>JASDDO010000016.1:215082860-218031325 GCA_030015575.1 Agapanthus africanus | reverse complement strand
CATCGGATCAAGTGTTGATTCGATGAATCGGTACGGATAAATATTAGTCGGTTATATGCGATATAGCCGGATTGTCGGATCAAGTGTTGATTCGATAATTTAATGTATAATAATATATTTGATATATTAAATCACATTAACTAATATTTTCTCAATAAAAGATTCTTTTTCTCACTCGGGTAATACATTGATATATATGCGATATATGTTAAATGTATTATTTTATTTTGTTACAATAAATATTGTATATGTGATATATAACATTGTAACATGATATGATAAATAATGCAACATGTTTAGTAGAGATTAAACAAGATTATGGTTTGATTTGGGTTAATTATTTCTAGATGATTCTAGAAGGTTTTGTTTTGTCATGGAAAAGATATTTACTTATGACTCATTCTTACTCAACCCAAAACCTTGGTTAATTCTCTACAATGGTTAAGTCAACCATGGTTGCATAATTGATCATTATCTCCTTTGCATTATTCATCACAAAAGGAATTCTATCATGTTCATCTTCTTCTTCCTTCATTTTTCTTTCATGAAAAAGCTTGCTTGATTTTTTCAAAGTGATGAATAAATATGAGAAAAGATAAATAAAGAGAGCAAAAATCCTACTTCATCATCCTCATCTTCCCTTGCCATTTAGATGAGGGTGTTCACATCATTTCATGAGTGTTAGGTTGTGTTAAAGAAACTTCAAGGTAGATCATCTTAGTATCGAAGATCGGAAGCAAAGGTTGCGTCTTTCTCTTCGTGGAACCTCTCGAGAGTCCAGATCCCGATGATCGCAGCGAAGGGACCACAACACGGAGCATATGAAGTGAAGGACCGGATCTACAAAGGTTGTAATCCCTCTCACTTAGTGTTAAAGTGTTTAGCATGCTTGTTTTCGCCTAATCTCTAGTTTAAAGTTCCGTATTCGGGTTGTTCGGCAGGCTAAATTTTAAATCGGGCATGGTTGATGCCTCGTAGACCCTTGTGCGCGTTCCTAGCAACCCTACAGTATCACCAGAGAACTGCCATCTGACGTGAGGTATAATACCATCTGGGAGTTCTCGGCGAGTCCGTCCAGTATACCCAGTCTCCACTGAGCACCCGTATACCATCTCTGACGTCAAACACCAATGGATATGGGATCATCCATCGCCCATCTCATAGGTCGAGAAACGTATACGCTAGTCTACATTGGTATATCAATGCCCCGTCTCGATACACCTACGACTAGGGACCTTGAAGAATGTACTTATGGACTACCATGTCCCCGCTAGTATGATCCACATTATAGTCCAGGTAGTCAAGTACACATTCTAAGGGCTTTACCAACATGTAACTATAAGACAGTATAAAGAGACAAGTATACATGTTAAGATAAAGAGCAACCAGATAGCATACTATCATGTCGAGCAAGAAAGTCCTCTCTATATATTTCTAAGCATCCAATATAATATACATCATCTGTACAATACTGGCCTCTAGGGCATACATACAACTAACAATCTCCCACTTGCACTAGGGCCAGCTGCTGTAGTATCGCATACCAAGCATCCCGAAGAGTCTCTCAAACTGTATCTGGGGAATGGCCTTCGTGAGTGGATCCGCTGTGTTGTTCTTCATGTCAACCGTCCTGACCTCGATCTCCCGACGATCAACTATCTCCCGGATCAGGTGATACCGCATCAGAATATACCTGGATCGCTGATGGGACCTGGGTTCCTTGGCCAAAGCTACCGCTCCATTGTTATCGCAATACAATGGTATTGGATGCTCAATGGATGGAACCACTCCAAGTTCAGTAATGAACTTCTTGATCCAGACAGCCTCTTTGGCAGCATCGTTAGGAGCGATGTATTCAGCCTCCATCGTCAAGTCTGCCACGGTTTCCTGCTTGGAACTCTTCCAGCTAACCGCCCCTCCATAAAGGGTAAAGACAAATCCCGACTGCGACTTAGAGTCGTCCTTATCACTCTGGAAGCTCGAATCGGTAAAAGTCTCCACTTGGAGCTCTCCGTTACCATACACCAAGAGCATCTCTTTAGTCCTTCGCAAGTACTTGAGAATGCTCTTCACAGCTGTCCAGTGACTCTCTCCAGGATCAGCTTGATACCTACTCACTACACTTAGTGAGTATGCTACATCGGGTGTGGTACATAGCATCGCGTACATGATAGAGCCTACAGCCGAAGCATAGGGTATCCCTTGCATGCGAGCTCTCTCCAAATCAGTCTTGGAAGACATCTCTTTGGAGAGAGTAAGCCCTGAGATCGTGGGTAAAAACCCATGTTTGGACTCTTCCAAACTAAACCTCTTTATTATGGTGTCAATGTACCTGGATTGGGACAATCCCCATATCCTTTTAGATCTATCTCTATAGATCATAATTCCCAGTATGCAGGAGGCATCACCTAGATCTTTCAATGAGAATCTTTATGATAAGAAGAGCTTGACCGATTGCAGCATAGGAATGTCATTTCCTATCAAGAGTATGTCGTCCACGTACAATACGAGGAAGACAACCTTACTCTCTGCCACCTTCTTGTAGATACATGGTTCATCTACGTTTTTGACGAAATCAAACTCTTTGATAACGACGTCAAAGCAGATGTTCCAACTCCGCGATGCTTGCTTTAATCCATAAATGGATTTAAGCAGCTTGCACACCTTCCCGCTGCTCCCACTATCTACGAAGCCCTCTGGCTGAGTCATGTACACGCACTCTTCTAAATAACCGTTTAGAAAGGTGGTCTTAACATCCATTTGCCAGATTTCGTGGTCATGATATGCAGCGATGGCAAGCATGATCCGGATGGATTTAAGCATAGCCATTGGAGAAAAGGTTTCGTCATAGTCCACACCTGGTCTTTGACGAAAACCCTTTGCAACAAGTCTAGCTTTGAATGTCTCCACTTTCCCATCTACACCAAGTTTTTTCTTGAAGATCCACTTGCTCCCAATGGGTTTTACCCCTTCAGGAGCAACTTCCAAAGTCCATACTTTGTTGGTGTACATGGATTCCATCTCGGACCGCATTGCATCCAGCCATTTCACTGAGTCCCCACTCGTGATGGCCTGCTCGAAGCTAGTTGGGTCATCATCAACCATGATGCAATCCTCGCTCCCAGCATCCATGAGAAAACTGTAGTATCTCTCAGGTGGGTGAGGAACCCTACTAGATCGGCCGAGAGGCTGAGGTTCGTTGGGAACTACTGAATCCTCTGGTTCCACTAAATCTTCAATTGCAGTTTGTGTATCTGGAACCTCTTCCAGCTCTACCACTTTGCCACTAATTTCTTTTACAAGAAATTCCTTTTCAAAAAAGGTGGCATGTTGAGCAACAAACACTTTTTGTTCCTCACTGTGGTAGAAAAAATACCCATATAAGTTCTTTGGATATCCCTCAAACTTGCAAAGAACTGACCGTGCCTCGAGTTTGTCCGGATTTTATCTTTTAACATAGGCCAGACAACCCCATATCTTAACTCGTTTAAGATATGGCCTCTTCCCACTCCATATCTCATATGGTGTGGTAGGTACAGATTTAGATGGAACTTGATTCAATAGGTATGCTGCTGTCTCCAGCGCATACCCCCAGAAGGAAATAGGTAACTCAGCTGTGCTCATCATACACCAAGAACTCCAAGAACATGTCTCTAGTCCTTTGCAAGTACTTGAGAATGTTCTTCACAGCTGTCCAGTGACTCTCTCCAGGATCTGCTTGATACCGACTCACTACACTTGGTGAGTATGCTACATCGGGTCTGGTACATAGCATCGCATACATGATAGAGCCTACTGCCGAAGCATAGGGTATCCCTTGCATGCGAGCTCTTTCCAAATTAGTCTTGGGAGACATCTCTTTGGAGAGAGTGAGTCCAGAGATCATGGGTTGGTTCCCACGCTTGGATTCTTCCATATTAAACCTCTTTAGTATGGTGTCAATGTACCTAGATTGGGACAATCCCAGTATCCGTTTGGATCTATCTCTATAGATCCTAATCCCCAATATGCATGAGGCATCACCTAGATCTTTCATTGAGAATCTATGTGATAAGAAGAGCTTGACTGATTGCAGCATAGGAATATCATTTCCTATCAAGAGTATGTCATCCACATACAATAGGTAACTCAGCTGTGCTCATCATAGAGCGCACCATATCTAATAGGGTGCGGTTCCTCCGTTTCGATACACCGTTGTGCTGTGGTGTATATGGAGGAGTCAGCTGAGAGAGAATCTCATTCTCTTTTAGGAAGTCCAGGAATCCATTGCTCAAGTATTCACCTCCTCGATCAGATCGAAGGATTTTAATACTTTTCCCGGTTTGGTTCTCGACTTCTTGTTTATATTCTCTAAATTTCTCAAAAGCTTCTGATTTGTGTTTCATCAGGAACACATATCCGAATCTAGAGAGATCGTCAGTGAATGTAATGAAGTACGCAGAACCATTCCTGGCATGTGTAGACATGGGGCCGCATACATCACTATGTACCAGTCCCAAGAGTTCCGTAACTCTCTCTCCGTGTCCCGTAAACGGAATTTTGGTCATCTTGCCTTTGAGACATGACTGGCAAGTGTCATAAGATGAAAATTCAAACGGATTCAAATATCCATCTTTATGCAACTTTGCTAGTCGTGTCGCATTGATGTGACCCAGTCTACAATGCCACAAGAAGGATTCATTCATTTCTGAACTCTTCCTCTTGTGTGTGTTTGTTATGCTCAGAACTGTTGATTGATTTAGAACATAAATGCCATTGCACATCGTGCCTGATCCAACCAACTTTTGGTTTAGAAAAATGTTCATAACATTATCCTGTAATAAAAAATTATATCCCTCTTTACTCAACAAAGAAACCGATATAATGTTGCATATCAGGTTCGGCATGTAATAGCATTCGTTCAGAATCAATGTATTACCCGTTGGCAATGCAAGGTGATATTCCCCGACGGTTTTAGCTGCAACAATTGCACCATTTCCAACCCTTATATCTTTATCACCTTCTCCAAGTTCTCTACCTTTCCTAAGCGCATGTAACTGATTACGTATATGGGATCCTGACCCGGTATCTAATACCCTGGACGTAGAGGAAATGGAGAAACGGTTCTCTGTAACGAACACACCCGAAGAAAATGCATCAACATGTACTTTCTTCATTCGGGTGGCATGGGAATCCTGGTATTCCCCTATATCCTGTTGAGTCTTATAACTCTTATAAGAAAGAACGGAACCAACGTTCCCCAGCACAGTATAACATGCGGGTTCGGTCAATACATCCATATTATTATCTTGATTAAGGCATGATATGGTCGCTACCTGGAGAGAGAGAAAGAAGAAAACACTTTAGCGTATGCTCTTGCAAGGTCAGATTGATTATTATTTTATCTAATCAGGATGGCTCCCACTGTTTTTATCAAATCTTCCTTCAAACCCTAAAAGGAAAGACTAGCCGGGATTAATTACACCCTACAACTTCGCTAATCTTTCAGCCAGGCCAGCGTCGGTGCTTTGAGGGAGGTTCCCCGTGCTTTTGCACGGACCTAATTAAAGTAAACCTCGTTTTCCCAGAGGCGTAACCCCGTTGACACCTTTCTAGACACCTACTTGATCGGCTAATTGTCCTGTGTAAAACTCTCCCAGGAGTAACAATTACTCGCAGTGGGTATCGGGATCCAACTATCTCATAGAAGGTATGCAATCTCATTGCAAATTTCAACATTTGAAATTCCCGATAATATTTTTCCCCAAACGATCTATGACCTTGACAAGGTCAACAAACCATAGACCGTAAGTCAAGTTCAACCCGTCATTTCTTGATTGAATTAAACCCACCCGCACGACCCTTGACAAGGTCAACAAGGTCGTACGACTACCCTAAAACAATCTGCATCATATGCATAAACAGATAAATACTGGTCAGCTACCGCACACTACGCCTTGACAAGGTCAACAAACGCAGCACGAATACTAAACAGGACTTATCTGAAATGACGGAGGGCTACGACAGGTTTTTCTGAAAACCTATTGCGTAATGAACTTGATATCTTCGTAGAATCATGTGAATTTTGAAATGGAGTGATTTTGAGGCCTTTATTAGTTTTGCTAAAGAGGTCACTCCATGTGAAGGGATCTCGGCTCTTACCTTATTGAATAAGGTGCAGGATATATCATATATATCACTATGCAAAGAAAAACTCCAAAAGCAATCAAAAACAAACCGAGTGTTGTAGCATCTGCCAGTTTTGCTAAAGAGGTCACTCCCGGTGAAGGGATCTCGGCTCTTTCCTCATGGAATAAGGTGCAGGGTATATCATATATACCGCTATGCATAGCAAAACTGTAGCTACCCTTTTTGAAAAATTTGATTCTACAACATCTTTTAGGTTTCTTTTCTTTCATTAATCACATTAATGATGTCCCATCATTTAAGTCACCTAAACATCACAGATAAATACGACTTACACTTATGCCATCCGCATTCGCCTCGATGTCCCCTCGTGCACCGTTAGGTTAGGTAACTAATGGCAGAGCGGGGCAGGGCTAGCGCGGGTGTAAAACATAAGTAACGCCTATATAATATATCATATATACTATATACAGTATCTATCATAGCACATCGAATGATCACATCACAGATATCGCAGCAGAAGAAACATATGAAACATTGGATATACTAGGACATCCGTGTTTTATTTTGAGCCTTTATAAAACACGGATTCCACGGTCGCGATGAATAGCCAAATCCACACCACTAGACCCCTACGAGAGCGGCAAGTAACCCTACCAATTCTAGAGTTAGGAGACCCAGACTCGACTCCTCGAGTTGGTCTCCCACTGGACTCCTGAACCCGGTTACTTGTGCTCTCCTCCTTGGGTCTATCCTAGTGCGGAAAAGTAAATAATATACAAACGGTGACATCAACCTCATCCCGGAAGTGCCCCAATAAAAGAATATTACATACATTTTATTTTACATGAATGAAAATAAAAACTCTCATCTCACAGAAAAAAATCCCGGCTATTCAGAACGCGACGATCCAATATAACTTATCCAGCAACACATAACATCACATGTCATCAACGTAAGTAAATATGCGCATCCCAATTTTCGTTGACATATAGCAACGAAACCGGCGATATCACATATTACACTTACGGTCACAGAAAAGAAAGTGTAAAACTACAACATTTGGAATCCACAATCTCTTTAGACATCGTAAATCCGAAATATCACATATTTCGCATTTCATGGCTAACTGTATGAATTCCACATATTGTATCATATTCCAGATAAATAGACAGTATTAAACTTTCCGATCGAATAGTCAAATACCCAAGATTTCCGAAATAGCTCAACACTTGAGCAGAGTTCAAAAATTCCAGATTACGTCACAGTAGCAATGGTCCAGCCGTAGAAGGGTCAAGCCAACGCCTCACATGTGGCATGCCGTACTGCCTCAAACCCTAAGGTTCAAAAGGCAGTTCAAGACGGTCATATAATCGAGTTAAGGTTTGTTGTCTTCTAGAGGGTCCATCGCGTCACATGCACGTTTTTCCGAAAGATTTAAACCCGAGAAAAATTCAACACTTGAATGTTTTCCGTGCCGGGAAAAATTGAGTTAATGATATCCGTTCGAACATTTTAATACTTTCTAAATTATCCGGAGTAACATAACAAAATTAAATTCTCCGATCGAATCGACGATTTCAAAATAAACTCCAAAATACTCAACACTTGAGTAAGATTTAAAAATACCCAGAAATATATAGGAATTGCTACGGAGGTTACTGCTCACAATTCATCTTTACGGCCGCGGAACCGCCGCCAGAAGTGGGGTGGGACCGTGGTTCCGCGGCGCCTGTACGGAGTTGAGGGCTCGTATTTTGTGGTAACCCTTAGATTTCCCTGCTGATTTTTTTGAGCATTTTTAATTCTGAAAAAACACAGATTTTAAAAAATGTACAGAGAGGGGTTCATCTTGACGTGTTCGGGTTCGTTCGGAGTTTTAACTTCGTTAATATATCGCCTAATGTTCTAGCTAGTCTCTGATACCACTTTAGGGTTACTAGACACTCTAATAAGGTTCTACAAAGCATCAACCATGCCCGTTTAAAATTTTAGCCGTGCCGAATAACCGTAAACAAGATCGTTGCTAGAAAATTAGGGTTCCATATGCTAGTAAACTATGTTTTCAACTAAGTGAATATGAAATACAACCTTTATAGATCGGTCCTTCACTTCTTTAGCTTCTTGTTGAAGTCCCTTCGCCGCGATCATGGTTCACCCGGACCCTTGCATGGCTTCACGAGGCGAAAGACGCGTCCTTGCTTGAAGTCTTCGAGGCCGAAGATGATCTACGTCGAGGGGATGCCAACTCAAGCTTCTACTTCACTAACTAGAGAATTAGTGAAGTAAACACCCTAAACTAAAGTGCTAGTCTAGTAGAGGATGGAGAAATAGGAAGTGGGTTCTCTTTAGAATTTTATTTCTCACAATCTTTCTCACTTTGGATCAAACCCTAGCAAGCTTTTTCTCTTTTTCAAATGAAGAAGAAGATGAACAAAAGAAAGAGATGAGGATAATGATCAAGTGAGAGAGGTAACCATGGTGAGTGAGTATCATATACTAACTCTTGTAGAGAAATAACCATGGCTAATATAAATGGTTAGGTTAATAAAAAATCTATTGTGAAGACAAAGGTAGTGGACTTTGTCAAAGCAAAGCAAGCTTCTACAAGCTTCATGCTCTTTCCAAAATTCCACCAATTTTGTAATTACCTTAAATAATTATAATCCACCATAAAAATAGAATGGTGTATGTCTTGTACACCCATGTTTAGTGTATCATCAACCATGATACAAAAGAAAACACTTTTAATATATATATCACATATATATATTCAAGTGTACATATGAGAAAATACCTAAAGAGAACAAGTGTTAGTTAATGTAAACTAGTAAATCAAATATACAATTATAAAATAAATTATTAAATCATTACTTGACTTAATAATCCGGTCATATCATATATAACCGACTAACATCCAATATATCGACTTATCGAATCAACACTTGATTCGATAACCCGGCTATATCATATATAACCGACCGATACAAAAAGTCACGAGAATAGAATACGGTATCACATACATGCATTATTCTCGGTCCCGCACATATCACATATGCGCTCCTATTTCATTTTGCCTGAGCCAGTAAAACCTCTATGTAGGACTCTAAAGACTCGTCAATACGCCGGCAGTAGGTGATGATCACATCAAGCACCCTTAAGCCGTCAGCGGTACTAGCTGGACGTAACGGCTACCCGGGTATTGAGCGATCAAAAGATCAGCAAGCAAGCCCGCTCCAACTCCTGTAAAAGCCTGCCGGTAACTCTTCCCGCACAGTCCGGTCTCCTCGTCTGATATGTTGCATATCAAGTCTAGGGGTGGTAAACGTCAGACCCCAATAACCGATAAGTCGTGCCGATGTGAGGCTCATAACAGGTCGAGAAACTACTGGTAACACTTACCAGTAAATCTCTATATCAGCCCTGGCCAGGGACTTCCCTGTTATGGCCAATCGAGCACAGCGCAACATCAACCCCCAATACCGGGAGAGACGAAACCCCTCCTATCGCTCATTGCCTCCATGTGATTCGGGACTGTACCCAAAAACCACTGTTTTGCACGCCGTCATGGACGTGGTAAGGTGGAAATCAAAGCACAGTGGGAATCACACAAGACTCTATCACGATCTCGGGTCTACAGAATAACCTGCACAAGTTTCACCAGAGAACTGCCATCTGACGTGAGGTATAATACCATCTGGGAGTTCTCGGCGAGTCCGTCCAGTGTACCCAGTCTCCACTGAGCACCCGTATACCTTCTCTGATGTCAAACACCAATGGATATAGGATCATCCATCGCCCATCTCATGGGTCGAGAAGCGTATACGCTAGTCTACATTGGTATATCGATGCCCCGTCTCGATACACCTACGACTAGGGACCTTGAAGGATGTACTTATGGACTACCATGTCCCCACTAGTATGATCCGCATCATAGTCCAAGTAGTCAAGTACACATCCTAAGGGCTTTACCAACTTGTAACTATAAGACAGTATAAAGAGACAAGTATACATGTTAAGATAAAGAGCAACCAGATAGCATACTATCATGTCGAGCAAGAAAGTCCTCTCTATATATGTCCAAGCATCCAATATAATATACATCATTTGTACAATACTGGCCTCTAGGGCATACATACAACTAACAATCGGTTAGTGGGATCTGACGTTTACAACCCCTAGACTGGATATGTGACATACCAGACGAAGAGACCGGACTGTGCGGTAGTGTTACTGATTGGATTCACAGGAGTGTGAGCAGGCTTGCTTGTTGATCTTCTGATCGCTCAATACCCGGGTGGCTGTTACGTTTAGCTGACCGCTTGCAGCTTGTGGGTGTTTGATATTATCATCACCTACTGCCGGCGTATTGACGAGTCTTTAGAGTCCTACACAGAGGTTTCCTGGCTCAGGAGAAACGGAGTAGGAGCACATATTGATATGTGTAGGACCGAGATTAATACGGTATGTGATACCGTATTCTATTCTCGCGGCTTATGACATTGGTCGGTTATATATGATATAGCCGGGTTATTGGATCAAGTGTTGATTCGATAAATTGTTGCATTCGATATTAGTCGGTTATATGTTCAATAGCCGGATTATTAAATCAAGTATTGATTTAATAATTTAATTTAGAATTATATATTTGATATATTAAATTACATTAACTAATATTAGCTCACTTAAGCATTACTTTTTCTCACTAGATGATGCATTAATATATATGTGATATATGTTAATTGTATTGTTTTCATTTGTTACAAAATTATATATATGTGATATGTATAATTGTAACATGATAGGTTATACATGCAACTAGGGTTTATGAGATTCACACCATGGCTAGAGATTAGGGTTAGATTTTATTTTTATTTTAGATAAATCAAAATTGTGTGGATTATGCTATGATATTTATCTTGTTGACTAAGTCCACCCTTGTTGATATTTCTAAGATATTTATTAACCTAACCTTTAACCCTAGCCTATGGTTTATTCTCTACATGAGTTAGTCATGACATATACTAACTCACCATGGCTGCATTTCTAACCTAAGCTCATTATTCATTCATCACTTGTTCATCTTCTTCTTCCTCACAAAATCTTGCTAGATTTTTCTTTTGTGATGAAATAAAGTGAGAAAAAGAAAACTAAAGAGAGCCCACTTCCTACTTTATCATCCTCTTCTATACTAGCCATATAGTTTAGTGTGTTGGCTTCACTAATTTTATATTAGTGAAGAGTTAGCTTGAGTTTGTGTTTCCTCAAAGTAGATCATCTTGGATTGTGAAGAGTTCAAGCAAGGATGCATCATTCAACGTGTGGAGCCTCTCAAGAGTCCGGGAGCTCGAGGATAGCAGCGAAGGGACCACAACTTGGAACTATAGAAGTGAAGGAGCGGACTACAAAGGTTGTAATCTCTAATCACTTAGAAGTAAAGTTGTTTGCTTTACCGATTCCGTATGATTCTTTAGTTAAGAACCTAGGGTTAGGGTTAGCTAGAACGGCATAAATTTGAAATTGGCATGAACGATGCCTCCCGGAACCTTGATGTCATTCTATACAACCCATCAAGGATTCATGCAAACAGCTGTATTTGGGGTACAGTCCCGAGTCACATGGAGGCAATGAGCGATAGGAGGGTTTCGTCTCTCCCGGTATTGGGGGTTGAAGTTGCGCTATGCTCAATTGGCTATAACTGGATGTCCCTGGCCAGGGTTGCTGCCGAGATTTTCTGATAAGAGTTATCAGTAGTTTCTCGAACCATTATAGGCCAGACATCGGCATGACTTATCACGTTACTGGGGTCTGACGTTTACCACCCTTAGACATTGTAAGTCGATGCCACGCACCCTACGTGTTCGCGGGGAGGCGGAGTTTGCAAAAAACGATTTTTATAAGCTTCGTAACATCGACTAAACACCAAGATCGATACTAAACCCGAACATACATTCTAGCAAAGAGGCTTAACTACTATGTGTGAGTGTTATACCTCAAGTTCTCGATGTCCTTCACATCCTCACTGTCCTTCTCTAAGTCCTGAGCTCCTTGAACTGAGAACGGATTGCACCTCCTCCTCGTCTTCTCCAAATCGTAGAAAATCCACCCGAGAGATCCGACTTTGAGCTTTACCTCTAACTTGAGGCAACTAGGTCACTTGGTGTGCTAAACTTAGTAGCCTGAGATGTGTAGAGAGTGATGAGGAGTCTAGTAGTCTCACAAACCCTATGATTCTCAACTCATGAAATGGTTAGGGTTTGAATGGAGAAGGAGAAAGCTTAAGGAAGATGAAGAGGGGAAAGTATCTCTAGAATTTATTTTGTGAAAAGAATTGAGTGAAATGAGCTAGAGTTTTGGTATTTAAACCATGAGAAAATATCTAACAAATATCTAAGTCAACAAATGCCAAATGAATCCAAGATGGTCAATGCAAAACCCTAATTTCATTTCACCAAACTACCACAATGTATCCTCTCTCAATTCCTCCACCTCATTAAAGAATTAATCATAAAAGAGAAAACCTAATTTGAGGTGTCATTCTCCAAAAGCAATCTTGATCAAATCACAAGAATGCCCCTCTCGTCCGTATATACATACCCGTATCCGTATTCCGAGAAACACGAATACAATGAGACAAAACTAATCCTATAATCATATACTAGGATCCAGCTTAAACCAAAGCCCACTAGTAATATCTGCCCGAACATCATATGCGCACAAGTACACGTATGTGATCGAACCCTGTCGTAAAACCATACGACCCTACACGTTTCGCCCAAAGCCGGGAAACCCTCTGTGTGGGACTCTAAAGACTCAACAGTGCTCTGGCAGTGGGTTTAACCGCAAGCGCGTCAGTGGCACTAGCTGTACGTAACGGCTACCTAGGTATCTGTCGATAAGAAGGTCGACGAGGAAACTCATCCGTACCCCTACTGAGCCTGTCTATGGCAATCTCCGTACAGTCCGGTCAGTTCGTCTAAGAGTGTCGCATATCGGTCCTAAGGGGGCGGCAAGCGTCAGACCCCTAATAGTGCAATAAGTCGTGTCGGAGTGCGGCCAAAAACACCCTGAGAAACTACTGGAATCCCTACCAGTAAATCTCGCTTGCCCTGGCCAGGGACTTTGTGTAATGGCTTTCCGAACACAGCGCAACATCAACCCCCAATACCGGGAGAGACGAATCCTATCTAACCGCCACTGCCTCCAAGCCCTTCGGGACTGCACCCAACTGCTACCTGTTTGCACGACTCAGCAGAGCCGTGGTAGGGTAGTAATCTAAGAACAGTCGGAACACACTTGAGGCGAAGTAGCAGTGTCAAGTCGACAGACTAAGCTGTACTCATGTCACCTGGGAACTGCTACCTGACGATAGGTATATTACCAACCAGCAGTTCCCCATGAGTCCTTCTAGTGTAACTCATAACCCAATGAGCACCTGCATACTATCTCCAGTACGACGTACAGATGGCTGTGGGACAGACCATCTCCCCTGCTGGGAAGAGAAGCGTATACACTAGTCTACTCTGGAGTATCGATGCCCTATCTCGATAATCCTGCGACTAGGGACCTGTGTAAGGATGTGCTTGTAGACTACCCAGCCCCCACTAGTGTGACTCCATCACAACGCTGGTAGTCAAGCAAAGATCCTAGGGGTTCTCTCAATATGTATTAGCGATACGTTAAAAGAAACTTATACACATATTAAGATAGATACAAACCAAGTAGCATACTACTATATCGAGCAAGACTGTCAAAAATCCGTGTATATATCCCAAGCTTCCAAAATGTAATATACAAACTAGTACTATACAATAATGGCCTCTAGGGCATATTACATTAACAATCTCCCACTTGCACTAAGGCCATGTGCTGGCATATCGCAGACCTATCATCTCGAATAGCCTCTCGAACTGCGTCTGAGGGATGGCCTTTGTAAATGGATCTGCAGTGATGTCCTCTGTAGCAACTCTCCGAACCTCGATCTCCCAGCGATCCACGATCTCCCTGATCAGATGATACCGCCTCAAGATGTGTCTGGACTTCTGAGGGGACCTGGGTTCCTTTGCAAAAGCTATAGCCCCGTTGTTGTCACAATACAGAGGTATTGGATCAACAATAGACGGAACCATCTGAAGTTCAGTTAAGAACTTCCTCATCCAGACTGCTTCTTTTGCGGTATCAGAAGCTGCGATATACTCCGCTTCCATCGTCGAGTCAGCAACGGTGTCCTGCTTGGAACTCTTCCAACAAACCGCCCCTCCATTGAGGGTAAAGACATAACCTGACATGGATTTGGAGTCATCCTTGTCACTCTGGAAGCTGGAGTCAGCAAAGGCCTCGATCTGGAGGTATTTTCCACCATAAACCAAGAACATTTCCTTAGTCCTTCTCAGGTACTTGAGAATGTACTTTACTGCAATCCAGTGCTTCTTCCCAGGGTTTGACTGATACGGCTTACTACGCTTAGTGCATAAGCTACATCTGGTCTGGTACACAACATCGCATACATTATAGAGCCTACCGCAGAAGCGTAGGGTATAATAGACATGCGATACCTTTCCAAATCAGTCTTGGGAGACATCTCTTTGGAGAGGGTGATTCCGTGACAAGCCAGTAAATTACCGCGCTTTGAATCTTCCATACTGAATCTTTTCAGTATGGTGTTGATGTACCTGGACTGTGAAAGTCTCAATATCCTCTTAGATCTATCACGATAGATCTGGATTCCCAGAATGTAAGAGGCATCACCCAGGTCTTTCATGGAGAACCTTTGTGACAAGAACCCTTTGACAGATTGTAGCATAGGAATATCATTTCCTATCAAAAGAATGTCATCCACGTACAAGACGAGGAATACAACAGTTCGTGCTACAATCTTACTATAAATGCATGGCTCGTCTGGATTTTTGATAAAGTCAAATTCTTTGACTGTCTCATCAAAATAGATGTTCCAACTCCACGATGCCTGCTTTAGTCCATAGATGGACTTAATCAACTTGCACACTTTCCCGCTGCTCCCACTCTGAATGAAACCCTCTGCCTGGTCCATTTAGACGCACTCTTCCAAATTTCCATTTAGAAAAACGGTTTTTATGTCCATCTGCCAAATCTCATAATCGTGGATGGCAGCAATGCCAAGAAGGATCCGAATGGATTTGAGCATAGCCACTGGAGAAAAGGTTTCATCATAGTCTAAACCAGGTCTCTGACGAAATCCTTTTGCAACAAGTCTAGCATTATAGGTTTCAACCTGTCCATCTACACCAATCTTCTTTCTGAAGATCCATTTGCAGCCTACGGGTTTTACCCCTTCTGGAGCAATGTTCAAAGTCCATACTTTGTTGGTGTACATGGACTCCATCTCGGTCCGCATTGCATCCAGCCATTTTACCGAGTCAATGCTCTGAATGGCTTGTTGGAAGTTAGTTGGCTCATCTTTATCAATGATCCAATTCTCTCTATCCCCGTCTATGAGAAAACTGTAGTATCTCTCGGGCGGATGAGACAGCCTACTACTCCTGCAGAGTGGCGTGGGAATGTCTTGTTCTTTTGAAACTTCTGGTTCCACCAAGCTTTCAGTAATAGCTTGTAGTTCTGGAATTTCTTCCAGTTCTATTGCGCTCCCACTTATCTGATTTTCTAAAAATTCAGTTTCCAAGAAGCGGGCATGATGAGAAACAAAGACCTTTTGCTTCTCTGCGTAATAGAAAAAATACCCCTTGGAGTTCTTTGGGTATCCCACAAACTTACACTTTACTGAGCGTGCCTCGAGCTTGTCTGCATGCTGCTTTTTAACTAAAGCTGGACATCCCCATGTCTTAAAGTGTTTAAGACAGGGTTTCTTCCCACTCCTCATCTGATATGTTGTGGTAGGCGCTAACTTAGTAGGAACCTGGTTCAAAAGATATGCAGCTGATTCTAGTGCATATCCCCAGAAGGATCGAGGCAACACGGCCTTACTCATCATTGAACGAACCATATCTAATAGGGTTCTGTTCCGCCTTTCCGATACACCTTTGTGCTGTGGCGTGTATGGATGAGTAAGCTAAGAGAGAATTCCATTCTCTTTTAGGTAATCCAGGAACTCGGCACTCAAGTATTCACCACCTCGATCAGATCTTAGTGTCTTGATACTTTTTCCTGTTTGTTTTTCCACTTCATTCTTATATTCCCGGAATTTCTCAAAGGCCTCGGATTTATGCTTTATCAAGAAGACATGTCCGTACCTAGAGAAATCATCCGTAAAAGTAATGAAGTAAGAATAACCACTTCGCACATGTGTAGACATTAGACCACACACATCGCTGTGTATGAGACCCAAGAGCTCGCTCTCTCTCACTCCGTGTCCAGTGAACAGAGTTTTTGTCATCTTTCCCATGAGACAAGATTGACAAGTTGCATAAGACTGCTATTCGAACGGATCCAAATATCCCTCTCTATGTAATTTCGTCAACCGTGTTTCATTGATGTGACCCAGTCTACAATGCCATAAGAAAGCCTGATTTAGTTCTGGAGACTTTCTTTTAAGTGTGTTCTGGACATTGAAAATTTGTAGTTGGTTTAATACGTATATACCGTTGTTTAGAGTACCTGACCCAATCAGGCCATGATTAAGGTGGATGTTTACGACATCGCTTACAAATGTAAAATCATAACCTTCTTTAGATAACAAAGATACATAAATGATATTACAAGTCAAACTAGGTACACAAAAACAGTTGCGTAAAACCAAAATATGTCCACTCGTCAATCCAAGGAGATATTCCCCTACGGACACAGCATCCACGCTCGCTCCGTTAGCAACCCTGAGGGTCATATCACCGATCTTCAGAACCCTACGGCTTCTCAGTACCTGCAAAGAATTACAGATATGAGATCCTGATCTGGTATCCAATCACGACCCGAAGTTCGACTTGTGACCGGCACTTAACCACGTAACGTCTACAGGCGTAGCGCGACTAAGTAAGCCGAAAACCCAGAAATCAAAACCATTAAAAATAGTGAGTGTTGAAAACATTTGTTTAAAACATTTGGAAAACCTTAGTAGTTTAATAACAATCTTAAAGTTTAATTTATTATCTTAAAAATTTTGGCAGCATTTCCTTTGTAAAACTAACCCCGAAATCGGGTACAAAACAGGGTATGAGTGAAAATGATACACAATATAATAAGGCATCCCAAACGGGAGCAATCACGCCCAACGGCGGAATCAAACACTACAAGAGTAATATACGACGCCGTAACGAAGAAATGAGCAATAAGTGAAAAAAATCACAGAAAGATAAACTGCATAAGTAAAGTCGGCTCACACGAGCTCGACACCAGAATACAAATAATATACATCATCGTCCTCACACTAGTCTCTAAGTCAATACATAAAGGTAGATGGAGAGTATTAGATACAAAAGTGTGTACAATGTAAATAACCAGATACCACAACCCACCTAACAGCAAACAGCTCACGCACCAACTGTAGTGGTATCTGTAGCCAAAAAGATGTGTAAGGATGTGCTTGTAGACTACCCAGCCCCCACTAGTGTGACTGCCATCACAACGCTGGTAGTCAAGCAAAGATCCTAAGGGCTCTATCAATATGTATTAGCGATACGTTAAAAGAAACATATACACATATTAAGATAGATACAAACCAAGTAGCATACTACTATATCGAGCAAGACTGTCATAAATCCGTGTATATATCCCAAGCTTCCAAAATGTAATATACAAACTAGTACTATACAATAATAGCCTCTAGGGCATATTACACTAACAGACATGATATGCGACATATCAGACGAAGAGGCCGGACTGTATGGTAGTGTTACTGATAGGCTTCATAGAGACTATGGACAAGCTTGCTTGTTGATCTTCATATCGCTCAATACCCGGGTAGCCGTTACGTCCAACTAGTACCGCTGACGGCTTGTGAGTGACTTATATGATCATCCCATGCTGCTGGCGTATTGACGAGTCTTTAGAGTCCCACACAGAAGTTCCCTGGTTCAAGCGAAACGAAGTAGGACACATATTTGATATGTGTGTGGGCCTGATTAAATACGTGTATGTGATACCGTATTGTAATCTGGCAGTTATCTGTTATCGGTTCATTTATATGTGATATAACCAGATTGTCGAATTAAGTGTTGATTTGATAATGTGATATTCAGATAAATGATATTAGTCGGTCATATGTGATATAACCGAGTTATTAAATCAAGTGTTGATTTAATAATGTGATATATATTATATTTGATATAATTATATCTTAACTAATATCATTAGCTCACTAAATATTTTCTTTTATGTATTAATATATATATGATATATATATATATATATATATATAAATATGTAGCATGGCATGATTTCTATTTTTGAGAAAAATAGAAATGAGGTGGAAAATGAGAGCATGGTTGCAAGCATGGGATTTATATTTGTTTATTCATCTTGACTCACTATTCAAGCTTGGTTGTAATTTTATTTTGCAAAATTCCAGGCTTGAATGAGTGGGGGTCAAGGGTTGTCATTCATTCTAGAGTTCATTCTAACACTTATCCATTTTTCTTGAGTTGCTCCCATGGTTGCTCTCTAGCTTCTTCTTCTTCCTCAATCCCATGGTTCAAGCTTCAACCCTCACATGTGATGTGAAGCATGAAGCTTGAACACAAACTTGTGAGCTTTAAACATCCCCTACTTCACCATCCTATACTTGACTAGCGATTGAGTGTAGCGTGTTTCCTACGCTAAAGAGTTTAGTGTAGAGGTATCTTGAGTTGGAGGGACTTTGCGTGGATCATCTTCGGCACGAAGGTCATCGGAGCAAGCTCGTCCAAACCCTCAAGTGGAGCCTAATGGAGTCGCAGGACTGCTATACGGAGCATGTGAAGTGAAGGACTCGATCTATGAGGGTATAGCTATCTTCACTTCACATAGTTTTTTCTAGATATCAAACTTTAAACCCTAATATTCTAGCAAAGATCTTGTATAGTCTAACTTAGCACCTAATAAAAATTAAAATTTGGCATGCTTTATGCTACTAAAACCTCATGGAGGTGCTAGGGTCGACTTTCAGGGTGCTCCTGAAGGGGTAAAACCCATTAGGACCAAGTAGATCTTTCGAGATCTGTGCAGATAGAAAGGTACTAACCTAATAAGGTTAGACTTGTTGTAAAGAGTTTTCATCAAATACCCGTAGTAGATTGTGATGAGACTATTATTTCAGTGTCTATGCTAAAGTGCATATGGATATGACTGTTAGTGTATATGCCCTAGGGGCCATTATTGTATCATACTAGCTTGTATATTACTTAATGGAAGCTTGGGATATTCACAGTTGTATTAACAGTCTTGCTCAACACAGTAGTATGCTACTTGGTTTATATCTATCTTAATATGTATATGTTTCTTTTAGCATATCACAAATACATATTGATAGAGCCCTTAGGATCTTTCTTGACTACCAGCGTTGTGATGGCAGTCACACTAGTAGGGGCTGGGTAGTCTACAAGCACATCCTTTTTCAGGTCCCTAGTCATAGGATTATCGAGACAGGGCATCGATACTCCAGAGAAGACTAGTGTATACGCTTCTCGTCCCAGCAGGGGAGATGGTTTGTTCCACAGCCATTAGTACGTCGTACTGGAGATAGTATGCAGGTGCTCATTGGGTTACGGGTACACCGGACAGGACTCGCAGGGAACTGTTGGTTGGTATTATACCCATCGTCAGTTTACAGTTCCCAGGTGACATGAGTACAGTATAGTCTGTTGACTTGACACTGCTTCTTAGCCTCGAGTGTGTTCCCACTGTTCTTAGATTGCTACCCTACCACGGCTCAAAGGAGTCGTGCAAACAGGTAGCAGTTGGGTACAGTCCCGAAGCACTTAGAGGCAGTGGCGGTTAGATAGGATTCGTCTTTCCCGGTATTAGGGGTTGATATCACGCTGTGTTTGGAGAGCCATTACGCAAAGTCCCTGGTCAGGGCAAGCGAGATTTACTGGTAGGTTTTTCAGTAGTTTCTCAAGGTGTAATGGGCTTCACTCCGACACGACTTATACCGATATTAGGGTACTGACGCTTGCCGCCCCTAGGCCCGCTATGCGATAGTCTTAGACTAACAGACCGGACTGTATGGAGATTGTCACATCAGGCTCGGTAGGAGTTCGGATGGGTTTCATCATCGGCCTTCTTATCGACATATACCTGGGGACCATTACGTACAGCTAGTACCGCTTGCGGACTGTGGTTAAACCCACTGCCAGCGTAGTGTCGAGTCTTTAGAGTCCCACACAGAGGGTTTCCCTATTTCAGGAGAAATGATATAGAGGTCGTATGGTTTTACGACAGGGTTCGGATATATACGTGTACTTGTGCACGTATGATGTTCGGACAGATTATACTAGAAGGCTTTGGTTTAAGCCAGATTCTAGTATTGGATTATTGGATTTATGCAGTCTCAGTATATCCGTGTTTTTCGTAAATACAGATGGGAGGGGCATTCTCGTAATTAGTCGGGAAGCTTCTTGAAGAAAGGTGACTCATTATGTTTTAATTCATTTATGAATTAAGCTTAATGAGGTGGAGGAGATGATGTGTTATTTGCATTAAATGAAACCATGACTCATGAGATGATTCATCCATTTGTATTAAATGAAGCATGGTTGTAATTATGATATATTATTTATTAGATAATTATCATGCTTCATAATATACACAAATGAGTTATATTTCATTTCATAATCACAAACACAGTCTCTCTCCTCAAGCTCTTATCTTCTTCATCCTAACCCTAATCCTCTCATGAGTTGAGAACCATAGGGTTAGCAAGACTAATAGATCCTTAATCCATCTATATATCTCTAGGTCACTTGGATTAGCAATCCTAGCCACTTAGTTACCTCAAGTTATGTAAGTCTACGCTAGCGCCCCGGCAGTCTACAGACGCCAAATGCGGAACAAAAAACTTTTAACTGGCGCTATCGTATACTTTAACCCGGATCTGCCATTATTGCTAAACTAACAAACTGTAAAGAGTGTAGAAAGATTGTACCGAACGATCCGAGTCCTTCGTTCTTCAACCATCATCCCACGCTCCGTTGCGGCTGCTCCGATCTCGTCGATCTCCGATATCCTCGTCGAGGTGGCACCACATCACCGATTCTTTAAACGGGCTCCCGCCTTTGACTCGAGGCAACTCGATCGTCAAGTTTGCTAAAAGAGACGACCAAGAATGATGTAGAGAATGAGTAGATGACTTTGTCTCACTTCGTCCAAGTCCGTGGACGATCGGTTAATGAAGTTGCCGAAGGAATCGGGTGATGGAATGAAATGGACTGTGAAATTCCATACACCGATAAAACCTATCATAATCTTTTCTAGCAAATGAAAACTCAAGTGAGAGAGAGAATGAGGAGAGAGAGGGCCGGCCATCTATATAGAAAGAGGGAGGTGACCGTAGGAGCAAAGAGGGTGACCTTAAGAAAAAGCTTCTCACTCAAAAATATCCTAAGCTTAACAAAACTCATTAATGAAAACAATGAGTCATAAAGATGCAATGAATCTAAACCCTTAGTCACCAAAAGCATTAATGACACCATTAATGCACTAATGACTCACTAGCCTCATCATCACTTCTAGAAGCTTCTAGAATGATGACACACCTCAACTGAAGAAAAGATTAATCCGTCTTTAACCAAATGTTAAAAGACGGCTGATAGAAAACTGGAAACTGGCAACTTCCAAAAGTGATCCTGAAACAACTTTCAGGATAACCCCGAAACTGTATAAATATACCCGCATTTGTATTACGACTGAATACAAATGCAACTGAGACAAAGATATTATACCTACTCAATATAATACTCGGATCCGACTTAAACCAAAGCCGACCAGTATCATCTGCCCGAAAACAGACACGTGCGTAAAAGCACGTGCAATTTCCGAACCCTGCCATAAAACCATACGGCCTCTACAACGTTTCGCCCGAAGTTGGGAAACTGTCTGTGCGGGACTCTAATGACTCGTCAGCACCATGGCAGTGGGTTTAACCACAAACCGTCAGCGGCACTAGCAATGCGTAACGGCTGCCCATGGACTGACCTCAAGGGAAGCTGATGAGCAAACTCAAGGGAGGCCGATGAGCGAACTCATCCAGAAACCCTACTGAGCCTAACAGTGACAATGTATATACAGTCCGGTCCGTTCGTCAATGAGTATCGCATATCCGCCTAGGGGGCTAGTAACGTCAGACCCCCAATGGCAGTATAAGTCGTGTCGGAGTGAAGCCACAATACACCCTGAGATACTACTGGAGTACTTACCAGTAAATCTCCTACCATGGCCATGGATTTGTGTAATGGCTCTCCTAGACACAGCACGACCTCGCCCCCAATACCGGGAGAGACGAATCCCCTGCCGATCCGCTCACGTGCCTCCATATGGCTCGGGACTGTACCCAAAAGCTACCTGTTTGCACGACTCCTTTGAGCCGTGGTAGGGTAGAAATCAAAGCACAGTGGGAACTCACACGAGACAAATGACGACCTCAGGTCGATGAACTAACCTGTACACATGTCACCAGGGAACTGCTATCTGACGGTAGATATAATACTAACTATCAGATTCCCGGCGAGTCCTGTCCGGTGTACTCATAACCTAATGAGCACCTGTATACATCTTAGGTGATCCAACTGACACCAGTGGCTTGTGAGACCGGCCACCGCCCCTCGTCGGGGTCTCGACTGTATACACTAGTCTACTCCGGAGTATCGATGCCCTGTCTCGAAACTCCCACGACTAGGGACCATAATTAAGGATATGCATATAAACTACCCAACTCTCACGTATATGATCGCCATCATACTGTTGGTAGTAAAGCAAGAACCTAAGGGCTCTATCAAAGTGTAACATGCAATCAGTCACCTGAACATGTACACAACTCATAAAGGCAAACCAGATAGCATACTATCATCTCGAGTAAGACTGTCCTACCGGTATAGGTCCTCCGCAATCATTGCAATCACGTACCTGCGATCCAATAATTGACTATGAGGGCACTATCTCCAACAATCTCCCACTTGCACTAGAGGCTAATATTGCGATGTCGACTACTCACAGCCCGTGTGAAACCGAACATCCAACTCCTCTACTAATCAGTTTCACAAAGCCCGTTTGTAAAACTATTGTGTTCGAGAAATAGCCTCAGTGAGTGGATCCGCCTAGAAGTATCTTTCTACATCTCTCTTAATCTCAAGTTCGCGGAGAAAACCATCTCCCGAATTGAGTAATACCTGTCTTAGAACATGTCTGGATATCTGATGGGACCTTAGTTCATAAATGAACTCCATATCCAAACTTCTTAGACTGAATCGATCACTGAACCTAATCAGTATCGGGCACCATGCCACCCACAGTATCCTCTTGGACCACCTGTCCATAATACTGTCCCTCTTCGTCAGAGGGAAAAACTATAACTCTGACAATCACTCTGTCAACCATGTCACCTTTGAAGCCTGGAATGATAACCGTCTCCCAACGGAGGCTGCCGTCATCAAATCCGTAGAACATGTACTTATGTTCTAAAACTGCTTCCTTATGTTTCTCCAGGATTGGATTAATACAAACTCATTGCATCTAGTGCAAAAACAACATTTGGTGTGGTACTTGACATCTCATGATTGACTCAATTGCCTAAGCAAGTGATCTGCCAATCATGCACATCCCTCTCTCCTTTAGTCTGTACGACACCTTTAGAGAGGGTGACTCCATCACCTGCAGGTACACCACCATGCTAGGAGTCAACTAATCTGAAAACCATTAGAATATCTGTCAAAGTACCCACATTGGGAAACTACCCAAATCCAGATCTAAAACCATAGATCTAGAAACCAGAATGTCAAATATTATATCCATATCCTGTTTGGAGAAACAACTGTGTGACGACCACAGTACAACCGATCGTAGTATAGGAATTTTACTTCCTACTCTGTGTATGTCATCCAGATACCATGACATCACACCCTACTACCCTCTTAACTGATCCATCCCCTTTTTCTGATTGAAGTCAAACCCATGACTGTCACATCAAAATTAGATGATCTATCTCCGCTATAACTGCTCAAGTCTATAAATAGATATAAGCATCTTGCCCACTATGCTTCCGCTGCTCCCACTGAGTACGACAACCCTCCTACCGGGTCTCATAACCTGGAACAACAGTAGTGTCAAGTCTTGGTAGATAAGAACCTCCCTGTCACCTTCTCTGAGGCTACCGAAGTACCACTCGGGCGTCTGAGGTTACCTACCATACCTGCGGAGTGGCTATTGGAATGTCAAACCTGATTGAATATATAGGTCCTATTAAATTTTCCGTAATCGTTTCGCGGTTCTGGAATCACTTCCAGTTCTACCATACTCCCACTACTGTTTTCTGGAAAAGATCCATTTTTAATAAAACTGTGGCGAGTCAAGAACAATATCACTATTGATCTTCCAAATGGTAGAATATCAACCCTCGTCATAGCCAGGGTCAACCCACAAACAGCTACTACAGAAACGTGCCCTGAGTTATCCAGTGTCTGGTTTTAATCATAAGCTGGACAACTCCCCGTACCTTAATATCTTTTAAGGTACGAACTATTCTATATCCAATATAGAAACTTTGGCACTAATTTAATTGGAACCAAGATTCAATCTATGCAGCTGTCTCCAGTGCATATCAACTTAATGGAAAGAGGCTAATCAGCATTACTCAACTTAGGAATCCATCCATTTATGAGTAACCTGAAAGAGAAACACGTTTCTCAAAACCATCACTATCATCTAAATACCAATCACAAGAATCTACATCTTCGATCTCTTTGAAGAATCCCGATACTTGTGATACCTGGTTCTCTACTTTATTCTTATACCCACAACTTCTCAAAACTTAGACCTTGTATTTCTACGAAACACTCGTCTAAATACTAGAGAAGTTATAAGTAAACAGAACATAGTACGAGGACATACCCCTTTGTCCTGATGGACACTGGACAACATACAATACTCTGTATAAGTCCGCTGAGTTTAACAACTCATAACCTGTGCGTTGGAGGTGGAAAACTGTACCCTGGCGATTTCCTCAAATATCACCAATTACAACGAATTCCGATATAATGAGGATAATCACATAATTCCCAATATCTTACTCCCACTCATCATCTGTAAAACCATACAGATATGAGAATGAAACCTGGTAAATACATACCCTTGGAGTAAGTGTCTAATCGGGAAAAACAGTTTTTCTTTAACAATGCACTGAAACATGAAAATGTTTCGTAGGGGTATCCTGGTATTCATAGCAATGCCTCTTCCATAATCCAATTCATGACTTCAACCGTATACTTTATTGCCGTCTCTCCAAATCCCTTTATTTGTCTTTAGTCGTTACCTTCTGTACACCATCGTTAGGCTAACTGGTTTTCTTCCTTCCCTACCGTTCGGCACCAGCCTATGGTTTGGAAGAAGACTATCCAATAAGCATAATAGGTGTACCCTCCTAAACCAAGGAGTACTCGCAACTGAGAGAAGGTGACGATAAAAGACAACTGAATAATACCTTATTCCTTTTTAAAGGTGAAATAGGAGTGGCGATGAAGTACGCGGTTTTGGTCGTGAATGATATCAGTCGCAATTTACATTGCCCTCTTTCTAATCCCTTTATTTTGTCTTTACATATTACCTTCTGCACACCCTACTTAGGCTAATTGGTTTTCTTCATTCCCTACCTTTCGGCACCAGCCTATGGTTTGGAATAAGACTATCCAATAGGCGTAATAGGTGTACTCTCCTAAACCAAGGAGCTCTCGCAACCTGAGAGAAGGTGATAATAAAAGACAACTGAATAAACCAATTCTATTTCTCCTGAACCTGGATCCATCCTCGAAGAAGTTCCTTCGAGTTCGTATATAACCATACGATGGCTCTATCCAATGGAAGTGGATATCCGTAGTAATACGGGTGTTCTGAGAAATTCAAAGGGTAAAAGAAGGAGTGGCAATGACTTATGCAACTCAGACAATCCAAAAGCCAGTATTTTAAGAAGGTTCGGTCAACCTGGTCACTGAGTCATAGTCTAGGGTCGGTCAAAGGTCGCTGCCAAAGAGAGAGAGAAAAGAAACACTCTGCGTGCACTCTAACCTAGATCAGAATGGTCATCATTTTATCTAATCCGGAAACCTCCCACTGTCCTGTCAAATTCTCCTCCAAACCTAAAGAAGAATCAATCGGGATCACCCGAAGAGTAAACCAACTCATCAGTGGGAATCGGGATCCAACTCTCATCGCATGATAACGTGATGGAATGCATCCACGTTACTCATACTCCAGAAGGTATGCGCATACTTGGCAAGTTTCAGTTTCTTTAGAAACTCCCGATATGATTTTTTGCCCCATGCTCTTATGATCGTGACTAAGGGCCAGCCCACCATAAGTCACATGTCAAGTTCTTCCCATCATTATCTTGTTAATTTGAACCCACCCGTACTCGCCCTTGACTAAGGGCCAACAAGGCTGTACGACTGTCCCAAACCAACGCATCTATCTATGCAACATGTGAACACCCCAGCAGCTACCAATCACTATGTCCTAGCTAAGGGCTAGACCAACATAGCTTGAATACTACTCACCATCCATATGAAATGACGGAGGGCTACGGCTGGTTTTTGGCGAAAAACCTTTAGCGTAGTGAACTTGATATCGCTGAAGGAACCTGATAGCTTTTTAAAATATAGTAGCGAAAACCTTTTGCTAAAGAGGTCACTCCCGGTAAAGGGATCTCGGCTCTTTCCTCGTGGAATGAGGTGCAGGATATTCCACTGAATACCGCTATGCAAAGCAACTTGCAATCGACTATAGTGAAGTTATTACCCTGACGCAAACTTCTGCCCAAGGGGTCAGTCCCGGTGAAGGGATATCAACCCTTGCCCCGTCGAATGAGGTGCAGGATATTCCACTGAATACCGCTATGCATAACAAAAGAAAACATCTTTGCAATAACACTTTTTAAATTTGTTCCAACAACTGTAAACAGGTTTTTTTTAACTTTGCGTTGATCAGAATCAACGCAGTCCCATCAATTATCACACCAGAAAAGAACGAAAATAAAATGTACGTATATGCCATCCGCATTCGTCACTGGGTCCCGTCATCACCCGTTAGGTTACTTAACTAACGACAGAGCGGGGTCTGGACTAGCGCGGGTGTAAAACATATACAACATCTAATAGTATATAAACCAATATACAATAATCGCTCCAGGCGTGATAGTATGCAACATTACAGAAAAGTAATAAGCATCACAGAACAATACAGATATCTGGGATCCCCGAGTTTCACAGAGCCGCTGCTGAAACTCGACGTTCCCCTGTCGTGTGGATAGCCTGTGCAATGAAACCTAGACCCCTACGGGTGCGGCAAGTTACCCGCCAAAACCTGAAGCTAGGCAGCCCCCTACAGCATAGTGAATGGACCACCCAGCACTTCACGGAATCCGGTAATCTTGGGCACCCCTCCTTGGGTCAACCTGTACCCCCTACGAGTGCGGCGAATAGTCTGCCAATTCTAGAGTGGGACCCCTCTGCCTCTCAAAGCCATGAGATGCGGACCCGTTGCCCCCCAGAACCCGGCTATCCGTGCACTCCGTCGCGGGGCAAAACCTAGTACAGTAATGAAAAATAGTACAATAGGTACATCGACCGCAACCTGGTCGTGCCCCAAAAGAATATTATACAACAGGCAGTGACGGCAGTCCACATGTTGGACGCTCGTCCCGCAATATCAAATGTACAAATAAACTCAACCTGTACTACCATTGCACACTGCTATCCACCACGACAAATCCGCAACATCACAACACAACACAGAACATCAACGCGAATGTCACGTTCGCAAACCCGTCTAAAAGAACTATAGCAATTAAACGCGGTTTACCGATCAAATGACATTCCCGGTCGGAGATATAATGTAAGCACTGTAAACTAACATGTTTAAATTTCGATCGACCAAATATCAAATATCAAAAAGTGGGCCCCACTGCTTACTGGTGAACAGTAACAAAACCTGGGCCAAAACGATATTTACCAAAAATCCCAATTTGCAATAGAGAATGCACTGTAGAAATTGCGCAGAGTGATTTGACTTTCCTGCGGCGCATCCGCGGCCAAACCCATTCTTGCGCCGCGGATGCGCGGCGGAACAGTAAGATTACTTCGTCGAATTTCTGCAGTTTTCCTAAAAAAGCCTGCTTGATTTTCTGGTATGGTCAGAATAACATTTGGACCAGTTTTGAAATTAACAGAAACTGTCAAGCTAAAAATTGCGATTTTTGATTTTCGTTTCGATCGATGTTTTAAACGCGTTAGCACAAGTTAGTATAGCAAAATGGTGAGGCTCTGATACCACTGTAAGTCTACGCTGGCGCCCCGGCAGTCTACAGACGCCAAATGCGGAACAAAAAACTTTTAACTGGCGCTATCGTATACTTTAACCCGGATCTGCCATTATTGCTAAACTAACAAACTGTAAAGAGTGTAGAAAGATTGTACCGAACAATCCGAGTCTTTCGTTCTTCAACCATCATCCCACGCTCCGTTGCGGCTGCTCCGATCTCGTCGATCTCCGATATCCTCGTCGAGGTGGCACCACATCACCGATTCTTTAAACGGGCTCCCGCCTCTGACTCGAGGCAACTCGATCGTCAAGTTTGCTAAAAGAGACGACCAAGAATGATGTAGAGAATGAGTAGATGACTTTGTCTCACTTCGTCCATGTCCGTGGACGATCGGTTAATGAAGTTGCCGAAGGAATCGGGTGATGGAATGAAATGGACTGTGAAATTCCATACACCGATAAAACCTATCATAATCTTTTCTAGCAAATGAAAACTCAAGTGAGAGAGAGAATGAGGAGAGAGAGGGCCGGCCATCTATATAGCAAGAGGTAGGTGACCGTAGGAGCAAAGAGGGTGACCTTAAGAAAAAGCTTCTCACTCAAAAATATCCTAAGCTTAACAAAACTCATTAATGAAAACAATGAGTCATAAAGATGCAATGAATCTAAACCCTTAGTCACCAAAAGCATTAATGACACCATTAATGCACTAATGACTCACTAGCCTCATCATCACTTCTAGAAGCTTCTAGAATGATGACACACCTCAACTGAAGAAAAGATAAATCCTTCTTTAACCAAATGTTAAAAGTCGGCTGATAGAAAACTGGAAACTGGCAACTTCCAAAAGTGATCCTGAAACAACTTTCAGGATAACCCCGAAACTGTATAAATATACCCGCATTTGTATTACGACCAAATACAAATGCAACTGAGACAAAGATATTATACCTACTCAATATAATACTCGGATCCGGCTTAAACCAAAGCCGACCAGTATCATCTGCCCGAAAACTGACCGTGCGTAAACGCACGTGCAATTTCCAAACCCTGCCATAAAACCATACGGCCTCTACAACGTTTCGCCCGAACTTGGGAAACTGTCTGTGGGGGACTCTAATGACTCGTCAGCACCATGGCAGTGGGTTTAACAACAAACCGTCAGCGGCACTAGCAATGCGTAACGGCTGCCCATGGACTGACCTCAAGGGAAGCTGATGAGCAAACTCAAGGGAGGCCGATGAGCGAACTCATCCAGAAACCCTACTGAGCCTAACAGTGACAATGTATATACAGTCCGGTCCGTTCGTCAATGAGTATCGCATATCCACCTAGGGGGCTAGTAACGTCAGACCCCCAATAGCAGTATAAGTCGTGTCGGAGTGAAGCCTCAATACACCCTGAGATACTACTCGAGTACTTACCAGTAAATATCCTACCATGGCCATGGATTTGTGTAATGGCTCTCCTAGACACAGCACGACCTCGCCCCCAATACCGGGAGAGACGAATCCTCTGCCGATCCGCTCACGTGCCTCCATATGGCTCGGGACTGTACCCAAAAGCTACCTGTTTGCACGACTCCTTTGAGCCGTGGTAGGGTAGAAATCAAAGCACAGTGGGAACTCACACGAGACAAATGACGACCTCAGGTCGATGAACTAACCTGTACACATGTCACCAGGGAACTGCTATCTGACGGTAGATATAATACTAACTAGCAGATTCCCGGCGAGTCCTGTCCGGTGTACTCATAACCTAATGAGCACCTGTATACATCTTAGGTGATCCAACTGACACCAGTGGCTTGTGAGACCGGCCACCGCCCCTCGTCGGGGTCTCGACTGTATACACTAGTCTACTCCGGAGTATCGATGCCCTGTCTCGAAACTCCCACGACTAGGGACCACAATTAAGGATATGCATATAAACTACCCAACTCTCACGTATATGATCGCCATCATACTGTTGGTAGTAAAGCAAGATCCTAAGGGCTCTATCAAAGTGTAACATGCAATCAGTCACCTGAACATGTACACGACTGATAAAGGCAAACCAGATAGCATACTATCATCTCGAGTAAGACTGTCCTACCGGTATAGGTCCTCCGCAATCATTGCAATCACGTACCTGCGATCCAATAATTGACTATGAGGGCACTATCTCCAACAAGTTAGAGGTTAAAGCTTGAAGAAGGAACTCTCGGGTGGATCTTCTATCACATCGAGGAGCCGACGAGGAGGTGCCATCCGTTTCCACTCCAAAGAAGCTCAAGTGGTGAAGGAGGACAGCAAGAGAACAAGAAGGACTTGAATCTTTAGGTATAATCTTCTTACCGAGTAGATAATACATCTAGTTAGTTGTGTTAGATATGGTTTAGCAAAGATCCTTAAGCTTAGTCGATGTTACCTTGCTTAAAATGATTGTTTTTGCTTATTCCGCCTCCCCGCATCATGTGGGGTGTGTAACGTCGACTTACAATGATTCGGCGCTAATGTAGTTTATGGCTATGATATCTGGCAGGTGGGTGACTATAACATCTGTCCAAATGAGATTTTGGAAGTGCGCGTGTATATGACTCTGCCAGAGGGTTATCATAGTCAGTGGGAGCAGTGGATGGTGTGCAAGTTGCTTATGTCTATTTATAGACTAAAGCAAAGATAGCGGAGATAGATCATCTGTTTTGATGTGACAGACAAGGTGATTGACTTCATCAAAACAATATATAAACCTAGTAAGAACGATGTAGGGAGTATTGTCCTGGAATTTGGATGACATACTCCAGATAGGAATGTTGGTTATAGTGCCCTCAAAGTCAATTATTGGATCGCAGGTACGTGATTGCAATGATTGAGGAGGATGTAGGGTTCCTAGGCACACTTGTGAAGGTTCATAAAGCATCAAACATGCCCGAATAAAATTTTACATGTGCCTAACAACCCAAAGACGGGATCTTTGCTAGATTATTAGGGTTTAGCATGCAAGATAACATCTTTAAAACTAAGTGTGAGGGATTACAACCTTTGTAGTCCACTCCTTCGCTTCACAAGCTCCGAGTAAAAGTCACTTCGCCGCGATACACGATGTCCCAAACTCAAGAGAGGCTCCACGACTCGAACGATCCATGCTAGCTTGAAGTGCTCCGATTCTCCGATGATCTACGTCGAAGTTGCTATAACCCAAGCTTTCTCACTCTAAAGAGATGAACACCCTAATCTAATGGGCTAGATTAGATGAGGATGATGGAGTAGTATTTATGCTTTCTTTTTAATTCACTTTCTCACAAGAAATCATCACAAAAGGAAATTCTAGTGAGCTCTCTCTCAAAAACTCAAGAGAGAAGAAGATGAAGTATGAAGAGAATAATCCTTTTGTGATGAATAATAGATAAATGTATATAATTGATTATGGAACCATGGTCAAGGATGAGAGGCTAAAAGTTTGTAGAGAATAAACTAGAGTTAGGGCTTGGTTAGGTTAAGGATAAGTATGAACCATAATATCTTAACCAAGACAAAATAGAATCCTTCTAGAATGAACAAGAATGAGCTAACCCTAATCAAACCCTAGTCCCTTTTTATCATCCTTAAACATGTTTCATAATAAATCATTACATGTCACAATAATATATATCACATATATATTATATATTTGCAACAAAAGAAAATAATACAATTAACATATATCGCATATATATCAATGTATTAATCCGGTGAGAAAATGAAATAATAAAGCGAGCCAATATTAGATAATATAATACAATATATCATATATATCATTATACATTAAATCATCGAATCAACACTTGATCCAACGATCCGGCTATATCGAATATAACCGACTAATATATCATATACCGATTCATCGAATCAACACTTGATCCGATGTCCCGATTCATATCTAAATATCGCGAGAATATAATACGGTATCTCATATCGCATTATCCTCGGTCCTGCACATATCACATACATGCCTCTACTCCATTTTGCCTGAGCCAAGAAACCTCTGTGTAGGACTGTAAAGAATCGTCAATACGCCGGTAGCAGGTGATGATCATATCAAACACCTACAAGCTGCAAGCGATCAGCTAAACGTAATAGCCACCCAGGTATTGAGCGATCAGAAGATCAACAAGCTAGCCTGTCCGTTCTCCTATGAATCCAATCAGTAACACTCCCGTACAGTCCGGTCTGTTCGTCTGATATGTCACATATCAAGTCTAGGGGTGGTATACGTCAGACCCCAGTAACCGATAAGTCGTGTCGATGTGAGGCTGATAACAGGTCGAGAAACTACTGGTAATACTTACCAGTATATCTCTATATCAGCCCTGGCCAGGGACTTCCAGTTATAGCCAATCGAACACAGCACAACATCAACTCCCTATACCGGGAGAGACGAATCCCCTCCTATCGCTCATTTCCTCCATGTGATTCGGGACTGAACCCAAAAGCCACCGTTTTGCACGCCCTCTTGGACGTGGTAAGGTGGAAATCAAAGCACAGTGGGAATCACACAAGACTCTATAACGATCTCGGGTCTACATACTACCCTGTATCAGTGTCACCGGAGAACTGCCATCTGACGTGTGGTATATCACCATCTGGGAGTTCTCGGCGAGTCCGTCCAGTGTACCCAGTCTCCACTGAGCACCCGTACACCATCTTTGATGTCAAACACCGATGGATATGGGATCATCCATCGCCCATCATATGGGTCAAGATGCGTATACGCTAGTCTACTCTGGTGTATCGATACCCTGTCTCGATATACCCTCGACTAGGAACAGTTATAGGATGTACTCATCGACTACTATGGCCCCACTAGTATGATCTCATCATAGTCCCAGTAGTCGAGTACAGATCCTAAGGGCTTTATCAACAAGTGAGAGTAAGACAGTAAACCAATAAAAGTCAACATGTTAAGATAAAGTGAAACCAAATAGCATACTATCATGACAAGCAAGAAAATCCTCTCTGTATATATCCAAGCATCCATCATAATATACATCATATGTACAACAATGGCCTCTATGGCATATACATAACTAACAATCTCCCACTTGCACTAAGGCCAGCTGCTGTAGTATCTCATACCTAGCATCCCGAATAATCTCTCAAACTGTATCTGGGGAATGGCCTTCGTGAGTGGATCCGCAGTGTTGTCCTTCGTATCTACTCTCCTGACCTCGATCTCCCGGCGATAAACTATCTCCCTGATCAGGTGATATGTCTCAGAATATGTCTGGATTTCTGATGGGATCTGGGTTCCTTGGCCAAAGCCACAGCTCCATTGTTATCATAATACAGAGGTATTGGATGCTCAATGGATGGAACCACACCAAGTTCTCTGATGAACTTCTTCATCCAGACCGCCTCTTTGGCAGCATCGTTGGCAGCGATGTATTCAGCCTCCATTGTCGAGTCTGCAACGGTATCCTGTTTGGAACTCTTCCAACATACCGCCCCTCCATTGAGGGTAAAGACAAATCCTGAGTGCGACTTAGAGTCATCCTTATCACTTTGGAAGCTGGAATCGGTAAGGGACTCCACCCGGAGTTCTCCGTTACCATACACCAAGAACATGTCTCTAGTCCTTCGCAAGTACTTGAGAATGTTCTTCACAGCTGTCCAGTGACTCTCTCCAGGATCTGCTTGATACCGACTCACTACACTTAGTGAGTATGCTACATCGGGTCTGGTACATAGCATCGCATACATGATAGAGCCTACTGCCGAAGCATAGGGTATCCCTTGCATCCGAGCTCTTTCCAAATTAGTCTTGGGAGACATCTCTTTGGAGAGAGTGAGTCCAGAGATCATGGGTTGGTTCCCACGCTTGGATTCTTCCATACTAAACCTCTTTAGTATGGTGTCAATGTACCTGGATTGGGACAATCCCAGTATCCGTTTGGATCTATCTCTAAAGATCCTAATCCCCAATATGCATGAGGCATCACCTAGATCTTTCATTGAGAATCTATGTGATAAGAAGAGCTTGACTGATTGCAGCATAGGAATATCATTTCCTATCAAGAGTATGTCATCCACGTACAATACGAGGAAGACAACCTTACTCTATGTCACCTTCTTATAGATACAAGGTTCATCTATGTTTTTGATGAAGTCAAACTTTTTGACTAAAACATCAAAACAGATGTTCCAACTCCGCGATGCTTGCTTTAACCTATAAATGGATTTAAGCAGCTTGCACACCTTTCCGCTGCTCCCACTATCTACGAAGCCCTCTGGCTGAGTCATGTACACGCACTTTTCTAAATCACCATTTAGAAAGGCGGTCTTAACATCCATTTGCCAGATTTCGTAGTCATGGTATGCAGCAATGGCAAGTAAGATCCGGATGGACTTAAGCATAGCCACTGGAGAAAAGGTTTCGTCATAATCCACACCTGGTCGTTGTCGAAAACCCTTTGCTACAAGTCTAGCTTTGAAAGTCTCAACTTTTCCATCTACACCAATTTTCTTTTTAAAAATCCACTTCCTCTCAATGGGTTTTACCCCTTCAGGAGCATTTTCCAAAATCCATACTTTATTGGTGTACATGGATTCCATCTCAGATCGCATTGCATCCAGCTATTTCACAGAGTCACCACTCGTGATGGCCTGCTCGAAACTAGTCGGGTCATCATCTTCCATGATGCAATCCTCGCTTCCACCATCAATAAGAAAACTGTAGTATCTCTCAGGTGGATGAGAAACCCTGCTAGATCGGCGGAGAGGCTGGGGTTCGTCGGGTACTACTGAATCCTCTGGTTCTACTAAATCTTCAGTTGCAATTTGTGTTTCTGGAACCTCTTCCAGCTCTACCTCTTTGCCACTAATTTCTTTTTCAAGAAATTCCTTTTCTAAAAAGGTGGCATATTGAGAAACAAACACTTTTTGTACTTCGGCGTGGTAGAAAAAATATCCTTGGGAATTCTTAGGATATCCCACAAACTTGCAAAGAACTGACTGTGCCTCGAGTTTGTCTGGATTTTGCCTTTTGACATAGGCCGGACAACCCCATATCTTAACTCGTTTAAAATATGGTCTCTTCCCACTCCATATCTCATATGGTGTGGTAGACATAGATTTAGACGGAACTTGATTCAATAGGTATGCTACTGTCTCAAGCGCATAACCCCAGAAGGAAATAGGCAACTCAGCCTCGCTCATCATAGAGCGCACCATATCTAATAGGGTGCGATTCCTCCGTTCCGATACACCGTTGTGTTGTGGTGTATAAGGAGGAGTAAGCTGAGAGAGAATCCCATTCTCTTTTAAATAATCTAGGGACTCATTGCTTAAGTATTCACCTCCTCGATCAGATCGAAGAATCTTAATAATTTTGCACGTTTGATTCTCTACTTCGTGCTTATATTCTCTGAATTTCTCAAAAGCTTCAGACTTGTGTTTCATCAGAAACACATGTCCGAATCTAGAGAGATTGTCAGTGAATGTAATGAAGTAGGAAAAACCGTTCCTGGCATGCGTAGACATGGGACCGCACACATCACTATGTACCAGTCCTAAGAGTTCAGTAACTCTTTCTCCGTGTCCACTAAACGGAGCTTTGGTCATTTTTCCTTTGAGACATGAATGGCAAGTATCATAAGATGATAATTCGAACGGATTCAAATAACCATCCTTATGTAACTTAGCCAGTCGTGTCGCATTGATATGACCAAGTCACAATGCCACAAGAAGGATTCGTTCATTTCTGAACTTTTCCTCTTGTGTGTGTTTTGTATATTGAGGACTGTATTCTGATTTAGAATGAATATGCCATTATGTAACGAGCCTGATGCAATCAACTTTTGATCTAGGAATATGTTCATAACATTATCCATTACTACAAAATTATATCCTTCTTTACTTAATAAAGAGACTGATATAATGTTGCATATCATGTTCGGTATATAATAGCACTCATTTAGAATCAGTGTATTACGACTTGGCAATACAAGGTGATATTCGCCAACTGCTTTGGCTGCAATACTTGCACCGTTCCCTACTTGAACGGAATGATCATATTTTCCCAGTTCTCTACCTTTACGTAGCCCATGTAACAATTTACATATGTGGGATCCTGATCCGGTATCTAATTCCCAGGACGTAGGGTGAACTGAGAAACAGTTCTCAATAACTAACACACCTGAAGAAGATGCATCAACATGCATGTTCTTTTAGGCGGCTTGAGAATCCAGATATTCTTCTATTCCCTGTTCAGTCTTATAACTCTTATAAGAAAGAACGGGTCCAACGTTCCCGTGCTCAGTATAATAAGCGGGTTCAGTCAATACATCCATATTATTATCTTGATTATGGCCTGACATGGTCGCTACCTGGACAGAGAGTGAAGAAAACACTTAGCGTATGCTCTTGCAAGATTAGATTGGTTATTATCTTATCTAATCAGGATGTCTCCCACTGTTTTTTATCAAATCTACCTTCAAACTCTAAAAGGTAAGATTAGCCGGGATTAATTACACCCTACAATTTCGTCAATCTTTCAGGCAGATCAGTGTCGGTACTTTGAGGGAGGTTCCCCGTACTTTCGCACGGACCTAATTAAAGTAAACCTCGTTTTCCCAGAGGCATAACCCCATTAACACTTTTCTAGACACCTACTTGATCGACTAATTGTCCTGTGTAAAACTCTCCCAGGAGTAACTCTTACTCGCAGTGGGTATCGGGATCCAACTATCTCATAGGAGGTATGCAATCTCATTGCAAATTTCAACACTTGAAATTCCCGATAATATTTTGCCCCTAGCAATTTATGACCTTAACATAGTCAACAAATCATAATTGCTAGCCAAGTTCAACCCGTCATTTCCCGATTGAATTAAACCCACCTGCACGACCCTTAACATAGTTAACAAAGTCGTACAACTACCCTAATCCAATCACATCTCATGTTTTAGCAGATAAGTACTAATTAGCTACCGCACACTACGCCTTAACATAGTCAACAAACGTAGCACGAATACTAACTAGTCTTTATCTGAAATGACGGAGGGCTACGCAGGTTTTTCATAAAACCATGAGCGTAATGAACTTGATATCGTCGTAGAATCATGTGAAATTTTGAAATGGAGTGTTTTTTAGGCTTTCATTAGTTTTGCTAAAGAGGTCACTCCCAGTGAAGGGATCTCGGCTCTTTCCTCATCGAATAAGGTGCAGGACATATCATATATATCACTGTGCAAAGCAAAACTCTAAAAGCAATCAAAAGACAAACCGAGTTTTGTAGCATCTGCCAGTTTCGCTAAAGAGGTCTCTCCCGGTGAAGGGATCTCGGCTCTTTCCTCATCGAATAAGGTACAGGGTATATCATATATACCGCTATGCAGAGCAAAACTGTAGCTTTCCTTTTTTATAAAGTTTTGATTCCACAACATCTTTTAGGTTTCTTTTCTTTTTATTAATCTCATTAATAAAAAATCCCATCAGCTTATGCTTCCTAAGCATCACAGATAAATACAACGTACACTTATGCCATCCGCATTCGCCTCGATGTCTCCTCGTGCACCGTTAGGTAAGGTAACTAACGATAGAGCAGGGCAGGGCTAGTGCGGGTGTAAAACATAAGTAACGTCTATATAATATATCATATATACTATATAGTGTATCCATCACAACATATCAAATGATCACATCACAGATATCGCAGCAAAAACATAGATATAATGTGGGATATACTAGGACGTCCGTATTTAGTATTTAGCCAACAATAGAAAATACGGATTCCACAGTCACGATGAATAGCCAAGCCCACACCCTGGACCCCTACGAGAGCGGCAAGCGACCCTACCAATTCTGGAGTTTAGGAGACCCGGTCTCGACTCCTCGAGATGGCCTCCCACTGAACCCCAGAACCCGGTCACCTGTGCTCCCCTCCTTGGGTCCATCCTAATGCGGAAAAGTAAATAATATACAACACTGGTGGCATCAACCTCAACCCGGAAGTGCCCCAAATAAAAGAATATTACATTACATTTTAATTTACATGAATGAAAATATAAAACTCCCATCTCACATAAAACCCCCGGCTATTCAATCGCGACAATCCTGCACATCATATCTCAGCAACACATAATATCTCATATCATCAACGTAAGTAAGTATGCATGTAAGTCTACGGTAGCGCCCCGGCCGTCTTTCAGACACCAAAAGCGGAACAAAAACTTTTTATAACTAGCGTTATCGCATACTATAACCCGGATCTGCCATTAACGCTAAACTAACAATCGACAAAGAGAGAAGAAAGGTTATACCGAACGATCCGAGTTCTTCGTTCTTTAACCATCATCCCACGCTCTGTTGCGGCTGCTCCGATCTCCTCGTCCAGGTGGCACCACATCGTCGGATCTTTAAACGGGCTCCCGCCTCTGACTCGAGGCAACTCGGTCGTCAAGTTTGCTAAAAGAGACGACCAAGATTGATGTAGAGAATGAGTGGAATACTTTTTCTTGCTTCGTCCAAAACCATGGACGAACGGTTAATGAAGTTGCCATTGGAATCGGGTGATGGAATGAAATGAGCTGTGAAATTCCATATACCGAAAACTATCATAATCTTTTAACCAACAACCATTTCTTTTTCTTACAAAGTGAGAGAGCATGAGAGAGGAGGAGGGCCGACCACATATATAGAGGTGGGGGTGAGTGTAGGAGAGGGGGAGGTGACAATAAGAAAATATCTCTAGTGTGAACACAAAGTGTGAACACACTTAATGAAATGATGAATCATTAACCTAGTCATCAAGCATTAATGGAATCATTAAATGCAACCATAACTCACTAAATACCTCACCACTTCTAGAACCTTCTAGAAGCTTCCACACTCATCTCAAGAAAAGATAAATCCGTCTTTAACCGAATGTTAAAATACGGCTGATAGAAAACTGGAAACTGGCAACTTCCAAAAGTGATCCCGAAACGAATTTCAGGATAACCGCGTAACTGTATAAATATACCCGCATTTGTATTACGACCGAATACAAATGCAACTGAGACAAAGATATTATATCTACTCTGTATAATACTTGGATCCGGCTTAAACCAAAGCCCACCAGTATTATCTGCCCGAAATATGACACGTGCGTAAACGCACGTGCAATTTCCGAACCCTGCCATAAAACCATACGGCCTCTACAACGTTTCGCCCGAACTTGGGAAACTATCTATGGGGGACTCTAATGACTTGTCAGTACCCTGGCAGTGGGTTTAACCACAAACCGTCAGCGGCACTAACTATGCGTAACGGCTGCCCATGGACTGACCTCAAGGGAGGCTGATGAGCGAACTCATCCAGAAACCCTACTGAGCCTAACAGTGAAAATGTATATACAGTCCGGTCCGTTCGTCTATGAGTATCGCATATTCGGCCTAGGGGGCTTGTAACGTCAGACCCCCAATAGCTGTATAAGTCGTGTCGGAGACAAGCCCTGAACACCCTGAGATACTACTGGAGTACCTACCAGTAAATCTCACATGCCTTGGCCAAGGACTTGGTGTAATGGCTTTCCTAGACACAGCGCGGCCTCCACCCCCAATACCGGGAGAGACGAATCCCCTGCCGATCCGCTCACGTGCCTCCATGTGGATCGGGACTGTACCCAAAAACTACCTGTTTGCACGACTCCTTTGAGCCGTGGTAGGGTAGAAATCAAAGCACAGTGGGAACTCACACGAGACAAATGACGACCTCAGGTCGATGAACTAACCTGTACACATGTCACCAGGGAACTGCTATCTGACGATATGTATAATACCAACCAGCAGGTTCCCGGCGAGTCCTGTCCGGTGTACTCATAACCCAATGAGCACCTGTATACATCTTAGGTGATCCAACTGACACCAGTGGCTTGTGAGACCGGCCACCGCCCCTCATCGGGGTCTCGACTGTATACACTAGTCTACTCCGGAGTATCGATGCCCTGTCTCGAAACTCCCACGACTAGGGACCACTATTAAGGATATGCTTATAGACCACCCAACTCTCACTTATATGATCGCCCTCATACTGTTGGTAGTCAAATAAGATCCTAAGGGCTCTATCAAAGTGTAATCGTGATCAGTCACCTGAACCTATACACGACTGATAAAGGCAAACCAGATAGCATACTATCATCTCGAGTAAAACCGTCCTACCGGTATAGGTCCTCCGCAATCATTGCAATCACGTACCTGCGATCCAATAATTGACTTTGAGGGCACTATATCCAATAATCTCCCACTTGCACTCAAGGCTAATTATTGCGATGTTGCGTACTCAAAGCCCGTGTGAAACCAACACCCAATTCCCCTACTAATCAGTTTCACAAAGCCCGTTTGTAAAACTATTGTGTTCGAGAAATAGCCTCAGTGAGTGGATCCGCCCTGATGTTTCTTTCTATGTCTCTCTTAATCTCAAGTTCGCGGAGAAAGCCATCTCCCGAATTGAGTAATACCTGTCTTAGAATATGTCTGGATATCTGATGGGACCTAGTTCATAAATGAACTCCAAATCCAAACTTCTTAGACTGTATCGATAACTGAACCTAATCAGTATCCGGCACCATGCCTCCCACAGTATCCTCTTGGACCACCTGTCCACAATATTGTCCCTCTTAGTCAGAGGGAAAACTATAACTCTGACAATCACTCTGTCAACCATGTCACCTTTGAAGCCTGGAATGATGACCGTCTCCCGAAGAAGGCTGCCGTCATCAAATCCGTAGAACATTCACTTATGTTCTAAAACTGCTTCCTTATGTTTCTCCAGGATTGGATTAATACAAACTTATTCATCTAGTGCAAAAACAACATCTGGGGAGGTACTTGACATCTCACGATTGACTCAATTGCCTAAGCAAGTGATATGCCAATCATACACATCCCTCTCCTCTTTAGTCTATAAGACACCTTTAGAGAGGGTGACACCATCACCTGCAGGTACACCACCATGCCAGGAGTCCTCTATTCTAAAAACCATTAGAATATTGTCAAAGTACCCACATTGGGAAACTACCCAAATCCAGATCTAAAACCATAGATCTAGAAACCAGAATGTCAGATATTATATCCATATCCTGTCTGGAGAAACAACTGTGTGACGACCAAAGTACAACCGATCGTAGTATAGGAATTTTACTTCCTACTATGTGTATGTCATCTAAATACCAGGACATCACACCCTACTACCTTCTTAACAGATCCATCCCCTATTCTGATGAAGTCAAACCCATGACTGTCACATCAAAATTAGATGATCAATCTCCGCTATAACTGTTCTAGTCTATAAATAGACATAAGCTACTTGCCCACTATGCTTCCACTGCTCCCACTGACCACAACAATCCTCCTACCGGGTCTCATAGCCTGGAACAACAGTAGTGTCAAGTCTGGGTAGATAAGAACCTCCCTGTCGCCGTCCTTGAGGCTACCGGAGTACCTCTCGGGTGTCTGAGGTTACCCACCAAATCTGCGGAGTGGCTAATGGAATATCAAACCTGATTGAATCTGTAGGTCCTATTAAATTTTCCGTAATCGTTTGCGGTTCTGGAATCGCTTCCAGTTCTACCATACTCCCACTACTGTTTTCTGAAAAAATCCATTTTACTAAAACTGTGGCGAGTCAAGAACAATATCACTATTGATCTCCCAGATGGTAGAAAGTCAACCCTCGTCATAGCCTGGGCCAACCCACAAACTGCCATTACAGAAACGTGCCATGAGTTATCCAGAGTCTGGTTTTAAGCATAAGCTGGACAACTCCCCGTACCTTAACATCGTTAAGATACGAACCATTCTATATCCAATATAGAAACTTTGGAACTTATTTAATTGGAACCAGATTCTAATCATGCATATGTCTCCAGTGCATATCAACTTTAATGGAGAGAGGCTAATCAGCATTACTCAACTTAGGAATCCATCCAATTATGAGTAACCCGAAAGAGAAACAAGTTTCTCAAAACTTTTACTATCATCTGAATACCAATCACAAGTATCTACATCTTCGATCTCTTTGAAGAATCCCGATACTTGCGACATCTGGTCCTCTACTTTATTCTTATACCCACAACTTCTCAAAACCTAGACCTTGTATTTCTACGAAACACTTGTCTAAAAACTAGAGAAGTCATAAGTAAACAGAACATAGTACGAGGACCTACCCCTTTGTCCTGATGGAAACTGGACAACATACAATACTCTGTATAAGTCTAATGAGTTGAATAACTCAAAACTTGTGCATCGTAGGTTGAAAACTGTACCCAGGCGATTTCCTCAAATATCACCAATTACAACGAATTCGGATATAATGAGGATGATCACCTAATTCCCAATAACTTCCTCCCACTCATCATCTGTAAAACCATACATATATGAGAATGAAACCTGGTGAATACACACCCTGGAGTAAGTATCTAATCGGGAAAACAGTTTTCCATTAACAATGCACTGAAACATGAAAATGTTTCGTAGGGGTATCCTGGTATTCATAGTAATGCCTCTTCCATAATCCAATTCATGACTCTAACCGTATATTTCTTTGCCATCTCTCCAAATCCCTTTATTTGTCTTTAGTCGTTACCTTCTGTACACCATCGTTAGGCTAAATGGTTTTCTTCCTTCCCTACCGTTCGGCACCAGCCTATGGTTTGGAAGAAGACTATCCATTAAGCATAATAGGTGTACCCTCCTAAACCAAGGAGTACTCGCAACTGAGAGAAGGTGATGATAAAAGACAACTGAATAATACCTTATTCTTTTAAAAGTGAAAAAGGAGTGGCGATGAAGTACGCAGTTTGGTCGTGAATGATAACAGTCGCAACTTACTTTGCCCTCTTTCTAATCCCTTTATTTTGTCTTTACATATTACCTTCTGTACACCCTACTTAGGCTAATTGGTTTTCTTCATTCCCTACCGTTCGGCACCAGCCTATGGTTTGGAAGAAGACTATCCAATAAGCGTAATAGGTGTACACTCCTAAACCAAGGAGCCCTCGCAACCTGAGAGAAGGTGATAATAAAAGACAACTGAATAAACCAATTCTATTTCTCCTAAACCTTGATCCATCCTCGAAGGAGTCCCTTCGAGTTCGTATATAACCATACGATGGATCTATCCAATGGAAGTGGATGTCCGTAGTAATACAGGGTGTTCTGAGAAATGCAAAAGGTAGAAGAAGGAGTAGCAATGACTTATGCAACTCAAACAATCCAAAAGCCAGTATTTTAAGAAGGTTCGGTCAACTTGGTACCTGAGTCATAGTCTAGGGTCGGTCAAAGGTCGCTGCCAAAGAGAGAGAGAAAAGAAACACTCTGCGTGCACTCTATCGTAGATCAGAATGGTTATCACTTTATCTAATCCGGAAACCTCCCACTGTACTGTCAAATTCTCCTCCAAACCTAAAAGAAGAATCAATCGGGATCACCCGAAGAGTAAACCAACTCATCAGTGGTAATCGGGATCCAACTCTCATCGCATGATAACGTGACGGAATCCACTCACGTTATCACACTCCAGAAGGTATGCGCATGCCTGGCAAGTTTCAGTTTCTTTAGAAACTCCCGATATGATTTTTACCCCATGTTCTTATGACCTTGACGAAAGCCAACAAATCATAAGTCACATGTCAAGTTCTGCCCGTCATTATCTTGTTAATTCAAACCCACCCATACATACCCTTGACGAAAGCCAACAAGGTAATACGACTGTCCCAAACCAACTCATCTATCTATGCAACAAATGAATACCCCAGCAACTACCAAACACTATGCCTTGACGAAAGCCAACAAACATAGCTTGAATATTACTGACCATCCATAAGAAATGACGGAGGGCTACGGCTGGTTTTTGGCGAAAAACCTTTAACGTAATGAACTTGATCTCGTTGAAGGAACCTGATAGCTTTTTATAAAATATAGTGGCGAAAACCTTTGCTAAAGAGGTCACTCCCGGTGAAGGGATCTCGGCTCTTTCCTCGTGGAATGAGGTGCAGGATATTCCACTGAATACCGCGATGCAAAACAACATGTAATCGACTATAGTGAAGTTATTACCCTGACGCAAACTTCTGCCCAAGGGGTCAATCCCGGTGAAGGGATATCGGCCCTTGCCCCGTCGAATGTGGTGCAGGATATTCCAACCGAATACCACTGTGCAAAACAAAAGGAAACATCTTTGTAATAACACTTTTTAAATTGTTCCAACAACATCCAAACAGGTTTGTTTTACTTTGCATTGATCAGAATCAACGCAGTCCCATCATTAATCACACCAGAAAAGAACGAAAATAAAATATACGTATATGCCATCCGCATTTGTCACTAGGTCCCATCATCACCCGTTAGGTTACTTAACTAACGACAGAGCGGGGACTGAACTAGCGCGGGTGTAAAATATATACAACATCTAGTAGTATATAAACCAATATACAATAATCGCTCCATGCGTGATAATATGCAACATTACAGAAAAGTAATAAGCATCACAGAACAATACAGATAATCTGGGATCCCCGAGTTTCACAGAGCCGCTGCTGAAACCCGACGTTCCCCTGTCGTGTGGATAGCCTGTGCAATGAAACCTAGACCCCTACGGGTGCGGCAAGTTACCCGCCAAAACCTGAAGCGAGGCAGCCCCTACAGCGAAGTGAATGGACCACCCTGCACTTCACAGAATCCGGTAGCTTGAGCACCCCTCCTTGGGTCAACCTGTACCCCCTACGAGTGCGGCGAATAGTCTGCCAATTCTAGAGTGGGGCCCCTCTGCCTCTCAAAGCCATGAGATGCGGACCCGTTTCCCCCAAGAACCCGGCTATCCGTTCACTCCGTCGCGGGGTAAAACCTAGTACAGAAATGGAAAAATAGTACAACAGGTACATCGACCGCAACCTGGTCGTGCCCCAAAAGAATATTATACAACAGGCAGTGACGGTAGTCCACATGTTGGACGCTCGCCCCGCAATATCAAATGTACAAATAAACCCAAACTGCACTATCATTGCACACTGCTATCAACAACGACAAAGCCACAACATCACAGCACAACACAGAACATCAACGCGAAAGTCACGTTCGCAAACCCGTCTAAAAGAACTATAGCAATCAGACGCGGTTTACCGATCAAATGACATTCACGGTCGGAGATATAATGTAAGCACCGTAAACTAACATGTTTAAATTTCGATCGACTAAATATTACGAAGTGGGCCCCACGCAAATCTGCTGCACAGTAAAAAACACTGGGCCCAAATAAACAGTTCCAGAAACCACAATTTCCAACATGGAATCCACTGTAGAAAATTGAGCAATTGATCTCACTTTCCTGCGGCGGATCCGCGGCCAAACCTCAGCTTGGACCGCGGATCCGCGGCGGAACAGTGGAATCACTTGGTCGAATTTCTACAGTATTCCTCAAAAACCCTGCTTGATTTTCTGGTATGCTCAAAATGATTTTTAGACCAGTTTGAAAATTAACAGAAACTTTAACACTAGAAATTGCAATTTTTGAAAATCCGTTCGATCGATGTTTTAAACGCGTTAGCACAAGTTAGTAAAGCTTAATGGCATGGCTCTGATACCATGTAAGTCTACGGTAGCGCCCCGGCCGTCTTTCAGCCGCCAAAAGCGGAACAAAAACTTTTTATAACTGGCGCTATCGCAAACTATAACCCGGATCTGCCATTAACGCTAAACTAACAATCTACAAAGAGGGAAGAAAGGTTATACCGAACGATCCGAGTTCTTCGTTCTTTAACCATCATCCCACGCTCTGTTGCGGCTGCTCCGATCTCGTCGATCTCCGATCTCCTCGTCCAGGCACCACATCGTCAGATCTTTAAACGGGCTCCCGCCTCTGACTCGAGGCAACTCGGTCGTCAAGTTTGCTAAAAGAGACGACCAAGATTGATGTAGAGAATGAGTAGAATACTTTGTCTCGCTTCGTCCAAAACCATGGACGAACGGTTAATGAAGTTGCCATTGGAATCGGGTGGTGGAATGAAATGAGCTGTGAAATTCCATATACCAAAAACTATCATAATCTTTTAACCAACAACCATTTCTTTTTCTTACAAAGTGAGAGTGCATGAGAGAGGAGGAGGGCCGGCCACATATATAGAGGTGGGGGGGTGAGTGTAGGAGAGGGGGAGGTGACAATAAGAAAATATCTCTAGTGTGAACACAAAGTGTGAACACACTTAATGAAATGAAGAATCATTAACCTAGTCATCAAGCATTAATGGAATCATTAAATGCAACCATGACTCACTAAACACCTCACCACTTCTAGAACCTTCTAGAAGCTTCCACACTCATCTCAAGAAAAGATAAATCCGTCTTTAACCGAATGTTAAAAGACGGCTGATAGAAAACTGGAAACTGGCAACTTCCAAAAGTGATGCCGAAACGAATTTCAGGATAACCCCGTAACTGTATAAATATACCCGCATTTGTATTACGACCGAATACAAATGCAACTGAGACAAAGATATTATATCTACTCTGTATAATACTTGGATCCGGCTTAAACCAAAGCCCACCAGTATTATCTGCCCGAAATATGACACGTGCGTAAACGCACGTGCAATTTCCGAACCCTGTCATAAAACCATACAGCCTCTACAACGTTTCGCCCGAACTTGGGAAACTATCTGTGGGGGACTCTAATGACTCGTCAGTACCCTGGCTGTGGGTTTAACCACAAACCGTCAGCGGCACTAGCTATGCGTAACGGCTGCCCATGGACTGACCTCAAGGGAGGCTGATAAGCGAACTCATCCAAAAACCCTACTGAGCCTAACAGTGACAATGTATATACAGTCCGGTCCGTTCGTCTATGAGTATCGCATATTCGGCCTAGGGGGCTAGTAACGTCAGACCCCCAATAGCTGTATAAGTCGTGTCAGAGACAAGCCCTGAACACCCTGAGATACTACTGGAGTACCTACCAGTAAATCTCACCTGCCTTGGCCAAGGACTTGGTGTAATGGCTTTCTTAGACACAGCGCGACCTCCACCCCCAATACCGAAAGAGACGAATCCCCTGCCGATCCGCTCACGTGCCTCCATGTGGATCGGGACTGTACCCAAAAACTACCTGTTTGCACGACTCCTTTGAGCCGTGGTAGGGTAGAAATCAAAGCACAGTGGGAACTCACACGAGACAAATGACGACCTCAGGTCGATGAACTAACCTGTACACATGTCACCAGAGAACTGCTATCTGACGATATGTATAATACCAACTAGTAGGTTCCCGGCGAGTCCTGTCCGGTGTACTCATAACCCAATGAGCACTTGTATACATCTTAGGTGATCCAACTGACACCAGTGGCTTGTGAGACCGGCCACCGCCCCTCGTCGGGGTCTCGACTGTATACACTAGTCTACTCCGGAGTATCGATGCCCTGTCTCGAAACTCCCATGACTAGGGACCACTATTAAGGATATGCTTATAGACCACCCAACTCTCACTTATATGATCTCCCTCATACTGTTGGTAGTCAAACAAGATCCTAAGGGCTCTATCAAAGTGTAATCGTGATCTGTCACCTGAACCTATACACGACCGATAAAGGCAAACCAGATAGCATACTATCATCTCGAGTAAGGCTGTCCTACCGGTATAGGTCCTCCGCAATCATTGCAATCACGTACCTGCGATCCAATAATTGACTTTGAGGGCACTATATCCAATAATGCATACACCGATCGTCGTTGTCGTATAGCAACGAAAACCGGCAATACAACTACATACTTACACTTACGGTCACAGAAAAGAAATTGTAAAACTACAATATTTGGAATCCACAATCACTTTAGACATCGTAAATCCGAAATATCACATACTTCGCATTTCATGCCTAACTCTATGAATTCCACATATTGTATCACATTCTAGATAAATAGACAGTATTAAACTTTTCGAACAGATAATGAAATACCCAAAATTTCCTAAATTGCTCAACACTTGAGCGGAGTTCAAAATTTCCAGAATACGTCACAGTAGCAATGATCGAGCCGTAGAAGGGTCAAGCCAACGCCTCACATGTGGCACGCCGTACTGCCCCAAACCCGAAGGTTCAAAAGGCAGTTCAAGATGGTCACATAATCGAGTTAAGGTTTGTTGTCTTCTAGAGGGTCCACCACAAAAGTTGCACGCATTTCCGAAAGATTTAAACTCGAAAAAAGATTCAACACTTGAAAATTTTTTGTGTCGGGAAAAAGTGAGTTAATGATATCCGTTCGAACTTTTTAACAGTTTCTAAATATCCGGAAAAACAATAACGAATTTCAAATTCCCGATAGAATCGACGATTACAAAATAAACCCCAGAATACTCAACACCATAGTCAGATTAAAAATACCCATAAAATAGTAACCACAGAGACAAGAATTACTGTGCAAAATTCCGTACCTAATACCCTTACCCTGCCGCGGAACCGCCGCCAAAGGTGGGTAATTGCCGCGGTTCCGCGGCCATGTTGAGGAATTGGGGGCACGTTTTTCACCATAATTCTTATATTTTCCTGCTGAATTTTTTAGGTATTTTTAATTCTGGAAAAACCCAGATTTTAAAATATGTGCAGAGAGGGGTTTGAAATGTCGTATTCGGGTTCGATCGGGGTTTTAACTTCGTTAACACATCGCCTAATGCTCTAGCTAGGCTTTGATACCACTGTAGGGTTCCTAGGCACACTTGTTAAGGTCCATAAAGTATCAAACATGCCCGAATAAAATTTTACATGTGCCGAACAACCCAAAGATGGGATCTTTGCTAGATTATTAGGGTTTAGCATGCAAGATAACATCTTTAAAGCTAAGTGTGAGGGATTACAAACTTTGTAGTCCGCTCCTTCGGTTCACAAGCTCCGAGTAGAAGTCCCTTCGCCGCGATGCACGATGTCCCGAACTCAAGAGAGGCTCCACGACTCGAACGATCCATGCTAGCTTGAAGTGCTCCGATTCTCCGATGATCTACGTCGAAGTTGCTATAACCCAAGCTTTCTCACTCTAAAGAGATGAACACCATAATCTAATGTGCTAGATTAGATGAGGATGATGGAGTAGTATTTATGCTTTCTTTTTATTTCACTTTCTCACAAGAAATCATCACAAAAGGAAATTCTAGTGAGCTCTCTCTCAAGAACTCAAGAGAGAAGAAGATGAAGTATGAAGAGAATAATCCTTTTGTAATGAATAGTAAATAAATGTATATAATTGATTATGGAACCATGGTCAAGGATGAGAGGCTAAAAGTTTGTAGAGAATAAACTAGAGTTAGGGTTTGGTTAGGTTAAGGATAAGTATCAACCATAATATCTTAACCAAGACAAAATAGAATCCTTCTAGAATGAACAAGAATTCGCTAACCCTAATCAAACCCTAATCTCTTTTTATCATCCTTAAACATGTTTCATAATAATTCATTACATGTCACAATAATATATATCACATATATATTATATATTTGCAACAAAAGAAAATAATACAATTAACATATATCGCATATATATCAATGTATTAATCCGGTGAGAAAATGAAATAATAAAGCGAGCCAATATTAAATAATGTAATACAATATATCATATATATCATTATACATTAAATCATCGAATCAACACTTGATCCAACGATCCGGCTATATCGAATATAACCGACTAATATATCATATACCGATTCAACGAATCAACACTTGATCCGATGTCCCGATTCATATCTAAATATCGCGAGAATATAATACGGTATCTCATATCGCATTATCCTCGGTCCTGCACATATCACATATGTGCCTCTACTCCGTTTTGTCTGAGCCAAGAAACCTCTGTGTAGGACTCTAAAGAATCGTCAATACGCCGGTAGCAGGTGATGATCATATCAAACACCTACAAGCTGCAAGCGGTCAGCTAAACGTAACAGCCACCCAGGTATTGAGCGATCAGAAGATCAACAAGCTAGCCTGTCCGTTCTCCTGTGAATCCAATCAGTAACACTCCCGTACAGTCCGGTCTGTTCATCTGATATGTCGCATATCAAGTCTAGGGGTGGTATACGTCAGACCCCAGTAACCGATAAGTCGTGTCGATGTGAGGCTCATAACAGGTCGAGAAACTACTGGTAACACTTACCAATATATCTCTATATCAGCCCTGGCCAAGGACTTCCAGTTATAGCCAATCGAACACAGCACAACATCAACTCGCTATACCGGGAGAGACGAATCCCCTCCTATCGCTCATTGCCTCCATGTGATTCGGGACTGTACCCAAAAGCCACCATTTTGCACACCCTCTTGGACATGGTAAGGTGGAAATCAAAGCACAGTGGGAATCACACAAGACTCTATGACGATCTCGGGTCTACAGACTACCCTGTATCAGTGTCACCGGAGAACTGCCATCAGACGTGTGGTATATCACCATCTGGGAGTTCTCGGCGAGTCCGTCCAGTGTACCCAGTCTCCACTGAGCATCCGTACACCATCCTTGATGTCAAACACCGATGGATATGGGATCATCCATCGCCCATCATATGGGTCAAGATGCGTATACGCTAGTCTACTCTGGTGTATCGATGCCGTGTCTCGATATACCCTCGACTAGGAATAGTTATAGGATGTACTCATCGACTACTATGGCCCTACTAGTATGATCTCATCATAGTCCCAGTAGTCGAGTACAGATCCTAAGGGATTTATCAACATGTGAGAGTAAGACAGTAAACCAATACAAGTCAACATGTTAAGATAAAGTGAAACCAAATAACATACTATCATGACGAGCAAGAAAGTCCTCTCTGTATATATCCATGCATCCATCATTATATACATCATATGTACAACTGTCAAGACCCGAGTATTTTGACTCGTGACCGGCACTTAACCACGCTACGTCTACAGGCGTAACGCGACTAAGTAAGCCGAACCCAGAAATCAAAACCATTTAAAAATAGTGAGTGTTAAAAACATTTAGTTAAAGCTTTTAGAAAACCTTAAATAATTCAATAAGTTCCTTTTAAAGTTACTTAATCATTTGAATAATTTTGGCAGCATTTCCTTTGTAAAAGTAGCCCCGAGACCGGGTACAAAACAGGATATAAGTGAAACGAAATGTAATGAAATGAAACATCCCCAAACGGGAGCAATCACGCCCAACGGCGGAAACCAACATCACAAGAGTAATATACGACGCCGTAGCGAAGAATAAGCAATAAGTAGACATCACAGAATAAAAACTGCATATAAAAACAGTCGGCTCCTACGAGCTCGACACCAGAATACAAAATATACATCATCGTCCTCACACAGTATCTAAGTCCAGTACATAAATGGTAGATGGAGAGTACTAGATACAAAAGGGATACAATAAAAGTATTCAGAATACCACAACCCACCTAAATGCAAACAGCTCTCACCGCAACTGTAGTGGTATCTGTAGCCAAAAGATGCAAAAGACAGCCTGCCGCGACTATGCTGAGGGCAACCTGCAAATACTGTGGCACAACGTGGGTGAGTTGCCAACTCGTGAATAGAGATAACATAAAAAGGTAATCGCGAGCATGCACGTACTGCGCTACTCTAACAAATGCCAGTAGATAATATCCATGCGTAATAAGCAGTATGAGCAATAATCATGCAGATACTCTATCAGGTAAAATAACTACAGGATGAGATATATGGTAATCAATGCTGAGCATGGGATAAACAACATCTACACGGAAAATCAACGTGGAAAACAATCGGTGCCCACAACTGCACCCAAATCACAAATAACTCAGGCGCCGGCGCACCCATCGGCCCTCAAATCCTGTAAACCTCTGAGAAATCACGAGTGCCCAACATCGGCACCCAAAACCTCATAAAATACTCGTGTCCAGCATCGATACGCAAAACCTCAAATATCGGGATCCGTCAGTCCGGATCAGCCCACGGGCTCCGTCTGCGGTATCGGCCCCGGCAGTACGGATCATCCCGCATCCACCTCTCGACTCTGGTCGGTATCCTCCGGATAACCGCCAGGTCCAACCAATCACCGGTAGGTACTCGCCACCCTGCCAGGCTCATCGTCTACTCCACGAAAAACATTTCTCGCCCCGGGGAACCATACCGGGTCCACCACGAACCCGCAAACGGATCATCCATCTCCTCGAATCGGGTTTCAAGCACACGTCTCAGCACCGAGAAAACGCGTGGTGGACGCACCAAAATATCATATCACGAGGAACCGGGTTTTCAAATAGTGCATCTTTTCTTAAAAATCGCACGGTCCTCAAACCAGAAATCACATGAAAATCCAACACCAAGAAGTAAATCCAATGCGATGTGCCATGTACATCAATCCATGATATAGGTATAGGGGAAAACCGCTTTTAAAATTAGTTTCCGTTTTTAAAGATATCATGCGGCTCCCAATTTTCATGAAAGTCGTATCGAATCATATATGAAATGAACTACAGCAATATAATCATGGCAGTTCTACAGTGAGTGTGTCATGGCAATTACTAACGGTGTGTGTGTAGCATGCAGATCAGTGCTCGTGCAACATGAACCGTTAGTAAAAGTGCGGTGTTCTATCAATTCTAAGCATACATACAGCAGGGGATGCAATATGCAATGACAGTACATGAGGTAAATGCAACATATAATAATAAGGTCCTATCAGCCCTGACGCATAACACCATGCGGGCGATATCCCCGTAGATGTTAAATCTACTCACCGAAGTCTCGCGCTAAGTGTAGCCGACGACTTGCTTGCCCTTCTTCGCAGCGTCCGTCTCACTCGCCTGCGAACCTAGAATCACATAACGTAAATCACATATAAGCTTAACTTCACAAAAACGTGGTATTATGGTCCAACTAGAAACCCGTGTCGCAAACCAATCGCGCGTATGCGCGATACGCTAAAACGTGTGATCACGCGCCTGAAACTACCCTGACGCGTCGCGATACGCAGAAACCCTAAACTCACACACGTATCACGCGTGTCGCGAAGGTTTAGAAAATACGAGAAATAGGTAATAAGCCCCAGATTTTTATACAGAACTTAACTTACAAAAATATATATATCATAACACTACACACAGCAGAATACACCCAAAGGACCAAACCACAACCCAAACCCTACCCATCTGGCCGCAAAGTGCGGCCAGATCCAATATTTCGACGGCCTCATCATGACGAAAGGGGGTCGGGTTCTACCTGGGGTATCAGCACCTAACAAGTATACTTCAGTCTTCTCAAAATTAACCTGAACCCATCGGGTCGATAGCAGTTTCCAGAAACTCAAATTTTTGCCTTAAAACGACGAAATGCATCAAATAGGGATCTGGTGGTAATTTAGTGCAATTGGGGGCTAAGCTGGGTTGGAATGGCCTTAACAACACTCTATCAACCTACTGAAACTAAAACACACCTCACTTGGCCAAGGTTCTCACTAAACGCCTCATATCGCACTAAATCGCACCAAAAACCACTAACCGAAGCAAAACTACCCTAAACAAGTAAACTAGGGAGTAAGTTTAGGAAATATACCTCACAATCGACCCTAGGGAGCTGGAGGAAGAAGATGAAGTGAAGGGAAGGGGCTGCTGTCGAAGTTGAGGCTGTTGCTGTAGCTAACTGCTGCTATTGGTGCTGTTGCTGTTGCTGGAATGCTTGCTGCTGCTGCTGTGAAGTCTACTGCTGCTGCTGAACTGCTTGCTTCTGCTGGTGCTGAAGAGGTAAGTGTGTGTGTGTGTGAGAGTGAGGTTTGAGAGAAGAGCAAAAGAAAATAAGAGGAAAACAATTCATCACCCCAATGTCAACCCCTCACTCTCTCTCTTCTCATTAATTGCAAGCATGGCTCAAGCCATGATGCACTCTCTCTCTCTCACCAAGTCAACACCCTAAGGAAATTCAAATTAAATCAACTATTAATTAACTAAATAAACTCAATTAAAACCCAAAAGACTTAATCCCCATGATTAACCCACCATAGTTACTAATCATGGTAATAACTCATTTAAAAACCCTAGTTTACATGCACATGTGTGTGCAAGCCTAGGAAAATTTTAGAAAAATATTTATTAAATTAGGAATAATATTTGAAGCACAATTTGGTAAACTTTTCATTAAAAACCCGTTATTTAAATATAATTAGTCACTAACACATCCTAAGGTGTTACAACAACAATGGCCTCTAGGGCATATACATAACTAACAGAGGACCTATACCGGTAGGACAGTCTTACTCGAGATGATAGTACGCTATCTGGTTTGCCTTGTTCAGTCGTGTACAGGTTTAGGTGACTGATCGCTATTACACGTTGATAGAGCCCTTAGGATAGTACTTGACTACCAACAGTATGATGGCGATCATATATGTGAGAGTTGGGTAGTCTATAAGAACATCCTTAATTGTGGTCCCTAGTCGTGGGAGTTTCGAGACAAAGCATCGATACTCCGGAGTAGACTAGTGTATACAGTCGAGACCCCGACGAAGGGCGGTGGCCGGTCTCACAAGACACTGGTGTCAATTGGATCACCTAAGATGTATACAGGGGCTCATTGGGTTATGAGTACACCGGACAGGACTCGCCGGGAACCTGCTAGTTGGTATTATACCTATCGTCAGATAGCAGTTCCCTGGTGACATGTGTACAGGTAAGTTCATCGACCTGAGGTCATCATTTGTCTCGTGTGAGTTCCCACTGTGCTTTGATTTCTACCCAACCACGGCTCAAAGGAGTCGTGCAAACAGGTATTTTTTGGGTACAGACCCGAGCCATATGGAGGCAAGTGAGCGGATCGGCAGGGGATTCGTCTCTCCCGGTATTGGGGGTGAGATCGCACTGTGTCTAGGAAAGCCATTACACTAAGTCCTTGGCCAAGGCAGGTGAGAATTACTGGTAAGTATTCCAGTAGTTTCTCAGGGTGTTCAGGGCTTGTCTCCGACACGACTTATACCGCTATTGGGGGGTCTGACGTTACCAACCCCCTAGGCCCGATATGCGATACTCATAGACGAATGGACCGGACTGTATGTATATTGTCACTGTTAGGCTCAGTAGGGTTTCAGGATGAGTTCGCTCATCGGCTACCCTTGAGGTCAGTACATGGGCAGCTGTTACGCACTGCTAGTGCCGCTGACGTGCTTATGGTTAAACCCACTGCCAGGGTACTGACGAGTCATTAGAGTCCCCCCACAGATAGTTTACCAAGTTCGAGCGAAAAGTTGTAGAGGTCGTATGGTTTTATGGCAGGGTTCGGAAATTGCACCTGCGTTTACGCACGTGTCATATTTCGGGAAGATAATACTGGTGGGCTTTGGTTTAAGCCGGATCCATGTATTATACTATGTAGATATAATATCTTTATCTCAGTTGCATTTGTATTCGGTCGTAATACAAATGCGGGTATGTTTATACTGTTACGGGGTTATCCTGAAATTCGTTTCGGGATAGCTTTTGGAAGTTGCCAGTTTTCTATCACCCGTCTTAAACATTTGATTTAATGCGGATTTATCTTTTCTTCATGAGTGTGGAAGCTTCTAGATGGTGACTAGGTTAGTGAGTCATCATTGCATTAATGGTTTTTGATGATGTGTTTAAATGACTCATTGTTGCATTAATTGTTTTTTGCAAGGTGTTTAGGTGACTCATTATTTTGCATTAATTCTTCTTTGCTTATGGTCACTCTCTTCCTCCTACACTCACCTCCCTCCTCCTTTATAGTGGCCAGCCAATTCATTTGGAGAAGAAGATGGATTGATTAAAAAGAAAGGGTTGTTAAAAATGAGATGATAGATTTGGTTCGTATATATTTCATAGCTCATTTTTTATTCCATTCCAAAAGGAAACTTCATTAACCGTTCATCCATGGTTTTGGATGAAGCGAGACAAAGTGTTCTACTCATTCTCTACATCAATCTTGGTCATCTCTTCTAGCAGACTTGATGACCGAGTTGCCTAGGTATAGAGACGGGAGCCCGTTTAAAGATCCGTAGTTGTGGTGCCACCTCGACGAGGAGCCAGGAGATCAGAGCAGCCGCAGCAGGAGAGTGGGATGATGGTTAAAGAACGAAGGACTCGGATCGTTCGATATAACCTTTCTACCCACTTTGTAGTTTGTTAGTTTAGCGTTAATGGCAGATCCGGGTTATAGTATGCGATAGCGCCAGTTATAAAAGTTTTTTGTTCCGCATTTGGCTTCTGAAAGATGGACGGGACGCTACCGTAGACTTACATGGTATCAGAGCCACGCCATTAAGCTTTACTAACTTGTTCTAACGCGTTTAAAATATCGATCGAATGAAATTTCGAAAACTACAATTTTCTGTACAATGTTTCTGTCGAATTTTTAAACAGGTCTAAAAATTATTTTGAGCATCTCAGAAAATCGTGCAGGCTTTTTGAAGAACACTGTAGAAAATTGGACTTCTGATTCGACCGTACGGCCGCGGAACCGCCGCCAATACCTTGGTTTGGCCGCGGATCCACGGCCGTCTAGGTGCTTCATTGTGCCAAATTTCTACAGTAGGGTCTTCATTGAAAATTGTGGTTTCTGGAATATTTCTTTTGGGCCCAGATTTTGTTACTATACAGCAGATGTATGTGGGGCCCACTTCGGGAAGTTTTGTCGATCGAAATTTAAACGTGTTAGTTTATAGTACTTACATTATATCTCCGACCGTGAATGTCATTCGAATGGTAAATTGCGTCTAATTGCTATAGTTCATTTAGACGGATTTGCGAACGTGACATTCGCGTTGATGTTCTGTGTTGTGCTGTGATGTTGCGGATTTGTCGTGGTGGATAGCAGTGTGCAATGGTAGTGCAGTTTGGATTTATTTGTACAATTGATATTGTGGGGTGAGCGTCCAACATGTGGACTGCCGTCACTGCCAGTTTGTATAATATTCCTTTGGGGCACGACCGGGCTGAGGTCGATGTACCCGTTGTACATATTTTTCATTTCTGTACTAGGTTTACCCCGCGATGGAGTGCACGGATAGCCGGGTTCTGGAGGGCAACGGGTCCGCATCTCATGGCTTTGAGTGGCAGAGGGGCCTCACTCTAGAATTGGCAGACTATTCCCGCACTCGTACGGGTACAGGTTGACCCAAGGAGGGGTGCTCAAGTTACCGGATTCTGTGAAGTGCAGGGTGGTCCATTCACTTTGCTGTAGGGGGCTGCCCGCTTCAGGTTTTGGCGGGTAACTTGCCGTACCCGTAGGGGTCTAGGTTTCTGTTGGCGATAGTGCCCTCATAGTCAATTATTGGATCGCAGGTACGTGATTGCAATGATTGCGGAGGACCCATCCCGGTAGGACAGTCTTACTCGAGATGATAGTATGCTATCTGGTTTGCCTTTATCAGTCGTGTACATGTTCAGGTGACTTATTGCATGTTACACTTTGATAGAGCCCTTAGGATCTTGCTTTACTACCAACAGTATGATGGCGATCATATACGTGAGAGTTGGGTAGTTTATATGCATATCCTTAATTATGGTCCCTAGTCGTGGGAGTTTCGAGACAGGGCATCGATACTCCGGAGTAGACTAGTGTGTACAGTCGAGACCCCGTCGAGGGGCGGTGGCCGGTCTCACAAGCCACTGGTGTCAGTTGGATCACCTAAGATGTATACAGGTGCTCATTGGGTTATGAGTACACCGGACAGGACTCGCCGGGAATCTGCTAGTTAGTACTATACCTATCGTCAGATAGCAGTTCCCTGGTGACATGTGTACAGGTTAGTTCATCGACCTGAGGTCGTCATTTGTCTCGTGTGAGTTCCCACTGTGCTTTGATTTCTACCCTACCACGGCTCAAAGGAGTCGTGCAAACAGGTAGCTTTTGGGTACAGTCCCGAGCCATATGGAGGCACGTGAGCGGATCGGCAGGGGATTCGTCTCTCCCGGTATTGGGGGCGAGGTCGTGCAGTGTCTAGGAGAGCCATTACACAAAGTCCATGGCCATGGCAGGAGATTTACTGGTAGGTACTCCAGTAGTATCTCAGGGTGTGATTGGGCTACACTCCGACACGACTTATACTGCTATTAGGGGTCTGACGTTACTAGCCCCCTAGGCAGATATGCGATACTCATTGACGAACGGACCGGACTGTATATACATTGTCACTGTTAGGCTCAGTAGGGTTTTCAGGATGAGTGCGCTCATCGGCATCCCTTGAGGTCAGTCCATGGGCAGCCGTTACGCATTGCTAGTGCCGCTGACGGTTTGTGGTTAAACCCACTGCCAGGGTGCTGACGAGTCATTAGAGTTCCCCACAGGCAGTTTTCCAAGTTCGGGCGAAACGTTGTAGAGGCCGTATGGTTTTATGGCAAGGTTCGGAAAATGCACGTGCGTTTACGCACGTGATATTTTTCGGGCAGATAATACTGGTCGGCTTTGGTTTAAGCCGGATCCGAGTATTATATTGAGTAGGTATAATATCTTTGTCTCAGTTGCATTTATATTCGATCGTAATATAAATGCTGGTATATTTATACAGTTTCGGGGTTATCCTGAAATTCGTTTCAGGATCACTTTTGGAAGTTGCCAGTTTCCAGTTTTCTATCAGCCGTCTTTTAACATTCTGTTAAAGACGGATTTATCTTTTCTTCAGATATGATGAGTCATGCTTCTAGAAGATTCTAGAAGGTTCTAGATTGGGTGAGGTGTCGTGTGACTCATGCTTTGTAATCAACCATTTCTTGTTATGCTTAAGATCTTTTTGCTAGATATTTAGTTTGTGTTCATATTATGATAAGGATGTTTTGTTATGGTTACCTCCTTATCTCCTCCTACACTCACCCTCCTCCTTCATATATGAATGGAAGGCCTCCTCTCTCATTCACTCACTCTCACTTGTTGGTTTCATTTTAGAGAGAAAAGATTATGATAGGTTTTATCGGTGTATGGAATTTCACAGTCCATTTCATTCCATCACCTGATTTCCACGGCAACTTCATTAACCGATCGTCCACGGATTTGGACGAAGTGAGACAAAGTCATCTACTCTTTCTCTACATCAATCTTGGTCGTCTCTTTTAGCAAACTTGACGATCGAGTTGCCTCGAGTCAGAGGCGGGAGCCCGTTTAAAGAACCGATCATGTGGTGCCACCTCGACGAGGAGATCGGAGATCGACGAGATCGGAGCAGCCGCAACGGAGCGTGGGATGATGGTTGAAGAACGAAGGACTCGGATCGTTCGGTATAACTTTCCTACACTCTTTACAGTTTGTTAGTTTAGCAATAATGGCAGATCCGGGTTAAAGTATATGATAGCGCCAGTTTAAAAGTTTTTGTTCCGCATTTGGCGTCTGTAGACTGCCGGGGCGCTAGCGTAGACTTACAGTGGTATCAGAGCCTCACCATTTTGCTATACTAACTTGTGCTAACGCGTTTAAAATATCGATCCGACCGAAAATCAAAAATCGCAATTTCTTCTCACGACAGTTTCTGTTAATTTTAAATGGCCTCAAAATTGAATTCTGTATGTCTTAAAAATCAGTGCAGGGTTTTTTAAGAATTCTGCAGAAATTCGACGAACTGATTTTACTGTTCCAGCGCGGATCCGCGGCCCAATCATGGGTTTGGCCGCGGATCCGCCGCAGGAAAGTCTAATCAGTTTGCCAATTTTCTACAGTGCATTTTATATTGGAAATTGGGGTTTTTGGTATATATTATTTTGGCCCAGGTTTTGTTACTGTTCACCAGTAAGCAGAGGGGCCCACTTTTTGGATATTTGGTCGATCGAAATTTAAACACGTTAGTTTACAGTGCTTACATTATATCTCCGACCGGGAATGTCATTTGATCGGTAAACCGCGTTTGATTGCTATAGTTCTTTTAGACGGATTTGCGAACATGACATTCGCGTTGATGTTCTGTGTTGTGCTGTATTGTTGCGGATTTGTCGTGGTGGATAGCAGTGTGCAATGGTAGTACAGTTTGAGTTTATTTGTACATTTGATATTGCGGGGCGAGCGTCCAACTTGTGGACTGCCGTCACTGCCTGTTGTATAATATTCTTTTGGGGCACGACCAGGTTGCGGTCGATGTACCTATTGTACTATTTTTCATTACTGTACTAGGTTTTGCCCCGAGACGGAGTGCACGGATAGACGGATTCGGGAAAGCAACGGGTCCGCATCTCATGGCTTTGAGAGGCAGAGGGGCCCCACTTCAGAATTGGCAGACTATTCGCCGCACTCGTTGGGGGTATAGGTTGACCCAAGGAGGGGTGCTCAAGCTACCGGATTCCGTGAAGTGCCGGGTGTTCCATTCACTATGCTGTGGGGACTGCCTCGCTTCAGGTTTTGGCGGGTAACTTGCCGCACCCGTAAGGGTCTAGGTTTCATTGCACAGGCTATCCACACGACAGGGGAACGTCGAGTTTCAGCAGCGGCTCTGTGAAACTCGGGGATCCCAGATATCTGTATTGTTCTGTGATGCTTATTACTTTTCTGTAATGTTGCATACTATCACGCCTGGAGCGATTATTGTATATTGGTTTATATACTATTAGATGTTGTATATGTTTTACACCCGCGCTAGTGCAGTCCCCGCTCTTTCGTTAGTTAAGTAACCTAACGAGTGATGACGGGACCCAGTAACGAATGCGGATGGCATATACGTACATTTTATTTTCGTTCTTTTCTGGTGTGATTGATTGATGGGACTGCGTTGATTCTGATCAATGCAAAAGTAAAACAAACCTGTTTACAGTTGTTGGAAAAATTTAAAAAATGTTATTGCAAAGACGTTTTCTTGTGTTATGCATAGCGGTATTCAGTGGAATATCCAGCACCTCATTCGACGGGGCAAGGGCCGATATCCCTTCACCGGGACTGACCCCTTGGACAGAAGTTTGCGTCAGAGTAATAACTTCACTATAGTCGATTACATGTTGCTTTGCATAGCGGTATTCAGTGGAATATCCTGCACCTCATTCCACGAGGAAAGAGCCGAGATCCCTTTACCGGGAGTGACCTCTTTAGCAAAAGGTTTTCGCCACTATATTTTAAAAAAAGCTATCAGGTTCCTTCAGCGATATCAAGTTCACTACGTTAATGGTTTTTCGCCAAAAACCAACCGTAGCCCTCCGTCGTTTCTTATGGATGGTCAGTAGTATTCAAGCTATGTTTGTTGGCATACGTCAAGGCATAGTGTTTGGTAGCTGCTGGGTATTCATTTGTTGCATAGATAGATGAGTTGGTTTGGGACAGTCGTATTACCTTGTTGGCATACGTCAAGGGTATGTACGGGTGGGTTCAAATTAACAAGATAATGACGGGCAGAACTTGACATGTGACTTATGATTTGTTGACATACGCCAAGGTCATAAGAGCATGGGGCAAGAAAATGATATCGGGAGTTTCTAAAGAAACTGAAACTTGCCAAGTATGCGCATACCTTCTGGAGTATGAATAACGTGGATGCATTCCATCACGTTAACATGCGATGAGAGTTGGATCCCGATTCCCACTGATGAGTTGGTTTACTCTTCGGGTGATCCCGATTGATTCTTCTTTAGGTTTGGAGGAGAATTTGACAGGACAGTGGGAGGTTTCCGGATTAGATAAAATGATGACCATTCTGATCTAGGTTAGAGTGCACGCAGAGTGTTTCTTTTCTCTCTCTCTCTTTGGAAGCGACTTTTGACCGACCTTAGACTATGACTCAGTGACCAGGTTGACCGAACCTTCTTAAAATACTGGCTTTTGGATTGTCTGAGTTGCATAAGTCATTGCCACTCCTTCTTTTACCCTTTGAATTTCTCAGAACACCCGTATTACTACGGATATCCACTTCCATTGGATAGAGCCATCGTATGGTTATATACGAACTCGAAGGGACTTCTTCGAGGATGGATCAAGGTTCAGGAGAAATAGAATTGGTTTATTCAGTTGTCTTTTATTATCACCTTCTCTCAGGTTGCGAGAGCTCCTTGGTTTAGGAGAGTACACCTATTACGCCTATTGGATAGTCTTATTCCAAACCATAGGCTGGTGCCGAAAGGTAGGGAATCAAGAAAACCAATTAGCCTAAGTAGGGTGTACAGAAGGTAATATGTAAAGACAAAATAAAGGGATTAGAAAGAGGGCAAAGTAAATTGCGACTGATATCATTCACGACCAAAACCGCGTACTTCATCGCCGCTCCTATTTCACCTTTAAAAAGAATAAGGTATTATTCAGTTGTCTTTTATCGTCACCTTCTCTCAAGATGCGAGTACTCCTTGGTTTAGGAGGGTATACCTATTATGCTTACTGGATAGTCTTCTTCCAAACCATAGGCTGGTGCCGAACGGTAGGGAAGGAAGAAAACCATTTAGCCTAACGATGGTGTACAGAAGGTAACGACTAAAGACAAATAAAGGGGATTTGGAGAGATGGCAAAGAGATATACGGTTGAAGTCATGAATTGGATTATGGAAGAGGCATTGCTATGAATACCAGGATACCCCTACGAAACATTTTCATGTTTCAGTGCATTGTTAAAGGAAAAATTGTTTTTCCCGATTAGACACTTACTCCAAGGGTATGTATTTACCAGGTTTCATTCTCATATCTGTATGGTTTTACAGATGATGAGTAGGAGTAAGATATTGGGAATTAGGTGATCATCCTCATTATATCGGAATTCGTTGTAATTGGTGATATTTGAGGAAATCGCCAGGGTACAGTTTTCTACCTACGATGCACAGGTTTTGAGTTGTTTAACTCAGTGGACTTATACAGAGTATTGTATGTTGTCCAAGTGTCCATCAGGACAAAGGGGTAGGTCCTCGTACTATATTCTGTTTACTTATAACTTCTCTAGTATTTAGACGATTGTTTCGTAGAAATACAAGGTCTAAGTTTTGAGAAGTTGTGGGTATAAGAATAAAGTAGAGAACCAGGTATCACAAGTATCGGGATTCTTCAAAGAGATCGAAGATGTAGATTCTTGTGATTGGTATTCAGATGATCGTGATGGTTTTGAGAAACGTGTTTCTCTTCCAGGTTACTCATAATTGGATGGAATCCTAAGTTGAGTAATGCTGATTAGCCTCTTTCCATTAAGTTGATATGCACTGGAGACAGATGCATGGATTGAATATGGTTCCAATTAAATAAGTGCCAAAGTTTCTATATTGGATATAGAATAGTTCGTACCTTAAAAGAAATTAAGGTACGGGGAGTTGTCCAGCTTATGATTAAAACCAGACACTGGATAACTCAGGGCACGTTTCTGTAATGGCTGTTTGTGGGTTGACCCTGGCTATGACGAGGGTTGATATTCTACCATTTAGAAGATCAATAGTGATATTGTTCTTGACTCGCCACAGTTTTAGTAAAAATGGATCTTTTTCAGGAAACAGTAGTGGGAGTATGGTAGAACTGGAAGTGATTCCAGAACCGCGAACGATTACGGAAAATTTAATAGGACCTATACATTCAATCAGGTTTGACATTCCAATAGCCACTCCGCAGGAATGGTAGGTAACCTCAGACGCCCGAGAGGTACTTCGGTAGCCTCAGAGACGGTGACAGGGAGGTTCTTATCTACCCAGACTTGACACTACTGTTGTTCCAGGATATGAGACCCGGTAGGAGGGTTGTCATAGTCAGTGGGAGCAACGGAAGCATGGTGGGCAAGTAGCTTATGTCTATTTATAGACTAGAGCAGTTATAGCGGAGATAGATCATCTAATTTTGATGTGACAGTCATGGGTTTGACTTCAATCAGAATAGGGGATGGATCAGTTAAGATGGCAGTAGGGTGTGATGTCAAGGTATCTGGATGACATACACAGAGTAGGAAGTAAAATTCCTATACTACGATCGGTTGTACTGTGGTCGTCACACAGTTGTTTCTCCAGACAGGATATGGATATAATATTTGACATTCGGGTTTCTAGATCTATGGTTTTAGATCTGGATTTGGGTAGTTTCCCAATGTGGGTACTTTGACAGATATTCTAATGGTTTTTGGAATAGTTGACTCCTAGCATGGTAGTGTACCTGCAGGTGATGGAGTCACCCTCTCTAAAGGTGTCGTATAGACTAAAGTGGAGAGGGATGTGCATGATTGGCAGATCACTTGCTTAGGCAATTGAGTCAATCATGAGATGTCAAGTACCGCACCAAATGTTGTTTTTGCACTAGATGCAATAAGTTTGTATTAATCCAATCCTGGAGAAACATAAGGAAGCAGTTTTAGAACATTAGTACATGTTCTACGGATTTGATAACGGCAGCCTCTTTCGGGAGACGGTTATCATTCCAGGCTTCAAAGGTGACATGCATGACAGAGTGATTGTCAGAGTTTTTAGTTTTCCCTCTGACGAGGGACAGTATTATGGACAGGTGGTTCCAGAGGATACTGTGGGTGGCATGGTGCCCGATACTGATTAGGTTCAGTGATTGATTCAGTCTAAGAAGTTTGGATATGGAGCTCATTTATGAACTAAGGTCCCATCAGATATCCAGACATATTCTAAGACAGGTACTACTGAATTCGGGAGATGGTTTTCTCCGCAAACTTGAGATTAAGAGAGATACAGAAAGAAACTTCTAGGCGGATCCACTCACCGAGGCTATTTCTCGAACACAATAGTTTTACAAACGGGCTTTGTGAAACTGATTAGTAGAGGAGTTGGATGTTCGGTTTCACACGGGCTGTGAGTAGTCGACATCGAAATATTAGCCTTGAGTGCAAGTGGGAGATTGTTGGCGATAGTGCCCTCATAGTCAATTATTGGATCGCAGGTACGTGATTGCAATGATTGCGGAGGACCTATCCCGGTAGGACAGTCTTACTCGAGATGATAGTATGCTATCTGGTTTGCCTTTATCAGTCGTGTACATGTTCAGGTGACTGATTGCATGTTACACTTTGATAGAGCCCTTAGGATCTTGCTTTACTACCAACAGTATGATGGCGATCATATACGTGAGAGTTGGGTAGTTTATATGCATATCCTTAATTGTGGTCCCTAGTCGTGGGAGTTTCGAGACAGGGCATCGATACTCCGGAGTAGACTAGTGTGTACAGTCGAGACCCCGTCGAGGGGCGGTGGCCGGTCTCACAAGCCACTGGTGTCAGTTGGATCACCTAAGATGTATACAGGTGCTCATTGGGTTATGAGTACACCGGACAGGACTCGCCGGGAATCTGCTAGTTAGTACTATACCTATCGTCAGATAGCAGTTCCCTGGTGACATGTGTACAGGTTAGTTCATCGACCTGAGGTCGTCATTTGTCTCGTGTGAGTTCCCACTGTGCTTTGATTTCTACCCTACCACGGCTCAAAGGAGTCGTGCAAACAGGTAGCTTTTGGGTACAGTCCCGAGCCATATGGAGGCACGTGAGCGGATCGGCAGGGGATTCGTCTCTCCCGGTATTGGGGGCGAGGTCGTGCAGTGTCTAGGAGAGCCATTACACAAAGTCCATGGCCATGGCAGGAGATTTACTGGTAGGTACTCCAGTAGTATCTCAGGGTGTGATTGGGCTACACTCCGACACGACTTATACTGCTATTGAGGGTCTGACGTTACTAGCCCCCTAGGCAGATATGCGATACTTATTGACGAACGGACCGGACTGTATATACATTGTCACTGTTAGGCTCAGTAGGGTTTTCCGGATGAGTGCGCTCATCGGCATCCCTTGAGGTCAGTCCATGGGCAGCCGTTACGCATTGCTAGTGCCGCTGACGGTTTGTGGTTAAACCCACTGCCAGGGTGCTGACGAGTCATTAGAGTTCCCCACAGGAAGTTTCCCAAGTTCGGGCGAAACGTTGTAGAGGCCGTATGGTTTTATGGCAAGGTTCGGAAAATGCACGTGCGTTTACGCACGTGTTATTTTTCTGGCAGATAATACTGGTCGGCTTTGGTTTAAGCCGGATCCGAGTATTATATTGAGTAGGTATAATATCTTTGTCTCAGTTGCATTTATATTCGGTCGTAATATAAATGCGGGTATATTTATACAGTTTCGGGGTTATCCTGAAATTCGTTTCAGGATCACTTTTGGAAGTTGCCAGTTTCCAGTTTTCTATCAGCCGTCTTTTAACATTCTGTTAAAGACGGATTTATCTTTTCTTCGGATATGATGAGTCATGCTTCTAGAAGATTCTAGAAGGTTCTAGATTGGGTGAGGTGTCGTATGACTCATGCTTTGTAATCAACCATTTCTTGTTATGCTTAAGATCTTTTTGCTAGATATTTAGTTTGTGTTCATATTATGATAAGGATGTTTTGTTATGGTTACCTCCTTATCTCCTCCTACACTCACCCTCCTCCTTCATATATGAATGGAAGGCCTCCTCTCTCATTCACTCACTCTCACTTGTTGGTTTCATTTTAGAGAGAAAAGATTATGATTGGTTTTATCGGTGTATGGAATTTCACAGTCCATTTCATTCCATCACCTGATTTCCACGGCAACTTCATTAACCGATCGTCCACGGATTTGGACGAAGTGAGACAAAGTCATCTACTCTTTCTCTACATCAATCTTGGTCGTCTCTTTTAGAAAACTTGACGATCGAGTTGCCTCGAGTCAGAGGCGGGAGCCCGTTTAAAGAACCAATCATGTGGTGCCACCTCGACGAGGAGATCGGAGATCGACGAGATCGGAGCAGCCGCAACGGAGCGTGGGATGATGGTTGAAGAACGAAGGACTCGGATCGTTCGGTATAACTTTCCTACACTCTTTACAGTTTGTTAGTTTAGCAATAATGGCAGATCCGGGTTAAAGTATACGATAGCGCCAGTTTAAAAGTTTTTGTTCCGCATTTGGCGTCTGTAGACTGCTGGGGCGCTAGCGTAGACTTACAGTTTCATTGCACAGGCTATCCACACGACCAGGGAAACGTCGGGTTTCAGCAGCGGCTCTGTGAAACCCGGGGAACCCAGATTATCTGTATTGTTCTGTGATGCTTATTACTTTTCTGTAATGTTGCATATTGTCACGCCTGGAGCGATTATCGTATATTGGTATATATACTAGTAGATGTTGTATATGTTTTACACCAGCGCTAGTCCAGTCCCCGCTCTGTCATTAGTTAAGTAACCTAACGGGTGATGACGGGACCCAGTGACAAATGCGGATGGCATATACGTACATTATATTTTCGTTCTTTTCTGGTGTGATTAATTGATGGGACTGCATTGATTCTGATCAATGCAAAGGAAAACAAACCTGTATGGATGTTGTTGGAACAGTTTTAAAAAGTGTTATTACAAAGACGTTTTCTTTTGTTTCGCACAGTGGTATTCTGTTGGAATATCCTGCACCTCATTCGACGAGGCAAGGGCCGAGATCCCTTCACCGGGAGTGACCCCTTGGGAAGAAGTTTGCGTCAGGGTAATAACTTCACAATAGTCGATTACATGTTGCTTTGCATCACGGTATTCAGTTGGAATATCATGCACCTCATTCCACGAGGAAAGAGCCGGGATCCCTTCACCGGGAGTGACCTCTTTAGCAAAGGTTTTCGCCACTATATTTTTATAAAAAGCTATCAGGTTCCTTCAACGAGATCAAGTTCATTACGCTAAAGGTTTTTCGCCAAAAACCAGCCGTAGCCCTCCGTCATTTCTTATGGATGGTCAGTAGTATTCAAGCTATGTTTGTTGGCTTTCGTCAAGGCATAGTGTGTGGTAGCTGCTGGGGTATTCATTTGTTGCATAGATAGATGAGTTGGTTTGGGACAGTCGTATGACCTTGTTGGCTTTCGTCAAGGGTATGTACGGGTAGGTTCGAATTGACAAGATAATGACGGGTAGAACTTGACATGTGACTTATGATTTGTTGGCTTTCGTCAAGGTCATAAGAACATGGGGTAAAAATCATATTGGGAGTTTCTAAAGAAACTGAAACTTTCCAGGCATCTGCATACCTTCTGGAGTGTGATAACGTGAGTGGATTCCGTCACGTTATCATGCGATGAGAGTTGGATCCCGATTCCCACTGATGAGTTGGTTTACTCTTCGGGTGATCCCGATTGATTCTTCTTTCAGGTTTGGAGGAGAATTTGACAGTACAGTAAGAGGTTTCCTGATTAGATAAAGTGATAACCATTCTAATCTAGGTTAGAGTGCACGCAGAGTGTTTCTTTTCTATCCCTCTTTGGAAGCGACCTTTGACCGACCCTAGACTATGACTCAGTGACCAAGTTGACCGAACCTTCTTAAAATACTGGCTTTTGGATTGTCTAAGTTGCATAAGTCATTGCCACTCCTTCTTTTATCCTTTGCATTTCTCAGAACACCCCGTATTACTACGGACATCCACTTCCATTGGATAGATCCATCGTATGGTTATATACAAACTCGAAGGGACTTCTTCGAGGATGGATCCAGGTCCAGGAGAAATAGAATTGGTTTATTCAGTTGTCTTTTATTATCACCTTCTCTCAGGTTGCGAGTACTCCTTAGTTTAGGAGAGTACACCTATTACGCTTATTGGATAATCTTCTTCCAAACCATATGCGGGTGCCGAAAGGTAGGGAATGAAGAAAACCAATTAGCCTAAGTAGGGTGTGCATAAGGTAATATGTAAAGACAAAATAAAGGGATTAGAAAGAGGGCAAAGTAAATTGCTACTGCTATCATTCACGACCAAACCGCGTACTTCATCGCCACTCCTATTTCACCTTTGCTTTTTTCCCCAGTTCGGGAGAAATAGAATAAGGTATTATTCAGTTGTCTTTTATCATCACCTTCTCTCGATTGTGAGTACTCCTTGGGTTTGGAGGGTATACCTATTATGCTTACTGGATTGTCTTTTTCCAAACCATAGGCTGGTGCCGAACGCTAGGGAAGGAAGAAAACCATTTAGCCTAACGATGGTGTACAGAAGGTAACGACTAAAAACAAATAAAGGGATTTGGAAAGATCGCAATGAAATATACGGTTATAGTCATGAATTGGATTATGGAAGAGGCATTACTAGGAATACCAGGATACCCCTACGAAACATTTTCATGTTTCAGTGCATTGTTAAAGGAAAACTGATTTCCCGATTAGATACTTACTCCAGGGTATGTATTTACCACGTATAATTCTCACATCTGTATGGTTTTACAGATGATGAGTGGGAGTAAGTTATTGGGAATAAGGTGATCATCCTCATTATATCAAAATTTGTAGTAATTGGTGATATTTAAGGAAATCGCCTGGGTTATTGCCGGCAGGCATGTATTTGGTTTTGAGTATCCGTTGTTGTGCACCAATTTCAAAATGATATATCTGTACGTTTATTTTTATAAAGTGAGATATAACTTTTTGATATTATGTCGATGACATTTACCTATATCAGTTGGCGATTGGGTAAGGAGCATTAAACAACGGAGTGGTTCTTAACCATAAGTACAGTTTTCAACCTACGATGCACAGGTTTTGAGTTATTCAACTCAGCGGACTTATACAGAGTATTGTATGTTGTCCAGTGTCCATCAGGACAAAGGGGTTGGTCCTATGTTCTGTTTACTTGTGACTTCTCTAGTTTTTAGACAAGTGTTTCGTAGAAATACAAGGTCTAAGTTTTGAGAAGTTGTGGGTATAGGAAGAAAGTAGAGAACCAGATATCGCAAGTATCGGGATTCTTTAAAGAGATCGAAGATGTAGATACTTGTGATTGGTATTCAGTTGATAGTAATGGTTTTGAGAAACTTCTTTCTCTTTCAGGTTACTCATAATTGGATGTATTCCTAAGTTGAGTAATGCTGATTAGACTCTCTCCATTAAGTTGATATGCACTGGAGACAGCTGCATGATTAGAATCTGGTTCCAATTAAATAAGTGCCAAAGTTTCTATATTGGATATAGAATGGTTCATACCTTAACGATGTTAAGGTACGTGGAGTTGTTCGGCTTATGCTTAAAACCAGACTCTGGATAACTCAGGGCACGTTTCTGTAATGGCGGTTTGTGGGTTAACGTGGGCTATGTCGAGGGTTGACTTTCTACTATCAGGAAGATCAATAGTGATATTGTTCTTGGCTCGCCACAGTTTTAGTAAAATGGATTTTTTCAGAAAACAGTAATGGGAGTATGGTAGAACTGGAAGTGATTCCAGAACCGCAAACAATTACGGAAAATTTAATAGGACCTATAGATTCAATCAGATTTGACATTCCATTAGCCTCTCCGCAGAAATGGTGGGTAACCTCAGAAACCCTAGAGGTACTCCGGTAGCCTCAAGGACGGTGACAGAGAGGTTCTTGTTTACCCAGACTTAACACTACTGTTGTTCCAGACTATGAGACCCGGCAGGAGGTTAAGTATAACGTCGTTCTAAACTAGCTTTAGAAGCGCACGTGTATATTATGCTGCCAGAGGGTTGTTGAGGTCAGTGGGAGCAGCAGAAGCATAGTGGGCAAGTAGCTTATGTCTATTTATAGATTCGAGCAGATATAGCGGAGATAGATCATCTAATTTTGATGTGACAGTCATGGCTTTGACTTCATCAGAATAGGGGATGGATCTGGTAAGAAGGTAGTAGGGTGTGATGTCCTGGTATTTGGATGACATACACAGAGTAGGAAGTAAAATTCCTATACTACGATCGGTTATACTGTGTTCGTCACACAGTTGTTTCTCCACAAAGGATATGGATATAATATCTGACATTCTGGTTACTAGATCTATAGTTTTAGATCTAGATTTGGGTAGTTTCCCAATCTGGGTACTTTGACAATATTCTAATAGTATTTTGGAATAGATGACTCCTGGCATGGTAGTGTACCTGCAGATGATGGAGTCACCCTCTCTAAAGGTGTCATACAGACTAAAAGGGAGAGGGAAGTGCATGATTGGCAGATCACTTGCTTAGGCAATTGAGTCGATCATGAGATGTCAAGTACCACACCAGATGTTGTTTTTGCACTAGATGCGATAAGTTTATATTAATCCAATCCTGGAGAAACATAAGGAGGCAGTTTTAGAACATATGTGCATGTTCTAGAGATTTGATGACGGCAGTCTCCTTCGGGAGACGGTTATCATTCCAGGCTTCAAAGGTGACATGGGCGACAGAGTGATTGTAAGAGTTATAGTTTTCCCTCTGATGAGGGACAGTATTATGGACAGGTGGTCCAAGAGGATACTGTGGGAGGCATGGTGCAGGATACTGATTAGGTTCAGTTGACGATACAGTCTAAGAAGTTTGGATTTGGAGTTCATTTATGAACTAGGTCCTATCAGATATCCAGACATATTCTAAGACAGGTATTACTCAATTCGGGAGATGGGTTTCTCCGCGAATTTGAGATTAAGAGAGACATAGAAAGAAACATCGGGGCGGATCCACTCATTGAGGCTATTTCTTGAACACAAGAGTTTTACAAACGGGCTTTGTGAAACTGATTAGTAGAGGAGTTGGGTGTTCGGTATCACACGGGCTGTGAGTATGCGACATCGCAATAATTAGCCTTAAGTGCAAGTGGGAGATTGTTGGTTATAGTGCCCTCAAAGTCAATTATTGGATCGCAGCTACATGATTGCAATGATTGAGGAAGACCTATACCGGTAGGACAGTCTTACTCGAGATGATAGTACGCTATCTGGTTTACCTTTTTCAGTCGTGTGCAGGTTCAGGTGACTGATCTCTATTACACGTTGATAGAGCCCTTAGGATCGTGCTTGACTACCAACAGTATGATGGCGATCATATACGTGAGAGTTGGGTAGTCTATAAGCACGTCCTTAATTGTGGTCCCTAGTCGTGGGAGTTTCGAGATAGGGCATCGATACTCCGGAGTAGACTAGTGTATACAGTCAAGACCCCGACAAGGGGCAGTGGCCGGTCTCACAAGCCACTGGTGTCAGTTTGATCACCTAAGATGTATACAGGTGCTCATTGGGTTATGAGTACACCAGACAGGACTCGCCGGGAACCTGCTAGTTGGTATTATACCTATCGTCAGATAGCAGTTCCCTGGTGACATGTGTACAGGTTAGTTCATCGACCTGAGGTCGTCATTTGTCTCGTGTGAGTTCCCACTGTGCTTTGATTTCTACCCTACCACGGCTCAAAGGAGTCATGCAAACAGGTATTTTTTGGGTACAGTCCCGAGCCACATGGAGGCAAGTGAGCGGATCGGCAGGGGATTCGTCTCTCCCGGTATTGGGGGTGAGATCGCGTTGTGTCTAGGAAAGCCATTACACCAAGTCCTTGGCCAAGGCAGGTGAGAATTACTGGTAAGTATTCCAGTAGTTTCTCAGGGTGTTCAGGGCTTTTCTCCGACACGACTTATACCGCTATTGGGGGTCTGACGTTACCAGCCCCCTAGGCCCGATATGCGATACTCATAGACGAACGGACCGGACTGTATGTATATTGTCACTGTTAGGCTCAGTAGGGTTTCAAGATGAGTTCTCTCATCGGCTACCCTTGAGGTCAGTACATGGGCAGCCGTTACGCACTGCTAGTGCCGCTGACGTGCTTATGGTTAAACCCACTGCCAGGGTACTGACGAGTCATTAGAATCCCCCCACAGATAGTTTCCCAAGTTCGGGTGAAAAGTTGTAGAGGCCGTATGGTTTTATGGCAAGGTTCGGAAAATGCACGTGCGTTTACTCACGTGTCATATTTCGGGCAGATAATACTGGTGGGCTTTGGTTTAAGCCGGATCCATGTATTATACTGTGTAGATATAATATCTTTGTCTCAGTTGCATTTTTATTCGGTCGTAATACAAATGCGGGTATGTTTATATTGTTACGGGGTTATCCTAAAATTCGTTTCGGGATAGCTTTTCGAAGTTGCCAGTTTTCTATCACCCGTCTTAAACATTTGGTTTAATGCGGATTTATCTTTTCTTCATGAGTATGGAAGCTTCTAGATGGTGACTAGGTTAGTGAGTCATCATTGCATTAATGGTTTTTGATGATGTGTTTAGATGACTCATTGTTGCATTAATTGTTTTTTGCAAGGTGTTTAGGTGACTCATTGTTTTGCATTAATTCTTCTTTGCTTATGGTCACTCTCTTCCTCCTACACTCACCTCCCTCCTCCTTTATAGTGGCCGGCCCATTCATTTGGAGAAGAAGATGGATTGATTAAAAAGAAAGGGTTGTTAAAAATGAGATGATAGATTTGGTTCATATATATTTCACAGCTCATTTTTTATTCCATTCCAAAAGGCAACTTCATTAACCGTTCATCCATGGTTTTGGATGAAGAGAGACAAAGTGTTCTACTCATTCTCTACATCAATCTTGGTCATCTCTTTTAGCAGACTTGATGACCGAGTTGCCTCGGTATAGTGGCGGGAGCCCGTTTAAAGATCCGTAGATGTGGTGCCACCTCGACAGGGAGCCAGGAGATCGGAGCAGCCGCAGCGGGAGCGTGGGATGATGGTTAAAGAACGAAGGACTCGGATCGTTCGGTATAACCTTTCTACCCACTTTGTAGTTTGTTAGTTTAGCGTTAATGGCAGATCCGGGTTATAGTATGCGATAGCGCTAGTTATAAAAGTTTTTTGTTCCGCATTTGGCGTCTGAAAGACGGCCGGGGCGCTACCGTAGACTTACAAGGAAGTGATGTTCCTATACTACAATCAGTCAGACTTTGGTTGTCACACGGTGTTTTCTCCATATTGGATATGGATAATATATCAGGAATTCAGGTGACTAGATCTAGATTTGGGAAGTTTCCCAAATCAGGTACTTAGACAACATTCTAAAAGTATTTTAGAATGGACGACTGGCATGGTAGTGTACCCGCAGGTGATGGAGTCACCCTCTCTAAAGAGATGTCTTCTAGATTGATGAAGAGAGGGACTGGCATGAATGACATATCATTTGTTTAGGCAACTGAGTCAATCATGCAATGTCTTGTACAAAACCAGATGGATAATGTATCAGGGATTCTGGTTTTAGATCTAGTTTTAGGAAGTATCCCAATCGGGTACTTGGACAGCATTCTAAAAGTAATTTAGAATGGACGACTTCTGGCGTGGTGGGGGTACCCGCAGGTGATGGATTCACCCTCTCTAAAAAGATGTCTTCTAGACTGATGAAGAGAGGGACTGGCATGAATGACATATCATTTGCTTAGATAATTGAGTCAATCATGTAATGTCACGTACAACACCAGATATAGCTTTTGCACTAGCTGCAATAAGCATATATTAATCCAATTCTGTAGAAACAAAGGGAAGCTATTATGAATATAAGAGGATGTTCTTGGTATAAGGTAACGGCATCCTCCTTTGGAAGGCGGTTATCAGTTAAGGCTTCCAAGATGACCTGGATGACAGAGATGCTGTCAGATTTTTGAGTTAAGACTTTTCTAAGGATCAGTTTATTAGATAGTGTTCTAATAGGGATACTGAGGTAATCAAGGTGCAGGATGCTAGTTATAACTCAACAGATGATACATCCCAAGAAGTTTGTTGGATGGAGTTGTTCATTTATGAACTTGGTCCCATCAAGTGTAACGTTTTGAAAATCGTTTCGGTGAAATTTCGGAAAATCGGTAAAATAAGGGCGTTTTCTGTAAAAAGTCAAAATACAAATGTCTTTATTATAAAATTAAATATACATATTCTAGCTATGTAATTGCTAGTATTTAGTGTTTATTGAGCCACTGGTGAAATTTCAAATTTTCTGAAAAATTTTCCGAAATTAATTATTTTAATATTATTTTAAGCCGTCACTGATACATTTAATTAGGGAAAATTACAAATTGGAATGAGTTGATACAAATTTTGTGCATCATAACACAATAAACAAAAATTTAACATGGGTTTTTGAGTTGAAATGAAGTTGTTAAACGGTGTTAGAAAATATCGAAGAAAAATGCTTAAATAGTGAATTTAGTGTAAATGGATGTTTGGGGTATAGTATTTACCATTTTCTCTCATCCCACACCCATACCCACACCCACACACCCTCACCCTCTCCCCTTTTTGTGGCTGAAATCAGCAGCCCTCCCCTCATTTTCCCCACTTGAAAAGTCAATGAAGAGAAAAGAATACAAGAAATAAAAAAGGAATTGAATATGTTATAACATAGAGGTTTGGGATTTGTTTTTTGCCCATCATTTTCAACACCTCACTCTCTCTCCTCATCCTCCCCATTCTGGCCGAGCCCTCCATTGTGCAGCCCCACAAAAATTCTCATCTCATTTCCCCTCAAAATTCATCAAATTTCACTCAAAAATCAATGCAAAAATCCCACAAAATTCAAAGCTAATCCCTACCCATTTCTCCTTAGCCTATACTAGCATGATTCTTGGAGCAAGTTAGCATATTGGAGGTCATGATTTTCATGCTAGATCTCAAATATTGTGAGGTATAAATCTTGAGCTTTTGTTAAATTGTTGTTATTACTTCAAACTAGGTTAAGGAAGGGTTTAATTTGGATCCAATTTCAAGACTTGAATTTTCAAAAGAAGGTTTTGGATTCAAAAGTTAGGGTTTAGATTCAATTAGAGTGGTTGTTACTTGCTTAAGGTTACCATGAGAAGATTATCATGTTAATGCTTGCAAAAACTAATCTAATTGCTAGTTTGCAAATTGTTAATTTAAAATTGTTATAATTGTATAAATATTGCAAACTAGGTTTTTAGAATTGCTGGAAATGAGTGAGTTTAAAATCTAATTAGGGTATCCATGGTATTATTAACATTTTAATATTAAATTTGTTGTTTATGCTTTTTTGCTAAAATGGTTGAAATTTGGGTAAAATTGCAAACTAGTTTTTTATTGAACGTATATAGTTTGATGAGATTAAATTATGGTTATGGGTTATATGACTTATTTAAGATGTTTAATAAGTATTATGGCCGCTAGATTTGTTTAAACGTCGAGTTTTGTACTAAAACGGGTAATTTTTGCTTGCTAGATTTTCGGAAAAATGGCTTTTAAAGTGAGTTTGGGGTTTTTGTGAATTTTAAGTGATTTTATATTATATTTAGTGTTCGTGATTGAGCAAATGAGTGTGTTTGGGTTTTTCTCAATGGTTTGACGTTTGTACATCGACATCGAGGGTTGGTTTGGCTATTCTTGAATGCGTAGGCGATAGGTTTTGACCTATGCGTGATACGCGTGCCGATTTGATTTTCGTATGCCGTTTCGATTTCGAATTTGGTTTTAATGCGATACGGTGCGTTATGACATGTAGGTACCCCATGTGGACTTCGAGACGACGACTAGCGCGTGGTGACGTCGGCACCGGCTAGCGAGGACCAGGTGAGTAGATTTATATCTACGGGGAGAAGTCGGGTGGATGGCGTATAGCACCCCCGCAGTTCGTGGTGATGTATACGAATGCATATACACACATATATTTATTATATATTGTTTGAGGTTATTGATGCTAAATATGGATATTTGGTGTGCTTGGATGATTTAGTGTCGCGAAACCCTAGAGTAGTGGTCACTCCACACATGCATACACACACCCATACTTGCATTCATTCTTCTTTCATATGCGCTTATATGGGATTCTATATAGTTATGTGTTCACATGGGTATGGGACTATGTTTTCATATACTGGATTTGAGATGAGTCGATGACATTTGAATTGAGGCCGTGAGATCGGTGATATGGCAGGATTCGTATTTGAGATACGACCTGACGTTGTAGCGGGTCCTTTGACATAGTGTTTCACACACGTGCATGCATACTTAGGCGGTATAAGTATTGTACAAGACGTAGATCAGTACCCCGGATTATGATCTTTGATAAAGAGGATACCAGATGAACAATGTGATGAATGTGATATTGACCCGTACCCAGATTTGGGATGCCGTACGACGGATTTACGTACGAGCTATATATTGATGATTGATCCGCACTCTTGACTTGGGAATATGTGATTATAGATATGTGTCACGACCCGAATATTTCGACTCGTGACCGGCACTTAACCACGCTACGTCTACAGGCGTAACGCGACTAAGTAAGCCGAACCCAGAAATCAAAACCATTTAAAAGTAGTGAGTGTTGAAAACATTTAATTAAAAACATTTAGAAAACCTTAATTAGTTCAATGAGGTTCTTTTTAAAGTTAAATTATCCTTATAATAATTTTGGCAGCATTTCCATTGTAAAAGTAACCCCGAGAATCGGGTAAAAACAGGATATAAGTGAAAATGAGATATAATGAACAAAGCATCCCAAACCGGGAGCAATCATGCCCAACGGCGAGAACCATCACCACAAGAGTAATATACGACGCCGTAGAGAAGAATGAGCAATAAGTAACATCCCAGAATAATAACTGCAAATATAAAGTCGGCTCCCACGAGCTCGACACCAGAATACAAAAATATACATCATCGTCCTCACACTGTCTCTAAATCAAGTACATATATGGTAGATGGAGAATACTAGATACAAAAGTGTGTACAATAAAAGTAACCAGATACCACAACCCACCTAAATAGCAAAATAGCTCTCGCACCAACTGTAGTGGTATCTGAAACCAAAAGATACAAAAAGGCAGCCTGCCGCGACTACTCTGAGGGGCAACCTGCAAATACTGTGGCACAACGGGGGTGAGTTGCCAACTCGTGAATAAAGATAACATATAAAGGTAATCATGAGCATGCACGTACTGCGCTACGCTATCATATGCCAGCAGGTAAATCTATATGCGACAAGCAGTAAGTGCAATAATCATGCAAATGCTCTGTCAGGTAAAATAACTACAGGATGAGATACATGATAATCACTGCTGAGCATGGGATAAATAACATCTACATGAAATATCAATCGTGGAAAAATAGTCGGTGCCCAAGCTGCACCCCAATCCCAAATAAACTCAGGCGCCGGGACTCTCCTCGGCCCTCAAATCCTGTACATCTCTGAGAATCACGGGTGCCCAATATCGGCACCCAAAATATCATAAATACTCGTGTCAAGCATCGACACGCAGATCCTCATACATCGGGCTCCGTAAGTCCGGATCAGCCCACGGGCTCCGTCTGCGGTATCGGCCCTCGGCCCCGGCAATACGGATCATCCCGCATCCATCTCTCGACTCTGGTCGGTATCCTCCGGATAACCGCCAGGTCCAACCAATCACCGGTAGGTACTCGCCCACCTCCAGGCTCAATCGGCAAAGTCCATCGATCATCTTGCCGAGGGGAACCATACCGGGTCCACCACGAACCCGCAAACGGATCATCCACTCCACGAATCGGGTTTCAAGCACACGTCTCAGTACCGAGAAAACGCGAGGTGGACGCACCAAAATATCATATCACGAGGAACCGGGTTTTCAAATAGTGCATCTTTTCTTAAATAATTCCACGGTCCTCAAAACCAAAAATCACATAAAAATCCAACACCAACGAGTAGATCAAATACGATATGCTATGTATATCAAGCCATAATATAGGTACAAGGGAGAAACCACTTTTCTTAAGATAATTTCAGTTTTCAAGACAGCATGCGGCTTCCAATTTCTATGAAAATCATATCGAATCATATGTGAAATGAACTAAAGTATAAAGATCATGGCAATTCTACAGTGAGTGTGTCATGGCAAATACTAACGGTGTATGTGTAACATGCAGATTAGTGCTCGTGCAACATGAACCGTTAGTAATAGTGCGGTGTTACATCAGTTCTAAGTTTACGCACATATAGCAGGGAATGCAGTATGCAACAACAGTATCCATGAACAGTCAATGTAGGTCAATGCAATGTGTAGCTATAAAGTCCTATCAGCCCTGACGTAGAACGCCATGCGGGCGATATCCCCGTAGATGTTTAATCTACTCACCGAAGTCTCGCGCTAAGTGTAGCCGACGACTTATTTCCCCTTCTTCGCAGCGTCCGTCTCACTCGCCTGCGAACCTAGATTTACACAATATATCACACATAAGCTCAAATCCACCAAAAACGCAATATTAAGGTCAAACTAAAAACCCGCGTTGCAACCCAAGAGCGCGTGTGCGCGATACGCTAAAACATGTGATTACGCTCCTGAAGCTAACCTGACACGTCGCGATACGCAGCACAACCCAAAACCACACACGTATGACGTGTGTCGAGGAGATTTAAAATACGGAAAATAGGGTAATAGGTCCCAGATTTTGATACAGAAAGATTTTTATAAAAATAAATATACCATAATACTCCACACAGCGGCAGACACCCATCACCCAAACCCCAACCCACAAATCCCTTATCTGGCCGCAATTTGCGGCCAGAAGTCTTTTTCCGGCGGCCTTGGTTGGGAGGTGGGCCCCCGGGTTTGGTGTGTGCACTCCATACATACTGTGTATATCCCAGTAAATACAATTTTATTCTGAAACACCCCGGGTAGTAGCAGTTTCAACAGAACCCAATTTCAAGTTAAAAAATCACACTTTGCACTAAAATGATACTTTAGGGTATTTTTCTGAAACCTCAAACAACCCCAAGTCTAAAACCACACTAATATCACATTACCAAGCTAATCAAGCCATAAAAAGTTAATTTTTATCACAACCTCACTAAATCCCTTTATATAGCACAAAATATGCATAAAATGTGATATTTTGCTAGAAATACTATAAGTTATGTAAAAGAGGTTCTAAGGGTGAGTTAATACCTTCAAAACACCTTATGAAACACCAAAAATCCCTACTTTTTCCTCAAGTGTGCAGATCCACCATCAAACACCTCAAAAGCTCATCTTTTTTCCATGGTTTGTAAAGGAAAAGTGTTGTTTTGAGTCGGGTTTGAATGAGGGTTTAATGAGAAATGAAAAGAGAAGAGAAAAATGGAGGAAATGGTGTTGTTGCTGCTTCTTTTTCTGCTGGAGCTCAGAAGTGAGGGAAAGAGAGAGAAAAGAGAGAGAAGCAAAGGTCAAACAAAGTCAAATCCCATACCTAACCACCATACCTTCATTTCTATTTGAATTTGAATTATGAAAAGGGGTTTTGACTTGTTTAAATGGGTGGGATAAATAAAACCATGCAAGAAAAGAAAAAGGGTTAACATGATACATTTCTCATCTAGCCTCAAAATGCTAAGTGTGCATGGTGCACTTAACACAAAATTTATCACTTAGGTAACATGACTAAAAATAATTAACAACCCTATAAATATATATAAATACCCATATAAACACTCCACTACAAAACCCACTAGCCAAGAAGGAAAATAAGATGTCCGTTTTTTTTTTGAAAAACACGCACACTTGCTAAATAACGCGAAAACATCCTAAACGAATTTCAAGGCGTTACAATCTACCCCCTTAAAGAAATTTGGTCCCCGAATTTAAAAATCTAACTATACATACCTTCAAAAAGATGGGGATACCTCTTCCTTATCTCGCTCTCGGTCTCCCAAGTGACCTCCTCGCCGCTCTGGCCACGCCAAAGTACCTTGACTGACGGTATGTCCTTCGATTTCAATTTCTTCACTTGTCGATCCAAGATCATCACCGGCTGCTCTGCATAGGAAAGGTCATGCTCAAGCTGGATCATCGGGTGCTGAATCGCATGCGAAGGATCATGAAGATATGTGCGGAGCATCGAAACATGAAATACCGGGTGCACGTCTGGGAAACTGGGTGGAAGGGCTAAACGATACGCAACCGCACCAACTTGCTCGAGGATCTCGAAAGGGCCCACATATCTGGGGCTAAGCTTCCCCTTCTTCCCAAATCTCATCACACCTTTCATTGGGGAGACCCTCAAGAAATCATGATCACCAACAGAAAACTCAAGTCTGCGCCGACGACGGTCCGCATAAGATCTCTGCCTACTCTGGGCTGCTCTCATCCTATCGCGAATCAACTGGATCTTCGCGGTCGTCTCCTCCACAATCTGCGGCCCTAAGATACTGCTCTCACTGAGCTCTGTCCAACAGGCGAGCGATCTACATCTCCTCCCATAAATAGACTCAAACGGTGCCATCTGAATGGTCTGCTGGTAGCTGTTGTTATAGGAGAACTCTACTAAGGGAAAATGATGATCCCAGCTACCTCCGAAGTCTAATACGCACGCTCTGAGCATGTCCTCGAGAGTCTGAATAGTCCGCTCTGACTGTCCGTCGGTCTGCGGATGAAATGCTGTGTTGAAACTCAAGCGGGTGCCCAAAGCCTCCTGAAGCCTCTGCCATAGTCGGCTGGTAAACTGGGTGCCTCGGTCGGACACGATACATGTCGGAACTCCGCGCAGTCGTACAATCTCATCAATGTAAATCTGGGCATATTGAGCAAATCCGAAAGTCGTCTTCACCGGTAGGAAGTGAGCCGCTTTCGTCAAACGATCCACGATCACCCAGATGGAGTCATACCCTCGACTAGTCCTGGGTAGACCCACAATAAAGTCCATAGAAATCTGTTCCCATTTCCACTCCGGAATGGGCAACGGCTGTAGCTCTCCCGCGGACCTCTGATGCTCAGCCTTGACTTGCTGACAAGTCAGGCATCTCGACACAAAATCTGCGATGTCCCTCTTCATCCCGTCCCACCAGTAAACATCTCTCAAATCATGGTACATCTTGGTGGACCCTGGATGAACACTATACACCGATCGATGTGCCTCCTCGAGAATCTCACGCCGCAGTCCCTCAGCATCTGGTATGCACAATCTGGTCCCAAATCGTAGTATCCCCTGATCATCGATCACGATCTCGGAAAATCTGCCATGTCCCATCTACGTCCTGATCTCTGAACAATGGTCATCACTGTGCTATGCCTCATGTATACGGTCAAGAAACTGTAGGCGTGCACGAACATGCGCAATCTGTCCTCCGATCGGCGTAAACTCAAACTGTACCCGGCCGTCGCATAAAATCTGCCAATCTGCCGACGACTGCCTCTACACTGCGCTCAAACGACATAGACTACCTCCGGGCCTCCTACTCAAAGCATCCGCCACTACATTAGCCTTGCCCGGGTGATACGAGATCTCGCAGTCGTAGTCCTTCACTAACTCCATCCATCGGCGCTGTCTAAGGTTCAGGTCTCGCTGCTGGAATATATACTTTAAGCTCTTATGATCAGTGAATATCTGGCACGACTCGCCGTATAGGTAATGTCGCCAGATCTTAAGTGCAAAGACCACTGCAACCATCTCTAAATCATGAGTAGGGTAGTTCTGTTCATGCTTCTTCAATTGCCGCGAAGCATACGCGATCACCCTATCATGCTGCATCAGAACACACCCTAGCCCCACTAGAGAAGCATCACAATATACTACAAATCCACCTGACCCTGAAGGCAATGATAATACCGGCGTCGTAGTCAGTAGAGCCCGTAACTGCTGAAAACTGTGCTCACACTCCTCTGTCCAAACGAAAGGAACTCCCTTCTGGGTCAACCCGGTCAAGGGTGTAGCAATGCGAGAGAAATCCTGCACAAATCGCCTGTAGTAGCCGGCCGGCCCTAGAAAGCTGCGAATCTCCGTAACTGATGTGGGTCTAGGCCAACTCCGAACGGCCTCGACCTTCCTCGGGTCTACACATATACCGTCTCGTGAAATCACGTGCCCCAAGAAGTCTACGCTGTCCGGCCAGAAAGCACACTTGGAGAATTTGGCAAAAAGCTGATGCTCTCTCAAGGTCTGCAGTGTAATCCGCAGGTGCTGCCCGTGCTCCTCTCTACTCCGAGAATACACCAGAATATCGTCAATGAATACAATGATGAACAGATCAAGATACGGCCGGAAAATACGGTTCATCAAATCCATGAATGCTGCTGGCGTATTGGTGAGTCCGAACGACATCACCAAAAACTCGTAATGGTCGTAGCGCGTGCGGAAAGCTGTCCTAGGAATGTCCTCCTGTCGAACCCGCAGCTGATGATAGCCTGATCGCAAATCGATCCTCGAAAAGTATCCTGCCCCCTGAAGCTGGTCGAACAAATCGTTGATACGCGGCAAAGGATATCTGTTCCGCACTGTAACCCTGTTCAGCTGGCGATAGTCGATACACAGACGCAAACTGCCGTCCTTCTTCTTGACGAACAGGACTGGAGCACCCCAAGGAGAAACACTGGGTCGAATAAGTCCCTTGTCCAGCAAATCTTGCAACTGGCCCTTCAATTCTCGAAGTTCTGCCGGGACCATTCGATAAGGCGGTATAGAAATAGGCCCTGCGCCAGGAACCAAATCAATACAGAAAGAAATGTCGCGCTCGGGCGGTAGCCCAGGAAGTTCATCAGGGAACACATCAGGGAACTCGCTAACAACCGGAACCTGATCCAGAGGAACCTCTGTAGCTCTAGTATCACAAACATAGGCAAGACATCCCTGACATCCCTTCCTCAAAAGCTGTCCAGCGCGAAAAGAAGAAATCACACGGTGTGGGGCGGCACCACGGTCCCCCAACACAACAAAAACCGACTCGCCGGGAAAACAAAATCTAACTGTCTTCTCACGGCAGTCCACAGAAGCATAGCACGTGGCTAACCAATCCATGCCCAAAAGAACGTCAAAGTCCAACATCTCGAGAAGGATCAAATCGACAGGCAACTCTCTCTCGCCAATACAGACGGTATAGGATTGGAACACGTGCCTAACAATAAACGACTCTCCCACAGGAGTAGTCACAACAAGCGGCTGATCAAGCAAACCGGACTCTCTACCCAAACTCGAAACGAAGTGTGTAGATACGTACGAGTGCGTGGATCCGGGATCGAACAATACGTGTGCATCAACAGAACATACTGGAAGGATACTTGAGACTACCGCATTGGACGCCTGCGCGTCCTGATGCGTCAAAGCAAAAACTCGTGCCTGCCCTCCACCTGTGACTGACTGTCCTCTGCCTCGGTCATCCCGTCCTCTCTGAGCAACTCCTCCACGCCCACGACATATCTATGTATGAGTCTGACGCGGAGTAACAGTAGGAACAACAGGCAACGCCCTCTGGGGTGGTGAAGGTGGTAAGGTGATATGCGGTGCTGCTGTCTCCCTCCGGTGTATCTCAGGACAATCTCTGACGAGGTGAAGTAAACTGCCGCATCTATAGCAACCTCGCGACGACTGCTGACTCTCCCGTGGATACGAACTAAACAATTGGCCTCGTCCCGAATCTCTGCCACTCCTCGCACCTGAACGATACCTGTCGCGGCGTCTGAATGTCTGTCTCCGTGCTGCTATACCAGTACGAACTCTCTTCGGCTCTGGAACTACCGAAGTCTCAGCAAGGCGCTCCTCGACTAATAGGGCTGCGTCTACCGCTGCTGCATATGTCTCGTAATGCTGCGTGCTGATCGCAAGGAACAGTGGTGTAAGCAAGCCTCGGACAAATCTCTTGACTCGCAACTCCTCGGTAGCCACTAGATACGGCGCATAGATAGATAGCTCTGTGAACAGCACATCATACTCTGCCACTGACATCTCCAGAGTCTGGCGTAAAGACTCGAACCTGCGTGCTCTATCATCTCTGACGCTCAGTGGGAGAAAGCGGGCAAGGAATAGCGCCACGAACTCTGTTCAGGTCATAGGAGGAAGACCTGCTGCTCTGCCCTTCTCGACTGATTCGCACCATTTCTGCGCAAGACCTTCCAGGCGAAAGCTCGTGAACTCAACCCATATCGCATCTGCGCATCTGAGGGAACGGCATATCCGAGCCATCCTATCAATGAAGGACTGTGGGTCCTCGGCTGCATCGGTGCCTGTGAAGACCGGAGGCTTCAGCCTCATGAACTCTGATAGCGATACTGTAATCACCTCCGTAGCTGCAGGGGAAACTGGCTATGCGGTAGGTACCATCGCGGTCTCTGTAACGGGTGGAGCTACCTCTGGTCGCTGCGCTCGAAGCGTCTCAACTAGCGATCCTATCATCTGGCGCATCTCCTGCATGCTGGATCCCACCGTCTGGCGCATCTCCTGCATACCAGCCCCTAGCGTGGAGATCTGATCTGTCACGGGAGGAACAACCTGCTCGGGTACAACCGGTGTACTGCTTGGATCAGTCCTCGTCTCAGACGAATCAACTCGAATCCCGGCCCTCGCGGCCGCTCTCTGCGCCCTCGTAGTCTTTGGCGGCATAATGGCTGAAAGGAAAATAGGATTCGATAAGGATGCAGAAATCGAATCGCAAGAATGTATATACTCAAAAGGAATTTAAATCAATAAGTCCTAAGGTCGCTTTGGCGGGGTACCATGTCGTGAGTATGCCGCGGAACATACGCACGCTACGCCACTCTGCTTCAGCTACCTACTCCATCATACCAGGTCATCCTACACTCTGAAAGGTAAAACATACGCTCTGATACCAACTTTGTCACGACCCGAATATTTCGACTCGTGACCGGCACTTAACCACGCTACGTCTACAGGCGTAACGCGACTAAGTAAGGCGAACCCAGAAATCAAAACCATTTAAAAGTAGTGAGTGTTGAAAACATTTAATTAAAAACATTTAGAAAACCTTAATTAGTTCAATGAGGTTCTTTTTAAAGTTAAATTATCCTTATAATAATTTTGGCAGCATTTCCTCTGTAAAAGTAACCCCGAGAATCGGGTAAAAACACGATATAAGTGAAAATGAGATATAATGAACAAAGCATCCCAAACCGGGAGCAATCACGCCCAACGGCGAAAACCATCACCACAAGAGTAATATACGACGCCGTAGCGAAGAATGAGCAATAAGTAACATCCCAGAATAATAACTGCAAATATAAAGTCGGCTCCCACGAACTCGACACCAGAATACAAAAATATACATCATCGTCCACACACTGTCTCTAAGTCAAGTACATATATGGTAGATGGAGAATACTAGATACAAAAGTGTGTACAATAAAAGTAACCAGATACCACAACCCACCTAAATAGCAAAATAGCTCTCGCGCCAACTGTAGTTGTATCTGAAGCCAAAAGATGCAAAAAGGCAGCCTGCCGTGACTACTCTGAGGGGCAACCTGCAAATACTGTGGCACAACGGGGGTGAGTTGCCAACTCGTGAATAAAGATAACATATAAAAGTAATCACGAGCATGCACGTATTGCGCTACGCTATCATATGCCAGTAGGTAAATCTATATGCGACAAGCAGTAAGTGCAATAATCATGCAAATGCTCTGTCAGGTAAAATAACTACAGGATGAGATACATGATAATCACTGCTGAGCATGGGATAAACAACATCTACACGAAATATCAATCGTGGAAAAATAGTCGGTGCCCAAGCTGCACCCAAATCCCAAATAAACTCAGGCGCCGGCACTCTCCTCGGCCCTCAAATCCTGTACATCTCTGAGAATCACGAGTGCCCAACATCGGCACCCAAAATATCATAAATAATCGTGTCCAGCATCGACACGCAAATCCTCATACATTGGGCTCCATAAGTCCGGATCAACCCACGGGCTCCTTCTGCGGTATCGGCCCTCGGCCCCGGCTGTACGGATCATCCCGCATCCATCTCTCGACTCTGGTCGGTATCCTCCGGATAACCGCTAGGTCCAACCAATCACCGGTAGGTACTCGCCCACCTCCAGGCTCAATCGGCAAAGTCCATCGATCATCTTGCCGAGGGGAACCATACCGGGTCCACCACGAACCCGCAAACGGATCATCCACTCCACGAATCGGGTTTCAAGCACACGTCTCAGTACCGAGAAAACGAGTGGTGGACGCACCAAAATATCATTTCACGAGGAACCGGGTTTTCAAATAGTGCATCTTTTCTTAAATAATTCCACGGTCCTCAAAACCAGAAATCACATAAAAATCCAACACCAACGAGTAGATCAAATACGATATGCTATGTACATCAAGCCATAATATAAGTACAAGGGAGAAACCGCTTTTCTTAAGATAGTTTCAGTTTTCAAGACAGCATGCGGCTTCCAATTTCTATGAAAATCATATCGAATCATATATGAAATGAACTACAGTATAAAGATCATAGCAATTCTACAGTGAGTGTGTCATGGCAATTACTAACGGTGTGTGTGTAACATGCAGATTAGTGCTCGCGCAACATGAACCGTTAGTAAGAGTGCGGTGTTCTATCAGTTCTAAGTTTACGCACATATAGCAGGGAATGCAGTATGCAACAACAGTATCCATGAACAGTCAATGTAGGTAAATGCAATGTGTAGCTATAAAGTCCTATCAGCCCTGACGTAGAACGCCATGAAGGCGATATCCCCGTAGATGTTAAATCTACTCACCGAAGTCTCGCGCTATGTGTAGCCGACGACTTGTTTCCCCTTCTTCGCAGCGTCCGTCTCATTCGCCTGCGAACCTAGATTTACACAATATATCACACATAAGCTCAAATCCACCAAAAACGCAATATTAAGGTCAAGCTAAAAACCCGCGTTGCAACCCAAGAGCGCGTGTGCGCGATACGCTAAAACGTGTGATTATGCTCCTGAACCTAACCTAACACGTCGCGATACGCAGCACAACCAAAACCACACACGTATCACGTGTGTCGCAGAGATTTTAAATACGGAAAATAGGGTAATAGGTCCCAGATTTTGATACAGAAAGATTTTTATAAAAATAAATATACCATAATAATCCACACAGCAGCAGACACCCATCACCCAAACCCCAACCCACAAATCCCTCATCTGGCCGCAATTTGCGGCCAGAAGTCTTTTTCCGGCGGCCTTGGTTGGGAGGTGGGCCCCCGGGTTTGGTGTGTGCACTCCATACATACTGTGTATATCCCAGTAAATACAATTTTATTCTGAAACACCCCGGGTAGTAGCAGTTTCAACAGAACCCAATTTCAAGTTAAAAAATCACACTTTGCACTAAAATGATACTTTAGGGTATTTTTCTGAAACCAGAAACAACCCCAAGTCTAAAACCACACTAATATCACATTACCAAGCTAATCAAGCCATAAAAAGTTAATTTTTATCACAACCTCACTAAATCCCTTTATATAGCACAAAACATGCATAAAATGTGATATTTTGCTAGAAATACTATAAGTTATGTAAAAGAGGTGCTAAGGGTGAGTTAATACCTTCAAAACACCTTATGAAACACCAAAAATCCCTGCTTTTTCCTCAAGTGTGCAGATCCACCATCAAACACCTCAAAAGCTCATCTTTTTTCCATGGTTTGTGAAGGAAAAGTGTTGTTTTGAGTAGGGTTTGAATGAGGGTTTAATGAGAAATGAAAAGAGAAGAGAAAATGGAGGAAATGGTGTTGTTGCTGCTTCTTTTTCTGCTGGAGCTCAGAAGTGAGGGAAAGAGAGAGAAAAGAAAGAGAAGCAAAGGTCAAACAAAGTCAAATCCCATACCTAACCACCATACCTTCATTTCTATTTGAATTTGAATTATAAAAAGGGGTTTTGACTTGTTTAAATGGGTGGGATAAATAAAACCATGCAAGAAAAGAAAAAGGGTTAACATGATACATTTCTCATCTAGCCTCAAAATGCTAAGTGTGCATGGTGTACTTAACACAAAATTTCTCACTTAGGGTAACATGACTAAAAATAATTAAGAACCATATAAATATATATAAATACCCATATAAACACTCCACCACAAAACCCACTAGCCAAGAAGGAAAATAAGATATCCGTTTTGTTTTTTTTTGAAAAACACGCACACTTGCTAAATAACTGTTAGTGTATATGCCCTAGAGGCCATTACTGTATCATACTAGCTTGTATATTACTTAATGAAAGCTTGGGATATTCACAGTTGTATAGACAATCTTGCTCAAAATGGTAGTATGCTACTTGGTTTGTCTCTACTTCAATATGTGCATGTGTTTCTTTTCGCATATCGCTTATATATACATATTAGTAGAGCCCTTAGGATTTTTGCTTGATTACCAGCATTGAGATGGCGCTCACACTCGTAGGGCTGGGTAATCCATAAGCACATCCTTATACAGGTCCCTAGTCGTAGGACTATCGAGACAGGGCATCGATACTCCGGAGTAGACTAGCGTATGCGCTTCTCATCCCAGCGGGGGAGACGGTCTGTCCCATAGCCGTCAGTACGTCGTACTTGAGATAGTATGCGGGTGCTCGTTAGGTTACGAGTACACTGTACAGGACTCGTCGGGAACTGTTGGTCGGTATTATACCTATCGTCAGTTATCAGTTCCCAGGTGACATGAGTACAGCTTAGTCCGCTGACTTGACACTGTCACTTCGCCTCGAGTGTGTTCACACTGTACTTAGATTACTACCCTACCACGGTTCAAAAGAGTCGTGCAAACAGGTAGTAGTTGGGTGCAGTCCCGAAGCACTTGGAGGCAGTGACGGTTAGACAGGATTCGTCTCTCCCGGTATTGGGGGTTGACATCGCGCTGTGTCTAGGAGAGCCATTACACAAGTAGTCCCTGGTCAGGGCAAGCGAGATATACTGGTAGGTTTCCAGTGTTATCTCAGGGTGTTCTGGGCTACACTCCGACACGAATTGTACCGCTATTAGGGGACTGACGTTCACCGCCCCCTTAGGCCCACCATGCGATGTATCAGACGAACAGACCGGACTGTACGGAGATTGTCACATACAGGCTCAGTAGGAGTTCGGATGGGTTTACCCCATCGGCCTTCTTATCGACATCTACCTGGGGACCGTTATGTACAGCTAGTGCCGCTTGCGGTCTGTGGTTAAACCCACTGCCAGCGTAGTGTCGAGTCTTTAGAGTCCCACACAGAGAGTTTCCCTGCACTGAGCAAAACGTGTAGAGGCCGTATGGTTTTACGGCAGGGCTACGATCACTTTCGCGCAGTTGTGTGCGTATGCTGTTCGGGCAGGCAATACTAGTGGGCTTTGGTTTAAGCCAGATCCTAGTATTGCACGGATGGATTTGATTTGTCTTCTGTGCATCCGCATTCTACGGAATGCGGATGCGGGTGTGTATGCACAGTTTTGAGGAGCGATGAAGGAGGAGGTGCCCCATTAGGGTATTGGCAGTTGGTTCGGCCAAAACCGTAATGTGGCCCACTCATTAGGGTTTTGACAATTCGTTTGGTCAAAACCGTTATGAGCCGGAGACATTGTTTACTAATCCTTTTAGTGATAGATTAGTGATGGCTAATTGCATTGACCATTTGACCACTTAGACCTCTCTTGACTTTGTTGACTCGTTGACCGTGTTGACCATTGACCTTCAAGAGAGATCTACACTCTTCTTTCATTTTCTTTTTAATTCTTGAGTTATGATAATGGTCAATTCTATGTGCCATCAACTTTATCATGATAGGATTAGTAATGATGATTTTAGTGTATTATTGCAACCATGGTTCATTTCATTTGGGTTAATCTTTTCATTATTCTCTTCTCATTCTCTCTCTTGAAGTGAGAAGAAAAGAAAAGCTCCATGGTTGCTAAGTTTTATCCTTCATCTTCCTCCTCTTGAAAATTCTTTTGATCTCATGTGTTGAGAGAAAAAGAATCCACATAGACAAACACTTCCATCTTTCTCTTCTACACAACGTAAGGCATTTAGATTAGCAATCTCTTTGCCCTACTTGCCTCGGCTTGAGGTGGAGCTTAGTGTACAACTCTCGGGTGGATCGTTTTCGACTCAAGAAGGCCGCGGAGGTGACCTAGATCCGGATCGACCCTCGGAGCGTGGATGGACGAGCCGGACAGCGGAGAGAAGACCTGAAGGATCGGTTCCGTGAGGTATATTTTCTACAGCATAGTAGTTAAAGCCTCTACTTGTTTGCTAATTTCTAGTTTAGCCAAGATCCTTGCTTTTGAGTCCATGTTGCCTTGCGCCAAATTATTGTTTTTCGCCTTTTCCGCCTCCCCATAAGAACCGGGGTGAGCAACGTGGACTTACAGTGGTATCAGAGCCTAGCTAAACATAAACTAGCAAGTTAGCAAAGTGTTAAGAATATCGATCGGAAAAAAGTCGCAAAACACATCCGACAAAAACCAACTTTCTGTCGAATTTTTATACTGTTCAGAAAATTATTTGACATACATGAAAATTCGTATCAAGGTTTTTATAGAACACACAGCAAAACTGAGGATCTGACTCGGCCAACTCATCGCGGAAACGCGGCCAAACCATGGGTTTGGCCGTGGATCCGCGGCCGAGTTGACTCGGCCGCGACTCAGTTTTGCTGCAGTGTTCTTAGCTTGCTGTTTTGAGATTTTTAATACATGTTGTTTCTACCCAGAATTTCCAGAGAGCAAATTGACTTTTGGGGTGGTTATAAATCCGTATTTTGATCGATATTCCGTACTCTTTGGCTAATGTATATTATCTGTGATGTGATATATGTATTGAACGTCCGCTAATCGCTATACGTCGATTAGTGGGAGTTATACATATCTGTGATCTGTAATGTTGATGGTTTGTGTATATGAACTCGGTGGTTTGTCGCGGATGAATAGCCGGGAATGGGTGTGAGATGAGAGTTTCTTTTTTCTTTCATTCATTGTAAAATTTGTAAATTGATGTAATATTATTTGTTTGGCCGCACAACCGGGTCGGGGTTGTAGCCGTCATTGTATAATTTCTTTTTACTGTTTTTGCTCCTAGGATAGACCCAAGGTGGGGTGCACAAACTATCGGGTATCTCGAAGTGCCGAGTGGCCTACTCACGGCGTTGAGGTAGGTTGCTTCGCTTCGGATACTTGGCGGGTAGTTTGCCACACCCGTAGGGGTCTAGGGTGGGGTTTGGCTATTCATCGCGACCGTGTAATCTGCTTTTCGTTGCAGGCTCGAACGAATCGCGGATTCCTAGTATATCCAAAGTGTTCATCTATGATCTGTAATGGCTATCATTGCTATATATCTATATATGATAACTATTTAGGTGTTGCTTATGTTTTGCATCCGTGCTAGTCCAGCCCCCGCTCTGTCGTTAGTTAAGTAACCTAACGGGTGATGACGGGGCCCCGTGGCGAATGCGGATGGCATAAGCATACACCATATTTTGGTTGTTTTATGCAATGGTAGGATTAAATGATGGGACGCATTGGAATTAATGCAAGAAAATAAACCAAGTAAAAGTCGTTGGAACACTTTGAAAACCACTCGGTTCTTTTCAAAAACCAGCATTTTTAACGCGGAGCTTGAACCACTCCTTTTAAAAGCTATCTCGTTCCATCGATTATATAAAGTTCACTACGTTCACGGTTTCGCCAAAACCATTCGTAGCCCTCCGTCGTTTCGGTTAAATATTCAGTAGTATTCAAGCTATGTATTTTGATCTTCGCCAAGGCATAGTGATTGGTAGCTGCTGAATATTTATCTGTAGCATAGATAGATGCGTTGGTTTGGGACAGTCGTACTACTATTTTGGCCTTCGTCAAGGGTATGTACGAGTGGGTTCAAATTAACCTGGATAATGACGGGTAGAACTTGACATGTGACTTATGATATGTTGGCCTTCGTCAAGGTCATAAGAGCATGGGGCAAAAATCCACATCGGGAGTTTCAAAAGTACTGAAACTCGCTAGCGCTACATATCATTTGGAGTGTGATGATTCTGGTAGGATTCCTTCAGTTTTGTCATGCGATGATATTTGGATCCCGATCCTACTGTGAGTATATGCTACTCCTCGGGAACTCTTTCACTTAACGATCAATGCTATAAACCAAGTAGGTGTCTAGAAAGGTGTTAGCGGGGCTACGCCCACAGGGAAAAGAGGTTACTTAATCAAGGAACTTCGCGAAAGCGTTGGAAAACCTCCCTCGAAGTACCAACACTGGCCTGGCTGAACGGTTAAGCAAGTATTGTACGGTGAGATTGATCCTGACTAATTCTTCCTTTATGGTTTGAGGAGGGATTCGAGAGACAGTGGGAGCCATCCTGTTTAGATAAATTAAAAACCAATCTAAACTTGCAAGAGCATCATGCTAAGTGTTTTCTTCTCTCTCTCTTAATTGCAGCGACCCAGTCACCGCACCTAGGTTACATCTAGATAATAAAATGACTGAATCTGACTGTTATAACTGGCAAAGGTCTGTCCAGATGACCATTTCCCATGACAAGCTGGGACACCCCTTGACTAATCCAACCCCTGCCGTCTCAGGTCCAGTTTCCCCTGTCACGGATATTAATATCCGTAGGACATCGGGAGAAGACTGTACGAAAGCCAAGTGCCTCGTGTTAGCCTCAGTTGATGGTACATACCAGTGGCAGCACGAGAAGATGGACTCAGTTTCTATCTTCCTCCATAACAAAGATTTATATGGAGAGCAATCTCGTATCGCAAGATATGAGACCTCGAACGAATTGCTTCCAGCGAGGTTGGCTATCGGGTCATCTGTAGGGGGCAACGTCCTTACAGAGACCAGCTCTTTTGAGCTCTCGGACCTGAAGACCACGTTGAAGAACGGGTCAGATGCTGACTTAGTTCAACAGTCCCTACCTACTACCCTGAAGGAAACCAGGGAAGTAGAAAGAAAGGGAAGGGCAGAAGTTTCGGGAATGGATGAAGTAAAAGAAGGCTATTCCTATTGTTACGGGAATGAACATGGGCAGAAGGATTGCAGGGCTTGCAAAGCCAGTAGCCAGAATTCGAAGCATATTGTGGCTTCGGCTTCGGGTGTGTTTGTAATAGAGAACTGTATGTCAGTGAACCCTACTTCCTGGGTATTGGATACCGGGTCAGGATCTCATATCTGTAATTCGTTACAGGCTCTGAGAAATCGTAGGGTTATCAGGAAAGGTGATATGACTCTCAGGGTTGCTAACGGAATGAGCACGTATGTTGAATCCGTAGGGGAATATCATCTAGGACTGACAACTGGGCAGATATTGATTCTGCGTGACTGTTTTTATGTACCAGGTGCGACTTGTAATATCATATCTGTATCCTTACATTCTAAGGAAGGATATGATTTTACTTTTGTAAGCGATGTAGTAAACATCCACCTAAATCAAGTACTGATTGGGTCAGGTACATTGAAAAACGGTATATACGTTTTGAATCAAGCTCAGGTCTTCAGTGTCCAGAACACACTTAAAAGAAAGTCTCCGGAATTAAATCAGGCTTTCTTATGGCATTGTAGACTGGGTCACATTAATGAGACACGGTTGACGAAGTTACATAAAGAAGGATACTTGGATCCGTTCGAGTATCAGTCTTATGCCACTTGTGAATCTTGTCTCATGAGAAAGATGACAAAGACTCCGTTCACTGGACACGGAGAAAGAGCAAGTGAGCTCTTGGGACTCATACATAGTGATGTGTGTGGTCCAATGTCTACACATGCGCGATGTGGTTATTCATACTTCATTACTTTCACAGATGATTTCTCTAGGTATGGGCATGTCTTCTTGATGAAGCATAAATCCGAGGCCTTTGAGAAATTTCAGGAATACAAGAATGAAGTTGAAAAACAAACAGACAAAAGTATCAAGATACTGAGATCTGATCGAGGTGGTGAATACTTGAGTGCCGAGTTTCTGGGCTACTTAAAAGAGAATGGAATTCTCTCTCAGCTTACTCCTCCATACACACCACAACACAACGGTGTATCGGAAAGGCGGAATCGAACCCTATTGGATATGGTTCGTTCCATGATGAGTAAGGCTGAGTTACCGCGATCCTTCTGGGGTTATGCACTAGAATCAGTTGCATATCTTTTAAACAAGGCTCCCTCCAAGACTGTGCCTACCACACCATATCAGATGTGGTGTGGGAAGAAAGCCTGTCTTAAGTATCTGAAGATATGGGGATGTCCAGCTTTTGTAAAAAAGCAGCATGTGGACAAGCTCGAGGCACGCGCAGTACTGTGTAAGTTTGTGGGATACCCAAAGAACTCCAGGGGGTATTTTTTCTATTACGCAGAGGAACAAAAGGTTTTTGTTTCTCGTCATGCCCACTTTCTGGAACATCAGGTTTTAGAAAAAGAAGCAAGTAGGAGCGTAGTAGAACTGGAAGAAATTCCAGAACCACAAGCTATTACTGAAAGCTTGGAAGAACCAGAAGTTTCAAGAGAACCGGACATCCCAGCGCCACTCCGCAGGAGTAGTAGGCAGTCTCATCCGCCCGAGAGATACTACGGTTTTCTCATAGACGGGGATAGAGAGGATTGCACTATGGATTATGGTGAGCCTACTAGCTTCCAGCAAGCCATTCAGAGCGGCGACTCGGTAAAATGGCTGGATGAAATGCAGACCGAGATGGAGTCCATGTACACCAACAAAGTTTGGACTTTGGACTTTGCACCAGAAGGGGTAAAACCCGTAGGCTGCAAATGGATCTTCAGAAAGAAGATTGGTGTAGATGGGCAGGTTGAGACCTATAAAGCTAGACTTGTTGCAAAGGGTTTTCGTCAAAGACCTGGTTTGGACTATGACGAGACCTTTTCTCCAGTGGCTATGCTGAAATCCATTCGGATCCTTCTTGCCATTGCTGCCTTCCACGATTATGAAATCTGGCAGATGGACGTAAAGACGGCTTTCCTAAATGGAAATTTAGAAGAGTGCGTCTATATGGATCAGCCGGAGGGATTCATTCAGAGTGGGAGCAGCGGTAGAGTGTGCAAGTTGCTCAAGTCCATTTATGGACTTAAGCAGGCATCGCGGAGTTGGAACATCTGCTTTGATGATACTGTCAAGGAATTTGACTTTATCAAAAACCCAGATGAACCATGCATTTACAGTAAGATTGTAGGGAGAACTGTGGTATTCCTCGTCTTGTACGTGGATGCCATTCTCCTAATAGGAAATGATATTCCTATGCTACAGTCAGTCAAAGGATTCTTGTCATAGAGGTTCTCCATGAAGGACCTGGGCGATGCCAACTACATTATGGGGATCCAGATCTATCGTGATAGATCTAAGAGGATGTTGGGACTTTCACAGTCAAGGTACATCGACACCATACTGAAAAGATTCAGTATGGAAGATTCCAAGCGCGGTAATTTACCGGCTTGTCACGGGATCACCCTCTCCAAAGAGATGTCTCCCAAGACTGATTTGGAAAGGGATCGCATGTCTATTATACCCTACGCTTCTGCGGTAGGCTCTATAATGTATGCGATATTATATACCAGACCAGATATAGCATACGCATTGAGCGTTGTAAGCCGGTATCAGTCAAACCCAGGGGAGAAACACTGGATAGCGGTAAAGAACATTCTCAAGTACCTGAGAAGGACTAAGGAGATGTTCTTGGTGTATGGCGGAAAAGACCTCCAGCTCGAGGCCTTTGCTGACTCCAGCTTCCAGAGTGACAAGGATGACTCCAAGTCTATGTCGGGTTATGTCTTTACCCTCAATGGAGGGGCGGTTTGCTGGAAGAGTTCCAAGCAGGAGACCGTTGCAGACTCAACTATGGAAGCGGAGTACATAGCTGCTTGCGATGCCGCAAACGAAGCTGTCTGGATGAAGAAGTTCCTCACGGAGCTTCAGGTGGTTCCTACCATTGTTGATCCAATACCGCTGTATTGCGACAACAACGGCGCTATAGCTTTAGCGAAGGAACCCAGGTCCTATCAGAAGTCCAGGCACATTTTGAGGCGGTACCACCTGATCAGGGAGATCGTAGATCGCCGGGAGATCGAGGCGAAGAGTGTAAATACGGAGAACAACACTGCAGATCCACTCATGAAGGACCTACCCCAGACTCAGTTCGAGCGGCTGATCGAGATGATAGGTCTTCGATACGCCAGTATATGGCCTTAGTGCAAGTGGGAGATTGTTAGTGTATATGCCCTAGAGGCCATTACTGTATCATACTGGCTTGTATATTACTTAATGGAAGCTTGGGATATTCACAGTTGTATAGACAATCTTGCTCAAAATGGTAGTATGCTACTTGATTTGTCTCTACTTCAATATGTGCATGTGTTTCTTTTAGCATATCGCTTATATATACATATTAGTAGAGCCCTTAGGATTTTTGCTTGATTTCCAGCGTTGTGATGGCGCTCACACTCGTGGGGCTGGGTAATCCATAAGCACATCCTTATACAGGTCCCTAGTCGTAGGACTATCGAGACAGGGAATCGATACTCCGGAGTAGACTAGCGTATGCGCTTCTCATCCCAGCGGGGGAGACGGTCTGTCCCACAGTCGTCAGTACGTCGTACTTGCGATAGTATGCGGGTGCTCGTTAGGTTACGAATACACTGGACAGGACTCGTCGGGAACTGTTGGTTGGTATTATACCTATCATCAGTTATCAGTTCCCAGGTGACATCAGTACAGCTTAGTCCGCTGACTTGACATTGTCACTTCGCCTCGAGTGTGTTCCCACTGTACTTAGATTACTACCCTACCATGGCTCAAAGGAGTCGTGCAAATAGGTAGTGGTTGGGTGCAGTCCCGAAGCACTTGGAGGCAGTGACGGTTAGACAGGATTCGTCTCTCCCGGTATTGGGGGTTGGCATCGTGCTGTGTCTAGGAGAGTCATTACACAAGTAGTCCCTGGCCAGGGCAAGAGAAATATACTGGTAGGTTTCCAGTGTTATCTCAGGGTGTTCTGGGCTACACTCCGACACGACTTGTACCGCTATTAGGGGACTGACGTTCACCGCCCCCCTAGGCCCACCATGCGATGTATCATACAAACAGACCGGACTGTACGGAGATTGTCACATACAGGCTCAGTAGGAGTTCGGATGGGTTTACCTCATCGGCCTTCTTATCGACATCTACCTGGGGACCGTTATGTACAGCTAGTGCCGCTTGCGGTCTGCGGTTAAACCCACTGCCAGCGTAGTGTCGAGTCTTTAGAGTCCCACACAGAGAGTTTCCCTGCACTGAGCAAAACGTGTAGAGGCCGTATGGTTTTACGGCAGGGCTACGATCACTTACGCGCACTTGTGTGCGTATGCTGTTCGGGCAGGCAATACTAGTGGGCTTTGGTTTAAGCCAGATCCTAGTATTGCACGGATGGATTTGATTTGTCTTCTGTGCATCCGCATTCTACGGAATGCGGATGCGGGTGTGTATGCACAGTTTTGAGGAGCGATGAAGGAGGAGGTGCCCCATTAGGGTTTTGGCAGTTGGTTCGATCAAAACCGTAATGTGTCCCACTCATTAGGGTTTTGACAATTCGTTTGGTCAAAACCGTTATGAGCCGGAGACATTGTTTACTAATCCTTTTAGTGATAGATTAGTGATGGCTAATTGCATTGACCATTTGACCACTTAGACCTCTCTTGACTTTGTTGACCCGTTGACTGTGTTGACCATTGACCTTCAAGAGAGATCTACACTCTTCTTTCATTTTCTTTTTAATTCTTGAGTTATGATAATGGTCAATTCAATGTGCCATCAACTTTATCATGATAGGATTAGTAATGATGATTTTAGTGTATTATTGCAACCATGGTTCATTTCATTTGGGTTAATCTTTTCATTATTCTCTTCTCATTCTCTCTCTTGAAGTGAGAAGAAAAGAAAAGCTCCATGGTTGCTAAGTTTTCTCCTTCATCTTCCTCCTCTTGAAAATTCTTTTGATCTCATGTGTTGAGAGAAAAAGAATCCACATAGACAAACACTTCCATCTTTCTCTTCTACACAACCTAAGGCATTTAGATTAGCAATCTCTTTGCCCTAATTGCCTCGGCTTGAGGTGGAGCTTAGTGTACAACTCTCGGGTGGATCGTCTTCGACTCAAGAAGGCCGCGGAGGTGACCTAGATCCGGATCGACCCTCGGAGCATGGATGGACGAGCCGGACAGCGGAGAGAAGACCCGAAGGACCGGTTCCGTGAGGTATATTTTCTACAGCATAGTAGTTAAAGCCTCTACTTGTTTGCTAGTTTCTAGTTTAGCCAAGATCCTTGCATTTGACTCCATGTTGCCTTGCGCCAAATTATTGTTTTTCGCCTTTTCCGCCTCCCCGTAAGAACCGGGGTGAGCAAAGTGGACTTACAATAACGCGAAAACATCCAAAACGAATTTCAAGGCGTTACAATATGGTATCGGATTGATAGTATCGAGGCGGGATCACCGACTAATATATATTCATATATGTATCGACTTAGATGCTAGGCGGTTTCCTTACCTTTAGTTCAGCCGTATAGTTTAGTGTAGTTGTCAGACTAGATTAGATTTCTACCTATTTCAAAACTAACGGATCGTGGGTATTTTAAAAGACAGGTCAAGGGATCTACGGATATTTCAAAAGACGTATCCTTTCTTAAAACCACCGTAGCCCTTATTTTCAAAACCCCACGATTCGTGTTATTTCAAATGGCACCATTGTTTAGTATTTAGCTCCCGCTCATTATTGTTTTTCGCTCCGCATCGCATGCTTATATTATGATTCATATTCTATTGTTGATATCATGCTGTTAGGACACCAGCATCATTACCGATGATGCGTATGTACCACGTACACTTACTTGCCGGCTCACACACATCTTCATCGGTAATTGCCATGTCACGTACACTTAGAGAATATTATTGCTTGATTTAGTTTGTTAGCTAGTAGTTTGACATGATATTAGTGTACTTGCCTTATATGCTAGCTTAGATATTTTAGTTATTACTTGTCACTTTATGCATACTGTTATTCATTGTTATACCGCATTCATGGATTCTCATGCCTATATTCATCATTTTACATGCTATTGATGATTTGGATTCGGATTTCCATGAGATTTTCTGGATTTGGGGGAAAACCGCAAAACTTATATAAGCTATTTTTCTCTCTTTTTAAATAAAAAGTGTCGTTTTCCCATGATGTATGAGTCGTCCACCATGAGTTTGCTGATGGATTTCGAGACCCGAGTTCAAGGAGTGGAGGAACCGGTTCGGGTACATGGTGGACCCGGTGCGGTACCCCGGGGCAAGAGGACCGTGTTGTTGACGTTGAGCCTGGCAGGGGAGCACTACCGACCGGTGATTTTACCCGACGCGTCGGATATCCGGAGGATACCGTCGTGGTCTTGAGATGGATGGTAGTGGCCGGTCTGGACTGACGGCGCCCTAGATATTGTGATTTAGACATTGAGATTTTGAGATATTGAGGTACAGAGATTGTGACACAAAGATATCGAAATATTTGGACACTTGTTTTGTGTCGATGCTGGGCACTGTTTTATGCTGATTTCATTTATGGTACCTCATTTTTAAAATACAGAATTCTCACTAAATTATGAAAGCAGTTTCTTTAGTACATGTATTCTGTTTTCATGCATTCATACATCATCCATATGATATATTGCTACCTGAGGCACTGACACGGACACATAGGATTACACTTGGGTTAGACTTTTACCCTAGCCATTGTTATAGGCTGCTGGTTATATATTCGAGGATATATTATGATTGTTGCCCTAGGAGTGCGATGTTCATGCGATTTCCGTTCGTAGATGTTTTTCTACTCACGAGTTGGCAACTCACCCCCGTTGTGCCCAGTTTCTTGCAGGTTTTGTCGTACAGGTTTCATTATGGCTTGCTGGCACTACTTTCTTTTTCGGGTGATTTGCTAGTAGGTGGGTTTATTTGTATCGTACCCTCCATTATATACCTTGTATATTATTACTCTGTTGTATCTAGAAGTTCCATCAACCAAACATGTATTTATTTCAGAGATAGAGACCAGTGATGTTATTCTTTCGATCTTAGAGTCGCGCATTATATTTCTGTGGATTTCTTGTGGTTTTGAGTTTTGATCCTCGCCCTTGGCGTTGTATATTATATTGCTTATGTGGTTGTGACCGTCGATTGACGAAAAGCTAGCTCCCGCTTGGGGATGCCTTTTATTGATTTCGTATACTATTCATGTTGTATCCCGATTGGGAGCCAGTATTTACAAAGGAGACTCTGCCGAAATTTTCAGGAAATATTTGATGTTTTTAAAACCGCATAATTCGGCTTATGCTATTAAAACTACTTGATTTTAAATTGGTTTTCCTTCACTCTACTACATTTCTTGGTTTGGATTTCTGGGTTTTCGGCTTACTTAGATTACGTACTCCTCGAGATGTTTCGTAGTTTAAGTGCCGGTCATGTTCCGTACTTTCGGGACGTGACAAAGTTGGTATCAAAGCGTTAGGTTTTACCTTCGGAGCATAGGATGACCCTTGGTTGATGGAATAGGTGACTAAAGTAGAGTGACGTACCGTGGGTATGTTCCGCGGCATACTTACGATACGCTACTCCACTTAAGAAGCCTTAGGATGTACATTTCTTTGTTCAGTATTATATTCATTCCTGATCTAGCCTCATCGGTACCAGTTATGGTTTTGCTGCCATGATTATGGGCAGGGAGAGCTACGGCTAGAGTTGCGGTCAGCACGAGCTCGTTACGGACGAGGACTGACCAGGGCGTAATTCCGGCGACACACGATTGTAGAGACGTGTCTTTTTATTGTGTTTTTGCACCACGAGCGTTTGATGGATCGCTGTATGAGATTACTCGGACGTGCAGATCAGCACCAGAGGATCGGGACACTGATAAAGGCCAGCCAGATTTTGATGACCGTTGAGGTATTGCTTATTCATGATGTTTGAGGCACTGTTCAGCGTGCAGACGAGTGAGCCAGTTATTGCTGTGTACGACGAGATATCGCCCCAGATGTTGGAGCTATTGCAGTACGAGTTGTACTAAGAGATTTTAGAAGGTCGCTAGTCACCCGAGGATGAATGACTAGGACATGTGGTTCGTTCGCTACCCCGATGCGAGGTCATCAGATAGATTGATTCCAGCTAGAGACGACTTCACGCGGAGACGTTGAGAGTGGACAGAGACGATCGAATGTCAGAAACCTATTATTCCAAGTTTAAAGTATTCGGAAAGACATGCAGGTAATTCTATGGACCCTCTAGAAGAATGAAACCCTAACTCGACTTAATGACCGTGTGAAAGCCTTTGAACCTTAGGGTTTGCGGCAATTCCGCGGCGCCATTAGTGAGGCTTGGGTTTGCCCTTCTACGGCTGGACCATCGATGCTGTGGTATGTACTCGATACTGTTAAACTGCACCCAAGATGTTGAGCTCTTGGGGGATTACGAGGTTTTAACGAATCGATCAAATGGTTCGACTTCATTAGGATGCCAGGTGGTGAGATGCATTTCTTGGGAGACTCCAGATGCGAGGATAGCCGTAGGAGCTCAGTCCATGCAGCCACGATGAGACGAGTCCGAAGCAGTCGACATTAGAGAAAGTGGAGCAAGAGGTTAGTACGAGATCTTGATGAGACGACGTTCCACTCCGCCAACATCAGAGATGCGATACGCATGCTGAGGCATTATGCTTGGATATACCTTTCAGAAGGAGTGGCGATGAGTATGTAGCCGTTCCGGATCAAGAAACAGATATAGTAAAGGACGATGACTTCTGGACAGTTCGGCAGAGACGAGATTTGGGAGAGATTTCGACAGGACCTTTCTGGAATGAATTACGAGAAGACTATGACCCAGGAGTGGTCATGTTGCGCACGCCGGCAGGCCAGAGTTCAGGATCGTCGACGAGACATGTTATGAGTGACCACGACAGTTGGCCAGAGGTTCTTAGAGGAAGTGCTTGAGCGGGGACTATTCCGCCATATTTGATTTCGGTATTTTGGGCGATTTATTCGCATGATTGATTTTGATGATTGAGTTTCACGATATTTGTTTTCATGCACCATGGTTGCACCTACTGAGTATTTACGATTTTTGCATAGTTGTTGCACTTGAGATAGTTTTCGTGCCTTGGTTTCTCATGTTTGCGATTATATGGATTTCATACAGTTGAGTTGATTTATGCGTATATATGCATACGATTTGGTTTTTGCACTCGGTATAGTTCCCATATGCTTGCAGTGCAATGATACGCATTTTGTGCACTTAGATGCACTGGACTTCGGTTTCGATTGTGATGCTCGATGTTGGTTTTGTGCACCTTGTGCACCTGATTGGATTTTGCGCATGTTCGGCGCTTGATAATGGATTTCATGATTTCGTGCATGATAGATGCACCTGCCTTGGATTTTCGCGCATGTTGAGCGCATGTTTTGAGATGCGATTTTGGTGCACACCAGATGCACTAAATCGAGATTCTTCATGCGTGTCAGATGCACCTGTCTTTGCTGTCAGGCACACACGTTGCCTATAACAAATGTTGTGTGCACACCCGATGCACTTAGATGTTGTTTCTGTGCGCGTGTATGGCACATATATGGATTTTGATTTTTGTGCGCACCAGACGCGCGTAGTATTCATATGCATATTTTGGGATTGATTTCTTATAGAGCAGTACGTTTTTATGACATTTGCTATGTGTTTTCGTACTGAGCAGGACTAGTCAGAGAACAGTACCTGAATGTATTTTGCATGCATTGATAGCTATCGAAGGGAATTCCAAAAGCGAGTTATAGTCTCAGTATTTATCTACGTGTCTGATATGACACGAAACGTTTAAAACAAGGAAACCCTTCTAAATTGTTTCCAAAACGGCGGAACGTACATTTTAAACAAAAGGTATATATGTATATGGTTATTTTCTTATGATAGACGTCCGCCACTGTGCAGTGTTATGCGCATTGCACAGCGACTTTAAAAGATTTGGCATGCATTTCCTTCAGATATTTACATATATAGATTTGATATTTACGTGTATAGTTTCGAGTTATATCATATTGGTTTTGGTATTGGATTTGACATTTGTGTCTTTACCATGACTCTGATGATTGCGGGTTGTTTGACGGAGTTTTGATTTTGAGTTATATGCTCATTTTCATGCGCATTCGCTGCGCTACGATTTGTTTTATGTATTTACGATTTCGGAGCCCCGACAACTTGATGGTTTTGCTTAGATGTTTTAGTATTTGGGGGGAGTTTTAATTTAAATTCGGGGACCGAATTTCTTTAAGGGGGGAAGATTGTAACGTTTTGAAAATCGTTTCGGTGAAATTTCGGAAAATCGGTAAAATAAGGGGGTTTTCTGTAAAAAGTCAAAATACAAATATCTTTATTATAAAATTAAATATAAATATTCTAGATATGTAATTGCTAGTATTTGTTGTTTATTGAGCCACTGGTGAAATTTCAAATTTTCTGAAGAAATTTCAAATTTTCTGAAAAAATTTCCGAAATTAATTATTTTAATATTATTTTAAGCCGTCACTAATACATTTAATTAGGAAAAATTACAAATTGGAATGAGTTGAAACAAATTTTGTGCATCATAACATAATAAACAAAATTTTAACATGTGGTTTTTGAGTTGAAATGAAGTTGTTAAACGGTGTTAGAAAATATCGAAGAAAAAGGCTTAAATAGTGAATTTAGTGTAAATGGATGTTTGAGGTATAGTATTTATCATTTTCTCTCATCCAACACCCATACCCACACCCACACACCCTCACCCTCTCCCCTTTTTATGGCTGAAATCAGCAGCCCTCCCCTCATTTTCCCCACTTGAAAAGTCAATGAAGAGAAAAGAATACAAGAAATAAAAAAGGAATTGAATTTGTTATAACATAGAGGTTTGGGCTTTGTTTTTTTCCCATCATTTTCAACACCTCACTCTCTCTCCTCAGCCTCCCCATTCTGGCCGAGTCCTCCATTGTGCAGCCCCACAAAAATTCTCATCTCATTTCCTCTCAAAATTCATCAAATTTCACTCAAAAATCAATGCAAAAATCCCACAAAATTCAAATCTAATCCCTACCCATTTCTCCTTAGCCTATACTAGCATGATTCTTGGAGCAAGTTAGCACATTGGAGGTCAAGATTTTCATGCTAGATCTCAAATATTGTGAGGTATAAATCTTGAGCTTTTGTTAAATTGTTGTTATTACTTCAAACTAGGTTAAGGAAGGGTTTAATTTGGATTCAATTTCAAGACTTGAATTTTCAAGAGAAGGTTTTGGATTCAAAAGTTAGGGTTTAGATTCAATTAGAGTGGTTGTTACTTGCTTAAGGTTACCATGAGAAGATTATCATGTTAATACTTGCAAAAACTAATCTAATTGCTAGTTTGCAAATTGTTAATTTAAAATTGTTATAATTGTATAAATATTGCAAACTAGGTTTTTAGAATTGGTGGAAATGAGTGAGTTTAAAATATAATTAGGGTATCCATGGTATTATTAACATTTTAAATTGTATTTTAATATTTTAGATCAAGCAAATCCGAACTAAATTTGTTGTTTATGCTTTTTTGCTAAAATGGTTGAAATTTGGGTAAAATTGCAAACTAGTTTTTTTTTGAACGTATATAGTTTGATGAGATTAAATTATGGTTATGGGTTATATGACTTATTTAAGATGTTTAATAAGTATTATGGCCGCTAGATTTGTTTAAACGTCGAGTTTTGTACTAAAACGGGTAATTTTTGCTTGCTAGATTTTCGGAAAAATGGCTTTTAAAGTGAGTTTGGGGTTTTTGTGAATTTTAAGTGATTTTATATTATATTTAGTGTTCGTGATTGAGAAAATGAGTGTGTTTGGGTTTTTCTCGATGGTTTGACGTTTGTACATCGACATCGAGGGTTGGTTTGGCTATTCTTGCATGCGTAGGCGATAGGTTTTGACCTATGCGTGATACGCGTACCGATTTGATTTTTGTATGCCGTTTCGATTTCGAATTTGGTTTTAATGCGATACAGTGCGTTATGACATGTAGGTACCCCATGTGGACTTCGAGACGACGACGAGCGCGTGGTGACGTCGGCACCGGCTAGCGAGGACCAGGTGAGTAGATTTATATCTACGGGGAGAAGTCGGGTGGATGGCGTATAGCACCCCCGCAGTTCGTGGTGATGTATACGAATGCGTATACACACATATATTGATTATATATTGTTTGAGGTTATTGATGCTAAATATGGATATTTGGTGTGCTTGGATGATTTAGTGTCGCGAAACCCTAGAGTAGTGGTCACACCACACATGCATACACACACCCATACTTGCATTCATTCTTCTTTCATATGCGCTTATATAGGATTCTATATGGTTATGTGTTCACATGGGTATGGGACTATGTGTTCATATACTGGATTTGAGATGAGTCGATGAGATTTGAATTGAGGTCATGAGATCGGTGATATGGCAGGGTTCGTATTTGAGATACGACCTGACGTTGTAGCGGGTCCTTTGACGTAGTGTTTCACACACGTGCATGCATACTTAGGCGGTATCAGTATTGTACTAGACGTAGATCAGTACCCCGGATTATGATCTTTGATAAAAAGGATACCAGATGAACAATGTGATGAATGTGATATTGACCCGTACCCAGATTTGGGATGCCGTACGACGGATTTACGTACGAGCTATATATTGATGATTGATCCGCACTCTTGACTTGGGAATATCTGATTATAGATATGGTATCGGATTGATAGTATCGAGGCGGGATCACCGAATAATATATATTCATATATGTATCGACTCAGATGCTAGGCGGTTTCCTTACCTTTAGTTCAGCCGTATAGTTTAGTGTAGTTGTCAGACTAGATTAGATTTCTACCTATTTCAAGACTAACGGATCGTGGGTATTTTAAAAGACAGGTCAAGGGATCTACGGATATTTCAAAAGATGTATCCTTTCTTAAAACCACCGTAGCCCTTATTTTCAAAACCCCACGATTCGTGTTATTTCAAATGGCACCATTGTTTAGTATTTAGCTCCCGCTCATTATTGTTGTTCGCTTCGCATCGCATGCTTATATTATGATTCATATTCTATTGTTGATATCATGCTGTTAGGACACCAACACCATTATCGATGATGCGTATGTACCACATACACTTACTTGCCGGCTCACACACATCTTCATCGGTAATTGCCATGTCACGTACACTTAGAGAATATTATTGCTTGATTTAGTTTGTTAGCTAGTAGTTTGACATGATATTAGTGTACTTGCCTTATATGCCAGCTTAGATATTGTAGTTATTACTTGTCACTTCATGCATACTGTTATTCATTGTTATACCGCATTCATGGATTCTCATGCCTATATTCATGGTTTTACATGCTATTGATGATTTGGATTCGGATTTCCATGAGATTTTCTGGATTTGGGGGAAAACCGCAAAACTTATATAAGCTACTTTTCTCTCTTTTTAAATAAAAAGTGTGGTTTTCCCATGATGTATGAGTCGTCCACCATGAGTTTGCTGATGGATTTCGAGACCCGAGTTCGAGGAGTGGAGGAACCGTTTCGGGTACATGGTGGACCAGGTGCGGTACCCCGAGGCAAGAGGATCGTGTTGTTGACGTTGAGCCTGGCAGGGGAGCACTACTGACCGGTGATTTTACCCGACGCGTCGGATATCTGGAGGATACCGTCGTGGTCTTGAGATGGATGGTAGGGGCCGGTCTGGACTGACGGCGCCCTAGATATTGTGATTGAGACATTGAGATTTTGAGATATTGAGGTACAGAGATTGTGACACAGAGATATCGAGAAATTTGGACACTTGTTTTGTGTCGATGCTGGGCACTGTTTTATGCTGATTTCATTTATGGTACCTCATTTTTAAAATACAGAAATCTCACTAAATTATGAAAGCAGTTTCTTTAGTACATGTATTCTGTTTTCATGCATTCATACAGCATCCATATGATATATTGTTACCTGAGGCACTGACACGGACACATGGGATTACACTTGGGTTAGACTTTTACCCTAGCCATTGTTATAGGCTGCTGGTTATATATTTGAGGATATATTATGATTGTTGCCCTAGGAGTGCGTTGTTCATGCGATTTCTGTTCGTAGATGTTTTTCTACTTACGAGTTGGCAACTCACCCCTGTTGTGCCACAGTTTCTTGCAGGTTTTGTCGTACAGGTTTCATTACGGCTTGCTGGCACTACTTCCTTTTCCGGGTGATTTGCTAGTATGTGGGTTTATTTGTATCGTACCCCCCATTATATACCTTGTATATTATTACTCTGTTGTATCTAGAAGTTCCATCAACCAAACATGTATTTATTTCAGAGATAGAGACCAGTGATGTTATTCTTTCGACCTTAGAGTCGCGCGTTATATTTCTTTGGATTTCTTGTGGTTTTGAGTTTCCTTTTGAGTTTTGATCCTCGCCCTTGGCGTTGTATATTATATTGCTTGTGTGGTTATGACCGTCGATTGACGAAGAGATAGCTCCTGCTTGGGGATGCCTTTTATTGATTTCGTATACTATTCATGTTGTATCACGTTTGGGAGCCAGTATTTACAAAGGAGACTCTGCCGAAATTTTCAGGAAATATTTGGTGTTTTTAAAACCGCATAATTCGGCTTATGCTATTAAAACTACTTGATTTTAAATTGGTTTTCCTTCACTCTACTACTTTTCTTGGTTTGGATTTCTGGGTTTTCGGCTTACTTAGATTACGTACGCTTCGAGACGTTTCGTAGTTTAAGTGCCGGTCATGTTCCGTACTTTCGGGACGTGACATCAAGTATCCAGACAAATTCTTGAGGTGGGGTATCGCTCAGTTTGGGAGGTTGTTAATCTCCGCAAAGTTGAGATATAGAGAGATGAAGTTGGAACATTGTAGCGGATCCACTCACTGAGGCTATTTCTCGAACACATTATGTTTCACAAATATAGTTTGCGAAACTGATAAGTAGAGAAGTTGGGTATTCGGTAGCACGCGAACCATGGGTACGCGATACCGCAATAATTGGCCTTAAGTGCAAGTGGGTGATTGTTTGATATAGTGCCCTCAAGGCAAATATTGTGATTGCAAGTAGGTAATTATGATAATTGAACGGGGACCTATACAGGTATAACAGTCTTACTTGAGATGATAGTATGTAATCTGGTTTGTCTTCATCATTGATGAAGACCGTGGGATTGTTTCTTGACATCCAGCATTATGATTGCGATCATATATATGAGAGCTGGGTTGTCCATAAGCACATCCTTAAATATCCCTAGTCGTTGGAGTATCGAGACTGGGCAACGATATTCTGGAGTACACTAGTGTATACATTACTAGACCCCGACGAGGGGCGGTGGTCTGTCTCACAAGCCATTGGTGTTGTGTCATGTAAGATAGTATACAGGTGCTCACTGGAGGTGAGTACACTGGACGGACTCGCCGAGAATTTCAAGATGGTATTATATCTATCGTCAGATGGAAGTTCTTAGGTGGCATGAGTACAGGTTAGTCCTTTGAGATGAAATCATCATTTGTCTCGTGTGAGTTCCTACTGTACTTTGATTACTACCCTACCACGGCTCAAAGGAGCCATGCAAACAGGTTTTAGTTGGGTACAGTCCCGAGCCACATGGAGGCAGTGGTCGATTGTCAGGGATTTGTCTCTCCTGGTATTAGGAGTCGATGTCACGCTGTGTTCAGTTGGCTATCACTAAAGATCCGTGGCCACGGTGGATGAGATTTACTGATAGTTGATCAGCAGTATCTCTGTTGGTGATGAGCTTGACTCATGTTAGTTATATGTATGCCCTAGAGGCCATTACTATACATAGGATGTATATTGTAGTGGATGCTTGGACATATATAGGGATGACTTTCTTGCTCGATATGATAGTATGCTATCTGGTTACTCTTTACCTTAACGTGTACACTGATTGTCTCTCAGTTACATGTTGGTAAAGCCCTTAGGATGTGTACTTGACTACCTGGACTATGATGCAGATCATACTAGTGGGGACTGTTGGAGATAGTGCCCTCAGAGTCAATTATTGGATCACAGGCACGTGATTGCAATGATTGAGGGAGGACCTATCCCGGTAGGACAGTCTTACTCGAGATGATAGTATGCTATCTGGTTTACCTTTATCATCGTGCACTGCTTTAGGTGACCTGACATGTCGCTATTGCACGTTGATAGAGCCCCTAGGATTCTTGCTTGACTACCGGCAGTATGAGGGCGATCATATACGTGGGAGCTGGTAGTCTATAAGCACATCCTTAAAAGGTCCCTAGTCGTAGGAGTTTCGAGACAGGGCATCGATACTCCAGAGTAGACTAGTGTATACAGTCGAGACCCCGACGAGGGGCGGTGGCCGGTCTCACAAGCCATTGGTGTCAGTTGGTTCACCTAAGATGTATACAGGTGCTCATTGGGTTATGAGTACACCGGACAGGACTCGCCGGGAACATGCTAGTTGGTCTTATACCTGACGTCAGATAGCAGTTCCCTGGTGACATGTGTACAGGTTAGTTCATCGACCTGGGGATCGTCATTTGTCTCGTGTGAGTTCCCACTGTGCTTTGATTACTACCCTACCACGGCTCAAAGGAGTCGTGCAAACAGGTTTTAGTTGGGTACAGTCCCGAGCCACATGGAGGCAGTGAGCGGATCTTCGGGGGTTTCGTCTCTCCCGGTATTGGGGGTAAGGTCGCGCTGTGTCTAGGAGAGCCATTACACGAAGACCTTGGCCAAGGCAGGAGATTTACTGGTAGGTATTCCAGTAGTATCTCAGGGTGTTCTGGGCTACACTCCGACACGACTTGTACCGCTTTTGGGGGTCTGATTTTTACCAACCCCCTAGGCCCGCCATGCGATACTCATAGACGAACGGACCGGACTGTACGGATATTGTCACTGACAGGCTCAGTAGGGTGTCAAGATGAGTTCACTCATCGACGTCCCTTTTACTCAATAGCTGGTGGCCCGTCACGTATTGGCTTATACCTCTGACGTGCTAGTGGTTAAATCCACAGCCATAGTATTGACGAGTCTTTAGAGTCCACCACACTTTCAGTTACTCAGTTTTCGGGCGAAACGCTGTAGAGGCCGTATGGAGATATGGCAGGGTCCGATCAGATACGTGCGGTATTGCACGGATCAGGATCGGACAGTTTTGTACTAGTGGCCGTATAGTTATATGGCAGGGTTCGATCAGATACGTGCGGTATTGCACGGATCAGGATCGAACGGATATTACTAGCCGGCTTTGGTTTAAGCCGGTCCTAGTTTAGTACAGTGTAGATTCTGTCTCATTGCATTTGTATCCGGACGGAATACAGATGCGGGTGTGTATGCACAGTATAGGGTTTTCCTGTAATTTATTACGGGACCAGTATTCTGGAGTTGCCAGTTTGCATTCCGTTCCGGCCGGTTTTTCTTTGTTCTTTCTCGGCCGGACTTTTCCGATGGAGGGACTAATTTGCAATTGTGCAAATTGGTATTTGTGGAGGACTTATTTGCAAAAAGATTGATTATGATGGCTTCATTATCTTTGCACCATTACTTGCATTAATGAGGGTATGGGTTTGATTAATGCATAAAGCATGGTTGTATGTTTTCTTGTCTTGGGTTGTGGTCACCTCCTTCTTCTCCTACACTCACCTCCCTCATATGATATATCTTGTTTCCCTCCACCATTTCTTTTTGAAGGGGCCGGCCACTTCCTTGAGGGAAAAAGAGAGAGGAAAAATGAGAGTGTTGCAATCTTTGTTCATCTCATTTTGTTTGCTAGAAATTGATAGCTTCATTTCCCTCCAAAGCACAATCTTCATTCCTCCATCCAAAGGCAACAAACCCCAAATGAGACACATAGATCTACACTACACTTCCTACAGCAAATCTTGGACGCGTCGATTCGCCAGCTTCGCGCCCGAGTTGCCTCGGTATTGAGGTGGGAGCCCGTAAAAGCTACAGGCGATGTGGTGCCCTTTCCGACGAGGAGGAGACGGACAGCTTTTCCCGCGAGGAGATCGGAGTGGAGATGAAGACCGGAGGACTCGGATCTGTCGGTATATCTCTAACCCGTCTTGTTATTATCTAGATCTAGTTTAATGGTCCGATCCGGGGTTTAGTGCGCGGTGGTGCCGGTTTGCAAAGTCCGCAAAATTTTAAGTTTACCACCGTTTCCGCGTTTGGCCGTCGGATTGACGGCCGGGGCGCCGCCGTGCACTTACAGTGGTATCAGAGCCTCGCCATTAACATAGTCTAGCTTGGTGTAATGTGTTTTTCTGTTTCGATCGATCGAATGTTCCAAAACTGCATTATAGTTCGAATCAGTTTCTGTTGATAATTTTTGGTCTCGAAAAATTTTTCAGGTTGTAAAATATTGATGTACTGGAAAATCTAAGAGTTCTGTAAAAATTTGACGATGTAACTCCACAGTTGGAGCGCGGATCCGCCGCGAAACCCCCCCTCGTGCGGCCCTTCCGCCGCGCACTATTCACATCACATCACCAAATTTTTTCAGAGGTCTTCTGGGCTTAAAATATGGGTTTTGGAATATTAAAATTGGGCCCAGGTTTTCTGTGAGTGCTACAGTTTTGATTGGGGGCCCACTTGTTAATTTTTGATCGATCGGATATTTTTAAACACATTTTTCACAGTATTTACATTATATCTGCGACCGTGAATGTCACTCGATCGGTAAATCCTGTCTAACTGCTATAGCCCGGTTAGACGGATTTGCGAACGTGACTTTCACGTTGATGTTCTATGTCTATGCTGTGATGTTGCGGATCGGTCGTGGGGGATAGCCTGGATGCAATGCTAGTGCATTTTCGTTTTATATGTACATTTGATATTGCGGGGCGAGCGTCTGACATGTGGACTGCCGTCACTGCCTGATTGTATTATTCTTTTGGGGCACGACCTGGTTGCGGTCGATGTACCCGGTGTATGTATATTTTACTTTCTGTACTAGGATTACCCCGCGGTGGAGTGCACGGATAGCCGGGTTCTGGAAGGCAACAAGCCCGCATCTCATGGCATTGAGACGGAGGGGGCTTCACTCTGGGATTGGCGGGCTATTCGTCGCACTCGTAGGGGGTACAGGTTGACCCAGGAGGGGTGCCCAAGTTGCCGGATTCCGTGGAGTGCTGGGTGGTCCATTCACGGAGCTGAAGGGGGCTGCCTCGCTTCAGGTTTTGGCGAGTGACTTTCCGCGCCCGTAGGGGTCTAGGATTTCATTGCACAGGCTATCCACACGACCAGGGGAACGTCGGGTTTCAGTAGTGGCTCTGTGAAACCCGGGGATCCCAGATATCTGTATTGTTCTGTGATGCTGTACATTTATGTGATGTTGCATTTCTTATTCACGCCTTGAGCGAATATAATATATTGGTATATATATTAGTAGATGTTGTATATGTTTTTCATCCGCGCTAGTCCAGTCCCCGCTCTGCCGTTAGTAAGCTAACCTAACGGGTGATGACGGGACCCAGTGGCGAATGCGGATGGCATATACGTACGTCAGTATATTTTCGTTCTTTGTGGTGTGATCCATTGATGGGACTGCGTTGATTCGGATCAATGCAAGTTAAACAAACCTATTCTGATGTTGTTGGAACACTTTTCAAAAAGCTGTTATTGCAAGGACGTTCACTTTTGTTTTGCATCGTGGTATTCATTTGGAATATCCTGCTCCTCAGTCGACGAGGCAAGGGCCGAGATCCCTTCACCGGGAGTGACCCCTTGGACAGAAGTTTGCGTCAGGGCATTAACTTCACTATAGCCGATTACTTTTGCTTTGCACCGTGGTATTCAGTTGGAATATCCTGCACCCCATTCTACGGGGAAAGAGCCGAGATCCCTTCACCGGGAGTGACCTCTTTAGTAAAGGTTTTCGTCACTATATTTTCTAAAAAGCTATCCGTTCCTTCAACGAGATCAAGTTCATTACGTTAAAGGTTTTCGCCAGAAACCATTCGTAGCCCTCCGTCGTTTCATATGGGTAGTCAATAGTATTCAAGCTGTGTATGTTGGCCAAAGTCAAGGCACAGTGATTGGTAGCTATTGGGGTATTCATATGCAGCAAAGATAGATGCGTTGGTTTGGGACAGTCGTACTGCCATTTTGGCCAAAGTCAAGGGTATGTACGGGTGGATTCAAATTAACCTGGAGAATGACGGGTTGAACTTGACATGTGACTTATGATATGTTGGCCAAAGTCAAGGTCATAAGAGCATGGGGCAGAAATCGCATCGGGAGTTTCAAAAGTACTGAAACTTGCCAGATATGCGCATACCTTCTGGAGTGTGACACCGTGAGCGGATTCCGTCACGTTATAATACGATGAGAGTTGGATCCCGATTCCCACTGATGAGTTGGTTTACTCCTCGGGTGACCCCGACTAAATCTTCTTTCAGGTTTGGAGGAGAATTTGAGGTACAGTGGGAGGTTTCCAGATTAGATAAATTGGTAAGCATTCTGATCTAGGATAGAGTGCACGCTGAGTGTTTCTTTTCTCTCTCTCTTTGGCAGCGACCATTGACCCGACCCTAGACTATGACTCAGTGACCAAGTTGACCCAACCTACTTAACACTGGCTTTTGGATTATCAGAGTTGCAGACCTCATTGCCACTCCTACTTTTACCCTTTTCTCCAGGACACCCCGTATTACTGCGAACGTCCACTTCCATTGGACAAAACCATCGTATGGTTAGATACGAACTCGAAGGAATTTATTCGAGGATGGTTTCCGGTTCTGGAGAAAACGGATAGGACTATTCAGTTGTCTTTTCTTTTCACCCTCTCTCAGGTTGCGAGTACTCCTTGGTTTAGGAGTAGTACACCTATTACGCAAATTGGATAGTCTTCTTCCAAACCATAGGCTGGTGCCGACCGGTAGGGAAGGAAGAAAGCCAATTAGCCTAAACGGTGTACAGAAGGTATTAAGTTAAGACAAAGTAAGGGATTAGTAAGAGGGCAAAGTAAATTGCAACAGATATTCACGACCAAACCATGTATTCCTTCGCCAATCCTAAATCACCTTTGTATTTCTCCAGGACACTCCGTATCATTACGAAGATCCTATTTTATTGGATAATCCATCGTATGGTTATATACGAACTCGAAAGGAACTTGTTCCAGTTCGGGGATGGATTCTGGTTCAGGAGAAATAGGAATAAAGTACATTCAGGTGTCTTTTATCTTCACCTTCTCTCGCGATGCGAGTGTTCCTAGGATTAGGACAGTACACCCTTTATGCTTTTTGGATAGTCTTCTTCCAAACCATAGGCTGATGCCGAACGGTAGGGAAGGAAGAAAACCATTTGGCCTAAAGGGGTGTACAGAAGGTAATGACTAAAGACATATGAAGGGATTTGGAGAGGTGGCAAAGAATTATACGGTTATAGTTGTGAATCTGGATAATGGATGAGGCATTACTGGGAATACCAGGATACCCCAACGAAACATTTCGATGTTTCAGGTTCACTGTGTACAGTTAATAGAAAACTGATTTCCTGATTAGACACTTGCTCCAGGGTATGTATTTACCAGGTTTAATTCTCACATCTGTATAGGTTTTACAGATGGTGAGTGGGAGTAAGTTATTGGGAATTGGGTGATCATCCTCATTATATCGGGATTCGTTGTAATCGGTGATATTTGAGGAGATCATCTGGGCTGTTTGCCGGTCGGCAAATATTTGGTTTTGAATATCCGCTGTTGTGCACCAATTTCAAATTGATATATCTGTACGTCTATTTTCATAGAGTGAGATATACCTTTTGATATTATGTCGATAACATTTACCTATATCAATGGATGGTTAGGTAAGGAGCACTAAACAGCGGTGTAATTCTTCTTAACCATAAGTACAGTTTTCAACCTACGACACACAGTGAAAGAATTATTAGACTCAGTGGACTTATACAGAGTATTGTATGTTGTCCAATGTCCATTAGGAAAGAGGGGTTGGTCCTCATACTATATTCTGTTTACTTTTAACTTCTCTAGTTCTTAGACATGTGTTTCGTAGAAACACAGGGTCTAAGTTTTGAGGAGTTATAGGTATTTGAATAAAGTAGAGAACCAGGTATTGCAAGTATCGTGATTCTTCATAGTGATCGAAGATGTAGATACTTGTGTATGGTATTCAGTTGATAGTAATGATTAAGAGAACTTGCTTCTCTTTCGGGTTACTCATAATTGGAAGTATTCCTAAGTTGAGTAATGCTGATCGGCCTCTCTCCATTTAGTTGACATGCACTGGAGACAGCTGCATGATTTGAATCTGGATAAATTAAATCAGTGCCTCTGGTTCTATATTGGATATAGAACAGTTCATATCTTAACGTTGTTAAGGTACGGGGAGTTGTCCGGCTTATGATTAAAACCAGACACTGGACAGCTCAAGGCACGTTTCTGTAATGGCTGTTTGTGGGTTGACCCAGGCTATGACGGGGGTTGATTTTCTACCATCTGGCAGATCAATAGAAATATTGTTCTAGACTCGCCACAGTTTTATTAAAAATGGATTTTTTCAGAAAACAGTAGTGGGAGTATGGTAGAACTGGAAGTGATTCCAGAACCACAGACGATTTTTGAAGATTTGATAAGGAACCTAAAGATTCAATCTAGTTTGACATTCCATTAGCCACTCCGCAGATAAGGTGGGTAACTTCAGGCACCCGAGAGGTACTCCGGTAGCCTCAAGGACGGTGACAGGGAAGTTCCTGTTTACCCACACTTGCCATTGTTGTTGTTCCAGGCTGCGAGACCCGGCAGGAGGATGAGTATAGCGTCGTTCTAAACTTGCGTTGGAAGTGCACGTCTATATGACTCTACCAGAGGGTTGTCGTAGTCAGTGGGAGCAGCGGAAGCATTGGTGGACATCAGGCTTGTGTCTATTTATAGACTAAAGCAGATGTAGCGGAGATAGATCATCCATTTCTGATGTGACAGTCATAGGTTTGACGTCATCAGAATAGGGGATGGATCTGTTGAGAAGGTAGTAGGAAGTGATATTCCTATACTACGATCGGTTAGACTTTGGTCGTCACACAGTGGTTTCTCCACACAGGACTTGGATATATATCAGACATTCTGGTTGCTAGATCTATGGTTTTAGATCTAGATTTGGGTGGTTTCCTAATCTGGGTACCTTGACAGCATTCTATGAGTATTTAGAATGGACGACTCCTGGCATGGTGGTGTACCTGCAGGTAATGGAGTCACCCTCTCTAAAGGTGTCTTACAGACTAAAGGGGAGAGGGATATTCATGATTGGCAGATCATTTGCTTAGGCTATTGAGTCAATCATGAGATGTCAAGTACCACACCAGATGTTGTTCTTGCACTGCATGCAATAAGTTAATATTGATCCAATCCTGGAGAAACAGTCGGAGGCAGTTTTAGAACATAAGTGGCTGTTCTAGGGATATGATAACGAAAGCCCCATTCGGGAAACAGTTATCATTCCAGGCTTCTAAGGTGACCTGGACGACAAGGAGGTTGTCAGAGTTATAGTTTTTCCTTCTGACGAGGGGCAGTTTTTTGGACAGGTGGTCCAAGGCAATACTGAGGGTGGCATGGCGCAGGATACTGATTAAGTTCAGTTGACGATACAGTCTAAGAAGTTTGGATTTGGAGTTCATTTATGAGCTAAGTCCCATCAGACATCCAGACACTCTAAGACAGGTATTGCTCATTTCGGGAGATGGCTTTCTCCGCGAACTTGAGATATAGAGAGACATAGAAAGAAACATCAAGGCGGATCCACTCACTGAGGATATTCCTCGAACGCAATAGTTTCACAAACGGGTTTTGTGAGACTGACTAGTAGGGGAGTTGGGTGTTCGGTATCACACAGGCTGTGAGTATGCGACATCGCAATAATTAGCCTTGAGTGCAAGTGGGAGATTGTTGGAGATAGTGCCCTCAGAGTCAATTATTGGATCACAGGCACGTGATTGCAATGATTGAGGGAGGACCTATCCCGGTAGGACAGTCTTACTCGAGATGATAGTATGCTATCTGGTTTACCTTTATCATCGTGCACTGCTTTAGGTGACCTGACATGTCGCTATTGCACGTTGATAGAGCCCCTAGGATTCTTGCTTGACTACCGGCAGTATGAGGGCGATCATATACGTGGGAGCTGGTAGTCTATAAGCACATCCTTAAAAGGTCCCTAGTCGTAGGAGTTTCGAGACAGGGCATCGATACTCCAGAGTAGACTAGTGTATACAGTCGAGACCCCGACGAGGGGCGGTGGCCGGTCTCACAAGCCATTGGTGTCAGTTGGTTCACCTAAGATGTATACAGGTGCTCATTGGGTTATGAGTACACCGGACAGGACTCGCCGGGAACATGCTAGTTGGTCTTATACCTGACGTCAGATAGCAGTTCCCTGGTAACATGTGTACAGGTTAGTTCATCGACCTGGGGATCGTCATTTGTCTCGTGTGAGTTCCCACTGTGCTTTGATTACTACCCTACCACGGCTCAAAGGAGTCGTGCAAACAGGTTTTAGTTGGGTACAGTCCCGAGCCACATGGAGGCAGTGAGCGGATCTTCGGGGGTTTCGTCTCTCCCGGTATTGGGGGTAAGGTCGCGCTGTGTCTAGGAGAGCCATTACACGAAGACCTTGGCCAAGGCAGGAGATTTACTGGTAGGTATTCCAGTAGTATCTCAGGGTGTTCTGGGCTACACTCCGACACGACTTGTACCGCTTTTGGGGGTCTGATTTTTACCAACCCCCTAGGCCCGCCATGCGATACTCATAGACGAACGGACCGGACTGTACGGATATTGTCACTGACAGGCTCAGTAGGGTGTCAGGATGAGTTCACTCATCGACGTCCCTTTTACTCAATAGCTGGTGGCCCGTCACGTATTGGCTTATACCTCTGACGTGCTAGTGGTTAAATCCACAGCCATAGTATTGACGAGTCTTTAGAGTCCACCACACTTTCAGTTACTCAGTTTTCGGGCGAAACGCTGTAGAGGCCGTATGGAGATATGGCAGGGTCCGATCAGATACGTGCGGTATTGCACGGATCAGGATCGGACAGTTTTGTACTAGTGGCCGTATAGTTATATGGCAGGGTTCGATCTGATACGTGCGGTATTGCACGGATCAGGATCGAACGGATATTACTAGCCGGCTTTGGTTTAAGCCGGTCCTAGTTTAGTACAGTGTAGATTCTGTCTCATTGCATTTGTATCCGGACGGAATACAGATGCGGGTGTGTATGCACAGTATAAGGTTTTCTTGTAATTTATTACGGGACCAGTATTCTGGAGTTGCCAGTTTGCATTCCGTTCCGGCCGGTTTTTCTTTGTTCTTTCTCGGCCGGACTTTTCCGATGGAGGGACTAATTTGCAATTGTGCAAATTGGTATTTGTGGAGGACTTATTTGCAAAAAGATTGATTATGATGGCTTCATTATCTTTGCACCATTACTTGCATTAATGAGGGTATGGGTTTGATTAATGCATAAAGCATGGTTGTATGTTTTCTTGTCTTGGGTTGTGGTCACCTCCTTCTTCTCCTACACTCACCTCCCTCATATGATATATCTTGTTTCCCTCCACCATTTCTTTTTGAATGGGCCGGCCACTTCCTTGAGGGAAAAAGAGAGAGGAAAAATGAGAGTGTTGCAATCTTTGTTCATCTCATTTTGTTTGCTAGAAATTGATAGCTTCATTTCCCTCCAAAGCACAATCTTCATTCCTCCATCCAAAGGCAACAAACCCCAAATGAGACACATAGATCTACACTACACTTCCTACAGCAAATCTTGGACGCGTCGATTCGCCAGCTTCGCGCCCGAGTTGCCTCGGTATTGAGGTGGGAGCCCGTAAAAGCTACAGGCGATGTGGTGCCCTTTCCGACGAGGAGGAGACGGACAGCTTTTCCCGCGAGGAGATCGGAGTGGAGATGAAGACCGGAGGACTCGGATCTGTCGGTATATCTCTAACCCGTCTTGTTATTAGCTAGATCTAGTTTAATGGTCCGATCCGGGGTTTAGTGCGCGGTGGTGCCGGTTTGCAAAGTCCGCAAAATTTTAAGTTTACCACCGTTTCCGCGTTTGGCCGTCGGATTGACGGCCGGGGCGCCGCCGTGCACTTACAGGGACGTGGTCGTCCATAAGTACATCCTTCAAAGTCCCTAGTCGTGGGTGTATCGAGACGGGGCATCGATATACCAGAGTAGACTAGCGTGTAGCTTCTCGACCCATATAGATGGGCGATGGATGATCCCATATCCATTGGTGTTTAACATCAGAGATGATATACGGGTGCTCGGTGGAGACTGGGTACACTGGACAGACTCGCCGAGAACTCCCAGATTGTATTATACCTTACGTCAGATGGCAGTTCTCTGGTGACACTGGTATAGGTTAGTCTGTAGACCCGAGATCGTCATAGAGTCTTGTGTGATTCACACTGTGCTTTGATTTCCATCATACCACGTCCAAGAGGGCGTGCAAAAAGGTGGATTTTGGGTACAGTCCCGAATCACATGGAGGAAATGAGCGATAGGAAGGGGTTTCGTCTCTCCCGGTATAGGGAGTTGATGTTGCGCAGTGCTCGATTGGCTATAACAGGAAGTCCTTGGCCAAGGCCGCTTTAGGGATTTACTGGTAAGTGTTACCAGTAGTTTCTCGACCCGTTATGAGCCTCATATCGACACGACTTATCGAGTTATTGGGGTCTGACGTTTACCACCCCTAGACAAGATATGCGACATATCAGATGAACAGACCGGACTGTACGGTAGTGTTACTCGTTGGATTCACAGGAGTGTGAGCGGGCTTGCTCGTTGATCTTCTGATCGCTCAATACCCGGGTGGCCGTTACGTTTAGCAGACCGCTTACGGCTTGTGGGTGTTTGATATGATCATCACCTACTGCAGACGTATTGACGAGTCTTTAGAGTCCTACACAGGGGTTTCCTGGCTCAAGCGAAACGAAATAGGAGCGCATATGAGATATGTGCGGGATCGAGAATAATACCAGTATGTGATACTGTATTCTATTCTCGTGATTTGTATCATCGGTCGGTTATATGTGATATAGCCGGATTACCGAATCAAGTGTTGATTCGATACATTGATACACTTGATATTAGTCGGTTATATGCGATATGACCGGATCGTTAAATCAAGTGTTGATTTAATGATTTAATGTATAATTATATATTTGATATATTACTTTACATTAACTAGTATTGGTTCACTTAAGATTGATATTCTCACTTGAATGTGCACATTGTTTATATGTGATATATGCAAGTGTACATGTTTGTATCATGCTTGATGATACAAACAAGTTGTGTGTATGAGACTTGAACCAAATCAAGGTTAGATTAGGGTTTACTATTTTCCTAAGCATATAACAAAAGAGTGTGACTTTGGTCAAAGTTATCAAGCTTCATGAAGATTGATAAACATTGACAAAGTCAACTCTCTTTGTCATTTGTTTAAGATATTAGCTAACCCAACCCTTAACCTTATGCTATGGTTAATTCTCTACATGAGTTAAGCATGAGGGCTTAACTCAACCATGGTGCCATGATTAAAAGGATAAGTATTCATATTATGTAAGTGCACGGCGGCGCCCCGGCCTCCATCCCGAGGCCAAATGCGGAAGCGATGGTTAACTTTAATATTTCTTGAACCGGCACCACCGCGCACTAAAAACCCGGATCGGGCCATTAACTAGTCCTAGCTATCTACAAGATGGGGAAGCGAGATATACCGAGCGATCCGTGTCCTCCGATCTTCTCGCCGTCGTCCCGATCTCCCGCGGAATGTCCGGTCTCCACCTCGTCGCCGGAAGGGCACCACGTCGCCTGCTTCTTTTACGGGCTCCAACTTCTATACCGAGGCAACTCGGGCACGAAGTGTTGGAGATAGTGCCCTCATAGTCAATTATTGGATCGCAGGTACGTGATTGCAATGATTGCGGAGGACCTATCCCGGTAGGACAGTCTTACTCGAAATGATAGTATGCTATCTGGCTTGCCTTTATCAGTCGTGTACATGTTCAGGTGACTGATTGCATGTTACACTTTGATAGAGCCCTTAGGATCTTGCTTTACTACCAACTGTATGATGGCGATCATATACGTGAGAGTTGGGTAGTTTATATGCATATCCTTAATTGTGGTCCCTAGTCGTGGGAGTTTCGAGACAGGGCATCGATACTCCGGAGTAGACTAGTGTGTACAGTCGAGACCCCGACGAGGGGCGGTGGCCGGTCTCACAAGCCACTGGTGTCAGTTGGATCACCTAAGATGTATACAGGTGCTCATTGGGTTATGAGTACACCGGACTGGACTCGCCGGGAATCTGCTAGTTAGTATTATATCTATCGTCAGATAGCAGTTCCCTGGTGACATGTGTACAGGTTAGTTCATCGACCTGAGGTCGTCATTTGTCTCGTGTGAGTTCCCACTGTGCTTTGATTTCTACCCTACCACGGCTCAAAGGAGTCATGCAAACAGGTAGCTTTTGGGTACAGTCCCGAGCCATATGGAGGCACGTGAGCGGATCGGCAGGGGATTCGTCTCTCCCGGTATTGGGGGCGAGATCGTGCTGTGTCTAGGAGAGCCATTACGCAAAGCCCTCGGCCGAGGCAGGAGATTTACTGGTAGGTATTCCAGTAGTATCTCAGGGCGTTCTGGGCTACACTCCGACACGACTTATACTGCTAATGGGGGTCTGACGTTACTAGCCCCCTAGGCGGATATGCGATACTCATTGACGAACGGACCGGACTGTATATACATTGTCACTGTTAGGCTCGGTAGGGTTTTCGGAGGAGTTCGCTCATCGGTCTCCCTTGAGTTCGCTCCTCGGCCACCCTTGAGGTCAGTCCGTGGGCAGCCGTTACGCATTGCTAGTGCCGCTGACGGTTTGTGGTTAAACCCACTGCCAGGGTGCTGACGAGTCATTAGAGTTCCCCACAGACAGTTTCCCAAGTTCGGGCGAAACGTTGTAGAGGCCGTATGGTTTTATGGCAGGGTTCGGAAAATGCACGTGCGTTTACGCACGTGTCGATTTTCGGACAGATGATACTGGTCGGCTTTGGTTTAAGCCGGATCCGAGTATTATATGGAGTAGGTATAATATCTTTGTCTCAGTTGCATTTGTATTCGGTCGTAATACAAATGCGGGTATATTTATACAGTTTCGGGGTTGTCCTGAAATTCGTTTCAGGATCACTTTTGGAAGTTGCCAGTTTCCAGTTTTCTATCAGCCGTCTTTTAACATTCTGTTAAAGACGGATTTATCTTTTCTACAGATATGATGAGTCAGTGTTCTAGAAGTTTCTAGATGAGGTGACTAGGCTAATTGGTGTAGGGTTTTCATTGGTTGCTTTTATTAAAGGGTGACTAGCCTAATGACTCATGCTTTGTGATTAATTCCTTTTGGATTGCTTAAGATATTATGAAGTGAGAAGCTTTTAGCTTAAGGTCACCCCCTTCTCCTACGGTCACCTCCCTCCTTCATATATTTAGCTTGCCCTCTCTCTCTCCTATTTCTCACTCTCACTTGAGTTTCATTTTGCTAGAAAAGATTATGATAGGTTTTATCGGTGTATGGAATTTCACAGTCCATTTCATTCCATCACCCGATTCCTTCGGCAACTTCATTAACCGATCGTCCACGGATTTGGACGAAGTGAGACAAAGTCATCTACTCATTCTCTACATCATTCTTGGTCGTCTCTTTTAGCAAACTTGACGATCGAGTTGCCTCGAGTCAGAGGCGGGAACCCGTTTAAAGAACCGATCATGTGGTGCCACCTCGACGAGGAGATCGGAGATCGACGAGATCGGAGCAGCCGCAACGGAGCGTGGGATGATGGTTGAAGAACGAAGGACTCGGATCGTTCGGTATAACCATTCTACACTCTTTACAGTTTGTTAGTTTAGCAATAATGGCAGATCCGGGTTAAAGTATACGATAGCGCTAAGTTTAAAAGTTTTTGTTCCGCATTTGGCGTCTGTAGACTGCCGGGGCGCTAGCGTAGACTTACAGTGGTATCAGAACCTAACCATTTTGCTATACTAACTTGTGCTAACGTGTTCAAAACATCGATCGAACCGAAACTCAAAAACGATAAAATCCTATATTGACAGTTTCTGTTGTTTTTAAACGGTCTCAAAAATTATTTCTGGATGTCTTAAAAATCCGTGCAGGGAATTCTAAGACCCACGACAAAATTTGGGGTCGTGATCCCTCTAAGTCGCCGCGGAAGGGCGGCCAAACCTATGGTTTGGCCGCGCAACCGCGGCCACGTGGGGAGCACGTGCTCCCAAATTTTGTCAGTAGGTTCTGTTTGGGATTTTGGGGTTTTTGGTATATAAAGTTTTGGCCCAGATTTTGTTACTGTTCACCAGTAAGCTGTGGGGCCCACTTTTTAATATTTGGTCTTTGGTCGATCGAAATTTAAACACGTTAGTTTACAGTGCTTACATTATATCTCCGACTGGGAATGTCATTTGATCGGTAAACCGCGTCCGATTGCTATAGTTCTTTTAGACGGGTTTGCGAACGTGACATTCGCGTTGATGTTCTGTGTTGTGCTGTAATGTTGCGGATTTGTCGTGGTGGATAGCAGTGTGCAATGGTAGTACAGTTTGTGTTTATTTGTACATTTGATATTGCGGGGCGAGCGTCCAACTTGTGGACTGCCGTCACTGCCTGTTGTATAATATTCTTTTTAGGGCACGGCCAGGTTGCGGTCGATGTACCTATTGTACTATTTTTCATTACTGTACTAGGTTTTGCCCCGCGACGGAGTGCACGGATAGCCGGGTTCGGGAAAGCAACGGGTCCGCATCTCATGGCTTTGAGAGGCAGAGGGGCCCCACTTCAGAATTGGCAGACTATTCGCCGCACTCGTAGGGGGTACAGGTTGACCCAAGGAGGGGTGCTCAATTTACCGGATTCCGTGAAGTGCCGGGTGTTCCATTCACTATGCTGTGGGGACTGCCTCGCTTCAGGTTTTGGCGGGTAACTTGCCGCACCCGTAGGGGTCTAGGTTTCATTGCACAGGCTATCCACACGACAGGGGAACGTCGAGTTTCAGCAGCGGCTCTGTGAAACTCGGGGATCCCAGATTATCTGTATTGTTCTGTGATGCTTATTACTTTTCTGTAATGTTGCATATTATCACGCCTGGAGCGATTATGTATATTGGCTTATATACTATTAGATGTTGTATATGTTTTACATCCGCGCTAGTCCAGTCCCCGCTCTGTCGTTAGTTAAGTAACCTAACGGGTGATGACGGGACCCAGTGACGAATGCGGATGGCATATACGTACATTTTATTTTCGTTCTTTTCTGGTGTGATTGAATGATGGGACTGCGTTGATTCTGATCAACGCAAAGTTAAAACAAACCTGTTTGAGTTGTTGGAACAATTTTAAAAAGTGTTATTGCAAAGACGTTTTCTTTTGTTATGCATAGCGGTATTCAGTGGAATATCCTGCACCTCATTCGACGGGGCAAGGGCCGATATCCCTTCACCGGGACTGACCCCTTGGACAGAAGTTTGCGTCAGAGTAATAACTTCACTGTAGTCGATTACAAGTTGCTTTGCATAGCGGTATTCAGTGGAATATCCTGCACCTCATTCCACGAGGAAAGAGCCGAGATCCCTTTACCGGGAGTGAGCTCTTTAGCAAAAGGTTTTCGCCACTATATTTTAAAAAAAAGGCTATCAGGTTCCTTCAGCGATATCAAGTTCACTACGTTAAAGGTTTTTCGCCAAAAACCAGCCGTAGCCCTCCGTCGTTTCTTATGGATGGTCAGTAGTATTCAAGCTATGTTTGTTGGCATACGTCAAGGCATTGTGTTTGGTAGCTGCTGGGTATTCATTTGTTGCATAGATAGATGAGTTGGTTTGGGACAGTCATATTACCTTGTTGGCATACGTCAAGGGTATGTACGGGTGGGTTCAAATTGACAAGATAGTGACGGGCAGAACTTGACATGTGACTTATGATTTGTTGGCATACGTCAAGGTCATAAGAGCATGGGGCAAGAAAATGATATCGGGAGTTTCTAAAGAAACTGAAACTTGCCAAGTATGCGCATACCTTCTGGAGTATGAATAACGTGGATGCATTCCATCACGTTAACATGCGATGAGAGTTGGATCCCGATTCCCACTGATGAGTTGGTTTACTCTTCGGGTGATCTCGATTGATTCTTCTTTAGGTTTGGAGGAGAATTTGACAGGACAGTGGGAGGTTTCCGGATTAGATAAAGTGATGACCATTCTGATCTAGGTTAGAGTGCACGCAGAGTGTTTCTTTTCTCTCTCTCTCTTTGGCAGCGACCTTTGACCGACCCTAGACTATGACTCAGTGACCAGGTTGACCGAACCTTCTTAAAATACTGGCTTTTGGATTGTCTGAGTTGCATAAGTCATTGCCACTCCTTCTTTTACCCTTTGAATTTCTCAGAACACCCGTATTACTACGGATATCCACTTCCATTGGATAGAGCCATCGTATGGTTATATACGAACTCGAAGGGACTTCTTCGAGGATGGATCAAGGTTCAGGAGAAATAGAATTGGTTTATTCAGTTGTCTTTTATTATCACCTTCTCTCAGGTTGCGAGAGCTCCTTGGTTTAGGAGAGTACACCTATTACGCCTATTGGATAGTCTTATTCCAAACCATAGGCTGGTGCCGAAAGGTAGGGAATGAAGAAAACGAATTAGCCTAAGTAGGGTGTGCAGAAGGTAATATGTAAAGACAAAATAAAGGGATTAGAAAGAGGGCAAAGTAAATTGCGACTGATATCATTCACGACCAAAACCGCGTACTTCATCGCCACTCCTATTTCACCTTTAAAAGAATAAGGTATTATTCAATTGTCTTTTATCGTCACCTTCTCTCAAGATGCGAGTACTCCTTGGTTTAGGAGGGTACACCTATTATGCTTACTGGATAGTCTTCTTCCAAACCATAGGCTGGTGCCGAACGGTAGGGAAGGAAGAAAACCAGTTAGCCTAACGATGGTGTACAGAAGGTAACGACTAAAGACAAATAAAGGGATTTGGAGAGACGGCAATAAAATATACGGTTGAAGTCATGAATTGGATTATGGAAGAGGCATTACTATGAATACCGGGATACCCCTACGAAACATTTTCATGTTTCAGTGCATTGTTAAAGGAAAAACTGTTTTCCCGATTAAACACTTACTCCAAGGGTATGTATTTACCAGGTTTCATTCTCATATCTGTATGGTTTTACAGATGATGAGTGGGAGTAAGATACTGGGAATTAGGTGATCATCCTCATTATATCGGAATTCGTTGTAATTGGTGATATTTGAGGAAATCGCCAGGGTACAGTTTTCTACCTACGACGCACAGGTTTTGAGTTGTTTAACTCAGCGGACTTATACAGAGTATTGTATGTTGTCCAAGTGTCCTTCAGGACAAAGGGGTAGGTCCTCGTACTTTGTTCTGTTTACTTATAATTTCTCTAGTTTTTAGACAAGTGTTTCGTAGAAATACAAGGTCTAAGTTTTGAGAAGTTGTGGGTATAAGAATAAAGTAGAGAACCAGGTGTCACAAGTATCGGGATTCTTCAAAGAGATCGAAGATGTAGATTCTTGTGAATGGTATTCAGATGATAGTGATGGTTTTGAGAAACGTATTTCTCTTTCAGGTTACTCATAATTGGATGGATTCCTAAGTTGAGTAATGCTGATTAGCCTCTTTCCATTAAGTTGATATGCACTGGAGACAGATGCATGCATTTGAATATGGTTCCAAATTAAATTAGTGCTAAAGTTTCTATATTGGATATAGAATAGTTCGTACCTTAAAAGAAATTAAGGTACGGGGAGTTGTCCAGCTTATGATTAAAACCAGACACTGGATAACTCAGGGCACGTTTCTGTAATGGCTGTTTGTAGGTTGACCCTGGCTATGACGAGGGTTGATATTCTACCATTTAGAAGATTAATAGTGATATTGTTCTTGACTCGCCACAGTTTTAGTAAAAATGGATCTTTTTCAGAAAACAGTAGTAGGAGTATGGTAGAACTGGAAGTGATTCTAGAACCGCGAACGATTACAAAAAAATTTAATTGGACCTATACATTCAATCAGGCTTGACATTCCAATAGCCACTCCGCAGGTATGGTAGGTAACCTCAGACACCCGAGAGGTACTTCGATAGCCTCAAGGACGGTGACAGGGAGGTTCTTATTTACCCAAACTTGACACTACTGTTGTTCCAGGATATGAGACCCGGTAGGAGGGTTGTCGTAGTCAGTAGGAGCAACGGAAGCATGGTGGGCAAGTAGCTTATGTCTATTTATAGACTTGAGCAGTTATAGCGGAGATAGATCATCTAATTTTGATGTGACAGTCATGGGTTTGACTTCAATCAGAGTAGGGGATGGATCAGTTAAGAAGGTAGTAGGGTGTGATGTCATGGTATCTGGATGACATACACAGAGTAGGAAGTAAAATTCCTATACTACGATCGGTTGTACTGTGGTCGTCGCACAGTTGTTTCTCCAGACAGGATATGGATATAATATTTGACATTCTGGTTTCTAGATCTATGGTTTTAGATCTGGATTTGGGTAGTTTCCCAATGTGGGTACTTTGACAGATATTCTAATGGTTTTTGGAATAGTTGACTCCTAGCATGGTGGTGTACCTGCAGGTGATGGAGTCACCCTCTCTAAAGGTGTCGTACAGACTAAAGGGGAGAGGGATGTGCATGATTGGCAGATCACTTGCTCAGGCAATTGAGTCAATCATGAGATGTCAAGTACCACACCAAATGTTGGTTTTGCACTAGATGCAATAAGTTTGTATTAATCCAATCCTGGAGAAACATAAGGAAGCAGTTTTAGAACATAAGTACATGTTCTACGGATTTGATAACGGCAGCCTCTTTCGGGAGACGGTTATCATTCCAGGCTTCAAAGGTGACGTGGATGACAGAGTGACTGTCAGAGTTTTAGTTTTTCCCTCTGATGAAGAGGGACAGTATTGTGGACAGGTGGTCCAATAGGATACTGTGGGAAGCAAGGTGCCCGATACTGATTGGGTTCAGTGATCGATTCAGTCTAAGAAGTTTGGATATGGAGTTCATTTATGAACTAAGGTCCCATCAGATATCCAGACATGTTCTAAGACAGGTATTACTCAATTCGGGAGATGGCTTTCTCCGCGAACTTGAGATTAAGAGAGATACAGAAAGAAACTTCTAGGCGGATCCACTCACCCAGGCTATTTCTCGAACACAATAGTTTTACAAACGGGCTTTGTGAAACTGATTAGTAGAGGAGTTGGATGTTCGGTTTCACACGGGCTGTGAGTAGTCGACATCGCAATATTAGCCTTGAGTGCAAGTGGGAGATTGTTGGAGATAGTGCCCTCATAGTCAATTATTGGATCGCAGGTACGTGATTGCAATGATTGCGGAGGACCTATCCCGGTAGGACAGTCTTACTCGAAATGATAGTATGCTATCTGGCTTGCCTTTATCAGTCGTGTACATGTTCAGGTGACTGATTGCATGTTACACTTTGATAGAGCCCTTAGGATCTTGCTTTACTACCAACTGTATGATGGCGATCATATACGTGAGAGTTGGGTAGTTTATATGCATATCCTTAATTATGGTCCCTAGTCGTGGGAGTTTCGAGACAGGGCATCGATACTCCGGAGTAGACTAGTGTGTACAGTCGAGACCCCGACGAGGGGCGGTGGCCGGTCTCACAAGCCACTGGTGTCAGTTGGATCACCTAAGATGTATACAGGTGCTCATTGGGTTATGAGTACACCGGACTGGACTCGCCGGGAATCTGCTAGTTAGTATTATATCTATCGTCAGATAGCAGTTCCCTGGTGACATGTGTACAAGTTAGTTCATCGACCTGAGGTCGTCATTTGTCTCGTGTGAGTTCCCACTGTGCTTTGATTTCTACCCTACCACGGCTCAAAGGAGTCGTGCAAACAGGTAGCTTTTGGGTACAGTCCCGAGCCATATGGAGGCACGTGAGCGGATCGGCAGGGGATTCGTCTCTCCCGGTATTGGGGGCGAGATCGTGCTGTGTCTAGGAGAGCCATTACGCAAAGCCCTCGGCCGAGGCAGGAGATTTACTGGTAGGTATTCCAGTAGTATCTCAGGGCGTTCTGGGCTACACTCCGACACGACTTATACTGCTAATGGGGGTCTGACGTTACTAGCCCCCTAGGCGGATATGCGATACTCATTGACGAACGGACCGGACTGTATATACATTGTCACTGTTAGGCTCGGTAGGGTTTTCGGAGGAGTTCGCTCATCGGTCTCCCTTGAGTTCGCTCCTCGGCCACCCTTGAGGTCAGTCCATGGGCAGCCGTTACGCATAGCTAGTGCCGCTGACGGTTTGTGGTTAAACCCACTGCCAGGGTGCTGACGAGTCATTAGAGTCCCCCACAGACAGTTTCCCAAGTTCGGGCGAAACGTTGTAGAGGCCGTATGGTTTTATGGCAGGGTTCGGAAAATGCACGTGCGTTTACGCACGTGTCGATTTTCGGATAGATGATACTGGTCGGCTTTGTTTTAAGCCGGATCCGAGTATTATATTGAGTAGGTATAATATCTTTGTATCAGTTGCATTTGTATTCGGTCGTAATACAAATGCGGGTATATTTATACAGTTTCGGGGTTGTCCTGAAATTCGTTTCAGGATCACTTTTGGAAGTTGCCAGTTTCCAGTTTTCTATCAGCCGTCTTTTAACATTTGGTTAAAGGCGGATTTATCTTTTCTTGGATGAGAGTGAGTCGTGCTTCTAGAAGGTTCTAGAAGGTTCTAGAATTTGTGACTAAGCTTTGTGACTCATGCTTTGATTTCATTACTTTCTTGTTTTGCTTAAGATATTTAAGCAAGATATTTACTTTGTGTTCACATAAGCTTTATGCTTAAGGTCACCCCCTCTCTTCTACGGTCACCCTCCTCCTTTTCTATATAAGAAAGGCCCCTCCCCTCTCTCATTTGGTTACTTGATTAAAGAAAGAAAAGATTATGATAGTATTCGGGGTGTATGGAATTTTACAGTTCATTTCATTCCATCACCCGATTTCCACGGCAACTTCATTAACCGATCGTCCACGGATTTGGACGAAGCGAGACAAAGTCATCTACTCATTCTCTACATCAATCTTGGTCGTCTCTTTTAGCAAACTTGACGATCGAGTTGCCTCGAGTCAGAGGCGGGAGCCCGTTTAAAGAACCGATCATGTGGTGCCACCTCGACAAGGAGATCGGAGATCGACGAGATCGGAGCAGCCGCAACGGAGCGTGGGATGATGGTTGAAGAACGAAGGACTCGGATCGTTCGGTATAACCATTCTACACTCTTTACAGTTTGTTAGTTTAGCAATAATGGTAGATCCGGGTTAAAGTATACGATAGCGCCAGTTTAAAAGTTTTTGTTCCGCATTTGGCGTCTGTAGACTGCCGGGGCGCTAGCGTAGACTTACACAGATAGCATACTATCATCTCGAGTAAGACTGTCCTACTGGGATAGGTCCTCCCTCAATCATTGCAATCACGTGCCTGTGATCCAATAATTGACTCTGAGGGCACTATCTCCAACAATCTCCCACTTGCACTCAAGGCTAATTATTGCGATGTCGCATACTCACAGCCCGTGTGATACCGAACACCTAACTCCTCTACTAGTCAGTCTCGCAAAACCCGTTTGCGAAACTATTGCATTCGAGGAATAGCCTCAGCGAGTGGATCCGCTTTGATGTTTCTTTCTATGTCTCTCTATATCTCAAGTTCGCGGAGAAACCCATCTCCCGAAATGAGCAATACCTGTCTTAGAATGTGTCTGGATGTCTGATGGGACCTAGCTCATAAATGAACTCCAAATCCAAACTTCTTAGACTGTATCGTCAACTGAACATAATCAGTGTCCTGCGCCATGCCTCCCTCAGTATTGCCTTGGATCACCTGTCCAAAATACTGTCCCTCGTCGGAAGGAAAAACTATAACTCTGACAACCTCCTTGTCGTCCAGGTCACCTTGGAAGCGTGGAATGATAACTGTCTCCCGAATGAGGCTGTCATTATCATATCCCTAGAACATTCACTTATGTTCTAAAACTGCTTCCGACTGTTTCTCTAGGATAGGATCAATGTCAACTTATTACATCTAGTGCAAGAACAACATCTGGTGTGGTACTTGACATCTCATGATTGACTCAATTGCCTGAGCAAGTGATCTGCCAATCATGCACATCCCTCTCCCCTTAGTCTGTAAGACACCTTTAGAGAGGGTGACTCCATCACCTGCAGGTACACTACCGTGCCAGGAGTCGTCCATTCTAAATACTCTTAGAATGCTGTCTAAGTACCCTTAATTGGGAAACCACCCAAATCTAGATCTAAAACCATAGATCTAGTAACCAGTATGTCTGATATAATGTCCAAGTCCCATGTGGAGAAACCACTGTGTGGCGACCAAAGAATAACCGATTGTAGTATAGGAATTTCTTTTCCTACTCTGTGTATGTCATCCAAATACCATGACATTACACCCTACTACCTTCTCAACAGATCCATCCCCTATTCTGATGAAGTCAAACCTATGACTGTCATATCAGAAATTGATGATCTATCTCCGCTACATCTGCTTTAGTCTATAAATAGACATAAGCCACCTGTCCACCAATGCTTCCGCTGCTCCCACTGACTACGACAGCCCTCTGGCAGAGTCATATACACGTACACTTCTGAAGCCAGTTCAGAACGACGCTACACTCATCCTCCTGCCGGGTCTCGCAGCCTGGAACAATAGCAATGGCAAGTGTGGGTAAACAAGTACCTCCCTGTCACCGTCCTTGAGGCTACCGGAGTACCTCTCGGGTGCCTGAAGTTACCCACCTTATCTGTGGAGTGGCCAATGGAATGTCAATCTAGATTGAATCTTTAGGTTCCTTATCAAATCTTCAGTAATCGTTTGCGGTTCTGGAATCACTTCCAGTTCTACCATACTCCCACTACTGTTTTCTGAAAAAATCCATTTTTAATATAACTGTGGCGAGTCTAGAACAATATTTCTATTGATCTGCCAGATGGTAGAAAGTCAACCCTCGTCACAGCCTGGGTCAACCCACAAACAGCCATTACAGAAAACGTGCCTTGAGTTGTCCAGTGTCTGGTTTTAATCATAAGCCGGACAACTCCCCGTACCTTAACATCGTTAAGATATGAACTGTTCTATATCCAATATAGAACCAGAGGCACTGATTTAATTGAACCAGATTCAAATCATGCAGCTGTCTCCAGTGCATGTCTACTAAATGGAAAGAGGCCGATCAGCGTTACTCAACTTAAGAATGCTTCCAATTATGAATAACCTGAAAGAGAAGCAAGTTCTTTTAATCACTATTATCAACTGAATACCATACTCAAGTATCTACATCTTCGAACAACTTGAAGAATCCCGATACTTGCAACACCTGGTTCTTGTAGGGTTGCTAGGCACGCGCACAAGGGTCTACGATGCATCAACCATGCCCGATTTAAAATTTAGCCGTGCCGATCAACCCGAATACGGAACTTTAAACTAGAGATTAGGCGAAAACAAGCATGCTAAACACTTTAACACTAAGTGAGAGGGATTACAACCTTTGTAGATCCGGTCCTTCACTTCATATGCTCCGTGTTGTGGTCCCTTCGCTGCGATCATCGGGATCCGGACTCTCGAGTGGTTCCACGAAGAGATAGACGCAACCTTTGCTTCCGATCTTCGATACTAAGATGATCTACCTTGAAGTTTCTTTAACACAAGCTAACACTCATGAAATGATGTGAACACCCTCATCTAAATGACAAGGGAAGATGAGGATGATGAAGTAGGATTTTTGCTCTCTTTATTTATCTTTTTCTCATATTTATTCATCACTTTGGAAAAATCAAGCAAGCTTTTTCATGAAGAGTGAAGGAAGAAGAAGATGAATAATGTTTCCATTTCTTTTGTGATGAATAGAAAGAATGTTATCATAATCATTTATGCAACCATGGTTGTAGTAACCATTGTAGAGAGTTTACTAGGGTTAGGGTTTGGGTTAGGTCAAAGGGTGAGTCACTTGTAAATATCTATCATAATATCTTAACAAAGACAAAGTAAAGCTTCTAGAATCAACTAGAAGGTTTAACCCTAATCCAAACCCTAATCATGTTTAAACTCCTCTAAATATGTTGCATTAATAATCATAATATGTTATAATATTATATATCACATATACAATATTTATTGTAACAAAATAAAATAATACATTTAACATATATCGCATATATATCAATGTATTACCCGAGTGAGAAAAAGAATCTTTTAGTGAGCAAATATTAGTTAATGCAATTTAATATATCATATATATATTATTATACATTAAATTATCGAATCAACACTTGATCCGACAATCCGGCTATATCGCATATAACCGACTAATATTTATCCGTACCGATTCATCGAATCAACACTTGATCCGATGACCCGGCTGATATCAAATATCGCGAGAATAGAATACGGTATCTCATATCGTATTATCCTCGGTCCCGCACATATCGCATATGTGCTCCTACTTCGTTTTGCCTAAGTCAAGAAACCTCTGTGTAGGACTCTAAAGAATCGTCAATACGCCGGCAGTAGGTGATGATCATATCAAACACCCACAAGCTGCAAGCGGTCAGCTAAACGTAACAGCTACCCAGGTATTGAGCGCTCAGAAGATCAACAAGCAAGCCTGTACATTCTCCTGTGAATCCAAACAGTAACACTCCCGTACAGTCCGGTCTCGTCGTCTAATATGTTGCATATCTCGCCTAGGGGTGGTAAACGTCAGACCCCAGTAGCTCGATAAGTCGTGTCGATATGAGGTCTATAACAATTCGAGAAACTACTGATAACACTTACCAGTAAATCTCAGCAACCCTGGCCAGGGATTTCTGGTTATAGCCAATCGAACACAGCACAACATCAACTCCCTATACCGGGAGAGACGAATCCCCTCCTATCGCTCATTGCCTCCATGTGATTCGGGACTGTACCCAAAAGCCACCTTTTTGCACGCCCTCTTGGACGTGGTATGATGGAAATCAAAGCACAGTGTGAATCACACAAGACTCTATGACGATCTCGGGTCAACAGACTACTCTGTACCAGTGTCACCGGAGAACTGCCATCTGACGTATGGTATAATACCATCTGGGAGTTCTCGGCAAGTCCGTCCAGTGTACCCAGTCTCCATTGAGCACCCGTACACCATCCTTGATGTCAAACACCGATGGATATGGGATCATCCATCGCCCATCATATGGGTCATGATGCGTATACGCTAGTCTACTCTGGTGTATCGATGCCCTGTTTCGATACACCCTCGACTAGGAACAGTTATAGGATGTACTCGTCGACTACCGTGGCCCCACTAGTATGATCTCATCATAGTCCCAGTAGTCGTATACAGATCCTAAGGGCTTTATCAACATGTAATATAGAGACAATCAGAGTACATGTTAAGTTAAAGTACAGCCAGATAGCATACTATCATGTCGAGAAAGAAAGTCCTCCCTATATATGTCCTAGCATCCACTACAATATACATCGTATGTACAGTAATGGCCTCTAGGGCATACATATAAAGCAGGCATCGCGAAGCCCTCTGGCTGTACTTATAGACGCTATTTTCTAAAACATCACTTAGAAAAGCAGTCATGACACCCAACCACCAGATATCGTAGTCATGGTATGTAGCCGTGGCAAGTAGGATCTGGATGGACTTAAGTATAGATCCTTAGAAAAGGTTTCAACATAATCCATACCTGGTCTATGATGCAAACCTTTAACAAGTCTAGCTTTGAAAGTCTCAACTTTTCCATGTACACCAAGTAATCTTCTCAAGATATACTTGCTCCTGATGGGGATTTAACCCTTCAGATAAAGCAACCAAAGTCCATACTTTGTTGGTGTATAAGGATTCCATCTCAGATCGATAAGCATCCAGCCATTCATACAGAGTCCCACTCCTGATGGCCAGCTCGAAACTAGTTGGGTCATCATCTCATGATGCAATCCTCGCTCCCACTGTCATAGAGAAACCGAAGTATCTCTCAGGTGGGTGAGGAACCCTACTAGATCGGCGGAGAGGCTGAGGTTCGTTGGAAACTATTGAATCCTTTGGTTCTACCAAATTATCAGCTGCAGTTTGTATAGCTGGAACCTTTCCAGTTCTACATAACAGACCTTGCCTCGAGCTTGTCCGGATTTTGCTTTTAGACATAGTCCGAACAACCCCAAATCTTAACCAACTTAAGATATGGGCTCTTCCCTTTCCATATCACATATAAAGTGGTAGGCTACTGATTTGATTTGAACCCTATTCAATAGGTATGCAGCTTCTCAAGCGCATAACTCCCTAAAGGAAATAGGAAACTCAGTAGTTCTCATCATAGAGCACACCATATCACATAGGGTGCTATTGCTCCGCCCCGATACACCGAGGTGCTGTGGTGTATACGAAGGAGTAATGCCGAGAGAGAATCTCATTCTCCTTTAGAATAGTCCAGGAATTCCGTGCTAAAGTATTCTCCTCCTTGATCTCATCAAAGGACATAATACTTATACCCGTATTTTGGTTCTCTACTTCTAACTTATATTCTGTGAATATCTCAAAAGCTTCGGACTTGTGTTTCAGCAGGAACATATGTCTGAACCTTGAGAGATCATCAGAGAATGTAATGAAGTACAAAGAACCAGTCTTGGCATGTGTAGACAGGGGATCTTTCATACATCAGCATGTATCAATCCCAAAAGTTCACTAACTCTTTCTCTGTTTCCAACAAACAGAGCTGTGGTCATCTGTCTTTATGACATGACCGGCAAGTTTCACAAGATGTAAATTCAAACTAATTTAAATATGCATCTATATGTAACTTCAGCCAGTCGGGTCGCATTGATATGACCTAGTCTACAATGCCTAAAGAAGGATTTGTTCATTTCTGAACTCTTCCTCTTGTGTGTGTTCTATATACTAAGAACTGTGGTTTGATTTAGAACGTCAATGCTTTTAGATAACGTGCCTGAACCGATCAACTCTTGATATAGGAAATGTTCAAAACATTATCCAACAATACAAAATTATATCCTTTCTTTACTATAAAGAGACTGATATGATTTTGTATATCAGGTTCGGTATCTAATAACATTTGTTCAGAATCAATGTATTCTGGTAATACAGGGTGACAGTGACCAACAGACTTGGCTGCAACACTTGCACCGTTTTCTGTCTCATGAAACTTATCACCCGTTCTCAGTTCTCTACCTATCTGTAGCCCATGTAACAGATTACATATACGGGATCCTGATCCAGTATCACATACCCAGGACGTAAAGGATACTGAGAAACAGTTCTATGTAATGAACACACCCGAAGATGATGCATCAGCATGCACTTTCTTCGTTTGGGCGGCACGGGAAATCTGGTATTCCCTATATTTCCTGCTCTGTCTTATAACAATTATAAGTTGGAGCGGGACCAACGTTCCCCAGCTCAGTATAACAAGCGGGTTCAGTCAATAATCCGTTTTATTATCTTGATTAAGGCGTGATATGGTCGCTACCTGGAGAGAGAGAGAAGAAAACACTCAGCGTATGCTCTTGCAAGATTAGATTGGTTATCTAATATATCTAATCAGGATGTCTCCCACTGTTTTAATCAAATCTTCCTTCAAACCCTAAAAGGAAAGACTAGCCGGGATTAATTACACGCTACAAGTTCGCAAATCTTTCAGCCAGAACAGTGTCGGTACTTTGAGGGAGGTCCCCCGTGCTATCGCACGAACCTAATTAAAGTAAACCTCGTTTTCCCAGAGGCATAACCCTGTTAACACCTTTCTAGACACCTACTTGATCGGCTAATTGTAATGTGTAAAACTCTCCCAGGAGTAACTCTTACTCGCAGCGGGTATCGGGATCCAACTATCTTATAGAAGGTATGCAATCTCATTGCAAATTTCAACACTTGAAATTCCCAATAATATTGCCCCTAGCGATCTATGACCTTAACTAAGTCAACAAACCATAAATCGCAAGTCAAGTTCAACCCGTACATTTCCCGATTGAATTAAACCCACCCGTACGACCCTTAACTGAGTCAACAAAGCCGTACGAATACCCTAATCCAATCACATCTCATGTTTTAGCAGATAAACATTACTTAGCTACCATACACTATGCCTTAACTAAGTCAACAAACATAGCACGAATACTAAATAATATCTATCTGAAATGACGGAGGGCTACGCAGGTTTTTCAGAAAACCCTGAGCGTAATGAACTTGATATCGTTGTAGAATCGAGTGATTTTAAATGGAGTGTTTTTGAGGCTTTTCTAGTTTTGCTAAAGGGGTCACTCCCGGTGAAGGGATCGGCGGCCCTTTCCTCATCGAATAAGGTGCAGGATATTTCACAAATACCACTATGCAAAGCAAGAACTATAAAAGCAATCAAAAGACAAACCGAGTTTGTAGCATCTGCCAGTTATTGCTAAAGGAGTCACTCCCGGTGAAGGGATCTCGGTCCTTTCCTTATCGAATAAGGTGCTGGATGTTCTACAAGGAACACCGCTATGCAAAGCAACAACTAGAGCTACCAGTTTTTATAAACAAGTTTCTACAACATCTTAGGTTTCATTTATTTCATTAATCTCATTAACGAAGTCCCATTTTATTATGCTTCGTAAGCATCTCTTTTTGAAACGAAATCTGCAATATAACATATATCTCATATATATAATATAAACATTCGTCTCAGGCAGTAATATGATCTCATCACAGAACATTGCAGCAGAAGAACATATATGAAATATTGGATATACTAGGACGTCCGTGTTTTCAATACGAGCCTGTATAAAACACGGATTCCACGGTCGCGATGAATAGCCAAACCCACATCCCTAGACCCCTACGAGAGCGGCAAGTAACACTGCCAATTCTAGGGTTAGGAGACCCGGTCTCGACTCCTCGAGATGGTCTCCCACTGGACCCTAAAACCCGGTTACTTGTGCTCCCCGCCTTGGATCTACCTAATGCGGAAAAGTAAATAATATACAACGGTGACATCTTCCGCTACCTGGAAGTGCCCCAATAAAAGAATATTACATACAAATGAATTTTACATGAATGAAAAAGAAAAACTCTCATCTCACATAAAAACCCCGGCTATTCAAAACGCGACGATCCAATATAACATATCACAGCAACACATAATATCTCATATCATCAACGTAAGCAAGTATGCGTATCCCGATTGTTGTTGATGTATAGCAACGAAGCCGGCGATACAACACATACTACGCTTACGGTCACAGAAAAGAAAGTGTAAAACTACAACAGTTGGAATCCGCAACCTCCTTAGACATCGTATGCCTAACCAAATGAATTCCTTAGACATCGCATGCCTAACAATTATAAACCCCGCATTTTAGTCTTATTATCGAAAACTCTTTTCAATATCAAGTCGGGCAATTCAACAAGATTCCCGACGTCCTGATCGAATGCTCGTCGCAAACTTTAGTAGACGGCCGCACCCCCAGATGCCGTCGACGAAGTGCACTAAGGCGGAACACCACTGTTGCGAGCACCCGAACGGATGCTTTCGGCGACGGGGTTCTCCTACAGCCACTTGGTCGGGGCTATGGGGCGTAGCTGTCTATTAAGTTTACCCGGCGAGTATCCGCGTACGCTACGTGATTGCGACGGACTTTTGATCGCATCAAAATTCCGTGGCAACCGATCATCTGAGACTAAACTGCTATGTTTATAATATTCAAATCAGTTATCTCATAACTACCTGTGGATTCCAATTATTGTATCACATTCCAGATAAATAGAAAAAGTTAAACTTTCCGATCGAATCATCAGGCACCCAAGATTTCCCCAATATATCTCAACACTTGAAAACAGTTTAAAAACATCCATCACATGCCACAGTACTAATGGTCCAGCCGTAGAAGGGTCAAGCCAACGCCTCACATGTGGCACACCGTACTGCCCCAAACCCTAAGGTTCAAAAGGCAGTTCAAGACGGTCACATAATCGAGTTAAGGTTTGTTGTCTTCTAGAGGGTCCGCCGAGTTACTTACATGACTTAGAACATTCTTAAACACGAGAAAAAGTCCAACTTTTGAAAAAATTTCCGACAGGGGAAAAGGTGTGTTATTGATATCCGTTCGAACTTTTTAACAGTTTCTAAAATTTATCCGGAAAACACACATAGACAAAATCTGATAATCCGATCGAATCAGCGAATCCGCAAAACAACCCCAGAAAACTCAACTGTAGAATAAATATTAAAAATTCCCAGAGAACTCAGCACTGAATAAAAGAAGTTACTGTGCAAAATTGAGTGGGTGACGTCATGCTTCTGCCGCGGAACCGCCGCAGAAAGCATGTTTCTGCCGCGGTTCCGCCGCGCTTTGCACTGTTCATCAAAAAAATTTTGCACCGTAATTCTTATAATTCCCTGCTGAATTTTTTAAGCATTTTTAATTTACAAAAATCCAAATTTTCAGAAAATTTCCAGAGATCATTTTGGAGTCGGGGTTTCGGGTTCGATCGGACTTCAAACTTCGTCTAGACTTCGCCTAAAGCTCTAGCTTGGCTCTGATACCACTGTAGGGTTGCTAGGCACGCGCACAAGGGTCTACGAGGCATCAACCATGCCCGATTTAAAATTTAGCCGTGCCGATCAACCCGAATACGGAACTTTAAACTAGAGATTAGGCGAAAACAAGCATGCTAAACACTTTAACACTAAGTGAGAGGGATTACAACCTTTGTAGATCCGGTCCTTCACTTCATATGCTCCGTGTTGTGGTCCCTTCGCTGCGATCATCGGGATCCGGACTCTCGAGTGGTTCCACGAAGAGAAAGACGCAACCTTTGCTTCCGATCTTCGATACTAAGATGATCTACCTTGAAGTTTCTTTAACACAAGCTAACACTCATGAAATGATGTGAACACCCTCATCTAAATGGCAAGGGAAGATGAGGATGATGAAGTAGGATTTTTGCTCTCTTTATTTATCTTTTTCTCATATTTATTCATCACTTTGGAAAAATCAAGCAAGCTTTTTCATGAAGAGTGAAGGAAGAAGAAGATGAATAATGTTTCCATTTCTTTTGTGATGAATAGAAAGAATGTTATCATAATCATTTATGCAACCATGGTTGTAGTAACCATTGTAGAGAGTTTACTAGGGTTAGGGTTTGGGTTAGGTCAAAGGGTGAGTCACTTGTAAATATCTATCATAATATCTTAACAAAGACAAAGTAAAGCTTCTAGAATCAACTAGAAGGTTTAACCCTAATCCAAACCCTAATCATGTTTAAACTCCTCTAAACATGTTGCATTAATAATCATAATATGTTACAATATTATATATCACATATACAATATTTATTGTAACAAAATAAAATAATACATTTAACATATATCGCATATATATCAATATATTACCCGAGTGAGAAAAAGAATCTTTTAGTGAGCAAATATTAGTTAATGCAATTTAATATATCATATATATATTATTATACATTAAATTATCGAATCAACACTTGATCCGACAATCCGGCTATATCGCATATAACCGACTAATATTTATCCGTACCGATTCATCGAATCAACACTTGATCCGATGACCCGGCTGATATCAAATATCGCGATAATAGAATACGGTATCTCATATCGTATTATCCTCGGTCCCGCACATATCGCATATGTGCTCCTACTCCGTTTTGCCTGAGTCAAGAAACCTCTGTGTAGGACTCTAAAGAATCGTCAATACGCCGGCAGTAGGTGATGATCATATCAAACACCCACAAGCTGCAAGCGGTCAGCTAAACGTAACAGCTACCCAGGTATTGAGCGCTCAGAAGATCAACAAGCAAGCCTTTACATTCTCCTATGAATCCAAACAGTAACACTCCCGTACAGTCCGGTCTCGTCGTCTAATATGTTGCATATCTCGCCTAGGGGTGGTAAACGTCAGACCCCAGTAGCTCGATAAGTCGTGTCGATATGAGGTCTATAACAGTTCGAGAAACTACTGATAACACTTACCAGTAAATCTCAGCAACCCTGGCCAGGGATTTCTGGTTATAGCCAATCGAACACAGCACAACATCAACTCCCTATACCGGGAGAGACGAATCCCCTCCTATCGCTCATTGCTTCCATGTGATTCGGGACTGTACCCAAAAGCCACCTTTTTGCATGCCCTCTTGGACGTGGTATGATGGAAATCAAAGCACAGTGTGAATCACACAAGACTCTATGACGATCTCGGGTCAACAGACTACTCTGTACCAGTGTCACCGGAGAACTGCCATCTGACGTATGGTATAATACCATCTGGGAGTTCTCGGCGAGTCCGTCCAGTGTACCCAGTCTCCACTGAGCACCCGTACACCATCCTTGATGTCAAACACCGATGGATATGGGATCATCCATCGCCCATCATATGGGTCATGATGCGTATACGCTAGTCTACTCTGGTGTATCGATGCCCTGTTTCAATATACCCTCGACTAGGAACAGTTATAGGATGTACTCGTCGACTACCGTGGCCCCACTAGTATGATCTCATCATAGTCCCAGTAGTCGAGTACAGATGCTAAGGGCTTTATCAACATGTAATCTAGAGATAATCAGAGTATATGTTAAGATAAAGTACAACCAGATAGCATACTATCATGTCGAGAAAGAAAGTCCTCCCTATATATGTCCTAGCATCCACTACAATATACATCGTATGTACAGTAATGGCCTCTAGGGCATACATATAACTAACAGTTCTCTACTTTATCCATATACCTATAACTTCTCAAAACTTGGACCCTGTGTTTCTACGAAACACCTGTCTAAAAACTAGAGAAGTCATAAGTAAACCGAATATAGTACGAGGACCAACCCCTCTGTCCTGATGGACCTTGGACAACATACAATACTTTGTATAAGTCCCTTGAGTCTGATAACTCATTCACTGTGTGTCGTAGGTTGAAAACTGTACTTATGGTTAAGAAGAATTACACCGCTGTTTAATGCTCCTTACCTAACCATCCACTGATATAGGTAAATGTCACAGACATAATTTCAAAAAGGTATATCTCACTCTATGAAATATAGACGTACAGATATATCGATTTGAAATTGGTGCATAACAGCGGATATTCAAAACCAAATATTTGCCGACCGGCAAACAACCCAGGTGACTTCCTCAAATATCACCGATTACAACGAATCCCGATATAATGAGGATGATCACCTAATTCCCAATAACTTACTCCTACTCATCATCTGTAAAGCCATATAGATGTGAGAATCATACCTGGTAAATACATACCCTGGAGCAAGTGTTTAACTGGGAAATCAGTTTTCCTTTAACAGTACACAGTGAAACTGAAACATTGAAATGTTTCGATGGGGTATCCCGGTATTCCTAGTAATGCCTCTTCCAGATTCACAACTGTAACCGTGTAATTCTTTGCCACCTTTCCAAATCCCTTTTTATGTCTTTAGTCATCACCTTCTGCACACCCCTTTAGGCCAAATGGTTCTCTTCCTTCCCTACCTTTCGGCACCAGCCTATGGTTTGGAAGAAGACTATCCAAGAAGCATAATGGGTGTACTGCCCTAATCCTAGGAGCACTCGCAATGTGAGAGAAGGTGAAGATAAAAGACAACTGAATAAACCTTATTCATATTTCTCCTGAACCAGAATCCATCCCCGAACTGGAACAAGTTCCTTTCGAGTTCGTATATAACCATACGATGGAGTATCCAATAAACTGTGGATCTTCGTAGTGATACGGAGTGTCCTGGAGAAATACAAAGGTGATTTAGGATTGGCGAAGAAATACTTGGTCTGGTCGTGAATATCAGTCGCAGTTTACTTTGCCCTCTTACTAATCCCTTGCTTTGTCTTAACTTAATACCTTCTGCACACCATCGTTATGCTAATTGGTTTTCTTCATTCCCCACCGTTCGGCACCAGCCTAAGGTTTGGAAGAAGACTATCCAATTTGCGTAATAGGTGTACTACTCCTAAACTAAGGAGTACTCGCAACCTGAGAGAAGGTAAAAGGAAAAGACAACTGAATAGTCCTATCCGTTTCCTCCAGAACCTTAAACCATCCTCGAATAAATTCTTTCGAGTTCGTATCTAACCATACGATGGTTTTGTCCAATGGAAGTGGACGTTCGTAGTAATACGGGGTGTCCTAAAGAAAAAGGGTAAAAGTAGGAGTGGCAATGAGGTCTGCAACTCTGACAATCCAAAAGCCAGTGTTAAGAAGGTTCGGTAAACTTGGTCACTAATTCATAGTCTTAGGGTCGGGTCAATGGTCGCTGCCGAAGAGAGAGAGAAAAGAAATACTCAGCGTGCACTCTAACCTAGATCAGAATGGTTACCAATTTATCTAATCTGGAAACCTTCCACTGTACCGTCAAATTCTCCTCTAAACCTGAAAGAAGAATTAGTCGGGATCACCCGAGGAGTAAACCAACTCATCAGTGGGATTCGGGATCCAACTATCATCGCATGATAACGTGACGGAATCCGCTCACGTCATCACACTCCAGAAGGTATGCGCATATCTGGCAAGTTTCAATTTCTTTAGAAACTCCCGATGTGATTTCTGCCCCATGCTCTTATGACCTTGACTTTGGCCAACAAATCATAAGTCACATGTCAAGTTCTACCCGTCATTCTCCAGGTTAATTTGAGCCCACCCGCACAAGCCCTTGACTTTGGCCAACAAGGCTATACGACTGCCCCAAACCAACGCATCTATCTATGCTGCATATGAATACCCAACAGCTACCAAACACTGTGCCTTGACTTTGGCCAACAAACACAGCTTGAATACTATTGACCACCCATATGAAACGACGGAGGGCTACGAATGGTTTCTGGCGAAAACCTTTAACGTAATGAACTTGATATCGTTGAAAGAACGGATAGCTTTTAAAAATATAGTGACGAAAACCGTTGCTAAAGAGGTCACTCCCGGTGAAGGGATCTCGGCTCTTTCCTCGTAGAATGAGGTGCAGGATATTCCAACTGAATACCACAATGCAAAGAAAAAGTAATCGGCTATAGTGAAGTTAATGCCCTGACGCAAACTTTTTGTCCAAGGGGTCACTCCCGGTGAAGGGATCTCGGCCCTTGCCTCGTCGACTGAGGAGCTGGATATTCATAACCGAATATCACTGTGCAAAACAAAAGAGAGCGTCCTTGCAATAACAGCTTTTTGAAAAGTGTTCCAACAACATCAGATTAGGTTTGTTTTTAACTTGCATTGATCCGAATCAACGCAGTCCCGTCAATTGATCACACCACAAAGAACGAAAATAATATGACGTACGTATATGCCATCCGCATTCGCCACTGGGTCCCGTCATTACCCGTTTGGTTAGCTAACTAACGACAGAGCGGGGACTGGACTAGCGCGGATGCAAAACATATACAACATCTACTAATATATATACCAATATATTATATTTCGCTCAAGGCGTGATAAAAAATGCAACATCGCAGAAATGTACAGCATCACAGAACAATATAGATATCTGGGATCCCCGGGTTTCACAGAGCCACTACTGAAACCCGACGTTCCCCTGGTCGTGTGGATAGCATGTGCAATGAAATCCTAGACCCCTACGGGCGCGGCAAGTTACCCGCCAAAACCTGAAGCGAGGCAGCCCCCTTCAGCAACGTGAATGGACCACCCAGCACTTCACGGAATTCGGTAACTTGGGCACCCCTCATGGGTCAACCTGTACCCCCTACGAGTGCGGCGAATAGCCCGCCAATTCTAGAGTGAAGCCCCCTCCGTCTTAATGCCATGAGATGCGGGCTCGTTGCCCTCTAGAACCCGGCTATCCGTGCACCCCACCTTGGGGTAATCCTAGTACAGAAAGTAAAATATACATACAACGGGTACATCGACCGCAACCTGGTCGTGCCCCAAAATAATAATACAATCAGGCAGTGACGGCAGTCCACAGGTCGGACGCTCGCCCCGTAATATCAAATGTACATAATACAACAGAACTGTACTAGCATTGCATCCAGGCTATCCCCACCGACCGATCCGCAACATCACGGCAATACACAGAACATCAACTTGAAAGTCACGTTCGCAAATCCGTCTAACCGGGCTATAGCAGTTAGACAGGATTTACCGATCAAGTGACATTCACGGTCGCAGATATAATGTAAATAATGTGAACTAATGTGTTTAAAATATCCGATCGATCAAATTTTAACAAGTGGGCCCCAAGTACTACTGTAGCACATCAAGGAATTCTGGGCCCAAAAAGAATGTTCCAAAACCCCTATTTTCATCACAGGAGCTCTCTGGAAAAATTTGGCACACTGATCTGCATATACTGCGGCGGAACCGCGGCCCAAGCATGGGTTTGGCCGCGGTTCCGCGGTCGTATGGAGCGATCACGTGATCAAATTTCTACAGAATTCTTATAATTCCCTGCACATCATTCTGAGACAACCTGAAAAAATTTTGGAGACAAAAAAAATTCGACAGAAACTGATATGCATGAAAACGCGGGTTTTGGGATTTTTGTTCGATCGGAAATGTAAAACACATTAGACCAAGATAGACTATGTTAATGGCGAGGCTTTGATACCACTGTAAGTGCACGGCGGCGCCCCGGCCTCCATCCCGAGGCCAAATGCGAAAGCGATGGTTAACTTTAATATTTCTTGAACCGGCACCACCGCGCACTAAAAACCCGGATCGGGCCATTAACTAGTCCTAGCTATCTACAAGATGGAGAAGAGAGATATACCGAGCGATCCGTGTCCTCCGGTCTTCTCGCCGTCGTCCCGATCTCCCGCGGAATGTCCGGTCCCCACCTCGTCGCCGGAAGGGCACCACGTCGCCTGCTTCTTTTACGGGCTCCCACCTCTATACCGAGGCAACTCGGGCATGAAGTTGGCGAGCCGACGTGCCCAAGGTTTGCTGTAGAATACGTGTAGAACCATGTCTCATTTTGGGGTTATGGAATTGCCATATGGTGGAGGAATGATATATATATATATACTTTTGTGGAGGAACTGCGGGATTTTTGCAAGCATGAGAGAGAAAAAATCCCCACCAAAATGTTTGGACAGCCCCAAAGAGAAGTGGCCGGCCATGGCACTTGGGGAGAGTGAGAATGGGAGAGTCTCTTGTATGGATGATGGAACCACACTCATAATGCAAGAGAGAAAAAGTCATCATAAGAAACAATCATCACAAACAAATCCATACTCCATCAACTAATCAACAACAATGATTGCAACAAAAAGTCAAGCAATCATGAAAGAAGAAGTCAAAAGGTCAAAGGATGGTGCAACCATCATGATCCAACAAAATGCAAAGAACACCCTCCACAGATACTTATTTGCACAAATGCAAATAAGCCATCCTCCACCAATCATCGGCCAATGAACGATACAAAGGAAATTAGCCGAAACGGAAAGCAAACTGGCAACTCCAGAAAACTGGTCCCGTAATAAATTACAGGAAAACCCCGATACTGTGTATACACACCCGCATCTATATTCCGACCGAAATACAAATGCAATGAGACAAAATCTACACTGTACTATACTAGGATCCGGCTTAAACCAAAGCCGGCTAGTAATGTCCGTCCGATCCTGATCCGTGCAATACCGCACGTATCTGATCGAACCCTGCCATATCTCCATACGGCCTCTACAACTTTTCGCCAGAAACTTGAGTAACTGTGTGTGTGGTGGACTCTAAAGACTCGTCAATACTATGGCTGTGGATTTAACCACTAGCACGTCAGAGGTATTAGCCATACGTGACGGGCTACCAGCTATTGACCAAAAAGGACGTCGATGAGCGAACTCATCCTGACACCCTACTGAGACTGTCAGTGACAATATCCGTACAGTCCGGTCCGTTCGTCTATGAGCATCGCATGGCGGGCCTAGGGGGTTGGTAAAAGTCAGACCCCCAAAAGCGGTACAAGTCGTGTCGGAGTGTAGCCCAGAACACCCTGAGATACTACTGGAATACCTACCAGTAAATCTCCTGCCTTGGCCAAGGACTTCGTGTAATGGCTCTCCTAAACACAGCGCGACCTCACCCCCAATACCGGGAGAGACGAACCCCTGAAGATCCGCTCACTGCCTCCATGTGGCTCGGGACTGTACCTAACTAAAACCTGTTTGCACGTCTCCTTTGAGCGTGGTAGGGTAGTAATCAAAGTACAGTGGGAACTCACACGAGACAAATGACGATTCCCAGGTCGATGAACTAACCTGTACACATGTCACCAGGGAACTGCTATCTGACGTCAGGTATAAGACCAACTAGCATGTTCCCAGCGAGTCCTGTCTGGTGTACTCATAACCCAATGAGCACCTGTATACATCTTAGGTGAACCAACTGACACCAGTGGCTTGTGAGACCGGCCACCGCCCCTCGTCGGGGTCTCGACTGTATACACTAGTCTACTCTGGAGTATCGATGCCCTGTCTCGAAACTCCCACGACTAGGGACCTTTTAAGGATGTGCTTATAGACTGCCAGCTCTCACGTATATGATCGCCCTCATACTGCTGGCAGTCAAGCAAGAATCCTAGGGGCTCTATCAACGTGCAATAGTGACCTGTCAGGTCACCTAAAGCAGTACACGATGATAAAGATAAACCAGATAGCATACTATCATCTCGAGTAAGACTGTCCTACTGGGATAGGTCCTCCCTCAATCATTGCAATCACGTGCCTGTGATCCAATAATTGACTCTGAGGGCACTATCTCCAACATATTATTCTTTTAATTCATAGGATTCTTTTCTTCTTCTTCATCTTCATCAAGCTCACAAAAGCTTGAGAGCTCCAATGGTGCCATGAGAAAAAGAGTGAGAAATCCGATTCTAAAGTGAACTCATTTCCTATTTCTTCATCCTCTACCACTTGTCATGTAGTATAGGGTGTTCTCTTCACAAATTTTTGACCAAGTGAAGGAAAAGCTTGAGTTTGAGTCTCCCCGACGTAGATCTTCTTCGGCCTCGAAGTCAATGACCTAGCCCGATCATTTCTCCGACAAAACCATCGCAAGAGTCCAGGATCCGATGATAGCAGCGGAGGGACGTCAACACGGAGCTAAAGAAATGGTGGAGCGGATCTACAAAGGTTGTAGTCCCTTTTCACTTAGCAATAAAGTTGTTTATTTGCTTGCTTTTCGCCTTTACTTATAGTTAACGATCTATATTAGGGTTTCTCGGCACCGGAAATTTTTGTTTGGCATGGTTGATGCCTTGTGGAACCTCTTGAGTGTGCCTAGTAACCCTACAACTCAGACACGACTTATCGGGTTAGTAGGGGTCTGACGTTATCCACCACCTAAGCCCGATATGCGATACTCTTTGACGAAGAGACCGGACTGTACGGAGATTGTCACATTCAGAATCAGTAGGGTAAGGACGTACTTTATTGTTGACCCCCCTTTCGACAAGTACCTGAGTAGCCGATATGTACAGCTAGTGCCGCTAATGTGCTTGTGGTTAAACCCACTGCCAGCGAATTGTCGAGTCTTTAGAGTCCCACACAAAGGGTTTTCCCGGTTCAGACGATATATGTAGGAGCCATGCGTTGGTACGTGCAGGAAGTCCGATTAAATACGTGTACGGGATGCATGGACTTTAATCAGACGATTGATAATACTAGCCGGCTTAGGATTAAGCCGGATTATTAAATCAGGTTTTGATTTAATAATTATCTATGTATTTTTATATATATATTTTAATATTATTGTTCACTATTTATTCTCTCTCTTTGGTGCTATCCGTAATTTTATACGGATACGCGTATATGTAGCAAAACATATACCAGGTGAAGTATTCCGTATTTATACGGGAATGCTTCTAGAAGAAGGACACCTTATATTTGATTTTCTTTTTAGAAAATTAAATGGAAATGAGGTGTAAAGTGAGGAGTAATGAAGCATGGTTCTTTGCATGTCAAGAGGTATGGCTTGGGGATTTTATATTGATAAATTCATTTGTGTTCACTATTGAACCATGGTTGTCAAAAGGAAGCCATTCTCATTTTCTACACTTGATGTTTTCTTCATTCCACACTTGAGCATGCTTCATGGTTGCAAGTATTAGCAACCATCTTCACCTCTTCTCCTTCTTCTTCTTGCTCTCCCTTGAGCAAGGGTTTAGAGAGAAATTTTTAGTGAAATATTCCTACGTCACCGACCATCCAAACCTAACAAGTTTGGATCATGGGTTAGAGCCACCTCCGGCATCCCTCAGGTGGATTATGGTTAATCCAATATCCATTGGTGTTTGACATCAAAGATTGTACACATGTGCTCATTAGAGAATGGGTACACTGAACAGGACTCGCCGAGAACTCCAAGATGGTACTATGCATATCGTCAGGTAGCAGTTCTCTGGTGACACTGGTACAGGTTAGTCTGTAGACCCAAGATCGTCATAGAGTCTTGTATGGTTCCCACTGTGCTTTGATTTTCTCCCTACCACGGCTCAAAGGAGTCGTAAAAACAGGTTGATTTTGGGTACAGTCCCGAGTCACATGGAGGCAATGAGCGATATGAAGGGTTTCGTCTCTCCCGGTACAGGGAGTTGATGTTGCGCTATGCTCAATTGGCTATAACAGGAAGTCCCTGGCCAGGGGTGTTGATGAGATTTACTGGTAAGTGTTATCAGTAGTTTCTCGTACCGTTATAGGCCTTACATCGGCATGACTTATTAAGTTATTGGGGTCTGACGATTCTACCCCTAGACTCGATATGCGACATATCAAATGAAGATACCGGACTGTACGGTAAGTGTTACCTATAGGCTTCATGGGAGTTTGGACAAGCTTGCTTGTTGATCTTCTATTCACTCAATACCTGGGTAGTCGTTACGTCCAGCTAGTACCGCTGATGGCTTGTGGATAACTGATGTGATCATCACCTACTGTTGGCGTTTTGACGAGTCTTTAGAGTCCCACATATAAGTTTCCTGTTCAAGCGAAACGAAGTAGGGCACATATGCTGATATGTGCGAGAGCCTGATTAAATACGAGTATGAGATACCGTATTGTAATCTGACGGCTATTTGTTATCAGTTAGGTTATATGTGATATAACCGGATTATTGAATCAAGTGTTGATTTGATAATGTGATATACAGATAAATGATATTAGTCGGTTATATGTGATATAACCGGATTATTGAATCATGTGTTGATTTGATAATATGATATATATTTATATTTGATATAATTATATATTAACTAATATTATTGCTCACTAATCATTTGTTTATCTTTATATATATAATAATATATGTGATATATATATATTATGAAGCATGGTTGTTTTTCTATTTTTAGAAAATAGAAAAAGAGGTGGAAAATGGGGAGACTTATTGAGGTATGGTTGTGAAGCATAGTTCATGGATTATTATATTACTCTTGACTTACATGGTTCCATTTTTATTATTGGAAATTATTGATGCTTCAATAAGTGAGTTCATTTTTGTTGAACCGTTCTTCACTTCACTTGAGTTATTTTTTCTTCACTTGAGAGCTCATGTGATGAGTTTCTCTCTAGCTCTCTCCATCTTCTTCACCTACACCTCCAAGCTCAATCCCACACATAAGTTGTGAACCCTTGAGCTTGTGAGAACCCTAGGGAGCAAACAATACCCATACTTCACCATCCTATACTAGATTAGCGCTTTGGTGTAGTGTGTTTACTTCACTAAAGAGTTTAGTGAAGAGGTAGCTTGGATTAGCGGACTTCGGGTGGATCATCATCGGCATGAAGGTCATCGAAGCAAGTTCGTTCAACCTTCAAGTGGAGCCTAGTGGAGTCAAGTGGATTATGTTGGAGATAGTGCCCTCATAGTCAATTATTGGATCGCAGGTACGTGATTGCAATGATTGCGGAGGACCTATACCGGTAGGACAGTCTTACTCAAGATGATAGTATGCTATCTAGTTTGCCTTTATCAGTCGTGTACATGATCAGGTGACTGATTACATGTTACACTTTGATAGAGCCCTTAGGATCTTGCTTTACCACCAACAGTATGATGGCGATCATATACGTGAGAGTTGGGTGGTTTATACGCATATCCTTAATTGTGGTCCCTAGTCGTGGGAGTTTCGAGACAGGGCATCGATACTCCGGAGTAGACTAGTGTGTACAGTCGAGACCCTGACGAGGGGCGGTGGCCGGTCTCACAAGCCACTGGTGTCAGTTGGATCACCTAAGATGTATACAGGTGCTCATTGGGTTATGAGTACACCGGACAGGACTCGCCGGGAATCTGCTAGTTAGTATTATATCTACCGTCAGATAGCAGTTCCCTGGTGACGTGTGTACAGGTTAGTTCATCGACCTGAGGTCGTCATTTGTCTCGTGTGAGTTCCTACTGTGCTTTGATTTCTACCCTACCACGGCTCAAAGGAGTCGTGCAAACAGGTAGTTTTTGGGTACAGTCCCGAGCCATATGGAGGCACGTGAGCGGATCGGCAGGGGATTCGTCTCTCCCGGTATTGGGGGGGAGGTCGTGCTGTGTCTAGGAGAGCCATTACACAAAGTCCATGGCCATGGAAGGAGATTTACTGGTAGGTACTCCAGTAGTATCTCAGGGTGTTATTGGGCTTCACTCCGACGCGACTTATACTGCTATTGGGGGTCTGACGTTGCTAGCCCCCTAGGCAGATATGCGATACTCATAGACGAACGGACCGGACTGTATATACATTGTCACTGTTAGGCTCAGTAGGGTTTTCCGGATGAGTGCGCTCATCGGCATCCCTTGAGGTCAGTCCATGGGCAGCCGTTACGCATTGCTAGTGCCGCTGACGGTTTGTGGTTAAACCCACTGCCAGGGTACTGACGAGTCATTAGAGTCCCCCACAGACAATTTCCCAAGTTCGGGCGAAACGTTGTAGAGGCCGTATGGTTTTATGGCAGGGTTCGGAAAATGCACGTGCGTTTACGCACGTGTCGATTTTCGGACAGATGATACTGGTCGGCTTTGGTTTAAGCTGGATCCGAGTATTATATTGAGTAGGTATAATATCTTTGTCTCAGTTGCATTTGTATTCGGTCGTAATACAAATGCGGGTATATTTATACAGTTTCAGGGTTGTCCTGAAATTCGTTTCAGGATCACTTTTGGAAGTTGCCAGTTTCCAGTTTTCTATCAGCCGTCTTTTAACATTCGGTTAAAGACGGATTTATCTTTTCTTCAGTTGAGGTGAGTCAGTGTTCCAGAAGATTCTAGATGAGGTGACTAGGATTAATTGGTGTTGAGTTTTCATTGGTTGCATTAATGACTTGATGAGGTGTTTAAGTGACTCATGCTTTAACATTAAAGCATTTTGTTTAGCTAAGGATATTTGTTCTTGATATTTTGAGTGAGAAGCTTTCTTGTGGTCACCCTCTTTCTCCTACGGTCACCTCCCACTCCTATAAGTTGCCGGCCCCCTTCCTCTCTCTCTCACTTGATGGTTTTCATTGGAAAAAAGATTATGATAGATATTTGGGGTGTATGGAATTCACAGCTCATTTCATTCCATCACCCGATTCCCTCGGCAACTTCATTTACCGATCGTCCACGGACTTGGACGAAGTGAGACAAAGTCATCTACTCATTCTCTACATCATTCTTGGTCGTCTCTTTTAGCAAACTTGACGATCGAGTTGCCTCAAGTCAGAGGCGGGAGCCCGTTTAAAGAATCATCGATGTGGTGCCACCTCGACGAAGATATCGGAGATCGACGAGATCGGAGCAGCCGCAACGGAGCGTGGGATGATGGTTAAAGAACGAAGGACTCGGATCGTTCGGTATAACCTTTCTACACTCTTTACAGTTTGTTAGTTTAGCAATAATGGTAGATCCGGGTTAAAGTATACGATAGCGCCAGTTAAAAAGTTTTTGTTCCGCATTTTGGCGTCTGTAGACGGCCGGGGCGCTAGCGTAGACTTACAGTGGTATCAGAGCCTCACCATTTTGCTATACTAACTTGTGCTAACGCGTTTAAAACATCGATCGAACTGGAAATCAAAAATCACATTTTTTCAATTTGACAGTTTCTGTTGATTTTAAATGGTGTCCTAAAATTTTTCTACACATCTCAGAAAACCGTGCAGGGATTTATAAGAACGACGACAAAATTTGGGCTCGTGACCCCACCAAACCGCCGCGGAAACGCGGTCAAACCCATGGTTTGACCGCGCATCCGCGGCCACTTAGTGAGCTCATGCTCCCAAATTTTGTCAGTAGGTTCTTCTCTGGAATTTGTGGTTTTTGGTAAATATCGTTTTGGCCCAGATTTTTTTACTGTTCACCAGTAAGTCGTGGGGCCCACTTTTTGATATTTGATCGATTGAAATTTAAACACGTTAGTTTACAGTGCTTACATTATATCTCCGACCGGGAATGTGATTTGATCGGTAAACCGCGTTTGATTGCTATAGTTCTTTTAGACGGGTTTGCGAACGTGACATTCGCGTTGATGTTCTGTTTTGTGCTGTGACGTTGCGGATTTGTCGTGGTGGATAGCAGTGTGCAATGGTAGTACAGTTTGAGTTTATTTGTACATTTGATATTGCGGGGCGAGCGTCCAACTTGTGGACTGCCGTCACTGCCTGTTGTACAATATTCTTTTGGGGCACGACCAGGTTGCGGTCGATGTACCTATTGTACTATTTTTCATTACTGTACTAGGTTTTGCCCCGCGACGGAGTGCACGGATAGCCGGGTTCTGGGGGGCAACGGGTCCGCATCTCATGGCTTTGAGAGGCAGAGGGGTCACACTCTAGAATTGGCAGACTATTCGCCGCACTCGTGGGGGGTACAGGTTGACCCAAGGAGGGGTGCTCAAGCTACCGGATTCCGTGAAGTGCTGGGTGGTCCATTCACTATGCTGTAAGGGGGCTGCCTCGCTTCAGGTTTTGGCGGGTAACTTGCCGCACCCGTAGGGGTCTAGGTTTCATTGCACAGGCTATCCACACGACAGGGGAACGTCGGGTTTCAGCAGCGGCTCTGTGAAACCCGGGGATCCCAGATTATCTGTATTGTTCTGTGATGCTTATTACTTTTCTGTAATGTTGCATACTATCATGCCTGGAGCGATTATTGTATATTGGTTTATATAATATTAGATGTTGTATATGTTTTACACCCGCGCTAGTCCAGTCCCCGCTCTGTCGTTAGTTAAGTAACCTAACGGGTGATGACGGGACCCAGTGACGAATGCGGATGGCATATACGTACATTTTATTTTCGTTCTTTTCTGATGTGATTAATGATGGGACTGCGTTGATTCTGATCAATGCAAAGTAAAACAAACCTGTTTGCAGTTGTTGGAACAAATTTAAAAGGTGTGGTTACAAAGACGTTTCCTTTTGTTATGCATAGCGGTATTCAGTGGAATATCCTGCACCTCATTCGACGGGGCAAGGGCCGATATCCCTTCACCGGGACTGACCCCTTGGGCAGAAGTTTGCGTCAGGGTAATAACTTCACTATAGTCGATTACAAGTTTCTTTGCATAGCGGTATTCAGTGGAATATCCTGCACCTCATTCCACGAGGAAAGAGCCGAGATCCCTTTACCGGGAGTGACCTCTTTAGCAAAAGGTTTTCGCCACTATATTTTAAAAAGCTATCAGGTTCCTTCAGCGATATCAAGTTCACTACGTTAAAGGTTTTTCGCCAAAAACCAGCCATAGCCCTCCGTCACTTCTTTTGGGTATTCAGTAGTATTCAAGCTATGTATTTTGACCAACGCCAAGGCATAGTGTTTGGTAGCTGCTGGGTATTCAATTGTTGCATAGATAGATGAGTTAGTTTGGGACAGTCGTTCTGCCATTTTGGCCAACGTCAAGGGCATGTGCGGGTGGGTTCAAATTGACAAGATAGTGATGGGTAGAACTTGGCATGTGACTTATGACATTTTGACCAACGCCAAGGTTATAAGAGCATGGGGAAAAAACAATATCGGGAGTTTCTAAAGAAACTGAAACTTGCCAAGTATGCGCATACCTTCTAGAGTATGAGTAACGTGGATGCGTTCCATCACGTTATCATGCGATGAGAGTTGGATCCCGATTCCCACTGATGAGTTGGTTTACTCTTCGGGTGATCCCGATTGATTCTTCTTTAGGTTTGGAGGAGAATTTGACAGGACAGTGGGAGGTTTTCGGATTAGATAAAGTGATGACCATTCTGATCTAGGTTAGAGTGCACGCAGAGTGTTTCTTTTCTCTCTCTCTTTGGCAGCGACCTTTGACCGACCCTAGACTATGACTCAGTGACCAAGTTGACCGAACCTTCTTAAAATACTGGCTTTTAGATTGTCTGAGTTGCATAAGTCATTGCCACTCCTTCTTTTACCCTTTGAATTTCTCAGAACACCCGTATTACTACGGATATCCACTTCCATTGGATAGATCCATCGTATGGTTATATACGAACTCGAAGGGACTTCTTCGAGGATGGATCCAGGTTCAGGAGAAATAGAATTGGTTTATTCAGTTGTCTTTTATTATCACCTTCTCTCAGGTTGCGAGAGCTCCTTGGTTTAGGAGAGTACACCTACTACGCTTATTGGATAGTCTTATTCCAAACCATAGGCTGGTGCCCAAAGGTAGGGAATGAAGAAAACCAATTAGCCTAAGTAGGGTGTGCAGAAGGTAATATGTAAAAACAAAATAAAGGGATTAGAAAGAGGGCAAAGTAAATTGCGACCGATATCATTCACGACCAAAACCGCGTACTTCATCGCCAATCCTATTTCATCTTTAAAAAGAATAAGGTATTATTCAGTTGTCTTTTATCATCACCTTCTCTCGAGATGCGAGTACTCCTTGGTTTAGGAGGGTACACCTATTATGCTTACTGGATAGTCTTCTTCCAAACCATAGGCTGGTGCCGAACGGTAGGGAAGGAAGAAAACCATTTAGCATAACGATGGTGTACAGAAGGTAACGACTAAAGACAAATTAAGGGATTTGGAGAGATGGCAATAAAATATACGGTTGAAGTCATGAATTGGATTATGGAAGAGGCATTGCTATGAATACCAGGATACCCCTACGAAACATTTTCATGTTTCAGTGCACTGTTAAAGAAAAACTGTTTTCCCGATTAGACACTTACTCCAAGGGTATGTATTTACCAGGTTTCATTCTCATATCTGTATGGTTTTACAGATGATGATTGGGAGTAAGATATTGGGAATTAGGTGATCATCCTCATTATATCGGAATTCGTTGTAATTGGTGATATTTGAGGAAATCTCCAGGGTACAGTTTTCCACCGACAACGCACAAGTTATGAGTTGTTTAACTCAGCGGACTTATACAGAGTATTGTATGTTGTCCAGTGTCCATCAGGACAAAGGGGTAGGTCCTCGTACTATGTTCTGTTTACTTATAACTTCTCTAGTATTTAGACGAGTGTTTCGTAGAAATACAAGGTCTAAGTTTTGAGAAGTTGTGGGTATAAGAATAAAGTAGAGAACCAGGTATCACAAGTATCGGGATTCTTCAAAGAGATCGAAGATGTAGATTCTTGTGATTGGTATTCAGATGATAGTGATGGTTTTGAGAAACGTGTTTCTCTTTCAGGTTACTCATAATTAGATGGATTCCTAAGTTGAGTAATGCCGATTAGCCTCCTTCCATTAAGTTGATATGCACTGGAGACAGCTGCATGGTTTGAATATGGTTCCAATTAAATTAGTGCCAAAGTTTCTATATTAGATATAGAATAGATCGTACCTTAAAAGATATTAAGGTACGGGGAGTTGTCCAGCTTATGCTTAAAACCAGACTCTGGATAACTCAGGGCACGTTTCTGTAATGGCTGTTTGTGGGTTGACCCTGGCTATGACGAGGGTTGATATTCTACCATTTGGAAGATCAATAGTGATATTGTTCTTGACTCGCCACAGTTTTAGTAAAAATGGATCTTTTTCATAAAACAATAGTGGGAGTATGGTAGAACTGGAAGTGATTCCAGAACCGCGAACGATTACGGAAAATTTACTAGGACCTATACATTCAATCAGGTTTGACATTCCAATAGCCACTCCGCAGGTATGGTTGGTAACCTCAGACGCCCGAGAGGTACTTCGGTAGCCTCAGAGATGGTGACAGGGAGGTTCTTATCTACCAAGACTTGACACTACTGTTGTTCCAGGATATGAGACCCGGTAGGAGGGTTGTCGTAGTCAGTGGGAGCAGCGGAAGCATAGTGGGCAAGATGCTTATATCTATTTATAGACTTGAGCAGTTATAGCGGAGATAGATCATCTAATTTTGATGTGACAGTCGTGGGTTTGACTTCAATCAGAATAAGGGATGGATCTGTTAAGAAGCTAGTAGGGTGTGATGTCATGGTATCTGGATGACATACACAGAGTAGAAGTAAAATTCCTATACTACGATCGGTTGAACTGTGGTCGTCATACAGTTGTTTCTCCAGACAGGATATGGATATAATATTTGACATTCTGGTTTCTAGATCTATGGTTTTAGATCTGGATTTGGGTAGTTTCCCAATGTAGGTACTTTGACAGATATTCTAATGGTTTTTGGAATAGTTGACTCCTAGCATGGTGGTGTACCTGCAGGTGATGGAGTCACCCTCTCTAAAGGTGTCTTACAGACTAAAGGGGAGAGGGATGTGCATGATTGGCAGATCACTTGCTTAGGCAATTGAGTCAATCATGAGATGTCAAGTACCACACCAAATGTTGGTTTTGCACTAGATGCAATAAGTTTGTATTAATCCAATCCTGGAGAAATATAAGGAAGCAGTTTTAGAACATAAGTACATGTTCTACGGATTTGATGATGGCAGCCTCCTTCGGGAGACGATTATCATTCCAGGCTTCAAAGGTGACATAGATGACAGAGTGATTGTCAGAGTTATAGTTTTTCCCTCTGACGAAGAGGGACAGTATTATGGACAGGTGGTCCAAGAGGATACTGTGGGTGGCATGGTGCCGGATACTGATTAGGTTCAGTGATCGATACTGTCTAAGAAGTTTGGATTTGGAGTTCATTTATGAACTAGGTCCCATCAGATATCCAGACATATTCTAAGACAGGTATTACTCGATTCGGGAGATGGCTTTCTCCGCGAACTTGAGATTAAGAGAGATATAGAAAGAAACTTCTAGGCGGATCCACTCACTAAGGCTATTTCTCGAACACAATAGTTTTACAAACGGGCTTTGTGATACTGATTAGTAGAGGAGTTGGATGTTCGGTTTCACACGGGCTGTGAATAGTCGACATCGCAATAATTAGCCTTGAGTGCAAGTGGGAGATTGTTGGAGATAGTGCCCTCATAGTCAATTATTGGATCGCAGGTACGTGATTGCAATGATTGCGGAGGACCTATACCGGTAGGACAGTCTTACTCAAGATGATAGTATGCTATCTGGTTTGCCTTTATCAGTCGTGTACATGATCAGGTGACTGATTACATGTTACACTTTGATAGAGCCCTTAGGATCTTGCTTTACCACCAACAGTATGATGGCGATCATATACGTGAGAGTTGGGTGGTTTATACGCATATCCTTAATTGTGGTCCCTAGTCGTGGGAGTTTCGAGACAGGGCATCGATACTCCGGAGTAGACTAGTGTGTACAGTCGAGACCCCGACGAAGGGCGGTGGCCGGTCTCACAAGCCATTGGTGTCAGTTGGATCACCTAAGATGTATACAGGTGCTCATTGGGTTATGAGTACACCGGACAGGACTCGCCGGGAATCTGCTAGTTAGTATTATATCTACCGTCAGATAGCAGTTCCCTGGTGACGTGTGTACAGGTTAGTTCATCGACCTGAGGTCGTCATTTGTCTCGTGTGAGTTCCCACTGTGCTTTGATTTCTACCCTACCACGGCTCAAAGGAGTCGTGCAAACAGGTAGTTTTTGGGTACAGTCCCGAGCCATATGGAGGCACGTGAGCGGATCGGCAGGGGATTCGTCTCTCCCGGTATTGGAGGCGAGGTCGTGCTGTGTCTAGGAGAGCCATTACACAAAGTCCATGGCCATGGCAGGAGATTTACTGGTAGGTACTCCAGTAGTATCTCAGGGTGTTATTGGGCTTCACTCCGACACGACTTATACTGCTATTGGGGGTCTGACGTTGCTAGCCCCCTAGGCAGATATGCGATACTCATAGACGAACGGACCGGACTGTATATACATTGTCACTGTTAGGCTCAGTAGGGTTTTCCGGATGAGTGCGCTCATCGGCATCCCTAGAGGTCAGTCCATGGGCAGCCGTTACGCATTGCTAGTGCCGCTGACGATTTGTGGTTAAACCCACTGCCAGGGTACTGACGAGTCATTAGAGTCCCCCACAGAAAGTTTCCCAAGTTCGGGCGAAACGTTGTAGAGGCTTTATGGTTTTATGGCAGGGTTCGGAAAATGCACGTGCGTTTACGCACGTGTCGATTTTCGGACAGATGATACTGGTCGGCTTTGGTTTAAGCCGGATCCGAGTATTATATTGAGTAGGTATAATATCTTTGTCTCAGTTGCATTTGTATTCGATCGTAATACAAATGCGGGTATATTTATACAGTTTCAGGGTTGTCCTGAAATTCGTTTCAGGATCACTTTTGGAAGTTGCCAGTTTCCAGTTTTCTATCAGCCGTCTTTTAACATTCGGTTAAAGACGGATTTATCTTTTCTTCAGTTGAGGTGAGTCAGTGTTCTAGAAGATTCTAGATGAGGTGACTAGGATTAATTGGTGTTGAGTTTTCATTGGTTGCATTAATGACTTGATGAAGTGTTTAAGTGACTCGTGCTTTAACATTAAAGCATTTTGTTTAGCTAAGGATATTTGTTCTTGATATTTTGAGTGAGAAGCTTTCTTGTGGTCACCCTCTTTCTCCTACGGTCACCTCCCACTCCTATAAGTGGCCGGCCCCCTTCCTCTCTCTCTCACTTGATGGTTTTCATTGGAAAAAAGACTATGATAGATATTTGGGGTGTATGGAATTCACAGCTCATTTCATTCCATCACCCGATTCCCTCGGCAACTTCATTTACCGATCGTCCATGGACTTGGACGAAGTGAGACAAAGTCATCTACTCATTCTCTACATCATTCTTGGTCGTCTCTTTTAGCAAACTTGACGATCGAGTTGCCTCAAGTCAGAGGCGGGAGCCCGTTTAAAGAATCATCGATGTGGTGCCACCTCGACGAAGATATCGGAGATCGACGAGATCGGAGCAGCCGCAACGGAGCGTGGGATGATGGTTAAAGAATGAAGGACTCGGATCGTTCGGTATAACCTTTCTACACTCTTTACAGTTTGTTAGTTTAGCAATAATGGTAGATCCGGGTTAAAGTATACGATAGCGCCAGTTAAAAAGTTTTTGTTCCGCATTTTGGCGTCTGTAGACGGCCGGGGCGCTAGCGTAGACTTACAGTGGTATCAGAGCCTCACCATTTTGCTATACTAACTTGTGCTAACGCGTTTAAAACATCGATCGAACTGGAAATCAAAAATCACATTTTTTCAATTTGACAGTTTCTGTTGATTTTAAATGGTGTCCTAAAATTTTTCTACACATCTCAGAAAACCGTGCAGGGATTTATAAGAACGACGACAAAATTTGGGCTCGTGACCCCACCAAACCGCCGCGGAAACGCAGTAAAACCCATGGTTTGACCGCGCATCCGCGGCCACTTGGTGAGCTCATGCTCCCAAATTTTGTCAGTAGGTTCTTCTCTGGAATTTGTGGTTTTTGGTAAATATCGTTTTGGCCCAGATTTTTTTACTGTTCACCAGTAAGTCGTGGGGCCCACTTTTTGATATTTGGTCGATCGAAATTTAAACACGTTAGTTTACAGTGCTTACATTATATCTCCGACCGGGAATGTCATTTGATCGGTAAACCGCGTTTGATTGCTATAGTTCTTTTAGACGGGTTTGCGAACGTGACATTCGTGTTGATGTTCTGTTTTGTGCTGTGATGTTGCGGATTTGTCGTGGTGGATAGCAGTGTGCAATGGTAGTACAGTTTGAGTTTATTTGTACATTTGATATTGCGAGGCGAGCGTCCAACTTGTGGACTGCCGTCACTGCCTGTTGTACAATATTCTTTTGGGGCACGACCAGGTTGCGGTCGATGTACCTATTGTACTATTTTTCATTACTGTACTAGGTTTTGCCCCCCGACGGAGTGCACGGATAGCCGGGTTCTGGGGGGCAACGGGTCCGCATCTCATGGCTTTGAGAGGCAGAGGGGTCACACTCTAGAATTGGCAGACTATTCGCCGCACTCTTGGGGGGTACAGGTTGACCCAAGGAGGGGTGCTCAAGCTACCGGATTCCGTGAAGTGCTGGGTGGTCCATTCACAATGCTGTAAGGGGGCTGCCTCGCTTCAGGTTTTGGCGGGTAACTTGCCGCACCCGTAGGGGTCTAGGTTTCATTGCACAGGCTATCCACACGACAGGGGAACGTCGGGTTTCAGCAGCGGCTCTGTGAAACCTGGGGATCCCAGATTATCTGTATTGTTCTGTGATGCTTATTACTTTTCTGTAATGTTGCATACTATCATGCCTGGAGCGATTATTGTATATTGGTTTATATACTATTAGATGTTGTATATGTTTTACACCCGCGCTAGTCCAGTCCCCGCTCTGTCGTTAGTTAAGTAACCTAACGGGTGATGACGGGACCCAGTGACGAATGCGGATGGCATATACGTACATTTTATTTTCGTTCTTTTCTGATGTGATTAATGATGGGACTGCGTTGATTCTGATCAATGCAAAGTAAAACAAACCTGTTTGCAGTTGTTGGAACAAATTTAAAAGGTGTTGTTACAAAGACGTTTCCTTTTGTTATGCATAGCGGTATTCAGTGGAATATCCTGCACCTCATTCGACGAGGCAAGGGCCGATATCCCTTCACCGGGACTGACCCCTTGGGCAGAAGTTTGCGTCAGGGTAATAACTTCACTATAGTCGATTACAAGTTGCTTTGCATAGCGGTATTCAGTGGAATATCCTGCACCTCATTCCACGAGGAAAGAGCCGAGATCCCTTTACCGGGAGTGACCTCTTTAGCAAAAGGTTTTCGCCACTATATTTTAAAAAGCTATCAGGTTCCTTCAGCGATATCAAGTTCACTACGTTAAAGGTTTTTCGCCAAAAACCAGTCGTAGCCCTCCGTCACTTCTTTTGGGTATTCAGTAGTATTCAAGCTATGTATTTTGACCAACGCCAAGGCATAGTGTTTGGTAGCTGCTGGGTATTCAATTGTTACATAGATAGATGAGTTAGTTTGGGACAGTCGTTCTGCCATTTTGGCCAACGTCAAGGGCATGTGCGGGTGGGTTCAAATTGACAAGATAGTGATGGGTAGAACTTGGCATGTGACTTATGACATTTTGACCAACGCCAAGGTTATAAGAGCATGGGGCAAAAACAATATCGAGAGTTTCTAAAGAAACTAAAACTTGCCAAGTATGCGCATACCTTCTGGAGTATGAGTAACGTGGATGCATTCCATCACGTTATCATGCGATGAGAGTTGGATCCCGATTCCCACTGATGAGTTGGTTTACTCTTCGGGTGATCCCGATTGATTCTTCTTTAGGTTTGGAGGAGAATTTGACAGGACAGTGGGTGGTTTCCGGATTAGATAAAGTGATGACCATTCTGATCTAGGTTAGAGTGCACGCAGAGTGTTTCTTTTCTCTCTCTCTTTGGCAGGGACCTTTGACCGACCCTAGACTATGACTCAGTGACCAAGTTGACCGAACCTTCTTAAAATACTGGCTTTTGGATTGTCTGAGTTGCATAAGTCATTGCCACTCCATCTTTTACCCTTTGAATTTCTCAGAACACCCGTATTACTACGGATATCCACTTCCATTGGATAGATCCATCGTATGGTTATATACGAACTCGAAGGGACTTCTTCGAGGATGGATCCAGGTTCAGAAGAAATAGAATTGGTTTATTCAGTTGTCTTTTATTATCACCTTCTCTCAGGTTGCGAGAGCTCCTTGGTCTAGGAGAGTACACCTATTACGCTTATTGGATAGTCTTATTCCAAACCATAGGCTGGTGCCGAAAGGTAGGGAATGAAGAAAACCAATTAGCCTAAGTAGGGTGTGCAGAAGGTAATATGTAAAGAAAAAATAAAGGGATTAGAAAGAGGGCAAAGTAAATTGCGACTGATATCATTCACGACCAAAACCGCGTACTTCATCGCCAATCCTATTTCATCTTTAAAAAGAATAAGGTATTATTCAGTTGTCTTTTATCATCACCTTCTCTCGATATGCGAGTACTCCTTGGTTTAGGAGGGTACACCTATTATGCTTACTGGATAGTCTTCTTCCAAACCATAGGCTGGTGCCGAACGGTAGGGAAGGAAGAAAACCATTTAGCATAACGATGGTGTACAGAAGGTAACGACTAAAGACAAATTAAGGGATTTGGAGAGATGGCAATAAAATATACGGTTGAAGTCATGAATTGGATTATGGAAGAGGCATTGCTATGAATACCAGGATACCCCTACGAAACATTTTCATGTTTCAGTGCATTGTTAAAGAAAAACTGTTTTCCCGATTAGACACTTACTCCAAGGGTATGTATTTACCAGGTTTCATTCTCATATCTGTATGGTTTTACAGATGATGATTGGGAGTAAGATATTGGGAATTAGGTGATCATCCTCATTATATCGGAATTCGTTGTAATTGGTGATATTTGAGGAAATCGCCAGGGTACAGTTTTCCACCGACAACGCACAAGTTATGAGTTGTTTAACTCAGCGGACTTATACAGAGTATTGTATGTTGTCCAGTGTCCATCAGGACAAAGGGGTAGGTCCTCGTACTATGTTCTGTTTACTTATAACTTCTCTAGTATTTAGACGAGTGTTTCGTAGAAATACAAGGTCTAAGTTTTGAGAAGTTGTGGGTATAAGAATAAAGTAGAGAAACAGGTATCACAAGTATCGGGATTCTTCAAAGAGATCGAAGATGTAGATTCTTGTGATTGGTATTCAGATGATAGTGATGGTTTTGAGAAACGTGTTTCTCTTTCAGGTTACTCATAATTAGATGGATTCCTAAGTTGAGTAATGCTGATTAGCCTCCTTCCATTAAGTTGATATGCACTGGAGACAGCTGCATGGTTTGAATATGATTCCAATTAAATTAGTGCCAAAGTTTCTATATTGGATATAGAATAGATCGTACCTTAAAAGATATTAAGGTACGGGGAGTTGTCCAGCTTATGCTTAAAACCAGACTCTGGATAACTCAGGGCACGTTTCTGTAATGGCTGTTTGTGGGTTGACCCTGGCTATGACGAGGGTTGATATTCTACCATTTGGAAGATCAATAGTAATATTGTTCTTGACTCGCCACAGTTTTAGTAAAAATGGATCTTTTTCAGAAAACAGTAGTGGGAGTATGGTAGAACTGGAAGTGATTCCAAAACCGCGAACGATTACGGAAAATTTAATAGGACCTATACATTCAATCAGGTTTGACATTCCAATAGCCACTCCGCAGGTATGGTAGGTAACCTCAGACGCCCGAGAGGTACTTCGGTAGCCTCAGAGACGGTGACAGGGAGGTTCTTATCTACCAAGACTTGACACTACTGTTGTTCCAGGATATGAGACCCGGTAGGAGGGTTGTCGTAGTCAGTGGGAGCAGCGGAAGCATAGTGGGCAAGATGCTTATATCTATTTATAGACTTGAGCAGCGGAAGCATAGTGGCAACTCACACGAGACAAATAACGATCTCAGGTCGACAGACTAACCTGTACACATGTCACATGGGAACTGCTATCTAACAATAGGTATAATACCAACTAGCATGTTCTCGGTGAGTCCATCCAGTGTACTCATAACCCAATGAGCACCTGCATACTCTCTTAGGTGACTGACTAAAACCAATGTCTTGTAAGACCGGCCACCGCCCCTCATCGGGGTCTCGATAAGTATACACTAGTTTACTCCGGAGTATCGATGCCCAGTCTCGATACTCCCGCGACTAGGGACATTTAAGGATTTGCTTATAGACCACCAACTACCACGTATATGATTGCCATCATAATGCTGATAGTCAAGAAAGAATCCTATAGGCTCTATCAACATGTAATAGTGATCTGTAATACCACATAATGCATATACATGATGATAAAGAAAAACCAGATAGCATACTATCATTTTGAGTAAGACATGTTCTACCCGTATAGGTCCTCCCTCAATCATCATAATCACCTGCTTGCAATTACAATAATTGCTTTGAGGGCACTATAGCCAACAATCTCCCACTTGCACTTAAGGCTAATTATTGCAGTGTCGTATACTCACAGCCCGTGTGATACCGAACACCCAACTTCTCTATTAATCAGTCTCACAAAGATCGTTTGTGAAACTATTGCGTTCGAGAAATAGCCTCAGTGAGTGGATCCGCTCCAATGTTTCTATCTTTAATCTCTCTATATCTCAACTTCGCGGAGCAAGACTATCTCCCGAAATGGGCAATACCTGTCTTAGAATTTATTTGGATGTTTGATGGGACCCAGTTCACAAATGAACTCCAAATCCAACAAACTTCTTAGACTGTATCATCCACTGAATTTAATCAGTATCCTGCGCCATGCCTTCCACCATATCTTCTTGGACCACCTGTCCAACATACTGTCCCTCAAAAGAAGGAAAACTATAACTCTGACAACCACTCTATCATTCAGGTCACCATGGAAGCCTGAAATGATAACCGCCTCCTGAAGGAGGCTGTCGTTACCATATTCCAAGAACATCCAGTTATGTTCATAACAGCTTCCCAACATTTCTCCAGGATTGGATTAATATATATACTTATTGCAGCCAGTGCAAAAGCAATATCTGGTATTGTACTTGACATCTCATAATTGACTCAATTTTCTAAGCAAGTGATATGCCAATCATGCAAATCCCTCTCCTCATTAGTCTAGAAGACATCTCTTTAGAGAGGGTGACTCCATCACCTGCGAGTACACCACCACGCCAGGAGTCGTCCATTCTAAAACACTTTAGAATAGTGTCAAGTACCTGAATTGGGACACTTCCCAAATCTAGATCTAAAACCAGAGATTTAGTCACCAGAATCCCTGATATTTTATCTAAATCCTATATGGAGAAAAACACCTTGTGACAATCACGGTATAACCGATCGTAGTATAGGAATATCACTTCCTATCAAGAGCATGTCATTCATATACCAGGACGTCGCTCCATACTACCTTCTTACCAGGTCCATCTCTTGTTCTGATGAAGTCAAACTCTATGACTATCACATCAAAACTAGATGATCTATCTCCGTTATACCTGCTTTAGTCTATAAATAGACATAAGCTACTTGCCCACCATGCTTCCGCTGTTCCCACTGACTACAAAAACCCTATGGCAGAGTTATATAGACGTGCACATCTAAAGCTAATTTAGAACGACGTTATACTCATCCTCCTGCCAGAACTCATAGTCTAGAACAGCAGTAGTGTCAAGTTTGGGTAATCAAAAACCTTCCTGTCACCGTCTTTGAGGAGACCGAAGTACCTCTCGGGTGCCTGAGGTTACCCACCAAATCTGCGGAGTGGCTAATGGATTGTCGAAACTAATTGAATCCTTAGGTTCTACTAAATTTTCAGTAATCGTTTGTGGTGCTGGAATCACTTCCAGTTCTACCATACTCACAGTAATGTTTTCTGAAAAGAATCCATTTTACTAAAACTGTGGCGAGTCAAGAACAATATAACTATTGATCTTGTAGATGGTATAAATTTAACCCTCGTTAAAGCCCGGGATAACCCACAAACTGCCATTACTGAAACGTGCCTTGAGTTTGTCTGGATTCTTGTTTTAAGCATCAGCCAGACTACTCCATATACCTTAACATCGTTAAGATATGAATCTATTATATATCCAGTATATAGAAACAGAGGCACTAATTTAATTGGAACCCGATTCAAAAATCATGCAGCTGTTTCCAGTGCATATCAACCAAATAGAAGAAGGCCAAGAAGCTTTACTCATCAAGGAATGCACGTACGCATGAGTAACCTGAAAGAGAAGCAAGTTCTCAAACTATTACTTACAACGGAATACCTAACACACGTATTTACATTATCGATCGCCTTGAAGAATCTTGATACTTGCAACATATGGTTCTCTACTTTATTCTTATACCTATATCTTCTCAATATCTGGAACTTGTATTTCAACGAAATACTTGTCTAAAACTAGAGAAGTCATGAGTAAACTGAATATAGTTTGAGTACCAACCCTTTTGTCCTAATGGACATCGGACAACATATAATACTTTGTATAAGTCCTCTGAGTTTAATAACTCAAACCCTGTGCGTCGAAGGTTGAAAAACTATACTATGGTTAAGAAGAATTACACCATTGTTGAATGCTCCTTACCTAACCATCAACTGATATAGGTAAATATTATAGACATAATTTCAAAAAGTTATATCTCACTTTATAAAATAAACATACAGATATATCGGTTTGAAATTGGTGCATAACAATGGATATTCAAAACCAAATATTTGTCGTTAAGCAAAACCCAGGTGATTTCCTCAAATATTACCAATTACAATGAATTCTGATATATTTTTAGGATCTAATCACCCAATTCCCAATATCTGTTGGATATAGTGCCCTCAAAGTCAATTATTGGATCGCAGGCATGTGATTGCAATGGTTGAGGGAGGACCTATACCGGTAGAACACCCTGTTTCACTACGAACATCCACTTCCATTGTCTGAGTTGCATACATCATTGCCACTCCTTCTTTTACCCTTTGCATTTCTCCAGAACACCCCGTATCACTACGAACATCCACTTCCATTGGATAAATCTATCGTATAGTTACATACGAACTTGAAGGAACGTGTTCCAAATTCGAGGATGGATTCTGGTTCTGGAGAGATTGAATAGGACTATTCAGTTGTCTTTTCCTTTTACCTTCTCTCAAGTTATGAGGGCTCCTAGGATTAGAAGAGGGTACACCTATTACGCTTATTGGATAATCTTCTTCCAAACCATAGGCAGGTGCCGAAAGGTAGGGAATGAAGAAAACCAATTAGCCTAAGTGTGGTATACAGAAGGTAATAAGTAAAGACAAATAAAGGGATTAGAAAGATGGCAAAGTAAATTGCGACTGCTATCATTCACGACCAAACCACATATTTCATCGCCACTCCTACTTCGCATTTGTATTTCTCCAGAACACTTCATATCACTACAAACATCCACTTCCATTGGATAAATCCATCGTATGGTTATATACAAACTCGAAGGAATTTATTCCAGTTCGGGGATGGATTCTGGTTCAGGAGAAATAGGAATAAGGTTTATTCAGTTGGCTTTCATCTTTACCTTCTCTCAGGTTGCGAGTGCTCCTAGGATTAGGACAGTACACCTATTACGCTTATTGGATAGTCTTCTTCCAAATCATAGGCTGGTGCCGAACGGTGGGGAAGGAAGAAAACCATTTAGCCTGAGGATGGTGTACAGAAGGTAATGAGTAAAGACAAATAAAAGGATTTGGAGAGATGGCAAGGAGATATACGGTTACAGTCATGAATCTGGATAATGGAAGAGGCACTACTATGAATACCCAGATACCCCTTCGAAACATTTTCATGTTTCAGTTTCACTATATGTTGTTAATTGAAAACTGATTTCCCAATTAGATCCTTACTCCAGGGTATGTATTTACCAGGTATGATTCTCACATCTGTATGGTTTTACAGATGATGAGTCGGAGTAAGTTATTGGGAATTAGGTGATCATCCTCATTATATCGGGATCGTTGTAATTGGTGATATTTGAGGAAATCGCCTGGGTTTCGCCAGACGCCAAATATTTGGTTTTGAATATCCGTTGTTATGCATCAATTTCAAACTGATATATCTGTACTTTTATTTTATAAAGTGAGATATAAATTTTTGAAATTATGTCCATGACATTTACCTATATCAGTTGATGGTTAGGTAAAGAGCATTAAACAGCGGTGTAATTCTTCATAACCATAGTACAGTTTTCAACCTACGACGCACAGGGTTTGAGTTATTCAACTCAGGGGACTTATACAAAGTATTGTATATTGTCCAGTGTCCATTAGGACAAAGGGGTTGGTCCTCGTACTATATTCTGTTTACTTATGACTTCTCAAGTTTTAGACAAGTGTTTCGTAGAAATACAAGGTCCATGTTTTGAGAAGTTATAGGTACAAGAATAAAGTAGAGAACCATGTGTTGCAAGTATCAGGATTCTTCAAGGTGATTGAAAAAGTAGATACTTGTATTTGGTATTAAGTTGATAGTAATGGTTTTGAGAACTTGCTTCTCTTTCAGGTTACTCATATCTAGATGCACTCCTAAGTTGAGTAATGCTGATCGGCCTCTCTCCATTTAGTTGACATGCACTGGAGACAGCTGCATGATTTGAATTTGGTTCCAATTAAATCAGTGCCTCTGTTTCTATATTGTATATAGAATGGTTAATATCTTAACGATGTTAAGGTATATGGAGTTGTCCGGCTTATGCTTAAAACCAGACTCTGGATAACTCAAGGCACGTTTCTGTAATGGCAGTTTGTGGGTTAACCCGGGCTATGACGAGGGAACTTTCTACCATCTGAAAGATCAATAGAGATATTGTTCTTGACTCACCACATTTTTAGTAAAATGGATTTTTTTTTCAGAAAACAGTAGTGGGAGTATTGTAGAACTGGAAGTGATTCCAGAACCACGGACGATTACTGAAAATTTAATAGGACCAAAAGATTCAATCAGGTTTGACATTCCATTAGCCACTCCGCAGATATGGTGGGTAATCTCAGGCGCTCGAGAGGTACTTCGGTATCCTCAAAGAAGGTGACAGGGAGGTTCTTATTTTCCCATACTTGACACTACTGTTGTTCCAGACTATGAGACCCGGCAGGAGGATGAGTATAGTGTCGTTCTAAACTAGCTTTATAAGTGCACGTGTATATGACTCTGCCAGAGGGTTGTTGTGGTCAGTGGGAGCAGCAGAAGCATAGTGGACAAGTAGCTTAAGTCTATTTATAGACTAAAGCAGATATAGCGGAGATAGATCATATATTTTTAATGTAACAGTCATAGGTTTTGACTTCATCAGAATAGAGGATGGATCTGTTAAGAAGGTAGTATGGTGTGATGTCCTGGTATTTGGATGACATACACAAAGTAGGAAGTGAAATTCATATACTACGATCGGTTATACTATGGTTATCATACAGTGGTTTCTCTACATAGGATATGGATAAAATATCAGGCATTCTGGTACTAGATCTATGGTTTTAGATCTAGATTTGGGTGGTTTCCCAATCTGGGTACTTAGACAGTATTCTAAGGGTGTTTTAGAATGGACGACTCCTGGCATGGTGGTGGAATGGTAATGTACCTGCAGGTGATGGAGTCACCCTCTCTAAAAGTGTCTTACAGACTAAAGGGGAGAGGGATGTGCATGATTGGCATATTACTTGCTTAGGCAATTGAGTCAATCATGAGATGTCAAGTACCACACCAGATGTTGTTTTTGCACTAGATGCAATAAGTTTATATATTGATCCAATCCTGGAGAAACGTTCGGAAGCAGTTTATGAACATAAGTGGATATTCTAGAGATATGATAACGCAGCCTCCTTCGGGAGATGGTTATCATTCCAGGCTTCCAAGGTGACCTGGATGACAGAGTGACTGTCAAAGTTATAGTTTTTCCCTCTGACAGGGGGCAGTAGTTTCGACAGGTGATCTAAGAGGACACTGAGGGAGGCATGGCGCAGAATACTGATTAAATTCAGTTGACAATACAGTCTAAGAAGTTTTCTGGATTTGGAGTTCATTTATGAACTGGGTCCCATCTGATATCCAGACATATTCTAAGACAGGTATTGCTCATTTCGGGAGATGGCTTTCTCCGCGAACTTGAGATAAAGAGAGACATAGAAAGAAACATCAGGGTGGATCCACTCACTGAGGCTATTTCTCGAACGCAATAGTTTTACAAACGAGCTTTGTGAAACTGATTAGTAGAGGAGTTGGGTGTTCGGTATCACACGGGCTGTGAGTATGCGACATCGCAATAATTAGCCTTAAGTGCAAGTGGGAGATTATTGGATTTAGTGCCCTCAAAGTCAATTATTGGATCGCAGGCACCTGATTGCAATGATTGAGGGAGGACCTATACCGGTAGGACAGTCTTACTCGAGATGATAGTATGCTATCTAGTTTGTCTTTCTCATCGTGTACATGCTTCAGGTGACATTACAGATCACTATTACATGTTGATAGAGCCCATAGGATTCTTTCTTGACTACCAGCAGTATGATGGCGATCATATACGTGAGAGTTGGGTAGTCTATAAGTACATCCTTAAAGTGTCCCTAGTCGTAGGAGTTTCGAGACTGGGCATCGATACTCCATGAGTAGACTAGTGTATACGGATCGAGACCCCGACGAAAGGCGGTGGCTGGTCTCACAAGCCATTGGTGTCAGTTGGTTCACCTAAGATGTATACAGGTGCTCATTGGGTTCTGAGTACACCGGACGGACTCGCAGGGGCACTGCTGATTGGTACTATACCTATCGTCAGGAGCAGTTCCCAGGTGACATGAGTACAGCTTAGTCCATTGACTTGACACTGCCACTTTGCCTCAAGTGTGTTCCCACTGTTCTTTGATTGCTACCCTACCACGGCTCAAAGGAGTCATGCAAACAGGTAGTAGTTGGGTGCAGTCCCGAAGTACTTGGAGGCAGTAGCGGTTAGATAGGATTCGTCTCTCCCGGTATTGGGGGTTGATATCGCGCTGTGTCTAGAGAGCCATTACACAAAGTCTTTGGCCAAGGCAAGTGAGATTTACTGGTAGTTATTCCAGTAGTTTCTCAAGGTGTTCTGTGCTACGCTCTGACACGACTTGTACCGCTATTGGGGGTCTGACGTTTACCATCGCCCTAGGCCCGATTTACGATACTCATAGACGAACAGACAGGACTGTACGGAGATTGTCACAGATAGGCTCAGTAGGGTTTCAAGATGAGTTCGCTCGGCAGCTTCCCTTTCACTCAATACATGGGCAGCCGTTACGTACAACTAGTACCACTGACGTGCTTGTGGTTAAACCCACTGCCAGCGTATTGACGGGTCTTTAGAGTCCCCCACAGAAAGTTTCCCAAGTTCGTGCGAAACGTTGTAGAGGACGTATGGTTTTATGGCAGGGTTCGATCATATACGTGCACTTATGCACGGATCATGATCAGACGGATCATACTAGTGGGCTTTGGTTTAAGCCGGATCCTAGTATTATATTTGTTGGATTACTTTCGTCTCGAAGTATTCGTATTCAGTCGGAATACGAATGCGGGTATGTATATACAGGTGAGGGGTATTCTTGTGATCCGTCATGAGTTTACTTTAGAAGATGTCATTCTATTTATTGTGTTAAACATTTGGATTAATGTTTATTAAGTGGAAATTGTAAGTGCTGGTCATGATCAAGAGCATTAAATGTAGCATATGCTTTATTGGTGACTCATGGTGTGTTTTATTGTGCCATGACCATTTTCTTGATTGATTTGTGGTGTGAGATAAGATGTGGAGAGAGAGAGGGCAGCCACAAGAGGTGGGGGTTTTCTCTTGAGATTATATTGTTGGAGCTCTCACATTTTATCTCATAAGTTTTTAGCAATGCCACTTTCTTCTCTAGCTTCATTTTGTGCTCACAACTTCTTCTCCAATGGCTTCTTCTTCAACCTCCACTCATCCCTCTCATGAGTTGAGAATTCATGGGTGTATTGAGACAAAGTTATCACACACATTCTCTACTTCACCTTGGACATGTCGGCTAGTAAACTTCATGTCCGAGTTTCTTCGGTTTGAAGCGGGAGCCCGTATAAAGAATCCTCGACGTGGAGCCATTTCGACGAGCGAGATCGGAGAGCGAGTTTGTTCGGGGGCAGCCGCAAGGAGCGTGGCGAAGAGATTGAAGACCGAAGGACATGGATCGATCGGTATAATCTCTTCAAACTCTTTTCTGTATTACTAGTATAGGGTTAATGGCACGATCCGGGAATCGGGTTGCTTTAACGCCAAGTTTGAAAAAATTTTGTTCCGCATTTGGTCTCGGATTGACGGCCGGGGCGCTGTCGTAACCCTACATGACATCAGAGCCACGCCATTAACCCTACTAACTAGTTTGCACAAGGTTAAAATCTCGATTGACAAATTTTTCCGAATCACGAAACTATGTTCATGTGCTTGCTGTCGATTTTCAAAGTTGTTCTAAAAAAATTTTTAGGTATCTTAGAATTATGTGCAAGCAATACTAGAGCTACAGAAAAAATTTGGAGACCTAATTCCAAAATTCCACCGCCGAACCGGAGTAAAATGTCGCATTTTGCGGCCCTTCCGCTGCTCTTTTTGGGCTACAATACCCCAAAATTTTCTGGGGCTCTAGTTCATGAAAATATGATTTTTGTGATATATAGTTTTGTCCTGGATTTGTTTGAGTGTTGGATTTGCATTTGGGGCCTATTTGGAAAAGTTTAGTCGGTCGAAATTTTAAATGTGTATTTTTCAAGACTTCCATTACTATCTGCGACCGTGAATGTCATTTGATCGGTACAACTTGTCTAATCGTTATAGTCCTTTTAGACGGGTTTGCGAACGTGACATTCACGTTGATGTTCTGTGTTGTGTTGTATGGTTGCGGATTTGTCGTGGTGGATAGCTTGCGTGCAATGGTAGTGCAGTTTGGATTTATTTGTACATTTGATATCGCGGGGCGAGCATCCGACATGTGGACTGTCGTCACTGCATGTTTGTATATTATTTTTTTAGGAAACGACCGGGTTGAGGTCGATGTCATCGTTGTACATATTATCTTTTTTGTACTAGGATTACCTCGCGGTTGTCACGACCCGAAATAGCACGTGACTGGCACTTGAATCATATGAAGTCTATAGGACCACATCTAATTCAAGTAAGCCAAAAGCCCGGAAATCTAAAACCATTTTGGAGAAATGTTTTAGTAAAATAAGCCGAATATGCATTTTTAAAATCACGAGTCTTTTCTGAAAATTTCGGCAGAGTTTCCTTTGTAAATAATGGTCCCGAACGGGGTACAACATGATAAATATATACATGAATGAAAAAGGCATCCCCAAGCGGGAGCTAGCTCTTCGTCAATCGACGGTCACAACCACGCAAGCAATATAATATATAACGCCAAAGGGCGAGGATCAAAACTGAAAGGAAACTCACAAACAACATGAAAACCCATAATAATACAATGCGCGACTCTAAGGTCGAAAGAATAATACAACTGGTCTCTAGTCTGAAACAAAATACAAGTCTGGTTGATGGAGTTTCTAGATACAACTGAATAAAATAAGTACAATGGTGGTCACGATGCAAGTGAACCCACCAACCAAAGAAATCACCCGAAAGGAAGTAGTGTGCCAGCAGAGCCGTAATGAAACCTGTACGGCAAAACCTGCAAGAAACTGTGGCACAACGGGGGTGAGTTGCCAACTCGTGAGTAGAAAACATCACCGAGCAAAAATCGTATGTATGACACAATCCTAGGTCAATACGATCAATAATATATATAACCTCAAATGATAAGTCTGAAGCATGAAAAGGTGGCAAGGGTAAATATCTAAACATAGTGTAATCCCATGTGCTCGTGTCAGTGCCTCAGGTAACAATATATCATATGTATGAGGTATGAATGTAATGTAATGAAATGAGTGAGACAATTGTTTTCTTTATTTAATAAGATATATGTATGTATATAAATCGAGTAACATCAATGAAATCAACAGAGAAATCCGTGTCAAGCATCGACACAAAACATAAATCCCAATATCTCAATATCTCAGGCTCCGGCTACCCGAACTGGCCTGTATCATCAAATCTCAATATCTCAGTGTCTCAAATCTCAATATCTCAAATCTCAATATCTCAGGCATCCGTATCATCTGCGGGATCGGCCCGCGGGCTCCGGCAGAACGGATCAGCCTATAACCATCTCATGACTCCGGTCGGTATCCTCCGGATAACCGACGAGTCCAAAAATATCACCGATAGGTAGTGCCCCCTGCTAGGATCATCATCCTCCATGAAATTACTCTCGCCTCGGGGTACCTCACCGGGTCCACCATGTACCCGCAGACGGCTCATACAACTCCTCGAATCGGGTCTCGAAATCCAACTCATAACCGAGAAAACATCATGGTGGACGACTCATACATCACGAGAAAACCGCACTTTTCATTTTAAAAGAAAGAGATAGAGAAGTTTATTTATATTCTTGCGGTTTTCTCCCAAATCTAGGAAATCTCATGAAAATCTGAAATCCAATCATCAATAGCAAGTAAACAGTGAATATCGGCATAAAACTCCATAATACTGCATAAAAGTGAATAATAAATATGCAAGGAGTATCACACTATCAGCTAACAGGCGATATCAATCAATTAATATTCTCTAAAGTGTACGTGACATGGCAATTACCGATGATGATGTATGTGAGCCGGCAAGTAAGTGTATATAGAACATACGCATCATCGGTAATAGTGTTGGTGTCCTAACAGCATGATTTCAATATTAACATATGAAAACACAATATAAGCATGCAATGCGAGCAGCAAGAATATGCGGGAGCTGAATATCAAATACAGGATAACGAATCTGCATATGTCTAAATATGAGTCGTACAGTTTTGCCATTTGAAAATAATACGAATCGTGTGTTCAGAAAATAGGGACTACGGTGTTTTTAAGAAAATGTACGTCCTTTGAAATATCCGTAGAATCCCTTGGCATGTCTTTAAAATACTCACGATTCGTTAGTTTTGAAATTGGTATGACTCGAAGCTAATCTATCATTTATAAGTAAACTGCAGGACTAAACTAAAAGGATGATCGAAAGGTAAGGAAACCGCCTAATATCTGAGTCGATACATAAATATATATATAAATATAACAGTCGGTGATCCCGCCTCAATATTATCCCATACGATACAATACCTATAATATAATATCCTCAAGTCAAGAGTGCGGATCTATCATCAATATAAAGCTCGTACGGTAAATCCGTCGTACGGCCTCCCAAATCTGGGTACGGGTCAAATATCATATTTATCTCACTATTCAACTGGTATCCTCTTTATCAAATATCATGATCCAGGGTACTAATCTATGTCTAGTACAACACTGATACCATTTATGTATATGCATGCGTGTGTATGAAAACACCACGTCGAAAGGACCCGCTAAAACTGTTGGAGATAGTGCCCTCAGAGTCAATTATTGGATCACAGGCACGTGATTGCAATGATTGATGGAGGACCTATGCCAGTAGGACAGTCTTACTCAAGATGATAGTATGCTATCTGGTTTACCTTTATCATCGTGTACTGCTTCAGGTGACCTTGCAGGTCACTATTACACGTTGATAGAGCCCTTAGGATTCTTGCTTGATGACCAGCAGTATGATGGCGATCATATACGTGGGAGCTGGGGTCTATAAGCACATCCTTAAAAGGTCCCTAGTCGTGGGAGTTTCGAGACAGGGCATCGATACTCCAGAGTAGACTAGTGTATACAGTCGAGACCCCGACGAGTGGCGGTGGCCGGTCTCACAAGCCACTGGTGTCAGTTGGTTCACCTAAGATGTATACAGGTGCTCATTGGGTTATGAGTACACCGGACAGGACTCGCCGGGAACATGCTAGTTGGTCTTATATCTGACGTCGGATAGCAGTTCCCTGGTGACATGTGTACAGGTTAGTTCATTGACCTGAGATCGTCATTTGTCTCGTTTGAGTTCCTACTGTACTTTGATTACTACCCTACCACGCTCAAAGGAGACGTGCAAACAGGTTTTAGTTGGGTACAGTCCCGAGCCACATGGAGGCAGTGAGCGGATCTGCAGGGGTTCGTCTCTCCCGGTATTGGGGGTGAGGTCGCGCTGTGTCTCGGAGAGCCATTACACGAAGTCCTTGGCCAAGGCAGGAGATTTACTGGTAGGTATTCCAGTAGTATCTCAGGGTGTTTTGGGCTACACTCCGACATGACTTGTACCGCTTTTGGGGGTCTGACTTTTACCAACCCCATAGGCCCACCATGCGATGCTCATAGACGAACGGACCGGACTGTACGGATATTATCACTGACAGGCTCAGTAGGGTGTCAGGATGAGTTCGCTCATCGACGTCCCTTTTGGTCAATACCTGGTAGCCCGTTATGTATGGCTAATACCTCTGACGTGCTAGTGGTTAAATCCACAACCAAAGTATTGACGAGTATTTAAAGTCCTCCACAGACCGTTTTCTCAAGTTTCGGACGAAACGCTGTAGAGGATGTATAGAGATATGGCAGGGTTCGATCATGTATGTGTGGTATTGTTGGATATAGTGCCCTCAGAGTCAATTATTGGATCACAGGCACGTGATTGCAATGATTGAGGGAGGACCTATACCAGTAGGACAGTCTTACTCAAGATGATAGTATGCTATCTGGTTTATCTTTATCATCGTGTACTGCTTCAGATGACCTTACAGGTCACTATTGCACGTTGATAGATCCCTTAGGATTCTTGCTTGACGGCCAGCAGTATGATGGCGATCATATGCGTGGGAGCTGGGGTTTATAAGCACATCCTTAAAAGGTCCCTAGTCATGGGTGTTTTTGAGACAGGGCATCGATACTCCAGAGTAGACTAGTGTATACAGTCGAGACCCCGACGAGGGGCGGTGGCCGGTCTCACAGGCCACTGGTGTCAGTTGGTTCACCTAAGATGTATACAGGTGCTCATTGGGTTATGAGTACACCGGACAGGACTCGCCAGGAACATGCTAGTTGGGATTATACCAGACGTCAGATAGCAGTTCCCTGGTGACATGTGTACAGGTTAGCTCATCGACCTGAGATCGTCATTTGTCTCGTGTGAGTTCCCACTGTACTTTGATTACTACCCTACCACGGTTCAAAGGAGTCGTGCAAACAGGTTTTAGTTGGGTACAGTCCCGAGCCACATGGAGGCAGTGAGCGGATCGGCAGGGGTTTCGTCTCTCCCGGTATTGGGGGTGAGGTCGCGCTGTGTCTAGGAGAGCCATTACACAAAGCCCTTGGCCGAGGCAGGAGATTTATTGGTAGGTATTCCAGTAGTATCTCAGGGTGTTCTGGGCTACACTCCGACACGACTTGTACCGCTTATGGGGGTCTGACTTTTACCAACCCCCTAGGCCCACCATGCGATACTCATAGACGAACGGACCGGACTGTACGGATATTGTCACTGACAGGCTCAGTAGGGTGTCAAGATGAGTTCTCTCATCGACGTCCCTTTTGGTCAATACTTAGTAGCCCGTTACGTACGGCTAATACCTCTGACGTGCTAGTGGTTAAATCCACAGCCAAAGTATTAACGAGTCTTTAGAGTCCCCCACAGACAGTTTCTCAAGTTTCGGGCAAAACATTGTAGAGGCCGTATGTTATATGGCAGGGTTCGATCTTATACGTGCGGTATTGCACGGATCATGATCGGATGGATCATACTAGTGGGCTTTGGTTTAAGCCGGATCCTAGTATTAGATTTGTTGGATTACTTTAGTCTTATCGCATTCGCATTCAGTCGGAATGCGGGTGCAGGTATGTATATACAGGTGAGGGGTATCCATGTGATCCGTCACGAGTTTACTTTATATGTTGCCGGATTTTCTTTGTTATGGCAAACATTTGGATTAATGTTTGCTTAAGGAAATAATGAGCTAGAAATCATCATGACAATGCATTAATGTGACATAGACTTATTGTTAGTGTATATGCCCTAGAGGCCATTATTGTATCATACTAGTTTGTATATTACTTAATGGAAGCTTGGGATATTCACCTTGTTTGTACAATCTTGCTCAAAATAGTAGTATGCTACTTGGTTTGTTTCTACTTCAATGTGTACACGTGTTTATACACATTAGTGGAGCCCTTAGGATCTTTGCTTGATTACCAGCGATGTGATGGAAGTCACACTAGTGGGGCTGGGTAATCTATAAGCACATCCTTATGCAGGTCCCTAGTCGCAGGACTATCGAGTTAGGGCATCGATACTCCGGAGTAGACTAGCGCATGCGCTTCTCATCCCAGTGTGGGAGACGGTCTGTCCCACAGCCGTCAGTACGTCGTACTTAAGATAGTATGTGGGTGCTCGTTAGGTTACGGGTACACTGGTGTAACCCTTCGAAAATCGTTTAGGCAGTTTTTCGGTAATCGGCAAATTTTTCGGCTTTTCCGTAAAAAGTCAAAATAGGTATTTTTCATTGTAGACCTAATTATACAAAATTTAGATAAGATATTACTATAATTTTGTCACTAAAATGTCACTTATAATTTCCTAGTTAAATAAAAAAAAATTCGTAATTAATTATTTTTATTATTATTTTAAGCCTTTTTAAATACATTAAATTAGTGATAAATACAAATTTAATTAGGTAAATTTCATAATTAGGAGTCTTTATAAGCTAAAATATGGTGTTAATAAAATTATATCATGACTTGCAAACTTTTGGTTTTAGGGTTGGAAATTTTATGAAAAAATGATGTAAAATAAGGTTTTTTTTGTAAATTGTTGATATGAAAGCATTAAATGATAACATGGGGTGTTTATTGACCTAGAAACTTCTCCAAATTTCCCTACCTCCTCACCCTTACCTGCTGGCCGACCCCCAAAGCTGCAGATTTCCCTCTCTTCCCACTTCATTTTGCTTCAATTTTCATGCCAAATTCAATAAAAATTCACAAATTTCCATCTCAATTCAAAGCCAAACCCTAATCCACTCTCTCCTCAACAAAATTTAGTTCAAAACTAGGAGAAAGGAGGCTTCTTTGGTGGCTTGATCATGGTAGGTTTCCACTTGTGGGGTAAAATCCTAAACTAGTTTGCTAACTTGTAGTTAATTGTGCAAAAAATTCAATTTTTAAGTATTAATTTAGGTTTAAATTCTTGTTCATGAAAATCAAGAATGGGATTTGATGTTGAACTAGGGTTTGAAGCATGGTTGTTAGAGTTAAGTTAGGGCTTTGGTTACCTAATTGATTAGAGTGGTTAATTGTGTAATGATGCGCTCGCTAAATCATTAAATTTCGATGTTTGCATCGAATCGGTATTGAATTTGCTTAATAGATTTTTACAAAAATTAGAATGCGATCAAATTGTGTTATGTTAGCGATATAATTAGCTTCGTATAGGAATATTAGAGTGCACGAACGTGGGGTTTCGTCTAGTCGGGTTGTAGTTTTGTCGATTTCCCCGAAATGACGATTCTAGTTAAAGGTTAGCGATTTTCGTGCGTTTTCCCGCGCACCGAGTGAATGCTATGTTTAATTCGAGAGCGTCGATAATTGTATATTGTGACTTGCATCGTTTTAGGTTTTTTAATCTTATGCTTGGTATTGTGCAAATATAGGATCGGTCGGGGAAACGTCGGACACGGCGCGTAAAGGCAAGGCGGTGGTCGGATCGGATTAGCAAGGCATTCAGGTGAGTAGATGTATTCATCTATGGGGGAATCGTCTGGATGGCACGAGGCGCCCCCCCCCTAGTTAGGATTACCCTACTTTTTGCAATATTTATATTGTTAGCTAGCTTATCCATTCATGTACACTGCATACCCTTATAGCGAACAGTGTATTAGATTGCATGGACATTCATCTATACTTATGCGATATCACTTCGTAGGACACGAACACCATTACCATTGGCATCTGTTGCATGCGCGCTATTCATGTGACACAAACGCCTTTGGTAATTGCCATGCCACGTGCACTATAGAACCTGTTTAACTTAATAACGCCATTTGCATTCATACATGATATATGGAATTTCATAGCATGCATATACCTCGCATTACCATCATATCTACATAGATTTCTAGCCAAAACTCACATCATATACAATGATATCATAGACATTTATCATATACAACATGTGAACATTATGATTTTCTTGAGGATTTCAGTATTGCTGCGATTTCTGGATTTTGGGGAAAACCGCAAGAATTTAACAAAAGCTTATATTTATCATTTTTAAAACAAAGTTGCGGTTTTCTCCTGATGTATGTGTCGTCCACCATGAGTTTTCATGTTTTCTGTTGGATTTCGAAACCCGATTCGAGGAGTGGATGAACCGTCTCGGGTACATGGTGGGCCCGGTATGGTATCCCGGGGCAAGAAGATCGAGTTGTAGACGATGAGCCTGGCAGGGGAAGACTACCTACCGGTGATGTCTGGCGCGGCGGATATCCGGAGGATACCGACTGTTGTCGTGAGATTTGATGACATGGGCCAATCCGAACTGACGGAGCCCGATATTGAAACAGATATGATTCCTATTTGGTATAGATGCTTGACACGGGTTTTCAGATAATTTCTTGATGGTACTTAGCTATTATACAGATATTCATTTTCTAAAGTTAATAATTCAATACCCTTAGCAATTTAAAACACTTAAAGACTTAATAATGACATTTCATACCTGTGCATGCATACTAGAGATATTATATCACATATGGACATGCATGTTGTGGTGCATTGCGTGCATTCTTACAATTGCCTTATTAGATGTTATATTTACTCACGAGCTGGCAACTCACCCCCGTTGTGCCACAGTGTCTTGCAGGTCGGACCCGTCACCCTTGTAGCGGCGGGCTATCTTATCATCAGCTCCTTTTGTTCAGACTCGCAACATCGCCCGTAGGTGGGTTGCGAGCACACTTTATTTCTTTTTACTCTATCATTGTATCTAGTATTCTCCATCTACCACTTTATATTGTATATGTGACCTAGTGGTGAGACTGAGAGGTTGTATATTTGTGGTTTCTTTTGGGTCGAGCTCACTTGAGCCGGCGATGTGTTTTCTGATGTTTTGCGTTTCTTTTATGCTCTTTTCTTGATATGGTTATTATATTGCATGTGGTTGTGATCCGCCTTGGGCGAAGAGCTAGCTCCCGCTTGGGGATGCCATTTTATGATTACAGGTTTATTATCTTGTTGTACCCATTTTGGGGGATAGAAAATACAGGGGAGACTCTGCCGAAATTTTTGGAAATTTTTTGATGTTTTAAAAAGGGATTCTATGCAACTTAAATGATTTTAAAAACCGTATTCATTAAAGGTTTTCCTTCATTCTCTTTTGATTTTGGTTTAGATTTTTCTGGGCTTTGGCTGACTTAGGTTACGGTACGCCTTTAGACGTCTCGTAATCTAAGTGCCAGTCACGTTCCGTACTTTCGGGTCGTGACAACTGGACAGGACTCGTCGGGAACTGACTAGTTGGTATTATACCTATCGTCAGTTATCAGTTCCCAGGTGACATGAGTACAGCTTAGTCCGCTGACTTGACACTGTCACTTCGCCTCGAGTGTGTTCCCACTGCACTTTGATTACTACCCTACCACGGCTCAAAGGAGTCGTGCAAACAGGTAGTAGTTGGGTGCAGTCCCGAGGCACTTGGAGGCAGTGACGGTTAGACAGGATTCGTCTCTCCCGGTATTGGGGGTTGACATCGCGCTGTGTCTAGGAGAGCCATTACACAAGTAGTCCCTGGCCAGGGCAAACGAGATATACTGGTAGGCTTCCAGTGTTATCTCAGGGTGTTTTGGGCTTCACTCCGACACGACATGTACCGCTATTGGGGGACTGACGTTTACCGCCCCCTAGGCCCGCCATGCGATGTATCAGACGAACAGACTGGACTGTACGAAGAATGTCACATTCAGGCTCAGTAGGAGTTCAGATGGGTTTCACATCGTCGGTCTTCTTGTCGGCATCTACCTGGGGACCGTTACGCACAGCAAGTGCCGCTTGCGGTCTGTGGTTAAACCCACTGCCAGCGTAGTGTCGAGTCTTTAGAGTCCCACACAGAAAGCTATTCGCCTTTAGGCAAAAGAGTAGAGGTCGCATGGTTTTGCGGCAGGTCGCATGGTTTTGCGACAGGGTTCGGTCACATCCGTGCACTTGTGCACGTACAGTGTCCGGACAGTAGACACTAGCGGGCTTTGGTTTAAGCCAGATCCTAGTGTATGTATTGGGATTTGATTTATCCAGTTTGTATTCGTGTTTCTCGGAACGTGGATGCGGGTGTGTATGCACAGTTGACGGAGAGACAGAGGCGGAGGATTCTCATTAGGGTTGTTGACCGTTGACAGTTGACTATTGACTTTTTGCTCAACCCTAATGAGAATATGATATGTGATTAACAATTATATTAATTAAGTATTATGGTGACATGGTTGTTGAGGGATTGACTTTGTTGACTTGTTGACTTTTGTTGACTTGTTGACTTTGTTGACCGGTTGACTAGGCTTGACTAGTTGACCATCATGATAACTATAGCTATCATTTCATGGCAAAGACTTTTGCTTGCATGCTCTTTTATGCAAAATGAGTGCATGAAATGATATGGCTATGGTTGGTTAAACCATCACATAATACTTGATTGATATGAGGTGTTGTGATTGTTTTGGATTATGAGAGCCAAATGAGAAAAGTCTTCTCTCATTATTTCATGCTCATTCTCTCTCTTGTTCTTGAGCTCTCATCTCCTTCCTCTTGCTCTCCCTCACTTGACTCTATGGTTCACTTGTCTCATGAGTTGAGAACCAAGAACCATAGATTAAATCCCATACAAACTCTTCTCTACTCACTCTAGTTCACAAGGTTTAGCAAACCGAGTGAACTAGTTTCTTCAAAGTTCGAAGAAGGAGCCAAAGGTTGAAGCTTTCAGGTGGATCTATCTTCAGCGCAAGGAGACGACGGGGAGATGCCGATTCGGACGACCATCGAAGCTTGAAGACGAAGGAGTTTGAGAAAAAGAAAGGTATAACCCCCTAACCGAGTAGTTAGCAACTCGTAGTTAGGTTGTTAGTTAGATGTTTAACAAAGATCCGGGTTTTAAGTCCATGTTACCACCTCTAAGAAAATCGTTTTTCATCAAATTCCGCATGCCCGAAAGTACCGGGAGAGGTAGCATGGACTTACAGTGGTATCAGAGCCTAGTTAAACTCTATCTAACATGTTAGCAAAGTAGCTAGAAGATCGATCAATGAAAAGTCGCAAAACGAACCCAAAACTGTCAAAGTTTCTGCCGAAATTATTTCTGTTCAAAAGTTGGTAATTTTCATCTTAAAATTCGGCTCAGGCTTTTGTTAGAATAACCACCAAATTTGGTCCCACGATCGATTCAAAGCGCCGCGGAAACACGGCGAGAGCATGCTCCCGCCGCGGTTCCGCGGCCGAGTTGACTCGGTCGGGGTCCATCTTTGGTGCAGTGTATTTCTGGGGTTGTTTTGGGATTTTTGGAATATGTATTTTCTGCCCAGATTTTCCAGAACGAAAATTTTGTGTTTGGGGCCTATAAATCCGTATTTTTGATCGAACTTCTAAAAGACTTAAGCTGACGGGTTTTTCTGTGATGTGATATTTGTATTGAACGTCTGCTAATCGCTATATGTCGATTAGTGGGGGTTATACAAATCTGTGATCTGTAATGTTATTGGAATGTGTATATGAATTCATTGGATTGTCGCGGGTGAATAGCCGGGGGTTGTGAGACGAGAGTTTTCTTTTCTTTCAATTCATGTAAATTTGTAAATTGATGTAATAATTATTTGTATGGCCGCACAACCGGGTCGGGGTTGTAGCCGTCATTGTATAATTTCTTTTTACTGTTTTTGCTCCTAGGATAGACCCATGGAGGGGGTGCACAAACTACCGGGTATGCCGAAGTGCCGAGTGGCCTACTCACGGGGATGAGGGAGGTTACTTCGCTTCGGGTACTTGGAGGGTAGTTTGCCGCACCCGTAGGGGTCTTGGGTGGGGTTTTGGCTATTCACCGCGACCGTGTAATCTGCTTTTCGTTACAGGCTCGTACGAATTGCGGGTTCCTAGTATATCCAATGTGTTCATCTGTGATCTGAAATGTCTATCATTGCAATATATCTATATATGATATTATTTAGGCATTGCTTATGTTTTACAGCCGCGCTAGCCCAGCCCCCGCTCTGTCGTTAGTTAAGTAACCTAACGGGTAATGACGGGGCCCCGTGGCGAATGCGAATGGCATAAGCGTACGTCATATTTTGGTTGTTTTCTGCAATGGTAGGATTAAATGATGGGACGCATTAAAAGAACTAATGCAAGAATATCACGCATTAAAAGAACTAATGCAAGAAAATAAACCAAGTAAAAGTCGTTGGAACACTTTCGAAAAACCACTCGGTTCTTTTCAAAACTAACTTTTAAATGCGGAGCTTGAGCCACTCCTTTTAAAAGCTATCTCATTCCATCGATCATATCAAGTTCACTACGTTCACGGTTTTGCCAAAACCATTCGTAGCCATCCATCATTTCAGTTAAATATTCGGTAGTATTCAAGCTATGTATTTTGACCTCACGCCAAGGCATAGTGATTGGTAGCTGCCGGATATTTATCTGTTGCATAGATAGAATGCGTTGGTTTGGGACAGCCGTACTACCATTTTGGCCTACGTCAAGGGTAGGTATGGGTGGATTCAAATTAACCTGGATAATGATGGGAAGAACTTGACATGTGACTTATGACATTTTGACCTCACGCCAAGGTCATAAGAGCATAGGGCAAAAATCCACATCGGGAGTTTCAAAAGAACTGAAACTTGCTAGTGTTGCATACCATTTGGAGTGTGATGATTCTGGTAGGATTCCTTCAGTTTCGTCACGTGATGATATTTGGATCCCGATCCTACTGTGAGTATATGCTACTCCTCGGGAAATTTCTCACTAAACGATCAATGCTATAAACCTAGTAGGTGTCTAGAAAAGTGTTAGCGGGGCTACGCCCCCAGGGAAAAGAGGTTATTTAATTAAGGAACTTCGCGAAAGCGTTGGAAAACCTCCCTCGAAGTACCGACACTGGCCTGGCTGAACGGTTAAGCAAGTATTGTACGGTGAGATTGATCCTAACTAATTCTTCGTTTTTGGTTTGAGGAGGGATTCGAGAAACAGTGGGAGCCATCCTGTTTAGACAAACTAAAAACCACTCTAAACTTGCAAGAGCATCATGCTAAGTGTTTCTTCTTCTCTCTCCTAATTGCAGCGACCAATCGAAATGACTGGACTTAAGTTACTTCTATATAAAAACATACTGACAGGGCCAAACTACAAAGATTGGCTCAGGAATGTCAAAATGGCAATCACTTACGACAAGCTGGGGTATCTTCTTACCACCAAAGCTCCCCCTGTCCCTGGTCCCACTTCCAGCGTCGCGGATAAGGAAATCCGTAAGACTTGGGAGATTGATAGCGCGAAGGCCAAGTGCCTCGTACTTGCCTCTATAGACAATGAACATCAGAGGAGGCACGAGAATATGGACTTGGAATCCATATTTCTTCATACAAAAGAACTGTATGGAGAGCAATCTTGTATCGCAAGATACGAAGCGTCGAAAAAGTTATTTTCGGCAAGGATGGCCGTCGGATCATCAGTAGCAGAACACGTGCTTAAGATGATCGGCTACATTGAGGAGCTCGCGGACCTAGGGACCACATTGGAGAGTGAGCTCTATACGGACTTAGTTCTCCAGTCCCTTCCTTCCACTTACGCCCAGTTTATACTGAACTTCAACTTACAAGAAAAAGAAGTTGAACTTTCAGAGCTCCTCAACATGCTGAGGAGCACAGAGGGCACCCTACAGAAAGGTAGGAAAACATCCACTTTGTTTGTAGGAGGATCATCTTCTTCTAGGTCCAAGGCGAAAGCCAAGGGAAAGAAGAGGAAAGCCCCCGCCAAACCAAGAGGCGGTGTTAGTAAAGTGGATACGAAGGGAAAAGCTAAAGCAACAAAGATAGCGGGGAAGCTTGTGGATAAGGAAGAATGCTTCTATTGTCATAAGAAAGGACACTGGAAGAATGATTGCAGGGCCTGGAAGGCCAGAACACAGGAATTGAAGCAGGTTGCAGCTTCAGCTTCAGGTGTGTATGTTATTGAAAACTGTCTTTCAATAAACTCTACTTCCTGGGTATTGGATACCGGATCAGGATCTCATTTCTGTAATTCTTTGCAGGCGTTGAGAAACCGTAGTGTTTTGAAAGCAGGTGACATGACCCTCAGAGTTTCGAACGGAGCTAGCATGGATGCTAAAGCCGTGGGGGACTATCACCTGGGAATGTCAGATGGACATGTTTTGGTTTTTCGTAATTGTTTTTTTGTACCCAACGCAACTTGTAATATCATTTCTGTATCTTTAGTTTCTAAAGAAGGTTATGAATTTGTGTTTGTAAGTAATGTTGTAAACATTCACCTTAATCAAGTTTTGATTGGGTCAGGTACATTGAGCAATGGTATATACGTATTAAACCAACCACAGATTTTCAATATCCAGAATACACACAAAAGAAAGTCTCCGGAAATAAATCAGACTTTCTTTTGGCATTGTAGACTGGGTCACATCAATGAGAGAAGGTTGACGAAGTTACATACAGAAAGATATTTGAATCCGTTCGAATATCAGTCGTATGCCACTTGTCAATCCTGTCTCAAAGGAAAGATGACAAAGACTCCGTTCACTGGACACGGAGTAAGAGCGAGCGAGCTCTTGGGACTCGTACACAGCGACGTGTGCGGTCCAATGTCTACACATGCGCGAAGCGGTTATTCTTACTTCATTACTTTTACGAATGACTTTTCAAGGTACGGTTATGTCTTCTTAATGAAACATAAGTCTGAAGCCTTTGGAAAGTTCCAGGAATATAAGAATGAAGTAGAAAAATAAACCGGCAAAAGTATTAAGATTCTAAGATCGGATCGAGGTGGAGAATACTTGAGTGCCGAGTTCCTGGATTATTTAAAAGAGAACGGAATTCTCTCTCAGCTTACTCCTCCATACACTCCGCAACATAACGGTGTATCGGAGAGACGGAACCGAACCCTATTGGATATGGTTCGATCCATGATGAGTAACATTGAGTTACCGCGATCATTCTGGGGGTATGCGCTAGAATCAGCTGCATACCTTTTGAACCGAGTTCCGACTAAGACTGTGCCTACCACACCATATGAAATGTGGAGTGGGAAGAAACCCTATCTTCAATATCTGAAGATCTGGGGATGTCCGGCTTTTGTCAAAATGCAGCATGCGGACAAGCTCGAGGCACGCTCAGTACTGTGCAAGTTTGTGGGATACCCAAAGAACACCAGGGGGTATCTTTTCTACCACGCAGAGGAACAAAAAGTCCTTGTTTCTCGTAATGCCCACTTTCTAGAACACCAGTTCTTGGAAAAGGAAATTAGTGGGAGCGCAATAGAACTGGAAGAAATTCCAGAACCACAGACTATTACTGAAAGCTTAGTGGAACCAGAGGGTTCAAAAGAACAGGACATTCCTACGCCGCTCCGCAGAAGTAGTAGGCAGTCTCATCCGCCCGAGAGATACTACGGTTTTCTCATAGACGGGGATAGAGAGGATTGCATCATAGATTATGATGAGCCTACTAGCTTCCAGCAAGCCATTCAGAGCGTCGACTCGGTAAAATGGCTGGATGCAATGCGGACCGAAATGGAGTCCATGTACACCAACAAAGTATGGGCGTTGGACATTGCTCCAGACGGGGTAAAACCCGTAAGATGCAAGTGGATCTTCAAAAGGAAGATTGGTGTAGATGGACAGGTTGAGACCTATAAAGCTAGACTGGTTGCAAAGGTTTTTGGTCAAAGACCTGGTTTGGACTATGACGAGACCTTTTCTCCAGTAGCTATGCTGAAATCCATTCGGATCCTTCTTGCCATTGCTGCCTTCCACGATTATGAGATCTGGCAGATGGACGTAAAGACCGCTTTTCTAAATGGAAATTTAGAGGAGTGTGCCTATATGGACCAACCAGAGGGTTTCATTCATAGTGGGAGCAGCAGAAAGGTGTGCAAGTTTCTTAAGTCCATCTATGGACTAAAGCAGGCATCGCGGAGTTGGAACATCTGTTTTGATGAGACGGTCAAGGAATTTGGCTTTATCAAAAATCCAGATGAACCATGCATTTATAGTAGATTTGTAGCGAGAACTGTAGTATTCCTCGTTTTATACGTGGATGACATTCTCTTAATAGGAAATGACATTCCTATGCTACAATCTGTCAAGGGGTTCTTATCACACAGGTTCTCCATGAAAGACCTGGGTGATGCCTCATACATCCTGGGGATCCGGATCCATCGTGATAGATTCAAGAGGATATTAGGACTTTCACAGTCCATGTACATCGACACCATACTGAAAAGATTCAGTATGGAAGATTCCAAGCGCGGTAACCTACCGGCTTGTCACGGGATCACCCTCTCTAAAGAGATGTCTCCCAAGACTGATTTGGAGAGGGATCGCATGTCTATTATACCATACGCTTCTGCGGTAGGCTCTATAATGTATGCGATGTTGTGTACCAGACCGGATGTAGCTTATGCATTGAGTGTGGTAAGCCGGTATCAGTCAAACCCTGGGGAGAAATACTGGATAGCGGTAAAGAACATTCTCAAGTACCGAGAAGGACTAAGGAGATATTCTTGGTGTATGGCGGAAAAGACCTCCAGATCGAGGTCTTTGCTGAATCCAGCTTCCAGAGTGACAAGGATGATTCCAAGTCCATGTCGGGTTTTGTCTTTACCCTCAATGGAGGGGCGGTGTGTTGGAAGAGTTCCAAACAGGAAACCGTTGCAGACTCGACGATGGAAGCGGAATACATCGCTGCATCTGATGCCGCAAAAGAAGCTGTCTGGATAAGGAAGTTCTTGAAAGAACTCCAGGTGGTTCCGTCCATTGTTGATCCAATACCTCTGTATTGCGACAACAACGGGGCTATAGCTTTAGCGAAGGAACCCAGGTCCCATCAGAGATCCAGACACATCTTGAGGCGGTATCACCTGATCAGGGAGATCGTAGATCGCCAGGAGATCGAGGTTCGGAGAGTCGCTTCAGAAGATAACACAGCAGATCCATTCACCAAGGCCCTGCCCCAGACTCAGTTCGAGCGGCTGATCGAGATGATAGGTCTTCGATATGCCAGTACATGGCCTTAGTGCAAGTGGGAGATTGTTAGTGTATATGCCCTAGAGGCCATTACTGTATCATACTAGTTTGTATATTACTTAATGGAAGCTTGGGATATTCACCTTGTTTGTACAATCTTGCTCAAAATAGTAATATGCTACTTGGTTTGTTTCTACTTCAATGTGTACATGTGTTTATACACATTAGTGGAGCCCTTAGGATCTTTGCTTGATTACCAGCGATGTGATGGCAGTCACACTAGTGGGGCTGGGTAATCTATAAGCACATCCTTATGCAGGTCCCTAGTCGCAGGACTATCGAGACAGGGCATCGATACTCCGGAGTAGACAAGCGCATGCGCTTCTCATCCCAGTGTGGGAGACGGTCTGTCCCACAGCCGTCAGTACGTCGTACTTGAGATAGTATGCGGGTGCTCGTTAGGTTACGGGTACACTGGACAGGACTCGTCGGGAACTGACTAGTTGGTATTATGCCTATCGTCAGTTATCAGTTCCCAGGTGACATGAGTACAGCTTAGTCCGCTGACTTGACACTGTCACTTCGCCTCGAGTGTGTTCCCACTGCCCTTTGATTACTACCCTACCACGGCTCAAAGGAGTCGTGCAAACAGGTAGTAGTTGGGTGCAGTCCCGAGGCACTTGGAGGCAGTGACGGTTAGACAGGATTCGTCTCTCCCGGTATTGGGGGTTGACATCACGCTGTGTCTAGGAGAGCCATTACATGAGTAGTCCCTGGCCAGGGCAAACGAGATATACTGGTAGGCTTCTAGTGTTATCTCAGGGTGTTTTGGGCTTCACTCCGACACGACTTGTACCGCTATTGGGGGACTGACGTTTACCGCCCCCTAGGCCCGCCATGCGATGTATCAGACGAACAGACCGGACTGTACAGAGAATGTCACATTCAGGCTCAGTAGGAGTTTAGATGGGTTTCACCTCGTCATTCTTCTTGTCGGCATCTACCTGGGGACCGTTACGCACAGCTAGTGCCGCTTGCGGTCTGTGGTTAAACCCACTGCCAGCGTAGTGTCGAGTCTTTAGAGTCCCACACAAAAAGCTATTCGCCTTTAGGCAAAAGAGTAGAGGTCGCATGGTTTTGCGGCAGGTCGCATGGTTTTGCGACAGGGTTCGGTCACATCCGTGCACTTGTGCACGTACAGTATCCGGACAGTAGACACTAGCGGGCTTTGGTTTAAGCCAGATCCTAGTGTATGTATTGGGATTGGATTTATCCAGTTTGTATTCGTGTTCCTCGGAACGCGGATGCGGGTGTGTATGCACAGTTGACGGAGAGACAGAGGCGGAGGATTCTCATTAGGGTTGTTGACCGTTGACAGTTGACTATTGACTTTTTGCTCAACCCTAATGAGAATATGATATGTGATTAACAATCATATTAATTAAGTATTATGGTGACATGGTTGTTGAAGGATTGACTTTGTTGACTTGTTGACTTTTGTTGACTTGTTGACTTTTGTTGACTTGTTGACTTTGTTGACCGGTTGACTAGGCTTGACTAGTTGACCATCATGATAACTATAGCTATCATTTCATGGCAAAGACTTTTGCTTGCTTGCTCTTTTGTGCAAAATGAGTGCATGAAATGATATGGCTATGGTTGCTTAAACCATCACATAATACTTGATTGATATGAGGTGTTATGATTGTTTTGGATTATGAGAGCCAAATGAGAAAAGTCTTCTCTCATTCTTTCATGCTCATTCTCTCTCTTGTTCTTGAGCTCTCATCTCCTTCCTCTTGCTCTCCCTCACTTGACTCTATGGTTCACTTGTCTCATGAGTTGAGAACCAAGAACCATAGATTAAATCCCATACAAACTCTTCTCTACTCACTCTAGTTCATAAGGTTTAGCAAACCGAGTGAACTAGTTTCTTCAAAGTTCGAAGAAGGAGCCAAAGGTTGAAGCTTTCAGGTGGATCTATCTTCGGCGCAAGGAGACGACGGGGAGAAGCCGATTCGGACGACCATCGAAGCTTGAAGACGAAGGAGTTCGAGAAAAAGAAAGGTATAACCCCCTAACCGAGTAGTTAGCAACTCGTAGTTAGGTTGTTAGTTAGATGTTTAACAAAGATCCGGGTTTTAAGTCCATGTTACCACCTCTAAGAAAATCGTTTTTCATCAAATTCCGCATGCCCGAAAGTACCGGGAGAGGTAGCATGGACTTACACTTATATCATGAGTCATGGTCTCTTTTTTAGCAAAAATGTCACATTAATGAATTGTTTAATGTGTTGAAATGAGATGGAGAGAGAGAGAGGCTGCCATGGTTGGGATTATTGGTCTTGTATTTTCATAATCTCACTCTCTCACTCTCATTACAACAAGAGAAAAGAAAAGAAAAAAAAAGCTCTTGTTCTTCTTCTTCTTCCTCTAGCTTTTTGCTTCCATCAATGGCAACACTTCAACCTCCATCCAAAGCCATGGATGCAAGAGACAAAGTGATCACAAACATTCTTTACAACACCTTGGACGCGTCGGCTAGCACACTTCACGCCCGAGTTGGTTCGGATGAAGCGGGAGCCCGTAAAAAGACTTCTTGATATGGTGCCCTTTCCGACGAGGAGATTGTTAGTGTATATGCCCTAGAGGCCATTACTGTATCATACTAGTATGTATATTACTTGATGGAAGCTTGGGATATTCACAGTTGTATATACAATCTTGCTCGAAATGGTAGTATGCTACTTGGTTTGTCTCTGCTTTAATATGTGCATGTGTTTCTTTTAGCATATCGCTTATATACATATTAGTAGAGCCCTTAGGATCTTTGCTTGATTACCAGCGTTGTGATGGCGCTCACAATCGTGGGGCTGGGTAATCCATAAGCATATCCTTATACAGGTCCCTGGTCGTTGGACTTGTTAGTTGTATGTATGCCCTAGAGGCCAGTATTGTACAGATGTTGTATATTATATCGGATGCTTGGACATATATAGAGATGACTTTCTTGCTCGATATGATAGTATGCTATCTGGTTACTCTTTATCTTAACATGTACACTAGTCTCTTTATACTGTCTTATAGTTACATGTTGGTAAAGCCCTTAGGATGTGTACTTGACTGCTTGGACTATGATGCGGATCATACTAGTGGGGACATGGTAGTCCATAAGTACATCCTTCAAGGTCCCTAATCGTGGGTGTATCGAGATGGGGCATCGATATACCAGTGTAGACTAGCGTATACGCTTCTCGACCCATGTGATGGGCGATGGATGATCCCATATCCATTGGTGTTTGACATCAGAGATGGTGTACGGGTGCTCAGTGGAGACTGGGTACACTGGACGGACTCGCCGAGAACTCCCAGATGGTATTATACCTCATGTCAGATGGCAGTTCTCAGGTGACACTTGTACAGGTTAGTCTGTAGACCCGAGATCGTCATAGAGTCTTGTGTGATTCCCACTGTGCTTTGATCTCCACCTTACCACGTCCATGAGGGCGTGCAAAACGGTGGTCTTTGGGTACAGTCCCGAGTCACATGGAGGCAATGAGCGATAGGAGGGGTTTCGTCTCTCCCGGTATTGGGGGTTGATGTTGCGCTGTGCTTGATTGGCCGTAACAGGGAAGTCCCTGGCCAGGGCTGATCAGAGATTTGCTGGTAAGTGTTACCAGTAGTTTCTCGACCCGTTATGAGCCTCACATCGGCGCGACTTATCGGGTTATTGGGGTCTGACGTTTACCACCCCTAGACTTGATATGCGACGTATCAGACGAAGAGACCGGACTGTATGGTAAGTGTTACTGGTCGGATTCGCAGGAGTGTGAGCGGGCTAGCTCGTCGATCTTTTGATCGCTCAATACCCGGGTGGCCGTTACGTTTAGCAGACCGCTTGCGGCTTGTGGGTGCTTGATATGATCATCATCTGCTACCGGCGTATTGACGAGTCTTTAGAGTCCTACACAGAGGTTTCCTGGCTCAAGCGAAACGAAATAGGTGTGCATATGAGATATGTGCAGGACCGAGAATAATGCGTGTATGTGATACCGTATTCCATTCTCGCGATATATGTTTCGATTGGTTATATTCGATATGACCTAGTTATCGAATCATTGATTCGATAAATTGATGCATTGAATACTAGTCGGTTATGTGCGACATGACTGGATCATTGAATCAAGTGTTGATTTAATGATTTAATGTATAATTATATATTTGATATATTACTTTGCATTAACTAGTATTGGTTCACTTTAAACGGATTTTTCTCACTTGATGTGCACATTATATATGTGATATGTTTTGTGTACACTTGTATGTATCATGTTGATGATGCATGTTGACTTGACTTTGTGTAAAAGAATTGAACCATGGTTATGAGAGTGGTTAGGGTTTATGATATATTCACTTATTATTTTATCCATTTATTATTTATTTAAATGGATTTATGAAAACAAATTGGTTTCATTTTATCATGAAGAATGGTGAAGCTTCATGAAGCTTTGACCAATGATGCCATTTTGTCTTCATACTTAAACCTAACCACTCCCACTAACCATTGTCTATTCTCTACACTTAACCATGGTTAGAAGATGATAAGAATTGATTTATTATTCATTTTACACATAACTTATGATAAGAATTCTATCATCTTCTTAATCTTCTTCTTCTTCTTCAAGCTTGCTACTCCAATGGCAACTTGAGTTTTAGTGAGAGAAATCCAAATCTAAAGTGAACCCACCTCCTATTTCTTCATCCTCTACCTCTTGCCAAGTGGTTTTGGGTGTTCTCTTCACAAGTTTCACTACTTGGTGAAGTCGGAGCTTGAACTAGTGCAACCTCGACGTAGATCGTCTTTGACACGAAGCCGACGAACTATTCCGCTCACTTCTCCGATGAAGCCGTCGCGAGAGTCCGAGGTTCGTGATGGACAGCGAGGGCATGACCACGTAGAGCTAAGGAGGTGGAAATCCGGATCTACAAAGGTTGTAGCATCTAACCTATAGTTAAATAGTTAACTAGTTTTCCGTTTCGCCTAAACATCTAGTCTAAAGATCCGTAGTCTAGGGTTTCTCGGCACCATTTTTTTTAAATTGGCATGTCCGATGCCTTGTGAGACCTTACTAGAGTGCCTAGGAACCTTTTACTGGTATCAGAGCATCTCCAGGATCAGCTTGATACCTGTGAAGAGCATTCTCAAGTACTTGCGAAGGACTAGAGATATGTTCTTGGTGTATGGTAACGGAGAACTCCAAGTGGAGTCCTTTACCGATTCGAGCTTCCAGAGTGATAAGGACGACTCTAAGTCGCAATCGGGTTTTGTCTTTACCCTTTACGGAGGGGCGGTTAGCTGGAAGAGTTCCAAGCAGGAAACCGTGGCAGACTCGACGATGGAGGCTGAATACATCGCTACCAACGATGCTGCCAAAGAGGCTGTCTGGATCAAGAAGTTCATTACTGAACTTGGAGTGGTTCCATCCATTGAGCATCCAATACCTTTGTATTGCGATAACAATGGAGCGGTGGCTTTGGCCAAGGAACCCAGCTCCCATCAGCGATCCAGGCATATTCTGAGGCGGTATCACCTGATCCGGGAGATAGTTGATCGCCGGGAGATCGAGGTCAGGAGGGTAGACACGAAGAACAACATGGCGGATCCACTCACGAAGGCCATTCCCCAGACACAGTTTGAGAGACTCTTCGGGATGCTCGGTATGCGATACTACAGCAGCTGGCCCTAGTGCAAGTGGGAGATTGTTAGTTGTATGTATGCCCTAGAGGCCAGTATTATACAGATGTTGTATATTATATTGGATGCTTGGACATATATAGAGATGACTTTCTTGCTCGATATGATAGTATGCTATCTGGTTACTCTTTATCTTAACATGTACACTAGTCTCTTTATACTGTCTTATAGTTACTTGTTGGTAAAGCCCTTAGGATGTGTACTTGACTACCTGGACTATGATGCGGATCATACTAGTGGGGACATGGTAGTCCATAAGTACATCCTTCAAGGTCCCTAGTCGTGGGTGTATCGAGACGGGGCATCGATATACCAGTGTAGACTAGCGTATACGCTTCTCGACCCATGTGATGGGTGATGGATGATCCCATATCCATTGGTGTTTGACATCAGAGATGGTGTACGGGTGCTCAGTGGAGACTGGGTACACTGGACGGACTCGCCGAGAACTCCCAGATGGTATTATACCTCACGTCAGATGGCAGTTCTCAGGTGACACTTGTACAGGTTAGTCTGTAGACCCGAGATCGTCATAGAGTCTTGTGTGATTCCCACTGTGCTTTGATCTCCACCTTACCACGTCCATGAGGGTGTGCAAAACGGTGGTCTTTGGGTACAGTCCCGAGTCACATGGAGGCAATGAACGATAGGAGGGGTTTCGTCTCTCCCGGTATTGGGGGTTGATGTTGCGCTGTGCTTGATTGGCCGTAACAGGGAAGTCCCTGGCCATGGCTGATCAGAGATTTGCTGGTAAGTGTTACCAGTAGTTTCTCGACCCGTTATGAGCCTCACATCGGCGCGACTTATCGGGTTATTGGGGTCTGACGTTTACCACCCCTAGACTTTATATGCGACGTATCAGACGAAGAGACCGGACTCTATGGTAAGTGTTACTGGTCGGATTCGCAGGAGTGTGAGCGGGCTAGCTCGTCGATCTTCTGATCGCTCAATACCCGGGTGGCCGTTACGTTTAGCAGACCGCTTGCGGCTTATGGGTGCTTGATATGATCATCATCTGCTACCGGCGTATTGACGAGTCTTTAGAGTCATACACAGAGGTTTCCTGGCTCAAGCGAAACGAAATAGGAGCGCATATGAGATATGTGCAGGACCGAGAATAATGCGTGTATGTGATACCGTATTCCATTCTCGCGATATATGTTTCGATTGGTTATATTCGATATGACCTAGTTATCGAATCATTGATTCGATAAATCGATGCATTGAATACTAGTCGGTTATGTGCGACATGACCGGATCATTGAATCAAGTGTTGATTTAATGATTTAATGTATAATTATATATTTGATATATTACTTTGCATTAACTAGTATTGGTTTACTTTAAACGGATTTTTTTCACTTGATGTGCACATTATATATGTGATATGTTTTGTGTACACTTGTATGTATCATGTTGATGATGCATGTTGACTTGACTTTGTGTAAAAGAATTGAACCATGGTTATGAGAGTGGTTAGGGTTTATGATATATTCACTTATTATTTTATCCATTTATTATTTATTTAAATGGATTTATGAAAACAAATTGGTTTCATTTTATCATGAAGAATGGTGAAGCTTCATGAAGCTTTGACCAATGATGCCATTTTGTCTTCATACTTAAACCTAACCACTCCCACTAACCATGGTCTATTCTCTACACTTGACCATGGTTAGAAGATGATAAGAATTGATTTATTATTCATTTTACACATAACTTATGATAAGAATTCTATCATCTTCTTAATCTTCTTCTTCTTCTTCAAGCTTGCTACTCCAATGGAAACTTGAGTTTTAGTGAGAGAAATCCAAATCTAAAGTGAACCACCTCCTATTTCTTCATCCTCTACCTCTTGCCAAGTGGTTTTGGGTGTTCTCTTCACAAGTTTCACTACTTGGTGAAGTCGGAGCTTGAACTAGTGCAACCTCGACGTAGATCGTCTTTGACACGAAGCCGACGAACTATTCCGCTCACTTCTCCGATGAAGCCGTCGCGAGAGTCCGAGGTTCATGATGGACAGCGAGGGCATGACCACGTGGAGCTAAGGAGGTGGAAATCCGGATCTACAAAGGTCGTAGCATCTAACCTATAGTTAAATAGTTAACTAGTTTTCCGTTTCGCCTAAACATCTAGTCTAAAGATCCGTAGTCTAGGGTTTCTCGGCACCATTTTTTTTAAATTGGCATGTCCGATGCCTTGTGAGACCTTACTAGAATGCCTAGGAACCTTTCAGGACTATCGAGACAGGGTATCGATACTCCGGAGTAGACTAGCGTATGCGCTTCTCATCCCAACATGGGAGACGGTCTGTCCCACAGCCGTCAGTACGTCGTACTTGAGATAGTATGCGGGTGCTCGTTAGGTTACAAGTACACTGGACAGGACTCGTCGGGAACTGTCGGTTGGTATTATACCTATCGTCAGTTATCAGTTCCCAGGTGACATGAGTACAGCTTAGTCCGCTGACTTGACACTGTCACTTCGCCTCAAGTGTGTTCCCACTGTACTTTGATTACTACCCTACCACGGCTCAAAGGAGTCGTGCAAACAGGTAGTTTTTGGGTGCAGTCCCGAAGCACTTGGAGGCAGTGACGGTTAGACAGGATTCGTCTCTCTCGGTATTGGGGGTTGACATTGCGCTGTGTCCAGAAGAGCCATTACACAAGTAGTCCCTGGCGAGGGCAAGCGAGATATACTGGTAGGTTTCCAGTGTTATCTCAGGGTGTTCTGGGCTACACTCCGACACGACTTGTACCGCTATTAGGGGACTGACGTTCACCGCCCCCCTAGGCCCGCCATGCGATGTATCAGACGAACAGACCGGACTGTACGGAGACTGTCACATACAGGCTCAGTAGGAGTTCAGATGAGGTCACCTCGTCAGTCTTCTTATCGGCATCTACCTGGGGACCGTTACGTACAGCTGGTGCCGCTTGCGGTCTGTGGTTAAACCCACTGCCAGCGTAGTGTCGAGTCTTTAGAGTCCCACACACAGAGCTATTCGCCTTTAGGCAAAATGAGTAGAGGTCGCATGGTTTTGCGACAGGGTTCGTTCACATCCGTGCACTTGTGCACGTTTGCTGTCCGGACAGCTTATACTAGCGGGCTTTGGTTTATGCCAGATCCTAGTATATGATTTGGGATTGGTTTTATCTCATTGTATTCGTGTTTCTCGGATCACGAATAGGGGTGCGTATGCACAGTTGATTGAGACAGATGGAGAGGACTTTGATTAGGGTTAATGACTATTGTCTTTTTTATTAACCCTAATGCTTATGTGTGTATTATGATTAATTGATATTAGTTAAATATAATTGTGCATGGTTAGGGTTGTTGACCATTTGACTATCTTGACTTGTTGACCTAGGTTGACACTTTGACCATCATCATTCCATATAAAAGATGCTCTTTGATCCTTGCAATTAGCATTAAATATGAAATGATAATGGTCATGTCTTGATTAAGCCATGACAATTAACTTTCTAATTATCAATTTACTTAATTCACACATATATGTGAGAATGGTTCTATTATTCTCTCATTCTATTATATGCTTTCTCTCTCTTGCTCTTCCTCTCCCTCAAGCTCTCCCCTCTCATGTGTTGAGAAACACTTGAGCTTGAGCTAAACCTTTCCAAAGTAATCTCTACTCTCATCTAAGGTTCTAGGATTAGCACTTCTAGCACCTTAGTTACTTCTAGCTTGGAGTTGAAGCCAAAGGTTGAGGCTCTCGGGTGGATCCTTCTTCGACTAGAGAAGACGACAAGGTGATCTCTTTCTTCCACTCTAAGGAGCAAGGAGAGAAGGACATAAAGCCCAAGGTATAACCTTTCTACCCTATAGCTAAATCTAGTTAGCTTTTAGTTAGTTTTTGTTTAGCAAAGATCCTCCTTAGTTAGTCCATGTTGCCTAGCATGATAAAAATCCGATTTTTATTCCGTTTTCCGCCTCCCCGCAAGCACCGGGGTGGGCAACGTGGACTTACAGAGATGAAGACTGGAGATTCCGCGAGGAGATCGGAGTGGAGGCCGAAGACCGAAGGACACGGATCGCTCGGTATAGCTCTCTACCCTTTCTCTTGATTGCTAGCATTAGGTTAATGGTCACGATCCGGGGTTTTAGGATGCGGTAGTGCCAGTTTAAAGCTAAGAAAAAATTTTATTTCCGCATTTTGGCCTCGGATAGACGGCCGGGGCGCTACCGTAGTCCTACATGGTATCAAAGCCAAGCCATTAACCTAGTCTAGCTTGCTTTAACGTGTTTACAAGTTCGATCGAACGGATTTTCCAAAAACCGCTTTTCCATGTCGTAGTTTCTGTCGAATTTTTACAATGCTTTAAAAATTATTTGGTACATTGTAAAAATACGTGCAGGGTTTTTTATGCATTTTGTGAAAATTTGGTAGGCTGAAGTTACTGTAGCGCGGCGGAATAGCGGCCAAAACCACGTTTTGGCCGCGGTTCCGCCACCGAATTTTGGCTTCACTGCATCAAATTTTTATAGTGGCTCTCTGACATGGAAATAAGGTTTATGGTATATTCTTTTTGGGCCCAGATGTTTTTGAGTGCTACAGTTGTGCTTAGGGCCCACTTCGGTAAATTTGATCGATCGAAAATTTTAAACTTGTTGGCTCACAGTATTTACATTATATCTGCGACCGTGAATGTCATTCGATCGGAAAACCCAGTCTATCTGCTATAGCCCTTTTAGACGGATTTGCGAACGTGACATTCACGTTGATGTTCTGTGTTGTGCTGTGTTGTTGCGGATTGGTCATGGGGGATAGCCTGGATGCAATGGTAGTATAGTTTGGTTTATTATATACATTTGATATTGCGGGGCGAGCATCCGACATCTGGACTGCCGTTACTGCCTGTTTGTATATTATTCTTTTAAGGCACGACCGGGCTGAGGTCGATGTACCCGTTGTATGTATATTTTACTTTCTGTACTAGGATTGCCCTGCGAAGGGGTGCACGGATAGCCGGGTTCTAGAAGGCAACGGGCCCGCATCTCATGGCATTGAGACGGAGGGGGCTTCACTCTAGAATTGGCGGGCTATTCGCCGCACTCGTAGGGGGTACAGATTGACCCAAGGAGGGGAGCCCAAGTTACCGGATTCCGTGAAGTGCTGGGTGGTCCATTCATGTCGTTGAAGGGGGCTGCTTCGCTTCAGGTTTTGGCGGGTAACTTGCCGCGCCCGTATGGGTCTAGGATTTCATTGCACAGGCTATCCACACGATCAGGGGAACGTCGGGTTTCAGCAGCGGCTCTGTGAAACCCGGGGCTTCCAGATTATCTGTATTGTTCGGTGATGCTTATTACATTTCTGTGATGTTGCATTTTATCATGCCTTGAGCAAATATTATATATTGATATATATACTAGTAGATGTTGTATATGTTTTGCACCCGCGCTAGTCCAGTCCCCGCTCTTTCGTTAGTTAAGTAACCTAACGGGTGATGACGGGACCCAGTGGCGAATGCGGATGGCATATAAGTACATCATTATTTTCGTTCTTTTGTGGTGTGATCATTTGATGGGACTGCGTTGATTCGGATCAATGCAAGCTAAACAAACCTATTCAGATGTTGTTGGAACAATTTTTCAAAAAGCTATTATTGCAAGGACGTTCTCTTTTGTTTTGCACAGTGGTATTCAGTTATGAATATCCAGCACCTCAGTCGACGAGGCAAGGGCCAAGATCCCTTCACCGGGAGTGACCACTTGGACAGAAGTTTGTGTCAGGGTAATAACTTCACTATAGCCGATTGCCTTTTGCTTTGCATCGTGGTATTCAGTTGGAATATCCTGCACCTCATTCTGCGGGGAAAGAGCCGAGATCCCTTCACCGGGAGTGACCTCTTTAGCAAAGGGTTTTCGCCACTATATTTTTATAAAAATTTATGCAGTTCCTTCGACGATATCAAGTTCATTATGCTAAAGGCTTTTCGCCAAAAACCACGTTTTGGCCGCGGATCCGCCGCCGAATTTTGGCTTCACTGCATCAAATTTTTACAGTGGCTCTCTGACATGGAAATAGGGTTTCTGGTATATTCTTTTTGGGCCCAGATGTTTTTGAGTGCTACAATTGTGCTTGGGGCCCGCTTCGGGAAAATTTGGTCGATCGAAAATTTTAAACATGTTAGTTCACAGTATTTACATTATATCTGCGACCGTGAATGTCATTTGATCGGTTATCCTGTCTAACTGCTATAGCCCTTTTAGACGGATTTACGAACGTGACATTCACGTTGATGTTCTGTGTTGTGCTGTGATGTTGCGGATTGGTCGTGGGGGATAGCCTGGATGCAATGGTAGTACAGTTTGGTTATTTATGTACATTTGATATTGCAGGGCGAGCGTCCGACATGTGGACTGCCGTCACTGCTTGTTTGTATATTATTCTTTTGGGATACGACCGGGCTGAGGTCGATGTACCCGTTGTATGTATATTTTACTTTCTGTACTAGGATTACCCCAAGGTGGGGTGCACGAATAGCCGGGTTCTAGAGGGCAATGGGCCCGCATCTCATGGCGTTGAGACGGAGGGGCTTCATTCTAGAATTGGCGGGCTATTCACCGCACTCTTAGGGGGTACAGGTTGACCCAGGAGGGGTGCCCAAGTTACCGGATTCCGTGAAGTGCTGGGTGGTCCATTCACGTTGCTGAAGGGGGCTGCCTCGCTTCAGGTTTTGGCGGGTAACTTGCCGCGTCCGTAGGGGTCTAGGATTTCATTGCACAGGCTATCCGCACGACCAGGGGAACGTCGGGTTTCAGTAGCGACTCTATGAAACCCAGGGATCCCAGATATCTGTAATGTTCTGTGATGCTTATTACATTTCTGTGATGTTGCATTTTATCATGCCTTGAGCGAATATTATATATTGATATATATACTAGTAGATGTTGTATATGTTTTGCATCCGCGCTAGTCCAGTCCCCTCTCTGTCGTTAGTTAAGTAACATAACGGGTAATGACGGGACCCAGTGGTGAATGCGGATGGCATATTCGTACATCATTATTTTCGTTCTTTATTGGTGTGATCAATTGATGGGACTGCGTTGATTCGGATCAATGCAAGCTAAACAAACCTATTCTGATGTTGTTGGAACATTTTTCAAAAAGCTGTTATTGCAAGGACGTTCTCTTTTGTTTTGCACAGTGGTATTCAGTTGGAATATCCTGCACCTCAGTCGACGAGGCAAGGGCCGAGATCCCTTCACCGGGAATGACCCCTTGGACAGAAGTTTGCGTCAGGGCAATAACTTCACCATTGTCGTTTACTTTTGCTTTGCATCGTGGTATTCAGTTGGAATATCCTGCACCTCATTCTACGGGGAAAGAGTCGAGATCCCTTCACTGGGAGTGACCTCTTTAGCAAAGGTTTTCGTCACTATATTTTTATAAAGCTATCTGGTTCCTTCAACGATATCAAGTTCATTACGTTAAAGGTTTTTCGCCAAAAACCATTTGTAGCCCTCCGTCGTTTCATATGGATAGTTGATTAGTCCAAAAATATATGTTTACCGTAATCAAAAACGGCGTCGCTTTGCAGCTAGCCGGTGAGTACGGGTCGATCCACAGAGATGGGTAGATTTCTAAATGTGTCTTAACGAGTTGATTCTAAATGATGTTTTGGTTGGTTTCTAAAATCTAGATCTATTATTAAACTAAATTAATTTAATTTAAAGTCTCGCTAGGGTTAGGTTTAGGGGAAGTTTGGAGATTTAAGGTTTCCTCACCGCTTTCAATGCCTTATTATTGATCTATTAGATGTTACAGTAATTATCCATAAAGTGGATAAGAATCTTTTGGGAAGATGTTTCTTCCTCTAGATTCGTATCCTTCCTTTACCGATAATTACCCTAACCTCCATGGAAGACGCGCGCAACCAGCCCTTTATACTACGGTTCATCGTTACCTCAAGGGGTAGGATGCCGCAGGAAGCGGTTGTGCGTGCATGCATGGAGTTCTAACTCTTAGGTGTGGATGGCATGAAAGGGGTGAGAGATCTCATCTCTCAAACCTTTCCCTAAGGCTAACCCTAACGAGCGAGGAGATTACTCGCTCATTAGGAGATGGTAAAACATATTAATTAAAAGAGAATAAAAACAAAGTATTAAAATTAACTTACTAGTTCGATGGCTCCCTCCAAACAATATAGAACAGATCTGAATAAAACTCCAGCAATTCTGAATTTTATTGATTGAAAAGAGGGATAGGGTTTTACAATTTTTGATTACAATTTATAAGCAAACAAGGAAACTAGGGTTACAGGCTCTCGCACACGTGATTTTAAAGATATGCCCACGGAAAATCTAAACCCCCGCACCGACGCACCGACTCTGGAATTCTGCACCAACACGGGCTTGAACAGGCCGCGGAACCGCGGCAATTGGGCTCTTGGGCCACATTTCTGCGGCCCTTTGGTGGGCTTGGCTCACCAAATTTTTGGTCTTGGTTCATCATTTCTTGGGCTTCTTATTTTTATACTTCTTTTTCTCTGTTGGCTTCTTACTCTTCTCCAGATCTTCAGTGAAGACTTGTATTGGTCTTTTGACCGTTTCACCTTGACTTGCGTTGCCTTGCACCTATGTGAACTGGGCTTGACTAGGATCCGTCTAATTGTTGGTCAAAAGTCCCTTTTTCTGTTGTTTTGTGTCTTTTTCACTGTATTTGCTCCATAAACTTGTATCCTGTAATATGCAACAAACGTACGTCGAGAGTACATGTTTATTTATAAAAAGGATTAGAATAGGGGAATGGAAAATGCAATATTATGGTATGAACAAATACCCCCAAACTTATCTTTTGCTCGTCCTCGAGCAAACTTATTATTTATTCACTAAAATCCTAACCACACTTTCGCAGGGAAACGCGATTGCACTGAGCACGTGCAACAAGCCGTTAAACCTCTAGGTGTCCCTAGTAGGAGGAGTGTTGTCTCCTGAGGGTTTTCAGCGGATTACACCCACAAAATCCTATCAATTTGGCCCATTGACTTTTATTCTCCAATTAAGTTTTCCAACACGGAATTCTATTATCTTATACTTGTAAATTATCCACCCACATTCTTCACACTTCCTCATCATTTAACTTAAGATTATATATATCCTATAGACTTACTTAGCTTTCGGCATCTCCTAAGTTTTCCTTCTAGGGTTACATCTCTACTCAGGAATTTCTATCAACTCTATTAAAGATCCAAGTTTTATTCTTCATTCCTTTTTCTCATTTAAACTCCAATCACATACCCCTACGTGTATGTATAAGTCACCCCTACACTTGGAAATTCAAATGAAGCAATCGTACTCTCGTCCATTGTTCAAAGTACTAATTAGTTGGTGAATGAAATTTGCTTACACATCCTTCATGCGACCGTTAATACTTCTTGAGGTACCAACGACCGATTACAAAATGCGTTTGCAATTTAAAGCGTACTTCCTAGTCTTTGCAACACCCAAGGCTTTAGCAGTGACTCCCAAACCAGTTGGTCTAAGGCACTAGGTGATGAAGCACCCTCGCTAAATATTTTTCTATTTTTGCAGCCTTAAGTAATCACAAAAACCAGTGTTCATTTTTTTATTATTCTTCATTCACACATTTTTTTTTATTTTCATTGTACTAAGGACTTTAGACAAGAGCAATTCAAGGTCTCCTCTACTATTCCAAGTTTCAAGGTGCGTGATTATGCAATTTGTAGGGTATACGTTTTCAGAATCTAGACTTAAGCTAGGAACTATTTTTCAAACTTATACTTTAATAAGAACATCAATACTCTTCCCTTGTTTCGACTTAGCCTAAGAAGTGAACCCAAAATTTGCCTATTTCTAAATAAACTACAAGGCATATACTTTCTACCGTTAAATTTTAAGGAATGTTATTTTTGGGGTTTTTAATTCACTAAGTCTAAGATCTAGTTGTTCCTAGCCAGTTAACTTATTTGTCAAACTCAAGTCAATTAGCCAAAATTGAATACATTAATTTTTATAATTTTTCAATTTTTCAATTTTTATGGGTTTTCAAATAAGTATGAAAATGCAAATGAAATGAATGCGAAGGAAGAAGACGTACCGAGCATACCCCCAAACTTGAACTTGACAGTGTCCTCACTGTCATGCTAAACCAAGAGGGTCAAAATGCCGATACTCCCCTGTTTGTTTATTTATAATTTTTTTATTGTTAAGTAAAACAAAAATATATACAAAAAGGTCCTCCCCCAAACTTCATTTAAACTATGTTAGACATTACTGCCAAACCTTGCATAGACCAAACGCCAACACCAACCAGTTGAAAAATTTATCAGTAAAGAGTATGAGTTGGTGGAAGAATAAATTGTAGCGATTCACAAAGAATTGGGGAAGATAGAAGTGGTGGTATGGAGGGTGTGGAGGTGAATATACAGGAGGTGGTGATGCATCTAAACGAGAATGTGAATGATCAGCAATCAGTGGAATATTGGCATTCTCGTAGCTTCTCAAAAGAAATGGGGGTGGTTAAACTTCTAAAGGAAGAGGTTGACTAACCACAATATCCCCAAGATGTTCCTGTGGGTCCTCTATTGACTTGGCATCATCCATCAATTGCATATGATATTCAATTATAAGGGAACTGATTTCCTCGATGTCCGCCATAGTCCAACTGAAAACTTGCCGCCTATCTTGTAAGACTTTTAAAATAGCGTTCTCTTGCTCGAAGGCTAGAGAGGCTGATATTATAATGGGAAAAGTCTCATTCTCACCTATGTAAGCATATTTAAGGTGAGGCGGTAAGGACATGAGTTCGAGTTTCGGAGGCGAAAGAATCATTGCGGAATCTACCTCGAACTTAAAGGACTCCAACACAGGTTCGAAATCACTGCAAACAACCGATTCGGATGGTTTGACTAACTCATCCAAAAATTCAAAAGACTCATATTCGGGCTGTGAATCGTCGTCATCCGAAAAAGTGAAACATTCATAATCAATGTCGGTTGTGTCAACGGTGGTAGGCTCAAGGAGGGACGCACTGGTGGCGTCAAAACTGTTTTCATCAAACAAGAATCTTTCAAGTTCGCAGTCCTCCTGCGTGATTTCGTGAATAGAGCAAACTTCTCGTGTACTAGTTTTAGGCACGGGGGGCAGACTTCCCATCTTATAAATATTGAACTCACTAGACATCTTCCCAAAGGATAGAGTCATAGAGCCATTGCGACAGTTTATTACAGCATTGGAAGTGGCCAAAAATGGTCGACCGAGGATCACCGGAATTTGGTTTCTTGGGTTAGCAATAGGTTGTGTATCCATAACAATAAAATCAACGGGGAATATGAACTCCCCAACTTTGATCAACACATCCTCTAGCTGACCCCTTGGATGGGTGATTGATCGATCAACCATTGGGAGAGTACAACGAGTGGGTTTCAACTCTCCAACCCTAATTGTTCGTACACGGAATAGGGAATCAGGTTAACACTAGACCCAAGATCTAAAAGTGCTCGATTAATTTTCTTATCCCCAATTGTGATTGAAATCGTAGGACAGCCGGGGTCCTTTCGTTTTTGGGGTAAGGTTTGATGGTGGTTAATAGCATTGCTCACTGCACTAGCCACTAGCACTTTCTTTGGTACTTGAGATGCCTTTCTCTTCGAGGTGCATAAGCCCTTTAAGATTTTCGCGTATGAAGGGACTTGTTGGATTGCATCCAAGAGAGGTATATTTATGCTAACCTGCTTAAATATCTCCACAATCTTTTCCACTTGTGCATTTGGTTTATTAGGACTCAATCTGTTTGGGAATGGAGCATTTTGAAAATTCGTTGAGTCAAAAGTCTGTGGAGTAGAATGTGGAGTAGGAACGGATCCCGGTGTAGATGTGTTCATGTTGTGAGAAATGGGTCCGTTCGAGCTAGAAGAAGTAGAGCCGTGTGAAGGGTGGAGAATAGGCTCTAAAGAAAGAGGTGAAGAAGAAAGTGAAGAAAATGAAGAAGGGGAAGATGACAATGGAGAAAAAGATGAAGAAGAAGAAGAACCACCGGCGGGGATGTCATCACTAGTTCCCACATTATTTGGCAACACTCTTCCGGATCTCAACGTGGTCACCGCATTTACATTGTGATTGGGATATGCGTTTTGTGTGTGATCGGGATTGGGCAATGGTTGAGATGGAAGCTTTCCCTTTTCTCTCTCGCTCAACGCAGCAGTTAATTGTACAATTTGTGCCTCAATAGATTTGATACTTTGATCGTGTGAGGCATTGTTATTCATTAAAGATTGAACATAACTTTCAAATCTTGCTGCGGATTCTGTAGTTTGCTTGAGAAATGCATCTAAACTTTTTTCGAGCGAGATAACCTTATCATCATTTGGTTGAACCAAATTGTTCGTTTGATTTGTATAAGGTTGTTGTTGGAAAGGTTGCTGGTTTTGAGTTTGTGAAGGTGCTTGTTGTTGTTGTGGAGGAGGAGGTCTTTGAAAATTGTTATTTCCTTGGACTTGTTGATTTTGGTTCCAAGCGAAATTTGGGTGACTCCTCCACCCCGAATTGTATGTCGAAGAGTACGGATCGTTTCTTTATCGTTGCTGAAATGCAGCATTGACTTGATCCTGCCCTTGAGTAGATGCATTATAAGGACACTCTTCGGTTAAATGCGATGGATTCGAACAAAAAGCACAAACAGTTCGCGTGGGTAAAGCAGGGGCAGGAGAAGATGATGAGATTTTGGTCTCAATGGCTTCTAGCTTTTTCATAAGTGCGGCCATCTCGGCCTTCATTGCAATCGACATATCTACTTTATGTATGCCTGCCCTAGATTGACCAATAGAAGAAGATGATGTGGTCTTGGTACTCTCCCACTGAATTGTTTGCTCACTAAGATCCTCAAGAAACTGCCACGCTTCGTCGCTAGACTTGGAGAGAAAATGACCTTGAGATATGGTTTCTAGCAACTGCTTCGTTGCCGAGTTCAATCCCTCGTATAATGTTTGGCAAAGTTGCCAACTTTCGATCCCATGATGAGGGCATTGAACAAGTAGGTCTTTAAATCTCTCGAAGCACTTCCAAAATGGTTCGGAAGGAAGCTGTGAAAATTGTATAATCTCGTTTCGGATTCTAGCAGTTTTGTGATGAGGATAGAACTTTTTCAGAAAAGCTCTCACAAACTCGTCCCAATTTCTAATGGAATGTGATGCGGTGCTGTATAGCCACTTCTCGGCTAGGTCACATAAGGTAAAAGGAATGACCCTTAGCCTTATAGCGGCATCACTTAATTGGGTCGTCTTCATCATAGCGCACACATTTTGGAATTTATTGATAAAGATATATGCATCTTCAGATTCCAAACCATGAAATTTTGGCAGCATATTGATGAAATGTGGTTTTATTTCAAAGTTGTCCCCATTTGCCGGTGGGGGTGAAAGACATGAAGGTAAAGAAGTGCGGACGGGGTAGAAGAGATCCTGGAGCGCAACTCGTGCGGGCGCTACAACAGGCGGAAGATTCGGGTTATTCGCACCTGGCGGAGGTGGAATCATTCCCGTCGGTAAGGTATCGTTGGGGTTGAATCCCGACATACCTTCGAAAGAAGAATTTGAAGGTGAAGGTAAGGAAATGGAGGGAATTTCGACTTCGGTGTCGAAGGGTTCGTCGGTCGGTACCAACGAAACACGGACTAATCGGGCGTTAGTATCCCTAGTCCAAAGTGACATACACTAAAAGGGATAGTGTAGTCAGAAAAATAGAAAAACAGAATGTGGGGGTAAGATAACGTCAATGAAGGGAAGTGAGTGGAAGTGAGTTGCAAGTTTTCTTAGCGGCAAGTTGCAAGTTTTGAAAAGATTTGTCTTTTTTTTTATGTGAAAGTTTTGCAAAAGAGGTTTTTGAAAAGAGACTCGTGACACAAATGTATCAACCACACATGCACAATCAGGCCAAGATCTAGGGTCGCCTAGGTCTGCTAGACAGCTCCTAACTAGGGCTAGAAATAGGACCTCAAACCGCCTCTTCACGGACAAGTACGGCCAGGTAAGTGGGAAGGAACCACAAAAGTGGGCCTAATTAATAACCACTAGCCTAGACACCGCAAAGTCGGTTAGGATAAACGGTCGATGCCTATACTAGTCCTTTTCCTATTGAGCTCGATGTCCTTAGGTCTGAGTCTAGTATTTTTTTAATTAATTGTGGTCGATGCAAAATGCTTTAAGTGTTTTCTATGGTCCTGGGAAGGGTGATGAAATCCCCACCCAATCTGAGTTTGGTCAATTAGCCCCTTAAAGTCCGATTAAATTATGCAAAACAATAAAATTCACTTGCAATCAAATTTTTAGCGCGGCGCAAAGAAACCTGCAGAAAATCTGTTATTTAGAAGGGGAAGAAAGTTTTTAGCGCAAAGAATTCCTGCAGAAAATTTTTACAGAAAGATATATGGAGGTTGACAGAGGGGAGAATGAGGATCAAACCCACAAAATTTGAGGTGCTGACGTGGCCAAATAAGCGCGGAACTGCGGTCTGGAGGCTACCAATGCGGCGGAAACGCGGTCGGTGGGTGGGTTCAGCCTCTGGAAAAAATTTTGTATCTCACGTTCTCCAATTCTCCTCTGTTCCGATGTTCACTTTTCTGATTTGCCCTCTGTAAAATTCCAGATCCACAATTCTTCGTTGTTCCTGCAAGATTCAAAGGATACACCCTTCAAACAGATCAAAGTTGATAATTTTTGTAATTTTTTTTTATATTTTCAGATTTTTATAATTTTTAAAATTTATATCAACCCGAAAATTCACAAAAAGAAAAATTACGCCATCCCCGGCAACGGCGTCATTTGATTAGTCCAAAAATATATGTTTACCGTAATCAGAAACGGCGTCGCTTTGCAGCTAGCCGGTGAGTACGGGTCGATCCACAGAGATGGGTAGATTTCTAAATGTGTCTTAACGAGTTGATTCTAAATGATGTTTTGGTTGGTTTCTAAAATCTAGATCTATTATTAAACTAAATTAATCTAATTTAAAGTCTCGCTAGGGTTAGGTTTAGGGGAAGTTTGGAGATTTAAGGTTTCCTCACCGCTTTCAATGCCTTATTATTGATCTATTAGATGTTACAGTAATTATCCATAAAGTGGATAAGAATCTTTTGGGAAGATATTTCTTCCTCTAGATTCGTATCCTTCCTTTACTGATAATTACCCTAACCTCTATGGAAGACGCGCGCAACCGGCCCTTTATACTACGGTTCATCGTTACCTCAAGGGGTAGGATGCCGCAGGGAGCGGTTGTGCGTGCATGCATGGAGTTCTAACTCTTAGGTGTGGATGACATGAAAGGGGTGAGAGATCTCATCTCTCAAACCTTTCCCTAAGGATAACCCTAACGAGCGAGGAGATTACTCGCTCATTAGGAGATGGTAAAACATACTAAATAAAAGAGAATAAAAACAAAGTATTAAAATTAACTTACTAGTTCGATGGCTCCCTCCAAACAATATAGAACAGATCTGAATAAAACTCCAGCAATTCTGAATTTTATTGATTGAAAAGAGGCATAGGGTTTTACAATTTTTGATTACAATTTATAAGCAAACAAGGAAACTAGGGTTACAGGCTCTCGCACACGTGATTTTACATATATGCCCACGGAAAATCTAAACCCCCGCACCGACGCACCGACTCTGGAATTCTGCACCGACACGGGCTTGAACAGGCCGCGGAACCGCGGCAATTGGGCTCTTGGGCCGCGTTTCCGCGGCCCTTTGGTAGGCTTGGCTCACCAAATTTCTGGTCTTGGTTCATCATTTCTTGGGCTTCTTATTTTTATACTTCTTTTTCTCTGTTGGCTTCTTACTCTTCTCCAGATCTTCAGTGAAGACTTGTATTGGTCTTTTAACCGTTTCACCTTGACATGCGTTGCCTTGCACCTATGTGAACTGGGCTTGACTAGGATCCGTCTAATTGTTGGTCAAAAGTCCCTTTTTCTGTTGTTTTGTGTCTTTTTCACTGTATTTGCTCCAGAAACCTGTATCCTGTAATATGCAACAAACGTGCGTCAAGAGTACCTGTTTATTTATAAAAAGGATAAGAATAGGGGAATGGAAAATGCAATATTATGGTCTGAACAATAGTCAATAGTATTCAAGCTGTGTTTGTTGGCCAAAGTCAAGGCACGGTGTTTGGTAGCTATTGGGTATTCATATGCAGCATAGATGGATGCGTTGGTTTGGGACAGTCGTACTGCCTTGTTGGCCAAAGTCAAGGGTTGGTACGGATGGGTTCAAATTAACCTGGAGAATGACGGGTAGAACTTGACATAAGATTTATGATTTGTTGGCCAAAGTCAAGGTCATAAGAGCATGGAGCAAAAATCACATCGGGAGTTTCTAAAGAAACTGAAACTTGCCAGATATGCGCATACCTTCTGGAGTGTGATAATGTGAGCGGATTCCGTCGCGTTATCATGCGATGATAGTTGGATCCCGATTCTCACTGATGAGTTGGTTTACTCCTCGGGTGATCCCGACTAATTCTCCTTTCAGGTTTGGAGGAGAATTTGACGTTTCAGTGGGAGGTTTCCAGATTAGATAAATTGGTAACCATTCTGATCTAGGTTAGAGTGCACGCTGAGTGTTTCTTTTCTCTCTCTCTTTGGCAGCGACCTTGACCCGACCTTTGACTATGACTCAGTGACCAAGATTAACCGAACCTTCTTAAAACACTGGCTTTTGGATTGTCTGAGTTGCAAACCTCATTGCCACTCCTACTTTTACCCTTTTCTCCAGGACACCCCTTATTACTACGAACGTCCACTTCCATTGGATAAAACCATCGTATGGTTATATACGAACTCGAAGGAATTTATTCGAGGATGGTTTCCGGTTCTGGAGAAAACGAATAGGACTATTCAGCTGTCTTTTCCTTTTACCTTCTCTCAGGTTGCGAGTGCCCCTTAGATTAGGGGATAGTACACCTATTACGCAAATTGGATAGTCTTCTTCCAAACCTTAGGCTGGTGCCGAACGGTGGGGAATGAAGAAAACCAATTAGCATAACGATAGTGTGCAGAAGGTATTAAGTTAAGACAAATAAAGGGATTAGAAGGAGGGCAAAGTAAATTGCGACTGCTATTCACGACCAAACCAAGTATTTCATTACCACTCCCGCTTCACCTTTGTATTTCCCCAGGACACTCCGTATCACTACGAAGATCCACAGTTTATTGGATACTCCATTGTATGGTTATATACGAACTCGAAAGGAACTTGTTCCAGTTCGGGGATGGATTCTGGTTCAGGAGAAATAGGAATAAGGTTTATTCGGTTGTATTTTATCTTCACCTTCTCTCGCATTGCGAGTGCTCCTAGGATTAGGATAGTACACCCATTATGCTTATTGAATAGTCTTCTTCCAAACCATAGGTTGGTGCCGAGCGGTAGGGGAGGAAGAAAACCATTTGGCCTAAAGGGGTGGACAGAAGGTAATGACTAAAGACATATGAAGGGATTTGGAGAGATGGCAAAGAAATATACGGTTACAGTTGTGAATCTGGATAATGGGAGAGGCATTACTAGGAATACCAGGATACCCCTACGAAACATTTCAATGCTTCAGTTTCGCTGTGTACTGTTAAAAGAAAACTGATTTCCTAATCAGATCTTGCTCCAGGGTATGTATTTACTAGGTATGATTCTCACATCTGTATGGTTTTACAGATGATGAGTGGGAGTAAGTTATTGGGAATTAGGTGATTGTCCTTATTATATCGGAATTCGTTGTAATTGGTGATATTTGAGGAAATCGCCTGGGTTGTTTGCCGGACGACAAATATTTGGTTTTGAATATCCGCTGTTATGCACCAATTTAAAATTGATACATCTGTACGTCTATTTTTATAGAGTGAGATATACCTTTTTGAAATTATGTCCATGACATTTACCTATATCAGTGGATGGTTAGGTAAGGAGCATTAAACAGCGGTGTAATTCTTCTTAACCATAGGTACAGTTTTCAACCTACGACATACAGGGATTGAGTTATCAGACTCAAGGGACTTATACAGAGTATTGTATGTTGTCCAGTGTCCATTAGGACAGAGAGGTTGGTCCTCGTACTATATTCGGTTTACTTATGACTTCTCTAGTTCTTAGATAAGTGTTTCGTAGAAACACAAGGTCTGAGTTTTGAGAAGTTATAGGTATATGAATAAAGTTGAGAACCAGGTGTTGCAAGTATCGGGATTCTTCAAGGTGGTCGAAGATGTAGATACTTGTGTAGGGTATTCAGTTGATAGTAATGATTAAGAGAACTTGCTTCTCTTTCATATTACTCATAATTGGAAGCACTCCTAAGTTAAGTAATGCTGATCGGCCTCTCTCCATTTAGTTGACATGCACTGGAGACAGTTGCATGATTTGAATCTGGTTCAATTAAATCTGTGCCTCTGTTTCTGTATTGATATAGAACAGTTCATATCTTAACATTGTTAAGGTACGGGGAGTTGTCCGGCTTATGATTAAAACCAGACTCTGGATAACTCAAGGCACGTTTCTGTAATGGCTGTTTGTGGGTTGACTCAGGCTATGACGAGGGTTGACTTTCTACCATCTGGAAGATCAATAGTGATATTGTTCTTGACTCGCCACAGTTTTAACAAAAATGGATTTTTTCAGTAGTGGGAGTATGGTAGAATTGGAAGTGATTCCAGAACCGCAAACGATTACTGAAAGTTTGATAGGAACCTAAAGATTCAATCTGGCTTGACATTTCATTGGCCACTCCGCAGATACGGTGGGTAACCTCAGGCACCCGAGGGGTACTCCGGTAGCCTCAAGGACGGTGACAGGGAGGTTCTTGTTTACCCAGACTTGCCATTTTTGTTGTTCCAGGCTGCGAGACCCGGAAGGAGGATGAGTATAGTGTCATTCTAAACTAGCTTTAGAAGTGTACGTGTATATGACTCTGCCAGAGGGTTGTCGTAGTCAGTGGGAGCAGCGGAAGTATTGGTGGACAAGTGGCTTATGTCTATTTATAGACTAAAGCAGATGTAGCAGAGATAGATCATCTATTTCTGATATGACAGTCATAGGTTTGACTTCATCAAAATAGGGGATGGATCTGTTAAGAAGGTAGTAGGGTGTGATGTCCTGGTATTTGGATGACATACACAGAGTAGGAAGTGAAGTTCCTATACTGCGATCGGTTATACTTTGGTTGTCACACAGTGGTTTCTCCACATAGGACATAGATATAATATCAGACATTCTGGCTACTGGATCTATGGTTTTAGATCTAGATTTGGGAAGTGTCCCAATCAGGCTACTTAGACAGCATTCTAAAGGTGTTTTAGAATGGACGACTTCTAGCACGGTAGTGTACCTGCAGGTGATGGAGTCACCCTCTCTAAAGGTGTCTTACTGGCTAAAGGGGAGAAAGATGTGCATGATTGGCAGATCACTTGCTTAGGCAATTGAGTCAATCATGAGATGTCAAGTACCACACCAGATGTTGTTTTTGCAGTGGATGCAATAAATTGATATTAATCCAATCCTGGAGAAACGGTCGGAAGCAGTTTTAGAACATAAGTGGATGTTCTAGGGATATGATAACAACAGTCTCTTTTAGGAGACAGTTATCATTCCAGGCTTCCAAGGTGACCTGGATGACAGAGAGGTTGTCAGAGTTATAGTTTTCCTTCTGACGAGGGGCGGTATTTTGGACAGGTGGTCCAAGGGGATACTGAGGGAGGCATTACGCAGGATACTGATTAAGTTCAGTTGACGATACAGTCTAAGAAGTTTGGATTTGGAGTTCATTTATGAGCTAGGTCCCATCAGATATCCAGACATATTCTAAGACAGGTATTGCTCATTTCGGGAGATGGCTTTCTCCGCGAACTTGAGATAAAGAGAGACATAGAAAGAAACATCAAGGCGGATCCACTCACTGAGGCTATTCCTCGAACACATTAGTTTCGCAAACTGGTTTTGTGAGACTGATTAGTAGAGGAGTTGGGTGTTCGGTATCACACGGGCTGTGAGTATGCGACATCGCAATAATTAGCCTTGAATGCAAGTGGGAGATTGTTGGAGATAGTGCCCTCAGAGTCAATTATTGGATCACAGGCACGTGATTGCAATGATTGATGGAGAACTTATGCCGGTAGGACAGTCTTACTCAAGATGATAGTATGCTATCTGGTTTACCTTTATCATCGTGTACTGCTTCAGGTGACCTTACAGGTCACTATTACACATTGATAGATCCCTTAGGATTCTTGCTTGATGACCAGCAGTATGATGGCGATCATATATGTGGGAGCTGGGGTCTATAAGCACATCCTTAAAAGGTCCCTAGTCGTGGGAGTTTCGAGACAGGGCATCGATACTCCAGAGTAAACTAGTGTATACAGTCGAGACCCCGACGAGGGGCGGTGGCCGGTCTCACAAGCCACTGGTGTCATTTGGTTCACCTAAGATGTATACAGGTGCTCATTGGGTTATGAGTACACCGGACAGGACTCGCCGGGAACATGCTAGTTGGTCTTATACCTGACGTCAGATAGCAGTTCCCTGGTGACATGTGTACAGATTAGTTCATCGACCTGAGATCGTCATTTGTCTCGTGTAAGTTCCCACTGTACTTTGATTACTACCCTACCACGCTCAAAGGAGACGTGCAAACAGGTTTTAGTTGGGTACAGTCCTGAGCCACATGGAGGCAGTGAGCGGATCTGCAGGGGTTCGTCTCTCCCGGTATTGGGGTGAGGTCGCGCTATGTCTAGGAGAGCCATTTGACGAAGTCCTTCGCCAAGGCAGGAGATTTACTGGTAGGTATTCCAGTAGTATCTCAGGGTGTTCTGGGCTACACTCCGACACGACTTGTACCGCTTTTGGGGGTCTGACTTTTACCCACCCCCTAGGCCCGCCATGCGATGCTCATAGACGAACGGACCGGACTGTACGGATATTGTTACTGACAGGCTCGGTAGGGTGTCAAGATGAGTTCGCTCATCGACGTCCCTTTTGGTCAATACCTGGTAGCCCGTTACGTATGGCTAATACCTCTGACATGCTAGTGATTAAATCCGCAACCAAAGTATTGACGAGTCTTTAAAGTCCCCCACAGACCGTTTTCTCAAGTTTCGGGCAAAACGCTGTAGAGGCCGTATGGAGATATGGCAGGGTTCGATCATGTACGTACGGTATTGTACGGATCATGATCGGACGGATAATACTGGCGGGCTTTGGTTTAAGCCGGATCCTACTATTGTACAGTGTAGATTTTGTCTCATTGCATTTGTATTCGGTCGGAATACAAATGCGGGTATGTATATACAGTCGCGTGGTTTTCCTGTAATTTAATATGGGATCGGTTTTATGAAGTTGCCAGTTTGGTTTCCGTTTCGGCCATTTTCCTTTGTACCTTTCTTTGGCTGAAATTTGGTGGAGGGGGTTATTTGCAATTGTGCAATTAACAATTGAGAAGACTTTTGCATCATGATGGTTTCATGATGGTGCACTATCCATTGACTTCATTTGACTTCATCATGGCTTGACTTTTGTGATGACATGGGTTTGATGATGGGTTTATGAGTGTTGGACTTGGTTTGTGATCATGATTCATCATGATAACCTTTTCTCTTTCATGCATTATTTTTTGGGGCTCCCTCATATATACTCTCTCTCTCTCATTCTCCACAAAAAGAAGCCGGCCACATTTCATGAGGGCTGTCCAAAATTGAGGAAGGGAAAATTGTTCTCATTTTGGCTTGCAAAATCCTTTTGTTCATCCCCAAAGTATACTTCATCTCATTCCTCCACCAAATGGCAACTTCAACCCCAAGAGAGACAAAGAGCACTACACTTATTCTACAGCAATTCTTGGATACATCGACTCGCCAACTTCGTGCCCGAGTTGCCTCGGTCCAGAGGTGGGAGCCCGTAAAAGAACCCGGCGATGTGGTGCCCTTCTGACGAGGAGATGAAGACCGGAGATTCCGCGGGGAGATCGGGACGACGACGAGAAGACCGAAGGACATGGATCACTCGGTATATCTCTCTACCCCTTCTCTAGTTAGCTAGCATTAGGTTAATGGCCCGATCCGGGTTTTTAGTACGCGGTAGCGCCGGTTTCAAAAGTTAAAGAAAAGTATCGTTTCCGCATTTTAGCCTCGGAAAGACGGCCGGGGCGCTTCCGTGCACTTACAAAAACATCACGTCGTATCTCAAATACGAACCATGTCACATCACCGATCTCAAGGCCTCAAGCCCAAACTCATCGACTCATCTCCAATCCCAAGTACTATCCTCATCATTCAGTATATGTATATGTATATATATACATAGTCCCATACCCATGTGTGTGTGTATATATATATACATATCCCCATATACGCACAAGTAAAAAAATGTATGCAAGTGTGTGTGCACGTGTGGGTGTAATCTCTAATCTAGGGTTTCGCAACTAACACTACACTAATCCATGAACATAAAATCCTATCATGATAAACCAAGTCTCACATACTAGATATCATAATATAGTATATATATAGCATACTAAACTTCGAACTACGGGGGTGCTATACGCCATCCACCCGACTTCCCCCGTAGATATATATCTACTCACCTGCTTCTTTTGTGCCGATGCCGATGTTGCCATCTTCATCTTCAACGTCTCGACATCCACGTGGGGGTACCTACACATACAATCCAATCGAAATGCGTATTAAAATCCAATCGGAAAACCAAAACGGCACATGCTACGCTCATAGGTAAAGACCTATAGCCTCGCACGCAAAACACGACCAATAATCTTAGTCGTTGACGTTCAAACGCCACACGACGAAAACACAATACCAAATACCAAAATCAAGTCAAAACGAAGTCGTAAAACAATGCATCAACTCATGGAAATGGTCCCAGATTTTACCCTAATTGAAATTAGTCAATTTTGCATATGCCAAGGGTCTAGTTTACAGCAAATGGGGACATGAACCAAACACAAACCCCATAGCTCCAGGTCTGTCCACAATTTGCGGCCAGAAAGACTTTATTTGCGGCCAAGAAGAGGTTTCAGGGCCTGGGGTCTTGGGTGATGCTTCCTAGGTGCCTGCTGGTCTCTCTGTATTTGCTAAATAATTTTCTGGTCACCCGGATGTTAGAAGATTTCATAAACCCTCACAGAATCCACAAAATACGGATATCGGGGATTTCTAAGTTCGCTAATAGGGGTTCTAGTCTCTGGTTTAGGTCTCCAATCAATCACTACAGGGGTTTAAGGTCAATATTAAGCCTCAATTACACTATCTCAAATCAATTTAACCCTAATCCTCTCAAGAAAACTTCAAGGTTCACTTAAACCGATATAAAACACCTATAAACTTATATGGGTGCTAAGGAAATCTAAATACAATACCAAGAGTGCAGAAATTACCTCATTTAGCAACTCAAGAACTTTCTTGAGTTGCCCCAAGTCTCCAAAACCTTTCCTTTCTTGTTCCAAAGTGTTTGCCATGAGCTTGTGCACACTTTTTGTGAAATGGAGATGGGGTCTTGGGTTGTTTTTGATGGTGTTGTGTGGCTTGAAGAGGGGGAGGGAGGAGGTGCTACCATGGGGGCTGAAGAGGAGAGGAAGATGAGAGGAAATAATGAAGGAGGGAAATGCTATGACCAAGGTTGACCCCCTCACCACTCTCTCTCATGCCCATCCCTCATTCTTTAATGTTTTCCTTTCTTTTCTTTTTCATTTTCCCTTCTCTTCTCTTCACTCATTTTAAAACCCCAAACCATGCATGAAAGATGTGAAAAAGCCATGATAAAAATGTAACAAGTGTTAAAATGACATGTGCATGTCATGTGCACAAAACACGCTTAAAGCCCGATTAGCGATTTTTAATCGCGATTAGCACTAAAATAGTGTCAAATAAATCATAAACTTTCATAATTTGCATGAATCACATAAAGCACCCTCATTTCAGTAATTTCTAAAAAATTTCAAATTTTTCCCCATTTATCGGTATTTAATTATACCACAATATTAAAATATTCATTATATTTAATATTTAATTATAAAAAATCCCAAAAATAATATTTTATTTTTCTGAAATGTTACAGCGGTGGAGTGCACGGATAGCCGGGTTCTAGAGGGCAACGGGCCCGCATCTCATGGTTTTGAGACGGAGGGGGCTTCACTCTAGAATTTGCGGGCTATTCGCCGCACTCGTAGGGGATACAGGTTGACCCAAGGTGGGGTGCTCAAGTTACCGGATTCCGTGAAGTGCTGGGTGGTCCATTCACTTTGCTGAAAGGGGCTGCCTCGCTTCTGGTTTTGGCGGGTAACTTGCCACACTCGTAAGGGTCTAGGTTTTCATTGCACAGGCTATCCACATGACCAGGGGAACGTCTGGTTTCACTTGTGGCTCAAAGGAAACCCGGGGCTCCTGTTAGTGTATATGCCCTAGGGGCCATTATTGTATCATACAAGCTTGTATATTACTTAATGGAAGCTTGGGATATTCACAGTTATATAACAGTCTTGCTAAACATGGTAGTATGCTACTTGGTTTTATCTATCTTAATATGTGAGTATACGTATTGATAGAGCACTTAAGATCTTGCTTGACTACCAGCGTTGTGATGGCAGTCACACTAGTGGGGGCTGGGTAGTCTACAAGCACATCCTTTTTCAGGTCCCTAGTAATAGGATTATCGAGACAGGGCATCGATACTCCGGAGTAGACTAGGGTATACGCTTCTCATCCCAGTTGGGGAGATGGTCTGTCCCACAGCCGTCAGTACGCCTACTGGAGATAGTATGCAGGTGCTCGTTGGGTTGCGGATACACCGGACAGGACTCATGGGGAACTGTTGGTTGGAATTATACCCGTCGTCGGTTAACAGTTCCCAGGTGACATGAGTACAGCATAGTCCGCAGACTTGACACTGCTACTTCGCCTCGAGTGTGTCCCACTGTTCTTAGATTGCTACCCTACCACGGCTCAAAGGAGTCGTGCAAACAGGTAGCAGTTGGGTGCAGTCCCGAGCACTTGGAGGCAGTGGCGGTTAGACAGGATTCGTCTCTTCCGGTATTGGGAGTTGATATCGCGCTGTGTCAGAGAGCCATTACGCAAAGTCCCTGACCAGGGCAAGTGAGATTTACTGGTAGGTTCCAGTTGTTTCTCAGGGTGTAATGGGCTACGCTCCGACACGACTTATACCGCTATTAAGGGACTGATGCTTGCCGCCCCCTAGGCCCGATATGCGATAGTCTTAGACGAACAGACCAGACTGTACGGAGATTGTCACATCAGGCTCAGTAGGAGTTCGGATGGGTTTCCTCATCGGCCTTCTTATCGACATCTACGTGGGGACCGTTACGTACAGCTGGTGCCGCTTGCGGTCTGTGGTTAAACCCACTGCCAGCGTAGTAGTCGAGTCTTTAGAGTCCCACATAGAGAGTTTCCCTGCTCCGGGAGAAACGATATAGAGGTCGTATGGTTTTACGAAAAGGGTTCGGACGCGTACGTGTGTTTACGAACGTACGACATTCGGACAGTTTTTACTAGCCGGCTTTGGTTTAAGCCAGTTTCTAGTATCAGGTTATTGGATTTATACAGTCTAAAGTTTTTCCGTGTTTTCACGGATAGGAGGGGCGTTCTCGTAATTTCGCGAGAAGCTTCTAGAAGGATGGTGACTTGAGGGTTAAGGTGGCATTTGCATTTATTATGTTAATGACTCATTTGTGTGATTCATCCATGGAGTTAATGCATCATTTATTGATCTAATGACCCATGAGATGAATCACTCATATGAATGAATGAAGCATGGTTGTTAAATGATTTAATTGATTTATTTCATAAAACATTATGCTTCATATATATTCAAATGAGTTCATTATCTCTTCTCAATTCTCTTGCTCACCTTCTCTCTCCTCAAGCTCTCTCTCTTCAAACCCTAATCCTCCCCTCTCATGTGTTGAGATCAAGGATTAGAAAAGACTATTTAATCCATAACACTTCTCTATATCACCTAGGTTACTTAGATTAGCACTTTAAGAAACCTAGTTACCTCAAGTTAGAGGTGAAGCTTGGAGTACAGCTCTCGGGTGGATCATCTATTACGTGGAGGAGGCCGAGAAGGACGTGGATAACGAAAAGGAGAAGGACACGGTTCATTAGGTATAATCACTTATCATAGTAGTTCACAAATTCTATGTTTCTTGTTAGTTATAGTTTAGCAAAGATTCTCGGTTAGTCGATGTTTATGCATAGAACAAGATCGTTTTTCATTATTCCGCCTCCCCCCAAGTCGTGGGATGTTGTACATCGACTTACAGTGGTATCAGAGCCTCGCTAAACAATAATTAACTTATTAGCAAAGTCGTATGAATTTCGAACGCAAAACGAACCGGAAAAAACATCGATATCACTAAGTTTCTGTCGTTTTTAAAACAGGCCCTAAAAATTTTTCAGGGACCTCTAAAATAACAAGAAAGGAATTATAAGGTTACTGGAGAAAAATGGGTTCCTGAATCGGCCAAACAGCCGCGGAACCGCGGCCGAACCCACCGATCCGCCGCGGATCCGTGGCCGAGTTGAAGCCGATTCAACCCAGTTTCCTCCAGTAACTCCTCTGTGATATTTTTTTGTTTTCTGGAATGTTTATTTTTCTGCTCAAGTCTCAGGTGCACAGAGAAGTTTTGGAGTAGAATCTAAAGTGTTTGTTCGATCGAAATCTTACGATGTTTGCTAATTTGATTATATCTGTGATTGTATAATGTGTTCGTAAACCTCCCCTAACTGCTAGTATGTCGGTTGGCAGGGGGTTGCACATTTCTGTAATGGTTTTTACTGTTTGTGGTTATGAACTGTATTGGACTGTTGTGATGATTAGCCGGGGTTTGTGATGGGTTGTTATATTCATTCAAAGTAATTGTAATATGTTGTAATATTATTTTGCGGGGCACATCCAGGTTGCGATTGTAGCCACCGTTGTATTATTTCATTTTACTATTTTTGCTCCTAGGATAGACCCAAGGAGGGGTGCACAAACTACCGGGTACTTTGAAGTGTTTAGTGGCCTACTCACGTTGTTGAGGGAGACCGCTTCACTTCGGGTACTTGGCGGGTAGTTTGCCGTACCCGTAGGGGTCTAGGGTGGGGTAATGGCTATTCATCACAACTGTGTAATCCGTCTTTTGTTGCAGGCTCTAAACAAACGCGGATTGCTTGCATATCCAATAATGTTCATCTGTGATCTGGAATGCCTATTATTGCGTCTGACGAATGTACAATATCTATATATGATAGCTATTTAGACGTCACTTATGTTTTACACCCGCACTAGCCCAGCCCCCGCTCTGCCGTTAGTTAAGTAACCTAACGGGTGATGACGGGACCCAGTGGCGAATGCGGATGGCATAAGAGAACGTTGTATTTTCGTTGTTTTCTGCAATTATAGGTTAAATGATGGGACGCATTATTATTAATGCAAAGAAAATAAACCAAAAGTTGAATCGATGGAACAATTTAAAAGAAACCACTCGGTTATTTTAAAACAGATGATATTTTTTAATTGCGGAGCTTTAACCACTCCTTTTAAAAGCTATCAGGTTCCTCCGGTCATATCAAGTTCACTACGTTCACGGTTTCGCCAAAACCATTCATAGCCCTCCGTCATTTCATTTGGGTATTCAGTAGTATTCAAGCTATGTATTTTGACCAACGCCAAGGCATAGTGTTTGGTAGCTGTTGGGTATTCATTTGTTGCATAGATAGATGAGTTAGTTTGGGACAGTCGTATTATCATTTTGGCCAACGTCAAGGATATGTACGGATGGGTTCAAATTAACTAGATAATGATGGGTAGAACTTGACATGTGACTTATGACATTTTGACCAACGCCAAGGTCATAAGAGCATAGGGAAAAAATTTATATCGGGAATTTCTAAAGAAACTGAAATTTGCAAAGAGATGCATACCATTTGGAGTTTGATGAATGTTGGTAGGATTCCTTCAACATTATCATACGATGATATTTGGATCCTGATCCTACTGTGAGTATATGCTACTCATCAGGAGATTCGTCACTTAACGATAAATGCTATAAACCAAGTAGGTGTCAAGAAAGGTGTCGGCAGGGTTACGCCCCCAGAGAAAAGAGGTTATTTAATTAAGGAACTTCGCGAAAGCATTGGAAAACCTCCCTCAAAGTACCGACACCAGCCTGGCTGAACGGTTAAGCAAGTATTGTACAGTGAGAATAGTCCTGGCTAATTCTTCTTTTATGGTTTGAGGAAGGATTCGAGAAACAGTGGGAGCCATCCAGTATAGATAAATTAAAAACCACTCTAAACTTGCAAGAGCATCATGCTAAAGTGTTTCTTCTCTCTCTCCTACTTGCAGCGACCCTGAAAATGACTAGACTTAAGTTACTTTTAGAGAAAAATATACTGACAGGGCCAAACTATAAAGATTGGCTGCGGAATGTCAAAATGGCTTTGACCTATGACAAATTGGGGTACGTCCTCACCGCTAAGGCACCTGCAGTCCCAGGTCCAAAATCCAGTAATGCGGATAAGGAAATCCGCAAAACCTGGGAGTATGATTGCGCGAAGGCCAAGTGCATCATGCTTGCCTCGATGAACAATGAACATCAGAGGAGGCACGAGGATATGGATCTTGATGCCATATTTCTCCATACAAAGGAACTTTATGGAGAGCAATCTCGTATAGCAAGATACGAGACCTCTAAGAACTTGTTTCGAGCGAGGTTGGCCGTCGGATCATCGGTAGGAGAACATGTCCTAAAGATGATTGGCTATATAGAAGAGCTCGCAGACCTTAGGACGACTTTGGATAATGAGCTCTATACAGACCTTATTTTCCAGTCCCTTCCTTCCACCTACGCCCAGTTTATTATGAATTTCAACATTCAAAGAAAAAAAGTTGAACTTCCGGAACTCCTTAACATGTTGAGGAGTGCAGAGGGCACCTTGCAGAAGGCAAGGGAAACACCCGCTATGTTTGTTAGCGGTGCTTCTTCTTCCGGGTCCAAGGTTAGGGCCAAAGGAAGGAAAAAGAAGGCCGCCACCAAACCTAGAGGAGGTGTTAGTAAGGTGGGAGCGAAGGGAAAGCAAAAGTTTGTGGTACTAGTGGTGGCCAAGGATGAGTGCTTCCATTGTCATAGGAAAGGGCACTGGAAGAAAGATTGCAAAGCGTGGAACGCCAAGAACCAGGAACCGAAGCAAGCTGTGGCTTCGACTTCAGGTGTGTTTGTAATTGAGAATTGTCTGTCAATCAACTCTACTTCCTGGGTATTGGATACCGGATCAGGATCTCATATATGCAATTCATTGCAGGCACTGAGAAACCGTAGAGTGCTGAAGGATGGTGATATGACCCTGATGGTTGCTAACGGAGCTAGCGTGGGAGCTGTGTCCGTAGGGGATTATCATCTGGGATTGACGAGTGGACACATTTTGGTTTTACATAACTGTTTTTGTGTACCTAGCTTAACGTGTAATATCATATCAGTTTCCTTGTTATCAAATAAAGGTTATGATTTCACGTTTGTAAGTGATGTTGTTAACATCCACCTTAATCATAGTTTGATTGGGTCTGGTACACTGGATAACGGTATATATGTCTTAAACCAACTCCAAATTTTCAATGTCCAGAACACACTAAAAAGAAAGTCTCCAGATTTAAATAAAGCTTTCTTATGGCATTGTAGACTAGGTCACATCAATGAGACAAGGTTGACTAAGTTACATAGAGAAGGATATTTGGACTCGTTCGAATATCAAACTTATGCCACTTGTCAATCATGTCTCAAAGGAAAGATGACAAAGACTCCATTCACTGGACATGGAGTAAGAGCGAGCGAGCTCTTAGGACTCATACACAGCGATGTATGTGGTCCAATGTCTACACATGCAAGAGGTGGTTTTTCCTATTTCATTACTTTTACGGATGATTACTCAAGGTATGGATTCATTTATCTGATGAAACATAAATCCGAGGCTTTTGAGAAATTCCAAGAGTATAAGAATGAAGTAGAAAACCAAACCGGAAAAAGTATCAAGAAACTAAGATCTAATCGAGGTGGTGAATACTTAAGTGCCGAGTTCCTAGGTTACCTAAAAGAGAAAGGAATTCTCTCTCAGCTTACTCCTCCATACACTCCACAGCATTACGGTGTATCGGAGAGACGGAATCGAACCCTATTGGATATGGTACGTTCCATGATGAGTAATTGATTGTTAGGATACGTGCGTGTCAAGTTTAGTTTTAAATACCGCAATCAAGACGGTTTCGCTTGTAGCTAGCCGGTTGAGTACGGGTCGTCCGCAGGGAGATGGGAGTCTTTTTCAAAGTGTTTTAACGAGTTAAGTCCGGTTGTTCAGATTTTGTTGTGGTTATCTAAGTGTTAAGTTGATATTTAAAGAAAGCTTGTTAGGGTTAGGATTTGATTAGTTTGAGTTAGGAGTCTCCCCATCTTTCGTTGCCCCACTTAATATCGGTGTTACGGTAATCGGCAACAATGGGGATTAGCACGACTAGGAAGGAACTTGCGAGTATAAGCTAGGCTTTCCAACGCATAGTCCTTCCTTTTGGTTCTTGTCCGTCCGTTCTTGGCTCTTATCCATAACCTCCGGTTAATTCAACCACAACCGGTCTCACTACGGAATCACCGCTATCATGTAGGATAGGGTGCCGTAAGGAGCGGATTGTGGTTCAATTAACGGGAGTTGATTTAAGTTGTTGGGCAAGGAAAGAGTGAGAGAGATTTCCTTCTCTCAAACTTCCCTTATCCTACCCTAACAAGTATAAAACTACTCACACTTCATGATAAGGAAAAACAAAACAAAACAAAGAGGAAGATAGAAAGAAGGAGATTAGAAGAATACGACTAACTATTTGCGACCTCACCTTGGCGAGGATCAAGCGTAAGTATCATTGTCATATGAAGGATAAAGGAAAAGAGAGAAGAAAGAAACAATCAAACAAATAACAACAACTACTTAACAATTAAAATTGCAACAATTACAACAAGTAAAGAAAGAGACAAGCATGATAATAAAAATGGTCTTCTTTATTCATCACTCTTCACTCAAAAGCTCACTTACAAGTTTAATGGAGAAGAGGTGAGAAGAGAAAGAAGAACAAGTAAATAAAACCTAGCAAAAAGAAATACAAGAATTGGACCCCTTCCTTCTTCAAGTTCTGGGCTATTTATAGGCTGGAGGATGGGAACCTAGGGCAACAATACGGGCCCATATGAGAAGACAAAAATACCCCTGGAAACCCTGCACATTTGGCGCCATAACGGCCGCGGAACCGCGGCCTAGACCCCCCTTTCGCCGCGGTTCCGCGGCCTTGTTGTGGAGTTGGGCTTTGGGCTTTTTTGTGGTGGCCTGGTTTGGTGTGTGCTTCATTCTGGCATATGTATTTTCTCAATTTGGCTCCCCGATTTTTCCAGAATTTCTGTTGAGGGAAAGGTGGACTTTTTGTCAAGATTTTGTCATGATTGCCTCGAGCTCCGCGTAGATCTCTTGGATTTTGTGCTACCATTGAGCCTTGTGCATGAAGGTGACATTGATTTGACATTTTGTCTTCCTAAACTGGTATCTGGCAACATACGGATGACGAGCGGAGACCGTGTTTTATCTGTGGTTGGCAGGATCCCGGACTTTTTTCGTGTTTTCCATGAATTTCACCGTTTTAGAACCGAGAACCTGTATCCTGCAATTGACTAGCAAACACGGCTCAAGAGTATCTACGGATATGCAATGTGATAAAAATTGGGCGGTATGAAAATGCAAAAATCTGATATGAACAAATACCCCCAAACTTATCATTTGCTCGTCCCGAGCAAAGCCCATTTATTCACAAAAAATTTCCTAACCTCACTTTCGCAGGGAACGCGATTGCACTGAGCATGTGCAACAAGCCGTTAAACCTCTAGGTGTCCCTAGTAGGAGGAGTGTTGTCTCCTGAGGGTTTTCAGCGGATACTACCCACAAAATCCGGTCAAGTTGCTTTTGTAAAATAACTAAGATTCAAACCCTAAAGTTTTGTTTTAGAAAATAACAATTATAATCCTAAGTCTAGACCATCGAACCTTTATTTTTCACACCTCGCATCTTATTTAACTACAGATTTTATATGTCTTTACGTGCGGTGCAAATAGTGTCGTTAAGTTCCAGAAGGATCGATTAAAGTCATCATGTCGCACAATAAAGCCCAGATAACAATTTTAAAAGGATCACATAAGTTTTATAACGAGTTAAGCATTTTTCAAGTTTCGTTTTCCAGTAAGGTTTCAACTTCAGAATTTCTATCTTCCTTAACAGGAAACTAAGTCGTATTTTTCACTCCACCTTTTTCTTGTTTTCATTTCATACACACCTCTGTGAACGTGCAATAGTCTTTATCAAAGAGTAAAACCTTCATATCTCCGTTAAAAAATTTTTAAAAGCCTGTCTTTTATCAAGATTATTCTCACACAAAGAACCTTAGGAATTTTAACTCGGAGAGAACACTTGCTTGACTTTGTTTTAACCTGGACTTTCTAGGCTTCTTAGCGAGCTTTGGGCCAATGCACCCAAACCAGTTGGTTTTAGGGCATTAGGTGTAAAAACACCCCAGCGGACTTAATTACTCAAGTTACCTAGGTCCAAAAACAAAAGACAGATTGGCGTGAAAATCAGATGATTTAATACGAACGGAGATATAACCGGCAGTTCAAATATTTTTTTTTTGGATAAAAGACGTGTCTAGTGGGTTTGGTGTGTAATCATTCCAATCAAGTTTTAGATGGGTTATTTTTCAGACTTAGCTCCAATTACGGTATCAATAACATTCCTTCATATTCGCTTTACTTCATAAACTATTCTTGACATTACTTATTTCAGAACAAACCTATTTGATCCTCAGAATATCATTTATCTGTTTAAAAGTTTAAACATGAAAGACTTGTCATCTAATTCCCAAAATCTTACGACACGTGTAGTGTGATGTAAAGACGTATATCAGCTATAGTTAACTTCAAAGGAGAGTTATCTTTCAGGTTTTCAAAATCTAAACATAAGATCTAGTTATTCCTATTTTTTCAAACAAAAACCGTCGAATGTTGAATCAGAGTTCTTCCACAGGCTAACTTGACAAAAAAGTTTTTATATTTTTTAGAAAATTTTCAAATTTTTATGGATTTTATGGATTTTAATATGCAGATGCAAAAATATACATATGAATGCGAAGGGAAGAAATGCGTACCGAGCGTACCCCCAAACTTAAACTGGACAGTGCCCTCACTGTCGTGGCATGAAGAGAGAAGTTGGAAGGTTCAAAATTGTCGGTTAGTGATACACAGTTTTTATATGTTTTTGTTTTAAAAGAAAAGAAAAAGAATATACACAAATATAAACAAAATGGTTTGTACATACCCCCAAACTTATTTGGAACAGTGTCCGCTGTTCTTGGCTGGATAACCGAAGTTTGGAGGTAGGTAGAGGAAGATCATTCAGGGTAAACCGGCTCCTGTAAGAACAGGAGCTCCTCTGTTGGTTCGGCGCTAAGGTACGGTTTGCATCGGTGTCCATTTACCTTGAAGAGAGAACCGTCCTTTGGATTTTCCAAATCCAGAGCGCCCTGCGGATACACATTCCGCACAAAATACGGCCCTTTCCAGCGAGATCTGAGCTTTCCAGGATAGAAATGAAGTCGGGTGTCGTAAAGCAGTATCTGCTGACCAGGTACGAAGGTTTTGCGCAAAAGGTGTTTATCGTGAAACACCTTCGTTCGATTCTTAACGACAACCGCGTTGTCGTAAGCCTCATCCCTAAGCTCGTTCAGTTCGTTCAGCTGCAGCTTCCGATGGCTGCCCGCGTCCTCCAGAGACAGATTCAGCTCCTTTATCGCCCAAAACGCGCGATGCTCGATTTCGACAGGAAGGTGGCAGGCCTTTCCGTACACAAGCCGATAGGGAGACATGCCAAGGTCGGTCTTATAAGCGGTTCTAAATGCCCAAAGGGCATCAGTGAGTTTCAAAGACCAATCCTTACGGTTCTTGGAAACCGTCTTCTCCAGTATCTGCTTGATTTGCCGATTTGAAACTTCGGCCTGCCCGCAGGTTTGGGGGTGGTAGGGCGTAGAAAGCTTATGATTAATGGAGTATTTCCGCATCAAGGCCTCGAAAGTCCTATTGCAGAAATGACTTCCATTGTCGCTAATGATCGCTCGGGGGTGCCCAAACCGGGAGAAAATGTTTTCTTTAAGGAACTTAACGACAACCTTGTTGTCGTTAGTCCGGCTGGGCACAGCCTCGACCCATTTAGAGACGTAATCAACAGCTAGAAGTATGTACAAGTTCCCAAAAGAGCTGGGAAACGGCCCCATGAAGTCTATCCCCCACACATCGAAAATCTCCACAACCAAGATTGGTTGGAGCGGCATCTCGTTCCTCCGGGATATCCGGCCCAAGTGTTGGCACCGGGAGCAAGTCTTGCAATAGTCGTTAGCGTCTTTGAAAAGTTGTGGCCAGTAGAAACCACATTGCAAGATCTTCTCAGCTGTCTTCCTGGGCCCAAAATGCCCGCCACACGCTTGATCGTGGCAAAATGACAGCACACTCTTGAATTCCTCATCGGGGACACACCGACGAATAATCTGGTCGGGACAGTACTTGAACAAGTAGGGTTCGTCCCAGTAAAAGTGTTTTACTTGGGATAAGAAGCGAAGTCTGTCCTGACTCGACCATTCGGTCGGTAATAATCCCGTGGCCAAATAGTTCACAATATCTGCGAACCAGGGTTCGCACGATACTGTCAAGAGTTGTTCGTCCGGAAAAACGTCGTTAATTGGGATTGGAAGCGAAGGCGAAGAAGGAAGTCGTAAGAGATGGTCGGCAACCACGTTTTCACATCCTCGTTTGTCCTTAATGACAAGGTCAAATTCTTGAAGCAAGAGGATCCCACGGATTAACCGAGACTTGGCATCTTTCTTCGCAAAAAGATGGCGCAGAGCTGAATGGTCCGTGTAGACAATGACTGGAGAGCCGATGAGGTAGAGCCTGAACTTTTCTAAAGCAAATACAACAGCTAAGAATTCCTTCTCAGTTGTAGTATAGTTAAGTTGGGCGTCGTTCAGGATTCGGCTCGCGTAATAGATTACGTGCGGCATCTTGTTGATGTGCTGTCCAAGGACAGCACCGATGGAAAAGTCGGATGCATCGCACATAATCTCGAATGGGTGCGTCCAGTCAGGGGAAGAAAGAACGGGAGCAGAAGTGAGAGAGCGTTTCAGTGACTCGAATGCAGTCACACAGCTCGAGTCGAAAGTGAAAGGCGTGTCCTTGGCCAGCAAAAGCGTCAAGGGCCTAGCAATCTTGCTAAAGTCCTTGATAAACCGACTGTAGAAACCGGCATGGCCAAGGAAGGCTCGGATATCTCTGACGCATCGGGGAGAAGGCAGATTGGAAATGACCTCAATCTTTGCTCTATCAACCTCTATGCCATTTTGCGAGATGATATGTCCTAAGACAATACCTTCGCGCACCATGAAGTGGCATTTCTCCCAGTTCAAAGTGAGATTCTTGTCCTTACATCGGGTAAGGACAGCGTCGAGATGCAGCAAACACTCGTCAAAGGAGTCGCCGAAGATGGAGAAGTCATCCATGAAAATCTCCAGAAATTTTTCCACCATGTCTGAGAAAATACCCATCATACACCGCTGGAAGGTAGCGGGCGCATTGCATAACCCAAAGGGCATGCGTCGATATGCAAACGTGCCGAAAGGACAAGTGAAAGTGGTCTTGTCCTGGTCTTTTTCGGCGATGGGAATTTGATTATAGCCAGAGTAGCCATCAAGAAAACAATAGTACTCATGTCCGGCCAATCGTTCCAGCATCTGGTCAATGAAAGGTAGCGGAAAGTGGTCTTTCCGCGTTGCGGCGTTGAGTTTTCTGTAATCAATGCAAACTCGCCACCCGGTTTGGGTGCGAGTAGGGATTAACTCATTCGCCTCGTTAGTGATGACCGTGATGCCCGACTTCTTGGGGACAACATGAATGGGGCTAACCCACTGGCTATCAGAGATAGGGTAAATGATACCACTATCTAGACATTTGACGATCTCCTTCTTCACAGCCTCCTTCATGACTGGATTAAGACGTCTTTGTGGATCCCGGGCTGGTTTGGCATCATCCATCAGATGAATGTGATGCTCAACGATCAGGGGACTAATCCCCTTGATGTCCGCCATGGACCAGCCAAAAGCTTGCATGTTGCCGTGTAAGACCGCGAGAAGGGCTTTCTCTTGCTCGGGAGCTAGAGAAGCCGAAATGATGACAGGGAGGGTCTCGTTCTCACCTAAGTAAGCATACTTAAGGTGAGACGGCAACGGCTTGAGTTCGAGCGTCGGAGGTGAAATGATGGAAGGCAAGACTGGTGCAAAGGTCTCGAACTCAAAGGATTCCAGCAAAGGTTCAAAATGAGTGTAGGCAACCGAGTCGGATGGTTCAGGTAACTCATCCGGAAAGTCGAAAGATTCGAACTCGGGTTGTGCACGGCTAAGATCGTTCGAGAACGTGAAACACTCGTATTCGTTATCGGGCGCAGAAACAGCAGCAGATTCGAAGAGAAACGCACTAGTGGCGTCAAGATTATCGTGGTCAAACAGAAACTCCTCGAATTCACACTCTTCTGGTGTGATCTCCTGGATCGAGTAGACGTCCAGTATATGAGCATTAGGTTCGGCGGGCTGATTCCCCAACCTAAAAATGTTGAGTTCAATCGTCATATTTCCAAAAGAGAGGTTCATTGAACCGTTGCGACAATTGATCACAGCATTTGAGGTTGCGAGAAATGGGCGACCGAGTATCACCGAAATTTGATTCCGGGGGTTAGCTACAGGCTGTGTATCTAATACAATGAAGTCGACGGGGAATATGAAGTCCCCGACTCTTATCAACACATCCTCTAGCTTACCCCTAGGGTGGATGATCGATCGGTCGGCCATTTAGAGAGTGCAGTGTGTGGGTTTCAACTCTCCGACGCCTAATTGCTCGTATACTGAATACGGAAGCAAGTTAACACTGGCACCAAGATCTAATAGTGCGCGGTTGATGTTCTTATCCCCAATGGTAATTGAAATCGTAGGACAGCCAGGGTCCTTCCGTTTTTGTGGTAAAGATTGGGTAAGGGCATCACTCACAGCACTAGCCAAGAAAACTTTCTTGGGTACCTTAGACTTCCTCTTTTTCGTGCACAAGTCCTTTAAGATTTTCGCGTAGGACGGGACTTGTTGGACAGCATCTAAAAGAGGAATATTAATGTTAACCTGCTTGAATAACTCCAAAATCTTCTCCATTTGAGGATTTTGTTTATTAGACCTCAACCGGTTTGGAAATGAAACATTTTGAAAATTGGTTGAGTCTAATGCTGGAGGAGGAGATTTTGGAGTTGGAACGGATCCCAGAATAGGTGTTTTCGTGGAGTGAGAAGTGGGTCCGTTCAGAGCAGAAGAAGAGGAAGGAGAGCCTTGTGAAGAACGGAGAATAGGCTCAGAAGACGAAGAAGAAGAAGGAGAAGAAGAAGAAGAAGAAGCGGCGGCCGGGGTGTCATCGTTGATTCGCTTGCCAATGTTGTTTTGCAGCATCCTTCCCGATCTCAGTGTGGTCACGGCACTCACATTATTGTTTTGTTGTTCAAGAGCAACATGTGCATTATGTGGGTGACCGGGATTTGGCAGTGGCTGGGACGGGAGCTTCCCCTTCTCTCGCTCGCTCAAGGCCGCGTTCAGCTGTGCAATCTGGGCCTCGATGGTTTTGATGCTCTGCCCGTGTGCGGCGGTGTGTTGCACTAAAGATTGGATCGAAGACTGGATGTTGGCGGTGGATTGAGTCGATTGTTTAACAAACGCCTCCAGACTTCGCTCGAGCGAGGAAACCTTATCAGTGTTTGACGGAACAAAGTTGTTATTTGGTGGAAAAGAATTGTTTGGTGCAAAATTGTTCGTCTGGTTTTGGTAAGGTTGGGGTTGGAAGGGCTGCTGATATTGGTGTTGAGTTTGTTGCTGCGCTTGTTGTTGAGGCGGAGGGGCCCTTTGGAAATTATTGCCTTGGAATTGATTCTGATTCTGATTCCAGGCGAAATTGGGGTGGTTCCTCCAACCGGGATTGTAGGTGGAAGAGTATGGATCATTCCTCGGTCTTTGCTGGAATGCATTAACCTGATCCTGTCCTTGCGATGGTGGATTGTAAGGACACTCTTCGGTCAAGTGAGAAGGATCGGAACAACAAGCGCAGATGGTACGAAGGGGGAGAACAGGGGCAGGAGTAGGAGCAGAGAATTTGCTTTCTATCGCTTCAAGCTTTCTTGTTATAGCAGCCATTTCAGCTTTCCTCGCAATAGAGACGTCGAGTTGGTGGATTCCTACCCTAGACTGACCGGTAGAAGTGGAGGTAGAAGAAGAAGAAGTCGGTCTGGTGCTCTCCCACTGTAGCGTTTGCTCCGCAAGATCGTCAAAGAACTGCCACGCTTCCTCGTCACATTTCGATAGGAAGTGGCCCTGACAGATGGTTTCCAGCAACTGCTTCGTTGCTGGGTTCAGTCCCTCGTATAAGGTTTGGCAGAGCTGCCATTTCTCTATACCGTGGTGAGGACACTGAACAAGAAGGTCTTTGTACCGGTCAAAGCACTTCCAGAAGGGTTCAGAAGGAAGCTGAGAGAATTGGATGATTTCATTTCGAATTCTTGCGGTCTTATGATTTGGATAGAATTTTTTTAGAAACGCTTTAACAAACTCGTCCCAGCTGGTGATTGAGTGGGAAGCGGTGCTATACAGCCATTTTTCAGCGAGATCGCATAAAGTGAACGGAATGACCCGTAGACGTATAGCATCGTCCGACAGCTGGGTTGTTTTCATCATGGCACAGACATTTTGAAATTTATTGATGAAGATATAGGCATCTTCAGTTTCAAGCCCATGAAAACGTGGAAGCATGTTGATGAAATGGGGCTTAATTTCAAAGTTGTCCCCATTGGCCGGAGAAAGAGAAAGGCAGGTGGGAAGTGCAGAACGGGTGGGGTAGAAACGATCCTGGAGCGCAATTCGCTGCGGCGCTACAACAGGCGGAGGTGGTGGGAGATTGGTCTCCGTAGGAGGTGGAGCCAATCCAGCAGTGGTCAAAGAGATGTTCGGATTAAATCCTGACATCGCGGAAGAAGAGGTTGGTGAAGGTGAAGATGTATGAACAGAATTCCGGTCAACGTCGGAGTTGGCCGGCAAAGGAAGGGGTGAAAGAGGAGTGGACGGAGTATCGACTTCGGAGTCGATCGCGTAGTCGGTCGCGACTAATGTAACGCGGACTAGACGGGCGCTAGTGTTCCGAGTCCAAGCGGACATACACTAAACGAGTTTAGTATAGTCAAAGCGGAGAAGGTGAGGGTAAGAAAACGTCAATGAAGAAAGGCGATGGGTGGTGGGTGAAAATGGATTTGGCGACAAAAGGGCAAGTTTTTATAAAAGTTTTTGATTTTTTTTTTTAGAAAGATTTTTACAGAAGTATGTACGGAAATACGGCTTAAGCAATCACAAACAAGATATGCACAATCACACCTAGATCTACGGTCGCCTAGGTCTACTAGACCTGCTCCTGAACTTGATTTTCGAAGTTAAACAATGTCGAGAAACGGGCTTAAAAATACACTGATCACGAGGCCAGGTAAGTGCAGAGATAAGGGGAGGTTGTCCAACGCTTTCGCGAAGTTCCTTAATTAAATAACCCTTTCTCTTTCGGCGGTTGCGCCTTTAACACTTTCCTAGACACCCCGTAAACAATGTACGGTTAAGCGAGGTTCTAAACACGGTTTATCTTCTCCTAATGAGCGCGAAGTCCTTAGGGCTGAAGTCTAGTATTTTTTAATTTACAATGGACAATGCATATGCTTTAGTGATTTTTGGGGTCCTGGGAAGGGTGATGAAATCCCCACCCAATCTGGATTGGTTTCAAGCCCCTTAAGTCCGTATTAAAGAATGCAAAACAGTAACAAATCAACTGCAAACAATTTTTATTTGCGGCGCAAAGAATCCTGCACAAGAACAGTTTATTGGAAGGGGGAGAAGAATTTGCGCAAAGAAGCCTGCAGAAAACACAATTCAGTGGAGTTCAGAGGAGTGGAGAGAGGAAAGAGACTCACCAGAGAAAAAATTGCACCCTGAAGACACTGAATGGCCGCGGATCCGCGGCCAAACACCACCTTCGGCCGCGGTTCCGCGGCTATGTAGGGGATTTAGGGCTCTGAAAAATTAGGGTTTCCTTCTGTGGCTGTCCTCTGCTTGTCTGGATGTGTATAATTCTGATTTGCTCACTGTATCCACTCCAGATTTTGACAGTAGACCGGATGCTTCGTTTTGTCCGTCGCGGTGTAGCCGCGAAATGTGGGTCTATCTACCCACGTCTTTGGCACTGTACTTGAACTCCGTATTTTCAACGTCCTTGGCGTCGATCTTGAACTTCGTATTTTCCTGCACACTTGCACAAAAACTAATCAAAAATAACAAGATGGTTTTGTTTACAATGTATATAATTTTTTTGTTTTTCGGTTAGAGTTATACTTACAAATTAACCCGAAATTTCACAAAGAAACAAACTACCGTCTCCCCGGCAACGGTGCCATTTGATTGTTAGGATACGTGCGTGTCAAGTTTAGTTTTAAATACCGCAATCAAGACGGTTTCGCTTGTAGCTAGCCGGTTGAGTACGGGTCGTCCGCAGGGAGATGGGAGTCTTTTTCAAAGTGTTTTAACGAGTTAAGTCCGGTTGTTCAGATTTTGTTGTGGTTATCTAAGTGTTAAGTTGATATTTAAAGAGAGCTTGTTAGGGTTAGGATTAGATTAGTTTGAGTTAGGAGTCTCCACATCTTTCGTTGCCCCACTTAATATCGGTGTTACGGTAATCGGCAACAACGGGGATTAGCACGACTAGGAAGGAACTTGCGAGTATAAGCTAGGCTTTCCAACGCATAGTCCTTCCTTTTGGTGCTTGTCCGTCCGTTCTTGGCTCTTATCCATAACCTCCGGTTAATTCAACCACAACCGGTCTCACTACGGAATCACCGCTATCATGTAGGATAGGGTGCCGTGAGGAGCGGATTGTGGTTCAATTAACGGGAGTTGATTTAAGTTGTTGGGCAAGGAAAGAGTGAGAGAGATTTCCTTCTCTCAAACTTCCCTTATCCTACCCTAACAAGTATAAAACTACTCACACTTCATGATAAGGAAAAACAAAACAAAACAAAGAGGAAGATAGAAAGAAGGAGATTAGAAGAATACGACTAACTATTTGCGACCTCACCTTGGCGAGGATCAAGCGTAAGTATCATTGTCATATGAAGGATAAAGGAAAAGAGAGAAGAAAGAAACAATCAAACAAATAACAACAACTACTTAACAATTAAAATTGCAACAATTACAACAAGTAAAGAAAGAGACAAGCATGATAATAAAAATGGTCTTCTTTATTCATCACTCTTCACTCAAAAGCTCACTTACAAGTTTAATGGAGAAGAGGTGAGAAGAGGAAGAAGAACATGTAACTAAAACCTAGCAAAAAGAAATACAAGAATTGGACCCCTTCCTTCTTCAAGTTCTGGGCTATTTATAGGCTGGAGGATGGGAACCTAGGGCAACAATACGGGCCCATATGAGAAGACAAAAATACCCCTGGAAACCCTGCACATTTGGCGCCATAACGGCCGCGGAACCGCGGCCTAGACCCCCCTTTCGCCGCGGTTCCGCGGCCTTGTTGTGGAGTTGGGCTTTGGGCTTTTTTGTGGTGGCCTGGTTTGGTGTGTGCTTCATTCTGGCATATGTATTTTCTCAATTTGGCTCCCCGATTTTTTCAGAATTTCTGTTGAGGGAAAGGTGGACTTTTTGTCAAGATTTTGTCATGATTGCCTCGAGCTCCGCGTAGATCTCTTGGATTTTGTGCTACCATTGAGCCTTGTGCATGAAGGTGACATTGATTTGACATTTTGTCTTCCTAAACTGGTATCTGGCAACATACGGATGACGAGCGGAGACCGTGTTTTATCTGTGGTTGGCAGGATCCCGGACTTTTTTCGTGTTTTCCATGAATTTCACCGTTTTAGAACCGAGACCTGTATCCTGCAATTGACTAGCAAACACAGCTCAAGAGTATCTACGGATATGCAATGTGATAAAAATTGGGCGATATGAAAATGCAAAAATCTGATATGAACAGTAATTCTGAGTTACCGCGATCTTTCTGGGGTTATGCGCTTGAATCAGCGGCATATCTTTTGAACATGGTTCCTACCAAGACTGTGCCTACCACGCCATATCAGATGTGGAGTGGGAAGAAACCCTATTTTCAGTATCTGAAGATATGGGGGTGTCCAGCTTTTGTTAAAAAGCAGCATGTGGACAAGCTCGAGGCACGATCAGTAAAATATAAGTTTGTGGGATATCCAAAGAACTCCAAGGGGTATTTATTCTATTACGCAGAGGAACAAAAGGTTTTTGTTTCTCGTAATGCCCATTTTCTAGAATATCAGTTTTTAGAAAAGGAAATAAGTGGGAGTGAAATAGAACTGGAAGAAATTCCAGAACCACAAACTACTACTGAAAGTTTGGTGGAACCAGTAGTTCAAGAAGAACAGGACATTCCCGTACCCCTCCGCAGGAGTAGTAGGCCGTCTCATCCGCCTGAGAGATACTACGGTTTTCTCATAGATGGGGATAGAGAGGATTGCGTCATAAATGATGATGAACCTACTAGCTTCCAGCAGGCCGTCCAGAGCGATGACTCGGTACGATGGCTAGATGCAATGCGGACCGAAATGGAGTCCATGTACACCAACAAAGTATGGACTTTGGACTTTGCTCCAGATGGGGTAAAACCCATAGGATGCAAATGGATCTTCAAGAAAAAGATTGGTGTAGATGGATAGGTGGATACCTATAAGGCTAGACTTGTTGCAAAGGGTTTTCGTCAAAGACCTGGTTTGGACTATGACGAAACTTTTTCTCCAGTGGCTATGCTCAAATCCATTCGGGTCCTTCTTGCTATTGCTGCCTTCCATGATTATGAAATCTGGCAGATGGACGTAAAGACGGCTTTTTTGAATGGAAATTTAGAAGAGTGCGTCTATATGGATCAGCCAGAGGGTTTCAATCAGAGTGGGAGCAGCGGGAAAGTATGCAAGTTGCTTAAGTCCATTTATGGACTAAAGCAGGCATCGCGGAGTTGGAACATCTGTTTTGATGAAACGGTCAAAGAATATGACTTTATCAAAAATCCAGATGAACCATGCATATATAGTAAAGTTGTAGCACGAACTGTCGTATTCCTCGTCTTGTACGTGGATGACATTATATTGATAGGAAATGACATTCCTATGCTACAATCTGTCAAAGGATTCTTGTCACACAGGTTCTCCATGAAAGACCTGGGTGATGCCTGTTACATTCTGGGGATCCGGATCTATCGTGATAGATCCAAGAGGATGTTGGGACTTTCGCAGTCCAGGTATATCAACACTATACTGAAAAGATTCAGTATGGAAGATTCTAAGCGCGGTAATCTACCGGCTTGTCACGGAATCACCCTATCCAAAGAGATGTCTCCCAAGACTGATTTGGAAAGGGAACGCATGTCTATTATACCCTACGCTTCTGCGGTAGGCTCTATAATGTATGCGATGTTGTGCACCATACCAGATGTAGCTTACGCACTGAGCGTGGTAAGCCGGTATCAGTCAGTCCCAGGGGAGAAGCACTGGATAGCAGTAAAGAACATTCTCAAGTACCTGAGAAGGACTAAGGAGATGTTCTTGGTTTACGGCGGAAAAGACCTCAAGATGGAGGCCTTTGCTGATTCTGGCTTCCAGAGTGATAAGGACGATTCCAAGTCCATGTCAGGTTATGTCTTTACCCTCCATGGAGGGGCGGTGTGCTGGAAGAGTTCCAAGCAGGACACCGTTGCTGACTCGACGATGGAAGCGGAGTATATTGCTGCTTGCGATGCCGCAAAAGAAGCGGTCTGGATGAAGAAGTTCCTAACAGAACTTCAGGTGGTTCCTACCATTGTTGATCCAATACCTCTGTATTGCGACAAAAACGGAGCTATAGCTTTAGCGAAGGAACCAAGGTCCCATCAGAAGTCCAGACACATCTTAAGGCGGTATCACGTGATCAGGGAGATCATTGATCGTCGGGAGATCGAGGTCTGAAGAGTTGCTACTGAAGAGAACATTACTGATCCATTCATGAAGGCCCTACCTCAGATTCAGTTCGAGAGGCTACTCGAGATCATCGGTCTTCGATATGCCAGTACATGGCCCTAGTGCAAGTGGGAGATTGTTAGTGTATATGCCCTAGGGGCCATTATTGTATCATACTAGCTTGTATATTACTTAATGGAAGCTTGGGATATTCACAGTTATATAACAGTCTTGCTAAACATGGTAGTATGCTTCTTGGTTTTATCTATCTTAATATGTGAGTATATGTATTGATAGAGCTCTTAAGATCTTGCTTGACTACCAGCATTGTGATGGCATTCACACTAGTGGGGGCTGGGTAGTCTACAAGCACATCCTTTTTCAGGTCCCTAGTCGTAGGATTATCGAAACAGGGCATCGATACTCCGGAGTAGACTAGTGTGTACGCTTCTTATCCCAGTTGGGGAGATGGTCTGTCCCACAGCCGTCAGTACGTCGTACTGGAGATAGTATGCAGGTGCTCGTTGGGTTACGGGTACACCGAACAGGACTCACGGGGAACTGTTGGTTGGTATTATACCCGTCGTCAGTTAACAGTTCCCAGGTGACATGAGTACAGCATGGTCCGCAGACTTGACACCGGTACTTCGCCTCGAGTGTTTCCCACTGTTCTTAGATTGCTACCCTACCACGGCTTAAAGGAGTCGTGCAAACAGGCAGCAGTTGGGTGCAGTCCCGAGCGCTTGGAGGCAGTGGCGGTTAGACAGGATTCGTCTCTCCCGGTATTGGGAGTTGATATCGCGCTGTGTCAGAGAGCCATTACGCAAAGTCCCTGGCCAGGGCAAGCGAGATTTACTAGTAGGTTCCAGTTGTTTCTCAGGGTGTAATGGGCTACGCTCCGACACGACTTATACCGCTATTAGGGGACTGACGCTTGCCGCCGCCCTAGGCCCGATATGCGATAGTCTTAGACGAACAGACCGGACTGTACGGAGATTGTCACATCAGGCTCAGTAGGAGTTCGGATGGGTTTCCTCATCGGCCTTCTTACCGACATCTACCTGTGGACCGTTACGTACAGCTAGTGCCACTTGCGGTATGTGGTTAAACCCACTGCCAGCGTAGTAGTCGAGTCTTTAGAGTCCCACACAGAGAGTTTCCCTACTATGGGCGAAACGATATAGAGGTCGTATGGTTTTACGACAAGGGTTCGGACGCGTACGTGTGTTTACGCACGTACGACATTCGGACAGTTTTTACTAGTCGGCTTTGGTTTAAGCCAGTTTCTAGTATCAGATTATTGGATTTATACAGTCTAAAGTTTTTCCGTGTTTTCACGGATAGGAGGGGCGTTCTCGTAATTTCGCGAGAAGCTTCTAGAAGGATGGTGACTTGAGGGTTAAGGTGGCATTTGCATTTATTGTGTTAATGACTCATTTGTGTGATTCATCCATGGAGTTAATGCATCATTTATTGATCTAATGACTCATGAGATGAATCACTCATATGAATGAATGAAGCATGGTTGTTAAATGATTTAATTGATTTATTTCATAAAACATTATTCTTCATATATATTCAAATTAGTTCATTATCTCTTCTTAATTCTCTTGCTCACCTTCTCTCTCCTCAAGCTCTCTCTCTTCAAACCCTAATCCTCCCCTCTCATGTGTTGAGACCAAGGATTAGAAAAGACTATTTAATCCATAACACTTCTCTATATCACCTAGGTTACTTAGATTAGCACTTTAAGAAACCTAGTTACCTCAAGTTAGAGGTGAAGCTTGGAGTATAGCTCTCGGGTGGATAATCTATTACGTGGAGGAGGCCGAGAAGGACGTGGATAACGAAAAGGAGAAGGACACGGTTCATTAGGTATAATCACTTATCATAGTAGTTCACAACTTCTATGTTTCTGTCACGACCCGCAGGGTACGGAACGTGACTGGCACTTAAGTTTACGAAACGTCTAAAGACGTCCGTAAAATAAGTAAGCCAAATCCCAGAAAACAAAACCAATTAACCAAAAGAGTGAAGAAAACCCAATCAATTGAAAGCGAGTTTATCAAATAAGTCATGTAAAACCCTTTTTAAAAACAATACCAATTTTTCCGAAAATTTCGGCAGAGTCTCCTTTGTAAATACTGGCCCCCAAAATGGGTACAACAAAATATATATGAATCCAACAAAATAAGGCATCCCCAAGCGGGAGCTAGCTCTTCGCCACAAGGCGGTCACAAATCCCACGCAATATAAAATGACAACAAGCATAATAATCATAAGGAAGCATGAGAAAAGTAGCATGTCGGCTCAAGTGAGCTCGACCCCAAAATACAGCATAAAAGTCTACAAATCTCACTGTCTCATCTCTAGGTCACTATACAATAATGCTGGTAGATACAGTAGATGGAGTACACTAGATGCAAAGAATATACAAGGTGGTACAAAATAGTAATATAACCCACCTAGGAGCAAAACCTCGAATCCAGGCACAAGGAGGTAAAAGAACAAGTGCGCCCGCCGCTACTGAACTGACGGAGCGGACCTGCAAAAGACTGTGGCACAACGGGGGTGAGTTGCCAACTCGTGAGTAATAAATAACACCTACAAAGGCTATCGTATGCATGCACACAAGCATCCTAGCATCTAAAATACAGGTATGACTGGATGCACTAGCAGGTGTGTATACAACATCAGTGTACGAATATGTATGCAACATGAATATCTGAGGTCTCAATAGGTATATATAAGAAATATTTTATCTCTTTTTGTTTTTGAAACTCTTTTAGAATGCCAGCATAATGTCAATGAATCGACGAAAATCGGTGTCCAGCAACGACACCCAAAAGCTGTCTCAAATCTCATAAATCCATGCCATAGTGTCTCTGGCCTCAGCCATCCGGCTGACCCATCTCAATATCAATATCTCATCCCCTCGCGGCCCCGGTCGGTATCCTCTGGATATCCGCCGTGCCCAATGAAGTCACCGGTAGGTAATCCGTCCCCTGCCAGGCTCATCGTCAGCACCACGAGCTTCTTGCTCCGGGGTACCCTACCGGGCCCACCATGTACCCGAAACGGTTCATCCAACTCCTCGAAACGGGTCTCCAAAAACCATAGCAAACTCATGGTGGACGACACTTACATCACTAGAAAACCGCAATTTACATGTTTTAAAAATATGATAAGTTTAGAAATTTTGCGGCTTTCTCCCGAAATCCAGAAATATCATAAAATCTCAAGAAGTCCTCATAAGTGCATATATCAATGATAATGAATGCATATGGTGTCAATAATCAAGTTGCGATGTGTAATTAATGGATTAGGCATGAACAATTAATAAGATGAAGTACATGCACATGAATAGCAGTCCTACGGTTTCATTTTAAGGAATTAAAGGCAATAGCACCAGTTTAAGTATCAATTATTAAAAGGTTTAAATTTAAATGTTATCTAGTGTGGTGGCATGGCAATTACCAGGGTGTGTGTGTAAGCATGAATAGTGCTCGTGCTGCATATAAAAACCCTGGCAATGGTGCAGGTGTCCTATAAAATGGTTTCGTATAGGTATGTCAATATAATGCACGGATGCAGCAAATAGTCAACTAAGTATTTCACCCCTAATTACTAACATCACTAAGGGTCTTGTAAGTTACTAAAACTATCGGGCGGCTTGCGCCATCCAATGATAGTCCCCCGTAGATGTTACATCTACTCACCGGAATCCCTGGCTAGCTGTGTCCAATCACCGCTTTCCCCTTTCGCGCCGCGTCTGACGCCTCCGCGACCGAACCTGGAATTTACATCAATACCAAACATAAGGTTACATATCAAGAACGACGCAAAACCCCAAAAAAACTACTAACGTTCACTAGCTAGGTACAACGTGCACAAAATGCGCGGAACACACGCGAAAATCGCAAAAAACTGCCAAAAAACGCCGATTTGGTCGTCCGGCAAAACTAAAACCCGACTACTCAAAACTCCGCGCTCACGCATCCTAAACGTCATAGGGGATGCTAAAAATATCCCCAAGATATCACAAATAATTCACCAATTAAATTTAATAAAAACCAAGTAAGCACAAACTAGCAATTTGGTGCAAAAATCGAAAATTAGCGATACGGATATCACAAACCAACCACACAACAAGCAATCAACAAACACTACAATTACAACACATTAGCAAAGATTCAAAACCTATTTTCCATAAACAACCATTACTTGAATTATTTAACCTAGCAATTCTTAATCCAAACTTTATATGAAAACCTTAAATTAACACTAATTTATAACTCAATTAGCAAGTTAACCTTCTAGATTAAGTTAGCAAAACAACTAGATAACAAATTAGATTTAAACAACTAAATAATGGTTTCTGAACCTTAATTCAACTCATTTATCATGCTTCACAACCCATTTCCATACACTAACCCCTTTCTTGAAATTCCTAAAACAACAATTTACAACCAAATCACACTTCTAAAATTAACTAAATTAGCATAATTTAAAAACCACATAACAAGGTAACCTCTTAGATTAGTTAAGTAACAACTAGATTAACTACAAAACAATTTAATTAACTATCATGGCTTCAAAACCCTAGTTTAATATAAACTATTCTTTTATAAACTAGATTAGAATTTAGCTAACTTTTAACACTAAACCATACAATTAAAGGAATTTAGCAAAAAGAAAGTAACTTGATGGAAATTATACCTCAAGATCTATGGATCAAGCAAGTGATTTGCCTCTAAGGATGGCTTCCTAGCTCCAAGATTCAAGCAAGAATGGCTAAGGATAATGATAGCATAAGGATTTTGTTTGGATTTTTGAATTAATTATGGATTTTGATGTGTTTTCTTGAAGAAATTTGAAGAAAAATGAAAAGAAAAGAGATGAAGAAGAGAGGGTGCAGGTTTCGGCCAGAGGAGGTAAGGGGACGGGTGTGGGTGAGTGGGGAAAAGTCATTGGTCAACTCTCCAAAAGTCAATGTACCATAACTTATCAATTATATTTAAAATAAATCAATAAACTAACTAAATCAACTCAAGAAAGGAAACAAAGAAGTGAGGCCAGAAATTTCTGGACTTGCACAAGGTGGGGCTGTCCTAGGGCTGAGGGAAGAGAGAGAGGAGTTTTACAAAAGAAATTTTATGCAAAAAGACCCCCTACAAGTCAAAAATTGCAAGTTTTAGCTTAAAATTCAATAAATTCGTTTCCTATCATAAAAATTTGTTAAAAATCAAAATAAAATACTAAAAATTTATGTTTCAACTAGATTTTAATTATCATAATTTTAAAGATTAAAATTAGCCCGGAAAAATTTGTATTTATCGCTAAATTAATGTATTTTCTTACCGGCTTAAAATAATATTAAAAAATGAAAAATTAGGGAAAATTTTTAAACGACCAGAATTTCATAATTAACTCATTAGCTACTAAAAACAAGCAATTACCTATCCATTTTAGGTATAATTAGCCCTAAACTGCAAAATAACGAGAAAGACGGTTTTCGGAAAAATACCGAATTTTCACCGAATTTCAGGAAAACACCAAAACGACTTTTCAAGACGCTACAGTTTCTTGTTGGTTATAGCAAAGATTCTCGGTTAGTCGATATTTATGCATAGAACAAGATCGTTTTTCATTATTCCGCCTCCCCGCAAGTCGAGGGGTATTGTACATCGACTTACAGCTCCCAGATTATCTGTATTGTTCTGTGATGCTTATTACTTTTCTGTGATGTTGCATTTGTCATGCCTGGAGCGATTATTATATATTGTTATATATACTAGTAGATGTTGTATGTGTTTTACACCCGCGCTAGTCCAGTCCCCGCTCTGTCGTTAGTTAAGTAACCTAACGGGTGATGACGGGACCCAGTGGCGAATGCGGATGGCATATATGTACATCATATTTTCGTTCTTTTGTGGTGTGATTAATTGATGGGATTGCGTCGATTCATATCAATGCAAGGAAAACAAACCTATTCGATGTTGTTGGAACAATTTTCAAAAAGCTGTTATTACAAGAACGTTCTCTTTCACTTTGCACAGCGGTATTCGGTTATGAATATCCAGCACCTCTTTCGACGAGGAAAGGGCCGAGATCCCTTCATCGGGAGTGAGCCCTTGGGCAGAGGTTTGCGTCAGGGTAATAACTTCACTATAGTCGATTACTTTTTGCTTTGCATCGCGGTATTCAGTTTGGAATATCCTGCACCTCATTCTACGAGGAAAGAGCCGAGATCCCTTCACCGGGAGTGATCTCTTTAGCAAAGGTTTTCGCCACTATATATTTGTAAAAGCTATCCGGTTCCTTCAACGATATCAAGTTCATTACGTTAAAGGTTTTTTGCCAAAAACCAGCCGTAGCCCTCCGTCATTTCAGATTAGTATTGCTTAGTATTCGTGCTACGTATGTCGTGCTCGGTCGAGGCGTAGTGTGCGGTAGCTCTGTAATGCTTTTCTATCTCATGGATGTGTAATTGGTTATGACAGTTGTACGATCATTTTGGCTCAGTTAAGGACTCGTGCGGGTGGGTCTAATGCAATCAAGATAATGACGGGTTGAACTTGGCTAGGATCCTTTGATATGTTGGCTCAGTCAAGGTCACTTGGGTCCTAAGGGTAAAAATCACATCGGGAGTTTCTAAAGAAACTGAAACTTGCCAGGCATGCGCATACCTTCTGGAGTGTGGTGACTTGAGTGGATTCCATCAACTTATCATGCGATGATAGTTGGATCCCGATTCCCACTGATGAGTTGGTTTACTCCTCGGGTGATCCCGACTAATTCTTCTTTCAGGTTTGGAGGAGAATTTGAGGATATAGTGGGAGACATCCTGATTAGATAAAGTGATTAACCATTCTGATCTAGGTTAGAGTGCACGCAGAGTGTTTCTTTTCTCTCTCTCTTTGACAGCGACCATGGCCCGACCCTAGACTATAACTAAGTAACCAAGTTAACCGAACTTTCTTAAAACACTGACTTTTGGATTTTCTGAGTTACATACATCATTATCACTCCTTCTTTTACCCTTTGCATTTCTCCAGAACACCCCGTATCACTACGAACATCCACTTCCATTGGATAAATCCATCGTATAGTTACATACGAACTCGAAGGAACTTGTTCCAGATTCGAGAATGGATTCTGGTTCTGGAGAGATTGAATAGGACTATTCAATTTTCTTTTCCTTTTACCTTCTCTCAAGTTATGAGGGCTCCTAGGATTAGGAGAGGGTACACCTATTACGCTTATTGGATAATCTTCTTCCAAACCATAGGTAGGTGCCGAAAGGTAGGGAATGAAGAAAACCAATTAGCCTAAGTGTGGTATACAGAAGGTAATAAGTAAAGACAAATAAAGGGATTAGAAAGAGGGCAGAGTAAATTGCGACTGCTATCATTCATGACCAAACCACATATTTCATCACCACTCCTACTTCGCCTTTGTATTTCTCCAGAACACTTCATATCACTACGAACATCCACTTTCATTGGATAAATCCATCGTATGGTTATATACGAACTCGAAGGAACATGTTCCAGTTCGGGGACGGATTATGGTTTAGGAGAAATAGGAATAAGGTTTATTCAGTTGTCTTTCATCTTTACATTCTCTCAGGTTGCGAGTGCTCCTAGGATTAGGACAGTACACCTATTACGCTTATTGGATAGTCTTCTTCCAAACCATAGGCTGGTGCCGAACGGTGGGGAAGGAAGAAAACCATTTTGCCTAAAGATGGTGTACAAAAGGCAATGAGTAAAGACAAATAAAGGGATTTGGAGAGATGGCAAGGAGATATACGGTTACAGTCATGAATCTGGATAATGGAAGAGGCACTACTATGAATACCCGGATACCCCTTCGAAACATTTTCATGTTTCAGTTTCACTATGCTTTGTTAATTGAAAACTGATTTCCCAATTAGATCCTTACTCCAGGGTATGTATTTACCAAGTATGATTCTCACATCTGTATAATTTTACAGATGATGAGTGTGAGTAAGTTATTGGGAATTAGGTGATCATCCTCATTATATCGGGATTCGTTGTAATTGGTGATATTTGAGGAAATCGCCTGGGTTTTTGCCGCATGAAAAATATTTGGTTTTGAATATCCGTTGTTATGCACCAATTTCAAACTGATATATCTATACGTTTATTTTATAAAGTGAGATATAACTTTTTGAAATTATGTCCATGACATTTAACTATATCAGTTGATGATTAGGTAAGGAGCATTAAACAGCGGTGTAATTCTTCATAACCATAGTACAGTTTTCAACCTACGACGCACAGTGTTTGAGTTATTCAACTCAGGGGACTTATACAAAGTATTGTATGTTGTCCAGTGTCCATTAGGAAAAAAGGGTTGGTACTCGTACTATATTCTGTTTACTTGTGACTTCTCAAGTTTTAGAAAAGTGTTTCGTAGAAATACAAGGTCCAAGTTTTGAGAAGTTATAGGTACAAGAATAAAGTAGAGAACCATGTGTTGCAAGTATCAAGATTCTTCAAGGTGATTGAAAAAGTAGATACTTGTGTTTGGTATTCAGTTGATAGTAATGGTTTTGAGAACTTGCTTCTCTTTCAGGTTACTCATATCTGGATGCACTCCTAAGGTGAGTAATGCCGATTGGCCTCTCTCCATTTAGTTGACATGCACTGGAGACAGCTGCATGATTTGAATCTGGTTCCAATTAAATCAGTGCTTCTATTTCTATATTGTATATAGAATGGTTCATATCTTAACGATGTTAAGGTATATGGAGTTGTCCGGCTTATGCTTAAAACCAGATTCTGGATAACTCAAAGCACGTTTCTATAATGGCAGTTTGTGGGTTAACCCGGGCTATGACGAGGGTTAACTTTCTACCATCTAGAAGATCAATAGAGATATTGTTCTTGACTTGCTACAGTTTTAGTAAAATGGATTTTTTCAGAAAACAGTAGTGGGAGTATTGTAGAACTGGAAGTGATTCCAGAACCACGGACGATTACTGAAAATTTAATAGGACCAAAAGATTCAATCAGGTTTGACATTCCATTAGCCACTCCGCAGATATGGTGGGTAATCTCAGGCGCCCGAGAGGTACTTCGATATCCTCAAAGAAGGTGACAGTGAGGTTCTTGTTTACCCAGACTTGACACTACTGTTGTTAATGCCGATGTATGTTAGATTACCGTACGCGATGACTTTTACCTGTTGATTTATCCATACCCTTGATTAGAGGATGTCGTACGATAGTTAGTACCGTACGTGAGTTGTGAGACTGGATGCCGATTGATAGACTCACCGACTCGGTCTTGTTGATATGTATACCTTATAGCATTTGATTCACTATATGCATTGTGCTGCATTCATGCTATTCTCATTGCATTTCTTATACATGTGCTAGTACACCTACACCAATATCGATGATGCGTATGTTACATTTACACAGATTGCCGGCTCACACGCTTCATCATCGGTTGAAGAGGAGGTGAGGAAGAGGGCAGCCATGTTGAAGAAGAGGCGGGAAAATGATGGAGGGATAATGAAAGAGGAACAAGCCATGGTCAAGTTTGACCCTTCACCCTCTCTCTTCTCTTCTCTCTCTTGCCCATCCCTCTTTGTTTATTCATTTTCCTTTCTTTTTCTTTTCTTTTTCTTTTCTTTTCTTTTCTCTTCTCTTTTCTTTTTTCTCATTTAAAACCAAACCAAAACCTTTGAAAAGAAAAGCCATGGAGGAAAATATAATAAGTGTGAGAAAAAGACTTGGTGCATGTCACATGCACAAAACTAGCTTAATGCACGATTAGCAATATTTAATCGCGATTAGCATTAAAATGGAATATAATTATTCATAAATAATTTATGTAACGTTTTAAAAATCGTTATGCGAATTTTTCCGTTTTAGGGTAAAATAGTCGGTATTTTCCGTTTTAACCCGATTTTGATCAAACTTCCGTATAAACTTTCCGGCACCTAATTTAGCTAAAATAAAGCTAGTGCGCGAGCTTTGAGGGTATATGGGAAGTTTTGGTTCACATAGAATTTTTCCCTAATAAAATATTATTTTAAGTGGTAAATTATGCACGTAAATTGGGAAATTTCTTCTATGAGAATTATTGCTAATCAAATCACAAAAATGAGTTAGAACCTTCTTTATAAATATCTAGATTTTCTTTTGGGCAAAAGGATTTAATTTAAAAAAGAAAAGAAAAGAAGGAAAAGGTGGCATATAACATTTAATGAAGCATTTATTGTATTTTTGCTAGAACTTTCTTTACTAAAATTCACAAACTACCCCTCACCCCCCCCCCCCTTTGGCCGAGCCTCTCCCCAAATCTTCCCCATTTTCTTTCCATGCTCATTTCTTCATTCTTGCTTCAAACTCTTCAAAAAAAATTCCAAAATAAATCTACAAAAATCCTTAAAAAAAATAAAACCATCAATTTCCTTCACTAACTAGCTTGGATCTTCTTGAAAAACATCTTTTTTGGAGGAAAAGTTTGATGGAGCTAGTTGATCTTTTGTGTTCTTGAAAGGTATAATTTCTAATTCAAGTCTTTAATTTTTATTGTATTAAAGTTTTAAGTTAGTTAATTAAATGAGTAATATAGCTTTAAACTCTTGATTAATTCATGATTCATAATTTTTAAGAAATTCAAGTTAGGGTAAAACTTGATGAAGTGTTAATGTTAATTGAAGTTTATGAAATCTTATTCTAGTGGTAGAAAATGATAATTATTGTTAATTACTACTTGTCTAATTAGGGTTTTTGCTTACTAGGTTTTACTAAATCATGTTTTGGATTAGAATAAAAATATGGAAGGGGTTTGGATAGCTTAGTTAAGCTATTATATGATGTTTGAAATCGCTAGAATTGTTAAATTTCTAGACTTGTGCTAAATTGAGAGAAAATGATATAAGCTGCTTACTAGCTTTTCGGTAAAATTTGGCATAGGTTTTAAATGAAATTGAAGATGATATAAATATTAATACCTACGATATTATTGTGTTTGTAAATGCGTATTGGTATTATTGGGTTTTAATGTGGCAGTTTTCATATATAGCGACCCAATTTAGGGTTTCGGCTACGTTTTCCGATATTTGGATTATTGGTTTTGAGTTTGGATGTTGTATTTGGTCGTTGGATGTTTGTACGTCAACGACAAGGGTAGTTGATTGTTTTGCATGTGTAGGCTATAGGTTCTAACCTATGAGCGCACCGTGTGCCGTATTTTGGATTTCGGAATTTGGTGTTAATAGCTTTGCGAATTCGTATTGATTATAGGTACATTCGCGTGGATTCCGAGACAACGAAGCGCATCGACTACGGCTAAGCGAGGAGTTTAGCAGGTGAGTAGATTTATATCTACCGGGAAAGTCGGGTGGATGGCGTATAGCCCCCACGCAAATATTGGATTGAAAGATCAGTGATTTTTATATCCTGATATGAGATGTGACTGATGTGGTTGTAAGTTTTACTAGATAATATGATAGAAGTGAACACTAGGGAACATATTGGTTTAGGAGAACATGAAATGATAAGTGAATCGTGATAAGTACGATTTCGGAAGAAGACAAGTGTGATGTTCTTTAATTGTGATGTGAGATATTAATGTGATGAACGAGTATACAGTGTGATATGATGACTTAGTGTGATATGCCATTATATGGATTCGAGTCGACACGTGATTATTGATACCTTTGTAGGTCCCCTGATACGAGATTGACATGGATGTGACCTGAGAGATAGGTATATATTTTTATGGATAATGATTACATAATGAGTGATATGCCGTACGAGACTTAGATCCGTACCCCGATGTTGTATAGGTTGATAGAATCCCTATTTGTTAATGCCGATGTATGCTAGATTACCGTACGCGATGACTTTTACCTGTTGATTTATTCATACCCTTGATTAGAGGATGTCGTACGATGGATAGTACCGTACGTGTTGTTGTGAGACTGGATGCCGATTGATAGACTCACCGACTCGGTCTTGTTGATATATATACCTTATAGCATTTGATTCACTATATCCATTGTGCTGCATTCATGCTATTCTCATTGCATTTCTTATACATGTGCTAGTACACCTACACCAATATCGATGATGCGTATGTTACACTTACACAGATTGCTAGCTCACACACTTCATCATCGATAATTGCTATGTCACTTACACAATAGAATTGCTACATCATGCTATGTATACTGCCATGTTCACATCACTATGCTAGGTTGCATGATATACTAACATGTACACCCACATACTTGCTACAGCTACATGTATATCATGCATACATACTGACATGTACACCCACATATCTTGCTATAGTTGCATATACCCCTAAGTGGTATTGCATTGACATGTGATATTGAGAAGTTGATTATTGCGCCATTGCACTTATTAAATGCATCATACATACTTGATTGCATGTAGATACTTATACCTTGCTACAGTTACATGTACACTTCATATGATGCTGCACTTGTTTTCGGAGGATTTGGGAACCGCATGATATATTTTAAAGCTGGATTCATTTAAAAGAGCGGCTTTCCCTTAATATGCTCATATTGTTGTTTTATGTTGCATATATCAGTTTTCATGGATTTACGCATTGAGATATGGATTTCATATGATTTATGGATTTGAGAACCGTGGGGGTATTTCAAGAAAACTATGTATTGTTTGAAAACCCGGTTTCTCTTGATATGATATTTCAGTGCGTCCACCATGTGATTTCTCGGTTCTGAGATTTGGCTTGTGATACCCGATTCGAGGAGCGGGAGGCACCGTATGCGAGTACATGGTGGACACGGTATGGTACCCTGGGGCGAGTGGTGATTTCATGGTGTAGACGATAAGCCTGACAGAGGGACCACTACCTACCGGTGATAGTATTTGGACTCTGCGGTTATCGTGGGGATACCAACCAGAGTGATGTACAGACATGACGTCAGGGCCAGTCGTGGTGACAGCGTCTGAGTTATGAGGATTTACGTGTCGATGTTAGACACGGATATTCATGATGTTTCAGGTGTCGGTGATAGACACCCAGGTTTCCATAATTTGAAGTGGCATTGATGGACACACATTCTTTGATATCCTCATATTTACCTGCATATGCTTTTATGATATTTACATGTAGGAGTTGTTGTGTCAGTGGTTGACACGTGGATGAGATCCACTGCATACATGCATTGATTTTATTGTTGGACGAGATCCACCTGCATACATGCATTGATTCATTGTTGGGTGATATACACTTGCTGTTAGGCATTTATATTGTGTTGGCACATATGCAGATATGGTCACCCTAGATATCATAGCATTACCTTTATGATATAGTTGACCTAGGAATCGTTGTTTATTTCGATTTCTACCTGTTGATGTTTTCTACTCACGAGTTGGCAACTCACCCCCGTTATGCCACAGTTCTTGCAGGTTGTCCGCTTGGATCAGTAGCGGCATCGCTGACACACAGCTTGCTTTCGGGTGATTTGTTTTGGTAGGTGGTACATGTTGGATCATGCCCTTCTCGTACTAGTTATTCATATTGTATCTAGTCACTCCATCAATTCAGAAACTAGTAATTGTATATGTTGCAGACTTAGAAGACTTGTAGTTGCGAGACTTGAGCGATGGGTTTTTATGTTCGCTTTTGGGGTTGATGTCTTGATTTACTTATTTCTTATTGTGGATCTTTGCCGTTGGGCGTCGTATGCTTGTTATTTATACTTGTGGTGGTTGTTTCCGCCGTTGGGCGTGATTTGCTCCCGTTTAAGGATGCTTTATTATATTCTTTGTTGTACCCGTTTTCGGGGTTAGTTTTTACAAAGGAGGTGCTGCCCAGATTTTTCAAAAGACAAAACATGATTTATTGTATCTTTATTTCTTAAAAAGGTATAGATTTCTGGGTTTCAGCTTACTTGAATTACATTACGCCAGTGGACGTCGCGTGATTTAAGTGCTGGTCGCGAGCTAATATTTTGGGTCGTGACAATTTATAATTTGCCTAAATCACATAAAACACCCTTATTTCATAAATTCCTATAGTCTTCCAAATATTTCCCAATTTATTGGAATTTAATTATACCACATTATCAAATATTCATAATATTTATTATTTAATTATAAAAATTCCCCAAAAATAATATTTTATTTTTCTGAAATGTTACATACACAAAGTAGGAAGTGAAATTCCTATACTACGATCGGTTATACTATAGTTATCACACAGTGGTTTCTCCACATAGGATATGGATAAAATATCAGGAATTCTGGTTACTAGATCTATAGTTTTAGATCTAGATTTGAGTGGTTTCCCAATCTGGGTACTTAGACAGTATTCTAAAGGTGTTTTAGAATGGACGACTCCTGGCATGGTGGTGTACCTGCAGGTGATAGAGTCACCCTCTTTAAAGGTGTCTTACAGACTAAAGGGGAGAGGGATGTGCATGATTGGCATATCACTTGCTTAGACAATTGAGTCAACCATGAGATGTCAAGTACCACACCAGATGTTGTTTTTGCACTAGATGCAATAAGTTTATATATTGATCCAATTCTGGAGAAACGTTCGGAAGCAGTTTATGAACATAAGTGGATGTTCTAGGGATATGATAATGCAGCCTCCTTCGGGAGACGGTTATCATTCCAGGCTTCCAAGGTGACCTAGATGACAGAGTGATTGTCAGAGTTATAGTTTTTCCCTTTGACAAGGGGCAGTAGTTTGGACAGGTGGTCCAAACGGACACTGAGGGAGGCATGGCGCAGAATACTGATTAAATTCAGTTGACAATACAGTCTAAGAAGTTTGCTAGATTTGCAGTTCACTTGTGAACTGGGTCCCATCAGATATCCAGACATATTCTAAGACAGGTATTGCTCATTTCGGGAGATAGCTTTCTCCGCGAACTTGAGATAAAGAGAGACATGAAAGAAACATCAGGGCGGATCCACTCTCTGAGGCTATTTCTCGAACGCAATAGTTTTACAAACGAGCTTTGTGAAACTGATTAGTAGAGGAGTTGGGTGTTCGGTATCACACGGGCTGTGAGTATGCGACATCACAATAATTAGCCTTAAGTGCAAGTGGGAGATTGTTGGATATAGTGCCCTCAAAGTCAATTATTGGATCGCATGCACGTGATTGCAATGATTGAACGGGGACCTATACCGGTAGGAAAGTCTTACTCGAGATGATAGTATGCTATTTGGTTTGTCGTTCTCATCGTGTACATGCTTCAGGTGACATTACAGATCACTATTACACGTTGATAGAGTCCATAGGATTCTTACTTGACTACCAGCAGTATGATGGCGATCATATACGTGAGAGTTGGGTAGTCTATAAGCACATCCTTAAAGTGTCCCTAGTCGTGGGAGTTTCGAGACTGGGCATCGATACTCCATGAGTAGACTAGTGTATACGGATCGAGACCCCGATGAGAGGCGGTGGCTGGTCTCGCAAGCCATTGGTGTCAGTTGGTTCACCTAAGATGTATACAGGTGCTCATTGGGTTATGAGTACTGTAAGTGCACGGCGGCGCCCCGGCCGTCAATCCGACGGCCAAATGCGGAAGCGGTGATAAACTTAAATTTTGCGAACTTAGCAAACCGGCACCACCGCGCACTAAACACCCGGATCGGACCATTAAACTAGTTCTTGCTAACTACAAGACGGGTTAGAGATATACCGAATGATCCGAGTCCTCCGGTCTTCTCGTCGTCGTCCCGATCTCCTGCGGAAACTCCGGTCGTCGCCTCCTCGCCGGAAGGGCACCACATCGCCTGCATCTTTTACGGGCTCCCACCTCAATACCGAGGCAACTCGGGCGCGAAGTTGGCTGGCCGACGCGTCCAAGATTTGCTGTAGAATGTGGTGTAGATCATGCTAGTCTCATTTGGGGTTTGTTGCCTTTGAAGATGATAGAGGAATCAAGATAAGAAGAATGGTGCTTGCATTTTTCTTAGAATGAAATGAGATGAACAAATTTTCCCTCTTCAAAATGAAAATGATCCTCTCATCCTCTTCTTCTCTCAAGTGAAGCCTAACCTTATCATATGAGAATGGTGGAGGAAAAGAATATCAAAACCACAACCTTAGAAGGAAGGTGAGTGTAGGAAAAGGTGGAGGGTGGCCACAACCTAAACATCATCATAACAAAACTCACATCAACTCCAAATCAACCCTAATCACCATTAATGCAAAAGGTTGATGTAAAGAGAATCAAAATGATGGTGGAAAAGAAAGCATGCCATCATAATCAATACATTTGCAAGAAACCCCTCCACAATGTGTTATTTGCAAACTTGCAAATAACCCCCTCCATCGGAAAAGTCCGGCCGGGAAAGAACAAAGGAAAACCGGCCGGAACGGAATGCAAACTGGCAACTCCAGAAAACTGGTCCCGTAATAAATTACAGGAAAACCCCGATACTGTGCATACACACCCGCATCTGTATTCCGTCCGGATACAGATGCAATGAGACAAAATCTACACAGTACTATACTAGGATCCGGCTTAAACCAAAGCCGGCTAGTAATGTCCGTTCGATCCTGATCCGTGCAATACCGCACATATCCGATCGAACCTTGCCATATATCTATACGGCCACTAGTACAAACCGTCCGATCCTGATCCGTGCAATACCGCACGTATCTGATCGAACCCTGCCATATCTCCAAACGGCCTCTACAGCGTTTCGCCCGAAAGCTTGAGTAACTGAAAGTGTGGTGGACTCTAAAGACTCGTCAATACTATGGCTGTGGATTTAACCACTAGCACGTCAGAGGTATAAGCCAATACGTGACGGGCCACCAGCTATTGACCAAAAGGGACGTCGATGAGCGAACTCATCCTGACACCCTACTGAGCCTGTCAGTGACAATATCCGTACAGTCCGGTCCGTTCGTCTATGAGCATCGCATGTCGGGCCTAGGGGGTTGGTAAAAGTCAGACCCCCAAAAGCGGTACAAGTCGTGTCGGAGTGTAGCCCAGAACACCCTGAGATACTACTGGAATACCTACCAGTAAATTTCCTGCCTTGGCCAAGGACTTCGTGTAATGGCTCTCCTAGACACAGCGCGACCTCATCCCCAATACCGGGAGAGACGAACCCCTGAAGATCCGCTCACTGCCTCCATGTGGCTCGGGACTGTACCCAACTAAAACCTGTTTGCACGACTCCTTTGAGCCGTGGTAGGGTAGTAATCAAAGCACAGTGGGAACTCACACGAGACAAATGACGATCCCCAGGTCGATGAACTAACCTGTACACATGTCACCTGGGAACTGCTATCTGACGTCAGGTATAAGACCAACTAGCATGTTCCCGGCGAGTCCTGTCCGGTGTACTCATAACCCAATGAGCACCTGTATACATCTTAGGTGAACCAACTGACACCAGTGGCTTGTGAGACCGGCCACCGCCCCTCGTCGGGGTCTCGACTGTATACATTAGTCTACTCTGGAGAATCGATGCCCTGTCTCGAAACTCCCATGACTAGGGACCTTTTAAGGATGTGCTTATAGACTCCAGCTCTCACTTATATGATCGCCCTCATACTGCTGGCAGTCAAGCAAGAATCCTAGGGGCTCTATCAACGTGTAATAGCGACCTGTCAGGTCACCTAAAGCAGTACACGATGACAAAGGTAAACCAGATAGCATACTATCATCTCGAGTAAGACTGTCCTACCGGGATAGGTCCTCCCTCAATCATTGCAATCACGTGCCTGTGATCCAATAATTTTTTAGGCCCGCGGGGGCGCCCCGGCCGTCGATCCGACGCCGGAAACGCGGAAAACAAAACTTTGCGGACTTTGCAAAACGGCGCCACCGCGGACCTTTTACCCGGATCGGGCCATTAACCTAGCTAGCTAGCAAATAAGAAAAGAGTAGAGAAGTATACCAAGCGATCCGTGTCCTTCGGTCTTCGTCTCCACTCCGATCTCCTGCGGAATCTCCGTCACCTCCTCGCTCGTCGAAAAGGGCACCACGTAGCCGGAATCTTTTACGGGCTCCCGCCTCTTGACCGAGGCAACTCGGGCGTGAAGTTGGCTAGCCGACGCGTCCAAGGCTTGCTATAGAATAGTGTAGTGAACTTGTCTCTTGGGGTTATGAGGTTGCCATGATGTGGAGGAATTTTGAGCACAAGAATTTTTCATGGATGCTTTGCTAAAAAGGAAATGGAGCATCCAAGAAAAGAGCTCGGCCAAATGGAAAAATGCTCACTGGAAAGTGAATGAAGCATCATTCTCCCAACTTAAGAATGAGTGTATGTTGCAAATTAATACCAAGCCTAAGGAATAAAACTCACAGCACCCAAAACAAATGGAGGGCCCACTAATTAAACATGAATGAATTAATTCACACACACACAAAAAAACCTCACCTCCCTCCTAAACTGTGGCCGGCCCATGCATAAAAATGGGTGGAGAAAATATTGATTAATCAAAAAAGGAAATGAGAGATAAGTATGGAAAAAGGGTCACCCTCCATTCTCATCAAAGTCCACTCACAAGATAAGCAAATGAAATGACCAAAATAGAATATCATCATGAAGCTAGTCTCATCATAATGCACAAAGGCAAGAAAACCCCTCACAACAAAATTAATTGCAAACTTGCAATTGACCCCCTTCCAACGAAAAGTCCGGCCGAGAAGGAATAAAAGAAAACCGGCCGGAACGGAATGCAAACTGACAACCCCAGAAAACCGATCCCGTAATAAATTACAGGAAAACCCCGCTACTGCAAATACATGCCCGCATTTGTATTCCCACTGAACACAAATGCAAAGAGACAAAACTACACTATCAAATACTAGGATCCGGCTTAAGCCAAAGCCGGCTAGTAAAAACCGTCCGATCACGATTCGTGCAATACCGCACGTATCTGATCGAACCCTGCCATATCTCCATACGGCCTCTACAGCGTTTCGCCCGAAACTTGAGTAACTGTCTGTATGGTGGACTCTAAAGACTCGTCAATACTATGGCTATGGATTTAACCACTAGCACGTCAGAGGTATAAGCCAATACGTGACGGGCCACCAGGTATTGACCAAAAGGGACGTCGATGAGGAAGCTCACCCCGACACCCAACTGAGCCTGTCAGTGACAATATCCGTACAGTCCGGTCCGTTCGTCTATGAGCATCGCATGGCGGGCCTAGGGGGTTGGTAAAAGTCAGACCCCCAAAAGCGGTACAAGTCGTGTCGGAGTGTAGCCCAGAACACCCTGAGATACTACTGGAATACCTACCAGCAAATCTCCTGCCTTGGCCAAGGACTTTTCATGTTCTGGCTCTCCTAGACACAGCACGACCTCACCCCCAAACCGGGAGAGACGAACCCCTGAAGATCCGCTCACTGCCTCCATGTGGCTCGGGACTGTACCCAACTAAAACCTGTTTCCATGACTCCTTTGAGCCATGGTAGGGTAGTAATCAAAGTACAGTGGGAACTCACACGAGACAAATGACGATCTCAGGTCGATGAACTAACCTGTACACATGTCACCAGGGAACTGCTATCTGACGTCTGGTATAATCCCAACTAGCAGGTTCCCTGCGAGTCCTGTCCGGTGTACTCATAACCCAATGAGCACCTGTATACATCTTAGGTGAACCAACTGACACCAGTGGCTTGTGAGACCGGCCACCGCCCCTCGTCGGGGTCTCGACTGTATACACTAGTCTACTAATGGAGTATCGATGCCCTGTCTCGAAACTCCTACGACTAGGGACCATTTTAGGATGTGCTTGTAGACCCCCAGCTCCCACTTATATGATCGCCCTCATACTGCTGGTAGTCAAGCAAGAATCCTAGGGGCTCTATCAACGTGCAATAGCGACTCGTAAGGTCACCTAAAGCAGTACACGATGATAAAGGTAAACCAGATAGCATACTATCATCTCGAGTAAGATTGTCCTACCGGGATAGGTCCTCCCTCAATCATTGCAATCACGTGCCTGTGATCCAATAATTGACTCTGAGGGCACTATCTCCAACATAATTGACTCTGAGGGCACTATCTCCAACAATCTCCCACTTGCACTCAAGGCTAATTATTGCGATGTCGCATACTCACAGCCCGTGTGATACCGAACACCCAACTCCTCTACTTGTCAGTCTCACAAAACTCGTTTGCGAAACTATTGCGTTCGAGGAATAGCCACAGTGAGTGGATCCACCTTGACGTTTCTATCTATGTCTCTCTATATCTCATGTTCGCGGAGAAAGCCATCTCCCGAAATGAGCAATACCTGTCTTAGAATGTGTCTGGATGTCCGATGGGACCTAGCTCATGAATGAACTCCAAATCCAAACTTCTTAGACTGTATCGTCAACTGAACTTAATCAGTATCCTGCGCCATGCCTCCCTCAGTATTGCCTTGAACCACCTGTCCAAAATACTGCCCCTCGTTAGAAGGAAAACTATAACTCTGACAGCCACTCTGCCATCCAGGTCACCTTGGAAGCCTGGAATGATAACTGTCTCCTAAAGGAGAATGATGTTATCATTTCCCTAGAACATTCACTTATGTTCTAAAACTGCTTCCGACTGTTTCACCAGGATTGGATCAATGTCAACTTATTGCATGTAGTACAAGAACAACATCTGGTGTGGTACTTGACATCTCATGATTGACTCAATTGCCTAAGCAAGTGATCTGCCAATCATGAACATCCCTCTTCCCTTTAGTCTGTAAGACACCTTTAGAGAGGGTGACTCCATCACCTGCAGGTATACTACCGTGCCAGGAGTCGTCCATTCTAAATACTCTTAGAATGCTGTCTAAGTACCCTGATTGGGAAACCACCCAAATCTAGATCTAAAACCATAGATCTAGTAACCAGTATGTCTGATATAATGTCCAAGTCCCATGTGGAGAAACCACTGTGTGACGACCAAAGTATAACCGATCGTAGTATAGGAGTTTCTTTTCCTACTCTGTGTATGTTATCCAAATACCAGGATATCACACCCTACTACCTTCTCAACAGATCCATCCCCTATTCTGATGAAGTCAAACCTATGACTGTCACATCAGAAATAGATGATCTATCTCCGCTATATCTGCTTTAGTCTATAAATAGACATAAGCCTGATTTCCACCAATGCTTCCGCTGCTCCCACTGACTACGACAACCCTCTGGCAGAGTCATATAGACGTGCACTTCTAAAGCCAGTTTAGAACGACGCTATACTCATTCTCCTGCCGAGTCTCACAGTCTGGAACAACAGCAATGGCAAGTCTGGGTAAACAAGAACCTCTCTGCCACCGTCCTTGAGCATACCGAAGTACCTCTCAAGTGCCTGAGGTTACCCACCGTATCTGCGGAGTGGCCAATGGAATGTCAAATCAGATTGAATCTTTAGGTTCCTTATCAAATCTTCAGTAATCGTTTGCGGTTCTGGAATCACCTCCAGTTCTACCATACTCCCACTACTATTTTCTGAAAAAATCCATTTTTATTAAAATTGTGGCGAGTCTAGAACAATATTACTATTGATCTCCCAGATGGTAGAAAATCAACCCTCGTCATAGCCTGGGTCAACCCACAAACAGCCATTACAGAAACGTGCCTTGAGTTATTCAGAGTCTGGTTTTAATCATAAGCCGGACAACTCCCCGTACCTTAACAATGTTAAGATATGAACTGTACTATATCCAATATAGAACCAGAGGCACTGATTTAATTGAACCAGATTCAAATCATGCAGCTATCTCCAGTGCATGTCAACTAAATGGAAGGAGGCCGATCAGCGTTACTCAACTTAGGAATGCTTCCAATTATGAGTAACCTGAAAGAGAAGCAATTTCTCTTTATCATTACTATCAACTGAATACCATACACAAGTATCTACATCTTCGATCACTTTGAAGAATCCCGATACTTGCTACACCTGGTTCTCTACTCTATTCAAATACCTATAACTCCTCAAAACTTAGACCCTGTGTTTCTACGAAACACATGTCCAAGAACTAGAGAAGTTAAAAGTAAACAGAATATAGTATGAGGACCAACCCCTCTGTCCTAATGGACACTGGACAACATACAATACTCTGTATAAGTCCGCTGAGTCTAACAACTCTTTCACTGTGTGTCGTAGGTTGAAATTTGTACTTATAGTTAAGAAGAATTACACCGCGGTTTAATGCTCCTTACCTAACCATCCACTGATATAGGTAAATGTCATCGACATAATATCAAAAGGTATCTCTCACTCTATGAAAATAGACGTACAGATATATCAATTTGAAATTGGTGCACAACAGCGGATATTCAAAACCAAATATTTGCCGACCGGCAAACAGCCCAGGTGATCTCCTCAAATATCACCGATTACAACGAATCCCGATATAATGAGGATGATCACCCTATTCCCAATAACTTACTCCCACTCATCATCTGCAAAACCATACAGATGTGAGAATCAAACCTAGTAAATACATACCCTGGAGCAAGTGTCTAATCAGGAAATCAGTTTTCTTTTAACAGTACACAGTTGAACTGAAACATTGAAATGTTTCGATAGGGTGTCCTGGTATTCCTAGTAATGCCTCCACCATTATCCAGATTCACAACTACAACCGTATAATTCTTTGCCATCTCTCCAAATCCCTTTATATGTCTTTAGTCATTACCTTCTGCACACCCCTTAGGCCAAATGGTTTTCTTCCTTCCCTACCGTTCGGCACCAGCCTATGGTTTGGAAGAAGACTATCCAATAAGCATAATGGGTGTACTGTCCTAATCCTAGGAACACTCGCAATGCGAGAGAAGGAGAAGATAAAAGACAACCGAATAAACCTTATTCCTATTTCTCCTGAACTAGAATCCATCCCCGAACTGGAACAAGTTCCTTTCGAGTTCGTATATAACCATACGATGGAGTATCCAATAAACTGTGGATCTTCGTAGTGATACGGAGTGTCCTGGAGAAATACAAAGGTGATTTTAGGATTGGCGAAGAAATACTTGGTTTGGTCGTGAATATCAGTCGCAATTTACTTTGCCCTCTTACTAATCCCTTGCTTTGTCTTAATCTTAATACCTTCTGCACACCATCGTTATGCTAATTGGTTTTCTTCATTCCCCACTGTTCGGCACCAGCCTAAGGTTTGGAAGAAGACTATCCAATTTGCGTAATAGGTGTACTATCTCCTAAACCAAGGAGTACTCGCAATCTGAGAGAGAAGGTAAAGGGAAAAGACAACTGAATAGTCCTATTCGTTTTCTCCAGAACCGGAAACCATCCTCGAATAAATTCCTTCGAGTTCGTATATAACCATACGATGGTTTTGTCCAATGGAAGTGGACGCTTGTAGTAATACGGGGTGTCCTGGAGAAAAGGGTAAAAGTAGGAGCGGCAATGAGGTATGCAACTCTGACAATCCAAAAGCCAGTGTTAAGAAGGTTCGGTCAACTTGGTCACTGAGTCATAGTCTTAGGGTCGGGTCAAAGGTCGCTGCCAAAGAGAGAGAGAAAAGAAACACTCAGCGTGCACTCTATCCTAGATCAGAATGGTTATCACTTTTTCTAATCAGGAAACCTCCCACTGTACCTCAAATTCTCCTCCAAACCTGAAAGAAGAATTAGTCGGGGTCACCCGAGGAGTAAACCAACTCATCAATGGGAATCGGGATCCAACTATCATCACATGATAACGTGACGGAATCCGCTCACGTTATCATACTCCAGAAGGTATGCGCATATCTGGCAAGTTTCAGTTCTTTTGAAACTCCCGATGTGATTTTTACCCCATGCTCTTATGACCTTGGCGTGAGGTCAAAATATCATAAGTCACATGTCAAGTTCTACCCATCATTGTCCAGGTTAATTTGAACCCACCCGTACATACCCTTGGCGTAGGCCAAAATAGTAGTACGACTGTCCCAAACCAACGCATCTATCTATGCAACAGATAAATACCCGGCAGCTACCAAACGCTATGCCTTGGCGTGAGGTCAAAATACATAGCTTGAATACTACCGAATATTTAACTGAAATGATGGAGGGCTACGAATGGTTTCTGGCGAAAACCTTTAACGTAATGAACTTGATATCGTTGAAGGAACGGATAGCTTTTTAGAAAAATATAGTGACGAAAACCTTTGCTAAAGAGGTCACTCCCGGTGAAGGGATCTCGGCTCTTTCCCCGTAGAATGAGGTGCAGGATATTCCAACTGAATACCACGGTGCAAAGCAAAAGTAATCGGTTATAGTGAAGTTAATACCCTGACGCAAACTTATGTCCAAGGGGTCACTCCCGGTGAAGGGATCTCGGCCTTGCCTCGTCGACTGAGGAGCAGGATATTCCAAATGAATACCACGATGCAAAACAAAAGCGAACGTCCTTGCAATAACAGCTTTTTGAAAAGTGTTCCAACAACATCAGAATAGGTTTGCATTAACTTGCATTGATCCGAATCAACGCAGTCCCATCATTGATCACACCATAAAGAACGAAAATATACTGATGTACGTATATGCCATCCGCATTCGCCACTGGGTCCCGTCATTACCCGTTAGGTTAGCTAACTAACGACAGAGCGGGGACTGGACTAGCGCGGATGTAAAACATATACAACATCTACTAATATATATACCAATATATTATATTTCGCTCAAGGCGTGATAAAATGCAACATCACAGAAATGTACAGCATCACAGAACAATACAGATATCTGGGATCCCCGGGTTTCACAGAGCCACTACTGAAACCCGACATTCCCCTGGTCGTGTGGATAGCCTGTGCAATGAAAACCTAGACCCCTACGGGCGCGGCAAGTTACCCGCCAAAACCTGAAGCGAGGCAGCCCCCTTCAGCGCCGTGAATGGACCACCCAGCACTTCACGGAATCCGGTAACTTGGGCACCCCTCCTGGGTCAACCTGTACCCCCTACGAGTGCGGCGAATAGCTCTCCAATTCTAGAGTGAATCCCCCTCCGTCCCAATGCCATGAGATGCGGGCTTGATGCCCTCCAGAACCCGGCTATCCGTGCACCCCACCGCGGGGTAATCCTAGTACAGAAAGTAAAATATACATACAACGGGTACATCGACCGCAACCAGGTCGTGCCCCAAAAGAATAATACAATCAGGCAGTGACGGCAGTCCACATGTCGGACGCTCGCCCCGCAATAACAAATGTACATAATACAACAGAAACTGTACTAGCATTGCATCCAGTCTATCCCCCACGACCGATCCGCAACATCACAGCATAAACACAGAACATCAACGTGAAAGTCACGTTCGCAAATCCGTCTAACCGGGCTATAGCAGTTAGACTGGATTTACCGATCAAGTGACATTCACGGTCGCAGATATAATGTAAAGACTGTGAAAAATGTGTTTAAAATATCCGATCGATCAAAAATTAACAAGTGGGCCCCCAAGCAATACTGTAGCACTCACAGAAATTCTGGGCCCAATATTAATATTCCAAAACCCCTAAAATCAGCCCAGAAGCCCACTGGAGAAATTGGACACAGTGAGGACACAAATGTGCGGCGGAACCGCGGCCCAAGGGGGGGTTTGGCCGCGGTTCCGCGCTTCAGTGATCGACTCACTGCGTCGAATTTTTACAGCAGTCTTAGAATTTCCAGTACATTAGTTTTTTACAACCTGAAAAATTTTTAGAGCCGGAAAAAAATCGACAGAAAACTGATGTGAGGAAATAGTGGTTTTTTTTTGGAATTTTGGTTGATCGGAAATGCAAACACATCAAACAAAGCTAGACGAAGTTAATGGCGAGGCTCTGATACCACTGTAAGTGCACGGCGGCGCCCCGGCCGTCAATCCGACGGCCAAATGCGGAAGCGGTGATAAACTTAAATTTTGCGATCTTAGCAAACCGGGACCACCGCGCACTAAACACCCGGATCGGACCATTAAACTAGTTCTAGCTAACTACAAGACGGGTTAGAGATATACCGAATGATCCGTGTCCTCCGGTCTTCTCGTCGTCGTCCCGATCTCCTGCGGAAACTCCGGTCGTCGCCTCCTCGCCGGAAGGGCACCACATCGCCTGCATCTTTTACGGGCTCCCACCTCAATACCGAGGCAACTCGGGCGCGAAGTTGGCTGGCCGACGCGTCCAAGATTTGCTGTAGAATGTGGTGTAGATCATGCTAGTCTCATTTGGGGTTTGTTGCCTTTGAAGATGATGGAGGAATCAAGATAAGAAGAATGGTGCTTGCATTTTTCTTAGCATGAAATGAGATGAACAAATTTTCCCTCTTCAAAATGAAAATGATCCTCTCATCCTCTTCTTCTCTCAAGTGAAGCCTAACCTTATCATATGAGAATGGTGGAGGAAAAGAATATCAAAACCACAACCTTAGAAGGAAGGTGAGTGTAGGAAAAGGTGGAGGGTGACCACAACCTAAACATCATCATAACAAAACTCACATCAACTCCAAATCAACCCTAATCACCATTAATGCAAAAGGTTGATGTAAAGAGAATCAAAATGATGGTGGAAAAGAAAAGATGCCATCATAATCAATACATTTGCAAGAAACCCCTCCACAATGTGTTATTTGCAAACTTGCTAATAACCCCCTCCATCGGAAAAGTCCGGCCGGGAAAGAACAAAGGAAAACCGGCCGGAACGGAATGCAAACTGGCAACTCCAGAAAACTGGTCCCGTAATAAATTACAGGAAAACCCCGATACTGTGCATACACACCCGCATCTGTATTCCGTCCGGATACAAATGCAATGAGACAAAATCTACACAGTACTATACTAGGATCCGGCTTAAACCAAAGCCGGCTAGTAATGTCCGTTCGATCCTGATCCGTGCAATACCGCACGTATCCGATCGAACCTTGCCATATATCTATACGGCCACTAGTACAAACCGTCCGATCCTGATCCGTGCAATACCGCACGTATCTGATCGGACCCTGCCATATCTCCATACGGCCTCTACAGCGTTTCGCCCGAAAGCTTGAGTAACTGAAAGTGTGGTGGACTCTAAAGACTCGTCAATACTATGGCTGTGGATTTAACCACTAGCACATCAGAGGTATAAGCCAATACGTGACGGGCCACCAGCTATTGACCAAAAGGGTGGTAGGGTAGTAATCAAAGCACAGTGGGAACTCACACGAGACAAATGACGATCCCCAGGTCAATGAACTAACCTGTACACATGTCACCTGGGAACTGCTATCTGACGTCAGGTATAAGACCAACTAGCATGTTCCCGGCGAGTCCTGTCCGGTGTACTCATAACCCAATGAGCACATGTATACATCTTAGGTGAACCAACTGACACCAGTGGCTTGTGAGACCGGCCACCGCCCCTCGTCGGGGTCTCGACTGTATACACTAGTCTACTCTGGAGAATCGATGCCCTGTCTCGAAACTCCCACGACTAGGGACCTTTTAAGGATGTGCTTATAGACTCCAGCTCTCACTTATATGATCGCCCTCATACTGCTGGCAGTCAAGCAAGAATCCTAGGGGCTCTATCAACGTGTAATAGCGACCTGTCAGGTCACCTAAAGCAGTACACGATGATAAAGGTAAACCAGATAGCATACTAACATCTCGAGTAAGACTGTCCTACTGGGATAGGTCCTCCCTCAATCATTGCAATCACGTGCCTGTGATCCAATAATTGACTCTGAGGGCACTATCTCCAACAAGTACACCGGACGGACTCGCAGGGGCACTGCTGATTGGTACTATACCTATCGTCAGGAGCAGTTCCCAGGTGACATGAGTACAGCTTAGTCCGTTGACTTGACACTGCCACTTTGCCTCAAGTGTGTTCCCATTGTTCTTTGATTGCTACCCTACCACGGCTCAAAGGAGTCATGCAAACAGGTAGTAGTTGGGTGCAGTCCCGAAGCACTTGGAGGCAGTGGCGGTTAGATAGGATTCGTCTCTCCCGGTATTGACGGTTGATATCGCGCTGTGTCTGGAGAGCCATTACATAAAGTCCTTGGCCAAGGCAAGTGAGATTTACTGGTAGGTATTCCAGTAGTTTCTCAAGGTGTTCTGGGCTACACTCCAACACAACTTATACCGCTATTGGGGGTCTGACGTTTACCATTCCCCTAGGTCCGATATGCAATACTCATAGACGAACAGACCGGACTGTACGGAGATTGTCACAGATAGGCTCAGTAGGGTTTCAGGATGAGTCCGCTCGTCAGCTTCCCTTTCACTCAATACATGGGCAGCCGTTACGTACAGCTAGTACCACTGACGTCCTTGTGGTTAAACCCACTGCCAGCGTATTGACGAGTCTTTAGAGTCCCCCACAGAAAGTTTCCCAAGTTCGGGCGAAACGTTGTAGAGGCCGTATGGTTTTATGGCAGGGTTCAAGCATATACGTGCACTTATGCACGGATCATGATCGAACGAATCATACTAGTAGGCTTTGGTTTAAGCCGGATCCTTGTATTAGATTTGTTGGATTACTTTCGTCTCGAAGTATTCGTATTCAGTCAGAATACGAACACGAGTATGTATATACAGGTGAGGGGTATTCTTGTGATCCGTCACGAGTTTACTTTAGAAGATGCCATTATATTTATTGTGTTAAACATTTGGGTTAATGTTTATTAAGTGGAAATTGTGAGTGCTCGTCATGATCAAGAGCATTAAATGTGGCATATGCTTTATTGGTGACTCATGGTGTGTTTTATTGTGCCATGACCATTTTCTTGATTGATTTGTGGTGTGAGATAAGATGTGGAGAGAGAGAGGGCAGCCACAAGAGGTGGGGGTTTGCTCTTGAGATTATATTATTGGAGCTCTCACATTTTATCTCACAAGTTTTTAGCAATGCCTCTTTCTTCTCTAGCTTCAATTTGGGCTCACAACTTCTTCTCCAATGGCTTCTTCTTCAACCTCCACCCATCGCTCTCATGAGTTGAGAATCCATGGGTGTATTGAGACAAAGTTATCACACACATTCTCTACTTCACCTTGGACATGTCGGCTAGCAAACTTCATGTCCGAGTTGCTTCGGTTTGAAGCGGGAGCCCGTATAAAGAATCCTCGACGTGGAGCCATTTCGACGAGCGAGATCGGAGAGCGAGTTTGTTCGGGGGCAGCCGCAAGGAGCTTGGCGATGAGATTGAAGACCGAAGGACATGGATCGATCGGTATAATCTCTCCAAACTCTTTTCTGTATTACTAGTATAGGGTTAATGGCACGATCCGGGAATCGGGTTGCGTTAGCGCCATGTTTGAAAAGTTTTTGTTCCGCATTTGGCCTCGGATTGACGGCTGGGGCGCTGTTGTAACCCTACAATATCTTACTCCCACTCACCATCCGTAACGCTATACAGATGTGAGAATCAAATCTGGTAAATACATACCCTGAAGTTAGAATCTAATTGGGAAAACAGTTTTCAATTAACACCGCATAGTAAAACTGAAACATAAAAATGTTTTGAAGAGGTAACCGGGTATTCCTAGTAATGCCTCTTCCACTATCCAGATTCATGACATTAATCGTATACTTTCTCTCCCTCACTCCAATCCCTTTATATGTCTTTACTTATTACCTTCTGTACACCATACTTAGACTAATTGATTTTCTTCCTTCCCTACCCTTCGGCACCAGCCTAAGGTTTGAAAGAAGACCATCCAATAAGCGTAATCGGTATACTCTCCTAATACCAGGAGCCCTCGCAACCTGAGAGAAGGTAAAGAGAAAAGACAACTGAATAATCCTTATTCTATTTCTCCAGAACCAGAATCCATCCTCGAATCTGGAATAAGTTCCTTCGAGTTCGTATGTAAATATACGATGGAAATATCCAAGAAATATGTGGATCTTCGTAGTGATACGGAATGTTCTGGAGAAATGCAAAGGTGAAAGTAGGAGTGGCGTCGGTATACGTGGTTTCGTCATGAATGATAGTAGTCGCAATTTCCTTTGCCCTTATTCTAATCCCTTTATATGTCTTTACTTATTACCTTCTGTACACCACACTTAGGCTTAATTGGTTTTCTTCTTTCCTCACCCTTCGGCACCTGCCTATTGTTTGGAAGAAGACTATCCAATAAGCGCAATAGGTGTACTCTTCTAATACCAGGAGCTCTCGCAACCTGAGAGAAGGTAAAGGGAAAAGGCAACTAAATAATCCTATTCAATTTCTCCAGAACCGGAAACCATCCTCGAGCTGAAACAAGTTTCTTCGAGTTCGTATGTAACTATACGATGGCTTATCCAATAAATATGGATCTTCGTAGTGATACAGAATGTTCCGGAGAAACGCAAAGGTGATATAGAAGTGGCAATGATATATGCGACTAAATGACAATCCAAAAGCCAAAATGTTTTAAGAAGGTTCGGTTAACTTGGTTCATGAGTTTTAGTTTGAAGTCGGGTCATGGTCGCTGCCAAAGAGAAAGAGAAAAGAAACACTCAGCGTGCACTCTAACATAGATCACTTTATCTAATCAGGATATCTCCCACTGTTTCCTCGAATTCTCCCTCAAACCCTAAAAGGAGAATTATTCGGGATCATCTAAAATCACCCGAGGAGTAATACCTACTCATCAATGGGAATCGGGATCCAACTATCATCGCATGATAACTTGATGGAATCCACTCAAGTCACCACACTCCAAAAGGTATGCGCACGCCTGGCAAGTTTTATGTATGTTTGAAACTCCCGATGTGGTTTTTGCCTCAAGCATCATATGGTCTTGATAGAGACCAACGTACCATAAGTCGCAAGTCAAGTTCAACCCGTCATTGTCCTAGATTAATTTAGACCCACCCGCATTGTTAGTTGTATGTATGCCCTAGAGGCAAGTATTGTACAGATGATGTATATTATATTGGATGCTTGGACATATATAGAGAGGACTTTCTTGCTCGATATGATAGTATGCTATCTGGTTGCTCTTTACTTTAACATGTATACTTGTCTCTTTATACTGTCTTAATCGTTACATGTTGGTAAAGCCCTTAGGATGTGTACTTGACTACCTGGACTATGATGTGGATCATACTAGTGGGGACATGGTAGTCCATAAGTACATCCTTCAAGGTCCCTAGTCGTGGGTGTATCGAGACGGGGCATCGATATACCAGTGTAGACTAGCGTATACGCTTCTCGACCCATGAGATGGGCGATGGATGATCCCATATCCATTGGTGTTTGACATCAGAGATGGTATACGGGTGCTCAGTGGAGACTGGGTACACTGTACGGACTCGCTGAGAACTCTCAGATGGTATTATACCTCACGTCAGATGGCAGTTCTCTGGTGACACTTGTGCAGGTTAGTCTGTAGACCCGAGATCGTCATAGAGTCTTGTGTGATTCCCACTGTGCTTTGATTTCCACCTTACCACGTCCATGAGGGCGTGCAAAACGGTGGTATTGGGTACAGTCCCGAGTCACATGGAGGCAATGAGCGATAGGAGGGGTTTCGTCTCTCCCGGTATTGGGGGGTTGATGTTGCGCTGTGCTCGATTGGCCGTAACAGGGAAGTCCCTGGCCAGAGCTGATTTAGAGATTTACTGGTAAGTGTTACCAGTAGTTTCTCGACCCGTTATGAGCCTCATATCAGCATGACTTATCGGTTATTGGGGTCTGACGATTTTCACCCCTAGACTTGATATGCGACATATCAGACGAGGAGACCGGACTGTATGGGAAGTGTTACCGGCAGGCTTTAACAGGAGTTGGAGCGGGCTTGCTTGCTGATCTTCTGATCGCTCAATACCCAGGTAGCCGTTACGTCCAGCTAGTACCGCTGACGGCTTATGGGTGCTTGATGTGATCATCACCTACTGCCGGCGTATTGACGAGTCTTTAGAGTCCTACATAGAGGTTTTTATTGGCTCAGGCAAAACGAAATAGGAGTGCATATGTGATATGTGCGGGACCGAGAATAATGCGAGTATGTGATGCCGTATTCTATTCTCGCAACTTTATGTATCGCTCGGTTATATATGATATAGCCGGGTTATTGAATCAAGTGTTGATTCGATAATTCGATACATTGAATGTTAGTCGGTTGTATGAGATATGACCGGATTATTAAGTCAAGTGTTGATTTAATAATTAACTGTATAATTGTATATTAGATATACTAGTTTACATTTACTAACATTTGTTCACTTTAGGGTTTTTCTCACTTGTACACTACTTTAACATATATATGATATATGTTAAATTGTGTTATCATATTGTATCATGGTTGATGATACAACATTCATGTGTGTATGAGACATACACCATCCTATTTTTTATGATTGGGTTTAATGTTTAAAAGTAATTACAAAATTAGTTGAAAATTAGTGAATGCATGAAGGTTGTGGAAGGTTGTGGAAGCTTGTGGATGCATTGACTAAAGTCCACTAGGTTTGTTTTTACTTTGGACTTTAACCTAACCATCACACACTTAGCTATGGTTATGGCTATACAAGGGTTAGTATATGATACTCACTCACCATGGTTACCCTTGACACTTGATCATTATCCTCTTTATTTTCTTTTGTTCATCTTCTTCTTCATCTTGAACAAGAGAAAAAGTAAACTAGGGTTTGATCCAAAGTGAGAAACCAAGTGAGAAACAAAATTATAAAGAGAACCCACTTCCTATTTCTCCATCCTCAACTAGACTAGCACTTTAGTTTAGGGTGTTTACTTCACTAATTCTCTAGTTAGTGAAGTAGAAGCTTGAGTCGGAATTCCCTCGACGTAGATCATCTTCGGCCTCGGAGACTTCAAGCAAGGTCGCATTCTTCGCGTCGTGAAGCCATGCAAGATCCCGGGAGAACGTTGATCGCAGCGAAGGGACTTCAACAAGGAGCAAATGAAGTGGAGGACCGATCTACAAAGGTTGTATTTCGTGTTCCCTTTACAGTAAAGTTGTTTACTTGCCTTTAGATTCGCCTAATCTTTAGTATAAGATCTTGCTTAGGGTTTTTAGGCACATAAATTTTTTAAACGGGCATGGTCGATGCCTTGTAGAGCCTTGTTAGTGTGCCTAGTAACCCTACACGCATAAGCCCTTGATAGAGACCAGCGTGGCCATGCGACTGTCCTAATTAATTGCATCCTAAAATGCAACAGATAAGTAACATTTAGCTATTGTTCACTATGCCTTGATAGAGACTAACATACATAGCAGGAATACTAACTGCAACTTATCTGAAATGACAGAGGGCTATGGCTGGTTTTTGGCGAAAAACCTTTAACGTAATGAACTTGATATCGTTGAAGGAACCGAGTGGTTTTACAAATATATAGTGGCGCAAACTTTTGCTAAAGAGGTCACTCCCGGTGAAGGGATCTTGGCTCTTTCCTCATCGAATGAGGTGCAGGATATTCCTAACTGAATACCACGATGCAAAGCAAAAGAATCGACTATAGCGAAGTTATTACGACGCAAAATTTTGCTCAAGAGGTCACTCCCTGTGAAGGGATCTCGGCTCTTGCCTCGTCGAATGAGGTGCTGGATATTCATAACCGAATACCGCTATGCAAAGAAAAAGGAAACATCTTGTAATAACAGTTTTTGAAAATTTGGTTCCAACAACATCATATAAGTTTGTTTTCCTTGCATTAATAAGAATTAATGCAGTCCCATCAATTAATCCATATCACACCACAGAAAATGAACGAAAATAAAATGTACGTATATGACATCCGCATTCGCCACTGGGCCCCGTCATCACCCGTTAGGGTACTTAACTAACGACAAAGCGGCGGCTGGACTAGCGCGGGTTCAAAACATATACAACATCTACTATAAGTCCACGGTAGCGCCCCGGCCGTCTAACAGACGCCATATGCGGAACAAAAACTTTTTACAACTGGCGCTATCGCGTACTATAACCCTGATCTGCCATTAAAGCTAAACTAACAAACTACAAAGTGGGTAGAAATGTTATACCGAATGATCTGAGTCCTTCGGTCTTCAACCATCATCCCACGCTATGTTGCGGCTGCTCCGATCTCCTGAATCTCCAGTCTTCTCGTCCAGGTGGCACCACGTCGACGGATCTTTAAACGGGCTCCCGCCTCTGAACCGAGGCAACTCGGTCGTCAAGTTTGCTAAAAGAGACGACCAAGATGAAGTAGAGAATGAGTAGAGTACTTTGTCTCGTTACGTCCAAAGCTATGGACGAACGGTTAATGAAGTTGCCTTTTATGGAATCGGGTGATAAGAATTTGAGCTATATGAAATTTCCATACACAGATCTATCATAATCTTTTCCCTTAGTGAGTGTATGAGAAGGGGAGGGTAGGGCCGGCCATATATAGAGGATGAGGGAGGTGAGTGTAAGAGAGGGGGGTGACCATTACCATGAATGAAAGAATGAGTCATGATACACCTTGTATGAACATATTTAAAGCAAAGGATGAATCATTAACCTAGTCACAAAAACCATTAATGCAATAATCAATGCACTAATGACTCACAAGCCTAGTCACCATCCTAGTCATCATCTAGAAACTTCCACACTCATCTCAAGAAAAAATAAATCCGCATTTAACCGAATGTTAAATACGGCTGATAAAATACTGGAAACTGGCAAATTCCAAAAGTGATCCTGAAACGAATTTCAGGATAACCCCGTATCAGTATAAACATACCCGCATTTGTATTACGACCGAATACAAATGCAACTGAGACAAAGATATTATATCTACACAGTATAATACTGGGATCCGGCTTAAACCAAAGCCTTCCAGTATTATCTGCCCGAAAAATGACATGTGCGAAAACGCACGTGCATTTTCCGAACCCTGCCATAATACCACACGGCATCTACAACGTTTCGCCCGAACTTAGGAAAGTGTCTGTAGGGGATTCTAATGACTCATCAATATACTGGCACTGGGTATAACCACTAGCACATCAGAGGTACAAGCTGTACGTAACGGTTGCCTATGTATTGATTGGAAGGGAAGCTGACGAGCGAACTCATCCAGAAAACCTACTGAGCCTGACAGTGATAATATCCGTATAGTCCGGTCCATTCGTCTATGAGTATCGCATATAGGGCCTAGGGGGTCGGTAAACGTCAGACCCCCAATAGCTGTATAAGTCGTGTCAGAGAGCAGCCCATAACACCTTGAGATACTACTGGAATACCTTCCAGTAAATCTCGATTACCCTGGCCAGGGATTTCGTGTAATGGCTCTCCTAATCACAGCGTGATCTCACCCCCAATACCGGGAGAGATGAATCCCCGACGATCTGCTCACTGCCTCCATGTGGCTCGGGACTGTACCAAAAATATACCTGTTTGCACGACTCCTTTGACCCGTGGTAGGGTATAAATCAAAGTACAGTGGGAACTCACACGAGACAAATGACGACCTCAGGTCGATAAACTAACCTGTACACATGTCACCAGGGAACTGCTATCTGACGTTAGGTATAATACCAACCAGCAAGTTCCCGGCGAGTCCTGTCCGGTATACTCATAACCCAATGAGCATCTGTATACATCTTAGGTGAACCAACTAACACCAATGGCTTGTGAGACCGGCCACCGCCCCTCGTCAGGGTCTTGAATGTATACACTAGTCTACTCCGGTGTATCGATGCCCTGTCTCGAAACTCCCACGACTAGGGACACTTTAAGGATGTGCTTATAGACCCCAGCTCCCACATATATGATCGCCATCATACTGCTGGTAGTCAAGCAAGAATCCTATGGGCTCTATCAACACCTACATGATGATAAAGACAAACCAGATAGCATACTATCATCTCGAGTAAGACTGTTCTATCGTTATAGGTCCTCTCTCAATCATTGCAATCACGTACCTGCGATCCAATAATTGACTTAGAGGGCACTATATCCAACAATCTCCCACTTGCATTTAAGGCTAATTATTGCGATGTCGCATACTCACAGCCCGTGTGATACCGAATATCCAACTTCTCTACTAATCAGTTTCATAAAACCCGTTTGTAAAACTTTTGTGTTCGAGAAATAGCTTCAGTGAGTGGATCCGCCCTGATGTTTCTTTCTATGTCTCTCTTAATTTCAAATTCGCGGAGAAAGCCATCTCCCGAATTGAGTAATACCTGTCTTAGAATATGTCTGGATATCTGAAGGGACCTAGTTCATAAATGAACTTCAAATCCAAACTTCTTAGACTGTATTGATAACTGAACCTAATCAGTATCCAGCACCATGTCTCCCACAGTATCATCTTGGACCGCCTGTCCATAATACTGCCCCTCGTCTGAGGGAAAACTTTAACTCTGACAATCACTCCGTCATCTATGTCGCCTTTGAAGCCTGGAATGATAACCGTCTCCCGAAGGCGGCTGCTGTCATCAAATCCGTAGAACATGCACTTATGTTCTAAAACTGCTTCTTAATGTTTCTCCAGGATTGGATTAATATAATCTTATCGCATCTAGTGCAAAAACAACATCTGGTGTGGTACTTGACATCTCACGATTGACTCAATTGCCTAAGCAAGTGATCTGCCAATTATGCACGTCCCTCTCCCCTTTAGTCTGTAAGACACCTTTAGAGAGGATGACTCCATCACCTGCAGGTACACCACCATGCCAGGAGTCATCTATTCTAAAATACTATTAAAATACTGTCAAAGTACCCACATTGGGAAACTACCCAAATCTAGATCTAAAACCATAGATCTAGTAACCAAAATGTCTGATATTATATTCATGTCCTTTGAGGAGAAACAACTGTGTGACGACCACAGTACAACTGATCGTAATATAGGAATTTTACTTCCTACTCTGTGTATGTCATCCAAATACCAAGACATCACACCCTACTACCTTCTTAACAGATCCATCCCCTATTCTGATGTAGTCAAACCCATGACTGTCACATCAAAAATAGATGATCTATCTCCGCTATAATTGCTCAAGTCTATAAATAGAGATAAGCTACTTGCCCGCTATGCTTCCGCTGCTCCCACTGACTACGATAACCCTCTGGCAGAATAATATATACGTGTACTTCTAAAACTAGTTTAGAACGACGCTATACTTATCCTTCTGCCGGGTCTCATAGTATGGAACAACAGCAGTGTCAAGTCTGGGTAAACAAGAACCTCCCTGTCACCGTCCTTAAGGCTACCGGAGTACCTCTCGGGTGTCTGAGGTTACCCACCATATCTGCGGAGTGGCTATTAGAATGTCAAACCAGATTGAATATATAGGTCCTATTAAATTTTCCGTAATCGTTTGCGGTTCTGGAATCACTTCCAGTTCTACCATACTCCCACTGCTGTTTTCTGAAAAAATCCATTTTTACTAAAACTATGGCGAGTCAAGAACAATATCACTATTGATCTTCCAGATGGTAGAAAATCAACCCTCGTCAAAGCCAGGGTCAACCCACAAACTGTCATTACAGAAACGTGCCTTGAGTTATCCAGTGTCTGGTTTTAAGCATAAGCTGGACAACTCCCTTTACCTTAACATCGTTTAAGATATGATCCATTCTATATCCAATATAGAAACATTGGCACTTATTTAATTAGAACCAGATTCTAATCATGCAGCTATCTCCAGTGCATATCAACTTAATGGAGAGAGGCTAATCAGCATTACTTAACTTAGGAATACATCCAAAAGAGAAACAAGTTTCTCAAAACCATCACTATTATCTGAATACCAATCACAAGAATCTACATCTTCGATCTCTTTGAAGAATCCCGATACTTGTGACACCTGGTTCTCTACTTTATTCTTATAGCCACAACTTCTCAAAACTTAGACCTTGTATTTCTAAGAAACACTTGTCTAAAATCTACAGAAGTCATAAGTAAACAGAACATAGTACGAGGACCAACCCCTTTGTCCTGATGGACACTGGACAACATGCAATACTCTGTATAAGTCCGCCGATTTGAATAACTCAAAACCTGTGTATCGTAGGTTGAAAACTGTACCCAGGCGATTACCTCAAATATCACCAATTACAACGAATTACGATATAATGAGGATAATTACCTAATTCCTAATAACTTACTCCCTCTCATCATCTGTAAAACCATACAGATGTGAGAATCTTACCTGGTAAATACATTCCCTGGAGTAAGTTTCTAATTGGGAAATCAGTTTTCTATTAACAATACATAGTGAAAATGAAACATGAATATGTTTAGAAAGGGTATCCGGGTATTCATAGTAATGCCTTTTTCCATTATTCAGATTCATGACTATAACCGTATATTTCCCTGCCATCTCTCCAAATCCCTTTATTTGTCTTTAGTCGTTACCTTCTGTACACCATCGTTAGGCTAAATGGTTTTCTTCCTTCCCTACCGTTCGGCACCAGCCTATGGTTTGGAAGAAGACTATCCAGTAAGCATAATAGGTGTACCCTCCTAAACCAATGAGTACTCGCAACTTGAGAGAAGGTGATGATAAAAGACAACTGAATAATACTTTATTCTTATTTCTCCTGAACCAGAATCCATCCTCGAAAAAGATCCTCCGAGTTCGTATATAACCATACGATGGATTTATCCAATGGAATTGGATGTTCGTAGTGATACGGGTTGTTCTGGAGAAATTAAAGGTGAAGTAGGAGTGGCGATGAAATACGTGGTTTGGTCGTGAATGTTAATAGTTGCAATTTACTTTTCCCTCTTTCTAATTCCTTTATCTTGTCTTTACACATTACCTTCTGCACACCCTACTTAGGCTAATTGGTTTTCTTCATTCCCTACCTTTTGGCACCTGCCTATGGTTTGGGAGAAGACTATCCAATAAGCGTAATAGGTGTACTCTCCTAAACCAAGGAGCCCTCGCAACCTGAGAGAAGGTGATAATAAAAGACAACTGAATAAACCAATTCTATTTCTCCTGAACCTGGATCCATCCTCGAAGAAGTCCCTTCGAGTTCGTATATAACCATACGATGGATCTATCCAATGGAAGTGGATGTCCATAGTAATACTGGGTGTTCTGAGAAATACAAAGGGTAAAAGAAAGAGCTGCAATGACTTATGCAACTATAGACAATCCAAAAGCCAGTATATTAAGAAGGTTCGGTCAACTTGGTCGCTGAGTTATAGTCTAGGGTCGGTCAAAAGGTCGCTGCCGAAGAGAAAGAGAGAGAAAAGAAACACTCTGCGTGCACTCTAACCTAGATCAGAATGGTTATCACTTTATCTAATAAAGAAACCTCCCACTGTTATCTCAAATTCTCCTCCAAACCTGAAAGATGAATTAGTCGGGATCACCCGAGGAGTATACTAACTCATCAGTGGGAATCGGGATCCAACTCTCATCGCATGATAACGTGAAGGAATCCACTCATGTTATCATACTCTAGAAGGTATGCTCAAGTTTTGCAAGTTTCCTGTATGTTTGAAACTCCCGATATAATTTTTATCCCATGCTCTTATGACATTGACGTAGGCCAACAAATCATAAGCCACATGTCAAGTTCTACCCGTCGTTGTCCTGATTAATTTAGGTCATCGTACATGCCCTTGACGTAGGCCAACAAGGCTATACGTCTGTCCTAAACTAATGCATCTATCTATGCAACAAATGAATATCCAGCAGCTACCAAACACTATGCCTTGACGTAGGCCAACAAACATAGCTTGAATACTACTGACCATCCATAAGAAATGATGGAGGATTACGGCTGGTTTTTGGAGAAAAACCTTTAACGTAATGAACTTGATCTCGTTGAAGGAACCTGATAGCATTTTATAAAAATGTAGTGGCGAAAATCTTTTGCTAAAGAAGTCACTCCCGGGGAAGGGATCTCGGCTCTTTCCTCGTGGAATGAGGTGCAGGATATTCTAACTGAATACCGCTATGCAAAGCAACTTGTAATCGACTATATTGAAGTTATTACCCTGACGCAAACTTCTGCCCAAGGGGTCACTCCCAGTGAAGGGATCTCGGCCCTTGCCTCGTCGAATGAGATGCAGGATATTCTAACTGAATACCGCTATGCAAAACAAAAGGAAACGTCTTTGTAATAACTCCTTTTTAAAATTTGTTCCAACAACATCAAAAAAAGGTTTGTTTTATCCTTGCATTGATAAGAATCAATGCAGTCCCATCAATCAATCACACCAGAAAAGAACGAAAATAAAATGTACGTATATGCCATCCGCATTCGCTACTGGGTCCCGTCTTTACCCGTTAGGTTACTTAACTAACGACAGAGCGGGGACTGGGCTAGCGCGGGTGCAAAACATATACAACATCTACTAGTATATATACCAATATATAATTGTTGGAGATAGTGCCCTCATAGTCAATTATTGGATCGCAGGTACGTGATTGCAATGATTGCGGAGGACCTATACCGATATGACAGTCTTACTCGAGATGATAGTATGCTATCTGGTTTGCCTTTATCAGTCGTGTACATGTTCAGGTGACTGATTGCATGTTACACTTTGATAGAGCCCTTAGGATCTTGCTTTACCACCAACAGTATGATGGCGATCATATAAGTGAGAGTTGGGTGGTTTATACGCATATCCTTAATTGTGGTCCCTAGTCATGGGAGTTTCGAGACAGGGCATCGATACTCCGGAGTAGACTAGTGTGTACAGTCGAGACCCCGACGAGGGGCGGTGGCCGGTCTCACAAGCCACTGGTGTCAGTTGGATCACCTAAGATGTATACAGGTGCTCATTGGGTTATGAGTACACCGGACAGGACTCGCCGGGAATCTGCTAGTTAGTATTATATCTACCGTCAGATAGCAGTTCCCTAGTGACATGTGTACAGGTTAGTTCATCGACCTGAGGTCGTCATTTGTCTCGTGTGAGTTCCCACTGTGCTTTGATTTCTACCCTACCACGGCTCAAAGGAGTCGTGCAAACAGGTAGCTTTTGGGTACAGTCCCGAGCCATATGGAGGCACGTGAGCGGATCGGCAGGGGATTCGTCTCTCCCGGTATTGGGGGCGAGATCGTGCTGTGTCTAGGAGAGCCATTACACAAATCCATGGCCATGGTAGGAGATTTACCGGTAGGTACTCCAGTAGTATCTCAGGGTGTTATTGGGCTATACTCCGACACGACTTATACTGCTTTTGGGGGTCTGACGTTACTAGCCCCCTAGGCGGATATGCGATACTCATTGACGAACGGACCGGACTGTATATACATTGTCACTGTTAGGCTCAGTAGGGTTTCTGGATGAGTTCGCTCATCGGCCTCCCTTGAGTTTGCTCATCAGCTTCCCTTGAGGTCAGTCCATAGGCAGCCGTTACGCATTGCTAGTGCCGCTGACGGTTTGTGGTTAAACCCACTGCCATGGTGCTGAAGAGTCATTAGAGTTCCCCACAGACAGTTTCCCAAGTTCGGGCGAAACGTTGTAGAGGCCGTATGGTTTTATGGCAGGGTTCGGAAAATGCACGTGCGTTTACGCACGTGTTATTTTTCGGACAGATAATACTGGTCGGCTTTGGATTAAGCCGGATCCGAGTATTATATTGAGTAGGTATAATATCTTTGTCTCAGTTATATTTGTATTCGGTCGTAATACAAATGCGGGTATATTTATACAGTTTCGGGGTTATCCTGAAAGTTGTTTCAGGATCACTTTTGGAAATTGCCAGTTTCCAGTTTTCTATCAGCCGTCTTTTAACATTTGGTTAAAGGCGGATTTATCTTTTCTTGGATGAGAGTGAGTCGTGCTTCTAGAAGGTTCTAGAAGGTTCTAGAATTTATGACAAGGCTAAGTGACTCATCTTTGCATTTATTAAAGGGTGACTAGGTTTAAGTGAGTCATGCTTTGTATTAAAGCATTCTTGTTTTGGTTAAGATATTTTGAAGTGAGAAGCTTTTTGCTTATGGTCACCACTTGCTCCTACGGTCACCTCCCTCCATCATATATAAGTGGCCGGCCTTCTCTCTCCTCCTCACTTCACTTGATGTTTCATTTTTGTTAGAAAAGATTATGATAGTATTCGGGGTGTATGGAATTTTACAGTTCATTTCATTCCATCACCCGATTTCCACGGCAACTTCATTAACCGATCGTCCACGGATTTGGACGAAGTGAGACAAAGTCATCTACTCATTCTCTACATCATTCTTGGTCGCCTCTTTTAGCAAACTTGACGATCGAGTTGCCTCGAGTCAGAGGCGGGAGCCCGTTTAAAGAACCGATCATGTGGTGCCACCTCGACGAGGAGATCGGAGATCGACGAGATCGGAGCAGCCGCAACGGAGCGTGGGATGATGATTGAAGAACGAAGGACTCGGATCGTTCGGTACAATCTTCCTACACTCTTTACAGTTTGTTAGTTTAGCAATAATGGCAGATCCGGGTTAAAGTATACGATAGCGCCAGTTAAAAAAATTTTGTTCCGCATTTGGCGTCTGTAGACTGCCGGGGCGCTAGCGTAGACTTACAGTGGTATCAGAGCCTCACCATTTTGCTATGCTAACTTGTGCTAACGCGTTTAAAACATCGATCCGACCGGAAATCGAAAACTACAAAATCCATGCCCGACAGTTTCTGTTGATTTTAAATGGTCTCAAAAATTATTTCTGTATATCTTAAAAATCTGTGCAGGCGTTTTTAAGAGCCACGACAAAATTTGGGGTCGTGATTCCTCCAAGCTGCCGCGGAAACGCGGCCAAACCCATGGTTTGGCCACGCATCCGCGGCCATGTGGTGAGCACGTGCTCCCAAATTTGGTCAGTAGGTTCTGTGATGGATTTTGGGGTTTTTGGTAAATATCGTTTTGGCCCAGGTTTTGTTACTGTTCACCAGTAAGCAGTGGGGCCCACTTTTTGATATTTGGTCTTTGGTCGATCGAAATTTAAACACGTTAGTTTACAGTGCTTACATTATATCTCCGACCGGGAATGTCATTTGATCGGTAAACCGCGTCTGATTGCTATAGTTCTTTTAGACGGGTTTGCGAACGTGACATTCGCGTTGATGTTCTGTGTTGTGCTGTGATGTTGCGGATTTGTCGTGGTGGATAGCAGTGTGCAATGGTAGTACAGTTTGTGTTTATTTGTACATTTGATATTACGGGGCGAGCGTCCAACTTGTGGACTGCCGTCACTGCCTGTTGTATAATATTCTTTTGGGGCACGACCAGGTTGCGGTCGATGTACCTATTGTACTATTTTTCATTACTGTACTAGGTTTTACCCCGCGACGGAGTGCACGGATAGCCGGGTTCGGGAAAGCAACGGGTCCGCATCTCATGGCTTTGAGAGGCAGAGGGGCCCCACTCTAGAATTGGCAGACTATTCGCCGCACTCGTACGGGGTACAGGTTGACCCAAGGAGGGGTGCTCAATTTACCGGATTCCGTGAAGTGCCGGGTGTTCCATTCACTATGCTGTGGGGGGCTGCCTCGCTTCAGGTTTTGGCGGGTAACTTGCCGCACCCGTAGGGGTCTAGGTTTCATTGCACAGGCTATCCACACGACAGGGGAACGTCGAGTTTCAGCAGCGGCTCTGTGAAACTCGGGGATCCCAGATATCTGTATTGTTCTGTGATGCTTATTACTTTTCTGTAATGTTGCATACTATCACGCCTGGAGCGATTATGTATATTGGTTTATATACTATTAGATGTTGTATATGTTTTACACCCGCGCTAGTGCAGTCCCCGCTCTGTCGTTAGTTAAGTAACCTAACGAGTGATGACGGGACCCAGTAACGAATGCGGATGGCATATACGTACATTTTATTTTCTTTCTTTTCTGGTGTGATTAATTGATGGGACTGCGTTGATTCTGATCAATGCAAAGTTAAAACAAACCTGTTTACAGTTGTTGGAACAAATTTAAAAAGTGTTGTTACAAAGACGTTTCCTTTTGTTATGCATAGCGGTATTCAGTGGAATATCCTGCACCTCATTCGACGGGGCAAGGGCCGATATCCCTTCACCGGGACTGACCCCTTGGACAGAAGTTTGCGTCAGAGTAATAACTTTACTATAGTCGATTACAAGTTGCTTTGCACAGCGGTATTCAGTGGAATATCCTGCACCTCATTCCACGAGGAAAGAGCCGAGATCCCTTTACCGGGAGTGACCTCTTTAGCAAAAGGTTTTCGCCACTATATTTTAAAAAGCTATCAGGTTCCTTCAGCGATATCAAGTTCACTACGCTAAAGGTTTTTCGCCAAAAACCAGCCGTAGCCCTCCGTCACTTCTTTTGGGTATTCAGTAGTATTCAAGCTATATATTTTAGCCAAAGTTAAGGCATAGTGTTTGGTAGCTGCTGGGTATTCAATTGTTGCATAGATAGATGAGTTGGTTTTGGACAGTCGTTCTGCCGATTGGCCAAAGTCAGGGGCATGTGCGGGTGGGTTCAAATTGACAAGATAGTGACGGGTAGAACTTGGCATGTGACTTATGACATTTTGACCAAAGCCAAGGTTATAAGAGCATGGGGCAAAAATCATATCAGGAGTTTCTAAAGAAACTGAAACTTGCCGAGTATGCGCATACCTTCTGGAGTATGAGTAACGTGGATGCATTCCATCACGTTATCATGCGATGAGAGTTGGATCCTGATTCCCACTGATGAGTTGGTTTACTCTTCGGGTGATCCCGATTGATCCTTCTTTAGGTTTGGAGGAGAATTTGACAGGACAGTGGGAGGTTTCCGGATTAGATAAAATGATGACCATTCTGATCTAGGTTAGAGTGCACGCAGAGTGTTTCTTTTCTCTCTCTCTCTTTGGCAGCGACCTTTGACCGACCCTAGACTATGACTCAGTGACCAGGTTGACCGAACCTTCTTAAAATACTGGCGTTTGGATTGTCTGAGTTGCATAAGTCATTGCCACTCCTTCTTTTACCCTTTGTATTTCTCAGAACACCCATATTACTACGGATATCCACTTCCATTGGATAGAGCCATCGTATGGTTATATACGAACTCGAAGGGACTTCTTCGAGGATGGATCCAGGTTCAGGAGAAATAGAATTGGTTTATTCAGTTGTCTTTTATTATCACCTTCTCTCAGGTTGCGAGAGCTCCTTGGTTTAGGAGAGTACACCTATTACGCTTATTGGATAGTCTTATTCCAAACCATAGGCTGGTGCCGAAAGGTAGGGAATGAAGAAAACCAATTAGCCTAAGTAGGGTGTGCAGAAGGTAATATGTAAAGACAAAATAAAGGGATTAGAAAGAGGGCAAAGTAAATTGCGACTGATATCATTCACGACCAAAACCGCGTACTTCATCGCCGCTCCTATTTCACCTTTAAAAGAATAAGGTATTATTCAGTTGTCTTTTATCATCACCTTCTCTCGAGATGCGAGTACTCCTTGGTTTAGGAGGGTACACCTATTATGCTTACTGGATAGTCTTCTTCCAAACCATAGGCTGGTGCCGAACGGTAGGGAAGGAAGAAAACCAGTTAGCCTAACGATGGTGTACAGAAGGTAACGACTAAAGACAAATAAAGGGGATTTGGAGAGATGGCAAAGAGATATACGGTTGAAGTCATGAATTGGATTATGGAAGAGGCATTGCTATGAATACCAGGATACCCCTACGAAACATTTTCATGTTTCAGTGCATTGTTAAAGGAAAAACTGTTTTCCCAATTAGACACTTACTCCAAGGGTATGTATTTACCAGGTTTCATTCTCATATCTGTATGGTTTTACAGATGATGAGTGGGAGTAAGATATTGGGAATTAGGTGATCATCCTCATTATATCGGAATTCGTTGTAATTGGTGATATTTGAGGAAACCGCCAGGGTACAGTTTTCCACCTACAACGCACAGGTTTTGAGTTGTTTAACTCAGCGGACTTATACAGAGTATTGTATGTTGTCCAGTGTCCATCAGGACAAAGGGGTAGGTCCTCGTACTATATTCTGTTTACTTATAACTTCTCTAGTATTTAGACGACTGTTTCGTAGAAATACAAGGTCTAAGTTTTGAGAAGTTGTGGGTATAAGAATAAAGTAGAGAACCAGGTATCACAAGTATCGGGATTCTTCAAAGAGATCGAAGATGTAGATTCTTGTGATTGGTATTCAGATGATAGTGATGGTTTTGAGAAACATGTTTCTCTTTCAGGTTACTCATAATTGGATGGATTCCTAAGTTGAGTAATGCTGATTATCCTTTTTCCGTTAAGTTGATATGCACTGGAGACAGCTGCATGGATTGAATATGGTTCCAATTAAACAAGTGCCAAAGTTTCTATATTGGATATAGAATAGTTCGTACCTTAAAAGATATTAAGGTACGGGGAGTTGTCCAGCTTATGCTTAAAACCAGACTCTGGATAACTCAGGGCACGTTTCTGTAATGGCTGTTTTGTGGGTTGACCCTGGCTATTACGAGGGTTGATATTCTACCATTTGGAAGATCAATAGTGATATTGTTCTTGACTCGCCACAGTTTTAGTAAAATGGATCTTTTTCAGAAAACAGTAGTGGGAGTATGGTAGAACTGGAAGTGATTCCAGAACCGCGAACGATTACGGAAAATTTAATAGGACCTATATATTCAATCAGGTTTGACATTCCAATAGCCACTCCGCAGGTATGGTAGGTAACCTCAGACACCCGAGAGGTACTTCGGTAGGCTCAAGGACGGTGACAGGGAGGTTCTTATCTACCGAGACTTGACACTACTGTTGTTCCAGGCTATGAGACCCGGTAGGAGGGTTGTCGTAGTCAGTGGGAGCAACGGAAGCATGGTGGGCAAGTAGCTTATGTCTATTTACAGACTTGAGCAGTTATAGCGGAGATAGATCATCTAATTTTTATGTGACAGTCATGGGTTTGACTTCAATCAGAATAAGGGATGGATCTGTTAAGAAGGTAGTAGGGTGTGATGTCAAGGTATCTGGATGACATACACAGAGTAGGAAGTAAAATTCCTATACTACGATCGGTTGTACTGTGGTCGTCACACAGTTGTTTCTCCAGACAGGATATGGATATAATATTTGACATTCTGGTTTCTAGATCTATGGTTTTAGATCTGGATTTGGGTAGTTTCCCAATGTGGGTACTTTGACAGATATTCTAATGGTTTTTGGAATAGTTGACTCCTAGCATGGTGGTGTACCTGCAGGTGATGGAGTCACCCTCTCTAAAGGTGTCTTACAGACTAAAGAGGAGAGGGATGTGCATGATTGGCAGATCACTTTCTTAGGCAATTGATTCAATTATGAGATGTCAAGTACCACACCAAATGTTGGTTTTGCACTAGATGCAATAAGTTTGTATTAATCTAATCCTGGAGAAACATAAGGAAGCAGTTTTAGAACATAAGTACATGTTCTACGGATTTGATGACGGCAGCCTCCTTCGGGAGACGGTTATCATTCCAAGCTTCAAAGGTGACATGGTTGACAGAGTGATTGTCATAGTTATAGTTTTTCCCTCTGACGAAGAGGGACAGTATTATGGACAGGTGGTCCAAGAGGATACTGTGGGTGGCAAGGTGCCCGATACTGATTAGGTTCAGTGATCGATTCAGTCTAAGAAGTTTGGACATGGAGTTCATTTATGAACTAAGGTCCCATCAGATATCCAGACATGTTCTAAGACAGGTATTACTCAATTCGGGAGATGGTTTTCTCCGCGAACTTGAGATTAAGAGAGATATAGAAAGATACTTCTAGGCGGATCCACTCACTGAGGCTATTTCTCGAACACAATAGTTTTACAAACGGGCTTTGTGATACTGATTAGTTGAGGAGTTGGATGTTCATTTTCACACGGGCTGTGAGTAGTCGACATCGCAATATTAGCCTTGAGTGCAAGTGGGAGATTGTTGGAGATAGTGCCCTCATAGTCAATTATTGGATCGCAGGTACGTGATTGCAATGATTGCGGAGGACCTATACCGGTATGACAGTCTTACTCGAGATGATAGTATGCTATCTGGTTTGCCTTTATCAGTCGTGTACATGTTCAGGTGACTGATTGCATGTTACACTTTGATAGAGCCCTTAGGATCTTGCTTTACCACCAACAGTATGATGGCGATCATATAAGTGAGAGTTGGGTGGTTTATACGCATATCCTTAATTGTGGTCCCTAGTCGTGGAAGTTTCGAGACAGGGCATCGATACTCCGGAGTAGACTAGTGTGTACAATCGAGACCCCGACGAGGGGCGGTGGCCGGTCTCACAAGCCACTGGTGTCAGTTGGATCACCTAAGATGTATACAGGTGCTCATTGGGTTATGAGTACACCGGACAGGACTCGCCGGGAATCTGCTAGTTAGTATTATATCTACCGTCAGATAGCAGTTCCCTGGTGACATGTGTACAGGTTAGTTCATCGACCTGAGGTCGTCATTTGTCTCGTGTGAGTTCCCACTGTGCTTTGATTTCTACCCTACCACGGCTCAAAGGAGTCGTGCAAACAGGTAGCTTTTGGGTACAGTCCCGAGCCATATGGAGGCACGTGAGCGGATCGGCAGGGGATTCGTCTCTCCCGATATTGGGGGCGAGATCGTGCTGTGTCTAGGAGAGCCATTACACAAATCCATGGCCATGGTAGGAGATTTACTGGTAGGTACTCCAGTAGTATCTCAGGGTGTTATTGGGCTATACTCCGACACGACTTATACTGCTTTTGGGGGTCTGACGTTACTAGCCCCCTAGGCGGATATGCGATACTCATTGACGAACGGACCGGACTGTATATACATTGTCACTGTTAGGCTCAGTAGGGTTTCTGGATGAGTTCGCTCATCGGCCTCCCTTGAGTTTGCTCATCAGCTTCCCTTGAGGTCAGTCCATGGGCAGTCGTTACGCATTGCTAGTGCCGCTGACGGTTTGTGGTTAAACCCACTGCCATGGTGCTGACGAGTCATTAGAGTTCCCCACAGACAGTTTCCCAAGTTCGGGCGAAACGTTGTAGAGGCTGTATGGTTTTATGGCAGGGTTCGGAAAATGCACGTGCGTTTACGCACGTATTATTTTTCGGGCAGATAATACTGGTCGGCTTTGGTTTAAGCCGGATCCGAGTATTATATTGAGTAGGTATAATATCTTTGTCTCAGTTGCATTTGTATTCGGTCGTAATACAAATGCGGGTATATTTATACAGTTTCGGGGTTATCCTGAAAGTTGTTTCAGGATCACTTTTGGAAGTTGCCAGTTTCCAGTTTTCTATCAGCCGTCTTTTAACATTTGGTTAAAGGCAGATTTATCTTTTCTTGGATGAGAGTGAGTCGTGCTTCTAGAAGGTTCTAGAAGGTTCTAGAATTTGTGACAAGGCTAAGTGACTCATCTTTGCATTTATTAAAGGGTGACTAGGTTTAAGTGAGTCATGCTTTGTATTAAAGCATTCTTGTTTTGGTTAAGATATTTTGAAGTGAGAAGCTTTTTGCTTATGGTCACCACTTGCTCCTACGGTCACCTCCCTCCATCATATATAAGTGGCCGGCCTTCTCTCTCCTCCTCACTTCACTTGATGTTTCATTTTGGTTAGAAAAGATTATGATAGTATTCGGGGTGTATGGAATTTTACAGTTCATTTCATTCCATCACCCGATTTCCACGGCAACTTCATTAACCGATCGTCCACGGATTTGGACGAAGTGAGACAAAGTCATCTACTCATTCTCTACATCATTCTTGGTCGTCTCTTTTAGCAAACTTGACGATCGAGTTGCCTCGAGTCAGAGGCGGGAGCCCGTTTAAAGAACCGATCATGTGGTGCCACCTCGACGAGGAGATCGGAGATCGACGAGATCGGAGCAGCCGCAACGGAGCGTGGGATGATGGTTGAAGAATAAAGGACTCGGATCGTTCGGTACAATCTTCCTACACTCTTTACAGTTTGTTAGTTTAGCAATAATGGCAGATCCGGGTTAAAGTATACGATAGCGCCAGTTAAAAAGTTTTTGTTCCGCATTTGGCGTCTGTAGACTGCCGGGGCGCTAGCGTAGACTTACAATAATAATCGCTCCAGGCATGATAATATGCAACATTACAGAAAAGTAATAAGCATCACAGAACAATACAGATAATCTGGGATCCCCGGGTTTCATAGAGCCGCTGTTAAAACCTGACGTTCCCCTGGTCGTGTGGATAGCCTGTGCAATGAAACCTAGACCCCTACGGGTGCGGCAAGTTATCCGCCAAAACCTGAAGCGAGGTAGTCCCCCACAGCATAGTGAATGGAACACCCGGCACTTCACGAAATCCGGTAAATTGAGCACCCCTCCTTCGGTCAACCTGTACCCCCTACGAGTGCAGCGAATAGTCTGCCAATTCTAGAGTGAGGTCCCTCTGCCTCTCAAAGCCATGAGATACGGACCCGTTGCCCTCCAGAACCCGGCTATCCGTGCACTCCTTTGCGGGATAAACCTAGTACAAAAATAAAAATATGTACAACGGGTACATCGACCTCAACCCGGTCGTGCCCTAAAAGAATATTATACAAGAGGCAGTGACGGCAGTCCACATGTTGGACGCTCGCCCCGCAATATCAAATGTACAAATAAATCCAAACAGCACCATCATTGCGCCCTGCTATCCACCACGACATATCCGCAACATCACAGCACAACACAGAACATCAACGCGAATGTCACGTTCGCAAATCCGTCTAAAAGAACTATAGCAATTAGACGTGGTTTACCGCTCGAATGACATTCCCGGTCGGAGATATAAAGTAAGTACTGTATACTAACAAGTTTAAAATTTTGATCGACTAAATTTCCCGAAGTGGGCCCCACGTATATCTGCTGTACAGTAACAAAAACTGGGCCCAAACGAACTATACCAGAAACTACAATTTCCAACAAAGAACCAACAGTAGAAAAATGACCAACTGAAAAGCCAAGACGGCCGCGGTTCCGCAGTCAAAGCTAGGCTTTGACCGCGGTTCCGCGGCCGTACGGACGATTCAGTGGATCGTTTTTCTCCATTATTCTTTAAAAAGCCTGCTTAGTTTTCTGTGATATGTAAAATAATTTTTAGACACTGTTTAAAATCGACAGAAACTTTAACCCTGGAATTTGCGGTTTTCGAAAATCCGTTCGATCGATGTTTTAAACGTGTTAGCACAAGTTAGTATAGCTTAATGTTGAAGCTCTGATACCACTGTAAGTCCACGGTAGCGCCCCGGCCGTCTAACAGACGCCATATGCGGAACAAAAACTTTTTACAACTGGCGCTATCGCGTACTATAACCCCGATCTGCCATTAAAGCTAAACTAACAAACTACAAAGTGGGTAGAAATGTTATACCAAATGATCCGAGTCCTTCGGTCTTCAACCATCATCTCACACTATGTTGCGGCTGCTCCGATCTCCTGAATCTCCAGTCTTCTCGTCCAGGTGGCACCACGTCGACGGATCTTTAAACGGGCTCCCGCCTCTGAACCGAGGCAACTCGGTCGTCATGTTTGCTAAAAGAGACGACCAAGATGAAGTAGAGAATGAGTAGAGTACTTTGTCTCATTATGTCCAAAGTTATGGACGAACGATTAATGAAGTTGCCTTTTATGGAATCGGGTGATAAGAATTTGAGCTATGTGAAATTTCCATACACAAATCTATCATAATCTTTTCCCTTAGTGAGTGTGTGAGAAGAGGAGGGGAGGGCCGGCCATATATAGAGGATGAGGGAGGTGAGTGTAGGACAGGGGGGTGACCATTACCATGAATGAAAGAATGAGTCATGATACACCTTGTATGAACATATTTAAAGCAAAGGATGAATCATTAACCTAGTCACAAAAATCATTAATGCAATAATCAATGCACTAATGACTCACAAGCCTAGTCACCATCCTAGTCATCATCTAGAAACTTTCACACTCATCTCAAGAAAAGATAAATCCGCATTTAACCGAATGTTAAATACGGCTGATAGAATACTGGAAACTGGCAACTTCCAAAAGTGATCCTGAAACGAATTTCAGGATAACCCCGTATCAGTATAAACATACCCGCATTTGTATTACGACCGAATACAAATGCAACTGAGACAAAGATATTATATCTACACAGTATAATACTGGGATCCGGCTTAAACCAAAGCCTACCAGTATTATCTGCCCGAAAAATGACACGTGCGAAAACGCACGTGTATTTTCCGAACCCTGCCATAATACCACACGGCATCTACAACGTTTCACCCGAACTTGGGAAAGTGTCTGTGGGGGACTCTAATGACTCATCAATATACTGGCACTGGGTATAACCACTAGCACGTCAGAGGTACAAGCTGTACGTAACGGTTGCCTATGTATTGATTGGAAGGGAAGCTGACGAGCGAACTCATCCAGAAAACCTACTGAGCCTGACAGTGATAATATCCGTACAGTCCGGTCCATTCGTCTATGAGTATCGCATATAGGGCCTAGGGGGCTGGTAAACGTCAGACCCCCAATAGCTGTATAAGTCGTGTTAGAGAGCAGCCCATAACACCTTGAGATACTACTGGAATACCTTCCAGTAAATCTCGATTACCCTAGCCAGGGATTTCGTGTAATGGCTCTCCTAATCACAGCGCGATCTCACCCCCAATACCGGTAGAGATGAATCCCCGACGATCTGCTCCCTGCCTCCATGTGGCTCGGGACTGTACCCAAAATTTACCTGTTTGCACGACTCCTTTGACCCGTGGTAGGGTATAAATCAAAGTACAGTGGGAACTCACACGAGACAAATGATGACCTCAAGTCGATGAACTAACCTGTACACATGTCACCAGGGAACTGCTATCTGACGTTAGGTATAATACCAACCAGCAAGTTCCCGGCGAGTCCTGTCCGGTGTACTCATAACCCAATGAGCACCTGTATACATCTTAGGTGAACCAACTAACACCAATGGCTTATGAGACCGGCCACCGCCCCTCGTCGGGGTCTCGAATGTATACACTAGTCTACTCCGGAGTAACGATGCCCTGTTTCGAAACTCCCACGACTATGGACACTTTAAGGATGTGCTTATAGACCCCAGCTCCCACATATATGATCGCCATCATACTGCTGGTAGTCAAGCAAGAATCCTATGGGCTCTATCAACATCTACATGATGATAAAGACAAACCAGATAGCATATTATCATCTCGAGTAAGACTGTTCTATCGGTATAGGTCCTCCCTCAATCATTGCAATCACGTACCTGCGATCCAATAATTGACTTAGAGGGCACTATATCCAACATCTACTAGTGTATGTATAAATATATATAACATTCTTCCCAGGCATGATATAAGCAACATCACAGAATCTCAGCAAGCAACACAGAATGGTGGATAATCCTAGAGCCTCGGGTTTCATTTGAGCCGCAAATGAGACCCGACGTTCCCTGTCGTGTGGATAGCTTGTGCAATAAAAACCTAGACCCCTACGAGTACGGCAAGTTACCCACCAATCCCAGAAGCAATGCAACCCCAATCAACAATGTGAATGGGCCACCCAGCACTTCACGGTATCCGGTAACTTGGGCACCCCTCCGTGGGTCAACCTATACCCCCTACGAGTGCGGCGAATAGCCCGCCAATTCTAGAATAAGGTCCCCTTCGTCTCAACGCCATGAGATACGGACCCGTTGCCCTCTAGAACACTGCTATTCGATCACTCCACCATGGGGTAATCCTAGTACAGAAAAGAAAAAAAATATGTACAAGGGTGACATCGACCTCAACCCGGTCGTGCCCCAAACAAATAATATACAATCTGGCAGAGACGGCGGTCCACATGTCGGACGCTCGCCCCACAATACTGAATATACAAAAGAATCTGAACTGTACAACTATCATTGCACCACTGGCTATCCACCACGACAATCCAACCACAAAATCAGCACATCACAGAACATCAACGTGAATATTAAGTTCACAAACCCGTCTAGTTGAACATATAGCAACAGTCAGGTTGTACCGCTCAATAATATTCACGGTCGCAGATATCACACATGCACTGATAAACACACACATAGAATTTCGATCGACTAAACTTTTCCTAATTGGCCCCAAATGCAAATCCAGCACTCAAACAAATCTGGGACAAAACCATATGTACCAAAAATCAAATTTCCATGTCAGAGAGTGTCACAAGAAATTTAGTACAATTTCGCCACAAGACAGTCGCGGAACCGCCGCAAATTGGCACCTATTGCGGCGCTTCCGCGGCCATTTTGATGGTTCATTTGCCCAAATTTCTTGTGGTCCCCTACAAATGCCTGCACGTTTTTTTAAGATACACAGAAAGATTTTTTGAACACTTTTCAAAATCGACAGCAAGCATGAGAAAATGGAATTTTGATTCGGAAAAATTGGTCGATCGATATTCTAACTTTGTGCAAACTAACTAGTATTGGTTTATGGGTAGCTCTGATACCATTCTGGGTTCTGCCAGCGCCCTGGCCATCTACCGTGGCCAGTGCGGAACAAAAACTGGCGTTTTAAAAAATTTGGCGCAAACAAAACCCGCCCAAGATCGAAACCATAAACCTATACTAGCAAATACAAAGAGCTAAACTACAAGATTAGACCGGTTATACCGAATGAACCAAGTCCTTCGGTCTTCCATCAACTTCCTTAGCTCCTTAAGGCATGCTCGAAAAAACTTGGCCGCCGGTCTTCCTTCGTCGAAGATGATCCACCCGAGGGATGTAGCTTATGGCTCTAGCTCCACATCGAAAGCAAGCAAAGCAACTAGGGATTCTAGGTTGCTAATCTAGAAAGCCTAGGATGTAGTGAGTATTCTAAATATTTATCTATCTCATCTAACCTTCTCTCATGATTCTCAACACATGAGAAGGTTGAGAGGAGGTGGAAGATGAAGGTGGAGGGAACTCAAGAAAACTAGAGGAGAGTGAAGCTAATGGTGAGGAGAGGAGAGCTCAAAAATGAACCATCTCATTTTTCCAACAAGTGAGCAAATGTTTCCAAGTAAGGAAAAATCTCACAAGAAGAATGGTTTTGTAAAGATATTTTTCCAATAAAATATGCAACCCATATTTTAATAGTATGCACAAATAAATTAATAATTCATTTGTGCATACTATGCAAGGGTCCTCACCATACTCCCATCAAGTCTATGCCACCTCATTATTCATTTAAAATTAAATGGTCAAACCCAAAATGAGGTGTCCACCTTCTAGAATGTTATCTATAAAAAATAAGGATTACATTCTACTGTATATACATACCTGTATTCGTACCGAAATACGAATACCCAAAGAGATAGAATAACACAAAGAACATAATACTAGAATATACATATTGAAATATATATACGTAAATTATTAAATCAATGCCTGATTTAATAATCCGGCTCAAACCCGGGCCGGCTTGTATTATCAACTGTCCGATCGAAAGTCCGGGTATATAGTATAATCAATCGATCGGAACCCTGCACGTATCCAATACGGCTACTACATCATTTCGCCTGAACCAGGGAAACCCTCTGTGTGGGACTCTAAAGACTCGTCAATACGCTGGCAGTGGGTTTAACCACAAGCACGTCAGCGGCACTAGCTATACATAACGGCTACCGAGGTATTGAGCGAAAGGAAAGACGACGAGCAAACTCATACGAACCCCTACTGATCCTGTCCGTGACAATCTCTGTACAGTCTGGTCTGTTCGTCTTAGAGTATCGCATATCGAGCCTAGGGGGTGGTTAAAGTCAGACCCCTAATATAGTGATATTTCGTGTTGGTATGAAGCCAATCACCCACTGAAAAACTACTGATCCAAATCAGTAATTCTCTTCCACCTTGGCCAAGGATTTCTGGTGATGGCCATCCGTGCACTACGCGACATCAACCCCCAATACCGGGAGAGACGAATCCCAGACGATCCGCTCACTGCCTCTGTTTCCTGATTTAAAATCAGAAAAGCTTATGGGAAAAGCTTCAGAAAGAGGGGTCAAGGGCTCACACGTGACCAGCAGTCACGTGTTGATACGTGACATATGAAAACAGCGGAAAAGGGCTCATTGGTTCCCTGATCAAGTCAGAGAAAAGGTTCCCTAATCAAGTCAAGAAAAAGGGCTTCAGATGAGGTCACGTGTTGGCACGTGACGCTCAAAGGAGAGGACTCGTGCTACAGTTGAGTCAAGGAAAGGGGCTCCTAACAGGGGGTCACGTGTTCACACGTGACCAATGGTCACGTGTTAACACGTGATGGCTAAAACAGCAACCAGAAGACAACGCAGAAAGAAAGAGGATTCTTCATTCCAAAGAGGGTCACGTGTCTACACGTGACCATGGGTCACGTGGTCACACGTGACCGGCTTTCAAAGCCCATTTTTGACGACAGAATTAAATTCTGAAGGAAATTTGAATCTTTCCAAAGGAAAGTGATCATCTGGGACCAATCAAATTAAAGATTCAGAGATGATTAAATATCATCTATCTATGGAAAATCTCGGGTTTGGAAAGATTTCCCCCTTAAATCTAACCAAAATAACAAGGGAGAATCTCTGGATTTAAAATCCAATGGTGAATAAAATTCACCTAATAATCCAAAGGTCCAGAACGAATGAAGGATGCAAATCAAATATCTCATGAAGATTCGTCACAAAACTAATTTATTCGGCTGCTTCTCCTATAAATAGGAGCCAAGAGATACAAAAAAGAAGGAAGATAGATGCGCAGAGAAGAAAAGAAAGAAAAAAGGAGGAGAGCTTTGATACTTTGAAAAGACTCGGATCTTCTGCAAAAACCCTAGGTTAGAAAGGGAAGGCCTTTTGAAAGAAAAAGAATTTAATTCTCAACAGAGTTTAACTCTGATACATAAAACAGAAGAGCATATTTCTTCTCTCTTTGATAGAGGATCTGCAAAGTGCACATCTCCCCTTAAGGTTGAGAATTTAATTCTCAATGGGTCGACATCCTGCCATGCAGATCAAAAACATAGAGAAGGAATGCAAGCATGAGAATTTAACTCTCACAAAACTATAGGAATTTAATTCCTTTAAAATAAAATTAGGGCTCGACCCTGTATCATGGGAATTTAATTCCTTCAAAACAAAAGAAACAGGGTTGAACCCTAATTAAGAACATAGTTCTGTTGAAACAGCGGGAATTTAATTCCTTTAATCATAATTCCCTGAAATGGGAGTTTAATTCCTTAAAAGCTTTTGTTAGGGTTTAACCCTATTTGTATCTTCACATATATGAGGAATTTAATCCCCACAGAAAATTCAGAGTTAAACTCTATTCCAGAATACAAGTCTTCGAAAGGAAGTAGGAATTTAATTCCTCGGAAATTTGCAGCTCGAGGAATGTAATTCCTGAAAAAGATTAACAGATCCTCTAAAAACATACATAGAGGCAGGGTCACGTGTTACCACGTGACCCCCCAAAGAGATCTACAGAAAGTCCCTTTGAGGCAGCACCCCACGTGATCCACGTGACCCTTGATAGAAGTTCTAATACATAGGCATTTGAATGCCCATCACGTGATGGCACGTGATGCTCTGAAAGACGCAATAATTTCAGCAGAACGAACAAAGCGAGGGCGCTCTCACGTGCTGCCACGTGACCCCTCTTGCCTTAGTGTTTAACACTAAATTAAAACTCTCAAACCCAGTGTTAAAACACTGTTGGGCCTTAGCATTCAACACTGATTAAAAAGCCTTATTTGCAGTGTTCAACATTGAGCTGTTTTAGTGTTTAACACTAATTTGAAAAAGCCTTGTTGCTGGTGTTTAACACCAATTATCTCTTAGTGTTAAACACTAACTTGTCAATCTCATTCCCAGTGTTCAACACCGACTGCTCTGTAGTCTTTAACGCTAGGCTTTGACCCAATTGACTTAAATGGATAGAGGCAAAGCCTCTCCTGATTGGACTTAGCCCAAGATGGCCATAAGTCCTCAATTTGTGATTAATTGGGCCAATGGACTCATAACATAATTAATTCGTCTTGACCCTAAATTGGGTCAAGGACTATTTAAGCCACTCCGGTTCTAGGGTACATCTCTTCACTCCTTTGATACTTGGCATTGTAATCCCTCAATGTCTTCAAAGAGGTGACGGGTCCCGACGACCACACATTGATATGGACTGTGGGGTCCTTAAACCCATGTCTAATGCAAAATTCCTGGTTACGTGGAACGCGGATAACGTCACTCTTTGACCCCGTGGAAAATGTCCAGAGCGGAGCCTAGTCCTCGCCGAGCACGGCAGTGAACCCATGTGAAGCATCTAGTGCAAAATTCCTGGTCACGTGGAACGTGGATAACGTCACTCTTTGACCCCACGGAAAACGCCCAGAGCGGAGCCTGGTCCTCGCTAAGCACGGCAGTGAACCCGTGTGAAGCATCCAGAGCACATACCGGACTGTGGAGTCCTTAAACCCATGGACTATGACGTCCTTAACCTTGACCGAGATGTCTTAAAACTAACAATGGACCGCAATGTCCTTAAACTACCCATGGACCGCAACGTCCTTAAACTACCCATGGACCGCAATGTCCTTAAACTAGAACAATAGAGCCCCATATGCTCTTTTGTCGGATCTAAACGGTCCCGTTTAAGTTGATCTTAGCCTCAAAGATGGCTAACGAATCCTTAAACCTTCAAGCAGACTGGACTACGAATCCCCCCAATTAACTCTGGCTCGAGGGTACATTTCTGAATCCCTCTAACACCCGTCGTTGTAATCCTTCAACGTCGTCAGAGAGGTAACGGGTCCCGACGGCCATACACATACGATGGACCACTATGTCCCTAAAACTGGAACAATGGAGCCCAAACGCTCTTTTGTCGGATCCGAACGATCCTGTTAAGTTGATCTTAGTCTCAAATCGGACTAACGTATCCTTAACAAACGTTTGAGTTGATCTTAGCCTCAAGCATGGCTAACGTATCCTCAAACCAAACCCCCAAACCCAAATCTAAGATAACTCGGATTTGGACTAGTCCACGCCCTACGGGCGACGACATAACTCAGTCTCCATAAACAATCAACGGGCAACAAAACATCAAACAAACACACACGACACGAAGTGACCATCTGGAGAAGGAGAAAGTTGTTACCGCAATGCGGTAGCGTAATTAACTGCAGGGACTTGCGCCTGCAGGGAAGAGCGTCCCCACAATCAAAAACCCCTCAACGAGGGGGAATCTGACGAAGTCTGCTACATCGGTCGCATCCGCTTAAACCTTCGATACATGGTGCCATAAACCAACTTGGCATCTTCGAAGAGGTGAACGGATAGCACCAATTAGCATCTGCCCCGAATCTCAGTGCCAAGACATCGCAGCCTTGCGCGCCGTCTTTCGGAGGGGAACAGATTCTGGCACGCCCGGTGGGACCTTTTCCTCTTTCCACTCCACACTTCGTGCGTCGTGATTCGCGAACCAATCGCGGTTCGCTAATGGTTGCCCTTGGGTTTCAAAATACTAAGAATTGGCTTCTTGCCTATTGCAGAAAACAAAGGATCGATGGCTGCTACTTCCGCGAAGTCCTTCAACTGCTCAAACTGCAATTGCGACCAACGCTCTACCTCGCCAGGAGGTATAGCCTATGGACCCCAAGCTGCTTCGTTGTTCACAATGCCGGTGGACCAAGTGACTCAAGCCACTACCGGATTGTTCTTTGGGACTATACTCCCCCCATCAAGCTTCGTGGCACCGGTGCCGACAAAGGAAGCTCTCAGGAAGTCGGTCTTTGATCATCTTACCCCTGCCGCGGCTCCTCTCAACGAGTCGCCCAACGTCAACGCCTCGGTCTTCTCTAGATTGGGCCAGAAGTTTTGCGAACTTATCATGGAGCCTACAATCTCAGTGGAGGCTACTTCTAAGAAAGTGGCCGCTCCTACCCCCGAGATTGCCAAGGTGGCTTCTCCGGCCAAAAAGTCGGTCTTTACAAGATTGACGGCTTCGGCTCCCGCTCCTACTGCCCAGAAGACATCGGTCTTTGACAGGCTAACACCAACGACAATCCCCCACCCACACAGGGGGCAAGACAAGACCATTCTTACCGCTGAACCAGCACCGTCCGCTCGACGCGCTCGACGTCGTCATTGGCGCCGAATAAGGAAGGCTGGGGGCAATTCCCCCTCCGGATTGACTCCACCAGCCCCGGTGGCAGAAGTTAATGCTGCTGTTCCAACTGGGAACAGCTTCGAAATGCTAAACAAGGTGCGAAGAAATTCTCCTACTGCAGTGCTGAAGAGGTCTCCTCCCCCATTAAAGAAGGTTGCGGAAATAAAACCAGAACAACCCCAATCTCTTCAACGGCTGTCTTCCAAAATCTATAAGGTTTGGCGACAGGCCCGAGACTCGACCATCGATCCAAACTTCTCCCGCCAGCACAAGAAGCTAAAAATCCAACCGGAAGCTGGCCACCAGGCTGAACCCCGAAAGGTTGTCGGGACGCCCACCTCAACGGCCCCCTCAACCTCCATGGCTCATAAAAGGAGGGAGCCAGAGAAGACCCCTCAGTGTGCAACGACGGCTAAAAACACTGAGCCCAGACGCCCTAAGTCTGGGGGCATGATGGTCCACACAGTATACATGGCTTCTAGAAAGGAGGAGAGCCGCACTTCTACGGGCCATCGACCACTTACCCGATCCGTGACGAAAGCCCAGGAGCAGCAACAAAAGCTCCAAGAAATGATGAATGCTATGGCCGCACTTACCGGGCCAAAAGAAAGCCCAGAAACATCCTCAGACGCGCGCCAAGAAGAAGAAACCGACGCTGAATTCCTTCGCCGGATACTGGAGAAAAAGGACAAAGAGGCTGCTGAACAAGCAGCCAACATACAACGTATGGGCCTTCTCTTCCAAGATATGATAGGAATGATGATCCAGCAGGACTTGCCCGCCGAAGATCCCCCAATCGTTCTTGAAGACGACCGAGGAGAAACATCGAATCCACTGCCGGCCCTCTCAACGGCTAAGGAGGAGGCAATCTCTAAGGTAGACTTGGCTGACTACATAGCCCAGCAAATCCGGGTCCATCATGCGACTGAGGCAGCTGGTCAAGTCGTGAAGACGGGGCGGCCGTATCCAAGCTGGTACGACCAAATCAAATATCCGCAGGGCTATACGATACCAAAATTCCACGTATACAAGGGGACCGGCAATCCCCATCAACATGTCGCCCAGTTCCGGGCCCTCTGCGGTAACACCGGCGGTGATGATAAACTGTTGCTTCGCCAATTCGTGGGCAGCTTATCAGAAACAGCGTTCGAATGGTATTCGGAACTCCCGAACGATTCTATCAAAACGTTCGCTGAAATGGAGTTGTTATTCACTCAGCGATTCGCAAGTGCCAGCGAACGCACTCTAATAACAGCACTGATTAACGCCAGAGTAAAACCAGGCGAAACCTGGGTCCAGTATGCTATACGCTGGCGGAATTTGTGGTCGAGATGCGAACAACGCATTGAGGAGGCACCCGCAGTGGGCATGTTCGTGGGAACCCTAGACCCCCACGCAACTATCTCCCAGTTTATGATGTTCTTTAAGCCAACCACATTCCAGGCTTTAATCGACAAGTTGGCTCAGATGGACCAGATGGGTCATAGACCACCTCCCCCGAAGTCGGAACCTCGGAATGACAAGGGTAAAGGGAGGGCGACCTTCGTCGCAAATGCCCAACAGCAACCTAACGCCCCGAAATCGGCAGATCAATTGGAAGAAAGACGCCGATATTACAATGAGAAGATGAAACGTCCCTACTCGTTCCCACGAGACAAGACGAAACGGCTATTTGAGCTGGCAATACGCAACAGACTTATAAACCTGCCGAATCCAAGGCGACCGCCATAACCCACCGAGGTGAATAACCCTAGCTATTGCCCTTACCATCAAGCGGTAAGTCACCCGATTGAAGATTGCTTCGTCTTCAAAGGATGGATTGAAGATCAATACCTCCAGGGGAAGTTTGTACTGTCTGAGAAGTGGAAGGTGAGCCCACCACAGCCGCATACTCCTAAGAAAACAGATACATTGGGGGCAACTTGCTCCTTTATTGAAGAAACTCCATGGGAGGTCGTGTTATCAACGAAAACAAAAAGAATGCTGAGAGACCTCTACGCGTGCCCTGCGATCGAATGGAAAGACCCTCTTGAACCTCAAATTATCGAGGGGATGTTGAAACCCCGCACAACTACGAGGACTCGTGATAAGGGCCCGAATACTCACGCCCAGCCGTCAAAAGCTTCGAAGAAAAAGAAGAAAAAATCCAAGAAGCCCGCGAAGCTTGGAGACGAGCGCACGAAATTGCAGAAGCAAATCGACGCGCTGGAAGAATACACTCAAAAGGCGCGAACCCCTGTCACACTGCAAGAGTTCCTCAACCACATCTTTCAAGAAGGAGATGATGAAGAGAACTCATCGGATGAATCCGAAGAGTATGTGGCGAGTTGTAACGTAATCTCCCATTCGTTTACCGATGATGAGAAAACTCCTGACACTAAGAAGCTGGAGGCAGAACCTGAACCAGAGCGTGCGTCGCTGACAAATGAAATGATCAATGCCTTTCTAGACGAGATTCGTCTAAAAAGTAAAGCGGATCAGGAGCGTGAGATGGCAACGTCAGAAGGAACCAAATGCAGGGGACTGAATGAAAGAGTTGAACTACCCCCGCCAGATCAAAAGGCATCCGAAGTAGACAAGAAGATATTCAAGACGAGGAAAAGGTTCGCCAAAGCCATGTCAATGGGAATGAAGCTACCACCCTCAGAAGGAAATACACACGATGGGGCGGAGAGGCACCCTAATTATTGCGCATATCATCGGAGAATCTCACACCCCACGGAGGAGTGCGACGCCTTTGAAATATGGTGGCAAGGATATGTTACTCGTCAGCAACATTTTAAGCGCATGAAACGCAAGAGCCGTCGGGAGCGAAGAAGTACTGTCGAAGGGCACAACAAGACTATTGGCAACTATTACATGGTTAACGCTGGGGGGTCACAAGTTCTCACCTTTGGGAGCGACTCTGATGAAGAAATGGCTCTGGGCCCTCTCTTTAAAGAATCCGTTTTAGGGAAAGAGGAGGAATCGGAGGCCTGTGAGAACATCCAGCTGCGCAATCGCACACTCCCAGAAAAGAATCTCGGGCCCGTGAGCAGAAAAGATAAGGGAAAGGAAAAGGTCATTGAAGATATCACTTTAAATGACCAGGTCACGAAAGAACTAACTACCAGAGACCCTCCTAAGAAGGGTAAGGTGGACTATAACATCCTCGCGCACTTAAGGAAGCTACCTTCTCAGCTTAGCATCCTTGATGCCCTCCTATTGTCAAAAGAATCGCGAGACTCGCTAATTAAGGCGTTGCAAGAACCTGAACAATTCCAAGCCTTCCTCGCCACTGAAAAGATGAAGGACGAACTGGAGGAAGTGCATACGGCCGACGTCACTTTCGGTGATGAAGACCTCCTTCTCGGGACGTGCGACCATAACCGTCCCCTATATGTCTCCGGATACTGCCATGACATCAAGATAGGCAAGATCCTGGTGGATAATGGATCCTCCGTCAATCTCCTTAATGTTCGGGTGTTGAAGGAAATCTGCATGAGTGTGCAACACCTCGCTCGTGACAAAATTACTATCTTCGGTTTCGATTCACAATCGTCACGGACTCTCGGATCTGTGATACTAACATTATGCTTTGGACTTCTCGGCACAGACATCAAATTTCATGTCATTGACGCCAAAACCTGCTACAACGCCTTGCTCGGTCGTCCTTGGCTACATGAATACAACATCGTCCCTTCTACACAACATCAGTGTATGAAGTACTTTAAGGATGGTTTCGAGTATACCGTAACAGGAGAGTTAAATCCATTCTCCGTGAACGAAGTCTGCAAATACGAAGATGCGAAATACTTTTTGCCAGACTTCGAAGATACAGAAAGGTGTCGCGACCCGGAGAACAAAGCCGCCGCCACCATCCCTGTTTTCGGAAGCGATACCGAAGAAGAGGAAGAGATAGTTTATACAGGGCCATCTCAGCGTAACAACCTGGGGACGCCTGCCCCCGTGTTGGTCTTCGGAAGTGATTCAGAAGATGGAGTTAATGCCGTATTCTCCAATCGGCTGTCAATGCAAGCACCCCTTGGCGATGACCATAGTTTGCAAATCACCATGGTACCGCGAGAACACTACAAGGATCTCGACACGCTTCAAGCTCATAATGTGCAGGACCTGCAAACATTTTACATCCCTCCCAGGCAAAGGGGTGAGAAGGTGATCCTATTCTACCGATCCTCAGAGTCGAAAATAGAGAAAGAGATCTGGCATGGCGCAGATGCTACATGCGACAGACTCCAACCCATCCGTCTGCCCAGATACTATACAAATGGATTAAAGAAGCTATTGAAGCGCCAAGGAGTACCCTTAAAACAAACCGTTCGACAGGCTCGGTTCTACAACAGGATTTGGGATGTCCCTGGAACCCAACGCAAATTGCCCAACGGGAAAATGGAAACACTTGGGCTTGGATACGCGAGAACCGGAAAACGGGAGCGGGCCCACAGCAGCTACGCTATATATACCTTTGATGAAGAAGAGGACGCCCTGTCAGGAGATGCCGACCCCTCATCAAAACTAGACCCCGCGATTGAAGCGCCAAGTCCGTCGTCTGAAGAACGAATGGGCAAGCCTATCAGGAAAGTGAGTCAGAAAGCTCGGGAAGACCACAGCCGCGAAATGGCCATCTACGAGAAGGCCAGGACGCAACGTCTATTTCAACAGACTGCAAAAGACAAAGATGTTCATTCTTGTCAACCCGTTGTACGAAAGGCCCGATGCGGAAACGGAAATAAATTAAGAAGCGGGAAGAGGAGCCGACAACAACGACGCAGGATTAGAGGGTTACGGGTACTGCGCGGCTCGGATTCGTCCCTCATGGAAAAGATGAGTCGAGCGTACTCCTTCCCCCGAGACAAGACGGAGAAGTTACTCAAGCTCGCTTTAAAACATCAAATGATCGCGCTTCCAGAGTCTAGACAACCTGAGCAAGCCAACAAGGCTTCTCGTTCGAGCTATTGCTCTTATCACCAAGCCATAGGACATCCTACCGAAGACTGCTTCACCTTCAAGAACTGGGTCGAGGACCAGTACCGACGTGGCAGATTCGCTTTATCCAACAGCTGGAGGGTAACGCCGCCGCAAAAGCATGAACCTAAGGCCGCAAGAGCAGAACCGGATCCACCTCAGTCCCGGGAGCGGATTCGCACCTGTTATACGATTACGATATTAAAAGAAGAGCCCGAGAACGTGGATGACCTTCCCCAATGCTTTGAGAACGGCGATGATGAGGTGATCTCAGAATTTCCGCCAGCTCCGAAAGAACTGGAAGACGGTATACATACTACGGCAGATAACCTCAGGAAGATTGAGTTGGGATCGGCGGATGACCCGCGACCGACATTTGTCAGCGAGCTACTCTCTGAAGAAAAGGTGGCCGTGTTAAAGAACGTGCTTCTACGGCGTAAAGACTGCTTCGCGTGGAACTACTCTGAGATGCCAGGATTAGATCCGGAGGTGGCCGTACATAAATTAGCAATATCCCCAGATATCAAGCCAGTCAAGCAGGCGCCAAGAAGGATGTGACTCGAGTTAGAGATGAGCATCAACGCCGAAGTCAAAAAGCTGATCGATTCTGGATTTATTCAAGAAGTTCAATATCCCGATTGGATCGCCAATATCGTCCCGGTAATGAAGAAGAATGGGACGGTACGCATATGCGTGGATTTCAGGGATCTCAATAAAGCCTGTCCAAAGGATGATTTCCCAGTACCGGTAACCGAGCTAATGATAGATAACACGTCCACTCACGAGGTTTTCTCCTTTATGGACGGTTCGTCAGGATACAATCAGATAAAGATGCATCCCGAAGACCAGAAGCACACCGCTTTCCGGACCCCTTTGGGTATATTCTGCTACAGGGTTATGCCCTTCGGTCTAAAAAACGCTGGCGCTACCTATCAAAGGGCCATGACAAAGATCTTCGATGACCTCATACATGACATCGTTGAGTGCTATATCGATGACCTCGTAGTAAAGAGCATGTCATACGAAGAGCATTTAAAGCATCTGGAGACTGTGTTTCAACGCCTTCGGCAATATAATTTGAAAATGAATCCCTTCAAATGCGCGTTTGGAGTCTCCTCGGGCAAATTCCTGGGATTCATCGTTCGACACCGAGGTATTGAAATAGATCCGTCGAAGATTAAAGCGATCATGGAAATGCCTCCGCCAAGAACCCTCAAACAATTGCGGTCTCTCCAAGGGAAGCTCGCATACATCCGGCGGTTTATCGCCAATCTTTCAGGCAAATGCCGTCCTTACAGCCACCTGATGAGAAAGGGGACTCCGTTCGTTTGGGATCACAAATGCCAAAGTGCACTAGACGAGATCAAGCAGTACCTGCAGAACCCTCCGGTGTTGGCTGCGCCGGTCAAGGGAAAACCCCTCATTCTTTATACAACCGCCCTCGAAGGTTCCTTGGGCGCATTATGGGCGCAAGAGAACGATCAGGGAAAAGAGAGAGCACTCTACTACTTAAGTCGAGTTCTGTTGGGGGCAGAAAGCAACTACTCTCCCATTGAAAAACATTGCTTGGCATTAATCTTCGCGATAACAAAGCTCAGACACTATGCGTTGGCGCATGAAGTCCGTCTTATTTCAAAAGTGGACCCCCTTAAATACTTGATGTCGAAAGCCATATTGACGGGACGACTCGCTAAATGGGCCCTACTCTTGATGGAGTTCTCGGTAACTTACCAACCTCTCAAGGCGGTGAAAGGCCAGGCCATTGCCGATTTCCTCGCCGAGCACCCGATACCGGCCGATTCTCCTCTGAACTGTGATTTGCCGGACGAGCATGCATTTGATGCGATTGGCGGCGGTAGCACCCGATGGGAACTCTATTTCGATGGAGCGTCCTCCGTAAAGAAACAGAAACAAGGTATCCCAATGATCAAATCGGGGATAGGCCTCATCTTTGCAACTCCACAAGGAGGGATAATGCGCTTCGCCTTCTCCTTAACAGAGCCAAGGACAAACAATGAAGCTGAATATGAAGCTCTGATAGCAGGCCTCGAAATCGCCATCGACATGGGAATTGAAGACCTCCTTATATACGGGGATTCTCAGCTAGTCGTTAGTCAAGTAAATGGTGATTACCAAACGTGCAAATCGGAGTTGGTAAAGTACGGCGAAAAGGTGCAACAACTATTGGCCCAAATTCCCTCCTATATTTTAGAGAACATACCGCGCGCGGAAAACAGTAAAGCAGACGCGTTAGCCAAACTTGCTAAAGAACTGGCGGACGAAAACCTCGATGATGTAAGAATCGTGGTACAAAGCCGTCGAGTGCTTGCCCCAGCAGAAATACCTCCGGAATTATATAAAGAGAAGGGAGCGACTGAGCAGACGACCCTACAAATAAAAGACCATGAGAAGGCCGAGGACTGGAGGGAAGTCTTCATAGACTACTTTAAGTCCCACCTAATGCCCAAAGATACATCCTCAAGGCATCAACTCATGAAACGAGCTCTATCTTTCGCCTTCGTCAACGATGCTCTATACAAGAGGTCATTCGATTCTCTGTGGCTGAGATGCCTAGGACCTGACGAAGCGAGAAGGGTCGTACAAGAAGTTCACGACGGACTCTGCGGTTCCCACCAAGCAGGCCCTAAGATGAAGTTGAAGATAAAACGGATGGGTTACTACTGGCCCACGATGATCCAGGACTGCCTTGAGTATGCGAAGCAATGCCACTCGTGCCAGATTCATGGAGACTTTATCCACCAACATCCAAATCCACTACACCCAACGGTGGCCAGCTGGCCCTTCGAGATGTGGGGGACTGACATAGTCGGCCCCATTGAGCCAGCATCATCTCGGGGACATCGTTTTATCCTGGCGACAACTGATTACTTCTCCAAATGGGCAGAAGAAATACCACTGAGGGAAGTGAAGACGGAGAATATCCTCCATTTCTTCAAGACGCACGTCATCTATCGGTTCGGAACCCCACGGCGGATTATCTCCGATAACGGGCCAGCCTACAGAAGCCATAAGATTAGCCGCTTCGCGCAGCAGCACAATATAGACTGGAGATATTCTTCAGTTTACAACCCACGAGCTAACGGTCTGGCCGAGGCCTTCAATAAGACCTTGACGAAGATCATAAAAAAGACCGTTTCCCGGAATAAGAGAGACTGGCACGAGAGGCTGCAAGAGGCCCTTTGGGCTTATCGAACTACATTCAAGACGGCCACAAACACAACGCCGTACGCATTGGTATTTGGGACGGAAGCAGTGCTCCCCCTCGAGATAGAGTTACCCTCTCTGCGAGTGGCAGTCCACCATGAGCTGACGGACGAAGAAAATGCCCACCTTCGGCTTGAGGAGCTTGATGCCCTCGACGAAACCCGACTCATAGCGCAACAACATCTAGAAGCCTATAAAGCAAAGATGACGCGCTCATACGAAAGATTGACCAGGCCGAGGACATTCCGCCAAGGCGAACTCGTGCTAGTGGTCAAGAGACCTATGATCCCCAGTCGTGCCAAGCGGGGAAAATTTGAGCCAAACTACGAAGGCCCTTACATCATAGACAAGGTCTACCATGGTGGAGCCTATCTACTCATGGACATGCACGGTGAAAGACCTTTCAGGCCAATAAACGGCCGCTTCTTAAAGAAATACTATGCTTAATGAGCCATAGCCTGGGTCAATGATAGATGACGACGACTATGTCCGCTCGCTATCTTCCTAGGCTCAGACTTTACAAGCAGCAGCCGGCCTTCCCATAACAACGGACCGAAACGTCCTTAAACTAACGACGGACCGAAACGTCCTTAAACTAACGACGGACCGAAACGTCCTTAAACTAAAAACGGACCGAAACGTCCTTAAACTAACGACGGACCGAAATGTCTTTAAACTAATGACGGACCGAAACGTCCCTAAAACTACTACCGCAGTATCCTTAGGCTGGCGAAAAAAAAATATATATATATATATATATGAAAACGAATTAAAAAAAACGGTATGTCCATAAGCAAAATGGGCACGGATGAAAACCCGACAGGGCTCCGTGAGTAAAAACAGCAGGACTACCGGCGAGTGTTTGTGAAAACCTGAAAGGGCGCAACCTCGTTAAAAGACACTTATAGGGTCCCCTCGACCTTGTAAGGAGAAACCACCCGCGTGAGATCCTTACGACTCACAAAGGAGCAACACACTTAGGGATCCTCACGATTCCTAAGGAGAAAATACACTTACGAAATCCTCACGACTCGTAAGGAGAACTCTCTTGTGGGACCCTCACGGCTCATAAGACTTGAAAGTCTTAAGTTACAGAAACCTAAACCTGTTCTTAAGCAGATCCCCCACAACCCTCGATATTGCCCTACAAGCGGCTCATACTGACCCTTGTATACAATCCACAGGCGCGAATAAACATTTCCCCAACAAAGTCCAACCCTTGTAGGTCCTCTCGATCCATAAGGAGAAAGCCCTCTTGTAGGATCCTTACGACTTACAGAGGAACACACACTTAGGAATCCTCACGATCCCTAAGGAGAAAATACACCTGCAAGATCTTCACGACTTGTAGGGAGGAATACCTTCGTGAGACCCTTACGGCTCATAAAGTCAAAAGCCTTGGTCGACAGGACCCTTAACCCTGTTTGCTGAGCCACCTTTGTTCATCATCGACTAAGGCAAATGATGATTCGCTCCTGGCAACATTCCAGTTGTAGCGGTGCTGATGCCGAAATCGGTGCCATGGGGAGATACATATCACCAAGGCTCGGCGATACATATCACCAAGAGTCGAACCTCCATCCCGTGAAATGCGGATACAATCAACAAAATTCCTGGTTACGTGGAACGCGGATAATGTCACTCTTTGACCCCGTGGAAAACGTCCAGAGCGGATCCTGGTCCTCGCAGAGCACGGCAGTGAACCTGTGTGAAGCATCCAGAGCGGAGCCTAGTCCTCGCCTAACGCGGCAGTGAACCCGTGTGAAGCATCTAGCGCAAAATTCCTGGTTACGTGGAACGCGGATAATGTCACTCTTTGACCCCGTGGAAAACGTCCAGAGCGGATCCTGGTCCTCGCAGAGCACGACAGTGAACCCGTGTGAAGCATCCAGAGCGGAGCCTAGTCCTCGCCTAACGCGGCAGTGAACCCGTGTGAAGCATCTAGCGCAAAATTCCTGGTCACGTGGAACGCGGATAATGTCACTCTTTGACCCCGTGGAAAACGTCCAGAGCGGATCCTGGTCCTCGCAGAGCACGGCAGTGAACCTGTGTGAAGCATCCAGAGCGGAGCCTAGTCCTCGCCTAACGCGGCAGTGAACCCGTGTGAAGCATCTAGCGCAAAATTCCTGGTTACGTGGAATGCGGATAATGTCACTCTTTGACCCCGTGGAAAACGTCCAGAGCGGATCCTGGTCCTCGCAGAGCACGGCAGTGAACCCGTGTGAAGCATCCAGAGCGGAGCCTAGTCCTCGCCTAACGCGGCAGTGAACCCGTGTGAAGCATCTAGCGCAAAATTCCTGGTCACGTGGAACGCGGATAATGTCACTCTTTGACCCCGTGGAAAACGTCCAGAGCGGAGCCTAGTCCTCGCCGAGCATGGTAATGAACCCGTGTGAAGCATCTAGCGCAAAATTCCTGGTTACGTGGAACGCGGATAATGTCACTCTTTGACCCCGTGGAAAACATCCAGAGCGGAGCCTGGTCCTCGCCAAGCACGGCAGTGAACCCGTGTGAAGCCTCCAGAGCAAATACCGGACTGTGGAGTCCTTAAAATCCACGGACTATGATGTCCTTAACCTCGACCGCGATGTCTTAAAACTAACGATCAACCACCCCTATTCCTTACAGATTTTTGCCTCGGTTTAAGGGTACATCTCTTCACTCCTTTGATGCCTGGCGTTGTAATTCCTCAACGTCTTCAAAGAGGTAACGGGTCCCTGCAACCAAACATCGGACTGTGGAGTCCCTAAATCCACGGACTATGAGGTCCTTAACCTTGACCGTGATGTCTTAAAACTAACAGCGGACTGTGGAGTCCTTCAATCCACGGACTATGAGGTCCTTAACCTTGACCGTGATGTCTTAAAACTAACAGCGGACTGTGGAGTCCTTAAATCCGCGGACTATGAGGTCCTTAACCTTGACCGCGACGTCTTTAAACTACGATACCCGGAGAAACCCCTGACCCCGTAAAACACGGACAAGGGTGACCACATCCAGCACTTACAAGTCCTCACGACCCGTAAGGAAGAAAAAACTCTCTTGTGAGATCCTTACGACTCTCAAGGGAAACCCGCTTAAGAATCCTCACGACTCTTAAGGAGAACTTACACCTATGGGATCCTCTCGACCTGTAGGGAGAAAAACTCTATATGAGACCCTCGTGGCTCGTAAAATGCAGAAGTCTTAGGAAGCAGATCTCAACCCTGAATCCTGAGCCATCGCTGTCCTGCAAGAAGATCAAGATAGAATATCCGCAGAATGCATTCAATAAAAAGGGGACACACCATTGAGAAGAAAAATGTATCTTTTATTCATAGACCAAAATGGATACAAAATACAATTCATGAAAGAAACAAAAAGGAAGATACTCTTATCCATGAGTATGTACAAAAAAAGGGAGAAAAGATACAAGTACTTAAGCCGGCGGGCGGTGCAATAATTTTACCAGCTCATCGTTCTGTTGCTGAGCCACGGCTTCATGATGCAAGATCTCCAGAAGACGAGCCTCCGCCTGAGCTTGCTGAGCCTGATACGAAGCAAGCCGGGCTTCGAGCTCTTTCTCGGTGGCTTTATGAGCCTCGACCCTCTCACGAGTGAACGAGGCGGCTTTATCGAGAGCCACCACCTCTTTGATGGATTCCTGTAGCACCCGCCACAGTTCATACGCTTTATTGGCCCTGGCTGTGAGATTGGCTTGAAGCTCGCCCAGCGCCTTAGAGGCTAGCTCCCTCTCCGAGAATTTGCGGCCAAGCCTCTTCTCACATGACGTCATATTTGCCGCACATCGTGCTATCAGACCTCGCAACTCCGCTTTTGCAGCCACGGCTTCCGAGGAAAGGCGAGAACATTCAAGAGCATACAAACAAGCCTCCACCTTCCTACAGAACTCCACCCAGACCTGCACCACCTCCTCGCTATGATAGGTGGCGAGAAAAGGAAGAGAACCGTTAGCTTCAGCGGCAAACGCTTCGGATGTGGTCGCACTACCAGCACGGAGCTCCTCGACGAAAGAAGATAGGGAGAGAAGGCTCAATTGGGCCAAGCGTTCTGAAGCCCGCAAAGCGTAGGGGCCGGACGGCATCACAATGCGCGATTCCAAAGCCATGGAGACTGGCAGGGCTGTTCAAATTTGGCAAATGTTGGTAAAACTCTTAAACGCGGAATGAACGAGACTATAATAAAAGGTCACTCACCGACAGTCATGCAAGTAGGAGCTGAAGTTTCCCCTGGCCCTTCAAAGACCTCGACCTCATCGTCGGCTTCCAAAACTAGAAGAGACATCAACGTCATTTCGCAAAATAGTAACAAGGCCATGGTAAAAAAAAAATGGCGAATGACACTAACCTTGCCCAGAGGAAAGGACAATACGCTGAGGAGGGATCGCCTGCGGAGCTGCCATCTCCAATAAACGCTGAAATGATTGACGAGGCGACAGATCCGCGATCATGGCTGCCAAACCGCGCAATTCTGGGAAAGATAAAAGATTTTAGACTATGAAGGGGTTACTAAATTAAAACGCAGAAGGATACCTTCAACACTCCTCCCATTCTGAGCCGGGGGGATAGCGGCCTCAACGGTCTCCGCCGCGACCTCAGGCTCCAACAAAGGGAGAGTAGTCCCGACTACCTCGCTTCCAGCCTTTGGGCTACCCTCAGCAAGAGTCATCGGGATGGCGGCCTCCAGGAGAGCATCCCCCAAAGGGGCAGGCACTCCCTGATCAAGAACCGCCGCTGGAGGTTCTATCATGAGAGGAGCAGCCTCGTCAACCCTCTCCACATCCGGCAAAGCTTCATTAAGAACTTCGGCGGGCTTCAGCTTTAATGGGCCAGTAGGGAGCTCCCCCAACGTCGAAGATTCTGCACGATTCAAACAAAAATAATGATACATACCCACGAGTATAAATAATCGACAAGGTTACAGGATAAGCACAACATACCTATACGCAAAGAAGCCCTCAATATGGCTTCTTCAAGCCGCTTCTCCTTCTCAAGGAGATAAGCTCGCCGAGGTTCAAGAGTAGACTCATGACCGCCGGTCCATAAAGAAAGTGCATCAGCTGCGTCTTCTGAAGCGGCCTGCTTCAAAGCGCTTTCCCCCCATTCCTCCAAAGGGCCGATAAATCGCCGCCGAATCCACGAAGGGTCTTCGTAAAAAATTACAGCGGGATAAGACTTCTTCGGAACCTTGGCGTTATGGGACACGTCTTTTGAACGCCGTATGGCCTCAGCCAACTGTGCAGCCTCCTCATCAGCCGAACTCGGGAAGAGAAGTCCAGTGCTTGACTCTTGCAAGGCCAAGGGTTCGTCTTCAAGGATGGGCTCAGACTCCACCACGGAATCAAGCGGGGCGGTAGCCGCTTTCCTCCGCCGTTTAGACCCAGAGACGGTCGCTGAAGATGACCGCTTCCTCCCTCGCGAAGCCTTAGGGCGACGCTGGCCCACGTCGCCTTCAACACCCTCGTCCCTGTTACTCTCACTCGGTGCCACGACCAAGGACGACATCGCCGTCGTCGACGCCACGGGGGGCGGTGCCGCTACCAGCAGAGGTGCTACTACTGGAGCTCGTCTACCCCGCGATCGGGAACCCAAGGGCATACCAGCTGTTGGAGTAAGGTCTACCCCTGACTCCCCTGGAATGAGGGCGGTGCCAATCTCCCTCAAAGGGAAGCGGACTGGAACCCTCGGTCGCAGCTTAGCTCCCGAAACCTGAGGAGGGGAGTCGTGACCAAGAAGAACCCTTCTTTCTTCAGCAATAATTGGGGTGATTCGATGAAGATACCAACCCGTAAATGCACCTACGCATCGGGGCATGTACTCGGCTTCGGGGACCATGAAATGAGAGCCGGTGTTCAACCTCACAAAATGATGAGCGGCATCGCGAACAGCATCGAGCGAAGGGATCGGGGCGACTATGAAAGCCTCAAAGGGAACACCCTGGTCGTATCCAAGCTGCCGGGCAAATCGATGCGGATTGTACCGCATAAAAAGAGCTGCACTATCCTGGCGAAACACCAAGTAGCCCGGTCTAATTGAATACAAATGTGCGGCCTCTCGGGGCTTCAGAGAAGACACGTTGTCCTTTGACTGGTCCCAAAGCTGCTGAACGGGACCTGAAGGAGTAGACAGAACCCGATCGTTAAAAACCAACCCGCCAGCGGTGGCATGAGGAGAGATCAGCACCCGAATAGCCCCAAATTGAGTTGGATCGGCAGCAGAAGCACCCACCAGTCGCATAAGTCGTGGGAAGGTATAGGCGTCGTAAAAAGCGGGCCTCTGATGCATAGCAAAAGATCCCAGCACATGCAGTTCAATCCATGACGTGAAATAATGAAGCGAAAAGTTCACTACGTCCACGCCAGGCGTAGAAGTGTTAGCTGCGGTGCCCAATCCATTATATAGGTGCGCCAAGGCCGGGATGCCGATGGCCAACCGCATCCCCTCAGCAATACGATGAGCCGGATAGATGACCGAGGCTCTCATGAAGCGGCGATGCATGGGGATAACGAACCAACTGAGCCAGACGCTAACAAACCCCACAAAGAACGTCTCCTCGTCCATGCCTGGGGCAGCAATGGATTCAAAAGAGATTGGCGATATGATAGGGATGTAATACTGAGGTAGATCTGATTCGTTGGTCGGCAACCTCTTCGGGCCAAACCCAAAGGGGTCCCCAATGTTGGCAAACTTCGGGGCTGTCTTCGATAAGGCGTCCTCGCGAATAAAGCAAGCAATGAAGCTCTTGAAAGTAACGCCCTGCTCCTCGGACTCGGTGAACAATCGGTCGAAGATGCCTAGGGCCTTAATTAAACTGGGACGCTTGTGGCGAATAGCATTCTCAGCAGACAGGCCGTCAACTGGGGCGGGCTCGGGCTCAAAAACATACTCGTCAGGAGGCAACAGCTCCTCATACAGATTACCCCTTATCGGCAACCCCGAGATATCATAGAATTCGGCCAGAGAAATCGAAACCTCGCGATCTCCCAGAATGAAAGTATTAGTGGGAAGATTCCACTGGTTCAAAAACGCTTTGACCCACCAGGCATGCGGGGACTTGTAATGGAATAGCGACGCGTATACGGCCTGGTAGAGCCCGACTTTCTGCAACCGCGCCAGATGGGCAGAAAGGATGTAGCGAGCCCAGAGAAGGTAGCCCGTAGGATGCCTAGGAGTGAGCCCTATCTTATAAATTTGCCCCCACGGGTGGGCCTCACCCTGGCAGATACGCCGTCCCAAAATGTCTATGGCAGGGATCGGATGATTCGGAATGCCGGTCGTCGAAGGCTCTAGCCTCCCCGTTGGAGTCCAATTGGGCATTTCCACAGCAAAAGCTGTCCTCGGAGGATCCATCGGTAAAAATGGGAAAGTGGGCTCCGTCGGCACCGCGCAAAGAAAGCTCCGGCGACCCTGAATAATCTGATTGTACCAAGGTCCCCATTGAAGAAGATTGGTGCAGTACGGGTCATGGGCCCGAATCATCGCCATCGCTTCCTCATCAGACGGCGACTGAGGAAAAGCAGCCTCTGAGCGAGAAAAGGGAAAGCGCGGAACAGAAGCCATCGCACCTGAAATCCAATAGAGGAAGACCGTTAGAAGAAAAGTCAGCAACGTATATTCATGCATAAACATGAAGACTAATTAAAGAAAGCAACAGCATAGTTTTTGGAGTCATTGGCTACAAAACATATGGGTCCCACAGAATCCGAATGACGGCTCATTAATAATGGGGCCACAGCGTTACAATAAAACAAAGGGAATATCCTCAAAGAGTGACGATCATGCACATTCTCCCCCAACAGAAGCTGTCTCGGGCTCTACAATGAATCTAGCAAAATCAAAGGAATTAAATTCCCACCAAAAGACATCATCACAAAGCCCCCATCGCATTAATTGCAGGAAGAACCACCTAGGGCCAAGAGACCTCAGGAAGCCTCCATGTGAAGAGACTGAGTTCTTCATAGGAATTAAATTCCTTATTAAGAAAAGGGAATTAAATTCCCAGAAATATTTTTGATGGAATTAAATTCCACGGGTTGAAACGCCATCATCGTCTCCCCAAAGATCACCTAAACCCTAAGAGATCTACAGTTCGAAAGTTAAGTGGTTTCCTGTTCTTATGGAAAAACTTGAAGAAAAATGGGTTCTTTGTGAAACCCTTAATACGGATTTAAAATCCAAAGAGTTCTTTTAAAGACGAAGGCACTCTGGCCGTTCAACATTATTACCTGAGGGAAAGGGATCCGTCAACAGAGTTAAACTCTGGAAAATGTCAAGACAGAGAACTAAGCTCTGAAAGCGAGAATTAAATTCTCAAAGAAAAAGTTCTCAGAAGAAGAAGATGAGCAGAGTGAAGGCTCCTATGAAGAGACAGCGGTATTTATAGAAGACAATGGAAACGTTTCATCTCCCCGAATCCCTAGAGGAATCCAACAGACGCAAGAGGTGACAGCGTTGCACTCACGTGCGGACACGTGAGAACAACGCTGTGGGGGCATTTGTTTCCTGATTTAAAATCAGAAAAGCTTATGGGAAAAGCTTCAGAAAGAGGGGTCACGTGCTCACACGTGACCAGCAGTCACGTGTTGACACGTGACATATGAAAACAGCGGAAAAGGGCTCATTGGTTCCCTGATCAAGTCAGAGAAAAGGTTCCCTAATCAAGTCAAGAAAAAGGGCTTCAGATGAGGTCACGTGTTGGCACGTGACGCTCAAAGGAGAGGACTCGTGCTACAGTTGAGTCAAGGAAAGGGGCTCCTAACAGGGGGTCACGTGTTCACACGTGACCAATGGTCACGTGTTAACACGTGATGGCTAAAACAGCAACCAGAAGACAGCGCAGAAAGAAAGAGGATTCTTCATTCCAAAGAGGGTCACGTGTCTACACGTGACCATGGGTCACGTGGTCACACGTGACCGGCTTTCAAAGCCCATTTTTTACGACAGAATTAAATTCTGAAGGAAATTTGAATCTTTCCAAAGGAAAGTGATCATCTGGGACCAATCAAATTAAAGATTCAGAGATGATTAAATATCATCTATCTATGGAAAATCTCGGGTTTGGAAAGATTTCCCCCTTAAATCTAACCAAAATAACAAGGGAGAATCTCTGGATTTAAAATCCAATGGTGAATAAAATTCACCTAATAATCCAAAGGTCCAGAACGAATGAAGGATGCAAATCAAATATCTCATGAAGATTCGTCACAAAACTAATTTATTCGGCTGCTTCTCCTATAAATAGGAGCTAAGAGATACAAAAAAAAAAGAAGATACATGCGCAGAGAAGAAAAGAAAGAAAAAAGGAGGAGAGCTTTGATACTTTGAAAAGACTCGGATCTTCTGCAAAAACCCTAGGTAAGAAAGGGAAGGCCTTTTGAAAGAAAGAGAATTTAATTCTCAACAGAGTTTAACTCTGATACATAAAACAGAAGAGCATATTTCTTCTCTCTTTGATAGAGGATCTGCAAAGTGCACATCTCCCCTTAAGGTTGAGAATTTAATTCTCAATGGGTCGAGATCCTGCCATGCAGATCCAAAACATAGAGAAGGAATGCAAGCATGAGAACTTAACTCTCACAGAACTATAGGAATTTAATTCCTTTAAAATAAAATTAGGGCTCGACCCTGTATCATGGGAATTTAATTCCTTCAAAACAAAAGAAACAGGGTTGAACCCTAATTAAGAACATAGTTCTGTTGAAACAGCGGGAATTTAATTCCTTTAATCATAATTCCCTGAAATGGGAGTTTAATTCCTTAAAAGCTTTTGTTAGGGTTTAACCCTATTTGGATCTTCACATATATGAGGAATTTAATTCCCACAGAAAATTCAGAGTTAAACTCTATTCCAGAATACAAGTCTTCGAAAGGAAGTAGGAATTTAATTCCTCGGAAATTTGCAGCTCGAGGAATGTAATTCCTGAAAAAGATTAACAGATCCTCTAAAAACATACATAGAGGCAGGGTCACGTGTTACCACGTGACCCCCCAAAGAGATCTACAGAAAGTCCCTTTGAGGCAGCACCCCACGTGATCCACGTGACCCTTGATAGAAGTTCTAATACATAGGCATTTGAATGCCCATCACGTGATGGCACGTGATGCTCTGAAAGACGCGATAATTTCAGCAGAACGAACGAAGGGAGGGCGCTCTCACGTGCTGCCACGTGACCCCTCTTGCCTTAGTGTTTAACACTAAATTAAAACTCTCAAACCCAGTGTTAAAACACTGTTGGGCCTTAGCATTCAACACTGATTAAAAAGCCTTATTTGCAGTGTTCAACACTGAGTTGTTTTAGTGTTTAACACTAATTTGAAAAAGCCTTGTTGCTGGTGTTTAACACCAATTATCTCTTAGTGTTAAACACTAACTTGTCAATCTCATTCCCAGTGTTCAACACTGACTGCTCTGTAGTCTTTAACGCTAGGCTTTGACCCAATTGACTTAAATGGATAGAGGCAAAGCCTCTCCTGATTGGACTTAGCCCAAGATGGCCATAAGTCCTCAATTTGTGATTAATTGGGCCAATGGACTCATAACATAATTAATTCGTCTTGACCCCAAATTGGGCCAAGGACTATTTAAGCCACTCCGGTTCTAGGGTACATCTCTTCACTCCTTTGATACTTGGCATTGTAATCCCTCAATGTCTTCAAAGAGGTGATGGGTCCCGACGACCACACATTGATATGGACTGTGGGGTCCTTAAACCCATGTCTAATGCAAAATTCCTGGTTACGTGGAACGCGGATAACGTCACTCTTTGACCCCGTGGAAAACGTCCAGAGCGGAGCCTAGTCCTCGCCGAGCACGGCAGTGAACCCGTGTGAAGCATCTAGTGCAAAATTCCTGGTCATGTGGAACGTGGATAACGTCACTCTTTGACCCCACGGAAAACGCCCAGAGCGGAGCCTGGTCCTCGCTAAGCACGGCAGTGAACCCGTGTGAAGCATCCAGAGCACATACCGGACTGTGGAGTCCTTAAACCCATGGACTATGACGTCCTTAACCTTGACCGAGATGTCTTAAAACTAACAATGGACCGCAATGTCCTTAAACTACCCATGGACCGCAACGTCCTTAAACTACCCATGGACCGCAACGTCCTTAAACTAGAACAATAGAGCCCCATATGCTCTTTTGTCGGATCTAAACGGTCCCGTTTAAGTTGATCTTAGCCTCAAAGATGGCTAACGAATCCTTAAACCTTCAAGCAGACTGGACTACGAATCCCCCCAATTAACTCTGGCTCGAGGGTACATCTCTGAATCCCTCTGACACCCGTCGTTGTAATCCTTCAACGTCGTCAGAGAGGTAACGGGTCCCGACGGCCATACACATACGATGGACCACTATGTCCCTAAAACTGGAACAATGGAGCCCAAACGCTCTTTTGTCGGATCCGAACGATCCTGTTAAGTTGATCTTAGTCTCAAATCGGACTAACGTATCCTTAACAAACGTTTGAGTTGATCTTAGCCTCAAGCATGGCTAACGTATCCTCAAACCAAACCCCCAAACCCAAATCTAAGATAACTCGGATTTGGACTAGTCCACGCCCTACGGGCGACGACATAACTCAGTCTCCGTAAACAATCCACGGGCAACAAAATATAAAACAAACACACACGACACGAAGTGACCATCTGGAGAAGGAGAAAGTTGTTACCGCAATGCGGTAGCGTAATTAACTGCAGGGGCTTGCGCCTGCAGGGAAGAGCGTCCCCACAATCAAAAACCCCTCAACGAGGGGGAATCTGACGAAGTCTGCTACATCGGTCGCATCCGCTTAAACCTTCGATACATGGTGCCATAAACCAACTTGGCATCTTCGGAGAGGTGAACGGATAGCACCAATTAGCATCTGCCCCGAATCTCAGTGCCAAGACATCGCAGCCTTGCGCGCCGTCTTTCTGAGGGGAACAGCCTCTATGTGGCTCGGAACTGTACCCACCTAAAACCTGTTTGCACGACTCCTTTGAGCCGTGGTAGGGTAGTAATCAAAGCACAGTGGGAACTCACACGAGACAAATAACGATCTCAGGTCGACAAAATAATCTATACTCATGTCACCTGGGAACTGCTATCTGACAATAGATATAATACCAACTAGCATGTTCCCGGCGAGTCCGTCCAGTGTACTAATAACCCAATGAGCACCTGTATACTATCTTAGGTGACTAACTGACACCAATGGCTTGTGAGACCGGCCACCGCCCTGTTAGTGTATATGCCCTAGAGGCCATTACTGTATCATACTAGTTTGTATATTACTTGATGGAAGCTTGGGATATTCACGGTTGTATATACAATCTTGCTCGAAATGGTAGTATGCTACTTGGTTTGTCTCTACTTCAATATGTGCATGTGTTTCTTTTAGCATATCGCTTATATATACATATTAGTAGAGCCCTTAGGATCTTTGCTTGATTACCAGCGTTGTGATGGCGCTCACACTCGTGGGGGCTGGGTAATCCATAAGCACATCCTTATACAGGTCCCTAGTCGTTGGACTATCGAGACAGGGCATCGATACTCCGGAGTAGACTAGCGTATGCGCTTCTCATCTCGGCGGGGGAGACGGTCTGTCCCACAGCCGTCAGTACGTCGTACTTGAGATAGTATGCGGGTGCTCGTTAGGTTACGAGTACACTGGACAGGACTCGTCGTGAACTGTTGGTTGGTATTATACCTATCGTCAGTTATCAGTTCCCAGGTGACATGAGTACAGCTTAGTCCACTGACTTGACACTGTAACTTCGCCTCGAGTGTGTTCCTACTGCACTTTGATTACTACCCTACCACGTCTCAAAGGAGTCGTGCAAACAGGTAGTTTTTGGGTGCAGTCCCGAAGCACTTGGAGGCAGTGACGGTTAGACAGGATTCGTCTCTCCCGGTATTAGGGGTTGACATCGCGCTGTGTCCAGGAGAGCCATTACACAAGTGGTCCCAGGCCAGGGCAAGCGAGATATACTGGTAGGTTTCCAGTGTTATCTCAGGGTGTTCTGGGCTACACTCCGACACGACTTGTACCGCTATTAGGGGACTAACGTTCACCGCCCCCCTAGGCCCGCCATGCGATGTATCAGACGAACAGACCGGACTGTACGGAGACTGTCACATACAGGCTCAGTAGGAGTTCAGATGGGGTCACCTCGTCAGTCTTCTTATCGGCATTTACCTGGGGACCGTTACGTACAGCTAGTGCCGCTTGCGGTCTGTGGTTAAAGCCACTGCCAGCGTAGTGTCGAGTCTTTAGAGTCCCACACAGAGAGCTGTTCGCCTTTAGGCAAAATGAGTAGAGGTCGCATGGTTTTGCGACAGGGTTCGTTCACATCCGCGCACTTGTGCACGTTTGGTGTCCGGACAGCTTATACTAGCGGGCTTTGGTTTAAACCAGATCCTAGTATATGATTTGGGATTGGTTTTATCTCTTTGTATTCGTGTTCCTCGGATCACGAATACGGGTGCGTATGCACAGTTGATTGAGACAGAGGGAGAGGACTTTGATTAGGGTTAATGACCATTGTCATTTTGCTAACCCTAATGCTTATGTGTGTATTATGGTTAATTGATATTAGTTATATATAATTGTGCATGGTTAGGGTTGATGACTTTTTGACCACTCTTGACTTGTTGACCTAGGTTGACACTTTGACCATCATCATTCCATATAAAAGATGCTCTTTGATCCTTGCAATTAGCATTAAATATGAAATGATAATGGTCATGTCTTGATTAAGCCATGACAATTATCTCACTAATTATCAATTTACAATAATTCACACATATATGTGAGAATGCTTCATTATTCTCTCATTCTATCATATTCATTCTCTCTCCTCCTCTTCCTCTCTCTCAAGCTCTCCCCTCTCATGTGTTGAGAAACACTTGAGCTTGAGAAAACCTCTTCTAGATAATCTCTACTTCATCTAGGGTTCTAGGATTAGCACTTCTAGCACCTTAGTTACTTCTAGCTTGAAGTTGAAGCCAAAGGTTGAGGCTCTCGGGTGGATCCTTCTTCGACTAGAGAAGGCGACAAGGTGATCCCTTTCTACCACTCCAAGGAGCAAGGAGAGAAGGACATAAAGCCCAAGGTATAACCTTTCTACCCTATAGCTAACTCTCTTTAGCTTTTAGCTAGTTTTGTTTAGAAAAGATCCCGACTTTGTCTAGTCCATGTTGCCTAGAGTAGTAAAAATCCGATTTTTATTCCGTTTTCCGCCTCCCCGCAAGCACCGGGGTAGGCAACGTGGACTTACAGTGGTATCAGAGCCTAACTAAACATAAACTAGTTAGGTAGTAAAGTATATGGAAGTTCAATCGGAAAAAATCACAAAACTAAAAATACAAAACCCTAAGTTTCTGTTGAAATTTTTTCTGCTGTAAAAATAAAAAATCATACGTAAAAAATCATCTCAGGGTTTTGTTAAGAAACTCACCAAACCCGGTCCAGTGAATCGTTCAAAGCGCCACGGTTCCACGGCAATAGCAAGCTATTGCCGCGAAACCGCGGCCGAGTTGACTCGGTTCTGGATCGACTTTGGTGCAGTGTTCTTCTGACATTGTTTTGGGATTTTAAGATGGTTTATTTGTGCCCAGGTTTTCCAGAAAAGAAATTTGTATTTGGGGGCCTATAAATCCGTATTTTTTTATCGAACTTTACTACACTTTGACTAATGGGTTATATCTGTGATGTTTATATGTATTTAACGTCTGCTAATCGCTATATATCGATTAGTGGGGGTTATACATATCTGTGATCTTTGTTTGTTGATGGTATGTGTATATGAATGCGTTGGATTGTCGCGGGTGAATTGCCGGGGTGGATGTGAGATGAGTGTTTCTTTTTCTTTCATTCATGTAATATGTAAATTGATGTAATATTATTTATTTGGCCGCACAACCGGGTCGGGGTTGTAGCCGTCATTGTATAATTCTTTTTACTGTTTTTGCTCCTAGGATAGACCCATGGAGGGGTGCACAAACTACCGGGTATCTCGAAGTGCCGAGTAGCCTACTCACGGTGTTGAGGGAGGTTGCTTCGCTTCGTGTGCTTGGCGGGTAGTTTGCCGCACCCGTAGGGGTCTTGGGTGGGGTATTTGGCTATTCACCGCGACCGTGTAATCCGCTTTTCGTTGCAGGCTCGAACGTATTGCGGATTCCTAGTATATCCAATGTATTCATCTGTGATCTGTAATGTCTATCATTGCTATATATTTATATATGATAACTATTTAGGCGTTGCTTATGTTTTACAGCCGCGCTAGCCCAGCCCCCGCTCTGTCGTTAGTTAAGTAACCTAACGGGTGATGACGGGGCCCCATGGCGAATGCGAATGGCATAAGCGTACGTCATATTTTGGTTGTTTTCTGCAATGGTAGGATTAAATGATGGGACGCATTAAAAGAACTAATGCAAGAAAATAAACCAAGTAAAAGTCGATTGGAACACTTTGAAAACCACTCGATTCTTTTCAAAACTAAACTTTTAAACGCGGAGCTTGAACCACTCCTTTTAAAAGCTATCTCGTTCCATCGATTATATCAAGTTCACTACGTTCACGGTTTCGCCAAAACCATTTGTAGCCCTCCGTCATTCCACATGAATGGTCAAAAAGTATTCAAGCTATGTATTTTGGCCAAAGTCAAGGCATAGTGATTGGTAGCTATTGGGTATTCATGTGCAGCATAGGTAGATGCGTTGGTTTGGGACAGTCGTGCTGCCATTTTGGCCAAAGTCAAGGGTAGCTACGGGTGGGTCCAAATTAACCAGGAGAATGACGGGTAGAACTTGACATGTGACTTATGATATTTTGGCCAAAGTCAAGGTCATAAGAGCATGGGGCAAAAATCCACATCAGGAGTTTCATAAGCACTGAAACTTGCTAGCGCTGCATACCATTTGGAGTGTGATGAATCTGGTAGGATTCCTTCGGTTTTATCACGCGATGATATTTGGATCCCGATCCTACTGTGAGTATATGCTACTCCTCGGGAAAACTCTCACTTAACGATCAATGCTATAAACCTAGTAGATGTCTAGAAAGGTGTTAGCGGGGCTTCGCCCACAGGGAAAATAGGTTACTTAATTAAGGAACTTCGCGAAAGCGTTGGAAAACCTCCCTCGAAGTACCGACACTGGCCTGGCTGAACGGTTAAGCAAGTATTGTACGGTAAGATTGATCCCGACTAATTCTTTCTTTACGGTTTGAGAAGGGATTCGAGAGACAGTGGGAGCCATCCAGTTTAGACAAACTAAAAACCACTCTAAACTTGCAAGAGCATCATGCTAAAGTGTTTCTTTTCTCTCTCCTAATTGCAGCGACCATACAACATGACCGAACTTAAGTTATTACTAGATAAAAACATACTGACAGGGCCAAACTACAAAGATTGGCTCAGAATGTCAAGATGGCAATCACTTAAGACAAGTTGGGGTATATCCTTACCACCAAAGCTCCCCCTGTCCCAGGTCCCACCTCCAGCGTCGCGGATGTAGAAATCCGTAAGACATGGAAGATAGATTGCGCGAAGGCCAAATGCCTCGTACTTGTCTCGATGGACAACGAACATCAGAGGAGGCACGAGAATATGGACCTAGAATCCATATTTCTCCATACAAAAGAACTGTATGGAGAGCAGTCTCGTATCGCAAGATACGAAGTGTCGAAGAAGCTATTTTCGGCAAGATTGGTCGTCGGATCATCGGTAGCGGAACACGTGCTTAAGATGATTAGCTACATAGAGGAGCTCGCGGACCTTGGGACCACGTTGGAGAATGAACTCTACACTGATTTGATTCTCCAGTCCCTTCCTTCCACTTATGCCCAGTTTATCCTAAACTTCAACATGCAAGGAAAGGAGGTTGAACTTTCCGAACTTCTGAACATGTTGAGGAGTGCTGAGAGCACCCTACAGAAAGGTAGGGAGACATCCACTTTGTTTGTAGGAGGATCTTCCTCTTCTAGGTCCAGGACGAAAGCCAAGAGTAAGAAGAAGAAAGCCCCCGCCAAACCAAGAGGCGGTGTCAGTAAAGTGGATACGAAGGGAAAAGGAAAGGCAATAAAGGTAGCGGGAAAGCTGGTGGGAAAGGAAGAATGCTTCTACTGTCACAGAAGTGGACACTGAAAACAGGATTGCAAGTCTTGGAAGGCCAGAACCCAGGATTTGAAGCGAGTTGCGGCTTCAGCTTCAGGTGTGTATGTTATTGAAAACTGTCTATCAATAAACTCTACATCCTGGGTATTGGATACCGGATCAGGATCTCATATCTGTAATTCTTTGCAGGCGTTGAGAAAGCGTAGAGTTTTGAAGGCAGGTGATATGACCCTCAGAGTTGCAAACGGAGCTAGCATGGATGCTGAGGCCGTGGGGGACTATCACCTGGGATTGTCGGATGGACACTTTTTGGTTTTACGTAGTTGTTATTTTGTACCAAATGCAACCTGTAATATCATTTCTGTATCTTTATTATCTAAAGAAGGTTATGAATTTGCATTTGTAAGTAATGTAGTGAACATTCACCTTAATCAAGTTTTGATTGGGTCAGGTACATTAAACAACGGTATATACGTATTAAACCAACCACAGATTTTCAATGTCCAGAATACACACAAAAGAAAGTCTCCAGAAATCAATAAAACTTTCTTATGGCATTGTAGACTGGGTCACATCAATGAGAGAAGGTTGACTAAGTTACATACAGAAGAATATTTGGATCCGTTCGAATATCAATCGTATGCAACTTGTCAATCTTGTCTCAAGGGAAAGATGACAAAGACTCCGTTCACTGGACATGGAGTAAGAGCGAGCAAGCTCTTGGGACTCGTACACAGCGACGTGTGCGGTCCAATGTCTACGCATGCGCGAAGCGGTTATTCTTACTTCATTACTTTTACGGATGACTTTTCAAGGTACGGATATGTCTTCTTAATGAAACATAAATCCGAGGCTTTTGAAAAATTCCAAGAATATAAGAATGAAGTAGAAAAACAAACAGGCAAAAATATCAAGGCACTGAGATCTGATCGAGGTGGTGAATACTTGAGTGCCGAGTTCCTGGATTACTTAAAAGAGAATGGAATTCTCTCTCAGTTTACTCCTACATACACTCCGCAACATAACGGTGTATCAGAGAGACGGAACCGAACCCTATTGGATATGGTACGGTCCATGATGAGTAACGCTGAGTTGCCGCGATCGTTCTTGGGATATGCGCTAGAATCAGCTGCATACCTTTTGAACCGAGTTCCAACTAAGACTGTGCCTACTACACCATATCAGATGTGGTATGGGAAGAGACCCTATCTTAATCACATTAAGACATGGGGATGTCCAGCTTTTGTAAAAAAGCAGCATGCGGACAAGCTCGAGGCACGCTCAGTACAGTGCAAGTTTGTGGGATATCCAAAGAACTCCAAGGGATATTTCTTCTATTGCGAAGAGGAACAAAAGGTTTTTGTTTCTCGCCATGCCCACTTTCTAGAACACCAGTTCATAGAAAAAGAAATAAGTGGGAACGCAATAGAACTGGAAGAAATTCCAGAACCACGAGCTATTACTGAAAGCTTAGTAGAACCAGAGGGTTCGAAAGATCAGGACATTCCCACGCCACTCCGCAGGAGTAGTAGGCAGTCTCATCCGCCCGAGAGATACTACGGTTTTCTCATAGACGGGGATAGAGAGGATTGCATCATAGATTGTGATGAGCCTACTAGCTTCCAGCAAGCCATTCAGAGCGTCGACTCGGTAAAATGGCTGGATGCAATGCGGACCGAAATAGAGTCCATGTACACCAACAAAGTTTGGACGTTGGACATTGCTCCAGATAGGGTAAAACCCGTAGGATGCAAGTGGATCTTCAAAAGGAAGATTGGTGTAGATGGACAGGTTGAGACCTATAAAGCTAGACTAGTTGCAATGGGTTTTCGTCAGCGACCTGGTTTGGACTATGACAAAACCTTTTCTCCAGTAGCTATGCAGAAATCCATTCGGATCCTTCTTTCCATTGCTTCCTTCCACGATTATAAGATTTGGCAGATGGACGTAAAGACCGCTTTTCTAAATGGACATTTAGAGGAGTGTGTCTATATGGACCAGCCAGAGGGTTTCATTCAGAGTGGGAGCAGCGGAAAGGTATGCAAGTTGCTTAAGTCCATTTATAGACTAAAGCAGGCATCGCGGAGTTGGAACATCTGTTTTGATGAGACGGTCAAGGAATTTGGCTTTATCAAAAATCCAGAAGAACCATGCATCTATTGTAGATTTGTAGCGAGAACTGTAGTATTCCTCGTTTTATACGTGGATGACATTCTCTTAATAGGAAATGACATTCCTATGCTACAATCTGTCAAGGGGTTCTTGTCACACAGGTTCTCCATGAAAGACCTGGGTGATGCCTCATACATTCTGGGTATCCGGATCTATCGTGACAGATCCAAGAGGATATTAGGACTTTCACAGTTCAGGTACATCGACACCATACTGAAGAGATTCAGTATGGAAGATTCCAAGCGCGGTAATCTACCGGCTTGTCACGGGATCATCCTCTCCAAAGAGATGTCTCCCAAGACTGATTTGGAGAGGGATCGCATGTCTATTATACCCTACGCTTCTGCGGTAGGCTCTATAATGTATGCGATGTTGTGTATCAGACCAGATGTGGCTTATGCACTGAGTGTGGTAAGCAGGTATTAGTCAAACCCTAGGGGGAAACATTGGATAGCGGTAAAGAACATTCTCAAGTACCTGAGAAGGACTAAGGAGATGTTCTTGGTGTATGGCGGAAAAGACCTCCAGATTGAGGCCTTTGCTGACTCCAGCTTCTAGAGTGACAAGGATGATTCCAAGTCCATGTCGGGTTTTGTCTTTACCCTCAATGGAGGGGCGGTGTGTTGGAAGAGCTCCAAACAGGAAACCGTTGCTGACTCGACTATGGAAGCGGAATACATCGCTGCATCTGATGCCGCAAAAGAAGCTGTCTGGATGAGGAAGTTCTTGAAAGAACTTCAGGTGGTTCCGTCCATTGTTGACCCAATACCTTTGTATTGCGACGACAACGGAACTATAGCTTTAGCGAAGGAACCCAGGTCCCATCAGAAATCCAGACACATCTTGAGGCGGTATCACCTGATCAGGGAGATCGTGGATCGCCAGGAGATCGAGGTTTGGAGGGTTCCTTCAGAAGATAACACTGCAGATCCATTCACCAAGGCCTTGCCCCAGACTCAGATCGAGCGGCTGATCGAGATGATAGGTCTTCGATACGCCAGTACATGGCCTTAGTGCAAGTGGGAGATTGTTAGTGTATATGCCCTAGAGGCCATTACTGTATCATACTAGTTTGTATATTACTTGATGGAAGCTTGGGATATTCACGGTTGTATATACAATCTTGCTCGAAATGGTAGTATGCTACTTGGTTTGTCTCTACTTCAATATGTGCATGTGTTTCTTTTAGCATATCGCTTATATATACATATTAGTAGAGCCCTTAGGATCTTTGCTTGATTACCAGCGTTGTGATGGCGCTCACACTCGTGGGGGCTGGGTAATCCATAAGCACATCCTTATACAGGTCCCTAATCGTTGGACTATCGAGACAGGGCATCGATACTCCGGAGTAGACTAGCGTATGCGCTTCTCATCCCAGCGGGGGAGACGGTCTGTCCCACAGCCGTCAGTATGTCGAACTTGAGATAGTATGCGGGTGCTCGTTAGGTTACGAGTAAACAGGACAGGACTCGTCGGGAACTGTTGGTTGGTATTATACCTATCGTCAGTTATCAGTTCCCAGGTGACATGAGTACAGCTTAGTCCGCTGACTTGACAATGTCACTTCGCCTCGAGTGTGTTCCCACTGCACTTTGATTACTACCCTACCACGGCTCAAAGGAGTCGTGCAAACAGGTAGTTTTTGGGTGCAGTCCCGAAGCACTTGGAGGCAGTGACGGTTAGACAGGATTCGTCTCTCCCGGTATTGGGGGTTGACATCGCGCTGTGTCCAGGAGAGCCATTACACAAGTAGTCCCTGGCCAGGGCAAGCGAGATATACTGGTAGGTTTCCAGTGTTATCTCAGGGTGTTCTGGGCTACACTCCGACACGACTTGTACCGCTATTAGGGGACTGACGTTCACCGCCCCCTAGGCCCGCCATGCGATGTATCAGACGAATAGACCGGACTGTACGGAGACTGTCACATACAGGCTCAGTAGGAGTTCAGATGGGGTCACCTCGTCAGTCTTCTTATCGGCATCTACCTGGGGACCGTTACGTACAGCTAGTGCCGCTTGCGGTCTGTGGTTAAACCCACTGCCAGCGTAGTGTCGAGTCTTTAGAGTCCCACACAGAGAGCTATTCACCTTTAGGCAAAATGAGTAGAGGTCGCATGGTTTTGCGACAGGGTTCGTTCACATCCGCGCACTTGTGCACGTTTGGTGTCCGGACAGCTTATACTAGCGGGCTTTGGTTTAAGCCAGATCCTAGTATATGATTTGGGATTGGTTTTATCTCTTTGTATTCGTGTTCCTCGGATCACGAATACGGGTGCGTATGCACAGTTGATTGAGACAGAGGGAGAGGACTTTGATTAGGGTTAATGACCATTGTCATTTTGCTAACCCTAATGCTTATGTGTGTATTATGGTTAATTGATATTAGTTATATATAATTGTGCATGGTTAGGGTTGATGACTTTTTGACCACTCTTGACTTGTTGACCTAGGTTGACACTTTGACCATCATCATTCCATATAAAAGATGCTCTTTGATCCTTGCAATTAGCATTAAATATGAAATGATAATGGTCATGTCTTGATTAAGACATGACAATTATCTCACTAATTATCAATTTACAATAATACACACATATATGTGAGAATGCTTCATTATTCTCTCATTCTATCAAATTCATTCTCTCTCCTCCTCTTCCTCTCTCTCAAGCTCTCCCCTCTCTTGTGTTGAGAAACACTTGAGCTTGAGAAAACCTCTTCTAGATAATCTCTACTTTCATCTAGGGTTCTAGGATTAGCACTTCTAGCACCTTAGTTACTTCTAGCTTGAAGTTGAAGCCAAAGGTTGAGGCTCTCGGGTGGATCCTTCTTCGACTAGAGAAGGCGACAAGGTGATCCCTTTCTACCACTCCAAGGAGCAAGGAGAGAAGGACATAAAGCCCAAGGTATAACCTTTCTACCCTATAGCTAACTCTCTTTAGCTTTTAGCTAGTTTTGTTTAGAAAAGATCCCGACTTTGTCTAGTCCATGTTGCCTAGAGTAGTAAAAATCCGATTTTTATTCCGTTTTCCGCCTCCCCGCAAGCACCGGGGTGGGCAACGTGGACTTACACGCCCCTCGTCTGGTCTCGATAAGTATACACTAGTCTACTCCGGAGTATCAATACCCAGTCTCGATACTCCCACGACTAGGGACATTTAAGGATGTGCTTATAGACCACCCAGCTCCAACGTATATGATCGCCATCATAATGCTAGTAGTCAAGCAAGATTCCTATGGGCTCTATCAACATGTAATAGTGATCTGTAATGCCACCTAATGCATGTACATGATGATAAACACAAACCAGATAATATACTATCATCTTGAGTAAGACTGTTCTCCCTGTATAGGTCCTCCCTCAATCTTCACAATCGCTTGCCTGCGATTCAATAATTGAATTGAGGGCACTATATCAAAAATAGATACCCTGTAACTACCACTCAGTGTAAACTACGAGTGCTCAGTAATAAAATATATGACCACTAATGACATCGCTCTTCATCATGTCCAACGCGTAGAACGATCCTAAATGTGCCAATCCTTCAAAGATCGCTGCATCTCAATGGTGTTGCGTCTTATAGCCCCGCTACGTTGCTTCCACCTCGATGGTGTTGCCTCGTGTAGCCCTACTACATCGCTGCCACCTTGTCAGTAGCGTCCAAATCTTTCAGCTTGTTCATATAACATTAAACTAATATTTTTATTTTGTTATCATCATCTACCATCTCATCCCTGGTGAGACTAACGATAATTGACTTTAATATGGATGCATTATGACTATGGCACATAATGGAGTAGCGTTCCTTCCCAAAGAACTCTTCGTCTTAAGTCCATCTTAAAAAAAATAATAAACTTACTGCTCCGAAGAAAGAAAAGGAAAGCCTATGGCCCCAACTACATCCTTCAAAAGTATTAAATTTAAAATTTTGTTAAAATGATTGAAAAATGGATCATAGATTTCCTAAAAACGGGGTAGATTGGGTAGTTAAATCTAAACTACCGTCTCTTCTCAAAATCTCCCACTTGAAATTTTTCAAATTAATATAATATGCGTCTTTTGTATATATAATTTTCCATGCACAATACAAAATGCAACAATCAATCTAGCAAATTTCATTTTCATTTAAAATACCCTATCTAATGTTGTCTGTTTTATTATGGCTTTCATTTTATTCGTGAAATTAATACGTGCCCCACGCGCTCCTACTGAAACAACTACTCAGTAAATCTCCAAGATTTTATGTCAGTAAAAATTTGAAACTTTTGATGAGCAAACAAAATTTTCGAAAAAAAATATAACTCCTAGAGTTAACAGCAAATCATCCATAACTAACCCAAAACTTGAGTGGGAAACTCCCCAAAAATAAGAAAACTCAAAAAAAAAAGTAATTTTCGGGAATTTTCTAGATTTTCTGTAATTTTTCGAATTTTGGGGATTTTTCTAGAAAAAATTTTTAGTTATAAAACTGGGCCGGTTCGGACGGCTCTCCCGGCCCGACTCGACCAGCGCGACCGGCTCTAAGCCCTGCTCGGGCGGCTCCCGGCCCGACTCAGCCGGCTCCAAGCCCGACTCAACCTACTCCGAGCCTAGCGGCCTCCGAGCCAGATGCCACCAAGAATTTTTTTTTTAAATGTTTTTTTTCTGTAAAAGTATCGGAAAATTTGTTTTTTTATTTGCAGAAATATTCTCTGTTAAAAAAAATTTGGTCCAATAAAAAAAAATCCAAAGAAAATATTTTGTTTCCAACCAAAATCTCAAAAAATATTTGGCTACAAACCAAAATCTCATAAAATATATTCGGTGGTATCACCAAAATCCCAAAAAAATATATCCCACAAGTTTCCTCCCATAAAAAAAAATTTAAAAATTAAGGTGAGGGTTCAGAAAAAAATACACGACGTTGCCGCACTATAAAAGAAAAAACTAAAAAAAAAATTACTCAAAAAAAAGATCCAGTTTTTTAAAATTCATCTCACCTATTGTTCCATGGTATATCTATCCCCCAAGGTTTATGATATACCTGATTCGATTGGTTGGATCGTTTCGCATCCACGTCACGTAGATCTTTATCGCCTCCAAACAACGGCCGAAGGGAAACCACTTAAATAGAAAGCTAGAATCGCTCTCTTAAACACACCGCAAGCCAACCCATAATAGAATGAGAAAAGGATACGACTCAATTGTTTCTCTCTCTAGAAAAACTCCCTACGTTGCATCATATAATCTCATATCATGTGTCTCATTAAACCCTAGCCCCAATATATGAATATATAAGACACCCACTCATATTGACGGATATTGAACCGGATCGGACCCAATGGCTAACATATCCTATAATCTCCTGCACCTAACCAATCCAACTTCCTTCTTAATTTGGAAACCAAATACTTTACAACATTCAGCAGCACATTAAGAAAATAATTACCACAAAATTGTATGGTACAAATTTCCATACAAAAACTAATTTCTTAGGGTTCTCTGTTTGACCACAATATTAATTATTATTACTCTTAACAAACTCAAGCAGCTTCTAAAGTTGCCATACAAATATTACATATAATGCTAAAGATAATCGCCCAAGGGAAAATAAAATTGTCAGAATGATGTGAAACAAAGCAGCAAGAAGTGGGCCACAACATGATCTCAAGGAACAAGTCTCTGCGGGTCACGAGGGAAGAGCGAAGTCTTTCGAATGTTGTTGAGGGCACAGAATAGCATCACCACGCGCTCCAGACCAACACCAAACCCACCATGCAGGGGGGCACCATATCTGGTTGAGACAAATGGAACAGATAAATATCAGGAAATAATTATAACAAGAGATTCAAAGATTACTATATTAATTTACGTTAATGATATGCCAATTCTATTTGTTTGAGAACTTGAAAGTTTTCTAGGCCACTGATTTATAACTAATTTAGGATAGGTTGGCTTAATATAGATGGCTAGTCATAAAATTGTCGAAAAAGCAAATGCGACAAAGCTGTGGTAAAAGGATTAGATGATGATGATGATGATGATGAAAATGGATTACGGGTATGCAATATAATAAGCACCATAAAAAAAGCCAAGGTAAAGGTTTTTATGTCCCCTTTCCTCTTCATAATGTCTCTGAGAAATTATTCTTAACAACTTCAGAAACACACTAGACGGTTAATAAAAATATATAATTAAGTTAAATAACAGTTTCAACAACTTCTTCTATATGAATGCTAGTAAGAGTAAACAATTCAAGGAAGATGACCGTTAGTGATGTTTATGACAACAGCTTGGTTGAACGGACACTTCCGACGGGTTGTGTATGTGTCCGATGTATTGACACCGACACTTGCACGACCCGCCATATACGTGTTGTATGCATGTTTTGTGTGCTCTATATGTATTATACATGTCTTTACCATGTAACCGTTATGATGTGTCTAATTGGATGTTATACCTTTTAATTTTGTTCTATAAGACACGCGTGTTTGCGAGTCCAACCTCCCTCTTCTATCTCAATGCTCCAAAAATATGAAGGAGAATGAAGGTTATGGGACCTTGGTGGGGATGCATACAATTTCTTTGTTGTTGCCGGTGTTTTGGATATTACTAACTTTTCATTTAATGAACTGAAAGTGAAATTCAGTTGTTTCTTCACTTCTTGATGATTAAAAAACAGATAAGAACACTGTGGTTGTCTTTAGTAATCTTTTTGAAGTTTGGTTTATTTGATTTAAGAAAGACTTGTTAATCATTTATCTTATTAATATATTTTGGATATTATTAGTATCAAGTTGAAAGAATGACTTGTGGTCGTCTGATATTATATTACAAATCAACTTGGATATTAGACTTGTAAATTTTCTTGTTTTATGTGCTGGCGGTTTGATATTTTAATTCTTTTGTATCAACATGTCCCTTATTCTATATTTGGAATTTTGCCGTGTCGGGTCATGTCATGTCTGTTGCAACCATGGACAACAGTCAACAATAAAAAGACCAAAAGAACATGACTACAGTCAACAGATATAAGGTAATTAGTTTATCAGTCTTCCTCTGTTCGTCATAGGCCATAAGCGAGTCCAGAAACATCCCATCTATATAGTATCCTTGCTTCGTACATGGCATGGTTTACTTAGTCCTCAGGGATTTATTTCCAAGGGGTGGTAAGAATTGATGAACAAGGAAGTTCATTGGACAGTATTGACAAACTGAAGCTGATTTTGAACTCCAAGATTACTTTTGTTTTAGCGGGCCTAGTTACACCGAATTTATCTTTGTAAAATAAGAGAAAACATGGTTAGGACTTTTAGACATAAAACCTTCAAAACCAGCCCATAAGGATGATACAAATTGATCTCAGCTTTCACGTACAAAACACACCAGAGTGACATCTAAAGCTCATAAAAATCATGCTAATCAACATCTACATCTTTCTTCCTCTTAGAAAGGAGTTGGCAATAGCCATGAAGCACAAGGGCCAATGGAATATTTGTTATAAATTGATGTGAATATTCTAGCTAACAAAGCTAAGGAACAAGAGTCGGGGTTGTTATGAATCCTACCTGGCAGATACTGTGGTCTAAGAACTTATGTAACCAAACAAGAAAGCATATCCTAAATCCGGAAGCAGTTTAAGAGGAAAGACGTTAAACACGAAGTGTAGAATGGGAAATAACATATATTTTCTTAAAAGTAGCAACAAGTAAAAAAAAATAGGCTAAATTTCCATTTGCTACCATGAACTTCTAAAATGATGGATTGATATCATGAACTTCATTCATGGTATCAATCCATCATTTAAGTTTATGGTACCATTTGGGGAAAATGTCTATAATTCATGGTAGCAAATATAAATTTAGCCAAAAAATAGTTAGTAAAAAATAAATAAAAAGAAGAGAGAATAACCATCACGCTATGGAAGAACAAAGTAGGCAAGACTTTACCGGAACGAATCAATATATGTTGATATTGTTTTTACATCAATTCCACATGCCTCAGCACGGAAAGTCAAAAGTTCAGGTGAATGTATTCTCTGAGCCCCTGAGATTATCTCCTCACCTTGAAAGAAAAAAAACGAAGTAAGAGCAGCAAAATAACAAGCAATCTATCTGTCTATCTATCTATCTATAAAGTGGTATCAAAAGTAGTCCACTTTTGCCCCCACTCTTAACTCTACATCCTTTTTTTTTTAAATTTGGATTTTGCAAGTAAATTTAAGTTCTGATAAAGTTGTGAGGGCAATAATGGAAATTCAATGGGTGGCAAAAATTCAATTTAATTACAGTTTAGCCATCACCCATAAATATCCACTAATTACACTTTTGTCATCTCTCAAAAATTACAATATTGCCATCAACTCAAAATTTCACTTATTTTCACTAAAATACCATGATTTTTTTTTAGATAGATGCCATGGATTTTTTACAAATAAATACCATGAACTTCGAATAGACACCATGGACTTTTTTCAAATAGATACCATGAACTTCCCGACGCTTTTTAAATAAATATCATGGACTTTTTTTATTTCATTAAATGCCATGAATTTCCAACATTTTTCATATAAATACCACGGGCTTTACTTATTTTAAATATATAGAAATAACTTTTAATGTTTTTCAGATAAGTATCATGGAATTTTCTTTTTTACAAATTATAAATCATAATCTTTTAATATTTTCCATATAGATATCACTGGCTTTCTTTACTACAAATAAATATCACGGACTTTGTTTATTATGGAAAAATACTATGAATTTTAGATAAATGCCAAGAACTTTGTTTTCTTGCTAATAACTCAAAATCTCATGTAGATTTTCACTAAAATACCATGAACTCTCAATGTTTTCAAGGTAAATGTCATTGAATTTTTTATTACAAATAAATACCATGAACTTCAAATAGATACCATGGACTTTTTCAAATAAATACCATTAACTTCCCAATGTTTTTTAAATAGATAACATGAACTTTTTTTAATTTCGAATAAGTAACATGAATTTTCGATATTTTTCACATAAAGACCATGGGATTTTCTTAGTACAAATAATAGAAAGAACTTTAATGTTTATCAGATAAGTACCATGGTTTTTTTAATTTAAAAAGTAAAAGTCACAAACTTTTAATGTTTTCCAGATAGATAATATGGGCTATCTTTATTACAAATGGATATCACGAACTTTGTTTATTACAGAAAAATACGACGAGTTTCAGATAAATTGGATTTATTTATTTTTGGGGCAAATAAATACCACGCTTTAACTAATTATCAGATAAATATCATGGCTTTTGTTTTTGCTACTAAACACCATGGACTTTGTTTCTTACTAATAAAACATATCATAGACTTTTACTTCGATAAATCTTGAACCATATATAAATATCGCTTTATATAATCAATTTTCGATTGTATTAAATCTTTATCTATATCCGTAAATCCTACGCATCATGCAGGGTTTAATCCTAGGTATATATTAAGTTGATAATATTCATATGGTCATACTATAAAATTTCACTTTAGGTTACATAAAGTGTTCAACTGTAATTAATAAATCATCATTGGAGACGGAAGCTCAAAAAACAAAAAGAGATGCTAAGCACCAAACATATTATGGTATAATGCTCTTCGCCTCTTCGTATGGAAAACTTAGTAGACACTAGAAACAAATTTTGTGACAATGAAAAGCACATACCATGTGTTGCTTTGTGAAGTAGTAGTCACGAGAGAGAGAAATTGTGACTACAAGTTTTCCTCAATGCTTGTGTAAATAAATGCAATACAAAAAACTTCTTCGTAAAGTAGTCAGTAGTCACAATAAGCATAAGAAATTTCAAATTATAGATGTTTTTTTTCTGAATGTCTCTTGATCTAAAATATAGAATAACTCAATTATATGTATACAATCTTCTCTACTAAACATGTTTAATAATATTTAATCCAACATATATATATATATATATGAGAATGATGGAGGAAATGTGTCATAGGAGGTAATTTCGTGCTATGGCGTCGAAAATATGCACCTTCCATGATTTTTTCCGACGATCGGCACTCATCACCTCTATCTTTATCATCTAAGTTATGGATACACCAAATTTCATGTGATTCTACCACTTTTTCATTGTTGATTTAGTGGGTGCAAAATTTATTGACTTACCGAACACCTCCTATGGTGTCCAAAACATACATTAGCGACAAAAAGTTATATTGTTGGTAAGCCGTTAATTTTGCACCCACTAAATCAACGGTGAAAAAATGGTAGAATCACATTAAATTTGGTGTCTCCGCATCTTAGACGATGAAGATAATGAATGCCGATCGTCGAAAAAATCGAGAGTGTATTTTTTGACACCATAAAAGAAAATTCTCTTCTATGACACCCTTCCTTCATTATTCTCTCTCCATATATACATATATATATATATAAGAATAATAAAGGAACGAAGCCCTAAGAGGCTTTTTCGTTAGGTAGCCCAAATATCTATATCCTCCACCATTTTATTCGAAGATGAAGATGATGGATGCCGATAGTCAAAAAAACCGAGGGTATATTTTCTTAATGCCATAGAAGGAAATTCCCTCCCACGGCACCTTTCCTCCATTATCCTCCATATATATATTCTCGATGCCATGGGAGAAAATTCCCTTTTATTTCTTTCATTATCTTCCATATATATATACACACACACACCAAATTTCATGGTGATTCTACCATTTTTTTACAGTTGATTTTGTGGATGCAAAATTAACGGTTTACCGACAATAGAATTTTTTACATTGCTGATTCAACGATGAAAAAATGGTAGATTCACGTGAAATTCGATGTATCCACACCTTAGATGATACAGATGAAGAAGATGGGTGCCGATCGTCGAATAAAATGGAGGCTATAGTTTTTTTACGCCACCTGATGAAAATGTCTCCTAGGGCCTCATTTTCAATATTCTTATATATATATATATATATATATATATATATATATATATATATCACTTGCTTATGGTGATATAAATAATATCAAACTTCGACTAAAGTTTATCCCAACTATCAGCACTTATCATAAAAAAAATTCAATGAAATGGTACAGAATTTTCATTCTATTTGACATCTGCCATTGAAATTAATAAGGAATGAAGGAGTGGAAAATACTCGAGGTATCAAAGAAAATTGCCGAAAAGAAAATATTTATTCGAGCATGCCATGGGATATTTCTTTTTGTAGCCCGTCAAAATTAAAAATGTGGAGACAAAGTTACAAAAATATTTATTAATTATGACCTTTGAAGCATGGATACTTGTACATGCCTCACGAATCATCTTCGATCGCGTAACGGAGTCTGAAACTCTTGGATTCTATCGGATTCGCTCGGACTTATAAATGTCTCACCAATCTCTCTCGAATCGACGCATATTCTCTTTCTCAATTTCTCTCGAAAATTAAGGCACTCAAGAATTTGAAAGTGTATTGAATATCTAACATAATGAAATTATTTATTTATATTATTATATATTGGTATGTGTACCTTAATATATATTCATATTTAGTCAATTTAAAATAGATATAAAAACATATCCCGTATCCTACGTTTTTGAAAAATTGTGAATCCACAAATCCGTATCATATCGTGTCCCGTATCTATATCCGAACCCATGCTACATAGATTATGACCTAAACCCATAAAGACATACATGCAGGAAGTGGCTGGTTTCATACCTGGATGTACACTGTACCACAACCAAACTGTGGGAATATTAAAATGTACAGGTCATGCTGGTTATTAGATCCACTCCATAAAGACCTATCCACATTTTTACTTAAAAGCTTTGGATCAAGTCAACATCAAATCAACATGGAGTAAGCATCTCACCTCTAATAAAGACGTCAAATGAGTTGCAATATTCTGGATTGTCATAGCATGGCATGGTGTAGAATGGTCTCACAGCCAACGGATATCGATGAAGTATATAAAACTCAGTGTCATACCTATGACAACAAGAAAATGAGGTTAAGCAACATACAGAAGTTCTCATGCTAAACATCAATGGATGATTACAAGCAAAAAACCTTACTTTTCAAGAACAAGACGACCCAATTTTCTCTCATTCTCTGTGTTCAGATCACCCAAAGGGTCTACATCTACACCAGCTTCCTGTTTATATGTGTCATAACATGCTAAAAATATTTTTTTAAAATGGACAGCAGAAACAAGAATGCAACCGCCAACAAATGGTTTCCACCCACTTTGCGAAAACAGCAAACAGAAACATCATTTAAATTTTTAAACCACTTGTACATAGCTGTAAATGAATAATGAGGATAATTTCACACACAATCCAAGGATTAGAAAAGGGTATCTCCACCCACCCTCATCCTAATCAAATATACATGAACTAATTAAATTTCCAACTAAATAATCCAGAAAAGAAAATATTAAATTTTGAGTTATCTAATTAAGAAAACTTATCGGCAAAAGACAACACAGTAGGTTTAGATAACATGCTGGTTTTTTTAATAAAAAAAAGGATTCTAGATGCTCAATTTTCAAGCTAAATTGTAGCCTAGTCAGCTTGAGATGACTGCAGAAGCATGTCCACATGAACTTAAAACGGCATTTGGGGGTGCTATCTATAAAATGAAGAAACTATACAGATCGGAAACAAGTTCAGGGTTAAGGGTTCTTTTCTTTCTTTCTTTTGGTGGTGGTGGTGCTTTATTCTTTTTTGGTTTAACTATAGGTTAATTTGAAGCCGATTATTTTCCATTAACTAACGAGGTGTGGTTGCCATTTAGAATGTGACTGCCTTTAGAAAAATGTTCTGTAGCAAATACATGTAACATTCTCGCTTGCACCGTGTATTTGAGTTCATTTTGTAAGAACAAAAGCATCAGTCTTGTGTATAGCATCAAAAAATTTAGAACATCTAAGCAAGGAAGAAGAAATATCAATTCAAAACATGAAGGGAGCCCAGTAGTGATGCAAACTGGAAAAGATGGGGAAATGAAATTACATACTAAAGGAATTAATTTAAGTTAAGTGAAAGGCACCTTAAGCATTTGAACCCCTTCTTTAAAAGTCAGTCTTAAGCTCTTCCTCAAGTACTGCAGAGAATACAATAATCAGAAAACGGATGGTTAGATGAATGAAATTAAAAGTCAGTCTTAAGCTCTTCCTCAAGTACTGCAGAGAATACAATAATCAGAAAACGGATGGTTAGATGAATGAAATACATGGTATATCAAAGAAAAGATCTCAAATTCAACCAACTCGATATAGTTTGTGCATAAAGATAATATAGTAGTATCAATTACCTTCAAAGGTTCAAATGGATATTGTCTGTCGATAGCCTCAAGTTGCTTCTTACAATTATTGTTCAAATAGTCAAACATTGCAACAAACAAGCGGTCAACAATATCTATTACCTGCATAAACAACTCAAGGCCTTCATGGATGATACTGATAAATTCACTAGACTATAAGATGCATAACTCCTACCTCAAAATAGTGTTCCTTAATCTCCATTTCGACATCAAGTCCAACAAATTCACACAAATGCCTGTGTGTATACGAGTCTTCTGCTCTGAATACAGAACCAACTTCAAAAACCCGTCCAAAACCACCACATATTGCCATTTGCTTATGCAGCTGAGGGGACTGTGCCAAGCAAGCAGGTTGTCCCTTGTAATCCAGCTTAAACACAGCTGAACCGCCTTCACTTGATCCAGCTATCAACTTAGGACTATGGATCCCAATGAACCCCTCAGATAGAAGAAACTCTCTAAAAATCTGCAAATATGACAATTAGCTTCAAATCCCTGGCAAGTGTTAACAGAATATCATGAACATTTCTGAATGCTCTTAATTGGGTCTAGCATTTACAAGATTATATGGCTTTTTTGTAATAAAAAAAAGTTTGCATCTGGTTCCTTGCGTTCTCCCAAAAAATATATAATTCCTTATGGCTAATCCCTCAGCCTTTTGTCATAAAAAATGGGATGGGCTATGAAGAAAAGCTCCATAGAACACATTTTACGTAAGGTTGTCAACTTGACGCTATCCCTCTCTTAGTGTCGAATTCATAGCATAGAATAAAAGAACAATAAAGGGGGATTAGTTGATCGCACTAGAAGAAAGGGAATGAGGATAGATTTTCTATAGGCAACTATTCTCAACTATAAGGCACATATAAAGCCCAGTGTAAAGCAAAAAATTTAGCAAGTAGCTAATAGGTAAACCCTCACATGTTTGCTAGAAGTGTTGCATGAAAGTAAACAATGAGAGTCTTTTGATTAAAATAAATAAATAAATCAATGTTCAAATGAAAAGGCTTGCCAAGAAAACTGCTCCAAGTAGCTGTCTGCAACAAATTTAGGAAATATGAGCATCTATAGGGAAACAGCCACAGTGCAAGTTTTCAAATTAACAAAATCTATGGAGATTGTATCCTAAAGCTTCCACTAAAAGCAACATAATACATGCCCTGGAAGCTAAAAGCTAGACAACAGCATACAATAAAGAGAAATGAGAAAGCAATTAAAGGACTCAAAAAGAATAATACACCCTTAATCATTGGATCTATGCACTCAAGCTGCAAAATCTCAACATGGAGGGCCAACATTTTGTTTAGACTGCTTTCAATATCAATAATGGGAGAGATGGGATGAGAGGATCTAGATTCTAGAGTTAAATAGTAGGAAAAAAATATGATTTTGGGAAGAAAACTTACATTTTCAACATGACACTGAATGCGGAAGATTGCCTGATTTGCAGGAGTTCGCATGTCAAGGACCCTATAGTTCAACCGTGTGTCTTGACCTACACGCACAAGTTGCTCTCCAGTCTGTAAAATTCAGATTGCTAGCATCAGAAAATAGCATATCAATATTCTATAATAAAGGGTAGTAAATTTATACAAGGAATATATATATATATATATATATATATATATATATATATATATATAAGTGAATATAACCTAGGTTGCACAGACACTTCCGATGGATTGCCGCATCCATGTCCGACACATATCAGACACCAACACATCGACATGTGTAAGACATGTATCGGGCATGCCGTAAACGTGTCAAAAGCATATAGTATGTGTTCTGTGTGTTTTATGTGTTTTATACATGTCTTTAGTATTTTATTTATCCATTGTTGTATCTTATGGATGTTTAACTTTTTAAGAAATACTTGTTAATCACTTATCTAATCATTTTATAGTTTGGATATCATTGGTGTTAAATTTAAAAAACTACTGATGGTTGTATGTAATTATTATGATGTATCTGTTTAAATGCTTAAATGCTAGAGCTGTAAAAAAAATCTTCTTTAATGTTGTTATTATAGTAGTTTGATATCTTTTTTTATAAAATTACATGTGTGTGTGTGTGTGTCATGTATGTGTATACATATAATTGTGTATATATAGGTATGTACATGTACATGTGTATATATATGTATATGTTGTGTCCCCGTGTCCTATTTTTTGGGATTTGCCGTGTCGCCTTATCGCATCATGTCGAATCTATGTCCCCGTGTCCATGTCCATACAACCTTGAATATACCATTGTTTACTTCTCAAACAACCAAGAGAAAACAGCAGGTTAGATCGTTTGCAGGGGGAGCAGAAATTATGCAATTGTAATACTTACAAGCTCAGCATCTTTAAAATCCTTCTCACTTCGTGCAGCATCCTCGATATAAATAGGAAGATTGGGCACGGCTCTATTGATACAGTAGAGTTTTCTTACTTGCACCTCCACCTGTGGAAAAGTGATCATGAGCTTAATTGCTTTGATATAATCGAAAAAAGGAATTAAGATGAATGACATCGCCACACTATTTTTATTGGAAAATGATTTTAGCATGATTGTGATCATGATAAATTAGCCCCAGCAGCTGCAGATGCACATAATAACAAATAAGGTTTTATGCGGCCAAGACAAAGCCAAATAACTATTGCAGAAAACTCTGCTTGCTAAAGTTAATTCATCAATATAAGTTTGGGTGAGTTTAATGCTAGGGTTACGCTTTATGGGGTTGTATTGATTAGTCGAAGGGCCCGAAAGATAATGTTATTCTAGGAAGGATTATCCTTGTCAGTAGGGGATTGGAGAAAAGGAAATGCTTTAGTGAGTGTTTGCCAACGGGCAATCTTCTTTGCTCAACATAAAATTACACTAGAAGTAAAAACCATAAAGGAGAAAAACAAATTGAAGATAATAGCAATGGAAAATCATGCAGGATACAACCAATCATTTTAAATGATCAAAGCTAACATCAATACCTAATATAATTAATTTTCATGAACATAGTAAGCAATTCGATTTTGTTTAATATCAATTGTAAAAGTGTTTCTATAATTTGTAGTTTTATACTCCAACCCGGTTGTAGCCAAAGTTGTCACAGTTAAAGCCTGCTTCCTTGCTGCTGCCTACGTATAGCCAACTACGTCTGCTATCATGCAGCTGATCAACTATCAAAAGTGGACTACGATTTTGCTCTTTCATAGAGCTTATTGAGCACTTCGGAGATGTTTTCCGATAGAGAAGGCATACAATGGCGCTTGATTAGGTCAAAATACACAGCATTTGGATGTGTAGAATAACATCAGTGTACTTATGTATTGCACTATTACTGTGCATAATTGGATTGATCATGAGTTTTTTCAACAGAAATACTATAGAAAACAGTATGTTAAAAATAGCGATAGCATACAGCCTAGCGTTCCACTAACGAATAACGAAAAGCGCAAATAGCGTTACGCATAGCATAAGCAACACAAATTATTAATTTATTAATAATAATTATCATTACGATCTTATTTACAATAAATTATATTATTATAGAGATTGAAAATTAGTTTTAGAACATAGAACCGATTTAAAGAAATTAATATAGGTCATAACAATAAGTAGCACAATAATATTTTCTAAATTTTCAATTTTTGAGATCATATGTTTGATTTAGAGTAGTATTGAACGTATCTAAAGGCAATCAAATAGTCTCAATGTTTACTAAATATGGTTTCAAATTTAGAGGTTAGGACTAAAACGAGATCATGTCTCCATATAGTTTAGGATTAGATATTGAACTCTGGAAGAAATATAAAGAATCTAAGTTAATATTAGACTTAAGGTTGAAAAGATGAATTAAAAGATTATTAATAAATAAGAATCAGAATATTATACAAATAGAATATTATTAGGTCTATTAGCTTACTAAATCAACATTAATTAAAAACCTCAATAGAAAATCTTGTGTAAATACAGCGTATGTGTAGCGTAGCGCAAGCTATTTGTTAAAAAGCATAAGTTATTTGATAAAAAAAACATAGCTAACTTGTATCTAAGATATTTTCTTATGCTACGTAGCGAATAGGTTAAACTATGCTACATAACGCAAAATAGCGAGCCATGTAGTGAGCTATTTTGAACATCATTTTCGATAGAGAAGGCATACAGTGGCGCTTGGTAAATATTCTAAATTTCGGATGTCGGTGTCGTATCGGTCCAAAGATTTTGATGTCGGATATCGGATATCGTGAAATATCGGATGGTTTTATCAAATATAGGTTCTACATTTTTGTAATATAAACGTCATTTATATAACTTATTTTTTTGAAAAAATATTAACTTATGCAAATTTTTAGTTTTATTAAATTTATATTTTGCTCAATAACTCAGTGGTAGAGCGGTCGCCGGTCGGTTATTAATTGCTTAATGTACAAACCCCAAAGCCTGTAAGAAAATTACCCAAAAAAATTCTCCACATGTCGGATAAAACGGCGACGTCGCGAAATGTCGTCTGACATCACAACATATCGGCCGACATTTACCAAATATCGGTAACCGAGATAATTATGCAAATCCGTGTCGTTCTCTTCCCAAAACCGACATTTCGGCGATGTCGGCCGACATTTAGAACACTACGCTTGATTAGGTCAAAATACACAGCATGAGGGTGTGGAATAACATCAGTGTACTTATGTATTGCGCTATTAGCTGTGGATAATTGGATTGATCCTACGAGTTTTTTCAGCAAAAATACTACAGAAAACAATATGTAATTAAACATCTTTTAAAAAAATAAAAGTCGCATCATAAGTTAACCAGCAACCTTATTTGATAATTAGTGGGGCACTAGGCCATCTAAATCAATCATGTTAACCCGCACGTGGAACTCGTTTTTTCTACGTTGGATATAATAATGTTTTGATTATTTAACATAGGGTTTGTATCGTTGGGTTGAATTTCTTCCATATTGGATGATAGATAGAGTACATAAACAAATATCGGAAGATTGCATCTCGCATCTCGCATAAATAAATATTTTAAGCATAAAGATAATTGTAATGCTAGATGTTTTCTATCAACAAATTATTATAGTTTCACAATCTAAAATATATGTGCTATGCGACAAAATAAATTAGGACAATATAGATTAAACAATTAAGTCATATAGTATGATAACTTGTGTGTATCAATTATTTCTTAAACTATCTAATATCTATTGATTGTGAAGCGATGCTCTAAATATTGGATATCGGATCGGAATTATATTAGCTCGAAAAATTTTATATCGAATAGCGGATATCAGATATCGTGCTATATCGAGAGATATTTTCTAAAAATCGGACTATATATTTTTGTAGTATAAATATAACTCAATATAAATAGTCGACTTTCTTAAATGATTTTTTTCTCAATAACATGGTGGTAAAACGGTCATATTAAGTAATTGGTCTTAGGTTCTTATACGAGTTTTTGCCTCTCTAGACTTCGACTTCTTTTTCTGAATGGCAAAAAGAAAATACTTTACCTACCAATGAGTAGGGCTGTTAAAAAAGCTTAAAGCTCGGAGCTCGACTCGGGATCAGCTTGTTAAAAACTTGGCTCATGCTCGTTTGACAACTAAACGAGTTGAGCATAAACAAAAATCTAAGCTCGGTGAAATAAACGAACAAACACGAGCATGGTAAGCTCGAGCTCGGCTTGTTTAAGAATCGTGTAAAGTTGGATAATTTGTATCTTATTTGGTATTCACTATGAATAAATATATGATAAATTATTCTTAAATAGATTATAACTATTAGTATGTTGATGTTAACTAAAAATATCATGATAAATATTGAATCGAATATTATTATGCTAAAATATTGAAGAATTTAAATAATTAATAACTTTAAATTTTGTTGACAAAGTTCAAAACAAGTTTTAAACTCGTTTATTTATCTATAATAATTGCATTCCTCGCTGCTCACTTTTTTCAGATATAATATTGAACATTGACATGATTTTTTTTTATATATTTATGTGATTATTTATATAAAAATTATAGATTTTAGATAGGCTCGATAAAGCTTGAGGCTCGCTCGGGCTCGATGAAGGCTCGGCTTGGGCTCATTTGGTAAATAAACGAGCCAAGTTTGAACAAATTTTTAAACTCGTTTAAATAATTGAACCAAGACAAACAACCTAAAGCTCGACTCGTTTGGCTCGTTTAATAGCCTTGCTGATTGGTTACAAGATGAGATAAATGATGTAATTATCTAGGGAGTGGTTATTATGCTTCACTCTCACCCAATAAGAATCCTTGTAGCCTTATACCAAGTAGGTAGAAAAAGTGTTTTTCGAATGGCAAATTTCTCATAAAATTATGGTTGAATTTCTAAAAGAAATTAAGACCAAAATTTCTAAGAAATTATTACCTCGATTTCTAAGAAATTCACCATGTATTTCTTAAAAGTTCGCCATCACACAAAAAGAGACTTTCCTTCAAATACAAGAGAAAAGAAAGAACATTGGACTACGTCCAACTTCGGCGAGCTTTCAAGACATAGATAGAAGAGCCTTGAAGTTGTAAGACGCGAATCTAGCATTTTGATAAAGAATCTCTCTTGATGCAAAGATGAGATTTTTTAATATGAGCTTTTTCTAAGCTTTTTTTATTTTAAGTTATCCTCATAGCAGCGGGTCGCATCGGATACTTTTCCAGTATTACTTGAAATTGGAAAACCAAAATAAAATTTTCATGCAAAAATCGCATATTATAACCGATATGTAACAATTGATATATCAACAAATATTAAGATATATTGACCGATATTTTCTCAGAATTACAAAAAGATATTACATCAATAAATCGTATTGTTTCCCCTATTTCCGATTTATCGACCGATATGTGATATATATCGGCGATGTTTATAACACCGTCGTGAAGTGCAATTGAAAATATATAAAATAAAATTATGACAGGTATAATATGGTAGTGGTCAATGTTGTAAAATACGGATACGGAGTATGTTCGGTTTGCCGGCGAATAAATAATATCAGGTTTATTCGGTGAATATTCGGATTATACGGCCATCAATATTTTCATATAAGTAATATAAATAGAGATAGAGAAAACTAATGTAAGTATGGTCTAATGGTAAGACGTCCAAACTAATAAGAACATGGAAATGAGGAGATAGTGTTTGTAAAATAATAAGCGTGTTCCATTTGTTTTTTAATTAAGTTGTGGATCTTGTTAGTAAACCGGTGTACGAGTCATGACACTCACGGACCCGGCAGAAGCGTCAATTTTAATATTTCTAAAGGAAAAACACCGGTTAACCCACCATGATCATGTCATGCACTACAATTTGCAAATTAGAATTTTCAAGAGAGCAAAGTGGGGGGGCTACAACCTTTGTAGCATCTTCATATGTTCCAATGGATGAACTTGAACTCCGGCTAAGCTCTTATGCCATCTAGATCAAGCTTGCTCATCGATCTTCATGCCGAAGATGATCCATCTTGAGAAATTCCAACACAAGCTTCCACTTCACTAACCAAAGTTGTAGTGAAGTAACTACCTAAACTAATTTGCAAAAAGAGTTTAAGTAGATGTATGAATTTTCTTTAGCTCACAATTTTTCCTCTCTACTCTTTTTCTTCTTGCTTGAATAGAAACTCAAGAGATAGGAGATTATAATGGCTAAGAATAAAAGATGATAACATAAAGATATGCATGCTTATTTTTAAAGATAAAACAAAAAATGAGTCATTTATTTCTACACACTTCAAAAGAAATGACTCGTTTCTTTTATCCAAAAAAATAAATACTAAATCATTTGTTCTCATGCTAGTCCTATATAATTCTTATACATACAATTTCTATGTGTAAACACACATGACAAAGTGTAATAATAATATTTATATCAAATATAAATATTATTAAAGGGAAGAAAAAAAATAAAATGAGCATGATATTAGTTATATATATATATATATATATATATATATATATATTAAATCAACACTTGATTTAATAATCCGATTATATCATATATAATCCGACTAGTATCATTAAACGCCCGATTAAAATACGGTATCACATACTCGTATTTAATCAAGCTCATACACATATCCCTATACATGCTCTACATCGTTTCGCCTGTACTGGAAAACCTCTGTGTGGGACTCTAAGACTCGTCAATACGGTGGCAGTAGGTAATGATAATATCAAAACCTACTAGCACGTCAGCGATACTAGCTGCACGTAACGGCTATCCGGGTATTAAACGAAAGGTCAACGAGCAAGCTCATCAGAACCCAACTGAGTCTATCGGTGACAATCTCCGTCCAGTCTGGTCTCTTCGTCTGAGAGTGTCACATACCGGATCTAGGAGGTGGAAAACCAACAAAATTCCCAATAACCCGATAAGTCGTGTCGATATGAAACACATAACCACTTGAGAAACTAATGATAAGACGTATCAGTAATTCTCGTCTGACTTGGCCAAGAACTTATGGTTATAGCCAATCACACACAGCGCAACATCAACCCTCTATATCGGGAGAGACAAAACCGCTTGACCGTTCACTGCCTCCATATACTTCGAGACTGTACCCAACTAAAATCTATTTGCATAACTCTTTAAAGCCGTGGTAGGGTAGTAATCTGTAAGTGCACGGTGGCACCCCGGCCGTCAATCCGACGCCGGAATGCGGAAGCGGTGATTTACTTTAACTTTTCAAACCGGCACCACCGCGCACTATAAACCCGGATCGTGCCATTAAACTAGTCCTAGCTATCTAGAGAGGGGGTAGAGAGATATACCGAGCGATCCGTGTCCTTCGGTCTTCTCGTCGTCGTCCAGATCTCCCCGCGGAATCTCCGGTCTCCACCAAGTCGCCGGAAAGGCACCACGTCGCCTGCTTCTTTTACGGGCTCCCACCTCTGGACCGAGGCAACTCGGGCACGAAGTTGGCGAGCCGACGTGCCCAAGGTTTGCTGTAGAATAGTGTAGTGAGTTATGTCTCATTTGGGGTTATATGGAATTGCCTTATTGGTGGAGAAAATGAAGCTTGGAATTTTGTGATGAAAAATGGAATTTTTGCAAGCACCATGAGAACAAAACCCCACCCAAATATTTTGGACAGCCCCCTCAATGAGCTTGGCCGGCCATTTCATGTGAATGGAGAGAATGAGAGAGGGAGTGAATGATTATCTCAAAGGGGGAGCAATCACAAAAGAGAGAGAGAAAGGTGATCATGAAAAGTAATGATCACAAAAACAAACCTCACTCCAAAGCAACCATCATCAACAACCATGATTGCTCACAAAGTCAAACAATCATGAACCATGGAAAGTCAAGGGATGGTCCTCCATCATGAAACAACAAGATGCAAATAACACCATCCACAAATGCTTATTTGCACAAATGCAAATAAGCCCTCCTCCACCAATCTTCAGCCAATGAAAGATACAAAGAAATATGGCTGAAACGGAAAACAAACTGGCAACTCCAAAAACTGATCCCGTAATAAATTACAGGAAAGCCCTGATACTGTGTACACACACCCGCATCTGTATTCCAACAGAATACAAATGCAATGAGACAAAATCTACACTGTACTATACTAGGATCCGGCTTAAACCAAACCCGGCTAGTATTATCCGTCCGATCCAGATCCGTGCAATACCGCACGTATCTGATCGAACCCTGCCATATATCCATACGGCCTCTAGTACTAACCGTCCGATCCTGATCCGTGCAACACCGCACGTATCTGATCGAACCCTGCCATATCTCCATACGGCCTCTACAGCGTTTCGCCCGAAAACTTGAGCAACTGAATGTGGGGGACTCTAAAGACTCGTCAATACCATGGCTGTGGATTTAACCACTAGCACGTCAGAGGTATTAGCCATACGTGACGGGCCACCAGCTATTGACCGAAAGAGACGTCGATGAGCGAACTCATCCTGACACCCTACTGAGCCTGTCAGTGACAATATCCGTACAGTCCGGTCCGTTCGTCTATGAGCATCGCATGGCGAGCCTAGGGGGTTGGTAAAAATCAGACCCCCAAAAGCGGTACAAGTCGTGTCAGAGATCAGCCCAGAACACCCTGAGATACTACTGGAATACCTACCAGTAAATCTCCTGCCTTGGCCAAGGACTTTTCATGTTCTGGCTCTCCTATACACAGCGCGACCTCACCCCCAATACCGGGAGAGACGAACCCCCGAAGATCCGCTCACTGCCTCCATGTGGCTCGGGACTGTACCCAACTAAAACCTGTTTGCACGTCTCCTTTGAGCGTGGTAGGGTAGTAATCAAAGTACAGTGGGAACTCACACTAGACAAATGGCGATCCTCAGGTCGATGAACTAACCTGTACACATGTCACCAGGGAACTGCTATCTGACGTCAGGTATAAGACCAACCAGCATGTTCCCGGCGAGTCATGTCCGGTGTACTCATAACTCAATGAGCACCTGTATACATCTTAGGTGAACCAACTGACACCAGTGGCTTGTGAGACCGGCCACCGCCCCTCGTCGGGGTCTCGACTGTATACACTAGTCTACTCTGGAGTATCGATGCCCTGTCTCGAAACTCCCACGACTAGGGACCTTTTAAGGATGTGCTTATAGACCCCAGCTCCCACGTATATGATCGCCCTCATACTGCTGGTGGTCAAGCAAGAATCCTAGAGGCTCTATCAACGTGCAATAGTGACATGTCAGGTCACCTAAAGCAGTACATGATGATAAAGATAAACCAGATAGCATACTATCATCTTGAGTAAAACTGTCCTACCGGGACAGGTCCTCCCTCAATCATTGCAATCACGTGCCTGTGATCCAATAATTGACTCTGAGGGCACTATCTCCAACAATCTCCCACTTGCACTCAAGGCTAATTATTGCGATGTCGCATACTCACAGCCCGTGTGATACCGAACACCCAACTCCTCTGCTAGTCAGTCTCACAAAGCTCGCTTGCGAAACTATTGCGTTCGAGGAATAACCTCAGTGAGTGGATCCGCCTTGATGTTTCTTTCTATGTCTCTCTATATCTCAAGTTCGCGGAGAAACCCATCTCCCGAAATGAGCAATACCTGTCTTAGAATATGTCTGGATGTCTGATGGGACCTAGCTCACAAATGAACTCCAAATCCAAACTTTTTAGACTGTATCGTCAACTGAACTTAATCAGTATCCAGCGCCATGCCTCCCTCAGTATTGCCTTGGACCACCTGTCCAAAATACTGCCCCTCGTCAGAAGGAAAACTATAACTCTGACAATCTCCTTGTCGTCCAGGTCAGCTTGGAAGCCTGGAATGATAACTGTCTCCCGAATGAGGCTGTCGTTATCATATCCCTAGAACATTCACTTATGTTCTAAAACTGCTTCCGACTGTTTCTCTAGGATTGGATCAATATCAACTCATTGCACCTACTGCAAAAACAACATCTGGTGTGGTACTTGACATCTCATGATTGACTCAATTGCCTAAACAAGTGATCTGCCAATCATGCACATCCCTCTCCCCTTTAGTCTGTAAGACACCTTTAAAGAGAGTGACTCCATCACCTGCAGGTACACCACCGTGCCAGGAGTCGTCCATTCTAAATACTCTTAGAATGCTGTCTAAGTATCCTGATTAGGAAACCACCCAAATCTAGATCTAAAACCATAGATCTAGTAACCAGTATGTCAGATATAATGTCCAAGTCCCATGTGGAGAAACCACTGTGTGACGACCAAAGTATAACCGATTGTAGTATAGGAATATCACTTCCTACTCTGTGTATGTCATCCAAATACCAGGACATCACACCCTACTACCTCCTTAACAGATCCATCCCCTATTCTGATGAAGTCAAACCTATGACTGTCACATCAGAAATTGATGATCTATCTCCGCTATATCTGCTTTAGTCTATAAATAGACATAAGCCACTTGTCCACCAATGCTTCCGCTGCTCCCACTGACTACGACAACCCTCTGGCAGAGTCATATAGACGTACACTTCTAAAGCCAGTTTAGAACGACGCTATACTCATCCTCCTGCCGGGTCTCACAGTCTGGAACAACAGCTATGGCAAGTGTGGGTAAACAAGAACTTCCCTATCACCGTCCTTGAGGCTACCGGAGTACCTCTCGGGTGCCTGAAGTTACCCACCGCATCTGCGGAGTGGCCAATGGAATGTCAAACCAGATTGAATCTTTAGGTTCCTATCAAATCTTCAGTAATCGTTTGTGGTTCTGGAATCACTTCCAGTTCTACCATACTCCCACTACTGTTTTCTGAAAAAATCCATTTTTATTAAAACTGTGGCGAGTCTAGAACAATATCACTATTGATCTTCCAGATGGTAGAAAGTCAACCCTCATCATAACCTGGGTCAACCCACAAACAGCCATTACAGAAACGTGCCTTGAGTTGTCCAGTGTCTGGTTTTAATCATAAGCCGGATAACTCCCCGTACCTTAACATCGTTAAGATATGAACAGTTCTATATCCAATATAGAACCAGAGGCGCTGAATTAATTGAACCAGATTCAAATCATGCAGCTGTCTCCAGTGCATGTCAATTAAATGGAAGGAGGCCGATCAGCGTTGCTCAACTTAGGAATGCTTCCAATTATGAGTAACCTGAAAGAGAAGCAAGTTCTCTTAATCACTACTATCAACTGAATACCATACTCAAGTATCTACATCTTCGATCAACTTGAAGAATCCCGATACTTGCAACACCTGGTTCTCTACTTTATTCAAATACCTATAACTTCTCAAAATTCGGACCCTGTGTTTTCACGAAACACCTGTCTAAAAACTAGAGAAGTCATAAGTAAACCGAATATAGTACGAGGACCAACCCCTCTGTCCTAATGGACACTGGACAGCATACAATACTCTGTATAAGTCCCTTGAGTCTGATAACTCAATCCATGTGTGTCGTAGGTTGAAAACTGTACCTTTGGTTATGAAGAATTACACCGATGTTTAATGCTCCTTACCTAACCATCCACTGATATAGGTAAATGGCATAGACATAATTTCAAAAAGGTATATCTCACTCTATGAAAATAGACGTACAGATATATCAATTTGAAATTGGTGCACAACAGCGGATATTCAAAACCAAATATTTGCCGTTCGGCAAACAACCCAGGTGACTTCCTCAAATATCACCGATTACAACGAATCCCGATATAATGAGGATGATCACCTAATTCCCACTAACCTACTCCCACTCATCATCTGTAAAACCATACAGATGTGAGAATCATACCTGGCAAATACATACCCTGGAGAAAGTATCTAATCGGGAAATCAGTTTTCCTTTAACAGTACACAGAGAAACTGAAACATTGAAATGTTTCGATGAGGTATCCCGGTATTCCTAGTAATGCCTCTTCCATTATCCAGATTCACAACTGTAACCGTATATTTCTTTGCCACCTCTCCAAATCCCTTTATATGTCTTTAGTCATTACCTTCTGCACACCCCTTTAGGCCAAATGGTTTTCTTCTTTCCCTACCTTTCGGCACCAGCCTATGGTTTGGAAGAAGACTATCCAATAAGCATAATGGGTGTACTGTCCTAATCCTAGGAGCACTCGCAATGCGAGAGAAGGTGAAGATAAAAGACAACCGAATAAACCTTATTCCTATTTCTCCTGAACCAGAATCCATCCCCGAACTGGAACAAGTTCCTTTCGAGTTCGTATATAACCATACGATGGAGTATCCAATAAACTGTGGATCTTCGTAGTGATACGGAGTGTCCTGAAGAAATACAAAGGTGATTTAGAATTGGCGAAGAAATATTTGGTTTGGTCGTGAATAGCAGTCGCAATTTACTTTGCCCTCTTACTAATCCCTTGTTATGTCTTTACTTAATACCTTCTGTACACCATCGTTATGCTAATTGGTTTTCTTCATTCCCCACCGTTCGGCACCAGCCTAAGGTTTGGAAGACTATCCAATTTGCGTAATAGGTGTACTATCTCCTAAACCAAGGAGTACTCGCAACCTGAGAGAAGGTAAAAAGAAAAGACAACTGAATAGTCCTATTCGTTTTTTCCAGAACCGGAAACCATTCTCGAATAAATTCCTTCGAGTTCGTATATAACCATACGATGGTTTTGTCCAATGGAAGTGGACATTCGTAGTAATACGGGGTGTCCTGGAGAAAAGGGTAAAAGTAGGAGTGGCAATGAGGTATGCAACTCTGACAATCCAAAAACCAGTGTTTAAGAAGGTTCGGTCAACTTGGTCACTGAGTCATAGTCTTAGGGTCGGGTCAATGGTCGCTGCCGAAGAAAGAGAGAAAAGAAACACTCAGCGCGCACTCTAACCTAGATCAGAATGGTTACCAATTTATCTAATCTGAAAACCTCCCACTGTAACGTCAAATTCTCCTCCAAACCTGAAAGAAGAATTAGTCGGGATCACCCGAGGAGTAAACCAACCCATCAGTGGGAATCGGGATCCAACTATCATCGCATGATAACGTGACGGAATCCGCTCACGTCATCACACTCCAGAAGGTATGCGCATATCTGGCAAGTTTCAGTTTCTTTAGAAACTCCCGATGTGATTTCTGCCCCATGCTCTTATGACCTTGGCGTGAGGTCAAAATATCATAAGTCACATGTCAAGTTCTACCCATCATTATCCAGGTTGATTTGAACCCACCCGTACATACCCTTGACGTAGGCCAAAATAGTAGTACGACTGTCCCAAACCAACGCATCTATCTATGCAACAGATAAATATCCGGCAGCTACCAATCACTATGCCTTGGCGTGAGGTCAAAATACATAGCTTGAATACTACCGAATATTTAACCGAAATGATGGAGGGCTACGAATGGTTTCTGGCGAAAACCTTTAACGTAATGAACTTGATATCGTTGAAGGAACTGATAGCTTTATAAAAATATAGTGACGAAAACCTTTGCTAAAGAGGTCACTCCCGGTGAAGAGATCTCGGCTCTTTCCCCGTAGAATGAGGTGCAGGATATTCCAACTGAATACCACGATGCAAAGCAAAAGTAATCGGCTATAGTGAAGTTATTGCCCTGACGCAAACTTTTTGTCCAAGGGGTCACTCCCGGTGAAGGGATCTCGGCCCTTGCCTCGTCGACTGAGGAGCAGGATATTCTAACTGAATACCACGATGCAAAACAAAAGAGAACGTCCTTACAATAACAGCTTTTTAAAAAAGTGTTCCAACAACATCAGATTAGGTTTGTTTTTAACTTGTATTGATCCGACTCAACGCAGTCCCATCAATTGATCACACCATAAAGAACGAAATATAATGATGTACGTATATGCCATCCGCATTCGCCACTGGGTCCCGTCATTACCCGTTAGGTTAGCTAACTAACGACAGAGCGGGGACTGGACTAGCGCGGATGCAAAACATATACAACATCTACTAATATATATAATATATAATATTTCGCTCAAGACGTGACAAAATGCAACATCACAGAAATGTACAGCATCACAGAACAATACAGATATCTGGGATCCCCGGGTTTCACAAAGCCACTACTGAAACCCGACAGTCCCCTGGTCGTGTGGATAGCCTATGCAATGAAATCATAGACCCCTACGGGCGCAGCAAGTTACCCGCCAAAACCTGAAGCGAGGCAGCCCCCTTCAGCAACGTGAATGGACCACCCAGCACTTTACGGAATCCGGTAACTTGGGCACCCCACCTGGGTCAACCTGTACCCCCTACGAGTGCGGCGAATAGCCCGCCAATTCTAGAGTGAAGCCCCCTCCGTCTCAATGCCATGAGATGCGGGCACGTTTCCCTCTAGAACCCGGCTATCCGTGCACCCCTCCGCGGGGTAATCCTAGTACAGAAAGTAAAATATACATACAACGGGTACATCGACCTCGACCTGGTCGTGCCCCAAAAGAATAATACAAACAGGCAGTGACGGCAGTCCACATGTCGGACGCTCGCCCCGCAATATCAAATGTACAAAATACAACAAAACTGTACTACCACTGCAACCAGGCTATCCCCCACGACCAATCCGCAACATCACAGCACAATCACAGAACATCAACGTGAAAGTCACGTTCGCAAATCCGTCTAACCGGGCTATAGCAGTTAGACAGGATTTACCGATCAAGTGACATTCACGGTCGCAGATATAATCTAAATATTGTGAACAAATGTGTTTAAAATATCCGATCGATTAAATTTTACCAAGTGGGCCCCCAAGCAATACTGTAGCACATGAAGAAATCTGGGCCCAAAAAATAACATTCCAGAAAACCTATTTTCCACTCAGGAGCATTCTGTAAACTTTTGAGGGCATGAACAGTGAACATTGCGGCGGAACCGCGGCCCAAGCATGGGTTTAGCCGCGGTTACACGGTGGGATAGTGGGTTCGTGCAACCAAATTTTCACAGAATGCAAATATGTCCCTGCATAGTATTCTGCAACACCCTGAAAAATTTTTGGAGTCCAAAAAATTTCGACAGAAACTGATGCTAGGAAAAATACGGTTTTTGGAAAATCCGATCGATCGAAGTTCTAAACACATTAGACCAAGCTAGACTATGTTAATGGCGAGGCTCTGATACCACAGTAAGTGCACGGCGGCGCCCCGGCCGTCAATCCGATGCCGGAATGCGGAAGCGGTGATTTACTTTAACTTTTCAAACCGGCACCACCGCGCACTATAAACCCGGATCGTGCCATTAAACTAGTCCTAGCTATCTAGAGAGGGGGTAGAGAGATATACCGAGCGATCTGTGTCCTTCGGTCTTCTCGTCGTCGTTCCGATCTCCCCGTTGAATCTCCGGTCTCCACCAAGTCGCCGGAAGGGCACCGCGTCGCCCGCTTCTTTTACAGGCTCCCACCTCTGGACCGAGGCAACTCGGGCACCAAGTTGGCGAGCCGACGTGCCCAAGGTTTGCTGTAGAATAGTGTAGTGAGCTATGTCTCATTTGGGGTTATATGGAATTGCCTTATTGGTGGAGGAAATGAAGCTTGGAGTTTTGTGATGAAAAATGGAATTTTTGCAAGCACCATGAGAACAAAACCCTACCCAAATATTTTGGACAGCCCCCTCAATGAGCTTGGCCAGCCATTTCATGTGAATGGAGAGAATGAGAGAGGGAGTGAATGATTATCTCAAGGGGGGAGCAATCACAAAAGAGAGAGAGAAAGGTGATCATGAAAAGTAATGATCACAAAAACAAACCTCACTCCAAAGCAACCATCATCAACAACCATGATTGCTCACAAAGTCAAGCAATCATGAACCATGGAAAGTCAAGGGATGGTCCTCCATCATGAGACCATCATGAAACAACAAGATGCAAATAACACCCTCCACAAATGCTTATTTGCACAAATACAAATAAGCCCTCCTCCACCAATCTTCAGCCAATGAAAGATACAAAGAAATATGGCTGAAACGGAAAACAAACTGGCAACTCCAAAAACTGATCCCGTAATAAATTACAGGAAAACCCCGATACTGTGTACACACACCCGCATCTGTATTCCAACCGAATACAAATGCAATGAGACAAAATCTACACTGTACTATACTGGGATCCGGCTTAAACCAAACCCGGCTAGTATTATCCGTCCGATCCTGATCCCATATCTCCATACGGCCTCTACAGCGTTTCGCCCGAAAACTTGAGCAACTGAATGTGGGGGACTCTAAAGACTCGTCAATACTATGGCTGTGGATTTAACCACTAGCACGTCAGAGGTATTAGCCATACGTGACGGGCCACCAGCTATTGACCGAAAGGGACGTCGATGAGCGAACTCATCCTGACACCCTACTGAGCCTGTCAGTGACAATATCCGTACAGTCCGGTCCGTTCGTCTATGAGCATCGCATGGCGGGCCTAGGGGGTTGGTAAAAATCAGACCCCCAAAAGCGGTACAAGTCGTGTCAGAGATCAGCCCAGAACACCCTGAGATACTACTGGAATACCTACCAGTAAATCTCCTGCCTTGGCCAAGGACTTTTCATGTTCTGGCTCTCCTAGACACAGCGCGACCTCACCCCCAATACCGGGAGAGACGAACCCCCGAAGATCCGCTCACTGCCTCCATGTGGCTCGGGACTGTACCCAACTAAAACCTGTTTGCACGTCTCCTTTGAGCGTGGTAGGGTAGTAATCAAAGTACAGTGGGAACTCACACGAGACAAATAACGATCCTCAGGTCGATGAACTAACCTGTACACATGTCACCAGGGAACTGCTATCTGACGTCAGGTATAAGACCAACTAGCATGTTCCCGGCGAGTCCTGTCCGGTGTACTCATAACCCAATGAGCACATGTATACATCTTAGGTGAACCAACTGACACCAGTGGCTTGTGAGATCGGCCACCGCCCCTCGTCGGGGTCTCGACTGTATACACTAGTCTACTCTGGAGTATCGATGCCCTGTCTCGAAACTCCCACGACTAGGGACCTTTTAAGGATGTGCTTATAGACCCCAGCTCCCACGTATATGATCGCCCTCATACTGCTGGTGGTCAAGCAAGAATCCTAGGGGCTCTATCAACGTGCAATAGTGACATGTCAGGTCACCTAAAACAGTACATGATTATAAAGATAAACCAGATAGCATACTATCATCTTGAGTAAGACTGTCCTACCGGGACAGGTCCTCCCTCAATCATTGCAATCACGTGCCTGTGATCCAATAATTGACTCTGAGGGCACTATCTCCAACATAATCAAAATACAGTGGGAACACACACAAGACACTATAACGATCTTAGGTCTACAGACTACCTTGTACTCGTGTCACAAGAGAACTGCTATCTGACGATAGGTATAATCACATCTAGGAGTTCTCAGGTGAGTCTGTCCAGTGAAACTCATTTTCCAATGAGCACATGTATACAATCTTTGGTGTCAAACACCAATGGCTATAGGATCAACCATCACCCCGGTCGAGGTCAAGAAACGTATACACTAGTCTAATCTGGAGTGCCGATGCTCGGTTTCGATACTCCTACGACTAGGGACAATTAAGGATGTGCTTATAGACTACACAAGCCCCGCTAGTATGATCCCTATCATAATCCTGATAGTCAAGCAAATATCCTATGGGCTTTATCATTATGTATTAGCGATACGTGATAACGAATAAAACGTATACACATTAATGATAAATACAAACCAGATAGCATAATATCCACTCGAGTAAGATTGCTCTCTGTATAGGTTCTCCTTTAATTACAATAATTGGCTTGAGGGCGCCTATAACCAACAATCTCCCCCTTGCACTTAAGGTCAATTATTGCGGTATCACATACCCAACTTCTCCACTACCAGTTTCACAAACCGTGTTCGAGAAACAGCATCAGTGAGTGGATCCGCTATAATGAATATATCTCTATCTCTATATCTCAAATTCGCAGAGATCAACCATCTCCCGAACTGCACGATAACTTCCTTAGAATTTGCCTGGATAGACGGTGGGACCATATTCACAAATGAACAATTTTATCCAGCAACTTCTTGGGCTATATTCACGAAATGCGTGTCGAAAACCAGAGAAGTCATAAGTAAACAGAATGTAATACGAGTACCAACCCCTTGTCCTAATGGACATCGAACAACATACAATACTTTATATAAGTCCTCTGAATTTAATAACTCAAACCTTGTGTGTCGTAGATTGATAACTGTATTGTGGTTAAAAAGAATTACACCGTTTTGAATGCACCTTACCTAATTATCAACTAATAAAGGTAAATGTTATAAACATAATTTCAAAAGGTTATATCTCACTTTATAAAATTAACGTACAGATTGTTAGTGTATATGCCCTAGAAGCCATTACTATATCATACTGGATTGTATATTACTTGATGGAAGCTTGGGATATTCACCTTGTATTGACATTCTTGCTCAAAATGGTAGTATGCTACTTGGTTTGTTTCTGCTTTAATGTGTGCATGTGTTTCTTTTAGCATATCGCCTTTACACATTAGTGGAGCCCTTAGGATCTTTGCTTGATTACCAGCGTTGTGATGGCAGTCACACTCGTGGGGGCTGGGTAATCTATAAGCACATCCTTATGCAGGTCCTTAGTCGCAGGACTATCGAGACAGGGCATCGATACTCCGGAGTAGACTAGCGTATGCGCTTCTCATCCCAGCTTGGGAGACGGCCTGTCCCGCAACCGTCAGTACGTCGTACTTGGGATAGTATGCGGGTGCTCGTTAGGTTACGGGTACACTGGACAGGACTCGTCGGGAACTGTTGGTTGGTATTATACCTATCGTCAGTTATCAGTTCCCAGGTGACATGAGTACAGCTTAGTCCGTTGACTTGACACTGTCATTTCGCCTCGAGTGTGTTCCCACTGTACTTTGATTACTACCCTACCACGGCTCAAAGGAGTCGTGCAAACAGGTAGTTTTTGGGTGCAGTCCCGAAGCACTTGGAGGCAGTGACGGTTAGACAGGATTCGTCTTTCCCGATATTGGGGGTTAATATCGCGCTGTGTCTAGGAGAGCCATTACACAAAGTCCCTGGCCAGGGCAAGCGAGATAGACTGGTAGGTTCCCAGTGTTATCTCAGGTGTTCTGGGCTACACTCCGGCACGACTTGTACCGCTAGTAGGGGACTGACGTTTACCGCCCCCCTAGGCCTGCCATGCGATGTTCTTAGACGAACAGACCGGACTGTACGAAGACTGTCACATTCAGGCTCAGTAGGAGTTCAGATGGGGTTTACCTCGTCAATCTTCTTATCGGCATCTACCTGGGGACCGTTACGTACAGCTAGTGCCGCTTGCGGTCTGTGGTTAAACCCACTGCCAGCGTAGTGTCGAGTCTTTAGAGTCCCACACATAGGGTTATTCGCTTTTAGGCAAAATGAGTAGACGTCGCATGGTATTGCGACAGGGTTCGTTCACATCCGCGCACTTGTGCACGTTTGGTGTCCGGACAGCTTATACTAGCGGGCTTTGGTTTAAGCCGGATCCTTGTATATGATTTGGGATTGGTTTTATCTCATTGTATTCGTGTTCCTCGGTACACGGATACGGGTGTGTATGCACAGTTGACTGAGACTGAGACAGAGGACTTTGATTAGGGTTGATAACTATTGTCATTTTCTTAACCCTAATGTTTTGTGTGAATTATAATTTATTAATAATTAGTTAATTATAATTGTGCATGGTTAGGGTTGTTGACCATTTGACTATACTTGACTTGTTGACCTAGGTTGACAAGTTGACCATCATCATTCCATATGAAAGATGCTCTTTGATCCTTGCAAAAGCATTTAATGTGAAATGATAATGGTCATTTCTTGATTAACCATAACAATTATCTTGACTAATTATCTATTAGTCATAAATCACATATATGTGAGATGGGTTGTATTATGCTTCTCACTTTATCATTTCCATTCTCTCTCCTCCTCTTCCTCTCTCTCTCTAGCTCTCCCCTCTCATGTGTTGAGAATCATTTGAGCTTGAGATAATCCCTCCAAAAACACTCTCTACTCTTTCTAAGGTCCTAGGTCTAGCACACCAAGCACCTTAGTTACTTCTAGTTTGAGGTTGGAGCCAAAGGTTGAGGCCCTCGGGTGGATCTTTCTTCGGCAAAAGAAGCGACAAGGAGAACCCTTTATTTCACTCCAAGGAGCAAGGAGAGAAGGACTTGAAGCCCTAGGTATAACCCACTTTCCGAGTAGCTAAACTCTTTAGCTTTGTTAGTTAGTTTTTGTTTAGCAAAGATCCCTCCTTTACATAGTCCATGTTGCCTAGAGTTGTAAAAATCAAATTTTTCATAACGTTTCCGCCTCCCCGCAAGCACCGGGGTGGGCAACGTGGACTTACAGTGGTATCAGAGCCTAGCTAAACACAAACTAACTAGTTAGCAAAGTATATAGAACTTCGATCGCAAAAAACCGCAAAACATTTTTCCAAAACCCTAACTTTCTGCCGATTTTTAAACCTGCTTTAAAATTAATAAATCATATCTTAAAAATCGGCTCAGGCTTTTCTAAGTACAGGCAAGAAAAATGACCCACTGAACCGACCAACTCACCGCGGTTTCGCGGCAAGAGCTTGCTCTTGCCGCGGATCCACGGCCGAGTTGACTCGGCCGTGGATCGTTTTTCCTGCAGTTTACTTCTGGGGGTGTTTTGTGATTTTTGAGATAGTTTGTTTCCACCCAGATTTTCCAGAGAACAAGTTGGTTTTTAGGGTGGTCACAAATCCGTATTTTTGATCGAACTTCTTTACACTTTGGCTAATGGGTTATATCTGTGATGTGATATATGTATTGAACGTCTGCTAGCTATACGTCGATTAGTGGGGGTTATACATATCTGTGATCTGTAATGTTGATGGTATGTGTATATGAATTCGTTGGATTGTCGCGGATGAATAGCCGGGGGTTGTGAGATGAGAGTTTTCTTATTCTTTCAATTCTTGTAATATGTAAATTGATGTAATATTATTTGTATGGCCGCACAACCGGGTCAGGGTTGTAGCCGTCATTGTATAATTTCTTTTTACTGTTTTTGCTCCTAGGATAGACCCAAGGTGGGGTGCACAAACTACCGGCTATCTCAAAGTGCCGAGTGGCCTACTCACGGTGTTGAGGGAGGTTGCTTCGCTTCGGATACTTGACGGGTAGTTTGCCGCACCCGTAGGGGTCTAGGGTGGGGTTTGGCTATTCATCGCGACCGTGTAATCCGTTCTTCGTTACAGGCTCGTACGAAATGCGGATTCCTAGTATATCCAATGTATTCATCTGTGATCTGGAATGGCTATCATTGCATGTGACGAATGTTTATATATATATATATATATATATATATCTATTTAGGCGTTGCTTATGTTTTGCATCCGCGCTAGTCCAGCCCCCGCTCTGTCATTAGTTAAGTAACCTAACGGGTGATGACGGGACCCCGTGGCGAATGCGGATGGCATAAGCGTACGTCATATTTTCGTTGTTTTCTGCAATGGTAGGATTAAATGATGGGACGCATTGGAATTAATGCAAAATAAAATAAACCAAGTAAAAGTCGTTGGAACACTTTGAAAACCACTCAGTTCTTTTCAAAACCAAACTTTTAAATACGGAGCTTGAACCACTCCTTTTGAAAGCTATCTCGTTCCTTCGATTATATCAAGTTCACTACGTTCACGGTTTCGCCAAAACCATTCGTAGCCCTCCGTCGTTTCACATGAATGGTCAATAAGTATTCAAGCTATGTATGTTGGCCAAAGTCAAGGCATAGTGATTGGTAGCTATTGGGTATTCATGTGCAGCATAGATAGATGTGTTGGTTTGGGGCAGTCGTTCTACCATTTTGGCCGAAGTCAAGGGTATGTGCGGGTGGGCTCAAATTAACCTGGAGAATGACGGGTAGAACTTAACATGTGACTTGTGATATTTTGGCCAAAGTCAAGGTCATAAGAGCATGGGGCAAAAATCCACATCGAGAGTTTCAAAAGAACTGAAACTTGCTAGCGTTGCATACCATTTGGAGTGTGATGATTCTGGTAGGATTCCTTCAGTTTTGTCACGCGATGATATTTGGATCTCGATCCTACTGTGAGTATATGCTACTCCTCCGGAACTTTCTCACTTAACGATCAATGCTATAAACCAAGTAGGTGTCTAGAAAGGTGTTAGCGATGCTACGCCCACAGGGAAAAGAGGTTACTTAATTAAGGAACTTCGCGAAAGCGTTGGAAAACCTCCCTCGAAGTACCGACACTGGCCTGGCTGAACGGTTAAGCAAGTATTGTACGGTAAGATTGATCCCGACTAATTCTTCCTTTATGGTTTGAGGAGGGATTCGAGAGACAGTGGGAGCCATCCTGTTTAGACAAATTAAAAACCACTCTAAACTTGCAAGAACATTATGCTAAAGTGTTTCTTCTCTCTCTCCTAATTGCAGCGACCATTTATCATGACTGGACTTAAGTTACTTCTAGATAAAAACATACTGACAGGGCCAAACTACAAAGATTGGCTCAGGAATGTCAAAATGGCAATCACTTATGATAAGTTGGGATATCTTCTTACCACCAAAGCTCCCATGTCCCAGGTCCCACCTCCAGCGTCGCGGATAAGGAAATCCGTAAGACTTGGAAGATTGACTGCGCGAAGGCCAAGTGCCTCGTGCTTGCCTCTATGGACAACGAACATCAGAGGAGGCACGAGAATATGGACCTCGAATCCATATTTCTCCATACAAAAGAACTGTATGGAGAGCAATCTCGTATCGCAAGATACGAAGTGTCGAAGAAGTTATTTTCGGCAAGATTGGCCGTCAGGTCATCGGTACCGGAACACGTGCTTAAGATGATTGGCTACATAGAGGAGCTCGCGGACCTTGGGACCACGTTGGAGAATGAGCTCTATACAAACTTGATTCTTCAGTCCCTTCCTTCCACTTACGCCCAGTTCATCCTGAATTTCAACTTGCAAGAAAAGGAAGTTGAACTTTCAGAGCTCCTCAACTTACTGAGGAGTGCAGAGGGCACCCTACAGAAAGGTAGGGAAACATCCACTTTGTTTGTAGGAGGATCTTCCTCTTCTAGGTCCAGGGCGAAAGCCAAGGGAAAGAAGAAGAAAACCCCCGCCAAACCAAGGGGCGGTGTTAGTAAGGTGGATACGAAGGGAAAGGCAAAAGCAACAAAAGTAGCGGGAAAGCTTGTGGATAAGAAAGAATGCTTTTACTGTCACAAGAGTGGACACTGGAAGAAAGATTGCAGGGCTTGGAAAGCCAGAACACAGGATTTGAAGCAGGTTGCGGCTTCAGCTTCCGGTGTGTATGTTATTGAAAACTGTCTATCAATAAACTCTACGTCCTGGGTATTGGATACCGGATCAGGATCTCATATCTGTAATTCTTTGCAGGCGTTGAGAAAGCGTAGGTTTTTGAAAGCAGGTGACATGACCCTCAAAGTTGCAAACGGAGCTAGCATGGATGCTGAGGCCGTGGGGGACTATCACCTGGGAATGTCAGATGGACATGTTTTGGTTCTACGTAATTGTTTTTTTTGTACCCAACGCAACTTGTAATATCATTTCTGTATCTTTGATTTCTAAAGAAGGTTATGAATTTGCGTTTGTAAATAATGTTGTAAACATTCACCTTAATCAAGTTCTGATTGGGTCAGGTACATTGAGCAATGGTATATACGTATTAAACCAACCACAGATTTTCAATGTCCAGAATACACAAAAGAAAGTCTCCGGAAACAAATCAGACTTTCTTATGGCATTGTAGACTGGGTCACATCAATGAGAGAAGGTTGACGAAGTTACATACAGAAGGATATTTGGATCCGTTCGAATATCAATCATATGCAACTTGTCAATCCTGTCTCAAAGGAAAGATGACAAAGACTCCGTTCACTGGACACGGAGTGAGAGCGAGCGAGCTCTTGGGACTCGTACACAGCGACGTGTGCGGTCCAACGTCTACGCATGCACGAAGCGGTTATTCTTACTTCATTACTTTTACGGATGACTTTTCAAGGTACGGTTATGTCTTCTTAATGAAACATAAATCCGAAGCCTTTGGAAAATTCCAGGAATATAAGAATGAAGTAGAAAAACAAACAGGCAAAAGTATCAAGACACTGAGATCTGATCGAGGTGGTGAATACTTGAGTGTCGAGTTCCTGGATTACTTAAAAGAGAATGGAATTCTCTCTCAGCTTACTCCTCCATACACTCCGCAACATAACGGTGTATCGGAGAGACGGAACCGAACCCTATTGGATATGGTACGGTCCATGATGAATAACGCTGAGTTGCCGCGATCATTCTGGGGATATGCGCTAGAATCAGCTGCATACCTTTTGAACCGAGTTCCAACTAAGACTGTGCCTACTACACCATATCAGATGTGGTGTGGGAAGAGACCCTATCTTAATCACATTAAGACATGGAGATGTCCAGCTTTTGTCAAAAAGCAGCATGCAGACAAGCTCGAGGCACGCTCAGTACAGTGCAAGTTTATGGGATATCCAAAGAACTCCAAGGGATTTTCTTCTATTGCGAAGAGGAACAAAAGGTATTTGTTTCTCGTCATGCCCACTTCTTGAAAACTCAGTTTTTGGAAAAACAGATAAGTGGGAGCGCAATAGAACTGGAAGAAATTCCAGAACCACGAGCTATTACTGAAAGCTTAGTAGAACCAGAGGGTTCGAAAGGTCAGGACATTCCTACACCGCTCCGCAGAAGTAGTAGGCAGTCTCATCCACCCGAGAGATACTACGGTTTTCTCATAGATGGGGATAGAGAGGATTGCATCATTGATTATGATGAGCCGACTAGCTTTCAGCAGGCCATTCAGAGCGTTGACTCGGTAAAATGGCTGGATGCAATGCGGACCGAAATGGAGTCCATGTACACCAACAAAGTATGGATGTTGGACGTTGCTCCAGATGGGGTAAAACCCGTAGGATGCAAGTGGATCTTCAAAAGGAAGATTGGTGTAGATGGACAGGTTGAGACCTATAAAGCTAGACTTGTTGCAAAGGGCTTCCGTCAAAGACCTGGCTTGGACTATGACGAAACCTTTTCTCCAGTGGCTATGCTGAAATCCATTCGGATCCTTCTTGCCATTGATGCCTTCCACGATTATGAGATCTGGCAGATGGACGTAAAGACCGCTTTTCTAAATGGAAATTTAGAGGAGTGTGTCTATATGGACCAGCCAGAGGGTTTCATTCAGAGTGGGAGCAGAGGAAAGGTGTGCAAGTTGCTTAAGTCCATCTATGGACTAAAGCAGGCATCGCGGAGTTGGAATATCTGTTTTGATGAGACGGCCAAAAAATTTGGCTTTATCAAAAATCCAGATGAACCATGCATCTATAGTAGATTTGTAGCGAGAACTGTAGTATTCCTCGTTTTATACGTGGATGACATTCTCTTGATAGGAAATGACATTCCTATGCTACAATCTGTCAAAGGGTTCTTGTCACACAGGTTCTCCATGAAAGACCCGGGTGATGCCTCTTACATTCTGGGGATCCGGATCTACCGTGACAGATCCAAGAGGATATTAGGACTCTCACAGTCCAGGTACATCGACACCATACTGAAAAGATTCAGTATGGAAGATTCCAAGCGCGGTAATCTACCGGCTTGTCACGGGATCACCCTCTCCAAAGAGATGTCTCCCAAGACTGATTTGGAAAGGGATCGCATGTCTATTATACCCTACGCTTCTGCGGTAGGCTCTATAATGTATGCGATGTTGTGTACCAGACCAGATGTAGCTTATGCACTGAGTGTGGTAAGCCGGTATCAGTCAAACTCTGGGGAGAAACACTGGATAGCGGTAAAGAACATTCTCAAGTACCTGAGAAGGACTAAGGATATGTTCTTGGTGTATGGCGGAAAAGACCTCCAGATCGAGGCCTTTGCTGACTCCAGCTTCCAGAGTTACAAGGATGATTCCAAGTCCATGTCGGGTTATGTCTTTACTGTAAGTCCATACTACCCTTCCCCGGTACTTACGGGGTTGCGGAAGTGGTGAAAAACGATTTTCAAGAGGGTGGTAACATGGACTACAAATACGGATCTTTGTTAAACAACTAACTAACCACCTAACTAGAGTTTTATCTACTCGGTTAGGGGGCTATACCATTCTTGAACTCCTTCGTCTTCAACTCCTCCCGGTGTACGGATCGGCCTCACCTCGTCGTCTCCTTGCGCCGAAGATGGATCCACCCGAAAGCTTCTACCTTTGGCTTCTTCTTCGACCTTTGAAGAAACTAGAACACTTGGCTTGCTAGGCCTTGTGAACTAGAATGAGTAGAGGATTATTTTGGTGTCTTTTTATCTCTAAGGCAATGAGTCTCAACACATGAGAATGGTTTGCCTTGAGCTAGAGAGAGCAAGAGGAAGAGGGAGAGCTTGAGCAAGTGATGGCAAGATAGAGAAATGAAATGAGAGAATGAGTAACCCTTTTTGCCATCCAAGCTCTCATAATCCAAAGCCATCATAACAAAAATAGTAATCAAGTATTGTGTGATGGTTTAAGTCAAAATGGCTATATCATTTCATGCACTCATTTTGCATAAATAAACAAGCAAGCAAAAGTCTTTGCCATGGAATGATAGCCATTGTCATGATGATGGTCAACTAGTCCAACCTAGTCAACCGGTCAACAAAGTCAACAAGTCAACCCCTCAACAACCATGTCACTATAATACTTAATTAATATTAATATTAATAATATTTCTTATTCTCATTAGGGTTAAACAAAAGTCAATGGTCAACGGTCAACAGTCAACAACCCTAATGAGAATCCTCTGCCTCTGTCTCTCTGTCAACTGTGCATACACACCCGCATCCGCGTTCCGAGGAACACGAATACAAACGAGATAAAACCAATCCCAAAACGTACACTAGGATCTGGCTTAAACCAAAGCCCGCTAGTGTTAACTGTCCGGACACTGTACGTGCACAAGTGCACGGATGTGACCGAACCCTGTTGCAAAACCGTGCGACCTGTCGCAAAACCATGCGACCTCTACTCTTTTGCCTAAAAGCGAATAGCTTTCTGTGTGGGACTCTAAAGACTCGACACTACGCTGGCAGTGGGTTTAACCACAGACCGCAAGCGGCACTAGCTGTGCGTAACGGTCCCCAGGTAGATGCCGACAAGAAGACTGACGAGGTGAAACCCATCTGAACTCCTACTGAGCCTGAATGTGACAATCTCTGTACAGTCCGGTCTGTTCGTCTGATACATCGCATGGCGGGCATAGAGGGCGGTAAACGTCAGTTCCCTAATAGCGGTACAAGTCGTGTCGGAGTGAAGCCCAGAACACCATGAGATAACACTGGAAACCTACCAGTATATCTCGCTTGCCCTGGCCAGGGACTACTCGTGTAATGGCTCTCCTAGACACAGCGCGATGTCAACCCCCAATACCGGGAGAGACGAATCCTGTCTAACCGTCACTGCCTCCAAGTGCTTCGGGACTGCACCCAAAAACTACATGTTTGCACGACTCCTTTGAGCCGTGGTAGGGTAGTAATCAAAGTACAGTGGGAACACACTCGAGGCGAAATGACAGTGTCAAGTCAGCGGACTAAGCTGTACTCATGTCACCTGGGAACTGATAATTGACGATAGGTATAGTACCAACCAACAGTTCCCGACGAGTCATGTCCAGTGTACTCGTAACCTAACGAGCACCCGCATACTATCTCAAGTACGACGTACTGACGGCTGTGGGACAGACGGTCTCCCACACTGGGATGAGAAGCGCATACGCTAGTCTACTCCGGAGTATCGATGCCGTCTCGATAGTCCTGCGACTAGGGACCTGCATAAGGATGTGCTTATAGATTACTCAGCCCCCACTAGTGTGACTGCCATCACAACGCTGGTAATCAAGCAAAGATCCTAAGGGTTCCACTAATGTGTATAGGTGACATACTAAAATAAACACACGTACACATTGAAGTAAAAACAAACCAAGTAGCATACTACTATATTGAGCAAGATTGTCTATACAAGGTGAATATCCCAAGCTTCCATTAAGTAATATACAAACTAGTATGACACAGTAATGGCCTCTAGGGCATATACACTAACAATCTCCCACTTGCACTAAGGCCATGTACTGGCGTATCGAAGACCTATCATCTCGATCAGCCGCTCGAACTGAGTCTGGGGTAAGGCCTTTGTGAGTGGATCAACAGTGTTATCTTCCGTAGAAACTCTCCGAACCTCGATCTCCTGGCGACCCACGATCTCCCTGATCAGGTGATACCGCCTCAAGATGTGTCTGGATTTCTGATGGGACCTGGGTTCCTTCGCTAAAGCTATAGCCCCGTTGTTGTCGCAATACAGCGGTATTTGATCAACAATGGACGGAACCACCTGAAGTTCAGTTAAGAACTTCCTTATCCAGACGGCTTCTTTTGCGGCATCAGCAGCAGCGATATATTCCGCTTCCATCGTCGCGTCAACAACGGTTTCCTATTTGGAACTCTTCCAACACACCGTCCCTCCATTGAGAGTAAAGACATAACCCGACATGGACTTGGAATCATCATTGTCACTCTAGAAGCTGGAGTCAGCAAAGGCCTCGATCTGGAGGTCTTTTCCGCCATACACCAAGAACATCTCCTTAGTCCTTCTCAGGAACTTGAGAATGTTCTTTACTGCTATCCAGTGTTTCTCCCCAGGGTTTGACTGATACCGGCATACCACGCTCAGTGCATAAGCTACATCTGGTCTGGTACACAACATCGCATACATTATAGAGCCTAGCGCAGAAGCGTAGGTTATAATAAACATGCGATCCCTTTCCAAATCAGTCTTGGAAGACATCTCTTTGGAGAGGGTGATCCCGTGACAAGTAGATTACCGCGCTTGGAATCTTCCATACTGAATTTTTTCAGTATGGTGTCGATGTACCTGGACTGTGAAAGTCCCAGTATCCTTTTGGATCTGTCACGATAGATCCGGATCCCCAGAATGTATGAGGCATCACCCAGGTCTTTCATGGAGAACCTGTGTGACAAGAACCCTTTGATAGATTGTAGCATAGGAATGTCATTTCCTATTAAGAGAATGTCATCCACGTATAAAACGAGGAATACTACAGTTCTCGCTACAAATCTACTATAGATGCATGGTTCATCTGGATTTTTGATAAAACCAAATTCCTTGACCGTCTCATCAAAACAGATGTTCCAACTCCGCGATGCCTGCTTTAGTCCGTAGATGGACTTAAGCAACTTGCACACCTTTCCGCTGCTCCCACTCTGGCTGGTCCATATAGACACACTCCTCTAAATTTCCATTTAGAAAAGCGGTCTTTACGTCCATCTGCCAGATCTCATAATCGTGGAAGGCAGCAATGGCAAGAAGGATCCGAATGGATTTCAGCATAGCTACTGGTGAAAAGGTCTCGTCATAGTCCAAACCAGGTCTTTGACGAAAACCCTTTGCAACCAGTCTAGCTTTATAGGTCTCAACCTGTCCATCTACACCAATCTTCCTTTTGAAGATCCACTTGCATCCTACGGGTTTTACCCCATCTGGAGCAACGTCCAACATCCATACTTTGTTGGTGTACATGGACTCCATTTCGGTCCGCATTGCATCCAGCCATTTTACCGAGTCAACGCTCTGAATGGCCTGCTGAAAGCTAGTCGGCTCATCATAATCAATGATGCAATCTTCTCTATCCCCGTCTATGAGAAAACCGTAGTATCTCTCGGGCGGATGAGACTGCCTACTACTCCTGCGGAGCGGCGTAGGAATGTCATGATCTATCGAACCCTCTGGTTCTACTAAGCTTTCAGTAATAGCTCGTGGTTCTGGAATTTCTTCCAGTTCTATTGCGCTCCCACATATCTGATTTTCGAAAAATTCAGTTTCCAAGAAGTGGGCATGACGAGAAACATAAATCTTTTGTTCCTCTTCGCAATAGAAAAAATATCCCTTGGAGTTCTTTGGATATCCCACAAACTTGCACTGTACTGAGCGTGCCTCGAGCTTGTCCGCATGCTGCTTTTTGACAAAAGCTGGACATCCCCATGTCTTAATGTGATTAAGATAGGGTCTCTTCCCACACCACATCTGATATGGTGTAGTAGGCACAGTCTTAGTTGGAACTCGGTTCAAAAGGTATGCAGCTGATTCTAGTGCATATCCCAGAATGATCGCGGTAACTCAGCGTTACTCATCATGGACCGTACCATATCCAATAGGGTTCGGTTCCGTCTCTCCGATACACCGTTATGTTGCGGAGTGTATGGAGGAGTAAGCTGAGAGAGAATTCCATTCTCCTTTAAGTAGTCCAGGAACTCGGCACTCAAGTATTCACCACATCGATCCGATCTTAGTGTCTTGATACTTTTGCCGGTTTGTTTTTCTACTTTATTCTTATATTCCTGGAATTTTCCAAAGGCTTCGGATTTATGTTTCATTAAGAAGACATAACCGTACCTTGAAAAGTCATCCGTAAAAGTAATGAAGTAAGAATAACTGCTTCGCGCATGTGTAGACATTGGACCGCACACGTCGCTGTGTACCAGTCCCAAGAGCTCGCTCGCCCTTACTCCGTGTCCAGTGAACGGAGTCTTTGTCATCTTTCCTTTGAGACAGGATTGACAAGTGGCATAGATTGATATTTGAACGGATTCAAATATCCTTCTGCATGTAACTTCGTCAACCTTCTCTCATTGATGTGACCCAGTCTACAATGCCATAAGAAAGTCTGATTTATTTCCGGAGACTTTCTTTTGTATGCATTCTGGACATTGAAAATCTGTGGTTGGTTTAGTACGTATATACCATTGCTTAATGTACCTGACCCAATCAGAACTTGATTAAGGTGAATGTTTACAACATTACTTACAAACGCAAATTCATAACCTTCTTTAGAAATCAAAGATACAGAAATGATATTACAAGTTGCGTTGGATACAAAAAAGCAATTACGTAAATCCAAAACATGTCCATCTGACATTCCCAGGTGATAGTCCCTCACGGCCATGCTAGCTCCGTTTGCAACTTTGAGGGTCATGTCACCTGCCTTCAAAAACCTACGGTTTCTCAACGCCTGCAAAGAATTACAGATATGAGATCCTGATCCGGTATCCAATACCCAGGAAGTAGAGTTTATTGATAGACAGTTTTCAATAACATACACACCTGAAGCTGAAGCCGCAACTTGCTTCAGATCCTGTGTTCTGGCTTTCCAAGCCCTGCAATCTTTCTTCCAGTGTCCACTCTTGTGACAGTAAAAGCATTCTTTCTTATCCACAAGCTTTCCCGCTACCTTTGTTGCTTTTGCCTTTCCCTTCGTATCCACTTTACTAACACCGCCCCTTGGTTTGGCGGGGGCTTTCTTCTTCTTTCCCTTGGCTTTCGCCTTGGACCTAGAAGAGGAAGATCCTCCTACAAACAAAGTGGATGTTTCCCTACCTTTCTGTAGGGTGCCCTCTGCACTCCTCAGCATGTTGAGGAGCTCTGAAAGTTCAACTTCCTTTTCTTGCAAGTTGAAATTCAGGATGAACTGGGCGTAAGTGGAAGGAAGGGACTGAAAAATCAAGTCCGTATAGAGCGCATTCTCCAACGTGGTCCCAAGGTCCGCGAGCTCCTCAATGAAGCCAATCATCTTAAGCACGTGTTCCGCTACCGATGATCCGATGGCCAACCTTGCCGAAAATAACTTCTTCGACACTTCGTATCTTGCGATACGAGATTGCTCTCCATACAGTTCTTTTGTATGGAGAAATATGGATTCAAGGTCCATATTCTCGTGCCTCCTCTGATGTTCGTTGTCCATAGAGGCAAGCACGAGGCACTTGGCCTTCGCGCTATCGATCTCCCAAGTCTTACGGATTTCCTTATCCGCGACGCTGGAGGTGGGTCCTGGGACAGGGAAAGCTTTGGTGGTAAGGAGATACCCCAACTTGTCATAAGTGATTGCCATTTTGACATTCCTGAGCCAATCTTTGTAGTTTGGCCCTGTCAGTATGTTTTTATCTAGTAATAACTTAAGTCCGGTCATGATGATTGGTCGCTGCAATTAGGAGAGAGAAGAAACACTTTAGCATGATGCTCTTGCAAGTTTAGAGTGGTTTTTAATTTGTCTAAACAGGATGGCTCCCACTGTCTCTCGAATCCCTCCTCAAACCAAAAAGGAAGAATTAGTCAAGATCAATCTCACCGTAAAATACTTGCTTAACCGTTCGGCCAGGCTGGTGTCGGTACTTCGAGGGAGGTTTTCCAACGCTTTCACGAAGTTCCTTAATTTAAGAACCTCTTTTCCCTGGGGGCGTAGCCCCGCTAACACCTTTCTAGACACCTACTAGGTTTATAGTATTGATCGTTTAGTGAGAAATTTCCCGAGGAGTAGCATATACTCACAGTAGGATCGGGATCCAAATATCATTGCGTGACAAAACTGAAGGAATCCTACCAGAATCATCACACTCCAAATGGTATGCAGCGCTAGCAAGTTTCAGTTCTTTTGAAACTCCCGATGTGGATTTTTGCCCCATGCTCTTATGACCTTGACTTTGGCCAACAAATCATAAGTCACATGTCAAGTTCTACCCGTCATTCTCCAGGTTAATTTGAGCCCACCCGCACATACCCTTGACTTTGGCCAACAAGGTAGAACGACTGCCCCAAACCAACACATCTATCTATGCTGCACATGAATACCCAATAGCTACCAATCACTATGCCTTGACTTTGGCCAACAAACATAGCTTGAATACTACCATCCATGTGAAACGACGGAGGGCTACGAATGGTTTTGGCGAAACCGTGAACGTAGTGAACTTGATATAATCGAAGGAACGAGATAGCTTTTAAAAGGAGTGGCTTAAGCTCCGCGTTTAAAAGTTATTTTGAAAAGAAACCGAGTGGTTTTGAAAGTGTTCCAACGACTTTTACTTAGTTTATTTTCTTGCATTAGTTCTTTTAATGCGTCCCATCATTTAATCCTACCATTGCAGAAAACAACCAAAATATGACGTACGCTTATGCCATTCGCATTCGCCACGGGGCCCCGTCATTACCCGTTAGGTTACTTAACTAACGACAGAGCGGGGGCTGGGCTAGCGCGGCTGCAAAACATAAGCAACGTCTAAATAATATCATATATAGATATATTGCAATGATAGCCATTTCAGATCACAGATGAACACATTGGATATACTAGGAATCCGCAATTCGTACGAGCCTGTAACGAAAAGCGGATTACACGGTCGCGATGAATAGCCAATACCCCACCCTAGACCCCTACGGGTGCGGCAAACTACCCGCCAAATATCCGAAGCGGAGCAACCTCCCTCAACGACGTGAGTAGGCCACTCAGCACTTCGAGATACCCGGTAGTTTGTGCACCCCACTTTGGGTCTATCCTAGGAGCAAAAACGGTAAAAAGAAATTATACAATGACGGCTACAACCCCGATCCGGTTGTGCGGCCAAAAATAATATTACATCAATTTACATATTACATGAATTGAAAGATAAAAGAAAACTCTCATCTCACAACCCCCGGCTATTCATCCGCGACAATCCAATGAATTCATATACACATACCATCAACATTACAGATCACAGATATGTATAACCCCCACTAATCGACATATAGCGATTAGCGGACGTTCAATACATATAACACATCACAGATATATACCCGTCAGCTTAAGTCTTTAGAAGTTCGATCAAAATACGGATTTTCAAGCCCCAAAAAACTAATTTTTCTTTCTGAAAAATCTAGGCAGAAAAGACATATTGTAAAAATCCCAAAATACTCCCAGAAACACACTGCAAGAAATTTGAGCCACGACCGATTCAACTCGGCCGCGGATCCGCGGCAGGAGCGTGCTCCCGCCGCGGTTCCGCGGCGCTTTGAACAGTTCTCTGGACCAAATTTCTTGAGTGTCTTATAAAAAGCCTGAGTCGATTTTTGGAACATGATTTATCATTTTTTGAACAGAATACAGACAAAAACTTGATTTTCCGGGTGTTTTTCGTGACTTTTTCTCCGATCGAATTTCTAGTTACTTTGCTAACATGTTAGATAGTGTTTAACTAGGCTCTGATACCACTGTAAGTCCATGCTACCCTTCCCCGGTACTTACGGGGTTGCGGAAGTGGTGAAAAACGATTTTCAAGAGGGTGGTAACATGTACTACAAATACGGATATTTGTTAAACAACTAACTAACAACCTAACTAGAGTTTTATCTACTCGGTTAGGGGGCTATACCTTTCTTGAACTCTTTCATCTTCAACTCCTCCCGGTGTACGGATCGGCCTCACCTCGTCGTCTCCTTGCGCCGAAGATGGATCCACCCGAAAGCTTCTACCTTTGGCTTCTTCTTCGACCTTTGAAGAAAATAGAACACTTGGCTTGCTAGGCCTTGTGAACTAGAATGAGTAGAGGATTGTTTTGGTGTCTTTTTATCTCTAAGGCAATGAGTCTCAACACATGAGAATGGTTTGCCTTGAGCTAGAGAGAGCAAGAGGAAGAGGGAGAGCTTGAGCAAGTGATGGCAAGAGAGAGAAATGAAATGAGAGAATGAATAACCCTTTTTGCCATCCAAGCTCTCATAATCCAAAGCCATCATAACAAAAATAGTAATCAAGTATTGTGTGATGGTTTAAGTCAAAATGGCTATATCATTTTATGCACTCATTTTGCATAAATAAACAAGCAAGCAAAAGTCTTTGCCATGGAATGATAGCCATTGTCATGATGATGGTCAACTAGTCCAACCTAGTCAACAAAGTCAACAAGTCAACCCCTCAACAACCATGTCACTATAATACTTAATTAATATTAATGTTAATAATATTTCTTATTCTCATTAGGGTTAAGCAAAAGTCAACGGTCAACAGTCAACAACCACAATGAGAATCCTCTGCCTCTGTCTCTCTGTCAACTGTGCATACACACCCGCATCCGCGTTCCGAGGAACACGAATACAAACGAGATAAAACCAATCCCAAAACGTACAATAGGATCTGGCTTAAACCAAAGCCCGCTAGTGTTAACTGTCCGGACACTGTACGTGCACAAGTGCACGGATGTAACCGAACCCTGTCGCAAAACCGTGCGACCTCTACTCTTTTGCCTAAAGGCGAATAGCTTTCTGTGTGGGACTCTAAAGACTCGACACTACGCTGGCAGTGGGTTTAACCACAGACCGCAAGCGGTACTAGCTGTGCGTAACGGTCCCAAGGTAGATGCCGACAAGAAGACTGACGAGGTGAAACCCATCTGAACTCCTACTGAGCCTGAATGTGACAATCTCTGTACAGTTCGGTATGTTCGTCTGATACATCGCATGGCGGGCCTAGGGGGCAGTAAACGTCAGTCCCCTAATAGCGGTACAAGTCGTGTCGGAATGAAGCCCAGAACACCCTGAGATAACACTGGAAACCTACCAGTATATCTTGCTTGCCCTGGCCAGGGACTACTCGTGTAATGGCTCTCCTAGACACAGCGCGATGTCAACCCCCAATACCGGAAGAGACGAATCCTGTCTAACCGTCACTGCCTCCAAGTGCTTCGGGACTGCACCCAAAAACTACATGTTTGCACGACTCCTTTGAGCCGTGGTAGGATAGTAATCAAAGTACAGTGGGAACACACTCGAGGCGAAGTGACACTGTCAAGTCAGCGGACTAAGCTGTACTCATGTCACCTGGGAACTGATAACTGACGATAGGTATAATACCAACCAACAGTTCCCGACGAGTCCTGTCCAGTATACTCGTAACCTAACAAGCACCCGCATACTATCTCAAGTACGACGTACTGACGGCTGTGGGACAGACCGTCTCCCACACTGGGATGAGAAGCGCATACGCTAGTCTACTCCGGAGTATCGATGCCCTGTCTCGATAGTCCTTGGACTAAGGACCTGTATAAGGATGTGCTTATAGATTACCCAGCCCCCACTAGTGTGACTGCCATCACAACGCTGGTAATCAATCAAAAATCCTAAAGGCTCCACTAATGTGTATAGGTGATATGCTAAAATAAACACACGTACACATTAAAGTAGAAACAAACCAAGTAGCATACTACAATATTGAGCAAGATTGTCTATACAAGATGAATATCCCAAGCTTCCATTAAGTAATATACAAACTAGTATGATACAGTAATGGCCTCTAGGGCATATACACTAACATTTACCCTCTATGGAGAGGCGGTGTGTTGGAAGAGTTCCAAACAGGAAACCGTTGCTGACTCGACAATGGAAGCGGAATATATCGCTGCTGCAGATGCCGCAAAGGAAGCTGTCTGGATAAAGAAGTTCCTCACGGAGCTTCAGGTGGTTCCTATCATTGTTGATCCAATACCGCTGTATTGCGACAACAACGGAGCTATAGCTTTAGCGAAGGAACCCAGGTCCCATCAGAAGTCCAGGCACATCTCGAGGCGGTATCACCTGAACAGGGAGATCATGCGTCGCCAGGAGATCGAGGTTCGGAGAGTTGCTACGGAAGATAACACTGCTAATCCATTCACGAAGGCCTTACCCCAGACTCAGTTCGAGCGGCTGATCGAGATTATAGGTCTTCGATACGCCAGTACATGGCCTTAGTGCAAGTGGGAGATTGTTAGTGTATATGCCCTAGAGGCCATTACTGTATCATACTGGATTGTATATTACTTGATGGAAGCTTGGGATATTCACCTTGTATTGACATTCTTGCTCAAAATGGTAGTATGCTACTTGGTTTGTTTCTGCTTTAATGCGTGCATTTGTTTCTTTTAGCATATCGCCTTTACACATTAGTGGAGCCCTTAGGATCTTTGCTTGATTACCAGCGTTGTGATGGCAGTCACACTCGTGGGGGCTGGGTAATCTATAAGCACATCCTTATGCAGGTCCCTAGTCGCAGGACTATCGAGACAGGGCATCGATACTCCGGAGTAGACTAGCGTATGCGCTTCTCATCCCAGCTTGGGAGACGGCATGTCCCACAGCCGTCAGTACGTCGTACTTGAGATAGTATGCGGGTGCTCGTTAGGTTACAGGTACACTAGACAGGACTCGTCGGGAACTGTTGGTTGGTATTATATCTATCGTCAGTTATCAGTTCCCAGGTGACATGAGTACAGCTTATTCCGTTGACTTGACACTGTCACTTCGCCTCGAGTGTGTTCCCACTGTACTTTGATTACTACCCTACCACGGATCAAAGGAGTCGTGCAAACAGGTAGTTTTTGGGTGCAGTCCCGAAGCACTTGGAGGCAGTGACGGTTAGACAGGATTCGTCTCTCCCGGTATTGGGGGTTGATATCGCGCTGTGTCTAGGAGAGCCATTACACAAAGTCCCTGGTCATGGCAAGCGAGATGGACTGGTAGGTTCCCAGTGTTATCTCAGATGTTCTGGGCTAACTCCGACACGACTTGTACCGCTAGTAGGGGACTGACGTTTACCGCCCCCCTAGGCCCGCCATGCGATGTTCTTAGACGAACAGACCGGACTGTACAGAGACTGTCACATTCAGGCTCAGTAGGAGTTCGGATAGGGTTTACCTCGTCAGTCTTCTTATCGGCATCTACCTGGGGACCGTTACGTACAGCTAGTGCCGCTTGCGGTCTGTGGTTAAACCCACTGCCAGCGTAGTGTCGAGTCTTTAGAGTCCCACACAGAGGGTTATTCGTCTTTAGGCAAAATGAGTAGACGTCGCATGCTATTGCGACAGGGTTCGTTCACATCCGCGCACTTGTGCACGTTTGGTGTCCGGACAGCTTATACTAGCGGGCTTTAGTTTAAGCCGGATCCTAGTATATGATTTGGGATTGGTTTTATCTCATTGTATTCGTGTTCCTCGGTGCACGGATACGGGTGTGTATACACAGTTGACTGAGACAGAGGACTTTGATTATGGTTGATAACTATTGTCATTTTCTTAACCCTAATGTTTTGTGTGAATTATGATTTATTAATAATTAGTTAATTATAATTGTGCATGGTTAGGGTTGTTGACCATTTGACTATACTTGACTTGTTGACCTAGGTTGACAAGTTGACCATCATCATTCCATATGAAAGATACTCTTTGATCCTTGCAAAAGCATTTAATGTGAAATGATAATGGTCATTTGTTGATTAACCATGACAATTATCTTGACTAATTATCTATTATTCATAAATCACATATATGTGAGAAGGGTTGTATTATGCTTCTCACTTTATCATTTCCATTCTCTCTCCTCCTCTTCCTCTCTCTCTAGCTCTTCCCTCTCATGTGTTGAGAACCATTTGAGCTTGAGATAATCCCTCCAAAAACACTCTCTACTCTTTCTAAGGTCCTAGGTCTAGCACACCAAGCATCTTAGTTACTTCTAGTTTGAGGTTGGAACCAAAGGTTGAGGCCCTCAGGTGGATCTTTCTTCGGCAAAAGAAGCGACAAGGAGAACCCTTTCTTTCACTCCAAGGAGCAAGGAGAGAAGGACTTGAAGCCCTAGGTATAACCCACTTTCCGAGTAGCTAAACTCTTTAGCTTTGTTAGTTAGTTTTTGTTTAGCAAAGATCCCTCCTTTACATAGTCCATGTTGCCTAGAATTGTAAAAATCAAATTTTTCATAACGTTTCCGCCTCGCCGCAAGCACCGGGGTGGGCAACGTGGACTTACACAGATATATCAGTTTGAAATTGGTGCATAACGAATATTCAAAACCAAATATTTACCGTTAGGCAAAACCCAGATGATTTCCTCAAATATCACCAATTACAAAGAATTCTAATATTGAGGATCTAATCACCCAATTCCCAATATTTTACTCCCACTCAGTATCTGTAATGCCATACAGATATGAAAATCAAGTCCGGTAAATACATACTCTGGAGTCAAAATCTAATTGGGAAAGCAGTTTTCAATTGACACCGCACAGTAAAACTGAAACATGAAAAATATTTCGAGGGGGTGGCCGGGTATTCCTACTAATGCCTCTTCCAATATCAAACTCATAACATTAGTTACAATTTCCATTGCCCTTACTCCAATCCCTTTATATGTCTTTACTTCTTACGTTTTGTACATCATACTTAGGCTAATTGGTTTTCTTTCCCTACCTTTCGACTCCAGCCTAAGGTTTGGAAAAAGATTATCCAATAAGCGTAATAGGTGTACTCTTCTAATACTAGGTGCCATCGCAGCCTAAGAGAAGACAAAGAGAAAAGACAACCGAATAATCCTATTCAATTTTCCCAGAACCGAAATCCATCCTCTAACTGAAATAAATTTCTGCGAGTTCGTATGTAACTATACGAGATGATTTTATCCATTCTATATGGATCTTCGTAGTGATACGAAATGTTCTGACGGAAGCAAAGGGTAAAACAGGAGTGGCATGGATATATATGATTTTGTCGTGAATCGTGACAAAACAAAACCAGGTTTGTAAAAGAACTCACACGAGACAAATGACGATCTCAGATCGAAGGACTAACAAGTAATCATGTCATCTGAGAACTGTTATCTGACAAATAGGTATAATACCATCTAGCATGTTCCCGGCGAGTCCGTCCAGTATACTCATCCCCAGTGAGAACATGTATACGATTTTAGGTGCGAAAGACCAATGGTTATGGGACCAACCATCGCCCCTCGTCGGGGTTTAGAAACGTATACACCAGCCTACTCCGGAATATCGATGCTCAGTCTCGATACTCTCACGACTAAGGACACTTAAGGATGTGCTTATGGACTACCCAGCCCCTATATGTATGATCGCCATCATAACGCTGGTAGTCAAGCAAGAATCCTATGGGCTCTATCAACATGTAATAGTGATCTGTAATACTACATAATGCATATGCATGATGATAAAGACCAACCAGATAGCATACTATCATTTTGAGTAAGACTGATCTACCCGTATAGGTCCTCCCTCAATCATCACAATCGTGTGTCTGCGATTACAATAATTGACTTGAGGGCACTATATCCAACATAGTGTGATCCATATCATAATCCTGGTAGTCAAGCAAAGATCCTATGAGTTTTATCTCATGTATTAGCGATACGTGATAATGTGTAAAACGTATATACATGACAGATAAAGACAAATCAGATAGCATACTATCATCTTGAGTAAGACTGTTCTCTGTATAGGTCCTCTTAAATTCAGTAATTGCAATTACGATAATTGACTTGAGGGCACCTATATCCAATATGAAGCGCTTAAGCATCCGCTTTTTAAAACACTGATAACCAGAGTCTCATAAAGTTATCTAAATTTAACTCCAAAATCCTAACTATGCCACGTTTCGCTTTTACTTTAGAGTTTAGAAAATTCCGGTTAATTAAACTCCAAAATTGAGATAACTAGAGTTTAATAAACTCAAATCCAACCAAAGTTTTCTAAACTCTAAAATTTATGAAAAAAACATCTATTTGGGGCTTAGAAAACTTCAAAGCCAAAACACCCATCAAAGTTAAGGCCATGTTTGGAAATGGAGCTAAGTTCTCTAAACTGGAGTTTCATAAAGTTAAATACACTTAAACACCAAAATGCTAATTGTGCCCTATTTGGCAATCATTTTAGAGTTAAAATGATTACAGTTATCTCAGCTCCAATCTGATCTAAGTTATCTAAACTCCATTCTTGGAGTTTGGAACTTGCAAACTACAATTTGCATACCTTCTACCTCCACTTTAACACTCCATATCTAAACAGGGCCTAAGGTTTTAAAATGGAGGTAGGCCCCTTGCAAACTAGAGTATGCATAGCCTCTGCCTCCTCTTAAAAATAAACTCCAATTTTGGCAACTCCATATCCAAACAGGACTTAAAACCTCAAATCAATCAGTTCGAAACAATTAAACAAGATACCTATGCATAAAATCAATTAAACTCGGTATAAATAAGCAATTCAACCAAATGAAACTCTGAAAACAAAATCACCTGCTGCGTTGTGCCCTTGATTGGATCCTTCGGAATCGAAATGATCCCTTCGATATCAACAATTGACTCCTTGCTCAAACCATTCGCAAACTTCACCATCTGATCACTCACAGACTTGCCATCAACAGTGAGCACGCATTGAACCGTGCTCATAAACTGCCTCAATACCAAAAACGCCATCTTTTTTCCAACAGCCCTAATCGCTTGAGCCGACCCTCGAATCAATACAGTTTTCTCCGCTAGATCGGCCGTCAAAGATGCGATCTCGTTCCATTTGCGATCGGTGACTCTTTTCGATTGGATCTCTTCTGTAGGGACGTCTCCGTAGTTTACGGCGATTGAGGGGTCTTCATCGGCGATTGCGGCGGCGGCCATGGCGGCGGCGGCGTATTGCTCTTGCTTCTTGCGCTCTTTCTCTGCCTTTGCCGCCTCTTTCTTGGCTTGCTTCTTGCTGATTGCTGGGGATTCTTCGGTGATTTGAGAGGGAGGTTCGGATTCTGACGCCATTGTTAGAGCTCTGAGAAAAGCTAGGGCATTTTTCGTCGGAGGAAGAAATGAAAGAGGAGAGGGCTTTTATTCGTGATTAGGTTTTAACTTTTACAGAAAGGACCTTGAACTTTTAACTATTTTTATAGGGCGATTGGGTATGCTTTTGCGAGGAATCAATGCGGAGGCGCTTGCAAGGATGCGGTTTCCAAGAATAAAGGGCGTTCCATGAAAATTAACTTAACTGGAGAAATGGTTTAAGAGCCCGCTTTGCTTTATGGAATGGAATGCAAGATTATTTACATATTCTAAGAGGCAAGAGTATGACATCAATAAACACCCGAACGAATGGCAGCGCGGCCGGAGGTGATGAAATAGCGGCAACGCAAATGTGTGCAAACGACGGACGACGATGGTGGTCAGTGGCGGTCGAGGATGGTCGCGACCGGCGGAAGGCGAAGGCGGACAGGCGAGGGCTGGAGGCGGCAATCATGAAATGGTTGTAGTAGCCAGTCGGGCTGGAATATTTTATGGGAATATTTAGATAGACACTTATTCATAGAGAATATAATATCTACGATTCGAGAGAATCATAAATTACCGAAAATAAAACTTTATTAAAACAAACATGGAAATCTTTTGTTGGAATCTAAGATTCACTTTTAGATTAGCACATACCGAGCGAGCCCTAAGAACCTAATAAAGAATGACAGTTGCGATGGTATTAAGGGTAAATTGTATAAACTATCACATAAAACTTTAAAGATTCTTGAGCAGGCATTATTAAACTTTGGAGGGTTTTATATGCAACCCCTAAAAATCAGCTGTTTTGAAAACAACCCTTAAGAAAAGTAGTTTCAAAATCAATCTTCAATCTATATAAACTAAATAGAACCTTCTGACAACTTAACTCAATTTTCATTTTGGGTTAAGTCTAATCATGGTTAACTTCTAATGTAAAATGGCATATCTATCCTCACTCCGACTATTCTCTCTACCCCTTCTCCTCCTGCTCATCTTCTTCTTCTTCTTCTATTTCTTCTTCGAAAGAATTGAGAACAATGGAAGAACTTATTCACGAACATTTTCATCAATGTATCTCAATCATCTTATGCTCTTGTCATTTCTCTTTTTTTCTTGGATTAATTTTAATTGATGACCTCTTTGTTTTCATCCTTTCTTTTTTTTTTATAATGAAAGTGAGGATTAACCTTAGAAAGCATAGTTCTTATCTATATTCTTTCTATCACGACCCAAAGCAGCATGCGACCAGTACTTAGATGGCTAGACGTCTAAAAATATCGACGCGGTCCAAGTAAGCCAACAACCAAGATCTAAACAATTTAAAAGAATAAATAAAATGAGGTTTTTCAAAAAGGTACTTAATATGAAACACCATTTTATTAGAAGTATTGTTTGTTTTAGATATATGTTGAGTGTTAGGAAATAGGGTTTGAAAATGTTTTCGTCATTCGAAAATCCAGCAGCACCTCCTTTGTAATTTTCGTGAAAAACAAGTGCATAATATATATATATATATATATATATATATATATATATATATATATAGGCATCTCCACTTGGGAGTTATCTCAACGCCAATCGGCGGGATAAAATCACGTAGTTATATACGATGCTCGAAAGCGAAGGATCAAATATAAAATGAGCTGCGTAAATAAAGCTAACTAGTCGACTCTATCCAATTTCGACCCAAAAGAATATATATAAAGTCACAACTTGATCTAAGTTAAATAATACAGGTGGTCTGATGGAATGACACTAAATACAAGATACGATATCAATAACATAGGTGGTTACTATGTTAGTGTATATGCCCTAGAGGCCATTACTGTATCATACTAGTTTGTATATTACTTAATGGAAGCTTGGGATATTCACCTTGTATAGACAATCTTGCTCAATATAGTAGTATGCTACTTGGTTTGTTTCTACTTTAATGTGTACATGTGTTTATTTTAGTATATCACATATACACATTAGTGGAGCCCTTAGGATCTTTGCTTGATTACCAGCGTTGTGATGGCAGTCACACCCGTGGGGGCTGGGTAATCCACAAGCACATCCTTATGCAGGTCCCTAGTCGTAGGACTATCGAGACAGGGCATCGATACTCCGGAGTAGACTAGCGTATGCGCTTCTCATCCCAGTATGGGAGACGGTCTGTCCCACAGCCGTCAGTACGTCGTACTTGAGATAGTATGCGGGTGCTCGTTAGGTTACGAGTACACTGGACAGGACTCGCCGGGAACTGTTGGTTGGTACTATACCTATCGTCAGTTATCAGTTCTCAGCTGACATGAGTACAGCTTAGTCCGCTGACTTGACACTGTCACTTCGCCTCGAGTGTGTTCCCACTGTACTTAGATTACTACCCTACCACGGCTCAAAGGAGTCGTGCAAACAGGTAGTAGTTGGGTGCAGTCCCGAAGCACTTGGAGGCAGTGACGGTTAGACAGGATTCGTCTCTCCCGGTATCGGGGGTTGATATTGCGCTGTGTCTAGGAGAGCCATTACACAAAGTCCCTGGCCAGGGCAAGCGAAATATACTGGTAGGTTTCCAGCGTTATCTCAGGGTGTTCTGGGCTACACTCCGACACGACTTGTACCGCTATTAGGGGATTGACGTTTATCGCCCCCCTAGTCCCGCCATGCGATATTCTCAGACGAACAGACCGGACTGTACGCAGATTGTCACATTCAGGCTCAGTAGGAGTTCAGATGGGTTTCACCTCGTCCGTCTTCTTATCGGCATCTACCCGGGGGCTGTTACGCACAGCTAGTGCCGCTTGCGGTCTGTGGTTAAACCCACTGCCAGCGTAGTGTCGAGTCTTTAGAGTCCCTCACAGAGAGCTATTCGCCTTTAGGCAAAAGAGTAGAGGTCGCATGGTTTTTGCGGTAGGGTTCGGTCGCATCCGTGGACTTGTGCACGTTTAGTGTCCGGGCAGTTAACACTGCGGGCTTTGGTTTAAGCCAGATCCTAGTGTACGTTTTGGGATTAGTTTTATCTCGTTTGTATTCGTGTTCCTCGGAACGCGGATGCGGGTGTGTATGCACAGTTGACAGAGAGACAGAGGCAGAGGATTCTCATTAGGGTTGTTGACTGTTGACTTTTTGCTAAACCCTAATGAGAATAAGAAATATGATTAACAATAATATTAATTAAGTATTATTGTGACATGGTTGTTGATGGTTGACTTTGTTGACTTGTTGACTTGGTTGACCGGTTGACTAGGTTGGACATGTTGACCTTCATCATTACAATGACTATCATTTCATGGCAAAGACTTTTGCTTACTTGTTTCTTTTTGCAAAATGAGTGCATGAAATGATATGGCCATTTTGACTTGAACCATCACATAATACTCAATTACTATTATTTGTTATGATGATTTTGGATTATGAGAGCTTGGATGACAAAAGTCTTGCTCACTTTTTCATTTCCTTTCTCTCTCATGCTTGAGCTCTCCCTCTTCCTCTTGCTCTCTCTCTAGTTCATAGTTCACTTGTCTCATGTGTTGAGAAGCAAGAACCATTGAGATAAAACCCAACACACTCCTCTACTCATCCTAGTTCACAAGGTTTAGCAAACCAAGTGTTCTAGTTTCTTCTAGTTTGAAGTGAAGCCAAAGGTAGAAGCTTTCAGGTGGATCCATCTTCGGCACAAAGAGACGACGAGGAGAGAAACATCCGACCACCACAAGGAGACCAAGAGAAGGAGTTCAAGTTAAGGTATAACCCCTAACCGAGTAGGTAAAACTCTTGTTAGGTTTGTTAGATAGTTGTTTAACAAAGATCTGTATTTTGAGTCCATGTTACCACCAAAAGAAAAATTATTTTTCATCATTTCCGCAAGCCCGTAAGTACCGGGAGAGGTAACGTGGACTTACAGTGGTATCAGAGCCAGGTTAAACACTATCTAACTTGTTAGCAAAGTAACTAGAAGTTCGATCGGAGAAAAAGTCACGAAACACGCCCGAAAAGTATAGTTTCTGCCGATTTTTTTTTCTTGTTCAAAGAATAATAAATCTTACACTAAAAATCGGCTCAGGATTTTTATAACACACTGTAGAAAATTGGTCCAGGGACTCGGTCAAACCGCCGCGGAACCGCGGCAGGAGCATGCTCCTGCCGTGGATCCGCGGCCGAGTTGACTCGGTCATGGGTGAATTTTCTTGCAGTGTGTTCAGTGGGGTGTTTTGGGATTTTTACAATATGTTTTTTCTGCCCAGATTTTCTAGAAAGAAAATTTTGTTTTTGGGGTCTAAAAATCCGTATTTTGATCGAACTTCTAAAGACTTAAGCTAACGGTTTATATCTGTGATGTGATATATGTATTGAACGTCTGCTAATCGCTATACGTCGATTAGTGGGGGTGATACATATCTGTGATCTGTAATGTTGATGGTATGTGTATATGAATTCATTGGATTGTCGCGGATGAATAGCCGGGGGGTTGTGAGATGAGAGTTTTCTTTTTCTTTCAATTCTTGTAATTTGTAATTGATGTAATATTATTTATATGGCCGCACAACCGGGATGGGGTTGTAGCCGTCATTGTATAATTTCTTTTACTGTTTTTTTGCTCCTAGGATAGACCCAAGGTGGGGTGCACAAACTACCGGGTATCTCGAAGTGCCGAGTGGCCTACTCACGGTGTTGAGGGAGGTTGCTTCGCTTCGGGTACTTGGCGGGTAGTTTGCCGCACCCGTAGGGGTCTAGGGTGGGGTCTTGGCTATTCATCGCGACCGTGTAATCCGCTCTTCGTTACAGGCTCGTACGGATTGCGGATTCCTAGTATATCCAATGTGCCCATCTGTGATCTGGAATGGCTATCATTGCATGTGACGAATGTGTATATCTATATATGATATCTATTTAGGCGTTGCTTATGTTTTGCATCCACGCTAGTCCAGCCCCGCTCTGTCGTTAGTTAAGTAACCTAACGGGTAATGACGGAGCCCTGTGGCGAATGCGGATGGGATAAGCGTACGTCATATTTTCGTTGTTTTCTGCAATGGTAGGATTAAATGATGGGACACATTAAATTAATGCAAGAAAATAAACCAAAGTTGAGTCGTTGGAACACTTTCAAAACCACTCGGTTTCTTTTCAAAAACAACTTTTAAAACGCGGAGCTTAAGCCACTCCTTTTAAAAGCTATCTCGTTCCATCGATTATATCAAGTTCACTACGTTCACTGTTTCGCCAAAACCATTCGTAGCCCTCCGTCGTTTAACATGGATAGTCAATAGTATTCAAGCTATGTTTGTTGGCCAAAGTCAAGGCATAGTGATTGGTAGCTATTGGGTATTCATGTGCAGCATAGATAGATGTGTTGGTTTGGAACAGTCGTACTGCCTTGTTGGCCAAAGTCAAGGGTAGGTACGGGTGTGTTCAAATTAACCTGGAGAATGACTGGTAAAACTTGACATGTGACTTATGATTTGTTGGCCAAAGTCAAGGTCATAAGAGCATGGGGCAAAAATCTACATCGGGAGTTTCAATAGAAACTGAAACTTGCTAGCGCTGCATACCATTTGGAGTGTGATGATTCTGGTAGGATTCCTTCAGTTTTGTCACGCGATGATATTTGGATCCCGATCCTACTGTGAGTATATGCTACTCCTCGGGAAATTTCTCACTTAACGATCAATGCTATAAACCAAGTAGGTGTCAAGAAAGGTGTTAGCGGGGCTACGCTCACAGGGAAAAGAGGTTATTTAATTAAGGAACTTCGCGAAAGCGTTGGAAAACCTCCCTCGAAGTACCGACACTAGCCTGGCTGAACGGTTAAGCAAGTATTGTACGGTGAAATTGATCCTGATTAATTCTTCCTTTTTGGTTTGAGGAGGGATTCGAGAGACAGCGGGAGCCATCCTGTTTAGACAAATTAAAAACCACTCTAAACTTGCAAGAGCATCATGCTAAAGTGTTTCTTCTCTCTCTCCTAATTGCAGCGACCAAACATCATGACTGGACTTAAGTTACTACTAGATAAAAACATACTGATAGGGCCAAACTACAAAGATTGGCTCAGGAATGTCAAAATGGCAATCACTTATGACAAGTTGGGGTATCTCCTTACCACCAAAGCTCCTCCTGTCCCAGGTCCCAAAACCAGCGTCGCGGATAGGGAAATCCGTAAGACCTGGGAAATCGATTGCGCGAAAGCCAAGTGCCTCGTGCTTGCCTCTATGGACAATGAACATCAGAGGAGGCACGAGAATATGGACCTTGAATCCATATTTCTCCATACAAAAGAAATTTATGGAGAGCAATCACGTATCGCCAGATACGAAGTCTCGAAAAAGCTATTTTCAGCGAGATTGGCCGCCGGATCATCGGTAGCGGAACACGTGCTTAAGATGATTGGCTTCATTGAGGAGCTCGCGGACCTTGGGACCACGTTAGAGAACGAGCTCTACACGGACTTGATTCTCTAGTCCCTTCCTTCCACTTACGCCCAGTTTATCCTGAACTTCAACTTACAAGAAAAAGAAGTTGAACTTTCAGAACTCCTCAACATGCTGAGGAGTGCAGAGGGCACCCTACAGAAAGGTAGGGAAACATCCACTTGGTTTGTAGGAGGATCTTCCTCTTCTAGGTCCAAGGCGAAAGCCAAGGGAAAGAAGAAGAAAGCCCCCGCCAAACCAAGGGGCGGTGTTAGTAAAGTGGATACGAAGGGAAAGACAAAGGCAATAAAGGTAGCGGGAAAGCTTGTGGGAAAGGAAGAATGCTTTTACTGTCACAAGAGTGGACACTGGAAAAAGGATTGCAGGGCTTGGAAGGCCAGAACCCAGGATCTGAAGCAAGTTGCGGCTTCAGCTTCAGGTGTGTATGTTATTGAAAACTGTCTATCAATAAACTCTACATTTTGGGTATTGGATACCGGATCAGGATCTCATATCTGTAATTCTTTATAGGCACTGAGAAGGCGTAGGGTTTTGAAGGCAGGTGATATGACCCTCAGAGTTGCAAACGGAGCTGGCATGGATGCTGAGTCCGTGGGGGACTATCACCTGGGGTTGTCAGATAGATACGTTTTGGTTTTACGTGATTGTTATTTTGTACCCAATGCAACCTGTAATATCATATCTGTATCTTTATTATCTAAATAAGGTTATGAATTTGCATTTGTAAGTAATGTTGTGAACATTCACCTTAATCAAGTTTTGATTGGGTCAGGTACATTAAGCAATGGTATATACGTATTAAACCAACCACAGATTTTCAATGTCCAGAATACACACAAAAGAAAGTCTCCGGAAACAAATCAGGCTTTCTTATGGCATTGTAGACTGGGTCACATCAATGAGAGAAGGTTGACGAAGTTACATACAGAAGGATATTTGGATCCGTTCGAATATCAATCGTGTAGGGTTGCTAAGCACGCTCACAAGGTTCTACGAGGCATCAACCATGCCCGATTAAAATTTTAGCCGTGCAGAACAACCCAAAGCCGGATCTTTAAACTAGGGTTTAGGCGAAAACTAGCATGTTAAACACTTTAACACTAAGTGAGAGGGATTACAACCTTTGTAGATCCGGTCCTTCACTTCTTAAGCTCCGTGTTGAAGTCCCTTCACCGCGATCATCGTGTTCCGAACTCTCGAGAGGCTTCACGAAGAGAAAGATGCAGTCTTGCTTCCGATCTTCGATAACAAAGATGATCTACCTTGAAGTTTCATTAACACAAGCTAACACTCACTAAATGAAGTGAACACTCTCATCTAAAGGGCAAGGATAGATGAGAATGATGAAGTAAGATTTTTGCTCTCTTTTATTTTCTTAATCTCACTCATTTTCATCACAAAATCAAATCAAGAAAGCTTTTTTCCATGAAAAGAGAAGGAAGAAGAAGAAGATAATGAATCATTCCTTTTGTGATGAATAATGAATTAATTATAGTGGGTACAAATCTAACCAAGGGTTAAGCATGAAGGAGTTAACACTTGTAGAGAATTAACTAGAGTTAATTGTTTGGATTGGGTTAACATAATATCTTCACAAAATATCAAGCAAAACACAAAGTCAAAGCTTCATGGAAGCTTCATGCAAAAGCTAACCCTAATCCAAACCCTAACCAAGTTTAAACCCTAAACCATTGTTAAATTTGTAACCCTAACATGTTACAATATTATATATCACATATACAATATATTTTGTAACAATAGAAAATAATACAATTAACATATATCGCATATATATCAATGTATTATCCCATGAGAAAATGAAGCTTTTAGTGAGCTAATATTAGTTAATGTAATTTAATATATCATATATATTATTATACATTAAATTATCGAATCAACACTTGATCCGATAATCCGGCTATTTCACAAATAACCGACTAATACGATGACCCGGGTATATCACATATACCCGGCCGATATCTCATATCGCGAGAATCCAATATGGTATCATATACCGCATTATCCTCGGTCCCGCACATATCATATATGTGCTCCTACTCCGTTTTGCCTGAGTCAAGAAACCTCTGTGTAGGACTCTAAAGAATCGTCAATACGCCGGCAGTAGGTGATGATCATATCAAACACCCACAAGCTGCAAGCGGTCAGCTAAACGTAAAAGCCACCCAGGTATTGAGCGCTCAGAAGATCAACAAGAAAGCCTGTACATTCTCCTGTGAATCCAATCAGTAACACTCCCGTACAGTCCGGTCTCGTCGTCTGATATGTCGCATATCTCGCCTAGGGGTGGTAAACGTCAGACCCCAGTAGCTTGATAAGTCGTGTCGATATGAGGTCTATAACAGTTCGAGAAACTACTGATAACACTTAATAGTAAATCTCAGCAACCCTGGCCAGGGATTTCCGGTTATAGCCAATCGAACACAGCACAACATCAACTCCCTATACCGGGAGAGACGAATCCCCTCCTATCGCTCATTGCCTCCATGTGATTCGGGACTGTACCCAAAAGCCACCTTTTTGCACACCCTCTTGGACGTGGTATGATGGAAATCAAAGCACAGTGGGAATCACACAAGACTCTATGACAATCTCGGGTCAACAGACTACTCTGTACCAGTGTCACCGGAGAACTGCCATCTGACGTGAGGTATAATACCATCTGGGAGTTCTCGGCGAGTCCGTCCAGTGTACCCAGTCTCCACTGAGCACCCATACACCATCCTTGATGTCAAACACCGATGGATATGGGATCATCCATCGCCCATCAAATGGGTCAAGATGCGTATACGTTAGTCTACTCTGGTGTATCGATGCCCTGTCTCAATACACCCTCGATTAGGAACAGTTATAGGATGTACTCGTCGACTACCGTGGCCCCACTAGTATGATCTCATCATAGTCCCAGTAGTCGAGTACATATCCTAAGGGCTTTATCAACATGTAATATAGAGACAATCAGAGTACATGTTAAGATAAAGTACAACCAGATAGCATACTATCATGTCGAGCAAGAAAGTCCTCCCTATATATGCCCTAGCATCCACTACAATATACATCGTATGTACAGTAATGGCTTCTAGGGCATACATATAACTAACAAATCATATGCAACTTGTCAATCCTGTCCCAAAGGAAAGATGACAAAGACTCCGTTCATTGGACACGGAGTAAGAGCGAGCGAGCTCTTGGGACTCGTACACAGCGACGTGTGCGGTCCAATGTCTACGCATGCACTAAGCGGTTATTCTTACTTCATTACTTTTATGGATGACTTTTCAAGGTACGGATATGTCTTCTTAATGAAACATAAATCCGAAGCCTTTGGAAAATTCCAGGAATATAAGAATGAAGTAGAAAAACAAACAGGCAAAAGTATCAAGACACTGAGATCTGATCGAGGTGGTGAATACTTAAGTGCCGAGTTCCTGGATTACCTAAAAGAGAATGGAATTCTCTCTCAGCTTACTCCTCCATACACTCCGCAACATAACGGTGTATCGGAGAGACGGAACCGGACCCTATTGGATATGGTACGTTCCGTGATGAGTAACGCTGAGTTACCGCGATCATTCTGGGGATATGCACTAGAATCAGCTGCATACCTTTTGAACCGAGTTCCAACTAAGACTGTGCCTACCACACCATATCAGATGTAGTGTGGGAAGAAATCCTATCTTAAGCACATTAAGACATGGGGATGTCCAGCTTTTGTCAAAAAGCAGCATGCGGACAAACTTGAGGCACGCTCAGTACAGTGCAAGTTTGTGGGATATCCAAAGAACTCCAAAGGATATTTCTTCTATTGCGAAGAGGAACAAAAGGTTTTTTTCTCGTCATGCCCACTTCTTGGAAACTGAGTTTTTGGAAAATCAGATAAGTGGGAGCGCAATAGAACTGGAAGAAATTCCAGAACCACGAGCTATTACTGAAAGCTTAGTAGAACCAGAGGGTTTGAAAGATCAGGACATTCCTGCGCCGCTCCACAGGAGTAGTAGGCAGTCTCATCCGCCCGAGAGATATTACGGTTTTCTCAAAGACGGGGATAGAGAGGATTGCATTATTGATAGTGATGAGCCGACTTTCTTCCAGCAGGCCATTCAGAGCGTTGAGTCGGTAAAATGGCTGGATGCAATGCGAACCGAAATGGAGTCCATGTACACCAACAAAGTATGGACGTTGGACGTTGCTCCAGATGTGGTAAAACCCGTAGGATGCAAGTGAATCTTCAAAAGGAAGATTGGTGTAGATGGACAGGCTGAGACCTATAAAGCTAGACTGGTTGCAAAGGGTTTTCGTCAAAGACCTGGTTTGGACTATGACGAAACCTTTTCTCCAGTGGCTATGCTGAAATCCATTCGGATCCTTCTTGCTATTGCTGCCTTCCACGATTATGAGATTTGGCAGATGGACGTAAAGACCGCTTTTCTGAATGGAAATTTAGAGGAGTGTGTCTATATGGACCAGCCAGAGGGTTTCATTCAGAGTGGGAGCAGCGGAAAGGTGTGCAAGTTGCTTAAGTCCATCTATGAACTAAAGCAGGCATCACGGAGTTGGAACATTTGTTTTGATGAGATGGTCAAAGAATTTGGTTTTATCAAAAATCCAGATGAACCATGCATCTATAGTAGATTTGTAGCAAGAACTGTCGTATTCCTCGTATTATACGTGGATGACATTCTTTTGATAGGAAATGACATTCCTATGCTACAATCTGTCAAGGGATTCTTGTCACACAAGTTCTCCATGAAAGACCTAGGTGATGCCTCTTACATTCTGGGGATCCGGATCTATCGTGACAGATCCAAGAGGATATTAGGACTTTCACAGTCCAGGTACATCGACACCATACCGAGGAGATTCAGTATGGAAGATTCCAAGCGCGGTAATCTACCGGCTTGTCACGGGATCACCCTCTCCAAAGAGATGTCTCCCAAGACTGATTTGGAAAGGGATCGCGTGTCTATTATACCCTACGCTTCTGCGGTAGGCTCTATAATGTATGCGATGTTGTGAACCAGACCAGATGTAGCTTATGCACTGAGTGTGGTAAGCCGGTATCAGTCAAACCCTGGGGAGAAACACTGGATAGCGGTAAAGAACATTCTCAAGTACCTGAGAAGGACTAAGGAGATGTTCTTGGTGTATGGTGGGAAAGACCTCCAGATCGAGGCCTTTGCTGACTCCAGCTTCTGTAAGTCGATGTGCAACACCCCATGACTTGCGAGGAGGCGGAAATATGAAAAACGATCTTGTTCTTTGCTTAAACATCGACTAACCGCATGAATCGAAGCTAAACGATAACTAACATCAAACATAGAAGTTCTAAACTACTATGTGAAGGGATTATACCTAAAGAACCGTGTCCTTCGTCTTTACGAACTCCACCTCCTCCTCGTCCTTCTCCAAGTAGTAGACGATCCACCACGAGAGCTAAACTCCAAGCTTTGCCTCTAAACTTGAGGCAACTAGGTATCTTTAAGTGCTAATCAAAGTACCTAGATGAAATAGAGTATGGTTATGGATTAAGTAGTCTAACTAATCCTTGTACTCAACACATGAGAGGGGGGGATTAGGGTTTGAAGAGAGAGAGCTTGAGGAGAGAGAAGATGAACATAATAATGAAATGAGAAAATGAGTTATCATAATATATATCAAGCATTATTGTTTTTCAAGAATAGAAAAGAAAATCATTTACAACCATGCTTGATAAATATCTTATGGTGATTCATCTCCATTAGTCATTAAGCAATTATGAAGCATTAATGACATGGATGAATCATCCATATGACTCACTAATTTCATTTAATGTATATGCCACCTAAACCTCCTTAGTCACCATCTTCTAGAAGCTTCTCGCGCAATTACGAGAACGCCCCTCCTATCCGTGAAAACACGGAAAAACTTTAGACTGTATAAATCCAATAACCGGATACTAGTAACTAGCTTAAACCAAAGCCGACTAGTAAAAACTGTCCGAAAGTCGTACGTGCGTAAACACACGTATACGTCCGAACCCTTGTCGTAAAACCATACGACCTCTATATCGTTTCGCCTGGAGTAGGGAAACTCTCTGCGTGGGACTCTAGAGACTCGACTACTACGCTGGCAGTGGGTTTAACCACAGACCGCAAGCGGCACTAGCTGTACGTAACGGTCCCCAGGTAGATGTCGATAAGAAGGCCGATGAGGAAACCCATCCGAACTCCTACTGAGTCTGATGTGACAATCTCCATACAGTCCGGTCCGTTCGTCTAAGACTATCGCATATCGGGCCTAGGGCGGCGGCAAGCGTCAGTCCTCTAAAAGCGGTATAAGTCGTGTCGGAGCGAAGCCCATTACTCCCTGAGAAACTACTGGAACCTACCAGCAAATCTCGCTTGCCCTGGCCATGGACTTTGCGTAATGGCTCTCTGACACAGCGCGATATCAACCCCTAATACCGGGAGAGACGAATCCTGTCTAACCGCCACTGCCTCCAAGTGCTCGGGACTGCACCCAACTGCTACCTGTTTGCACGACTCCTTTGAGCCATGGTAGGGTAGCAATCTAAGAACAGTAGGACACACTCGAGGCGAAGTAGCAGTGTCAAGTCTGCGGACTATGCTGTACTCATGTCACCTGGGAACTGTTCACTGACGACGGGTATAAAACCAACCAACAGTTCCCTGTGAGTCCAGTCCGGTGTACCCGTAACCTAACGAGCACCTGCATACTATCTCCAGTATGACGTACTGATGGCTGTGGGACAGACCATCTCTCCAACTGGGATGAGAAGCGTACACACTAGTCTACTCCGGAGTATCGATGCCCTGTCTCGATAATCCAACGACTAGGGACCTGAATAAGGATGTGCTTGTAGACTACCCAGCCCCCACTAGTGTGATTGCCATCACAACGCTGGTAGTCAAGCAAGATCCTAAGAGCTCTACCAATACGTATACTCACATATTAAGATAGAAAAACCAAGTAGCATACTACCATGTTTAGCAAGACTGTTATATACATGTGAATATCCCAAGCTTCCATTAAGTAATATACAAACTAGTATGATACAATAATGGCCCATAGGGCATATACACTAACAATCTCCCACTTGCACTAGGGCCATGTACTGGCATATCGAAGACCGATGATCTCGAGTAGCCTCTCGAACTGAATCTGAGGTAGGGCCTTTGTGAATGGATCAGCAATGTTCTCTTCAGAAGCAACTCTCCGAACCTCGATCTCCCGACGATCAATGATCTCCCTGATCAGGTGATACCGCCTTAAGATGTGTCTGGACTTCTGATGGGACCTTGGTTCCTTCGCTAAAGCTATAGCTCCGTTGTTGTCGCAATACAGAGGTATTGGATCAACTATGGTAGGAACCACCTGAAGTTCTGTTAGGAACTTCTTCATCCAGACTGCTTCTTTTATGGCATCGCAAGCAGCTATATACTCCGCTTCAATTGTCGAGTCAGCAACGGTGTCCTGCTTGGAGCTCTTCCAGCACCCCGCCCCTCCATTAAGGGTAAAGACATAACCCGACATGGACTTGGAATCGTCCTTATGACTCTGGAAGCCGGAATCAGCAAAGGCCTCCAACCTGAGGTCTTTTCCGCCGTAAACCAAGAACATCTCCTTAGTCCTTCTCAGGTACTTGAGAATGTTCTTTACTGCTATCCAGTGCTTCTCCCCTGGGTCTGACTGATACCAGCTTACCACGCTCAGTGCGTAAGCTACATCTGGTCTGGTGCACAACATCGCATACATTATAGAGCCTACCGCAGAAGCGTAGGGTATAATAGACATGCGTTCCCTTTCCAAATCAGTCTTGGGAGACATCTCTTTGGAGAGGGTGATTCCGTGACAAGCCGGTAGATTACCGCGCTTAGAATCTTCCATACTGAATCTTTTCAGTACAATGTCGATATACCTGGACTGTGAAAGTCCCAACATCCTCTTGGATCTATCACGATAGATCCGGATCCCCAGAATGTAAGAGGCATCTCCCAGGTCTTTCATGGAGAACCTGTGTGACAAGAATCCTTTGACAGATTGTAGCATAGGAATGTCATTTCCTATCAACAGAATGTCATCCACGTACAAGACGAGGAATACGACACTTCTGGCTACAACTTTACTATATATGCACGGTTCATCTGGATTTTTGATGATGTCATATTCTTTGACTGTTTCATCAAAACAGATGTTCCAACTCCGCGATGCCTGCTTCAGTCCATAAATGGACTTAAGCAGCTTGCATACTTTCCCGCTGCTCCCACTCTGATTGAAACCCTCTGGCTGATCCATATAGACGCACTCTTCTAAATTTCCATTCAGAAAAGCCGTCTTTACGTCCATCTGCCAGATTTCATAATCATGGAAGGCAGCAATAGCAAGAAGGAATCGAATGGATTTGAGCATAGCCACTGGAGAAAAAGTTTCGTCATAGTCCAAACCAGGTCTTTGACGAAAACCCTTTGCAACAAGTCTAGCCTTATAGGTTTCCACCTGTCCATCTACACCAATCTTTTTCTTGAAGATCCATTTGCATCCTATGGGTTTTACCCCATCTGGAGCAAAGTCCAAAGTCCATACTTTGTTGGTGTACATGGACTCCATTTCGGTCCGCATTGCATCTAGCCATCGTACCGAGTCGCCGCTCTGGATGGCCTGCTGGAAGCCAGTAGGTTCATCATCATCTATGATGCAATCCTCTTTATCCCTATCTATGAGAAAACCGTAGTATCTCTCAGGCGGATGAGACGGCCTACTACTCCTGCGGAGGGGTACGGGAATGTCCTGTTCTTCTTGAACTACTTGTTCTACCAAACTTTCAGTATTAGTTTGTGGTTCTGGAATTTCTTCCAGTTCTATTTCGCTCCCACTTATTTCCTTTTCTAAAAACTGCTGTTCCAGAAAATGGGCATTACGAGAAACAAAAACCTTTTGTTCCTCTGCGTAATAGAAATAATATCCCTTGGAGTTTTTTGGATATCCCACAAACTTACATTTTACTGATCGTGCCTTGAGCTTGTCCACATGCTGCTTTTTAACAAAAGCTGGACATCCCCAAATCTTCATATGCTGAAGATGGGGTTTCTTCCCAGTCCGCATCTGATATGGAGTGGTAGGCACAGTCTTGGTAGGAGCCCTGTTCAGAAGATATGCTGCTGATTCTAGCGCATAACCCCAAAAAGATCGCGGTAACTCAGCATTACTCATCATGGATCGTACCATATCCAATAGGGTTCGATTCCGTCTCTCCGATACACCGTTATGCTGTGGAGTGTATGGAGGAGTAAGCTGAGAGAGAATTCCTTTCTCTTTTAGGTAACCTAGGAACTCGGCACTCAAGTATTCACCACCTCGATCAGATCTAAGTGTCTTAATATTTTTGCCGGTTTGGTTTTCTACTTCATTCTTATACTCTTGGAATTTCTCAAAGGCCTCGGATTTATGTTTCATCAGATAAATGAATCCGTATCTTGAGTAATCATCCGTGAAAGTAATGAAATAGGAAAAACCACCTCTTGCATGCATAGACATTGGACCACATACATCGCTGTGTATGAGTCCTAAGAGCTCGCTCGCTCTTACTCCTTGTCCAGTAAATGGAGTCTTTGTCATCTTTCCTTTGAGACAAGATTGACAAGTGTCATAAGTTTGATATTCGAACGAGCCCAAATATCCTTCTCTATGCAACTTAGTCAACCTTCTCTCATTGATGTGACCCAGTCTACAATGCCATAAGAAAGCTTTATTTAAATCTGGAGACTTTCTTTTTAGTGTGTTCTGGACATTGAAAATTTGGAGTTGGTTTAACACATATATACCGTTTTCCAGTGTACCGGACCCAATCAAACTATGATTAAGGTGGATGTTAACAACACCACTTCCAAACGTGAAATCATAACCTTTATTTGATAACAAGGAAACAGATATGATATTACATGTTAAGCTGGGTACACAAAAACAGTTATGTAAAACCAAAATGTGTCCACTCGTCAATCCCAGGTGATAATCCCCTACGGACACAGCTCCCACGCTAGCTCCGTTAGCAACCATCAGGGTCATATCACCTTCCTTCAGCACTCTACGGTTTCTCAGTGCCTGCAATGAATTGCAAATATGAGATCCTGATCCGGTATCTAATACCCAGGAAGTAGAGTTGATTGACAGACAATTCTCAATTACAAACACACCTGAAGTCGAAGCCACTGCTTGCTTCGGTTCCTGGTTCTTGGCGTTCCACGCCTTGCAATCCTTTTTCCAGTGCCCTTTCCTGTGACAATGGAAGCACTCATCCTGGCCCACTACTGGTACCGCAAACTTTTTCTTTCCCTTCCCTCCCACCTTACTAACACCTCCTCTAGGTTTGGTGGCGGCTTTCTTCTTCATTCCTTTGGCCCTAGCCTTGGACCCGGAAGAAGATGCACCGCTAACAAACATAGCGGGTGTTTCCCTTGCTTTCTGCAAGGTGCCCTCTGCACTCCTTAACATGTTCAGGAGTTCCGGAAGTTCAACTTCTTTTCTTTGAATGTTGAAGTTCAGGATAAACTGGGCATAGGTGGAAGGAAGGGACTGGAGAATAAGGTCTGTATAGAGCTCATTATCCAAAGTCGTCCCTAGGTCTGCGAGCTCTTCTATATAGCCGATCATCTTTAGGACATGTTCTCCTACCGATGACCCGACAGCCAACCTCGCTCGAAACAAGTTCTTAGAGGTCTCGTATCTTGCTATACGAGATTGCTCTCTATAAAGTTCCTTTGTATGGAGAAATATGGCATCTAGTTCCATATCCTCGTGCCTCCTCTGATGTTCATTGTTCATCGAGGCAAGCACGATGCACTTGGCTTTCGCGCAATCGAAATCCTAGGTTTTACGGATTTCCTTATCCGCATTACTGGATTTGGGACCAGGGACAGTAGGTGCCGTAGCGGTGAGGACGTACCCCAATTTGTCATAGGTCAAAGCCATTTTGACATTCCGCAGCCAATCTTTATAGTTTGGCCATGTCAGTATATTTTTCTCTAAAAGTAACTTAAGTCCAGTCATTTTCAGGGTCGCTGCAATTAGGAGAGAGAGAAGAAAACTCTTTAGCATGATGCTCTTGCAAGTTTAGAGTGGTTTTTAGTTTATCTAAACTGGATGGCTCCCACTGTTTCTCGAATCCTTCCTCAAACCATAAAAGAAGAATTAGCCAGGACTATTCTCACTGTACAATACTTGCTTAACCGTTCAGCCAGGCTGGTGTGGGTACTTCGAGGGAGGTTTTCTAACGCTTTCTCGAAGTTCCTTAATTAAATAACCTCTTTTCTCTGGGGGCGTAACCCCGCTGACACCTTTCTTGACACCTACTTGGTTTATAGCATTGATCGTTAAGTGACGAATATCCTGATGAGTAGCATATACTCACAGTAGGATCAGGATCCAAATATCATCGTATGATAATGTTGAAGGAATGCTACCAACATTCATCAAACTCCAAATGGTATGCATCTCTTTGCAAATTTCAGTTTCTTTAGAAATTCCCGATATAAGTTTTTGCCCCATGCTCTTATGACCTTGGCTTTGGTCAAAATGTCATAAGTCACATGTCAAGTTCTACCCGTCATTATCTTGTCAATTTGAACCCATCCGTATATACCCCTGACTTTGGTCAAATGATAATACGACTGTCCCAAACTAACTCATCTATCTTATGCAACAAATGAAAACCCAGCAGCTACCAAACACTATGCCTTGACTTTGGCCAAAATGCATAGCTTGAATACTACTGAATACCCAAATGAAATGACGGAGGGCTATGAATGGTTTTGGCGAAACCGTGAACGTAGTGAACTTGATATAACCGAAGGAACCTGATAGCTTTTAAAAGGAGTGGTTAAAGCTCCGCATTTAAAAATATCTGTTTTTTAAAATTAACCGAGTGGTTTCTTTTAAATTATTCTAACGATTAAACTTTTGGTTTATTTTCATTGCATTATAAATAATGCGTCCCATCATTAACCTATCATTGCAGAAAACAACGAAAATACAACGTCCTCTTATGCCATCCGCATTCGCCACGGGGTCCCGTCATTACCCGTTAGGTTACTTAACTAACGACAGAGCGGGGGCTGGGCTAGCGCGGGTGTAAAACATAAGTGACGTCTAAATAGCTATCATATATAGATATTGTACATTCGTCAGATGCAATAATAGGCATTCCAGATCACAGATGAACTTTATTGGATTTACAAGCAATCCGTGTTTGTTTTGAGCCTGCAACAAAAGACGGATTACACAGTTGTGATGAATAGCCATTACCCCACCCAAGACCCCAACGGGTACGGCAAACTACCCACCCGGCAGTTTGTGCATCCCACCTTGGGTCTGTCCTAGGAGCAAAAACAGTAAAATGAAATAATACAACGGTGGCTACAACCGCAACCTGGATGTGCCCCGCAAAATAATATTACAACAAATTACATTTACATCAAATGAATTAAATAATAACCCATCACAAAACCCCGGCTATACATCACAACAGTCCAACACAGTTCATATACACAAACAGTAAAAACCATTACAGAAATGTGCAACCCCCTGCCAACCGACATGCTAGCAGTTAGGGGAGGTTTACGAACACATTATACAAACACAGATATAATCCAACAAGCAAATACCGTATAATTTCGATCGATTAAACACATTTAATTTTGCTCCAATACTTCTCTGTAGATCTGAAACCTGAGCAAAAATTAAAAAATTCCAGAAAATACCAAATATCACAGAGAACCAACACAGGAAAATTGGGCAGGGCGGCGGAATCGCGGCGGATCGGGGGTATTCGCCGCGGTTCCGCGGCGCTTCAGCCGATTCATGAGCCCATTTTTCTTGGGTGTTCTTCTACTATCATTTTAAGCTTTCTGGAGGTCCCTGAAAAATTTTTGGACCTCATTTAAAAATCGACAGAAACTCATGATATCGGGGTTTTCCGGTTTTGTTTTTTTTCGTTCGAAATTCATACAATTTTGCAAGTGAGTTAATTATTGTTTAGCGAGGCTTTGATACCACTGTAAGTCGATGTGCAACACCCCACGACTTGCGGGGAGGCGGAAATATGAAAAACGATCTTGTTCTTTGCTTAAACATCGACTAACCGCATGAATCGAAGCTAAACGATAACTAACATCAAACATAGAAGTTCTAAACTACTATGTGAAGGGATTATACCTAAAGAACCGTGTCCTTCGTTTTTACGAACTCCACCTCCTCCTCGGCCTTCTCTAAGTAGTAGACGATCCACCACGAGAGCTAAACTCCAAGCTTTGCCTCTAAACTTGAGGCAACTAGGTATCTTTAAGTGCTAATCAAAGTACCTAGATGAAATAAAGTATGGTTATGGATTAAGTAGTCTAACTAACCCTTGTACTCAACACATGAGAGGGGAGTATTAGGGTTTGAAGAGAGAGAGCTTGAGGAGAGAGAAGATGAACATAATAATGAAATGAGAAAATGAGTTATCATAATATATATCAAGCATTATTGTTTTTCAAGAATAGAAAAGAAAATCATTTACAACCATGCTTGATAAATATCTTATGGTGATTCATCTCCATTAGTCATTAAGCAATTATGAAGCATTAATGACATGGATGAATCATCCATATGACTCACTAATTTCATTTAATGTATATGCCACCTAAACCTCCTTAGTCACCATCTTCTAGAAGCTTCTCGCGCAATTAAGAGAACGCCCCTCCTATCCGTGAAAACACGGAAAAACTTTAGACTGTATAAATCCAATAACCGGATACTAGTAACTGGCTTAAACCAAATCCGACTAGTAAAAACTGTCCGAAAGTCGTACGTGCGTAAACACACATATGCGTCCGAACCCTTGTCGTAAAACCATACGACCTCTATATCGTTTCGCCTGGAGTAGGGAAACTCTCTGCGTGGGACTCTAGAGACTCGACTACTACGCTGGCAGTGGGTTTAACCACAGACCGCAAGCGGCACTAGCTGTACGTAACGGTCCCCAGGTAGATGTCGATAAGAAGGCCGATGAGGAAACCCATCCGAACTCCTACTGAGTCTGATGTGACAATCTCCATACAGTCCGGTCCGTTCGTCTAAGACTATCGCATATCGGGCCTAGGGGGGCGGCAAGCGTCAGTCCCCTAAAAGCGGTATAAGTCATGTCGGAGCGAAGCCCATTACTCCCTGAGAAACTACTGGAACCTACCAGCAAATCTCGCTTGCCCTGGCCAGGGACTTTGCGTAATGGCTCTCTGACACAGCGCGATATCAACCCCTAATACCGGGAGAGACGAATCCTGTCTAACCGCCACTGCCTCCAAGTGCTCGGGACTGCACCCAACTGCTACATGTTTGCACGACTCCTTTGAGCCGTGGTAGGGTAGCAATCTAAGAACAGTGGGACACACTCGAGGCGAAGGAGCAGTGTCAAGTCTGCGGACTATGCTGTACTCATGTCACCTGGGAACTGTTCACTGACGACTGGTATAAAACCAACCAACAGTTCCCTGTGAGTCCTGTCCGGTGTACCATTAACCTAACGAGCACCTGCATACTATCTCCAGTATGACGTACTGATGGCTGTGGGACAGACCATCTCCCCAACTGGGATGAGAAGCGTACACACTAGTCTACTCCAGAGTATCGATGCCCTGTCTCGATAATCCAACGACTAGGGACCTGAATAAGGATGTGCTTGTAGACTACCTAGCCCCCACTAGTGTGACTGCCATCACAACGCTGGTAGTCAAGCAAGATCCTAAGAGCTCTATCAATACGTATACTCACATATTAAGATAGAAAAACCAAGTAGCATACTACCATGTTTAGCAAGACTGTTATATACATGTGAATATCCCAAGCTTCCATTAAGTAATATACAAACTAGTATGATACAATAATGGCCCCTAGGGCATATACACTAACAGCTTCCAGAGTGACAAGGATGATTCCAAGTCCATATCGGGTTATGTCTTTACCCTCAATGGAGGGGCGGTGTGTTGGAAGAGTTCTAAACAGGAAACCATTGCTGACTCGACGATGGAAGCGGAATATATCGCTGCTGCAGATGCCGCAAAAGAAGCCGTCTGAATAAGGAAGTTCTTAACAGAACTTCAGGTGGTTCCGTCCATTATTGATCCAATACCTCTGTATTGTGACAACAACGGGGCTATAGCTTTAGCGAAGGAACCCAGGTCCCATCAGAGATCCAGACACATCTTGAGGCGGTATCACCCGATCAGGGAGATCGTGGGTCGCCAGGAGATCGAGGTTCGGAGAGTTGCTACGGAAGATAACACTGCTGATCCATTCATAAAGGCCTTACCCCAGACTCAGTTCGAGCGGCTGATCGAGTTGATAGGTCTTCGATACGTCAGTACATGGCCTTAGTGCAAGTGGGAGATTGTTAGTGTATATGCCCTAGAGGCCATTACTGTATCATACTAGTTTGTATATTACTTAATGGAAGCTTGGGATATTCACCTTGTATAGACAATCTTGCTCAATATAGTAGTATGCTACTTGGTTTGTTTCTACTTTAATGTGTACATGTGTTTATTTTAGTATATCACCTATACACATTAGTGGAGCCCTTAGGATCTTTGCTTGATTACCAGCGTTGTGATTGCAGTCACACCCGTGGGGGCTGGGTAATCCACAAGCACATCCTTATGCAGGTCCCTAGTCGCAGGACTATCGAGATAGGGCATCGATACTCCGGAGTAGACTAGCGTATGCGCTTCTCATCCCAGTATGGGAGACGGTCTGTCCCACAGCCGTCAGTACGTCGTACTTGAGATAGTATGTGGGTGCTCGTTATGTTACGAGTACACTGGACAGGACTCGTCGGGAACTGTTGGTTGGTACTATACCTATCGTCAGTTATCAGTTCCCAGGTGACATGAGTACAGCTTAGTCCGCTGACTTGACACTGTCACTTCGCCTCGAGTGTGTTCCCACTGTACTTAGATTACTACCCTACCACGGCTCAAAGGAGTCGTGCAAACAGGTAGTAGTTGGGTGCAGTCCCGAAGCACTTGGAGGCAGTGACGGTTAGACAGGATTCGTCTCTCCCGGTATTGAGGGTTGATATCGCGCTGTGTCTAAGAGAGCCATTATACAAAGTCCCTGGCCAGGGCAAGCGAGATATACTGGTAGGTTTCCAGTGTTATCTCAGGGTGTTCTGGGCTACACTCCGACACGACTTGTACCGCTATTAGGGGACTGACGTTTACCGCCCCCCTAGGCCCGCCATGCGATTTTCTCAGACGAACAAACCGGACTGTACACAGATTGTCACATTCAGGCTCAGTAGGAGTTCAGATGGGTTTCACCTCGTCCGTCTTCTTATTGGCATCTACCCGGGGGCCGTTACGCACAGCTAGTGCCGCTTGCGGTCTGTGGTTAAACCCACTGCCAGCGTAGTGTCGAGTCTTTAAAGTCCCACACAGAGAGCTATTCGCCTTTAGGCAAAAGAGTAGAGGTCGCATGGTTTTTGCGGCAGGGTTCGGTCGCATCCGTGGACTTGTGCACGTTTAGTGTCCGGGCAGTTAACACTAGCGGGCTTTGGTTTAAGCCAGATCCTAGTGTACGTTTTGTGATTAGTTTTATCTCGTTTGTATTCGTGTTCCTCGGAACGCGGATGCGGGTATGTATGCACAGTTGACAGAGAGACAGAAGCAGAGGATTCTCATTAGGATTGTTGACTGTTGACTTTTTGCTAAACCCTAATGAGAATAAGAAATATGATTAACAATAATATTAATTAAGTATTATTGTGACATGGTTGTTGATGGTTGACTTTGTTGACTTGTTGACTTGGTTGACTAGGTTGGACTTGTTGACCTTCATCATTACAATGGCTATCATTTCATGGCAAAGACTTTTGCTTGCTTGTTTCTTTTTGCAAAATGAGTGTATGAAATGATATGGCCATTTTGACTTGAACCATCACATAATACTCAATTACTATTATTTGTTATGATGATTTTGGATTATGAGAGCTTGGATGACAAAAGTCTTGCTCACTTTTTCATTTTCTTTCTCTCTCATGCTTGAGCTCTCCCTCTTCCTCTTGCTCTCTCTCTAGTTCATGGTTCACTTGTCTCATGTGTTGAGAAGCAAGAACCATTGAGATAAAACCCAACACACTCCTCTACTCATCCTAGTTCACAAGGTTTAGCAAACTAAGTGTTCTAGTTTCTTCTAGTTTGAAGTGAAGCCAAAGGTAGAAGCTTTCAGGTGGATCCATCTTCGGCACAAAGAGACGACGAGGAGAGAAACATCCGACCACCACAAGGAGACCAAGAGAAGGAGTTCAAGTTAAGGTATAACCCCTAACTGAGTAGGTAAAACTCTTGTTAGGTTTGTTAGATAGTTGTTTAGCAAAGATCCGTATTTTGAGTCCATGTTACCACCAAAAGAAAAATCGTTTTTCATCATTTCCGCAAGCCCGTAAGTACCGGGAGAGGTAACGTGGACTTACATACTAAACTTGTAGCCCACCTAGCAAAATCTGCGATGAACCCCAAGGTATATCCACAACGTTGCTATGCGTCCGTGCGGTCTGTCTTGCAAGGAGCTAAGGCACAACGGGGGTGAGTTGCCAACTCGGTGAATAGAAGTATACAACACAAGATATAATATGACATGTGTAATAATGAATGTAAGTGCGATATGAATGAAGTCGCATAAGAATAACATCCATCATCATTAAATCCTCATCAAACTCGTGTCCATCATCGACACAAATAAAAATCTGGATATCGTAGGCACCGTCCAACCGATTGGTCGACTCCTGATATCAACTCAGCCACGATCGGAATCCTCCGGATATCCACGACCCGAAAATGGCATGTGACCGGCACTTAGATTGTGTGACGTCTAAAAATGTCGACGCAATCTAAGTAAGTCAAAAACTAAGATCTAAACCCTTTTTGAAGAATAAAGGAGGTAAAGTTTTAAAACAAGTAATTGATATGAAACCCCATTTTGTATTACAAAGATTGTTTAATTTAAAGCACATGTCAAGTGATTTGAAATAGGGTTAAGAAAATGTTTTCGTCATTTGAAATTTCGGCAGCATCCCCTTTGTAATTTTTGAGAAAACAAGTACATAATAATATTTATAACGACATCCCTACTTGGGAGCAACATTAATGTCAATCAACGGAAACAAATCCACGCAGTGCATATACGACGCTCAAAAGCGAAGGATCACAAGCATACTATAAGTAAAAGTGCACAAATCAAGATAACTAGCTGATTCTGCTCAAGTCGGCCAAAATATACATAAGTCCCAACTCGCTCTAAGTCAACAACACAAGTGGTCTGATGGAGTGACATTAGATACAAAGTATAATATATACAAAAGAGGCGGTTACTATGCATGTAACCCACCTAGTAAAATCTGCGATGAAAACCTAAGATATAAGTCCGCAACGCCGCTATGCATCCACGCGGTCTATCCTGCAAGGAGCTAAGGCACAATGGGGGTGAGTTGCCAATTCAGTGAATAAAACTAACATCATAAAGTGGAAATCGTATGCATAACCGAACAACGACTAAACCTATGCACAACTAGTCGTGATATATAATAGCATGTGTATAATAATTGTGAAACATGAACATGTCACAACTGTAGGGTTACTAGGCACTCTAAGAAGGTTCTACAAGGCATCAACCATGCCAGATTAAAATTTTAGCCTTACCGAATAACTCTAAACAAGATCTTTGTTAGATAATTAGGGTAAGACATGCAAGTTAAACTCTTTAACACTAAGTGAATACGAAATACAACCTTTGTAGACCGGTCCTTCACTTCTAAAGCTCCTTGTAGTAATCCCTTCGCTGCGATCATCGAACACCCGGACTCTCGGACGGCTCCATGAGAAGAGGCAACGATATTGCTTGAAGTCTTCGAGGCCGAAGATGATCTACGTCGAGGGAATACGAACTCAAGCTTCTACTTCACTAACCAAAGAATTAGTGAAGCAAACACCCTAAACTAAAGTGCTAGACTAGTAGAGGATGGTGAAATAGGAAATGGGTACACTTTAGAATTTCTTTTCTCACATGTTTCTCTCTCTTTTTCAAACCCTAGAAAGAAAATCAAGGAGGAAGAAGATGAGCTCAAAATGAATATGAAAACTAATCAAGAGAGAGAATGAGCTAACCATGGTGAGTGAGTATCATATACTAACTCATGTAGAGACATTACCATGGCTAATTATAGTGGTTAGGTTAGTTAATATCTTAAGTAAAACAAAACTAGTAGACTAAGTCAATGCAACCATAAGCTTCATGAAGCTTCATGCATGTGAGCTTATTATCCATTTGTTTTAGAATTACTTTAGATATTAAAACCCTACCAATATAATTAGTATGGTGTATGTCTCATACACCCATGATAGTTGTATCAACAACCATGATACAATATGTACACAAATAAATATATATCACATATATATTAAGTTGTGCACAAGTGAGAAAAACAAATGCTTAAGTTGTTAGTTATATGTATGCCCTAGAGGCCATTACTATACATAGGATGTATATTGTAGTGGATGTTTGGACATATATAGGGATGACTTTCTTGCTCGATATGATAGTATGCTATCTGGTTACTCTTTACCTTAACGTGTACACTGATTGTCTCTCTGTTACATGTTGGTAAAGACCTTAGGATGTGTACTTGACTACCTGGACTATGATGCAGATCATACTAGTGGGGACGTGGTAGTCCATAAGTACATCCTTCAAAGTCCCTAGTCGTGGGTGTATCGAGACGGGGCATCGATATACCAGAGTAGACTAGCGTATAGCTTCTCGACCCATATAGATGGGTGATGGATGATCCCATATCCATTGGTGTTTGACATCAGAGATGATCTACGGGTGCTCAGTGGAGACTGGGTACACTGGACGGACTCGCCGAGAACTCCCAGATGGTATTATACCTTACGTCAGATGGCAGTTCTCTGGTGACACTGGTACAGGTTAGTCTGTAGACCCGAGATCGTCATAGAGTCTTGTGTGATTCCCACTGTGCTTTGATTTCCACCTTACCACGTCCAAGAGGGCGTGCAAAACTGTGGTTTTTGGGTACAGTCCCGAATCACATGGAGGCAATGAGCGATAGGAGGGGTTTTGTCTCTCCCGGTATAGGGAGTTGATATTGCGCAGTGCTCGATTGGCTATAACAGGAAGTCCTTGGCCAAGGCTGCTTTAGGGATTTACTGGTAAGTGTTACCAGTAGTTTCTCGACCCGTTATGAACCGCATATCGACACGACTTATCGAGTTATTGGGGTCTGACGTTTACCACCCCTAGGCGAGATATGCGACATATCAGACGAACAGACCGGACTGTACGGTAAGTGTTACTGGTTGGATTCACAGGAGTGTGAGCGGGCTTGCTCGTTGATCTTCTGATCGGTCAATACCCGGGTGGCCGTTATGTTTAGCAGACCGCTTGCGGCTTGTGGGTGTTTGATATGATCATCACCTACTGCCGGCGTATTGACGAGTTTTTAGAGTCCTACGCAGGGGTTTCCTGGCTCAAGCGAAACGAAATAGGAGCGCATATGAGATATGCACGGGACCGAGAATAATACCAGCATGTGATACTGTATTCTATTCTCGCGATTTGTATCATCGGTCGGTTATATGTGATATAGCCGGGTTACTGAATCAAGTGTTGATTCGATACATTGATACACTTGATATTAGTCGGTTATATGCGATATGACCGGATCGTTAAATCAAGTGTTGATTTAATGATTTAATGTATAATTATATATTTGATATATTACTTTACATTAACTAGTATTGGTTCACTTAAGATTGATTTTCTCACTTGAATGTGCACATTGTTTATATGTGATATATGCAAGTGTACATGTTTGTATCATGCTTGATGATACAAACAAGTTGTGTGTATGAGACTTGAAACAAATCAAGGTTAGATTAGGGTTTACTATTTTCCTAAGCATATAACAAAAGAGTGTGACTTTGGTCAAAGTTATCAAGCTTCATGAAGCTTGATAAATATTGACAAAGTCAACTCTCTTTGTCATTTGTTTAAGATATTAGCTAACCCAACCCTTAACCTAATGCTATGGTTAATTCTCTACATGAGTTAAGCATGAGGGCTTAACTCAACCATGGTGCCATTATTTATTAAAAAGTTTCATTTGGATAATTATTCATATGATTCTTTTCTTCTTCTTCATTTTCATCAAGCTCACAAAAGCTTGAGAGCTCCAATGGTGCCATGAGAAAAAGAGTAAGAAATCCAATTCCAAAGTGAACCCACTTCCTATTTCTTCATCCTCTATCACTTGCCATGTAGTAGAGGGTGTTTTCTTCACAAGTTTCTTGACCTAGTGAAGATGGAGCTTGAGTTTGAGTCGCCTCGACGTAGATCATCTTCGGCCTCGAAGTCAATGACCTAGCCCGATCATTTCTCCGACGAAACTATCGCTAGAGTCCAGGATCCGATGATCGTAGCGGAGGGACGTCAACACGGAGCTAAAGAAATGGTGGAGCGGATCTACAAAGGTTGTAGTCCCTTTTCACTTAGCAATAAAGTTGTTTACTTGCTTGCTTTTCGCTTATCCTCTAGTTAACGATCTAAATTAGGGTTTCTCGGCACCGGAAAAATTTGAATTTGGCATGGTTGATGCCTTGTGGAACCTCTTGAGTGTGCCTAGTAACCCTACATAAGTGAACCAATATTAGTTAATGTAAATTAGTATATCACATATACAATTATACACTAAATTATTAAATCAACACTTGACTTAATAATCCGGTTATATCTTATAAACCGACTAACACAAAATGTACCAACTTATCGAATCAACACAAGATTCGATAACCCGGCTATATCACATATAACCGGCCGATACAATAGCCGCGAGAATAGAATACGATATCTCATACACGCATTATTCTCGGTCCCGCACATATCACATATGCGCTCCTATTTCGTTTTGCCTGAGCCAGTAAAACCACTATGTAGGACTCTAAAGACTCGTCAATACGCCGGCAGTAGGTGATGATCATATCAAACACCCACAAGCCGTCAGCGGTACTAGCTGGACGTAACGGCTACCCGGGTATTGAGCGATTAGAAGATCAGCAAGCAAGCCCGCTCCAACTCCTGCAAAAAGCCTGACAGTGACACTACCGTACAGTCCGGTCTCCTCGTCTGATATGTCGCATATCAAGTCTAGGGGTTGTAAACGTCAGACCCCAATAACCGATAAGTCATGCCGATATGAGGCTCATAACGGGTCGAGAAACTACTGGTAACACTTACCAGTAAATCTCTAAACAAGCCCTGGCTAGGGACTTCCCTGTTATGGCCAATCGAGCATAGCGCAACATCAACCCCCAATACCGGGAGAGACGAAACCCCTCCTATCGCTCATTGCCTCCATGTGACTCGGGACTGTACCCAAAAACCACCGTTTTGCACGCCCTCTTGGACATGGTAAGGTGGAAATCAAAGCACAGTGGGAATCACACAAGACTCTATGACGATCTCGGGTCTACAGACTAACATGTACCAGTGTCACCAGAGAACTGCCATCTGACGTAAGGTATAATACCATCTGGGAGTTCTCGGCGAGTCCATCCAGTGTACCCAGTCTACACTGAGCACCCGTATATCATCTCTGATGTCAAACACCAATGGATATAGGATCATCCATCGCCCATCTATATGGGTCGAGAAGCTATACGCTAGTCTACTCTGGTATATCGATGCCCCGTCTCGATACACCCACGACTAGGGACCTTGAAGGATGTACTTATGGACTACCATGTCCCCACTAGTATGATCTGCATCATAGTCCAGGTAGTCAAGTACACATCCTAAGGGCTTTACCAACATGTAAGAGAGAGAAAATCAGTGTACACGTTAAGGTAAAGAGTAACCAGATAGCATACTATCATGTCGAGCAAGAAAGTCCTCTCTATATATGTCCAAGCATCCACTACGATATATATCTCATGTATAGTAATAGCCTCTAGGGCATACATATAACTAACAATCTCCCACTTGCACTAGGGCCATCTGATAACAGTGGTTGTAGTATCTCATACTCAACTATCCCATAAAAGTCTCTCTTTGGGAAAAATGCCTTTGTGAGTGGATCCGCCGCGTTGTCCTATGAGTCTACTCTCCTAACCTCGATCCCCTGGAGATCAACCATCTCCATGATCAGGTGACATTGCCTTAGAATATGTCTGGATCACTGATGGGACGGGTGTTCCTTGGCATAAGCCACAACTCCATTGTCACACAATGGTAGGAACGAAGTTCATCTCATGAACTAATATACACGCAGACTGCCTCTTTGGTAGCATCTTTGGTAACGATGTATCCAGCCTTTATCGTCTAGTATGCCACGGTATCTAGCTTGGAACTCTTCCAACATACCATCCCTTTACTGAGGGTAAAGACAATGCCTGTGACTGACTTTCAGTCGTCCTTATCACTCTGGAACCTTTCCAGTGATTCTCCCCAGGATCGATTAATACCATCACACTGCAACTAGTGAGTATCCTAACATCCAATTAGATCTATCTCATAGATCCAAAACCCAGGATTTAGTAGGTATAACTTTAATCCTATATAGAGAATCGTTGTGATAAGCGGAGATTGACCGAGCGTAGCATAGGAAACTCCTTCCCTATCAAGAGTATGTCATCCATGTACTCTACGAGGATCACCACCATACTCCCTACTACCTTTTTGTATATACAAGGTTCATCTAGCATTTTGATGATGTCAAACTCTTTGACTAACACATCAAAACAGACGTTCCAACTCCGCGATGCCTGCTTTATCCCATAAAGCAACTTGTACACACTTCCGCTGCTCCCACTGTCTACGAAGCCCTCTGGCTGTGTACTTATAGACGCTCCCTTCCAAATCAACATTTAGAAAAGCAGTCATGACACCCAACCGCCAGATATCGTAGTCATGGTATGTAGCCGTGGCAAGTAGGATCTGGATGGACTTAAGCATAGCTACTTAGAAAAGGTTTCATCATAATCCATACCTGGTCAATGATGCAAACCTTTAACAAGTCTAGCTTTGAAAGTCTCAACTTTTCCATGTACACCAAGTAATCTTCTCAAGATATACTTGCTCCTGATGGGGATTTAACCCTTCAGATAAGGCAACCAAAGTCCATACTTTGTTGGTGTATAAGGATTCCATCTCAGATCGTTAAGCATCCGGCCATTCTTACAGAGTCCCACTCCTGATGGCCAACTCGAAACTAGTTGGGTCATCATCTCATGATGCATTCCTCGCTCCCACTGTCATAGAGAAACTGAAGTATCTCTCAGGTGGGTGTGGAACCCTACTAGATCGGCGGAGAGGCCGAGGTTCGTTGGAAACTATTGAATTCTTTAGTTCTACCAAATCATCAGCTGCAATTTGTATAGCTGGAACTCTTTCCAGTTCTACCTTATGCCCATTAATTTCTTCACAAGAAATTCCCTTTCACAAAGGTGGCATGTTGAGAAACAAAACATCTTTTGTTCCTCGGTTAGGTAGAAGATATTCCCTTGCAAATACTTGGGATATCCAACAAACTTCTACAGAACTGACTTTGCCTCGAGCTTGTCCGGATTATGCTTTTAGACATAGGCTGGACAATCCCAAATCTAAACTGACTTAAGAGATGGGCTCTTCCCTTACCATATCACATATGGAGTGGTAGGCAACTGATTTGGTTGGAACGCCATTCAATAGGTATGCAGCTACACAAGTGCATAACCCCCAAAAGGAAATTGGCAACTCAGTAATACTCATCATAGAGCACACCTTATCATATAGGGTGTGATTGCTCCGCCCCGATACACCGACGTGTTGTGGTGTATACGGAGGAGTAATGCTGAGAGAGAATCTCATTCTCCTTTAGAATAATCCAGGAATTCCGTGCTCAAGTATTCTCCTCCTTGATCACATCAAAGGACATAATACTTATACTCGTTTTGGTTCTCTACTTTCTAACTTATATTCTGTGAATATCTCAAAAGCTTCGGACTTGTGTTTCAACAGGAACATATGTCTGAATCTTGAGAGATCATCAGAGAATGTAATGAAGTACAAAGAACCGGTCTTGGCATGTGTAAACATGGGACTTTCATACATCAACATGTATCATCCCAAGAGTTCACTAACTCTTTCTCTGTTTTCTAAGAACAGAGCTATGGTCATCTTATCTCTGTGACATGACCGGCAAGTTTCGCAAGATGTAAATTCAAACTAATTTAAATATGCATCTATATGTAACTTCAGCTAGTCGGGTCACATTGATATGACCTAGTCTACAATACCTCAAGAAGGATTCGTTCATTTTTGAACTCTTCCTCTTGTGTGTGTTCTGTATACTAAGAACTGTAGTTTGATTTAGAACGTCAATGCTTTTAGATAACGTGCCTGAACCGATCAACTCTTGATATAGGAAATGTTCAAAACATTATCCAACAATACAAAATTATATCCTTCTTTACTAATAAAGAGACTGATATGATGTTGTATATCAGGTTCGGTATCTAATAACATTCGTTCAGAATCAATGTATTCTTGTAATACAGGGTGATAACTGCCAACATCTTGGCTGCAACAATTGCACTGATTCCAACTCTTGAAATTTTATCACCTGTTCTCAGTTCTCTACCTATCTGTAGCCCATGTAACAAAGTACATATGTGGGATCCTGATCCGGTATCTCATACCCAAGACGTAAAGGATACTGAGAAACAGTTCTCTATAATGAACACACCTGAAGAAGATGCATCAGCATGCACTTTCTTCGTTTGGGTGGCATGGGAATTCTAGTAATCCCTTATTTCCTGCTCTGTCTTATAACATTTATAAGTTGGAGCGGGACCAACGTTCCCCATCTCAGTATTACAAGCGGGTTCGGTCAATACATCCATATTATTATCTTGATTAAGGCATGATATGGTCGCTACCTGGAGAGAGAGAAGAAGAAAACACTTTAGCGTATGCTCTTGCAAGATCAGATTGGTTATTATTTTATAAAATCAGGATGGCTCCCACTGTTTTTATCAAATCTTCCTTCAAACCCTAAAAGGAAAGACTAGCCGGGATTAATTACACCCTACAACTTCGCCAATCTTTCAGCCAGGCCAGTGTCGGTACTTTGAGGGAGGTACCCCGTGCTTTCGCACAGACCTAATTAAAGTAAAACTCGTTTTCCCAGAGACGTAACCCCGTTGACACCTTTCTAGACACCTACTTGATCGGCTAATTGTAATGTGTAAAACTCTCCTAGGAGTAACAATTACTCGCAGTGGGTATCGGGATCCAACTATCTCATAGAAGGTATGCAATCTCATTGCAAATTTCAACACTTGAAATTCCCGATAATATTTTGTCCCTAACGTGATATGACTTTGACGAAAGCCAACAAACCATAGCCTGCTAGTCAAGTTCAACCTGTACATTTCTTGACTGAATTAAACCCACCCGCACGACCCTTGACGAAAGCCAACAAAGCCGTACGACTACCCTAATCCAATCGCATCATATGCAGCAGATAAGCAGCATATAGCTACCGCACACTACACCTTGACGAAAGCCAACAAATGCAGCACGAATACTATATACAACTTATCTGAAATGACGGAGGGCTACGACAGGTTTTTCTGAAAACCTATTGCGTAATGAACTTGATATCGTTGTAGAATCAAATAATTTTTAAAATGGAGTGTTTTTTAGGCTTTTGCTAGTTTCGCTAAAGAGGTCACTCCCGGTGAAGGGTTTTCGGCTCTTTCCTCGTCGAATGAGGTGCAGGATATATCACATATATCACTATGCAAAGCAAAAACTATAAAAGCAATCAAAAGACAAAACCGAGGGGTGTAGCATCTGCCAGTCATTGCTAAAGGGGCCACTCCCGGTGAAGGGATCTCGGCCCTTTCCTTATCGAATAAGGTGCAGGATGTTCTACAAGGAACACCGCTATGCAAAGCAAGAACTGTAGCTACCTTGTTTTTCAAAATTCGATTCCACAACATCTTTTAGGTTTCTTTACTTTCATTAATCATATTAATGAAGTCCCATCATTTAAGCACCTAAACATCACAGATAAATACGACGTACACTTATGCCATCCGCATTCGCCTCGATATCCCCTCGTGCACATTAGGTTAGGTAACTAACGGAAGAGCGGGGCAGGGCTAGTGCGGGTGTAAAACATAAGTAACGTCTATATAATATATCATATATACTATATACAGTATTTATCACAACATATCAAATGATCACATCACAGATATCGCAGCAGAAGAAACATATGAAACATTGGATATACTAGGACGTCCGTGTTTTATTTTGAGCCTCTATAAAACACGGATTCCACGGTCGCGATGAATAGCCAAACCCACACCCCTAGACCTCTACGAGAGCGGAAAGCAACCCTTCCAATTCTAGAGTTAGGAGACCCGGACTCGACTCCTCGAGTTGGTCTCCCACTGGACTCCAGAACCCGGTTACTTGTGCTCTCCTCCTTGGGTCTATCCTAGTGCGGAAAAGTAAATAATATACAAATGGTGACATCAACCTCATCCCGGAAGTGCCCCAATAAAAGAATATTACATACATTAAAGTTTACATGAATGAAAATAAAAACCCCCATCTCACATAAAACCCCCGGCTATTCAGAACGCGACGATCCAATATAACATATCCAGCAACACATAATATCACATGTCATCTGTAATGTTTTGAAAATCGTTTCGGTGAAATTTCGAAAAAAATCGGTAAAATAAGGGGGTTTTCTGTAAAAAGTCAAAATACAAATATCTTATTATAAAAATTAAATATACATATTCTAGCTATGTAATTGCTATTATTTGGTGTTTATTGAGCCGCTGGTGAAATTTCAAATTTTCTGAAAAAAATATTATTTTATTATTATTTTAAGCCGTCACTAATACATTTAATTAGGGAAAATTACAAATTGGAATGAGTTGAAACAAATTTTGTGCATCATAAAACATTAAATAAAATTTTATCATGTGGTTTTTGGAACGAAATCATTTGCCAAAACGGTTTAGAAATTATTGAAGAAAAAAAGGCTTTTTTTTAGCGTAAATGGATGTTTGGGGTATTGTATTTATCATTTTTCATCACCCCACACCCGTACCCACACCCACACACCCCCATTCACTTCTCCCCATGGCTGAATTCAGCAGCCACCATCTTTTTCCCCACTTGAATTTCATAGGAAATGAAATGAAAGAAAAGAAAAGAAATTGGATAAATTAGTTAGACTTTTGACTTTGCTTTGACCTTGACTTTCTCCCCCCACTTTCTCTACCCCCCTCTCTCTCCTCTCCCCCTCCCATTCCAGCCGACCCCCCTCTCCTACTGCAGCAACAGCCCCCCCATTTCCCTTCTCTTTTCTCTTCAAAACTTCATCAAAAATTGCCCCAAAATCCATCAAAAAAATCCCAAAACCCAAATCCGACTCCTACCCATTTTAGCTTAGCCCGTATAGCATGGATCCTTGTGAAAAGAGAGCATTTTGGAGGGCCATGGATGCTTGTGGATCTTCAAATGTTTTTGGGTATAATTCTAAACTTTTTGCTTAGTTGTTACTTAATTTCTTAAAGCTAAGTTAATTAAGTATTAATTTGGGTTATGTGAGTTCAATTGCATGATTAAAAATTTCAAGTTAGGGTTTGTTGTGGAAATGAGTTGTGTTTGATTGTGTATGGTTTAGTGAGGTGGATTAACATATTTAGTTTTGTAGAAATCTAATCTAGTTGTTAATTACAAGTTGTTATTTGAAAAATGTCCAAATTAAGCTTTTTGTTGCAAACTAGTTTTTTTGATTTAATTCGAAATATGAGATTAAAAATATGGTTAGGGTTTTTATCATATTATTAACTTTATTAAGTGTAGTTTAACACTTTAGTTCATGGAAATCCAACCTAAATTGTAGTTTGTGCATTTTTGCTATGAAATTGTTAAAAAGGGTATTTTGTAAACTAGAATATTAGGGTTTTTGGAATTTAATGAGATTAAATTCCGGAAATTGTTTCTATGACTTATTTAAGATATTTAATAAGTATATTGGCCGCTACATTCATTTAAACATCATGTTTTGTACAAAAACGGCGAATTGTGCTTGCTAGATTTTCGGAAAAACGACTTTTTAAGTGAAATTGGGGTTTTTGGGAATTGTAAGCTATTTTATATTATAATTAGTGCTTGTAATTGTGCAAATGAGTGTGATTGGGTTTTTCTCGATGGTTTGACGTTTGTACATCGACATCGAGGGTTGGTTTGACTATTCTTGCATGCGTAGGCGATAGGTTTGGACCTACGCGTGATACACGTGCCGATTTGATTTTCGTATGCCGTTTCGATTTCGAATTTAGTTTTAATGCGATACGGTGCGTTATGATATGTAGGTACCACATGTGGACTTCGAGACGACAAGCAAGCGCGTGGCGACGTCGGCACCGGCTAGCGAGGACCAGGTGAGTAGATTTATATCTACGGGGAGAAGTCGGGTGGATGGCGTATAGCACCCCCGCTGTCCGTGGTGATGTATACGGATGCGTATACACACCAACAATTTATGATATGTTGTTAGGATTTATTATTGATGATTTTAGATGGGTATTGGTGTTGGATTGGTGCATGGTTACGAAACCTTAGGTAGTGGGTGCACTACACTTACACATACACACATATACATACTTGCATACATTCCTTATTTCATATGTGCGTGTATGGGAATATATATATTATGTGTTCACATGGGTATGGGACTATGTGTTCATATACTGGATTTGAGGATAGTATTTGGAATTTGAGATGAGTCGATGAGATTGGGCTTGAGGCCAGGAGATCGGTGACGTGATTTGGTTCGTATTGAGATACGACATGATGTTTTAGCGGGTCTTCTGACGTAGTAATTCTTACACCCGCATGCATACATAGATGTCATCAATATTGTACTAGACGTAGGACATTATTCCGGATTATGATATTTGATAAAGAAGATACCAAATGAATAGTGTGATTGATGTGACTTTGACCCGTACCCAGATTTGGGGATGCCGTACGACGGATTTACGTACGAGCTATATATTGATGATTGATCCGCACTCTTGACTTGGGATGTCTGATTATAGATATGGTATCGGATATGATATTATTGAGGCGGGATCACCGACTAATATATATACAGGTATGTATATACATCGACTCAGATGTTAGGCGGTTTCCTTACCTGTAGTCCAGCTGGTTAGCTTAGCCCTTTAGTTTAGTTTAGTTGTTAGATTAGATTCGATTCTTACCTATTTCAAAAACTAGCGAATCGTGGGTATTTTAAAAGACAGCCCAAGGGATCCTACGGATATTTCAAAAGACGTATCCTTTCATAAAAACACCGTAGCCCCTATTTTCAAAACCCCATGATTCATGTTATTTCAAAAGGCACCATTTGTAGGACTTATATTAGATTAATGCAGGTTAGTTACGGTTGCGTCTAGTATTCAGCTCCCGTGTATTATTGTGGTTCGCTTCGCATCGCATACTTATATTATAATTTCTTATTGCATTATTAATATCATGCTGTTAGGACACCAGCACCATTACTGATGACGCGTATGTACCACGTACACTTACTTGCCGGCTCACACACATCTTCATCGGTAATTGACATGTCACGAACACTTTAGAAAATACTATTTCATTTGACATAGGTTGTTAGCTAATAGTTTAGACATGATATTAGTGTACTTGCCTTATATGCTGGTTAGACATTGTAGTTATTGCCTACTACTTCATGCATGTTATTATTCACTGTTGTGTCGCATTCATGGATTCTCATGCCTATATTCACTATTTACATGCTATTGATGACTTGGATTCGGATTTCATGAGATTTCTTGGATTTGGAGGAAAACCGCAAAAACATAAATAAACCTTTTCTCCCTTTTAAAATAAAAAGTGCGGTTTTCCCATAATGTATGAGTCGTCCACCATGAGTTTGCTGATGGATTTCGAGACCCGATTCGAGGAGTGGAGGAACCATTTCGGGTACATGGTGGGCCCGGTATGGTACCCCGGGGCAAGAGGAATGTGGTGTTGACGTTGAGCCTGGCTGGGGAGCACTACCTACCGGTGATTTTACCCGACGCGTCGGATATCCGGAGGATACCGTCGTGGTCTTGAGATGGATGGTAGGGACCGGTCTGGACTGAAGGCGCCCTAGATATTGTGATTGAGACATTGAGATTTCGAGATTTTGAGGTACAGAGACTGTGATACAGAGATATCGAGATATTGGGATTACGTTTTGTGCCGATGCTAGGCACTGTTTTATGCTGATTTCATTATGATACCTCATTTTAAAAATACAAAGGAAATCTCACTAAATTATGAAAACAGTTCTTCATTTACATGTATTCTGTTTTCATGCATTCATACCTCATTCATATGATATATTGCTACCCTTGGGCACTGACACGGGTACATGAGATTACACTCGGGTTAGATATTTCCCCTAGCCTTGTTATAGGTTGCTGGTTATACATTTTTGAGGATGTATATTGATCGTATGACCTAGGATTGCGTCATACATGCGATTTCTATTCGTAGATGTTTTTCTATTCACGAGTTGGCAACTCACCCCCGTTGTGCCCCAGTTTCTTGCAGGTTTGCCGTACAGGTTTCATTACGGCTTGCGGGCATAGTTTCCTTCGGGTGATTTGCTAGTAGGTGGGTTTACTTGTATCGTACCCCCATTTTATATCTTGTATATTATTATTCGGTTGTATCTAGAAGTTCCATCAACCAAACATGTAATTATTTCAGAGATAGAGACCAGTGTTGTTTATTCTTTCGACCTTAGAGTCGCTCGTTATATTTCTGGTGGTTTTGAGTTTCCTTTTGAGTTTTTGATCCTCGCCGTTGGCGTTGTATATTATATTGCTTGTGTGGTTGTGACCGTCGATTGACGAAGAGCTAGCTCCCGCTTGGGGATGCCTTTTATTGATTTCGTATACTATTCATGTTGTATCCCGTTTGGGGCCCAGTATTTACAAAGGAGACTCTGCCGAAATTTCAGTAAATTTTTGATGTTTAAAAACCGCATAATTCGGCTTATGCTATTGAAACTACTTGCTTTAAGTTGGTTTTTCCTGCACTCTACTACTTTTCTTGGTTTGGATTTCTGGGTTTTCGGTTTACTTAGATTACATACGCCTCGAGACGTTCGTAGTTTAAGTGCCGGTCATGTTCCGTACTTTCGGGTCGTGATAAAGTTGGTATCAGAGCGTTAGGTTTTAACCTTCGGAGCGTAGGATGACCCTTGGTTGATGGAATAGGTGACTAAAGTAGAGTGACGTACCGTTGGTATGTTCCGCGGCATATTTACGACACGCCACTCCACTTATGAAGCCTTAGGATGTACATTTCTTTGTTCAGTATTATATTCCTTCCTGATCTAGCCTCATCGGTACCAGTTGGTTTTGCTGCTACGGTTACGGGCAGGGAGAGCTACGGCTAGAGTTGCTGTCAGCACAAGCTCGTCACGAACGAGGACTGACCAGGGCGAAATTCCGGCGACACACGATTGCAGAGATGTATCTTTTTACTGTGTTTCCGCGCCACGAGCATTGGCGGATCGCCTTTATGAGGTTACTCGGAGGTGCTGATCGACACTAGAGAATTGAGCCAATGATGGAGGCCAGCCAGATTTTGATGACCGTTGGTGTGTTGCTTACTCCTGATGATTGAGGCACGGTTCAGCATGCAGACGAGTGAGCCAGTTATTGCTGCGAACGACGAGATATCGCCCCAGATGTTGGAGCTATTGCAGTATAAGTTGTACTAAGAGATGATAGAAGGTCGCTAGTCATCGAGGATGAATGACTAGGACATGTGGATCGTTCGCCTACCCCGATGCAAGGTCATCAGATAGATTGATTCCAGCTAGAGACGACTTCACGCGGAGACGTTGGGAGTCGACAGAGACGATCGAATGTCAGAAACCTATTATTCCAAGTTTAAGGTAGTCGGAAAGACATGCAGGCAATTCTATGGTCCCTCTAGAAGAATGAAACCCTAACTCGACTTAATGACCGTGTGAAAGCCTTTGAACCTTAGGGTTTGCGGCAGTTCTGCGGCGCCATTAGTGAGGCTTGGGTTTGCCCTTCTACGGCTGGACCACCGATGCTGTGGTATGTACTCGATACTATTAAACTGTACCCAAGATGTTGAGCTCTTGGGGGATTATGAGGTTTTGACGAATCGATTGGATGGCTCGACTTAATTCGGATGCTAGGTGGTGAGATGCATTTCTTGGGAGATTCCAGATACGAGGATAGCCGTTAGAGCTCAGTCCATGCAGCCACGACGGGACTAGTCCGAAGCAGTCGACATTAGAGAAAAAGTGGAGTAAGAGGTTCGTACATACCTGGATATGATGACGTTCCCCTCCGCTGACATCAGAGATGCGATGCGCATGCCGAGGCATTGTACTTGGATATACCTTCCAGAAGGAGTCGCGATGAGTATGCAGTCGTTCCAGAGCAAGATGCAGATATAGGAAAGGACAATGACTTCCGGACAGTTGGCAGAGACGGGACATGGAAGAGACCGTGAGCAGGATTCCTTCCAGGACACTGCTGCAATGATATTTGCACCCAGGATCAGATGTGTCACGTGCATTCAGAGAGCCAGAGGCCGACGCCAGTGATATGCTGCCTTGACAGGGTCGATGAGCCGATGGATTGTGAGATTGGTAATCCACGGAGAAGACTTGGACCCAGGAGTGGTCATGTTACGCACACCAGCAGGCCAGAGTTCACGATCATCGACGAGACGTTCCACTAGTGACCGCGACAGTTGGCCCGAGATTCTTAGAGGGTGCACTTGAGCGGTACTGTTCCGCCATTATTGATTTCGATGTTTTGGATGATTTATTCGTATGATTTGATTTTGATGATTGAGGATTTACGATCTTTGCACAGTGTTGCACTTGATATCGTTTTCGTGCTTTAGTTTCACATGTTTGTGATTTTACGGTTTTAAACAGTTGAGTTGGTTTTGTGCGTATGCATGCACACGAATTGGTTCCTGCACTCTGTATAGTTATTATATGCTTGCAGTGTGCACTGGACTTCGATTTCGATTGTGATACTCGATATTTGTTTTGTGCACCTGATTGATTTTGCGCACGTTCGGCGCTTGATATTGGATTTCATGATTTCGTGCACGATGGATGCACCTGATTTGAATTTTCGCGCATGTTGGGCGCATGTTTTGAAGGGTGATTTTGGTGCACACCAGAGGCACTAAATTGAGAATTTTTCGTGCATGTCAGGTGCACCTGATTTTGCTGTCAGGCACACATGTTGCCTACGACAGATGTTTCGTGCACACCCGATGCACTTAGATGTTGTTTCTGTGCGCATGTATGGCACATTCATGGATTTTAATTTCCGTGCGCACCAGACGCACATAGCATTCATGTGCATATTTTGGGATTGATTTCGTATAGAGCAGTACGTTTTTATGATATTGCTATGTGTTTTCGTACTGAGCAGGACTAGTCAGAGGACAGTACCTGAATATATTTTTGCATGCATTGATAGTTATTGAAGGGATTTCCAAAAAGCGAGCTATAGCCTCAGTATTTACCTACGTGTCTGATATGACACGAAATGTTTAAAACAAGGAGACCCTTCTAAATTGTTTCCAAAACGGCGGAACGTACATTTCAAACAAAGGTATATATGTATATAGTTATTTTCTTATGATAGACGTCCGCCACTGTGCAGTGTTATACGCGTTGCACAGCGACTTAAAGAGACTTGGCATGCATTTCCTTCAGATACTTACAGATATAGATTCGATATTTACATGTATAGTTTCGAGTTATGTCATATTGGTTTTGATTTGGATTTGGCATTGATATCTTCTCCATGACTCCGATGATTGCGGGATGCTTGACGGAGTTTTGATTTGAGTTATATGCTCATTTTTCAAGCGCATGCGCATGCGCTGCGCTACGATTTGTTTTATGTATTTACAATTTCGGAGCCCCGACGACTTGATGGGTTTTCTTAGATGTTTTAGAATTTGGGGGAGTTTGAATTTAAATTCGGGGACCGAATTTCTTTAAGGGGGGAAGATTGTAACGTTTTGAAAATCGTTTCGGTGAAATTTCGAAAAAAATCGGTAAAATAAGGGGTTTTTTGTAAAAAGTCAAAATACAAATATCTTATTATAAAAATTAAATATACATATTCTAGCTATGTAATTGATATTATTTGGTGTTTATTGAGCCGCTGGTGAAATTTCAAATTTTCTGAAAAAAATATTATTTTATTATTATTTTAAGCCGTCACTAATACATTTAATTAGGGAAAATTACAAATTGGAATGAGTTGAAACAAATTTTGTGCATCATAAAACATTAAATAAAATTTTATCATGTGGTTTTTGGAACAAAATCATTTGCCAAAACGGTTTAGAAATTATTGAAGAAAAAAAAGGCTTTTTTTTTAGCGTAAATGGATGTTTGGGGTATTGTATTTATCATTTTTCATCACCCCACACCCACACACCCCCATTCACTTCTCCCCATGGCTGAATTAAGCAGCCACCATCTTTTTCCCCACTTGAATTTCATAGGAAATGAAATGAAAGAAAAGAAATTGGATAAATTAGTTAGACTTTTGACTTTGCTTTGATCTTGACTTTCTCCCCCCACTTTCTCTACCCCCCTCTCTCTCCTCTCCCCCTCCCATTCCAGCCGACCCCCCCTCTCCTACTGCAGCAACAACCCCCCCATTTCCCTTCTCTTTTCTCTTCAAAACTTCATCAAAAATTGCCCCAAAATCCATCAAAAAAATCCCAAAACCCAAATCCGACTCCTACCTATTTTAGCTTAGCCCGTATAGCATGGATCCTTGTGAAAAGAGAGTATTTTGGAGGGCCATGGATGCTTGTGGATCTTCAAATGTTTTTGGGTATAATTCTAAACTTTTTGCTTAGTTGTTACTTAATTTCTTAAAGCTAAGTTAATTAAGTGTTAATTTGGGTTATGTGAGTTTAATTGCATGATTAAAAATTTTAAGTTAGGGTTTGTTGTGGAAATGAGTTGTGTTTGATTGTGTATGGTTTAGTGAGGTGGATTAACATATTTAGTTTTGTAGAAAACTAATCTAGTTGTTAATTACAAGTTGTTATTTGAAAAATGTCCAAATTAAGCTTTTTGTTGCAAACTAGTTTTTTTTGATTTAATTCGAAATATGAGATTAAAAATATGGTTAGGGTTTTTATCATATTATTAACTTTATTAAGTGTAGTTTAACACTTTAGTTCATGGAAATCCAACCTAAATTGTAGTTTGTGCATTTTTGCTATGAAATTGTTAAAAAAGGTATTTTGTAAACTAGAATATTAGGGTTTTTGGAATTTAATGAGATTAAATTCAGGAAATTGTTTCTATGACTTATTTAAGATATTTAATAAGTATATTGGCCGCTACATTCATTTAAACATCATGTTTTGTACAAAAACAGCGAATTGTGCTTGCTAGATTTTCGGAAAAACTACTTTTTAAGTGAAATTGGGGTTTTTGGGAATTGTAAGCTATTTTATATTATAATTAGTGCTTGTAATTGTGCAAATGAGTGTGATTGGGTTTTTCTCGATGGTTTGACGTTTGTACATCGACATCGAGGGTTGGTTTGACTATTCTTGCATGCGTAGGCGATAGGTTTGGACCTACGCGTGATACGCGTGCCGATTTGATTTTCGTATGCCGTTTCGATTTCGAATTTAGTTTTAATGTGATACGGTGCGTTATGATATGTAGGTACCCCATGTGGATTTCGAGACGACAAGCAAGCGCGTGGCGACGTCGGCACCGGCTAGCGAGGACCAGGTGAGTAGATTTATATCTACGGGGAGAAGTCGGGTGGATGGCGTATAGCACCCCCGCAGTCCATGGTGATGTATACGGATGCGTATACACACCAACAATTTATGATATGTTGTTAGGATTTATTATTGATGATTTTAGATGGGTATTGGTGTTGGATTGGTGCATGGTTACGAAACCTTAGGTAGTGGGTGCACTACACTTACACATACACACATATACATACTTGCATACATTCCTTATTTCATATGTGCGTGTATGGGAATATATATATTATGTGTTCACATGGGTATGGGACTATGTGTTCATATACTGGATTTGAGGATAGTATTTGGAATTTGAGATGAGTCGATGAGATTGGGCTTGAGGCCAGGAGATCGGTGACGTGATTTGGTTCGTATTGAGATACGACATGATGTTTTAGCGGGTCTTCTGACGTAGTAATTCTTACACCCGCATGCATACATAGATGGCATCAATATTGTACTAGACGTAGGACATTATTCCGGATCATGATATTTGATAAAGAAGATACCAAATCAATAGTGTGATTGATGTGACTTTGACCCGTACCCAGATTTGGGGATGCCGTACGACGGATTTACGTACGAGCTATATATTGATGATTGATCCGCACTCTTGACTTGGGATGTCTGATTATAGATATGGTATCGGATATGATATTATTGAGGCGGGATCACCGACTAATATATATACAGGTATGTATATACATCAACTCAGATGTTAGGCGGTTTCCTTACCTGTAGTCCAGCTGGTTAGCTTAGCCCTTTAGTTTAGTTTAGTTGTTAGTGTTAGTGTATATGCCCTAGAGGCTATTACTGTATCATACTAGTTTGTATATTACTTAATGGAAGCTTGGGATATTCACCTTGTATATACAATCTTACTCAAAATAGTAGTATGCTACTTGGTTTGTTTCTACTTCAATGTGTACATGTGTTTATTTTTGTATATCGCCTATACACATTAGTGGAGCCCTTAGGATCTTTGCTTGATTACCAGCGATGTGATGGCCGTCACACTAGTGGGGCTGGGTAATCTATAAGCACATCCTTATGCAGGTCCCTGGTCGCAGGACTATCGAGACAGGGCATCGATACTCCGGAGTAGACCAGCGCATGCGCTTCTCATCCCAGTGTGGGAGACGGTCAGTCCCACAGCCGTCAGTACGTCGTACTTGAGATAGTATGCGGGTGCTCGTTAGGTTACGGGTACACTGGACAGGACTCGTCGGGAACTGACTAGTTGGTATTATGCCTATCGTCAGTTATCAGTTCCCAGGTGACATGAGTACAGCTTAGTCCGCTGACTTGACACTGTCACTTCGCCTCGAGTGTGTTCCCACTGTACTTTGATCACTACCCTACCACGGCTCAAAAGAGTCGTGCAAACAGGTAGTGGTTGGGTGCAGTCCCGAAGCACTTGGAGGCAGTGACGGTTAGACAGGATTCGTCTCTCCCGGTATTGGGGGTTGACATCGCGCTGTGTCTAGGAGAGCCATTACACGAGTAGTCCCTGGCCAGGGCAAACGAGATATACTGGTAGGTTTCCAGTGTTATCTCAGGGTGTTTTGGGCTTCGCTCCGGCACGACTTGTACCGCTATTGGGGGACTGACGTTTACCGCCCCCTAGGCCCGCCATGCGATGTATCAGACGAACAGACCGGACTGTACGGAGAATGTCACACTCAGGCTCAGTAGGAGTTCAGATGGGTTTCGCCTCGTCGGTCTTCTTGTCGGCATTACCTGGGGACCGTTACGCACAGCTAGTGCCGCTTTCGGTCTGTGGTTAAACCCACTGCCAGCGTAGTGTCGAGTCTTTAGAGTCCCACACAGAAAGCTTTTCGCCTTTAGGCAAAAGAGTAAAGGTCGCATGGTATTGCGACAGGTCGCATGGTTTTGCGACAGGGTTCGGTCACATCCGTGTACTTGTGCATGTACAGTGTACGGACAGTTTACACTAGCGGGCTTTGATTTAAGCCGGATCCTAGTGTACCTTATGGGATTGGATTTATCCAGTTTGCATTCGTGTTCCTCGGAACGCGGATGCGGGGGTGTATGCACAGTTGACAGGGAGGCAGAGGCAGCGGATTCTCATTAGGGTTGTTGACAGTTGACCGTTGACTATTTGACTTTTTGCTCAACCCTAATGAGAATATGATATGTGATTAACTATTATATTAATTAAGTATTATGGTGACTTGGTTGTTGACTTTTGTTGACTTTATTGACTTCTTGACTTTTGTTGACTTGTTGACTTTGTTGACCGGTTGACTAGGCTTGACTAGTTGACCATCATGATAACCATGGCTATCATTTCATGCCAAAGACTTTTACTTGCTTGCTTACTTGTGTAAAATGAGTGCATGATATGATATGGTTATGGTTGCTTCAACCATCACATAAGACTTTTTTGATATGATGAGTTATGATTACTTTGGATTATGAGAGGGTGAGAGACAAAAGACTTGCTCATTCTTTCTTGCTCATTCTCTCTCTTGTTCTTGAGCTCTCCATTTTGCTCTCACCCTCTCGCTTTTGCTCCCTCTCTTTAATTTATGGTTCTCTTGTCTCATGAGTTGAGAATCAAGAACCATAGATAAAATCCCATTCTAATTCTTCTCTACTCATTCTAGTTCACTAGGTTTAGCAAACCAAGTGAACTAGTTTCTTCAAAGAACGAAGAAGGAGCTAAAGGTTGGAGCTTTCAGGTGGATCTATCTTCGGCGTACGGAGACGACGAGAAGAAGCCATCGGACCACCATCGGAGCTTGAAGACGAAGGAGTTCAAGACAAGATAGGTATAACCCCCTAACCGAGTAGCTAGAAACTCATAGTTAGGTTGTTAGATAGATGTTTAACCAAGATCCGGGTTATAGGTCCATGTTACCATCTTTAAGAAAATCGTTTTTTACCAAACTCCGCATTCCCGAAAGTACCGGGAGAGGTAGCATGGACTTACAGTGGTATCAGAGCCTAGTTAAACTCTATCTAGCATGTTAGTAAGTAACTAGAAGATCGATCAACGAAAAAGTCCCGAAACGAACCCCGGAATTTTAAACTTTCTTTCGATTTTAAAAGTGCTGGAAAACTTTTTCGAAATACACCAAAAATCGACTCAAGCTTTTTTAAAGAAACTGCAAAAATTTGGGCCCCTGACTCGATCAAAGAGCCGCGGTTCCGCGGCGGGAGCACGCTCCCGCCGCGGAACCGCGGCCGAGTTGACTCGGTCAAGGGTTTTCTTTTTTGCAGTTTGCTTATTGGGGTATTTTGGGAATTTTGGTTCATGTATTTTCAACCCAGATTTTCCAGAACGAAAATTTTATTTTGGGGTCCCGAAAATCCGTATTTTTGATCGAACTTCTAAAAGACTTAAGCTAACGGGTTTTCTGTAATGTGATATTTGTATTGAACGTTTACTAATCGCTATATGTCGATTAGTGGGGGTTATACAAATCTGTGATCTGTAATGTGCTGGAATGTGTATATGAATATGTTGGATTGTCGCGGGTGAATAGCCGGGGGTTGTGAGACGAGAGTTTTCTTTTCTTTCAATTCTTGTAAATTTGTAAATTGATGTAATAATTATTTGTATGGCCGCACAACCGGGTCGGGGTTGTAGCCGTCATTGTATAATTTCTTTTTACTGTTTTTGCTCCTAGGATAGACCCATGGAGGGGGTGCACAAACTACCGGGTATGCCGAAGTGTCGAGTGGCCTACTCATGGAGATGAGGGAGGTAGCTACGCTTCGGGTACTTGGCGGGTAGTTTGCCGCACCCGTAGGGGTCTTGGGTGGGGTATTGGCTATTCACCACGACCGTGTAATCTGTCTTTCGTTACAGGCTCGTACGAATTACAGATTCCTAGTATATCCAATGTATTCATCTGTGATCTGAAATGTTTATCATTGCAGTATATCTATATATGATATTATTTAGGCGTTGCTTATGTTTTACAGACGCGCTAGCCCAGCCCCCGCTCTGTCGTTAGTTAAGTAACCTAACGGGTAATGACGGGGCCCAGTGGCGAATGCGAATGGCATAAGCGTACGTCATATTTTGATTGTTTTCTGCAATGGTAGGATTAAATGATGGGACGCATTAAAAAAACTAATGCAAGAATATCACGCATTAAAAGAACTAATGCAAGATAATAAACCAAGTTAAAGTCGTTGGAACACTTTCGAAAAACCACTCGGTTCTTTTCAAAACCAACTTTTAAATACGGAGCTTGAGCCACTCCTTTTAAAAGCTATCTCGTTCCATCGACCAAATCAAGTTCACTACGTTCACGGTTTTGCCAAAACCATTCGTAGCCCTCCGTCGTTTCGTATGAATATTCAATAGTATTCAAGCTGTGTTTGTTGACCTTCGTCAAGGCATAGTGATTGGTAGCTGTTGGGTATTCATATGTAGCATAGATAGATGCGTTGGTTTGGGACATTCGCATTACCTTGTTGACCTTCGTCAAGGGTACATACGGGTGGATTCAAATTAACCTGGAGAACGACGGGTAGAACTTGACATGTGACTTATGATTTGTTGGCCAAAGTCAAGGTCATAAGAGCATGGGGCAAAAATCCACATCGGGAGTTTCATAAGTACTGAAACTTGCTAGATTTGCATACCATTTGGAGTGTGATGATTCTGGTAGGATTCCTTCAGTTTCGTCACGCGATGATATCTGGATCCCGATCCTACTGTGAGTATATGCTACTCCTCGGGAAATTTCTCACTAATCGATCAATGCTATAAACCTAGTAGGTGCCTAGAAAGGTGTTAGCGGGGCTACGCCCCCAGGGAAAAGAGGTTCTATAATTAAGGAACTTCGCGAAAGCGTTGGAAAACCTCCCTCGAAGTACCGACACCGGCCTGGCTGAACGGTTAAGCAAGTATTGTACGGTGGGATTGATCCCGACTAATTCTTCCTTTATGGTTTGAGGAGGGATTCGAGAAACAGTGGGAGCCATCCTGTTTAGACAAATTAAAAACCACTCTAAACTTGCAAGAGCATCATGCTGAGTGTTTCTTCTTCTCTCTCCTAATTGCAGCGACCAATCAACATGACTGGACTTAAGTTACTCCTAGATAAAAACAAACTGACAGGACCAAACTACAAAGATTGGCTCAGGAATGTCAAGATAGCAATCACTTACGACAAGCTGGGGTATCTTCTTACCACCAAAGCTCCCCCTGTCCCTGGTCCCACTTCCAGCGTCGCGGATAAGGAAATCCGCAAGACTTCGGAGATTGATAGCGCGAAGGCCAAGTGCCTCGTACTTGCCTCGATGGACAACGAACATCAGAGGAGGCACGAGAATATGGACCTTGAATCCATATTTCTCCATACAAAAGAACTGTATGGAGAGCAATCACGTATCGCAAGATACAAAGCGTCGAAAAAGTTGTTTTCGGCAAAGATGGCCGTCGGATCATCGGTAGCCGAGCACGTGCTAAAGATGATCGGCTACATTGAGGAGCTCGCGGACCTAGGGACCACATTGGAGGCTGAACTCTATACGGATATAGTTCTCCAGTCCCTTCCTTCCACTTACGCCCAGTTCATACTGAACTTCAACTTACAAGAAAAAGAGGTTGAACTTTCAGAGCTCCTCAACATGCTGAGGAGCGCAGAGGGCACCCTACAGAATGGTAGGGATACATCCACTTTGTTTGTAGGAGGATCATCTTCTTCTAGGTCCAAGGCGAAAGCCAAGGGAAAGAAGAAGAAGGCCCCCGCCAAACCAAGGGGCGGTGTTAGTAAGGTGTATACGAAGGGAAAAGGTAAAGCAACAAAGATAGCGGGGAAGCTTGTGGATAAGGAAGAATGCTTCTATTGTCATAAGAAAGGACACTGGAAGAATGATTGCAGGGCCTGGAAGGCCAGAACACAGGAATTGAAGCAGGTTGCAGCTTCAGCTTCAGGTGTGTATGTTATTGAAAACTGTCTTTCAATAAACTCTACTTCCTGGGTATTGGATACCGGATCAGGATCTCATATCTGTAATTCTTTGCAGGCGTTGAGAAACCGTAGGGTTTTGAAGGCAGGTGACATGACCCTCAGAGTTGCGAACGGAGCTAGCATGGATGCTAAAGCCGTGAGGGACTATCACCTGGGAATGTCAGATGGACATGTTTTGGTTTTGCGTAATTGCTTTTTTGTACCCAACGCAACTTGTAATATCATTTCTGTATCTTTAGTTTCTAAAGAAGGTTATGAATTTGCGTTTGTAAGTAATGTTGTAAACATTCACCTTAATCAAGTTTTGATTGGGTCAGGTACATTGAGTAATGGTATATACGTGTTAAACCAACCACAGATTTTTAATGTCCAGAATACACACAAAAGAAAGTCTCCAGAAAGAAATCAGACTTTCTTATGGCATTGTAGACTGGGTCACATCAATGAGAGAAGGTTGACTAAGTTACATACAGAAGGATATTTGAATGCGTTCGAATATCAATCGTATGCCACTTGTCAATCCTGTCTCAAAGGAAAGATGACAAAGACTCCGTTTACTGGACATGGAGTAAGAGCGAGCGAGCTCTTGGGACTCGTACACAGTGACGTGTGCGGTCCAATGTCTACACATGCCCGAAGCGGACATTCTTACTTCATTACTTTTACGGATGACTTCTCAAGGTACGGTTATGTCTTCTTAATGAAACATAAGTCCGAGGCCTTTGGAAAATTCCAGGAGTATAAGAATGAAGTAGAGAAACAGACCGGCAAAATTATTAAGATTCTAAGATCGGATCGAGGTGGAGAATACTTAAGTGCCGAATTCCTGAATTACTTAAAAGAGAATGGTATTCTCTCTCAGCTTACTCCTCCATACACTCCGCAACTTAACGGTGTATCGGAGAGACGGAACCGAACCCTATTGGATATGGTTCGGTCCATGATGAGTAACGCTGAGTTACCGCGATCATTCTGGGGATATGCGCTAGAAGCAGCTGCGTATCTCTTGAACAAGGCTCCCACCAAGACTGTGCCTACCACCCCATATGAGATGTGGACTGGGAAGAAACCCTGTCTTAAGTATCTCAAAGTATGGGGATGTCCAGCTTTTGTAAAAAAGCAGCATGCGGACAAACTTGAGGCACGTTCAGTACAGTGTAAGTTTGTGGGATACCCAACGAACTCCAGGGGGTATCTTTTCTATTCCGCCGAGGAACAAAAGGTTTTTGTTTCTCAGCATGCCCGCTTCTTGGAAACTGAGTTTTTGGAAACCCAGATAAGTGGGAGCACAATAGAACTGGAAGAAGTTCCAGAACCACAGACTGTTACTGAAAGCTTAGTGGAACCAGAGGGTTCAACAGGACAGGACATTCCTACGCCGCTCCGCAGGAGTAGTAGGCAGACTCATCCGCCCGAGAGATACTGCGGTTTTCTCGTAGACGGGGATAGAGAGGATTGCATCATAGACTATGATGAGACTACTAGCTTCCAGCAGGCCGTTCAGAGCGTTGACTCAGTGAAATGGCTGGATGCAATGCGGACCGAAATGGAGTCCATGTACACCAACAAGGTATGGACGTTGGACATTGCTCCAGACGGGGTAAAACCCGTAGGATGCAAGTGGATCTTCAAAAGGAAGATTGGTGTAGATGGACAGGTTGAGACCTATAAAGCTAGGCTGGTAGCAAAGGGTTTTCGTCAAAGACCTGGCTTGGACTATGACGAAACCTTTTCTCCAGTAGCCATGCTGAAATCCATTCGGATCCTTCTTGCCATTGCTGCCTTCCACGATTATGAGATTTGGCAGATGGACGTAAAGACAGCTTTTCTAAATGGAAATTTAGAGGAGTGTGTCTATATGGACCAGCCAGAGGGTTTCATTCAGAGTGGGAGCAGCGGAAAGGTGTGAAAGTTGCTTAAGTCCATCTATGGACTAAAGCAGGCATCGCGGAGTTGGAACATCTGCTTTGATGAGACGGTCAAAGAATTTGGCTTTATCAAAAATCCAGATGAACCATGCATCTATAGTAGATTTGTAGCGAGAACTGTAGTATTCCTCGTTTTATACGTGGATGACATTCTCTTAATAGGAAATGACATTCCTATGCTACAATCTGTCAAGGGGTTCTTGTCACACAGGTTCTCCATGAAAGACCTGGGTGATGCCTCGTACATTCTGGGTATCCGGATCTACCGTGACAGATCCAAGAGGATATTAGGACTTTCACAGTCCAGGTACATCGACACCATACTGAAGAGATTCAGTATGGAAGATTCCAAGCGCGGTAACCTACCGGCTTGTCACGGGATCACCCTCTCTAAAGAGATGTCTCCCAAGACTGATTTGGAGAGGGATCGCATGTCTATTATACCCTACGCTTCTGCGGTAGACTCAATAATGTATGCGATGTTGTGTACCAGACCGGATGTAGCTTATGCACTGAGTGTGGTAAGCCGGTATCAGTCAAACCCTGGGGAGAAACACTGGATAGCGGTAAAGAACATTCTCAAGTACCTGAGAAGGACTAAGGAGATGTTCTTGGTGTATGGCGGAAGGACCTCCAGATCGAGGCCTTTGCTGACTCCAGCTTCCAGAGTGACAAGGATGATTCCAAGTCCATGTCGGGTTTTGTCTTCACCCTCAATGGAGGGGCGGTGTGTTGGAAGAGCTCCATACAGGAAACCGTTGCAGACTCGACGATGGAAGCGGAATACATCGCTGCATCTGATGCCGCAAAAGAAGCTGTCTGGATGAGGAAGTTCTTGAAAGAACTTCAGGTGGTTCCGTCCATTGTTGATCCAATACCTCTGTATTGCGACAACAACGGGGCTATAGCTTTAGCGAAGGAACCCAGGTCCCATCAGAGATCCAGGCACATCTTGAGGCGGTATCACCTGATCAGGGAGATCGTGGATCGCCAGGAGATCGAGGTTCGGAGGGTCGCTTCAGAAGATAACACTGCAGATCCATTCACCAAGGCCCTGCCACAGACTCAGTTCGAGCGGCTGATCGAGATGATAGGTCTTCGATACGCCAGTACATGGCCTTAGTGCAAGTGGGAGATTGTTAGTGTATATGCCCTAGAGGCCATTACTGTATCATACTAGTTTGTATATTACTTAATGGAAGCTTGGGATATTCACCTTGTATATACAATCTTGCTCAAAATAGTAGTATGCTACTTGGTTTGTTTCTACTTCAATGTGTACATGTGTTTATTTTTGTATATCGCCTATACACATTAGTGGAGCCCTTAGGATCTTTGCTTGATTACCAGCGATGTGATGGCCGTCACACTAGTGGGGCTGGGTAATCTATAAGCACATCCTTATGCAGGTCCCTGGTCGCAGGACTATCGAGACAGGGCATCGATACTCCGGAGTAGACCAGCGCATGCGCTTCTCATCCCAGTGTGGGAGACGGTCTGTCCCACAGCCGTCAGTACGTCGTACTTGAGATAGTATGCGGGTGCTCGTTAGGTTACGGGTACACTGGACAGGACTCGTCGGGAACTGACTAGTTGGTATTATGCCTATCGTCAGTTATCAGTTCCCAGGTGACATGAGTACAGCTTAGTCCGCTGACTTGACACTGTCACTTCGCCTCGAGTGTGTTCCCACTGTACTTTGATCACTACCCTACCATGGCTCAAAAGAGTCGTGCAAACAGGTAGTGGTTGGATGCAGTCCCGAAGCACTTGGAGGCAGTGACGGTTAGACAGGATTCGTCTCTCCCGGTATTGGGGGTTGACATCGCGCTGTGTCTAGGAGAGCCATTACACGAGTAGTCCCTGGCCAGGGCAAACAAGATATACTGGTAGGTTTCCAGTGTTATCTCAGGGTGTTTTGGGCTTCGCTCCGGCACGACTTGTACCGCTATTGGGGGACTGACGTTTACCGCCCCCTAGGCCCGCCATGCGATGTATCAGACGAACAGACCGGACTGTACGGAGAATGTCACACTCAGGCTCAGTAGGAGTTCAGATGGGTTTCGCCTCGTCGGTCTTCTTGTCGGCATTACCTGGGGACCGTTACGCACAGCTAGTGCCGCTTTCGGTCTGTGGTTAAACCCACTGCCAGCGTAGTGTCGAGTCTTTAGAGTCCCACACAGAAAGCTTTTCGCCTTTAGGCAAAAGAGTAGAGGTCGCATGGTATTGCGACAGGTCGCATGGTTTTGCGACAGGGTTCGGTCACATCCGTGTACTTGTGCACGTACAGTGTCCGGACAGTTTACACTAGCGGGCTTTGGTTTAAGCCGGATCCTAGTGTACCTTATGAAATTGGATTTATCCAGTTTGCATTCGTGTTCCTCAGAACGCGGATGCGGGTGTGTATGCACAGTTGACAGGGAGGCAGAGGCAGCGGATTCTCATTAGGGTTGTTGACAGTTGACCGTTGACTATTTGACTTTTTGCTCAACCCTAATGAGAATATGATATGTGATTAACTATTATATTAATTAAGTATTATGGTGACTTGGTTGTTGACTTTTGTTGACTTTGTTGACTTGTTGACTTTATTGACCGGTTGACTAGGCTTGACTAGTTGACCATCATGATAACCATGGCTATCATTTCATGCCAAAGACTTTTACTTGCTTGCTCACTTGTGTAAAATGAGTGCATGATATGATATGGTTATGGTTGCTTCAACCATCACATAAGACTTTTTTGATATGATGAGTTATGATTACTTTGGATTATGAGAGGGTGAGAGACAAAAGACTTGCTCATTCTTTCTTGCTCATTCTCTCTCTTGTTCTTGAGCTCTCCATTTTGCTCTCACCCTCTTGCTCTTGCTCCCTCTCTTTAATCTATGGTTCTCTTGTCTCATGAGTTGAGAATCAAGAACCATAGATAAAATCCCATTCTAATTCTTCTCTACTCATTCTAGTTCACTAGGTTTAGCAAACCAAGTGAACTAGTTTCTTCAAAGAACGAAGAATGAGCTAAAGGTTGGAGCTTTCAGGTGGATCTATCTTCGGCGTACGGAGACGACGAGAAGAAGCCATCGGACCACCATCGGAGCTTGAAGACGAAGGAGTTCAAGACAAGCAAGGTATAACCCCCTAACCGAGTAGCTAGAAACTCATAGTTAGGTTGTTAGATAGATGTTTAACCAAGATCCGGGTTATAGGTCCATGTTACCATCTTTAAGAAAATCGGTTTTTACCAAACTCCGCATTCCCGAAAGTACCGGGAGAGGTAGCATGGACTTACAGTTAGATTAGATTCGATTCTTACCTATTTCAAAAACTAGCGAATCGTGGGTATTTTAAAAGACAGCCCAAGGGATCCTACGGATATTTCAAAAGACGTATCTTTTCATAAAAACACCGTAGCCCCTATTTTCAAAACCCCATGATTCATGTTATTTCAAAAGGCACCATTTGTAGGACTTATATTAGATTAATGCAGGTTAGTTACGGTTGCGTCTAGTATTCAGCTCCCGTGTATTATTATGGTTCGCTTTGCATCGCATACTTATATTATAATTTCTTATTGCATTATTAATATCATGCTGTTAGAACACCAGCACCATTACCGATGACGCGTATGTACCACGTACACTTACTTGCCGGCTCACACACATCTTCATCGGTAATTGACATGTCACGAACACTTTAGAAAATACTATTTCATTTGACATAGGTTGTTAGCTAATAGTTTAGACATGATATTAGTGTACTTGCCTTATATGCTGGTTAGACATTGTAGTTATTGCCTACTACTTCATGCATGTTATTATTCACTGTTGTGTCGCATTCATGGATTCTCATGCCTATATTCACTGTTTACATGCTATTGATGACTTGGATTCGGATTTCATGAGATTTCTTGGATTTGGAGGAGAACCGCAAAAACATAAATAAACCTTTTCTCCCTTTTAAAATAAAAAGTGCGGTTTTCCCATGATGTATGAGTCGTCCACCATGAGTTTGCTGATGGATTTCGAGACCCGATTCGAGGAGTGGAGGAACCGTTTCGGGTACATGGTGGGCCCGGTATGGTACCCCGGGGCAAGAGGAATGTGGTGTTGACGTTGAGCCTGGCTGGGGAGCACTACCTACCGGTGATTTTACCCGACGTGTCGGATATCCGGAGGATACCGTCGTGGTCTTGAGATGGATGGTAGGGGCCGGTCTGGACTGACGTCGCCCTAGATATTGTGATTGAGACATTGAGATTTCGAGATTTTGAGGTACAGAGACTGTGATACAGAGATATCGAGATATTGGGATTACGTTTTGTGCCGATGCTAGGCACTGTTTTATGCTGATTTCATTATGATACCTCATTTTAAAAATACAAAGGAAATCTCACTAAATTATGAAAACAGTTCTTCATTTACATGTATTCTGTTTTCATGCATTCATACCTCATTCATATGATATATTGCTACCCTTGGGCACTGACACGGGTACATGAGATTACACTCGTGTTAGATATTTACCCTAGCCTTGTTATAGGCTGCTGGTTATACATTTTTGAGGATGTATATTGATCGTATGACCTAGGATTGCGTCATACATGCGATTTCTATTCGTAGATGTTTTTCTATTCACGAGTTGGCAACTCACCCCCGTTGTGCCCCAGTTTCTTGCAGGTTTGCCGTACATGTTTCATTACGGCTTGCGGGCATAGTTTCCTTCGGGTGATTTGCTAGTAGGTGGGTTTACTTGTATCGTACCCCCATTTTATATCTTGTATTTTATTATTCGGTTGTATCTAGAAGTTCCATCAACCAAACATGTAATTATTTCAGAGATAGAGACCAGTGTTGTTTATTCTTTCGACCTTAGAGTCGCTCGTTATATTTCTGGTGGTTTTGAGTTTCCTTTTGAGTTTTTGATCCTTGCCGTTGGCGTTGTATATTATATTGCTTGTGTGGTTGTGACCGTCGATTGACGAAGAGCTAGCTCCCGCTTGGGGATGCCTTTTATTGATTTCGTATACTATTCATGTTGTATCCCGTTTGGGGGCCAGTATTTACAAAGGAGACTCTGCCGAAATTTTCAGTAAATTTTTGATGTTTAAAAACCGCATAATTCGGCTTATGCTATTGAAACTACTTGCTTTAAGTTGGTTTTTCCTGCACTCTACTACTTTTCTTGGTTTGGATTTCTGGGTTTTCGGTTTACTTAGATTACGTACGCCTCGAGACGTTCGTAGTTTAAGTGCCGGTCATGTTCCGTACTTTCGGATCGTGACATCATCAACGTAAGTAAATATGCGCATCCCAATTGTCGTTAACATATAGCAACGAAACCAGCGATATCACATATTACACTTACGGTCGCAGAAAAGAAAGTGTAAAAATACAACAGTTAGAATCCGCAACCTCCTTAGACATCGCATGCCTAACAATTATAAACCCCGCATTTTAGTCTCTATATCGAAAACACTTTTCAATATTTAGTCGGGCAATTCAACAAGATTCCCGATATCTTGATCGAATGCTCGTCGCAAAATTTAGTAGACGGCCGCACCCCTGGATGCCTTCGACGAAGTGCACTAAGGAGGAACACCGCTGCCGCGAGCACCCGAACGGATGCTTTTGGCGACGGGGTTCTCCTACAGTCACTTGGTCGGGGCTATGGGGCGTGGCTATCTATTAAGTTTACCCGGCGAGTATCCGCGTACGCTACGTGATTGCGACGGACTTTTGATCGTATCAAAATTCCGTGGCAACCGATCATTTGAGACTAAACTGCTATGTTTATAACATCCAAATTAGTTATCTCATAACTACTTATGGATTCCAAATATTGTATCACATTCCAGATAAATAGACAATGTTAAACTTTCCGATCGAATGATCAAACACCCAAGTTTTCCAAATAGTTCTCAACACTTGAGGGGAGTTTAAAAACATCCATCACATGCCACAGTACCAATGGTCCAGCCGTAGAAGGGTCAAGCCAACGCCTCACATGTGGCAACGCCGTACTGCCCCAAACCCTAAGGTTCATAAGGCAGTTCAAGACGGTCACATAATCGAGTTAAGGTTTGTTGTCTTCTAGAGGGTCCATTGCGTAACTTGCACGATTCAGACGTTCTTAAACAACGGAAAAATCCAACACTTGGAAATTTTCCGGGTCGGGAAAAAGTGAGTTATTGATATCCGTTCGAACTTTTTAACACGTTCTAAATATCCGGAAAACAAAACGAAATTAAATATTCCAATCGAATCAACGATTACAAAATAAACTCCAAAATACTCAACACTTGAGTCAGAATAAAAAATACCCAGAAAGATGCAGGAATAGAAACGGATATTACTGCATAAAGAACCGTCCCCAATACACTTTTCTTGCCGCGTAACCGCCGCTACAAGTGTCTTATTGCCGCGGTTTCACGGCCACGTGGAGGATTTGGGGGCTCATTTTTCATGGTAATTCTTATAATTGCCTGCTGATTTTTTTAGGTATTTTTAATACAGAAAAATCCCAGTTTTGAAAAATTTTCCAGAGAGGGGTTTACTTTGTCAATTCGGAGTTCGTTCGGAGTTTTAACTTCGTATACACGTCGCCTAATGCTCTAGCTAGGCTCTGATACCACTGTAGAGTTACTTGGCACTCTAAGAAGGTTCTACAAGGCATCAACCATGCCCGATTAAAATTTTAGCCGTGCCGAATAACTCTAAACAAGATCTTTGCTAGATAATTAGGGTAAGACATGCAAGTTAAACTCTTTAACACTAAGTGAATACGAAATACAACCTTTGTAGATCGGTCCTTCACTTCTAAAGCTCCTTGTAGTAGTCTCTTCGCTGCGATCATCGAACACCCGGACTCTCGGACGACTCCATGAGAAGAGGCAACGGTATTGCTTGAAGTCTTCGAGGCCGAAGATGATTTACGTCGAGGGAATACGAACTCAAGCTTCTACTTCACTAACCAAAGAATTAGTGAAGCAAACACCCTAAACTAAAGTGCTAGTCTAGTAGAGGATGGTGAAATAGGAAATGGGTACACTTTAGAATTTCTTTTCTCACATTGTTTCTCTCTCTTTTTCAAACCCTAGAAAGAAAATCAAGGAGGAAGAAGATGAGCTCAAAATGAATATGAAAACTAATCAAGAAGGAGAATGAGCTAACCATGGTGAGTGAGTATCATATATTAACTCATGTAGAGACATTACCATGGCTAATTATAGTGGTTAGGTTAGTTAATATCTTAAGTAAAACAAAACTAGTGGACTAAGTCAATGCAACCATAAGCTTCATGAAGCTTCATGCATGTGAGCTCATTATCCATTTGTTTTAGAATTACTTTAGATATTAAAACCTTACCAATATAATTAGTATGGTGTATGTCTCATACACCCATGATAGTTGTATCAACAACCATGATAAAATATGTACACAAATAAATATATATCACATATATATTAAGTTGTGCACAAGTGAGAAAAACGAATGCTTAAGTGAACCAATGTTAGTTAATGTAAATTAGTATATCACATATACAATTATACACTAAATTATTAAATCAACACTTGACTTAATTATCCGGTTATATCTCATATAACCGACTAACACAAAATGTACCAACTTATCAAATCAACACTAGCTTCGATAACCCGGCTATATCACATATAACCGGCCGATACAATAGTCGCAAGAATAGAATACGATATCTCATACACGCATTATTCTCGGTGCCGCACATATCACATATGCGCTCCTATTTCGTTTTGCCTGAGCCAGTAAAACCTCTATGTAGGACTCTAAAGACTCATCAATACGCCGGCAGTAGGTGATGATCATATCAAACACCCATAAGCCGTCAGCGGTACTAGCTGGACGTAACGGCTACCCGGGTATTGAGCGATCAGAAGATCAACAAGCAATCCCGCTCCAACTCTTGCAAAAAACCTGACAGTGACACTACCGTACAGTTCGGTCTCCTCGTCTGATATGTCGCATATCAAGTCTAGGGGTGGTAAACGTCAGACCCCAATAACCGATAAGTCATGCCGATATGAGGCTCATAACGGGTCGAGAAACTACTGGTAACACTTACCAGTAAATCTCTAAACCAGCCCTGGCCAGGGATTTCCCTGTTATGGCCAATCGAGCATAACGCAACATCAACCCCCAATACCGGGAGAGACGAAACCCCTCCTATCGCTCATTGCCTCCATGTGACTCGGGACTGTACCCAAAAACCACCGTTTTGCACGCCCTCTTGGACGTGGTAAGGTGGAAATCAAAGCACAGTGGGAATCACACAAGACTCTATGACGATCTCGGGTCTACAGACTAACCTGTACTAGTGTCATCAGAGAACTGCCATCTGACGTAAGGTATAATACCATCTAGGAGTTCTCGGCGAGTTCGTCTAGTGTACCCAGTCTACACTGAGCACCCGTATATCATCTCTGATGTCAAACACCAATGGATAAGGGATCATCCATCGCCCATTTATATGGGTCGAGAAGCTATACGCTAGTCTACTCTGGTATATTGATGCCCCGTCTCGATACACCCACGACTAGGGACCTTGAAGGATGTACTTATGGACTACCATGTCCCCACTAGTATGATCCGCATCATAGTCCAGGTAGTCAAGTACACATCCTAAGGGCTTTACCAACATGTAAGAGAGAGACAATCAGTGTACACGTTAAGGTAAAGAGTAACCAGATAGCATACTATCATGTCGAGCAAGAAAGTCCTCTCTATATATGTCCAAGCATCCACTACGATATACATCTCATGTATAGTAATGGCCTCTAGGGCATACATATAACTAACAACAACAGTGTCCGTATAAAAGAAAACGAAAATCTCATCAAAATATCCTAATATTTTGAATATATTCATAAACTATCATCAAGTTACGTGCCAAATATCGACACAAATTTTCAATTCTCGCAGGCATCGTTTCTCCGAACGATCCTGACGTCTACTAACACCGGTCGGTATCCTCCAGATATCCACTGTGTTTCTCAAAATATCTCCGGAATCGAGTGTCCTCGCCAGGCTTCCCGCCTCAAATGCGGCTTTCCTTTCCCTCGGTCTCGACCGGGTCCACCATGTATCCGACTGTATACTCCCCCATGTTGGATATAGTGCCCTCAAGGCAATTATTGTAATTGCAGGCAGGCGATTTTGATAATTGAATGAGGACCTATACATGTAAAACGGTCTTACTCAAGATGATAGTATGCTATCTGGTTTGCCTTTATTATTATGTATATACGTTTTGATAAAGCCTGTAGGATTATTGCTTGACTACTAGCATTATGATGGCGATCATATACGTGGGAGCTGGGTGGTTCATAAGCACATCCTTAAATGTCTCCAGTCGAGGGAGTATTGAGACTGGACATTGATACTCCGGAGTAGACTAGTGTATACTTTTTGAGACCCCGACGAGGAGCGGTGGCCGGTCTCACAAGCCATTGGTACTGAGTCACCTAAGATAGTATACAGGTGCTCACTTGAGATAAGTACACCGGACGGACTCGCCGAGAACTTCTAGATGGTATTATACCTATCGTCAGATGGAAGTTCTCTTGTGGCATGAGTACATGTTTGTCCTCTGACCTGAGATTTTCATTTGTCTCGTGTGAGTTCCCACTGTACTTAGATTACTACCCTACCACGGCCCAGAGGAGTTGTGCAAACAGGTTTTAGTTGGGTACAGTCCCGAGCCACATGGAGGCAGTGAACAATCGTCAGAGATTCGTCTCTCCCGGTATTGGGAGTCGATGTCGCGCTGTGTTGGGTCAGCCATCACCAGAAATTCTTGGCCAAGATGGATGGGATTTACTGATGTGATATAAGTAGTTTCTCAGTGGGTGATGAGCTTCAGATCGGCACGACTTATCGGGTTTGCAGGGGTCTGATGGTATCCATCCCTTAGACCCGGTATGCGATTATCTCAGACAATAAGACCGGACTGTACGGAGATTGTCATAAACAGGCTCAGTAGGGGTACAGATGAGTTTGCCCGTCGGCCTTCTTTTTGCTCAATACTTGGATAGCCGTTACGTACAGCTAGTACCGCTGACGTGCTTGTGGTTAAACCCGCTGTCAGCGTATTGACGAGTCTTTAGAGTCCCACACAGAGGGTTTTCCTGTTGGAGATAGTGCCCTCAGAGTCAATTATTGGATCACAGGCACGTGATTGCAATGATTGAGGGAGGACCTATCCCGGCAGGACAGTCTTACTCAAGATGATAGTATGCTATCTGGTTTATCTTTATCATCGTGTACTACTTTAGGTGACCATACAGATCACTATTGCACGTTGATAGATCCCCTAGGATTCTTGCTTGACTACCAGCAGTATGAGGGCGATCATATACGTGGGAGCTGGGGTCTATAAGCACATCCTTAAAAGGTCCCTAGTTGTGGGAGTTTTGAGAATGGGGATCGATACTCCATTAGTAGACTAGTGTATACAGTCGAGACCCCGACGAGGGGCGGTGGCCGGTCTCACAAGCCACTGGTGTCAGTTGGTTCACCTAAGATGTATACAGGTGCTCGTTGGGTTATGAGTACACCGGACAGGACTCGCCGGGAACATGCTAGTTGGTATTATACCTAGTGTCAGATAGCAGTTTCCTGGTGACATGTGTACAGGTTAGTTCATCGACCTGAGATCGTCATTTGTCTCGTGTGAGTTCCCACTGTACTTTGATTACTACCCTACCACGGCTCAAAGGAGTCGTGCAAACAGGTTTTAGTTGGGTACAGTCCCGAGCCATATGGAGGCAGTGAGCGGATCTGCAGGGGTTCGTCTCTCCCGGTATTGGGGGTGAGGTCGCGCTGTGTCTAGGAGAGCCATTACACAAAGCCTTCGGCCGAGGCAGGAGATTTACTGGTAGGTATTCCAGCAGTATCTCAGGGTGTTCTGGGCTTCACTCCGACACGACTTGTACCGCTTTTGGGGGTCTGACTTTTACCAACCCCCTAGGCCCGCCATGCGATTCTCATAGACGAACGGACCGGACTGTACGGATATTGTCACTGACAGGCTCAGTAGGGTGTCAGGATGAGTTCGCTCATCGACGTCCCTTTTTGGTCAATAGCTGGTGGCCCGTCACGTATGGCTAATACCTCTGACGTGCTAGTGGTTAAATCCACAGCCATAGTATTGACGAGTCTTTAGAGTCCCCCACACACAGTTACTCAAGTTTCGGGCGAAACGCTGTAGAGGCCGTATGGAGATATGGCAGGGTTCGATCGGATACGTGCGGTATTGCACGGATCGTGATCGGACGGTTTTTACTAGCCGGCTTTGGCTTAAGCCGGATCCTAGTATTAGACAGTGTAGATTTTGTCTCTTTGCATTTGTATTCAGTGGGAATACAAATGCGGGTATGTATGTACAGTCGCGGGGTTTTCCTGTAATTTATTACGGGATCAGTTTTCTGAAGTTGCCAGTTTGCATTCCGTTTCGGCCGGTTTTCCTTTGTTCATTCCCGGCCGGACTTTTCCGATGGAGGGGGTTATTTGTAGTTGTGCAAATTATCTTTTGTGGAGGTGTTACTTGCATTTGTGGCTTCATGATGGTTCTACCATCATGAGATTCTTTATTAGTCTCTTCCTTTGCATTAAATGAGATTAGAAATTGATATGATATGGTTATCATTGCTTTTGGATGTGGTCACCCCTTTGCTTTTACTACACTTACCTTCCTTCTTGTTTTGATTTTCCCTCCACCATTTCATGATAAGGGGCCAGCCACATTAAGGGGGAGAGAGAGGGGATTCATTTGGTGTGGGAAATGATTCATATCTCATTTTCTCTACTTGCCACAAAACTCATTATCTCAAAAGTTCATAGTTCATTCTATTCCTCCATCAAGGCAACTTCACCCCAAAGAGACATAGATTCTACACTACACCTACAGCACTCTTAGACACGTCGGCTTGCCAACTTCGCGCCCGAGTTGCCTCGGTCAAGAGGTGGGAGCCCGTAAAAGAATTTGGTTACGTGGTGCCCTTTTCGACGAGGAGGCGACGACCGGAGATTCCGCAAGGAGATCGGAGTGGAGATGAAGACCGAAGGACACGGATCGCTCGGTATAACTCTCTCCCCATTCTCTTGATAGCTAGGATTAGGTTAATGGTTACGATCCGGGTATATTGTCCGCGGTAGCGCCGGTTTAAAGTTAAGAAAATTTTTGATTCCGCATTTTGGCCTCGAGTAGACGGCCGGGGCGCTGCCGTGGCACAACATTTCCCGGTCCAGGAAAAATGATATAGTGGTCGTATATTGATATGCGTAGGGTTCCTATTAGGTATGTATGCTAGCCACACGGACTTCAATTGGGTGGATAGCCGGTTTATGATTAAGACGGATTATTAAATCAAGTTTTGATTTAATAATTTACATACATACATACATACATATATATATATATATATTGATATGTATATTTTAGTATTATGTTCATTGTATTTTTCTATCTCTTGGGTATTCGTATTTTGATATGAATATGGGCATGTATTTGCGGGAACGTATTCTTGTATTTATACAAGAATACTTCTAAAAGAAGGACATCTCATTTCTAGGATTTTGTTTTAAAGAAAATATGAAATGAGATGGAAAAGAGAAATGGTGGAGGGTATGGGCAAATGAATTATAAATTCATTTGCAAATACTATTCAAGCATGGTTGTAGTTTTAAAATGGAAAAATTCTTTTAACAAAAGAAAGTAAGCATGCTTGAATGAGAAGAAGTTTTATTCATTCTACCATTTAGCTTCTCTCTCTTCTATGGCTCCTCCTCCTTCTTCTTCATCTTCAACACTCTCATGAGTTGAGAATCATGAAAATTAAGAGAAAGAAAAATGCTAGAACACTCACACACATCACTAAGTATCTTAGAATAGCATCCTAGGATCTTTAGTTATTTCTTTGATGAACTTGAAGCTTGAACTTGGTTCTCTCGGGTGGATCATCTTCGGCGAAGGAGGACCGGCTTGAAAGCACGATCCGGAGCTCTTGAGAGCATACTAGAGTCCAACCCAATTGGAGCAAATGAAGACGCTACAAAGGTTGTAATTTCTATCTTGTTGTAGTGATAGTTTAGGTGTTTGGTTTAGATTCTAGAGTATAAGTTTTTAGTGCCTTCAAAACTTTTGTTTTCGGATTCCGTATTGGCCGCGGGTTAGCAGCAAGGGCACTAATAACTTTCACCCCACTCAGTCCGGATATCATAAGAATCCGCAACCATATATCTCCCCCACTCGGTTCGAAATAGAAATCAAATCAGAAAAACATCAAGCTCATGGTGGGCGTATCATCATATCATAAGAAACCGTAAAATTATAAACGAGATCAATTATTATCAACTATATCATGCAGTGCCTCAAAATCCGTAGAAACATAAATCTCATAAAACAATATCGCATAATAAAACGTAATAACAATGGCAATAAGGTACACTATATCATACAATACATAATGATGAATAACAACAGTCATCTACGATACTAGCAGAGTGCAATAAGATATATGTGACATGGAAAGTTCTAGGTGTGTATGTGGCATGTTAACTACCGATGGGTGTAGGTGTAGTATGTAGGTATGTGCAAGTGCAATATAAACTCATCGGTAATAGTGCAAGTGTCCAACAAGTGTTAAGAAATAGTGTTTAAAATGTATGATTGCTTGCAATACGAATCTAAGTATAGTTATACAAATGAAATGAATAGAAAGCAATTTATCACAAGTTTTAGATTTCGGGCGCTATTCGCCATCCATACAATATCCCCGGTAGATATTTAGTCCACTCACCGGAACAAGTCACGATCTACTCGAATCCGATCACTTCCTTTCCCTTTCTCGCCGCTTCTGAATTCTCTGCGACCGATCTTGATATCAAAATACAACTTTCGTACGTGAGCGGCTAATTTTTTTCCGATACGACGAATATACATATAAAAAGAAAATTAACTCACATAAGTAAAACATGTGATTATCGTGTGCTAATTAGACGTTAAGCTACATAGAACTACTCCGAATCGTCGTAATTAGAGAAACACCAAAACGTGATATGAAATATCCATATCATACGCTAATATATCACACTACGCCTAGTAAACATCTTCTAGATTTTTATATAGGCAATCTGGAAAAAAACTAAGTATACTAGAGACCTTATATAAGACACAGAGAGCCCCAGACAAAAACCCAACACCTAACTCCACTAGAAAACCGCCAGATGCGACCCAAATGAATTTTTTTGGCGGTCGAAACATGGAGGAATGGGCTCGAATTTCTAGGGTGTGTTCTAGGTTTTAAAACAAGCTTCCAGTAGTGTGAGTTTATTTTTGTGAATACTAGAAAGATAGCAGATTCAAATTTAAGGTCAAAATCTTATACTAACCATAAATTTCAGATATCAACTAAGCTATTTGACACTAAAACTCATAAGAAACATAAAAAGGTTAGGGTTTTATCTAACTTGAAAAATTCCACAGAAACTCTAAGCTCAAGGAGTGCACACTTGAAGTTGTGAAGGCCTAGCTTTGATGTTTGGAACAATATCCATAAAGAACTCTAATTTTTCCTTGTGAGATAGTGAAGAACTCGGAAAGTTATGAGATGGAGTGTTGGGGGAAGGCTTTGTTCAGTTTGATAATGCAAAACTAAAAGAGGGTTGTGTTTTGATGGAAGGAGGTATGTGAAGGAAGGGTGAGGTGTGTATAGAGCAAGGAGGAGGTGTATGCTCATGGTGCATCTCATAGTAAGTTGTTTGTGAGGGATAATATTAACATAACATCCACTTAAACCCACCTTGCACTTAAACCCATAACAAATTAAAAACCCTTCTTTGCAATTAAAACTTTTCACCATTAAAAACCTCTTTACAATTAAATATCATTTAAAACTAATTATAATTACACTTAACTACCATAATTTTTTTAAACCTTTATTGTTATTATTTAAAATTTTAAAATAACATTTAAAAATTTCTAAAACTTTACAGCCGCGCTCCGATGTCACTTCCAGTATCGAACATCCTCGCTAGGCTTCCCGTACCTCCCTACGGTCTTCCTGTCCCTCAGAGTCGTACCGGGTCCACCATTTATCCGAAATCGGTTAACCCCTTCCTTGATTCGAATATCTCATCATGAAAATTAAAACTCATGGTGGACGCCAAATCATCATATCACGAGAAAACCGCACTTTGAAAACATAATCCGTTTTATAAAAGAGATCCGCGGTTTCTTAAATTCATAGAAATATCAAATCTATGATATCAACAGAGAATGATTCATTCATGCAACATTTGGCAACTATAACATGTAATTAAACAGACATTAGCATTTTATTAATGAAACATGGTAAATAGCTACTAATACCATCATGAAACATGGTAATACAAATAAACATAGCAATTCTACGTGTCATGGCAGTACTAATGATGTGTAGTGTAGCATGCGAGTCCATGAATTGTGAAACATGAAATCAATAGTATTGTGCTTGTGTTTTATTCAGTGTATCTATTTTAGCAAGTATAGTTATACACTAAGGATGGCATGGTACTCAATGTAATGTATATGACATAAAAATGCGGCTAAATACATGAATAGTGTTTAAAAACCGATACGGAGTTTTATAAAGCTTCTGGTAGTCGGGGGTACTATACGCCATCCGCCCGAGTTCCTACTTGTAAATGTCCCCCTACTCACCTAATATCAATACGTACTAAACGAAGCTCATGAATGCCTTGCCATTCCTCGCCGTGTCAGATGCCTCTGCGACCGATCCTATATAGTTAGCCAAGCGCATAAATAAGAATCGAAACGCAAACGTTGCTACACTTTATTGGATGTTGTAACAACCCTAAACTTTCTGTACATAATTTTTTCAAAAATACAGACATGAATACCTAAGCCTAAGCACAAGTTATAAATTTAATTTTCTTTTGAACAGCAAGAAAGTACTTGTAGCTCATTGGTAAAGCCTTGCACTACTGTGACATAGCCCCTGTGATCGAATCCCCCCAGCCATATATATTTTTAATTGATTTTTCTTTTAATCTTTTAGAAGCCCAAAGGTTTACACGTGTACTACATGTAAAATGAAAAGTCACAAAGAAAACAAACACATGGAAAATGATAAACTAACAGACCCTGACACGTAGCATAAATCCCACACCACGACCCCACAAATCGACCGGCCAAGATTCTATTTGGACCGGCGGCAGCGCCCCCCCGCCCGTCGAGAATGGTCCAAATTTTTGCCCTGGCACCTTTTGGCCTACCCCACTACCCCCAATCTGTTTGATTTCTCTGAAAATTTACAGAGGGATTAAATTCACCTCTTTAACCCATTTTAAATGCATTTTTAATTCTCCAATTCATTACCCTAAACCCTAATTTTCCCTATAAATACCACACTACATTTCACCCCTCCTCATTCAGAAATCCCATACAAAAACTCTCTAAAATTTCCAAGTCCCAAGTTGTGCAAGTAGAGTTAGCAAAGAGCAAGGTTCCGGCGAAATTTCGGGAAGAATCCGGCGATGAAACGACACCCGACAGTTCCAATAGCTCCCCCTCTCTCCTCTTGTTTTATAATCAGTAAGTCCCCACTCCTCTTCTCCATCTCTATTCTAAAACAATCTATTTTCAAAACTCGTCGGAAGCAGAGTTATTCCGGCTTCCGATTCTCTTTTCTTTAAAAATCCATTTTTTTTCTTAATAACAGACCTACAAATTTTTAATAGATTGTTTAGTAATTATTAACAAACACATTAGAATAAGTTTCATCTCAAAAGAATCTATTATGCAACTTTTATCGCATTTTTATGGTTAAATACCATATACTTTACTTTCAACACAATTTAACATATTCCCTTGTATTACCTTTAGAAAACTCATGAGGTAAGGACCAACCTCATCATAACACACATTTTTGACATAGCACGATAACTCTTGGAACATTAGTTTATGAGATAATACGAGTTTACATTTAAATACCATGAACATTCAAAAGCCATTTTAAAAAAAAGTGTATTATTTAATTCCGTGCAATTGCACCTCTATAACCCATTTTGGGGAACCCCGATCGGGATGGTGCGGGTTATCGCACATCCTCGGGCCTAGTAGAGCGAGATGCAAACCTCCGCAAGGAGCATTCGACCTCGATGGAATTTTTAATGCAATTTTTAAGAAAAATATGATTTCTATTTAATAAATAAATTCTATTTTTATAAATATTAGATATATATAAATATTATCAAAATATCTACTTTAAATATATTATATATATATTCCAAGTTTTCTAAATCAAAGGAATCACAAATTTCATGCAACTACCTTTACAATTCAATACCATTCCAATATTACACTAAAAAACCATATACAATGAAATCTAGATTATATCCACTAGAATATTTCACTTTATAAAAATTACAATTATGAAAACCCTAAAGACGATAATTAAACAATTGAGGTGTATTTTGAAAATATATCAAACTATTTTTCATAAACCCCCTCAAGTTATATTAATTTACAATAAGGACCCTAGTAAACATAGGTTTAAGCGGGACCAGTTCTCTTGAGTCTCAGAGAGCCGGAGAATATGGGTGCTTGCCTATCTAAGGTAGACAACCTAAAAACGGTATTATCAATACGGTAATTGTCTTGGAAAAAGACACAAATTCTGCCGTCCATGTGCAGCAGTTACTGATAACTCCAAAACAATCAGGACTTCAATTCTGTTTAAAAGTCTGACTCAGTTCGAGTCATGGTCAGATCTGAAATCAATCTGACCTGAATTCAATTCAAGTATAACTGCAATACAATATGAGTCCATGATTACCAGAATACTATCCATATCAATATGAACATGACCGAACCGAACCATGGATATACTCTGATTACATGATTATCCATTTATATCCATTCTGTTTACTGATATCATGGTTTCGGCAAGTCTTCTATTTACTACAAGGCAATACAATACAATCAGTACAATCAATACAATAAACATTACGGGGTTTATAAAGGGGTAGACTAGCACAAAACATGTTAAAGGTGGTACGAGGTGGTCACTAAAAGATGTAATTGCATCCATGCCGTTGTTCCGTGGTATTATCGACGGAGTCTTGTACTACGGGTTACCAAAGTCCATAGTGTAAGTTGTACTTCTCTCGTATACACTGGCATATTCTGTACCAAGCTACAACAACTACGTTAGTATAAAAAATATAACATTATCTACTTCACCTGTTCTATTCTCTGTCTATTCTTCTCCTTCTTTCTTTGGGACTTACCGAGTGATTGTTCGCTGACGACATTCATATTTCTCTTCTTCTTTAGAATGTTGTCAGGAGGACCCGACTCTGAGGAGTTCGAGACCAGCCAGGAGCACTTGGAGCAGTTCACAGAAGACCCTGAGCATTGACTTTACTTGTACACATTTTATTTTCAGTTCATACCATTGTTTAGGCATTGCATTCCAGACTTGTATTTATATTTCCAGTTGTACTCGTAAAAGAATGTTGAATAAATAAAAGTTGTTGTTCATTTATATTCATGTCTCTTGTGTACATTTTACTTTATATTGCTTAGATACGCTTAACATGTTTACTTCTGAGTAAATACGTCGCGTAACCCGTCGCGTCTCCTTACCGTACATCGGGAAGCGGGGCGTGACAGGTTTTGTTAAAGGCCCATGCAGGTCAGTGATGTATAGAACCCTACCATGCAGGTCAGTTCTACATGGACATGCAGGTCAATTCTGCATGAAGTCCTAAACAATATAACACAAGAATCAGCAACTAAAAACATTCTTTACATTTCATATTCCTTGAATCTTATAATTTCATATACTTTGAATCTATCCTAATCCTATTTTTCTTTCAAGGTTATTGTAACAAATTATGGATTCTCCAAATAATACCAGCACCAACTTCAACAACACACCACCACCTCTACCTCCTACGCCTACCGTTGCTTCAATGAGCAGACGGTACTACTTGAGGCAATCCGAAGCCTCCTGGAAGGACAGCAGCAGCAGACTGCTATATTACTGAACCGTCCAGAAGCGGAAGCACCCGGAGTAAAGCAATTCCGGGCATTGCACCCAAAATAATTTTCGGGGAAAGAGAGCCCTTTAGAAGCTGAAGAATGGGCTCAGAGTATTGAGGATGATCTGGCAGCAACACAAGTGTCAGAGATCGCTTGGGTATGAGTTGCGAAGCTACAACTCACTGACAACGCCCGAGTTTGGTGGAAGGCAGAAGAAAGCCGTCTTGACCAGCCGATCGAATGGAAAATTTTTCGCGACATGTTTGACGCGAAGTACTTTCCAGAGACTGCCCGATTTGACATGGAACAACAATTCATCCATCTACAACAGGGTTTGATATGGACCAAATCATTGGATGAGTATGATGCTGAGTTTACCATGCTCAGTAGGTTCACGACACACTTGATACCGACTGCTGAGATCAGGTCCAGAAAATTTCAGTAGGTGTTAGATCCGGAGATCCATGCTGCCTTAGCTACAGTGGATTTTCCAACCCACGACCTGGCTCTAAAAGCTGCCCGTCAATATGAAGCAGTAGTGAAGATGAAGGGCAGACCTCAATCTGCCGGAGTGAAACGCCCTGCCACTCAGATGGTAGGAGGAGCCTTTTCAAGGCCAACTTTTGAACCCATGAGACTAGAAGAAACAAATAACCGGCCAAGTTCAGATTTTTGCTTCTACTGCAAGAGGGATGGACACCAGTGGAAGGACTGTAGGTGCGCAAAAGGCCCGTGCTTAGTTTGTGGTGCATCCAATCATGGAATTGGAACATGTCCTTATAGACACAACACAGTTCCAACTCACAACACTTATCCGCAGCGGCCAGCTATCCAGGCTCCTGCACCTTGTCTTGCTCTTCCAGCTCCACCTCCACGTGTACCTCCTGCACAGCCTAATCGCCAATTCCTTCAGGCACTGAGGAACATGCCTCGAGGGCAGAGAAACATGCCCCAAGGACAGAGGAATGCGTCTCCAGCTAGGAGGAATGTACCTCGGCGTCAGGCTTTCACATTAGCGGCTGTAGAAGCCAAGACTGTAGACCAAGGTAACACTGGTAATTCCCTCACATCTTCTTCAATCATACCAAGACTTTTGAATACTTTCGTTCTTCCAAATATTTTTATGCACTATCAACAAACCTTTCTTGAATCTGTTACATGTTCTTTTTACAAATTTCGAGAACGAAATTTTTATAAGGAGGGTAGAATGTAACAACCCTAAACTTTTTGTACAGATTTTTTTTCAAAAATACAGAAAGGAATACCTAAGTCTGAGCACAAGTTATAAATTTAATTTGCTTTTGAACAGCAAGAAAGCACTTGTAGCTCATTGATAAAGCCTTGCACTACTGTGACATAGCCCCTGTGATTGAATTCCCTCAGCCACATATATTTTAATTGATTTTTCTTTTAATCTTTTAGAAGCCCAAAGGTTTACATGTGCACTACACGTAAAATGAAAAGACATAAAGAAAACAAACACATGGAAAATGATAAACTAACAGACCCTGACACGTGTCATAAATCCCACACCCCGATCCCACAAATCGACCGGCCAAGATTCTATTTGGACCGGTGGCACCGGGCTCCCCCGTCGGGAATTGTCTAAATTTTTGCCCCTGGTACCTTTTGGCCTACCCCACTACCCCCAATCTGTTTGATTTCTCTGAAAATTTATAGAGGGATTAAATTCACCTCTTTAACCCATTTTAAATGCTTTTTTAATTCTCCAATTCATTACCCCAAACCTTAATTTTCCCTATAAATACCACACTACATTTCACCCCTCCTCATTCAGAAATCTCATACAAAAACTCTCTAAAATTTTCAAGTCCCAAGTTATGCAAGTAGAGTTAGCAAAGAGCACGGTTCCGGCGAAGTTTCGGGAAGAATCCGGCGACGAAACGACGCCCCGACAGTTCCAATAGCTCCCCCTCTCTCCTCTTGTTTTACAATCAGTAAGTCCCCACTCCCCTCCTCCATCTCTATTCTAAAACAATCTATTTTCAAAACTTGTCGGATGCGAAGTTATTCCGGCTTCCAATTTTCTTTTCTTTAAAAATCCAATTTTTTTCTTAATAACAAACCTACAAATTTTTAATAGATTGTTTAGTAATCATTAACAAACACATTAGAACAAGTTTCATCTCAAAAGAATCTATTATGCAACTTTTATCGCATTTTTACGGTTAAATACCATATACTTTATTTTCAACACAATTCAACATATTCCCTTATATTACCTTTAGAAAACTCACGAGGTAATGACCCATCTCATCACAACACACATTTTTGACATAGCACGATAACTCTTGGGACATTAGTTTATGGGATAATATGAGTTTACATTTAAATACCATGAACATTCAAAAATCGTTTTCTTTAAAAAGTGTGTTATTTAATTCCGTGCAATTGCACCTCTACAACCCATTTTGGGGAACCCCGATCGGGATGGTGCTGGTTATCGCACATCCTCGGGCCTAGTAGAGCGACATGCAGACCTCCTCGAGGAGCATTCGATCTCGATGGAATTTTTAATGCAATTTTAAAGAAAAATGTGATTTCTATTTAATAAATAAATTCTATTTTTATAAATATTAGATATATATAAATATTATCAAAATATCTACTTTAAATATATTATATATATATATATATATATTCCATATTTTCTAAATCAAAGGAATCACAAATTTCATGAAACTACCTTTACAATTCAATACCATTCCAATATTACACTAAAATACCATATACAATGAAATCTAGGTTATATCCACTAGAATATTTCACTTTATAAAAATTACAATTATGAAAACCCTAAAGATGATAATTAAACACTTGAGGTGTATTTTGAAAATATATCAAACTATTTTTCATAAAACCCCCTCAAGTTATATTAATTTACAATAAGGACCCTAGTAAACATGGGTTTAAGCGGGACCAGTTCTCTTGAGCATCAGGGAGCCGGAGAATATGGGTGCTTGCCTATCTAATATAGACAACCTAAAAACGGTGTTATCAACTCGTTAATTGTCTTGGAAAAAGACACAAATCCTGCCGTCTATGTGCAGCAGTTACCGATAACTCTAAAACATCCAGGACTTCAATTCTATTTAAAAGTATGACTCGGTTCGAGTCATAGTCAAATCTGAAATCAATCTGATTTGAATTCAATTCAAGTATAACTGCAATACAACATGAATCCATGATTACCAGAATATTATCCATATCAATATGAACATGACCGAACCGAACCATGGATATACTCTGATTACATGACTATCCATTTATATCCATTCCGTTTACTGATATCATGGTTTCGGCAAGTCTTCCATTTACTACAAGGCAATACAATACAATCATTACAATCAATACAATCAATACAATCAATAAAATAAACATTACGGGGTTTATAAAGGGGTAGACTAGCACAAAACATGTTAAAGGTGGCACAAGATGGTCACTAAAAGAAGTAATTACATCCATGCCGTTGTTCCGTGGTATTATCGACGGAGCCTTGTACTACGGGTTACCAAAGTCTACGGTGTAAGTTAGACTCCTCTCGTATACACTGGCATATTCTGTACCAAGCTACAACAACTACGTTAGTATAAAAAATATAACATTATCTACTTCACCTGTTCTATTCTCTGTCTATTCTTCTCCTTCTTTCTTTGGGACTTACCGAGCTATTGTTCACTGACGACATTCCTATTTCTCTTCTTCTTTGGAATATTGTCAGGAGGACCCGACTCTGAGGAGTTGGAGACCAGCCAGGAGCACTTGGAGCAGTTCACAAAGAACTTGAGCATTGACTTTACTTGTACTCATTTTATTTTCAGTTCATGCCATTGCTTAGGCATTGCTTTCCAGACTTGTATTTATATTTCCAGTTGTACTTGTAAAGGAATGTTGAATAAATAAAAGTTGTTGTTCATTTATATTCATGTCTCTTGTGTACATTTTACTTTATATTGCTTAGATACGCTTATCGTGTTTACTTCTGAGTAAATACGTCGCGTGACCCGTCCCGTCTCCTTACCGTACACCGGGAAGCGGGGCATGACAGATATAGTGCCCTCAGGACAATTATTGTAATTGCAAGTAGGCGATTATGATAATTGAACGAGGACCTATACATGTATAACAGTCTTACTCGAAATGATAGTATGCTATTTGTAGGTTGATGTCACACACCCCACAAGGTTTGTGGAGAGGCGGAATTGTTGGAGATAGTGCCCTCAGAGTCAATTATTGGATCACAGGCACGTGATTGCAATGATTGAGGGAGGACTTATCCCGGTAGGACAGTCTTACTCAAGATGATAGTATGCTATCTGGTTTATCTTTATTATCGTGTACTGCTTTAGGTGACCTGACAGGTCGCTATTACACGTTGATAGAGCCCCTAGGATTCTTGCTTGACTGCCAGCAGTATGAGGGCGATCATATACGTGGGAGCTGGTAGTCTATAAGCACATCCTTAAAAGGTCCCTAGTCGTGGGAGTTTCGAGACAGGGCATCGATACTCCAGAGTAGACTAGTGTATACAGTCGAGACCCCGACGAGGGGCGGTGGCCGGTCTCACAAGCTACTGGTGTCAGTTGCTTCACCTAAGATGTATATAGGTGCTCATTAGGTTATGAGTACACCGGACAGGACTCGCCGGGAACATGCTAATTGGTCTTATACCTGACGTCAGATAGCAGTTCCCTGGTGACATGTGTAGAGGTTAGTTCATCGACCTGAGATCGTCATTTGTCTCGTGTGAGTTCCCACTGTACTTTGATTACTACCCTACCACGCTCAAAAGAGACGTGCAAACAGGTTTTAGTTGGGTACAGTCCCTAGCCATATGGAGGCAGTGAGCGGATCTGCAGGGGTTCGTCTCTCCCGGTATTGGGGGTGAGGTCGTGCTGTGTCTAGGAGAGCCATTACACAAAGCCCTCGGCCGAGGCAGGAGATTTACTGGTAGGTATTCCAGTAGTATCTCAGGGTGTTCTGGGCTACACTCCGACACGACTTGTACCGCTTTTGGGGGTCTGACTTTTACCAACCCCCTAAGCCCGCCATGCGATGCTCATAGACGAACGGACCAGACTGTACGGATATTGTCACTGACAGGCTCAGTAGGGTGTCAGGATGAGTTCGCTCATCGACTTCCCTTTTGGTCAATAGCTGGTAGCCCGTCACGTATGGCTAATACCTCTGACGTGCTGGTGGTTAAATCCACAACCATAGTATTGACGAGTCTTTAGAGTCCCCCACAATCAGTTACTCAAGTTTCGGGCGAAACGCTGTAGAGGCCGTATGGAGATATTGTTAGTGTATATGCCCTAGAGGCCATTACTGTATCATACTAGTTTGCATATTACTTAATGGAAGCTTGGGATATTCACAGTTGTATAAACAATCTTTCTCAATATAGTAGTATGCTACTTGGTTTGTTTCTACTTCAATGTGTACATGTGTTTATTTTAGTATATCACCTATACACATTAGTGGATCCCTTAGGATCTTTGCTTGATTACCAGCGTTGTGATGACAGTCACACTAGTGGGGGCTGGGTAATCTATAAGCACATCCTTATGCAGGTCCCTAGTCGCAGGACTATCGAGACAGGGCATCGATACTCCGGAGTAGACTAGCGTATGCGCTTCTCATCCCAGTATGGGAGATGGTCTGTCGCACAGCCATCAGTACGTCGTACTGGAGATAGTATGCGGGTGCTCGTTGGGTTACGAGTATACTGGACAGGACTCGTCGGGAACTGTTGGTTGGTACTATACCTATCGTCAGTTATCAGTTCCCAGGTGACATGAGTACAGCTTAGTCCGCTGACTTGACACTGTCACTTCGCCTCGAGTGTGTTCCCACTGCACTTTGATTACTACCCTACCACGGCTCAAAGGAGTCGTGCAAACAGGTAGTTTTTGGGTGCAGTCCCGAAGCACTTGGAGGCAGTGACGGTTAGACAGGATTCGTCTCTCCCGGTATTGGGGGTTGACATCGCGCTGTGTCTAGGAGAGCCATTATACGAGTAGTCCCTGGCCAGGGCAAGCGAGATATACTGGTAGGTTTCCAGTGTTATCTCAGGGTGTTCTGGGCTTCACTCCGACACGACTTGTACCGCTATTGGGAGACTGACGTTTATCGCCCCTAGGCCCGCCATGCGATGTATCAGATGAACAGACCGGACTGTATGGAGATTGTCACAGTCAGACTCAGTAGGAGTTCAGATGGGTTTCACCTCGTCAGTCTTCTTGTCGGCATCTACCTGGGGACCGTTACGCACAGCTAGTGCCGCTTGCAGTCTGTGGTTAAACCCACTGCCAGCGTAGTGTCGAGTCTTTAGAGTCCCACAAAGAAAGCTATTCGCCTTTAGGCAAAAGAGTAGAGGTCGCATGGTTTTGCGACAGGTCGCATGGTTTTGCGACAGGGTTCGGTCACATCCGTGCACTTGTGCACGTACAGTTTCCGGACAGTTAACACAAGTGGGCTTTGGTTTATGCCAGATCCTAGTGTAGGTTTTGGGGTTGGTTTTATCTCGTATGTATTCGTGTTCCTCGGAACGCGGATGCGGGTGTGTATGCACAGTTGACAGAGAGACAGAGGCAGAGTATTCTCATTGGGGTTGTTGACTGTTGACTGTTGACAGTTGACTGTTGATCATTGACTTTTGCTTAACCCTAATGAGAATAAGATATATGATTAACATTAATATTAATTAAGTATTATAGTGACATGGTTGTTGAGGGGTTGACATTGTTGACTTGTTGACTTTGTTGACCGGTTGACTAGGTTGGACTAGTTGACCATCATCATGACAATGGCTATCATTCCATGGCAAAGACTTTTGCTTGCTTGTTTATTTATGCAAAATGAGTGCATGAAATGATATAGCCATTTTGACTTAAACCATTTACACAATACTTGATTACTATTTTTGTGATGATGGCTTTTGGATTATGAGAGGTGAGAATGAGATAAGTATGGTTCATTCTATCATTTGCTTTCTCTCTCTTGAGCTCTCTCATCCTCAAGCTCTCCCTCTTCCTCTTGCTCTCTCTACCTCAAGACAAACCATTCTCATGTGTTGAGACTCATTGCCTTAGAGATAAAAAGACACCAAAACATTCCTCTATTCATTCTAGTTCACAAGGCCTAGCAAGCCAAGTGATCTAGTTTCTTCAAAGTTCGAAGAAGAAGCCAAAGGTAGAAGCTTTCGGGTGGATCCATCTTCGGCGCAAGGAGACGACGAGGTGAGGCCGATCCGTACACCGGGAGGAGTCGAAGACGAAGGAGTTCAAGAAAGGTATAACCCCCTAACCGAGTAGGTAAACTCTTGTTAGGTTGTTAGCTAGTAGTTTAACAAAGATCCGTATTGGTAGTCCATGTTACCACCCTCTTGAAAATCGTTTTTCACCAATTCCGCAACCCCGTAAGTACCGGGGAAGGGTAGCATGGACTTACAGTGGTATCAGAGCCTGGTTAAACTCTATCTAACATGTTAGCAAAGTAACAAGAAGATCGATCAAAGAAAAAGTCACGAAACGAACCCGATATGTCAAGTTTCTGCCGATTTTTTTTCTGTTCAAAAACTGATAAATTTAATCTTAAAAATCGGCTCAGGCTTTTGTTTAAATAACCACAAAATTTGGTCCCACGAACCGATCAATGCGTCGCGGAAAAGCGGCGGGAGCACGCTCCCGCCGCGGTTCCGCGGCCGAGTTGACTCGGCCGAGGTCCAAATTTAGTGCAGTGTATTTCTGGGGTTGTTTTGGGATTTTTGGAATATGTCTTTTCAGCCCAGATTTTCCAGAACGAAAAATTTGTTTTTGGGGCTTTAAAAACCGTATTTTGATCGAGTTTCTAAAGACCATGGCTAACGGGTTTATATCTGTGATGTGATATTTGTATTGAATGTCTGCTAATCGCTATATGTCGATTAGTGGGGGTTGTACAAATCTGTGATCTGTAATGTTGTTGTAATGTGTATATGAATTCATTGGATTGTCGCGGGTGAATAGCCGGGGGTTGTGAGACGAGAGTTTTCTTTTCTTTCAATTCATGTAAATTTGTAAATTGATGTAATAATTATTTATATGGCCGCACAACCGGGTCGGGGTTGTAGCCGTCATTGTATAATTTCTTTTTACTGTTTTTGCTCCTAGGATAGACCCATGGAGGGGGTGCACAAACTACCGGGTATCCCGAAGTGCCGAGTGGCCTACTCATGGAGTTGAGGGAGGTTGCTTCGCTTTGGGTACTTGGCGGGTAGTTTGCCGCACCCGTAGGGGTCTTGGGTGGGGTATTGGCTATTCACCGCGACCGTGTAATTTGCTTTTCGTTACAGGCTCGTGCGAATTGCGGGTTCTTAGTATATCCAATGTTTTCATCTGTGATCTGAAATGGCTATCATTGCAATATATCTATATATGATATTATTTAGACGTTGCTTATGTTTTACAGCCGCGCTAGCCCAGCCCCCGCTCTGTCGTTAGTTAAGTAACCTAACGGGTAATGACGGGGCCCCGTGGCGAATGCGAATGGCATAAGCGTACGTCATATTTTGGTTGTTTTCTGCAATGGTAGGATTAAATGATGGGACGCATTAAAAGAACTAATGCAAGAAAAATACGCATTAAAAGAACTAATGCAAAGAAAAATAAACCAAGTAAAAGTCGTTGGAACACTTTCAAAAACCACTCGGTTTCTTTTCAAAATAACTTTTAAACGCGGAGCTTAAGCCACTCCTTTTAAAAGCTATCTCGTTCCATCGATTATATCAAGTTCACTACGTTCACGGTTTCGCCAAAACCATTCGTAGCCCTCCGTCGTTTCACATGGATGGTCAATAGTATTCAAGCTATGTATGTTGGCCAAAGTCAAGGCATAGTGATTGGTAGCTATTGGGTATTCATGTGCAGCATAGATAGATGTGTTGGTTTGGGGCAGTCGTACTACCATTTTGGCCAAAGTCAAGGGTATGTGCGGATGGGCTCAAATTAACCTGGAGAATGACGGGTAGAACTTGACATGTGACTTATGATATTTTGGCCAAAGTCAAGGTCATAAGAGCATGGGGCAAAAATCCACATCGGGAGTTTCAAAAGAACTGAAACCTGCTAGTGTTGCATACCATTTGGAGTGTGATGATTCTGGTAGGATTCCTTCAGTTTCGTCACGCGATGATATTTGGATCCCGATCCTACTGTGAGTATATGCTACTCCTCGGGAAATTTCTCACTTAACGATCAATGCTATAAACCAAGTAGGTGTCTAGAAAGGTGTTAGCGGGGCTACGCCCCCAGGGAAAAGAGGTTCTTAAATTAAGGAACTTCGCGAAAGCGTTAGAAAACCTCCCTCGAAGTACCAACACCGGCCTGGCCGAACGGTTAAGCAAGTATTGTACCGTGAGATTGATCCTGACTAATTCTTCCTTTTTGGTTTGAGGAGGGATTCGAGAGACAGTGGGAGCCATCTTGTTTAGACAAACTAAAAACCACTCTAAACTTGTAAGAGCATCATGCTGAGTGTTTCTTCTTCTCTCTCCTAATTGCAGCGACCGATCAACATGACTGGACTTAAGTTACTTCTAGATAAAAACATACTGACAGGGCCAAACTACAAAGATTGGCTCAGGAATGTCAAAATGGCAATCACTTATGACAAGTTGGGGTATCTCCTTACCACCAAAGCTCCCCCTGTCCTAAGTCCCACCTCCAGCGTCGCGGATAAGGAAATCCGTAAGACATGGGAGATTGATAGCGCGACGGCCAAGTGCCTCGTACTTGCCTCTATGGGCAACGAACATCAGAGAAGGCACGAGAATATGGACCTCGAATCCATATTTCTCCATACAAAAGAACTGTATGGAGAGCAATCTCGTATCGCAAGATACGAAGTGTCGAAGAAGTTATTTTCGGCAAGGTTGGCCATCGGATCATCGGTAGCGGAACACGTGCTTAAGATGATTGGCTTCATTGAGGAGCTCGCGGAACTTGGGACCACGTTAGAGAACGAGCTCTATACGGACTTGATTCTCCAGTCCCTTCCTTCCACTTACGCCCAGTTTATCCTGAACTTCAACTTACAAGAAAAAGAAGTTGAACTTTCAGAACTCCTCAACATGCTGAGGAGTGCAGAGGGCACCCTACAGAAAGGTAGGGAAACATCCACTTTGTTTGTAGGAGGATCTTCATCTTCTAGGTCCAAGGCGAAAGCCAAGGGAAAGAAGAATAAAGCCTCCGCCAAACCAAGGGGCGGTGTTAGTAAAGTGGATACGAAGGGAAAAGCAAAAGCAACAAAAATAGCGGGGAAGCTTATAGGGAAGGAAGAGTGCTTTTTCTGTCATAAGAGTGGTCACTGGAAGAAAGATTGCAGGGCTTGGAAAGCCAGGACACAGGAACTGAAGCAAGTTGCGGCTTCAGCTTCAGGTGTGTATGTTATTGAAAACTGTCTATCAATAAACTCTACTTCCTGGGTATTGGATACCGGATCAGGATCTCATATCTGTAATTCTTTGCAGGCGTTGAGAAACCGTAGGGTTTTGAAGGCAGGTGACATGACCCTCAAAGTTGCAAACGGAGCTAGCATGGATGCTAAGGCCGTGGGGGACTATCACCTGGGGATGTCAGATGGACACGTTTTGGTTTTGCGTAATTGCTTTTTTGTACCCAACGCAACTTGTAATATCATTTCTGTATCTTTGGTTTCTAAAGAAGGTTATGAATTTGCGTTTGTAAGTAATGTTGTAAACATTCACCTTAATCAAGTTTTGATTGGGTCAGGTACATTAAGCAATGGTATATACGTATTAAACCAACCACAGATTTTCAATGTCCAGAATATACACAAAAGAAAGTCTCCGGAAATAAATCAGACTTTCTTATGGCATTGTAGACTGGGTCACATCAATGAGAGAAGGTTGACGAAGTTACATACAGAAGGATATTTGAATCCGTTCGAATATCAATCGTATGCCACTTGTCAATCCTGTCTCAAAGGAAAGATGACAAAGACTCCGTTCACTGGACACGGAGTAAGAGCGAGCGAGCTCTTGGGACTCGTACACAGCGACGTGTGCGGTCCAATGTCTACACATGCGCGAAGCGGTTATTCTTACTTCATTACTTTTACGGATGACTTTTCAAGGTACGGTTATGTCTTCTTAATGAAACATAAGTCCGAAGCCTTTGGAAAATTCCAGGAATATAAGAATGAAGTAGAAAAACAAACCGGCAAAAGTATCAAGATTCTAAGATCGGATCGAGGTGGTGAATACTTAAGTGCCGAGTTCCTGGACTATTTAAAAGAGAACGGAATTCTCTCTCAGCTTACTCCTCCATACACTCCGCAACATAACGGTGTATCGGAGAGACGGAACCGAACCCTATTGGATATGGTACGGTCCATGATGAGTAACGCTGAGTTACCGCGATCATTCTGGGGATATGCACTAGAATCAGCTGCATACCTTTTGAACCGAGTTCCAACTAAGACTGTGCCTACTACACCATATGAGATGTGGTGTGGGAAGAGACCCTATCTTAATCACATTAAGACATGGGGAAGTCCAGCTTTTGTCAAAAAGCAGCATGCAGACAAGCTCGAGGCACGCTCAGTAGAGTGCAAGTTTGTGGGATATCCAAAGAACTCCAAGGGATATCTTTTCTATTACGCAGAGGAACAAAAGATCATTTTTTCTCGTAATGCCCATTTTCTAGAACACCAGTTCTTAGAAAAGGAAACAAGTGGGAGCGAAATAGAACTGGAAGAAATTCCAGAACCACAGACTATTACTGAAAGCTTAGTGGAACCAGAGGGTTCAAAAGAAAATGACATTCCTACGCCGCTCCGCAGGAGTAGTAGGCAGTCTCATCCGCCCGAGAGATACTACGGTTTTCTCATAGACGGGGATAGAGAGGATTGCATCATAGATTATGATGAGCCGACTAGCTTCCAGCAGGCCATTGAGAGCGTTGACTCGGTAAAATGGCTGGATGCAATGCGGACCGAGATGGAGTCCATGTACACCAACAAAGTATGGACGTTGGACGTTGCTCCAGATGGGGTAAAACCCGTAGGATGCAAGTGGATCTTCAAAAGGAAGATTGGTGTAGATGGACAGGTTGAGACCTATAAAGCTAGACTGGTTGCAAAGGGTTTTCGTCAAAGACCTGGTTTGGACTATGACGAGACCTTTTCTCCAGTAGCTATGCTGAAATCCATTCGGATCCTTCTTGCCATTGCTGCCTTCCACGATTATGAGATTTGGCAGATGGACGTAAAGACCGCTTTTCTAAATGGAAATTTAGAGGAGTGTGTTTATATGGACCAGCCAGAGGGTTTCATTCAGAGTGGGAGCAGCGGAAAGGTGTGCAAGTTGCTTAAGTCCATCTATGGACTAAAGCAGGCATCGCGGAGTTGGAACATCTGTTTTGATGAGACGGTCAAGGAATTTGGCTTTATCAAAAATCCAGATGAGCCATGCATCTATAGTAGATTTGTAGCGAGAACTGTAGTATTCCTCGTTTTATACGTGGATGACATTCTCTTAATAGGAAATGACATTCCTTTAATAGGAAATGACATTCCTATGCTACAATCTGTCAAGGGGTTCTTGTCACACAGGTTCTCCATGAAAGACCTGGGTGATGCCTCATACATTCTGGGGATCCGGATCTATCGTGACAGATCCAAGAGGATATTAGGACTTTCACAGTCCATGTACATCGACACCATACTGAAAAGATTCAGTATGGAAGATTCCAAGCGCGGTAATCTACCGGATTGTCACGAGATCACCCTCTCCAAAGATGTCTCCCAAGACTGATTTGGAAAGGGATCGCATGTCTATTATACCCTATGCTTCTGCGGTAGGCTCTATAATGTATGCGATGTTGTGTACCAGACCAGATGTAGCTTATGCACTGAGTGTGGTAAGCCGGTATCAGTCAAACTCTGGGGAGAAACACTGGATAGCGGTAAAGAACATTCTCAAGTACCTGAGAAGGACTAAGGAGATGTTCTTGGTGTATGGCGGAAAAGACCTCCAGATCGAGGCCTTTGCTGACTCCAGCTTCCAAAGTGACAAGGATGATTCCAAGTCCATGTCGGGTTATGTCTTTACCCTCAATGGCGGGGCGGTGTGTTGGAAGAGTTCCAAACAGGAAACCGTTGCTTACTCGACGATGGAAGCGGAATATATCGCTGCTGCAGATGCCGCAAAAGAAGCTGTCTGGGTAAGGAAGTCCTTAACTGAACTTCAGGTGGTTCCGTCCATTGTTGATCCAATACCTCTGTATTGCGACAACAACGGGGCTATATCTTTAGCAAAGGAACCAAGGTCCCATCAGAAGTCCAGACATATCTTAAGGCGGTATCACCTGATCAGGGAGATCGTGGGTCGCCAGGAGATCGAGGTTCGGAGAGTTTCTACAGAAGACAACACTCCTGATCCACTCACAAAGGTCTTGCCCCAGACTCAGTTCGAGCGGCTGATCGAGATAATAGGTCTTCGATACGCCAGTACATGGCCTTAGTGCAAGTGGGAGATTGTTAGTGTATATGCCCTAGAGGCCATTACTGTATCATACTAGTTTGTATATTACTTAATGGAAGCTTGGGATATTCACAGTTGTATAAACAATCTTGCTCAATATAGTAGTATGCTACTTCATTTGTTTCTACTTCAATGTGTACATGTGTTTATTTTAGTATATCACCTATACACATTAGTGGAGCCCTTAGGATCTTTGCTTGATTACCAGCGTTGTGATGGCAGTCACACTAGTGGGGGCTGGGTAATCTATAAGCACATCCTTATGCAGGTCCCTAGTCGCAGGACTATCGAGACAGGGCATCGATACTCCGGAGTAGACTAGCGTATGCGCTTCTCATCCCAGTGTGGGAGATGGTCTGTCCCACAGCCATCAGTACGTCGTACTGGAGATAGTATGCGGGTGCTCGTTGGGTTACGAGTACACTGGACAGGACTCGTCGGGAACTGTTGGTTGGTACTATACCTATCGTCAGTTATCAGTTCCCAGGTGACATGAGTACAGCTTAGTCCGCTGACTTGACACTGTCACTTCGCCTCGAGTGTGTTCCCACTGCACTTTGATTACTACGCTACCACGGCTCAAAGGTGTCGTGCAAACAGGTAGTTTTTGGGTGCAGTCCCGAAGCACTTGGAGGCAGTGACGGTTAGACAGGATTCGTCTCTCCCGGTATTGGGGGTTGAGATTGCGCTGTGTCTAGGAGAGCCATTACACGAGTAGTCCCTGGCCAGGGCAAGCGAGATATACTGGTAGGTTTCCAGTGTTATCTCAGGGTGTTCTGGGCTTCACTCCGACACGACTTGTACCGCTATTGGGGGACTGACGTTTACCGCCCCCTAGACCCGTCATGCGATGTATCAGACGAACAGACCGGACTGTATGGAGATTGTCACAGTCAGACTCAGTAGGAGTTCAGATGGGTTTCACTTCGTCAGTCTTCTTGTCGGCATCTACCTAGGGACCGTTACGCACAGCTAGTGCCGCTTGCGGTCTGTGGTTAAACCCACTGCCAGCGTAGTGTCGAGTCTTTAGAGACCCACACAGAAAGCTATTCGCCTTTAGGCAAAAGAGTAGAGGTCGCACGGTTTTGCGACAGGGTTCGGTCACATCCGTGCACTTGTGCACGTACAGTGTCCGGACAGTTAACACTAGCGGGCTTTGGTTTAAACCAGATCCTAGTGTACGTTTTGGGGTTGGTTTTATCTCGTATGTATTCGTGTTCCTCGGAACGCGGATGCGGGTGTGTATGCACAGTTGACAGAGAGACAGAGGCAGAGTATTCTCATTGGGGTTGTTGACTGTTGACTGTTGACAGTTGACTGTTGACCATTGACTTTTGCTTAACCCTAATGAGAATAAGATATATGATTAACATTAATATTAATTAAGTATTATAGTGACATGGTTGTTGAGGGGTTGACATTGTTGACTTGTTGACTTTGTTGACCGGTTGACTAGGTTGGACTAGTTGACCATCATCATGACAATGGCTATCATTCCATGGCAAAGACTTTTGCTTGCTTGTTTATTTATGCAAAATGAGTGCATGAAATGATATAGCCATTTTGACTTAAACCATTTACATAATACTTGATTACTATTTTTGTGATGATGGCTTTTGGATTATGAGAGGTGAGAATGAGATGAGTATGGTTCATTCTATCATTTGCTTTCTCTCTCTTGAGCTCTCTCATCCTCAAGCTCTCCCTCTTCCTCTTGCTCTCTCTACCTCAAGGCAAACTATTCTCATGTGTTGAGACTCATTGCCTTAGAGATAAAAAGACACCAAAACATTCCTCTACTCATTCTAGTTCACAAGGTCTAGCAAGCCAAGTGATCTAGTTTCTTCAAAGTTCGAAGAAGAAGCCAAAGGTAGAAGCTTTCGGGTGGATCCATCTTCGGCGTAAGGAGACGACGAGGTGAGGCCGATCCGTACACCGGGAGGAGTCAAAGACGAAGGAGTTCAAGAAAGGTATAGCCCCCTAACCGAGTAGGTAAACTCTTGTTAGGTTGTTAGCTAGTAGTTTAACAAAGATCCGTATTGGTAGTCCATGTTACCACCCTCTTTGAAAATCGTTTTTCACCAATTCCGCAACCCCGTAAGTACCGGGGAAGGGTAGCATGGACTTACAGATATGGCAGGGTTCGATCAGATACGTGCGGTATTGCACGGATCGTGATCGGATGCATAATACTAGCGGGCTTTGGTTTAAGCCGGATCCTAGTATTGTAAAGTGTAGATTTTGTCTCATTGTATTTGTATTTCGGTCGGAATACAAATGCGGTTGTGTATACACAGTTGCGGGGTTTTCCTGTAATTTGTTACGGGACCAGTTTTATGAAGTTGCCAGTTTGCTTTCCGTTTTAGCCATTTACCTTTGTATCTTTCATTGGCTGAAGATTGGTGGAGGAGGGCTTATTTGCAATTGTGCAAATTAGCATTTGTCGAGGGTGTTCATTGCATTTTGTTGTGTCATGATGGTTGTACCATCCCTTGACTTTCTTGACTTCATCATTGATTGACTTTGGGTTCATGATGGTTGATTTGGAGTGAGGATATGGTTGTGATGATAATTCATCATCATCACATCTTTTTCTCTCTCATGCATGATAGCCTCTTCTCTTCCTCTCCCTTGGATTATTTGTGACTCTCCCTCATTCTCTCACCTTGCCATGGCCGGCCAAAGGGAGAGGGGCTGTCCCATTTTGGTGTGGAGAGTTTGTTCATCTCATATCATTTTTGCTTCACCAAAATTCCCAACTTCAACTCCATAGTTTATCCCTCCACTAAAAGGCAACTTCTAATACCCCAAATGAGACATGAGTTCTACAGTAAACCTACAGCAATTTTGGGCACGTCGACTCACCAACTTCGTGCCTGAGTTGCCTCGGTCAAGCGGTGGGAGCTCGTAAAAGAAGCCGGCGACGTGGTGCCCTTCCGGCGAGGAGGTGAAGACCGGAGATTCCGCGGGGAGATCGGGACGACGGCGAGAAGACCGAAGGACACGGATCACTCGGTATATCTCTCTACCCGTTCTTTTGTTTGCTAGGACTAGATTAATGGCCCGATCCGGGATTTTTGTGCGCGGTGGTGCCGGCTTACAAGTTCGTAAAAAGTTTCGTTTCCGCATTCCGGCGTCGGATTGACGGCCGGGGCGCCGCCGTGCACTTACATGGTATCAGAGCCACGCCATTAACCTAGTCTAGCTTTGTCTAATGTGTTTACATTTCCGATCGAACAAAATTCCAAAAAACCGCGTTTTCATGTGCATCAGTTTCTGTCGAATTTTTTTTGGCTCCTAAAATTTTTCAGGTTGTTGCAGAATGATGTGCAGGGAATTCTAAGACTTCTTTAGAAATTTGGTTGCATGATGTCATAGTTCCACTGCGGAACCGCGGCCAAACCCATGCATTAGCTGCGGTTCCGCCGCCATCTTGACTCCTCTCTGCACCAAATTTGCACAGTAGTCTTCTGACTTGAAAATAGGGTTTTTGGAATATTCTTTTTGGGCCCAGAATTTCTTTAAGTGCTACAGTAGTGCTTGGGGGCCCACTTGGGTAAATTTGATCGATCGAATATTCTAAACACATTAGTTCACAGTATTTACATTATATCTGCGACCGTGAATGTCACTTGATCGGTAAATCCTGTCTAACTGTTATAGCCCGGTTAGAAGGATTTGCGAACGTGACATTTACGTTGATGTTCTGTGTTGTGCTGTGATGTTGCGGATTGGTCGTGGGGGATAGCCTGGATGCAATGCTAGTACAGTTTTGGTTGTATTATGTACATTTGATATTGCGGGGCGAGCGTCCGACATGTGGACTGCCGTCACTGCCTGTTTGTATATTATTCTTTTGGGGCACGACCAGGTTGAGGTCGATGTACCCGTTGTATGTATATTTTACTTTTTGTACTAGGATTACCCCAAGGAGGGGTGTACGGATAACCGGGTTCTAGAGGGCAACGGGCCCGCATCTCATGGCATTGAGATAGAGGGGGCTTCATTCTAGAATTGGCGGGCTATTCGCCGCACTCGTAGGGGGTGCAGGTTGACCCAGGAGGGGTGCCCAAGTTACCGGATTCCGTGAAGTGCTGGGTGGTCCATTCATGTTGTTGAAGGGGGCTGCCCCGCTTCAGGTTTTGGCGGGTAACTTGCCGTGCCCGTAGGGGTCTAGGATTTCATTGCATAGGCTATCCACACGACCAGGGGAACGTCGGGTTTCAGTAGCGGCTCTGTGAAACCCGAGGATCCCAGATATCTGTATTGTTTTGTGATGCTTATTACATTTCTGTGATGTTGCATTTTATCACGCCTTGAGCGAAATATTATATATTGATATATATACTAGTAGATGTTGTATATGTTTTGCATCCACGCTAGTCCAGTCCCCGCTCTGTCGTTAGTTAAGTAACCTAACGAGTAATGACGGGACCCAGTGGCGAATGCGGATGGCATATACGTACATCATTATTTTCGTTCTTTATTGGTGTGATCAATTGATGGGACTGCGTTGATTCGGATCAATGCAAGCTAAACAAACCTATTCTGATGTTGTTGGAACTATTTTTAAAAAGCTGTTATTGCAAGGACGTTCTCTTTTGTTTTGCATCGTGGTATTCAGTTGGAATATCCTGCTCCTCAGTTGACGAGGCAAGGGCCGAGATCCCTTCACCGGGAGTGACCCCTTGGATAGAAGTTTGCGTCAGGGCAATAACTTCACTATAGCCGATTACTTTTGCTTTGCACCGTGGTATTAAGTTAGAATATCCTGTACCTCATTCTACGGGGAAAGAGCCGAGATCTCTTCACCGGGAGTGACCTCTTTAGCAAAGGTTTTCGTCACTATATTTTAAAAGCTATCTGGTTCCTTCAACGATATCAAGTTCATTACGTTAAAGGTTTTCGCCAGAAACCATTCGCAGCCCTCCGTCGTTTCACATGGATAGTCAATCAGTATTTAAGCTATGTTTGTTGGCCAAAGTCAAGGCATAGTGATGGTAGCTATTGGGTATTCATGTGCAGCATAGATAGATGCGTTGGTTTGGGGCAGTCGTATAGCCTTGTTGGCCAAAGTCAAGGGCTTGTGCGGGTGGGCTCAAATTAACCTGGAGAATGACGGGTAGAAATTGACATGTGACTTATGATTTGTTGGCCAAAGTCAAGGTCATAAGAGCATGGGGTAAAAATCACATCGGGTGTTTCTAAAGAAATTGAAACTTGCCAGATATGCGCATACCTTCTGGAGTGTGATGACGTGAGTGGATTCCGTCACGTTATCATGCGATGATAGTTGGATCCCGATTTCCACTGATGAGTTGGTTTACTCCTCAGGTGATCCCGACTAATTCTTCTTTCAGGTTTGGAGGAGAATTTGAGGTTACAGTGGGAGGTTTCCTGATTAGATAAATTGGTAACCATTCTGATCTAGGTTAGAGTGCACGCTGAGCGTTTCTTTTCTCTCTCTCTTTGGCAGTGACCATTGATCCGACCCTAAGACTATGACTCAGAGACCAATATTGACCGAACCTTCTTAAACACTGGCTTTTGGATTGTCAGAGTTACAAACCTCATTGCCACTCCTACTTTTACCCTTTTCTCCAGGACACCCCGTATTACTACGAACGTCCACTTCCATTGGGAAAAACCATCGTATGGTTATATACGAACTCGAAGGAATTTATTCGAGGATGGTTTCCGGTTCTGGAGAAAACGAATAGGACTATTCAGTTGTCTTTTCCTTTTACCTTCTCTCAGGTTACGAGTACTCCTTGGTTTAGGAGATAGTACACCTATTACGCAAATTGGATAGTCTTCTTCCAAACCATAGGCAGGTGCCGACCGGTAGGGAATGAAGAAAACCAGTTAGCCTAACGATGGTGTACAGAAGGTATTAAGTAAAGACATATCAAGGGATTAGTAAGATGGCAAAGTAAATTGCGACTGCTATTCACGACCAAACCAAGTATTTCTTCGCCAATCCTAAATCACCTTTGTATTTCTCCAGGACACTCCGTATGACTACGAAGATCCACAGTTTATTGGATACTCCATCGTATGGTTATATACGAACTCGAAAGGAACTTGTTCCAGTTCGGGGATGGATTCTGGTTCAGGAGAAATAGGAATAAGGTTTATTCGGTTGTCTTTTATCTTCACATTCTTTCGCATTGCAAGTGCTCCTAGGATTAGGATAGTACACCCATTATGCTTATTGGATAGTCTTCTTCCAAACCATAGGCTGGCGCCGAACGGTAGGGAAGGAAGAAAACCATTTAGCCTAAGAGGGTGTGCAGAAGGAAATGACTAAAGACATATAAAGGGATTTGGAAAGATGGCAAAGAATTACACGGTTACAGTTGTGAATCTGGATAATGGAAGAGGCATTACTAGGAATACCGGGATACCCCATCGAAACATTTCAATGTTTCAGTTTCACTGTGTACTGTTAAAGGAAAACTGATTTCCCGATTAGATACTTACTCCAGGGTATTTATTTACCAGGTATGATTCTCACATCTGTATGGTTTTACAGATGATGAGTGGGAGCAAGTTATTGGGAATTAAGTGATCATCCTCATTATATCGGGATTCGTTGTAATCGGTGATATTTGAGGAAGTCACCTGGGTTGTTTGCCGGACGGCAAATATTTGGTTTTGAATATACGCTGTCATGCACCAATTTCAAATTGATATATCTGTACGTCTATTTTTATAGAGTGAGATATACCCTTTTAAAATTATGTCTACGACATTTACCTATATCAGTGGATGGTTAGGTAAGGAGCATTAAACAGCGGTGTAATTCTTCTTAACCATAAGTACAGTTTTCAACCTGCAACACACAGGGAGTGAGTTATTAGACTCAAGGGACTTATACAGAGTATTGTATGTTGTCCAGTGTCCATTAGGACAGAGGGGTTGGTCCTCGTACTATATTCGGTTTACTTATGACTTCTCTAGTTTTTTGGCAGGTGTTTCGTAGAAGCATAAGGTCCGAATTTTGAGAAGTTATAGGTATTTGAATAAAGTAGAGAACCAGGTATTGCAAGTATCGGGATTCTTCAAAGTGATCGAAGATGTAGATACTTGTGTATGGTATTCAGTTGATAGTAATGGTTAAGAGAACCTGCTTCTCTTTCAGGTTACTCATAATTGGAAGTGCTCCTAAGTTGAGTAATGCTGATCGGCCTTTTTCCATTTAGTTAACATGCACTGGAGACAGCTGCATGATTTGAATCTGGTTCAATTAAATCAGTGCCTCTGGTTCTATATTGGATATAGAACAGTTCATATCTTGACATTGTTAAGGTACGGGGAGTTGTCCGGCTTATGCTTAAAACCAGACTCTAGATAACTCAAGGCACGTTTCTGTAATGGCTGTTTGTGGGTTGACCCAGGCTATGACGAGGGTTGACTTTCTACCATCTGGAAGATCAATAGAGATATTGTTCTAGACTCGCCACAGTTTTAATAAAATGGATTTTTTCAGAAAATAGTAGTGGGAGTATGGTAGAACTGGAAGTAATTCCAGAACCGCAAACGATTACTGAAGATTTGATAAGAACCTAAAGATTCAATTTGGTTTGACATTCCATTGGCCACTCTGCAGATACGGTGGGTAACCTCAGGCACCCGAGGGGTACTCCGGTAGCCTCAAGGACGGTGACAGGGAGGTTCTTGTTTACCCACACTGGCCATTGCTGTTGTTCCAGGATGCGAGACTCGGCAGGAGGATGAGTATAGTGTCGTTCTAAACTTTCTTTAGAAGTGTACGTGTATATGACTCTGCCAGAGGGTTGTCGTAGTCAGTGGGAGCAGCGGAAGCATTGGTGGACAAGGGGCTTATGTCTATTTATAGACTAAAGCAGATATAGCGGAGATAGATCATCTATTTCTGATGTGACAGTCATAGGTTTGACATCATCAGAATAGGGGATGGATCTGTTGAGAAGGTAGTAGGGTGTGATGTCCTGGTATTTGGATGACATACACAGAGTAGGAAGTGATATTCCTATACTACGATCGGTTATACTTTGGTCGTCACACAGTAGTTTCTCCACATAGGACTTGGACATTATATCAGACATTCTGGTTACTGGATCTATGGTTTTAGATCTAGATTTGGGTAGTTTCCCAATCTGGGTACTTTGACAGCATTCTAAGAGTATTTAGAATGGACGACTCCAGGCATGGTGGTGTACCTGCAGGTGATGGAGTCACTCTCTCTAAAGGTGTCTTACAGACTAAAGGGGAGAGGGATGTGCATGATTGGCAGATCACTTGTTCAGGCAATTGAGTCAATCATGAGATGTCAAGTACCACACCAGATGTTGTTTTTGTAGTAGATGCAATAAGTTGATATTGATCCAATCCTGGAGAAGCAGTCGGAAGCAGTTTTAGAACATAAGTAGATGTTCTAGGGATATGATAACGACAGCCTCATTCGGGAGACAGTTATCATTCCAGGCTTCCAAGGTGACCTGGACGGCAGGGAGGTTGTCAGAGTTATAGTTTTCCCTCTGACGAGGGGCGGTATTATAGACAGGTGGTCCAGGAGGATACTGAGGGAGGCATGGCGCAGGATACTGATTAAGTTCAGTTGACGATACAGTCTAAGAAGTTTGGATTTGGAGTTCATTTATGAGCTAGGCCCCATCAGACATCCAGACACATTCTAAGAAACTGTTAGTTATATGTATGCCCTAGAGGCCATTACTGTACATAGGATGTATATTGTAGTGGATGCTGGGACATATATAGGTAGGACTTTCTTGCTCGACATGATAGTACGCTATTTGGTTGCTCTTTATCTTAACATGTATACTTGCAGTCTCTCTATTACATGTTGATAAAGCCCTTAGGATGTGTACTCGACTTCCTGGACTGTGATGCAGATCATACTAGTGGGGCCTGGGTAGTCAATGAGTACATCCTTCAATGTTCCTAGTCGTGGGAATATCGAGACGGGGCATCGATATTCCAGAGTAGACTAGCGTATATCTTCTCGACCCATGTGATGGGCGATGGATGATCCCATATCCATTGGTGTTTGACATCAGAAATGGTATGCGGGTGCTCAGTGATGACTGGGTACACTGAACGGACTTGCCGGGAACTCCCAGATGGTATTATACCTCACGTCAGATGGCAGTTCTCTGGTGACACTGGTACAGCTTAGTCTGTTGACCCGAGATCGTCATAGAGTCTTGTGTGTCTCCCACTGTGCTTTGATTTCCACCCTACCACGGCTCTATTGAGTCGTGCAAACAGGTGGTTTTTGGGTACAGTCCTGATCAGTCAAAAATATTGTATATTTTAGCCGGCAATTTCCCTAACATTTGCATACATTTAGAAGTGTTCGGCATTCATATTCTACATATTAGCAAATCTGTCACAAAATATGAGATTGCATGTGTTAGACTTTTAAACCGCCACTTTAAAGGAAATTGACCGCATTTCATGGCATCGCATCATTTCTGTATTTGCGCAACACTTGTCTTGAGTCTGTGCAGGAAAATACGGAAGAAAAACCAAAGAGCTGATCAACATTAAGCCAATTCAATCATTTCAGATCTGGTAGCAATGCAGAAGGAATTAGATAATTCAATACATCAGAGAAAAGCCCAAACTCCAATGCAAAGCTTCACTAGAAAGCCCAAGGCCCAATCCATCCAACAGAGCGCGGAAGCGCGGCAGTTATGGGGTACTTGCGGCGGATCCGCGGTGGGCCCAGGGGATCATCTCCTCAAAATTACAGCATAATTCCTTTCTATGGGCCCACAGTCAATTGTGATACGTCAAATTCCATAATTATCCAGAAGCTACTGCCAGATCAGCAAAGAAAATTAAGGAAGGCTAATCCCAATTAAGCTCCTGATTAATCCTCTTCTAGAAGCTCCTCCTAACTAATCACATCTAGAAACTTCTTCCCTAACTAACTTTTGGAGGGAAATTTGAATTTCTTCAACAAACTTTAGGAGGGAAACTTAGAATTTGAAATCCTAGATCTAGGGTTAGTTATCTATAAATAGGAACCTAGACCTAGGGTTCATGGTTGTTCACCATTGGTTCATCATTAGCTAGTTCATTAGTTAAAATTCCCTCTTTCATCATCTTCTTCCACAAGTCTCGTGACAAGGCTTGTGCGAAACCCTAACCCTAATTCCACTCCAAATCCAAGATCTTGAGTACCAAATCAAGCGAGAAGCCTTCAACCTTTTAGGAGCCGAGCCGATCTTCAATCGGGCAAGTGATCCAAGCCGATCCGCGATCCACGGAGACGAGCGAAGCCAAGTCGACGATCAAGTTCTTCCTCTTGTAGTTCTTGAGCGAATGTAACTAAATTGTTGATATAAATAAAAGGTGAAATTCTTTAATCTTGCTTTCTTTTAATTCTTGCATCATGATTAGATCTCAATTTGTAATTGTTGCTCTTGTTGTGATGTTTGAGTGAAACTCCGCTCGTTAAGGAGTCGAGATGATTGTAGAATGATGATGTAACAAATCTTAATACGATTTTTAAGTCCTACGAGTTTTGTAAACCCTAGCAAGTTCAAGAATCGATGACCTAGTTTCGTAGCGATGCTTTCTTGATTGTGATCGCTCGAAATTAGGGATCTACGATCGTTTCTTGAATTTACTAGAGGCTAGAATGTGAATGATATCGACGAAAGAACAAGGGATAAGATGAAACCCTAGTTTCACAAGAAATCCCTAATTCTCGATCGATCATCATCGATCTAGTATCAATTCATCGAAGGATAAGAATACGTAATTGTAAGATTACATCACATCTATAGATCCGATCGATTCCTACGAGCCTCATTTCGATTCTTGAGATTTGGTTTGGAAAAATCAACAAACTATCAATTCTTGATTCTATCTTTTAATGCTTTCTTAGATCTAGTTTTTTTCTAATTCTTGAACTTCAACTATAAATCTTGAATTGTTTTGTTTTCTTTTCATTAAAGTTTCGACTCATCTAATTCTAAACACGAACGATTACACTTTCCCTGTGGACGATCCGCACTCACTAACAATCTACATCCGACACCGTAGTTGATTGCGGTCAAATAATTTTTGGTTGTGATTTCTTTACAATTTCATACTACACATCGAGAATTCTTTTCAATCAAATGGCGCCGTTGCCGGGGACTATTTGATTCGATTTATTACAATCACGGAAATTATAACAATCAAATGGCGCCGTTGCCGGGGATAGTGCGCTAATAGTTCGTATTTTGAAATTTGAGTTGAACAATTTATTTCATCATAATTTTTAGATCTAAACTCGTACAAACCCTAATACGTGTGTTGTGATTTGTTGCGAGAAAATCTGGAATCACTGGAGCTGGAGAAAAATTTTTCTGAAATTTTCAGAGAGCTGTAGAAATCAACAGCAAGCTACTGTTGAAATTTGGTAGAGTGAACAGTATATTTAGGCGCGTTTCCGCGGCAAAAGACGCATATCTGCGGCGGATCCGCGGTTGGTTTGAGTCCTCTCTGCACCAAACTTTCAGGTATACTCCTCTGCTTTCTTATCTTCTCCTTTATCTGCTCCAACTAATATTTTGTGCAGGATTCTTTGCAAATAAATCGCAGCGCCGCAAAAGCAAAATAAAATTTGTGCGTGTTTTTGATTCTTGTGGTTGTTGCATATTAATACGGAATTTAAGGGGCACGACCAAATCCAAATTAGGTGGGGATTTCATTACCCTTCCTAGGCCCCGAAAATCGCAAAACTTTCATCCGCATTTACCCTCATTAATTAAAAGAAATCTAGAGATGACTCTAAGGACCGTCGCGCTCATTTAGGACAAGAGAAGGCCGTGGGTAATTCATTGCTTATCCGAGTTTTCTTGTGGTGCCTAAGGCGAGTGTGTCTAAGGCTAGTGGTTTTTAATTAGGCCCACTACTTACGTAGTGGAGTACCTTCCCACTTACCTGGCACTTATCCGGCCACAGGGGAACAAAGAGGCAGTGGAGGATTTATCCTGCGACTTGTATTTTGGCAGTTAGGAGCGGTCTAGAGTTTGACCTAGGTGACCACTAGATTTTAGGGTTTTGGGTGTTGCATTTGCTTTGTTGCATCATATTTTTCAAAAATCCGTATCAATTTTTTAAAACAAACACCACATTCATATCATTTCCCCTAATTATAAATTCACGCTGCCACTTGTACTAACCCTTTTTAGTGCAAGATAGGCTGGACACGGGTTTCTAGTGCCCGTTAGTCCGCGTTTCCTTTTATCGACCCAAAGTCGGTATTTCTACACTTACTCTTTCTTTTACCCACCACCACACCCACATCGATGGATCCACCTCCATCGAACTTCTTTTCCACTACTCTGCCGCCGTCCGTTGGTGCGCAGATTCCACCTCGCATCTCTCTCCAAGAGAGGTGCTATCCAACACGAAGCCCACTTTCCACTTGTCTTTCCACACCACCAGCCAACGGGGAAAATTTTCAAATAAAACCCCAATACATCAACCTTCTACCAAAATTTCACGGTCTCGAGTCTGAAGACGCATACGTGTTTATCACGAAATTTGAAAATGTATGCGCAATGATGGGTACTTCACAGCTTTCTGTGGATGCTTTACGTCTTCGTCTTCTCCCATTCACCTTGTGCGATTTAGCCGAGAAGTGGCTATATAACACTACCGCACATTCCATTTCAAATTGGGACGAATTCGTCAAAGCATTCCTTAAGAAATTCTACCCACATCAAAAGACAGCTCGAGTCCGTAGCGAAATCTATCAATTCACCCAGCTTCCAAATGAAACATTTTCAAAATGTCTTGACCGCTTCAAGGATCTGTTAATCCAATGTCCACATCATGACATCCCGAGATGGGAATTGTGCCGAATCATTTATGAGGGCATTACTCCTTACACAAGACAGTCCCTTGAATCCATGTGTCAAGGCAACTTTATGACCAAAGATGATTGGGAAGCCTGGAAATTTCTAGAAGATTTCGCTGAAAAATCTTTACAGTGGGAGGGTGTGAGTCAATCGTCTAGGGATGGCAATGATATTTCCATAGGAGTTAGAGCCGACATTTCAGCTATACAAAAGAAACTCGAGAATATGGAAAAATTCTTAGCTGCCCTAAGTTAAATATCACTCTCCAAAACTGTATGTGGTTGTTGTTCTGATCCGTCTCACTTGACGGAAGAATGTCCGTTTCAAGGTCATGAGATTACCAATGCCTCATTTCAAAGGCCTAAAAACGATCCATCTTCCTCCATATATGATCAGGGTTGGAGGAATAACCCTAACTTTGCTTGGAACCAATCACAATTTCAAAACACGGTTCCAACCCAAAACAATTTCCAAGGGGTCCCTCCACCACAACAGCACCCACCACTTCTTTTGAGTCAGCACCCCTTCCAATCACAAAACTTCCAAAATCCGGCCAACACTTTTGCACCGTCTAGTCCTTTGCAATTGACCGGTACAGATAATACCTCTGCACTAGCACAAACCTTGGATACTTTCATGAAACAATCCATCCAAGGGACGACAAGTTTGCAATCTTCCGTCGAGAATGTAATGAAGATCATTATCTCTCAAAATGAGAACATCAAATCGATGGAAGAACAAATTGCACAACTAAAAGCCGAAATGAGTGCACGAGAGAAAGGGAAATTTCCAGCTCAACCTTTACTTAATCCTGGCTATTCACATGATGTGGATGCAATCACGTTGAGATCTGGAAGAGTGCTTGACAATCACCTTAGGGAAGAGTTTGATAATACTGATAAATCAATCAATAACACCCCGGCTGAGACCTTTCCACACACTTCTTACCCCAGTTCTTCTACCCTACCATCTTCTTCCGAGCATATTCTCCATTTCCCAAAAGGCTCGCCACTTCAGCCCACCTCTTTTACCCCTCCACGGACGATCCCCACTTCTATTCCGGGATCTGTTCCACACACACTTCCTTCTCCTATAATGGACCCAGCGCTTACTGCTAAAGCACCTTATCCGAATCGGTTAAGGGCTAATACACCGAGTCCACATATGGAGAAGATTATGAACATTTTTAAGCAAGTAAACACCAACATCCCTCTCCTAGATGCCATCCAACAAGTTCCTTCTTATGCGAAAACTCTTAAGAACTTGTGCACTAGGAAGAGGAAGAATCCAGTGCCTAAGAAGATATTCATGGAAAAAAAAATAGACACGGCTTTCCCCCAACAATTACCGAGGAAACGTAAGGATCCAGGATATCCTACTATTTCCGTTTCTATTGGGGAAAAACACATCAACCGTGCTCTATTAGACCTTGGCGCTAGTGTTAACTTGCTTCCATACTCAGTCTATGAGCAATTAGGAATCGGAGAGTTGAAGCCAACCAATTGCACTCTCCAGATGGCTGACCGATCAATCACCAAACCTAGGGGTGAACTGGAGGATGTGTTAATAAAAATCGGAGAATTTATATTCCCGGTAGATTTTATTGTAATTGATACACAACCTGTAGCGAACCCACGGAATCAAATTCCGGTGATTTTAGGTCGCCCCTTTTTGGCCACTTCCAATGCTATTATCAACTGTCGTAATGGTTCTATGACCCTATCTTTCGGGAATAGGTCAATAGAGCTGAACATTTACAAGTTGGGAAGTGTACCCTCCGAACCTACTGCTCAGGTCTGTTCTGTCGACTTAATGGATGTCGACAGCAGCGAATTTGATGATCCTCCTGATATTGATCTTGACTCTTTTCATACGTTATTGTTTGACCCAACTATGTACCATACACATACGGACTCTTCCACCGAGATGTCCGGGTCAACAATTAACACTGATTATGAACTGTTCTTAGAGTCTGAAGATCACCCCGCACTTTGTGATGACATTATTCACCGGGGTATAGATGAAACTTTTGAGGAGATCTTCGCTGATGAACTCGCATTTTTGAATGACACGGGTGTTGAGATGAATCATCTCCCAATCAATGAAATTGAACCTCCACCCTTTCTTCTGAATTGTAAAAAGAATGCGAGTTATCCATCACATACACTGCATCGTCTCTCCAATATGAGACGCACACACATTCTATTCCACCACTTAACCTTTCCCCACTTCTTCTTCTTCCACCAACCAGAGCACTGTATTGATAAAATTTTTGAATGGATGGTGTTAACATTCGGTCTTTGCAAAGCTTGGCATCGACCAATGATTTTTGACCCCCTCATATGATTTTAAAAGATTAACATTGCATAAGTTTGGGGGGGTACATTATCGGGCTCTTGAAAAGAGAATTTTTACAAAATTTTGAGCCACAAATAAGTTTGGGGGAGGTTCTTCACTTAAATATTTTGCCCCCACTAATAAATTCCTCCCAAGCTTACAGGTTTTTCGAGATTTAGCTGAAGGCAACAGTGAGGACACTGTTGAAAACAAGTTTGGGGGAGGTTTGTGCTTATTTTTGCATCATTTGCATATCATTTACATAAGCACAAAACATTTTTTTGAAAAAACCATAAAAATTTAAAAATTTTCAAAACTATAAAAATATTTTTTGTACATAAATAAGATAATAAAAGTTTAGATAGTGAACAATTACATCCATGAGATTAGAAAAATTTTAGAAAACTAAGAAAATTAGAAGTTTTCTTATACGAACTAGTAATAAGTAGTTATGAGCCGTTGTCCCAAGGGTTAGTAAGATGAAAGACGTCACTAATCTGAGGATAAAAATAAGTCTGAAAAATAGTTTCTATTCTGGAAGCCAAACATTTTGAACGTTGCTACCCTGCTATTCGCACTTACACACATCTTAAAGCCTGGGATAGTAGAGGATACCTTGAAATGCTCTTGTCTTAAAGCCAAAAGTATGAAAAAAAAATATGGTGAGAAAAATGGACACTGGTTTTGTTATCACCGAGGGAAATAAAAAAATATATAGCGAGGGTGCCTCTTCATCTAGTGCCCTAAGGCCAACTGGTCTGGGAGTCACTGCTATACCTAAGGTGGTGCAAGATTAGGAAAATACACCAAATAAGCAAGCACATGAGTAATCGGTCGGTTAGTACCTCAAGAAGTATTAACGGTCGCATGAAAGTGTGTAAGCAATCTCGTTTATCAAAAAGTACTGAGGTTGATGGGCAAGAGTATGATAGCTTGAATTGAATTCTCCAGGTGTAGGGATGTCTTTACACACACGCAGGGTTATATGATCGATGTTTGGAAGAAAGATAGGAATGAAGAATAAGACGATGTTTTATTGAGGGAGGACGTGATTTCTAACATTTTTTCATGACCATTAAGATAGGGCTCATGACAACCGAAAAGCTAGCTTAGTTGGAAACCCTAATTTTCAAGGCTTTTCTTTTACAATTCTTTTCTTTAAATGTAATATTTATGATCTTGCTTTTATTATTGGATTTTGTGGGTGCAATCCGCTGAAAACCCTCAGGAGACAACACTCCTCCTACTAGGGACACCTAGAGGTTTAAAGGCTTGTTGCACGTGCTCAGTGCAATCGTGTTGCCTACGAAAGTGTGCTAGTTAGTTTTTCTCTTTATTTTTTTTTCTCCTTCTCTTTTTAATAAAACATTCGCTCGAGACGATCGAAATTAAGTTTGGGGGTATTTGATCAGTCGAAAATATTGTATATTTTAGCCGGCAATTTCCCTAACATTTGCATACATTTAGAAGTGTTCGGCATTCATATTCTACATATTAGCAAATCTGTCACAAAATATGAGATTGCATGTGTTAGACTTTTAAACCGACACTTTAAAGGAAATTGACCGCATTTCATGGCATCGCATCATTTCTGTATTTGCGCAACACTTGTCTTGAGTCTGTGCAGGAAAATACGGAAGAAAAACCAAAGAGCTGATCAACATTAAGCCAATTCAATCATTTCAGATCTGGTAGCAATGCAGAAGGAATTAGATAATTCAATACATCAGAGAAAAGCCCAAACTCCAGTGCAAAGCTTCACCAGAAAGCCCAAGGCCCAATCCATCCAACAGAGCGCGGAAGCGCGGCAGTTATGGGGTACTTGCGGCGGATCCGCGGTGGGCCCAGGGGATCATCTCCTCAAAATTACAGCATAATTCCTTTCTCTGGGCCCACAGTCAATTGTGATACGTCAAATTCCATAATTATCCAGAAGCTACTGCCAGATCAGCAAAGAAAATTAAGGAAGGCTAATCCCAATTAAGCTCCTGATTAATCCTCTTCTAGAAGCTCCTCCTAACTAATCACATCTAGAAACTTCTTCCCTAACTAACTTTTGGAGGGAAATTTGAATTTCTTCAACAAACTTTAGGAGGGAAACTTAGAATTTGAAATCCTAGATCTAGGGTTAGTTATCTATAAATAGGAACCTAGACCTAGGGTTCATGGTTGTTCACCATTGGTTCATCATTAGCTAGTTCATTAGTTAAAATTCCCTCTTTCATCATCTTCTTCCACAAGTCTCGTGACAAGGCTTGTGCGAAACCCTAACCCTAATTCCACTCCAAATCCAAGATCTTGAGTACCAAATCAAGCGAGAAGCCTTCAACCTTTTAGGAGCCGAGCCGATCTTCAATCGGGCAAGTGATCCAAGCCGATCCGCGATCTACGGAGACGAGCGAAGCCAAGTCGACGATCAAGTTCTTCCTCTTGTAGTTCTTGAGCGAATGTAACTAAATTGTTGATATAAATAAAAGGTGAAATTCTTTAATCTTGCTTTCTTTTAATTCTTGCATCATGATTAGATCTCAATTTGTAATTGTTGCTCTTGTTGTGATGTTTGAGTGAAACTCCGCTCGTTAAGGAGTCGAGACGATTGTAGAATGATGATGTAACAAATCTTAATACGATTTTTAAGTCCTACGAGTTTTGTAAACCCTAGCAAGTTCAAGAATCGATGACCTAGTTTCGTAGCGATGCTTTCTTGATTGTGATCGCTCGAAAGTAGGGATCTACGATCGTTTCTTGAATTTACTAGAGGCTAGAATGTGAATGATATCGATGAAAGAACAAGGGATAAGATGAAACCCTAGTTTCACAAGAAATCCCTAATTCTCGATCGATCATCATCGATCTAGTATCAATTCATCGAAGGATAAGAATACGTAATTGTAAGATTACATCACATCTATAGATCCGATCGATTCCTACGAGCCTCATTTCGATTCTTGAGATTTGGTTTGGAAAAATCAACAAACTATCAATTCTTGATTCTATCTTTTAATGCTTTCTTAGATCTAGTTTTTTTCTAATTCTTGAACTTCAACTATAAATCTTGAATTGTTTTGTTTTCTTTTCATTAAAGTTTCGACTCATCTAATTCTAAACACGAACGATTACACTTTCCCTGTGGACGATCCGCACTCACTAACAATCTACATCCGACACCGTAGTTGATTGCGGTCAAATAATTTTTGGTTGTGATTTCTTTACAATTTCATACTATACATCGAGAATTCTTTTCAATCAAATGGCGCCGTTGCCGGGGACTATTTGATTCGATTTATTACAATCACGGAAATTATAACAATCAAGTCCCGATTCACATGGAGGCAATGAGCGATAGGAGGGGATTCGTCTCTCCCGGTATTGGGGGTTGATGTTGCGCTATGCTCGACTGGCCATAACTGGAAATCCCTGGCCAGGGTTGCACTGATTTACTGGTAAGTGTTATCGGTAGTTTCGTGCTTGTTATGGACCTTACATCGGCATGACTTATCAAGCTACTGGGGTCTGACGTTTACCACCCCTAGGCGAGATATGCGACATATCAGACGAACAGACCGGACTGTACGGTAAGTGTTGCTGGTTGGATTCACAGGAGTGTGAGCGGGCTTGCTCGTTGATCTTCTGATCGCTCAATACCCGGGTGGCCGTTACGTTTAGCAGACTGCTTGCGGCTTGTGGGTGTTTGATATGATCATCACCTGCTGCCGGCGTATTGACGAGTCTTTAGAGTCCTACACAGAGGTTTCCTGGCTCAAGCGAAACGAAATAGGAGCGCATATGAGATATGTGCGGGACCGAGCATAATACCAGCATGTGATACTGTATTCTATTCTCGCGATTTGTATCATTGGATGGTTATATATGATATAGCCGGGTTACCGAATTAAGTGTTGATTCGATACATTGATACACTTGATATTAGTCGGTTATATAAGATATGACCGGATCATTAAATCAAGTGTTGATTTAATGATTTGATGTATAATTATATATTTGATATATTACTTTACATTAACTAGTATTTGTTCACTTAAGATGGATTATCTCATTTGAATGTGCACATTGTATATATGATATATGTTTGTGCACTAGTTTGTATCATATTTGATTATACATGCAAACTTGGGTGTGTGTTTACTTTAAACCATGTTTAGTTAATGGTTAGGGTTTCCATTACCTTATTTATTTATTTACTTATTTATTTTGGCAAGAATAAAATGGTGGCTAACTTTGTTTCATTCTTGAAACTTCATGAAGCTTTGAAAGCTTTGACCATTTTGTTTCTTTCCTTAACCTAACCATTTAACTAAACCCTAGTTTAGTCTCTACACTAGTTAAACTCACCCATGGTTGCAAAATGATAAGAATCACTTGGATTTTCTTTTTGAAGATATTTCTTTTTCCATTTTCTTCTTCATCTTCTTCAAGTGAAGAAGAAAGCTTTCCTGAAAATTTCCAAGTGATGATTCCAAGTGAGAAATTCAAATCCAAAGTGAACGCACTTCCTATTTCTTTATCCTCTACCACTTGCCATGTAGTAGAGTGTGTTGTCTTCACAAGTTCTATGACCAAGTGAAGATGGAGCTTGATCTTGAGTTGCCTCGACGTAGATCATCTTCGGCATCGATGTCAACGACCTAGCCCGATCATTTCTCCGATGAAACCGACAAGAGAGTCCGGGATTCCGATGATTGCAGCGGAGGGACGTCAACACGGAGCTAGAGAAGTGGAGGACCGGATCTACAAAGGTTGTAGTCACTTTCCTTTTAGTTAAAGTTGTTAACTTGCATAGTTTCGCCTTTACCTCTAGTAACGATCTAGTTTAGGGTTCTTTGGCACATGAAATTTTTGAATTGGACATGATTGATCAGTTGTAGAACCTCATGGGTGTGCCTAGGAACTCTATAGTGGTATCAGAGCCTAGCTAGAGCCTTAGGCGAAGTGTAGACGATGTTAGAAACCCGATCGAACCCGAAAACCTAATTCAAAACCACTCTCTGTACATTTTTTGAAATCGTGGATTTTTGTGAATTAAAAATATGCAGAAAAATCAGCAGGGTTTTCTAAGAATTATGGTGAAGCACGTGCGCATAACTCGACCAAGTGGCCGCGGAACCGCGGCACGAGCATGGCATGTGCGGCGGTTCCGCGGCCATATAGGAGCATTTTGTCACGTTCTTTGCACAGTAATTCCTTTCTGTTAGTGCTGTATTTTCTGGGAATTTTTAATTTATACTCAAGAGTTGAGTTTTCTGGGTTGTATTGGGAGTTCGTTGTTTCGATCGAAAGTTTAACTTCGTCTATGTGTTTTTTCCGGGTATTTTAGAATATGTTAAAAAGTTCGACCGGATATAAATACCCAATTTTTCCCCTGCCGGAAAAATTTCCAATTGTTGGATTTTTCCGTGGTTTAAAGACGTTCTAAGTAGTGCAAGTAACGCGATGGACCCTCTAGAAGACAACAAACCTTAACTCGATTATGTGACCGTCTTGAACTGCCCTTTGAACCTTAGGGTTTGGGGTAGTACGGCGTGCCACATGTGAGGCGTTGGCTTGACCCTTCTACGGCTGGACCGTTGGTACTGTGGCATGAAGTGAATGTTCTTAAACCTATTTCATGTGTTGAGCTGTTTCGGGAGAACTTGGGTGTTTGATTGTTCGATCGAAAAGTTTAACATTTTCTATTTATCCGGAATGTGATACAATATTTGGAATTCACAAGTAGTTATGAGATAACTAATTTGAATGTTATAAACATAGCACTTTAGTCTCACTTGATCGGTTGCCACGGAATTTTGATGCGATCAAAAGTCCGTCGCAATCACGTAGCGTACGCGGATACTCGCCGGATAAACTTAATAGACAACTACACCCCTTAGCCTCGACCAAGTGACTGTAGGAGAACCCCGTCGCCAAAAAGCATCCGTCCGGGTGCTCGCGGCAGCGGTGTTCCGCCTTGGTGCACTTCGTCGACGGTATCAGGGGTGCGGCCGTCTACTAAAGTTTGCGACGAGCATTCGATCTGGATGCCGGGAATCTTGTTGAATTGCCCGATTTTATATTGAAAAGTGTTTTCGATATTGAGACTAAAATGCGGGGTTTATAATTGTTAGGCATGCGATGTCTAAGGAATTCATTTGGTTAGGCATGCGATGTCTAAAGAGTTTGCGGATTCCAACTGTTGTAGTTTTACACTTTTTTTTCTGTGACCGTAAGTGTAATATGTGATATCGCCGGTTTCGTTGCTATATGTCAACGATAATTGGGATGCGCATATTTACTTACGTTGATGACATGTGATGTTATGTGTTGCTGGATATGTTATATTGGATCGTCGTGTTTGAATAGCCGGGTTTTTTTTATGTGAGACGAGTGTTTTTCATTTTCATTCATGTAAAAACCTTGTATGTAATATTCTTTTATTGGGGCACTTCCAGGTTGTGGAAGATGTCACCTTTTGTATATTATTTACTTTTCCGCATTAGGATAGACCCAAGGAGGGGAGCACGAGTAACCGGGTTCTAGGGTCCAGTGAGAGACCATCTCGAGGAGTCGAGTCCGGGTCTCCTAACCCTAGAATTGGTAGGGTTGCTTGCCGCTCTTGTAGGGGTCTAGGGGTGTGGGATTGGCTATTCATCGCGACCGTGGAATCCGTGTTTTATACTGGCTCGTATTTAAAACACGGACGTCCTAGTATATCCAATATTTCATATGATATTTTCTGCTGCGTTATCTGTAATGTGATCATGTGATTTGTTCAGATATATATAGTATATAGTATATATGATATATTATATAGACGTTGCTTATGTTTTACACCCGCGCTAGCCCTGCCCCGCTCTGCCGTTAGTTACCTAACCTAACGGTGCAGACGGGACATCGAGGCGAATGCGGATGGTATAAGCGTACGTTATATTTATCTGTGATGTTTAGGTGGACTTAAATGATGGGATATTCATTAATGTGATTAATGAAAGAAAATAAACCTAAAAGATGTTGTGGAATCGAATTTCAAAATAAAAAAGGTAGCTACAGTTCTTGCTTTGTATCGCAGTGTTCCTTGTAGAACATCCTGCACCTTATTCGATAAGGAAAGGACCGAGATCCCTTCACCGGGAGTGACTCCTTTAGCAATAACTGGAAGATGCTACAACCATCGGTTTGTCTTTTGATTGCTTCTATAGTTTTTTGCTTTGCACAGCGGTATATATGATATATCCTGCACCTTATTCGATGAGGAAAGGGCCGACGATCCCTTCACCGGGAGTGACCCCTTTAGCAAAACTAGAAAAGCCTAAAAAACGATCCATTTAAAAACCATTTGATTCCGCAACGAGATCAAGTTCAAAGCGTTAAAGGTTTTATTAAAAACTATTCGCAACCCTCCGTCATTTTAGGAAGTAGAGTACTTAGTATTCGTGCTGTGTTTGTTGACCATAGTCAAGGCACAGTGTACGGTAGCTAAGTGATGTCTTCCTACACCGCATATGATGCGATTAGTTAGGACAGTCGCGTGACTTTGTTGACCTTAGTTAAGGGTCATGTGGGTGGGTCTAATTAATCACGAAATGACGGGTAGAACTTGACTAGTGCTTATGATTTGTTGACCATAGTTAAGGTCATAAGTGCTAGGGGTAAAAACCTTTATCGGTAGTTTCAAGTGTTGAAATTTGCAATGAGATTGCATACCTTCTATATGATAGTTGGATCCCGATACCCACTGCGAGTAATTGTTACTCCTGGGAGAGTTTTGCACCTTACAATTAGCCGATCAAGTAGGTGTCTAAAAAGGTGTTAACGGGGTTACGCCTATGGGAAAACGAGGTTTACTTTAATTAGGTCCGTGCGAAAGCACGGGGAACCTCCCTCAAAGTACCGACACTGGCCTGGCTGAAAGATTGGCAAGCTTGTAGAGTGTAATTAATCCCGGCTAGTCTTTCCTTTTAAGGTTTGAAGGAAGATTTGATAAAAACAGTGGGAGCCATCCTGATTAGATAAAATAAATAACCAATCTAATCTTGCAAGAGTGCACGCAGAGTGTTTTCTTCTCTCTCTCTCCAGGTAGCGACCATATCACGCCTTAATCAAGATAATAATATGGATGTATTGACTGAACCCGCTTGTTATACTGAGCTGGGGAACGTTGGTCCTGCTCCAACTTATAATTGTTATAAGACAGAGCAGGAAATAGGAGAATACCAAGATTCCCATGCAGCCCAAACAAAGAAAGTGCATGAGATGCATCTCCTTCGGGTGCGTTCATTACACAGAACTGTTTCTCAGTATTCTCTACGTCCTGGGCATTTGATGCCGGATCAGGATCCCAGATATGTAATCAGTTACATAGGGCTACAGAAAGGTAGAGAACTGAGAAAGGGTGATAAGTTTCATGAGACAGAAAACGGGGCAAGTGTTGCAGCCAAGTCTGTTGGTCACTATCACCCTGTATTACCAATACATTGATTCTGAACAAATGCTATTAGATACCGAACTTAATATACAAAATCATATCAGTCTCTTTATTAGTAAAGAAATGATAAAATTTTGTATTGTTGGATAATGTTTTGAACATTTCCTATATCAAGAGTTGATCAGTTCAGGCACGTTATCTAAAAGCATTGACGTTCTAAATCAAACTACAGTTCCTAGTATACAGAACACACACAAGAGGAAGAGTTCAGAAATGAACGAATTCTTCTTGAGGTATTGTAGACTAGGTCATATCAATGTGACCCGACTAGCTTAAGTTACATTTTAGATGCATATTTAAATCAGTTTGAATTTATATCTTGTGAAACTTGCCAGTCATGTCACAAAGATTAGATGACCATAGCTCTGTTTATTGGAAACAAAGAAAGAGTTAATGAACTCTTGGGACTGATACATGATGATGTATGTAAGGTCCCCTGTCTACACATGCCAGGATTGGTTCTTTGTAATTCATCACATTCTCTGATAATCTCTCAAGACTCAGTCATATGTTCTTGTTGAAACATACGTCCGAAACTTTTGAGATATTCACAGAATATAAGTTAGAAGTAGAGAACCAAAAACCGGGTATAAGTATTATGTCCTATGATAAGATCAGGGAGGAGAATACTTGTGCATGGAATTCTTAGACTATTCTAAAGGAGAATGAGATTCTCTCTCGGTGTTACTCCTTTGAATACACCACAGCACAACGGTGTATCAGGGCGGAGCAATCGCACCACATTAGATATGGTGTGCTCTATGATAAGTATTACTGAGTTACCTATTTTCTTTTGGGGTTGTGCACTTGAGAAGTTGCATACCTATTGAATTGGATTCGAATCAAATCAGTGCCTACCACTCCATATAAGATATGGTATGGGAAGAACCTATCTCTTAAGTAAGTTAAGATTTGGGATTGTCCGGCCTATGTCAAAAGCAAAATCCGGACAAGATCGAGGCAAGGTCAGTTCTGTAGAACTGGAAAAGTTCCAGCTATACAAACTACATCTGATGATTTGACAGAACCAGAGGATTCAATAGTCCCCGACGAACCTCAGCCTCTCCGCCGATCTAGCAGGGTTCCTCATCCGCCTGAGAGATACTTTGGTTTCTCTATGACAGTGGGAGCGAGGAATGCATCATGAGATGATGACCCAACTAGTTTCGAGCAGGCCATCGAGAGTAGGGACTCTGTAAGAATGGCTGGATGCTTAGCGATCTGAGATGGAATCCATGTACACCAACAAAGTATGGACTTTGGATGCTATATCTGAAGGGTTAAATCCCCATCAGGAGCAAGTATATCTTGAGAAGATTACTTGGTGTAGATGGAAAAGTTGAGACTTTCAAAGCTAGACTTGTTGAAGGTTTTCGTCATCGACCAGGCGTGGATAATGATGAAACCTTTTCCATGTGGCTATGCTTAAGTCCATCCGGATCCTACTTAACATTGCTACATACCATGACTACGATATCTGGTGGTTGGGTGTCATGACTATTTTTCTAAATACTGATTTAGAAGAGAACGTTTATAAGTACACAGCTAGAGAGCTTCGTAAACAGTGGGAGCAGCGGAAACATGTGCAAGTTGCTTTACAGGATAAAGCAGGCATCGCGGAATTGGAACGTCTGTTTTGATATGGTAGTCAAAGAGTTTGACTTCATCAAAATGATAGACGAACCTTGTATATACAAAAAGATAGTAGAGAGTAAGGTGGTCATCCTCGTATTGTACGTGGACAACATACTCTTGATAAGAAAAGAGTTTCATATGCTACGCACGGTCAATCTCCTCTTATCACATGGATTCTCCATATAGGATAAAGTTGATACCTCCTAAATCCTGGGATTTGGGTCTATGAGATAGATCTAAATGGATGTTAGGATTCTCACTAGCTGTAGTAAGATAGCATCAATCGATCCTGGGGAGAATCACTGGAAAGGTTCCAGGGTGATAAGGACGACTGAATGTCAATCGCAGGCATTGTCTTTACCCTCACTGAAGGGACGGTATGTTGGAAGAGTTCCAAGCTATATGCCGTGGCAGACTAGACGATAAAGGCTGGTAACATCGCTATTAAAGATACTACCAAAGAGGAAGTTTGGGTGTATATTAGTTCATAAGATGAACTAGGTTCCTACCATTGTATGACAATGGAAGTGTGGCTTTGGCCCAGGAACCCTGGTCCCATCAGTGACCCAGACATATTTTGAGGCAGCATCACCTGATCATGGAGATAGTTGATCTCCAGGGTGATCGAGGTTAGGAGAGTAGACTCAGAGGACAACACGGCGGATCCACTCACAAAGGCTTTTTCCCAGAGAGAGACTCATATGGGATGGTTGAGTTTGTGATACTGCAACCACTGCTACAGATGGCCCTAGTGCAAGTGGGAGATTGTTAGTTATATGTATGCCCTAGAGGCCATTACTGTACATAGGATGTATATTGTAGTGGATGCTGGGACATATATAGGTAGGACTTTCTTGCTCGACATGATAGTACGCTATCTGGTTGCTCTTTATCTTAACATGTATACTTGCAGTCTCTCTATTACATGTTGATAAAGCCCTTAGGATGTCTACTCGACTTCCTGGACTGTGATGCAGATCATACTAGTGGGGCCTGGGTAGTCAATGAGTACATCCTTCAATGTTCCTAGTCGTGGGAATATCGAGACGGGGCATCGATATTCCAGAGTAGACTAGCGTATATCTTCTCGACCCATGTGATGGGCGATGGATGATCTCATATACATTGGTGTTTGACATGAGAGATGGTATGCGGGTGCTCAGTGATGACTGGGTACACTGAACGGACTCGCCGAGAACTCCCAGATGGTATTATACCTCACGTCAGATGGCAGTTCTCTGGTGACACTGGTACAGCTTAGTCTGTTGACCCGAGATCGTCATAGAGTCTTGTGTGTCTCCCACCGTGCTTTGATTTCCACCCTACCACGGCTTTATTGAGTCGTGCAAACAGATGGTTTTTGGGTACAGTCCCGATTCACATGGAGGAAATGAGCGATAGGAGGGGATTCGTCTCTCCCGGTATTGGGGGTTGATGTTGCGCTATGCTCGACTGGCCATAACTGGAAATCCCTGGCCAGGGTTGCACTGATTTACTGGTAAGTGTTATCGGTAGTTTCGTGCTTGTTATGGACCTTACATCGGCATGACTTATCAAGCTACTGGGGTCTGACGTTTACCACCCCTAGGCGAGATATGCGACATATCAGACGAACAGACCGGACTGTACGGTAAGTGTTGCTGGTTGGATTCACAGGAGTGTGAGCGGGCTTGCTCGTTGATCTTCTGATCGCTCAATACCCGGGTGGCCGTTACGTTTAGCAGACTGCTTGCGGCTTGTGGGTGTTTGATATGATCATCACCTGCTGCCGGCGTATTGACGAGTCTTTAGAGTCCTACACAGAGGTTTCCTGGCTCAAGCGAAACGAAATAGGAGCGCATATGAGATATGTGCGGGACCGAGAATAATACCAGCATGTGATACTGTATTCTATTCTCGCGATTTGTATCATTGGATGGTTATATATGATATAGCCGGGTTACCGAATTAAGTGTTGATTCGATACATTGATACACTTGATATTAGTCGGTTATATAAGATATGACCGGATCATTAAATCAAGTGTTGATTTAATGATTTGATGTATAATTATATATTTGATATATTGCTTTACATTAACTAGTATTTGTTCACTTAAGATGGATTATCTCACTTGAATGTTCACATTGTATGCACTAGTTTGTATCATGTTTGATGATACATGCAAACTTGGGTGTGTGTTTACTTTAAACCATGTTTAGTTAATGGTTAGGGTTTTCATTACCTTATTTATTTATTTAATTATTTATTTTGGCAAGAATAAAATGGTGGCTATCTTTGTTTCATTCTTGAAACTTCATGAAGCTTTGAAAGCTTTGACCATTTTGTTTCTTTCCTTAACCTAACCATTTAACTAAACCCTAGTTTAGTCTCTACACTAGTTAAACTCACCCATGGTTGCAAAATGATAAGAATCACTTGGATTTTCTTTTTGAAGATATTCTTTTTCCATTTTCTTCTTCATCTTCTTCAAGTGAAGAAGAAAGCTTTCATGAAAATTTCCAAGTGATGATTCCAAGTGAGAAATTCAAATCCAAAGTGAACCCACTTCCTATTTCTTCATTCTCTACCACTTGCCATGTAGTAGAGTGTGTTGTCTTCACAAGTTCTATGACCAAGTGAAGATGGAGCTTGATCTTGCGTTGCCTCGACGTAGATCATCTTCGGCATCGATGTCAACGACCTAGCCCGATCATTTCTCCGATGAAACTGACAAGAGTGTCCGGGATTCCGATGATCGCAGCGGAGGGACGTCAACACGGAGCTAGAGAAGTGGAGGACCGGATCTACAAAGGTTGTAGTCACTTTCCTTTTAGTTAAAGTTGTTAACTTGCATAGTTTCGCCTTTACCTCTATTAACGATCTAGTTTAGGGTTCTTTGGCACATGAAATTTTTGAATTGGACATGATTGATCAGTTGTAGAACCTAATGGGTGTGCCTAGGAACCCTATAGAAACATTAAAGCGGATCCACTCGCTGAGGCTATTCCTCGAACGCAATAGTTTCGCAAACGAGCTTTGTGAGACTGACTAGTAGAGGAGTTGGGTGTTCGGTATCACACGGGCTGTGAGTATGCGACATCGCAATAATTAGCCTTGAGTGCTAGTGGGAGATTGTTGGAGATAGTGCCCTCAGAGTCAATTATTGGATCACAGACACGTGATTGCAATGATTGAGGGAGGACTTATCCCGGTAGGACAGTCTTACTCAAGATGATAGTATGCTATCTGGTTTATCTTTATCATTGTGTACTGCTTTAGGTGACCTGACAGGTCGCTATTACACGTTGATAGAGCCCCCAGAATTCTTGCTTGACTGCCAGCAGTATGAGGGCGATCATATACGTGGGAGCTGGTAGTCTATAAGCACATCCTTAAAAGGTCCCTAGTCGTGGGAGTTTCGAGACAAGGCATCGATACTCTAGAGTAGACTAGTGTATACAGTCGAGACCCCGATGAGGGGTGGTGGCCGGTCTCACAAGCCACTGGTGTCAGTTGCTTCACCTAAGATGTATACAGGTGCACATTGGGTTATGAGTACACCGGACAGGACTCGCCGGGAACATGCTAGTTGGTCTTATACCTGACGTCAGATAGCAGTTCCCTGGTGACATGTGTACAGGTTAGTTCATCGACCTGAGATCGTCATTTGTCTCGTGTGAGTTCCCACTGTACTTTGATTACTACCCTACCACGCTCAAAGGAGACTTGCAAACAGGTTTTAGTTGGGTACAGTCCCGAGCCACATGGAGGCAGTGAGCGGATCTGCAGGGGTTCGTCTCTCCCGGTATTGGGGGTGAGGTCGCGCTGTGTCTAGGAGAGCCATTACACAAAGCCCTCGGCCGAGGCTGGAGATTTACTGGTAGGTATTCCAGTAGTATCTCAGGGTGTTCTGGGCTACACTCCGACACGACTTGTACCGCTTTTAGGGGTCTGACTTTTACCAACCCCCTAGGCCCGCCATGCGATGCTCATAGACGAACGGACCGGACTGTACGGATATTGTCACTGACAGGCTCAGTAGGGTGTCAGGATGAGTTCGCTCATCGACTTCCCTTTTGGTCAATAGATGGTAGCCCGTCACGTATGGCTAATATCTCTGACGTGCTGGTGGTTAAATCCACAGCCATAGTATTGACGAGTCTTTAGAGTCCCCCACAACTAGTTACTCAAGTTTCGGGCGAAACGCTGTAGAGGTCGTATGGAGATATGGCAGGGTTCGATCAGATACGTGCGGTATTGCACAGATCGTGATCGGACGGATAATACTAGCGGGCTTTGGTTTAAGCCGGATCCTAGTATTGTAAAGTGTAGATTTTGTCTCATTGCATTTGTATTTCGGTCGGAATACAAATGCGGGTGTGTATACACAGTTGCGGGGTTTTCCTGTAATTTATTACGGGACCAGTTTTATGAAGTTGCCAGTTTTCTTTCCGTTTCGGTCATTTACCTTTGTATCTTTCATTGGCTGAAGATTGGTGGAGGAGGGCTTATTTGCAATTGTGCAAATTAGCATTTGTCGAGGGTGTTCATTGCATTTTGTTGTGTCATGATGGTTGTACCATCCCTTGACTTTCTTGACTTCATCATTGATTGACTTTGGGTTCATGATGGTTGATTTGCAGTGAGGATATGGTTGTGATGATAATTCATCATCATCACATCTTTTTCTCTCTCATGCATGATAGCCTCTTCTCTTCCTCTCCCTTGGATTATTTGTGACTCTCCCTCATTCTCTCACCTTGCCATGGCCGGCCAAAGGGAGAGGGGCTGTCCCATTTTGGTGTGGAGAGTTTGTTCATCTCATATCATTTTTGCTTCACCAAAATTCCCAAGTTCAACTCCATAGTTCATCCCTCCACTAAAAGGCAACTTCGAATACCCTAAATGAGACATGAGTTCTACAGTCAACCTACAGCAATCTTGGGCACGTCGACTCGCCAACTTCGTGCCCGAGTTGCCTCGGTTAAGAGGTGGGAGCCCGTAAAAGAAGCCGGCGACGTGGTGCCCTTCCGGCGAGGAGGTGAAGACCGGAGATTCCGCGGGGAGATCGGGACGACGGCGAGAAGACCGAAGGACAAGGATCGCTCGGTATATCTCTCTACCCGTTCTTTTGTTTGCTAGGACTAGATTAATGGCCCGATCCGGGATTTTTGTGCGCGGTGGTGCCGGCTTACAAGTTCATAAAAAGTTTCGTTTCCGCATTCCGGCGTCGGATTGACGGCCGGGGCGCCGCCTTGCACTTATAGGAATTTACAAAAAACAATTTTAATATGAGTAACATCGACTAAACTTCTAAGATCATTTATAAACCTTAACTAACTAAACTCAAAGAGGTTCTAAACTACTATGATAGTGGTTTATATCTCTAAGAAACAAGTTCTTTGGGTCTTCTTCTCCTCTTCTTAAGCTCCTAGAAAGTACGGATCGCGCTTGATCGTCGGCCTCCTCGTGTCAAAGACAATCCACTCGAGAGTCTATGGTTCAAGCTCTAACCTCAAGAATGAGGTAACTAAAGTATCTAGTTTGCTAATCTAGATAGCTTAGGAGATATAGAGAGTTAATTGGACTATTTTATCTCAAAGAACCCTAGGATTCGCAACACATGTGAGGGTTAGGGTTTGAGGAAGAAGAAGGAGAGGAATGGAGAAAGAATAAGAAAACTAGAATGAGTGTATAATTGGCAAGTGAAGAATGGCTAAGTCTTTTTCCAATAATCAAGCATGCATTATTTTTCCGTAGAAAAATGTAACCATGCTTGAATAGTATGGTCAAATGAATAAATTAAAGAATTAGCCATGCTTCAAACCATGCCACAAATATCTCCATTTTCCACCTCATTATCTATTTACCAAAAATAGATATATATGCAAAATGAGGTGTCCCCTTCTAGAAGCATATCTTGTAAAATTACAAGAATACCCTCACCGTATATACATACCCGTATTCGTACTGCAAAAAATATGAATACCAAGAGATAAAGATAATCTAATTATATAATACTAGAATGCGGCTTAATCCTAAGCCCACTAGTATTATCCGTCCAAATAACATCCGTGTAGCTAGTACACGTATATGATCGGAACCATGCACGTAAAACCATATGGCCTCTACATCGTTTCGCGTGAACGAGGGAAACCCTATGTGTGGGACTCTAAAGACTCGACAGTACGCTGACAGGGGGTTTAACCATAAGTCCGTCAGTGGCACTAGCTGTACATAACGGCTACGTAGGTACCTGTTGAAAAGAAGGCCGACGAGCAAACTCATCTGAACCCCTACTGAGCTTGTCCGTGACAATCTCCATACAATCCGGTCTATTCGTCTAAGAGTATCACATGCCGGGTCTAGGGGGTGGATCATGTCAGACCCCTAATAACCTGACAAGTCATGCCGTTGTGGCTCAAGACCATCCGGGAATCTATTGGTCTAACTACCAGTAATTCTCAATCCGCCCTGGCCAAGGACTTATGGTGTTGGCCAACCAAACACAGCGCGACATCGACTCTCTATACCGGGAGAGACGAATCCCCAACAATTGCTCACTGCCTCCATGTGACTCGGGACTGTACCCAACTAAAACCTGTTTGCACGACTCAGTAGAGCTGTGGTAGGGTAGTGATCAAAGCACAGTGGGAACTCACATTAGACAAATGACGATCTCAGGTCGACAGACTATCTGCACTCATGTCACCAGAGAACTGCTATCTGACGCTAGGTATAATACCATCTAGCCAGTTCTCGACGAGTCCGTCCAGTGTACTCACCCCCAGTGAGCACCTGTATACAATCTTAGGTGCACCTTACTAATGGCTGCGGGACCAACCATCGCCCCTCGTCAGGATCTAGATATGTATACATTAGTCTACTCTGGAGTATTGATGTCCAGTCTCGATACTCCCACGACTAGGGACATTTTAAGGATGTGCTTATCGACTACCCAGCTCCCACAAGTATGATTGCCATCACAATTGTAGGGTGTTTTTCGTCACCCCATTGAGATGGGAATACGCGCGCGCTTGTCAGGCGTACTACAGATTCCCCCTGCTTAGGGTAGGCCGGGGTTTATTGATTGTGGGGATCCGAATCTCCGGCAGCCGCGGACTAAGCTGCCGTTAATTACCCCCCGCCTTTGGGGCGAGGGAACCTCCGATTAACGGGTTAAACTGGTCATGCGAACTCAATGTGCAGTGTACGTGTGTTTTTTTTTGGAGGGGGGGTTTAAATATATCGGGAGCCACACAGAGTTTTTACGGGGGTCCCGCTACCCGGATAGCGGGCTGGGGGTCAAGGGGGCTAGCAGCCCCTTTGCGGGGTGCGGGGCAGCGCCCCGTTAGAATTTTTTTTCTAACAGGGACAGTGTCGTGGAGTATGTGTGTATGTACATATGTATACATATGTATAGATATACATGTATATATATAAAAAGGGGAAAAGACATCCAAAGGATGCGTGGGGCAGAACCTTGGGCGCTGTGCGCCTAGGTGCTGTGCGCTCAGGCGCTAGCGTGCCACGTGTCGGCACGTGGACGCTCTGCGCTTGAGCGCTGGGAGCTTGAGCGCACGCACGCCACGTGTCGGCACGTGAGCATTTTACGCTTCAGCGCCTGACGCTCGAGCGCAAGTGCGCCATGTGTCGGCACGGGGGTGACTTGCGCTTGGGCGCAAGTGCGCCACGTGTCGGCACGGGGGCGACTTGCGCTCGAGTGCTTGCGCTTGAGCGCAAGCGCGCCACGTGTCGGCACGGGGGCGACTTGTGCTCGAGCGCTTGCGCTGGAGCGCAAGCGCGCCACGTGTCGGCACGGGGGCGACTTGCGCTCGAGCGCTTGCGCATGAGCGCAAGCGCGCCACGTGTCGGCACGCGGGCGCTCTGCGCTTGAGCGCCGGCGAGAAAAAGAGGCTTTTAGCTTAAAAAATTTCTCGGAAGAGAAATCAGAGAGGAGTTGGACTCTTGAGTGTTTTTTTTTGGGTTTAGTGAAAGATGTTCTTCTTCTTCCTCCTCTGTTAGCTGGATCTTGAAGATCAAGAGATATGGGATTTTTTAAAATCTCTTCTTTTTGAGATCTAATGGAAGATCTGAGTTCCCCTTTATGGGTTTTGTGGTGAAAAACTAATTTGTTTTATAAAAAAGAAGAGTCTCTTGATTTAATTCAAGAGAAAAAAAGAAGGTTTTGGAACCTTGAAGAAGGAGAATTGATCTCAGATCTGAAAAATTTTGAGAGAGAAAAAGTTGTTGGGATATTTCATTATCCTTGCCTTTATAGGCTATACACTTTACACATAGCCCCTTGGGCTTCACAAAATGGCATTTTGCATATCCCATGGTTCATGTGCCATTTCTTTTTGCACATAAGCCATGGGCTTTACAAAAATTTGGCTTTATGCCTATTTTTCTTACATTTATCCATAAAATAAAATAAAAGAAATACAACAAAATTATTTATTACAAAATTTTTATCTTGGCATGGGGGGAGGCCGGCCGCTTCATGTTCGGGCTCAACCCGGGCATGGGCCCACTTGGCTTGGGGTTGACTTTGATTTTGACTTGGTCAACCGGGGTGTAAGTTTTTACCCCAACAAATTACCCTCTATCAATAAATGCACATCACATATGTGGGCCGTGTGCATGAAATTGATGGATCTTCTTTTACTTGGAGGCGACCTGATTTGGTTCCCGCTTTTTGGGAAGCTGGCACTGCCCTTTTTACGACATGAACGATCGTTGCTTGACATGTCTCCGAGACGGAGTGTCCGTGATAGACATTTCCCTGGCCTGGAGTGATCTGGTTCCCACTTTGTAGGAATCCTGCGCTGCCCTTTTTACGACATGGACGGTCAATGCTGCCCTTTTTGCGACTTGGACGGTCGATGCTGCCCTTTTAGCGACTTGGACGGTCGGTGCTGCCCTTTTAGCCACGTGGACGGTCGATGCTGCCCTTTTTGCGACTTGGATGGTCGGTGCTGCCCCTTTTTGTGACGTGGACGGTCGGTGCTGCCATTTTAGCGACGTGGACGGTCGGTGCTGCCATTTTAGCGACGTGGACGGTCGATGCTGCCCTTTTTGCGACTTGGACGGTCGATACTGCCATTTTAGCGACGTGGACGGTCGGTGCTGCCATTTTAGCGACGTGGACGGTCGATGCTGCCCTTTTTGCGACTTGGAAGGTCGATGCTGCCATTTTAGCGACGTAGACGGTCGGTGCTGCCATTTTAACGACTTGGATGGTCGGTGCTGCCCTTTTTGCGACTTGGACGGTCGGTGCTGCCCTTTTTGTGACTTGGACGGTCGTTGCTGCCCTTTTAGCGACGTGGACGGTCGGTGCTGCCATTTTAGCGACGTGGACGGTCGATGCTGCCCTTTTTGCGACTTGGACGGTCGATGCTGCCATTTTAGCGACGTGGACGGTCGGTGCTTCCATTTTAGCGACGTGGACGGTCGATGCTGCCCTTTTTGCGACTTGGACGGTCGATGCTGCCATTTTAGCGACGTAGACGGTCGGTGCTGCCATTTTAACGACTTGGACAGTCGGTGCTGCCCTTTTTGCGACTTGGACGGTCGATGCTGCCCTTTTTGCGACTTGGACGGTCGTTGCTGCCCTTTTAGCGACGTGGACGGTCGGTGCTGCCATTTTAGCGACGTGGACGGTCGATTCTGGATTTGACTTGCCCCGCTTCTTGCGGCGTCAGGGATGAAGTTGACTTTTTTCCGAGGTGGAATTTGATTCTGCCAGGGAGGTCATTGGTTGTTTGACTTGATGTGATTTGGGTTGACATCAGCATCGCTACGCTGGAATATGGTACCAGGAGCGAATCATCATCTGTCTTTGAGAGGATTTGGGGATTGGTTTTTTTTGTTTGGCATCTGCATTGCTGCACTGGAATAATGCCAGGAGCAACTCATCAATGCAGATGGAGCATAATTCCAAAGGCGGAGACCAGCCGCGTAACTGGTAATTGTGGTAGGGCATGGGTATGACGAGAATTATTTGAGCCCGTGGATTGTATACGGCAGTTAACTTGGGGACCAACCGTAGGGCTGGGAGAATTTTGAGAAATTGGGTTTTGGTTGGCGTCTGCACCGCTGCACTGGAATGTGGTACCAGGAGCGACTCATCATTCGCCGTTTGGGGACTTGGAATTTGGATCTTGTTTGGCATCAGCATTGCTGCACTGGAATAATGCCAGGAGCAACTCATCATTTGCTTTGGGAGGACTTGGGATTTGGGTTTTTGGTCGGCATCAGCACCGCTAACACTGAAGCGAAATGCCAGGAGCGACTCATCATTTGCCGTTGCCCGTTGGGGAACGATGGCTTAGGAGACAGGTTTGGGTCTCTATCACCTAAGACTTTTCAATTTTATGGGCCGTGAGGGTCCCATAAAAGCATTTTCTCCGTACGAGTCGTAAGGATCCCGCAGGTGAATTTTCTCCTTAGGGATCGTGAGGATTCCTAAGTGTGTTGCTCCTTTGTGAGTCGTAAGGATCTCACGCAGGGTTTTTCTCCTCACAAGGTCGAGAGGACTTTGCGAGTGTATTTCATCTCTTTTCACGAGTTTGCGCCCTTTCGGGTTTTCACAGACTCGCCGGTAGTCCTGCTGTTTTTACTCACGGAGCCCTTTCGGGTTTTCATCCGTGCCCGTTTTGCTTGTGGACATACCGTTTATTTTTTTTTCTTTTTCTCTCTTTTTTTGCCGCTGGTGGGACTTTAAAAGTAGTCTCACCGGCAGGATTTGGGAGAGATAGGGGGCATTTACGTCCGTGGATTGTATACGGTTTTGCAGGATGTATGATCCAGACCGTAGGGCTGATGTGCTCAATTCTCCTATGACTTGGAGCATTCACGTATAGTATTTCTTGAGATATCGTCCATTGATGGGTGGCATGGGCCTTTCTCCCTCGGCACTTATTAGTTGGTAGGATCCCCCATCGAACACTTTCTCGATGACATATGGTCCTTCCCAGTTTGGCTCGAATTTTCCCTTGGCATGTCGATTGGGGATGATCGGTCTTTTGAGGATCAACACCAATTCACCTTTCTTGAAAGCGCGGAGATGGGTTATCTTGTCATAGGCCCGTGACATTTGGGCTCGGTATAGCTCCAGATTTTGCTGCACCGCGAGCCTCTTTTCTTCGAGGGCATCGAGCTCCTCAAGTCGAAGGAGCACGTTTTCCTCCTCCGTCAACTCGTGCTGAATGGCCATTCTTAAGCTTAGAACTTCGACTTCGAAGGGAGGACCGCTTCCACTCCTAAGAGCAATGAGTATGGAGTGGACTGAGTTGGAGTACGGTGCGTGGTACGATATGCCCACAACGCCTCGTGAAGTTTGAGATTCCAGTCTCTCTTGTTGGCTGAAGCATTTTTCTTCAGGAGCTTGCATAGAGTCTTATTGAAGGCTTCGGCTAGCTGATCGCACGCCAAAAGCGTGTCGGATGTTCAAAGTTCTAAAGTTATAACCGCGATCAGGACGGCGTCGCTTCGCAGCTAGCTGGTTGAGCACGGGTCGATCCACAGGGAGATGGTTGTATGTCCGTTCGAGTTTTAGACGAGTCAATAAAGAATGTGTATATGTTTGTTCAGTTCTATCCTATGTGTTTTATGCAAGTATAAAGTTGTTAAGAAAAAGATACGAAAGTGTAAGCTAAATAAATCCGTACTCAAAACCTTTGAGCCGAGTCTTGACCAATTGAAGCTAGAGCAATTGGCAACAACGTAGATTAGGGGATTTAAGCGCGGTATTCGTGGAATCCGGCTTATTTACCGTTGTCCTTCCGTTCTTGTCTCTTGCTTTCTCCTCCAGCCAAACCGAATGCAACCGGTCGCGGTTAGGAATCACCGTTACCTTGGTAGGGTAGGGTGCCTAACGGAGCGCTTGCGTAACGTTTGGGCGGAGTTCAATGGAAAATAATGGGAAAAGGAAATAAGCAAAGAAACGTTAACTTACAATATCGTATTGATTCTTAACAACAACAATAATTACAACCATTCACAAAAAGAACCAAAAAGAGCAAAAGAAAAGAAAAGATTACAAGTAAGTAAGTGCATGGAATTTAAAGTGCATGAAAGTAAAGCAAGGTAATAAAAAGCAAGAAATAAATAAGCAAGAAAAAGAACTAGAAACTAGAACTCAAGACAAGCATGGGATCAATAGCCAACCCTTAAACTTGCAAGCTCAATCAAGAGGTTGCAAGATCAAGAGAAGGGTAAAGAACTCATGTGAAATGAAGCACTAATTCCATAAGAAGATACAACCCTTAAGATCAATAACCAACCCTTAAACTTTCAAGCTCAATGAAGAGGTTGAAAGATCAAGAGAAAGCAAAAATCTCAAGGGGAAGCTAAACAAACAAGAATGATACAAAAACCCTCATCTTCATTTAACATCCACTCAATACTCTCACTACATTTTCATGGAGGAAAGATGAAGAAGAAGAAGAAGAAGAACAAAACTACACTAAAAGAGGCTAAAGAACTTAACACCCTCCAATGGTTCAGATCTGGGGTATTTATAGGAGGAGAGTTGAAACCCTAGGGCCAGATTCTGCCCCTAAATGAATGTACCAATATGCCCCCAAAAAACGACAGAGAGAGGAGTCAACAAGGCCGCGGTTCCGCGGCTTACACCCCCTATTGGCCGCGGAACAGCGGCCGTATGATGGATTTGGGTGGTCGGGTTTTGTGGGTTTTCCTGTTTACATGTTTCCTCGTGTTTGAAAACTTTACACTGCACAAAGTCTTCCAGAATATCTTCAGATTTCTTAGTCCAAGATTGCTTTATTTTCTTCACTTTTGACTTCTATCTCCCTCGAGCTCCGTTCACCCATTGATTCTTGTGCAGCCCCCCTCGTGCTCTGTGCTTGTCTGAGACACGAATGACCACTGTCATATGTCTTGTCTCTGGAACTGGTACTCGGCACTGGACGGATATGGATGACCGGAACTCGGCTTTTATCTGCTGTCAACAGATGTTCTGCTTTTGGCGTAACTGTGGAGATTTTGTCTTGATTTGCAATATTTGTACTGGAAACCTGTAATCTGTAAATATGTAACAAACACGGATTAAAAGCACCTACCTATAAACACACGAGCGTAAGAATGGGCGGTATAAAATGCAATATTCTGGTATGAACACTAGCCCATTGGCTCTTGGATTATAGATGGAGGAATATCTCCAGTCTATCTTGTGCTGAGTAGCGAACCTTGAGACATTGAAGCTCTTGAAAGAGGGCCCGTTGTCAGAAATGATTCTTCTTGGTGTACCGAAGCGATATAGAATATTATGCTGGAAGAATGTCAGAATATCTTTTGTCTTGACTTCTTTGAGCGGGACAGCTTCAGCCCATCTGGAGAAGTAGTCTGTCGCGGCCAGTATGAACCGGTGGCCTTTGGATGACGGGGGATCAATTGGGCCAACAATGTCGGTGCCCCAGACTTCGAAGGGACACGACGCCACCGTAGGATGCAACGGATTGGGATGCTTGTGAATGAAATCATCATGGATTTGGCAGATCTGACATTTCTTTGCATGCTCTCCGCAATCCCGTATCATGGTGGGCCAGTAATACCCAAGCCGTTTGATTTGAAGTCGCATCTTGGGGCCAGATTGGTGAGCACCGCAAACGCCCGAGTGAACATCTTACATGACGTTTTGGGCTTCGGCCAATGACAGACACCTGAGCCAGAGTTGGTCATATGACCTGCGGTATAACGTGTTATTTACAAACACGTATCGGAGAGCTCTTTTCTTCAGCCGAATCCTCGCAGATTTTTCTTCGGGAAGCTTGTCGTATCGGAGGTACTCTATGAAGGGTTCTCTCCAATCGGGCTCGTCTTGGATGATCGAAGCTTCTTCGGCAGGACTGCTCTTCTGTTCCGCGCTTTCCTCTTCTCGTAGAGAGACTGGGGGTAGAATTTGTCGGCTCCTGACTGTGATCAGAATTTCGTCCATGTCAGGATCAGCCAGCTCCTTGGCTAAGCGAGCGAGTACGTCAGCCTTTCCGTTCAACGCTCTAGGGACTCTCATTAGTTCAATATGAGTGAACCGTTTCATGAGTTCCACCACCCGACCTTTGTATCGAGCTAACTCGGGTTTGTATATCTTATAATCGCCGCTTACTTGGTTGACGACAAGCTGGGAGTCACCGTAAACCCGTAGCCGAAGGATTTCTATTTCTATGGCGAGTTCCAAACCAGCTATCAGAGCTTCATACTCAGCTTCATTGTTTGTCCGAGGCTCGGTGAGAGCAAAAGAACGCCGTAGGGTTCCCATTGATGGTGTGATGAACACCAATCCTATCTGCTTTTATCTCCGGGACGCTTGATTTACGGAGGTCCTTATTGATGAGGCTCCATCGAAGTAGAGCTCCCAACATGGCTCATCTTCCTCGAGGTGCAGCACTTGTTCGTCGGGTAACTCACAATTTAGCGGCGACCCTTCTGGTATGGGATGAGCAGCGAGAAAGTCTGCAAGCGCTTGCCCTTTTACTGCTTTCTGAGGAGTGTAAACTATGTCAAACTCAAGTAGCATAACAGCCCATCTTGCCATTCTGCCGGCTAGGCTCGCTCTGGTCATCAAGTGTTTGAGCGGGTCGACCTTGGAGATCAGCATAACCCGATGAGCGAGCAGATAGTGCCTCAGCTTCTTCACAGCAAATATCAGAGCCAGGCATTGCTTTTCGATTGGGGAATAGTTGTGTTCCGCCCCGACTAGAGTTCGACTGAGGTAGTAGAGGGCATTTTCCTTTCCCTCCTCGTTATTCTGGGAAAGGAGCGCACCGAGTGACTCATCTAACGCGGCAGTGTAGAGAATCAACGTTTTATTTGGAATGGGAGCGGCCAGCACTGGAGGGTGCAACAAGTACTGTTTGATGCTTTCGAACGCTGGTTGACATTCGGCATCCCAGATAAAAGGAGCTCCTTTCTTCATGAGCTTTGAGAAGGGCCCACATCTCCCCGATAAATTTGAGATAAACCTCCGTATATAAGCAAGCTTGCCTTGAAAAGATCTTAGCTGTGTCAGACTCTTCAGAGGGGGCATCTCCATGATGGCCTTTATCTTTGATGGGTCAACTTCGATCCCTCGATGTCGGACTATGAAGCCCAGGAATTTTCCCGATGACACGCCAAAAGCGCATTTTAGAGGATTCATCTTCATGTCAAATTCCCTCAGTCTGGTGAGGACGGTCCTAAGATCCTGGATATGATCGGCCTTGGTTTTAGTCTTAACGACCAGATCATCAACATAACATTCGACGACTTTATGAATTAGGTCATCGAAGATATTGGTCATTGCCCTTTGATATGTAGCACCTGCGTTCTTCAATCCGAACGGCATCACCTTGTAGCAATATATTCCGATCGGGGTTCGAAATGCTGTGTGCTTCTCATCCTCAGGCGACATCTTGATCTGATTGTATCCAGACGAGCCGTCCATAAAAGTGAACAGCTCGTAATTTGAGGTGTCATCGACCATCATTTCCATGACCGGTAGCGGGAAGTCGTCTTTAGGACATGCCTTGTTGAGGTCCCTGAAATCGACACAAACTCGGATCTGCCCATTTTTCTTCTTCGCTAGGACTATGCATGCGATCCTGTCCGCATATTTCTCTTCCCTGATGAAGCCGGCATCGATGAGCTTCTTAGTTTCCTCGATGACCTTTTCTTTTAGTTCCCTTCTCATTCTTCGAGGAGCTTGTTTGACTGGCTTAGCATCAGGAGATATAGCCAACTTATGTACGGCCACTTCAGGGGAAAGGCCAGGCATTTCTTTGTATGTCCACGCGAAGCAGTTGACGAACTCATGCAGCAGGGCAATTATCTGCGCTTTCATTTCCTATGACAAGAGCGAGCTGATGTAGGTCGGCCTTAGATTATTGGGCGTTCCTAAGTCAATCTCGGTTAGCTCGTCAAAGGTTGCTTGGCCGCCATCTTCGAGCTCTTGAGGAGCTTCTTCTGGATCGGCTATCTCGTCATCATCATTTGATCTTTCGCTGGCCTCACCAACATGGATCATGTAGCATGCTTTGGAATCAGGTTGAATGTATCCTATGCCCCGTCTATCTGGAATTCGTCCATCGATGAGTGCTCGGACCTGGGGAGGATACCATAGCCCTTCGTAAAACTTTGCTTCGGACTCCGTTTGATATAACCGGCATCCGCACTTCTTAAAGTATTCCCGCATCTCGGGCGCATAGTATCTGGGATTGAGGACGGCTCTTATACCTTTCTCATAGGGAAGGCACGTGATAGAAAGATCGTCCGGGTGCACAACGGGGTTTGACCCGTAAAACAGGATGCCCTTCTGTCCATTTTTCCTCCAGGGGATGTAGAAAGTTTTCAGCTAGTCCACGGTGGAGACTGACAACGCATCGAGCTCTTTGCACATCTGCTCCGATACCTTTGTGATGGCTAGGGACCCTTCCGCAATTTCGAAGGTCTCTCTTAGTTTCGCTTGTTGCATGGGGGTCCAATCTGCACCGCTGTTGCACGACCGGTCCTCTTCCTCTGACTCTTCAGTGTCGCTGCCAAGATGAGGGCGGACTTTACTGCTAGATGGGGCTTCAGTGACAGATTCGTCCGTATCGCTACCGAAATGAGGGCGAGTTTTACGGACGGACGGACTCCCAGCGTCGGACTCATCAGTGTCGCTACCGAAATGCGGGCGCACTTGGGCATTTTTGCTTTTGAGAGTGACAGCCGGCGCATATTTGCTTTTGAGTCTTGAGGCCGGTCTATCCTCAGTCAGTTGTGGCTTAGCATTTTGTGTTGGAGATAGTGCCCTCATAGTCAATTATTGGATCGCAGGTACGTGATTGCAATGATTGCGGAGGACCTATCCCGGTAGGACAGTCTTACTCGAGATGATAGTATGCTATCTGGTTTGCCTTTATCAGTCGTGTACATGTTCAGGTGACTGATTGCATGTTACACTTTGATAGAGCCCTTAGGATCTTGCTTTACTACCAACAGTATGAGGGCGATCATATACGTGAGAGTTGGGTAGTTTATATGCATATCCTTAATTGTGGTCCCTAGTCGTGGGAGTTTCGAGACAGGGCATCGATACTCCGGAGTAGACTAGTGTATACAGTCGAGACCCCGACGAGGGGCGGTGGCCGGTCTCACAAGCCACTGGTGTCAGTTGGATCACCTAAGATGTATACAGGTGCTCATTGGGTTATGAGTACACCGGACAGGACTCGCCGGGAATCTGCTAGTTAGTACTATACCTATCGTCAGATAGCAGTTCCCTGGTGACATGTGTACAGGTTAGTTCATCGACCTGAGGTCGTCATTTGTCTCGTGTGAGTTCCCACTGTGCTTTGATTTCTACCCTACCACGGCTCAAAGGAGTCGTGCAAACAGGTAGCTTTTGGGTACAGTCCCGAGCCATATGGAGGCACGTGAGCGGATCGGCAGAGGATTCGTCTCTCCCGGTATTGGGGGCGAGATCGTGCTGTGTCTAGGAGAGCCATTACGCAAAGCCCTCGGCCGAGGCAGGAGATTTACTGGTAGGTATTCCAGTAGTATCTCAGGGCGTTCTGGGCTACACTCCGACACGACTTATACTGCTAATGGGGGTCTGACGTTACTAGCCCCCTAGGAGGATATGCGATACTCATTGACGAACGGACCGGACTGTATATACATTGTCACTGTTAGGCTCAGTAGGGTTTTCGGAGGAGTTCGCTCATCGGTCTCCCTTGAGTTCGCTCCTCGGCCACCCTTGACGTCAGTCCATGGGCAGCCGTTACGCATAGCTAGTGCCGCTGACGGTTTGTGGTTAAACCCACTGCCAGGGTGCTGACGAGTCATTAGAGTCCCCCACAGACAGTTTCCCAAGTTCGGGCGAAACGTTGTAGAGGCCGTATGGTTTTATGGCAGGGTTCGGAAAATGCACGTGCGTTTACGCACGTGCTATTTTTCGGGCAGATAATACTGGTCGGCTTTGGTTTAAGCCGGATCCGAGTATTATATTGAGTAGGTATAATAGATTGATTCCAGCTAGAGACGACTTCACGCAGATTCGTTGAGAGTCGATTGAGACGGTCGAATGTCAGGAACCCATTTTCCTAGTTTAAAGTATTCGGAAAGACATGCAAGCGATTCTATGGACCCTCTAGAAGAATGAAACCCTAACTCGACATAATGACCGTGTGAAAGCCTTTGAACCTTAGGGTTTGCGGTAGTTCCGCGGCGCCATTAGTGAGGCTTGGGTTTGCCCTTCTACGGCTGGACCACCGATGCTGTGGTATGTACACGATACTATTAAACTGTACCGGAGGTGTGGAGCTCTTGGGGGATTATGAGGTTCTGACGAGTCGATCGGACGATTCGACATCATTCGGATATCATGTGATGGGACACTGCTTAGGAGACTCCAGATACGAGCATAGCCGTTGGAGCGCAGTCCGTGCAACCACGATGAGATGAGTCTGAATCGGTCGATATTGAAGCAGAGTGGAGTAAAGAGTTCGCATGAGATTTCGAAGAGATGACGTTCCACTCCGCTGACTTCAGAGATGCGATATGCACGCTGAGGACGTGTTCAGCTAGATATCTCCTACTGAGTGATGAAGATACCGAGTTCGTGATTTCGGGTCCGTGTGAGGGACTTCGAATGGACCGTAGCCGAGGACATTGCAGTGCACAGATAGAGACGCGACGTCGAAACGGACGATGATACAAACAAGCGAGAAAAGACTATGCCAGAGTACCAGCCTCCGTACAGTTTGGCTTAGGCGAGATCAGAAGAGACCTTGAGCAGGATTCCTTCCAGTACATTGCTGCAATAAGATTTGCACCAGGAGCCGATGTGTGATGTGCATTCAGAGGACCAGAGGTCGGCGCAAGTGATGTGCTGCTTTACGAGCGGTCGTGAGGATTGACCGAGAGATGACCAGAGAAGTGACAGAACGGAATCGTTCCCGTTAGCACACCTGACATGCCGATGAGCCGATGGATTGCGAAATTGGTAATCCACAGGGAAGATAAGGAACCAGAAACAGAGGACGCCAGCCACGAGCAAGAGGCAAGTAGATATCTTGCGCCGCTAGCATTGGATGTGCCGACACCTTCTCGACTTCGAAGGAGGATATACCGACGGCGGTATTTATGATTTGTGATTTTGTGATTTGATTATCACGTATCCGTCACATTGGATTCCGGTATTTTGGGCGATCTATTCGCATGATTTAGTTTTGACGACTGAGTTCCATGATATTTGATTTTTTTCACCATGGTTGCACCTACTGGGTATTTATACCTTGCGCATAGTTATTATTCTTGAGGTACCGATTGTGATTTCATGCCTACTTTATGCCGGATATTTGATTTACGCTTCCAGCATAGTTTTCATGTACTTTTAGTATTTGATTTGATTTGTGCACGCTGATGAACGCGGTTGAGAGATTTTCCATCATGGTACACTTGATTTTGATTGAGACGCAATGTATATCGTCGACTTTGACCCTGATATTATGATTCTTGCACTCCGTGCTTTTGACTGGACTTACGCATGTTCGGCGTTTGTCATTGGATTTCGTGATTCCGTGCATGTTGAGTGCGCAGGGTTTAGATTTTCATTCGTGCATGATGGATGCACCGATTTGGATTTTCGCGCATGTTGGGCGCATGTTTTGAGGTACGATTTTGGTGCACACCAGATACACTAAATCGTGATTTTTCGTGCATGTCAGATGCACCTGATTTGGCTGTCAGGCACACACGTTTCCTACGACAGATACTTCGTGCACACCCATTGCACCTAGATGTTGTTTTATGCACCTATATGGCACATATATGGATTCTGATTTCCGTGCGCACCAGACGCACAGGGTGGTGTTATGTGCATTTTTGGGATTTATTCCTTTTGGAGCAGTACTTTTTATGATATTTGATATTCGTTTCGTATTGAGCAGGACTAGTCAGAGGACAGTACCTGGATATATTTTGCATGCATTGATAGTTATCGAAGGGATTTCCAAAGAGCGAGTTATAGTCTCAGCATTTATAACTACGTGTCCGATATGACACGAAAAGTTTTTAAAACAAGGAAACCCTTTAAATTGTTTTCGAAACGGCGGAACGTACATATTAAACAAAAGATATATACGTATATAGTTATTTTTTTTATGAAAAACGTCCGCCACTGTCCAATGTTATGCGCATCGCACAGCGACTTAAAAAGATTTGGCACGCATTTACATCAGCTATTCACATGTATAGATTGGATGTCTACATGTATAGTTCTGATCTATATCATATTGGTTTTGTATTGGATTTGACATTTGTGTCATTACCATGACTCCGATGATTGCGGGATGCTTTAAGGAGTTTTTCTTTTGAGTTATGTGCTCAGTACTCATGCGCATGCATTGCTCTATGATGTTTTATGTATTGATGATTCGAAGCCCCGACGACTTGGAATTTGTATTGAAATATTTTAGTATTTGGGGGTTTAAATTTAAATTCGGGGACCGAATTTCTTTAAGGAGAGTAGATTGTAACGTTTCCAAAATAATAAAATATTATTTTTGGGAATTTTTATAATTTAATATTATTTTAATGAATATTTTAATATTCCGGTATAATTAAATACAAATTAATGGGGAAAAATTATGGAAAAATCCAAAATTGGGTATTTTATGGGATTATGACATTTTTAAGTTTTTGTGATTAGTTTGACACTAATTTAGTGCTAATCGCGATTAAAAATAACTAATCGGATTTTTGGTATTTTTGTGCAAAACATGCACATATATCTTTTCTTACACTTGTGCATTTTCCCACCATGTTTCTTTTGGGTTCACTATTCAAGTGAGAAGGGTTTTAGAAAAGTGAAAGAAAAGGGAAAAAGGGAATAAAATATAAGGTATGGGTGAAAGAGAGAAAAGGGGGGTGTGACCTTTGACTTGGGTGCAACCTTCCTCCATTATTCTTCACCATTTCTCTCTCCCTCTTCCTCTCCTCCTGCTGAAGCTGCTGCCTCTCCCTCCTCCCCCTTCTTCAATCCTCCAAAACACCATGATAATCTCATCAAAACCTCACTTCCTTTTTTTACAAAAAATGTGCACAAGCTTGCAAGCTATAGGATGGACCAAGAAAGCTTTCATTTTGGCGCTGTTGAGGATTCATGTGGGTATTATGAGGTAATTCCTTCACAACTAGAGTTGTATTTCTTGTGCTTAAGCTTCGATTCAAGTTTCATATCGATATTGCGTAGTTTTGTGGATGTTGGAATTTCCAAGTTAGGGTTTAGGTTGGATCTGAAATCAAAGGTGAAATTGAGGCTTGTGGTGACCTTAGAACCCCTGGTGTGATATTAAATTGGACCAAAACCTGAACAAGAAACCAGAATACGGATTTATGGAATCGATATCGGGGAAAACTGTAATTCTGGGATTGTTTTTGGGAATCTGCTTTCACCCGAGACACCTAAAATTAAAATTGACTTGACAGTGAGATGTGCAAGCACCATGGAACCACCACACCAAACCCTAGCCCCCAACTCCAAATTCCGGCCGCAGATTTATTCCTTCTGGCCGCAATTTGCGGCCAGAGCAGGTTGGTTTGGCCTCGTTTTTGGTGAAGGGCCCTATCTCCTGTAAACTAGACCCTTAGCATGTATAGATTTATCTAATTTGACCTAGGGTGAAATCTGGAGCCTATTTCCTAAGTTGTTGTTTTGGATTCGTGTTTCCGTAATTCCATATTGTGAATTCTGAGTTTGCGTACTCGACTACTTGGCGTTTATACGACGATATCGAGGGTTGTTGATGGTTTTGGAAGCGTTGTCCATAGGTTCTAACCTATAGATCACAGCGTATCGTTTGGGGTTTCGTATGCCGTTTTAGTTCTGAATTGGTTTTGATACGCATTTGCGATACGTTAATGTGTAGGTACCCCATGAAGACTTCGGTAAGACAAGAAAACGCGTGGCGACGTCGACAGATAAAGACGCAATGTGAGTAGATTATATCTGCGGGGGGAGTCGGGTGGATGGTGTATAGCACCCCCGCAGTCCGTGGTGATGTATACGAATACGTATACACACATATATTTATTATGTGTTGGTTAAGATTATCGATGGTAATAATGGATTATTGATGATAAGGATGCATTGGTTTAGTAGTGCGAAACCCTAGAGTAGGGGTTGCACACCCACATATACACGTACACATATACTTGCATACATTCTTTCTTTTATCTGTGCGCATTTGGAGGTGTGTATATATACACATGGGTATGGGACTATGTGTTCATATACGGGATTTGAGGATGATACGTGGGATTACGATGAGTCGATGAGATTTGATCGGAGGCCGTGAGATACGGCGATATGACAGAGTTCGTATTTGAGATGCGACATGATGGTTTTAGCGGGCCTTTGGGCATGTGTTTTACCCCGCATTCATATTTATATAGATGGTATCGATGGTACTATACTTAGAGTTGTACACTAGATTATGTGATATGATGGTAGTGATACCTGATATGTGATGAGATAATGTGATATTGACCCGTACCCAGCTATTAGGATGCTGTACGACAATTTACCGTACGAGATTTATATTGATGTTAGATCCGCACTCATGACTCGAGGATGTTATATGATATACTGTATCGTATGTGATACTATTGAGGCGGGATCCCGACTGTTGTATATATATGTGTATATCGACTCAGATTTAGGTGGTTTTCATACCCCTCCCGATTGGCTTGATAGTTGGGTCCGTAGTTCGCATAGTAGGCGTAGACCAGACCCGAGTCATACCTATTTCAAAACTAACGAATCGGGGATATTTGAAAGATAGGCAAAAGGGATTCTACGGATATTTTCAAATGTAGCATCTGTTCTTAAAACACCGTAGCCCTTATTTTACCAAAATCCCCGATTCGTCTTATTTCAAAAGGCAATGCTTCATGATATAGTTTTTGAGGTAGATTCTTTAATGTTGCGTTGATTATTCGATTCCGCATATTCATGCTATTTGCATTGCATCGCTTGTGTTTTTGATATATTACAGTCATGCGGATAGGACACCAGCACCATTATCGATGATGCGTATGTTCCACGTACACTGTTTGCCGGCTCACACACTTCAGCATCGATAATTGCCATGTCACTACACTGTAGTACTGTTGCATTCAGTATATGATTCTTGCATGACATAATGATATGCTTACATTTCCTTTACCTGTCGCCTACATCATGCTTTGTGATGATATGCATTGAGGTATGTTGTTTCCATGATATTTCTGGATTTGGGAACCGTGGGTATTTCAAAAGAGAATATGAAACTGTTTTAAAAACCCGGTTACCCTTGATATGATATTTCAGTGCGTCCACCATGTGTTTTCTCGGTGCTGAGAGCGACATGTGAAACCCGATTCGAGGAGCGGACGAGCCGATTGCGGGTATATGGTGGACCCGGTATGGTTCCCCTCGGCAAGATGATCGATGGACTTTGCCGATTGAGCCTGGAGGTGGGCGAGTACCTACCGGTGATTGGTTGGATCTAACGGTTATCCGGAGGATACCGACCAGCGTCGATAGATGGATATAGGCGTACTGCTGGGGCCGAGGGCCGATTCCGCAGATGGAGCCCGTGGGCTGGTCCGGACTGACGGAGCCCGTTATATGAGGATTTTCGTGCCGATGCTGGGCACAGTTTTCATGATGTTTTCGAGTGTCGCTGTTGGACACTCCGGTTCTATGATTTTGACGTGTCGCGAGGGATACAGGTGGTTTATATCCTCATATTTCCATCCATATGCTGATGATATTTACATGCATGATGGTTATCGTCATTGGGTGACGAGTGGACGGGATCCACGTACAGGCAGATTTGATTACACTGATTTTACCTCATATTTATTATATGCTATTACCTGAGGCACTGGAACGAGCACTAGGCACTACACTCATGTATAGAGATTACATTGCCAGTTTAGCATGCTTCCGACTTATTCATATTGAGGTTTATATTTATCTGATTGTATTGACCTAGAATGGGTCATACATTTGATCTCTGCTTGTAGATATTTTCTACTCACGAGTTGGAAACTCACCCCCGTTGTGCCACAGTCCTTACAGGTTTTTGCCGTACAGATTCCATAGCGGCTTTTCTGGCACACTGCTTACATATGGGTGACTTGCTTGGGTAGGTGGGTTCTCTTGTATCAGAATCGCCATTGTTCCAGTATTATTCATTGTATCTAGAAATTCCATCAACCAAAACTTGTATATTATTTCAGACTTAGAAAAACAGTGATGTATTATCTCGACCTTAGAGTCGCGCTTGTAGTATTATGGTTTTCTGGCTGTTTTGAGTTTCTTTTTGGGTTTTGATCCTCGCCCTTTGGCGTTGTATATTATTATTACTTGCGTGGTTGTGACCGTCGATTGACGAAGAGCTAGCTCCCTCTTGGGGATGACTTTTATCATTTCATATATATTATTCTTGTTTTACCCCGTTTGGGGCCAGTTTTTACAAAGGAAACTCTGCCGAAATTCTCAGGAAAGGTTACACTTTTTAAAAATGCATATTCGACTTAGTTATTTAAAAACTTTGATTTTCAAAACATGATTTCTTTACTTCTAAAAACCAGTTTTCCTTATTTACTCTTTAAAATGGTTTTAGATTTCTGGGCTTTTGGCTTACTTGGATCAGATGGAGTCCTATAGACTTTATATGGTTCAAGGGCCAGTCATGCGCTCTTTCGGGTCGTGACAGCTTAAGTCCATCCAGATCCTACTTGACATTGTTACATACCATGACTAAGATATCTGGCGGTAGGGTGTCATGACTGCTTTTCTAAATATTGATTTAGGAGAGAGCGTCTATAAGTACACAACTAAATGGCTTCGTAAACTGTGTGAGCAGCGGAAACAAGTGCAAGTTGCTTTATGAGTTAAAGCAGGCATCACAGAGTTGGAACGTCTGTTTTGATGTGTTATTCAAAGAGTTTGACTTCATCAAAATGGTAGATGAACCTTGTATATACAAAAAGATGGTCTTCCTCGTATTATACGTGGATAACATACTCTTGATAGGAAATGTGTTTCCTATGCTACGCTCTGTCAATCTCCTCTTATCACAAAGATTCTCCATATAGGATCAAGGTGATACCTCGTAAATCCTGGGTTTTGGATCTATGAGATAGCTCTAAATGGATGTTAGGATTCTCACTAAGTGTAGTGAGATGGTATAAATAGATCATGCGAAAAATCACTGGATAGCTTCCAGGATGGTAAGGTCGACTGAATGTCAGTCATAGACATTGTCTTTACCCTCAGTGGTGGGACGGTATGTTGGAAGAGTTTCAAGCTAGATACCGTGGCAAACTAGACGATAAAGGCTCGATACATCGCTACCAAAGATGCTACCAAAGAGGAAGTCTGGGTGTATATTAGTTCATGAGATGAACTTCGTTCCTACCATTGTGTGACAATGGAGTTGTGGCTTATGCCTAGGAACTCCCGTCCCTTCAGTGATCCAGACATATTCTAAGGCAATATCACCTGATCATGGAGATGGTTGATCTCCAGGGGATCGAGGTTAGGAGAGTAGACTCAGAGGACAACACGGCGGATCCACTTACAAAGGCCTTCTCCCAAGAAAGACTTTTATGGGATGGTTGAGTATGCGATACTACAACCACTGTTATATGATGGCCCTAGCGCAAGTGGGAGATTGTCAGTTATATGTATGCCCTAGAGGCCATTACTGTATATGAGATATACATTGTAGTGGATGCTTGGACATATATAGGGAGGACTTTCTTGCCCGACATGATAGTATGCTATCTGGTTACTCTTTATCTTAACATGTACACTGATTGTCTCTCTGTTACATGTTGGTAAAGCCCTTAGAATGCGTACTTGACTACCTAGATTATGATGGAGATCATACCTGTGGGACAATGGTAGTCTATGAGTACATCCTTTAATGTCCCTAGTCTTGGGTGTATCGAGACGGGGCATCGATATACCAGAGTAGAATAGCGTATACCATCTCGACCCATGTATATGGGCGAAGGATGATCCCATATCCATCGGTGTTTGACATCAGAGATGATATACGGGTGCTCAGTGGAGACTGGGTACACTGGACGGACTCGCCGAGAGCTCCAAGATGGTATTATACCTCACGTCAGATGGCAGTTCTCTGGTGACACAGGTACAGGTTAGTACCCCCTACGAGTGCGGCGAATAGTCTGCCAATTCCAGAGTGAGGCCCCTCTGCCTCTCAAAGCCATGAGATGCGGACCCGTTGCCTCCAGAACCCGGCTATCCGTGCACTCCGTCGCGGGGCAAAACCTAGTACAGTAATGAAAAATAGTACAACAGGTACATCGACCGCAACCTGGTCGTGCCCCAAAAGAATATTATACAACAGGCAGTGACGGCATTCCACATGTTGGACGCTCGTCCCGCAATATCAAATGTACAAATAAATCCAAACTGCACTACCATTGCACACTGCTATCCACCATGACAAATCCGCAACATCACAGCATAACACAGAACATCAACGTGAATGTCACGTTCGCAAACCCGTCTAAAAGAACTATAGCAATCAGACGCGGTTTACCGATCAAATGACATTCCCCGTCGGAGATATAATGTAAGCACTGTAAACTAAAATTTTTAAATTTCGATCGACTAAATATCACGAAGTAGGCCCTACGAACATCTGTTGAATAGTAACAAAATCTGGGCCCAAAAGATATATACCAAATACCCCAAATTCCAACAGAGAAGACACTGTGCAAATTTGGTGCACTGATTCAATAGAACGGCCGCGGATGCGCGGCCAAACCATGGGTTTGGCCGCGATTCCGCGGCAGTTTGGTGGAATCACGTGCTCAAATTTGGTCGGTGTGCTTATAAAACCCTGCACAACTTTCTGTGATATGTAGAATAATTTTAGGACTTCATTTAAAATCGACAGAAACTGTGAATGCAGATTTTGCAGTTTTCGATATCCGGTTCGATCGATCTTTTAAACGCGTTAGCACAAGTTAGTAAAGCAAAATGGTGAGGCTCTGTTACCACTGTAAGTCTACGGTAGCGCCCCGGCCGTCTACAGACGCCAAATGCGGAACAAAAACTTTTTAACTGGCGCTATCGTATACTTTCACCCGGATCACCATTATTGCTAAACTAATAAACTGTAAAGAGAGAAGAAAGGTTATACCGAACGATCCGAGTCCTTCGTTCTCTAACCATCATCCCACGCTCCATTGCGGCTGCTCCGTTCTCGTCGATCTCCGATCTCCTCGTCCAGGTCGCACCACGTCAACGATTCTTTAAACGGGCTCCCGCATCTGACTCGAGGCAACTCGGTCGTCAAGTTTGCTAAAAGAGACGACCAAGAATGATGTAGAGAATGAATAGATTACTTTGTCTCACTTCATCCAAAGCCGTGGACGATCGGTAAATGAAGTTGCCACTCGAATCGGGTGATGGAATGAAAGAGACTATGAAATTTCCATGCACCCTAAAACTATAGTCTTTTCTACCAAAAATGAAATCAATCTCCCTGCTTTCTCAAAGGATGGCCGGCCACAATTTAACCAAGAGGGAGGTGAGTGTAGGAGGGAGGAGGTGACCACAAGAAGAAAAGATCAAGAGAAAAAATCTATGGCAAAACAAAACACATTAATGAAATGAATGACTCACTAAACCTAGTCAACCATTCGTTAATGCAAACTTAAGGTTCATGAACCTAGTCACCATCCTTGTCATCTCTTCTAGAAACTTCTAGAAGATTCTACACTCAACTCAAGAAAAGATAAATCCGTCTTTAACCGAATGTTAAAAGACGGCTGATAGAAAACTGGAATCTGGCAACTTCCAAAAGTGATCCCGAAACGAATTTCAGGATAACCCCGTAACTGTATAAATATACCCGCATTTGTATTACGACCGAATACAAATGCAACTGAGACAAAGATATTATATCTACTCAATATAATACTCGGATCCGGCTTAAACCAAAGCTGACCAGTATCATCTGTCCGAAAACTGACACGTGCGTAAACGCACGTGCATTTTCCGAACCCTGCCATAAAACCATACGGCCTCTACAACGTTTCGCCCGAACTTGGGAAACTGTCTGTGGGGAACTCTAATGACTCGTCAGTACCCTGGCAGTGGGTTTAACCATAAACCGTCAGCGGCACTAGCTATGCGTAACGGCTGCCCTTGGACTGACCTCAAGGAAGGCCGATGAGCGAACTCATCCGGAAACCCTACTGAGCCTAACAGTGACAATGTATATACAGTCCGGTTCGTTCGTCTATGAGTATCGCATATCTGCCTAGGAGGCTAGTAACGTCAGACCCCCAATAGCAGTATAAGTCGTGTCGGAGTGTAGCCCAATAACACCCTGAGATACTACTGGAGTACCTACCAGTAAATCTCCTGCCACGGCCATGGGCTTTGTGTAATGGCTCTCCTAGACACAGTACGATCTTGCCCCCAATACCGGGAGAGACGAATCCCCTGCCGATCCGCTCACGTGCCTCCATGTGGCTCGGGACTGTACCCAAAAACTACCTGCTAGCACGACTCCTTTGAGCCGTGGTAGGGTAGAAATCAAAGCACAGTGGGAACTCACACGAGACAAATGACGACCTCAGGTCGATGAACTAACCTGTACACATGTCACCAAGGAACTGCTATCTGACGATATGTATAATACCAACTAGCAGATTCCCGGCGAGTCCTGTCCGGTATACATCTTAGGTGATCCAACTGACACCAGTGGCTTGTGAGACCGGTCACCGCCCCTCGTCGGGGTCTCGACTGTATACACTAGTCTACTCCGGAGTATCGATGCCCTGTCTCGAAACTCCCACGACTAGGGACCACAATTAAGGATATGCATATAAACCACCCAACTCTCACGTATATGATCGCCATCATACTGTTGGTAGTAAAGCAAGATCCTAAGGGCTCTATCAAAGTGTAACATGTAATCTGTCACCTGAACATATACACGACTGATAAAGGCAAACCAGATAGCATACTATCATCTTGAGTAAGACTGTCCTACCGGTGTAGGTCCTCCGCAATCATTGCAATCACGTACCTGCGATCCAATAATTGACTCTGAGGGCACTATCTCCAACACAACATCAATGAAAGTATGATAATGGAACTAATAGAATCGAGGATCTCAAATGGATGTATAATCATGGATATGAAGAGAATCACTGATCTCGAAAGTATGTACATCCTTAGGTTCCTTTAGCAGAGTAGCGCATCGTAAGTATACCGCGGAACATACCCACGGTACGACACTCTACTTTAGTCACCTATTCCATCAACCAAGGGTCATCCTACTGTAATTCCACGTTGCCCACCCCGGTGCTTGCGGGGTGGCGGAAAACAGAATAAAAATCGGATTTTTATCATGCTAGGCAGCATGGACTAGCTTCAGGAGGATCTTTTCTAAACAAAAACTAACTAAAAGCTAACTAGATATAGCTATAGGGTAGAAAGGTTATACCTTGGGATTTATGTCCTTCTCTCCTTGCTCCTTGGAGTGGAAGAAAGTGATCACCTTGTCGCCTTCTCTAGTCGAAGAAGGATCCACCCGAGAGCCTCAACCTTTGGCTTCAACTCCAAGCTAGAAGTAACTAAGGTGCTAGAAGTGCTAATCTTGGAACCTTAGATGAGAGTAGAGATTACTTTGGAAAGGTTTAGCTCAAGCTCAAGTGTTTCTCAACACATGAGAGGGAAGAGCTTGAGGGAGAGGAATAGCAAAAGAGAGAAAGCATATGATAGAATGAGAGAATAATAGAACCATTCTCACATATATGTGTGTATTATTATAAATTGATAATTAGCAAGATAATTGTCATGGCTTAATCAAGACATGACCATTATCATTTCATATTTAATGCTAATTGCAAGGATCAAAGAGCATCTTTTATATGGAATGATGATGGTCAAAGTGTCAACCTAGGTCAACAAGTCAAGAATGGTCAAAAGGTCAACAACCCTAACCATGCACAATTATATATAACTAATATCAATTAATCATAATACACACATAAGCATTAGTGTTAATAAAACGACAATGGTCATTAACCCTAATCAAAGTCCTCTCCCTCTGTCTCAATCAACTGTGCATACGCACCCGTATTCGTGATCCGAGGAACACGAATACAAAGAGATAAAACCAATCCCAAATCATATACTAGGATCTGGATTAAACCAAAGCCCGCTAGTATAAGCTGTCCGGACAGCAAACATGCATAAGTGCTCGGATGTGAACAAACCCTGTAGCAAAACAATGCGACCTCTACTCATTTTGCCTAAAGGCGAATAGCTCTCTGTGTGGGACTCTAAAGACTCGACACTACGCTGGCAGTGGGTTTAACCACAGACCGCAAGCGGCACTAGCTGTACGTAACGGTCTCCAGGTAGATTCCGATAAGAAGACTGACGGGGTGACCCCATCTGAACTCCTACTGAGCCTGTATGTGACAGTCTCCGTACAGTCCGGTCTGTTCGTCTGATACATCGCATGGCGGGCCTAGGGGGGCGGTGAACGTCAGTCCCCTAATAGCGGTACAAGTCGTGTCGGAGTGTAGCCCATAACACCCTGAGATAACACTGGAAACCTACCAGTATATCTCGCTTGCCCTGGCCAGGGACTACTTGTGTAATGGCTCTCCTGGACACAGCACGATGTCAACCCCTAATACCGGGAGAGACGAATCCTGTCTAACCGTCACTGCCTCCAAGTGCTTCGGGACTGCACCCAAAAACTACCTGTTTGCACGACTCCTTTGAGCCGTGGTAGGGTAGTAATCAAAGTGCAGTGGGAACACACTCGAGGCGAAGTGACAGTGTCAAGTCAGCGGACTAAGCTGTACTCATGTCACCTGGGAACTGATAACTGACGATAGCTATAATACCAACCAACAGTTCCCGACGAGTCCTGTCCAGTGTACTCGTAACCTAACGAGCAACCGCATACTATCTCAAGTACGACGTACTGACGGCTGTGGGACAGACCGTCTCCCACGCTGGGATGAGAAGCGCATACGCTAGTCTACTCCGGAGTATCGATGCCCTGTCTCGATAGTCCAACGACTAGGGACCTGTATAAGGATGTGCTTATGGATTACCCAGCCTCCACGAGTGTGAGCGCCATCACAACGCTGGTAATCAAGCAAAGATCCTAAGGGCTCTACTAATATGTATATAAGCGATATGCTAAAAGAAACACATGCACATATTAAAGCAGAGACAAACCAAGTAGCATATTACCATTTCGAGCAAGATTGTATATACTACTGTGAATATCCCAAGCTTCCATCAAGTAATATACATACTAGTATGATACAGTAATGGCCTCTAAGGCATATACACTAACAATCTCCCACTTGCACTAAGGCCATGTACTGGCGTATTGAAGACCTATCATCTCGATCAGCCGCTCGAACTGAGTCTGGGGCAAGGCCTTGGTGAATGGATCTGCAGTGTTATCTTCTGAAGCAACCCTCCGAACCTCGATCTCCTGGCGATCCACGATCTCCCTGATCAGGTGATACCCCCTCAAGATGTGTCTGGATTTCTGATGGGACCTGGGTTCCTTCTCTAAATCTATAGCCCCGTTGTTGTCACAATACAGAGGTATTGGGTCAACAATGGACAGAACCACCTGAAGTTCTCTCAAGAACATACTCATCCAGACAGCTTCTTTTGCGGCATCAGATGCAGCGATGTATTCCGCTTCCATAGTCGAGTCAGCAACGGGTTCTTGTTTGGAGATCTTCCAACACACCGCCCCTCCATTGAGGGTAAAGACAAAACCCGACATGGACTTGGAATCATCCTTGTCACTCTGGAAGCTGGAGTCAGCAAGGGCCTCAATCTGGAGGTCTTTTCCGCCATACACCAAGAACATCTCCTTAGTCCTTCTCAGGTACTTGAGAATGTTCTTTACCGCTATCCAATGTTTCTCCCCAGGGTTTGACTGATACCTGCTTACCACACTCAGTGCATAAGCCACATCAGGTCTGGTACACAACATCGCATACATTATAGAGCCTACCGCAGAAGCGTAGGGTATAATAGACATGCGATCCCTCTCCAAATCAGTCTTGGGATACATCTCTTTAGAGAGGGTGATCCCGTGACAAGCCGGTAAATTACCGCGTTTGGAATCTTCCATACTGAATCTTTTCAGTATGGTGTCGATGTACCTGGACTGTGAGAGTCCTAAAATCCTCTTGGATCTGTCACGGTAGATCCGGATCCCCAGAATGTATGAGGCATCACCCAAGTATTTCATTGAGAACCTGTGTGACAAGAACCCCTTGACAGATTGTAGCATAGGAATGTCATTTCCTATTAAGTGAATGTCATCCACGTATAAAACGAGGAATACTACAGTTCTCGCTACAAATCTACAATAGATGCATGGTTCATCTGGATTTTTGATAAAGCCAAATTCCTTGACCGTCTCATCAAAACAGATGTTCTAACTCCGCGATGCCTGCTTTAGTCCATAAATGGACTTAAGAAACTTGCACACCTTTCCGCTGCTCCCACTCTGAATAAAACCCTCTGGCTGGTCCATATAGACACACTCCTCTAAATGTCCATTTAGAAAACGGTATTTACGTCCATCTGCTAAATTTCATAATCGTGGAAGGCAGCAATGGCAAGAAGGATCCGAATGGATTTCAGCATAGCTACTGGAGAAAAGGTTTCGTCATAGTCCAAACCAGGTCGCTGACGAAAACCCTTTGCAACCAGTCTAGCTTTATAGGTCTCAACCTGTCCATTTACACCAATCTTCGTTTTGAAGATCCACTTGCATCCTACGGGTTTTACCCCATCTGGAGCAATGTCCAACGTCCATACTTTGTTGGTGTACATGGACTCCATTTCGGTCCGCATTGCATCCAGCCATTTTACCGAGTCGACGCTCTGAATGGCTTGCTGGAAGCTAGTAGGCTCATCACAATCTATGATGCAATCCTCTCTATCCCCGTCAATGAGAAAACCATAGTATCTCTCGGGCGGATGAGACTGCCTACTACTCCTGCGGAGTGGCGTGGGAATGTCCGGATCTTTCGAATCTTCTGGTTCTACTAAGCTTTCAGTAATAGCTTGTGGTTCTGGAATTTCTTCCAGCTCCATTGCGCTCCCACTTATTTCCTTTTCTAAGAACTGATATTCCAGAAAATGGGCATTACGAGAAACAAGGACTTTTTGTTCCTCTGCGTAATAGAAAAGATACCCTCTGGAGTTCTTTGGGTATCCCACAAACTTGCACAGTACTGAGCGTGCCTCAAGTTTGTCCGCATGCTGCTTTTTGACATAAGCTGGACATCCCCAAATCTTCAGGTATTAAAGATAGGGTTTCTTCCCACTCCATAACTCATATGGTGTGGTAGGCACAGTCTTAGTGGCAACTCGGTTCAAAAGGTATGCAGCTGATTCTAGCGCATATCCCCAGAACGATCGCGGCAACTCAGCGTTACTCATCATGGACCGTACCATATCCAAAATGGTTCGGTTCCGTCTCTCCGATACACCGTTATGTTGCGGAGTGTATGGAGGAGTAAGCTGAGAGAGAATTCCATTCTCTTTTAAGTAACCCAGGAACTCGGCACTCAAGTATTCTCCACCTCGATCAGATCTTAGTGTCTTGATACTTTTGCCTGTTTGTTTTTCTACTTCATTCTTGTATTCCTGGAACTTTTCAAAAGCTTCGGATTTGTGCTTCATTAAGAAGACATGTCCGAACCTTGAGAAATCATCCGTAAAAGTAATGAAGTAAGAATAACCGCTTCGTGCATGTGTAGACATTGGACCGCACACGTCGCTGTGTACGAGTCCCAAGAGCTCGCTCGCTCTTACTCCGTGTCTAGTGAATGGAGTCTTTGTTATCTTTCCTTTGAGATAGGATTGACAAGTTGCATACGATTGATATTCGAATGGATCCAAATATCCTTCTGTATGTAACTTAGTCAACCTTCTCTCATTGATGTGACCCAGTCTACAATGCCATAAGAAAGTTTTATTGATTTATGGAGACTTTCTTTTGTGTGTATTCTGGACATTGAAAATCTGTGGTTGGTTCAATACGTATATACCGTTGTTTAATGTACCTGACCCAATCAAAACTTGATTAAGGTGAATGTTCACTACATTACTTACAAATGCAAATTCATAACCTTCTTTAGATAATAAAGATACAGAAATGATATTACAGGTTGCATTTGGTACAAAATAACAACTATGCAAAACCAAAAAGTGTCCATCTGACAATCCCAGGTGATAGTCCCCCACGGCCTCAGCATCCATGCTAGCTCCGTTTGCAACTCTGAGGGTCATGTCACCTGCCTTCAAAACTCAATGCTTTCTCAACGCCTGCAAAGAATTACAGATATGATATCCTGATCCGGTATCCAATACCCAGGATGTAGAGTTTATCGATAGACAGTTTTCAATAACATACACACCAGAAGCTGAAGCCGCAACTCGCTTCAGATCCTGGGTTCTGGCCTTCCAAGCTATGCAATCCTGTTTCCAGTGTCCACTTCTGTGATAGTAGAAGCATTCTTCCTTGTCCACCAGCTTTCCCGCTACCTTTGTTGCCTTTCCTTTTCCCTTCGTATCCACTTTACTGACACCGCCTCTTGGTATGGCGGGGGATTTCTTCTTCTTACCATTGGCTTTCGCCCTGGACATAGAAGAGGAAGATCCTCCTACAAACAAAGTGGATGTCTCCCTACCTTTCTGTAGGGTGCCCTCAGCACTCCTCAACATGTTCAGAAGTTCGGAAAGTTCAACCTCCTTTCCTTGCATGTTGATGTTTAGGATAAACTAGGCGTAAGTGGAAGGAAGGGACTGGAGAATCAATTCTGTATAGAGTTTATTCTCAAACGTGGTCCCAAGGTCCGCGAGCTCCTCTATGTAGCCAATCATCTTAAGCACGTGTTCCGCTATCGATGATCCGACGGCCAATCTTGCCGAAAATAGCTTCTTCGACACTTCGTATCTTGCGATACGAGACTGCTCTCCATACAGTTCTTTTGTATGAAGAAATATGGACTCTAGGTCTATATTCTCATGCCTCCTCTGATGTTCGTTGTCCATCGAGGCAAGTACGAGGCATTTGGCCTTCGCGCAATCTATCTCCCATGTCTTACGGATTTCTACATCCGCGACGCTGGAGGTGGGACCTTGGACAGGGGGAGCTTTGGTGGTAAGGATATACCCCAACTTGTCGTAAGTGATTGCCATCTTGATATTCCTGGGCCAATCTTTGTAGTTTGGCCCTGTCAGTATGTTTTTATCTAGTAATAACTTAAGTCCGGTAATGTTGAATGATCGCTGCAATTAGGAGAGAGAAAAGAAACACTTTAGCATGATGCTCTTGCAAGTTTAGAGTGGTTTTTAGTTTGCCTAAACAGGATAGCTCCCACTGTCTCTCGAATCCCTTCTCAAACCTTAAAGAAAGAATTAGTCGGGATCAATCTCACCGTACAATACTTGCTTAACCGTTTAGCCAGGCCAGTGTCGGTACTTCGAGGGAGTTTTTCCAACGCTTTCGCGAAGTTCCTTAATTAAGTAACCTCTTTTCCCTGTGGGCGTAGCCCCGCTAACACCTTTCTAGACACCTACAAGGTTTATAGCATTGATCGTTAAGTGAGAACTTTCCCGAGGAGTAGCATATACTCACAATTGGATCGGGATCCAAATATCATCGCTTGATAAAACCGAAGGAATCCTACCAGATTCATCACACTCCAAATGGTATGCAGCGCTAGCAAGTTTCAGTACTTATGAAACTCCCGATGTGGATTTTTGCCTCATGCTCTTATGACCTTGGCGTGAGGTCAAAATGTCATAAGTCACATGTCAAGTTCTTCCCATCATTATCTAGGTTAATTTGAACCCACCCGTACCTACCCTTGACGTAGGCCAAAATGCCAGTACGACTTTCTCAAACCAACGCATTCTATCTATGCAACAGATAAATATCCGGCAGCTACCAATCACTATGCCTTGGCGTGAGGTCAAAATACATAGCTTGAATACTACCGAATATTTAACTGAAATGATGGAGAGCTACGAATGGTTTTGGCGAAACCGTGAACGTAGTGAACTTGATATAATCGATGGAACGAGATAGTTTTTAAAAGGAGTGGTTCAAGCTCCGCGTTTAAAAGTTTAGTTTTGAAAAGAACCGAGTGGTTTTCAAAGTGTTCCAATCGACTTTTACTTGGTTGATTTTCTTGCATTAGTTCTTTTAATGCGTCCCATCAATTAATCCTACCATTGCAGAAAACAACAAAAATATGACGTACGCTTATGCCATTCGCATTCGCCACGGGGCCCCGTCATCACCCGTTAGGTTACTTAACTAACGACAGGGCGGGGGCTGGGCTAGCGCGGTTGTAAAACATAAGCAACGCCTAAATAGTTATAGTATATAGATATATAGCAATGATAGACATTACAGATCACAGATGAATACATTGGATATACTAGGAATCCGCAATACATTCGAGCCTGCAACGAAAAGCGGATTACACGGTTGCGGTGATTAGCCAATACCCCACCCAAGACCCCTATGGGTGCGGCAAACTACCCGCCAAGTACCCGAAGTGAAGCAACCTCACTCAACTCCGTGAGTAGGCCACTCGGCACTTCGAGATACCCGGTAGTTTGTGCACCCCCTCCATGGGTCTATCCTAGGAGCAAAAACAATAAAAAGAATTATACAACGACGGCTACAACCCCGACCCGGTTGTGCGGCCAAACAAATAATATTACATCAATTTACATATTACATGTATGAAAGAAAAAGAAACACTCATCTCACATCCACCCCGCGACAATTCACCCGCGACAATCCAACGCATTCATATATACATACCATCAACAAACACAGATCACAGATATGTATAACCCCCACTAATCGACGTATAGCGATTAGCAGACGTTCAATACATATAAACATCACAGATATAACCCATTAGTCAAAGTGTAGTGAAGTTCGATCAAAAATACGGATTTATAGGCCCCCAAATACAAATTTCTTTTCTGGAAAATCTGGGCACAAATAAACCATCTTAAAAATCCCAAAACCTTTCCATAACAATACTGCACCAAACTCGGTCCAGAACGGAGTCAAATCGGCCGCGGTTCCGCGGCAATAGGTATGCTTTTGCCGCGGAACCGCCGCTCTTTGAACTGTTCACTTGACCGTATTTGGTGTGCTTCTTCACAAAACCCTGAGCCGATTTTTGAAGTATGATTTTTTATTTTTTGAGCAGAAAAAATTTCAACAGAATCTTAGGGTTTTGCATTTTTAGTTTTGCGATTTTTCTCGATCGAACTTCTATACACTTTACTAACTAGCTAGTTTATGTTTAGTTAGGCTCTGATACCACTGTAAGTCCACGTTGCCCACCCCGGTGCTTGCGGGGAGGCGGAAAACGGAATAAAAATCGGATTTTTATCATGCTAGGCAACATGGACTAGCTTCAGGAGGATCTTTGCTAAACAAAAACTAACTAAAAGCTAACTAGATATAGCTATAGGGTAGAAAGGTTATCCCTTAGGCTTTATGTCCTTTTCTCCTTGATCCTTGGAGTGGAAGAAAGAGATCACCTTGTAATTGTTAGTGGTTCTGCGTGTTCAAGTTTTAGTTTTAAATACCGCAATCAAGACGGTTTCGCTTGTAGCTAGCCGGTTGAGTACGGGTCGTCCGCAGGGAGATGGGAGTCTTTTTCAATGTGTTTTAACGAGTTAAGTCCTGTTTTCAGATTTTGTTGTGGTTATCTAAGTGTAAGTTGATATTTAAAGAGAGCTTGTTAGGGTTAGGATTAGGTTAGTTTGAGTTAGGAGTCTCCACATCTTTCGTTGCCCCACTTAATATCGGTGTTACGGTAATCGGCAACAACGGGGATTAGCACGACTAGGAAGGAACTTGCGAGTATAAGCTAGGCTTTCCAACGCATAGTTCTTCCTTTTGGTGCTTGTCCGTCCGTTCTTGGCTCTTATCCATAACCTCCGGTTAATTCAACCACAACCGGTCTCACTACGGAATCACCGCTATCATGTAGGATAGGGTGCCGTAAGGAGCGGATTGTGGTTCAATTAAGGGGAGTCGATTTAAGTTGTTGGGCAAGGAAAGAGTGAGAGAGATTTCCTTCTCTCAAACTTCCCTTATCCTACCCTAACAAGTATAAAACTACTCACACTTCATGATAAGGAAAAACAAAACAAAACAAAGAGGAAGATAGAAAGAAGGAGATTAGAAGAATACGACTAACTATTTGCGATCTCACCTTGGCGAGGATCAAGCGTAAGTATCATTGTCATATGAAGGATAAAGGAAAAGAGAGAAGAAAGAAACAATCAAACAAATAACAACAACTACTTAACAATTAAAATTGCAATACATTACAACAAGTAAAAGAAAGAAACAAGCATGATAGAAAAATGGTCTTCTTTATTCCTCACTCTTCACTCAAAAGCTCACTACAAGTTTAATGGAGAAGAGGTGAGAAGAGGAAGAAGAACAACGCTAGAACTAGGCAAAATGAAAATACAAAATTGGACCCTTTCCTTCACAAAGTTCTGGGCTATTTATAGGCCAGAGAATGAATCCCTAGGGCAACCACCAGACCACACATGCAATGACCAAAATACCCCTGAAAACTTTTTGCCTGCCGCCACTATACGGCCGCGGATCCGCGGCCTGGACCCCACTTTGGCCGCGGATCCGCGGACGTTTAGTTGAGTTGGGCCCCCAAATTTGCTGTGTCTCCCTGGTTTGATGTGTACATTTTTCTGGTATGTGTATTTTTTCATAATTCCTTCACGAATTTTCCAGAATTTCTGTTGAGGGAAAGGTGGACTTTTTGTCAAGATTTTGTCATGATTGCCTCGAGCTCCGCGTAGATTTCTTGGAAGTTGTTGTTGCCATTGAGCCTTGTGCATGAAGGTGACATTGATTTGACATTTTGTCTTCCTAAACTGGTATCTGGCAACATACGGATGACGAGCGGAGACCGTGTTTTATCTGTGATTGGCAGGAACCCGGATTTTGTCGTGTTTTCCATGAATTTCACCGTTTTAGAACCGAGAACCTGTATCCTGCAATTGACTAACAAACACGGCTCAAGAGTATCTACGGATATGCAATGTGATAAAAATTGGGCGGTATGAAAATGCAAAAATCTGATATGAACAAATACCCCCAAACTTATCATTTGCTCGTCCCGAGCAAAGCCCATTTATTCACAAAAATTGTCCTAACCTCACTTTCGCAGGGAACGCGATTGCACTGAGCATGTGCAACAAGCCGTTTAACCTCTAGGTGTCCTTAGTAGGAGGAGTGTTGTCTCCTGAGGGTTTTCAGCGGATACTATCCACAAAATCCGGTCAAGTTGGTTTTGTAAAATAACTAAGCTTCAAATCCTAAAGTTTTGTTTTAGAAAATAACAATTCTATAATCCTAAGTCTAGACCATCGAACCTTTATTTTTCACACCTCGCTTCTTATCTAACTACAGATTTTATATGTCTTTACGTGCAGTGCGTATAGTGTCGTTAAGTTCCCGAAAGGTCGATTAAAGTCATCATGTCGCACAATAAAGCCCAGATAACAATTTTAAAAGGATCACATAAGTTTTATAAAGAGTTAAGCATTTTTCAAGTTTCGTTTTCCATTAAGGTTTCAACTTCAGAATTTCTATCTTCCTTAACAGGAAACTAAGTCGTTTTTTTCACTCCACCTTTTTCTTGTTTTCATTTCATACACACCTCTATGAACGTGCAATAGTCTTTATCAAAGAGTAAAACCTTCATATCTCCGTTAAAATTTTTTTTAAAAGCCTGTCTTTTATCAAGATTATTCTCACACAAAGAACCGTTAGGAATTTTAACTCGGAGAGAACACTTGCTTGACTTTGTTTTAAACTGGACTTTCTAGGCTTCTTAGCGAGCTTTGGGCCAATGCACCCAAACCAGTTGATTTTAGGGCATTAGGTGTAGAAACACCCCAGCGGACTTAATTACTCAAGTTACCTAGGTCCAAAAACAAAAGACAGTTTGGCGTGAAAAATCTGATGATTTAATACGAACAGAGATATAACCGGCAGTTCAAATATATTTTTTTTGGATAAAAGACGTGTCTAGTGGGTTTGGTGTGTAATCATTCCAATCAAGTTTCCGATGGGTTATTTTTCAGACTTAGCTCCAATTACGGCATCAATAACATTCCTTCATATTCGCTTTACTTCATAAACTATTCTTGACATTACTTATGTCAGAACAAACCTATTTGATCCTCAGAAAATCATTTATCTGTTTAAAAGTTTAAACATGAAAGACTTGTCATCTAATTCCCAAAATCTTACGACATGTGTAGTGTGATGTAAAGGCGTATATCAGCTATAGTTAACTTTAAAGGAGGGTTATCTTTTAGGTTTTCAAAATCCAAACATAAGATTTAGTTATTCCTATTTTTTTCAAACAAAAACCGTCGAAATGTTGAATCAAAGTTCTTCCACAAGCTAACTTGACAAAAAAGTTTTTATATTTTTTAGAAAATTTTGAGATTTTTATGGATTTTATGGATTTTAATATGCAGATGCAAAATATACTTATGAATGCGAAGGTAAGAAATGCGTACCGAGCGTACACCAAACTTAAACTGACAGTGTCCTCACTGTCGTAGCATGAAGAGAGCAGTTGGAAGGTTCAAAATTGTCGGTTAGTGATACACAAATTTTATTTGTTTTTGTTTTTAAACAAAAGAAAAAAAAATATACACAAATATAAACAAAATGGTTTGTACATACCCCCAAACTTATTTGGAACAGTGTCCTCTGTTCTTGGCTGGATAAGCGAAGTTTGGAGGTAGGCAGAGGAAGATCATTCAAGGTAAACCGGCTCCCGTAAGAACAGGAGCTCCTCTGTTGGTTCGGCGCAAAGGTACGGTTTGCATCGGTGTCCGTTCACTTTGAAAATTGAACCGTCCTTTGGATTTTCCAAATCCACAGCGCCCTGCGGATACACATTCCGCACAAAATACGGCCCTTTCCAGCGAGATCTGAGCTTTCCAGGATGGAAGTGAAGTTGGGTGTCGTAAAGCAGTACCTGTTGACCAGGTACGAAGGTTTTGCGCAAAAGGTGTTTATCGTGAAACACCTTCGTTCGATTCTTAACGACAACCGCGTTGTCGTAAGCCTCATCCCTAAGCTCGCATAGTTCGTTCAGCTGCAGCTTCCGATGGCTGCCCGCGTCCTCAAGAGAAAGATTCAGCTCCTTTATCGCCCAAAATGCGCGATGCTCGATTTCGACAGGTAGGTGGCAGGCTTTTCCGTACACAAGCCGATAAGGAGACATGCCAAGGTCGGTCTTATAAGCAGTTCTAAATTCCCAAAGGGCATCAGTGAGTTTCAGAGACCAATCCTTACGGTTCTTGGAAACCGTCTTCTCCAATATCTGCTTGATTTGCCGATTTGAAACTTCGGCCTGCCCGCAGGTTTGGGGGTGATAGGGCGTAGAAAGCTTATGATTAATGGAGTATTTCCGCATCAAGGCCTCGAAAATCCTATTGCAGAAATGACTTCCATTGTCGCTAATGATCGCTCGAGGGTGCCCAAACCGGGAGAAAATGTTTTCTTTCAGGAACTTAACGACAACCTTGTTGTCGTTAGTCCGGCTGGGCACAGCCTCGACCCATTTAGAGACGTAATCAACAGCTAGAAGTATGTAAAAGTTCCCAAAAGAGCTGGGAAACGGCCCCATGAAGTCTATCCCCCAAACATCGAAAATCTCCACAACCAAGATCGGTTGGAGCAGCATCTCGTTTCTCCGGGATATCCGGCCCATGTGTTGGCACCGGGAGCAAGTCTTGCAATATTCGTGAGCGTCTTTGAAAAGTTGTGGCCAGTAGAAACCACATTGCAAGATCTTCTCAGCTGTCTTCCTGGGCCCAAAATGCCCGCCACACGCTTGATCGTGGCAAAATGACAGAACACTCTTGAATTCCTCATCGGGGACACACCGACGAATAATCTGGTCGGGACAGTACTTGAACAAGTAGGGTTCGTCCCAGTAAAAGTGTTTTACTTGGGATAAGAAGCGAAGTCTGTCCTGACTCGACCATTCGGTCGGTAGTAATCCCGTGGCCAGATAGTTCACAATATCTGCGAACCAGGGTTCGCACGATACTGTCAAGAGTTGTTCATCCGGGAAAACGTCATTAATCGGAATTGGAAGCGAAGGCGAAGAAGGAAGTCGTGAGAGATGGTCGGCAACTACGTTTTCACATCCTCGTTTGTCCTTAATGACAAGGTCAAACTCTTGAAGCAAGAGGATCCAACGTATTAACCGAGACTTGGCATCTTTCTTCGCAAAAAGATGGCGCAGAGCTGAATGGTCCGTGTAGACAATGACTGGAGAGCCGATTAGGTAGGTCCTGAACTTTTCTAAAGCAAATACAACAGCTAAGAATTCCTTCTCAGTTGTTGTATAGTTCAGTTGGGCGTCGTTCAGGGTCCGGCTCGCGTAATAGATTACGTGCGGCATCTTGTTGATGTGCTGTCCTAGGACAGCACCGATGGAAAAGTCCGATGCATCGCACATAATCTCGAATGGGTGCGTCCAGTCAGGAGAAGAGAGAACGGGAGCAGAAGTGAGTGAGCGTTTCAGTGACTCGAATGCAGTCACACAGCTCGAGTCGAAGTCGAAAGGCATGTCCTTGGCCAGCAAAAGCGTCAAGGGCCTAGCAATCTTGCTAAAGTCCTTGATAAACCGTCTATAGAAACCAGCATGGCCAAGGAAAGCTCGGATATCTCTGACGCATCGGGGATGAGGCAGATTGGAAATGACCTCAATCTTTGCTTTGTCAACCTCTATGCCATTTTGCGAGATGATATGTCCTAAGACAATACCTTCGCGCACCATGAAGTGGCATTTCTCCCAGTTCAAAGTGAGATTCTTGTCCTTACATCGGGTAAGGACAGCGTCAAGATGCAGCAAACACTCGTCAAAGGAGTCGCCGAAGATGGAGAAGTCATCCATGAAAATCTCCAAAAATTTTTCCACCATGTCCGAAAAAATTCCCATCATACACCGCTGGAAGGTAGCGGGCGCATTGCATAACCCAAAGGGCATGCGTCGATATGCAAATGTGCCGAAAGGACAAGTGAAAGTGGTTTTGTCCTGGTCTTTTTCGGCGATGGGTATTTGATTATAGCCAGAGTAGCCATCAAGAAAACAATAGTACTCATGTCCGGCCAATCGTTCCAGCATCTGGTCAATGAAAGGTAGCGGAAAGTGGTCTTTCCGCGTTGCGGCGTTGAGTTTTCTGTAATCAATGCAAACTCGCCACCCAGTTTGGGTGCGAGTAGGGATTAACTCATTCTCCTCGTTGGTGATGACCGTGATGCCCGACTTCTTGGGGACAACGTGAATGGGGCTAACCCACTGGCTATCAGAGATAGGGTAAATGATACCACTATCTAGACATTTGACGATCTCCTTCTTCACAGCCTCCTTCATGACTGGATTAAGATGTCTTTGTGGATCCCGGGCTGGTTTGGCATCATCCATTAGATGAATGTGCTGCTCAACGATCAGGGGACTAATCCCCTTGATGTCCGCCATGGACCAGCCAAAAGCTTGCCTGTTGCTGTGCAAGACCGCGAGAAGGGCCTTCTCTTGCTCAGGAGCTAGAGAAGCCGAAATGATGACAGGGAGGGTCTCGTTCTCACCTAAGTAAGCATACTTAAGGTGAGACGGCAACGGCTTGAGTTCGAGCGTTGGAGGTGAAATGATGGAAGGCAAGACTGGTGCAAAGGTCTCGAACTCAAAGGATTCCAGCAAAGGTTCAAAACGAGTGTAGGCAACCGAGTCGGATGGTTCAGGTAACTCATCCGGAAAGTCGAAAGATTCGAACTCGGGTTGTGCGCGGCTAAGATTGTTCGAGAACGTGAAACACTCGTATTCGTTATCGGGCGCAGAAACAGCAGCAGATTCGAAGAGAAACGCACTAGTGGCGTCAAGATTATCGTGGTCAAACAGAAACTCCTCGAATTTACACTCTTCTGGTGTGATCTCCTGGATTGAGCAGACGTCCAGTATATGAGCATTAGGTTCGGCGGGCTGATTCCCCAACCTAAAAATGTTGAGTTCAATCGTCATGTTTCCAAAAGAGAGGTTCATCGAACCATTGCGACAATTGATCACAGCATTTGAGGTTGCGAGAAATGGGCGACCGAGTATCACCGGAATTTGATTCCGGGGGTTAGCTACAGGCTGTGTATCTAATACAATGAAGTCAACGGGGAATATGAAGTCCCCGACTCTTATCAACACATCCTCTAGCTCACCCCTAGGATGGGTGATCGATCGGTCGGCCATTTGGAGAGTGCAGTGTGTGGGTTTCAACTCTCCGACGCCTAATTGCTCGTATACTGAATACGGAAGCAGGTTAACACTGGCACCAATATCTAATAGTGCGCGGTTGATGTTCTTATCCCCAATGGTAATTGAAATCGTAGGACAGCCAGGGTCCTTCCTTTTTTGTGGTAAAGATTGGGTAAGGGCATCACTCACAGCACTAGCCAAGAAAACTTTCTTGGGTACCTGAGACTTCCTCTTTTTCGTGCACAAGTCCTTTAAGATTTTCGCGTAAGACGGGACTTGTTGGACATCATCTAAAAGAGGAATATTAATGTTAACCTGCTTGAATAACTCCAGAATCTTCTCCATTTGAGGATTTTGTTTATTAGACCTCAACCGGTTTGGAAATGGAACATTTTGAAAATTGGTTGAGTCTAATGCTGGAGGAGGAGATTTTGGAGTTGGAACGGATCCCAGAATAGGTGTTTTCGTGGAGTGAGAAGTGGGTCCGTTCAGAGCAGAAGAAGAGGAAGGAGAGCCTGTTGAAGAACGGAGAATAGGCTCGGAAGACGAAGAAGAAGAAGGAGAAGAAGAAGAAGAAGCGGCGGCCGGGGTGTCATCGTTGATTCGCTTGCCAATGTTGTTTTGCAGCATCCTTCCCGATCTCAGCGTAGTCACGGCACTCACATTATGGTTTTGCTGCTCAAGAGCAACATGTGCATTATGTGGGTGACCGGGATTTGGAAGTGGCTGGGACGGGAGCTTCCCCTTCTCTCGCTCGCTCAAGGCCGCGTTTAGCTGTGCAATCTGGGCCTTGATGGTCTTGATGCTCTGCCCGTGTGCGGCGGTGTGTTGCACTAAAGATTGGATTGAAGACTGGATGTTGGCGGTGGATTGAGTTGATTGTTTAACAAACGCCTCCAGACTTCGCTCGAGCGAGGAAACCTTATCAATGTTTGACGGAACAAAGTTGTTTGGTGGAAAAGAGTTGTTGGGTGCAAAATTGTTCGTCTGGTTTTGGAAAGGTTGGGGTTGGAAGGGCTGCTGATATTGATGTTGAGTTTGTTATGGCGCTTGTTGTTGCGGCGGAGGGGCCCTTTGGAAATTGTTGCCCTGGAATTGATTCTGATTCTGATTCCAGGCGAAATTAGGGTGGTTCCTCCAACCGGGATTGTAGGTGGAAGAGTATGGATCATTCCTTGGTCTTTGCTGGAAGGCAGCATTAACCTGATCCTGTCCTTGCGAGGGTGGATTGTAAGGACACTCTTCGGTCAAGTGGGAAGGATCGGAACAACAAGCGCAGATGGTACGAAGGGGGAGAACAGGGGCAGGAGTAGGAGCAGAAAATTTGCTCTCTATCGCTTCAAGCTTTCGTGTAATTGCAGCCATTTCAGCTTTCATCGCAATAGAGACATCGAGTTGGTGGATTCCTACCCTAGATTGACCGGTAGAAGTGGAGGTAGAAGATGAAGAAGTCGGTCTGGTGCTCTCCCACTGTAGCGTTTGCTCCGCAAGATCGTCAAAGAACTGCCACGCTTCCTCGTCAGATTTCGATAGGAAGTGGCCCTGACAGATGGTTTCCTGTAACTGCTTCGCTGCTGGGTTCAGTCCCTCGTATAAGGTTTGGCAGAGTTGCCATTTCTCTATACCGTGGTGAGGACACTGAACAAGAAGGTCTTTGTACCGGTCAAAGCACTTCCAGAAGGGTTCAGAAGGAAGCTGGGAGAATTGGTTGATTTCATTTCGAATTCTTGCGGTCTTATGATTTGGATAGAATTTTTTCAAAAACGCTTTAACAAACTCTTCCCAGCTGGTGATTGAGTGGGAAGCGGTGCTATACAGCCATTTTTCAGCAAGATCGCATAAAGTGAACGGAATGACCCGTAGACGTATAGCATCGTCCGACAGCTGGGTGGTTTTCATCATGGCACAGACATTTTGAAATTTATTGATGAAGATATAGGCATCTTCAGTTTCAAGCCCATGAAAACGTGGAAGCATGTTGATGAAATGGGGCTTAATTTCAAAGTTGTCCCCATTGGCCGGAGGAAGAGAAAGGCAGGTGGGAAGTGCAGAACGGGTTGGGTAGAAACGATCCTGGAGCGCAATTCGCTGCGGCGCTACAACAGGCGGAGGTGGTGGAAGATTGGTCTCCGTAGGAGGTGGAGCCAATCCAGCGGTGGTCAAAGAGATGTTCGGATTAAATCCCGACATCGCGGAAGAAGAGGTTGGTGAAAGTGAAGGTGAAGGTGAAGATGTATGAACAGAATTCCGGTCAACGTCGGAGTTGGCCGGCAAAGGAAGGGGTGAAAGAGGAGTGGACGGAGTATCGACTTCGGAGTCGATCGCGTAGTCGGTCGCGACTAACGTAACGCGGACTAGACGGGCGCTAGTGTCCCGAGTCCAAGCGGACATACACTAAACGAGTTTAGTATAGTCAAAGCGGAGAAGGTGCGGGTAAGAAAACGTCAATGGAGAAAGGCGATGGGTGGTGGGTGAAAAATGAATTTGGCGACAAAAGGGCAAGTTTTCATAAAAGATTTTGATTTTTTTTTTTAGAAAGAGATTTACAGAAGTATGTACGGAAATACCTTAAGCAATCACAAACAAGATATGCACAATCACACCTAGATCTACGGTCGCCTAGGTCTACTAGACCTGCTCCTGAATTTGATTTTCGAAGTTAAACAGTGTCGAGAAACAGGCTTAAAAATACACCGATCACGGGGCCAGGTAAGTGCAGAGATAAGGGGAGGTTGTCCAACGCTTTCGCGAAGTTCCTTAATTAAATAACCCTTTCTCTTTCGGCGGTTGCGCCTTTAACACTTTCCTAGACACCCCATAAGCAATATACGGTTAAGCGAGGTTCTAAACACGGTTTATCTTCTCCTAATGAGCGCGAAGTCCTTAGGGCTGAAGTCTAGTATTTTTTTAATTTACAATGGACAATGCATATGCTTTAGTGATTTTTGGGGTCCTGGGAAGGGTGATGAAATCCCCACCCAATCTGGATTGGTTTCAAGCCCCTTAAGTCCGTATTAAAGAATGCAAAACAGTAACAAATCAACTGCAAACAATTTTTATTTGCGGCGCAAAGAATCCTGCACAAGAACAGTTTATTGGAAGGGGGAGAAGAATTTGCGCAAAGAAGCCTGCAGAAAACACAATTCAGTGGAGCTCAGAGGAGTGGAGAGAGGCAGAGGGACTTACAGAAAGAATTTGGCACACTGAACCAACCAAGGGGCCGCGGTTCCGCGGCAACAAGGCCCTAATGCCGCGGTTCCGCGGCGGAAATGATGAATTGTTCTGTCATTTTTCTGGTGTGGGTTCTGTTTTGTGTCCTTTGCTTGTCTGGATGTGTGGAATTCTGATATACTCACTGTATCTGCTCCAGATCTTGACAGTAGACCGTTAACTTCTTTTTGTCCGTCGCGGTGTAGCAGCGAAATGTGGGTCTATCTTCCCACGTCTTTGGCACTGTACTTGAACTCCGTATTTTCAACGTCTTGGCCACTGAACTCGAACCTTGTATTTTCCTGCACACTTGCACAAAAGCTAATAAAAAATAACAAGATGATTTTTTTTACAAAGAATATATTTTTTTTTTCGTTTTTTTATACTTACAAATTAACCCGAAATTACACAAAGAAACAAACTACCGTCTCCCCGGCAACGGCGCCATTTGATTGTTAGTGGTTCTGCGTGTTCAAGTTTTAGTTTTAAATACCGCAATCAAGACGGTTTCGCTTGTAGCTAGCCGGTTGAGTACGGGTCGTCCGCAGGGAGATGGGAGTCTTTTTCAATGTGTTTTAACGAGTTAAGTCCTGTTTTCAGATTTTGTTGTGGTTATCTAAGTGTAAGTTGATATTTAAAGAGAGCTTGTTAGGGTTAGGATTAGGTTAGTTTGAGTTAGGAGTCTCCACATCTTTCGTTGCCCCACTTAATATCGGTGTTACGGTAATCGGCAACAACGGGGATTAGCACGACTAGGAAGGAACTTGCGAGTATAAGCTAGGCTTTCCAACGCATAGTTCTTCCTTTTGGTGCTTGTCCGTCCGTTCTTGGCTCTTATCCATAACCTCCGGTTAATTCAACCACAACCGGTCTCACTACGGAATCACCGCTATCATGTAGGATAGGGTGCCGTAAGGAGCGGATTGTGGTTCAATTAACGGGAGTCGATTCAAGTTGTTGGGCAAGGAAAGAGTGAGAGAGATTTCCTTCTCTCAAACTTCCCTTATCCTACCCTAACAAGTATAAAACTACTCACACTTCATGATAAGGAAAAACAAAACAAAACAAAGAGGAAGATAGAAAGAAGGAGATTAGAAGAATACGACTAACTATTTGCGACCTCACCTTGGCGAGGATCAAGCGTAAGTATCATTGTCATATGAAGGATAAAGGAAAAGAGAGAAGAAAGAAACAATCAAACAAATAACAACAACTACTTAACAATTAAAATTGCAATACATTACAACAAGTAAAAGAAAGAAACAAGCATGATAGAAAAATGGTCTTCTTTATTCATCACTCTTCACTCAAAAGCTCACTACAAGTTTAATGGAGAAGAGGTGAGAAGAGGAAGAAGAACAACACTAGAACTAGGCAAAATGAAAATACAAAATTGGACCCTTTCTTTCACAAAGTTCTGGGCTATTTATAGGCCAGAGAATGAATCCCTAGGGCAACCACCAGACCACACATGCAATGACCAAAATACCCCTGAAAACTTTTTGCCTGCAGCCACTATACGGCCGCGGATCCGCGGCCTGGACCCCACTTTGGCCGCGGATCCGCGGCCGTTTAGTTGAGTTGGGCCCCCAAATTTGCTGTGTCTCCCTGGTTTGATGTGTACATTTTTCTGGTATGTGTATTTTTTCATAATTCCTTCACGAATTTTCCAGAATTTCTGTTGAGGGAAAGGTGGACTTTTTGTCAAGATTTTGTCATGATTGCCTCGAGCTCCGCGTAGATTTCATGGAAGTTGTTGTTGCCATTGAGCCTTGTGCATGAAGGTGGCATTGATTTGACATTTTGTCTTCCTATACTGGTATCTGGCAACATACGGATGACGAGCGGAGACCGTGTTTTATCTGTGATTGGCAGGAACCCGGATTTTGTCGTGTTTTCCAAGAATTTCACCGTTTTAGAACCGAGAACCTGTATCCTGCAATTGACTAACAAACACGGCTCAAGAGTATCTACGGATATGCAATGTGATAAAAATTGGGCGGTATGAAAATGCAAAAATCTGATATGAACACCTTGTCGCCTTCTCTAGTCGAAGAAGGATCCACCCGAGTGCCTCAACCTTTGGCTTCAACTCCAAGCTAGAAGTAACTAAGGTGCTAGAAGTGCTAATCCTAGAACCTTAGATGAGAGTAGAGATTACTTTGGAAAGGTTTAGCTCAAGCTCAAGTGTTTCTCAACACATGAGAGGGGAGAGCTTGAGGGAGAGGAAGAGCAAAAGAGAGAAAGCATATGATAGAATGAGAGCATAATAGAACCATTCTCACATATATGTGTGAATTATTATAAATTTATAATTAGCAAGATAATTGTCATGGCATAATCAAGACATGACCATTTTCATTTCATATTTAATGCTAATTGCAAGGATCAAAGAACATCTTTTATATGGAATGATGATGGTCAAAGTGTCAACCTAGGTCAACAAGTCAAGAATGGTCAAAAGGTCAACAACCCTAACCATGCACAATTATATATAACTAATATCAATTAATCATAATACACACATAAACATTAGGGTTAATAAAATGACAATGGTCATTAACCCTAATCAAAGTCCTCTCCCTCTGTCTCAATCAACTGTGCATACGCACCCATATTCGTGATCCGAGGAACACGAATACAAAGAGATAAAACCAATCCCAAATCATATACTAAGATCTGGCTTAAACCAAAGGCCGCTAGTATAAGCTGTCCGGACAGCAAACGTGCACAAGTGCGCAGATGTGAACGAACCCTGTCGCAAAACCATGCGACCTCTACTCATTTTGCCTAAAGGTGAATAACTCTCTGTGTGGGACTCTAAAGACTCGACACTACGCTGACAGTGGGTTTAACCACAGACTGCAAGCGGCACTAGCTGTACGTGACGGTCCCCAGGTAGATGCCGATAAGAAGACTGACGAGGTGACCCCATCTGAACTCCTACTGAGCCTGTATGTGACAGTCTCCGTACAGTCCGGTCTGTTCGTCTCATACATCGCATGGCGGGCCTAGGGGGCGGTGAACGTCTGTCCCCTAATAGCGGTATAAGTCGTGTCGGAGTGTAGCCCAGAACACCCTGAGATAACACTGGAAACCTACCAGTATATCTCGCTTACCCTGCCCAGGGACTACTTGTGTAATGGCTCTCCTGGACACAGCGCGATGTCAACCCACAATACCGAGAGAGACGATTCCTGTCTAACCGTCACTGCCTCCAAGTGCTTCGGGAATGCACCCAATAACTACCTGTTTGCACGACTCCTTTGAGCCGTGGTAGGGTAGTAATCAAAGTGCAATGGGAACACACTCGAGGCGAAGTGACAGTGTCAAGTCAGCGGACTAAGCTGTACTCATGTCACCTGGGAACTGATAACTGACGATAGGTATAATACCAACCAACAGTTCCAGACGAGTCCTGTCCAGTGTACTCGTAACCTAACGAGCACCCGCATACTATCTCAAGTACGACGTACTGACAGCTGTGGGACAGTGATTGACAGAGATTCTGCGTGTTCTAGTTTTATTACCACAATCAGGACGGTTTCGCTTTGCAGCTAGCCGGATGAGTACGGGTCGATCCACAGAAAGATGGGAGTCTTTTTCTTAATGTCTTGACGTGTTAAGTCCAAATATGTTGGGTTTGTTTGAGTTTAGCTAATTGAAAATGAATGATAAGAGAACTTGTAAAGGGTAGGATTTAGTTGGTTTGGGTCGGGAGGATCGCTCACTTGATTCTTTTTCCACTTCTTAATATTGATGTTACGGTAATCGGCAACAACGGGGATTAGCACGACTAAGAGAAAACTTGCGAGTATAAGCTAGGCTTTCCAACACTTCGTTTTCTCTTTTTGGTCCTTGTCCGTCCGTTCTTGGCTCTTAGTCGCAACCTCAAGTTGATTCAACCACAACCGGTCTCACTAGGGTAACACCGCTATTATGAAGAATAGGGTGCCGTAGGGAGCGGATTGTGGATCAATTAACAGGAGTTCAAATCAAGATATTTGTCAAAGAGAAAAGTGAGGGATGTTCCCTTCTTTCAAACTTTCCGTTTCCTACCCTAACAAGTGAGAAGTTACTTACCCATTAGAAAAGTTAAATGAAATAAAACAAAGAAAGAGGGTAATAAGAATTGAGGTAGAAGATCACAACTAGCTGTTCGGGACCTCACTTAGGCAAGGATCACACTAAGCATCATGGTTGTAAGGATAACCGAAAATGGAAGAAATATCAAAACGACAATTTTAATAAATAACAACAACTACGTTTAACAATGAAAATTACAAGCAATATAAGAAACCAAATTACAAATTACACATATAGAAAAAGAACACTTCTTGCATGCTTCACACTCAACAAAACCTCTCACAAGCTTTAATGGAGGAAGATGGAGGAAAATGGACTTTTATTAGAAACTAAATAAATCTAATACAAAAATAACACATGAAATTAAGCACACACTCTTGGTTCTGCTCTGGGCTATTTATAGGCCTGATTCTGAGATTTTAGCACTATGGTACAATCCTATACACAATTGCAGAAAACACCACAAAATTTCGCAGCATACAGACACGTGGCAGCCGTGCATGCGCGGCCAAAGTAGGGGTTTGGCCGCGGATATGCGGCTGTTTGGTGGCCAAACCCACTCTGCTTTCTTTCTCTGGTCTTGTGCTATTTTTTCCTGATGTTGAAATCTTTACACTGCAGTAACAATTTCCAGAGGATCTCCAGATTTCTTATCCAAAATTTCTTCATTTCTTCACTTTTGACTTTCTCCTCTTTTGACTTCAAATTTTGCTTTAGTCCCAAATGACGACTATTTTCGTCCCCTCTTCTGAACTGGTACGGGACGGCTACTGGAACCCGGCTTTTATCTGTTTGTGACAGATGTTCTGGATTTTGCCATGAATGTGGTGATTTTGTCGGATTTGTGCTCTCTTGGACTGGAAACCTGTAATCTGTAACATGCAGCAAATACGGATAAAAAGCACCTACCTGTATGCAATGTGATTAAGAATGGGCGGTACAAATATACAAAAATATGTGATGAACAAATACCCCCAAACTTATCTTTTGCTCGTCCCGAGCAAAACCATTTTATTCACAAAAAATTCCTAACCTCACTTTCGCAGGGAACGCGATTGCACTGAGCATGTGCAACAAGCCGTTAAATCTCTAGGTGTCCCTAGTAGGAGGAGTGTTGTCTCCTGAGGGTTTTCAGCGGATACTACTCACAAAATCCGGTCAAGTTGGTTTTTTGTAAAATAACTAAGCTTCAAACCCTAAAGTTTTGTTTTAGAAAATAAGAATTCTATAATCCTAAGTCTAGACCATCGAACCTTTATTTTTCACACCTCGCTTCTTATTTAACTACAGATTTTACATGTCTTTACGTGCAGTGCAAATTGTGTCGTTAAGTTCCTTAAAGGTCGAATAAAGTCATCATGTCGCACAATAAAGCCTAGATAACAATTTTAAAAGGATCACATAAGTTTTATAAAGAGTTAAGCATTTTTCAAGTTTCGTTTTCCAGTAAGGTTTCAACTTCAGAATTTCTATCTTCCTTAACAGGAAACTAAATCGTATTATTCACTCCACCTTTTTTCTTGTTTTCATTTCATACACACCTCTGTGAACGTGCAATAGTCTTTATCAAAGAATAAAACCTTCATATCTCCGTTAAAATTTTTATAAAAGCCTATCTTTTATCAAGATTATTCTCACACAAAGAACCATTAGGAATTTTAACTCGGAGAGAACACTTGCTTGACTTTGTTTTAAACTGGAATTTCTAGGCTTCTTAGCGAGCTTTGGGCCAATGCACCCAAACCAGTTGATTTTAAGGCATTAGGTGTAGAAACACCCCAACGGACTTAATTACTCAAGTTACCTAGGTCCAAAAACAAAAGACAGTTTGTCGTGAAAATCAGATGATTTAATACGAACGGAGATATAATCGGCAGTTCAAAATTTTTTTTTGGATAAAAGACGTGTTTAGTAGGTTTGGTGTGTAATCATTCCAATCAAGTTTTAGATGGGTTATTTTTCAGACTTAGCTCCAATTACGACATCAATAACATTCCTTCATATTCGCTTTACTTCATAAACTATTCTTGACATTACTTATTTCAGAACAAACCTATTTGATCCTCAGAAAATCATTTATCTGTTTAAAAGTTTAAACATGAAAGACTTGTCATCTAATTCCCAAAATCTTACGACACGTGTAGTGTGATGTAAAGACGTATATCAGCTATAGTTAACTTCAAAGGAGAGTTATCTTTTAGGTTTTCAAAATCCAAACATAAGATCTAGTTATTCCTATTTTTTCAAACAAAAACCGTCGAATGTTGAATCAGAGTTCTTCCACAAGCTAACTTAAAAAAAAAGTTTTTATATTATTTTAGAAAATTTTCAAATTTTTATGGATTTTATGGATATTAATATGCAAATGCAAAATATACATATGAATGCGAAGGTAAGAAATGCGTACCGAGCGTACCCCCAAACTTAAACTGGACAGTGTCCTCACTGTCGTTGCATGAATAGATCATTTGAAGAGTCAAAATTTTCGGTTAGCAATATACAATTTTTATTTGTTTTTGTTTTTAAAGAAAAGAAAAAGAATATACACAAATATATACAAAAATGGTTTGTACATACCCCCAAACTTAATTGGAACAGTGTCCACTGTTCTTGGCTGGATAACCAAAGTTTGGAGGTAGGCAGAGGAAGATCATTCAGGGTAAACCGGCACCTGTAAGAACAGGAGCTCCTCTGTTGGTTCGGCGCTATGGTACGGTTTGCATCGGTGTCCGTTCACTTTGAAAATTGAACCGTCCTTTGGATTTTCCAAATCCACAGCGCCCTGCGGATACACATTCCGCATAAAATACGGCCTTTTCCAGCGAAATCTGAGCTTTCCAGGATGGAAATGAAGTCGGGTGTCGTAAAGCAGTACCTGCTGACCAGGTACGAAGGTTTTGCGCAAAAGGTGTTTATCGTGAAACACCTTCGTTCGATTCTTAACGACAACCGCATTGTCGTAAGCCTCATCCCTAAGCTCGTTCAGTTCGTTCAACTGCAGCTTCCGATGGTTGCCCGCGTCCTCAAGAGACAGATTCAGCTCCTTTATCGCCCAAAATGCGCGATGCTCTATTTCGACAGGAAGGTGGCAAGCTTTTCCGTATACAAGCCGATAAGGAAACATGCCAAGGTTGGTTTTATAAGCGGTTCGGAAGGCCCAAAGGGCATCAGTCAGTTTTAAAGACCAATCCTTACGGTTCTTGGAAACCGTCTTCTCCAATATCTGCTTGATCTGCCGATTTGAAACTTCGGCTTGCCCGCTTGTTTGGGGATGGTAGGGCGTGGATAGCTTATTATTAATAGAATACTTCCGCATCAAGGCTTCGAAAGTCTTATTGCAGAAATGAGTTCCATTGTCGCTAATGATTGCTCGGGGGTGCCCAAAACGAGAGAAAATGTTTTCTTTAAGGAACCTAACGACAACCTTGTTGTCGTTAGTCCGGCTGGGCACAGCCTCGACCCATTTAGAGACGTAATCAACAGCTAGAATGATGTACAAGTTCCCGAAAGAGCTGGGAAACGGCCCCATGAAATCTATCCCCCAAACATCGAAAATCTCCACAACCAAGATTGGTTGGAGCGACATCTCGTTCCTCCGGGATATCCGGCCCATGTGTTGGCACCGGGAGCAAGTCTTGCAATATTCATGAGCGTCTTTGAAGAGTTGTGGCCAGTAGAAACCACATTGCAAGATCTTCTCAGCTGTCTTCCTGGGGCCAAAATGCCCGCCACATGCTTGGTCGTGGCAAAACGACAGCACACTCTTGAATTCATTGTCAGGAACACACCGACGAATAATCTGGTCAGGACAGTACTTGAACAGATAAGGTTCGTCCCAGTAAAAATGTTTTACTTGGGATAAGAAGCGAAGTTTGTCCTGACTTGACCATTCAGTAGGTATTAACCCTGTGGCCAAATAGTTCACAATATCTGCGAACCAGGGTTCGCAAGATACCGTCAAGAGCTGTTCATCCGGGAAAACGTTATTGATCGGGATTTGAAGCGATGGCGAAGAAGGAAGTCGTGAGAGATGGTCGGCAACGACGTTTTCACATCCTCGTTTGTCCTTAATGACAAGGTCAAACTCTTGAAGCAAGAGGATCCAACGTATAAGCCGAGATTTGGCATCTTTCTTCGCAAAAAGATGGCGCAGAGCAGAATGGTCAGTGCAGATAATGACTGGAGAGCCGATGAGGTATGGCCTGAACTTTTCTAGAGCAAATACAACAGCCAAGAATTCCTTCTCAGTTGTTGTATAATTGAGTTGGGCGTCGTTCAGGGTTCGGCTGGCGTAATAGATTACGTGCGGCATCTTGTTGATGTGTTGTCCAAGGATAGCACCGATGGCAAAGTCAGATGCATCGCACATAATCTCAAATGGGTGCGTCCAGTCAGGGGAGGAAAGAACGGGAGCAGAAGTGAGTGAGCTTTTCAGTGACTCGAACGCAGTCATACAGCTCGAGTTGAAATCGAATGGCGTATCCTTGGCCAGTAGAAGAGTCAAGGGTCTAGCAATCTTGCTAAAGTCCTTGATAAACCATCTATAGAAACCGGCATGGCCAAGGAAGGCTCGAATATCTCTGACGCAACTGGGAGGAGGAAGATTGGAAATGACCTCAATCTTTGCTTTGTCAACCTCTATGCCATTTTGCGAAATGATATGTCCTAAGACAATACCTTCTCGCACCATGAAGTGGCATTTCTCCCAATTCAAAGTGAGGTTCTTGTCCTTACATCGGGTAAGGACAGCGTCAAGATGCAGCAAACACTCGTCAAAGGAGTCGCTGAAGATGGAGAAGTCGTCCATGAAGATCTCCAAGAATTTCTCCACCATGTCTGAGAATATTCCCATCATACACCGCTGGAAGGTAGCGGGCGCATTGCATAACCCAAAAGGCATGCGACGATATGCAAACGTGCCGAAAGGACAAGTGAAGGTGGTCTTGTCCTGGTCTTTTTCGGCGATGGGAATTTGGTTATAGCCAGAGTAGCCATCAAGAAAGCAGTAGTACTCATGTCCAGCCAATCGTTCAAGCATCTGGTCAATGAAAGGTAGCGGAAAGTGGTCTTTCCGCGTTGCGGCGTTGAGTTTTCTATAATCAATGCAAACTCGCCACCCAGTTTGGGTGCGAGTAGGGATTAACTCGTTCGCCTCGTTGGTTATGACCGTGATACCTGATTTCTTGGGGACAACGTGAATGGGGCTAACCCACTGGCTATCGGAGATAGGGTAAATGATACCACTATCCAGACATTTGACGATCTCCTTCTTCACAGCCTCCTTGATGTCCGCCATGGACCAGCCAAAAGCTTTCCTATTTCTGTGCAAGACCGCCAGAAGGGCTTTCTCTTGCTCGGGAGCTAGAGAAGCCGAGATGATGACAGGGAGGGTCTCGTTGTCACCCAAGTAAGCGTACTTGAGGTGAGAAGGCAAAGTCTTGAGTTCGAGTGCTGGAGGTGAAATGATTGAAGGCAGGATTGGAGAAAAGGTCTCGAACTCAAAGGACTCCAACAAAGGTTCGAAATGAGTGTAAGCGACCGAGTTAGATGGTTCCTGTAACTCATCCAGGAATTCGAAAGATTCAAACTCGGGTTCTGCGCGGCTAAGATCGTTCGAGAATGTGAAACACTCGTAGTCGTTTTCGAGCGCAGAAACAGCAGCAGGTTCGAAGAGGAACGCACTAGTGGCCTCAAGATTATCATTATTAAACAGAAACTCCTCGAATTCACACTCTTCTGAGGTGATCTCCTGGATCGAGAAGACGTCCAGTATATGAGCATTAGGTTCAGAGGGCTGATTCCCCAACCTAAAAATGTTGAGTTCAATCGTCATATTTCCGAAAGATAGGTTCATAGAACCATTGCGACAATTGACCACAGCATTTGAGGTTGCGAGGAATGGGCGACCGAGTATCACAGGAATTTGATTCCTGGGGTTAGCTACAGGTTGTGTGTCTAATACAATGAAGTCAACGGGGAAGATGAAGTCCCCGACTTTGATTAACACATCCTCTAGCTCACCCCTAGGATGGGTCATCGATCGGTCGGCCATTTGGAGAGTACAATGCGTAGGTTTCAGCTCTCCTATGCCTAATTCCTCGTATACTGAGTACGGAAGAAAGTTAACACTGGCACCAAGATCTAATAGTGCGCGGTTGATGTTCTTATCCCCAATGGTAATTGAAATCGTAGGACAGCCAGGGTCCTTCCGTTTTTGTGGTAAAGATTGGGTAAGGGCATCACTCACAGCACTGGCCAAGAAAACTTTCTTTCGTACCTGAGACTTCCTCTTTTTCGTGCACAAGTCCTTTAAGATTTTCGCATAAGAAGGGACTTGTTGGATGGCATCTAAAAGAGGAATGTTAATGTTAACTTGCTTAAATAACTCCAGAATCTTCTCCATTTGAGGATTTTGTTTATTAGACCTCAACCGGTTTGGAAATGGGACGTTTTGAAAATTGGTTGAGTCTAAAGCTGGAGGAGGAGATTGTGGAGTTGGCACGGATCCCAGAACAGGTGTTTTCGTGGAGTGAGAAGTGGGTCCATTCAAAGCAGAAGAAGAGGAAGAAGAGCCGTGTGAAGAACGGAGAATAGGATCAGAAGATGATGAAGTAGGAGAAGAAGAAGAAGAAGAAGAAGAAGAAGAAGAAGAAGAAGAAGCGGCCGGGGTGTCATCGTTGATCCGTGTGCCAATGTTATTTTGCAGAATCCTTCCCGATCTCAATGTGGTCACGGCACTCACATTATGGTTCTGTTGTTCAAGAGCAACATGTGCATTATGTGGGTGACCGGGATTTGGAAGTGGCTGGGACGGGAGCTTCCCCTTCTCTCGCTCGCTTAAGGCCGCATTCAGCTGTGCAATCTGGGCCTCGATGGTCTTGATGCTTTGCCCGTGTGCGGCAGTGTGTTGCACTATAGATTGAATCGAAGACTGGATGTTGGCGGTGGATTGAGTCGATTGTTTAACAAACGCCTCCAGACTTCGCTCGAGCGAGGAAACCTTATCGTTGTTCGACGGAACAAAGTTGTTTGGTGGAAAAGAGTTGTTCGGTGCAAAGTTGTTCGTCTGGTTTTGGAAAGTTTGGGGTTGGAAGGGCTGCTGATACTGAGTTTGTTGTTGCGCTTGTTGTTGCGGTGGAGGGGCCCTTTGGAAATTATTGCCTTGGAATTGATTCTGATTCTGATTCCAGGCGAAATTGGGGTGGTTCCTCCAACCGGGATTGTAGGTGGAAGAGTATGGATCATTCCTCGGTCTTTGCTGGAAGGCAGCATTAACCTGATCCTTTCCTTGCGAGGGTGGATTGTAAGGACACTCTTCGGTCAAGTGAGAAGGATCAGAACAACAAGCGCAGATGGTACGAAGGGGGAGAACAGAGGCAGGAGCTGGAGCAGAAAATTTGCTCTCTATCGCCTCAAGCTTTCTTGTTATAGCCGCCATTTCAGCTTTCATCGCAATAGAGACGTCAAGTTGGTGGATTCCTACCCTAGACTGACTGGTAGAAGTGGAGGTAGAAGAAGAAGAAGTCGGTCTGGTGCTCTCCCACTGTAGCGTTTGCTCCGCAAGGTCGTCAAAGAACTGCCACGCTTCCTCGTCAGATTTCGATAGGAAGTGGCCCTGACAGATGGTTTCCAGCAACTGCTTCGTTGCTGGGTTCAGTCCCTCGTATAAGGTTCGGCAGAGTTGCCATTTCTCTATACCGTGGTGAGGACACTGAACAAGAAGGTCTTTGTACCGGTCAAAGCACTTCCAGAAGGGTTCAGAAGGAAGTTGGGAGAATTGGTTGATTTCATTTCAAATTCTTGCGGTCTTATGATTCGGATAGAATTTTTTCAGAAACGCTTTAACAAACTCGTCCCAGCTGGTGATTGAGTGGGAAGCGGTGCTATACAGCCATTTTTCAGCGCGATCGCATAAAGTGAACGGAATGACCCGTAGACGTATAGCATCGTCCAACAGCTGGGTGGTTTTCATCATGGCACAGACATTTTGAAATTTGTTGATGAAGATATAGGCATCTTCAGATTCAAGCCCATGAAAACGTGGAAGCATGTTGATGAAGTGGGGCTTAATTTCAAAATTATCCCCATTGGCCGGTGGAAGAGAAAGGCAGGTGGGGAGTGCAGAACGGGTAGGATAGAAACGATCCTGGAGCGCAATTCGCTGTGGCGCTACAAAAGGTGGTGGTGGTGTGTTATTGGTTTCCATAGGAGGTGGAGCCAATCCAGGGGTAGTCAAAGAGATGTTCGGATTAAACCCTGACATCGCGGAAGAAGAGGTTGGTGATGGATTATCGACTTCTGAGTCGATCGCGCAGTCGGAGGCGACTAACGAAACGCGGACTAGGCGGGCGCTAGTGTCCCGAGTCCAAGCGGACATATACTAAACGAGTTTAGTATAGTCAAAGCGAAGAAGGTGAGGGTAAGAAAACGTCGATGAGAAAGGCAATGGGTGGTGGAGTGAAAAAATGGAACGTGGCGACAAAGGGCAAGTTTTTATAAAAGTTTTTTGATTTTTTTTTTCTTTTTATTTTTTTTTAGAAAGAGTTTACAGAGATATGTTCAGATTTATGGCTTTACGCAATCACAAACAAGATATGCACACTCACACCTAGATCTAGAGTCACCTAGGTCTGCTAGACCTGCTCCAAGACTTGATTGTCGAAGCAAAACTGTGTCGAGAAACAGGCTCAAGATACACTGATCAAGAGGCCAGGTAAGTGCAGAGACAAGGGGAGGTTTTCCAACGCTTTCGCGAAGTACCTTAATTATGTAACCCTTTCTCTTTTGGCGGTTGCGCCGTTAACACTTTCCTAGACACCCCTTAAACAATGTACCGTTAAGCGAGGTTCTAAACACGGTTTAACTTCTCCTAATGAGCGCGAAGTCCTTAGGGCTGAGTCTAGTATTTTTTATTAACAATGGTCAATGTATATGCTTTTGTGATTTCTGGGGTCCTGGGAAGGGTGATGAAATCCCCACCCAATCTGAATTGGTTTCAAGCCCCTTAAAGTCCGTATTAATCAATGCAAAGCAGTACTAAATCAACTACAAACAATTTTTTTATTTTCAGCGCGGCGCAAAGAATCCTGTACAAGAACAGTTTATTGGAAGGGGGAAAGAATTCGTGCAAAGAATGCTGCAGAAAACACAGTTCAGTGGAGTTTAGAGGAGTTGAGAAGATGGTTGGGATACTCACAGAGGATTTTTGGTTTTCGCCTTGATCCGCCGCGGTGTAGCCGCGAGATATGGGTCTAACTCCCCACGACTTTGGCACTGAACTTGAACTTTTCCTTTTCCTGCACTCTTGCACAAAGAATAACAAAATGATTTTGTACAGTATATTTTTTTGTTTTGATTTTGGTTATATTTATATTCACAAATTTAACCCGAAATTACAAAAAGAAATAAACTACCGTCGCCCCGGCAACGGCGCCATTTGATTGACAGAGATTCTGCGTGTTCTAGTTTTATTACCGCAATCAGGACGGTTTCGCTTTGCAGCTAGCCGGATGAGTACGGGTCGATCCACAGAGAGATGGGAGTCTTTTTCTTAATGTCTTGACGAGTTAAGTCCAAATATGTTGGGTTTGTTTGAGTTTAGCTAATTGAAAATGAATGATAAGAGAACTTGTAAAGGGTAGGATTTAGTTGGTTTGGGTCGGGAGGATCGCTCACTTGATTCTTTTGCCATTTCTTAATATTGATGTTACGGTAATCGGCAACAACGGGGATTAGCACGACTAAGAGAAAACTTGCGAGTATAAGCTAGGCTTTCCAACACTTCATTTTCTCTTTTTGGTCCTTGTCCGTCCGTTCTTGGCTCTTAGTCGCAACCTCAAGTTGATTCAACCACAACAGGTCTCACTAGGGTAACACCGCTATTATGAAGAATAGGGTGCCGTAGGGAGCGGATTGTGGATCAATTAACAGGAGTTCAAATCAAGATATTTGTCAAAGAGAAAAGTGAGGGATGTTCCCTTCTTTCAAACTTTCCGTTTCCTACCCTAACAAGTGAGAAGTTACTTACCCATTAGAAAAGTTAAATGAAATAAAACAAAGATAGAGGGTAATAAGAATTGAGGTAGAAGATCACAACTAGCTGTTCGGGACCTCACTTAGGCAAGGATCACACTAAGCATCATGGTTGTAAGGATAACCGAAAATGGAAGAAATATCAAAAAGAGAATTTTAATAAATAACAACAACTACGTTTAACAATGAAAATTACAAGCAATATAAGAAACCAAATTACAAATTACACATATAGAAAAAGAACACTTCTTGCATGCTTAACACTCAACAAAACCTCTCACAAGCTTTAATGGAGGAAGATGGAGGAAAATGGACTTTTATTAGGAACTAAATAAATCTAATACAAAAATTACACATGAAATTAAGCACACACTCTTGGTTCTGCTCTGGGCTATTTATTGGCCTGATTCTGAGATTTTAGCACTATGGTACAATCCTATACACAATTGCAGAAAACACCACAAAATTTCGCAGCATACAGACACGTGGCAGCCGCGCATGCGCGGCCAAAGTAGGGGTTTGGCCGTGGATGCGCGGCTGTTTGGTGGCCAAACCCACTCTGCTTTCTTTCTCTGGTCTTGTGCTATTTTTTCCTGATGTTTGAAATCTTTACACTGCAGTAACAATTTCCAGAGGATCTCCAGATTTCTTATCCAAAATTTCTTCATTTCTTCACTTTTGACTTTCACCTCTTTTGACTTCAAATTTTGCTTTAGTCCCAATTGACGACTATTTTCGTCCCCTCTTCTGAACTGGTACGGGACGGCTACTGGAACCCGGCTTTTATCTGTTTGTGACAGATGTTCTGGATTTTGCCGTGAATGTGGTGATTTTGTCGGATTTGTGCTCTCTTGGACTGGAAACCTGTAATCTGTAACATGCAGAAAATACGGATAAAAAGCACCTACCTGTATGCAATGTGATTAAGAATGGGCGGTACAAATATACAAAAATATATGATGAACAGACAGACCGTCTCCCACGCTGGGATGAGAAGCGCATACGCTAGTCTACTCCGGAGTATCGATGCCCTGTCTCGATAGTCCAACAACTAGGGACCTGTATAAAGATGTGCTTATGGATTACCCAGCCCCTACGAGTGTGATCGCCATCACAACGCTGGTAATAAAGCAAAGATCCTAAAGGCTCTACTAATATGTATATAAGCGATATGCTAAAAGAAACACATGCACATATTAAAGCAGAGACAAACCAAGTAGCATACTACCATTTCAAGCAAGATTTTATATACAACTGTGAATATCCCAAGCTTCCATCAAGTAATATACATACTAGTATGATACAGTAATGGCCTCTAGGGCATATACACTAACACCTAAGCGATGAAAGTTCGGGTCTAATACCCCCTCGACTAAGTCCAAGTTCCGTAAGGTCAAGCCTAAGTTCCGTATATATATAGACACCCTAGGCTCCACATAGTCAAACTTAGACTCGAACCAAGGTTAACCTAGTGCTCTGATACCAACTTTGTCATGACCCGAAAGAGCACGTGACTGGCCCTTGAACCATATGAAGTCTATAGGACTCCATCTGATCCAAGTAAGCCAAAAGCCCAGAAATCTAAAACCCTTTTTAAGAGTAAAGAAACAATATAAAAGTTTTGGTTGATGGAATTTCTAGATACAATGAATAATACATGTACAATGGCGGTTTTGATACAAAGAACTCACCTACCAAGCAAAGCACCCGCAAAAGAAAGCGGTGTGCCAGAAATGCCGCTATGGAACCTGTACGGCAAACCTGCAAGAACTGTGGCACAACGGGGGTGAGTTGCCAACTCGTGAATAGAAAATACCTACAAGCAGAAATTGAAAGCATGACATAATTCTAAGTCAAAACGATCAGATATAATATAAACCTCAAATGAATAAGTCTGAAGCATGGAAAAGTGGCAATGTAACATCTGAACATAAGTGTAGTGCCAAGTACTCGTGCCAGTGCCTCACGTAATAACATATCATAAATATGATGTATGTATGCGGTAAAATGAAAACAACAGATATCATGAATGAAATCATCAGACAATCAATGTCGAGCATCGACACAAACTATATATCTCAATATCAAGTGAAACCCATATATCATGTATCCGATATGTATGCAGCATTCATGAAGGTGCTCTATCAGGTACTACTAATATATGATGCAATGCATATAAAATAAATGTGGGGTAAGGGAGATATAATATGCATCGACCATAAAGGCTCCTCTTATATCGAGCACATAGGCTCCTTTCCATATAACGGGCATCCGTCAGTCCGGGTCAGCCCCCACAGTCATATATTGGGCATCCGTCAGTCCGGGTCAGCCCCCACTCTCATATATCGGGAATCCGTCAGTCCGGGTCAGCCCTTACTCTCATATATCGGGCATCCGTCAGTCCGGGTCAGCCCTCACTCTCATATATCGGGCATCCGTCAGTCCGGGTCAGCCCTCACTCTCATATATCGGGCATCCGTCAGTCCGGCTCATATATCGGGCATCCGTCAGTCCGGCTCATATATCGGGCATCCGTCAGTCCGGGTCAGCCCTCACTCTCATATATCGGGCATCCGTCGGTCCGGGTCAGCCCTCACTCTCATATATCGGGCATCCGTCAGTCCGGGTCAGCCCTCACTCTCATATATCGGGCATGCATATATAACTTTGCATAGATCATTATGATGGTATATTAAGTAGGTGTATATATATATATATATCGGCGTCCAATACCACTAATTTATATATACTATGGGTATACATATATATTTCAGCATCCCATACCACTAATATATATACGCAGGAGTAAAACAATCCAGAATCATCATATGCAACCATATCACAGTGCGAAATCCATGAATTATAATACATGCAACATGAAACACTAATATGAACATGGAACTTTGTAAAGGCATATGCACAAAGGAATATGAATCAATAACATATAAGCATGCAATGCAATGCGAGCCGTAGAGTGAATAGTAAATGAATAGTAATGCAGCTTGCCATTTGAAATAAGTATGATTCGGGTCTAGTCTAACATCTACTATGCAAACTACAGATCTAAGTATCAGGTCAACCGGGAGGGGTATGGAATCCACCTAAATCTGAGTCGGTATATATATATATATAGTCGGTGATCCCGCTTCAATAGTATTGCGTACGATACAGTATATCATATGGCATCCTCAAGTCATGAGTGCGGATCTATCATCAATATAAAGCTCGTACGGTAAATCGTCGTACGGCATCCTAATAGCCGGGTACGGGTAAATATCACATTCCTCTCATCTAATATCAGGTATCATTATCATCATATCTCATAATCTGGGGTACTGATCTTAGTCTAGTACAACTGATACCATCTATATACTGTGTGTGTAAGCACACGTCCAAAAGCCCGCTAAAGATCACATGTCGTATCCCAAATACGAATCATATCAAATCACCGATCTCGCGGCACAATGTCCAAAATCATCTACTCATCTCCAATGTCACCCAATATCCCCATCACACCGTGTAAGTATAAAGAATATGCAAGGGTGTGCCTGTGGGTGTAAATCTATTCTAGGGTTCGCGACTATGAACTACACTAGTTTACTTCTAACCCTAAACTATCCATAATATGCCTAACACAATATCTATGACACACTATAATTATCATACAATATAGTATATCAACTATAGACTGTGGGGTGATATACGCCATCCACCCGACTTCCCCCTGTAGATATAATCTACTCACCTTGCGTCTTCATTATCGACGTCACCACACGTTTGCTTGTCGTCCCGAAGGCTGCATGGGGTACCTACACATTAACATACCGCAAATGCGTATCAAAACCAATTCCGAACTAAAACGGTATATGAATCTCAAAACGATACGCTAAGATCTATAGGTTAGAACCTATGGACAACGCCTTCCAAAACCATCAACAACCCTCGATATCGTCGTATAAACACCAAATAGTCGAGGTAAAACACAATACACAAATTCAGAATTAAAAATACGGAATACGGAAACACGAATCCAAAACAACAACTAAGGAAATAGGCTCCAGATTTTCACCCTAGGTCAAATTAGACAAATCTATATATGCCAGGGGCCTAAACTACAGATGTAGGAGCAGCAGAACCAAAACGACCTAATTTGGTACAAGTCTGGCCGCAATTTGCGGCCAGAGGGAATTAATTGGTGGCCGGGTCATGGAGTTAGGGGCTAGGGTCTTGGTGGTAGGTTCCTGGGTGCCTGCACATATCACTGTCCACTCAATTTTATTTTAGGATGTCTCGGGTGATAGCAGATCTCATAAAAGCTTCCCAGATTTCATAACTTTTCCGATATCGGTTTCTAAATCCGTATTTTGGGTTTCAACTCTCAGGTTGGGGTCTCAATTCACGCACTAGGGTGTTTATCTAATCTCTACTGAGCTCAGTTTCACATTATTACACAATTTCCCTCAAACCCTAACTTGGTTTTCCTCAAGTCCACAAAATCAAACAATATCGATATGAAACTTGAATCGAAGCTTAAGCACAAGAAATACCACTCTAATTGTGAAGGAATTACCTCATAAGACCCCCCAAGAATCCTCAACAGCGCCAAAATGAAAGCTTTCTTGGTCCATCCTATAGCTCTTGAGCTTGTGCACACATTTAATGAAATGGGGGTAGGGGTTTGGTGTTGTTCGTGAGATGTTTTGGGGCTTGAAGAGGGGAGGGAGATGAGGGGCAGCAGCAGCAGCTGAAGGGGAAGAGGGAGAGAGAGAAAGTGAGTTGAGGAAGTGAAGGGAAATGGCTAAGTCAAAGCTACCCCCTCTCTTTTCTCTCTCGCATCCACCTACCACCATATTATAATCCTTTCCCTTTTTCCCTTCTTTTCTTTTCCCTCAAATTCCTTCTCACTCAAATAGTGAACCCCAAAAGAACAACCATGGCAAGAAAAATGCAACACAAGTGTAGGAAATGGTATGTGCATGTTTTGCACAAAATTGCCCGAAAACCCGATTAGCGATTTTTGATCGCGATTAGCACTAAATTAGCATATAACTAATCATAACAACTTAGAAAAATGGCATAATTCTCTAAATTACCCTATTTTAGAATTTTCCATAATTTTTCCAAATTTTTCTCTATTTATTTGTATTTAATTATACCGAATTATTAAAATATTCAATAAAGTAATATTAAATTATAAAATTTCCCAAAAATTGGATTTTATTATTTTGAAATGTTACAGTATGGACTTTGGACTTTGCTCCAGATGGGGTAAAACCCATAGGATGCAAATGGATCTTCAAGAAAAAGATTGGTGTAGATGGACAGGTGGAAACCTATAAGGCTAGACTTGTTGCAAAGGGTTTTCGTCAAAGACCTGGTTTGGACTATGACGAAACTTTTTCTCCAGCGGCTATGCTCAAATCCATTCGGGTCCTTCTTGCTATTGCTGCCTTCCATGATTATGAAATCTGGCAGATGGACGTAAAGACGGCTTTTCTGAATGGAAATTTATAAGAGTGCGTCTATATGGATCAGCCAGAGGGTTTCAATCAGTGTGGGAGCAGCGGGAAAGTATGCAAGTTGCTTAAGTCCATTTAGGGACTAAAGCAGGCATCGCGGAGTTGGAACATCTGTTTTGCTGAAACGGTCAAAGAATATGACTTTATCAAAAATCCAGATGAACCATGCATATATAGGAAAGTTGTAGCACGAACTGTCGTATTCCTCGTCTTGTACGGGGATGACACTCTATTGATAGGAAATGAAATTCCTATGCTACAATCTGTCAAAGGATTCTTGTCACACAGGTTCTCCATGAAAGACCTGGGTGATGCCTCTTACATTCTGGGGATCCGGATCTATCGTAATAGATCCAAGAGGATGTTAGGACTTTCACAGTCCAGGTATATCAACACTATATTGAAAAGATTCAGTATGGAAGATTCTAAGCGCGGTAATTTACCGGCTTGTCACTGAATCACCCTATCCAAAGTGATGTCTCCCAAGACTGATTTGGAAAGGGAATGCATGTCTATTATACCCTACGCTTCTGAGGTAGGCTCTATAATATATGCGATGTTGTGCACCAGACCAGATGTAGCTTACGCACTGAGCGTGGTAAGCCGGTATCAGTCAGACCCAGTGGAGAAGCACTGGATAGCAGTAAAGAACATTCTCAAGTACCTGAGGAGGACTAAGGAGATTTTCTTGATTTATGGCGGAAAAGACCTCAAGATGGAGGCCTTTGCTGATTCCGTCTTCCAGAGTGATAAGGACAATTCCAAGTCCATGTCAGGTTATGTCTTTACCCTCAATGGAGGGGCGGTGTGCTTGAAGAGTTCCAAGCAGGACACCATTGCTGACTCGATGATGGAAGCGGAGTATTTTGCTGCTTGCGATGCCGCAAAAGAAGCGGTCTGGATGAAGAAGTTCCAAACAGAACTTCAGGTGGTTCCTACCATTGTTGATCCAATGCCTCTATATTGCGACAACAACGGAGCTATAGCTTTAGCAAAGGAACCAAGGTCCCATCAGAAGTCCAAACACATCTTAAGGCGGTATCACCTGATCAGGGAGATCATTGATCGTTTGGAGATCGAGGTCCGGAGAGTTGCTACTGAAGAGAACATTGCTGATCCATTCACGAAGGCCCTACCTCAAATTCAGTTCGAGAGGCTACTCGAGATCATCGGTCTTCGATATGCCAATACATGGCCCTAGTGCAAGTAGGAGATTGTTAGTGTATATGCCCTAGGGGCCATTATTGTATCATACTAACTTGTATATTACTTAATGGAAGCTTGGGATATTCACAGTTATATAACAGTCTTGCTAAACATGGTAGTATGCTACTTGGTTTTATCTATCTTAATATGTGAGTATATGTATTGATAGAGCTCTTAGGATCTTTCTTGACTACCAGTGTTGTGACGGAAGTCACACTAGTGGGGGCTGGGTAGTCTACAAGCACATCCTTTTTCAGGTCCCTACTCGTAGGATTATCGAGACAGGGCATCGATACTCCGGAGTAGACTAGTGTGTACGCTTCTCATCCCAGTTGGGAAAATGGTCTGTCCCACAGCCGTCAGTACGTCGTACTGGAGATAGTATGCAGGTGCTCATTGGGTTACGGGTACACCGGACAGGACTCACGGGGAACTGTTGGTTGGTATTATACCCGTCGTCAGTTAACAGTTCCCAGGTGACATGATCACAGCATAATCCGCAGACTTGACACTGCTACTTCGCCTCGAGTGTGTCCCACTGTTCTTAGATTGCTACCCTACCACGGTTCAAAGGAGTCGTGCAAACAGGTAGCAGTTGGGTGCAGTCCCGAGCACTTGGAGGCAGTGGCGGTTAGACATGATTCGTCTCTCCCGGTATTGGGAGTTGATATCGCGCTGTGTCAGAGAGCCATTACGCAAACTCCCTGGCCAGGGCAAGCGAGATTTACTGGTAGGTTCCAGTTGTTTCTCAGGGTGTAATGGGCTACGCTCTGACACGACTTATACCGCTATTAGGGGACAGACGCTTGCTGCCCCCCTAAGCCCGATATGCGATAGTCTTAGACGAACAGACCGGACTGTACGGAGATTGTCACATCAGGTTCAGTAGGAGTTCGGATGGGTTTCCTCATCGGCCTTCTTATCGACATCTACCTGGGGACCGTTACGTACAGCTAGTGCCGCTTGCGGTCTGTGGTTAAACCCACTGCCAGCGTAGTAGTCGAGTCTTTAGAGTCCCACACAGAGAGTTTCCCTGCTCCGGGCGAAACGATATAGAGGTCGTATGGTTTTACGACAAGGGTTCGGACGCATACGTGTGTTTACGCACGTACGACATCCGGATAGTTTTTACTAGCCAGCTTTGGTTTAAGCCAGTTTCTAGTATGAGGTTATTGGATTTATACAGTCTAAAGTTTTTCCGTGTTTTCACGGATAGGAGGGGCGTTTTCGTAATTTCGCGAGAAGCTTCTAGAAGGATGGTGACTTGAGGGTTAAGGTGACATTTGCATTTATTGTGTTAATGACTCATTTGTGTGATTCATCCATGGAGTTAATGAATCATTTATTGATCTAATGACTCATGAGATGAATCACTCATATGAATGAATGAAGCATGGTTGTTAAATGATTTATTTCATAAAAAATTATGCTTCATATATATTCAAATGAGTTCATTATCTCTCCTCATTCTCTTGCTCACCTTCTCTCTCCTCAAGCTCTCTCGCTTCAAACCCTAATCCTCCCCTCTCATGTGTTGAGACCAAGGATTAGAAAAGACTATTTAATCCATAACACTTCTGTATATCACCTAGGTTACTTAGATTAGCACTTTAAGAAACCTAGTTGCCTCAAGTTAGAGGTGAAGCTTGGAGTATAGCTCCCGAGTGGATCATCTATTACGTGGAGGAGGCCAAGAAGGACGTGGATAACGAAAAGGAGAAGGAAACGGTTTATTAGGTATAATCAGTTATCATAGTAGTTCATAACTTCTATGTTTCTTGTTAGTTATAGTTTAGCAAAGATTCTCGGTTAGTCGATGTTTATGCAAAGAATTGGATCGTTTTTCAATTTTCCGCCTCCCCGCAGGTCGTGGGGTGTTGTACATCGACTTACAGGTATTGGGATCCAACTATCTCATAGAAGGTATGCAATCTCATTGCAAATTTCAACACTTGAAATTCCCGATAATATTTTGCCCCTAACGTGCTATGACCTTAACGAAAGCCAACAAACCATAGCCCGCTAGTCAAGTTCAACCCGTACATTTCTTGACTGAATTAAACCCACCCGTACGACCCTTGACGAAAGCCAAAAAAGCTGTACGACTACCCTAATCCAATCGCATCATATGCAGCATATAGCTACCGCACACTACACCTTGACGAAAGGCAACAAATGCAGCACGAATACTATATAAAACTTATCTGAAATGACTGAGGGCTACGACAGGTTTTTCTGAAAACCTATTGTGTAATGTACTTGATATCGTTGTTGAATCGAGTGAATTTTGAAATGGAGTGATTTTGAGGCTTTCATTAGTTTTGCTAAAGAGGTCACTCCCGGTGAAGAGATCTCGGCTCTTTCCTTATGGAATAAGGTGCAGGATATATCATATATATCGCTATGCAAAGCAAAAACTCCAAAAGCAATCAAAAAACAAACCGAGTGTTGTAGCATCTGCCAGTTTTGCTAAAGAGGTCACTCCCGGTGAAGGGATCTCGGCTCTTTCCTCATCGAATAAGGTGCAGGATATATCATATATATCGCTATTCAAAGCAAAAACTGTAGCTACCCTTTTTGAAAATTTGATTCTACAACATCTTTTAGGTTTCTTTTCTTTCATTAATCACATTAATGAAGTCCCTTCATTTAAGTCACCTAAACATCACAGATAAATACGACGTACACTTATGCCATCCACATTCGACTTGATGTCCCCTCGTGCAACGTTAGGTTAGGTAACTAACGGCAGAGAGGGGCAGGGCTAGCGCGGGTGTAAAACATAAGTAACCTCTATATAATATATCATATATACTATATACAGTATCTATCACAACATATCAAATGATCACATCACAGATATCGCAGCAGAAGAAACATATGAAATAATGGATATAGTAGGAGTCCGTGTTTTATTTTGAGCTTCTATAAAACACGGATTCCACGGTCACGATGAATAGCCAAACCCACACCCCTAGACCCCTACGAGAGAGGCAAGAAACCCTTCCAATTCTAGAGTTAGAAGACCCGGACTCGACTCCTCGAGTTGGTCTCCCACTGGACTCTAGAACCCGGTCACTTGTGCTCTCCTCCTTGGGTCTACCTAATGCGGAAAGTTAAATAATATACAATGGTGACATCATCCTCATCCCGGAAGTGCCCCAATAAAAGAATATTACATACAATGAATTTTACATGAATGAAAATAAAAACCCTCATCTTACATAAAACCCCCGGCTATTCAAAAACGCGACGATCCAATATAACATATCCAGCAACATATAACATCACATGTCATCGACGTACGTAAATATGCGCATTCCAATTGTCGTTGATATATAGCAACGAAACCGGCGATATCACATATTACACTTACGGTCGCAGAAAAGAAAGTGTAAAACTACAACATTTGGAATCCACGATCTCTTTAGACATCGTAAATCCGAAATATCACATACTTCGCATTTCATGCCTAACTATATGAATTCCACATATTGTATCACATTCCAGATAAATAGACAGTATTAAAATTTTCGATCGAATAATCAAATATCCATGATTTCCTAACTAGCTCAACACTTGAGCGGAGTCCAAAAATTCTAGAATACGTCACAGTACCAATGGTCCAGCCGTAGAAGGGTCAAGCCAACGCCTCACATGTGGCACGCCGTACTGCCCCAAACCCTAAGGTTTAGAGGCGGTAATGACGGTCACATAATCGAGTTAAGGTTTGTGTTCTTCCAGAGGGTCCATCGCGTTACTTGCACGTTTTTCCGAAAGATTTAAACTCAAGAAAAATTCAACACTTGAAAGTTTTTCGTGTCGGGAAAAAGCGAGTTAATGATATTCGTTCGAACATTTTAATACTTTCTAAATTATCCGGAAAAAGAATGAAATTAAATTTTCCGATCGAATCAACGAATACAAAATAATCCCCAGAACACTCAATACTTGAGTCAGATTAAAAATACCCAGAAGCAGCAACAAATACCAACGGATGTACTGTGCCAAAAATCTAAACATAATTCTACTGTGCTGCCGTAGAACCGCCGCAAAAGGCATGGTACGACCGCGGTTCCGCGGCGCTTTAGTGGAATTGTGGTGTCATTTTGCACAGTAACTCTTAGAATTCCCTGCTGATTTTTTTAAGTATTTTTAATGCAGAAAAAATCACATTTTTAAAAATTGTCCAGAGAGGCGTTCAAAGTCGGTGTTTCGGGGTTCGATCGGAGTTTTTACTTCGTATACACGTCGCCTAATGTTCTAGCTAGGCTCTGATACCACTGTAGGGTTACTAGATACTCTAACAAGGTTTTACAAGGCATCAACCTTGCCCGATTAAAAATTTAGCCGTGCCGAACAACCCTAAACAAGATCTTTGCAAGATAATTAGGGTTACACATGCAAGTAAATATCTTTTATGACTAAGTGAATACGAAATACAACCTTTGTAGATCGTTCCTTCACTTCAAAAGCTCGTTGTTGTAGTCCCTCCGCTGCGATCAAGGTCCTCCCGGGCTCTTGCATGGCTTCACGAGGCAGAAGGAGCGTCCTTGCTTGAAGTCTTCGAGGCTGAAGATGATCTACGTCGAGGGAATACGAATTCAAGCTTCTACTTCACTAACTAGAGAATTAGTGAAGCAAACACCCTAAACTAAAGTGCTAGTCTAGTAGAGGATGAGGAAATATGAAGTGGGTACACCTTAGAATTATTTATCTCACTTTTATTTCTCACTTAATCAAAACCTAGAGAGCTTTTGAGCTCAAGGAAAAAGATGAAGAAATAATGAGATGAGGATAATGATCAAGTGAGGGAGCTGACCATGGGTGAGTGAGTATCATATACTAACTCATGTAGAGACATAACCATGGCTAATCCAAATGGTTAGGTTAACAAAAATCTAAAGTAAAAACAAAGTTATTGGACTTTGTCAAACCAAAGCAAGCTTCCACAAGCTTCATGCTCTTTTCAAATCTCCACTAATTTTGTAATTACCTTAAATAATTATAACCCACCATAATAAATAGAATGGTGTATGTCTTACACACCCATGAATGATGTATAAACAACCATGATACAATAAGAAAACACATTTTAATAAATATCACATATATATTAAAGTTGTGCACAGTAAGAAAAATCCTTAAGTGAACAAATGTTAGTTAATGTAAATTAGTATATCAAATATACAATTATACACTAAATTATTAAATCAACACTTCACTGAATAATCCGGTTATATCTCATATAACCGTCTAACATCCAATGTATCAATTTATCGAATCAACACTTGATTCGATAACCCGGCCATATCACATATAACCGACCAATACAAAAAGTCGCGCGAATAGAATACGGTATCACATACACGCATTATTCTCAGTCCCGCACATATCTCATATGCCTTCCTATTTCGTTTTTCCCGAGCCAGTAAAACCTCTATGTAGGACTCTAAAGACTCGTCAATACGCCGGCAGTAGGTGATCAAGCACCCACAAGCCGTCAGCGGTACTAGCTAGACGTAACGGCTACCCGGGTATTGAGCGATCAGAAGATCAGTAAGAAAGCCCGCTCCAACTCCTGTAAAAGCCTAAAGGTAACACTTGCCGTACAGTCCGGTCTCCTCGTCTGATATGTCGCATATCAAGTCTAGGGGTGTTAAACGTCAGACCCCAATAACCGATAAGTTGTGCTGATGTGAGGCTCATAACGGGTCGAGAAACTACTGGTAACACTTACCAGTAAATCTCTAAATCAGCCCTGGCCAGGGACTTCCCTGTTATGGCCAATCGAGCACAGCGCAACATCAACCCCCAATACCGGGAGAGACGAAACCCCTCCTATCGCTCATTGCCTCGATGTGACTAGGGACTGTACCCAAAAACCACCGTTTTGCACGCCCTCTTGGATGTGGTAAGGTGGAAATCAAAGCACCGTGAGAATCACACAAGACTCTGTGACGATCTCGGGTCTACAGACTAACCTGCACAAGTGTCACCAGTGAACCGCCATCTGACGTGAGGTATAATACCATCTGGGAGTTCTCGGCGAGTCCGTCCAGTGTACCCAGTCTCCACTGAGCACCCGTATACCATCTCTGATTTCAAACACAAATGGATATGGGATCCTACATCGCCCATCTCATGGGTCGAGAAGCGTATACGCTAGTCTACTCTGGAATATCGATGCCCTGTCTCGATACACCAATGACTAGGAACATTAAAGGATGTACTTATGGACTACCATGGCCCCACTAGTATGATCTGCATCATAGTCCTGGTAGTCAAGTGTTAGTTATATGTATGCCCTAGAGGCCATTACTGTACATAGGATGTATATTGTAGTGGATGCTGTGACATATATAGGGAGGACTTTCTTGCTCGACATGATAGTATGCTATCTGGTTACTCTTTATCTTAACGTGTACACTGATTGTCTCTCTGTTACATGTTGGTAAAGCCCTTAGGATGTGTACTTGACTACCTGGACTATGATGCAGATCATACTAGTGGGGACATGGTAGTACATAAGTACATCCTTCAAGGTCCCTAGTCGTGGGTATATCGAGACGGGGCATCGATATACCAGAGTAGACTAGCGTATACTTTCTCGACCCATACAGATGGGCGATGGATGATCCCATATCCATTGGTGTTTGACATCAGAGATGATATACGAGTGCTCAGTGGAGACTGGGTACACTGGACGGACTCGCCGAGAACTCCCAGATGGTATTATACCTCACGTCAGATGGCAGTTCTCTGGTGACACTGGTACAGGTTAGTCTGTAGACCCGAGATCGTCATAGAGTCTTGTGTGATTTCCACTGTGCTTTGATTTCCACCTTACCACGTCTAAGAGGGCGTGCTAAACGGTGGTTTTTGCGTACAGTCCCGAATCACATGGAGGCAATGAGCGATAGGAGGGGATTCGTCTCTCCCGGTATAGGGAGTTTATGTTGCGCTGTGTTCGATTGGCTATAACCGGAAATCCCTGGCCAGGGTTGCTGAGATTTATTGGCAAGTGTTACCAGTAGTTTCTCGAACTGTTATAGACCTCATATCGACACGACTTATCGAGCTACTGGGTTCTGACGTTTACCACCCCAAGGAAAGATATGCGACATATCAGACGAACAGACCGGACTGTACGGTAAGTGTAGTGGGATTCACAAGAGTGTGAGCAGGCTTGCTCGTTGATCTTCTGATCGCTCAATACCCGGGTGGCCGTTACGTTTAGCAGACCGCTTGCGGCTTGTGGGTGTCTGATATGATCATCACCTGCTGCCGGCGTATTGACGAGTCTTTAGAGTCCTACACAATGGTTTCCTGGCTCAAGCGAAACGAAATAGGAGCGCATATGAGATATGTGCGGGACCGAGAATAATACCAGTATGTTATACTGTATTCGATTCTCGTGATTTGTGACAGTGATCGGTTATATGCGATATAGCCGGGTTATCGGATCAAGTGTTGATTCGATAAGTTGTTACTATTGATATTAGTCGGTTATATGCGATATGACCGGATCGTTAAATCAAGTGTTGATTTAATGATTTAATGTATAATTATATATTTGATATATTACTTTACATTAACTAGTATTTGTTCACTTAAGATGGATTTTCTCACTTGATGTGCACATTGTATATATGATATAGTTTTGTGCACTAGTTTGTATCATGTTTGATGATACATGCAAACTTGGGTATGTGTATGCTTTGAACCAAGATTAGGTTAATGGTTAGGGTTTGAATTATTTATTTATTTATTTATTTATTCATTTTGGAAAGGAAAAAATGGTGATTTTCTTTTCTTTCTTTGCTTGAAGCTTCTTGAAGCTTCAAAGCATCTTTGAAAGTCTACCATTTTGTTTTTATCCTAAACCTAACAATTTTAACTAAATTCTAGTTTATTCTCTACACTTAACCATGGTTGCAAAATGATAACCATCACTTGATTTTATATTAATTGATATTCTTTTTCCTTCTTCTTCTTCTTCAAGGAAGAAGAAAGAAAACCTTTGCTTAAAAATGTCAAGTGATGATTCCAAGTGAGAAATCCAAATCCAAAATGAACCCACTTCCTATTTCTTCATCCTCTACCACTTGCCATGTAGTATAGGGTGTTTTCTTCACAAGTTTCATGACTTGGTGAAGTTGGAGCTTGATCTTGAGTTGCCTCGACGTAGATCATCTTCGGCATCGAAGTCGACGACCTAGCCCGATCATTTCTTCGACGAAACCATCGCTTGAGTCCGGGATCCGATGATCGCAGCGGAGGGACATCAACGTGGAGCTATGGAGGTAGAGGACCGGATCTACAAAGGTTGTATTTTCCGTTCACTCTTAGTTAAGTTGTTAACTAGTTGTAGTTTCGCCTTAAACTCTAGTCAACGATCGCATTAGGGTTTCTGGGCACTGGAAAATTTGATTTTGCCATGGTTGATCAGTTGTGGAACCTCTTGAGTGTGCCTTGGAACCCTACAGTGGTATCAGAGCCTAGCTAGAGCCTTAGGCGATGTGTTGACGATGTTAGAAACCCGATCAAACCCGAAACCCTAATTCAAAACCACTCTCTGGAAATTTTCTGGAATTTTGGATTTTTGTGAATTAAAAATTGCCAAAAAATTCAGCAGGGAATTTTAGGGGTTACTGTGAAGCACGTGTCCCCAATTCATCTAAACTGCCGCGGAACCGCGGCCCCACCCTGGCATTTGCGGCGGTTCAGCGGCCGTATAAGTGAATCTTGTCACTTTCTTTGCACAGTAATGCCCATCTGTACATGTTGTATTTTATGGGATTTTTAATTGATACTCAACAGTTGAGTTTTCTGGGGTTGTATTGGGAGTTCGTAGATTCGATCGGATTGTCTAATTTTGTCTATGTGTTTTCCCGATAATTTTTGAATATGTTAAAAAGTTCGACTGGATATAAATACCCAATTTTTCCCCTGCCGTGAAATTTCCAATTGTTGGATTTTTCCGTAGTTTAATGACGTTCTAAGTAGTGCAAGTAACGCGATGGTCCCTCTAGAAGACAACAAACCTAAACTCGATTATGTGACCGTCTTGAACTGCCCTTTGAACCTTAGGGTTTGGGGCAGTACGGCGTGCTACATGTGAGGCGTTGGCTTGACCCTTCTACGGCTGGACCGTTGGTACTGAGGCATGAAGTGAATGTTTTTAAACTTATTTCATTTGTTGTGCTGTTTCGGGAAAACTTGGGTGTTTGACTGTTCGATCGGAAAGTTTAACATTTTCTGTTTATCTGGAATGTGATACAATATTTGGAATCCACAAGTAGTTATGAGATAACTAATTTGAATGTTATAAACACAGCACTTTAGTCTCACTTGATCGAATGCCACGGAATTTTTATGTGATCAAAAGTCCGTCGCAATCACGTAGCGTACGCGGATACTTGCCGGATAAACTTAATAGACAGCTACACCCCATAGCCCCGACCAAGTGACTGAAGGAGAACCCTGTCGCCGAAAGCATTCGTTCGGGTGCTCGCGGCAGCGGTGTTCCGCCTTGGTGCACTTCGTCGACGGCATCGGGGGTGCGGCTTCCTACTAAAGTTTGCGACGAGCATTCGATAAAAATGCCGGGAATCTTGTTGAATTGCCTGACTTGATATTGAAAAGTGTTTTCGATAATGAGACTAAAATGCGGGGTTTATAATTGTTAGGCATGCGATGTCTAAAGAATTCAGATCATTGGGCATGCGATGTCTAAGTAGGTTGCGGATTCCAACTGTTGTAGTTTTACACTTTCTTTTCTGCGACCGTAAGTGTAATATGTGATATCGCCGGTTTCGTTGCTATATGTCAACGACAATTGGGATGCGCATATTTACTTACGTTGATGACATGTGATGTTATGTGTTACTGGATATGTTATATTGGATTGTCGTGTTTGAATAGCCGGGTTTTTTTTATGTGAGATGAGTGTTTTTCATTTTCATTCATGTAAAAACTTGTATGTAATATTCTTTTAGTTGGGGCACTTCCAGGTTGCGGAAGATGTCACCATTGTATATTATTTACTTTTCCGCACTAGGATAGACCCAAGGAGGAGGGCACAAGTAACCGGGTTCTGGAGTCCAGTGTGAGACCAACTCGAGGAGTCGAGTCCGGGTCTCCTATCACTAAAATTGGTAGGGTTGCTTGCCGCTCTCGTAGGGGTCTAGGGGTGTGGGTTTGGCTATTCATCGCGACCGTGGAATCCGTGTTTTATACTGGCTCGTATTAAAAACACGGACATCCTAGTATATCCAATATTTCATATGATTCTTCTGCTGCGATATCTGTGATGTGATCATTTGATGTTCTGTGATAAATACTGTATATAGTATATATGATATATTATATAGACGTTACTTATGTTTTACACCCGCGCTAGCCCTGCCCCGCTCTGCCGTTAGTTACCTAACCTAACGGTGCACGAGGGGACATCGAAGCGAATGCGGATGACATAAGTATACGTCGTATTTATCTGTGATGTTTAGGTAACTTAAATGATGGGACTTCATTAATGTGATTAATGAAAGAAAAGAAACCTAAAGATGTTGTGGAATCGAATTTTCAAAAACAGGTAGCTACAGTTCTTGCTTTGCATCGCGGTGTTCTTTGTAGAACATCCTGCACCTTATTCGACGAGGAAAGGGCCGAGATCCCTTCACCGGGAGTGACCCCTTTAGCAATAACTGGCAGATGCTACACACTCGGTTTGTCTTTTGATTGCTTCTATAGTTTCTGCTTTGCACAGTGATATATATGATATATCCCGCACCTCATTCGACGAGGAAAGGGCTGACGATCCCTTCACCGGGAGTGACCTCTTTAGCAAAATTAGAAAAGCCTCAAAAACACTCTATTTCAAAATTCATTCGATCCTACAACGATATCAAGTTCATTACGCAATGGGTTTTCAGAAAAACCTGTCATAGCCCTCCGTCATTTCAGATAAGTCCTACTTAGTATTCGTGCTACGTTTGTTGACCTCCGTCAAGGCGTAGTGTGCGGTAGCTAACTAGTATTTATCTGCTTATGCATATGATGCAGATTGGGTTAGGGTAGTCGTACGGCCTTGTTGACCTCCGTCAAGGGTCGTGCGGGTGGGTTTGATTCAATCAAGAAATGACGGGTTGAACTTGACTAGTAGCCTATGGTTTGTTGACCTCCGTCAAGGTCATAGGGTGCTAGGGGCAAAATTATCTGGAATTTCAAGTGTTGAAATTTGCAATTAGAATTCATACCTTCTATGAGATAGTGTGATCCCGATACCCACTGCGAGTAATTGTTACTCCTGGGAGTGTTTTACACATTACAATTAGCCTATCAAGTAGGTGTCTAGAAAGTTGTCAACGGGGTTACGCCTCTGGGAAAACGAGGTTTACTTTAATTAGGTCCGTGCGAAAGCACGGGGAACCTCCCTCAAAGTACCGACACTGGCCTGGCTGAAAGATTGGCGAACTTGTAGTGTGTAATTAATCTCGGCTGGTCTTTCCTTTTAGGGTTTGAAGGAAGATTTGATAAAAAACAGTGCGAGCCATCCTGATTAGATAAAGTATATAACCAATCTAATCTTGCAAGAGCGCACTCAGAGTGTTTTCTTTTCTCTTTCTCAAGGTAGCGACCACATCACGCCTTAATCAAGATAATAATATGGATGTATTGACCGAACCCGCTTGTTATACTGAGCTGGGGAACGTTGGTCCCGCTCCAACTTATAATTGTTATAAGACAGAGCAGGAAATAGGGGAATACCAGAATTCCTATGCCGTCCAAACGAAGAAAGTGCATATGATGCATCTCCTTCGGGTGTGTTCATTATAAAGAACTGTTTCTCAGTGTCCTCTACGTCCTAGGTATTAGATACCGGATCAGGATCCCGCATATGTAATCTGTTATATAGGGCTACAGAAAGGCAGAGAACTGAGAACGGGTGATAAGTTTCATGAGACAGAAAACGTGGCAAGTGTTGCATCCAAGTCTGTTGGTCACTGTCACCCTGTATTACCAATACATTGATTCTGAACAAATGATATTAGATACCGAACCTGATATACAAAATCATATCAGTCTTTTTATTAGTAAAGAAAGGATATAATTTTGTATTGTTGGATAATGTTTTGAACATTTCCTACATTTCAAAAGTTGATCGGTTCAGGCACGTTATCTAAAAGCATTGACGTTCTAAATCAAACTACAGTTCCTAGTATACAGAACACACACAGGAGGAAGAGTTCAGAAATGAACGAATCCTTCTTGAGGCATTGTAGACTAGGTCATATCAATGCGACCCGACTGGCTGAAGTTACATTTAGATGCATATTTAAATCAGTTTGAATTTACATCTTGTGAAACTTGCCAGTCGTGTCACAAAGATAAAATGACCATAGCTATGTTTAATGGAAACAGAGAAAGAGTTAGTGAACTCTTGGGACTGTTACATGATGATGTATGTTAGGTCCCCTGTCTACATATGCCAGGACCGGTTCTTTGTACTTCATTACATTCTCTGATAATCTCTCAAGATTCAGCCATATGTTCCTGTTGAAACATAAGTCCGAAGTTTTTGAGATATTCACAGAATATAAGTTAGAAGTAGAGAACCAAAAACCGGGTATAAGTATTATGTCCTATGATAAGATCACGGAGGAGAATACTTGTGCATGGAATTCTTGGACTATTCTAAAGGAGAATGAGATTCTCTCTCGGTATTACTCCTCTGATTATACCACAGCACAACGGTGTATCGGGGCGGAGCAATCGCACCCTATATGATATGGTGAGCTCTATGATGAGTATTACTGAGTTACCTGTTTCTTTTAAGGGGGTAATGCACTTATGAAGTTGCATACCTATTGAATAGGTTCGAATCAAATCAGTGCCTACCACTCCATATAAGATATGGTATGGGAAGAGCCTATCTCTTAAGTAAGTTAAGATTTAGGGTTTTCCGGCCTACGTCTAAAAGCAAAATCCGGACAAGCTCGAGGCAAGGTCAGTTATGTAGACCTGGAAAGGTTCCAGCTATACAAACTGCAGCTGATGATTTGACAGAACTAAAGGATTCAATAGTTACCAACGAACCTCAGCCTCTCCGCCGATCTAGTAGGGTTCCTTATCCGCCCGAGAGATACTTCGGTTTCTCGATGACAGTGGGAGCAAGGATTGCATCATGAGATGATGACCCAACTAGTTTCGAACAGACCATCAAGAGTAGGGACTCTGTAAGAATGGTTGGATGCTTATCGATCTGAGATAGAATCCTTATACACCAACAAAGTATGGACTTTGGTTGCTTTATCTGAAGGGTTAAATCCCCATCAGGAGCAAGCATATCTTGAGAAGATTACTTGGTGTAGATGGAAAAGTTGAGACTTTCAGAGCTAGACTTGTTAAAAGTTTGCATCATTGACCAGATATGGATTATGATAAAACCTTTTCTAAGTAGCTATGCTTAAGTCCATCCAGATCCTACTTGCCACGGCTACATACCATGATTACGATATCTGGAGGTTGGATGTCATGACTGCTTTTCTAAATATTGATTTAGAAGAGAACGTCTATAAGTACACAGCCAGAGGGCTTCGTAAACAGTAGGAGCAGCGGAAACGTGTGCAAGATGTTTTATGTGATAAAGCAGGCATCGCGGAGTTGGAATGTCTATTTTGATCAATTAGTGAAAGAGTTTGACATCATCAAAATGGTAGATGAACCTTGTATATACAAAAAGGTAGTAGGGAGTATGGTGGTGATCCTCGTAGAGTACGTGGATGACATACTCTTGATAGGGAAGGAGTTTCCTATACTACGCTCGGTCAATCTCCGCTTATCACAATGATTCTCTATGTAGGATCAAAGTGATACCTAGTAAATCCTCGGTTTTGGATCTATGAGATAGATCTAATTGGATATTAGGATACTGATTGATGTGAAAAAGTGTGTTTGTAGAATAACCGCAATCAATAACGGTGTCGCGTGTAGCTAGACCGAGATGAGTACGGGTCGTCCTCAGGGAAACGTTGAACCTTTTACTCTTACTTTAGATGTGTTGAAAAAGAGAGGAGAGATAAAGAATATTGTAGAATAGTTTCTAGATCTACGTTAAGCACTAATGCAAAATATAGATCTAGATTATTTATGAATGTGAGTTTATATAAGAAGAGGGCTTGTAGGGTTCGTTAGGATTTAGTAGTTATGAATGATTAATTAAAAGTTACCCTTTTTATCCTTTAATAGATTTAAAATTAGAACGACGGTGATGCGTGTAGATTAGGGTTTCTGGAGGGAAAAGGAATCCCACTCTTAACCCTTATCTCGACACGGAACTCCGTTCATATCTAGCCTTTACCAAAACAATCATTAATCTAATCTCTAATCGCGGTCGGAACTAACAATAAATTGGTAGCGCGCCCGATTAGGATGTTAATGATTCTTTTAGTAAAGTTTATAAACTTTATAGGATGTAAAAAGAGTTTAAGGATCTTCATCATCCATTAATCTACCCTAATCCTATGAACCCTAACAAGCGGGGAATTACTCGCGCATGTTGGGAAAAGAAGATGAAAAGACAGAGAGGGAAAACATAATGTAAAATGCAAAAGAATTAAATAAAACAACTACCTTTATTAATCAAATTGAACAATCTACACTTTATTCCTTAGAAAATGATTACAAAAACTTGGTTTGCTTCTCGAACTCTTCCGAAGGAGGTAGATGAACAGTTGATGATCAGCCTGGATGCGTGAGCCGTCTTGGACTTCGTGATCTCTTCGGCTTGATAACTTTTCCAAGAGGCTCTCGGTGCACTTTTATAATGCAAAGCCAGAATCTTCTTGTTGAAAACTTGGTAAAATTCATCATAGATTTATGCCCCAAAATCTTGTGCTCTAAATCTCTAAATTTGCGGCGGATCCGCGGCCCAAGGGTGGTTTGGCCGCGGATCCGCGCTCAAGGGGTGAGATCTCTTGATGAGTTTTCTTGGGCTTGCATATTGTGACATGTGGCAATCCTAGGCACCTTCAGAATTCATAAATCTTCTCTCGGTTGCTTCCAGACTTGGTCACCAAGTTTTGCTTCTTAATTTGGCAAGATTTCTTCAACAACTTGATTTGTTTGATAAATTCTGCATAACAACTTGGAAAATTTTGCACAATAATCTCAAATAATATTTAGTAGGCTTATTTCTACTAGGATTTGGTCAATAGATATATGTGCATACATTTTCCTACCAAATACTAATTAAAATATATTAACACATGGAAAATAGTGTTTTTACACATAAACCCTCATATGTATAATATATTATAATAAAGTCCTTTTTTAATATGAAAATGGTAGGAAAAATGTAATACAAATGTGCAGTTTTATCAACTGAACAGATACTCACTGGTTGTAGTGAGATGGTATCAATTTATCCTGGGGAGAATCACCGGAAAGGTTCCAGGGTGATAAGGACGACTGAATGTCAGTCACAGGCATTGTCTTTACCCTCAGTAAAGGGACGGTTTGTTGGAAGAATTCCAAGCTAGATACTGTGGCACACTAGACGATAAAGACTGGATACATCGCTACTCAAGATACTACCAAAGAGGCAGTTTGGGTGTATATTGGTTCATGAGATGAACTAGGTTCCTACCATTGTGTGACAATGGAAGTGTGGCTTTGGCCCAGAAACCCAGGTTCCATCTGTGACCCAGACCTATTCTGAGGCAGCATCACCTGATCATGGAGATAGTTGATCTCCAGGGTGATCGAGGTTAGGAGAGTTGATTCAGAGGACAACACGGCGGATCCACTCACAAAGGCCTTTTCCCAGAGAGAGACTTTTATGGGATTGTTGAGTATGAGATACTGCAACAACTGCTACAGATGGCCCTAGTGCAAGTGGGAGATTGTTAGTTATATGTATGCCCTAGAGGGCATTACTGTACATAGGATGTATATTGTAGTGGATGCTGGGACATATATAGGGAGGACTTTCTTGCTCGACATGATAGTATGCTATCTGGTTACTCTTTATCTTAACGTGTACACTGATTGTCTCTCATTTACATGTTGGTAAAGCCCTTAGGATGTGCACTTGACTACCTGGACTATGATGCAGATCATACTAGTGGGGACATGGTAGTCCATAAGTACATCCTTCAAGGTCCCTAGTCGTGGGTATATCGAGATGGGGCATCGATATACCAGAGTAGACTAGCGTATACCTTCTCGACCTATACAGATGGGCGATGGATGATCCCATATCCATTGGTGTTTGACATCAGAGATGATATACGGGTGCTCAGTGGAGACTGGGTACACAGGACGGACTCGCTGAGAACTCCCAGATGGTATTATACCTCACGTCAGATGGCAGTTCTCTGGTGACACTGGTACAGGTTAGTCTGTAGACCCGAGATCGTCATAGAGTCTTGTGTGATTCCCATTGTGCTTTGATTTCCACCTCACCACGTTCAACAGGGCCTGCAAAACGGTGGTTTTTGGGTACAGTCCCCAATCACATGGAGGCAATGAGCGATAGGAAGGGATTCGTCTCTCCCGGTATAGGGAGTTGATGTTGCGCTGTGTTCGATTGGCTATAACCGGAAATCCCTGGCCAGGGTTGCTGATATTTACTGGTAAGTGTTACCAGTAGTTTCTCGAACTGTTATAGATCTTATATCGACACGACTTATCGAGCTACTGGGGTCTGACGTTTACCACCCCTAGGCAAGATATGCGACATATCAGACGAACAGACTGGACTGTACGGTAAGTGTTACTGGTTGGATTCACAGGAGTGTGAGCGGGCTTGCTCGTTGATCTTCTGATCGCTCAATACCCGGGTGGCCGTTACGTTTAGCAGACCGCTTGCGGCTTGTGGGTGTCTGATATGATCATCACCTGCTGCTGGCGTATTGACGAGTCTTTAGAGTCCTACACAGAGGTTTCCTGGCTCAAGCGAAATGAAATAGGAGCGCATATGAGATATGTGCGGGACCGAGAATAATACCAGTATGTGATACTGTATTCGATTCTCGCGATTTGTGACAGTGATCGGTTATATGCGATATAGCCGGGTTATTGGATCAAGTGTTGATTCGATAAGTTGTTACTATTGATATTAGTCGGTTATATGCGATATGACCGGATCGTTAAATCAAGTGTTGATTTAATGATTTAATGTATAATTATATATTTGATATATTACTTTACATTAACTAGTATTTGTTCACTTAAGATGGATTTTCTCACTTGATGTGCACATTGTATATATGATATAGTTTTGTGCACTAGTTTGTATCATGTTTGATGATACATGCAAACTTGGGTATGTGTATGCTTTGAACCAAGATTATGTTAATGGTTAGGGTTTGAATTATTTATTTATTTATTTATTTATTCATTTTGGAAAGGATAAAATGGTGGTTTTCTTTTCTTTCTTTGCTTGAAGCTTCTTGAAGCTTCAAAGCATCTTTGAAAGTCTACCATTTTGTTTTTATCCTAAACCTAACCATTTTAACTAAACTCTAGTTTATTCTCTACACTTAACCATGGTTACAAAATGATAACCATCACTTGATTTTATTTTAATTGATATTCTTTTTCCTTCTTCTTCTTCTTCAAGGAAGAAGAAAGAAAACCTTTGCTTAAAAATGTCAAGTGATGATTCCAAATGAGAAATCCAAATCCAAAGTGAACCCACTTCCTATTTCTTCATCCTCTACCACTTGCCATGTAGTATAGGGTGTTTTATTCACAAGTTTCATGACTTGGTGAAGTTGGAGCTTGATCTTGAGTTGCCTCGACGTAGATCATCTTCGGCATCGAAGTCGATGACTTAGCCCGATCATTTCTTCGACGAAACCATCGCTAGAGTCCGGGATCCGATGATCACAGCGGAGGGACGTCAACGCGGAGCTATGGAGGTGGAGGACCGGATCTACAAAGGTTGTATTTTCCGTTCACTCTTAGTTAAGTTGTTAACTAGTTATAGTTTCGCCTTAAACTCTAGTCAACGATCGCATTAGGGTTTCTCGACACTGGAAAATTTGATTTTGCCATGGTTGATCAGTTGTGGAACCTCTTGAGTGTGCCTAGGAACCCTACAACAAGCACACATCCTAAGGGCTTTACCAACATGTAACTATAAGACAGTATCAAGAGACAAGTATACATGTTGAGATAAAGAGCAACCAGATAGAATACTATCATATCTAGTAAGAAAGTCCTCTCTATATATGTCCAAGCATCCAATATAATATACATCATCTCTACAATACTGGCCTCTAGGGCATACATACAACTAACAAAACTAAAAGGCCACACAACAAATTAACTACCTAATTAACAGTTAGGAGCCATTACCTATCCACAATTGCTCCAAAACCATAGCTTTCCATGCTCCAAGTGATCCTAGTGGCTTGACTTGTCTTTGTGAAGGGTTTTGATGGAGTTTAATGGAGATTTGGTGTTGGTTTGTGAGGTTTTGGGTTAGGGTTTAGTGAGTGTTCAGTTGAGGGTGTGAAGAAATGAGAGGAGGAAAAATAATTGAGAACGAGAGTTGTGAATGAGAGAGTGAGGGATTATGTGAGTGTGTATGTGTGAGGGGGAGGGGTGAGGGAATGAGGGGTGAATTTAGCATAAGCCATGCCTCCCTCTCTCTTCATTAAATGCATGGCATGCTTGCCCCATGCCTAATGATGCCCCTTCTCTCTCTTCCTCAAGTCAACAATTGAAATCGTTTATTATTTTGAAAACTAAATAATTAACTAATTACATATAACATAATGAAAGAGTTTAAGGTACCATGGCTACTTAAGCATGGTTACCCCTAAAAATAATCCTAGGTTAACATGCACATGTGTGTGCAAGCCCAAAATAAATATTAATAAAATATTAATTAGTTTTTATAAAATATTTGAAAACTATTTTGGTAAACGTTTTACTAGAAATCCGCATTATCGCTTAATTAATACTAATCGCATTCTAAGGTGTTACAACAGCGGATCCACTCACGAAGGTCATTCCCCAGATACAATTTGAGAGACTCTTCGTGATGTTGGGTATGAGATACTACAACAACTAGCCTTAGTGCAAGTGAAGATTGTTAGTTGTATGTATGCCCTAGAGGCCATTATTGTACATGATTGTTTATTATAATGTATTCTTGGACATATATAGAATGAACTTTCTTGCTCGACATGATAGTATACTATCAGATTGCTCTTTATCTTAACATGTAGACTAGTATTGAGATACTGTCTTGCTCTCACATGTTGATAAAGCCATTAGGATGTGTACTTGACTACCAGGATTATGATGCAGATCATAATAGTGGAGCCAGGGTAGTCCATAAGTTCATCCGTTAATTGTTCCTAGTCGTGAGAGTATCGAGACAGGGCATCGATATTCCAGAGTAGACTAGTGTGTACGTTTCTTGACCCTGTATGGGGCGATGGATGATCCCACATCCATTGGTGTTTGACATAAATGATTGTACATAGCTGCTCATTGGAGAATGGGTACACCGAACAGGACTCGCCGAGAACTCCTAGATGGTATTATACCTAACGTCATCTAGCAGTTCTCCAGTAACAATGGTACAGGTTAATCTGTAGACCCGAGATCATCATAGAGTCTTGTGTGATTCCAACTGTGCTTTGATTTCCTCCCTACCACGTTCAAGAGAGCGTGCAAACAGAAGGATTTTAGGAACAGTCCCGAGTCACATGGAGGCAAAGAGCAATAGGATGAGTTTCGTCTCTCCCGGTATTTGGGGTTGATGTTCCGCTATGCTCGATTAGCCATAACGGGAAGTCCCTAGCCAGGGCTGACGCTGAGATTTACTGGTAACTGTTATCAGTAGTTTCTCGACCCATTATGAGCCTCATACCGGCATGACTTATCAAGTTAATGGGGTCTGACGTTTACCACCCCCAGCCTCGATATGCGACATATCAGACAAAGAGACCGGACTGTACGGTAGTATTACTTACTGGATTCACGGGTGTATAGACAAGATTGCTTGTTGATCTTCTGATCGCTCAATACCTGGGTAGCCGTTAAGTAAAACTAGTACCGCTGACGGCTTGTGGGTGACTGGTATGATCATCATCTACTGCTAACGTATTGACGAGTCTTTAGAGTCCTACACAGAGGTTTCCTAGCTCAAGCGAAACGAAGTAGGGCAAATATGTGATATGTGCGTGACCAAGATTGATACTTGTATGTGATATAATATTCGAATCTCGCGTTATAGCTTATATGTGATATAATTGGATTATTGAATCAAGTGTTGATTCAATAATTTGTTATATGTCTATTTGATATACATGTTAATGATATTAGTTGGTTGTATGAGATATAGCAGGATTATTAAATTAAGTGTTGATTTAATAATTTAATATATAATTATATATATTTGATATATTAATATATATTAACTAATATTAGCTCAATTAAGAATTTCTTTTCTACTAATACATTTAAATATATATGTGATATATATTAATGTATTTATATTTTGTGTCATGCTAGATGATACATTAGACTTGGGTGTATGAGACTCATACCTAACTAAAGATAATTTGGATGATTAATTATTAAGGAAAAAATCAAAATTAGGTGGAAATTAGCATGGCTATGATGCTTGTGGAAGCATGTAGAAGCCTTGACTTAAGTCTACTAATTTTGTTTTACTCTAAATATTTATTAACCCAACCATTATCTTTAGCCATGGTTAAGTCTCTACAAGTGATATATTGTCACGACCCGAAAGTACGGAACGCGACTGGCCTTAAATTACGAAACGTCTCGAGGCGTACGTAATCTAACTAAGGCAAAGCCCAGAAATCAAAACCAAAAGAGCAGTAGAGTGAACAAAAACAAAAATATAGAAAGAAATTTCAAAAAAAATAAGTCGCATCAAGTCTTTTAAAAGCAACATCGCATTTGCCAAAAATTTCGGCAGAGTCTCCTTTGTAAAAACTGGCCCCAAACGGGTACAAAACAGGAATATACATATAACATGAAATAAGGCATCCCTAAGAGGGAGCTAGCTCTTCGCCCAAAAGCTGATTCACAATCCCACGCAATCAATATCATTGCAGTGCAAAAATAGCATATAAAGGCAAGAGTGGTAAGCATCACATCGGCTCAAGTGATCTCGACCCGGAGAAACAACATAAATAGACCCAAATCTCACTGCCTCGTCTCTAAGTCACAATACATCAGTACAAGTAGCAGATATTGTAGATGGAGTACTCTAGATACAAAAAAATATACAAGATGGAAACATAATAATCTCATAACTCACCTACGAGCAAAAGTCTCAAAACCAAGCAAAAGGAGCAAGTGCGTCCGCCGCTACAGTGCTGACGGAACGGACCTGCAAAAAGGCTGTGGCACAACGGGGGTGAGTTGCCAACTCGTGAGTAATAAGTAACTGTCACGACCCGAAAGTACGGAACATGACCGGCACTTAAACTACGAACGTCTCGAGGCGTACGTAATCTAAGTAAACCGAAAACCCAGAAATCCAAACCAAGAAAAGTAGTAGAGTGCAGGAAAAACCAACTTAAAGCAAGTAATTTCAATAGCATAAGCCGAATTATGCGGTTTTTAAAACATCAAAAATTTACTGAAAATTTCGGCAGAGTCTCCTTTGTAAATACTGGCGCCCAAACGGGATACAACATGAATAGTATACGAAATCAAGAAAAAAGGCATCCCCAAGCGGGAGCCAGCTCTTCGTCAATCGACGGTCACAACCACACAAGCAAAAAATATACAACGCCAACGGCGAGGATCAAAAACTCAAAAGGGAACTCAAAACCACCAGAAATATAACGAGCGACTCTAAGGTCGAAAGAATAAACAACACTTGTCTCTATCTCAATAGATACATGTTTGGTTGATGGAACTTCTAGATACAACAGAATAATGATATACAAGATATATAATGGGGGTATGATACAAGTAAACCCACCTACTAGCAAATCACCCGAATGAAACTGAGCCCGCAAGCCGTAAAGAAACCTGTACGGCAAATCTGCAAGAAACTGGGTCACAACGGGGGTGAGTTGCCAACTCGTGAATAGAAAAACATCTACGCACAGAAATCGCATAAATAACGCAACCTAGGTCAATGATCATAATATATCCTCAAATATATGTATAACAGGCAGCCTATGACAATGTCTAGGGTAATATCTAACCCGAGTGTAAACTCATGTGCCCGTGTCAGTGCCTCAGGTAGCAATATATCATATGAGTGATGTATGAATGCATGAAAACAGAATACATGTAAATGAAGAAATTGTTTTCATAAATTAGTGAGATTTCTATACTTTTAAAGTGAGGTATCATAAATGAAATCAGTATCAACCGTGTCTAGCATCGACAAAAACATAAATCTCACTGTCTCGAAATATCAATGTCTCAATCTCAATATCTAGGACGCCGTCAGTCCAGACCGGCCCCTACCATCCATCTCAAGACCACGACGGTATCCTCCGGATATCCGACGTGTCGGGTAATATCACCGGTAGGTAGTGCTCCCCAGCCAGGCTCAACGTCAACACCACATTCCTCTTGCCCCGGGGTACCATACCGGTCCCACCATGTACCCGTGACGGTTCCTCCACTCCTCGACACGGATCTCCAAAACCACAGCAAACTCATGGTGGACGACACTTTACATCACTAGAAAACCGCAACATTTTATATTTTAAAAGATCATAAGTTGTAAATTTTGCGGATTTCCCCGAAATCCAGAAATATCATAAATCTCAAGAAATCATCACAAGTGCATATGTCAATGATAATGAACTAGGCATGAACAACTGAATAACAGTATGCATGAAGTGGTAGGTAATAACTACAATGTCTAATATGGCATATAAAAGAAGTACACTAATATCATGTCAAAACTACCAGCTAACAATCTAAGTCAAGCAATTATATTCTCTAAAGTGTACGTGACATGGAAATTACCGATGAAGATGTGTGTGAGCCGGCAAGTAGGTGTACGTGGTACATACGCATCATCGGTAATAGTGCTGGTGTCCTAACAGCATGATATCAATAATGGAATATGCAGCAAAATAAATATGCGAGGCAGAGCGAACAACAATAATGTGCGGGAGCTGAATACTAGACACAACGATAACTAATCTGCAATAATCTAATATAAGTCCTACGAATGGTGCCTTTTGAAATAACACGAATCATGGGGTTTTGAAAATAGGGGCTACGGTGTTTTTATGAAAAGATACGTCGTTTTTTGAAATATCCGTAGATTCCCTTGAGCTGTCTTTAAAAATGCCCACGATTCGTTAGTTTTTGAAATAGGTAAGAAGTCTAATCTAATCTAACAACTACACTAAACTATACGGCTGAACTAACAAGCTGAACTACAGGTAAGGAAACCGCCTATCATCTGAGTCGATACATATACATACCTGTATATGTATAGTCGGTGATCCCGCCTCAATAATATCATATCGGATACCATATCTATAATCAGGCATCCCAAGTCAAGAGTGCGGATCAATCATCAATATAGCTCGTACGTAAATCCGTCGTACGGCATCCCAAATCTGGGTACGGGTCAATATCACATTCATCCTACTATTCACCTAGTATCATCTTTATCCAAGATCATAGTCTAGGGTACAGACCTATGTCTTGCACAATACTGATACCGCCTAAGTATGCATGGACGTGTGTGAAACACTACGTCAAGGACCCGCTACAACGTCATGTCGTATCTCAAATACGAACCCTGCTAGGTCACCGAATTCACAACCTCAATACAAATCTCATCGACTCATCTCAAACTCAAATATCATCCTCAAATCCGTATGTGAACACATAGTCCCATACCCATGTGAACACATAACTATATTTTCCGTAAAGCACAAAAGAAGGAAGAAGGTATGCAAGTATGGGTTGGTGTGTGCATGTGTGGTGCGACCACTACTTTAGGGTTTCATGACACTAAATCATCCAAGAACACTAAATATCCATATTATCATCAATATACTCAAACAATATATAAACAATATATATATGTGTGTATACGTATTCGTATACATCACCACGAATTGCAGGGGTGCTATACGCCATCCACCCGACTTCTCCCCGTAGATATAAATCTACTCACCTGGTCCTCGCCCGCCGGTGCCGACGTCGCCACGCGCTTGCTTGTCGTCTCGAAGTCTACATGGGGTTACCTACATATCATAACGCACCATATCGCATTAAAACTAAATTCGAAATCGAAACGGCATGCGAAAATCAAATCGGCACGCGTATCACGCATAGGTCCAAACCTATCGCCTACGCATGCAAGAATAGTCAAACCAACCCTCGATGTCGATGTACAAACGTCAAACCATCGAGAAAAATCCAATCACACTCATTTGCACATTCACGAACACTAATTTTAATATAAACCAGGTTAAAACTCACAAAAACCCCAATTTCACTTAAAAAGTCATTTTTCCGAAAATCTAGCAAGCACAATTCGCCGTTTTTGTACAAAACATGACGTTTAAATGAATGTAGCGGCCAATATACTTATTAAATATCTTAAATAAGTCATATAAACAATTCCCGGAATTTAATCTCATTAAATTCCAAAAACCCTAATATTCTAGTTTACAAAATACCTAAAATTTAACAATTGCAAAGCAAAAATGCACAAACTACAATCTAGGTTGGATTTCCATGATCTAAAGCATTAAACCACACTTAATAAAGTTAATGAAGTCATGAAAAACCTAAACACATTTTTAATCCCAAGTATTTAACCAATTTCAAAAACCTAGTAAGAAAATTAGCAATTTAACACAATTTTAAACTAACCATTAGCACAAGCTACTAATCTTGTATTAACATGACAAAAGCCTAAATATAACACACAACCATACACTAATTTTACAAAACCCTAACTTGCATTCAAATTCATAACTTGAATTTCAAAACTTGCAATTAAACTCACATATCCAAATTAACACTTAATTAAATTAGCTTAAGACATTAGTAACAAATTAAGCAACAAAAATGTTTAGAATTATACCCAAAACATATGAAGATCCACAAGCACACACATAGCCTCCCATATTGGAATCTTGTTCCCTAGATCCATGCAATTTTGGCTAAGCTAAAATGGGTAGGAGTCGGATTTGGGTTTTGGGATTTTTTTTGATGGATTTTGGGGCAATTTTTTGAAGAAGTTTTGAAGAGAAAAGAGAAGGGAAGGGGGGGGGGGTATTCCTGCAGAAGGAGAGGGGAGGGCTGCTGGAATTGGAGTGGGAGAGGAGAGAGAGGGAGGTAGAGAAAGTGGGGGAAGAAGTCAATGTCAACCAAAGTCAAAAGTCCACCTAATTCATCCATTTTCTTTTCTTTTCTTTCATATCTTTTCCTTTGAAAATCAAGTGGGGAAAATATGGGGGCTGCTGAATTCAGCCATGGGGAGGAGTAAGTGGGGGTGTGTGGGTGTGGGTACGGGTGTGGGGTGATGAAAAATGATAAATACAATACCCCAAACATCCATTTACGCTAAAAAAAAGCCTTTTTTCTTCAATAATTTCTAAACCGTTTTGGCAAATAATTTCGTTCCAAAAACCACATGATAAAATTTTATTTAATGTTTTATGATGCACAAAATTTGTTTCAACTCATTCCAATTTGTAATTTTCCCTAATTAAATGTATTAGTGACGGCTTAAATAATAATAAAATAATATTTTTTTCAGAAAATTTGAAATTTCACCAGCGGCTCAATAAACACCAAATAATAGCAATTACATAGCTAGAATATGTATATTTAATTTTTATAATAAGATATTTGTATTTTGACTTTTTATAGAAAACCCCCTTATTTTACCGATTTTTCGAAATTTCACCGAAACGATTTTCAAAACGTTACAGTAACATCTAATAAGGCTATCGTAAACATGTACGCATAAGTGTCACAACTCAACAGTCTTGATATGGCATAATGTACTAGCATGTATGGAACATGAATGCAATTTAACACGAGATTTGAGTATGTTTGATATGAGAAAATCATAAATTTCATCTTAGAACAACTGCTGTGAAATATCTGAAGAAATATCAATGTAAACAAGAGAAATCCGCGTCAAGTATCGATACCTCAAATGAATATCTCAGTGTCCCAAAGTATCGGTATCTCAAAATCTCGGGCTCCGGCAATCCGGACTGGCCCATCTCAAAGTATCAATAACTCAATATCCCATGACCACGGTCTGTATCCTATGGATATCCGGCGCGCCAACAATCACCAGTAGGTAGTCTGCCGCTGCAAGGCTCATCGTCTACAACTCGAACTTCTTGCCCCGGGGTACATTACCGGGCCCACCATGTACCCGAGACGGTTCATCCAACTCCTCGAAACGGATCTCGGAAACTTAAAAAAAACCACGGTGGAAGACACATGTATCATATCACGAGAAAAACCGCAACTCGCAATGTTTAAAAATAATATCAGGTTTATTAAATCCTTGCGGCTTTTCCTCAAAATTTCATAAATCTCAAGTGCTGAAATCCTCAAGAAAATCATCATATGTACACATGTCAATGCTAATGAATGCCTATGGTATCAACAAGGCGAACTGCAATGTATGACTAAAAGACTAGGCATGATAGAATGATGCAATGAGGTACATGCCTATGACTAGGAATCCTACATGTTCATCCTGAGGAATTTAAATGTATTAGCACAGGTTTACACATCATATATGGTGAAATTGTTCTAGATTTTAGGTATACAAGTAAACTAGTGTTTGTGCATAGCAATTAACATGGTGTGTGTGTCCGCATGAATAGTGCTCATGCTTCATAAAACCATGGTAATGGTGCATGTGTCCTTTGAGGTGAGTTCGCACATGTATGTAAATATATAGGATCGTGAATGCAACAAGATGATTAACTAAGAACTATACTCATAAATGCTAGTACTACTAGATGTTTTTAAGCTATCTAAACTATTGGGCGTCTTGGGCCACCCAAACGATTTCCCCCGTAGATGTTACATCTACTCACCCATGATCTGGTGCTAGCCAGGTCCAACCACCGCTTTTCCCTTCCGCGCCGCGTCCGACGTCCCCGCGATCGATCCTAGAAACACACATGCAACAAACATAAGGCTAAAATCCTTCCAAAAATGCGATATCAAGATCAAAAGAGAAACTCGCGTTGGAAGCTAAACGCGTGTGCACTCGATACGCCAACACGTGTGTAACCTTGCCTGAAACCACTCCGACATGCTATGACGCGCAGTGAACAACAAACCCAACTCACATAACGCACGTGTCGCACAAGTTAAAAAGTATTGAAAACGAGGTTTTAGGTTCCAGAATTTGACTCGAGTGCAAAAAGAAAAAGTTGTATATACCAAAAACCTTAGATATATAGCAGAATCCTATAGACCAAGACCCGACACCCACACCCACCCTATGGATGCAAATTGCGGCCAGACACATTAAATCTGTGGCCAAAAAGGGGAGAGAGGGTCCCGTGCTTCGTGTGTGTGGTCCAATCCCAGTCACTAAGCTCCAGTATTTGCAACTTTTTCCTGAAGTACCCGGGTCAAAAGCAGATCACAAAATGAACCCAAAATCTTAGCTAAAATGTTTACTTTACACTAATTTTAAAACAATAATGTATTTTTGTGTAATCTGAAGCAATTACTAGGATTAAGTGACACCAATAACACTACACAATCCATCACAAACCCATTTTAACCAACACTCCACAAAAAACACAAAGTTAGCCCAATTTACTACTTAAACAAGATTTTAAGCTAAATAACTATATGTTTAGCAAAGAAGTGGTTAGGGTGAGCTTTTTTTACCTCAAAGTGGGTTAATGGTGTCTCAAACTTGATGATCTTGCATCAAGATCCAGCAAGGAGGTGTTTTGCAAGAGATTTGTGAAGAAAAATGGACTTTTGAAGAAGGTTTGAGGCTTGGATTCAAGGAGAAGAATAAGAAGAAGAAGAAGAAGAGAAGAAGAAGAAGAGAAGGGGGTTTTGCTGCTGCTGCTGGTGATGTTGCTGCTATTGCTGCTGCTGCTGCTGAGCTGCTGCTGGTGATGCTGCTGCTGCTGGTGTTGCTGTTGTTGTGCTGGTGCTGGGTGTGTGTGTGTGTGTGTAGGGAAAAAGAAATGAGAGGGAGAGATGTGAGAATGAGTGTGTGAGTTAATTGAGTGTTTGGAAAAACAAATGAGAGGTGAGAGTCAACCATTTCCCTCTCCCCCTCCTCATTAATTAGCAAGCATGCTCCACATGCCCATCATTCCCTCTCTCTCCTCAAAGTCCCAAGTTAACCCCCAAACAACTAATTATATTTAAAAAAAATAACTAGTACTCTTAATTAACTTAATAATCCTAATTAAATAGGTTAGTCGACCATGGCTACCTAAACATGGTTTAACCCCAAACTTAGCCCTAGTTTACATGCACATGTGTGTGCAAGCACAATTAAATTCTGATAAAATATTCATAAATTCATATAAGATATTTGAAAACCGTTTTGGTAAACTTTTTACTAAAAACCCAACATTAAAGTATAATTAGCCACTAATCAATTTCTAAGGTGTTATATATGAGATATTTTTCACATTATGGTTCTTGACTTGAGCTTCTTCTTCATCTCATTTTTCTTCTCTTGATTTCTGGTGAAGTGAAAAAGAAAAATAGAAAAATATTTCTAAAGTGAGCAAAATTCCTACTTCATCAATCTATACCCAACTAGCCATTTAGTATAGCTTGTTTGGTTCACTAATTCATAAATTAGTGAAGAGGTAGCTTGAGTTAGAGATTCTTCAACGTAGACCATCTTCGGCCTCTAAGATCCTTAAGCAAGTTCATTCATTTCGCCTAGTGGAGCTTAAGGAGAGTCCGCGACACTACTACTCAGAGCAAAAAGACTACTACACGGAGCTTTAGAAATGAAGGACCGGTCTACAAAGGTTGTATTCCTACTTCACTTAGTGTAAAGTTTGTTTACATGCATATATAAACCATAATTCTCAAGTTAGATCCATTGTTCTGGTTGCTTAGAACTTTAGATTTTTTGAAATTGCATACTTGATGCATGCCGAAATCTAGCGAGGGTGCTAAGCGAACCCAGCAGGCTGTAGGGTCATGTGTAGGGGACCACGTCCTTACGATGATTAGCTATATTAAAAAGCTCATGGACTTTAGGAACACGTTATAGAACGAGTTATATACTTACTGTTGGCTATAGTGCCCTCAAGTCAATTATTGAATTGCAGGAACGCGATTGTGATGATTGAGGGATGACCTATACCGGTAGAACAGTCTTACTCGAGATAATAGTATGCTATTTGGTTTGTCTTTATCAGCTTGTATAGCATTAGGTGGCATTACAGATCACTATTACATGTTGATAGAGCCCATAGGATTCTTGCTTGACTACCAGCATTATGATGGCGATCGTATAAATGGGCGCTGGGTGGTCTATAAGCACATCCTTATATGTCCCTAGTCGTAGGAGTATCGTGACTGAGCATTGATACTCCAGAGTAGACTAGTGTATATTTATCGAGACCCCGACGAGGGGCGGTAGACGGTCTCACAAGCCATTGTTGTCTGTTAGTCACCTAAGATAGTATATAGGTGCTCATTGGGTTATGAGTACACTTGACAGACTCTCCGGGAACATGCTTATTGGTATTATACCTATTTTTAGATAGCAGTTCCCAAGTGACATGAGCACAGGTTAGTCTGTCGACCTGAGATCGTCATTTGTCTCGTGTGAGTTCCCACTTGGCTTTGATTACTACCCTACCACGGCTCAAAGGAATCGTGCAAACAGGTTTTAGTTGGGTACAGTCCCGAGCCACATGGAGGCAATGAGCGGATCGTCAGGGATTCGTCTCTCCTGGTAATGGGAGTTGATGTCGCGTTGTGCACGGGTGGCCATCAGCAGAAATCCTTGGCCAAGCTATTCTAGAATTATTGATCTAGGATCAGTAGTTTCTCAGATGTTGATGGGCTTCATACTGACACGAAATGTTGCATTATTAGGGGTCTGACTTTCTCCACCCCCCTAGACTCGATATGCGATACTCTTAGACGAACAGACCGGACTGTAAGGAGATTGTCACGGACAGGCTCAGTAAAGGTTTGGATGAGTTTGTTCGTCGGCCTTCCTTTCGCTCAATACCTGGGTAGCCGTTACGTACATCTAGTGCCGCTGACGTGCTTGTGGTTAAACCCACTGCCAGCGTATTGACGAGTCTTTAAAGTCCCACACAGAGGGTTTTCACGGTTCTGGCGATATGGTGTAGATGACGTATCTTGGTATATACTGGTATCCGATTAAATATGTGTATAGGCTACACGGACTTTAATCGGACGGTTGATAATACTAGCGGCTCAGGATTAAGCCGGATTATTAAATCAGGTTTTGATTTAATAATTTATATATATATTTTTATATATGTATTCTAGTATTATTGTCCACTATTCTTTTTCTCTCTTGGCTATTCCTATTTTTGTATGAATACGCGTATATGTATTTTGATACGTATACCATGTTTTATTCCGTATTTATACGGAATTACTTCTAGAAGATTGCCACCTCATTACATGATTTTCCTTTTTAGAAAATCATTTTGGAAATGAGGTGGAAGGGTGAGTTGGCATGAGCATGGCTTGGCATGTAGAGAGGCATGGCTCTTGATATTTTATTTGGAAAATGGATGAGATATTTTGGTTGCATGGTTTCAAATGACTTAGCCATTATTCTCTACATGCCATCCATTATTCTCTTGGTGATTCATTCATCACTTGATCATACATTCACTCTCTCACTCTTGAGAGACCTAGCCATTTCCTTGGTTGCTCATGCCACTAGTTGCCTCACCTCCTCCTTCTTCTTGAGTTACTCATTTGAGCATTTTGCATGAGAGAAAAATATAGTGACATTCCTACACCTCAACTCGCCATTGCTAGCAACCATGGAGTGTCGGTTGCCTCGCTAGGCGAGGCTGGAGCCAGCGGCGTTTCCCTCGGGTGGATCATCATAGATGGAGGAAGACCGGCAATCAAATTCGATACGCAACCCCTAGGAGCTTATCAAGATGGTTGAAGATCGAAGGACTTGGTTCTTTTGGTATAACCCTCTCTAATCTAGTAGTTTAGCTTTTTGGTTTTTCTAGTATAGGTTTATGGTTTCGATCTTGTGACAGGTTTTGTTGCGCCAAAATTTTTTAACGCCAGTTTTTGTTCCGCATCGGCCATAATAGATGGCCATGCCGCCGACAAAACCCAGCATAGTATCAAAGCCACCCGTAAACCAATACTAGCTTGTTTGCAGAATGTTAGAATATCGATCGACCAATTTTTCCGAATCAAAATTCCTTTTCTCATGCATGCTGTCAATTTTGAAAAGTGTTCAAAAATTCTTTCTGTGTACCTTAAAAATACGTGCAGGCATTTGTAGGTGACCATAAGAAATTTGGGGACATGAACCATCAAATGTAAGTCGATGTTACGCACCCCGCGTGTTCGCAGGGAGGCGGAAATAGCAAAACATAATTTTTACGGGCTTCGCAACACGGACTTGAACCAAGGATCGATCATAAAACTCTAGCTAGCATACTACTTGAGGTTTAACTACTCAGATGAATGTTATACCTCGTAGTATCATGTCCTTCTTGTCTTCTTGTTTTCCTCTTCCTCTTCGTGAGCTTCTTGGAGTGAAAATGGATCTCGCCACCTCGTCGGCTTCTCGAAGTCGAAGAAGATCCAGCCGAAAGTTCCAACCTTAAGCTTTCACCTCCAAGATGAGGTAACTAGGTCACTTGGTGTGCTAAACTAAGTAGGCTTCAGTGAGTAGAGAATGCTAAAGGATCTAGTTGTCTCACAAACCCTAGGATTCTCAACTCATGAGACAAATAGGGTTCTTCGGGAAGATGAAGAGAGCTTGAGAGGAGAGAGAATGTGTTTGTGATAATGAAAGTGTGTTGGGTTACGGCAGCGCCCCGGCCATCAAACCGTGGCCAAATGCGGAACAAAAATTATCTAAACCGGCGCTACCATTATCCAATGCCCGGATCTACCCAAAACCCTATAATAGAAATATGTAACAAGGAGTTAGATGGTTATACCGAGTTGATCCGTTTCATTCGGTCTTGAACCATCATTCCAAACACCTAGTGGTCGTATGGATCGAGTTTGGTTGCCGGTCTTCCTCCATCTACGATGATCCACCTGAGGGAAACTGCACAAGCTTCAGCCTCGCCAAGCCAGGCAACCGAAGCTCCAAGGATGCTAGCAATGGAGAGTGGAGGTGTAGGAATGTGTCACAATCTATTTTCTCTGACCACAAATGCTCCATGAGCAACTCAAGAAGATGAAGAGGAGGTGAGGAAAACATGTGGCATGAGCAACTAAGGAAATGTGCTAAACTTTTTCCAAGTGAGAATGAGTGATGAAGTGAAAAGAGCCAAGTGAAGAAAATCAAAGGCATGGCAAAAATGTGGCTGCCTCCTCTCTCATGCACACACAATATCTCCTCACAGTTTTACAACAAATAATTGCAAACCATACCACTCAATATGCCTTGACCCATGCTCATGCCAACTCACCCTCCACCTCATTTCCCAATTGATTTTCTAAAAAGAAAATCCAATATTGAGGTGGCCATCTTCTAGAAGCCATTCCGTATAAATACGGAATGCAACCCGGTACACGTATCGAAATACATATACGCGTATTCGTATAAAAATACGAATAGCAAGGAGTGAAAATGAATAGTGAACAATAATACTAGCATACATATATAAAAATACATGTATATAAATTTTTAAATCAAAACCTGATTTAATAATCCGGCTTAATCCTAAGCCGCTAGTATTATCAACCGTCCGATCAAAGTCTGTGCAGCCTGTACACATATTTAATCGGACACCTGTATGTACCAACATACGTCATCTACACCATATCACCTGAACCGTGAAAACCCTCTCTGTGGGGCTCAAAAGACTCGTCAATACGCTGGCAATGGGTTTAACCACAAGCTCGTCGGTGATACTAGCTGTACGTAACGGCTACTCAGGTATTGAGCGAAAGGGAGGCCGACCAGCAAAATCATTATGAACCCCTACTGAGCCTGACAGTGACAATATCCGTACAGTCCGGTCTGTTCATCTAAGAGTATCGCATCGAGTCTAGGGGGGTGGATAAAGTCAGACCCCTAACAACGCGACATGTAGTGTCGGCATGAAACCCATCACCACCTGAGGAACTATCGATCCTGGATCGGTAATTCGCGTATACCACGGTCGAGGATTTCTGGTGATGGCCACCCGTGCGCTGCGCGACATCAACCCCCAATACCGAGAGAGACGAATCCCCCGTGATCCGATCACTGCCCCCATATGGCTCGGGACTGTACCCAACTAAAACCTGTTTGTACGACTCCTTTGAGCCATGGTAGGGTAGTAATCAATTCACAGTAGGAACTCACACGAGATAAATGAAGATCCCAGTTCGACAGACTAACTTGTACACATGTCACCTGGGAACTGCTATCTGACAATAGGTATAATACCAACTTGCATGTTCCCGGCGAGTCCGTCCAGTGTACCCATAACCGAATGAGCACCTGTATACTATCTTAGGTGAACAAACTAACACCAATTGCTTGTAAGACCGGGCCACCGCCCCTCGTCGGGGTATCGATCAGTATACACCCGTCTACTATGGAGTATCTGAAGGGTTTCCTACAGCACCACTACAAGGGTTTGGAGGCAACACACATGCCATATTTAAATTTTTATGGTGCAAAATAAACATTCTAAAGGATCATGCTAGAAAATTTAGGGCAACTAAACTTAAACACAAACACAAGTAGTAAAAGATAGGGTTTTGAGAGTACAACCTTTGTAGCTCCCTACGATAGACTCCTTGGCTACTTGAGGGATGGAAAAAGGTCCGCTTGAGATCCTCTAGGTCCACGACGATCCACCCGGAGTCCTCTTTGTCCAAGCTTGAAGCTTTACTAGATCAAGAGAAGAAATGGAAGCTAACACTCTACACTAATGGGCAAGACTAGTGTAGAATGATGATATGGTTTGTTTTCTCACTTCAAAATCCAAACTTGGTGACTCTTTTGCTCACTTGAGAAAACTAGAGAGCAAGAGAGAAAGGAGGAAGAAGATGATGGCTTATAAAACTCAAGATAATGACAAGCATATATATAAAATGAGAAAATGAAAATATATATATATTTTCACTCTCTCATTCTCAACCATGGTTATAAAATAGCTAGATATTTTAGTTTGGAACAAAAATGACCATGGAAAATGAATCATGGTTAAAACAAAGGGTTAGTGCAAGAATAAAAAAATAAACCACGATAATCAATTTCCATTTCCATTTTTCTTTTTCCAAAAATTAATATCCATATATTTTACAAATGGTGTGAGTCTTATATTGCCACCATCCACTATATCAACAACAATGATAACATTATGTATGCATGTATGTGTGCATGCACATCCTATGTGCATGAATAAGAATAAATGCATACATGCATGCATATAAAAAAGACAAGAAAGGATTTAAAGTGAGAAACTAATGGTCAATGATAAATCAACACTTGATTTTACAAACCGGTCATATCGCATACGACCCGACCAAAAGCAAACCGCCCGATTAATATGCGGTATCTCATACGCGCATTTTAACCGGGTCCACGCGCATATCGCATATGCGCACCACATCGTTTCGCTTGGACTAGGTAACTCCATTATGGGACACTAAGACTCGTCAATACGCCGGCAGTGGGTGATCATCATATCAAGCACCCCCAAGCCGCAAGCGGTCAGCTAAACGTAATGGCCACCCTGGTATTGAGCGATCAGAAGAAAACAAGCGAACCTGTTACAACTCCCGTCGAGCCAACCGGCAACACTACCGTACAGTCCGGTCTCTTCGTTAGATATGCTGCATATCGAGTCTAGGGATGGTAACGTCGACCCCAATAACTCAATAAGTCGTACCAATGAGGGGTCTACAACAGATCGAGAAACTACTAATAACACTTATCAGTAAATCTCAACAGCCCTGGCCAGGGACTTACTGATATAGCCAGTCGAGCACAGCACAACATCAACTCCCACTACCGGGAGAGACGAAACCCCTCCTATCGCTCATCGCCTTCGTGTGTCTCGGGACTGTACCCAACGACCACCTTTTTGCACGACTCAGTAGAGCCGTGTTAGGGTGGTAATCAAAGTACAGTGGGAGAACACACAAGAATCTATGACGATCTCGAGTCTACAGACTAACCCGCACCAGTGTCACCTGAGAACTGCTATCCGACGATAGATATAATTCCATATAGGAGTTCTCGGTGAGTCCGTCCAGTGTACCCAGTCACCACTGAGCACCCGTATACGATCTATATGTCAAACATCGATGAATGTGGGAACATCCATCGCCCATCAAATGGGTCTAGTATCATATACGCTAGTCTACCTAGTTTGGGAAAATACCAATAACCTCTTGGTTCTATCCATATAGATCCTAATGCCCAGAATGTATGTGGCATCACCCAGGTCTTTCATGGAGAACCTCAGTGATAAGAAAGATTTGACCGACTGTAGCATAGGTATATCATTTCCTATCAGAAGAATGTCATCCACGTACAATACGAGGAATGTGACAGCTCTCCCTACAACCTTCTTATAAACACATGGTTCATCTGGATTTTTAATGAAATCAAACTCTTTGATAACATCATCGAAACAGATGTTCCAACTCCGTGATGCCTGCTTTAACCCATATATGGATTTAAGCAATCTACATGCTTTCCCGCTGCTCCTACTGTCAACGAAGCCGTCTGGCTGATCCATATAAACGCATTCTTCTAAATCTCCATTTAGAAATGCCGTTTTAACGTCCATCTGCCAGATTTCATAGTCGTAGTGAGCAGCAATATCAAGTAGGATTCCAATGGATTTAAGCATGGCTACGGGAGAAAAAGTCTCGTCATAGTCCAAACCCGGTCTTTGACGAAAACCCTTCGCCACAAGTCTTGCCTTATAGATCTCTATCTGCCCATCTACACCAATCTTTCTTTTAAAGATCCATTTGCACCCCACAGGTTTTACCCCAGGGGGTACAACGTCCAAATTCCATACTTTGTTGGTGTACATAGACTCCATTTCGGATCTCTTGGCATCCAGCCACTTCACAGAGTCTCCACTCGTGATAGCTTGCTGAAAGCTGGTAGGATCATCATCCTCCATGATGCAGTCTTCTCTGTCACCATCAATGAGGAAACCGTAGTACCTCTCCGGTTGGCGAGAAGTCCTACCAGACCTACGGAGTGGTCGAGGTTCCTCAGTTTCTATTGCAACAGCCGGTTCAACCAAGTTGTCATTTGTAGTTTGTGACTCTAGAACCTCTTCTAGATCCACCACATTGCCATCAGCTTTATCTGTGAAAAACTCTTTTTCCAAGAATGTGGCATACTGAGAAACAAACACTTTTTGGTCCTCCTTGTGGTAGAATAGATATCCATAAGAATTCTTTGGATACCCCACAAAATTACACATGACCGACCGTGTCTCGAGTTTGTCCGGATTCTGCTTTTTAACATAGGCCGGGCAACCTCAAATCTTAATTTTCTTAAGAGATGGTCTCTTCCCATGCCATATCTCATATAGTATGGTAGACACAGTTTTGGTTGGGACCCTGTTCAGTAGAAACGCTGCAGTCTCCAATGTATGCCCCCAAAATGAGACGGGTAACTCAGCATCACTCATCATGGATCGGACCATATCTAATAGGGTCCGATTCCGTCGTTCATACACACCGTTGTGCTGTGGTGTGTAAGGAGGAGTGAGCTGAGAGAGAATCCCATTCTCTTTTAGGAAGTTTGCAAACTCTGTACTGAGGTACTCCCCACCTCGATCTGATCGAAGCATTTTCATACTCAAGCCGGTTTGTTTTTCTACTTCGAGTTTATATTTATTGAATTTCTCGAAAGCTTCGGATTTGTGCTTTAATAAAAATACATGACTGAATCTTGAGAAATCGTCAGTGAAAGTAATGAAGTATGAAAAACCGCCTCTAGCCTGTGTAGACATTGGCCCACATACATCACTATGTATGAGGCCTAGGAGCTCAGTAGCTCTTTCTCCGTGTCCGGTAAACGGAGTTTTGGTCATTTTACCCTTGATACAAGACTGGCAAGTCGCATAAGATTTATATTCAAAAGAGTTTAAATATCCATCTTTGTTTAACTTGTTTAGTCTTGTTTCGTTAATATGACCAAGTCTACAGTGCCAAAGAAAATCTTCATTTATTTCTGAAAGTTTTCTTTTATTAGTGTGTTGTATGCTGAAAACTGTGTGTTGATTTAGGACGTATATCCCGTTATTAAGCGTACCATACCCAACCAACATTTGATTCAGGTGAACGTTCATAACATTGTTCTGCAATACAAAATTATATCCTTCATTGTCTAACAATGAAACATATATTATATTACAAAGCATACTTGGTACAAAATAACATGGGTTCAAAATCAATATACACCTAGACGGCAACCCCAAATGATACTCTCCCACTGCGACTTTATGTACAATGGAACCATTTCCAACACGGAGAGTATGGTCACCTGTATTCAAAACCTTGCTATTTCTCAGCCCCTGCATGGAATTGCAAATGTGAGAACCTGAACAGGTATCTAATACTCAGGAAGCAGAGTTTATTGAAAAACATTTTTCTGTCACAAACACACCTGAAGCGGAAGCATCCCCATGCTTCTTCTTGAGATTTAAGTACTCCGTGCAGTTGCGCTTCCAATGTCCTGTTTTGTGGCAATGAAAACATTCCCCTTTCCCCGATTCTCCAGCTTTGGACTTGTCCTTCCCCTTAACCTTTTTAACTCCACCCCTAGGCTTGCTGGGTTTTCTTCTTCTTTCCCTTGGCCTTAGCCTTTGGGCGAGAAGAGGAAGATTGCCGAACACTCAAAATGGGAGTTTTCACTGATTTCAGTGAAAACTCTGCACTCCTTAACATATTAAGGAGTTCAGGTACTTCTTTCTCCATGTTGTACATGTTGAAGTTAACTATAAATTGAGCAAAGGTGGAGGGGAGGGACTGCAGAATAATATCCGTATATTGTTCATTGTCCATCGTCCATCCAAGGTCCTCAAGCTCTTCTATGAGAGCTATCATCTTCAGAACATGGTCTCCTACTGGTGTGCCAGGGGCCATTCGCATCTGAAACAATTTCTTTGATGCTTCGTATCGTAATTCGCGGGATTGCTCTCCATACAACTCCTTTGTATAGAGGATTATGGCGTGAATGTCCATATTCTCGTGCCGCTTTTGATGTGTATTATCCATCGATGCAAGCGCGAGGCATTTGGCCGTGGCACAGTCAGCATCCCATGTCTTGCGGACTTCAATATCCGCAACGGAGGATTTTGGACCTAGGACGGGCGGGGCTGGAGCAGTGAGGACATATGATACCTTATCATAAGTCAAGGCAATGTTAAGATTCCTCAGCCAGTCTTTATAATTGGTCCCATTCAGTTTATTTTTATCTAGTAGAAGCTTGAGTCCTGTCATTGGTATCTGCCATTAAGAGAGAGAAAAGAATACACTCAGCGAAAGCTCTTGCAAAGATCAGATTGGTTATTATCTTATCTAATCGATGTCTCCCACTGCTTTAATCAAGTTTTTCTTTCAAACCTTAAAAAGAAAACTAGCCAGGATTAATTACAGTCTACAACTTCGCCAACCGTTTAGCCAGGCCAGTGTCGGTACTTGAGGGAGGTTCCCCGTGCTTTCGCACGGACCTAATTAAAGTAAACCTCGTCTTCCCAGAGGCGTAGCCCCGTTAACACCTTTCTAGACACCTAATGGGTTAGCTAATTATAAACTGCAAAACTCTCCTGGGAGCAACTATTGCCCACAGTGGGATCGGGATCCAACCATCATATGGAAGGTATGCAATCTCATTGCAAATTTAAACTATTGAAATTCCCGATTTGGTTTTTACCCCTAGTACCTATGACCTTAACTATGGTCAACAAATCATAAGTACTAGTCAAGTTCTACCCGTCATTTCTTGATTAATTAGACCCACTCACATGACCCTTAACTATGGTCAACAAAGTCGCATGAATGTCCTAATTAATCTGCATCATATGCAGTGTAGGAAGACATCACTTAGCTACCGTACACTACGCCTTAACTATAGTCAACAAACGTAGCACGAATACTAAGTACTCTACTTCCTAAAATGACGGAGGGTTGTGGATGATTTTTAAGAAAATCTTTTACGCTTTGAACTTGATATCGTCGTAGAATCAAATGCTTTTCAAAAGGAGTGGCTTGAGCTCCGCAGTTTTGAAATGTAGCTTTTTCATAAAGAGCCGACTGGTTTTCAAATCCGATTCTACAACATCTTTTTAGGTTTATTTTCTTTACATTAATCATATTAATGTAGTCCCATCATTTAAGTCCTTAAGCCAACCACAGAAAAGAAACGAAAATACAACGTACGCTTATGCCATCTGCATTCGCGGCAATGTTCTGTTATGCACCGTTAGGTTACTTAACTAACGGCATACCGGGACGGGACTAGAGAGTGTGTAAAACATAAGCAACATCTACTATATATCTCATATATAATATATCATTCGTCTCAGATATCACATCACGGTATACAGGCAGCAGAAACACAGATACAATGTGGGATATATTAGGATGTCCGTATTTAGTATTTATCCAACAATAGAAAATATGGATTCCACGGTCGCGATGAATAGCCAAGTCCACACCCCTAGACCCCTATGAGAGCGGCAAGCGATCCTACCAATTCTGGAGTTTAGAAGACCCGGTCTCGACTCCTCGAGATGGCCTCCCACTGAACCCCAGAACCCGGTCACTTGTGCTCCCCTCCTTGGGTTTATCCTAATGCGTTAAAGTAAATAATATACAACACTGGTGGCATGAACCTCAACCCGGATGTGCCCCAAATAAAAGAATATTACATTATATTTGAATTTTACATGAATGAAAAGAAAACTCTCATCTCACATAAAAAAAACTCGGCTATTCAATCGCGACAATCCTGCACATCATATCTCAGCAACACATAATATCATATATCATAAACGTAAGTAAGTATGCGTACCCCGATTGTCGTTGATGTATAGCAACGAAACCGGCGATATCCGACATACTACACTTACGGTCACAGAAAAGAAAGTGTAAAACTACAACATTTGGAATCCACAATCACTGTAGACATCGTAAATCCGAAATATCACATACTTCGCATTTCATGCCTAACTATAAGAATTCAACATATTGTATCACATTCCAGATAAATAGACAGTATTAAACTTTCCGATCGAATAATCAAATACCCAAGATTTCCTTAATGGCTCAACACTTGAGCGGAGTTCAAAAATCCCGGAACGTGTCACAGTAGCAGCGGTCCAGCCGTAGAAGGGTCAAGCCAACGCCTCACATGTGGCACGCCGTACTGCCCCAAACCCTAAGGTTTAGAGGCAGTTCAGATGGTGACATAATCGAGTTAAGGTTTGTGTTCTTCTAGTGGGTCCACCATGTTACTTGCATGTATTTCCGAAAGATTTAAACTCGAGAAAAAAATTCAACACTTGAAAGTTTTTCGTGCCGGGAAAAAGTGAGTTAATGATATCCGTTCGAACTTTTTAATACTTTCTAAATTAACCGAAAACAGAACGAAATTAAATATTCCGATTGAATCAACGAATCCAAAACAATCCCCAGAACACTCAACACTTGAGTCTGATTAAAAATACCCAAAAATATGTACAAGTCGTTCTGGACATTACTGTACAATAATGATAAAATATTGCTTCAGTACGGCCGCGGATCCGCGGCCCAAGCAGGGCATGGCCGCGGTTCCGCGGCGGTTTGTACGGAATATGGTATCGATTTTTACAGAAATACTTAGATTTTCCTGATGAATTTTTAAAGTATTTTTAATTCTGAAAAAACACAGTTTTAAAAAATTGTCCAGAGAAGGGTTAAAATGCGTATTTCGGGGTACGATCGGAGTTTTAACTTCGCCTAAGCGTCGCCTAAGGTTCTAGCTTGGCTCTGATACCATGAAGGGTTTCCTACAGAACCACTACAAGGGTTTGGAGGCAAAACACATGCCATATTTAAATTTTTAAGGTGCAAAAGAAACATTCTAAAGGATCATGCTAGAAAATTTAGGGCAACTAAACTTAAACACAAACACAAGTAGTAAAAGCTAGGGTTTTGAGAGTACAACCTTTGTAGCTCCTTACGCTAGACTCCTTGGCTACTTGAAGGTTGGAAAAAGGTCCGCTTGAGATCCTCTAGGTCCACAACGATCCACCCGGAGTCCTCTTTGTCCAAGCTTGAAGCTTCACTAGATCAAGAGAAGAAATGGAAGCTAACACTCTACACTAATGGGCAAGAATATTGTAGAATGATGATGTGGTTTGTTTTCTCGCTTCAAAATCTTAACTTGGTGACTCTTTTGCTCACTTGAGAAAACTAGAGAGCAAGAGAGAAATGAGGAAGAAGATGATGGCTTATAAAACTCAAGATAATGACAAGCATATATATAAAATGAGAAAATGAATACATATATATATATATATATATATATATATATATTTTCACTGTCTCATTCTCAACCATAGTTATAAAATATCTAGATATTTTAGTTTGGAACAAAAATGACCATGGAAAATGAATCATGGTTAAAACAAAGGGTTAGTGCAAGAATAAAAAAATAAACCATGATAATCAATTTCCATTTCCATTTTTCTTTTTCCAAAACTTAATATCCATATATTTTACAAATGGTGCGAGTCTTATATTGCCACCATCAACTATATCAACAACCATGATAACATTATGTATGCATGTATGTGTGCATGCACATCTTATGTGCATGAATGAGAATAAATGCATACATGCATGCATACAAAAAAGACAAGAAAGGATTTAAAGTGAGAAGCTAATGGTCAATGATAAATCAACACTTGATTTAACAAACCGGTCATATCGAATACGACCCGACCAAAAGCAAACCGCCCGATTAATATGCGATATCTCATACGCGCATTTTAACCGGGTCTACGCGCATATCGCATATCCGCACCACATCGTTTCACCTGAACTAGGTAACTCCATTGTTGGACTCTAAGACTCTGCAATACGCCGGCAGTGGGTGATGATCATATCAAGAACCCCCATGCCGCAAGCGGTCAGCTAAACGTAACGGCCACCCGGGTATTGAGCGATCAGAAGAAAACAAGCGAACCTGTTACAACTCCCGTCGATCCAACCGGCAACACTACCGTACAGTCCGGTCCTCGTCAGATATGCTGCATATCGAGTCTAGGGATGGTAACGTCGACCCCAATAACTCAATAAGTCGTGCCGATGAGTGGTCTACAACAGATCGAGAAACTACTGATAACACTTATCAGTAAATCTCAACAGCCCTGGCCAGGGACATACAGATATAGCCAGTCGAGCACAGCACATCATCAACTCCCAATACCGGGAGAGACGAAATCCCTCATATCGCTCATCGCCTTCGTGTCTCTCGGGACTGTACCCAACAGCCACCTGTTTGCACGACTCAGTAGAGCCGTGGTAGGGTGGTAATCAAAGTACAATGGGAGAACACACAAGATTCTATGAAGATCTCGGGTCTACAGACTAACCTGTACCAGTGTCACCTGAGAACTGTTATCCGACGATAGATATAATTCCATATAGGTGTTCTCGGCGAGTCCGTCCAGTGTACCTAGTCACCACTGAGCACCCGTATACGATCTCGATGTCAAACATCGATGAATGTGGGAACATCCATCGCCCATCAAATGGGTCTAGTATCATATACGCTAGTCTACTCTGGTATATCGATGCCCCGTCTCGATATACCTACGACTAGGGACATTTCAGGATATGCTTATAAACTACAGATGTCCCACTAGTATGATCTCCATCATAATCATAGTAGTCAGGCCTATATTCTCAGGGATTTATCAACATTTATGAATGAATAAAAGCATGATCAAATCAACATGTCAGATAAAGAAGAACCAGATAGTATACTATCATGTCGAGCAAGAATGTTTACTGAATATATATATATATATATACATGTATAAATATATCCACTATCATATAATGGCCTCTAGGGCATACATATGTCCAACAGTATCGATGCCCAGTCTCGAAACTCCTACGACTAGGGATATTTAAGGATGTGCTTATAGACCCCCATCTCCCACGTATATGATTGCCATTATAATGCTGGTAGTCAAGCAAGAATCTTATAGGCTCTATCAACATGTACATGATGATAAAGACAAACCAGATAGTATAATATCATCTCGAGTAAGACTGTTCCACCGGTATAGGTCCTCCCTCAATCATCGGAATCGCGTGCCTGCGATCCAATAATTGACTTGAGGGCATTATAGCCAACAATCTCCCACTTGCACTTAAGGCTAATTATTGCGGTGTCGCATACTCACAGCCCGTGTGATACCGAACACCTAACTTCTATACGGATCAGTTTCATAAAGCTCGTTCGTAAAACTATTGTGTTCGAGAAATAGCCTCAGTGAGTGGATCCGTTCCAATTTTTTTTTTCTGTATCTCTCTATATCTCAACTTCGCAGAGAAAACTATCTCCCGAAATGAGCAATACATATCTTAGAATTTGTTTGGATATCTGATGGGACCCAGTTCACAAATGAACTCCAAATCCAGCAAACATCCTAGACTGTATCATCCACTGAATTTAATCAGTATCATGCGCCATACCTTTCCTTAGTATCCGCTTGGACCACCTATCCAACATATTGTCCCTCAAAAGAGGGAAAACTATAACTCTGACAGTCACTCTGTCATCCAGGTCACTTTGGAAGCTTGAAATGATAACTGTCTCCCGAAGGAGGCTATCATTAACATATCCCTAGAACATCCATTTATGTTCATAAACTTCTTCCTTACGTTTCTCCAGGATTGGATTAATATATATGATTATTGCAGCTAGTGACAAAAACAATATCTGGTGTTGTACTTGAGATCACATGATTGACTCAACTGCATAAGCAAGTGATATGCCAATTCTGCAAATCCTTCTCCCCTATAGTTTGAAAGACATCCTTTAGAGAGGGTGACTCAATCACCTGCAGTTTCACCACCATGCCAGGAGTCGTCCATTCTGAAACACCTTTAGAATATTATCAAGTACCATAATTGGGACACTTCCCAAATCTAGATCTAAAATCATAGATCTAGTCACCAGAAACCCTGATATTATATCCATATCCTATGTAAAGTAACACCTTTGTGACAACCACAATATAACCGATCGTAGTATAGGAATTTCACTTTCTATAAAGTGCTTGTCATCCCATATACCAGGACATCACACCCAACTACCTTCTTACCAGATCCATCTCCTATTCTGATGAAGTCAAAACCTTATGACTGTTTCATCAAAAATAGATGATCCTTTTCCGCTATACTTGCTTTAGTCTATAAATAAACATAAGCTACTTGCCCACTATGCTTCCGCTTCTCCCACTGAATACAACAACCCTCTGGCAGAGTCATATACACGTGCACTTGTAAAGCTAGCTTAGAACGACGCTATACTCATCCTCCTTTCGGGTCTCATAGTCTAGAACGGCAACAATGGCATGTCTGGGTAAACAAGAACCTCCCTGTCACCGTCTCTGAGAAGACCGAAGTACCTCTCGGGTGCCTGAGGTTACCCACCAAATCTGCGAAGTGGCTAATGGAACATCAAATCCAATTGAATCCTTAGGTTCTAATAAATTTTCAGTAATTTTTTGTGGTTCTTGAATCTCTTCCAGTTTTACCATACTCCCACTTGTGTTTTCTTAAAAAATCCATTTTACTAAAACTGTGGCGAGTCATGAACAATATCACTATCGATCTTCCTGATGGTAAAAAGTTAACCCTCGTCAAAGCCCGGGATAACCCACAAACTGCCATTACTGAAATGTACCTCGAGTTTATCTGGATTCTGGTTTTAAGCATCAGCCGGACAACTCCCTATATCTTAACATCGTTAAGATATAAATTGATTCTATATTTATCCAATATAGAAACAAAAGCATTAATTTAATTGGTACCAGATTCAAAATCATGCAGCTGTCTCCAGTGTAAATCAACCAAATGGAAAGAGGCCAATCAGCATTACTCATATAGGAGTACATCCATGTATGAGTAACCTGAAAGAGAAGCAAGTTCTCAAAACCATTACTATCAACAGAATACCAAACACAAGTATCTACATCTTCGACTACCTCGAAGAATCCTGATACTTCCAACAAATGGTTATCTTCTTTATTCTTATACCTATAACTTCTCGAAATCTGGACCTTGTATTTCAACAAAATGCTTGTCTAGAACTGGAGAAGTCATGAGTAAACAAAATATAGTACGAGTACCAACCCCATTGTCCTAATGGACACTGGAAAACATACAATACTTTGTATAAGTCCCCGGAGTTCAATAACTCAAACCTTGTGCGTCGTAGGTTGAAAACTGTGCTATGGTTAAGAAGAATTACACCGCAGTTGAATGCACCGTACAAAACCATCAACTGATATAGGTAAATGTCACAGACATAATTTCAAAAAGTTATATCTCACTTTATAAAATAAACATACAGATATATCAGTTCGAAATTGGTGCACAACGATGGATATTCAAAACCAAATATTTGCCGTCAGGCAAAAACCAGATGATTTCCTCAAATATCACCAATTACAACGAATTCCGATATAATGAGGATCTAATCACCCAATTCCCAATATTTTACTCTCACTCACCATCTGTAACACTATACAGATGTGAGAAACGAATCTGGTAAATACATAACCTGGAGTAAGATTCCAATTGGGAAAACAATTTTCAATTAACATCGCACAGAGAAACTAAAACATGAAATTTTTTCAAAGGTGTTAACTGGTATTCCTAGTAAGACCTCTTCCACTTTCCTGATTCATGACAGTAACCATATACTTACCTGCCCTCACTGCAATCCCTTTATTATGTCTTTACTTATTATCTTCTATACTATTTGTTTAGGCTAATTGGTTTTCTTCCATCCCTACCATTCGACACCAGCCTAAGGTATGGAAGATGTCTATCCAATAAGCATAATAGGTGTACACTCCTTATGCCAGGAGCCCTCGCAACCTGAGAGAAGGTAATAGGAAAAGACAACCGAATAATCATATTCAATCTCTAGAACCAGAATCCATCCTCGAATCTGGAACAAGTTCCTTCGAGTTCGTATGTAACTATACGATGGCATATCCAGTAGGAGTGGATATCCGTAGTGATATGGAGTGTTCTGGAGAAAACCAAAATGGATGTGGGAGTGGCAGGGGTATACACGGTTTTGTCATAAATGATAGCAGTCGCAATTTTCTTTGCCGTTATTCTAATCCCTTTATATGTCTTTATTTATTACCTTCTGTACACCACCGTTAGGCTAATTGGTTTTCTTCCTTCCCCGCCTTTCGGCACCAACCTAAGGTTTAGAAGAAGACTATCCAATAAGCATAATAGGTGTACCCTCTCCTAATCCTAGGAGCCCTCACAACCTGAGAGAAGGTAAAGAGAAAAGACAACCGATTAATCATATTCAATCTCTCCAGAACTAGAATCCATCCTCGAATCTGGAACAAGTTCCTTCGAGTTCGTTTGTAACTATACGATGGATTTATCCAATAGGAGTGGATGTTCGTAGTGATACACGGTGTTCTGGAGAAATGCGAAGGTGATTTAGAAGTGGCAAAGGTATTTTGCGACTTCTTGACATTCCAAAAACCAAAGTGTTTGAAGAAGGTTCGGTTAACTTGGTTCATAAGTTTTAGTCAAATGTCAGGCCATGGTTGCTGCCAAAGAGAGAGAGAAAAGAAACACTCAGTGTGCACTCTAACCTAGATCAGAATGGTTAATCACTTTATTTAATCAGGATGGCTCCCACTGTTTCCTCGAATTCTCCTCCAAACCCAAAAGGAGAATTAGTCGGGATCATCTAAAATCACCCGAGGAGTAATCCTACTCATCGGTGGGAATCGTGATCCAACTTTCATCGCATGATAACTTCATGGAAGCCACTCAAGTCACCACACTCCAGATAGTATGCGCATGCCTGGCAAGTTTCCTGTATGTTTGAAACTCCCGATGTGATTTTTACCCCAAGCGGTTTATGACCTTGACTAGGTCAACAAACCATAAACCGCTAGTCAAGTCCAACCCATCTTTATCCTGGATTGCTTTAAACCCACTCGTACGTGCCCTTGACTAGGTCAACAAGGCCGCACGACCGTCCTAACCAATCGTATTTAAAATGCAACAAACAAGCACCACTTAGCCACCGAACACTACGTCTTGACTAGGTCAACAAACGCAGAACGAATACTAAATAATACTCGTATGAAATGACGGAGGGCTACGGCTGGTTTTTGGCGAAAAACCTTTAACGTAATGAACTTGATATCGTTGAAGGAACCGAGTGGTTTTACAAATGTATAGTGCGCGAAAACTTTTGCTAAAGAGGTCATTCCTGGTGAAGGGATCTCGACTCTTTCCTTATCGCATGAGGTGCAGGATATTCCAAACTGAATACCACGATGCAAAGCAAAAGAATCGAATGTAGTAAAGTTATTACGTCGACGCAAACTTTTACTCAAGGGGCCACTCCCGATGAAGGGATCTCGGCCCTTTCCTCGTCGAATGAGGTGCTGGATACTCATAACCGAATACCACTGTGCAAAGCAAAAGTGAATGTCTGTAATGTGAATTTTTAAAACTTGGTTCCATCAACATCAAATAGATATGTTTTATCCTTGCATTGATCAGAATCAACGCGTTCCCATCAATTAATCACACCAGAAAAAAATGAAAATATGATGTACGTATATGCCATCCGCATTCGCCACTGGGTCCCGTCATCACCCGTTAGGTTACTTAACTAACGACAGAGCGGGGACTGGACTAGCGCGGGTGAAAAACATATACAACATCTACTAGTATATATATAAATATATATATAACATTCATCCCAGGCTTGATATAAAGCAACATCCCAGAAGCAACACAGAATGGTGAATGATCTTGGAGCCCCGGGTTTCACTTGAGCTGCAAATGAGACCCGGCGTTCCCTGTCGTTTGGATAGCCTGTGCAATGAAAACCTAGACCCCTACGAGTGCGGAAAGTTACCCGCCAATCCCAGAAACGAGGCTGCCCCAATCAACAATGTGAATGGTCCACCCAACACTTCACGGAATCCGGTAACTTGTGCACCCCTCCGTGAGTCAACCTATACCTCCTACGAGTGCGGTAAAAAAGCCCGTCAATTCTAGAGTAAGGTCCCCTCCGCCCCGACGCCATGTGATGCGGACCCGTTGCCCTCTAGAACCCGGCTATTGGTGCACACCACCGTGGGGTAATCCTAGTACAGAAAAGAAAATAATATACAAGTGTGACATCGACCTCAACACGGTCGTGCCCCAAACAAATAATATACAAGCTGGCAGTGACGGCAGTCTACATGTCGGACGCTCGCCCCGCAATATCAAATGTATAAATGAAACTAAACTGTACTAACATTACACCATAGCTATCCACCATGACGATCCTACCACATTACAGCACAATACAGAACATCAATGTGAATTTCACGTTCGCAAACTCGCCTAAAAGAACATATAGCAATTAGATGAGTTATACCGCTCAAATGACATTACGGTGGCAGATAGTAATATATGTACTATAAACATTTAAACAGTGTTAAATTATTGACTTCGAAACACCCCGAATAGCCCCTGAACTAAACATAACATAATATCCAAAATGGGCAAAACAAGCAATACCACTACACCAATATTCCAGAGACTAGAAAACACCAAAAATTTCAAGTCCAAACTCCATAGAAAAACTAGCCTCACCCATTTTTTTGCGAATCTCGCCGGGTCAAATCCGGCAGTTTGGGCTCGTATTTATGGTGTGTTCTAGTGGTCACTCAAGTAGTCTTCTGCAGTAGCTTAAATTTTTTTTTGAAGACTTTGAAAAATTAACAGAAACTGAAATGTGCAGTGTACTGATTCGGGGTTGTTTCGGTTTCGATACTTTAACATTGTCTAAACTAGCTAGCTAAGCATTTAAGGGTTGGCTCTGATACCATGTTGGGTTACGGCAGTGCCCCGGCTATCAAACCGTGGCTAAATACAGAACGAAAAGTTTCTAAACTGGCTCTACCATTACCCGATACCAGGATCTACCCGAAACCCTATACTAGCAATATGTAGCAAGGGGTTAGATAGTTATACCGAGTTAATCCGTGTCCTTCGATCTTCAACCTTCATTCCAAGCTCCTAGTGGTCGTCTGGATCGAGTTTGGTTGCCGGTCTTCCTCCATCTACGATGATCCACCTGAGGGAACGACGCAAGCTTTAGCCACGCCAAGCGAGGCAACCGACGCTCCAAGGTTGCTAGCAATGGAGAGTGGAGGTGTAGGAATGTGTCACTATCTATTTTCTCTCATCAAAAATGCTCCATGAGCAACTCAAGAAGATGAAGAGGAGGTGAGGAAAACATGTGGCTTGAGCAACTAAGGAAATATTCTAAACCTCTTCCAAGTGAGAATGAGTGATGAAGTGAAGAGAGCCGAGTGAAGAAAATCAAAGGCATGGCAAAAATTTGGCTGCCTCCTCTCTCATGCACACAAAATATCTCCTCACAATTTTATAATAAACAATTGCAAACCATACCTGTAGCATTTTGAAAATTTAGAAATAAATAAAATTAATCAATTAAATAATAAAATGCCAATTTAAAAATTTATTAAAACAAAATAGGACATTTTCATAAGTAGGGTGTGAAACAAATTAAATTGAAATTTTAGTATGTAACATTAATCTATTACGAGGGTTTTAGTGATAAATTTAGCTTCATTTTAATAAAATGGTGTTTATACAATAACTTATGTAGTGAAGGGTCTTTTTGTAAAATTTAGGGAGAATGTGCAAACTTGAAATTTGTTGAGGGTGAAAGTGAAAAGGGGTTAGATAATAATTTAGATCAGAAATTATATCAAGATAAATCAATTTGGAGTGATAATGCATTGCCACCACCTACGTGCATGCATACTTCCTTGCACAACACTTCCTCCTTGCATGAGAGTGGCACACCCTTGTTGGTGACACCTCCTCCTACACCTCACTCTTCCCTTTACCATATATATTGTGTTCAGATCATTTTAACGGATTAAAATTCAGAAAATTTCATGTTTTAAATAAAACTAAGAACAAGCAAAGAAGTATAAAAAAAAGAGAGAAGATAAGAACTTGGCTAAGGAGTTCACCATCAAGCTAGGAACAAGGAGCTTGTGCATCTTGGAGGGAGATCTTCCAGCAATCCTTTGTAGGTAATATCTTTAAACACTGTAGGAATTAGTTCTGTAACTGGTTTAACGTTGAAATCGAATATCGACAAAATCGTATTTTTGGTAAAACTTAGCTCTGTAGTAATCTGCTATTATTCAGAGTAAAACCAACTTAACCAAACAATGCTTAAATATTGTATGTTGGACCTAGAACAAACCCTAGGAGTACGAACCAAGGAGCTCGGAATTTGGCCGGCGAGATATATGAGAATTCCGGCGTCGCCGGATTTATGGTAGGCTTTGGAGTTTTGGGTAGGTCTCTGTATAGGTGTTAGGATATTTTGGTATTGTTTAAATAAGTTAATTTAACTTTATATAAAATCTGGAAACAAATATCTGAAAAAGGGTTAAAACGTTTAAAATACGACACGGGTAAATCGTAACGCGTTCTGTTTTCTGTTACGAAATCACGTCTGGTTAAATTCCAGTTAATTTGAGTATTAGATAGTTTGAAATAGTCGTATGCAATATAATTAGTACGTAAGAACTTGTGTTTTTATATTCACCGTATCAGAGTTAGCCATTTCCTTATACAAGTTAATTTCGATGTTAGATTCAAATACGGGAACTTCGGAGGCCGCAAGGAAAGGAAAAGGATTATCGATTTCTGAGTAGTTTACGACATATTCCGGTGAGTAGACTAAACATCTACCGGAGGATTTTGTATAGATGGCGTGATACGCCCGTAGTTTAGTTTAAATAAAATAAGCTTTGTATGTTAAGTTGATCATATGCATCCATATATATATAAATATACATCACCATGTTAATAGTTGTTAGTCCACTGTACAATTATCGACGAGTTATGCTGCACATGCACTTATATACATGTTACACTACACCTCGTCGATATTAACATGTCACTTTTACACGTAGTATTTATATTGTTAAATATGATTACTATCATACCTTAAAACATCAATGACAGTAACTTGCATCAATGACATCAGGTTTAGTATTCGAGTATTCTAAGTGGATATAAGAGGCAATTATATTATTGAGGATTTATGATTTTGAGTTTTCCTTTACTTTTGTTTAAATTCAGAAATTCTTCATGTTGATATAAGATGTACACCATGAGATGTTTTTTTATGATTTGGTTTTATTCCGGGCTGAGTGGCGGTGCTATACGGTAGAGGATTTTTACGTTATCCAGACTGAGTTTGGGAGCTATACAGTTGGATACATGGTGGACCCGGTTGAGTCCGAGGGGCATGAAATCCGCATTTGAGGCGGACAGCCTAGCGAGGATACTCGATATCAGAGATTGTTGTGAAACACGGCGGATATCTAGATGATACCGACCGGTGTTATTGATTACAGGATCGTTCGAGCAACGATGCCGGAGGAAAACAGAAGATTTGTGTCGATGTTGGACACGGAAAGATGAACTCTATTTGAAACTAAATGATGAGATTTCAGTTCTTGAGTTATATAGTTAGTAGTACAAATTCATGATTCTACATGTTATCCTGCATCATACTCATCCTTATTGCTATTAATTATAGTTCATCATATTTACTTTACCAGCCGTTATATGTTTGTCCTATTCACTGAGTTGGCAACTCACCCCCGTTGTGGCACAGTTCTTTGCAGAAGTCGAGTGGACGGTTAGCAGCAGTGCATATTCACTTATCAGATTTTATCGCATCTTTTGCTAGGTGGGTTACATATATAGTAACCTCCCCCTTTTTGTATTGTATATTTAATCTAGAAAATCATCAGACCCAGTATTATGACTTAAAACGAGAGGTGGTTGTATGTATATTATTTGACAGATGAGATCATTTAGTTATGTTAAATGGTATTTCTTTTACTTATGTCTGAGATTCTTATTGATGTCATATAAAGTTGTATATTTATTTCCGCTGTTGACATTGTTGATCCCAACTAGGGATGCAACCAAATTAAACATTTTATACTTTCTTTTATTATTATTTCAATAGGGTGTTACGGTTAAAATCTTAAATAACTAAAAACTGTGATTTTTACTTAAAAACTAAATTTTCCGGTCACATACAAACTTTGGGTCATGACAAAGCTGGTATCGGAGCTTAGGATTAACCATACGGAATCGAGTAGTGAGTTATGGTAAGTCGACTTGAGTTCGTTACGTAGGATGACCTTTGGTTTGATGGTGTAGGTGAATTAGGATGAGTGCAGTACCGTACGTATATTCCGCGGCATATTTATGTTAGTTGTATGTATGCCCTGGAGGCCAGTATTTTACAGATGATGTATATTATATTGGATGCTTGGACATATATAGAGAGGACTTTCTTACACGACATGATAGTATGCTATCCGGTTGCTCTTTATCTTAACATGTATACTTGTCTCTTTATACTGTCTTATAGTTACATGTTGGTAAAGCCCTTAGGATGTGTACTTGACTACCTGGACTATGATACGGATCATACTAGTGGGGACATGGTAGTCCATAAGTACATCCTTCAAGGTCCCTAGTCGTGGGTATATCGAGACGGGGCATCGATATACCAGTGTAGACTAGCGTATACGCTTCTCGACCTATGAGACGGGCGATGGATGATCCCATATCCATTGGTGTTTGACATCAGAGATGGTATACGGGTGCACAGTAGAGACTGGGTACACTGGACGGACTAGCTGAGAACTCCCAGATGGTATTATACCTCACGTCAGATGGCAGTTCTCTGGTGACACTTGTGCAGGTTAGTCTGTAGACTCGAGATTGTCATAGAGTCTTGTGTGATTCCCACTGTGCTCTGATTTCCACCTTACCACGTCCATGAGGGCGTGCAAAAAGGTGGTTTTTGGGTACAGTCCCGAGTCACATGGAGGCAATGAGCGATAGGAGGGGTTTCGTCTCTCCCGGTATTAGGGGTTGATGTTGCGCTGTGATCGATTGGCCGTAACAGGGAAGTCCCTGGCCAGGGCTGATTTAGAGATTTACTGGTAAGTGTTACCAGTAGTTTCTTGACCCGTTATGAGCCTCACATCGGCACGACTTATCGATTATTGGGGTCTGACGTTTACCATCCCTAGACTTGATATGCGACATATCAGACGAGGAGACCGGACTGTACGGGAAGTGTTACTGGCAGGCTTTTACAGGAGTTGGAGAGGGCATGCTTGCTGATCTTCTGATCGCTCAATACCCGGTTAGCCGTTACGTCCAGCTAGTACCGCTGACGGCTTGTGGGTGCTTGATGTGATCATCACCTACTGCCGGCGTATTGACGAGTCTTTAGAGTCCTATACAGTGGTTTTACTGGCTCAGGCAAAACGAAATAGGAGCGCATATGTGATATGTGTGAGAACGAGAATGATGCGTGTATGTGATACCGTATTCTATTCTTGCGACTTTTTGTATCGCGAGGTTATATGTGATATAGCCGATTTATCGAATCAAGTGTTGATTCGATAAGTCGATACAATGGATGTTAGTCGGTTATATAAGATATGACCGGATTATTAAGTCAAGTGTTGATTTAATAATTTATTGTATAATTGTATATTTGATATACTAGTTTACATTAACAAACACTTGTTCACTTTAGGTTTTTTCTCACATGTACACAACTTTGATATATATGTGATATATATTAAAATTGTGTTTTCCTTTTGTATCATGGTTGATGATACACAAGACTTGGGTGTATGAGACTTACGCCATGCTATCTATTATGTTGGGTTTTTATATTTTAAGTAATTACAAAATTAGTGGAGGATTAGCACAATGCATGAAGCTTGTGAAAGCTTGTGGATGCATTGACTAATTCCACTAAATTTGTTTTTACTATGGATATTTCTTAACCCAACCATATGTATTAGCCATGGTTATGTCTCTACATGAGTTAGTATATGATACTCACTCACCATGGTTAGCTTTCTCACTTGATCATTATCCTCATCTCTTTCTTTTGTTCATCTTCTTCTTCATTTGTGAAAAAGAAAAAGCTTGCTAGGGTTTGATCCAAAGTGATAAAGATTGTGAGAAATAAAATTCTAAAGAGAACCCACTTCCTATTTCTCCATCCTCTACTAGACTAGCACTTTAGTTTAGGGTGTTTGTTTCACTAATTCTCAAGTTAGTGAAGTAGAAGCTTGAGTTGGCATACCCTCGACGTAGATCATCTTCGGCCTCGAAGACTTCCAGCAAGGACGCATCTTTCGCCTCGTGAAGCCATGCAAGGGTCCGGGAGAACCATGATCGCAGCGAATGGACTTCAACAAGGAGCTATAGAAGTGAAGGGCCGATCTACAAAGGTTGTATTTCGTATTCACTTAGTCGTAAACGTAGTTTACAAGCATATGAAACCCTAATTTTCTAGCAACGATCTTGTTTAGGGTTATTCAGCACGGCTAAAATTTTAAACGGGCATGGTTGATGCATTGTAGAACCTTATTAGTGTTCTTAGTAACCCTACAGTGGTATCAGAGCATTGCTAGAGCATTAGGCAATGTGTTAACGAAGTTAAAACTCCGAACGAACCCGAATATGTCAAAATGAACCCCTCTCTGTACATTTTTTAAAATCTGTGGTTTTTCAGAATTTAAAATGCTCAAAAAAATCAGCAGGGAATTCTAAGGGTTACCATGAAAAACGAGCTCCCAAATCCCCCACGTGGCCGCTGAACCGCGGCACTAAGCCACATGTGGCGGCGATTCCGCGGCAGGAAAATGGTTTTGGGGACGGTTCTTTATGTTGTAACATCCGTAGATATTCATTATATTTTCTGGGTATTTTGTTTTCTGACTCAAGTGTTGAGTATTTTGGGGTTTATTTTGTAATCGTCGATTCGATCGGAGAATTTAATTTTGTTTTGTTATTCCGGATAATTTAGAAAGTATTAAAATGTTCGAACGGATATCATTAACTCTATTTTTCCCGGCACGAAAAACATTCAAGTGTTGAATTTTTCTCGTGTTTAAATCTTTCGGAAATACGTGCATGTGACGCGATGGACCCCTAGAAGACAACAAACCTTAACTCGATTATGTGACCGTCTTGAACTGCCTTTTGAACCTTAGTGTTTGGGGCAGTACGGCGTGCCACATGTGAGGCGTTGGCTTGACCCTTCTACGGCTGGACCGTTGCTACTGCGATGTATTCTGGAATTTTTTGAACTCCGCTCAAGTGTTCAGCTATTTAGGAAATCTTGGGTATTTGATTATTCGATCGGAAAGTTTAATACTGTCTATTTATCTGGAATGTTATACAATATGTGGAATTCACACAGTTAGGCATGAAATGCAAAATATGTGATATTTCGGATTTACGATGTCTAAAGAGATTGTGGATTCCAAATGTTGTAGTTTTACACTTTCTTTTCTGCGACCGTAAGTGTAATATGTGATATCGCCGGTTTCGTTGCTATATGTCAACGACAATTGGGATGCGCATATTTACTTACGTTGATGACATGTGATGTTATGTGTTGCTGGATATGTTATATTGGATCGTCGCGTTCTGAATAGGCGGGGGGTTTTATGTGAGATGAAAGTTTTTATTTTCGTTCATGTAAAATAAAATGTATGTAATATTCTTTTATTGGGGCACTTCCGGGATGAGGTTGATGTCACCTTTTGTATATTATTTACGTTTCCGTACTAGGATAGACCCAAGGAGGAGAGCACAAGTAACCGGGTTCTGGAGTCCAGTGGGAGACCAACTCGAGGAGTCGAGTCCGGGTCTCCTAACTCTAGAATTGGTAGGGTTGCTTGCCGCTCTCGTAGGGGTCTAGGGGTGTGGGTTTGGCTATTCATCGCGACCGTGGAATCCGTGTTTTATAGAGGCTCAAAATAAAACACGGACATCCTAGTATATCCAATGTTTCATATGTTTCTTCTGCTGCGATATCTGTGATGTGATCATTTGATGTGCTGTGATAAATACTGTATATAGTATATATGATATATTATATAGGCGTTACTTATGTTTTACACCCGCGCTAGCCCTGCCCCGCTCTGTCGTTAGTTACCAAACCTAACGGTGCACGAGGGGACATCGAGGCGAATGCGGATGGCATAAGTGTACGTCGTATTTATCTGTGATGTTTAGGTGACTTAAATGATGGGACTTCATTAATGTGATTAATGAAAGAAAAGAAACCTAAAGGATGTTGTAGAATCAAATTTTTCAAAAAGGTTAGCTACAGTTTTGCTTTGCATAGCGATATATACGATATATCCCGCACCTTATTCGATGAGGAAAGGGCCGAGATCCCTTCACCGGGAGTGACCTCTTTAGAAAAACAGGCAGATGCTACAACACTCGGTTTGTTTTTGATTGCTTCTGGAGTTTTGCTTTGCATAGAGATGTATATGATATTTCCTGCACCTTATTCCATAAGGAAAGAGCCGAGATCCTTTCACCGGTAGTGACCTCTTTAGCAAAACTAATAGAAGCCTCAAAATCACACCATTTCAAAATTCACATGATTCTACAACGATATCAAGTTCATTACGCAATAGGTTTTCGGAAAAACCTGTCGTAGCCCTCCGTAATTTCAGAAAAGTCCTACTTAGTATTCGTGCTACGTTTGTTGACCTCCGTCAAGGCGTAGTGTGCGGTAGCTAACTAGTATTTATCTGCTTATTCATATGATGCAGATTGGATTAGGGTAGTCGTACGACCTTGTTGACCTCCGTCAAGGGTCGTGCGGGTGGGTTTGATTCAATCAAGAAATGACGGGTTGAACTTGACTTGCACCCTATGGTTTGTTGACCTCCGTCAAGGTCATGGGATGCTTGGGACGAAATATTATCGGGAATTTCAAGTGTTGAGATTTGCAATGAGATTGCAAACCTTCTATGAGATAGTTGGATCCCGATACCCACTGCGAGTAATTGTTACTTCTGGGAGAGTTTTACACAGGACAATTAGCCGATCAAGTAGGAGTCTAGAAAGGTGTCAACGGGGTTACGCCTCTGGAAAAACGAGGTTTACTTTAATTAGGTCCGTACGAAAGCACGGGGAACCTCCCTCAAAGTACCGACACTGGCCTGGCTGAAAGATTGGCGAAGTTGTAGGGTGTAATTAATCCCGGCTAGTCTTTCCTTTTAGGGTTTGAAGGAAGATTTGATAAAAACAGTGGGAGCCATCCTGATTAGATAAAATAATAACCAATCTGATCTTTCAAGAGCATACGCTAAATAGTTTTCTTCTCTCTCTCTCCAGGTAGCGACCATATCATGCCTTAATCAAGATAATAATATGGATGTTTTGACCGAACCCGCATGTTGTACTGTGCTTGGGAACGTTAGTTCCGTTCTTTCTTATAAAAGTTATAAGACTGAATAGGATATAGGGGAATACCCGGATTCCCATGCCACCCAAATGAAGAAAGTACATGTTGATGCATTTTCTTCGGGTGTGTTCGTTACAGAGAACTATTTCTCCATTTTCTCTACGTCCTGGGTATTAGATAACGGGTCAGGATCCCATATATGTAATCAGTTACATGGGCTTAGGAAAGGTAGAGAACTTGGAGAAGGTGATAAAGACATAAGGGTTGGAAATGGTGCAATTGTTGCAGCTAAAACCGTCGGGGAATATCACCTTGTATTGCCAAATGGTAATACATTGATTCTAAACGAATGCTATTACATGCTGAACCTGATATTCAACATTATATCGGTTTCTTTGTTAAGTAAAGAGGGATATAATTTTTGTAGGGTTGCTAGGCACGCGCACAAGGGTCTACGAGGCATCAACCATGCCCGATTTGAAATTTAGCCGTGCCGAACAACCCCAATACGGAACTTTAAACTAGAGATTAGGCGAAAACAAGCATGCTAAACATTTTAACACTAAGTGAGAGGGATTACAACCTTTGTAGATCCGGTCCTTCACTTCATATGCTCCGTGTTGTGGTCCCTTCGCTGCGATCATCGGGTTCCGGACTCTCGAGAGGTTCCACGAAGAGAAAGACGCGACCTTTGCTTCCGATCTTCGATACTAAGATGATCTACCTTGAAGTTTCTTTAACACAAGCTAACACTCATGAAATGATGTGAACACCCTCATCTAAATGGCAAGGGAAGATGAGGATGATGAAGTAGGAATTTTGCTCTCTTTATTTATCTTTTTCTCATATTTATTCATCACCTTTGAAAAATCAAGCAAGCTTTTCATGAAAGAAAAATGAAGAAGAAGATGAACAATGTTGTTAATCCTTTTGTGATGAATAGGAAATGAAATAATATGATAGATAATGCAACCATGGTCAAGCTAACTCTTGTAGAGAATTAACTAGGGTTAGGGTTTGGGTTTGGTTAAAGCATGAGTCACTTGCAAATATCTTTATCATGACAAAAAGAAAAGCTTCTAGAATCAACTAGAAGGTTTAACCCTAATCCAAACCCTAATCATGTTTAAACTCCACTAAACAAGTTGCATTAGTTATCATATCATGTTACAATATTATATATCACCTATATAATATTTATCGTAATAAAATAATACATTTAACATATATCGCATATATATCAATGTATTACCCGAGTGAGAAAAAGAATCTTTTAGTGAGCTTATATTAGTTAATGTCATTTAATATATCATATATATTATTATACATTAAATTATCGAATCAACACTTGATCCGACAATCCGGCTATATCGCATATAACCGACTAATATTTATCCGTACCGATTCATCGAATCAACACTTGATCCGACGACCCGGCTGATATCAAATATCGCGAGAATATAATACGGTATCTCATATCGTATTATCCTCGGTCCCGCACATATCACATATGTGCTCCTACTCCGTTTTGCCTGAGTCAAGAAACCTCTGTGTAGGACTCTAAAGAATCGTCAATACGCCGGCAGTAGGTGATGATCATATCAAACAACCACAAGCTGCAAGCGGTCAGCTAAACGTAACAGCTACCCAGGTATTGAGCGCTCAGAAGATCAACAAGCAAGCCTGTAACTTCTCCTGTGAATCCAAACAGTAACACTCCCGTACAGTCCGGTCTCGTCGTCTGATATGTCGCATATCTCGCCTAGGGGTGGTAAACGTCAGACCCAAGTAGCTTGATAAGTCGTGTCGATATGAGGTCTATAACAGTTCGAGAAACTACTGATAACACTTACCAGTAAATCTCAGCAACCCTGGCCAGGGATTTCCGGTTATAGCCAATCGAACACAGCACAACATCAACTCCCTATACCGGGAGAGACGAATCCCCTCCTATCGCTCATTGCCTCCATGTGATTCGGGACTGTACCCAAAAGCCACCTTTTTGCACGCCCTCTTGGACGTGGTATGATGGAAATCAAAGCACAGTGGGAATCACACAAGACTCTATGACGATCTCGGGTCAACAGACTACTCTGTACCAGTGTCACTGGAGAACTGCCATCTGACGTATGGTATAATACCATCTGGGAGTTCTCGGCGAGTCCGTCCAGTGTACCCAGTCTCCACTGAGCACCCGTACACCATCCTTGATGTCAAACACCGATGGATATGGGATCATCCATCGCCCATCATATGGGTCAAGATGCGTATACGCTAGTCTACTCTGGTGCATCGATGCCCTGTCTTGATACACCCTCGACTAGGAACAGTTATAGGATGTACTCGTCGACTACCGTGGCCCCACTAGTATGATCTCATCATAGTCCCAGTAGTCGAGTACATATCCTAAGGGCTTTATCGACATGTAACACAGAGACAATCTGAGTAAATGTTAAGATAAAGTACAACCAGATAGCATACTATCATGTCGAGCAAGAAAGTCCTCCCTATATATGTCCAAGCATCCATTACAATATACATCGTATGTACAGTAATGGCCTCTAGGGCATACATATAACTAACAATCTCCCACTTGCACTAGGGCCATCTGTTATGGTATCGCATACCCAACAATTAGCTGCGGTTGAAGTATCTCATACTCAACCATCCCGTAAAAGTCTCTACTGGGAAAAAGGCCTTTGTGAGTGGATCCGCGCTGCGTCCTCTATGTCTACTCTCCTAACCTCGATCTCCCTGGAGATCAACCATCTCCATGATCAGGTGATACTGCCTAAGAACTATATCTGGATTTCTGATGGGACGGTAGTTCCTTGGCTAAAGCCACAACCCCATTGTCACACAATGGTAGGAACGAAATTCATCTTATGAACTTATATATATCCAGACTGCCTCTTTGGTAGCATCCTTGGTAACGATGTATCTTGCCTTTAATCGTCTAGTAAGTCACGGTATCTAACTTGGAACTCTTCCAACATACCGTCCCTCCACTGAGGGTATAGACAATGCCTGCGACTGACATTCAGTCGTCCTTATCACCCTGGAACCTTTCCAGTGATTCTCCCCAGGATCGATTGATACCATTTCACTACAACTAGTGAGTGTCCTAACATCCAATTAGATCTATCTCATAGATCCAAGAACCCAGGATATAGGAGGTATCACTTTGATCCTATATGGAGAATCCTTGTGATAAGCGGAGATTAACCGAGCGTAGCATAGGAAACTCCTTCCCTATCAAGAGTATGTCATCCACGTACTCTACGAGGATCACCACCATACTCCCTACTACCTTTTTGTATATACAAGGTTCATCTACCATTTTGATGAAGTCAAACTCTTTGACTACCACATCAAAACAGATGTTCCAACTCCGCGATGCCTGTTTTATCATATAAAACATCTTGCACACGTTTCCGCTGCCCCACTGTCTACGAAGCTTTCTGGCTGTGTACTTATAGACGCTCTTTTCTAAAACATCATTTAGAAAAGCAGTCATGACACCCAACCACCAGATATCGTAGTCATGGTATGTAGCCGTGGCAAGTAGGATCTGGATGGACTTAAGCATAGATCCTTAGAAAAGGTTTCAACATAATCTATACCTGGTCTATGATGCAAACCTTTAACAAGTCTAGCTTTGAAAGTCTCAACTTTTCCATGTACACCAAGTAATCTTCTCAAGATATACTTGCTCCTGATGGGGATTTAACCCTTCAGATAAAGCAACCAAAGTCCATACTTTGTTGGTGTATAAGGATTCCATCTCAGATCGATAAGCACCCAGCCATTCTTACAGAGTCCCACTCCTGATGGCCAGCTCGAAACTAGTTGGGTCATCATCTCATGATGCAATCCTCGCTCCCACTGTCATAGAGAAACCGAAGTATCTCTCAGGTGGGTGAGGAACCCTACTAGATCGGCGGAGAGGCTGAGGTTCGTTGGAAACTATTGAATCCTTTGGTTCTACCAAATCATCAGCTGTTTTTGTATAGCTGGAACATTTCCAGTTCTACATAACAGACATTGCCTTGAGCTTGTCCGGATTTTGCTTTTAGACATAAGACGGACAACCCCAAATCTTAACAAACTTAAGATATAGGCTCTTCCCTTTCCATATCACATATGAAGTGGTAGGCAACTGATTTGATTTGAACCCTTTTCAATAGCTATGCAGCTTCTCAAGTGCATAACTCCCCAAAAGGAAATAGGAAACTCAGTAGTACTCATCATAGAGCATACCATATCAAATAGGGTGCTATTGCTCCGCCCCGATATACCATTATGCTATGGTGTATACGGAGGAGTAATGCTGAGAGAGAATCTCATTCTCCTTTAGAATAGTCCAGGAATTCCGTGCTCAAGTATTCTCCTCCTTGATCTCATCAAAGGACATAATACTTATACCCGTATTTTGGTTCTCTACTTCTAACTTATATTCTGTGAATGTCTCAAAAGCTTCGGACTTGTGTTTCAGCAGGAACATATGTCTGAATCTTGAGAGATTATCAGAGAATGTAATGAAGTAAAAAGAACCGGTCTTGGCATGTGTAGACAGGGGACCTTTCATACATCAACATGTATCAATCCCAAAAGTTCACTAACTCTTTCTTTGTTTCCAACAAACAGAGCTGTGATCATCTTATCTTTGTGACATGACCGGCAAGTTTCACAAGATGTAAATTCAAACTAATTTAAATATGCATCTATATGTAACTTCAGCCAGTCGGGTCGCATTGATATGACCTAGTCTACAATGCCTCAAGAAGGATCCGTTCATTTCTGAACTCTTCCTCTTGTGTGTGTTCCGTATACTAAGAACTGTAATTTGATTTAGAACGTCAATGCTTTTAGATAACGTGCCTGAACCGATCAACTCTTGATATAGGAAATGTTCAAAACATTATCCAACAATACAAAATTATATCCTTTCTTTACTAATAAAGAGACTGATATGATTTTGTATATCAGGTTTGGTATCTAATAACATTTGTTCAGAATCAATGTATTCTGGTAATACAGGGTGATAGTGACCAACAGACTTGGCTGCAACACTTGCACCGTTTTCTGTCTCATGAAACTTATCACCCGTTCTCAGTTCTCTACCTATCTGTAGCCCATGTAACAGATTACATATGCGGGATCCTGATCCGGTATCACATACCCAAGACGTAAAGGATACTGAGAAACAGTTCTCTGTAATGAACACACCCGAAGATGATGCATCAACATGCACTTTCTTCGTTTAGGCGGCACGGGAAATCTGGTATTCCCCAATTTCCTGCTCTGTCTTATAACAATTATAAGTTGGAGCGGGAACAACGTTCCCCAGCTCAGTATAACAAGCGGGTTCGGTCAATATATCCGTTTTATTATCTTGATTACGGCGTGATATGGTCGCTATCTGGAGAGAGAGAGAAGAAAACACTCAGCGTATGCTCTTGCAAGATTAGATTGGTTATCTAATATATCTAATCAGGATGTCTCCCACTGTTTTAGTCAAATCTTCCTTCAAACCCTAAAAGGAAAGACTAGCCGGGATTAATTACACGCTACAAGTTCGCCAATCTTTCAGCCAGGCCAGTGTCGGTACTTTGAGGGAGGTCCCCCGTGCTTTCGCACGAACCTAATTAAAGTAAACCTCGTTTTCCCAGAGGCGTAACCCCGTTGACACCTTTCTAGACACCTACTTGATCGGCTAATTGTAATGTGTAAAACTCTCCCAGGAGTAACTCTTACTCGCAGCGGGTATCGGGATCCAACTATCTCATAGAAGGTATGCAATCTCATTGCAAATTTCAACACTTGAAATTCCCAATAATATTTTGCCCCTAGCGTCCTATGACCTTGACGGAGGCCAACAAACCATAGGCTACTAGTCAAGTTCAGCCCGTCATTTTCTGATTGAATTAAACCCACCCGCACGACCCTTGACGGAGGTCAACAAGGCCGCACGACTACCCTAATCCAATCTGCATCATATGCATAAGCAGATAAATACTAGTCAGCTACCGCACACTACGCCTTGACGGAGGCCAACAAACGTAGCACGAATACTAAGTAGGACTTATCTGAAATGACGGAGGGCTACGACAGGTTTTTCAAAAAACCCTTTGCGTAATGAACTTGATATCGTTGTAGAATCGAGTGATTTTAAATGGAGTGTTTTTTAGGCTTTTCTAGTTTTGCTAAAGGAGTCACTCCCGGTGAAGGGATCGTCGGTCCTTTCCTCGTCGAATGAGGTGCAGGATATATCATATATATCACTGTGCAAAGCAAGAACTGTAGCTACCAGTTTTTATAAACAAGTTTCTACAACATCTTAGGTTTCTTTTAGTTCATTAATCTCATTAATGAAGTCCCATTTTAATATGCTTTATAAGCATCTCTTTTGAAACGAAATCTGCAATATAACATATATCTCAAATATATAATATAAACATTCGTCTCAGGCAGTAATATGATCTCATCACAGAACATTGCATCAGAAGAACATATATGAAATATTGGATATACTAGGACGTCCGTGTTTTCAATACGAGCCTGTATAAAACACGGATTCCACGGTCGCGATGAATAGCCAAACCCACATCCCTAGACCCCTACGAGAGCGGCAAGTAACACTGCCAATCCTAGGGTTAGGAGACCCGGTCTCGACTCCTCGAGATGGTCTCCCACTGGACCCTAGAACCCGGTTACTTGTGCTCCCCGCCTTGGGTCTACCTAATGTGGAAAAGTAAATAATATACAACGGTGACATCTTCCGCTACCTGGAAGTGCCCCAATAAAAGAATATTACATACAAATGAATTTTACATGAATGAAAAAGAAAAAACTCTCATCTCACATAAAACCCCCGGCTATTCAAACGCGACGATCCAATACAACATATCACAGCAACACATAATATCTCATATCATCAACGTAAGCAAGTATGCGTATCCCGATTGTCGTTGATGTATAGCAACGAAGCCGGCGATACACCACATACTCCGCTTACGGTCACAGAAAAGAAAGTGTAAAACTACAACAGTTGGAATCCGCAACCTCCTTAGACATCGCATGCCTAACCAAATGAATTCCTTAGACATCACATGCCTAACAATTATAAACCCCGCATTTTATTCTCATTATCGAAAACTCTTTTCAATATCAAGTCGGGCAATTCAACAAGATTCCTGACGTCCTGATCGAATGCTCGTCGCAAACTTTAGTAGACGGCCGCACCCCCGATACCGTCGACGAAGTGCACCAAGGCGGAACACCGCTATCGGGAGCACCCGAACGGATGCTTTCGGCGACGGGGTTCTCCTACAGTCACTTGGTCGGGGCTATGGAGTGAGGCTGTCTATTAAGTTTACCCGGTGAGTATCCGCGTACACTACGTGATTGCGACGGATTTTTGATCACATCAAAATTCCGTGGCAACCGATCATCTGAGACTAAACTGCTATGTTTATAATATTCAAATTAGTTATCTCATAACTACCTGTGAATTCCAATTATTGTATCACATTCCAGATAAATAGACAAAGTTAAACTTTCCGATCGAATAGTCAAACACCCAAGATTTCCCCAATATATCTCAACACTTGAAATCAGTTTAAAAACATCCATCATATGCCACAGTACCAATGGTCCAGCCGTAGAAGGGTCAAGCCAACGCCTCACATGTGGCACGCCGTACTGCCCCAAACCCTAAGGTTCAAAAGGCAGTTCAAGACGGTCACATAATCGAGTTAAGGTTTCTTGTCTTCTAGAGGGTCCATCGCGTTACTTGCACGACTTAGAACATTCTTAAAAACGAGAAAAAATCCAACTTTTGAAAAATTTTCCGACATGGGAAAAAGTGAGTTATTGATATCCGTTCGAACTTTTTAACAGTTTCTAAAAGTTATCCGGACAAACTAAACAAAGTTATAATATCCGATCGAATCTTTAAGTCCCCAATACAACCCAGATTATTCAACAGTTGAATAGATATCAAAAATTCCCAGAGAACTCTGCACCAGAAAATAGGAATTACTGCGCAAAAATCAATGCAACAGGAGGCCGTACGACCGCGGAACCGCCGCACATGCCAGGCTCGTGCCGCGGTTCCGCGGTGGAATAATCGAATTAGGCCCCCGTATTTCACAGTAATTCATATTAGACCCTGCTTAATTTTCTGCATATTTTTAATATGGAAAAATCACAGTTTTGAAAAAATTTCCAGAAAGTGGGTTTTATCGGGTTTTCCGGGTTCGATCGGACTTTAAACTTCGTCTAGACTTCGCCTAAAGCTCTAGCTTGGCTCTGATACCACTGTAGGGTTGCTAGGCACGCGCACAAGGGTCTACGAGGCATCAACCATGCCCGATTTAAAATTTAGCCGTGCCGAACAACCCGAATACGGAACTTTAAACTAGAGATTAGGCGAAAACAAGCATGCTAAACATTTTAACACTAAGTGAGAGGGATTACAACCTTTGTAGATCCGGTCCTTCACTTCATATGCTCCGTGTTGTGGTCCCTTCGCTGCGATCATCGGGTTCCGGACTCTCGAGAGGTTCCACGAAGAGAAAGACGCAACCTTTGCTTCCGATCTTCGATACTAAGATGATCTACCTTGAAGTTTCTTTAACACAAGCTAACACTCATGAAATGATGTGAACACCCTCATCTAAATGGCAAGGGAAGATGAGGATGATGAAGTAGGAATTTTGCTCTCTTTATTTATCTTTTTCTCATATTTATTCATCACCTTTGAAAAATCAAGCAAGCTTTTCATGAAAGAAAAATGAAGAAGAAGATGAACAATGTTGTTAATCCTTTTGTGATGAATAGGAAATGAAATAATATGATAGATAATGCAACCATGGTCAAGCTAACTCTTGTAGAGAATTAACTAGGGTTAGGGTTTGGGTTTGGTTAAAGCATGAGTCACTTGCAAATATCTTTATCATGACAAAAAGAAAAGCTTCTAGAATCAACTAGAAGGTTTAACCCTAATCCAAACCCTAATCATGTTTAAACTCCACTAAACAAGTTGCATTAGTTATTATATCATGTTACAATATTATATATCACATATATAATATTTATCGTAATAAAATAATACATTTAACATATATCGCATATATATCAATGTATTACCCGAGTGAGAAAAAGAATCTTTTAGTGAGCTTATATTAGTTAATGTCATTTAATATATCATATATATTATTATACATTAAATTATCGAATCAACACTTGATCCGACAATCCGGCTATATCGCATATAACCGACTAATATTTATCCGTACCGATTCATCGAATCAACACTTGATCCGACGACCCGGCTGATATCAAATATCGCGAGAATATAATACGGTATCTCATATCGTATTATCCTCGGTCCCGCACATATCACATATGTGCTCCTACTCCATTTTGCCTGAGTCAAGAAACCTCTGTGTAGGACTCTAAAGAATCGTCAATACGCCGGCAGTAGGTGATGATCATATCAAACACCCACAAGCTACAAGCGGTCAGCTAAACGTAACAGCTACCCAGGTATTGAGCGCTCAGAAGATCAACAAGCAAGCCTGTAACTTCTCCTGTGAATCCAAACAGTAACACTCCCATACAGTCCGGTCTCGTCGTCTGATATGTCGCATATCTCGCCTAGGGGTGGTAAACGTCAGACCCCAGTAGCTTGATAAGTCGTGTCGATATGAGGTCTATAACAGTTCGAGAAACTACTGATAACACTTACCAGTAAATCTCAGTAACCCTGGCCAGGGATTTCCGGTTATAGCCAATCGAACACAGCACAACATCAACTCCCTATACCGGGAGAGACGAATCCCTTCCTATCGCTCATTGCCTCCATGTGATTCGGGACTGTACCCAAAAGCCACCTTTTTGCACGCCCTCTTGGACGTGGTATGATGGAAATCAAAGCACAGTGGGAATCACACAAGACTCTATGACGATCTCGGGTCAACAGACTACTCTGTACCAGTGTCACTGGAGAACTGCCATCTGACGTATGGTATAATACCATCTGGGAGTTCTCGGCGAGTCCGTCCAGTGTACCCAGTCTCCACTGAGCACCCGTACACCATCCTTGATGTCAAACACCGATGGATATGGGATCATCCATCGCCCATCATATGGGTCAAGATGCGTATACGCTAGTCTACTCTGGTGCATCGATGCCCTGTCTCGATACACCCTCGACTAGGAACAGTTATAGGATGTACTCGTCGACTACCGTGGCCCCACTAGTATGATCTCATCATAGTCCCAGTAGTCGAGTACATATCCTAAGGGCTTTATCAACATGTAACATAGAGACAATCTGAGTACATGGTATGATAAAGTACAACCAGATAGCATACTATCATGTCGAGCAAGAAAGTCCTCCCTATATATGTCCAAGCATCCATTACAATATACATCCTATGTACAGTAATGGCCTCTAGGGCATACATATAACTAACAATTTTGTATTACAGGATGATGTTATGAACATTTTACTAAACCAAAAGTTGGTTGGATCAGGCATGTTATGCAATGGCATTTATGTTCTAAATCAATCAACTGTTCTGAGCATAACAAACACACACAAGAGGAAGAGTTTAGAAATGAACGAATCCTTCTTGTGGCATTGTAGACTGGGTCACATCAATGCGACACGACTAGCTAAGTTGCATAAGGATGGATATTTAAACCCGTTAGAATTTTCATCTAATGACACTTGCCAGTCATGTCTCAATGGAAAGATGACCAAAACTCCGTTTACGGGACACGGAGAAAGAGTTACCGAACTCTTGGGACTGATACATAGTGATGTATGCGGTCCCATGTCTACACATGCCAGGGATGGTTCTTCGTACTTCATTACATTCACTGATGATCTCTCTAGATTCGGATATGTGTTCCTGATGAAACACAAATCAGAAGCTTTTGAGAAATTTAGAGAATATAAACAAGAAGTCGAGAACCAAACCGGGAAAAGTATTAAAATCCTTCGATCTGATCGAGGAGGTGAATACTTGAGTAATGAATTCCTGGACTTCCTAAAAGAGAATGGGATTCTCTCTTAGCTAACTCCTCCATATACACCACAGCACAACGGTGTATCGGAACGGAGGAACCACACCCTATTAGATATGGTGCGCTCTATGATGAGTATGGCTGAGTTACCTATTTCCTTCTGGGGATATGCACTGGAGACAGCAGCATACCTACTGAATAAGGTTCCTACCAAATCTGTGCCTACCACCCCATATGAGATATAGGAGGGGAAGAGACCATATCTTAATTTTATTAAGATATGGGGTTGCCCGGCCTATATCAAAAGACAAAAACCGGAAAAACTCAAGGCAAGGTCTGTTTTGTGTAAGTTTGTTGGATATCCCAAGAATTCGCGAGGGTATATCTTCTACCAAAGTGAGGAACAAAGGGTGTTTGCTGCTCAACACGCCACCTTTTTAGAAAAGGAATTTCTAGCAAAAGAGATTAGTGGCTCTGAGGTAGAACTGGAACAAGTTCCAGCTGTACAAACCACAACAGAAGATTTGGTAAAACCAGAAGATTCGGTATTTCCCGATGAACCCCGGCCACTCCGCCGATCTAGTAGGGTTCCTCACCCACTTGAGAGATACTACGGTTTTCTCATGGATGGTGGGAGCGAGGATTGCATCATGGTTGATGATGACCCAACTAGCTTCGAGCAGGCCATCACGAGTGGGGACTCAGTGAAATGGCTGGATGCAATGCGGTCCGAGATGGAATCCATGTACACCAACAAAGTATGGACTTTGAAAGATGCTCCTAAAGGGGTAAAACCCATTTGGAGCAAGTGGATCTTCAAGAAAAAACTTGGTGTAGATGGGAAAGTGGAGACTTTCAATGCTAGACTTGTTGCAAAGGGTTTTCGTCAAAGACCAGGTGTGGACTATGACGAAACCTTTTCTCCAGTGGCTATGCTTAAATCCATCCGGATCATGCTTGCCATCGCTGCATATCATGACTACGAAATCTGGCAAATGGATGTTAAGACCGCCTTTTTAAACAGTGATTTAGAAGAGTGTGTGTACATGACTCAGCCAGAGGGCTTCGTAGATAGTGGGAGCAGCGGGAAGGTGTGCAAGCTGCTTAAATCAATTTATGTATTAAAGAAAGAATCGCGGAGTTGGAACATCTGCTTTTACGTCGTTATCAAAGAGTTTGATTTCGTCAAAAACGTAGATGAACCTTGTATCTATAAGAAGGTGGCAGAGAGAAAGGTTGTCTTCCTCGTATTGTACGTGGATGACATACTCTTGATAGGAAATGACATTTCTATGCTGCAATCGGTCAAGTTATTCTTATCACAAAGATTCTCAATGAAAGATCTAGGTGATGCCTCCTGCATACTGGGAATTATGATCTATAGAGATAGATCTAAAAGGATATTGGGATTGTCCCAATCCAGATACATTGACACCATACTAAAGAGGTTTAGTATGTAAGAGTCCAAACGTGGGTTTTTACCCACGATCTCAGGGCTCACTCTCTCCAAAGAGATGTCTCCCAAGACTGATTTGGAGAGAGCTCGCATGCAAGGGATAACCTATGCTTCGGCTGTAGGCTCTATCATATACACGATGCTATGTACTAGACCCGATGTAGAATACTCACTAAGTGTAGTGAGTAGGTATCTAGCTGATCCTGGAGAGAGTCACTGGATAGCTGTGAAGAGCATTCTCAAGTACTTACGAAGGACTAAAGAGATGCTCTTGGTGTATGGTAACGGAGAACTCCAAGTGGAGTCCTTTACCGATTCGAGCTTCCAGAGTGATAAGGACGACTCTAAGTCGCAGTCGGGAGATTTGTCTTTACCCTTTACGGAGGGGCGGTTAGCTGGAAGAGTTCCAAGCAGGAAACCGTGGCAGACTCGACGATGGAGGCTGAATAAATCGCTGCCAATGATGCTGCCAAAGAGGTTGTCTGGATCAAGAAGTTCATTACTGAACTTGGAGTGGTTCCATCAGTTGAGCATCAAATACCTTTGTATTGCGATAACAATGGAGCGGTGGCTTTGGAAAAGGAACCCAGGTCCCATCAGCGATCCAGGCATATTCTGAGGCGGTATCACCTGATCCGGGAGATAGTTGATCGCCGGGAGATCGAGGTCAGGAGGGTTGACATGAAGAACAACACAGCGGATCCACTCACGATGGTCATTCCCAAGATACAGTTTGAGAGACTCTTCGGGATGCTAGGTATGCGATACTATAGCAGCTGGCCTTAGTGTAAGTGGGAGTTTGTTAGTTGTATGTATGCCCTAGAGGCCAGTATTGTACAGATGATGTATATTATATTGGATGCTTGGACATATATAGAGAGGACTTTCTTGCTCGACATGATAGTATGCTATCTGGTTGCTCTTTATCTTAACATGTATACTTGTCTCTTTATACTGTCTTATAGTTACATGTTGGTAAAGCCCTTAGGATGTGTACTTGATTACCTAGACTATGATGAGGATCTTACTAGTGGGGACATGGTAATCCATAAGTACATCCTTCAAGGTCCCTAGTCGTGGGTGTATCGAGACGGGGCATCGATATACCAGTGTAGACTAGCGTATACGCTTCTCGACCCATGAGATGGGCGATGGATGATCCCATATCTATTGGTGTTTGACATCAGAGATGGTATACGGGTGCACAGTGGAGACTGGGTACACTGGACGGACTCGTCGAGAACTCCCAGATGGTATTATACCTTACGTCAGATGGCTGTTCTCTGGTGATACTTGTGCAGGTTAGTCTGTAGACCCGAGATCGTCATAGAGTCTTGTGTGATTCCCACTGTGCTTTGATTTTCACCTTACCACGTCCATGAGGGCGTGCAAAACAGTGGTTTTTGGGTACAGTCCCGAGTCACATGGAGGCAATGAGCGATAGGATGGGTTTCGTCTCTCCCGGTATTAGGGGTTGATGTTGCGCTGTGCTCGATTGGCCGTAACAGGGAAGTCCCTGGCCTGGGATGATTTAGATATTTACTGGTAAGTGTTACTAGTAGTTTCTCGACCTGTTATGAGCCTCACATTGGCACGACTTATCGAGTATTGGGGTCTGATGTTTACCACCCCTAGACTTGATATGCGACATATCAGACGAGGAGACCGGACTGTACGTGAAGTGTTACCGGCAGGCTTTTACAGGAGTTGGAGCGAGATTGCTTGCTGATCTTCTGATCGCTTAATACCCGGGTAGCCGTTACGCCCAGCTAGTATCGCTGACGGCTTGTGGGTTCTTGATGTGATCATCACCTACTGCCGGCGTATTGACGAGTCTTTAGAGTCCTACACTGAGGTTTTACTGGCTCAGGCAAAACGAAATAGGAGCGCATATGTGATATGTGCGAGACCGAGAATGATGCGTGTATGTGATACCGTATTCTATTCTCGCGACTTTTTGTATCGCGGGGTTATATGTGATATAGCCGAATTATCGAATCAAGTGTTGATTCGATAAGTCGATACAATGGATGTTAGTCGGTTATATGAGTTATGACCGGATTATTAAGTCAAGTGTTGATTTAATAATTTATTGTATAATTGTATATTTGATATACCAGTTTACATTAACTAACACTTGTTCACTTTAGGTTTTTTCTCACATGTACACAACTTTGATTATATGTGATATATATTGAAATTGTGTTCTCCTTTTGTATCATGGTTGATGATACACAATACTTGGGTGTATGAGACTTATACCATGCTATCTATTATGTTGGGTTTTTATATTTTAAGTAATTACAAAATTAGTGGAGGATTAGCATAATGCATGAAGCTTGTGGAAGCTTGTTGATGCATTGACTAATTCCACTAAATTTTTTTTTACTATGGATATTTCTTAACCCAACCATAAGTATTAGCCATGGTTATGTCTCTACATGAGTTAGTATATGATACTCACTCACCATGGTTAGCTTTCTCACTTGATCATTATCCTCATCTCTTTCTTTTGTTCATCTTCTTCTTCATTTGTGAAAAAGAAAAAGCTTGCTAGGGTTTGATCCAAAGTGATAAAGATTGTGAGAAATAAAATTCTAAAGAGAACCCACTTCCTATTTCTCCATCCTCAACTAGACTAGCACTTTAGTTTAGGGTGTTTGCATCACTAATTCTCAAGTTAGTGAAGTAGAAGCTTGAGTTGGCATCCCTTCGACGTAGATCATCTTCGGCCTCGAAGACTTCAAGCAAGGACGCGTCTTTCGCCTCGTGAAGCCATGCAAGGGTTCGGGAGAACCACGATCGCAGCGAAGGGACTTCAACAAGGAGCTATAGAAGTGAAGGACCGATCTACAATGGTTGTATTTCGTATTCACTTAGTCGTAAACGTAGTTTTCTAGCATATGAAACACTAATTTTCTAGCAACGATCTTGTTTAGGGTTATTCGGCAGGGCTAAAATTTTAAACGGGCATGGTTGATGCATTGTAGAACCTTATTAGAGTGCCTAGTAACCCTACAATTTACGTTACAATACTCAGCCTAGCTAGCCTTAGGATGTATATCTTGATCTATTCTTCCTTTGACTCTCTGATATTGATTATCCCTATTTTTAAGCCTTATCAACTCTCGTTTCTTGTTCCAGTTTCTATGGTTACGCGGGCTAGGCGTGCCGCCGCTAGGGACGCAGTTAGGGCGAATCCCCCTGTGACTGCGACTAACGCACCAGACGTTTCGGCGGTGGATGAGCATGTTGATGTAGGGTTGCTAGGCATGCTCACAAGGTTCTACGAGGCATCAACTATGCCCGATTTAAAAATTAGCCGTGCTGAACAACCCGTAACAAGTTCTTTAGACAAGAGTTTAGGTGAAATCAAGCATGTTAAACTCTTTTAACACTAAGTGAGAGGGATCACAACCTTTGTAGATCCGGTCCTTCACTTCTTAAGCTCCGTGTAGATGTCCCCATCGCAGCGATCGTGAACTCCAGACTCTAGAGAAGCTTCACAAGAAGAACGAACGTGCTTGCTTCGATGACTTCGAGGACGAAGATGATCTACGTCGGGGAGACACTAACTCAAGCTATTCCTTCTCTAGGTCATGAACTTTGTGAAGAGAACACACTCTACTACATGGCAAGTGGTAGAGGATGAAGAAGTAGGAAGTTGGCTCACTTTAGAATTGATTTTCTCACACTTTTTCTCATGGCACCATTGGAGCTAGTAAGCTTTTCATGGAGCTTGATGAAGAAGAAGATGAAGAAAGAATAATAATATCATATGAATTATTATTCTTTCAATAATGTAACCATGGGTGAGTTAATATATCATGCTTAACTCATGTAGAGAATTAACCAAAGCATGAGGTTAAGGGTTGGGTTAAATAAATATCCTTAAGAATGACAAAAGAGTTGACTTTATCAATGTTTCCACAAGCTTCATGAAAGCTTGAGAACTTTGACAAAGTCTTTCTCTTTTGATATTCTTAAGATATAAACAAAACCCTGATCTTTATCCTAATCTTGGTATAAGTCTCATATACCCATCTTTGATGTATCATCAAGCATGATACAATAATATGTACATAAATATATATCACATATACACTTATGCACAATATAGTGAGAAAATAAATCATAAGTGAGCTAATACTAGTTAATGTAATGTAATATATAAAATATATAATTATACATTAAATTATTAAATCAACTCTTGATTTAATAATCCGGCTATAACCGACTAATATCATGTGTAACAACTTATCGAATCAACACTTGATCCGATAACCCGGGTATATCGCATACAACCGATCAATGTCACGAATCGTGAGAATAGAATACGGTATCTCATATCGTTTTAATCTCAGTCCCGCACATATCATATATGTGCTCCTAGTCCGTTTCGCTTGAGCCAGGAAACCCCTGTCTAGGACTCTAGAGACTCGTCAATACGCCGGCAGTAGGTGATGAACATATCAAACACCCATAAGCCGCAAGCGGTCTGCTAAACGTAACGGCCACCCGGGAATTGAGCGATCAGAAGATCAACAAGCATACCCGCTAGTACTCCTGCGAATCCAATCAGTAACACTCCCGTACAGTCGGGTCTCGTCGTCTGATATGTTGCATATCTCTCCTAGGGGTGGTAAACGTCAGACCCCGGTAGCTCGATAAGTCGTGTCGATATGAGGTCTATAACAGTTCGAGAAACTACTGATAACACTTACCAGTAAATCTCAGCAACCCTGGCCAGGGATTTCTGGTTATAGCCAATCGAACACAGCACAACATCAACTCCATATACCGGTAGAGACGAATCCCCTCCGGTCGCTCATTGCCTCCATGTGATTCGGGACTGTAACCAAAAGCCACCTTTTTGCACGCCCACTTGGACGTGGTTTGATGGAAATCAAAGCCAGTGGGAATCATACAAGACTCTATGACGATCTCGGGTCAACAGACTACTCTGTACCAGTGTCACCGGAGAACTGCCATCTGACGTGAGGTATAATACCATCTGGGAGTTCTCGGCGAGTCCGTCCAGTGTACCCAGTCTCTACTGAGCACCCGTACACCATCCTTGATGTCAAACACCGATGGATATGGGATCATCCATCGCCCATCATATGGGTCAAGATGGGTATACGCTAGTCTACTCTGGTGTATCGATGCCCAGTCTCGATAAACCCTCGATTAGGAACAGTTATAGGATGTACTCGTCGACTACTGTAGCCCCACTAGTATGATCTCATCATAGTCCTAGTAGTCGAGTACATATCCTAAGGGCTTTATCAACATGTAACATAGAGACAATCAGAGTACATGTTAAGATAAAGTACAACCAGATAGCATACTATCATGTCGAGCAAGAAAGTCCTCCCTATATATGTCCGAGCATCCACAACAATATACATCGTATGTACAGTAATGGCCTCTAGGGAATACATATAACTAACAATCTTCCACTTGCACTAGGGCCATCTGTTGTGGTATCACATACCCAACAATTAGCTATGGTTGAATTATCTCATACTCAACCATCCCATAAAAGTCTCTACTGGGAAAGAGGGCTTTGTGAGTGGATCCGCACTGTTGTCCTCTGTGTCTACTCTCCTAACCTCGATCTCCCTGGAGATCATCCATCTCCATGATCAGGTGATACTGCCTAAGAAATATATCTGGATTTCTGATGGGACGGTAGTTCTTTGGCTAAAGCCACAACTCCATTGTCACAAAATGGTAGGAACGAAGTTCATCTCATGAACTTATATATATCTAGACTGCCTCTTTGGTAGGATCCTTGGTAACGATGTATTTTGCCTTTAATCGTCTAGTAAGTCACGATATCTAGCTTGGATTTCTTCCAACATACCGTCCCTCCACTGAGGGTAAAGACAATATCTGCGACTGACATTCAATCGTCCTTATCACCCTGGACCCTTTCCAGTGATTCTCCCCAGGATCGATTGATACCATCTCACTACAACTAGTGAGAATCCTAATATCCAATTAGATCTATCTCATAGATCAAAAACCTAGGATTTAGGAGGTATCACTTTGATCCTATATGGAGAATCCTTGTGATAAGCGGAGATTGACCGAGCGTAGCATAGGAAACTTCTTCCCTATCAAGAGTATGTCATCAACGTACTCTACAAGGACCACCATACTTCCTACTACCTTTTTGTATATACTTGGTTCATCTACCATTTTGATGAAGTAAACTATTTGACTACCACATCAAAACAGATGTTCCAACTCCGCGATGCCTGTTTTATCACATAAAACATCTTGCACACGTTTCCTCTGCTCCCACTGTCTACGAAGCCCTCGGGCTGTGTACTTATAGACGCTCTCTTCCAAATTAATATTTAGAAAAGCAGTCATGACACCCAACCACCAGATATCGTAGTCATGGTATGTAGTAGTGGCAAGTAGGATCTGAATGGACTTAAGCATAGCTTTGAAAGTCTCAACTATTCCATGTAGACCAAGTAATCTTCTCAAGATATACTTGCTCCTTATGGGGATTTAACCTTTCAGATAAAGCAACCAAAGTCCATAAATTGTTGGTGTATAAGGATTCCATCTCAGATCGATAAGCATCCAGCCATTCTTACAGAGTTCCACTCCTGATGGCCAGCTCGAAACTAGTTGGGTCATCATCTCATGATGCAATCCTCGCTCCCACTGTCATAGAGAAACCGATGTATCTCTCAGGTGGGTGAGGAACCCTACTAGATCGGTGGAGAGGCTGAGGTTCGTTGGAAACTATTGAATCCTTTGGTTCTACCAAATCATCAGCTGCAGTTTGTATAGCTGGAACCTTTCCAGTTCTACATAACAGACTTTGCCTCGAGCTTGTCCGGATTTTTCTTTTAGACATAGGCCGGACAACCCCAAATCTTAACAAACTTAAGATATGTGCTCATCCCTTTCCATATCACATATGAAGTGGTAGGCAACTGATTTGATTTGAACCCTATTCAATAGGTATGCAGCGTCACAAGTGCATAATTCCCAAAAGGAAATAATAAGAAACTCAGTAGTACTCATCATAGATCGCACCATATCACATAGGGTGCTATTGCTCCGCCCCGATACAACCACGTGCTGTGGTGTATACGGAGGATTAATGCTGAGAGAGAATCTCATTGTCCTTTAGAATAGTCCAAAAATTCCGTGCTCAAGTATTCTCCTCCTTGATCACATCAAAGGACATAATACTTTTACCCTTATTTTGGTTCTCTACTTCTAACTTACATTCTGTGAATATCTCAAAAGGTTCGGGCTTGTGTTTCAACAGGAACATATGTCTGAATCTTGAAAGATCATCAGAGAATGTAATGAAGTACAAAGAACCGGTCTTGGCATGTGTAGACGGGAGACTTTCATACATCGGTATGTATCAATCCCAAGAGTTCACTAACTCTTTCTATGTTTCCAATAAACAGAGCTATGGTCATTTTATCTTTGTGACATGACCGGCAAGTTTCACAAGATGTAAATTCAAACAGATTTAAATATGCAATAAATGTAACTTAGCTAGTCGGGTCGCATTGATATGACCTAGGCTACAATGCCTCAAGAAGGATTCGTTCATTTCTGAACTCTTCCTCTCGTGTGTGTTCTGTATACTAAGCATTGTAGTTTGATTTAGAACGTCAATGTTTTTAGATAACGTGCCTAAATTGATCAACTCTTGATATAGGAAATGTTCAAAACATTATCCAACAATACAAAATTATATCCTTTCTTTACTAATAAAGAGACTGATATGATGTTGTATATCAGCTTCGGTATCTAATAACATTTGTTCAGAATCAATGTATTCTGGTAATACAGGGTGATAGTGACCAACAGACTTGGCTGCAACACTTGCACCGTTTTCTGTCTCATGAAACATATCACCCGTTCTCAGTTCTCTACCTTTCTGCAGCCCATGTAATAGATTACATATGCGGGATCCTGATCCGGTATCTCATACCCAGGACGTAAAGGATACTGAGAAACAGTTCTCTGTAATGAACACACCCGAAGAAGATGCATCAGCATGCACTTTCTTCGTTTGGGCGGCACGGGAAATCTGGTATTCCCTAATTTCCTGCTCTGTCTTATAACAATTATAAGTTGGAGCGGGACCAACGATCCCCAGCTCAGTATAACAAGCTGGTTCGGTCAGTACATCCGTATTATTATCTTGATTAAGGCGTGATATGGTCGCTATCTGGAGAGAGAGAGAAGAAAACACTCAGCGTATGCTCTTGCAAGATTAGATTGGTTATCTAATATATCTAATCAGGATGTCTCCCACTATTTTAATCAAATCTTTCTTCAAACCCTACAAGGAAAGACTAGCCGGGATTAATTACACGCTACAAGTTTGCCAATCTTTCAGCCAGGCCAGTGTCCGTACTTTGAGGGAGGTTCCCCGTGCTTCCGCACGGACCTAATTAAAGTAAACCCCGTTTTCCCAGAGGCGTAACCCCGTTAACACCTTTCTAGACACCTACTTGATCGGCTAATTGTAATGTGTAAAACTCTCCCAGGAGTAACTCTTACTCGCAGTGGGTATCGGGATCCAACTATCTCATAGAAGGTATGCAATCTCATTGCAAATTTCAACACTTGAAATTCCCAATAATATTTTGCCCCAAGCCACCTGTGACCTTGACAAAGGCCAACAAACCATAGGCTGCTAGTCAAGTTCAACCCGTCATTTCTTGATTGAAGGAAACCCACCCGCACGGCCCTTAACGAAGGCCAACAAGGTCGCACGACTACCCTAATCCAATCTGCATCATATGCATAAGCAGATAAGTACTATTCAGCTACCGCACACTACGCCTTGACAAAGGCCAACAAACGCAGCACGAATACTAAACAGTCCTTATCTGAAATGACGGAGGGCTACGGCAGGTTTTTAGAAAACCCTTTGCGTAATGAACTTGATATCGTTGTAGAATCGAGTGATTTTAAATGGAGTGTTTTTGAGGCTTTTCTAGTTTTGCTAAAGAGCTCACTCCCGGTGAAGGTATCGTCGGCCCTTTCCTTATCGAATAAGGTGCAGGGTATATCATATATACCGCTGTGCAAAGCAAGAACTAGAAAAGCAATCAAATGACAAAACTGAGGGGTGTAGCATCTGCCAGTCATTACTAAAGGGGTCACTCCCGACGAAGGGATCTCGGCCCTTTCCTTATCGAATAAGGTGCAGGACGTTCTTTAAGGAACACCGCAATGCAAAGCAAGAACTGTAGCTACCTGTTTTTGAAAATTCGATTCCACAACATCTTTTAGGTTTCTTTTCTTTCATTAATCATATTAATGAAGTCCCATCATTTAAGTCACCTAGACTTCACAGATAAATACGACGTACAATTATTCCTTCCGCATTCGTCTCGATGTCCCCTCTTGCACCGTTAGGTTAGGTAACTAACGGCAGAGCGGGGCAGGGCTAGCGCGGGTGTAAAACATAAGTAACGTCTATATAATATATCATATATACTATATACAGTATCTATCACAACAAATCAAATGATCACATCACAGAAATCGCAGCAGAAGAAACATATATGAAATATTGGATATACTAGGACGTCCGTGTTTTAATACGAGCCTGTATAAAATACGGATTCCACGGTCGCGATGAATAGCCAAACCCACATCCCTAGACCCCTACGAAAGCGGCAAGCAACACTGCCAATTCTAGGTTTAGGAGACCCGGTCTCGACTCCTCGAGATGGTCTCCCACTGGACCCTAGAACCCGGTTACTTGTGCTCCCCTCCTTGGGTCAACCTAATGCGGAAAAATAAATAATATACAATGGTGAAATCATCCTCAGCCCGGAAGTGCCCCAATAAAAGAATATTACATACAAATGAATTTTACATGATTGAAAAATAAAAACTCTCATCTCACATAAAACCCCCGGCTATTCAAAAACGCGACGATCCAATATAACATATCACATCAACACATAATATCTCATATCATCAACGTAAGCAAGTATGCGTATCCCGATTGTCGTTGATGTATAGCAACGAAGCCGGCGATACACCACATACTACGCTTACGGTCACAGAAAAGAAAGTGTAAAACTAAAACAGTTGGAATCCGCAACCTTCTTAGACATCGCATGCCTAACCAAATGAATTCCTTAGACATTGCATGCCTAACAATTATAAACCCCGCATTTTATTCTCATTATCGAAAAATCTTTTCAATATCAAGTCGGGCAATTCAACAAGATTCCCGACATCCTGATTGAATGCTCGTCGCAAACTTTAGTAGACGGCCGCACTCCCGGATGCCGTCGACGAAGTGCACTAAGGTGGAACACCGCTGCCGCGAGCACCCGAACGGATGCTTTTGACGACGGTGTTCTCCTACAGTCACTTGGTCGGGGCTATGGGACGTGGCTGTCTGTTAAGTTTACCCGGCGAGTATCCACGTACGCTACGTGATTGCGACGGACTTTTGATCACATTAAAATTCCGTGGCAACCGATCATCTGAGACTGAACTGCTAGATTTATAACATTCAAATTAGTTATCTCATAACTACCTGTGGATTCCAAATATTGTATCACATTCCAGATAAATCGACAATGTTAAACTTTCCGATCGAATAATCAAACACCCAAGTTTTCCCAATAGCTCAACACTTGAGGGGAGTTTAAAAACATTTATTTCATGCCACAGTACCAACGGTCCAGCCGTAGAAGGGTCAAGCCAACGCCTCACATGTGGCACGCCGTACTGCCCCAAACCCTAAGGTTCAAAAGGCAGTTCAAGACGGTCACATAATCGAGTTAAGGTTTGTTGTCTTCTAGAGAGTCCATCACGTTACTTGCACGATTTAGACATTCTTGAACAACAGAAAAATCCAACACTTGGAAATTTTCCGGGTCGGGAAAAAGTGAGTTATTGATATCCGGTCGAACTTTTTAACACTTTCTAAAATTACCCGGCAAAAAAGAACAAAGTTAAATAATCCGATCGAATCATCGAATCCCCAATAAAACCCAGAAAACTCAACTCTTGAGTATAAATCAAAAATTCCCAGAAAACACAGGAATTACAGAAGGGCATTACTGTGCAAACTACGTGCCTTAATTCAACTTTTGGGCCGCGGAACCGCCGCGCAAGCCAGGTACGGCCGCGGTTCCGCGGCGGTTTGGTCGAATTGGGGGCACGTGCTGCACGGTAATTCCTAGAAAACCATGCTGAATTTTTTGAGCATTTTTAATTAGGAAAAATCCACAGTTTTAAAAAAAGGACGGAGAAGGGTATAGATTAGGGTTTTGGGGTTCGATCGGATTTCTAACTTCGTCTACACTTCGCCTAAAGCTCTAGCTAGGCTCTGATACCACTGTAGGGTTGCTAGGCATGCTCACAAGGTTCTACGACCATGCCCGATTTAAAAATTAGCCGTGCCGAACAACCCGTAACAAGATCTTTAGACTAGAGTTTAGGTGAAATCAAGCATGTTAAACTCTTTAACACTAAGTGAGAGGGATTACAACCTTTGTAGATCCGGTCCTTCACTTCATAAGCTCCATGTAGATGTCCCCATCGCTGCGATCGTGAACTCCGGACTCTAGAGAAGCTTCATAAGAAGAACGAAAGTGCTTGCTTCGATGACTTCGAGGCCGAAGATGATCTACGTCGGGGAGACACTAACTCAAGCTATTCCTTCACTAGGTCATGAACTTTGTGAAAAGAACACACTCTACTACATGGCAAGTGGTAGAGGATGAAGAAGTAGGAAGTGGGCTCACTTTAGAATTTATTTTCTCATACTTTTTCTCATGGCACCATTGGAGCTAGTAAGCTTTTCATGGAGCTTGATGAAGAAGAAGATGAAGAAAGAATAATAATATCATATGAATTATTATTCTTTCAATAATGTTACCATGGGTGAGTTAAGATATCATGCTTAACTCATGTAGAGAATTAACCAAAGCATGAGGTTAAGGGTTGGGTTAACTAAATATCCTTAAGAATGACAAAAGAGTTGACTTTGTCAATGTTTCCACAAGCTTCATGAAAGCTTGAGAACTTTGACAAAGTCTTTCTCTTTTGATATTCTTAAGATATAAACAAAACCCTAATCTTTATCCTAATCTTGGTATAAGTCTCATACAACCATCTTTGATGTATCATCAAGCATGATACAATCATATGTACACAAATATATATCACATATACACTTATGCACAATGCAATGAGAAAATAAATCATATGTGAGCTAATACTAGTTAATTTAATGTAATATATCAAATATATAATTATACATTAAATTATTAAATGAACTCTTGATTTAATAATCTGGCTATAACCTACTAATATCTTGTGTAACAACTTATCGAATCAACACTTGATCTGATAACCCGGCTATATCGCATACAACTGATCAATGTCACGAATCGCGAGAATAGAATACGGTATCTCATATCGTATTAATCTCGGTCCCGCACATATCACATATGTTCTCCTACTCCGTTTCTCTTGAGCCAGGAAACCCCTGTGTAGGACTCTAGAGACTCGTCAATACGCCGGTAGTAGGTGATGATCATATCAAACACCCACAAGCTGCAAGCGGTCTGCTAAATGTAACGGCCACCCGGGTATTGAGCGATCAGAGGATCAACAAGCAAGCCCTCTAGTACTCCTGCGAATCCAATCAATAACACTCCCGTACAGTCCGGTCTCGTCGTCTGATATGTTGCATATCTCGCCTAGGGGTGGTAAACGTCAGACCCCAGTAGCTCGATAAGTCATGTCGATATGAGGTCTATAACAGTTCGAGAAACTACTGATAACACTTACCAGAAAATCTCAGCAACCCTGGCCAGGGATTTCCGTTTATAGCCAATCGAACACAGCAGAACATCAACTCCCTATACCGGGAGAGACGAATCCCCTTCTATCGCTCATTGCCTCCATGTGATTCGGGACTGTACCCAAAAGCCACCTTTTTGCATGCCCTCTTGGACATGGTATGATGGAAATCAAAGCACAATGGGAATCACACAAGACTCTATGACGATCTCGGATCAACAGACTACTCTGTACCAGTGTCACCGGAGAACTGCCATCTGACGTGAGGTATAACACCACCTGGGAGTTCTCGGCAAGTCTGTCCAGTGTACCCAGTCTCTACTGAGCACCCGTACACCATCCTTGATGTCAAACACCGATGGATATGGGATCATCCATCGCCCATCATATGGGTCAAGATGCGTATACGCTAGTCTACTCTGGTGTATCGATGCCCTTTCTCGATACAGCCTCGATTAGGAACAGTTATAGGATGTACTCGTCGACTACCGTGGCCCTACTAGTATGATCTCATCATAGTCCCAGTAGTCGAGTACATATCCTAAGGGATTTATCAACATGTAACATAGAGACAATCAGAGTACATGTTAAGATAAAGTACAACCAGATAGCATACTATCATGTCAAGAAAGAAAGTCCTCCCTATATATGTCCCAGCATCCACTACAATATACATCGTATGTACAGTAATGGCCTATAGGGCATACATATAACTAACAGTTGATCCTCCGCCTCTAGACAGACTGACTAGGATAGAGGAGGGAAAGTTGGGCCTACAGCTTGTGGTGGGAAAATTGGCAGAGGCCACCCGTGCTCAGTGGCATGATCAGACACCGATGATGAAAGAACCAGATGAACAGCCTATGCAGAATGTCGCACTGGCAGGACCGAGAGTGATGGAGGTGTCGCTTCCAGAGTTTATGAGGTTGAGACCTCCGGTATTTACAGGGACCGATATAGCGGAGGATCCTCAGTCCTTTCTTGATAGGATGGCGAGGATTGGCAGATCATTACGATGTTCTGATGCGAGGTCAGTTAAGCTGACTAGCTTTCGTTTAGAGGGGCTTGCACAGGAGTGGTGTGAGTCGATGGAGAGAGGGCGAGCTACAGGACATCCTCCGATGTCGTGGACCGAGTTTTCCGAGTTCTTTCTTGCAAGATTTCTTCCACAGAGTGTGAGGGACGCGAGAGCTAGCAGTTTTGAAGCATTGCGGAAATCTGCGAGCATGTCGGTGGCAGATTATGATTTACGATTCACCCAGTTGTCGAGCTATGCTCCGTACATAGTTCCTACGGAGAAGCCTCGGGTAAAGAGGTTCATAAGGAGTCTGGACACGCAGTTGTTTCTGGCTATAGGCTCCCAACATTTTGATACGTATGCACAGGCCATGGATGCAGCGATGCGAGTGGAGGAGCGTTTGAACGAGGCATTGGTTGTTCCGGAGCCAAAGAGGACTAGACCTATGGGGTCAATGATTAGGCAGTTGGTAGAGGTAGAGGCAAGTACACTCCAGGCTGTAGTTTTGGACGAGGTTGGACCCAGGGCCAGATGTTCAGTTCATATCCTGATGATCAGAGGACCCCATCTATATGTTTTAGTTGCGAACTTCTAGGACATTATGCGAGAGATTGTAGACCCTAAGGAGGGACTGTTGTTCCACAAGCTGCGTTACCCCCTCCACCATCTACGTCGATGGCTTTACTTCTTCCACCGATTGGCTCTATGCGCCATGCAGTTGCACCACGAGGTCGATGCCTTGCAGGACTCTTCCAGAGAGGTCGAGGAGACAAAGGCAGAGGACGAAAGGATGCGGGAAGGGGCCAGGCACGAGTTTTTGCACTGACTCCACAGGATGCTTAGGCATCCAATGCAGTTGTGACAGGTACCCTTGCAGTATGTTCCTTAGATGCGCATATTTTATTTGATCCCGGTTCTACACATTCTTAAGTATCTTCACGCTTTGTAATTTTTCTAGGTAGAGGGTCTTCACTGTTAGAGTTACCGTTAGTTGTGATTATTCCGATGGGGGATTCTTTCAAAGCTCGATATGTATTCAGGACATGTTTACTACGTATTGGTGATAGGGATTCTTTAGTTTATATGATTCTCCTGGATATGTTAGATTCCGATATACTTGTTGGTATGGATTGGTTGGCCGGTTGTCATGCTTATGTAGATTGTCGGGGGAAAGCGGTCAGATTTTGTTTTCCAGGTGAATCGATCTTTGTTGTGCAGGGAGACTGTAACGTAACTCCTGCCAACATGATTTCTGCTTTTTGTGCTGGACGACTATTGAAGAAGGGTTGCCATGGGTTCTCAGATTTTGTTCAGGACTTAGAAGTCGTTGAAGTCCCGTTAGACCAGGTTCCGATCGCACGAGAATTTACGGATGTGTTTCCAGCTGAATTACCAGGATTACCGCCCGATCGTGATATCGAATTTTGTATTGACTTAATTCCGGGTGTGGGGCCTATTTCTATACCACCTTACCGGATGGCCCCAACGGAGTTGATGGAACTCAAAAGCCAGTTGCAAGAGTTGTTAGATAGAGGACTTGTTCGTCCATGTGTATCGCCGTGGGGAGCTCCTGTATTGTTTGTTAAGAAGAGGATGGTAGCATGAGACTGTGCATAGACTACAGACAGTTGAATCGAGCTACTGTGCGAAATAGGTATCCACTTCCTCGTATCGATGACTTGTTCGATCAGCTACAGAGAGCTGGCTACTTCTTAAAGATTGATTTGCGGTCAGGGTATCACCAGTTGAGAGTTCGGAAGGATGACATTCCGAAGACTACTTTTCGCACGCGATATGGGCATTATGAATTTCTGGTGATGTCGTTTGGTCTCACAAACGCCCCAGCAGCTTTCATGGATATGATGAACCGTATCTTCAGGCCATTCCTTGATCAGTTCATTATAGTATTCATTGATGATATGTTAGTGTATATGCCCTAGAGGCTATTACTGTATCATACTAGTATGTATATTACTTGATGGAAGCTTCGGATATTCACAGTTGTATATACAATCTTGCTCGAAATGGTAGTATGCTACTTGGTTGGTCTCTGCTTTAATATGTGCATGTGTTTCTTTTAGCATATCGCTTATATACATATTAGTAGAGCCTTTAGGATCTTTGCTTGATTACCAACGTTGTGATGGCGCTCACACTCGTGGGGGCTGGGTAATCCATAAGCACATCCTTATACAGGTCCCTGGTCGTTGGACTATCGAGACAGGGCATCGATACTCCGGAGTAGACTAGCGTATGCGCTTCTCATCCCAACGTGGGAGACGGTCTGTCCCACAGCCGTCAGTACGTCGTACTTGAGATAGTATGCGGGATCTCGTTAGGTTACGAGTACACTGGACTGTACTCGTCGGGAACTGTTGGTTGGTATTATACCTATCGTCAGTTATCAGTTTCCAGGTGACATGAGTACAGCTTAGTCCGCTGACTTGACACTGTCACTTCGCCTCGAGTGTATTCCCACTGCACTTTGATTACTACCCTACCACGGCTCAAAAGAGTCGTGCAAACAGGTAGTTTTTGGGTGCAGTCCCGAAGCACTTAGAGGCAGTGACGGTTAGACAGGATTCGCCTCTCCCGGTATTGGGGGTTGACATCGCGCTGTGTCCAGGAGAGCCATTACACAAGTAGTCCCTGGCCAGGGCAATCGAGATATACTGGTAGGTTTCCAGTGTTATCTCAGGGTGTTCTGGGCTACACACCGACACGACTTGTACCGCTATTAGGGGACTGACGTTCACCGCCCCCTAGGCCCGCCCTGCGATGTATCAGACGAACAGACCGGATTGTACGGAGACTGTCACATATAGGCTCAGTAGGAGTTCAGATGGTGTCACCTCGTCAGTCTTCTTATCGGCATCTACCTGGGGACCGTTACGTACAGCTAGTGCCGCTTGCGGTCTGTGGTTAAACCCACTGCCAGCGTAGTGTCGAGTCTTTAGAGTTCCACACAGAGAGCTATTCGCCTTTAGGAAAAATGAGTAGAGGTCGCATGGTTTTGCGACAGGGTTCGTTCACATCCGCGCACTTGTGCACGTTTGCTGTCAGGACAGCTTATACTAGCGGGCTTTGGTTTAAGCCAGATCCTAGTATATGATTTGGGATTGGTTTTATCTCTTTGTATTCATGTTCCTCGGATCACGAATACGGGTGCGTATGCACAGTTGATTGAGTCAGAGGGAGAGGACTTTGATTAGGGTTAATGACCATTGTCTTTTTGTTAACTCTAATGCTTATGTGTGTATTATGGATAATTGATATTAGTTAAATATAATTGTGCATGGTTAGGGTTGTTGACCTTTTGACCATTCTTGACTTGTTGACCTAGGTTGACACTTTGACCATCATCATTCCATATAAAAGATGCTCTTTGATCCTTGCAATTTGCATTAAATATGAAATGATAATGGTCATGTCTTGATTAAGCCATGACAATTATCTTGCTAATTATCTTTTTACAATAATTCACACATATATGTGAGAATGGCTTATTATTCTCCCATTCTATCATATTGATTCTCTCTCCTCCTCTTCCTCTCTCTCAAGCTCTCCCCTCTCTTGTGTTGAGAAACACTTGAGCTTGGGTTAAACCTCCCCAAAGTAATCTCTACTCTCATCTAAGGTTCTAGGACTAGCACTTCTAGCACCTTAGTTACTTCTAGCTTGAAGTTGAAGCCAAAGGTTGAGGCTCTCGGGTGGATCCTTCTTCGACTAGAGATGGCGACAAGGTGAGCACTTTCTTTCACTCCAAGGAGCAAGTGGAGAAGGACATAAAGCCCAAGGTATAACTTTTCTTCCATGTAGCTAAATCTAGTTAGCTTTTAGTTAGTTTTTGTTTAGTAAAGATCCTCCTTAAGCTAGTCCATGTTGCCTAGTTCGATAAAAATCCGATTTTTATTCTGTTTTCCTCCTCCCCGCAAGCACCGGGGTGGGCAACGTGGACTTACAGTGGTATCAGAGCCTAACTAAATATAAACTAGCTAGGTAGTAAAGTGTATGGAAGTTCGATCGGAAAAATCGCAAAACCAAGTTTACAAAACCCTAACTTTCTGTTGAATTTTTTCTGGTCTAAAAATAAAAAATCAAACTTCAAAAATCGTCTCAGGGTTTTGTCAAGAAGCACACCAAAAACGGTCCAGTGAACAGTTCAAAGCGCGGCGGTTCCGCGGCAGAAGCATGGCTCTTGCCGCGTAACCGCGGCCGTTTTGACTCCGTTCTGGACCGAGTTTGGTGCAGTATTCCTCTGTTAAGGTTTTGGGATTTTTAAGATGGTTTATTTCTTCCCAGATTTTCCAGAAAAGAAATTTGTATTTGGGGTGCCTATAAATCCGTATTTTTGATCGAACTTCACTACACTTTGACTAATGGGTTATATCTGTGATGTTTATATGTATTGAACGTCTGCTAATCGCTATACGTTGATTAGTGGGGGTTATACATATCTGTGATCTGTGTTTGTTGATGGTATGTGTATATGAATGCGTTGGATTGTCGCGGGTGAATAGCCGGGGTGGATGTGAGATGAGTGTTTCTTTTTCTTTCATTCTTGTAATATGTAAATTGATGTAATATTATTTGTTTGGCCGCACAACCGGGTCGGGGTTGTAGCCGTCATTGTATAATTTCTTTTTACTGTTTTTGCTCCTAGGATAGACCCATGGTGGGGTGCACAAACTACCGGGTATCTCGAAGTGCCGAGTGGCCTACTCACGTCGTTGAGGGAGGTTGCTTCGCTTTGGGTACTTGGCGGGTAGTTTGCCGCACCCGTAGGGGTCTTGGGTGGGGTATTGGCTATTCATCGCGACCGTGTAATCCGCTTTTCGTTGCAGGCTCGAACGAATCGCGGATTCCTAGTATATCCAAAGTGTTCATCTGTGATCTGTAATGTCTATCATTGCTATATATATCTATATACGATAACTATTTAGGCGTTGCTTATGTTTTACAGCCGCGCTAGCCTAGCCCCCGCTCTGTCGTTAGTTAAGTAACCTAACGGGTGATGACGGGGCCCCGTGGCGAATGCGAATGGCATAAGCGTACGTCATATTTTGGTTGTTTTCTGCAATGGTAGGATTAAATGATGGGACGCATTAAAAGAACTAATGCAAGAAAATAAACCAAGTAAAAGTCGATTGGAACACTTTGAAAACCACTCGGTTCTTTTCAAAACTAAACTTTTAAACGCGGAGCTTGAACCACTCCTTTTAAAAGCTATCTCGTTCCATCGATTATATCAAGTTCACTACGTTCATGGTTTCGCCAAAACCATTCGTAGCCCTCCGTCATTCCGCATGAATGGTCAAAAAGTATTCAAGCTATGTATTTTGGCCAAAGTCAAGACATAGTGATTGGTAGCTATTGGGTATTCATGTGCAGCATAGGTAGATGCGTTGGTTTGGGACAGTCGTACTACCATTTTGGCCAAAGTCAATGGTAGATACGGGTGGGTCCAAATTAACCTGGAGAATGACGGGTAGAACTTGACATGTGACTTATGATATTTTGGCCAAAGTCAAGGTCATAAGAGCATGGGGCAAAAATCCACATCGGGAGTTTCATAAGTACTGAAACTTGCTAGCGCTGCATACCATTTGGAGTGTGATGATTCTGGTAGGATTCCTTCAGTTTTATCACGCGATGATATTTAGATCCCGATCCTACTGTGAGTATAAGCTACTCCTCGGGAAAGTACTCACTTAACGATCAATGCTATAAACCTAGTAGGTGTTAGCGAGGCTACGCCCATAGGGAAAAGAGGTTACTTAATTAAGGAACTTCGCGAAAGCGTTGGAAAACCTCCCTCGAAGTACCGACACTGGCCTGACTGAACGGTTAAGCAAGTATTGTACGGTGAGATTGATCCCGACTAATTCTTTCTTTATGGTTTGAGAAGGGATTCGAGAGACAGTGGGAGCCATCCTGTTTAGACAAACTAAAAACTACTATAAACTTGCAAGAGCATCATGCTAAAGTGTTTCTTTTCTCTCTCCTAATTGCAGCGACCATTCAACATGACTGGACTTAAGTTATTACTAGATAAAAACATACTGACAGGGCCAAACTACAAAGATTGGCTCAGGAATGTCAAGATGGCAATCGCTTATTACAAGTTAGGGCATGTCCTTACCACCAAAGCTCCCCTTGTCCCAGGTCCCACCTCCAGCGTCGCGGATGTAGAAATGCGTAAGACATGGGAGATAGATTGCGTGAAGGCCAAATGCCTCGTACTTGCCTCGATGGACAACGAACATCAGAGGAGGCACGCGAATATAGACCTTGAGTCCATATTTCTCCATACAAAAGAACTGTATGGAGAGCAGTCTCGTATCGCTAGATACGAAGTGTCGAAGAAGCTATTTTCGGCAAGATTGGCCATCGGATCATCGGTAGCGGAACACGTGCTTAAGATGATTGGCTACATAGAAGAGCTCGCGGACCTTGGGACCACGTTGGAGAATGAACTCTACACTGACTTGATTCTCCAGTCTCTTCCTTCCACTTACGCCCAATTTGTCCTAAATTTCAACATGCATGGAAAGGAGGTAGAACTTTCCAAACTTCTGAACATGTTGAGGAGTGCTGAGGGCACCCTACAGAAAGGTAGGGAGACATCCACTTTGTTTATAGGAGGATCTTCCTCTTCTAAGTCCAAGGCAAAAGCCAAGGGAATGAAGAAGAAAGCCCCCACCAAACCAAGGGGCGGTGTCTGTAAAGTGGATACGAAGGGAAAGGGAAAGGCAACAATGGTAGCGGGAAAGCGGGTGGGGAAGGAAGAATGCTTCTACTGTCACAAAAGTGGACACTGGAAACAGGATTGCAAGGCTTGAAGGCCAGAACCCTGTATCTGAAGCGAGTTGCGGCTTCAGTTTCAGGTGTGTATGTTATTGAAAACTGTCTATCGATAAACTCTACATCCTGGGTATTGGATACCGGATCAGGATCTCATATCTGTAATTCTTTGCAGGCGTTGAGAAAGCGTAGAGTTTTGAAGGCAGGTGATATGACCCTCAGAGTTGCAAACGGAGCTAGCATGGATGCTGAGGCCGTGGGGGACTATCACCTGGGATTGTCAGATGGACACTTTTTGGTTTTGCGTAGTTGTTATTTTGTACCAAATGCAACCTGTAATATCATTTCTGTATCTTTATTGTCTAAAGAAGGTTATGAATTTGCATTTGTAAGTAATGTTGTGAACATTCACCATATTCAAGTTTTGATTGGGTCAGGTACATTAAACAACGGTATATACGTATTAAACCAACCACATATTTTCAATGTCCAGAATACACACAAAAGAAAGTCTCCAGAAATCAATAAAACTTTCTTATGGCATTGTAGACTGGGTCACATCAATGAGAGAATGTTGACTATGTTACATGCAGAAGGATATTTGGATCCGTTCGAATATCAATCGTATGCAACTTGTCAATCCTGTCTCAAAGGAAAGATGACAAAGACTCCGTTCACTGGACACGGAGTAAGAGCGAGCGAGCTCTTGGGACTCGTACAAAGCGACGTGTGCGGTCCAATGTCTATACATGCACGAAGCGGTTATTCTTACTTCATTACTTTTACGGATGACTTTTCAAGCTACGGATATGTCTTCTTAATGAAACATAAATCCGAGGCCTTTGAAAAATTCCAGGAATACAAGAATGAAGTAGAAAAACAAACAGGCAAAAGTATCAAGGCACTGAGATCTGATCGAGGTGGTGAATACTTGAGTGCCGAGTTCCTGAGTTACTTAAAAGAGAATGGAATTCTCTCTCAGCTTACTCCTCCATACACTCCGCAACATAACAGTGTATCGGAGAGACGGAACCGAACCCTATTGGATATGGTACGGTCCATGATGAGTAACGCTGAGTTGCCGCGATCATTCTGGGGATATGCGCTAGAATCGGCTGCATACCTTTTGAACCGAGTTCCAACTAAGACTGTGCCTACTACACCATATCAGATGTGGTGTGGGAAGAGACCCTATCTTAATCACATTAAGACATGGGGATGTCCAGCTTTTGTCAAAAAGCAGCATGCGGACAAGCTCGAGGCACGCTCAGTACAGTGCAAGTTTGTGGATATCCAAAGAACTCTAAGGGATATTTCTTCTATTGCGAAGAGGAACAAAAGGTTTTTGTTTCTCGCCATGCCCACTTTCTAGAACACCAGTTCATAGAAAAAGAAATAAGTGGGAGCGCAATAGAACTGGAAGAAATTCCAGAACCACGAGCTATTACTGAAAGCTTAGTAGAACCAGAGGGCTCGAAAGATCAGGACATTCCCATGCCACTCCGCAGGAGTAGTAGGCAGTTTCATCCGCCCGAGAGATACTACGGTTTCTCATAGACGGGGATAGAGAGGATTGCATCATAGATTGTGATGAGCCTACTAGCTTCCAGCAAGCCATTCAGAGCGTTGACACGGTAAAATGGCTGGATGCAATGCGGACCGAAATGGAGTCCATGTACACCAACAAAGTATGGACATTGGACATTGCTCAAGATGGGGTAAAACCTGAAGGATGCAAGTGGATCTTCAAAAGGAAGATTGGTGTAGATGGACAGGTTGAGACCTATAAAGCTAGACTGGTTGCAAAGGGTTTTCGTCAGCGACCTGGTTTGGACTATGACGAAACCTTTTCTCCTGTAGCTATGCTGAAATCCATTCGGATCCTTCTTGCCATTGCTGCCTTCCACGATTATGAGATTTGGCAGATGGACGTAAAGACCACTTTTCTAAATGGACATTTAGAGGAGTGTGTTAATATGGACTAGCCAGAGGGTTTCATTTAGAGTGGGAGCAGCGGAAAGGTGTGCAAGTTTCTTAAGTCTATTTATGGACTAAAGCAGGCATCGCGGAGTTGGAACATCTGTTTTGATGAGACGGTCAAGGAATTTGGCTTTATCAAAAATCCAGATGAACCATGCATCTATTGTAGATTTGTAGCGAGAACTGTAGTATTCCTCATTTTATATGTGGATGACATTCTCTTAATAGGAAATGACATTCCTATGCTACAATCTGTCAAGGTGTTCTTGTCACACAGGTTCTCCATGAAAGACCTGGGCGATGCCTCATACATTCTGGGGATCCGGATCAACCGTGACAGATCCAAGAGGATTTTAGGACTCTCACAGTCCAGGTACATCGACACCATACTGAAAAGATTCAGTATGGAAGATTCCAAGCACGGTAATCTACCGGCTTGTCACGGGATCACCCTCTCCAAAGTGATGTCTCCCAAGACTGATTTGGAGAGGGATCGCATGTCTATTATACCCTACACTTCTGCGGTAGGCTCTATAATGTATGCGACGTTGTGTAACCCGACCAGATATGGCTTATGCACTGAGTGTGGTAAGCAGGTATCAGTCAAACCCGGGGGAGAAATATTGGATAGCGGTAAAGAACATTCTCAAGTACCTGAGAAGGACTAAGGAGATGTTCTTGGTGTATGGCGGAAAAGACCTCCAGATTGAGGCCTTTGCTGACTCCAGCTTCCAGAGTGACAAGGATGATTCCAAGTCCATGTCGGGTTTTGTCTGTACCCTCAATGGAGGGGCGGTGTGTTGGAAGAGCTCCAAACAGGAAACCGTTGCTGACTCGACTATGGAAGCGGAATACATCACTGCATCTGATGCCGCAAAAGAAGCTGTCAGGATGAGGAAGTTCTTGAAAGAACTTAAGGTGGTTCCATCCATTGTTGACCCAATACCTCTGTATTGCGACAACAACGGGGCTATAGCTTTAGCGAAGGAACCCAAGTCCATCAGAAATCCAGACACATCTTGAGGCGGTATCACCTGATCAGGGAGATCGTGGATCGCCAGGAGATCGAGGTTCGGAGGGTTGCTTCAGAAGATAACACTGCAGATCCATTCACGAAGGCCTTACCCCAGACTCAGTTTGAGCGGCTGATCGAGATGATAGGTCTTCGATACGCCAGTACATGGCCTTAGTGCAAGTGGGAGATTGTTAGTGTATATGCCCTAGAGGCCATTACTGTATCATTCTAGTATGTATATTACTTGATGGAAGCTTTGGATATTCACAGTTGTATATACAATCTTGCTCGAAATGGTAGTATGCTACTTGGTTTGTCTCTGCTTTAATATGTGCATGTGTTTCTTTTAGCATATCGCTTATATACATATAAGTAGAGCCCTTAGGATCTTTGCTTGATTACCAGCGTTGTGATGGCGCTCACACTCGTGGGGGCTGGGTAATCCATAAGCACATCCATATACAGGTCCCTAGTCGTTGGACTATCGAGACAGGGCATCGATACTCCGGAGTAGACTAGCGTATGCGCTTCTCATCCCAGCGTGGGAGACGGTCTGTCCCACAGCCATCAGTACGTCGTACTTGAGATAGTATGCGGGTGCTCGTTAGGTTACGAGTACACTGGACATGACTCGTCGGGAACTGTTGGTTGGTATTATACCTATCGTCAGTTATCAGTTCCCAGGTGACATGAGTACAGCTTAGTCCGCTGACTTGACACTGTCACTTCGCCTCGAGTGTGTTCCCACTGCACTTTGATTACAACCCTACCACGGCTCAAAGGAGTCGTGCAAACAGGTAGTTTTTGGGTGCAGTCCCGAAGCACTTGGAGGCAGTGACAGTTAGACTGGATTCGCCTCTCCCGGTATTGGGGGTTGATATCGCGCTGTGTCTAGGAGAGCCATTACACAAGTAGTCCCTGGCCAGGGAAAGCGAGATATACTGGTAGGTTTCCAGTATTATCTCAGGGTGTTCTGGGCTACACTCCGACATGACTTGTACCGCTATTAGGGGACTGACGTTCACCACCCCCTAGGCCCGCCATGCGATGTATCAGACGAATAGACCGGACTGTACGGAAACTGTCACATACAGGCTCAGTAGGAGTTCAGATGGGGTCACCTCGTCAGTTTTCTTATCGGCATCTACCTGGGGACCGTTACGTACAGCTAGTGCCGCTTGCGTTCTGTGGTTAAACCCACTGCCAGCGTAGTGTCGAGTCTTTAGAGTCCCACACAGAGAGCTATTCGCCGTTAGGCAAAATGAGTAGAGGTCGCATGGTTTTGCTACAGGGTCGTTCACATCCACGCACTTGTGCACGTTTGCTGTCCGGACAGCTTATACTAGCGGGCTTTGGTTTAAGCCAGATCCTAGTATATGATTTGGGATTGGTTTTAACTCATTGTATTCGTGTTCCTCGGATCATGAATACGGGTGCGTATGCACAGTTGATTGAGTCAGAGGGAGAGGACTTTGATTAGGGTTAATGACCATTGTCTTTTTGTTAACCCTAATGCTTATGTGTGTATTATGGATAATTGATATTAGTTAAATATAATTGTGCATGGTTAGGGTTGTTGACCTTTTGACCATTCTTGACTTGTTGACCTAGGTTGACACTTTGACCATCATCATTCCATATAAAAGATGCTCTTTGATCCTTGCAATTTGCATTAAATATGAAATGATAATGGTCATGTCTTGATTAAGCCATGACAATTATCTTTCTAATTATCTTTTTACAATAATTCACACATATATGTGAGAATGGCTTATTATTCTCTCATTCTATCATATTGATTCTCTCTCCACCTCTTCCTCTCTCTCAAGCTCTCCCCTCTCATGTGTTGATGTAAGTCGATGTACAACACCCCACGAATTGCGGAGAGGCGAAAATATGAAAAACGATCTTGTTCTTTGCTTAAACATCGACTAACCGCATGAATCGAAGCTAAACGATAACTAACATCAAACATAGAAGTTAACAACTACTATGCAAAGGGATTATACCTAAAGAACCGTGTCCTTCGTCTTTACGAACTCCACCTCCTCCTCGGCCTTCTCCAAGTAGTAGACGATCCACCACGAGAGCTAAACTCCAAGCTTTGCCTCTAAACTTGAGGCAACTAGGTATCTTTAAGTGCTAATCAAAGTACCTAGATGAAATAGAGTATGGTTATGGATTAAGTAGTCTAACTAATCCTTGTACTCAACACATGAGAGGGGAGGATTAGGGTTTGAAGAGAGAGAGCTTGAGGAGAGAGATGATGAACAAAATAATGAGAAGAGAAAATGAGTTATCATAATATATATTAAGCATTTTCATTTATCAAGAAAAGAAAAGAAAAATTATTTATAACCATGCTTGATAAATATCTCATGGTGATTCATCTCCATGAGTCATTAAGCAATTATGAAGCATTTATGACATGGATGAATCATCCATATGACTCACTAATCTCATTCAATGTATATGCCACCTAAACCTCCTTAGTCACCATCTTCTAGAAGCTTCTCACGCAATTACGAGAACGCCCCTCCTATCCGTGAAAACACGGAAAAACTTTAGACTGTATAAATCCAATAACCGGATACTAGTAACTGGCTTAAACCAAAGCCGACTAGTAAAAACTGTCCGAAAGTCGTACGTGCGTAAACACACGTATGCGTCCGAACCCTTGTCGTAAAACATACGACCTCTATATTGTTTCGCCTGGAGTGGAAACTCTCTGCGTGGGACTCTAGAGACTCGACTACTACGCTGGCAGTGGGTTTAACCACAGACCGCAAGCGGCACTAGCTCTACGTAACGGTCCCCAGGTAGATGTCGATAAGAAGGCCGATGAGGAAACCCATACGAACTCCTACTGAGTTAGATGTGACAATCTCCGTACAGTCCGGTCTGTTCGTCTAAGACTATCGCATATCGGGCCTAGGGGGGCGGCAAGCGTCAGTCCCCTAATAGCGGTATAAGTCGTGTTGGAGCGAAGCCCATTACACCCTGAGAAACTACTGGAACCTACCAGCAAATCTCGCTTGCCCTGGCCAGGGACTTTGCGTAATGGCTCTCTGACACAGCGCGATATCAACCCCCAATACTGGGAGAGACGAATCCAGTCTAACCGCCACTGCCTCCAAGTGCTCGGGACTGTACCCAACTGCTACCTGTTTGCACGACTCCTTTGAGCCGTGGTAGGGTAGCAATCTAAGAACAGTGGGACACACTCGAGGCGAAGTAGCAGTGTCAAGTCTGCGGACTATGCTGTACTCATGTCACCTGGGAACTGTTCACTGACGACTGGTATAAAACCAACCAACAGTTCCCTGTGAGTCCTGTCCGGTGTACCCGTAACCTAACGAGCACCTGCATAATATCTCCAGTACGACGTACTGACGGCTGTGGGACAGACCATCTCCCCAACTGGGATGAGAAGCGTACACACTAGACTACTCCGGAGTATCGATGCCCTGTCTCGATAATCCAATGACTGGGGACTTGAATAAGGATGCGCTTGTAGACTACCCAGCCCCCACTAGTGTGACTGCCTTCACAACGCTGGTAGTCAAGCAAGATCCTAAGAGCTCTATCAATACGTATACTCACATATTAAGATAGAAAAACCAAGTAGCATACTACCATGTTTAGCAAGACTGTTATATACATGTGAATATCCCAAGCTTCCATTAAGTAATATACAAACTAGTATGATACAATAATGGCCCTTAGGGCATATACACTAACAATCTCCCACTTGCACTAGGGCCATGTACTGGCATATCGAAGACCGATGATCTCGAGTAGCCTCTCGAACTGAATCTGAGGTAGGGCCTTTGTGAATGGATCAGCACTGTTCTCTTCAGAAGCAACTCTCTGAACCTCGATCTCCCGACGATCAATGATCTCCCTGATCAGGTGATAACGCCTTACGATGTGTTTGGACTTCTGATGTTACCTTGGTTCCTTCGCTAAAGCTATAGCTCCGTTGTTTCGCAATACATAGGTATTGGATCAACTATGGTAGGAACCACATGAAGTTCTGTTAGGAACTTCTTCATCCAGACTGCTTCTTTTGCGGCATCGCAAGCAGCTATATACTCCGCTTCCATCGTCGAGTCAGCAGCGGTGTCCTGCTTGGAGCTCTTCCAGCACACCGCCCGTCCATTGAGGGTAAAGACATAACCCGACATGGACTTGGAATCGTCCTTATCACTCTGGAAGCCGGAATCAGAAAAGGCCTCCAACTTGAGGTCTTTTCCGCCGTAAACCAAGAACATCTCCTTAGTCCTTCTCAGGTACTTGAGAATGTTCTTTACTGCTATCCAGTGCTTCTCCCCTGGGTCTGACTGATACCGGCTTACCACGCTCAGTGCGTAAGCTACATCTGGTCTGGTGCACAACATCGCATACATTATAGAGCCTACCGCAGAAGCGTAGGGTATAATAGACATGCGTTCCCTTTCCAAATCAGTCTTGGGAGACATCTCTTTGGAGAGGGTGATTCCGTGACAAGCCGGTAGATTGTCGCGCTTAGAATCTTCCATACTGAATCTTTTCAGTACAGTGTCGATATACCTGGACTGCGAAAGTCCCAACATCCTCTTGGATCTATCACGATAGATCTGGATCCCCAGAATGTAAGAGGCATCACCCAGGTCTTTCATGGAGAACCTGTGTGACAAGAATCCTTTGACAGATTGTAGCATAGGAATGCCATTTCCTATCAATAGAATGTCATCCACGTACAAGACGAGGAATACGACACTTCTGGCTACAACTTTACTATATATGCATGGTTCATCTGGATTTTTGATAAAGTCATATTCTTTGACTGTCTCATCAAAACAGATGTTCCAACTCCGCGATGCCTGCTTTAGTCCATAAATGGACTTAAGCAGCTTGCATACTTTCCCGCTGCTCCCACTCTGATTGAAACCCTCTGGCTAATCCATATAGACGCACTCTTCTAAATTTCCATTCAGAAAAGCCGTCTTTACGTCCATCTGCCAGATTTCATAATCATGGAAGGCAGCAATAGCAAGAAGGACCCGAATGGATTTGAGCATAGCCACTGGAGAAAAAGTTTCGTCATAGTCCAAACCAGGTCTTTGACGAAAACCCTTTGCAACAAGTCTAGCCTTATAGGTTTCCACCTTTCCATCTACACCAATCTTTTTCTTGAAGATCCATTTGCATCCTATGGGTTTTACCCCATCTGGAGCAAAGTCCAAAGTCCATACTTTGTTGGTGTACATGGACTCCATTTCGGTCCGCATTGCATCTAGCCATCGTACCGAGTCGCCGCTCTGGATGGCCTGCTGGAAGTCAGTAGGTTCATCATCATCTATGATGCAATCTTCTCTATCCCCATCTATGAGAAAACCGTAGTATCTCTCAGGCGGATGAGACGGCCTACTACTCCTGCGGAGGGGTGCGGGAATGTCCTGTTCTTCTTGAACTACCGGTTCTACCAAACTTTCAGTAGCAGTTTGTGGTTCTGGAATTTCTTCCAGTTCTATTTCGCTTCCACTTGATTCCTTTTCTAAAAACTGATGTTCTAGAAAATGGGCATTACGAGAAAGAAATACCTTTTGTTCTTCTGTGTAATAGAATAGATATCCCCTGGAGTTCTTTGGATATCCCACAAACTTACACTTTACTGATCGTGCCTCGAGCTTGTCCACATGCTGCTTTTTAACAAAAGCTGGACATCCCCAAATCTTTATATACTTTAGATGGGGTTTCTTCCCACTCCACATCTGATATGGTGTGGTAGGCACAGTCTTGGTAGGAACCATGTTCAAAAGATATGCCGCTGATTCTAGCCCATAACCCCAGAAAGATCGCGGTAACTCAGCATTACTCATCATGGATCGTACCATATCCAATAGGGTTCGATTCCGTCTCTTCGATACACCATTATGCTGTGGAGTGTATAGAGGAGTAAGCTGAGAGAGAATTCCTTTCTCATTTAGGTAACCTAGGAACTCGGCACTCAAGTATTCACCACCTCGATCAGATCTAAGTGTCTTGATACTTTTGCCGGTTTGGTTTTCTACTTCATCCTTATACTCTTGGAATTTCTCAAAAGCCTCGGATTTATGTTTCATAAGATAAATGAATCTGTATCTTGAGTAATCATCCGTGAAAGTAATGAAATAGGAAAAACCACCTCTTGCATCTGTAGACATTGGACCACATACATCGCTGTGTATGAGTCCTAAGAGCTCGCTCGCTCTTACTCCATGTCCAGTAAATGGAGTCTTTGTCATCTTTCCTTTGAGACAAGATTGACAAGTGTCATAAGTTTAATATTCGAACGAGTCCAAATATCCTTCTCTATGCAACTTAGTCAACCTTCTCTCATTGATGTGACCCAGTCTACAATTACATAAGAAATCTTTATTTAAATCTGGAGACTTTCTTTTTAGTGTGTTCTGGACATTGAAAATTTGGAGTTGGTTTAAAACATATATACCGTTATTTAGTGTACCGGACCCAATCAAACCATGATTAAGGTGGATGTTAACGACCTCTATATCGTTTCGCCTGGAGTAGGGAAACTCTCTGCGTGGGACTCTAGAGACTCGACTACTACGCTGGCAGTGGGTTTAACAACAGACCGCAAGCGGCACTAGCTGTACGTAACGGTCCCCAGGTAGATGTCGATAAGAAGGCCGATGAGGAAACCCATCCGAACTCCTACTGAGTCTGATGTGACAATCTCCGTACAGTCCGGTCTGTTCGTCTAAGACTATCGCATATCGAGCCTAGGGGGAGGCAAGCGTCAGTCCCTTAATAGCGGTATAAGTCGTGTCGGAGCGAATCCCATTACACCCTGAGAAACTACTGGAACCTACCAGAAAATCTCGCTTGCCCTGGCCAGAGACTTTGCGTAATGGCTCTCTGACACAACGCGATATCAACCGCCAATACCGGGAGAGACGAATCCTGTCTAACCGCCACTGCCTCCAAGTGCTCGGGACTGTACCCAACTGCTACCTGTTTGCATGACTCCTTTGAGCCGTGGTAGGGTAGCAATCTAAGAACACTGGGACACACTCGAGGCGAAGTAGCAGTTTCAAGTCTGCGGACTATGCTGTACTCATGTCACCTGGGAATTGTTCACTGACGACTGGTATAAAACCAACCAACAGTTCCCTGTGAGTCCTGTCCGGTGTACCCGTAACCTAACGAGCACCTGCATACTATCACCAGTACGACGTACTGACGGCTGTGGGACAGACCATCTCCCCAACTGGGATGAGAAGCATACACACTAGTCTACTCCGGAGTATCGATGCCCTGTCTCGATAATCCAATGACTAGGGACCTGATTAAGGATGTGCTTGTAGACTTCCCAGCCCCACTAGTGTGACTGCCATCACAACGCTGGTAGTCAAGCAAGATCCTAAGTGCTCTATCAATACGTATACTCACATATTAAGATAGAAAAACCAAGTAGCATACTACCATGTTTAGCAAGACTGTTATATACATGTGAATATCCCAAGCTTCCATTTTGTAATATAAAAACTAGTATGATACAATAATGGCCCCTAGGGCATATACACTAACAGTTGAGAAACACTTGAGCTTGAGTTAAACCTCTCCAAAGTAATCTCTACTCTCATCTAAGGTTCTAGGACTAGCACTTCTAGCACCTTAGTTACTTCTAGATTGAAGTTGAAGCCAAAGGTTGAGGCTCTCGGGTGGATCCTTCTTCGACTAGAGAAGGCGACAAGGTGAGCACTTTCTTTCACTCCAAGGAGCAAGAAGAGAAGGACATAAAGCCCAAGGTATAACCTTTCTTCCATGTAGCTAAATCTAGTTAACTTTTAATTAGTTTTTGTTTAGTAAAGATCCTAATTAAGCTAGTCCATGTTGCCTAGTTCGATAAAAATCCGATTTTTATTCCGTTTTCCGCCTCCCCGCAAGCACCGAGGTGGGCAACGTGGACTTACATGATATTCTTGTTTATTCCCGGAGTCGGGTGGAGCACGAGCAGTATTTGCGCATCACGTTGCAGACCTTGAAAGAGCATCAGTTGTTCGCTAAATTCTCCAAGTGTGCTTTCAGGCTGGATAGTATAGATTTCTTGGGTCACGTAGTTACGAGATATGGGATACGTGTAGATCCAAAGAAGATCGAAGCGGTACAGTACTGTCCCAGACCTGTATCAGTTACAGAGATTCGAAGTTTCTTAGGTCTGGCAGGTTATTACCGACGCTTTGTGCAGGATTTTTCTCGGATCGCTGCACCGTTGACCGGATTGATTAGGAAGGAAGTTCCATTTCTTTGGACAGATGCATGTGAGCAGAGTTTCCAGCAGTTGAAGACTCGCTTGACGACTGCACTGGTCGTATCTTTACCTTCTAGGTCTGGTGTTTTTTTGTGTATTATGATGCTTCTCGAGTGGGTTTAGGCTGCATGTTGATGCAGCACGGCAGGGTTGTAGCTTATACTTCTCGACAGCTGAAGAGGCACGAGAAGAACTACCCCACTCATGATTTGGAGATGGCTGCTGTAGTTTTCGCACTGAAGATTTGGAGGCATTACTTGTATGGAGAATCGTGCCAGATTTTTACAGATCATAAGAGCTTAAAGTATATTTTTCAGCAAAGGAATCTGAATCTAAGGCAGCGTCGATGGATAGAACTCGTGAAGGATTACGATTGTGAGATCTTGTATCATCCAGGCAAAGCGAATGTTGTAGCAGATACTTTGAGTCGGAGGCCTGGAGGTAGCTTATCTCATGTGCGCACCTGGCAAAGACAGTGTTCTATAGACTGGCAGATTCTATGTGACAGTCGTGTACAGTTTGAATTCACATCGACAGGAGGACAGTTAGCACATGTTCGCACCCGTCCACTGTTATCGGAACGTATTCGATAAACACAGCCCGCAGATGCTCGTATGTTGGAGATTATAGATCAGGTTAGGCAGGGCAGAGAGTCGGAGTTCGTTATGGATGACTATGGAGTATTACGTTTTGGGGCTCGTCTTTGTGTGCCAGATTCGGATGGACTGAGACGTGAGATTTTAGAGGAGGCCCATCAATCAGCATATAGTATTCATCCTGGTTCCACCAAGATGTATCATGACTTGAACGATGTTTATTGGTGGGAAGGAATGAAGTGGTTTGTTGTGGAGTTTGTTTCGAGATGCTTGACTTGTCAGCAAGTCAAGGCCGAGCACCAGAGGCCGGTAGGAGAGTTGCAGCCCTTACACATTTCAGAGTGGAAATGGGAACAGATTTCCTTGGATTTCGTTGTGGGTCTACCCATGACAAGCAGAAGGTATGATTCCATCTGGGTGATTGTAGATAGATTGAAAAAAGGCAGCTCATTTTCTTCCGGTGAAGACGACGTATGGGTTTTCGCAGTATGCTCAGATTTATATTGACGAGATTGTACGATTGCATGGAGTTCCGACGTGCATAGTATCCGATAGGGGTACCCAGTTTACCAGCAGGCTATGGCAGAAACTTCAAGAAGCTCTTGGTACACGATTGAGTTTTAGTACAGCTTTTCACCCACAAACAGATGGTCAGTCAGAGCGGACCATTCAGACTCTAGAGGATATGCTTCGAGCCTGCAGCCTTGATTTCGGTGGTAGTTGGGATCGTCACACACTTTTGATATAATTCTCGTATAACAACAGTTTTCTGGAGACGATCCAGATGGCACCCTTTGAAGCTTTGTATGGGAGGTAATGTCGATCACCCGTTTGCTGGACGGAACTGAGCGAGTGTAGCATTTTTGGACCGCAGATAGTACAGGAGACTACGGAAAAGATTCAGTTGATACGGGACAGAATGAGAGCGGCCCAGTGCAAACAGAAATCATATGTAGAATGAAGACGTCGTATACTCGAGTTTCAGATGGGAGATCATGTGTTCCTTCGTGTATCTCCGATGAAAGGTGTGATGCGTTTCGGGAAGAAGGGGAAGCTCAGCCCCAGATATGTCGGACCTTACAAGATTCTGGAGAGAGTGGGTGCTGTAGCTTATCGTTTAGCACTTCCACCGAGTTTTTCCGAGGTGCATCCGGAGTTTCACGTGTCTATGCTTCGCAAGTATCTTCACGATCCTTCTCACGCGATCCAACATCAGACCTTGCAGCTTGAGCCGGATTTATCCTACACAGTGCAGCCAGTAGCTATTCTTGACCGGCAGGCAAAGAAACTGAGTTCAAGGGTACATCCATCTGTAAAGTTTCTTTGGCGAGGAAGGAATCGCGAGGATATTACTTGGGAGATCGAGGATGCGATGCGAAACAAATTTCCACATCTTTTTGAAGTTACGTCAAGTTAAGTTTAAAATTTGGGAACCGAATTTTCTTATGGGGGGATATTGTAACATTTTGAAAATTTAGAAATAATTAAAATTAATCAATAAAATTATAAAATTCCAATTTAAAAAGTAATTAAAACAAAATAGGACATTTTCATAAGTAGCTTGTGAAACAAATTAAATTGAAATTTTAGTATTTAACATTAATCTATTACAAGGGTTTTAGTGATAAATCTAGCTTCATTTTAAAAAATGGTGTTTATACAATAACATATGTAGTGAAGGGTCTTTTTGTAAAATTTAGGAAAAATGTGCAAACTTGAAATTTGTTGAGGCTGAAAGTGAAAAAGGGGTTAGATAATAACTTAGATCAGAAATTATATCAAGATAAATCAATTTGGAGTGATAATGCATTGCCACCACTTACTTGCATGCACACTTCATTGCACAACAACTCCTCCTTGCATGAGAGTGGCACACACTTGTTGGTGACACCTCCTCTTACACCTCACTCTTCCTTTTACCATATATATTGTGTTCAGATCATTTTAACAGATTAAAATTCAGAAAATTTCATGTTTTAAAGAAAACAAAGAACAAGAAAAGAAGAATAAAAGAAAAGAGAGAAGAGAAGAAGAACTAGGCTAAAGAGTTCACCATCAAGCAAGGAGCTTGTGCATCTTGGTGGGTGATCTTCCAGCAATCCTTTGTAGGTAATATCTTTAAACACTGTAGAAATTTGTTCTATAACTGGTTTAACGTTGAAATCGAATATCGATAAAATCGTATTTTTGGTAAAACATAGCTCTGCAGTAATCTGCTATTATTCAGAGCAAAATCAACTTAACCAAACAATACCTAAATATTGTATGTTGTGTTAGGTTTACCTAGCACCTAATGAAGGGTTTGGAAGCATCACATGTCTCAAAATTAAATTTTTAAGGTGCTAAGTGAACATACAAAGAATCATCATTAGAAAATTAGGGTTTCATAACTTGAACAACATCACAAGTAACAAAGGCTAGGGTTTTGAGAGTACAACCTTTGTAGCTCCCTACGCTAGACCCCTTGGCCACTTGAGGATTGGAAAAAGGTTCGCTTGAGGTCTTCTAATGTCCACGACGATCCACCCGAAGCTGCTTTGCCCAAAGCTCCTTGCTTTACTCGATGTATCAATAGAGTAGAGCAAACACCCTACACAAACCGGCTAGATGTGTGTAGTATGATGATGTGGTTGTTTTTCTATAATCAAAACTCTTTCTTTCATCAACCTCACTTAAAGAAAATTATCAAGAGAGGAAGAAGAAGATGATGGCTAATCTTTTTCTCACAAAAGGAAAAAAAGAAAAATGAGAGAGTGAATAATAATTGAAGTGAGAAGAGAATAATATATCTTAATCCATTATCACTTCAACCATAGTTAGAATTATCTAGATCTTTTTCAAAGTGAGTTAAAAGGTAAAAGGATAATTAACTCAAGATTAATAAGTGGTTGAAGCATGGTCAAAGATGATAAACTTTAACCTCTTGTGAATTATCCTTTCCTTTTTACAAAATGAAAAATAAATAGATAATTCTACAATGTAAGTCTTGCATTGCCACTAAACTTGTATCAGCAACCATGATACAATGTATGTATGTATGTATCCATGCACATCATCATGTGCATACATGCATGCATACAAAAATAGAAAAAGTGTTTGATTAAAGAACTAATCTAATATTCATTTGTTAAATCAACACTTGATTTTACAAACCGGTCATATCACATACGACCTGACCAATAGAAAATGCCCGATTAATATACGGTATCACATATCCGTATTTAATCGGGTCCCCGCGCATATCTCATATGCACACCACATCTTTTCGCCTGAGCTAGGAAACTTCATTGTGGGACTCTAAGACTCGTCAATACGCCGGCAGTAGGTAACGATCATATCAAATACCTACAAGCCACAAGCGGTCAGCTAAACGTAACGGCCACCCGGGTATTGAGAGATCAGAAGAAAACAAGCGAACCTGCTACAACTCCCGTCGAGCCAACCGGCAACACTACCGTACAGTCCGGTCTTTTCATCAGATATGCTGCATATCGAGTCTAGGGATGGTAACGTCGAGCACAATAACTCAATAAGTCGTGCCGATGAATGGTCTATAACAGATCGAGAAACTTCTGATAGCACTTATCAGCAAATCCCAACAGCCCTGGCCAAGGACATACTGATATAGCCAGTCTAGCACAGCACAGCATCAACTCCCAAAACCGGGAGAAACGAAACCCCTCCTATCGCTCATCGCCTTCGTGTGTCTCGGGACTGTACCCAACGGCCACCTGTTTGCACGACTCAGTAGAGCCGTGGTAGGGTGGTAATCAAAGTACAGTGGGAGAACAAACTAGACTCTATGACGATCTTGGGTCTACAGACTAACCTGCACCTGTATCACCTGAGAACTGCTATCCGACGATAGATATAATTCCATACAGGAGTTCTCGGCGAGTCCGTCCAGTGTACCCAGTCACCACTGAGCACCCGTATACGATCTCGATGTCAAACATCGATGAATGTGGGAACATCCATCGCCCATCATATGGGTCTAGTATCATATACGCTAGTCTACTCTGGTATATCGATGCCCCGTCTCGATACACCTACGACTAGGGACATTTCAGGATATGCTTATAAACTACAGATGTCCCACTAGTATGATCTCCATCACAATCACAGTAGTCAAGCCTATATCCTCAGGGCTTTATCAACATGTATGAATGAATAAAAGCATGATCAAATCAACATGTCAGATAAAGAAGAACCAGATAGCATACTATCATGTCGAGCAAGAATGTACACTGAATATATATATATATATATACACACACACACATGTATAAATACATCCACTATCAAATAATGGCCTCTAGGGCAAACAAATATCCAACAATCTCCCACTTGCACTAAGGCCAGTTATTGGCGTATCTCATACCCAACATCTCAAAAAGTCGCTCATGCTGCGGCTGAGGGAGAGCCTTGGTGAGTCGATCCGCGGCATTATTCTTTGTGTCTACTCTCTTAATCTCGATCTCGCGGCGATCTACAATCTCTCGGATCAAATGAAAGCGCCTGAGGATGTGTCTGGATCGCTGATGGGACCTGGGCTCCTTGGCTAACGCCATAGCCCCATTATTATCACAATACAATGGTATTGGATCAATAATGGTTGGAACTACTCCTAGCTCCGAGACGAACTTCCTCATCCAGACGGCTTCCTTTGCGGCATCATTCGCAGCAATGTACTCAGCCTCCATCGTAGAGTCTGCAACGGTATCCTGTTTGGAACTCTTCCAACTTACCGCCCCTCAATTGAGTGTAAATACAAACCCTGAAATAGATTTGTTGTCGTTCTTATCGCTCTGGAAGCTCGAATCGGTAAAGGCCTCCATTTGGAGATCTCCATTACCATACACCAAGAACAATTCTTTAACCCTTCGCAAGTACTTAAGAATGTTCTGCAGAGCTATCCAGTGATTCTCCCCTGGGTTGGATTGATACCTGCTTACAACATTAAGTGCATAAGCTACATCTGGGCGTGTACATAACATCGCATACATTATAGATCCTACTACCGAAGCATAGGGTATTATACTCATGCGAGCTCTCTCTTCATCGGTCTTTGGGCATGAATCCTTGGAGAGAGTAACCCCATGGCAAGCGGGTAAGGCAGCCCGCTTGGAGTCTTCCATACTAAACCTTTTCAGGATGGTGTTGATGTACCTGGTTTGGGACAATCCCAACAATCTTTTGGATCTATCCCTATAGATCCTAATACCCAGAATGTATGTGGCATCACCCAGGTCCTTCATGGAGAACCTTAGTGATAAGAAAGGTTTGACCGACTGTTGAATAGGAATATCATTCCCTATCAGAAGAATGTCATCTACGTACAATACGAGGAATGTGACAGCTCTCCCTACAGCCTTCTTATAAACACAAGGTTCATCTGGATTTTTGATGAAATCAAACTCTTTGATAACATCATCGAAACAGATGTTCCAACTCCGTGATGCCTGCTTTAACCCATATATGGATTTAAGCAATCTACATGCTTTCCCGCTGCTCCCACTGTCAATGAAGCCCTCCGGCTGATCTATATAAACGAATTCTTCTAAATCTCCATTTAGAAATGCCGTTTTAATGTCCATCTGCCAGATTTCATAGTCGTAGTGAGCAGAAATAGCAAGTAGGATCCGAATGGATTTAAGCATGGCTACGGGCGAAAAAGTCTCGTCATAGTCTAAACCTGGTCTTTGACGAAAACCCTTCGCCACAAGTCTTGCCTTATAGGTCTCTACCTGCCCATCTAAACCAATCTTTCTTTTAAAGATCCATTTGCACCCCACAGGTTTTACCCCAGGGGGTACAACGTCCAATGTCCATATTTTGTTGGTGTACATAGACTCCTTTTCGGATCTAATGGCATCCAGCCACTTCACAGAGTCTCCACTCGTGATAGCTTGCTGAAAACTGGTAGGATCATTATCCTCCATGATGCAGTCTTCTCTGTCACCATCAATGAGGAAACCGTAGTACCTCTCCGGTGGGCGAGAAGTCCTACCAGACCTACGAAGTGGCTGAGGTTCCTCAGTTTCTATTGCAACAGCCGGTTCAACCAAGTCGTCATTTGTAGTTTGTGTCTCTAGAACCTCTTCTAGATCCATCACATTGTCATCATCTTTATCTGTGAAAAACTCTTTTTCCAAGAATGTGGCATGCTGAGAAACAAACACCTTTTTTTCCTCCTTGTGGTAGAATAGATATCCATAAGAGTTTCTTGGATATCCCACAAAGTTACACATGACCGACCGTGTCTCGAGTTTGTCCGGATTCTTCTTTTTAACATAGGCCGGGCAACCCCAAATCTTAATTCTCTTAAGAGATGGTCTATTCCCATGCCATATCTCATATAGCGTGGTAGACACGGTTTTGGTTGGAACCCTGTTCAGCAGAAACGCTGCAGTCTCCAATGCATGCCCCCGATATGAGACATGTAACTCAGCATCACTCATCATGGATCGGACCATATCTAATAGGGTCCTATTCCATCGTTCAGACACACCGTTGTGCTGTGGTGTGTAAGGAGGAGTGAGTTGAGAGAGAATCCCATTCTCTTTTAGGAAGTTTGAAAATTCTGTACTGAGGTACTCCCTACCTCGATCTGATCGAAGCATTTTTTACTCAAGCCGGTTTGTTTTTCTACTTCTTTCTTATATTCAGTGAATTTCTCAAAAGCTTCAGATTTGTGCTTTAATAAAAATACATGACCGAATCTTAAGAAATCGTCAGTGAAAGTAATGAAGTAAGAAAAACCGTCTCTACCCAGTGTAGACATTGGCCCACGTACATCACTATGTATGAGTCCTAGGAGCTCGGTAGCTCTTTCTCCGTGTCCGGTAAACGGAGTTTTGGTCTTTTTACCCTTGATACAAGACTGGCAAGTCGCATAAGATTTATATTCAAAATGGTTTAAATATCCATCTTTGTGTAACTTGTTTAGTCTTGTTTCGTTAATATGACCAAGTCTACAGTGCCAAAGAAAAGCTTCATTTATTTCTGAAAGCTTTCTTTTATTAGTGTGTTGTATGCTGAAAACCGTGTGTTGATTTAGGACGTATATCCCGTTATTAAGTGTACCATACCCAACCAACATTTCATTCAGGTGAATGTTCATAACATTGTTCTGCAATATAAAGTTATATCCTTCATTGTCTAACAAAGAAACAGATATTATATTACATAGAATACTTGGTACAAAATAACATGGGTTCAAAACCAATATACACCCAGATGGCAACCCCAAGTGATACTCTTCCACTGCGACTGTATGTACATTGGAACCATTTCCAACGCGGAGAGTATGATCACCTATCTTCAAAACCTTGCTATTTCTCAGCCTCTACATAGAATTGCAAATGTGAGAACCTGAACCGGTATCTAATACCCAGGAAGCAGAGTTTATTGAAAAACAGCTTTCTGTAACAAACACACCTGAAGCGGAAGCATCCCCATGCTTCTTCTTGAGATTTAAGTACTCGATATAGTTGCCCTTCCAATGTCCTGTTTTGTGGCAATGAAAACATTCCCCTTTCCCCGATTCTCCAGCTTTGGACTTTTCCTTCCCCTTAACCTTTTTAACTCCACCCTTAGGATTGGTGGGCTTCTTCTTTTTCTTTCTCTTGGCCTTAGCCTTTGGGCGTGAATAGGAAGATTGTCCAACAGTCAAAGCGGGAGTTTTCACCGATTTCAGTGTGCTCTCTGCACTCCTTAACAAATTAAGGAGTTCAGGTAGTTCCCTCTCCATGTTGTGCATGTTGAAGTTAACTATGAATTGAGCAAAGGTGCAGGGGAGGGACTGCAGAAAAATATCCGTATATTGTTCATTGTCCATCGTCCATCCAAGGTTCTCAAGCTCATCTATGAGAGCTATCATCTTCAGAACATGGTCTCCCACCAGTGTGCCAGGGGCCATTCGCATCAGAAACAATTTCTTTGATGCTTCGTATTGTAATACGTGGGATTGCTCTCCATACAACTCCTTTGTATGGAGAAATATGGTTTGAATGTCCATATTCTCGTGGTGCATTTGATGTGTATTGTCCATCGATGTAAGCGCGAGGAATTTGGTCGTGGCACAGTCAGCGTTCCATGTCTTGCGGACTTCAATATCCGCAACTTAGGATTTTGGACCTGGGGTGGGCGGGGCTGAAGCCGTGAGGACATATGATACTTTATCATAAGTCAAGGCTATTTTCAGATTCCTCAGCCAGTCTTTATAATTGGTCCCATTCAGTTTTTTTTTATCTAGTAGAATCTTGAGTCCAGTCATTGGTATCTTCCATTAAGAGAGAGAAAAGAATACACTTAGCGAAAGCTCTTGCAATGATCAGATTGGTTATTATCTTGTCTAATAGATGTCCCCTACGGCTTTAATCAAGTTTTTCTTTCAAACCTTAAAAAGAAAACTAGCCAGGATTAATTACAGTCTACAACTTCGCTAACCGTTCAGCCATGCCAGTGTCGGTACTAGAGGGAGGTTCCCCGTGCTTTCGCACAGAGCTAATTAAAGTAAACCTCGTTTTCCCAGAGGCGTAGCCCCGTTAACACCTTTCTAGACACCTAATGAGTTAGCTAATTGTAAACTGCAAAACTATCCTTGGAGCAACTATTGCCCACAGTAGGATCGGGATCCAACCATCATATGGAAGGTATGCAATCTCATTGCAAATCTCAACACTTGAAATTCCCGATATGATTTATACCCCTAGTACTCATGACCTTGGCTATGGTCAACAAATTACAAGCACTTATCAAGTTCAACCCGTCATTTCTTGATTAATCAGACCCGTTTACATGACCCTTGGCTAAGGTCAACAAAGTCATATTCCCGTCGTAATTAATCTGCATCATATGCATTGTAGGAAGACATCACTTACCTACCGTACACTACGCCTTGGTTAAGGTCAACAAACGTAGCACGAATACTAAGTACTCTACTTCCTAAAATGACGGAAGGTTGCGAATGATTTTGAAGAAAATCTTTAACGCTTTGAACTTGATATCGTCGAAGAATCAAAATGGTTTTCAAAAGGAGTGGCTTGAGCTCCGCAAGTTTGAAATATAGCTTTTACATAAAGAGACGAGTGGTTTTCAAATCCAATTCTACAACATCTTTTTAGGTTTATTTTCTTTACATTAATCATATTAATGTAGTCCCATCATTTTAAGTCCATAAGCCAATCACAGAAAAGAAACGAAAATACAACGTACGCTTATGCCATCCGCATTCGCCGCAATGTTTCGTTATGCACCGTTAGGTTACTTAACTAACGGCATACCGGGACGGGACTAGCGCGGGTGTAAAACATAAGCAACGTCTACTATATATCTCATATATAATATATCATTCATCTCAGATATCACAGAACACAGGCAGCCGAAACATAGATATAATGTGGGATATACTAGGACGACCGTATTTAGTATTTAGCCAACAATAGAAATATGGATTCCACAGTCGCGATGAATAGCCAAGCCCAAACCCCTAGACCCCTACGAGAGCAGCAAGCGACCCTACCAATCCTGGAGTTTAGGAGACCCGGTCTCAACCCCTCGAGATGGCCTCCCACTGAACCTCAGAACCCGGTCACTTGTGCTCCCCTCCTTGGGTCTATCCTAATGCGGAAAACTAAATAATATACAACACTGGTGACATCAACCTCAACCCCGAAGTGCCCCAAATAAAAGAATATTACATTACATTTGAATTTTACATGAATGAAAATAAAACTCTCATCTCACATAAAAAAAAACCTGGCTATTCAACCGCGACAATCCTGCACATCATATCTCAGCAACACATAATATCATATATCATCAACGTAAGTAAGTATGCGTATACCAATTGTCGTTGATGTATTGCAACGAAACCGGCGATAAGCGACACACTACACTTACGGTCACAGAAAAGAAAGTGTAAAACTACAATATTTGGAATCCACAATCTTTTTAGACATCGTAAATCCGAAATATCACATACCTCGCATTTCATGCCTAACTATATAAATTCCACATATTGTATCACATTCCAGATAAGTAGACAGTATTAAACATTTCGATCGAATAATCAAATACCCAAAATTTCCTAAATCTCAACACTTGAGCGGAGTTCAAAAAACCCGGAATGTGTCAAAGTAGTAGTGGTCTAGCCGTAGAAGGGTCAAGCCAACGCCTCACATGTGGCACGCCGTACTGCCTCAAACCCTAAGGTTCAAAAGGCAGTTCCAGACGGTCACATAATCGAGTTAAGGTTTGTTGTCTTCTAGAGGGTCCACCACAAAACTTCCACGTATTTCCGAAAGATTTAAACTCGATAAAAGATTCAACACTTGAAAATTTTTGTGCCGGGAAAAAGTGAGTTAATGATATCCGTTCAAACTTTTTAATACTTTCTAAATTATCCGAAAAAGGCACGAAATTAAAATTCCAATCGAATCACCGAATCCAAAACCATCCCCAGAACATTCAAGACTTGAATCAGATTAAACATACCCAAAAATGTATACAAGCAGGTAGGAACACTACTGTATAAACACGAGCCAATGATACCTCTGTACGGCCGCGGAGCCACGGCCCAAGCAAGCTATGGCCGCGGTTCCGCGGTGGCAAGTACTGTTCATTGCTTCGTTTTTTACAGTATTGCTTAGATTTGCCTGCTGAATTTTTTACGTATTTTTAATTCTGAAAATAACATAGTTTCAAAAAATGTCCAGAGAAGGTTGAAAATCCGTATTTTTTATTCGATTGGAGTTTTAACTTCGCTAAAGCATCGCCTAAAGTTCTAGGTCGGCTCTGATACCAATGTTAGGTTTACCTAGCACCTAATGAAGAGTTTGGAAGCATTCACATGTCTCAAAATTAAATTTTTAAGGTGCTAAGTGAACATACAAAGAATCATCACTAGAAAATTAGGGTTTCATAACTTGAACAACATCATAAGTAACAAAGGCTAGGGTTTTGAGAGTACAACCTTTGTAGCTCCCTACGCTATACTCCTTGGCCACTTGAGGGTTGGAAAAAGGTTCGCTTGAGGTCTTCTAATGTCCACAACGATCCACCCGAAGCTCCTTTGCCCAAAGCTCCTTGCTTTACTCGATGTATCAATGGAGTAGAGCAAACACCCTACACAAACCGGCTAGATGTGTGTAGTATGATGATATGGTTGTTTTTCTATAATCAAAACTCTTTCTATTATCAACCTCACTTAAAGAAAATTATCAAGAGAGGAAGAAGAAGATGATGGCTAAGCTTTTTCTCACACAAGGAAAAAAAGAAAAATGAGAGAGTGAATAATAATTGAAGTGAGAAGAGAATAATATATCTTAATCAATTCTCACTTCAACCATAGTTAGAATTATCTAGATCTTTTTCAAAGTGAGTTAAAAGGTAAAAGGATAATTAACTCAAGGTTAATAAGTGGTTGAAACATGGTCAAAGATGATAAACTTTAACCTCTTGTGAATTATCCTTTCCTTTTTACAAAATGAAAAATAAATAGATAATTCTACAATGTAAGTCTTGCATTACCACCAAACTTGTATCAACAACCATGATAAATGTATGTATGTATGTATCCATGCACATCGTCATGTGCATACATGCATGCATACAAAAATAGAAAAAGAGTTTGATTAAAGAATTAATCTAAAAGTCGTTTGTTAAATCAACACTTGATTTTACAAACCGGTCATATCACATACGACCTGACCAATAGAAAATGCCCGATTAATATACGGTATCACATATCCGTATTTAATCGGGTCCCCGCGCATATCTCATTTGCACACCACATCTTTTCGCCTGGGCTAGGAAACTTCATTGTGGGACTCTAAGACTCGTCAATACACCGGCAGCAGGTAACGATCATATCAAATACCTACAAGCCGCAAGCGGTCAGCTAAACGTAACGGCCACCCGGGTATTGAGCGATCAGAAGAAAACAAGCGAACCTGCTACAACTCACGTCGAGCCAACCGACAGCACTACCGTACAGTCCGGTCTCTTCGTCAGATATGCTGCATATCGAGTCTAAGGATGGTAACGTCGACCCCAATAACTCAATAAGCCATGCCGATGAATGGTCTATAACAGATCGAGAAACTACTGATAACACTTATCAGCAAATTCCAACAGCCCTGGCCATGCACTTACTGATATAGCCAGTCTAGCACAGCACAGCATCAACTCCCAATACCGGGAGAGGCGAAATCCCTCCTATCGCTCATCGCCTTCGTGTGTCTCGGGGCTGTAGCCAACGGCCACCTGTTTGCACAACTCAGTAGAGCCGTGGTAGGATGGTAATCAAAGTACAGTGGGAGAACACACAAGACTCTATGACGATCTCGGGTCTACAGACTAACCTGCACCAGTGTCACCTGAGAACTGCTATCCGACGATAGATATAATTCTATATAGGAGTTCTCGGCCAGTCCGTCCAGTGTACCCAGTCACCACTGAGCACCCGTATATGATCTCGATGTCAAACATCGATGAATGTGGGAGCATCCATCGCCCATCATATGGGTCTAGTATCATATACGCTAGTCTACTTTGGTATATCGTTGCCCCGTCTCGATACACCTACGACTAGGGACATTTCAGGATATGCTTATAAACTACAGATACCCCACTAATATGATCTCCATCACAATCACAGTAGTCAAGCCTATATCCGCAAGGCTTTATCAATATGTATGAATGAATAAAAGCATGATCAAATCAACATGTCAGATAAAGAAGAACCAGATAGCATACTATCATGTCGAGCAAGAATGTACACTGAATATATATATATATATATACATGTATAAATACATCCACTATCAAATAATGGCCTCTAGGGCATACATATATCCAACATGTTGGACCTAGAACAAACCTTAGGAGTACGAACCAAGGAGCTCGGAATTTGGCCGGCGAGCTATATGAGAATTCCGGCGTCGCCAGATTTATGGAAGGCTTTGGTGTTTTGGGTTTTTGGGTAGGTCTCTGTTTAGGTGTTGGGATATTTTGGTATTGCTTAAATAAGTTAGTTTAACTGTATATAAAATCTGGAAACTAATATAGGAAAAAGGGTTAAAACGTTTAAAATACGACACGGGTAAATCGTAACGCGTTCTGTTTTCTGTTACGAAATCAGGTCTGGTAATATCCAGTTAATTAGAGTATTAGATAGTTTGAAATAGTCGTCTGCAATATAATTAGTACGTAAGAACTTGTGTTTTCATATTCGCCGTATCGGAGTTAGTCGTTTCCTTATACAAGTTAATTTCGATGTTAGATTCAAATACGGGAACATCGGAGGCCGCGAGGAAAGGAAAAGGATTGGCGATTTCTGAGTAGTTTGAGACATATTCCGGTGAGTAGACTAAACATCTACCGGAGGATTTTGTGTAGATGGCGTGATACGCCCGTAGTTTAGTTTAAATAAAATAAGCTTTGTATGTTAAGTTGATCATATGCACCCATATATATATATAATTATAGATCGCCATGTTAATAGTTGTTAGAACACTGCAAAATTATCGACGAGTTATGCTGCACATGCACTTATTTACATGTTACACTGCACCTCGTCGATATTAACATGTCACTTTTACACTTAGTACTTATCTTGTTAAATATGATTACTATCATACCTTAAAACATCAATGACATTAACTTGCATCAATGACAACATGTTTAGTATTCGAGTATGCTAAGAGGATATAAGAGGCAATTATATTATTGAGGATTTATGGTTTTGAGTTTTTCTATACTTTTGTTTAAATTCAGAAATTTGTCATGTTGTTATAAAATGTACACCATGAGATGTTGTTTTATGATTTGGTTTTATTCCGGGCAGAGTAGGGGAACAATACGGTCGCGGATTTTTACGTTATCCAGACTGAGTGGGGGAGCTATACAGTTAGATACATGGTTGACCTGGTCGAGATAGAGGGGCAGGAAAGCCGCATTTGAGGTGGAGAGCCTAGCTAGGATACTCGATACCGGAGATAGTTATGAAACACGGCGGATATCTAGATGATACCGACCGGTGTTATTGATTACAGGATCGTTCGAGGAACGATGCCTAAGGGAACAGAAGATTTGTGTCGATGTTGGACACGGAAAGATGAACTCTATTTGAAACTAAATGATGAGATTTCAGTTTTTGAGTTATATAGTTAGTAGTACAAATCATGATTCTACATTTTATCCTGCATCATACTCAGCCTTATTGCTATTAATTATAGTTCGTCATATTTACATTATCAGCCGTTATATGTTAGTCCTATTCAATGAGTTGGCAACTCACTCCCGTTGTGGCACAGTTCTTTGAAGGAGTCGAGTGGACGGTTAGCAGCAGTGCAGATTCACTTATCAGATTTTATCGCATCTTTTGCTAGGTGGGTTACATATATAGTAATCTCCCCTTTTTTTATTGTATATTTAATCTAGAAAATCTCTATCCGACCATGTATTATGACTTAGAACGAGAGGTGGTTGTATGTATATTATTTGACAGATGAGATCATTTAGTTATGTTAAATGGTATTTCTTTTACTTATGTCAGAGTTTCTTATTGATGTCATATAAAGTTGTATATTTATTTCCGCTGTTGACATTGTTGATCCCAACTAGGGATGCAACCAAATTAAACATTTTATACTTGCTTTTATTATTATTTCAATAGGATGTTACGGTTAAAATCTTAAATACCTAAAATTTGCGATTTTTACTTAAAAACTAAATTTTCCTAAAGTTCCGCAAAAAGGGTTTTTGATCATGGTTTTTGGCTCACTCGGGTTGTGTAGATATCTTTAGATATTATACAATCTAAATGCCGGACACATCCAAACTTTCGATCGTGACAATACCTCTCTACATGCCTTGACCCATGCTCATGCCAACTCACCCTCCACCTCATTTCTCAATTGATTTTCTAAAAAGAAAATCCAATAATGAGGTGGCCATCTTCTAGAAGCCATTCCGTATAAATACGGAATGCAACCCGATACACGTATCGAAATACATATACGCGTATTCGTAAAAAAATACGAATAGCCAAGAGAGAAAATGAATAGTGATCAATAATAATAGAATACATATATATAAATACATATATATAAATTATTAAATCAAAACCTGATTTAATAATCCAGCTTAATCCTAAGCCGCTAGTATTATCAACCGTCCGATTAAAGTCTGTGCAGCCTGTAAACATATTTAATCGGACACCTATATGTACCAACATACGTCATCTACACCATATCGCCTGAACCGTGAAAACCCTCTGTGTGGGACTCTAAAGACTCGTCAATACGCTGGCAATGGGTTTAACCATAAGCTCGTCAGCGGCACTAGCTGTACGTAACGGCTACCCAGGTGTTGAGCGAAAAGGAGGCCGACGAGCAAACTCATCCTGAACACCTACTAAGCCTGACAGTGACAATATCCGTTCAGTCCGGTCTGTTCATCTAAGAGTATCGCATATTGAGTCTAGGGGGTGGATAAAGTCAAACTCCAAACAATGCGACATTTAGTGTCGGCATGAAACCTATCACCAGCTGAGGAACTATCGATCCTGGATCGGTAATTCTCGTATACCTCGGCCGAGGATTTCTTGTGATAGCCACCCGTGCACTGCGCGACATCAACCCCCAATACCGGGAGAAACGAATCCCCGATGATCCGCTCATTGCCTCCATGTGGCTCGGGACTGTACCCAACTAAAACCTGTTTGCACGACTCCTTTGAACCGTGGTAGGGTAGTAATCAAAGCACAGTAGGAACTCACATGAGACAAATGACGATCTCAAGTCGACAGACTAACCTGTACACATGTCACCTGGGAACTGCTATCTGACAATAGGTATAATACCAACTAGCAAGTTCCCAGAGAGTCAGTCTAATGTACCCATAACCGAATGAGCACCTGTATACTATCTTAGGTGCACAAACAAACACCAATGGCTTGTTAGACCGGGCCACCGCCTCTCGTCGGGGTCTCGATCAGTATACACTAGTCTACTCTGGAGTATCGATGCCTAGTCTCGAAACTCCCACGACTAAGGACATTTAAGGATGTGCTTATAGACCCCTAGCTCCCATGTATATGATTACCATCATAATGGTGGTAGTCAAGCAAGAATCCTATGGGCTCTATTAACATGTACATGATGATAAAGACAAACCAGATAGCATACTATCATCTCGAGTAAGACTGTTCCACCGGTATAGGTCATCCCTCAATCATCGCAATCACGTGCCTGCGATCCAATAATTGACTTGAGGGCACTATAGCCAATAAAGTGAAGTCTTGAGAATGGCTTATATTTTTAACTTTTAAGGAAAATGAAAATATCTCTCACAAATATCTCACAAATATCCCAAAATATCTAAGTCTTAATTTGCCACAAATAGTCCAAGAAAGTCAACAATAAGCCATGCTCAAATTCACTAAAATACCATAAAGATTTCCTCCTCACAATATCCACCTCATTAAGCATTTAACCTAAAATGCTAAATCGAAAAATGAGATGTTAATCATCTAGAAACAAACTTGAATAATTACAATAATTCCCCTCTCATCCGTATATACATACCAGTATTCGTATTCTGAGATATACGAATACAATGAGACAAAACTAATCCAATTATTGAATACTAGGATCCGTCTTAAACCAATGTCCACTAGTATTGTCCGCTAGAACATCATACGTGCACAAGTACACGTATGTGATCGAACCCTGTCGTAAAACCATACGATCTCTACATAAACCCTCTGTGTGGGACTCTAAATACTCGACTGTACGCAGGCAATGTGTTTTATCACAAGCACGTCAGCGGTATTAGCTGCACTTAACGGTTACCCAGGCATCTGTCGATAAGAATGCCGACGAGCAAACTCATTCGAACTCCTACTGAGTCTGTCTGTAGCAATCTCTGTATAGTCCGGTCTGTTCGTCTAAGAGTATCGCATATCGGGCCTAGGGGGACGGTAAACATCATACCCTAATAGTGCAATAAGTCGTGTCGGAGTGCAGCCCAAAACACCCTGAGAAACTACTGGAGTGCCTACCAGTAAATCTCGCTTGCCCTGGCCACGGACTTTGTGTAATGGCTTTCCGAACATAGCGCGACATCAACTCCCAATACCGGGAGAGAAGAATCCTATCTTACCGCCACTGCCTCCAAGTGCTTCGGGACTGCACCCAACTGTTAGTTGTATGTATTCCCCAGAGGCCATTGTTGTGCTTGATTGTATATTACAATGGATGCTTGGACATATATAGGGAGGACTTTCTTGCTCGACATGATAGTATGCTATCTGGTTACTCTTTATCTTAACATGTAGACTAGTATTGTCATACTGTCTTGCTCTCACATATTGATAAAGCCCTTAGGATATGTACTTGACTACCAGAACTATAATGCAGATCTTACTAGTGGGGCTAGGGTAGTCCACAAGTTCATCCTTTAATTGTACCTAGTCGAGGGTTTATCGAGACGGGGCATCGATATTCCAGAGTAGACTACCGTATACGCTTCTTGACCCATTTGATGGGCGATGGATGATCCTATATCCATTGGTGTTTGACATCAAAGATATTATACAGGTGCTCAGTGGAAAATAGGTACAATGAACAGGACTCGCCGAGAACTCCTAGATGGTACTATACCTAACGTCAGATAGCAGTTCTATGGTGACACTGGTACAAGTTAGTCTGTAGACCCAAGATCGTCATAGAGTCTTCTGTGATTCCCACTGTGCCTTGATTTCCACCTTACCACGTTCAGGAGAGGGTGCAAAACGGTGGTTTTTAGTTACAGTCCCGAGTCACATGGAGGCAATGAGCGATACGAGGAGATTCGTGTCTCCCGGTATTGGGGGTTAATATTGCGCTGTGCTCGATTGGCTATAACAGGAAGTCACTGGCCAGGGCTGTTACGGAAATTTACCGGTAAGTGTTATCAGTAGTTTCTTGACCCGTTATGAGCCTCACATCGGCATGACTTTTCAAGTTACTGGGGTCTGACGTTTACCACCCCCAGACTCGATATGCGATATATCAGACGAAGAGACCGGACTGTACGGTAATGTTGCTGTTGGATTCACATGAGTATAGACAAGCATGCTTGTTGATCTTCTGATCGCTCAATACCCGAGTTGCTGTTACGTCCAGCTAGTACCGCTGACGGCTTGTAGGTGACTGATATGATCATCACCGACTGCCTGCGTATTGACGAGTCATTAGAATCCTACACAGAGGTTTCCTAGCTCATGCGAAACGAAGTAGGGCACATATGTGATATGTGCTGGACCGAGATTAATACGTGTTTGCGATATCGTATTCCAATCTCGTGATAAAGGTTATATGAGATATAACCGGATTGTTGAATCAAGTGTTGATTCAAGGATACGTTATATGTATATGTGATATGCATATAAATGATATTAGTCGGTTGTATGCGATACAAACAGGTTATTAAATCAAGTGTTGATTTAATAATTTAATGTGTAATTGTATATTTGATATATTAATATACATTAACTAATATTAGCTCACTTAAGAAAATGTTTTTTCTCATTATACATTTAATATATGTGATATATGTTAATGTATTTATTTTGTGTCATGCTAGATGATTTATTGGACAAGGGTGTATGAGACTCACACCACACTTGAGATAATATGGGTAATTATTTATTAAGGGATAAATAAAAATTAGGTGGAATTTAGTCATGGCTTGAAGCTTGGAGAAGCTAGTGGAAACCATTGACTTAGTTCACTAATTTTGTTTTACTCTAGATATTTATTAACCTAACCATTAACTTTAGCCATGGTTTAGTCTCTACATGAGTTATATATGATATTTTCTCACCCATGGTTGCCATTCTAGACTTGAGATCTTTCTTGAGTTCATTTTCTTCATCTCCTCCATTGCTCTCTAGCTTCATGTGAGGTGATAAAAGAATGAGAAAAAAATAATTCTAAAGTGAGCAAAATTCCTACTTCATCAATCTACACTAGACTAGCCATTTAGTATTGGTTGTTTGCTTCACTAATTCTCAATTAGTGAAGTGGTAGCTTGATTTAGAGATTCTTCGACCTAGATCATCTTCGGCCTCGAAGTTCTTCAAGCAAGCTTGTTCCTTTCACCTAGTGGAGCCTAACGAGTGTCCGGGACACCACTACTTCAAGCAAAGGGACTACTACATGGAGCTTTAGAAGTGAAGGACCGGTATACAAAGGTTGTATTCCTATTTCGCTTAGTGTAAAGTAGTTTACATGTAAGATAAACATTAATTTTCTAGTTAGATCCTCGTTATGGGTTGCTTAGCAATCAAGGTTTTATAAAATTGCATGCTTGATGCCTTAGAAAACGTATTGAGCGTGCTAAGGAAGCCAGCAGTGGTATCAGAGCCAAGCGAGAGAATTAGAAGACTTTAGTAGAATTACGAAACCAAAACGACTCCGAAACCTCGAAACAATATCCCATGTTTCTGTCGATTTTTTAAAGTTCACTGAAAAAATTTTAAACAACTGCAGAATGTTACATGAGATGTATCATGAACACCAGAGAAAAATGAGCCCAATCCACCGGATTTGACCCGGCGAAAATCTTCAGAAACACAGCGTCACCAGTCTTGTGATGGGCTTTTGGCTTCGTTTTTCCCTGGTGTTTCAGTCTCTGGGGTTTGGTGTTTCAGGTATTGTTTGTATTTGCTAAAGATAGCATGTGATGCTATCTTTATGTAGTGGCAATTCAGAGTGTTTCGTATTTATAATTTTAACATCATTTCGGGTTTAAAATTTATATGTGATACAATATTTGGAATCCAAAATAATTAGTTTGGTGAAAACTAGTTTGAATTTTATAAACCTAGCAATTTAGTCTCATTTGATCGGTCGCCACGAGGTTTTGATATGGATCAAAACTCTGTCGCAATCACGTAGTGTACGCGGATACTCGTCGGATAACATTACTAGATAGCCACGACCCAAAGCCCCGACCAAGTGACTTTAGGAGAACCCCGTTGCAAAAATCATCCTCCCGGGTGCTCACACCCGTGGTGTTCCTCCTAAGTGCACTTCGTCAACGGCATTGGGGGTGCAGCCATCTACTAAAGTTTCCGACGAGCATTCGATCAGGTTCTAGGGAATCTTGTTGAATTACCCGACCGGTTATTGAAAAATGTTTTCAATATTGAGACTAAAATGTGGAGTTTATAAGGTTAGGCATGAAATTCGGAATATGAGATATTCCGGATTTATGTTGTCTAAGGAATTCATTTGGTTAGGCATGAAATCCGAAGTATGTGATATTTCGGGTTTATGATGTCTAAGGTGGTTGCAGATTCTAATTATTGTAGTTTTCATTTTCTTTTCTGCGACCGTAAGTTTAATATGTGTTGTATCGCCGGTTTCGTTGCTATACGTCAACGATAATTAAGATACGCATATTTACTTACATTGATGACATGTGATATTATGTGTTGCTGGGATATGTTATGTTGGATCGTCGTATTTGAATAGCCAGGGTTTTTTGACTGATATGAGAGTTTTTTATTTTCATTCATGTAAAAACATGTTTGTAAAATTCATTTTTGGGGCACATCGGGGTTGAGGATGATGTCACCATTGATGTATATTATTTACTTTTCCGCATTACGATAGACCCAAGGCGGGGAGCACAAGTAACCGGATTTTAGAGTCCAGTGGAAGACCAACTCGAGGAGTCGAGTCCGGGTCTCCTATCTCTAGAATTGGTAGGGTTGCTTGCTGCTCTCATAGAGGTCTAAGGATGCGGCTTTAGCTATTCATCGCGACCGTGGAATCCATGTTTTTTACTGGCTTAATATAAAACACGGACCTCCTAGTATATCCAATATTTCATATGTTGTCTTCTGCTGCAATGATCTGTGATGAGATCATATGACTTTCTGAGACGAATGCTTTATTACTATAAATTTGATATATAATAAACGTTGCTTATGTTTAGCATCCGCGCTAGTCCAGCCCCCGCTCTGCCGTCAGTTATCTAACCAAACGGTGCATGACAGGACCCCGTGGCGAATGCGGATGGCATAAGTGTACATTGTATTTTCGTTTCTTCTGTGATGCTTAGGAAGCATAAATGATGGGACTTAATTAATGGGATTAATGAAAAGGAAAGAAACCTAAAGATGTGGTAGAATCAAATTTCCAAAAAGGTAGCTCTAGTTTTTGCTTTGCATAGCGGTATTCCTTGATGAATATCCAGCACCTCATTCGATGAGGAAAAAGCCGAGATCCCTTCACCGGGAATGAACTCTTTAGCAAAAGCTAGAACATGCAACAACCCATTCGGTTTGTTTTGAAAACTACTCGATTTTGAAAGCGGAGCGTAAACCACTCCTTTTCAAATCACTCGATTCTGCAACGATATCAAGTTAATTACGCAAAAGGTTTTCTTAAAAACCTGTCGTAGCCCTCCGTCATTTTAGATAAGGGCTACGTAGTATTCATGCTACGTTTGTTGACTATGTTAATGTTGGGTTACGCCAGCGCCCCGGCCATCAATCCGTGGCCAAATGCGGAACAAAAACATAAAAAAACATGTGCTAACGGAACCCGATTCCCGGATCGACCATTAAACCTAAACTAGTTATATGAAAAGGTGTTTAGAAAGGTTATACCGAATGATCCATGTCCTTTGATCTTCAACCTCTGTCCCAAGCTCCTCGTGGCTTCCTCGATCTTGTTTGATCTCCGGTCCACCCCATCGAAGACGATCCACCTTGAGAGTTTGTAATATGGGCTCCGACCTCAAAACAGAAGCAACTCGAGTATCTAGAATGCTACTCTAGATAGCCAAGATGAAGTATATAGTGTTTGTGATTATTTTTTCTCAATACACCCTAGGTTTCTCAACACACGAGACATATAGGATGGAGGTTGAAGAAGATGCCAAGAGAGGAAAGTGTGAAGCAAAGAAAAAACAAGTGATGAAAAATGGTGGCTGCCTTTTTCTTTTAGTGTTGTTTTTTGTTGTGTGCAAGCAACTAAAGATAACCATCTCATGAAAAATCTCTGCCATTTCACACAAAAAAATCTCATACAAAATATTTCACACCAAACAAAACCCATACATGTCACCATGAATCGCTCCATGAGTCACCAAGTGCACATGTTAGAATGAATGCAAAAAACCATGAGTCACACTTTCCACCAATTAAACATTTAACCTAAATGTTTATAACAAAAAAGAAATGGAATCTACTAAAGTAATCTTGTAATAAATTACAAGAACACCCCTCATCCGTATATACATACCCGCATCCGTATTCCGAAAGAATACGAATACTACGAGACGAAAATAATCCAACAATATAATACTAGGATCCGGCTTAAACCAAAGCCCACTAGTATTATCCGTCTGAATCATGATCCTTGTACAAGTGTATGTAAATGAACGAACCCTTCTATAAAAGCATACGGCCTCTACAACGTATCTCCCGAAGCAGAGAAACCCTCTGTGTGGGACTCTAAAGACTCATCAATACGCTGGCAGTTGGTTTAACCACAAGCACGTTAGTGGCACTAGCTGTACGTAACGTCTACCCGGGTATTGAGCGAAAGGAAGGCCGACGAGCAAACTAATCCTGAAACCCCTACTGAGCCTGACAGTGACAATATCCGTACAGTCCGGTCCGTCCGTCTATGAGTATCACATATCGAGTCTAAGGGGGTGGATAAAGTAAGACCCCTAATAACTTGATATTTAGTGTCGGTATAAAACCTATCACCACCTGAGAAACTGCCGATCCTAGATCAGTAATTCTCGACTACCTTGGCCAAGGATTTCTGGTGATAGCCATCCATGCACACCGCGACATCAACCCCTAATACCGGGAGAGACGAATCCCCTGACGATCCGCTCACTGCCTCCATGTGGCTCGGGATTGTACCCAACTAAAACTTGTATGTGTTAGTTATATGTATACCCTAGAGGCCATTACTATACATGTGTTGTATATTGTAGTGGATGCTTGGACATATATAGGGAGGACTTTCTTGCTCGACATGATAGTATGCTATCTGGTTACTCTTTACCTTAACGTGTATACTGATTGTCTCTCTGTTACATGTTGGTAAAGCCCTTAGGATGTGTACTTGACTACCTGGACTGTGATGCGGATCATACTAGTGGGGACATGGTAGTCCATAAGTACATCCTTCAAGGTCCCTAGTCGTGGGTATATCGAGACGGGGCATCGATATACCAGATTAGACTAGCGTATACCTTCTCGACCCAAACAGATGGGCGATGGATGATCCCATATCCATTGGTGTTTGACATCAGAGATGATATACGGGTGCTCAGTGGAGAATGGTAAAGGATTTTAATTCGTGATGATGCGTGTATGTGATACCGTATTCTATTCTCGCGATGATTGTATCGATTGGTTGTATGCGATATAACCTAGTTATCGAATCAAGTGTTGATTCGATAAGTCGATACATTGATATTAGTCGGTTATATGCGATATGACCGGATCGTTAAATCAAGTGTTGATTTAATGATTTAATGTATAATTATATATTTGATATATTACTTTACATTAACTAGTATTGGTTCACTTAAGATTGATTTTCTCACTTCATGTGCACAAGTTGTATATGTGATATATTTTTGTGCACAAGTTTGTATCATGTTTGATGATACATGCAAACTTGGGTGTGTGTGTGACTTACACTATACTTAGGTTAATGGTAAAGGATTTTAATTCTTTTTGTTATTCAAAAATGGTGCTCATTTTTGAATTTGATTGAAGCTTCATGAAGCTTTCAAGCATCTTTGACAAAGTCCACCATTTTTGTTTTGCATCACATTTTCATTAACCTAACCATTCACCTAAACTCTAGTTTAGTCTCTACAATGGTTTAACTCAGCCATGGTTGCATTATGATAGATATCACTTGATAATTCATTTTATATTTATTCTTTTCCTTTTCTTTTCTTCTTCTTCTTCTTGAGGAAAAGGAAAAGGTTGCTAGAAAATTATCAACTGAAGATTAAGTGTGACAAATCAAAATCTAAAGAGTACCCATTTCCTATCTTACCATCCTCTACTAAACTAGCACTTTAGTTTAGGGTGTTTGCTTCACTAATTCTTTAATTAGTGAGGTAGAAGCTTGATTCCGTATTCCCTCGACGTAGATCATCTTCGGCATCGAAGACTTCAAGCAATCCCGTTGCAACTTCTCAAGGAGCCGTCCGAGAGTCCATGAGTTGGATGATCGCAGCGAAGGTACGTCGTCACGGAGCTATGGAAGTGGTGGACCGGATCTACAAAGGTTGTAGTCCCTTCCTTTAGTGTAAATGTGATTTACTTGCTTTTGATTCGCCTAATATCTAGTTAACGATCTTGCTTCGGGTTGTTAGGCACCTAAGTTTTTTTAATCCGGCATGGTCGATGCCTTGTAGAGCCTCATTAGTGTGCCCAGTAACCCTACAGTGGTATCAGAGCCTAGCTAGAGCATTTGGCGATGTGTTTACGGAGTTAAAACCCCGATCGAACCCGGAATCGACAAAATAAAACCCTCTCTGTACATTTTTTAAAATCTGGGAATTTTCTGAATTAAAAATGCCTAAAAAAATCAGCAGGCAATTATAAGAAACACTGTGCAAAACGACCACGTGTTGCGCCCAAAGCGCCGTGGAACTGCGGCACGAGCATGGCTCGTGCGGCGGTCCCGCGGCCAAAAGATGACGTCACCATTTTCTTTTTGCACAGTAATGTTTCTATTTGATTTACTGATATTTTATGGGTATTTTTATCTGACTCAAGTGTTGAGTATTTTGGGGTTTATTTTGTAGTCGTTGTTTCGATCGGAATTTTTAATTTCGTTGGGTTTTCTGGATATTTAGAAATTGTTGAAAAGTTCGATCCAACATCAATAACTCACCTTTTTCCCGACCAGGAAAATTTCCAAGTGTTGGATTTCTCCGTTGTTTGAGAATGTCTAGATCGTGCAAGTTACGCAATGGACCCTCTAGAAGACAACATACCTTAACTCGATTATGCGACCGTCTTGAACTGCCCTTTGAACCTTAGGGTTTGGGGCAGTGCGGCGTGCCACATGTGAGGCGTTGGCTTGACCCTTCTACGGCTGGACCGTTGGTACTGTGGCATGTGATGGATGTTTTAAAACCCCTCTCAAGTGTTGAGAACTATTTGGGAAAACTTGGGTGTTTGCTTATTCGATCGGAAAGTTTAACACTGTCTATTTATCTGGAATGTGATACAATATTTTGAATCCACAAGTAGTTATGAAATAACTAATTTGGTTGTTATAAACATAGCAGTTTAGTCTCAAATGATCGGTTGCGACGGAATTTTGATGCGATCAAAAGTCTATCGCAATCACGTAGCGTACGCGGATACTCGCCGGATAAACATAATAGACAGCCATGCCCCATAGCCCCGACCAAGTGACTGTAGGAGAACCCCGTCGCCGAAAGCATCCGTTCGGGTGCTCGCGGCAGCGGTGTTCCGCTTTAGTGCACTTCGTCGACGGCGTCCGGGGGTGCGGCCGTCTACTAAAGATTGCGATGAGCATTCGATCTCCTATCGGGAATCTTGTTGAACTGCCCGACTAGATATTGAAAAGTGTTTTCAATATAGAGACTAAAATGCGGGGTTTATAACTGTTAGGCATGCGATGTCTAAGGAGGTTGCGGATTCAAACTGTTGTAGTTTTTCACTTTCTTTTATGTGACCGTAAGTGTAATATGTGATATCGACGGTTTCGTTGCTATATGTCAACGACAATTGGGATGCGCATATTTACTTACGTTGTTGACATGTGATGTTATGTGTTGCTGGATATGTTATATTGGATCGTCGCGTTTTGAATAGCCGGGGGGATTATGTGAGATGAGAGTTTTTATTTTCATTCATGTAAATTTAAATGTATGTAATATTCTTTTATTGGGGCACTTCCAGGTTGCGGAATATGTCACCTTTTGTATATTATTTACTTTTCCGCACTAGGATAGACCCAAGGAGGAGAGCACAAGTAACCAGGTTCTAGAGTTCAGTGGGAGACCAACTCGAGGAGTCGAGTCCGGGTCTCCTAACTCTAGAATTGGTAGGGTTGCTTGCCGCTCTCGTAGGGGTCTAGGGGTATGGGTTTGTCTATTCATCGCGACCGTGGAATGCGTGTTTTATAGTGGCTCGTATTAAAAACACGGACGTCCTAGTATATCCAATGTTTCATATGTTTCTTCTGCTGCGATATCTGTGATGTGATCATTTGATGTTCTATGATAAATACTGTATATAGTATATATGATATATTATATAGACGTTACTTATGTTTTACACCCGCGCTAGCCCTGCCCCGCTCTGCCGTTAGTTACCTAACCTAACGGTGCACAAGGGGACATCGAGGCGAATGCGGATGGCATAAGTGTACGTCGTATTTATCTGTGATGTTTAGGTGACTTAAATGATGGGACTTCATTAATATGATTAATGAAAGAAAAAGAAACCTAAAAGATGTTGTGGAATCGAATTTTCAAAAACAGGTAGCTATGGTTCTTGCTTTGCATCGCGGTGTTCCTTGTAGAACATCCTGCACCTTATTCGATAAGGAAAGGGCCGAGATCCCTTCACCGGGAGTGACCCCTTTAGCAATAACTGGCAGATGCTACAACCCTCGGTTTGTCTTTTGATTGCTCCTATAGTTCTTGCTTTGCACAGCGGTATATATGATATATCCTACACCTTATTCGATGAGGAAAGGGCCGACGATCCCTTCACCGGGAGTGACCCCTTTAGCAAAATTAGAAAAGCCTAAAAAACACTCCATTTTAAAATTAATTGATTCTACAACGATATCAAGTTCGTTACGCAATAGGTTTTCAGAAAAACCTGTCGTAGCCCTCCGTCATTTCAGATAAGTAGTAGTTAGTATTCGTGCTGCGTTTGTTGGCCTTTGTCAAGGCGTAGTGTGCGGTAGCTGACTGGTGCTTATCTGCTTATGCATATGATGCAGATTGGGTTAGGGTAGTCGTGCGACCTTGTTGGCCTTTGTCAAGGGTCGTGCGGGTGGGTTTAATTCAATCAGGAAATGACGGGTTGAACTTGACTAGCATCCTATGGTTTGTTGGCCTTTGTCAAGATCATAGGAGGTTAGGGGCAAAATATTATTGGGAATTTCAAGTGTTGAAATTTGCAATGAGATTGCATACATTCTATGAGATAGTTGGATCCCAATACCCACTGCGAGTAATTGTTTCTCCTGGGAGAGTTTTACACATTACAATTAGCCGATCAAGTAGGTGTCTAGAAAGGTGTCAACAAGGTTACACCTCTGGGAAAACGAGGTTTACTTTAATTAGGTCCATGCGAAAGCACGGGGAAACTCCCTCAAAGTACCGACACTGGCCTGGCTGAAAGATTGGCGAAGTTGTAGGGTGTAATTAATCCCGGCTAGTCTTTCCTTTTAGGGTTTGAAGGAAGATTTGATAAAAAATAGTGGGAGCCATCCTGATTAGATAAAATAATATCCAATCTGATCTTGCAAGAGCGCACGCAGAGTGTTTTCTTTTCTCTCTCTCTCCTGGTAGCGACCATATGACGCCTTAATCAAGATAATAATATGGATGTATTGACCGAACCCGCTTGTTATACTGAGCTAGGGAACGTTAGTCCCGCTCCAATTTATAATTGTTATAAGACAGAGCAGGAAATTGGGGAATACCAGATTTCCCTTGCCGCCCAAACGAAGAAAGTGCATGTTGATGCATCATCTTCGGGTGTGTTCGTTACATAGAACTGTTTCTCAGTATCTTTTACGTCCTGCGTATGTGATACCGGATCAGGATCCCGCATATGTAATCTGTTACATGGGCTACAGAAAGGTAGAGAACTGAGAACGGGTGATAAGTTTCATGAGACAGAAAACGGTGCAAGTGTTGCAGCCAAGTCTGTTGGTCACTGTCACCATGTATTACCAGAATACATTGATTCTGAACGAATGTTGTTAGATACCGAACCTGATATACAAAATCATATCAGTCTCTTTATTAGTAAAGAAATGATAAAATTTTGTATTGTTGAATAATGTTTTGAACATTTCCTATATCAAAAGTTGATCGGTTCAGGCACGTTATCTAAAAGCATTGATGTTCTAAATCAAACTACAGTTCTTAGTATACAGAACACACACAAGAGAAAGAGTTCAGAAATGAACGAATCCTTTTTGAGGTATTGTAGACTAGGTCATATCAATGCGACCTGATTAGCTGAAGTTACATAAAGATGCATATTTAAATTAGTTTAAATTTACATCTTGTGAAACTTGCCGGTCATGTCACAGAGATAAGATGACCATAGCTCCGTTTATTAGAAACAGAGAAAGAGTTAGTGAACTCTTGGGATGATACATACTGATGTATGAAGGTCCCCTGTCTACACATGCCAAGACCGGTTCTTTATACTTCATTACATTCTCTGATGATTTCTCAAGATTCAGACATATATTCCTGTTGAAATACAAGTCCGAACCTTTTGAGATATTCACAGAATATAAGTTAGAAGTAGAGAACCAAAACGGGTATAAGTATTATGTCCTTTGATGTGATCAAGGAGGAGAATACCTGAGCACGGAATTCCTGGACTATTCTAAAGGAGAATTAGATTCTCTCTCAGCATTACTCCTTCGTATACACCATAGCACGATGGTATATCGGGGCGGAGAAAAAGCACCCTATGTGATATGGTGTGCTCTATGATGAGTACTATTGAGTTTCCTATTTCCTTTTAGGGAGTTATGCACTTATGAAGTTGCATACCTATTGAATAGGGTTCCGATCAAATCATAAACCTACCATTTCATATGAGATATGGAAAGGGAAGAGCCCATCTCTTAAGTCAGTTAAGATTTGGGGTTGTTCGGCCTATGTCTAAAAGCATAATCCGGACAAGCTCGAGGCAAAGTCAGATCTGTAGAAGTTTGTTGGATATCCCAAGCATTCGCAAGGGAATATCTTCTACCTAACCGAGGAACAAAAATGTTTTGTTTCTCAGCATGCCACCTTTGTGAAAGGGAATTTGTTGTGAAGAAATTAGTGGACATGAGGTAGAACTGGAAACAATTCCAGCTATACAAACTGCAGCTGATGATTTGGTAGAACCAAAGGATTCAATAGCAACCAACGAACCTCAGCCTCTCCGCCGATCTAGTAGGGTTCCTCACCCACCTGAGAGATACTTCGATTTCTCTATGACAGTGGAAGTGAGGATTGCATCATGAGATGATGACCCAACTAGTTTCAAGCTGGCCATCAGGAGTGGTACTCTGTAAGAATGGCTGGATGTTTATCGATCTGAGATGGAATCCTTTTACACCAACAAAGTATGGACTTTGGTTGCTTTATCTGAAGGGTTAAATCCCCATCAGGAGCAAGTATATCTTGAGAAGATTACTTGGTGTACATCGAAAAGTTGAGACTTTCAAAGCTAGACTTGTTAAAGGTTTGCATCATTAACCAGGTATGGATTATGTTGAAACCTTTTCTAAGTAGCTATGCTTAAGTCCATCCAGATCCTACTTGCCACGGCTACATACCATGACTACGATATCTGGTGGTTGGGTGTCATGACAGCTTTTCTAAATGATGTTTTAGAAGAGAGCGTCTATAAGTACACAGCCAGAAGGCTTCGTAGACAATGGGAGCAGCGGAAACGTGTACAAGATGTTTTATAGGATAAAGCAGGCATCGCGGAGATGGAACGTCTGTTTCGATGTGGTAGTCAAAGAGTTTGACTTCATCAAAATGGTAGATGAACCTTGTATATACAAAAAGGTAGTAGGGAGTATGGTGGTGATCCTCGTAGAGTACGTGGATGACATACTCTTGATAGGGAAGGAGTTTCCTATGCTACGCTGGGTCAATCTCCGCCTATCGCAAGGATTCTCCAAATAGGATCAAAGTGATACCTCATAAATCCTAAGTTTTGGATCTATGAGATAGATCTAACTGGATGTTAGGATTCTCACTAGTAGTAGTGAGATGGTATCAATTGATCCTGGGGAGAATCACTGGAAGGGTTCCAGGGTGATAACGACGACTGAATGTCAGTCACAGGCATTGTCTTTACCCTCAGTAAAGGGACGGTATATTGGAAGAGTTCCAAGCTAGATACCGTGGAAAACTAGATGATAAAGGCTGGATACATCGCTACTTAAGATGCTACCAAAGAGGCAGTCTGGATGTATATTAGTTCATGAGATGAACTTCGTTCCTACCATTGTGTGACAATGGAGTTGTGGCTTATGCCTGGGAACGCCCGTCCTATCAGTGATCCAGACATATTCTTAGGCAGTGTCACCTGATCATGGAGATGGTTGATCTCCAGGGGATCGAGGTTAGGAGAGTAGACTCAGAGGACAACACGGCGGATCCACTCATAAAGGCATTTTTCCCAGACAGAGACTATTATGGGATGGTTGAGTATGAGATACTACAACCACTGTTATCAGATGGCCCTAGTGCAAGTGGGAGATTGTTAGTTATATGTATGCCCTAGAGGCCATTACTATACATGTGTTGTATATTGTAGTGGATGCTTGGACATATATAGGGAGGACTTTCTTGCTCGACATGATAGTATGCTATCTGGTTACTCTTTACCTTAACGTGTATACTGATTGTCTCTCTGTTACATGTTGGTAAAGCCCTTAGGATGTGTACTTGACTACCTGGACTGTGATGCGGATCATACTAGTGGGGACATGGTAGTCCATAAGTACATCCTTCAAGGTCCCTAGTCGTGGGTATATCGAGACAGGGCATCGATATACCAGATTAGACTAGCGTATACCTTCTCGACCCATACAGATGGGCGATGGATGATCCCATATCCATTGGTGTTTGACATCATAGATGATATACGGGTGCTCAGTGGAGACTGGGTATACTGGACGGACTCGTCGAGAACTCCCACATGGTATTATACCTTACGTCAAATGGCAGTTCTCTGGTGACACCGGTACAGGTTAGTATGTTTACCCGAGATCATCATAGAGTCTTGTGTGATTCCCACTTTGCTTTGATTTCCACCTTACCAAGTCCAAGAGGGCGTGCAAAACGGTGGTTTTTGGGTACAGTCCCGAGTCACATGGAGGCAATGAGCGATAGGAGGGGTTTCGTCTCTCCCGGTATTGGGGTTGATGTTGCGCTGTGCTCGATTGGCCATAACAGGGAAGTCCCTGGCCAGGGCTGGTTTAGAGATTTACAGGTAAGTGTTACCCGTAGTTTCTCGACCCGTTATGCGCCTCATATCGGCACGACTTATCGGTTATTGGGGTGTGACGTTTACCACCCCTAGACTTGATATGCGACATATCAGACGAGGAGAACGGACTGTACGGTAGTATCACTGTCATACTTTTTGCAGGAGTTGGAGCGGGCTTGCTTGCTGATCTTTTGATCGCTCAATACCCGGGTAGCCATTACGTCCAGCTAGTACCGCTGACGGCTTGTGGGTGCTTGATATGATCATCACCTACTGCCGGCGTATTGACGAGTCTTTAGAGTCCTACACAGAGGTTGTACTGGCTCAGGCAAAACGAGATAGGTGCGCATATGTTATATGTGCGGGACCGAGAATAATGCGTGTATCTGATACCGTATTCTATTCTCGCGATGATTGTATCGATTGGTTGTATGCTATATAACCTAGTTATTGAATCAAGTGTTGATTCGATAAGTCGATACATTGATATTAGTCGGTTATATGCGATATGACCGGATCGTTAAATCAAGTGTTGATTTAATGATTTAATGTATAATTATATATTTGATATATTACATTATATTAACTAGTATTGGTTCACTTAAGATTGATTTTCTCACTTCATGTGCACAAGTTGTATATGTGATATATTTTTGTGCACAAGTTTGTATCATGTTTGATGATACATGCAAACTTGGGGGTGTGTGTGACTTACACTATATTTAGGTTAATGGTAAAGGTTTTTAATTCTTGTTGTTATTCAAAAATGGAGCTCATTTTTGAAATTGCTTGAAGCTTCATGAAGCTTTCAAGCATCTTTGACAAAGTCCACCATTTTTGTTTTGCATCACATTTTCAGTAACCTAACCATTCACCTAAACTCTAGTTTAGTCTCTACAATGGTTTAACTCACCCATGGTTGCATTATGATAGATATCACTTGATAATTCACTTTATATTTATTCTTATTCTTTTCTTTTCTTCTTCTTCTTCTTGAAGAAAAGGAAAAAGGTTGCTAGAAAATTATCAACTGAAGATTAAGTGTGAGAAATCAAAATCTAAAGAGTACCCATTTCCTATCTCACCATCCTCTACTAAACTAGAATTTAGTTTAGGGTGTTTGCTTAACTAATTCTTTGATTAGTGAGGTAGAAGCTTGAGTCCGTATTCCCTCGACGTAGATCGTCTTCGGCATCGAAGACTTCAAGCGATCCCGTTGCAACTTCTCAAGGAGCCGTCCGAGAGTCCGTGAGTTGGATGATCGCAGCGAAGGTACGTCGCCACGGAGATATGGATGTAGTGGACCGGATCTACAAAGGTTGTAGTCCCTTTCTTTAGTTTAAATGTGATTTACTTACTTTTGATTCGCCTAATATCTAGTTAACGATCTTGCTTCGGGTTGTTAGGCACCAAATTTTTTTTAATCCGGCATGGTCGATGCCTTGTAGAGCCTCATTAGTATGCCTAGTAACCCTACAGTTTGCACGACTCCTTTGAGCCGTGGTAGGGTAGTAATCAAAGCACAGTGGGAACTCACACTAGACAAATGACGATCTCAGGTCGATAGACTAACCTGTAAATATGTCACCAGGAAACTGCTATCTGAGAATAGGTATAATACCAACTAGTATGTTCCCGGCGAGTCCGTCGCGTGTACTCATAACCCAATGAGCACTTGTATACAACTTAGGTGAACAAACTAACACCAATGTCTTGTGAGACCGACCACCGCCCCTCGTCGGGTCTCGATCAGTATACACTTGTCTTCTGTGGAGTATCGATGCCCAGTCTCGAAACTCCCTCGACTACGGACATTTAAGGATGTGCTTATAGACCACCCAGCTCCCACGTACATGATCGCCATCATACTGCTGGTAGTCAAGCAAGTATATTATGGGCTCTATCAACTTGTAATAGTGATCTGTAATTTCACCTAAAACATGTACACGATGATAAAGATAATCCAGATAGCATACTATCAACTCTAGTAAGACTGTTCTACCGGTATAGGTCCTCCCTCAATCATTGCAATCACGTACCTGCATCCAATAATTGACTTGAGGGCACTATATCCAACAGTTAAGGCGTAATGTGCGGTAGCTAATTCCTAGTAATTCCTCTTCCATTATCCAGATTCATGGCTCTAACCGTATATTTCTATGCCATCTCTTTAAATCCCTTCATCTGTCTTTACTCATTACCTTCTGTACACCACTCTTAAGTTAAATGGTTTTCTTCCTTCCCTACCATTCGGCACCAGCCTATGGTTTGGAAGAAGACTATCCAATAAGCGTAATAGGTATACTCTCCTAATCCTAGGAGCCCTCGCAACTTGAGAGAAGGTAAGAATAGAAGAAAACGGAATAATCCTTATTCTTTTTCTTCTTAACCAGAATCCATTCTCGAATTGAAACAAGTTCCTTCGAGTTTGTATGTAAATATACGATGGATTATCCATTAAATGTGGATCTTCGTAGTGATACGGGGTGTTCTGGAGAAATTCAAAGGTGAAGTAGGAGTGGCGATGATATACGCGGTTTGGTCATGAATGATAGCAGTCGCAATTTGCTTTGCTCTCTTTCTAATCCCTTTATTTTGTCTTTACTTATTACCTTTTGTATACCACACTTAGGCTAATTGGTTTTCTTCCTTCCCTACCTTTCGGCACCTGCATATGGTTTGGAATAAGACTATCCAATAAGCGCAATAGGTGTACCTTCTCCTAATCCTAGGATCCCTCACAACCTGAGAGAAGGTAAAAGGAAAAGACAACTGAATAGTCCTATTCAATTCCTCCAGAACCGGATACCATTCTCGAATCTGAAATATGTTTATTCGATTCTGTATGTAACTATACGATGGTCATATCCAATAAATGTGGATTTTCGTAGTAATACGAAATGTTTCGAAGAAAAGCAAAGGGTAAAAGCAGGATTGGCAATGAAGTATGCAACACTGACAATCCAAAGCCGGTGTGTTTTAAGAAGGTTCGGTTAACTTGGTTTATGAGTTCTAGTCTAGGGTCGGGCCATGGTTGCTGCCAAAGAGAGAGAGAAAAGAAACACTCAGCGTGCACTCTAATCTAGATCAGAATGGTTAATCACTTTATCTAATCAGGATGTCTCCCACTGTTTCCTCAAATTCTCCTCCAAACCCTAAAGAAGAATTAGTCGTGATCATTTAAAATCACCCAAGAAGTAAACCAACTCATCAGTGGGAATCGGTATCCAACTATCATCGCATGATAACTTGATGGAATCCACTCAAGTTATCACACTCTAGAAGGTATGCGCAGTCTGGCAAGTTTCCTGTATGTTTGAAACTCCCGATGTGATTTTTTACCCCATGCTCTTATGACCTTGACGAAAGCCAGCATATCATAAGTCACATGTCAAGTTCTACCCGTCATTGTCCAGGTTAATTTGAACCTACCCATACATACCTTTGACGAAGGCCAACATAGTAGTACGACTATCCTAAACCAACACATCTATCTATGCAACAGAAAAGTAACAAATAGCTACCATACACTATGCCTTGACGAATGCCTACAAACATAGCATGAATACTAAGTGCTACCCGTCAGAAATGACGGAGTGCTACGAATGGTTTTTGGCGAAAAACCTTTAACATAATGAACTTGATATCGTTGAAGAAAACGGATAGATTTTTACAAATATATAGTGGTGAAAACCTTTGCTAATGAGGTCACTCACGGTGAAGGGATCTTGGCTCTTTCCTCGTGGAATGAGGTGCAGGATATTCCAAACTGAATACCCCGATGCAAAACAAAAAGTAATTGACTATAGTGAAGTTATTACCCTGACGCAAACTTCTGCCCAAAAGGTCACTCTCGGTGAAGGGATCTCGGCTCTTGCCTCGTCGAATGAGGTGCTGGATATTCATAACCGAATACCGCTATGCAAAACAAAAGAAAACGCCCTTGTAATAACAGCTTTTGAAAATTTGTTCCAACAACATCATATATGTCTGTTTTCCTTGCATTGATCAGAATCAACGCAATCCAATCAATTAATTACACTAGAAAAGAACGAAAATATGATGTACGTCTATGCCATCCGCATTCTCCTTTGGGCCCCATTAGATTACTTAACTAACGACAGAGCGGGGGCTGGACTAGCATAGGTGCAAAACATATACAACATCTACTAGTATATATATAACAATATAAAATAATCGTTCCGGGCATCATAAATGCAACATCACAGATAAGCGATAAGCATCACAGAAGAAACTGATAATCTGGGAGCCCCGGGTTTCCTTTGAGCTGCAAGTGAAACCGGACGTTCCCCTGGCCGTGTGGATAGCCTGTGCAATGAAAACCTAGACCCCTATGAGTTCGACAAGTTACCCGCCATAACCAGAAGTGAGGCAACCGCCTTCATCAAAGTGAATGGTCCACCTGGCACTTCACGGAATCCGGTAACTTGAGCACCCCTCTTTGGGTCAACCTGTACCCCCTACGAGTGCGGCGAATAGCCCGCCAATTCTAGAGTGAGGGCCCCTCATTCTCAACGCCAAGAGATGCGGGCCCGTTGCCCTCTATAACCCTGCTATCCGTGCACTCCATCATAGGGTAATCCTAGTACAGAAAAGAAAATAAGTACAACGGTGACATCGACCTCAACCCGGTCGTGCCCCAAATAAATAATATACAAGTAGGCAGTGATGACAGTCCACATGTCGGACGCTCGCCCCGCGATATCAAATGTACAAATGAAACTAAACTGTACTAACATTGCACCCAAGCTATCCGCACGATGATCCAGCCACAACATAGCACAACACATAACATCAACGTGAATGTCACGTTCGCAAGCCCATGCAAAAGACATATAGCAACTAGACAAGTTGTACCGCTCTAATGACATTCACGGTCGCAGATAGTAATGTATGAACTTTAAAACTTTTAACAGTGTTAGAAATATTGACTTCGAAACACCCCAAGTTACCCTCAAACTAAAGGATAAACCCATATCCAAACTTGGCGAAATAGGCAATTCCTCTGAACTAATATTCCAGAAACTAGACCACACCCAAAATACCAAACCCAAAGTCCATAGGAAAACCGGCCAGGACGGAATTTTAGCCTATGTGGCCGGGTCATAAATGTTGGATTGGGCTCGTATTTGGGGAGTGTTCTAGTGGTCATACAGGTGGTCTTCTGCAATTGCTTAAATATTTTTAGAAGACTAAATAAATTTCGACAGAAACTAGAATACAAGTTAGTATTGTTTCGAACTTGTTTCGGTTTTGATACTTTAACATCAACTAAAAAACTAGTATGAGGTTAATGGGTTGGCTCAGATACCATTTTGGGTTACCCCAGCGCCCAGGCCATCAATCCGTGGCCAAATGCGGAACAAAAACTTTTAAAAACCGGCGTTAACGGAACCCGATTCCCGGATCGACTATTATACCTAAACTAGTTATATGAAAAGGAGTTTAGAAAGGTTATACCGAATGATCCGTATCCTTCATTCTTCAACCTCTGTCCCAAGCTCCACGTGGCTTCATCGATCATGTTTGATCTCTGGTCCCCCCATCGAAGATGATCCACCTTGAGAGTTTGTAATACGGGCTCTGACCTCAAAACCGAAGCCACTCGAGTATCTAGTATGCTACCCTATATAGCCAAGATGAAGTAGAGAGAGTTTGTGATTATTTTGTCTCAATACACCCTAGGTTTCTAAACACATGAGACATATAGGGTGAAGGTTGAAGAAGATGCCAAGAGAGGAAAGTGTGAAGCAAAGAAAAAACAAGTGAAGAAAAATGGTGGCTGCCTTTTTCTTTTAGTTTTGTGTTGTGTTGTGTGCAAGCAACTAAATAAAACCAACTCAAGAAAAATCTCTTCCATCTCACACAAAAATATCTCATACAAAATATCTCACACCAAACAAAACCCATGCATGTCAACATGAATCACTCCATGAGTCACCAAGTGCACATGTTAGAATGAATGCAAAAAACTATGAGTCACACTTTCCACCAAATAAACATTTAACCTAAATGTTTATAACAAAAAAGAAACGGCATCTACCAAAGTAATCTTGTAATAAATTACAAGAATACCCCTCATCCATATATACATAACTGCATTCGTATTCCGAAAGAATACAAATGCTACGAGACGAAAATAATCTAACAATATAATACTAGGATCCGGCTTAAACCAAAGCCCACTAGTATTATCCGTCCGACTCATGATCCGTGCATAAGTGTACGTATATGAACGAACCCAGCCATAAAACCATACGGCCTCTACAACGTTTCTCCCGAAGCCGAGAAACTCTCTGTGTAGGACTCTAAAGACTCGTCAATACCCTGGCAGTAGGTTTAACCACAAGCACTTCAGTGGTACTAGCTGTATGTAACTGCTACGCAAGTATTGAGCGAAAGGGAGGACGACGAGCAAACACATCCTGAAACTCCTACTGAGCATGATAGTGACAATATCCATACAGTCTGGTCCGTCCGTCTATGAGTATCGCATATCGAGTCTAAGGGGGTGGATAAAGTCAGACCGCTAATAACTTGACATTTAGTGTCGGTATGAAACCTATCACCACCTGAGAAACTACCGATCCTAGATCAGTAATTTTCGACTACCTTGGCCAATGATTTCTAGTGATGGCCACCCGTGCACACCGCGACATCAACCCCTAATACCGGGGGAGACAAATCCCCTGACGATCTGCTCACTGCCTCCATGTGACTCGGGACTTTACCCAACTAAAACCTGTTTGAACGACTCCTTTGAGCCGTGGTAGGGTAGTAATCAAATCACAGTGGGAACTCACACGAGACAAATGACGATCTCAGGTCGATAGACTAACCTGTACACATGTCACCAGGGAACTACTATCTGAAAATAGGTATAATACCAACTAGCATGTTCCCGGCGAGTCTGTCCGGTGTACTCATAACCCATTGAGCACCTGTATACATCTTAGGTGAACAAACTAACACCAATGGCTTGTGAGACCGACCACCTCCCCTCGTCGGGGTCTCGATCAGTATACACTAGTCTATTGTGGAGTATCGATGCCCAGCCTCGAAACTCCCTCGACTAGGGACATTTAAGGATGTGCTTATAGACCACCCAGCTCCCACGTATATGATCGCCATCATATTGCTGGTAGTCAAGCAAGTATCCTATGGGCTCTATCAACATGTAATAGTGATCTGTAATGTCACCTAAATCATGTACACGATGATAAAGATAAAGCAGATAGCATACTATCATCTCGAGTAAGAATGTTCTACCGGTATAGATCCTCCCTTAATCATTGCAATCACGTACCTGCGATCCAATAATTGACTTGAGGGCACTATAGCCAAGAGTTAAGGCGTAGTGTGCGGTAGCTAATTAGTGCTTATCTGCTAAAGCATGTGATGCGATTGGATTAGGGTAGTCATACGACTTTGTTGACTATGTTAAAGGTCGTACGGGTGGGTTTAATTCAATCAGGAAATGACGGGTTGAACTTAGCTAGTGCTTATGATTTGTTGACTATGTTAAGGTCATAAGTTGCTAGGGGCAAAATATTATTGAGAATTTCAAGTGTTGAAATTTGCAATGAGATTGCATACCTTTTATAAGAAAGTTGGAACCCAATATCCGCTGCGAGTACGAGTTACTCCTGGGAGAGTTTTACACATCACAATTAGCCGATCAAGTAGGTATCTAGAAAGGTGTTAACGGGGTTACGCCCCTGGGAAAACGAGGTTTATTTTAATTAGGTCCGTACGAAAGAAAGGGGAACCTCCCTCAAATTACCGACACTGGCCTGGCCGAAAGATTGGCGAACTTGTAGGGTGTAATTAATCCCGGCTAGTCTTACCTTTTAGGGTTTGAAGAAGATTTGATAAAAACAATCGGAGCCATCCTGATTAGATAAGATAATAACCAATCTAATATTGCAAGAGCATACACTAAGTGTTTTTCTTCTCTCTCTCTCCAGATAGGGACCATGTCATGCCTTAATCAAGATAATAATATGGACGTATTGACCGAACCCGCTTGTTATATTGTGCTGGGAAACGTTGGTTCGCTCTAACTTATTATTGTTATAAGTCTGACCAGGAAATAAGGGATTACCAGGATTCTCGTTCCACCCAAACGAGGAATGTGCATGTTGTTACATCTTCTTCGGGTGTGTTCGTTACCAAGAACTGTTTCTGAGTACACTCAACATCTTGGATATGAAATACCGGATCAGGATCCCACATATGTAATATTTTACATGGGCTAAAGAAAGGTAAAAAACTGGGAAGAGGTGATCATTCTCTAAGAGTAAGGAATGGTGCAAGTGTTGCATCCAAAGCAATTGGTGAATATGACCTTGTATTACTAAATGGGAATACATTGATTCTGAACGAATATTATCTCATACCGAACCTGATATGCAATATTATATCAGTTTCTTTATTATGTAAAGTAGGATATATAATTTTGTATTGCAGGATAATGTTATGAACATTTTCCTGAATCAAAAGTTGATTGGATCAGGCACGATATATAATGGCATATACGTATTAAATCAAAATACAGTTCTCAACGTACAGAACACACACAAGAGGAAAAGTTCAGAAATGGACGAATCCTTCTTGTGGCGTTGTAGACTAGGTCATATCAATGCGACACGGCCAGCTAAGTTATATAAGGATGGATATTTGAATATGTTCGAACTTACATCTTATGAAACTTGCCAGTCATGTCTCAAAGGTAAAATGACTAAAACTCCGTTTACTGGACACGGAGAAAGAGTTACTGAACTCTTGGGAATGATACGTAGTGATGTATGCGGCCCTATGTCTATACATGATAGGGTTGGTTCTTTATACTACATTACATTCATCGATGATCTCTCAAGATTCGGACATGTGTTCCTGTTCAAACACAAGTCAGAATCTTTTGAGAAATTCAAGGAATATAAGTGCGAAGTTGAGAACCAAATGGGTAAAAGTATTAAAGTCCTTCGATGTGATCGGGGAAGAGAATACTTGAGCAAGGAGTTCCTGGATTATTTAAAGGAGACTGGGATTCTCTCTCAGCTTACTCCTCCGTATACACCACAGCACAATGGTGTATCGAGGCGGAGGAATCGCACCATATTAGATATGGTGCTCTCTATGATGAGTAACGCTGAGTTACTTGTTTCCTTTTGGGGGTTATGCGCTAGAGAAGCTGCATACCTATTGAATAGAGTTCTATCCAAATCAGTGCTTATCACTCCATATGAGATATGTAATGGGAAGAGACCATCTATTAAACGAGTTAAGATATGGGATTGTCCGGCCTATGTTGAAAAGATTAATCCGGACAAGATCGAGGCAAGGTTTGTACTGTATAAGTTTGTTGGATATCCCGAACATTCATGAGGGTATATCTTCTACCACACTGAGGAGCAAAAGGTGTTACGTTTCTCAGCATGCCACCTTTTTAGAAAAGGAATTTCTTATGGAAGAAATTAGTGGTCATGAGGTAGAACTGGAAGAAGTTCCAGCTAGACAAACTAACAGCTAATGATTTGGTAGAACCAGAGGATTCAATAGTTCCCAACGAACCTCAGCCTCTCTGCAGATCTAGTAGGGTTCCTCATCCGCCTGAAAAATACTACGGTTTTCTCAATGATAGTGGGAGCGAGGATTGCATCATTGAAGATGATGACCCAACTAGTTTCGAGCAGGCCATCATGAATAGGGACTCTGTGAAATGGTTGGATGCTATGCGATCTGATATGGAATCCATATACACCAACAAAGTTGTGACTTTGGTTGTTGCACCTGAAGGGGTAAAACCCATCGGGAGCACGTGGATCTTGAGATGATTCTTGGTGTAGATGGAAAAGTTGAGACATTCAAAGATAGACTTATTGCAAAAGGTTGTCGTCAATAACCAAGTGTGGATTTTGATGAAACGTTTTCTTCAGTGGTTATGCTTAAGTCCATCCGGATCCTACCTGCCATTGCTGCATACCATAACTACGAAATCTTTCAGATCGACGTCAAGACCGCTATTCTAAATAGTGATTTAGAAGAGAGCTTGTACATGACACTGCCAGAGGGCTTCGTAGACAGTGGGAGCAGCGGAAAGGTGTGCAAGTTTCTTAAATCAATATACGGATTAAAGCAGGCATCGCGGAGTTGGAACATCTGTTTTGATGTGGCAGTCAAAGTGTTTGACTTCATCAAAATGGTAGATGAACCTTGTATATACAAGAAGGTTGTAGAGAGTAAGGTTGTCTTCCTCGTATCATACATGGATGACATACTATTGATAGGAAATGGTGTTCCTATGCTACCCTCGGTCAAGCTCCTCTTATCACAAGATTCTCCATGGAGGATCTGGGTGATGCCTCCTACATCGTGAAGATTTAGATCTATAGAGATAGATCTAAGCGGATGTTGGGATTGTCCTAATCCAGATACATTGACACCATACTAAAGGGTTTAGTGTGGAAAATACCAAGCGTGGGAATTTACCCACGATCTCAGGAATCACTCTCTCCAAAGAGATGTCCCCCAAGACTGATTTAGAGAGGGTTCACATGTAAGGGATATCCTATTCTTTAGCTGTCGGGTCTATCATGTATACGATGTTATGTACCCGACCGGATGTAGCATACACACATGGTGTTGTAAGTAGGTATCAATCCGATCTTGGGGAGAATCACCGGACAGCTGTGAATAACATTCTTAAGTACTTGAGAAGCACTAAAAAAATGTTCTTGATGTTTGGTAAAGGTGAACACCAAGTGGAGTTCTTTACCGATTCGAGCTTCCAGAGTGATAAGGTCGAATATAAGACAGTCTCGGGTTTTGTCTTTACCCTCAGTGGAGCGACGGTATGTTGGAAGAGTTCCAAGCTAGATACCGTGGCAGACTCAAAGATAAAGGGTGAATACTTCGCTGCCAATGATGCTACCAAAGAGATTGTATGGGTATAGATGTTCATGAGATGAACTTGGTTCCTACCATTGTGGTGACAATGGAGCTGTGGCTTTGGCCTTGGAACCCCAGTCCCATCAGTGATCCAGACATATTCTCAGTCAGTATCACCTGATCAGGGAGATGGTTGATCTCCGGGTGAACGAGGTGTGGAGAGTTGATGGAAAGAATGACAAAGAGGATCTACTCACCTAGGCCAAAACCCCAGTACAGTTTGAGAGTTTTGGGACGTTGGGTATGAGATACTACAACAACTGGCCTTAGTGCAAGTGGGAGATTGTTAGTTGTTTGTATGCCCTAGAGGCCATTGTTGTGCATGATTGTATATTACAATGGATGCTTAGACATATATAGGGAGGACTTTCTTGCTCGCCATGATAGTATTCTATCTTGTTACTCCTTATCTTAACATGTAGACCAGTATTATGATACTATCTTGCTCTCACATATTGACAAATCCCTTAGGATGTGTACTTGACTACCAGGACTATGATGCAGATCATCCTAGTGGGACCAGGGTAGTCCACAAGTTCATCCTTTAATTGTTCCTAGTCGAGTGTGTATCAAGACGGGGCATCGATATTCCAGAGTAGACTAGCGTATACGCTTCTTGACCCATTTGATGGGCAATGGATGATCCCATAACTATTGGTTTTTGACATCAAAGATGGTATACGGGTGCTCAGTGGAAACTGGGTACACTGAACAGGACTCGCCGAGAACTCCTAGATAGTATTGTACCTAACGTCTGATAGCAGTTCTCTGGTGACACTGGTATAGGTTAGTCTGTAGACCCAAGATCGTCATAGAGTCTCGTGTGATTCCCACTGTTCTTTGATTTCCACCTTACCACGTTCAAGTTAGCGTGCAAAACGATGGTTCTTGGGTACAGTCCCGAGTCACATGGAGGCAATGAGCGATAGGAGGGGATTCGTTTCTCCCGGTATTGGGGGTTGATGTTTTGCTGTGCTCGATTGGCTATAACAGGAAGTCCTTGGCCCGGGCTGAAACGGAGATTTACTAGTATGTGTTATCAGTAGTTTCTCGACCCGTTATGAGCCTCACATCGGCATGACTTATCAAGTAACTGGGGTCTGATGTTTACCACCTATAGACTAGATATGCGACATATCAGACGAAGAGACCGGACTGTACAGTTGTGTTTCTGTTGGATTCACAAGAGTATGGACAAGCATGCTTGTTGATCTTCTGATCGTTCAATACCCGGGTAGCCATTACGTTTAGCTAGTACCGCTGACGGCTTGTGTGTGACTGATATGATCATCACCCACTGCCTGCGCATTGACGAGTCATTAGAGTTCTACACAGAGGTTTCCTAGCTCATGCGAAACGAAGTAGGGCACATATATGATATGTGTGGGACCGAGATTAATACGTGTATGTGATACCGTATTCTAATCTCGTGATAAAGGTTATATGAGATATAACCGGATTGTTGAATCAAGTGTTGATTCAATGATACGTTATATGTATATGTGATATGCATAAAAATGGTATTAGTCGGTTGTATGCGATACAACCGGGTTATTAAATCAAGTGTTGATTTAATAATTTAATGTGTAATTATATATTTGATATATTAATATACATTAACTAACTAATATTAGCTCACTTAAGAAAATGTTTTTCTCATTATACATTTAATATATATGTGATATATGTTAATGTATTTATTTTGTGTCATGCTAGATGATACGTTGGACATGGGTGTATGAGACCCACACCACACTTGAGATAATATGGGTAATTATTTATTAAGGGATAAATCAAAATTAGGTGGAATTTAGTCATGGCTTGAAGCTTGGAGAAGCTTGTGGAAACCATTGACTTAGTCAACTAATTTTGTTTTACTCTAGATATTTATTAACCTAACCATTATTTTTAGCCATTGTTTAGTCTCTACATGAGTTATATATGATATTTTTTCACCCATGGTTGCCATTCTGGACTTGAGATCATTCTTGAGTTCATTTTCTTCATCTCCTCCATTGCTCTCTAGCTTGAAGTGAGGTGATAAAAGAATGAGAGAAAAATAATTCTAAAGTGAGCAAAATTCCTACTTCATCAATCTACTCTAGACTATCCATTTAGTATAGGTTGTTTGCTTCACTAATCCTCATTTAGTGAAGATGTAGCTTGAATTAAAGATTCTTCGACGTAGATCATCTTCGGCCTCGAAGTTCCTTAAGCAAGCATGTTCTTTTCACCTAGTGGAGCCAAACGAGAGTCCGGGACACCACTACTTGGAGCAAAGGAACTACTACACAGAGCTTTAGAAGTGAAGGACCGCTCTACAAATGTTGTATTCCCATTTCACTAAGTGTAAAGTAGTTTACATGTAAGATAAAACTTAATTTTCTAGTTAGATCTTCGTTATGGGTTGCTTAGCACTTTAGGTTTTATAAAATTGCATGCTTGATGCCTTAGAAAACGTAGCGAGGGTGCTAAGGAAGCCAGCACCAACTACTACCTGTTTGCACGCCTCAATAGAGCCGTGTTAGGGTAGTAATCTAAGAACAGTGGGAACACACTTGAGGCGAAGTAGCAGTGTCAAGTCGACGGACTAAGCTGTACTCATGTCACCTGGGAACTCCTACCTGACGATAAGTATAGTACCAACCAGCAGTACCCCACGAGTCCGTCTAGTGTAACTCATAACCCAATGAGCACCTGCATACTACCTCTAGTACGACGTACTGATGGCTATGGGACAGACCATCTCCCTTGCTGGGATGAGAAGCATTTACACTAGTCTACTCTGCAGTATCGATGCCCTGTCTGGATAATCTTACGACTAGGGACCTGTATATGGATGTGCTTGTAGACTACCCAGCCCCCACTAGTGTTACTGCCTTCATAACGCTGGTAGTCAAGCAAAGATCCTAAGGGCTCTACCAATATGTATTAGCGATACGTTAAAAGAAACATATACACATATTAAGATAGATACAAACCAAGTAGCATACTACTATATTGAGCAAGACTGTTACAAATCCGTGTATATATCCCAAGCTTCCAAAATGTAATATAGAATAATGTCCTCTAGGGCATATTTCACTAAGGCCATGTGCGGGCATATCACAGACCTATCATCCCAAATAGCCTCTCGGACTGTGTCTGAGAGATGGGCTTTCTGAATGGATCTGCAGTATTGTCCTCTGTAGCAACTCTCTGCAACACGATCTCCCGGCGATCCACGATCTCCCTGATCAGGTGATACCGCCTTAAGATGTGTTTGGACTTCTGATGGGACATGGGCTCCTTTGCTAAAGTTATAGCCCCGTTGTTGTCATAATACAGAGGTATTGGATCAGCAACGGACGGAACCACCTGAAGTTCTATTAAGAACATCCTCATCCAGACAGCTTCTTTAGCGGCGTCACAAGCTGTGATATACTCCTCTTCTCTTGTCGAGTCAGCAACGGTATCCTGCTTGGAACTCTTCCAATAGACCGCCCCTCCTTTAAGGGTAAAGACATAACCCAACATGGACTTGGAGTCATCCTTATCACTCTGGAAGCTGGAGTCAACAAAGGCCTCGATCTGGAGGTCTTTTCTGCCGTACACCAAGAACATTTCCTTGTCCTTCTCAGGTACTTGAGAATGTTCTTTACTTCTATCCAGTGCTTCTCCCCAGAATTTGACTGATACCAGTTTACTACGCTTAGTGTGTAAGCAACATCTGGTCTGGTACACAACATCACATACATTATAGAGCCTACCGCATAAGCGTAGGGTATAATAGACAAGCGATCCCTTTCCAAATCAGTCTTGGGTGACATCTCTTTGGAAAGGTTGATTCCGTGACAAGCCGGTAAATTACCGTGCTTTGAATCTTCCATACTAAATCTTTTCAGTATGGTGTCGATGTACCTGGACTGTGAAAGTCCCAAAAACCTCTTAGATCTATCACGATAGATCTGAATCCCCAGAATGTAAGAGGCATCACCCAGGTCTTTCATGAAGAACCTTTGTGACAAGAATCCTTTGACAGATTGAAGCATAGGAATGTCATTTCCTATCAAGAGAATGTCATCCAAGTATAAGACGAGGAATACAACAGTTCTTGCAACAATTTTACTATAGATGAATGGTTCATCAGGATTTTTGATAAAGTCAAATTCTTTGACCGTCTTATCAAAACAGATGTTCCTACTCCGCGATGCCTGCTTTAGTCCTAAAATGGACTTAAGCAACTTGCACACTTTCCCGCTGCTCCCACTATGAATGAAACCCTCTGGCTGGTCCATATATAGCACTCTTCCAAATTTCCACTTAGAAAAGCGGTCTTTACGTACATCTGCCAAATCTCATAATCGTGGAAGGCAGCAATGGCAAGAAGAATCCGAATGGATTTGAGCATAACCATTAGAGAAAAGGTTTCATCATATTCCAAACAAGGTCTTTGACGAAATCCTTTTGCAAAAAGTCTAGCCTTATAGGTTTCAACTTGTCCATCTACACCAATCTTCTTTCTGAAGATCCATTTGCAGCCTATGGGTTTTACCCCTTCTGGAGCAATGTCCAAAGCCCATACTTTGTTGGTGTTTGATCAGTCGAAAATATTGCATTCTTAACACATCAATTTCCCTACTCTTTCTAATCATCTAAGGGTGTTTAATATAAATATAACACGGATTACAAAATCATCTGGAAAATACCAAATACCACGTGTTACAGTTATAATCGACACTCTGGAGGGAAATTGTGTGTTTATTACTACACGCATGATATTGTATATCTCAACACATTTTATCGAGATTGTGTGCAGAAAACTCTTCAGGTCAAAGAACCGGAATCGCAAAAGTGCCGCTAAAACGCAGCAAGTCAAAGACTTGAAATCTGGCAGCAACCAAGAAATAATTATAAGATTCTAGACATCAGAAGAAAACCCTAAGACCAACACAAAACTGTCACGACCCGAAATTGGCACGTGACGGCCCTTAAACTACGCAACGTCTACAGGCGTAACGCAATATCAGTAAGCCAAAAACCCAGCAATCTAAACCATTAAAACTAGTAAGAATTAATAGAAGTTTTAAAACATTTGAAATCTCAACCCAAATTCTTTAAAAGTCCAACTTTATTTCCTTTAAAATTTTGGCAGCACCTCCTTTGTAAAAACCAGGCCCAAAAATGAGTACGACATAAATATAAGTAAAGCATCCCCAAACGGGAGCAAAAACATGCCCAAAGGCGGAAAACAACCACCACAACAGATATACGACGCCGTAGCGAAGAAATAAAAGACGATAGAAGTAAAACTGCATAAAAGACATCCAAGTCTCAAAATAATAAACAACATCGTCCTCACATCAAGTCTCTAAGTCAAACATGAAAGTAGTAGATGGAGAGTACATGGATACATCGAATATACAATACAACATCGGATAACCACAAATCCACCTAAGCATAACTGCACACTGTTTTCCGATGCGGTATCCGTAGCAAAAGATGATAAGATAGATGAATAGCCTGCCTCGACTACTCTGGGGAAACAACCTGCAAAACAAACTGTGGCACAACGGGGGTGAGTTGCCAAATCGTGAATAGTAAATAACATATGCAGGTAATCGCAAGTATGCACGTACAACGCGAATCTAACATATGTAGGCTAATAGGAGTAAAAGGCCACATGAATACAATAGTCATGAAAGGTACACTAACGGTTAATAAAAATACATGAAGCAATAATATGTCAATCGGTATGCAATAATCCTGCAATAATGATATGAAAATGTATATATGCAATAGTCCTGAAAGGTACTCAAGCAGGTACAACTAACACATGAAACAATGCATATAAAATGAAGTATGTAAATGCAACATTCATGAAAGGTACGCTAACAGGTACTACTAATACATGAAGCAGTGCATAACAATAAATGTGGAGTATGGGGTGAAGCATGTCATTTCCACGGAATCCTGACATCGTGGTAGGATCAAAATCCATCAAGACAATCCAAATCCCAATTTCCTCAAATCAGCCCCCAAATTGGCTCCAATATCATATAAATCTCACAAATCCTGAATGTACAACATCAAGTAAGTCTCATATATCCTGAATGTACAAAATCAAGCAAGTCTCATATATCCTTTATGTACAATATCAAGTAATCTCAAATGTCCTAAATCCAATATCAAGTGAATCTCTTATATCTTAGGTATATTTGCATGAATAAATATGATGATGTATATAAATTGATATGAATATATATATATATATATATACTAGCATCCCATTTCACTAATATATATATATATGCATATATAACAACTTCCCATTCCACTGTTATATATACTTAGGAGTAAAATATCATGAAAACAATGTGTCAAGCATCGACACAGAAATGTTGATCTGTTAGGTGTTGTCACCACGACTGGCACCCTGATAGGTACGTATCATACGCTATACCGAAAGCTCGAGTGCCTAGCTCTGACCCTCGCCTATCGACGTATCCATACGTACATGACTCCCGTCGATATCCCCACGATAACCGCCGAGTTATTGGTAATGTCACCGGAGTGTATGGTTCCCCTGCCAGGCTCAACGGCATGTTACATCGACATTCTTACCCCGGGGTACCTCTTGGCCCCACCATGTACCCTCATACGGCCCACGACGCTCCTCACATGGAGTATATATATCAGAACCGATAAATCTCATGGTGGATGCTGAAATATCATATCTAGAGAATCCGGGTTTTTCAATAATGCATAATTTCATGAAATTACCACGGTCCTCAAATCCAGAAAAGTGGACGGGCGCAGACATGAGCAAGCCGTCCCCACAATAGAGGCGAACTTTAGCTGTACTCAGCGATCGCGCAAGAACTGTAAATCTGCAGAAGACGGTCTCAACAATCAAAACCCGCTGCAGGAAGATGTACATTAAGATCTGGTGGTCCGTGAAAATCTGGCATGACTCTCCGAACAAGTAGTGTCTCCAAATCTCCAACGCACGACCACCGCGGCCATCCCCAGATCAGGAGTGGGATATCCATGCTCGTACTTCCTCCAACTTTAGGTAAGCAAAAGCGACAACTCTATTGTGTCACCTCAGTACACAATCGAGCCCCACTCGTGAAACATCATCAGTTAAATAACAAAGTCGCCCGAACCAGAAAACAAGAAAGAACTGGTGCAATTGTCAACCGAGTCTTCAACTGCCAAAAACTCCGCACGCATGCCTCAGTCCGAAGAAAAAGAACCACCTTTCCAGTCAATTCAGTCAACGGTGTAACGATACACTAGCAATCCTGCACGAAACGGCGGTAAAAACCTGCTAAGCCCAAAGATCTGCGGACTTCTGTCCCGTACACAAGTCTGGGATAAAGCTGTACGGCCTCGATCTTCCTCAGATCCATACAAAAACTGTCTTCCGTAACTACAAGACCTAGGAGTCAACACAATCAAGTCTGAAGGAACACACCGAGAACCTAGCAAACAGCTGGCATTCTCCCAATGTCTGCAAAACAAATACTCAATTGCTGCTCCTGTTCCTCACGACACATTAGAATAGACCATAATGTCATCAATGACACAACAATAAACTGGTCGAAGAACGTCCTGAAGAAATCTGGTTCATCACATTCACGAATGCTGCTAGGGCATTGGTGAGTCCAACGACACCCCCAAAACACGTACTGCCCGTAGCACGCGCAAAAGCAGACTTCGGAATGACATCACTCTGAACCAGCAATAATGATGACCAGATCCCAAACAAACTTAGAAAATGTCTCGCACTCTGGAACCGATCGAAGAAATCGTCAATGCGAGGTAAAGGATACCAATCCGCACCTTAAGCCGGTTCAATTGACGATCCATCGATACACAACCTCAACAGCCGTCCTTTTCTTGATGAACAGAATAGGAGCACCCCAAAGCGAAACACTCAGACGCACAAGCCCCCCCAACAAAAAACTCTGCAGCTGATCCTTAAGCTCCCTAAGCTTCGCCGGCTCATCTGGAAAAACGTCGGAAAACTCTCGCACGAAGGAACCCGGTCCAACAAACCCACTGTGGCTCCGGTATCACGAATGAACGCCAAGAATTCTCGACATCCTTTCCTCAACAGCCGACTAGCGAAAAAGGTTGAATTCAAGCTGTGAGAGGCGGCACCACTGTCCCCTTACACAACAAGAACTGACTCGCCGGGAAACAAATCCAGACTGTTTTCATGCGGCAGATCCACAGACGCCTAGCACGTAGCTAACCAGTCTGTGCCCAGGAGAACGTCAAATCCAACATCTCTAGAAGGATCACAACGACGGACGAATCTCTATCTCCTATCCGATTGGCACACGATTGAAATACGTGTTGCGCAACAAAAGAATCGCTGAAAGAAATTAACACAACAAACGACTGATCTAGCTAACACGACTCTCGTCCCAAGCCACCGCTACTTCCGCGACCTGGACGAAATCTGTCTTGACGACTACGCCTCTGTCTCTGGGCTGGTACACTGGTACGAGTCCTCCACTGTTCCGGAACTCCCAAAGTCTCTAGAAGACGTGGCTCGTCAACTGGGGCTGCATCCACTATTTCTATGTAGGAGATGGAATGCTGTGTGCTGATCGCAATGAACAACTGGGTAACTGGGGTGACAACCTCCTGTCGCTGCGCTCGAATGGCCTCAACCAATGAACCCATCGTCTGGCGCATGTCCTGCATCTCTGCCACAAGCCTAAAGATACGATCTGTTTAAGGCGGATCCGTCTGCTCCTGTACAGCGAGCGTACCATCCTGGTCAGTCCTCGTCCCACACGAGCGAACTCTGACCTCGGCCCTCGCTGCACCACTTTGAGTCCCCATAGTCATCGGTGGAAAAGGCTATAAATGGAAATAAGATTCGATAGGAACACGGTAATCGAATCACAAGGATATAACATCAAGGAAGGAATTTCAAGCAATTTGTACTTAGGTCACTTTAGGCGGAGTACCGCATCGTGAGTATGCCGCAGACATAAACACACTACGTTACTCTACTTTAAGCTACCTACTCCATCATACCAAGGTCATCCTACACTCCGAAAGGTAAAACCTAGCGCTTTGATACAAACTTTGTCACGGCCCGAAATTGGCACATGACGGCCCTTAAACTACGCAACGTCTACAGGCGTAACGCAATTTAAGTACGCCGAAAACCCAGCAATCTAAACCATCAAAAGTAGTAAGGGTTAATAGAAGTTTTAAAACATTTGAAATCTCAACCCAAATTTTTTAAAAGTCCAACTTTATTTCATTTAAAATTTTGGCAGCACCTCCTTTGTAAAAACCAGCACCAAAAATGGGTACAACATAAATATAAGTAAAGCATCCCCAAACGGGAGCAAAAACAAGCCCAAAGGTGGAAAACAACCACCACAACAGATACACTGTAGCGAAAAAATAAAAGACGATAGAAGTAAAACTGCATAAAAGACATCCAAATCTCAAAATAATAAACAACATCGTCCTCAAATCAAGTCTCTAAGTCAAACATGAAAGTTGTAGATGGAGAGTACATGGATACAACGAATATACGATACAACATCGGATAACCACAAACCCACCTAAGCAAAACTGCACACTGTGAGCCGATGCGGTATCCGTAGCAAAAGATGATAAGATATATGAATAACCTGCGTTGACTACTCTGGGGAAACAACCTGCAAAACAAACTGTGGCACAACGGGTGTGAGTTGCCAACTCGTGAATAGTAAATAACATATGCCAAGTATGCAATTACAGCTCGAATCTAACATATGTAGGCTAATAGCAGTAAAAGGTCATATGAATGCAATAGTCATGAAAGGTACACTAACGGTTAATACAAATACATGAAGCAATAATATGACAATCGGTATGCAATAATCAAGCAACAATGATATGAAAATGTATATATGCAATAGTCCTGAAAGGTACTCTACAGGTACAACTAACACATGAAACAATGCATATAAAATGAAGTATGTAAAAGCAACAGTCATGAAAGGTACGCTAACAGGTACTACTAATATATGAAGCTGTGTATAAACAATAAATGTGGAGAATGGGGTGAAGCATGTCATTTCCACGGAATCCTGACATCGTGGTAGGATCAAAATCCATCAAGACAATCCAAATCCCAGTTTCATCAAATCAGCCCCCAAATTGGCTCTCATATCATATAAGTCTCACAAATCCTGAATGTACAACATCAAGTAAGTCTCATATATCCTGAATGTACAAAATAAAGTAAGTCTCATATATCCTTTATGTATAATATCAAGTAATCTCAAATGTCCTAAATCCACTATCAAGTGAATCTCTTATATCCTAGGTATATTTGCATGAATAAATATGATGATGTATATAAATTGATATGTATATATATATATATATATATATATATATACATATTAGCATCCCATTCCACTAATATATATATATATATATATATATATGCATATCTAACAGCGTCCCATTCCACTGTTATATATACTTAGGAGTAAAAAATCATAAAAACAATGTGTCAAGCATCGACACAGAAATGCTGATCTATCAGGTGCTGTCACCACGACTGGTACCCTGATAGGTACGTATCATCCGCTATACCGAAAGCTCGAGTGCCTAGCTCTGACCCTCGCCTCTCGACGTATACATACTTACCGCCGAGTCATACGCTATACCGAAAGCTCGGTATCCCCACGATAACCGCCGAGTCATTGGTACTGTCACCGGAGTGTATGGTTCTCCTGCCAGGCTCAACGGCATGTTACATCGACCTACTTACCCCGGGGTACCTCCGGGACCCACCATGTACCCTCATACGGACCACGACGCTCCTCGCATGGAGTATATATATCAGAACCGATAAATCTCATGGTGGATGCTGAAATATCATATCAAGAGAAACCGGGTTTTTCAATAATGCATAATTTCATGAAACTACCACGGTCCTCAAATCCAGAAAATATCATGAAAAATCCATATCTCAATGCGAAAATCCTTGAATATAATATACGCAACATAGACCTGAAATGCTAGCATATAAAGGAAAAGCCGCTATTTAACTGCAACAAGTTAATATAAATATCCTGTGGTTCCTAATTTCTCCAAGTTTATCTAACATCAAATAAAGGTAAACATGTAACTAAAGCCAGATATATGTGTAAACATAAAGGTATAGCACGGTATACATGTAGCTATGTCATTATGTGTGTATGTACCTATCGCTATTGGTACAATACCTTATAGGTATCTGGTATCTTGCATGTAAGCATGTCAAGGCATATATGTAAGCATGTACATATACAGGTATGCTATATGTCATATGCATAAATAAATATGAATCAATGTCCCTAACCAAACAATATCATATCTATAAGTGTGTTGTGCGTGACATGGCAATTATTGACGGTGTGTGTGGCATACAATCAGTGCTCGTGCAACATGAGCCGTCAACAATAGTTCAGTGTCCTAATGGTACTAGTCCAAGCACAACAATTAACTAAGCAATAAGGTGTATGCGCAACTCTAAATATGAAATAGAATGTGCGACAAGTCAAATCATCTCTAGCCCTGATGCATAACGCCATGCAGGCGATTCCCCTGTAGATGTTAAATCTACTCACCAACGCTCCTGGCTAAGTGAAGCCTACCACCTGTTTTCCCTTCTTCGCAGCGCCCGAAGTCCCCGCCTCCGAACCTAAAACAAAAAAACGATAAAACAAATGTATATTATTAATAGACCCAAAACACGTACAAACTAGATTAGACCGACGCAACTACACAAAACTTGTAAGTGCACGGCGGCGCCCCGGTCGTCAATCCGACGCCGGAACGCGGAAGCGGTGATAAACTTTAATTTTGCGGACTTAGGAAACCGGCACCACCGCGCACTAAACATCCGGATCGTAACCATTAACAAGTCTAAGCTACTAACTAGATAGGGAAGAGAAGTATACCGACAGATCCGAGTCCTCCGGTCTTCTCGTCGTCGTCCCGATCTCCTGCCGAATGTCCCGTCTCCTCCTCGTCGCCGGAAGTGCACCACATCGCCTACTTCTTTTACGGGCTCCCACCTCAATGCCGAGGCAACTCGGGCACGAAGCCGGCTACTCGACGTGCCTAAGATTCGTTGTAGAATGTGTAGTACTCAAATCTCACTTTGGGGTTGTAGGAATTGCTTTTTAGTGGAGGGATGAACTATGGAGTTTGGAGATGGAACTTGTGGATATTTGGGAGCATGAAATGGACCAAATACCCACCCCCAAAATTTTGGACAGCCCCCTCTCATGCTTGGGCCGGCCACTACAAGTGAGGGGAGGGTGAGGAAAAATGAGAGAGTGACCAAAAATAATAGGAGCCAAACTCATATCATGTAAGAGAGAGAGAGGAAGCTATGATGCACAACCATGATCACAAAACTATACCAACACTCCACACAACCATCATCTCATGCATGATGGCTCCAAAAAAGTCAAGCCATCATGAGCATAGAAAGTCAAGTGATGGTGCTCATCATGAAAACCATCATGATGCAACAAGATGCAAAGAACCCCCTCCACTAATGCCTATTTGCAACAATGCAAATAAACCCTCCTCCACCAATCTTCGGCCAATGAACGGAACAAAGGAAATTGGCCGAAACGGAAAGCAAACTGGCAACTCCAAAAAACTGGTCCCGTAATAAATTACAGGAAAACCCCGATACTGTGCATACACACCGGCATCTGTATTTCGACCGAAATACAAATGCAATGAGACAAAATCTACACTGTACTTTACTAGAATCCGGCTTATACCAAAGCCGGCTAGTAATATCCGTTCGATCCTGATCCGTGCAATACCGCACGTATCTGATCGAACCCTGCCATATATCCATACGGCCTGTAGTACAATCTGTCCGATCCTGATCCGTGCAATACCGCACGTATTTGATTGGACCTTTCCATATCTCCATACGGCCTCTACAACCTTTCGCCCGAAAGCTGAGTAACTGAATGTGGGGGACTCTAAAGACTGGTCAACACCTTGGTTGTGGATTTAACCACTAGCACGTCAAAGGTATAAGCCAATACGTAACGGGATACCAGGTATTGACTAAAAGGGACGTCTGTGAGTGAACTCAGCCAGACAACCCTACTGAGCCTGTCAGTGACAATATCCGTACAGTCCGGTCCGTTCTTCTATGAGCATCGCATGGCGGGCCTAGGGGGTTGGTAAAAGTCAGACCCCCAAAAGCGGTACAAGTCATGTCGGAGTGTATCCCAGAACATCCTGAGATACTACTGGAATACCTACCAGTAAATCTCCTAGCCTCGGCCGAGGGCTTCGTGTAATGGCTCTCCTAGACACAGAACGACCTCACCCCCAATACCGGGAGAGACGAACCCCTGAAGATACGCTCATTGCCTCCATGTGGCTCGGGACTGTACCCAACTAAAACCTGTTTGCACGACTCCTTTGAGCCGTGGTAGGATAGTAATCAAAGTACAGTGGGAACTCACACGAGACAAATGACGATCCCCAGGTCGATGAACTAACCTGCACACATGTCACCAGGGAACTGCCATCTGACGTCTGGTATATGACCAACTAGCATGTTCCCGGCGAGTCCTGTCCGGTGTACTCATAACCCAATGAGCACCTGTATACATCTTAGGTGATCCAACTGACACCAGTGGCTTGTGAGACCGGCCACCGCCCCTCGTCGGGGTCTCGACTGTATACACTAGTCTACTATGGAGTATCGATGCCCTGTCTCGAAACTCACACGACTAGGGACCATTTAAGGATGTTAGTTGTATGTATGCCCTAGAGGCCAGTATTGTACAGATTATGTATATTATATTGGATGCTTGGACATATATAGAGATGACTTTCTTGCTCGACATGATAGTATGCTATCTGGTTACCATTTATCTTAACATGTACACTAGTCTCTTTATACTGTCTTATAGTTACATGTTGGTAAAGCCCTTAGGATTTGTACTTGACTACCTGGACTATGATGCAGATCATACTAGTGGGGACATGGTAGTCCATAAGTACATCCTTCAAGGTCCCTAGTCGTGGGTGTAATCGAGACGGGGCATCGATATACCAGAGTAGACTAGCGTATACGCTTCTCGACCCATGTGATGGGCGATGGATGATCCCATATCCATTGGTGTTTGACATCAGAGATGGTATACGGGTGCTCAGTGTAGACTGGGTACACTGGACGGACTCGCCGAGAACTCCCAGATGGTATTATACCTCACGTCAGATGGCAGTTCTCAGGTGACACTTGTACAGGTTAGTCTGTAGACCCGAGATCGTCATAGAGTCTTGTGTGATTCCCACTGTGCTTTGATCTCCACCTTACCACGTCCATGAGGGCATGCAAAACGGTGGTCTTTGGGTACAGTCCCGAGTCACATGGAGGCAATGAGCGATAGGAGGGGTTTCGTCTCTCCCGGTATTGGGGGTTGATGTTGCGCAGTGCTCGATTGGCCGTAACAGGGAAGTCCCTGGCCAGGGCTGATCAGAGATTTGCTGGTAAGTGTTACCAGTAGTTTCTCGACCCGTTACGAGCCTCACATCGGCACGACTTATCGGGTTATTGGGGTCTGACGTATACCACCCCTAGACTTGATATTCGACGTATCAGACGAAGAGACTTGACTGTATGGTAAGTGTTACTGGTCGGATTCGCAGGAGTGTGAGCGGGCTAGCTCGTCGATCTTCTGATCGCTCAATACCCGGGTGGCCGTTACGTTTAGCAGACCGCTTGCGGCTTGTGGGTGCTTGATATGATCATCACCTGCTACCGGCGTATTGACGAGTCTTTAGAGTCCTACACAGAGGTTTCCTGGCTCAAGCGAAACGAAATAGGAGCGCATATGAGATATGTGCAGGACCGAGAATGATGCGTGTATGTGATACCGCATTTCATTCTCGCGATATATGTTTCGATTGGTTATATTCGATATGACCTAGTTATCGAATCATTGATTCGATAAATCGATGCATTGAATACTAGTCGGTTATGTGCGACATGACCGGATCATTGAATCAAGTGTTGATTTAATGATTTAATGTATAATTATATATCTGATATATTACTTTGCATTAACTAGTATTGGTTCACTTTAAACGGATTTTTCTCACTAGGATTGCACATTGTATATGTGATATACTTTTGTGCACTTTTTGTATCATGTTTGATGATACTTGATCATGTGGTTAAGTGAATAGAATTAAACCATGGTTATTTTGTAATTAGGGTTTTCCATATTTATTTATCCATTTATTTGTTTATGTGGATAAATTCAAAATGAGAATGGTGGCTATATTTGTTTCTTATATGAAGCTTCTTGAACCTTTGACTTTAGCAACCATTCTTATCCTCTTGCTTAACCCTAACCCACTATTCTAATCATGGTTTATTCTCTACACCTAACTTGAGTTAGAGTTATGATAAGTATTGTTTTTCTTTTTATTTTAGAAAAGACTTATCATAATTCTAGCTCTTCTTCTTCTTCACCTTCAAAAGAAAAGCTCAAGGTCCATCAATGGCAACTTGAGTTAAAGTGAGCTAAATCCAAATCTAAAGAGAACCCATCTCCTATTTCTTCACCCTCTACCTCTAGCCAAGTTGTAGAGTGTGTTTACTTCACAAATTTCACAAGTTTGTGAAGTCGGAGCTTGAGTTTGTGCAACCTCGACGTAGATCGTCTTTGACACAAAGCCGACGAGCTATTCCGCTTGCTTTCCCGATGAAGCCGTTGATCGAGTCAAGGATTCATGATGGAAAGCGAGGACATCACCACGTGGAGCTAAGGAGGCGGAAATCCGGATCTACAAAGGTTGTATATCCGTATCTTAGTAGTTAACAGTTAACTAGCTTTCTAGTTTCGCCTAAACATCTAGTTAAGATCCGTAGTCTAGGGTTTTTCGGCACTAAAATTTTAAATTTGGCATGTTCGATGCTTCATGAGACATTACTAGAGTGCCTAGGAACCTTACAGTGGTATCAGAGCCTAGCTAGAGCCTTAGGCGAAGCGTAGACGGAATTTGAAGTCCGAACGACACAAAACCGAAACCCAAAACATGCTCTCTGTACAATTTTTAAAATCTGGGATTTTTCAAGATTAAAAATGTCCAGAAAATCAAGCAGGGTTTTCTAAGAATTACTGTAAAATTCGTGGACCTGATTCAACTTTTCCACCGCATTTCCGCGGCACGAGCTTGGCTCATGCGGCGGAAGCGCGGCCATTTTGTCGTTTCTGGCGTCCAATTTTGTACAGTAATTCACAGTATACTGTGTTGGGTTTCCTGGATATTTTTGATATTTTTTCAAGAGTTGAATTTTTCTGAGTTATTTTGGGGATTCGGTGTTTCGATCGGGGTATCAAATTTTGTCTGTGTGGCTTTCCGGATAAATTTTAGACTATGTTAAAAAGTTCGACCGGATATAAATACCCAGGTTTTCCCCCTGCCGGAAAATCCAAGTGTTGGATTATTGTATGGTTTAAGGACGTTCTCAGTAGTGCAAGTAACGCGATGGTCCCTCTAGAAGACAACAAACCTTAACTCGATTATGTGACCGTCTTGAACTGCCCTTTGAACCTTCGGGTTTGGGGCAGTACGGCGTGCCACATGTGAGGCGTTGGCTTGACCCTTCTACGGCTGGACCGTTGGTACTGAGGTATGAAGTGAATGTCTTTGAACCTATTTCATGTGTTGATCGGTGTCGGGAAAACTTGGGTGTTCGAATGTTCGATCGGAAAGTTTGATATATTCTATTTATCCGGAATTGGATACAATAATTGGAATTCACAAGTAGTTATGTGATAACTAAATGAATGTTATAAATCTAGCAATTTAGTCCCATATGATATTGAAAAGAGTTTTCGATAATGAGACTAAAATGCGGGGTTTGTAACTGTTAGGCATGTGATGTCTAAAGTTGTTGCGGATTCCAATTGTTGTAGTTTTACACTTTCTTTTCTGTGACCGTAAGTGTAGTATGTTCATATCGCCGGTTTCGTTGCTATACGTCAAGGACAATTGGGGTATGCATACTTACTTACGTTGATGACATGTGATGTTATGTGTTGCTGGATATGTTATATTGGATCGTCGTATTCGAATAGCCGGGGGTTTTTATGTGAGATGAGTGTTTTTCATTTTCATTCATGTAAAAACTTGTATGTAATATTCTTTTATTTGGGGCACTTCCAGGTAGCGGAAGTTGTCACCCTTTGTATATTATTTACTTTTCTGCACTAGGATAGACCCAAGGAGGGGAGCACAAGTAACCGGGTTCTGGGGTCCAGTGGGAGACCAACTCGAGGAGTCGAGTCCGGGTCTCCTAACCCTAGAATTGGCAGGGTTGCTTGCCGCTCTCGTAGGGGTCTAGGGGTGTGGGATTGGCTATTCGTTACGACCGTGGAATCCGTGTTTTATACTGGCTCGTATTGAAAACACGGACGTCCTAGTATATCCAATATTTCATATGTTTATTCTGCTGCGATATCTGTGATGCGATTCTGTGATAGATTTAGTATATGATATATATGATATATTATATAGACGTTACTTATGTTTTACACCCGCGCTAGCCCTGCCCTGCTCTGTCGTTAGTTACCTAACCTAACGGTGCACGAGGGGACATCGAGGCGAATGCGGATGGCATAAGTGTACGTCATATCTATCTGTGATGTTTAGGTAGTTTAAATGATGGGACTTCATTAATGTGATTAATGAAAGAAAAGAAACCTATGATGTTGTAGAATCAGATTTTAAAATAAAACAGGTAGCTACAGTTTTTTGCTTTGCACAGCGGTATATATGATATACCCCGCACCTTATTCGATGAGGAAAGGACCGAGATCCCTTCACCGGGAGTGACTCCTTTAGCAATAACTGGCAGATGCTACACACTCGGTTTGCTTTTGACTGCTTTTGAGTTTTTGCTTTGCACAGCGATATATATGATATATCCCGCACTTCATTCGACAAGGAAAGGACCGAGATCCCTTCGCCGGGAGTGACTCCTTTAGCAAAACTAGAAAAGCCTCAAAATCACTCCATTTTAAAAACTTTATTTGATTCTACAACGATATAAAGTTCATTACGGAAAGGGTTTTCTTAAAAACCTGACGTAGCCCTCCGTCATTTCAGATAAGTAATAGTTAGTATTCGTGCTGCGTTTGTTGACTCAGTCAAGGCGTAGTGTGCGGTAGCTAATTACTATTTATCTGTTTATGCATATGATGCAGATTGGATTAGGGTAGTCGTGCGGCCTTGTTGACTTAGTCAAGGGTCGTGCGGGTGGGTTTAATTCAATCAGGAAATGACGGGTTGAACTTTACTTGCGGTCTATGGTTTGTTGACTCAGTCAAGGTCATAGATCGCCTGGGGCAAAATATTATCGGGAATTTCAAGTGTTGAAATTTGCAATGAGATTGCATACCTTCTATGAGATAGTTGGATCCCGATACCCGCTGCGAGTAAGAGTTACTCCTGGGAGAGTTTTACACATTGCAATTAGCTGATCAAGTAGGTGTCTAGAAAGGTGTTAACGAGGTTACGCCTCTGGGAAAATGAGGTTTACAGTAATTAGGTTCTTGCGAAAGCACGGGGGACCTCCCTCAAAGTACCGACACTGGCCTGGCTGAAAGATTGGCGAACTTGTAGTGTGTAATTAATCCCGGCTAGTCTTTCCTTTTTGGGTTTGAAGGAAGATTTGATAAAAAGCAGTGGGAGCCATCCTGATTAGATAAGATAATAACCAATCTGATCTTGCACGAGCTTACGCTAAAGTGTTTTCTTCTCTCTCTCTCCAGGTAGCGACCATTTCATGCCTTAATAAAGATAATAAAATGGATGTATTGGCCGAACCCGCATGTTATACTGTGCAGGGGAACGTTGAATCCGTTCTATCTTATAAGTGTTATAAGACTGAACAGGAAACAGGAGAATATCTGGATTCTCACACCGCCCAAACGGAGAACATGCATGTTGATGCATCATCTTCGGGTGTGTTTGTCATTGAGAACTGTTTCTCAGTTCACCCTACGTCCTGGGTATTAGATACCGGGTCAGGATCCCACATATGTAAGATGTTACATGGGCTGCGAAAAAGTAGAGAACTGAGAAAAGGTGAACATTCCGTTCATGTAGGGAATGGGGCAAATGTTGCAGCCAAAGCAGTTGGCACATATCACCTTGTATTACCAAATGGTGATACACTAATCCTGAATGAATGCTATTATATACCGAACATGATGTGCAACATTATATCAGTTTCTTTACTAAGTAAAGAAGGTTATAATTTTGTAGTAAAGGATAATGTTATGAACATATTCCTAGATCAAAGGTTGATTGCATCAGGCTCGCTACATAATGGCATATTCATTCTCAATCAAAATACAGTTTTCAATATACAAAACACACACAAAAGGAAAAGCTCAGAAATGAACGAATCCTTCTTGTGGCACTGTAGACTTGGCCATATCAATGAGACACGACTAGCTAAGTTGCATAAGAACGGATATTTGAATTCATTCGAATTATCATCCTATGACACTTGCCATTCATGTCTCAAAGGAAAAATGACCAAAACTCCGTTTAAGGGACACGGAGAAAGAGTTACTGAACTCTTGGGACTGGTGCATAGTGATGTATGCGGTCCAATGTCTACACACGCCAGAAATGGTTCTTCCTACTTCATTACATTCACTGACGATCTCTCTAGATACGGGCATGTGTTCCTGTTGAAACACAAGTCTGAAGCTTTTGAGAAATTCAAAGAATATAAGCACGAGGTAGAGAACCAAACGGGCAAAAGTATTAAGGTTCTTCGATCTGATCGAGGAGGTGAATACTTAAGCAGTGAATTCCTGGATTATCTAAAAGAGAATGGGATTCTCTCTCAGCTTACTCCTCCTTATACACCACAGCACAACGGTGTATCGGAACGAAGGAATCGCACCCTATTAGATATGGTGCGTTCAATGATGAGTAATGCTGAGTTACCTATTTCCTTTTGGGGGTATGCGCTTGAGACAGCCATATACCTATTGAATCTGGTTCCGTCTAAATCTGTACCTACCACACCATATGAGATATGGAGTGGGAAGAGACCATATTTTAAGCGAATTAAGATATGGGGTTGCCCGGCCTATGTCAAAAAGCAAAATCCGGAAAAACTCGAGGCACGGTCAGTCCTTTGCAAGTTTGTGGGATATCCTAAGAATTCTCAAGGATATTTTTTCTACCAAGCTGAGGAACAAAGAGTGTTTGTTGCTCAACATGCCACCTTTTTGGAAAGAGAATTTCTTGCAAAAGAAATTAATGGCAAAGAGGTAGAGCTGGAAGAGGTTCCAGCACCACAAACTGCAACTGACGATTTAGTAGAACCAGAGGATTCAGTGGTGCCCGACGTACCCCAGCCTCTCCGCCGATCTAGTAGGGTTTCTCGTCCGCCTGAGAGATACTATGGTTTTCTCATTGATGGTGGTAGTGAGGATTGCATCATGGAGGATGATGACCCAACTAGCTTCGAGCAGGCCATCACGAGTGGGGACTCAGTGAAATGGCTGGATGCTATGCGGTCTGAGATGGATTCCATGTACACCAACAAAGTATGGACTTTGGAAGTTGCTCCTGAAGGGGTAAAACCCATTGGGAGCAAGTGGATCTTCAAGAAGAAACTTGGTGTAGATGGGAAAGTGGAGACTTTCAAAGCTAGACTTGTAGCAAAGGGTTTTCGTCAAAGACCAGGTGTGGACTATGACGAGACCTTTTCTCCAGTGGCTATGCTTAAATCCATCCGAATCATGCTTGCCATTGCTGCCTTTCATGACTACGAAATCTGGCAAATGGATGTTAAGACCGCCTTTCTAAATGGTGATTTAGAAGAGTGCGTGTACATGACTCAGCCAGAGGGCTTCGTAGACAGTGGGAGCAGCGGGAAGGTGTGCAAGCTGCTTAAATCCATTTATGGATTAAAGCAAGCATCGCGGAGTTGGAACATCTGCTTTGACGTCGTTATCAAAGAGTTTGATTTCGTCAAAAATCCAGATGAACCTTGTATCTACAAGAAGGTGGCAGAGAGTAAGGTTGTCTTCCTCGTATTGTACGTGGACGACATACTCTTGATAGGAAATGATATTCCTATGCTGCAATCGGTCAAGCTCTTCTTATCACAAAGATTCTCAATGAAAGATCTTGGTGATGCCTCCTGCATATTGGGAATCAGGATCTATAGAGATAGATCCAAACGGATTTTGGGATTGTCCCAATCCAGGTACATTGACACCATACTAAAGAGGTTTAGTATGGAAGAGTCCAAGCGTGGGAACTTACCCACGATCTCTGGAGTCACTCTCTCCAAAGAGATGTCTCCCAAGACTGATTTGGAGAGAGCTCGCATGCAAGGGATACCCTATGCTTCGGCAGTAGGCTCTATCATGTATGCGATGCTATGTACCAGACCCGATGTAGCATACTCACTAAGTGTAGTGAGCAGGTATCAAGCTGATCCTGGAGAGAGTCACTGGACAGCTGTGAAGAGCATTCTCAAGTACTTACGAAGGACTAGAGATATGTTCTTGGTATATGGTAACGGAGAACTCCAAGTGGAGTCCTTTACCGATTCGAGCTTCCAGAGTGATAAGGACGACTCTAAGTCGCAGTCGGGTTTTGTCTTTACCCTTTACGGAGGGGCGGTTAGCTGGAAGAGTTCCAAGCAGGAAACCGTGGCAGACTCGACAATGGAGGCTGAATACATCGCTGCCAACGATGCTGCTAAAGAAGCTGTTTGGATCAAGAAGTTCATTACTGAACTTGGAGTGGTTCCATCCATTGAGCATCCAATACCTTTGTATTGCGATAACAATGGAGCGGTGGCTTTGGCCAAGGAACCCAGGTCCCATCAGCGATCCAGGCATATTCTGAGGCGGTATCACCTGATCCGGGAGATAGTTGATCGCCGGGAGATCGAGGTCAGGAGAGTTGACACGAAGAACAACACGGCGGATCCACTCACGAAGGCCATTCCCCAGATACAGTTTGAGAGACTCTTCGGGATGCTCGGTATGAGATACTACAGCAGCTGGCCCTAGTGCAAGTGGGAGATTGTTAGTTGTATGTATGCCCTAGAGGCCAGTATTGTACAGATTATGTATATTATATTGGATGCTTGGACATATATAGAGATGACTTTCTTGCTCGACATGATAGTATGCTATCTGGTTACCATTTATCTTAACATGTACACTAGTCTCTTTATACTGTCTTATAGTTACATGTTGGTAAAGCCCTTAGGATTTGTACTTGACTACCTGGACTATGATGCAGATCATACTAGTGGGGACATGGTAGTCCATAAGTACATCCTTCAAGGTCCCTAGTCGTGGGTGTAATCGAGACGGGGCATCGATATACCAGAGTAGACTAGCGTATACGCTTCTCGACCCATGTGATGGGCGATGGATGATCCCATATCCATTGGTGTTTGACATCAGAGATGGTATACGGGTGCTCAGTGTAGACTGGGTACACTGGACGGACTCGCCGAGAACTCCCAGATGGTATTATACCTCACGTCAGATGGCAGTTCTCAGGTGACACTTGTACAGGTTAGTCTGTAGACCCGAGATCGTCATAGAGTCTTGTGTGATTCCCACTGTGCTTTGATCTCCACCTTACCACGTCCATGAGGGCGTGCAAAACGGTGGTCTTTGGGTACAGTCCCGAGTCACATGGAGGCAATGAGCGATAGGAGGGGTTTCGTCTCTCCCGGTATTGGGGGTTGATGTTGCGCAGTGCTCGATTGGCCGTAACAGGGAAGTCCCTGGCCAGGGCTGATCAGAGATTTGCTGGTAAGTGTTACCAGTAGTTTCTCGACCCGTTACGAGCCTCACATCGGCACGACTTATCGGGTTATTGGGGTCTGACGTATACCACCCCTAGACTTGATATTCGACGTATCAGACGAAGAGACTTGACTGTATGGTAAGTGTTACTGGTCGGATTCGCAGGAGTGTGAGCGGGCTAGCTCGTCGATCTTCTGATCGCTCAATACCCGGGTGGCCGTTACGTTTAGCAGACCGCTTGCGGCTTGTGGGTGCTTGATATGATCATCACCTGCTACCGGCGTATTGACGAGTCTTTAGAGTCCTACACAGAGGTTTCCTGGCTCAAGCGAAACGAAATAGGAGCGCATATGAGATATGTGCAGGACCGAGAATGATGCGTGTATGTGATACCGCATTTCATTCTCGCGATATATGTTTCGATTGGTTATATTCGATATGACCTAGTTATCGAATCATTGATTCGATAAATCGATGCATTGAATACTAGTCGGTTATGTGCGACATGACCGGATCATTGAATCAAGTGTTGATTTAATGATTTAATGTATAATTATATATCTGATATATTACTTTGCATTAACTAGTATTGGTTCACTTTAAACGGATTTTTCTCACTAGGATTGCACATTGTATATGTGATATACTTTTGTGCACTTTTTGTATCATGTTTGATGATACTTGATCATGTGGTTAAGTGAATAGAATTAAACCATGGTTATTTTGTAATTAGGGTTTTCCATATTTATTTATCCATTTATTTGTTTATGTGGATAAATTCAAAATGAGAATGGTGGCTATATTTGTTTCTTATATGAAGCTTCTTGAACCTTTGACTTTAGCAACCATTCTTATCCTCTTGCTTAACCCTAACCCACTATTCTAATCATGGTTTATTCTCTACACCTAACTTGAGTTAGAGTTATGATAAGTATTGTTTTTCTTTTTATTTTAGAAAAGACTTATCATAATTCTAGCTCTTCTTCTTCTTCACCTTCAAAAGAAAAGCTCAAGGTCCATCAATGGCAACTTGAGTTAAAGTGAGCTAAATCCAAATCTAAAGAGAACCCATCTCCTATTTCTTCACCCTCTACCTCTAGCCAAGTTGTAGAGTGTGTTTACTTCACAAATTTCACAAGTTTGTGAAGTCGGAGCTTGAGTTTGTGCAACCTCGACGTAGATCGTCTTTGACACAAAGCCGACGAGCTATTCCGCTTGCTTTCCCGATGAAGCCGTTGATCGAGTCAAGGATTCATGATGGACAGCGAGGACATCACCACGTGGAGCTAAGGAGGCGGAAATCCGGATCTACAAAGGTTGTATATCCGTATCTTAGTAGTTAACAGTTAACTAGCTTTCTAGTTTCGCCTAAACATCTAGTTAAGATCCGTAGTCTAGGGTTTCTCGGCACTAAAATTTTAAATTTGGCATGTTCGATGCTTCATGAGACATTACTAGAGTGCCTAGGAACCTTACAAAGGATATGCTTATAGACTACCAGCTCCCACGTATATGATCGCCCTCATACTGCTGGTGGTCAAGCATAGAATCCTAGGGGCTCTATCAACGTGTAATAGCGACGTATCAGGTCACCTAAAACAGTACACGATGATAAAGGTAAACCAGATAGCATACTATCATCTCGAGTAAGACTGTCCTACCGGGATAGGTCCTCCATCAATCTTTGCAATCACGTACCTGTGATCCAATAATTGACTCTGAGGGCATTATCTCCAACAATCTCCCACTTGCACTCAAGGCTAATTATTGCGATGTCGCATACTCACAGCCCGTATGATACCGAACACCCAACTCCCCTACTAGTCAGTCTCACTAAGCTCGTTTGCGAAACTATTGCGTTCGAGGAATAGCCTCAGTGAGTGGATCCGCCTTGATGTCTCTTTCTATGTCTCTCTATATCTCAAGTTCGCGGAGAAACCCATCTCCCGAAATGAGCAATACCTGTCTTAGAATGTGTCTGGATGTTTGATGGGACATAGCTCATAAATGAACTCCAAATCCAAACTTCTTAGACTGTATCGTCAACTGAACTTAATCAGTATCCTGCGCCATGCCTCCCTCAGTATTGCCTTGGACCACCTGTCCAAAATACTGCCCCTCGTCAGAGGGAAAACTATAACTCTGACAACCTCCTTGTCGTCCATGTTACCTTGGAAGCCTGGAATGATAACTGCCTCACGAATGAGGCTGTCGTTATCATACCCCTAGAACATTCACTTATGTTCTAAAACTGCTTCCGACTGTTTCTCCAGGATTAGATTAATGTCAACATATTGCATCTAGTGCAAGAACAACATCTGGTGTGGTACTTGACATCTCATGATTGACTCAATTGCCTGAGCAAGTGATCTGCCAATCATGCACATCCCTCTCCCCTTTAGTCTGTAAGACACCTTTAGAGAGGGTGACTCCATCACCTGCAGGTATACTACCGTGCCCGGAGTCGTCCATTCTAAATACTCTTAGAATGCTGTCTAAGTACCCTGATTAGGAAACCACCCAAATCTAGATCTAAAACCATAGATCTAGTAACCAGTATGTTTGATACAAAATCCATTTCCCATATGGAGAAACCACTGTGTGACGACCAAAGTATAACCGATTGTAGTATAGGAGTTTCCTTTCCTACTTTGTGTATGTCATCCAAATACCAGGATATCACACCCTACTACCTTCTCAACAGATCCATCCCCTATTCTGATGAAGTCAAGCCCATGACTGTCACGTCAGAAATAGATGATCTATCTCTGCTACTGGTGCTTTAGTCTATAAATAGACATAAGCTACCTGTCCACCAATGCTTCCGCTGCTCCCACTGACTACGACAACCCTCTGGCAGAGTCATATACACGTACACTTCTAAAGCGAGTTCAGAACGAAGCTATACTCATCCTCCTGCCGGGTCTCACAGTCTGGAACAACAGCAATGGTAAGTGTGGGTAAACAAGAACTTCCCTGTCACCGTCCTTGAGGCTACCGTAGTACCTCTCGGGTGCCTGAAGTTACCCACCTTATCTGCGGAGTGGCCAATGGAATGTCAATCCAGATTGAATCTTTAGGTTCCTTATCAAATCTTCAGTAATCGTTTGTGGTTCTGGAATTACTTCCAGTTCTACCATTCTCCCACTACTGTTTTCTGAAAAAATCCATTTTTAATTAAAACTGTTGCGAGTCTAGAACAATATTGCTATTGTTCATCCAGATGGTAGAAAGTCAACCCTCGTCATAGCCTGGGTCAACCTACAAACAGCCAGTACAGAAACGTGCCTTGAGTCATCCAGAGTCTGGTTTTAATCATAAGCCGGACAACTCCCCGTACCTTAACATCGTTAAGATATGAACTGGTCTATATCCAATATAGAAACAGAGGCACTGATTTAATTGAACCAGATTCAAATCATGCAGCTGTCTCCAGCGCGTGTCAACTAAATGGAAAGAGGCCGATCAGCGTTACTCAACTTAGGAATGCTTCCAATTATGAGTAACCTGAAAGAGAAGCAAGTTCTCTTAGTCATTACTATCAACTGAACACCATACACAAGTATCTACATCTTCGATCTCTTTGAAGAATCCCGATACTTGCTACACCTGGTTCTCTACTCTATTCAAATACCTATAACTTCTCAAAATTCAGACCCTGTGTTTCCGCGAAACACTTGTCCAAAAAACTAGAGAAGTCATAAGTAAACCGAATATAGTACGAAGACCAACCCCTCTGTCCTGATGGACCCTGGACAACATACAATACTCTGTATAAGTCCCTTGAGTTTGATAACTCATTCACTGTGTGTCGCAGGTTGAAAACTGTACTTATGGTCAAGAAGAATTACACCGCTGTTTAATGCTCCTTACCTAACCATCCACTGATATAGGTAAATGTCGTAGACATAATTTCAGAAAGGTATATCTCACTCTATGAAAATAGACGTACAGATATATCGATTTGAAATTGGTGCATAACAGCGGATATTCAAAACCAAATATTTGCCGACCGGCAAACAACCCAGGTGATTTCCTCAAATATCACCGATTGCAACGAATCCCGATATAATGAGGATAGTCACCCAATTCCCAACAACTTACTCCCACTCATCATCTGTAAAACCATGCAGATGTGAGAATCATACTTGGTAAATACATACCCTGGAGTAAGTATCTAGTCGGGAAATCAGCTTTCCTTTAACAGTACACAGTGAGACTGAAACATTGAAATGTTTCGTAGGGGTATTCTGGTATTCCTAGTAATGCCTTTTCCATATTCATGACTGTAACTGTTAGTGTATATGCCCTAGAGGCCATTACTGTATCATACTAGTTTGTATATTACTTAATGGAAGCTTGGGATATTCACCTTGTATAAACAATCTTGCTCAATATAGTAGTATGCTACTTGGTTTGTTTCTACTTCAATGCGTACTTGTGTTTATTTTACTATATCACTTATACGCATTAGTGGAGCCCTTAGGATCTTTGCTTGATTACCAGCGTTGTGATGGCAGTCACACTAGTGGGGGCTGGGTAATCTATAAGCACATCCTTATACAGGTCCCTAGTCGCAGGACTATCGAGACAGGGCATCGATACTCCGGAGTAGACTAGCGTATGCGCTTCTCATCCCAGTGTGGGAGATGGTCTGTCCCACAGCCATCAGTTCGTCGTACTAGAGATAGTATACGGGTGCTCGTTAGGTTACGAGTACACGGGACAGGACTCGTCGGGAACTGACAGGTTGGTATTATACCTATCGTCAGTCATCAGTTCCCAGGTGACATGAGTACAGCTTAGTCCGCTGACTTGACACTAGCACTTCGCCTCAAGTGTGTTCCCACTGCATTTTGATCACTACCCTACCACGGCTCAAAGGAGTCGTGCAAACAGGTGGTGGTTGGGTGCAGTCCCGAAGCACTTGGAGGCAGTGCCGGTTAGACAGGATTCGTCTCTCCCGGTATTGGGGGTTGACATCGCGCTGTGTCTAGGAGAGCCATTACATGAGTAGTCCCTGGCCAGGGCAAGCGAGATATACTGGTAGGTTCCAGTGTTATCTCAGGGTGTTTTGGGCTTCACTCCGACACGACTTGTACCGCTATTGGGGGACTGATGTTTTACCGCCCCCTAGGCCCGACATGCGATGTATCAGACGAACAGACCGGACTGTACGGAGACTGTCACATTCAGACTCAGTAGGAGTATAGATGGGGTTTCGCCTCGTCGGCCTTCTTGTCGGCATCTACCTGGGGACCGTTACGCACAGCTAGTGCCGCTTGCGGTCTGTGGTTAAACCCACTGCCAGCGTAGTGTCGAGTCTTTAGAGTCCCACACAGAGGGTATTCGCCTCTGGGCAAAACAGAGTAGAGGTCGCATGGTTTTGCGACAGGGTTCGTTCTCATCCGCGCACTTGTGCACTTTTGGAGTCCGGACGGATATTGCCAGCTGGCTCTGGTTTGAGCCGGATACTGGCATATGTTTTGGGGTTGCTTTTATCTCTCAGTATTCATGTTCCTCGGAACAAGAATGCAGGTGTGTATGCACAGTTATTTTGAGGAGGAGGAAGATGATTTTCATTAGGGTTTCGGAACGGGTGCGTATGCACAGTTGACAGTCGTCTTTTTCCAAACCCTAATAGATTTATGAAATATCAATTAATAATAGTAATTAAATGAAATAATGTTAATGGTTGATTTTGTTGACTTGTTGACCATGGTTGACTTGTTGACCATGGTTGAATGTTGACCACCATCATACTTTGTAAAGATCCTCCTTGATTCATGCTTACATTTCATTTATTGAAAGTATGATAGTGGTCATTCCAAATACAACCATCAACTATTTCATTTTTGAACTATTATTATTAATTAGATAATTCCTTTTCTTTTAGTCATGGTTGCAAAAAGAAAAGAGCTCATTCTTTCATAATCATTCTCTCTCCTCACTTCATCTTCTTCTTCCTCAAGCTCAAGGTGATTCCTTCTCATGTGTTGAGAATCCTTCATCTTGAAAAGAAAACAACCCCTAGACACTCTCTACTCTCTCTAGAGTTCAAGGTTTAGCAAGCCGGAAACCCTAGTTCACTCAAAGATCGAGGAAGAGCCCAAAGGTTGAACCTTCGAGGTGGATCCATCTTCGACGGAAGAAGGCTACAAGGCAAGAACCATCAACCTCTACAAGGTTTGAAGAAGAAGGAGTTCAAGTTTAGGTATAACCTTCATCCGAGTAGCTAAGACTCTTTAGCTTGTATGCTAGTTTAGTTTAGACACGATCCCGACCTTGTTTAGTCCATGTTGCCTCTTGCGATAAAAATTTGTTTTTTATACCGTTTCCGCCTCCCCGTAAGAACCGGGGGTCGCAATATGGACTTACAGTGGTATCAGAGCCTAACTAAACTTAAACTAGCTAGGTAGTGAAGTGTAACGAAGTTCGGAACCGAAAAAGTCACAAAACCGGAAAAACAAAACCCTAAGTTTCTGTTAAAATTTTTTCTGCTCTAAATGAAAAACTTTATACTTGTAAATTCGGCTCAGGGTTTTGTATGAACACCCAAGAAAAACAACACAGTGATTCGTTCAAACCACCGCCCTTCCGCCGCACGAGCTAGGCATCTGCCGCGGAAGCGTCGCGGTTTGTCGTCTTCTGTGCATCGTTTTTCGTGCAGTGTGTTTGTGTGTTGGTTTTGGGATTTTTAAAATATATTATATGCGCCCAGATTTTCCAGAACAGAAATTTGCTTTTGGGGTCCTATAATTCCGTATTTTTCCGAACTTCACTGCACTTTGACTATGATGGTTATATCTGTGATGCTTGCATGTATTGAACGTCGGCTAATCGCTATAAGACGATTACTCGGAGTTATACATGATCTGTGTTTAATATTGGAATGTGTATATGAATGTGTTGGACTGTCGCGGGTGAATAGCCGGGGTGGATGTGAGATGAGCTTTTGTTTTTTCTTTCATTCATTGTAAATGTAAATTGATGTAATAATTATTATTTGTTTGGCCGCACAACCGGGTCGGGGTTGTAGCCGTCATTGTATAATTCTTTTTACTGTTTTTGCTCCTAGGATAGACCCATGGAGGGGTGCACAAACTGCCGGGTACTTGGCGGGTAGTTTGCCGCACCCGTAGGGGTCTTGGGTGGGGTATTTGGCTATTCACCGCGACCGTGTTATCCGCTTTTCGTTTCAGGCTCGAAAGGATTGCGGATTGCTAGCATATCCAATGTATTCATCTGTGATCTGTAATGTCTATCATTGCTTTCTATTTAGGCGTTGCTTATGTTTTACAGCCGCGCTAGCCCAGCCCCCGCTCTGTCGTTAGTTAAGTAACCTAACGAGTGATGACGGGACCCCGTGGCGAATGCGAATGGCATAAGCGTACGTCATATTTTGGTTGTTTTCTGCAATGGTAGGATTTAAATGATGGGACGCATTAAAAGTACTAATGCAAGAATATCACGCATTAAAAGAACTAATGCAAGATAATAAACCAAGTTAAAATCGTTGGAACACTTTCGAAAAACCACTCGGTTCTTTTCAAAACTAACTTTTAAATGCGGAGTTTGAGCCACTCCTTCTAAAAGCTATCTCGTTCCATCGATTATATCAAGTTCACTACGTTCATGGTTTCGCCAAAACCATTCGTAGCCCTCCGTCGTTTCACATGAATAGTCATTAGTATTCAAGCTGTGTTTGTTGGCCAAAGTCAAGGCATAGTGATTGGTAGCTATTGGGTATTCATGTGCAGCATAGATAGATGCGTTGGTTTGGAACAGTCGTACTGCCTTGTTGGCCAAAGTCAAGGGTAGGTACGGGTGGATTCAAATTAACCTGGAGAACGACGGGTAGAACTTGACATGTGACTTATGATTTGTTGGCCAAAGTCAAGGTCATAAGAGCATGGGGCAAAAATCCACATCGGGAGTTTCATAAGTACTGAAACTTGCTAGATTTGCATACCATTTGGAGTGTGGTGATTCTGGTAGGATTCCTTCAGTTTCGTCACGCGATGATATTTGGATCCCGATCCTACTGTGAGTATATGCTACTCTTCGGGAAATTTCTCACTAGACGATCAATGCTATAAACCTAGTAGGTGTCTAGAAAGGTGTTAGCGGGGCTACGCCCCCAGGGAAAAGTGGTTATTTAATTAAGGAACTTCGCGAAAGCGTTGGAAAACCTCCCTCGAAGTACCGACACTGGCCTGGCTGAATGGTTAAGCAAGTATTGCACGGTGGGATTGATCCCGGCTAATTCTTCCTTTGTGGTTTGAGGAGGGATTCGAGAGACAGTGGGAGCCATCCTGTTTAGACAAATTAAAAACCATTCTAAAACTTGCAAGAGCATCGTGCTAAAGTGTTTCTTCTCTCCCCCCTGCAGTGACCAAATCGAAATGACTGGACTTAAGTTGATTCTAGATAAAAACATATTGACAGGGCCAAACTACAAAGATTGGCTCAGGAATGTCAAGTTGGCAATCACTTACGACAAGCTGGGGTATCTTCTTACCACCAAAGCTCCCCCCGTCCCAGGTCCCACCTCCAGCGTCGCGGATAAGGAAATCCGTAAGACTTGGGAGATTGACAGCGCGAAGGCCAGGTGCCTCGTACTTGCCTCGATGGACAACGAACATCAGAGGAGGCACGAGAATATGGATTTGGAATCCATATTTCTTCATACAAAAGAACTGTATGGAGAGCAGTCTCGTATCGCAAGATACGAAGTGTCGAAGAAGTTGTTTTCGACAAAGTTGGCCGTCGGATCATCGGTAGCGGACCACGTGCTTAAGATGATTGGCTACACTGAGGAGCTCGCGGAACTTGGGACCACGTTGGACAGTGAACTCTATACGGATATAATTCTCCAGTCCCTTCCATCCACTTACGCCCAGTTCATACTGAATTTCAACTTGCAAGAAAAGGAAGTTGAACTTTCAGAACTCCTCAACATGCTGAGGAGCGCAGAGGGCACCCTACAGAAGGGTAGGGAAACACCCGCTTTGTATGTAGGAGGATCTTCTTCATCTAGGTCCAAGGCGAAAGCCAAGGGAAAGAGGAAGAAAGCCCCCGCCAAACCAAGAGGCGGTGTTAGTAAAGTGGGTACGAAGGGAAAAGAAATGGCAACAAAGATCGCGGGGAAGCTTGTGGGTAAAGAGGAATGCTTCTATTGTCACAAGAGTGGACACTGGAAGAAAGATTGCAGGGCTTGGAAGGCCAGGACACAGGAACTGAAGCAGGTTGCGGCTTCAGCTTCAGGTGTGTATGTTATTGAAAACTGTCTTTCTATAAACTCTACTTCCTGGGTATTGGATACCGGATCAGGATCTCATATCTGTAATTCATTGCAAGCGTTGAGAAATCGTAGGTTTTTGAAGGAAGGTGACATGACCCTCAGAGTTGCAAACGGAGCTAGCATGGATGCTAAAGCCGTGGGGGACTATCACCTGGGAATGTCAGATGGGCATGTTTTGGTTTTGCGTAATTGCTTTTTTGTACCCAACGCAACTTGTAATATCATCTCTGTATCTTTGGTTTCTAAAGAAGGTTATGAATTTGCGTTTGTAAGTAATGTTGTAAACATTCACCTTAATCAAGTTCTGATTGGGTCAGGTACACTGAGCAATGGTATATATGTATTGAACCAACCACAGATTTTCAATGTCCAGAATACACACAAAAGAAAGTCTCCAGATATCAATCAGGCTTTCTTATGGCATTGTAGACTGGGTCACATCAATGAGACACGGTTGACTAAGTTACATAAAGAAGGATACTTGGATCCGTTCGAGTATCAGTCTTATGCCACTTGTGAATCTTGTCTCATGGGAAAGATGACAAAGACTCCGTTCACTGGACACGGAGAAAGAGCGAGCGAGCTCTTGGGACTCGTACACAGCGACGTGTGCGGTCCAATGTCTACACATGCGCGAAGCGGTTACTCTTACTTCATTACTTTTACGGATGATTTCTCAAGGTACGGTTATGTCTTCTTAATGAAACATAAGTCCGAGGCCTTTGAAAAATTCCAGGAATATAAGAATGAAGTAGAGAAACAGACCGGCAAAAGTATCAAGATTCTAAGATCAGATCGAGGTGGAGAATACTTAAGTGCCGAGTTCCTGAATTATTTAAAAGAGAACGGAATTCTCTCTCAGCTTACTCCTCCATACACTCCACAACACAATGGTGTATCGGAGAGACGGAACCGAACCCTATTGGATATGGTACAGTCCATGATGAGCAACGCTGAGTTACTGCGATCATTCTGGGGGTATGCGCTAGAATCAGCTGCGTACCTATTGAACCGAGTTCCTACTAAGACTGTACCTACCACACCATATGAAATGTGGAGTGGGAAGAGACCCTATATTAAGCACATTAAGACATGGGGATGTCCAGCTTTTGTTAAAAAGCAGCATGCGGACAAGCTCGAGGCACGCTCAGTACAGTGTAAATTCATGGGATATCCAAAGAACTCCAAGGGATATTTCTTCTACTGTGAAGAGGAACAAAAAGTTCTTGTTTCTCGTCATGCCTACTTCTTGGAAACTGAGTTTTTGGAAAACCAGATAAGTGGGAGCACAGTAGAACTGGAAGAAATTCCAGAACCACGAGCTATTACTGAAAGCTTGGAGGAACCAGAGGGTTCAAAAGAACAGGACATTCCTACGCCGCTCCGCAGGAGTAGTAGGCAGTCTCATCCGCCCGAGAGATACTATGGTTTTCTCATAGACGGGGATAGAGAGGATTGCATCATAGATTATGATGAGCCTACTAGCTTCCAGCAGGCCGTTCAGAGCGTTGACTCGGTAAAATGGCTGGATGCAATGCGGGCCGAAATGGAGTCCATGTACACCAACAAAGTATGGACGTTGGACATTGCTCCAGACGGGGTAAAACCCGTAGGATGCAAGTGGATCTTCAAAAGGAAGATTGGTGTAGATGGACAGGTTGAGACCTATAAAGCTAGACTTGTAGCAAAGGGTTTCCGTCAAAGACCTGGCTTGGACTATGACGAAACCTTTTCTCCAGTGGCTATGCTGAAATCCATTCGGATCCTTCTTGCCATTGCTGCCTTCCACGATTATGAGATTTGGCAGAAGGACGTAAAGACCGCTTTTCTAAATGGAAATTTAGAGGAGTGTGTCTATATGGATCAGCCAGAGGGTTTCATTCAGAGTGGGAGCAGCGGAAAGGTGTGCAAGTTGCTTAAGTCCATCTATGGACTAAAGCACGCATCGCGGAGTTGGAACATCTGTTTTGATGAGACGGTCAAGGAATTTGACTTTATCAAAAATCCAGATGAACCATGCATCTATAGTAGATTTGTAGCGAGAACTGTAGTATTCCTCGTTTTATACGTGGATGACATTCTCTTAATAGGAAATGACATTCCTATGCTACAATCTGTCAAGGGATTCTTATCACACAGGTTCTCCATGAAAGACCTGGGTGATGCCTCATACATCCTGGGGATCCGGATCCATCGTGATAGATCCAAGAGGATATTAGGACTTTCTCAGTCCAGGTACATCGACACCATAGTGAAAAGATTCAGTATGGAAGATTCCAAGCGCGGTAACCTACCGGCTTGTCACGGGATCACCCTCTCTAAAGAGATGTCTCCCAAGACTGATTTGGAGAGGGATCACATGTCTATTATACCCTACGCTTCTGCGGTAGGCTCTATAATGTATGCGATGTTGTGTACCAGACCGGATGTAGCTTATGCACTGAGTGTGGTAAGCCGGTATCAGTCAAACCCTGGGGAGAAACACTGGATAGCGGTAAAGAACATTCTCAAGTACCTGAAAAGGACTAAGGAGATGTTCTTGGTGTATGGCGGAAAAGACCTCCAGATCGAGGCCTTTGCTGACTCCAGCTTCCAGAGTGACAAGGATGATTCCAAGTCCATGTCGGGTTTTGTCTTTACCCTCAATGGAGGGGCGGTGTGTTGGAAGAGCTCCAAACAGGAAACCGTTGCAGACTCGACTATGGAAGCGGAATACATCGCTGCATCTGATGCCGCAAAAGAAGCTGTCTGGATAACGAAGTTCTTAAAAGAACTTCAGGTGGTTCCGTCCATTGTTGACCCAATACCTCTGTATTGCGACAACAACGGGGCTATAGCTTTAGCAAAGGAACCCAGGTCCCATCAGAGATCCAGGCACATCTTGAGGCGGTATCACCTGATCAGGGAGATCGTGGATCTCAAGGAGATCGAGGTTCGGAGGGTTGCTTCAGAAGAGAACACTGCAGATCCATTCACCAAGGCCCTACCCCAGACTCAGTTCGAGCGCCTGATCGAGATGATAGGTCTTCGATACGCCAGTACATGGCCTTAGTGCAAGTAGGAGATTGTTAGTGTATATGCCCAAGAGGCCATTACTGTATCATACTAGTTTGTATATTACTTAATGGAAGCTTGGGATATTCACCTTGTATAAACAATCTTGCTCAATATAGTAGTATGCTACTTGGTTTGTTTCTACTTCAATGTGTACTTGTGTTTATTTTACTATATCACTTATACGCATTAGTGGAGCCCTTAGGATCTTTGCTTGATTACCAGCGTTGTGATGGCAGTCACACTAGTAGGGGCTGGGTAATCTATAAGCACATCCTTATACAGGTCCCTAGTCGCAGGACTATCGAGACAGGGCATCGATACTCCGGAGTAGACTAGCGTATGCGCTTCTCATCCCAGTGTGGGAGATGGTCTGTCCCACAGCCATCAGTACGTCGTACTAGAGATAGTATACGGGTGCTCGTTAGGTTACGAGTACACGGGACAGGACTCGTCGGGAACTGACAGGTTGGTATTATACCTATCGTCAGTCATCAGTTCCCAGGTGACATGAGTACAGCTTAGTCCGCTGACTTGACACTAGCACTTCGCCTCGAGTGTGTTCCCACTGCATTTTGATCACTACCCTACCACGGCTCAAAGGAGTCGTGCAAACAGGTGGTGGTTGGGTGCAGTCCCGAAGCACTTGGAGGCAGTGCCGGTTAGACAGGATTCGTCTCTCCCGGTATTGGGGGTTGACATCGCGTTGTGTCTAGGAGAGCCATTACACGAGTAGTCCCTGGCCAGGGCAAGCGAGATATACTGGTAGGTTCCAGTGTTATCTCAGGGTGTTTTGGGCTTCACTCCGACACGACTTGTACCGCTATTGGGGGACTGACGTTTTACCGCCCCCTAGGCCCGACATGCGATGTATCAGAAGAACAGACCGGACTGTACGGAGACTGTCACATTCAGACTCAGTAGGAGTACAGATGGGGTTTCGCCTCGTCGGCCTTCTTGTCGGCATCTACCTGGGGACCGTTACGCACAGCTAGTGCCGCTTGCGGTCTGTGGTTAAACCCACTGCCAGCGTAGTGTCGAGTCTTTAGAGTCCCACACAGAGGGTATTCGCCTCTGGGCAAAACAGAGTAGAGGTCGCATGGTTTTGCGACAGGGTTCGTTCTCATCCGCGCACTTGTGCACTTTTGGAGTCCGGACGGATATTGCCAGCTGGCTCTGGTTTGAGCCGGATACTGGCATATGTTTTGGGGTTGCTTTTATCTCTCAGTATTCATGTTCCTCGGAACAAGAATGCAGGTGTGTATGCACAGTTATTTTGAGGAGGAGGAAGATGATTTTCATTAGGGTTTCGGAACGGGTGCGTATGCACAGTTGACAGTCGTCTTTTTCCAAACCCTAATAGATTTATGAAATATCAATTAATAATAGTAATTAAATGAAATAATGTTAATGGTTGATTTTGTTGACTTGTTGACCATGGTTGACTTGTTGACCATGGTTTAATGTTGACCACCATCATGCTTTGTAAAGATCCTCCTTGATTCATGCTTACATTTCATTTATTGAAAGTATGATAGTGGTCATTCCAAATACAACCATCAACTATTTCATTTTTGAATTATTATTATTAATTAGATAATTCCTTTTCTTTTAGTCATGGTTGCAAAAAGAAAAGAGCTCATTCTTTCATAATCATTCTCTCTCCTCACTTCATCTTCTTCTTCCTCAAGCTCAAGGTGATTCCTTCTCATGTGTTGAGAATCCTTCACCTTGAAAAGAAAACAACCCCTAGACACTCTCTACTCTCTCTAGAGTTCAAGGTTTAGCAAGCCGGAAACCCTAGTTCACTCAAAGATCGAGGAAGAGCCCAAAGGTTGAACCTTCGAGGTGGATCCATCTTCGACGGAAGAAGGCTACAAGGCAAGAACCATCAACCTCTACAAGGTTTGAAGAAGAAGGAGTTCAAGTTTAGGTATAACCTTCATCCGAGTAGCTAAGACTCTTTAGCTTGTATGCTAGTTTAGTTTAGACACGATCCCGACCTTGTTTAGTCCATGTTGCCTCTTGCGATAAAAATTTGTTTTTTATACCGTTTCCGCCTCCCCGTAAGAACCGGGGGTCGCAATATGGACTTACAGTAACCGTATAATTCTTTGCCACCTCTCCAAATCCCTTCATATGTCTTTAGTCATTACCTTCTGCACACCCCTTTAGGCCAAATGGTTTTCTTCCTTCCCTACCGTTCGGCACCAGCTATGGTTTGGAAGAAGACTATCCAATAAGCATAATGGGTGTACTGTCCCAATCCTAGGAACACTCGCAATGTGAGAGAAGGTGAAGATAAAATACACCTGAATAAATCTTATTCCTATTTCTCCTGAACCAGAATCCATCCCCGAACTGGAACAAGTTCCTTTCGAGTTCGTATATAACCATACGATGGAGTATCGAATAAACTGTGGATCTTCGTAGTGATACGGAGTGTCCTGGAGAAATTCAAAGGTGATTTTAGGATTGGCGAAGAAATACCTGGTTTGGTCATGAATATCTGTTGCAATTTACTTTGCCCTCTTACTAATCCCTTGCTTTGTCTTAACTTAATACCTTCTGCATACCATCGTTATGCTAATTGGTTTTCTTCATTCCCTACCGGTCGGCACCATCCTAAGGTTTGGAAGAAGACAATTCAATTTGCGTAATAGGTGTACTACCCCTAAACCAAGGAGTACTCGTAACCTGAGAGAGGGTAAAAGGAAAAGACAACTGAATAATCCTATCCGTTTTCTCCAGAACCTGAAACCATCCTCGAATAAATTCTTTCGAGTTCGTATCAAACCATACGATGGTTTTGTCCAATGGAAGTGGACGTTCGTAGCAATACGGGGTGTCCTGGAGAAAAGGGTAAAAGTAGGAGTGGCAATGAGGTTTGCAACTCTGACAATCCAAAAGCCAGTGTTTAAGAAGGTTTGGTTAATCTTGGTCACTGAGTCATAGTCTTAGGGACGGGTCAATGGTCGCTGCCAAAGAGAGAGAGAAAAGAAACACTCAGCATGCACTCTAACCTAGATCAGAATGGTTACCAATTTATCTAATCTGGAAACCTCCCACTGTACCGTCAAATTCTCCTCCAAACCTGAAAGAAGAATTAGTCGGGGTCACCCGAGGAGTAAACTAACTCATCAGTGGGAATCGGGATCCAACTCTCATCGCATGACAACGTGACGGAATCCGCTCACGATATCACACTCCAGAAGGTATGCGCATATCTGGCAAGTTTCAGTTCTTTTGAAACTCCCGATGTGATTTCTGCCCCATGCTCTTATGACCTTGACTTTGGCCAACAAATCATAAGTCACATGTCAAGTTCTACCCGTCATTCTCCAGGTTGATTCGAATCCACCCACACAAGCCCTTGACTTTGGCCAACAAGGCTATACGACTGTCCCAAACCAACGCATCTATCTATGCTGCATATGAATACCCAACAGCTACCAAACACTGTGCCTTGACTTTGGCCAACAAACACAGCTTGAATACTATTGACTACCCATATGAAACGACGGAGGGCTGCGAATGGTTTCTGGCGAAAACCTTTAACGTAAAGAACTTGATGTCGTCGAAGGAACGGATAGCTTTTAAAAATATAGTGACGAAAACCGTTGCTAAAGAGGTCACTACCGGTGAAGGGATCTCGGCTCTTTCCCCGTAGAATGGGGTGCAGGATATTCCAACTGAATACCTCGGTGCAAAGCAAAAGTAATCGGCTATAGTGAAGTTAATGCCCTGACGCAAACTTTTTGTCCAAGGGGTCACTCCCGGTGAAAGGATCTCGGCCCTTGCCTCGTCGACTGAGCAGCAGGATATTCCAACTGAATATCTCGATGCAAAACAAAAGTGAACGTCCTTGCAATAACAGCTTTTTGAAAAGTGTTCCAACAACATCAGATTAGGTTTGTTTTTAACTTGCATTGATTCGAATCAATGCAGTCCCATCAATTGATCACACCAAAAAGAACGAAAATATACTGATGTACGTATATGCCATCCGCATTCGCCACTGGGTCCCGTCATTACCCGTTAGGTTAGCTAACTAACGACAGAGCGGGGACTGGACTAGCGCGGATGTAAAACATATACAACATCTACTAATATATATACCAATATATTATATTTCGCTCAAGGCGTGAAAAGAAATGCAACATCACAGAAATGTACAGTATCACAGAACAATACAGATATCTGGGATCCCCGGGTTTCACAGAGCCACTGCTGAAACCCGACGTTCCCCTGGTCGTGTGGATAGCCTGTGCAATGAAATCCTAGACCCCTACGGGTGCGGCAAGTCACCCGCCAAAACCTGAAGCGAGGCAGCCCCCTTCAGTACCGTGAATGGACCACCCTGCACTTCACGGAATCCGGCAACTTGGGCACCCCTCCGGGGTCAACCTGTACCCCCTACGAGTGCGGCGAATAGCCTGCCAATCCTAGAGTGAAGCCCCCTCCGTCTCAATGCCATGAGATGCGGGCTTGTTGCCCTCCAAAACCCGGCTATCCGTGCACCCCTCCGCGGGGTAATCCTAGTACAGAAAGTAAAATATACATACAACGGGTACATCGACCGCAACCTGGCCGTGCCCCAAAATAATAATACAATCAGGCAGTGACGGCAGTCCACATGTCGGACGCTCGCCCCGCAAAATCAAATGTACATAATACAACCAACTCTGTACTAGCATTGCATCCAGGCTATCCCCCACGACCGATCCGCAACATCACAGCAAAAACAGAACATCAACGTGAAAATCACGTTCGCAAATCCGTCTAACCGGGCTATAGCAGTTAGACTGGATTTACCGATCGAGTGACATTCACGGTCGCAGATATAATGTAAATACTGTGAAATAATGTGTTTAAAATATCCGATCGATCAAACTTTAACAAGTGGGCCCCCAAGAAAAACTGTAGCACTCACAGAAAATATGGGCCCAAATTTAACATTCCAAAACCCCAATTCTAAGCCCACAAAGACACTGTAGAAATTTGGCGCAGAGATCTCAACAGTGCGCGGCGGAAACGCGGCCCAAAGGCGGTATTGGCCGCGGTTCCGCGCCTGCACTGTCGACTGAACCTGGCGAATTTTTACAGTATCCTTGTAATCTCCAGTACATCAATTTTATACAACCTGAAAAAATTTTCGACACTAAAAATTTCCAACAGAAAACTGATGTGATCAAAATACGGGTTTTGGAACTTTTCGATCGATCGGAAATGCAAACACATTACACAAAGCTAGACTAAGTTAATGGCGAGGCTCTGATACCACTGTAAGTGCACGGCGGCGCCCCGGTCGTCAATCCGACACCGGAATGCGGAAGCGGTGATAAACTTTAATTTTGCGGACTTAGCAAACCGGCACCACCGCGCACTAAACATCCGGATCGTAACCATTAACAAGTCTAAACTACTAACTAGATAGGGAAGAGAAGTATACCGACAGATCCGAGTCCTCCGGTCTTCTCGTCGTCGTCCCGATCTCCTGCGAAATGTCCCGTCTCCTCCTCGTCGCCGGAAGTGCACCACATCGCCTACTTCTTTTACGGGCTCCCACCTCAATGCCGAGGCAACTCGGGCACGAAGCCGGCTACTCGACGTGCCCAAGATTCGTTGTAGAATGTGTAGTACTCAAATCTCACTTTGGGGTTGTAGGAATTGCCTTTTAGTGGAGGGATGAACTATGTAGTTTGGAGATGGAACTTGTGGATATTTGGGAGCATGAAATGGACCAAATACCCACCCCCAAAATTTTGGACAGCCCCCTCTCATGCTTGGGCCGGCCACTACAAGTGAGGGGAGGGTGAGGAAAAATGAGAGAGTGACCAAAAATAATAGGAGCCAAACTCATATCATGTAAGAGAGAGAGAGGAAGCTATCATGCACAACCATGATCACAAAACTATACCAACACTCCACACAACCATCATCTCATGCATGATGGCTCCAAAAAGGTCAAGCCATCATGAGCATAGAAAGTCAAGTGATGGTGCTCATCATGAAAACCATTATGATGCAACAAGATGCAAAGAACCCCCTCCACTAATGCCTATTTGCAACAATGCAAATAAACCCTCCTCCACCAATCTTCGGCCAATGAACGGAACAAAGGAAATTGGCCGAAACGGAAAGCAAACTGGCAACTCCAAAAAACTGGTCCCGTAATAAATTACAGGAAAACCCCGATACTGTGCATACACACCGGCATCTGTATTTCGACCGAAATACAAATGCAATGAGACAAAATCTACACTGTATTATACTAGAATCCGGCTTATACCAAAGCCGGCTAGTAATATCCGTTCGATCCTGATCCGTGCAATACCGCACGTATCTGATCGAACCATGCCATATATCCATACGGCCTGTAGTACAATCTGTCCGATCCTGATCCGTGCAATACCGCACGTATCTGATTGGACCTTTCCATATCTCCATACGGCCTCTACAACCTTTCGCCCGAAAGCTGAGTAACTGAATGTGGGGGACTCTAAAGACTCGTCAACACCTTGGTTGTGGATTTAACCACTAGCACATCAGAGGTATAAGCCAATACGTAACGGGCTACCAGGTATTGACTAAAAGGGACGTCTGTGAGTGAACTCAGCCAGACAACCCTACTGAGCCTGTCAGTGACAATATCCGTACAGTCCGGTCCGTTCATCTATGAGCATCGCATGGCGGGCCTAGGGGGTTGGTAAAAGTCAGACCCCCAAAAGCGGTACAAGTCGTGTCGGAGTGTAGCCCAGAACACCCCGAGATACTACTGGAATACCTACCAGTAAATCTCCTTGCCTCGGCCGAGGGCTTCGTGTAATGGCTCTCCTAGACACAGCACGACCTCACCCCCAATACCGGGAGAGACGAACCCCTGAAGATACGCTCATTGCCTCCATATGGCTCGGGACTGTACCCAACTAAAACCTGTTTGCACGACTCCTTTGAGCCGTGGTAGGGTAGTAATCAAAGTACAGTGGGAACTCACACGAGACAAATGACGATCCCCTGGTCGATGAACTAACCTGCACACATGTCACCAGGAAACTGCCATCTGACGTCTGGTATATGACCAACTAGCATGTTCCCGGCGAGTCCTGTCCGGTGTACTCATAACCCAATGAGCACCTGTATACATCTTAGGTGATCCAACTGACACCAGTGGCTTGTGAGACCGGCCACCACCCCTCGTCGGGGTCTCGACTGTATACACTAGTCTACTATGGAGTATCGATGCCCTGTCTCGAAACTCACACGACTAGGGACCATTTAAGGATATGCTTATAGACTACCAGCTCCCACGTATATGATCGCCTTCATACTGCTGGTGGTCAAGCATAGAATCCTAGGGGCTCTATCAACGTGTAATAGCGACGTGTCAGGTCATCTAAAACAGTACACGATGATAAAGGTAAACCAGATAGCATACTATCATCTCGAGTAAGACTGTCCTACCGGGATAGGTCCTCCATCAATCATTGCAATCACGTACCTGTGATCCAATAATTGACTCTGAGGGCATTATCTCCAACAAAACTTACTCTCAAGTGTCCATATTGTGGCTAACGTGCGTAGCGACACGACGAAAACAACTCAGGAGCAAAACCACCCAAAGTGCACGTTCCGTGTCGTATAACGTATCGCGCTTAGACGAAACACAAGAAACTACCTAGGTGACCCCAGATTTTGCATACAGAGAAAACCTAACAAACAAACAGAACCAAACACACCTAAACCAAAGCATAGAGCTACCCTCAAAAAACCACATCCCAACTCAACCCAGGGGCTAAGGTCGCCGGAAATCTCCACCTAGTCGTCGTCCGAGGTCCGAGAAGGGGGTCTCGTACTTGAGGTGAAGTCCTGTGGTCTCTGGTAAAACACAACTACACTGTTTGGTTTTCTAGTAAACTCTCCGGGTCACAGCAGATCACAGATGTCATATATTGACACTAAAAATACGATATTTGCACATAAACTTAACTTTAAATATTCTAAACTAAAACTAAAAGTCTATACAACACAAAAACTATATAAAGAACAGATAGAGATCATTACCTACACAACAGAATACAAAGATCCAAGCTTTGCAAGCTCCAAGGCATCCAAGAGGCAAAAGATGTTCAAAGAAGTGATTTTTGTGTGTTTTGTGAATATTTGTGATGGAAAATGACAATGTTCAGTTTGATATGAGAGAATGAGAAGGAAATGAGTGTGAGGGAAAAGAAAATGAAAAGATAAATGGAAAGAAAGAGGTGAGAGTAAGAGATGAGAGGGTAAGTGCACCATTAGCATTAATTCCTCATTAATGCTTTCACACACACCATTGCCACCTCTTATCTCCAAATAAATATCTTCTCACACAAATATCAAGGGAAAGGATTAAGGATTAGGGTTAAGGCAAAGGATTAAAGCAAATGATTAGATTAAGGAAAAGATTAGTTTAGGTTAAGTTGCCATGGCCACTAACCTAGATTAGCACAAACAAACCCTCACATTAACGTGCACACGTATGTGCATGTCCATAACAAATAATAATAAATTATTAATTAATTGTTATAAAATGTGAGGAACCCGAATTGGTAAACATTTTACAGTAAACCCGCATTAACGTCTAAACGAACACAACCGAAATCTAAAGCGTTACAATCTCCCCCCTTATAAAAATTCGTCCCCGAATTTAAAATTATCACCCAGCATATCTTCAAAGAGAAGATTACAAAACTCTCATACCTCGCTCGCAGCCTCCCAAGTGATCACCTCACTGTAAGGCCACGCCCAAGAAAAACCCTCCACAGATGGCAAGACCCTTAACCGAAGTTTCTCCATCTGCCGAGCCAATACACAATTGGCTGCTGGTGAACGAAAAGATCGAGTCCAAGCTAAATGGTCTGGAGCTGAATCATGTGAGAAAGTCATGAAGGTAATTGCAAAGTATCTACACAAGGAATACGGGGTGAATACTAACAAATCTGGGCGGAAGTGCCAAGTTAAAGGCAACGAAACTAACTCGCTTGAGGATCTCAAAAGGACCTACAATCCTGGGATAATTTTCAAAAAACTCAACACGTCATTTATTGGAAATCCTTAGGAATACATGATTTCCCACTGCGAACTCAAGTCAGCGACCACCCCGTCGGCCTAAGACCTCTGTCTGCACTGTGCTGTCATCATCCTGACCTGAATCAACTGGATCATCTCCGAAGTCTCTAGACTAGCTGGGGTCCAAAAATCCTACTTACGTAGAGTGAGAAAAACAGACTGGAGATCGACACCACCAACAACCAAAACCTAAAGGTTGCCAATTGGAGTGTCTCCTGATAACAGCTATCGAAGGAGAACCCTAACAATGGCAAGTGACGATCCCAACTGCCGACAACAATTAGTACGTACGCACAAGCATATCCTCCAGAGTCGGTATAGCCCGCTTTCACAAAACCATCATCCCGCGGATGGAAAAACGAAGCTAAAGCTCAACCAGTACCTAAGGCTTCCTGAAGCTCCTGCCCTCGACGGCAAGCGAACAGGGTGCCTCTATTGGATACAACAGATGAAGGAACTCCATGCAAACGCACAAACTTAACAAAGAACAACTGAGCAACTGAGTAAAACTGGACTACAAACACCAAATGGAGTCACACCCTGACTAAACCTGGGTAGACACCACAACGACATTCATGGTGATCTTCTCCCATTCCTACTCCGGAAACGGTTAAATGTTGCAACTTTCCATACGGTCTCAGATGCTCAACCAAAGCTCACAACAAGACAGACACCTTGAAACGAAATCCGAAACTTCACACTTCATCCCGGTCCACCCGTAACTATCTCACAAGTCACGTCAAATGTTGGTGGAACTTTAATGAATACAGAGAGTTGACTGATGTGCTTGCTCTTGAATTTCGTGTCTCTGCCCATCAGTAACAGGTATACACAAACGCGTCCCTAAACGTAGTGCATCTGGTCACCAATCAAGGACTCCGAATCTTTACCCAGCCGAGTATGCTCAAGAATCTCTGACGAATGAGCATCGGCGGGAAGTACCTCGCGAAAGCGATTAAGGAAAAGTGGACGGGCGCAGACATGAGCAAGTTGTCCCCTTAGTAAAGGAGAACTTAAGAAGTACTCAACGATCGCACAAGAACTGTAAATCTGCAGAAGACGGTCTCAACAATCAAAACCCGCTGCAGGAAGATGTACATTAAGCTCTGGTGGTCCGTGAAAATCTGGCACGACTCTCCGAACAAGTAGTGTCTCCAAATCTCCAACGCACGACCACCACGGCCATCTCCAGATCAGGAGTGGGATATCCTGCTCGTACTTCCTCTAACTGTAGGGAAACAAAAGCGATAACTCTATAGTGTCACCTAAGAACACAATCGAGCCCCACTCGTGAAACATCACAGTTAAACAACAAAGTCGCCCGAACCAGAAAACAAGAAAGAACTGGTGCAGTTGTCAACCGAGTCTTCAACTACCGAAAAAACCGCACGCATGCCTCAGTCCAAAGAAAAAGAACCTCCTTTCCAATCAATTCAGTCAACGGTGCAGGCATACACTAGCAATCCTGCAAGAAATGGCGGTAAAACCCTGCTAAGCCCAATGATCTGCAGACTTCCGTCCCATACACAAGTCTGGGACAAAGCTGTACGGCCTCGATCTTCCTCGGAACCATACAAAAACCCTCTCCCGTAACTACAAGACCTAGGAGTCAACACAATCAAGCCAGAAGGAACACTTCGAGAACCTAGCAAACAGCTGGCACTCTCCCAATGTCTGCAAAACAAATCCTCAAGTGTTGTTCCTGTTCCTCACGACACATTAGAATAGACCATAATGTCATCAATGACACAACAATAAACTGGTCGAGGAACGTCCTGAAGAAATCTGGTTCATCACATTCATGAATGCTGCTAGGGAATTGGTGAGTCCAACGACACCACCAAAACACGTACTGCCCGTTGCACGCGCAAAAGCAGACTTCGGGATGACATCACTCTGAACCCGTAACAATGATGACCTGATCCCAAACAAACTTAGAAAATGTCTCTCACTCTGGAACCGATCGAAGAAATCGTCAATGCGAGGTAAGGATACCTATCCGCACCGTAAGCCGGTTCAATTGACGATCCATCGATACACAACCTCAACTGTTGTCCTTCTCCTGACGAACAGAATAGAAGCTCCCCCTAAGAGAAACACTCAGACGCACAAGCCCCCCAACAAACTGTTAGTGTATATGCCCTAGAGGCCATTACCGTATCATACTAGTATGTATATTACTTGATGGAAGCTTGGGATATTCACAGTTGTATATACAATCTTGCTCGAAATGGTAGTATGCTACTTGGTTTGTCTCTGCTTTAATATGTGCATGTGTTTCTTTTAGCATATCGCTTATATACATATTAGTAAAGCCCTTAAGATCTTTGCTTGATTACCAGCGTTGTGATGGCGCTCACACTCGTGGGACTGGGTAATCCATAAGCACATCCTTATACAGGTCCCTGGTCGTTGGACTATCGAGACAGGGCATCGATACTCCGGAGTAGACTAGCGTATGCGCCTCTCATCCCAGCATGGGAGACGGTCTGTCCCACAGCCGTCAGTACGTCGTACTTGAGATAGTATGCGGGTGCTCGTTAGGTTACGAGTACACTGGACAGGACTCGTCGGGAACTGTTGGTTGGTATTACACCTATCGTCAGTTATCAGTTCCCAGGTGACATGAGTACAGCTTAGTCCGCTGACTTGACACTGTCACTTCGCCTCGAGTGTGTTCCCACTGCACTTTGATTACTACCCTACCACGGCTCAAAGGAGTCGTGCAAACAGGTAGTTTTTGGGTGCAGTCCCGAAGCAGTTGGAGGCAGTGACGGTTAGACAGGATTCATCTCTCCCGGTATTGGGGGTTGACATCGCGCTGTGTCCAGGAGAGCCATTACACAAGTAGTCCCTGGCCAGGGCAAGCGAGATACACTCGTAGGTTTCCAGTGTTATCTCAGGTTGTTCTGGGCTACACTCCGACACGACTTGTACCGCTATTAGGGGAATGACGTTCACCACCCCCTTAGGCCCGCCATGCAATGTATCAGACGAACAGACCGGACTGTACGAAGACTGTCACATACAGGCTCAGTAGGAGTTCAGATGAGGTCACCTCATCAGTCTTCTTATCGGCATCTACCTGGGGACCGTTACGTACAGCTAGTGCCGCTTGCGGTCTGTAGTTAAACCCACTGCCAGCGTAGTATCGAGTCTTTAGAGTCCCACACAGAGAGCTATTCGCCTTTAGGCAAAATGAGTAGAGGTCGCATGGTTTTGCGACAGGGTTCGTTCACATTCGCGCACTTGTGCACGTTTGCTGTCCGGACAGCTTATACTAGCGGGCTTTGGTTTAAGCCAGATCCTAGTATATGATTTGGGATTGGTTTTATCTCATTGTATCCGTGTTCCTCGGATCACGAATACGGGTGCGTATGCACAGTTTATTGATACGGAGGGAGAGGACTTTGATTAGGGTTAATGACTATTGTCTTTTTTATTAACCCTAATGCTTATGTGTGTATTATGATTAATTGATATTAGTTAAATATAATTGTGCATGGTTAGGGTTGTTGACCATTTGACTATCTTGACTTGTTGACCTAGGTTGACACTTTGACCATCATCATTCCATATAAAAGATACTCTTTGATCCTTGCAATTAGCATTAAATATGAAATGATAATGGTCATGTCTTGATTAAGCCATGACAATTATCTTTCTAATTATCAATTTACTTAATTCACACATATATGTGAGAATGGTTCTATTATTCTCTCATTTTTAATATATGCTTTCTCTCTCTTGCTCTTCCTCTCCCTCAAGCTCTTCCCCCTCTTGTGTTGAGAAACACTTGAGCTTGAGCTAAACCTTTCCAAAGTAATCTCTACTCTCATCTAAGGTTCTAGGATTAGCACTTCTAGCACCTTAGTTACTTCTAGCTTGGAGTTGAAGCCAAAGGTTGAGGCTCTCGGGTGGATCCTTCTTCGACTAGAGAAGACGACAAGGTGATCTCTTTCTTCCACTCCAAGGAGCAAGGAGAGAAGGACATAAAGCCCAAGATATAACCTTTCTACCCTATAGCTAAATCTAGTTAGCTTTTAGTTAGTTTTTGTTAAGCAAAGATCCTCCTTAGTTAGTCCATGTTGCCTAGCATGATAAAAATCCGATTTTTATTCCGTTTTCCGCCTCCCCGCAAGCACCAGGGTGGGCAACTTGGACTTACAGAAACAACTCTGCAGCTGATCCATAAGCTCCCTATGCTTTGCCGGCTCATCTAGAACAACGTCGGAAAACTCTAGCACGAAGGAACCCGGTCCAACAAACCCACTGTGGCTCCGGAATCATGAATGAACGCCAAGAATCCTCGACATCCTTTCCTTAACAGTCGACTAGCGAAAAAGGCAGAATTCAAGCAGTGAGAGGCGGCACCACTGTCTCCCTACACAACAAGAACTGACTCGACGGGAAAACAAAACCTAACTGTTTTCATGCGGCAGATCCATAGACGCCTAGCTCGTAGCTAACCATTCCGTGCCCAGGAGAACGTCAAATCCAACATCATTAGAAGGATCACAACGACGGACGAATCTCTATATCCTATCCGATTGGCACACGACTGAAATACGTGTTGCACAACAAAAGAAGCGCTGACAGAAATTATCACAACAAACGGCTGATCTAGCTAACACGACTCTCGTCCCAAGCCTCCGCTACTCCCTCGACGTGCATGAAATCTATCTCGACGACTACGCCTCTGTCTCTAGGCTGGTACACCGGTACGAGTCCTCCACTATTCCGGAACTGCCAAAGTCTCTGGAAGAAGTGCCTCGTCAACTAGGGCAGCATCCACTGGTGCTATGTAGGTGACGGAATGCTGTGTGCTGATCGCAAGGAACAACAGGGTAACAGGGGTGACAACCTACTGTCGCTGCGCTAGAATGGCCTCAACAAATGAACCCATCGTCTGGCGAATGTCCTGCATCTCTGCCACAAGACTAGCGATACGATTTGTCGAAGGCGGATCCGTCTGCTCCTGTACAGCGAGCGTACCATCCTGGTCAGTCCTCATCCCACACGTGCAAACTCTGACCTCGACCCTCGCTGCACCTCTCTGAGTCCCCATAGTCATCGGCGGCAAAGGCTATAAATGGAAATAAGATTCGATAGGAACACAGTAATCGAATCACAAGGATATAACATCAAGGAAGGAATTTCAAGCAATTTATACTTAGGTCACTTTAGGCGGAGTACCGTGTCGTGAGTATGCCGAGGACATACACACTACGTTACTCTGCTTTAAGCTACCTACTCCATCATACCAAGGTCATCCTACACTCCGGAAAGTAAAACCTAGCGCTTTGATACAAACTTTGTCATGACCCGAAATTGGCACGTGGCGGCCCTTAAACTACGCAACGTCTACAGGCGTAACGCAATTTAAGTAAGCCGAAAACCCAGCAATCTAAACCATCAAAAGTAGTAAGAATTATTAGAAGTTTTAAAACATTTGAAATCTCAACCCAAATTCTTTAAAAGTCCAACTTTATTTCCTTTAAAATTTTGGCAGCACCTCCTTTGTAAAAACCAGCCCCAAAAATGGGTACAACATAAATATAAGTAAAGCATCCCCAAACGGGAGCAAAATCACACCCAAAGGCGGAAAACAACCACCACAACAGATATACAATGCTGTACCGAAGAAATAAAAGACGATAGAAGTAAAAATGCATAAAAGACATCCAAATCTCAAAATAATAAACATCATCGTCCTCACATCAAGTCTCCAAGTCAAACCTGAAAGTAGTAGATGGTGAGTACATGGATACAACGAATATAAAATACAAAATCGGATAACCACAAACCCACCTATGCAAAACTTCACACTGTGAGCCGATGCGGTATCCATAGCAAAATATGATAAAATAGATCAATAGCCTGCCTCGACTACTCTGGGAAACAACCTGCAAAACATACTGTGTGTAACACCTTAAGATGTGTTTAGTGGCTAATTATATTTAAAATAAGGGGTTTTAATAAAAATTTACCAAATTGGGTTTCAAATATTTTTCCAAATTTAATAAATATTTTCCTAGGCTTGCATACACTTGTGCATGTAAACTAGGGTTTAAAATGAGGTTATACCATGATTAGCAACCATGGTGGGTTTAATAATGGGGATTAAGTCTTTTGGGTTTTAATTAAGTCTATTTAGTTATTTGTTGGTTGTTTTAATTTGAAATTTTTTTTAGGGTGTTGACTTGAGAGAATGAGAGAGAGAGAATGCATCATGGCAAAGCCCATGCTTGCATTTAATGATGAGAGAGAAAGGAGGGGTTGACATTGGGAGTTATCATTTTCCTCTCATTCTTGTGCTCATTTGTCTCAACCTCTCACTCTCATACTCACACACCCACATTCACACAGCAGCAGCACAGCAGCAGAAGCAAGCACAGCAGCAGCAGCAGCAACATAGCACAACAACAGCAGCACAGCACAGCAGCAGAGAGCAGCAACAACAACAACAGCAACAACTTCAGCTGCAGCTTCATCCCTCTACTCCTTCTTCTTCCTCCAGCTCCCTAGGGTCGAGTGTGGGGTATTCTTCTTGAACTTACGCCCTAGTTTGCTTAGTTAGTGTAGTTTAGCTTCGATTGGTGATTAATGGTGCGTTTTAGTGCGATATGTGGTAATTAGGGGGAACTTTGATCAAGTGAAGTGTGTATTAGTTTAACTATGTTGATTGAGTGTTGTTAGGGCCATGTTAACCTAGCTTATCCCCCAATTGCACTAAAATACCACCAGATTGTTGTTTGATGCAAACTTCTTCATTTTTAAGCAAATTCTAGCTTCCTGTAATCTGCTATCGACCCAGTGAGTTTAGAATAAATCTGAGTTAACTGGAGTATAGTTGTTAGGTGTAGATCCCATATGTAGAACACGACCCCCAGACTCCACTTTTTGTCCGTCGAAATATTAGTTCTGGCCGCAATTTGCGGCCAGATGGGGGGTATGGGGTTTGGGTTTTGCCCTGTAGGTGTCTGCTGCTATCCTTAGACTCATGGCATGTGCAATTTTATTTAATTGTTGCTGTAGAAAAATCTGGAGCTAAATACCTGTTTCTCGTATTTTTTAAACCTTCGCGACACGCGTGATACGTGTGTGGGTTTGGGGTTTCTGCGTATCGCGACGCGTCTGGGTAGTTTCAATTACGTAATCATACGTTTTAGCGTATCACACACACGCGCGCTTGGTTTGCGACGCTGGTTTCTAGTTTGACCTTAATATCGCGTTTTTGTGGATTTGAGCTTATGTGTGATATATTGTGTAATTCTAGGTTCGCAGGCGAGTGAGACGGACGCTGCAAATTAAGGGAAGCAAGTCGTCGGCTACACTTAGCGCGAGACTTCGGTGAGTAGATTTAACATCTACGGGGATATCGCCCGCATGGCGTTATGCGTCAGGGCTGATAGGACCTTATAGCTATATGTTGAATTTACCTAAATTGACTGTCATGGATACTGTTGTTGCATACTACATTTCCTGCTATATGTATGTAAACTTAGAATTGATAGAACACCGCACTATTACTAACGGTTCATGTTGCACGAGCACTAATCTGCATTTTACACACACACCGTTAGTAATTGCCATGACACACTCACTGTAGAATTGCCATGGTTATTATGCTGTAGTTCATTTCACCTATGATTCGATATGATTTTCATAGAAATTGGGAGCCGCATGCTGTCTTTGAAAACTGAAACTATTTAAGAAAAGCGGTTTCTCCCTTGTACCTATATTATGGCTTGATGTACATAGCACATCGCATTCGATTTACTTATTGGTGTTGGATTTTCATGTGATTTCTGGTTTTGAGGACCGTGGGATTATTTAAGAAAAGATGCACTATTTAAAAACCCGGTTCCTCGTGATATGATATTTTGGTGCGTCCACCATGCGTTTTCTCGGTGCTGAGACGTGTGCTTAAAACCCGATTTGAAGAGTGGATGATCCGTTTGCGGGTTCGTGGTGGACCCGGTATGGTTCCCCTCGGCAAGATGATCGATGGACTTTGCCGATTGAGCCTGGAAGTGGGCGAGTACCTACCGGTGATTGGTTGGACCTGGTGGTTATCCGGGGGATACTGACCCGAGTCGAGAGATGGATGCGGGATGATCCGTCCTGCCGGGGCCGAGGGCCGATACCGCAGACGGAGCCCGTGGGTTGATCCGGACATACGGAGCCCGATATATGAGGATTTGCGTGTCGATGCTGGACACAAGTATTTTATGATATTTTGAGTGCCGATGTTGGGCACTCGTGATTCTCAGAGATTTACAGGATTTGAGTGCCGAGGAGAGTGCCGGCACCTGAGTTTACTTGGGATTGGGGTGCAGTTTTGGGCACCGATTATCTTTCGACGTTGATATTCTGTATAGATGTTGTTTATCCCATGCTCAGCATTGATTATCATGTATCTCATCCTATAGTTATTTTACTTGACAGAGCATTTGCAAGATCATTGCACCTACTGCTTATCGAATATAGATCTTACCTGCTGGCATATGATAGAGTAGCGTAGTACGTGCATGCTCGCGGTTACCTTTATATGTTATCTCTATTCACGAGTTGGCAACTCACCCCCGCTGTGCCACAGTATTTGTAGGTTGCCCCTCAGAGTAGTCGCGGTAGGCTGCATTTTTCATCTTTTGGCTACAGATACCACTACAGTTGGTATGAGAGCTGTTTTGCTTTTAGGTGGGTTGTGGTATCTGATTACTTTTATTGTACCCCCTTTTGTATCTAGTATTCTCCATCTACCATATATATACTGGACTTAGAGACAGTGTGAGGACGATGATGTTTATTTTTGTATTCTGGTGTCGAACTCGTGGAAGCCGACTGTTTATATATGCAGTTTATTATTCTGTGATGTTTACCTATTGCTCATTCTTCGCTACGGCGTCGTATATTACTCTTGTGGTGATGGTTTCCGCCGTTGGGCGTGATTGCTCCCGTTTGGGGATGCTTTATTTCATTATATCTCATTTTCACTTATATCCTGTTTTATACCCGATTTCGGGATTACTTTTACAAAGGAAATGCTGCCAAAATTATTTAAATGATAACGTAACTTTAAAAGAACTTATTGAACTATTTAAGGTTTTCTCAATGTCTTAATTAAATGTTTTCAACACTCGCTACTTTTAAATGGTTTTGATTTCTGGGTTCAGCTTACTTAGTCACGTTACGCCTGTAGACGTTGCGTGGTTAAGTGTCGGTCACGAGTCGAAACATTCGGGTCGTGACAAAGTTGGTATCAGAGCGTAGGTTTTACCTTTCGGAGTGTAGGATGACCTTGGTATGATGGAGTAGGTAGCTGAAGCAGAGTGGCGTAGCGTGTGTATGTTCCGCGGCATACTCACGACACGGTACTCCGCCAAGGCGACCTTAGGACTTATTGATTTAAATTCCTTCTTGAGTATATATATTCTTGCGATTCGATTTCCGTATTCTTATCGAATCCTAATTTCCTTTCAGCCATTATGCCGCCAGAGACTACGAGGGCGCAGAGAGCGGCCGCGAGGGCCGAGATTCGAGTCGATTCGTCTAAGACGAGGACTGATCCGGGCAGTACACCGGTTGTGCCCGAGCAGGCTGTTCCTTCCGTGACAGATCAGATCGCCACACTAGGGGCTGGTATGTAGGAGATGCGCCAGACGGTGGGATCCAGCATGCAGGAGATGCGCCAGATGATAGGATCGCTAGTTGAGACGCTTCGAGCGCAGCGACCAGAGGTAGCTCCACCCGTTACAGAGACCGCGATGGTAACTACCATACAGCCAGTTGCCCCTGCAGCCACGAAGGTGATTACAATATCGCTATCAGAGTTTATGAGGCTGAAGCCTCTGGTCTTCAAAGGCACCGATCCAGCCGAGGACCTACAGTCTTTCATTGATAGGATGGCTCGGATATGTCGTTCCCTCAGATGCGCAGATGCTAGATGGGTTGAGTTCGCGAGCTTTCTCCTGGAAGGTCTTGCGCAGAAGTGGTGTGAATCAGTCGAGATGGGTAGAGCGGCAGGTCTTCCTCCTATGACCTGGACAGAGTTCTTGGCACTATTCCTTGCCCACTTTCTCCCACTGAGTGTCATAGATGCTAGAGCACGCGGATTCGAGTCTTTACGCCAGACTCCGAAGATGTCAGTGGCAGAGTATGACGTGCTGTTTACAGAGCTATCTGTTTATGCCCCGTATTTAGTGGCTACCGAGGAGTTGCGAGTCAAGAGATTTGTTCGAGGCTTACTTACACCATTGTTCCTTGCGATCAGCGCACAGCATTACGAGACATATGCAGCAGCGGTAGACGCAGCCCTATTAGTCGAGGAGCGCCTTGCTGAGACTTCGGTAGTTCCAGAGCCGAAGAGAGTCCGTACTGGTATATCAGCACGGAGACAGACATTCAGACGCCGCGGCAGGTATCGTTCAGGTACGAGGAGTGGCAGAGATTCGCGACGAGGCCAGATGTTTAGTTCGTATCCACGGGAGAGTCAGCAGTCGTCGTGAGGTTGCTATAGATGCGGCAGTCTACTTCACCTCGTCAGAGATTGTCCTGAGATACACCGGAGGGAGACAACAGCACCGCATGTTACCTTACCACCTTCACCACCCCAGAGGGAGTTTCCTGTTGTACCTATTATCGCTCCGCGTCAGACTCTTACTCAGAGAGGTCGTGAGCGTGGAGGAGTTGCTCAGAGAGGACAGGATGATCGAGGAAGAGGGCAGTCAGTCACCGGTGGAGGACAGGCGCGGGTTTTTTCTTTGACGCATCAGGACGCGCAAGCGTCCAATGCGGTGGTCTCAGGTATCCTTCCAGTATATTCTGTTGATGCACACATGTTGTTCGATCCCGGATCCACGCACTCGTACGTATCCACACACTTTGTGCCGAGTTTGGGTAGAGAGTCCGGTTTGCTTGATCAGACGCTTGTTGTGACCACTCCCGTGGGAGAGACTTTTGTTGCTAAGCACGTATTCCGATCATGTACCGTCTGTATTGGCGAGAGAGAGTTTCCTGTCTACTTGATCCTTCTTGATATGTTGGACTTCGACGTTCTTTAGGGCATGGATTGGTTAGCCACGTGCTATACTTCTGTGGACTGCCGTGAGAAGACAGTTAGATTCTGTTTTCCCGGCGAGTCGGTTTTTGTTGTGTTGGGGGACCATGCTGCCACCCCTCACAGTGTGATTTCTTCTTTTCGTGCTGGACAGCTTTTGAGGAAGGGATGTCAGGGATTTCTCGCCTATGTTTGCGATGCTAGCGCTACAGGGGTTCCGTTGGATCAGGTTCCGGTTGTTTGCGAGTTTCCTGATGTGTTCCTTTAGGATCTTCCTGGGCTACCGTCCGAGAGCAACATTTCTTTCTGTATTGATTTGGTTCCTGGCACGGGGCCTATTTCCATACCGCCTTATCGGATGGCCCCGGCGGAACTTCGAGAATTGAAGGGTCAGTTGCAAGATTTGCTGGATAAGGGACGTATTCGACCCGGTGTTTCTCCTTTGGGTGCTCCAGTCCTGTTCGTCAAGAAGAAGGACGGTAGTTTGCGTCTGTGTATCGACTACCGCCAGCTGAACAGGGTGACAGTGCGGAACAGATATCCATTGCCACGTATCGACGATTTGTTCGACCAGCTTTAGGGGGCGGGATACTTTTCGAGGATCGATTTACGATCGGGCTATCATCAGCTGCGGGTTCGACATGAGGACATTCGTAGGACAGCTTTCCGTACGCACTATAGCCATTATGAGTTTTTGGTGATGTCGTTCGGACTCACCAATGCCCCAGCAGCATTCATGGACTTGATGAACCGTATTTTCCGGCCATATTTGGATCTGTTCATCATAGTATTCATTGACGATATCTTAGTGTATTCCCGAAGTAGTGAGGAGCACGAGAAGCACCTGCGGATTACACTGCAGACTTTGAGGGAGTACCAGCTTTACGCGAAATTCTCCAAGTGTGCTTTCTGGATGGACAGCGTAGACTTCTTGGGGCATGTGATTTCTCGAGACGGTATATGTGTAGACCCGAGGAAGATCAAGGCTGTTCTGCGTTGGCCCAGACCCACCTCAGTTATGGAGATTCACAGCTTTTTGGGGTTGGCCGGTTACTACAGGCGATTTGTGCAGGACTTCTCCTGTATTGCTACACCTTTGACCGGGTTGACCCGGAAGGGAGTTCCTTTCGATTGGACGGAGGAGTGCGAGCACAGTTTTCAGCAGCTACGGACTCGGCTGACTACGGTACCGGTGTTATCATTGCCTTCAGGATCAGGCGGATTTGTGGTCTATTGTGATGCTTCTCGAGTGGGGCTAGGGTGTGTATTGATGCTGCATGACAGGGTGATCGTGTATGCTTCGCGACAATTGAAGAAACTTGAACAGAACTACCCCACTCACGATTTGGAGATGGCTCCAGTGGTCTTTGCACTTAAGATCTAGCGACATTACCTATATGGCGAGTCGTGCCGGATATTCACCGATCAAAAGAGTTTAAATTATATATTTCAGCAGCGAGACCTGAACCTTAGACAGCACCGATGGATGGAGTTATTGAAGGATTACGACTGCGAGATCTTGTATCACCCGGGCATGGAGAATGTAGTGGCGGATGATTTGAGCAGGAGGCCCAGGGGTAGTCTATCTTGTTTGAGCACAGTACATGGGTAGTCGTCGGCAGATTGGCAGATTTTATGCGATAGCCGGGTACAGTTCGAGTTCACGCCGATCGGAAGACGGATTCCGCATGTTCGTGCACGCCCACAGTTGCTTGACCGTATACATGAGTCACAACACAGTGATGACCGATGTTTAGAGATCGGCACACAGATTGGACAGGGCAGATTTTCCTAGTTCGTGATCGTTGATCAGGGGATGCTGAGATTTAGGACTAGACTATGCATATGAGATGCTGAGGGGCTGCGGCGTGAGGTTCTTGAGGATGCACATCGATCGGTGTACAACATCCATCCCGGTTCCACCAAGATGTATCATGATATGAGAGATGTTTACTGGTAGGACGGAATGAAGAGGGACATCGCAGATTTCATGTCGAGATGCCTGACTTGTCAGCAAGTCAAGGCCGAGGAACAGAGGCCCGCGGGAGAGCTACAGTCGTTACCCATTCCGGAGTGGAAATGGGAGCAGATTTCGATGGATTTCGTTGTGGGTCTAACCAGGACTAGGCGAGGGTGTGACTCCATTTGGGTGATCGTGGATCGTCTGACGAAAGCGGCTCACTTCCTGCCAGTGAAGACGACTTTCGGTTTTGCTCAGTACGCCCAGATTTACATCGACGAGATAGTACGACTACATGGAGTCCCGACGTGTATCGTGTTCGACAGAGGCACCCAGTTTACCAGCCGACTATGGCAGAGACTTCAGGAGGCTTTGGGCACACGCTAGAGTTTCAGCACAACATTTCATCCGCAGACCGACGTCCAGTCAGAGCGGACGATTCAGACTCTCGAGGACATGCTCCGAGCGTGTGTTTTAGACTTTGGTGGTAGCTGGGATCATTATTTACCCTTGGTGGAGTTCTCCTACAACAATAGTTTCCAGGATACTATTCAGATGGCGCCTTTCAAGGCTCTTTATGGGAGGAGATGTAGATCGCCCGTCTACTGGACAGAGCTCAGGGAGAGCAGTATTTTGGGGCCCCAGATCGTACAGGAGACGACCAGGAAGATATAGCTGATTCGAGACAGGATGAGGACAGCACAGAGCAGGCAGAGATCGTATGCTGACAGGCGCCGCCGCAGATTAGAGTTCACAGTTGGAGATCACGTTTTCTCAGGGTCTCTCCGATGAAGGGAGTGATGAGGTTTGGACGGAAGGGGAAGCTTAGCCCGAGATTCAAAGGTCCCTTCGAGATCCTCGAGCGTATGGGCGCAGTAGCTTATCGTTTGGCTCTTCCACCCGACTTCCCAGATGTTCACCACGTGTTCCACGTGTCGATTCTTCTCAGATACCTACATGACCCTTCGCACATGATTTAGCATCAGACCGTTCGGCTCGAGCGTGACCTTTCGTTCACCGAGCAGCTAGTCGTGATATTGGACCGGCAGGTGAAGAAACTTAGATCGAAGGTCTTGCCATCAGTGGAAGTGCTTTGGCGCAGCCTGAGTGGCGAAGAGATCACTTAGGAGGCCGAGGGCGAGATGCGGAACAAGTTCCCTCATCTCTTTGAAGGTATGCGTAGCTTTATATTTTCAAATTCGGGGACGAATTTCTTTTAATGGGGGAGATTGTAGCACCTTAGGATGTGTTTAGTGGCTAATTATATTTAAATAAAGGGTTTTTAATAAAAAGTTACCAAATTGGGTTTCAAATATTTTTCCAAATTTAATAAATATTTTCCTAGAATTTTCCTAGGATTGCACACATTTGTGCATGTAAACTAGGGTTTAAAATGAGGTTATACCATGATTTGCAACCATGGTGGGTTTAATAATGGGGATTAAGTCTTTTGGGTTTTAATTAAGTCTATTTAGTTATTTGTTGGTTGTTTTAATTTGAAAATTTGTTTTGGGGTGTTGACTTGAGAGAATGAGAGAGAGAGAATGCATCATGGCAAAGCCCATGCTTGCATTTAATGATGAGAGAGAAAGGAGGGGTTGACATTGGGAGTTATCATTTTCCTCTCATTCTTGTGCTCATTTGTCTCAACCTCTCACTCTCATACTCACACACCCACATTCACACAGCAGCAGCACAGCAGCAGAAGCAAGCACAGCAGCAGCAGCAACACAGCACAGCAGCAGCAGCAGCAGTAGTGAGCAGCAGCAACAGCAACAACTTCAGCTGCAGCTCTTTCCCTCTACTCCTTCTTCTTCCTCCAGCTCCCTAGGGTCGAGTGTGGGGTATACTTCTTGAACTTACCCCCTAGTTTGCTTAGTTAGTGTAGTTTAGCTTCGATTGGTGATTAATGGTGCGTTTTAGTGCGACATGTGGTAATTAGGGGGAACTTTGATCAAGTGAAGTGTGTATTAGTTTAACTATGTTGATTGAGTGTTGTTAGGGCCATGTTAACCTAGCTTAGCCCCCAATTGCACTAAAATACCACCAGATTGCTGTTTGATGCAAAATTCTTCGTTTTTAAGAAAATTCTAGCTTCCAATAATCTGCTATCGACCCAGTGAGTTCAGAATAAATCTGAGTTAACTGAGTATAGTTGTTAGGTGTAGATCCCATGTGTAGAACACGACCCCCAGACTCCACTTTTTGGCCGCCGAAATATTAGTTCTGGCCGCAATTTGCGGCCAGATGGGGGGGGTATGGGGTTTGGGTTTTGCCCTGTAGGTGTCTGCTGCTATCCTTAGACTCATGGCATGTGCAATTTTATTTAATTGTTGCTGTAGAAAAATCTGGAGCTAAATACCTGTTTCTCGTATTCTCTAAACCTTCGCGACACGCGTGATACGTGTGTGGGTTTGGGGTTTCTGCGTATCGCGACGAGTCGGGGTAGTTTAAGGCGCGTAATCACACGTTTTAGCGTATCGCGCACACGCGCGCTTGGTTTGAGACACGGGTTTCTAGTTTGACCTTAATATCGCGTTTTTGTGGATTTGAGCTTATGTGTGAGATATTGTGTAATTCTAGGTTCGCAGGCGAGTGAGACGGACGCTGCGAAGATGGGGAAGCAAGTCGTCGGCTACACTTAGTGCGAGACTTCGGTGAGTAGATTTAACATCTATGGGGTTATCGCCCGCATGGCGTTATGCGTCAAGGCTGATAGGACCTTATAGCTATATGTTGCATTTACCTACATTGATTGTCATGGATACTGTTGTTGCATACTGCATTTCCTGCTATATGTATGTAAACTTAGATTTGATAGAACACCGCAATATTACTAACGGTTCATGTTGCACGAGCACTAATCTGCATGTTACACACACACCGTTAGTAATTGCCATGACACACTCACTGTAGAATTGCCATGGTTATTATGCTGTAGTTCATTTCACCTATGATTCGATATGATTTTCATAGAAATTTGAAGCCGCATGCTGTCTTTGAAAACTGAAACTATTTAAGAAAAGCGGTTTCTCCCATGTACCTATATTATGGCTTGATGTACATAGCACATCGCATTTGATTTACTTATTGGTATTGGATTTTCATGTGATTTCTGGTTTTGAGGACCGTGGGATTATTTAAGAAAAGATGCACTATTTGAAAACCCGGTTCCTCGTGATATGATATTTTGGTACGTCCACCACGCGTTTTCTCAGTGCTGAGACGTGTGCTTGAAACCCGATTCGCGGAGTGGATGATCCGTTTGCGGGTTTGTGGTAGTCCCGATATGGTTCCCCTCGGCAAGATGATCGATGGACTTTGCCGATTGAGCCTGGAGGTGGGCGAGTACCTACCGGTGATTGGTTGGACCTGGCGGTTATCCGGAGGATACTGACCACAGTTGAGAGATGGATGCGGGATGATCCGTACTGCCGGGGCCGAGGGCCGATACCGCAGACGGAGCCCGTGGGCTGATCCGGACATACGAAGCCCGATATATGAGGATTTGCGTGTCGATGCTGGACATGAGTATTTTATGATATTTTGAGTGCCGATGTTCGGCACTCATGTTTATCAGAGATTTACAGGATTTGAGGGCCGAGGAGAGTGTCGGCGCCTGAGTTTACTTGGGATTGGGGTGCAGTTTTGGGAACCGATTATCTTTCCACGTTGATATTCCGTGTAGATGTTGTTTATCCCATGCTCGGCATTGATTATCATGTATCTCATCCTGTAGTTATTTTACCTGAAAGAGCATTTGCATAATCATTGCAACTACTGCTTGTCGCATATAGATCTTACATGCTGGCATATGATAGAGTAGCGCAGTATGTGCATGCTCGCGATTACCTTTATATGTTATCTCTATTCACGAGTTGGCAACTCACCCCCGCTGTGCCACAGTATTTGCAGGTTGCCCCTCAGAGTAGTCGCGGTAGGCTGCATTTTTCATCTTTTGGCTACAGATACCACTACAGTTGGTATGAGAGCTGTTTTGCTTTTAGGTGGGTTGTGGTATCTGATTACTTTTATTGTACCCCCTTTTGTATCTAGTATTCTCCATCTACCATATATGTACTGGACTTAGAGACAGTGTGAGGACGATGATGTATATTTTTGTATTCTGGTGTCGAGCTCGTGGGAGCCGACTGTTTATATATGCAGTTTATTATTCTGTGATGTTTACTTATTGCTCATTCTTCGCTACGGCATCGTATATTACTCTTGTGTTGATGGTTTCCGCCGTTGGGCGTGGTTGCTCCCGTTTGGGGATACTTTATTTCATTATATCTCATTTTCACATATATCCTGTTTTATACCCGATTTCGGGGTTACTTTTACAAAGGAAATGCTGCCAAAATTATTTAAATGATAACGTAACTTTAAAAGAACTTATTGAACTATTTAAGGTTTTCTAAATGTCTTAATTAAATGTTTTCAACACTCGCTACTTTTAAATGGTTTTGATTTCTGGGTTCGGCTTAGTCTTGTTACGCCTGTAGACGTTGCGTGGTTAAGTGCCGGTCACGAGTCGAAACATTCGGGTCGTGACACTGTGGCACAACGGGGGTGAGTTTCCAACTCGTAAATAGTAAATAACATATGCAGGTAATCGTAAGTATGCACATACAGCGCGAATCTAACATATGTTGGCTAATAGCAGTAAAAGGTCATATGAATGCAATAGTCATCAAAGGTACACTAACGGTTACTACAAATACAAGAAGCAATAATCATGCAATAATCTGACAATCGCCATGCAATAATCATGCAATAATGATATGAAAATGTATATATGCAACAGTCCTGAAAAGTACTCTAGCAGGTACAACTAACACATGAAACAATGCATATAAAATGAAGTATGTAAATGCAACAGTCATGAAAGTTATGCCAAAAGGTACTACTAATACATGAAACAGTGCATAAACAATAAATGTGGAGTATGGGGTGAAGCATGTCATTTCCACGGAATTTTGACATCGTGGTAGGATCAAAATCCATCAAGACAATCCAAATTCCAATTTCCTCAAATCAGCCCTGAAATTGGCTCTCATATCATATAAGTCTCACAAATCCTGAAATGTACAATATCAAGTAAGTCTCATATATCCTGAATGTACAAAATCAAGTAAGTCTCATATATCCTTTATGTACAATATCAAGTAATCTCAAATGTCCTAAATCCAATATTAAGTGAATCTCTTATATCCTAGGTATATTTGCATGAATAAATATGATGATGTATATAAATTGATAACTATATATATATATATATAGTAGCGTACCATTCCAGTAAAATATATATATATATATATGCATATATAACAGCGTCCCATTCCACTGTTATATATACTTAGGCGTAAAATTTCATGAAAACAATGTGTCAAGTATCGACACAGAAATGCTGATCTATCAGGTGTTGTCACCACGACTGGCACCGTGATAGGTACATATCATACGCTATACCGAAAGCTCGAGTGCCTAGATCTGACCCTCGCCTCTTGACGTATCCATACTTACATTACTCCCGTCGGTATCCCCACGATAACCGCCGAGTCATTGATAATGTCACCGGAGTGTATGGATCCCCTGCCAGGCCCAACGGCATATTACATCGACCTTCTCACCCCGGGGTACCTTCGGGCCCCACCATGAACCCTCATACGGCCCACGACGCTTCTCGCATGGAGTATATATTCAGAATCGATAAATCTCATGGTGGATGCTGAAATATCATATCAAGAGAAACCGGGTTTTTCAATAATGCATAATTTCATGAAACTACCACGGTCCTTAAATCCAGAAAACATCATGAAAAATTCGTATCTCAATGCGAAAATCCATGAATATAATCTACGCAACATAGAACTGAAATGCGAGCATATAAAGGAAAAGCCGCTATTTAACTGCAACAAGTTAATATAAATATCATGCTGTTCCTAATTTCTCCGAGTCTATATAACATCAAATAAAGGTAAACATGTAGCTAAAGACAGATATATGTGTAAACATAAAGGTATAGCAAGGTATACATGTAGCTATGTCGTTATGTGTGTATATACCTATCACTAATGTTACAATACCCTATAGGTATCTGGTATCTAGCATGTAAGCATGTCAAGGCATATGTATAAGCATGTATGCTATATGTCATATGCATAAATAAATATGAATCAATGTCCCTAACCAAACAATATCATATCTATAAGTGTGTTGTGCGTGACATGGCAATTATTGATGGTGTGCATGGCATACAATCAGTGCTCGTGCAACATGAGCCGTCAATAATAGTGCAGTGACCTAAGGGTACTAGTCCAAACACAACAATTAACTAAGCAATAAGGTGTATGCGCAACTCTAAATATGAAATAGAATATGCGACAAGTCAAGTCATCTCTAGCCAAGACGTATAACGCCATGCGGGCGATTCCCCTGTAGATGTTAAATCTACTCACCAACGGTCCTGGCTAAGTGAAGCCTACCACCAGTTTTCCCTTCATCGCAGTGTCCGAAGTCCCCGCCTGCGAACCTAAAACAATAAAACGATAAAACAAGTGTATATTAGTAATAGACCCAAAACACGTACAAACTACATTAGACCGACGCAACAACACAAAACTTACTCTCAAGTGTCCGTATTGTGGTTAACGTGCATAGCGACACGATGAAAACAACTCAAGAGCAAAACCACCCAAAGTGCACGATCCGTGTCGTATAACGTATCGCGCTTAGACGAAACACAAGAAACTACCTAGGTGATCCCAGATTTTGCATACAGAGAAAACCTAACTAACAAACAGAACCAAACACACCTAAACCAAAGTATAGAGCTACCCTCAAAAACCCATATCCCAACTCAACCCAGGGGCCGAGGTCACCGGAAATCTCCACCAAGTCGCCGGCCGAGTTCCGAGCATGGGGTCTCGTACTTGAGGTGAAGTCCTATGGTCTCAGGTAAAACACAACTACACTGTTTGGTTTCTAGTAAACTCTCCGGGTCACAGCAAATCACAGATGTCATATATTGACACTAAAAATACGATATTTGCACATAAACTTAACTTTAAACATTCTAAACTAAAACTAAAAGTCTACACAACATAAAAACTATATAAAGAACAGATAGAGATCATTACCTACACAAAAGAACTCAAAGATCCAAGCTTTGCAAGCTCCAAGGCATCCAAGAGGCAAAAGATGTTCAAGGAAGTGATTTTTGTGAGTTTTGTGAATATTTGTGATGGATTTGTGATGGAAAATGAGAGTGTTCAGTTTGATATGAGAGAATGAGAAGGAAATGAGTGTGAGGGAAAGGAAAATGAAAAGATAAAGGGAAAGAAAGAGGTGAGAGTAAGAGATGAGAGGGTAAGTGCACCATTAGCATTAATTCCTCATTAATGCTTTCACACACACCATTGCCACCTCTTCTCTCCAAATAAATATCTTCTCACACAAATATCTAGGGAAAGGATTAAGGATTAGGGTTAAGGCAAAGGATTAAAGCAAAGGATTAGATTAAGGAAAAGATTAGATTAGATTAAGTTGTCATGGCCACTAACCTAGATTAGCACAAACAAACCCTCACATTAACGTGCACACGTGCGTGCATCTTAATAACAAATAATAATAAATTATTAATTAATTGTTATAAAATGTGAGCAACCCGAATTGGTAAACTTTTTACAGTAAACCCGCATTAACGTCTAAACGAACACAACCGAAATCTAAAGCGTTACACAAACACCCTAGAAGATATAAAGATGAGATTCATTCATACGGCCGCGGAACCACGGACGATACAGGCCGGTGCGCCGCGGATCTACGGCCGACTTGGCTCGTCGGCGTTCAAAAATTCTCCAGAATATTCCATGTAACCACCTAGCTTCCAAAAGATGCTCTGTAACCACCTAGCTTCTTCGAGAAGGCTCTGCATAACAACCAAGCTTATGAACGAAGCTTGATTTGGGGGTTATAAAAGGGGATCTAGATCTTAATTTTTTTTTGGGGGGGGGGCTGGAAAAAGTGTTGTTAATTGTTACACAATTGAGCCACAATTCAATTCAAGTTGAGTGACACAACTTGAGATCCAATCCAAATCCAATCAAATGAAGATCCTTTGAGTGAAAAATCAAGCGAGCAATCGAAGATCCTTTATCGCAATGCCGGTCATCATCCAGAGCAAGAGATCCTCATCCGATCCACGACTCACGGCGATCGAGCCACACAAATATTGACGACAAATTCCATTTCAAAAGTGCGATCGGGAGCTAGTCTTGTAACCTCAAATTGAGAGGTGTAATTTGAAGAAGATTTAATAAAAGTGGTAAATTGTTAATTCTCTTTTTCTTTACATTCTTGCATTATGAAATTTCTCACTCTTGATTCTTTAATTTTCATGATGCGTGAGTGAAATCTCCGCTTGTAAAGGAATCGAGAGAATCGGTAGATCAAATGATGATAAAATCCTAAAACTAATCTTAAGCCTTATGAGAATTGTGAACTTTAAGAAAAAGAATCGTCAATGACCTAATTTGGAGCTAAATCATGTTCTTGATTATTTCGTTGCAAATTAGGGATCAAATGATTGAGGATCCTCTTTGCTAGAGGCTAGATTTGAATGATGATCAATGAAAAGACAAGGGATAGTGAAGGAGAAACCCTAGTTTCTTAATTAGATCCCTAATCTTCATTCATCGTCATCGATCTAGCTACAATCCATCAATGGATAAGATTAATCCTTATTAGTATTCATCATTGCTATTAATTCGATCGATTCCTACAAGCAATTCTACATAATCTTGATAACTAAATTGATTTGGACATCTTCTTGATTCTTGATATTATTTTTGATTTTCTTGAAATGACAACTCAATTAAATCTTGAATACTTTCTTGAATCGTTTTCTTTTATATTTTCTTTCAATTCATCTAAAACAAGATCGAATAAAACACGCATCTCAGTGGACGATCCGTATTCATTAACGAACTACTTCGACACCGTTAATTGATTGCGGTTATAAATTCTTTGGTTGTGATTAATTTTCAAAACACGAACCATACGATCAATCATATGGCGCCACTGCCGGGGATTGCGTGCTATTTTGTTTGTTCTTGTTATTTGAGTTGAAAATTTATTATTCCATCAAAAATTTGAATCAAAATTGCATCAAGTGCTTAACGATTAGTGTGTGAATTTTGCAAGGGAATCTGGAATCATTGCAGCAAGTGGAAAAAAATTCAGATGATTTCAGATAGGAAAGAGGAGAAACAGGAGCAGCAGTACCAAATTTCGTGCAGAGAACCGCTCAATAGACCGCGGAACCGCGGAAATATGCAGGTTTTGGCGGCGGAAGCGCAGCCATCTTGAGGAATTAGGGCTCCAGTTCTCTGTGGTATATCTCTTACTTTCTTATCTCTTCCCTGCTCTTGTCTAACAACCATTTTTTACGGGATTCTTTGCAAAAATTCGCAGCGCCGCTAAAAAAATTTGTTGCGTGTTTTGATATTGGTTGTTTGCATATTTTAATACGGAAATTAAGGGGAAAAGACTAAATTCAGATTGGGTAGGGATTTCATTACCCTTCCTAGGCCCCAAAAATCACAAAACTCGCATCCGCATCACCCTCATTAACCAAAAAAATTCTAGACAAGACTCTAAGGACCGTCGCGGTCAATTAGGACAAAAGAAGGTCATGGGTAATCTATTGCTTATCCGCATTTCTTTTGTGGTGTCTAAGGAAAGTTTGTCTACGGAAAGTGGTTACTTAATTAGGCCCGCTACTTACGTAGCAGAAAACCTCCCACTTACCTGGCACTTACATGACCACAGAAGGGATAAAGACGCGGTAGTGGATCTATCCTGCGATTTGACTTCTGGAAGTCTAGGAGCGGTCAAGTAACTTGACCTATGTGACCATTAGATCTAGGGTTGCTTGTGCATTTTTTGTGTGATTTTTTTTAAAAATCCGTCTTTTTCAAAACAAACACCAAACCAACTTTTCTCTAATTATCACTTACGCTGCCACTTGTGCTAAACCCTTTAGTGCATGCTTGGCTGGACACGGGATTCTAGTGCCCTTCTTGTCCGCGTTTCTTTTATCGACTCCGAAGTCGGTAATTCAACATCTTCTTTTTCATCACGACACACCACATCCACTATGATGGACAGATCTCCATCGACCTTCTTTAACACCACTCTGCCACCGTCCGCAGGTGCGCAGAATCCACCCCGCATCTCTCTCCAAGAGAGATGCTAACCTATTCGAGGTCCTCTTTCTACCTGTCTTTCCATTCCACCAGCCAATGGGGACAATTTCGAAATCAAACCTCAATACATCAATCTTATACCCAAATTTCACAGTCTCGAGTCTGAAGACGCATACGTTTTTATTACCAAATTTGAAAACGTATGCGCTATGATGGGTACTTCACAGCTTTCTGTGGATGCTATGAGATTGTGTCTTCTCCCGTTCACTTTGTACGATTTAGCAGAGAAGTGGCTTTATAATACAGCTGCACATTCTATTTCAAACTGGGATGAATTCGTCATAGCTTTCCCTAAGAAATTCTACTCCAATCATAAGACAGCCCGAGTCCGTAGCGAAATAAATCAATTTACCCAGCTTCCCCATGAAACATTTTCGAAGTGTTTTGAACGCTTCAAGGAACTGTTAGTTCAATGTCCTCATCACGAATCCATCGATGGGATCTGTGCAGAATCATATATGAGGGCATTAATCCTACAACAAAACAGATACCTGAATCCATGTGTTAAGGCAACTTTATGTCTAAAGACGATGGTGAAGCAAGGAAATTTTTAGAAGATTTCGCTGAAAAAAATTTGCAATGGGACAGTGTAAGTCAACCATCGTCTAGGGGGGGTATTCATCAACTTGATGTGTCCATAGGAGTCAAAGCTGAAATGGCAGCAATGCAAAAGAAACTTGAAGCTATGGAACACAAATTTTTATTAGCCTCCCAAAATCAAATGACACTCCCCAAAACCATCTGTGGATGCTGTTCTGATCCATCACATCTTACGGAAGAATGTCCTTTGAATTCTCTGTTTCAAGGTCAAGAGCACACTAATGCTGCTTTCCAACAAAGACCTAGAAACGATCCGTATTGTTCTGCTTATAATCAGGGTTGGAGGAATCACCCTAACTTTGCTTGGAACCAACACCAAACTTAAAACACGGTTCCAAACCAAAATAATTTTCAAAGGGTCCCTCTACAACAACAGTAACCATTACAATTGAGACAACACCCCTATCAATCACAAAATTTTCAAAATACGGTCAACACTTCTGCATCGTATAATTCTTTGCAATTGACCGGTACTGATAATTCCTCTTCACTCGAACGAACCTTGGAAATGTTAATGAAACAATCCATTCAAATGTCAGCTGAATTTAAGTCTTTTCTCAATGATATGAAGAAAAACTCCGCCTCCCAAACCGAGAGTATTAAATCGATGGAAGCACAAATTGCATGAATAAATGCCGAGATGATTTCTCGAGAGAAAGGGAAACATCCATCTCAACCCCTACCGAATCCTGGACATTCACAACACTACAATGTGAATGCCATTACAACGTTGAGATCTGGAAGAGTGCTGAATAATCAAGTCGGTGAAGAGATTGATAATGATAATGATAAATCTATCAATAACACCCCGGCTGAGACTTTTCCATCCACTTCTACTTCCACTTCTGACCCTTGTTCGTCTACCCCACCATTTTCTTCCGAGCCTATTCTTCGTTTTCCTCAAGGATCGAACCCTCAGCCCACTTCCTCTAGTCCACCAAAGACGATCCCCACTCCTATTCTGGGATCAGTTCCACAGACACCACCTTCTCCAATGTTGGACCCAGCCATTATTGCTAAAGCTCCTTATCCGAATCGGTTAAGGAGAAACAAATCGAGTCCACATATGGTGAAGATTATGGAAATGTTTAAACAGGTTAACATCAACATCCCTCTCCTAAATGCTATTCAATAAGTTCCAGCTAATGCGAAAATTTTAAAGGACTTATGCATTAGGAAGAGGAAGACTCAAGTGCCCAAAAAGGTCTTTATGAAAAATAATGTTAGCACAACTTTTACCCTACAATTACCAAAGAAACGTAAGGACCCTGGCTGTCCTACAATATTGATTTCTATTGGGGGTAAAAACATTAACCGTGCTTTACTTGACCTTGGCGCAAGTGTTAACCTGCTTCCATATTCTGTTTACGAGCAGTTATGAAACCAGCTCATTGCACTCTCCAAATGGCAGACCGATCAATCACCAAACTTAGGAGTGAACTCGAGGATGTGTTGATAAAAGTCGGGGAATTTATATTCCCTGTAGAATTTATTGTTTTGGATACACAGCCTGTAGCGAACCCACGGAACCAAATTCCGGTGATTCTTGGTCGACCATTCCTAGTCACTTCCAATGCTTTCATTAATTGTCGAAACGGTTCTATGAACCTATCTTTTGGAAAAATGACAATTGAGCTGAACATCTACAAAATTGGAAGTCAGCCGTCTGAACCCTCTGCTAACATTCTTGATGTATGTTCTGTCCACGAAATAGCCCCCGAAAGCTGCGAGGTTGATGAACTTTGCTTTGATAATCTCGACGACAATAGCACATCAATGTTTGATCTTACACATCTTAGTGAGGACACTTTCGATGAGCCCATTCCTGAGTCTGAAACTTTGGACTCATCACTTTCCGAGTTTGTATCCTTTGCAGGCTACGAACTTCTTCGTGAATCTGAATATCAGTCGCTTACCCCACCTTCTATTGTTTCTCCGCCGACATTAGATCTCAAATTACTACCTTCTCATCTTAAATATGCATATTTATGTGAGAATGAGTTCTTACCCGTGATCATATCAGCTTCTCTAGCCTTAGAGCAAGAGAAAGCTCTTTTGATGGTCTTGAGATCTAATAGGCAGGCTTTTGGTTGGACAATGGCTGACATCAAAGGGATTAGTCCCTTGATTGTTGAACATCATATACATCTGATGGATGAACCCAAGCCAACCCGAGAACCACAAAGACGATTGAATCCCATAATGAAGGAGGCGGTAAAGAAAGAAATCATCAAATGCCTTGACAGTTGTATCATTTACCCAATCTCTGATAGCCAATGGGTAAGTCCAATTCATGTAGTCCCTATGAAATCTGGCATCACGGTCATAAAAAATGAGGCTAATGAGTTAATCCAGACACGCACTCAAACTGGGTGGCGTGTATGTATTGATTATAGAAAACTCAATGCCGCAACGAGGAAAGACCACTTTCCTCTACCTTTCATTGACCAGATGTTAGAACGCTTAAATGGACGTGAATATTATTGCTGTTGGGATGCGGCGGCGCCCCGGCCGTCTGACCGACGCCAAATGCGGAACAAAAACTTTTTACGAAACCGGCGCCACCGCGACCCAATACCCGGATCGTTCCATTAACCGTATACTAGCAAAATGTAAAAGAAGTTAGGAAATTATACCGATCGATCCGTGTCCTTCGGTCTTCAATCTCCGCGACAAACTCCTCGTTGCCGCGCCGACGAAGTCTGCTCTCCGATCTCGCTTGTCAAAGTGGCACCACGTCATTGAATCTGTTGGAGATAGTGCCCTCAGAGTTAATTATTGGATCGCAGGTACGTGATTGCAATGATTGCGGAGGACCTATACCGGTAGGACAGTCTTACTCGAGATGATAGTATGCTATCTGGTTTGCCTTTATCAGTCGTGTACATGTTCAGGTGACTGATTACATGTTACACTTTGATAGAGCCCTTAGGATCTTGCTTTTACTACCAACAGTATGATGGCGATCATATACGTGAGAGTTGGGTAGTTTATATGCATATCCTTAATTATGGTCCCTAGTCGTGGGAGTTTCGAGACAGGGCATCGATACTCCGGAGTAGAATAGTGTGTACAGTCGAGACCCCAACGAGGGGCGGTGGCCGGTCTCACAAGCCACTGGTGTCAGTTGGATCACCTAAGATGTATACAGGTGCTCATTGGGTTATGAGTACACCGGACAGGACTCGCCGGGAACCCTGCTAGTTGGTATTATACATATCGTCAGATAGCAGTTCCCTGGTGACATGTGTACAGGTTAGTTCATCGACCTGAGGTCGTCATTTGTCTTATGTGAGTTCCCACTGTGCTTTGATTTCTACCCTACCACGGCTCAAAGGAGTCGTGCAAATAGGTAGTTTTTGGTACATTCCCGAGCCATATGGAGGGCACGTGAGCGAGATCGGCAATGGATTCGTCTCTCCCGGTATTTGGGGTGAGATCGTGCTGTGTCTAGGAGAGCCATTACACAAAGCCCACGGCCGTGGCGGGAGATTTACTGGTAGGTACTCCAGTAGTATCACAGGGTGTTATTGGGCTACACTCCGACACGACTTATACTGCTATTGGGGGTCTGACGTTACTAGCCCCCTAGGTAGATATGCGATACTCATAGACGAACGGACCAGACTGTATATACATTGTCACTGTTAGGCTCAGTAGGGTTTCCGGATGAGTTCGCTCATCGGCCTTCCTTAAGGTCAGTCCATGGGCAGCCGTTACGCATTGCTAGTGCCACTGACGGTTTGTGGTATATAAATAAACCCACTTGCCAGGGTACTGACGAGTCATTAGAGTCCCCCACAGACAGTTTCCCAAGTTCGGGCGAAACGTTGTAGAGGCCGTATGGTTTTATGGCAGGGTTCGGAAAATGCACGTGCGTTTACGCACGTGTTATTTTTCGGGCAGATGATACTGGTCGGCTTTGGTTTAAGCCGGATCCGAGTATTGTATTGAGTAGATATAATATCTTTGTCTCAGTTGCATTTGTATTCGGTCGTAATACAAATGCGGGTATATTTATACAGTTACGGGGTTATCCTGAAAATCGTTTCAGGATCACTTTTGGAAGTTGCCAGTTTCCTGTTTTCTATCAGCCGTCTTTTAACATTCGATTAAAGACGGATTTATCTTTTCTTGGATGAGGGTGAGTCATGCTTCTAGAAGGTTCTAGAAAGGGTGACTTGGCATGGTGAGTCATTAGTGCAATAATGGAGCCATTAATGCAATGGTGACTAGGTTAATGAATCACCATTTGCATTAATGAGGTTTTATTTGCATGAAGGATATTTGTGGTTGATCTTTTCTCTTGTGGTCACTCTCCCCTCTCTACACTCACCTCCCTCCATCTATATATGGCCGGCCCCTCCCCTCTCTCGTTTGCTTGATTGATTCATTTATTAAAAGATTATGGTAGTATTTGGGGTGCATGGAATTTCACAGCTCATTTCATTCCATCACCCGATTCGAGTGACAACTTCATTAACCGATCGTCCACGGATTTGGACGAAGTGAGACAAAGTCATCTACTTATTCTCTACATCAATCTTGGTCGTCTCTTTTAGCAAACTTGACGACCGAGTTGCCTCGAGTCAGAGGCGGGAGCCCGTTTAAAGAATCGTTGACGTGGTGCCATTTGGACGAGCAGATCGGAGATCGACGCGATCGGAGATCGACGCGATCGGAGAAGCCGCAACGGAGCGTGGGATGATGGTTAAAGAACGAAGGACTCGGATCGTTCGGTATAATCTTTCTACACTCTTTATAGGTTGTTAGTTTAGCAATAATGGCAGATCCGGGTTAAAGTATACGATAGCGCCAGTTAAAAAGTTTTTGTTCCGTATTTGGCGTCTGTAGACGGCCGGGGCGCTACCGTAGACTTACAGTGGTATCAGAGCCTCACCATCTTGCTATACTAACTTGTGCTAACGTGTTTAAAACATCGATCGAACTGGAAATCAAAAACGGCATTTTTTCAATTTCACAGTTTCTGTAGATTTTAAATGATGTCCTAAAATTATTCTACATATCTCAGAAAACTGTGCAGGGTTTTATAAGAACACCGTACAAATTTGGGCACATGAATCGACAAGACTGTCGCGGAATCGCGGCCAAATCCATGGTTTGGCCGCGCATCCGCGGCCGTTCTGAGTGATCATGCCCCCAAACTTGCACAGTGTATTCTTCTCTGGAAATTAGGGTTTTTGGTACTTATCCTTTTTGTAAGTCCACGTTGCCAACCCCGGTTCTTGCGGGGAGGAGGAAACGGTATAAAAGACAAATTTTTAGCGCAAGGAGCAACATGGACTAACAAAGTCGGGATCTTTTCTAAACTAACACTAGCTATCATGCTAAAGAGAGTTAGCTACTCGAAAAAGAAGTTATACCAAACTTGAACTCCTTCTTCTTGAAACCTTTGTAGGGCTTGATGGTGCTTTCCTCGTCGCCTCTTCCGTCAAAGATGGATCCACCTGAGGGTTCAAGCTTCGGGCTCTTTCTCGAACTTTGAGAGAACTAGGATCTTCGGCTTGCTAAACCTCTAACCCTAGAGTGAGTAGAGAGTGGCTTTGGGGTGCTTTTATCTCAAGGAGAGGGATTCTCAACACATGAGAAGGATTCTCCTTTTACTAAAGGAGGAGGAATAAGAAGAGAGGAGAGAGAAGTGTTATGATAGAATGAATATTATTCTTCTCATTTTGCAACCATAACCAAAATGAAAAGAATATCAAATTAACAATAATAATAAAAATGAAATAGTTGATGGATGGTATGGAATGACTATTATCATTACATTCATTAAATGGTTTTGCTAGAATCAAAGAGCATCTTTGATATGTAATGATAAAGGTCAAACTTTCAACCATGGTCAACAAGTCAACCAACCCATCCATAACAAAATTTCATTTAATTAATATTATTAATTGATATATCACAAATTCATCAGGGTTTGGAAAAAGACGACTGTCAACTGTGCATACACACCCGATCCGAAACCCTAATGAAAATTCTCTTCCTCTGCCTCAAACAACTGTGCATACACACCCGCATTCTTGTTCCAAGGAACATGAACATAATGAGATAAAACTAACCCCAAAACATATACTAGTATCTGGCTCAAACCAGAGCCGGCTAGTAATATTCGTCCGGACTCCAAACGTGCACAAGTGCGCGGATGAGAACGAACCCTGTCGCAAAACCATGCGACCTCTACTCTGTTTTGCCCAAAAGCGAATAGCCTTCTGTGTGGGACTCTAAAGAGTCAACACTACGGTGGCAGTGGGTTTAACCACAGACCGCAAGCGGCACTAGCTGTGCGTAACGGTCCCCAGGTAGATGCCGACAAGAAGACTGACGAGGTGAACCCCATCAGAACTCCTACTGAGTCTGAATGTGACAATTTCCGTACAGTCCCGTCTGTTCGTCTGATACATCGCATGGCGGGCCTAGAGGGCGGTAAACGTCAGTCCCCTAATAGCGGTACAAGTCGTGTCGGATTGAAGCCCAGAACACCCTGAGATAACACTGGAAACCTACCAATATATCTCGATTGCCCTGGCCAAGGACTACTCGTGTAATGGCTCTCCTAGACACAGCGCGATGTCAACCCCCAATACCGGGAGAGACGAATCCTGTCTAACCGTCACTGCCTCCAAGTGCTTCGGGACTGCACCCAACCACTACCTGTTTGCACGACTCCTTTGAGCCGTGGTAGGGTAGTAGTCAAAGTACAGTAGGAACACACTCGAGGCGAAGTGACAGTGTCAAGTCAGCGGACTAAGCTGTACTCATGTCACCTGGGAACTGATAACTGACGATAGGTATAATACCAATCTGTCAGTTCCCGACGAGTCCTGTCCAGTGTACTCGTAACCCAACGAGCACCCGTATACTATCTCCAGTACGACGTATTGATGGCTGTGGGACAGACCATCTCCCACACTGGGATGAGAAGCGCATACGCTAGTCTACTCCGGAGTATCGATGCCCTGTCTCGATAGTCCTGCGACTAGGGACCTGTATATGGATGTGCTTATAGATTACCCAGCCCCCACTAGTGTGACTGCCATCACAACGCTGGTAATCAAGCAAAGATCCTAAGGGCTCCACTAATGTGTATAGTGATATACTAAAATAAACACAAGTATACATTGAAGTAGAAACAAACCAAGTAGCATACTACTATATTGAGCAAGATTGTTTATACAAGGTGAATATCCCAAGCTTCCATTAAGTAATATACAAACTAGTATGATACAGTAATGGCCTCTAGGGCATATACACTAACAATCTCCCACTTGCACTATGGCCATGTACTGGCGTATCGAAGACCTATCATCTCGATCAGCCGCTCGAACTGAGTCTGGGGCAAGGCCTTGGTGAATGGATATGCAGTGTTTTCTTCTGAAGCAACCCTCCGAACCTCGATCTCCTGGCGATCCACGATCTCCCAGATCAGGTGATACCGCCTCAAGATGTGTCTGGATTTCTGATGGGACCTGGGTTCCTTCGCTAAAGCTATAGCCCCGTTGTTGTCGCAATACAGAGGTATTGGATCAACAATGGACGGAACCACCTGAAGTTCTTTCAATAACTTCCTTATCCAGACAGCTTCTTTTGCGGCATCAGATGCAGCGATGTATTCCGCTTCCATCGTCGAGTCTGCAACGGTGTCCTGTTTGGAACTCTTCCAACACACCGCCCCTCCATTGAGGGTAAAGACAGAACCCGACATGGACTTGGAATCATCCTTGTCACTCTGGAAGCTGGAGTCAGCAAAGGCCTCGATCTGGAGGTCTTTTCCGCCATACACCAAGAACATCTCCTTAGTCCTTCTCAGGTACTTGAGAATGTTCTTTACCGCTATCCAGTGTTTCTCCCCAGGGTTTGACTGATACCGGCTTACCACACTCAGTGCATAAGCGACATCCGGTCTGGTACACAACATCGCATACATTATAGAGCCTACGGCAGAAGCGTAGGGTATAATAGACATGCGATCCCTCTCCAAATCGGTCTAGGGAGACATCACTTTAGAGAGGGTGATCCCGTGACAAGCCGGTAGGTTACCGCGCTTGGAATCTTCCATACTGAATCTTTTCAGTATGGTGTCGATGTACCTGGACTGTGAAAGTCCTAATATCCTCTTGGATCTATCACGATGGATCCGGATCCCCAGGTTGTATGAGGCATCACCCAGGTCTTTCATGGAGAACCTGTGCGACAAGAACCCCTTGACAGATTGTAGCATAGGAATGTCATTTCCTATTAAGAGAATGTCATCCACGTATAAAACGAGGAATACTACAGTTCTCGCTACAAATCTACTATAGATGCATGGTTCATCTGGATTTTTGATAAAGACAAATTCCTTGACCGTCTCATAAAAACAGATGTTCCAACTCTGCAATGCCTGCTTTAGTCCATAGATGGACTTAAGCAACTTGCACACCTTTCCGCTGCTCCCACTCTGAATGAAACCCTCTGGCTGATCCATATAGACACACTCCTCTAAATTTCCATTTAGAAAAGCGGTCTTTACGTCCATCTGCCAAATCTCATAATCGTGGAAGGCAGCAATGGCAAGAAGGATCCGAATGGATTTCAGCATAGCCACTGGAGAAAAGGTTTCGTCATAGTCCAAACCAGGTCTTTGACGAAAACCCTTTGCAACAAGTCTAGCTTTATAGGTCTCAACCTGTCCATCTACACCAATCTTCCTTTTGAAGATCCACTTGCATCCTACGGGTTTTACCCCGTCTGGAGCAATGTCCAACGTCCATACTTTGTTGGTGTACATGGACTCCATTTCGGTCCGCATTGCATCCAGCCATTTTACCGAGTCAACGCTCTGAACGGCCTGCTGGAAGCTAGTAGGCTCATCATAATCTATGATGCAATCCTCTCTATCCCCGTCTATGAGAAAACCGTAGTATCTCTCGGGCGGATGAGACTGCCTACTACTCCTGCGGAGCGGCGTAGGAATGTCCTGTTCTTTTGAACCCTCTGGTTCCACTAAGCTTTCAGTAATAGCTCGTGGTTCTGGAATTTCTTCCAGTTCTACTGCGCTCCCACTTATTTCCTTTTCTAAGAACTGGTGTTCTAGAAAATTGGCATGACGAGAAACAAGAACTTTTTGTTCCTCTTCGCAGTAGAAGAAATATCCCTTTGAATTCTTTGGATATCCCACAAACTTACACTGTACTGAACGTGCCTCGAGCTTATCCGCATGCTGCTTTTTTACAAAAGCTGGACTTCCCCAAGTCTTAATGTGACTGAGATGGGGCCTCTTCCCACACAACATTTCATATGGTGTGGTAGGCACAGTCTTAGTAGTAACTCGGTTCAAAAGGTATGCAGCGCATACCCCCAGAATGATCGCGGTAACTCAGCGTTACTCATCATGGACCGTACCATATCCAATAGGGTCCGGTTCCGTCTCTCCGATACACCGTTATGTTGCGGAGTGTATGGAGGAGTATGCTGAGAGAGAATTCCATTCTCTTTTAAGTAATTCAGGAACTCGGCACTTAAGTATTCTCGACCTCGATCCGATCTTAGAATCTTGATATTTTTGCCGGTTTGTTTTTCTACTTCATTCTTATATTCCTGGAACTTTTCAAAGGCTTCGGACTTATGTTTCATTAAGAAGACATAACCGTACCTTGAAAAATCATCCGTAAAAGTAATGAAGTAAGAATAACCGCTTCGCGCATGTGTAGACATTGGACCGCACACGTCGCTGTGTACGAGTCCCAAGAGCTCGTTCGCTCTTACTCCGTGTCCAGAGAACGGAGTCTTTGTCATCTTTCCTTTGAGACAGGATTGACAAGTGGCATACGATTGATATTCGAACGGATCCAAATATCCTTCTGTATGTAACTTAGTCAACCTTCTCTTATTGATGTGACCCAGTCTACAATGCCATACGAAAGTCTGATTGATTTCCGGAGACTTTCTTTTGTGTGTATTCTGGACATTGAAAATCTGTGGCTGGTTTAACACGTATATACCATTGCTCAGTGTACCTGACCCAATCAGAACTTGATTATGGTGAATGTTTACAACATTACTTACAAACGCAAATTCATAACCTTCTTTAGAAACCAAAGATACAGAAATGATATTACAAGTTGCGTTGGGTACAAAAAAGCAATTGCGTAAAACCAAAACATGTCCATCTGACATTCCCAGGTGATAGTCCCCCACGGCTTTAGCATCCATGCTAGCTCCGTTCGCAACTCTGAGGGTCATGTCACCTGCCTTCAAAACCCTACGGTTTTTCAACGCCTGCAATGAATTACAGATATGAGATCCTAAACCGGTATCCAATACCCAGGAAGTAGAGTTTATTGAAAGACAGTTTTCAATAACATACACACCTGAAGCTGAAGCCGCAACCTGCTTCAATTCCTGTGTCCTGGCCTTCCCAGCCCTGCAATCTTTCTTCCAGTGTCCACTCTTATGACAATAGAAGCATTCTTCTTTACCTACAAGCTTCCCCGCTATCATTGTTGCCTTTGCCTTTCCCTTCGTATCCACTTTACTAACACCGCCCCTTGGTTTGGCAGGGGCTTTCCTCTTCTTTCCCTTGGCTTTCGCCTTGGACCTAGAAGAAGAAGATCCTCCTACAAACAAAGTGGATGTTTCCCTACTTTTTGTAGGGTGCCCTCTGCGCTCCTCAGCATGTTGAGGAGTTCTGAAAGTTCAACCTCTTTTTCTTGTAAGTTGAAGTTCAGTATAAACTGGGCGTAAGTGGAAGGAAGGGACTGGAGAATCAAGTCCGTATAGAGCTCACTCTCCAACGTGGTCCCAAGTTCCGCGAGCTCCTCAATGTAGCCAATTATCTTAAGCACGTGTTCCGATACCGATGATCCGACGGCCAACTTTGCCGAAAACAACTTCTTCGACACTTCGTATCTTGCCATACGAGATTGCTCTCCATACAGTTCTTTTGTATGGAGAAATATGGATTCAAGGTCCATATTCTCGTGCCTCCTCTGATGTCTGTTGTCCATAGAGGCAAGCACGAGGCACTTGGCCTTCGCGCAATCAATCTCCAAAGTCTTACGGATTTCCTTATCCGCGACGCTGGAGGTGGGACCTGGGATGGGGGGAGCTTTGGTGGTAAGAAGATACCCCAGCTTGTCGTAAGTGATTGTCATCTTGACATTCCTGAGCCAATCTTTGTAGTTTGGCCCTGTCAGTATGTTTTTATCTAGAAGTAACTTAAGTCCAGTCATGTCGATTGGTCGCTGCAATTAGGAGAGAGAGAAGAAACACTTAGCACGATGCTCTTGCAAGTTTAGAATGGTTTTTAGTTTTTCTAAACAGGATGGCTCCCACTGTCTCTCGAATCCCTCCTCAAACCATAAAGGAAGAATTAGTCGGGATCAATCCCACCGCACAATACTTGCTTAACCGTTCAGCCAGGCCAGTGTCGGTACTTCGAAGGAGGTTTTCCAACGCTTTCGTGAAGTTCCTTAATTAAATAACCTCTTTTCCCTGGGGGCGTAGCCCCGCTAACACTTTTCAAGGCATCTATTAGGTTTATAGCATTGATCGTTTAGTGAGAAATTTCCCGAGGAGTAGCATATACTCACAGTAGGATCGGGATCCAAATATCATCGCGTGACGAAACTGAAGGAATCCTACCAGAATCACCACACTCCAAATGGTATGCAAATCTAGCAAGTTTCAGTACTTATGAAACTCCCGATGTGGATTTTTGCCCCATGCTCTTATGACCATGACTTTGTCCAAAATATCATAAGTCACATGTCAAGTTCTGCCCGTCACTATCCAGGTTAATTTGGATCTATCCGTACCAACCCTTGACTTTGGCCAAAATGGCAGTACGACTGTCCCAAACCAACGCATCTATCTATGCTACACATGAACACCCAATAGCTACCAATCACTATGCCTTGACTTTGGCCAACATACATAGCTTGAATACTATTGCCTATTCATGCGAAACGACGGAGGGCTACGAATGGTTTTGGTAAAACCGTGAACGTAGTGAACTTGATATAATCGATGGAACGAGATAGCTTTTAGAAGCAGTGGCTGAAGCTCCGCATTTAAAAGTTAATTTTTGAAAAGAACCGAGTGGTTTTTCGAAAGTGTTCCAACGACTTTTGCTTGGTTTATTATCTTGCATTAGTTCTTTTAATGCGTGATATTCTTGCATTAGTTCTTTTAATGCGTCCCATCAATTAATCCTACCATTGCAGAAAACAACCAAAATATGACGTACGCTTATGCCATTCGCATTCGCCACGGGGCCCCGTCATCACCCGTTAGGTTACTTAACTAACGACAGAGCGGGGGCTGGGCTAGCGCGGCTGTAAAACATAAGCAATGCCTAAATAGTTATAAATGTAAAGCAATGATAGACATTACAGATCACAGATGAATACATTGGATATACTAGGAATCCGCAATCCGTTCGAGCCTGCAACGAAAAGCGGATTACACGGTCGCGGTGAATAGCCAAAACCCCACCCAAGACCCCTACGGGTGCGGCAAACTACCCGCCAAGTATCCGAAGCGAAGCAACCTCCCTCACCACCGTGAGTAGGCCACTTGGCACTTTGAGATACCCGGTAGTTTGTGCACCCCTTCCATGGGTCTATCCTAGGAACAAAAACAGTAAAAAGAATTATACAATGACGGCTATAATCCCGACCCGGTTGTGCGGCCAAACAAATAATAATATTACATCAATTTACATATTACATGAATGAAAGAAAAAGAAAAGCTCATCTCACATCCACCCCGGCTATTCACCCGCGACAGTCCAACGCATTCATATACACATACCATCATCAATCACAGATCACAGATATGTATAACCCCGACTAATCGACATATAGCGATTAGCCGACGTTCAATACATATAAACATCACAGATATAACCAATATAGTCAAAGTGTAGTGAAGTTCGATAAAAATACGGATTTATAGGCCGCCAAAAACAAATTTCTTTTCTGGAAAACCTGGGCACAAATAAACCATCTGAAAAATCCCAAAACCCTACCAGAAGAACACTGCACAAAACCCGATCACGAGAGGAGCCTAAACGGCGGCGGTTCCGCGGCAAATGCAAACCTATTGCCGCGGAACCGAGGCGGTTTGAGGGAATCAGGGGATCGTTTTTGGTGGGTGTTCTCACAAAACCCTGAGCCGATTTTAGGAGTAAAACTTTTTCACTTTAGAGCACAAAAAATTTCAACAGAAAGTTAGGGTTTTGTTTCTCCGGTTTTTTGTGATTTTTCCGTTCGAACTTCCATACACTTTACTACTAAGCTGGTTTAAGTTTAGTTAGGCTCTGATACCACTGTAAGTCCATGTTGCCACCCCCGGTTCTTGCGGGGAGGCGGAAACGGTATAAAAGACAAAGTTTTAGCGCAAGGAGCAACATGGACTAACAAAGTCGAGATCTTTTCTAAACTAAACTAGCTATCATGCTAAAGAGAGTTAGCTACTCGGAAAAGAAGTTATACCAAACTTGAACTCCTTCTTCTTGAAACCTTTGTAGGGTTTGATGGTGCTTTCCTCGTCGCCTTCTTCCGTCAAAGATGGATCCACCTGAGGGTTCAAGCTTCGGGCTCTTTCTCGAACTTTGAGAGAACTAGGATCTTCGGCTTGCTAAACCTCTAACCCTAGAGTGAGTAGAGAGTGGCTTTGGGGTGCTTTTATCTCAAGGAGAGGGATTCTCAACACATGAGAAGGATTCTCCTTTTACTAGAGGAGGAGGAAGAAGAAGAGAGGAGAGAGAAGTGTTATGATAGAATGAATATTATTCTTCTCATTTTGCAACCATAACCAAAATGAAAAGAATATCAAATTAACAATAATAATAAAAATGAAATAGTTGATGGATGGTTTGGAATGACTATTATTATTACATTCATTAAATGGTTTTGCTAGAATCAAAGAGCATCTTTGATATGTAATGATAAAGGTCAAACTTTCAACCATGGTCAACAAGTCAACCAACCCATCCATAACAAAATTTCATTTAATTAATATTATTAATTGATATATCACAAATTCATTAGGGTTTGGAAAAAGACGACTGTCAACTGTGTATACACACCCGATCCGAAACCCTAATGAAAATCCTCTTCCTCTGCCTCAAACAACTGTGCATACACACCCGCATTCTTGTTCCGAGGAACATGAACACAATGAGATAAAACTAACCCCAAAACATATACTAGTATCTGGCTCAAACCAGAGCCGGCTGGTAATATCCGTCCGGACTCCAAACGTGCACAAGTGCGCGGATGAGAACGAACCCTGTCGCAAAACCATGCGACCTCTACTCTGTTTTGCCCAAAAGCGAATAGCCCTCTGTGTGGGACTCTAAAGACTCGACACTACGCTGGCAGTGTGTTTAACCACAGACCGCAAGCGGCACTAGCTGTGCGTAACGGTCCCCAGGTACATGCCGACATGAAGACTGACGAGGTGAACCCCATCTGAACTCCTACTGAGTCTGAATGTGACAATCTCCATACAGTCCGGTCTGTTCGTCTGATACATAGCACGGCGGGCCTAGGGGGCGGTAAACGTCAGTCCCCTAATAGCGGTACAAGTCATGTCGGAGTGAAGCCCAAAACACCCTGAGATAACACTGAAAACCTACCAGTATATCTCGATTGCCCTGGCCAGGGACTACTCGTGTAATGGCTCTCCTAGACACAGCGCGATGTCAACCCCCAATACCGGGAGAGACGAATCCTGTCTAACCGTCACTACCTCCAAGTGCTTCAGGACTGCACCCAACCACTACCTGTTTGCACGACTCCTTTGAGCCGTGGTAGCGTAGTAGTCAAAGTACAGTGGGAACACACTCGAGGCGAAGTGACAGTGTCAAGTCAGCGGACTAAGCTGTACTCATGTCACCTGGAAACTGTAAGTCCACGTTGCCCACCCCGGTACTTGCGGGGAGGCGGAAAACATAATAAAAAACGGATTTTTAATGACTTAGGCAACATGGACCAAGCTTGTGAGGATATTTGCTAAACTAAAACTAGCTAACCCTAACTACAAAGTAGCTAAGTGATGGAAAGGTTATACCTTTGGTCTTTAGTCCTTCTCTCCTTGCTCGTCGGAATGGTAGAAAGGCCTCACCTTGCTTGTCTCCTTCCGTCAAAGAACGATCCACCCGAAAGCCTCGACCTTTGGCTTCAACTCCAAGCTAGGAGTAACTAGAGTGCAAGAAATGCTAAGACTTGAACCCTAGAAGTGAGTAGAGAAGATCAAGTAAAGGTTTTTCTCAAGCTTTTGTTTCTCAACACATGAGAGGGAGAGAGCTTGAGGGAGAGGATGAGCAAGAGAGAGAAAAGATATGATAGAATGAAGAATTAGTGAGCCATTCTCACTAATAAGTGTGGATAATTTTAATTAGATAATTAGCTTGAAAATTGTCATGATAAATCATGACATGACCATTATCATTTCAATTTTGCAAAGATCAAAGAGCATCTTCCAAAACAAATGATGATGGTCAAGTAGTCAACAAGGTCAACAAGTCAACGAAGTCAAAGTGTCAACAACAACCATGCACAATTTATTAAGCTAATTATCAATTAACTATAATCCACACAAAATCAATAGGGTTAATAAAATGACAATAGTCATTAACCCTAAACTAGGTCCTCTCCCTCAATCTCAAGCAACCGTGCATACGCACCCGCATTCGTGATCCGAGGAACACGAACACAATGAGAAAAACCAATCTCAAATCATATACTAGGATCTGGCTTAAACCAAAGCCCGCTAGTATAAACTGTCCGGACAGCAACCGTGCACAAGTGCGCGGATGCGAACGAACCCTGTCGCAAAACCATGCGACCTCTACTCGTTTTGCCTAAAGGCGAATAGCTCTCTGTGTGGGACTCTAAAGACTCGACACTACGCTGGCAGTGGGTTTAACCACAGACCGCAAGCGGCACTAGCTGTACGTAACGGTCCCCAGGTAGATGTCGATAAGAAGACTGACGAGGTGAACCCCATCTGCACTCCTACTGAGCCTGTATGTGACAATCTCCGTACAGTCCGGTCTGTTCGTCTGATACATCGCATGGCGGGCCTAGGGGGGCGGTGAACGTCAGTCCCCTAATAGCGGTACAAGTCGTGTCGGAGTGAAGCCCAGAACACCCTGAGATAACACTGGAAGCCTACCAGTATATCTCGCTTGCCCTGGCCAGGGACTACTCGTGTAATGGCTCTCCTGGACACAGCGCGATGTCAACCCCCAATACCGGGAGAGACGAATCCTGTCTAACCGTCACTGCCTCCAAGTGCTTCGGGACTGCACCCAAAAACTACCTGTTTGCACGACTCCTCTGAGCCGTGGTAGGGTAGCAATCAAAGTGCAGTGGGAACACACTCGAGGCGAAGTGACAGTGTCAAGTCAGCGGACTAAGCTGTACTCATGTCACCTGGGAACTGATAACTGACGATAGGTATATTACCAACCAACAGTTCCCGACGAGTCCTGTCCAGTGTACTCGTAACCTAACGAGCACCCGCATACTATCCCAAGTACGACGTACTAACGGCTGTGGGACAGACCGTCTCCCACACTGGGATGAGAAGCGCATACGCTGGTCTACTCCGGAGTATCGATGCCCAGTCTCGATAGTCCAACGACCAGGGACCTGTATAAGGATGTGCTTATAGATTACCCAGCTCCCACGAGTGCGAGCGCCATCGCAACGCTGGTAATCAAGCACAGATCCTAGGGGCTCTACTAATATGTATACCTGCAATATGCTAAAAGAAACACATGCACATATTAAAGCAGAGACAAACCAAGTAGCATACTACCATTTCGAGCAAGATTGTATATACAACTGTGAATATCCCAAGCTTCCATTAAGTAATATACAAACTAGTATGATACAGTAATGGCCTCTAGGGCATATACACTAACAATCTCCCACTTGCACTAAGGCCATGTACTGGCGTATCGAAGACCTATCATCTCGATCAGCCGCTCGAACTGAGTCTGGGGCAAGGCCTTGGTGAATGGATCTGCTGTGTTATCTTCTGATGCAACTCTCCGGACCTCGATCTCCTGGCGATCCACAATCTCCCTGATCAGGTGATACCGCCTTAAGATGTGTCTGGATTTCTGATGGGACCTGGGTTCCTTCGCTAAAGCTATAGCCCCGTTGTTGTCGCAATACAGAGGTATTGGGTCAACAATGGACGGAACCACCTGAAGTTCTTTCAAGAACTTCCTCATCCAGACAGCTTCTTTTGCGGCATCAGATGCAGCGATGTATTCCGCTTCCATAGTCGAGTCAGCAACGGTTTCCTGTTTGGAGCTCTTCCAACACACCGCCCCTCCATTGAGGGTAAAGACAAAACCCGACATGGACTTGGAATCATCCTTGTCACTCTGGAAGCTAGAGTCAGCAAAGGCCTCAATCTGCAGGTCTTTTCCGCCATACACCAAGAACATCTCCTTAGTCCTTCTCAGGTACTTGAGAATGTTCTTTACTGCTATCCAATGTTTCTCCCCAGGGTTTGACTGATACCTGCTTACCACACTCAGTGCATAAGCCACATCCGGTCTGGTACACAACATCGCATACATTATAGAGCCTACCGCAGAAGCGTAGGGTATAATAGACATGCGATCCCTCTCCAAATCAGTCTTGGGAGACATCTCTTTGGAGAGGGTGATCCCGTGACAAGCCGGTAGATTACCGCGCTTGGAATCTTCCATACTGAATCTCTTCAGTATGGTGTCGATGTACCTGGACTGAGAAAGTCCCAATATCCCCTTGGATCTGTCACGGTAGATCCGGATACCCAGAATGTATGAGGCATCACCCAGGTCTTTCATGGAGAACCTGTGTGACAAGAACCCCTTGACAGATTGTAGCATAGGAATGTCATTTCCTATTAAGAGAATGTCATCCACGTATAAAACGAGGAATACTACAGTTCTCGCTACAAATCTACAATAGATACACGGTTCATCCGGATTTTTGATAAAGCCAAATTCTTTGACCGTCTCATCAAAACAGATGTTCCAACTCCGCGATGCCTGCTTGAGTCCATAAATGGACTTGAGCAACTTGCACACCTTTCCGCTGCTCCCACCCTGAATGAAACCCTCTGGCTGATCCATATAGACACACTCCTCTAAATGACCATTTAGAAAAGCTGTCTTTACGTCCATCTGCCAGATCTCATAATCGTGGAAAGCAGCGATGGCAAGAAGGATCCGAATGGATTTCAGCATAGCTACTGGAGAAAAGGTTTCGTCATAGTCCAAACCAGGTCGCTGACGAAAACCCTTTGCTACCAGTCTAGCTTTATAGGTCTCAACCTGTCCATCTACACCAATCTTCCTTTTGAAGATCCACTTGCATCCTACGGGTTTTACCCCGTTTGGAGCAATGTCCAACGTCCATACTTTGTTGGTGTACATGGACTCCATCTCGGTCCGCATTGCATCCAGCCATTTTACCGAGTCGACGCTCTGAATGGCTTGCTGGAAGCTAGTAGGCTCATCACAATCCAGGATGCAATCTTCTCTATCCCCGTCAATGAGAAAACCGTAGTACCTCTCGGGCGGATGAGACTGCCTACTACTTCTGCGGAGTGGCATAGGAATGTCCTGTTCTTTTGAACCCTCTGGTTCTACTAAGCTTTCAGTAATAGCTTGCGGTTCTGGAATTTCTTCCAGTTCTATCGCGCTCCCACTTAATTCTTTTTCTAAAAACTGATGTTCCAGAAAATGGGCATTACGAGAAACAAGGACTTTTTGTTCCTCTGCGTAATAGAAAAGATACCCCCTGGAGTTCTTTGGGTATCCCACAAACTTGCACAGTACTGAGCGTAACTCGAGCTTGTCCGTATGCTGCTTTTTGACATAAGCTGGACATCCCCAAATCTTTAAGTATTGAAGATAGGGTTTCTTCCCACTCCATAACTCATATGGTGTGGTAGGCACAGTCTTAGTGGGAACACGGTTCAAAAGATATGCAGCTGTTTTTAGTGCATATCCCCAGAACGATCGCGGTAACTCAGCGTTACTCATCATGGACCGTACCATATCCAATAGGGTCCGGTTCCGTCTCTCCGATACACCGTTATGTTGCGGAGTGTATGGAGGAGTAAGCTGAGAGAGAATTCCATTCTCTTTTAAGTAATTCAGGAATTCGGCACTTAAGTATTCTCCTCCTCGATCCGATCTTAGGATCTTGATACTTTTGCCGGTCTGGTTTTCTACTTCATTCTTATATTCCTGGAACTTATCAAAAGCTTCGGATTTATGCTTCATTAAGAAGATGTGTCCGAATCTTGAGAAATCATCCGTAAAAGTAATGAAGTAAGAAAAACCGCTTCGCGCATGTGTAGACATTGGACCGCACACGTCGCTGTGTACGAGTCCCAAGAGCTCGCTCGCTCTTTCTCCGTGTCCAGAAAACGGAGCCTTTGTCATCTTTCCTTTGAGACAGGATTGACAAGTTGCATACGATCGATATTCGAACGGATCCAAATATCCTTCAGTATGTAACTTAGTCAATCTTCTCTCATTGATGTGACCCAGTCTACAATGCCATAAGAAAGTTTTATTAATTTCTGGAGACTTTCTTTTGTGTGTATTCTGGATATTGAAAACCTGCGGTTGGTTTAAAACGTAAATACCGTTGTTTAATGTACCTGACCCAATCAAAACTTGATTAAGGTGAATGTTCACTACATTACTTACAAATGCAAATTCATAACCTTCTTTAGATAATAAAGATACAGATATGATATTACAGGTTGCATTTGGTACATAATAACAACTACGCAAAACCAAAAAGTGTCCATCAGATAATCCCAGGTGATAGTCCCCCACGGCCTCTGCATCCATGCTAGCACCGTTCGCAACTCTGAGGGTCATGTCACCTGCCTTCAAAACTCTACGCTTTCTCAACGCCTGCAAAGAATTACAGATATGAGATCCTGATCCGGTATCCAATACCCAGGATGCAGAGTTTACTGATAGACAGTTTTCAATAACATACACACCTGAAGCTGAAGCTGCAACCTGCTTCAATTCCTGTGTTCTGGCCTTCCAGGCCCTGCAATCACTCTTCCAGTGTCCTTTCTTATGACAAAAGAAGCATTCCTCCTTATCCACAGGCTTCCCCGCTACCTTTGTTGCTTTACCTTTTCCCTTCGTATCCACTTTACCAACACCGCCCCTTGGTTTGGCGGGGGCTTTCTTCTTCTTTCCCATGGCTTTCGCCTTGGACCTAGAAGAAGATGATCCTCCTACAAACAAAGTGGATGTTTCCCTATCTTTCTGTAGGGTGCCCTCTGCGCTCCTCAGCATGTTGAGGAGCTCTGAAAGTTCAACCTCTTTTTCTTGTAGGTTGAAGTTCAGTATGAACTGGGCGTAAGTGGAAGGAAGGGACTGGAGAACTATATCCGTATATAGCTCACTCTCCAATGTGATCCCTAGGTCAGCGAGCTCCTCAATGTAGCCGATCATCTTTAGCACATGCTCGGCTACTGATGATCCGACGGCCATTCGAGTCGAAAATAACTTTTTCGAAGCTTCGTATCTCGCGATACGTGATTGCTCTCCATACAGTTCTTTTGTATGGAGCAATATGGATTCCATGTCCATATTCTCATGCCTCCTCTGATGTTCGTTGTCCATCGAGGCAAGCAGGAGGCACTTGGCCTTCGCGCTATCAATCTCCCAAGTCTTGCGGATTTCCTTATCCGCGATACTGGAAGTTGGACCAGGGACAGGGGGAGCTTTGGTGGTAAGAAGATACCCCAGCTTGTCATAGGTGATTGCAATCTTGACATTCCTGAGCCAATCTTTGTAGTTTGGCCCTGTCAATTTATTTTTATCTAACAGTAACTTAAGTCCGGTCATGTTGAATGGTTGCTGCAATTAGGAGAGAGAAAAGAAACACTTTAGCATGATGCTCTTGCAAGTTTAGAGTGGTTTTTAGTTTGTCTAAACTGGATGGCTCCCACTGTTTCTCGAATCCCTTCTCAAACCATAAAGAAAAGGACTAGCCGGGATCATTCTCACCGTACAATACTTGCTTAACCGTTCAGCCAGGCCAGTGTCGGTACTTCGAGGGAGGTTTTCCAACGCTTTCGCGAAGTTCCTTAATTAAGTAACCTCTTTTCCCTGTGGGCGTAACCCCGCTAACACCTTTCTAGGCACCTACTAGGTTTATAGCATTGATCGTTAAGTGAGAGTTTTCCCGAGGAGTAGCATATACTCACAGTAGGATCGGGATCCAAATATCATCGTGTGATAAAACCGAAGGAATCCTACCAGAATCATCACACTCCAAATGGTATGCAACGCTAGCAAGTTTCAGTGCTTATGAAACTCCCGAAGTGGATTTTTGCCCCATGCTCTTATGACCTTGGCGTGAGGTCAAAATGTCATAAGTCACATGTCAAGTTCTTCCCATCATTATCCTGGTTAATTTGAACCCACCCGTACCTACCCTTGACGTAGGCCAAAATGGCAGTACGACTGTCTCAAATCAACGCATTCTATCTATGCAACGGATAAATATCCGGCAGCTACCAATCACTATGCCTTGGCGTGAGGTCAAAATACATAGCTTGAATACTACCGAATATTTAACCGAAATGATGGAGGGCTACGGATGGTTTTGGCGAAACCGTGAACGTAGTGAACTTGATATAATCGATGGAACGAGATAGCTTTTAAAAGGAGTGGTTCAAGCTCCGCGTTAAAAAGTTCAGTTTTGAAAAGAACCGAGTGGTTTTCAAAGTGTTCCAATCGACTTTTACTTGGTTTATTTCTTGCATTAGTTCTTTTAATGCGTCCCATCAATTAATCCTACCATTGCAGAAAACAACCAAAATATGACGTACGCTTATGCCATTCGCATTCGCCACGGGGCCCCGTCATCACCCGTTAGGTTACTTAACTAACGACAGAGCGGGGGCTGGGCTAGCGCGGCTGTAAAACATAAGCAACGCCTAAATAGTTATTTATATATATATATATACAGCAATGATAGACATTACAGATCACAGATGAATACATTGGATATACTAGGAATCCGCAATGCGTTCGAGCCTGCAACGCAAAGCGGATTACACGGTCGCGGTGAATAGCCAATACCCCACCCAAGACCCCTACGGGTGCGGCAAACTACCCGCCAAGCACCCGAAGCGAAGCAACCTCCCTCACCACCGTGAGTAGGCCACTCGGCACTTCGAGTACCCGGTAGTTTGTGCACCCCCTCCATGGGTCTATCCTAGGAGCAAAAACAGTAAAAAGAATTATACAATGACGGCAACAACCCCGACCCGGTTGTGCGGCCATACAAAGAATATTATTACATCAATTTACATGTTACAAATGAATGAAAGAAAAACAACGCTCATCTCACATCCACCCCGGCCATTCACCCGCGACAATCCAATCCATTCATATCCACAAACCAATAGCAATCACAGATCATGTATAACCCCGACTAATCGTCTTATAGCGATTAGCCGACGTTCAATACATGCAAGCATTACAGATATAACCGATGTAGTTAAAGCGTAGTGAAGTTCCGAAAAATACGGATTTATAGGCCCACAAAAGCAAATTTTAGTTCTGGAAAATCTGGGCATATAATATATATCCTAAAAATCCCAAAATCAACACAGTAAGACACTGCACGAAAAACGATGCAGAGAAGACATCAAACCGCGGCGCTTCCGCGGCACGGGCCTACCTCGTGCGGCGGAAGCGCGGCGGTTTGGATGATTCTCTGTCTCGTTTTTCATGGGTGTTTTTAAAAAACCCTGAGATGAATTTACAAATATAAAGTTTTCTATTTTGAGCAGAAAAAAAATTCAACAGAAACTAGGGTTTTTCAAAGTTCGGTTTTTGGATTTTTCGGTTTCGAAACTTCGTTACACTTCACTACCTAGCTAGTTTGAGTTTAGTTAGGCTCTGATACCACTGTAAGTCCACGTTGCCCACCCCGGTACTTGCGGGGAGGCGGAAAACATAATAAAAAACGGATTTTTAATGACTTAGGCAACATGGACCAAGCTTGTGAGGATCTTTGCTAAACTAAAACTAGCTAACCCTAACTACAAAGTAGCTAAGTGATGGAAAGGTTATACCTTTGGTCTTTAGTCCTTCTCTCCTTGCTCGTCGGAATGGTAGAAAGGCCTCACCTTGCTTGTCTCCTTCCGTCAAAGAACGATCCACCCGAAAGCCTCGACCTTTGGCTTCAACTCCAAGCTAGGAGTAACTAGAGTGCAAGAAATGCTAAGACTTGAACCCTAGAAGTGAGTAGAGAAGATCAAGTAAAGGTTTTTCTCAAGCTTTTGTTTCTCAACACATGAGAGGGAGAGAGCTTGAGGGAGAGGATGAGCAAGAGAGAGAAAAGATATGATAGAATGAAGAATTAGTGAGCCATTCTCACTAATAAGTGTGGATAATTTTAATTAGATAATTAGCTTGAAAATTGTCATGATAAATCATGACATGACCATTATCATTTCAATTTTGCAAAGATCAAAGAGCATCTTCCAAAACAAATGATGATGGTCAAGTAGTCAACAAGGTCAACAAGTCAACGAAGTCAAAGTGTCAACAACAACCATGCACAATTTATTAAGCTAATTATCAATTAACTATAATCCACACAAAATCAATAGGGTTAATAAAATGACAATAGTCATTAACCCTAAACTAGGTCCTCTCCCTCAATCTCAAGCAACCGTGCATACGCACCCGCATTCGTGATCCGAGGAACACGAACACAATGAGAAAAACCAATCTCAAATCATATACTAGGATCTGGCTTAAACCAAAGCCCGCTAGTATAAACTGTCCGGACAGCAACCGTGCACAAGTGCGCGGATGCGAACGAACCCTGTCGCAAAACCATGCGACCTCTACTCGTTTTGCCTAAAGGCGAATAGCTCTCTGTGTGGGACTCTAAAGACTCGACACTACGCTGGCAGTGGGTTTAACCACAGACCGCAAGCGGCACTAGCTGTACGTAACGGTCCCCAGGTAGATGTCGATAAGAAGACTGACGAGGTGAACCCCATCTGCACTCCTACTGAGCCTGTATGTGACAATCTCCGTACAGTCCGGTCTGTTCGTCTGATACATCGCATGGCGGGCCTAGGGGGGCGGTGAACGTCAGTCCCCTAATAGCGGTACAAGTCGTGTCGGAGTGAAGCCCAGAACACCCTGAGATAACACTGGAAGCCTACCAGTATATCTCGCTTGCCCTGGCCAGGGACTACTCGTGTAATGGCTCTCCTGGACACAGCGCGATGTCAACCCCCAATACCGGGAGAGACGAATCCTGTCTAACCGTCACTGCCTCCAAGTGCTTCGGGACTGCACCCAAAAACTACCTGTTTGCACGACTCCTCTGAGCCGTGGTAGGGTAGCAATCAAAGTGCAGTGGGAACACACTCGAGGCGAAGTGACAGTGTCAAGTCAGCGGACTAAGCTGTACTCATGTCACCTGGGAACTGATAACTGACGATAGGTATATTACCAACCAACAGTTCCCGACGAGTCCTGTCCAGTGTACTCGTAACCTAACGAGCACCAGCATACTATCCCAAGTACGACGTACTAACGGCTGTGGGACAGACCGTCTCCCACACTGGGATGAGAAGCGCATACGCTGGTCTACTCCGGAGTATCGATGCCCAGTCTCGATAGTCCAACGACCAGGGACCTGTATAAGGATGTGCTTATAGATTACCCAGCTCCCACGAGTGCGAGCGCCATCGCAACGCTGGTAATCAAGCACAGATCCTAGGGGCTCTACTAATATGTATACCTGCAATATGCTAAAAGAAACACATGCACATATTAAAGCAGAGACAAACCAAGTAGCATACTACCATTTCGAGCAAGATTGTATATACAACTGTGAATATCCCAAGCTTCCATTAAGTAATATACAAACTAGTATGATACAGTAATGGCCTCTAGGGCATATACACTAACACTGATAACTGACGATAGGTATAATACCAATCTGTCAGTTCCCGACGAGTCCTGTCCAGTGTGCGCGTAACCCAACGAGCACCCGTATACTATCTCCAGTACGACGTACTGATGGCTGTGGGACAGACCATCTCCTACACTGGGATGAGAAGCGCATACGCTAGTCTACTCCGGAGTATCGATGCCCTGTCTCGATAGTCCTGCGACTAGGGACCTGCATAAGGATGTGCTTATAGATTACCCAGCCCCCACTAGTGTGACTGCCATCACAACGCTGGTAATCAAGCAAAGATCCTAAGGGCTCCACTAATGTGTATAAGTGATATACTAAAATAAACACAAGTACACATTGAAGTAGAAACAAATCAAGTAGCATACTACTATACTGAGCAAGATTGTTTATACAAGGTGAATATCCCAAGCTTCCATTAAGTAATATACAAACTAGTATGATACAGTAATGGCCTCTAGGGCATATACACTAACACTTTTGGGCCCAGATTTTTTTACTGTTCAACATATGTTCGTTGGGGCCCACTTCATGATATTTAGTCGATCGAAATTTAAACATGTTAGTTTGCAGTGCTTACATTATATCTCCGACCGGGAATGTCATTTGATCAGTAAACCGCGTCTGATTGCTATAGTTCTTTTAGACGGGTTTGCGAACGTGACATCCGCGTTGATGTTCTGTGTTGTGCTGTGATGTTGCGGATTTGTCGTGGTGGATAGCAGTGTGCAATGGTAGTACAGTTTGAGTTTATTTGTATATTTGATATTGCGGGGCGAGCGTCCAACTTGTGGACTACCGTCACTGCCTGTTGTACAATATTCTTTTGGGGCACGACCAGGTTGCGATCAATGTACCTGTTGTACTATTTTTCATTACTGTACTAGGTTTTGCCCCGCGACGGAGTGCACGGATAGCCGGGTTCTGGAGGGGCAACGGGTCCGCATCTCATGGCTTTGAGAGGCAGAGGGGCCCCACTCTAGAATTGGCAGACTATTTGCCGCACTCGTAGGGGGTACAGGTTGACCCAAGGAGGGGTGCCCAAGATTACCGGATTCCGTGAAGTGCTGGGTGGTCCATTCACTATGCAGTAGGGGGCTGCCTCGCTTCAGGTTTTGGCGGGTAACTTGCCGCACCCGTAGGGGTCTAGGTTTCATTGCACAGGCTATCCACACGACAGGGGAACGTCGAGTTTCAGCAGCGGCTCTGTGAAACTCGGGGATCCCAGATTATCTGTATTGTTCTGTGATGCTTTTTTACTTTTCTGTAATGTTGCATATTATCACGCCTGGAGCGATTATTGTATATTGGTTTATATACTATTAGATGTTGTATATGTTTTACACCCGCGCTAGTCCAGTCCCCGCTCTGTCGTTAGTTAAGTAACCTAACGGGTGATGACGGGACCCAGTGATGAATGCGGATGGCATATACGTACATTTTATTTTCATTCTTTTCTGGTGTGATTGATTGATGGGACTGGGTTGATTCTGATCAATGCAAAGTAAAACAAACCTGTTTGCAGTTGTTGGAACAAATTTAAAAGGTGTTATTGCAAAGACGTTTCCTTTTGTTATGCATAGCGGTATTCAGTGGAATATCCTCTATCTCATTCGACGGGACAAGGGCCGTTATCCCTTCACCGGGACTGACCCCTTGGGCAGAAGTTTGCGTCAGGGTAATAACTTCACTGTAGTCGATTACAAGTTGCTTTGCATAGCGGTATTCAGTGGAATATCCTGCACCTCATTCCACGAGGAAAGAGCCGAGATCCCTTTACCGGGAGTGACCTCTTTAGCTAAAGGTTTTCGCCACTATATTTTAAAAAGCTATCAGGTTCCTTCAGCGATATCAAGTTCACTACGTTAAAGGTTTTTCACCAAAAACCAGCCGTAGCCCTCCGTCACTTCTTTTGGGTATTTAGTAGTATTCAAGCTATGCATTTTAGCCAAAGTTAAGGCATAGTGTTTGGTAGCTGCTGGGTATTCATTTGTTGCATAGATAGATGAGTTAGTTTGGGACAGTCGTTCTGCAATTTGGCCAAAGCCAAGGGCATGTGCGGGTGGGTTAAAATTGACAAGATAGTGACGGGTAGAACTTGGCATGTGACTTATGACATTTTGACCAAAGCCAAGGTTATAAGAGCATGGGGCAAAAATCATATCAGGAGTTTCTAAAGAAACTGAAACTTGCCAAGTATGCGCATACCTTCTGGAGTATGAGTAACGTGGATGCATTCCATCACGTTATCATGCGATGAGAGTTGGATCCCGATTCCCACTGATGAGTTGGTTTACTCTTCGGGTGATCCCGATTGATTCTTTTTTCTGGTTTGGAGGAGAATTTGACAGGACAGTGGGAGGTTTCCGGATTAGATAAAGTGATAACCATTCTGATCTAGGTTAGAGTGCACGCAGAGTGTTTCTTTTCTCTCTCTCTTTGGCAGCGACCTTTGACCGACCCTAGACTATGACTCAGTGACCAAGTTGACCGAACCTTCTTAAAATACTGGCTTTTGGATTGTCTATGTTGCATAAGTCATTGCCACTCCTTCTTTTACCCTTTTGTATTTCTCAGAACACCGGTATTACTACGGACATCCACTTCCATTGGATAGATCCATCGTATGGTTATATACGTACTCGAAGGGACTTCTTCGAGGATGGATCCAGGTTCAGGAGAAATATAATTGGTTTATTCAGTTGTCTTTTATTATCACCTTCTCTCAGGTTGCGAGAGCTCCTTGGTTTAGGAGAGTACACCTATTACGCTTATTGGATAGTCTTATTCCAAACCATAGGCAGGTAACGAAAGGTAGGGAATGAAGAAAACCAATTAGCCTAAGTAGGGTGTACAGAAGGTAATATGTAAAGAAAAAATAAAGGGATTAGAAAGAGGGCAAAGTAAATTGCGACTGATATCATTCACGACCAAACCGCGTACATCATCGCCACTCCTATTTCACCTTTAAAAGAATAAGGTATTATTCAGTTGTCTTTTATCATCACCTTCTCTCAAGATGCGAGTACTCCTTGGTTTAGGAGGGTACACCTATTATGCTTACTAGATAGTCTTCTTCCAAACCATAGGCTGGTGCCGAACGGTAGGGAAGGAAGAAAACCATTTAGCCTAACGATGGTGTGCAGAAGATAATGATTAAAGACAAATAAAGGGATTTGGAGAGATGGCAAAGAAATATACGGTTAAAGTCATGAATTGGATTATGGAAGAGGCATTGCTAGGAATACCAGGATACCCCTACGAAATATTTTCATGTTTCAGTGCATTGTTAAAGGAAAACTTTTTTCCCGATTAGATACTTACTCCAAGGGTATGTTGGAGATAGTGCCCTCATAGTCAATTATTGGATCACAGGTACGTGATTGCAATGATTGCGGAGGACCTATACCAGTAGGACAGTCTTACTCAAGATGATAGTATGCTATCTGGTTTGCCTTTATCAGTCGTGTACATGATCAGGTGACTGATTACATGTTACTCTTTGATAGAGCCCTTAGGATCTTGCTTTACCACCAACAGTATGATGGCGATCATATACGTGAAAGTTGGGTGGTTTATACGCATATCCTTAATTGTGGTCCCTAGTCGTGGGAGCTTCGAGACAGGGCATCGATACTCCGGAGTAGACTAGTGTGTACAGTCGAGACCCCGACGAGGGGCGGTGGCCGGTCTCACAAGCCACTGGTGTCAGTTGGATCACCTAAGATGTATACAGGTGCTCATTGGGTTATGAGTACACCAGACAGGACTCGCCGGGAATCTGCTAGTTAGTATTATATCTACCGTCAGATAGCAGTTCCCTGGTGACATGTGTACAGGTTAGTTCATCTTCCTGAGGTCGTCATTTGTCTCGTGTGAGTTCCCACTGTGCTTTGACTTATACCCTACCACGGCTCAAAGGAGTCGTGCAAACAGGTAGCTTTTGGGTACAGTCCCGAGCCATATGGAGGCACGTGAGCGGATCAGCAGGGGATTCGTCTCTCCCGGTATTGGGGGCGAGGTCGTGCTGTGTCTAGGAGAGCCATTACACAAAGTCCATGGCCATGGCAGGAGATTTACTGGTAGGTACTCAAGTAGTATCTCAGGGTTTTATTTGGCTTCACTTCGACACGACTTATACTGCTATTGGGGGTCTGACGTTACTAGCCCCCTAGACAGATATGCGATACTCATAGACGAACGGACCGGACTGTATATACATTGTCACTGTTAGGCTCAGTAGGGTTTTCCGGATGAGTGCGCTCATCGGCATCCCTTGAGGTCAGTCCATGGGCAGCCGTTACGCATTACTAGTGCCGCTGACGGTTTGTGGTTAAACCCACTGCCAGGGTACTGACGAGTCATTAGTGTCCCCCACAGACAGTTTCCCAAGTTCGGGCGAAACGTTGTAGAGGCCGTATGGTTTTATGGCAGGGTTCGGAAAATGCACGTGCGTTTACGCACGTGTTATTTTTCGGGCAGATGATACTGGTCGGCTTTGGTTTAAGCCGGATCCGAGTATTATATTGAGTAGGTATAATATCTTTGTCTCAGTTGCATTTGTATTCGGTCGTAATACAAATGCGGGTCTATTTATACAGTTTCGGGGTTATCCTGAAAGTCGTTTCAGGATCACTTTTGGAAGTTGCCAGTTTCCAGTTTTCTATCAGCCGTCTTTTAACATTCGGTTAAAGACGGATTTATCTTTTCTTGGATGAGAGTGAGTCATGCTTCTAGAAGGTTCTAGAAGGTTCTAGAATTTGGTGACAAGGTTAATGACTCATGCTTTGATTTCAAAGAGGTTTTGTTTTCCTTAAGATATTTTAGTTTGTGTTCACATATGATATTTTGCTTAAGGTTACTCTCTTTCTCCTACGGTCACCTCCCCCTCTTGCTATAAGTGCCCCCCCCACTCTCTCTCTCACTTGTTGTTTCACTTGAACAGATATGATAGTATTTGGGGTGTATGGAATTTTACAGTTCATTTCATTCCATCACCCAATTCCCTCGGCAACTTCATTAACCGATCGTCCACGGATTTGGACGAAGTGAGACAAAATCATCTACTCATTCTCTACATCATTCTTGGTCGTCTCTTTAATCAAACTTGACGATCGAGTTGCCTCAAGTCATAGGCGGGAGCCCGTTTAAAGAATCGTCGACATGGTGCCACCTCGACGAAGATATCGGAGATCGACGAGATCGGAGCAGCCGCAACGGAGCGTGGGATGATGGTTAAAGAACGAAGGACTCGGATCGTTCGGTATAACCTTTCTACACTCTTTACAGTTTGTTAGTTTAGCAATAATGGCAGATCCGGGTTAAAGTATACGATAGCGCCAGTTTAAAAGTTTTTGTTCCGTATTTAGCGTCTGTAGACTGCCGGGGCGCTAGCGTAGACTTACAGTGGTATCAGAGCCTAACCATTTTGCTATACTAACTTGTGCTAACGCGTTTAAAACATCGATCTGACCGGAAATCGAAAATTGCAAATTCCTAGCCTGACAGTTTCTGTTGATTTTAAATGGTCTCCTAAAATTTTTCTACATGTCTCAGAATACTGTGCAGGCTTTTCTAAGAACCACGACCAAATTTGGGCACATGTCTCCACCAAACAGCCGCGTAAACGCGGCCAAACCCATGGTTTGGCCGCGCATCCGCGGCCAAGTGGTGAGCTCGTGCTCCCAAATTTTGTCAGTGGGTTCTTCTCTGGAATTTGTGGTTTTTGGTAAATATCGTTTTGGCCCAGATTTTGTTACTGTTCACCAGTAAGTCGTGGGGCCCACTTTTTGATATTTGGTCGATCGAAATTTGAACACGTTAGTTTACAGTGCTTACATTATATCTCCGACCGGGAATGTCATTTGATCGGTAAACCGCGTCTGATTGCTATAGTTCTTTTAGACGGGTTTGCGAACGTGACATTCGCGTTGATGTTCTGTGTTGTGCTGTGATGTTGCGGATTTTTCGTGGTGGATAGCAGTGTGCAATGGTAGTACAGTTTGAGTTTATTTATACATTTGATATTGCGGGGCGAGCGTCCAACTTGTGGACTGCCGTCACTGCCTGTTGTATAATATTCTTTTGGGGCACGACCAGGTTGCGGTCGATGTACCTATTGTACTATTTTTCATTACTGTACTAGGTTTTGCCCCGAGACGGAATGCACGGATAGCCGGGTTCTGGAGGGCAACGGGTCCGCATCTCATGTCTTTGAGAGGCAGAGGGGTCCCACTCTAGAATTGGCAGACTATTCACCGCACTCGTAGGGGGTACAGGTTGACCCAAGGAGGGGTGCTCAAGCTACCGGATTCCGTGAAGTGCTGGGTGGTCCATTCACTATGCTGTAGGGGGCTGCCTCGCTTCAGGTTTTGGCGGGTAACTTGCCGCACCCGTAGGGGTCTAGGTTTCATTGCACAGGCTATCCACACGACAGGGGAACGTCGGGTTTCAGCAGCGGCTCTGTGAAACCCGGGGAGCCCAGATTATCTGTATTGTTCTGTGATGCTTATTACTTTTCTGTAATGTTGCATATTATCACGCCTGGAGCGATTATTGTATATTGGTTTATATACTATTAGATGTTGTATATGTTTTACACCCGCGCTAGTCCAGTCCCCGCTCTGTCGTTAGTTAAGTAACCTAACGGGTGATGACGGGACCCAGTGACGAATGCGGATGGCATATACGTACATTTTATTTTCGTTCTTTTCTAGTGTGATTAAATGATGGGACTGCGCTGATTCTGATCAATGCAAAGTAAAGTAAACCTGTTTACAGTTGTTGGAACAAATTTAAAAAGTGTTATTGCAAAGTCGTTTCCTTTTGTTATGCATAGCGGTATTCAGTGGAATATCCTGCACCTCATTCGACGGGGCAAGGGCCGATATCCCTTCACCGGGACTGACCCCTTGGGCAGAAGTTTGCGTCAGAGTAATAACTTCACTATAGTCGATTACAAGTTGCTTTGCATAGCGGTATTCAGTGGAATATTCTGCACCTCATTCCACGAGGAAAGAGCCAAGATCCCTTTACCGGGAGTGACCTCTTTAGCAAAAGGTTTTCGCCACTATATTTTAAAAAGCTATCAGGTTCCTTCAGCGATATCAAGTTCACTACGTTAAAGGTTTTTCGCCAAAAACCAGCCGTAGCCCTCCGTCACTTCTTTTGGGTATTCAGTAGTATTCAAGCTATGTATTTTGACCTAACGCCAAGGCATAGTGTTTGGTAGCTGCTGGGTATTCAATTGTTACATAGATAGATGAGTTGGTTTGGGACAGCCGTTCTGCCATTTTGACCTAACGCCAAGGGCATGTGCGGGTGGGTTCAAATTAACAAGATAGTGATGGGTAGAACTTGGCATGTGACTTATGACATTTTGACCTAACGCCAAGGTTATAAGAGCATGGGGCAAAAACTATATCGGGAGTTTCTAAAGAAACTGAAACTTGCCAAGTATGCGCATACCATCTGGAGTATGAGTAACGTGGATGCATTCCATCACGTTATCATGCGATGAGAGTTGGATCCCGATTCCCACTGATGAGTTGGTTTACTCTTCGGGTGATCCCGATTGATTCTTCTTTAGGTTTGGAGGAGAATTTGACACGACAGTGGGAGGTTTCCGGATTAGATAAAGTGATAACCATTCTGATCTTGGATAGAGTGCACGCAGAGTGTTTCTTTTCTCTCTCTCTCTGGCAGCGACCTTTGACCGACCCTAGACTATGACTCAGTGACCAGGTTGACCGAACCTTCCTAAAATACTGGCTTTTGGATTGTCTGAGTTGCATAAGTCATTGCCACTCCTTCATTTACCCTTTGAATTTCTCAGAACACCCGTATTACTACGGATATCCACTTCCATTGGATAGATCCATCGTATGGTTATATACGAACTCGAAGGGACTTCTTCGAGGATGGATTCAGGTTCAGGAGAAATAGAATTGGTTTATTCAGTTGTCCTTTATTATCACCTTCTCTCAGGTTGCGAGAGCTCCTTGGTTTAGGAGACTACACCTATTACGCTTATTGGATAGTCTTATTCCAAACCATAGGCTGGTGCCGAAAGATAGGGAATGAAGAAAACCAATTAGCCTAAGTAGGGTGTGCAGAAGGTAATATGTAAAGACAAAATAAAGGGATTAGAAAGAGGGCAGAGTAAATTGCGACTGATATCATTCACGACCAAAACCGCGTACTTCATCGCCGCTCCTATTTCACCTTTAAAGGAATAAGGTATTATTCAGTTGTCTTTTATCATCACCTTCTCTCAGTTGCGAGTACTCCTTGGTTTAGGAGGGTACACCTATTATGCTTACTGGATAGTCTTCTTCCAAACCATAGGCTGGTGCCGAATGGTAGGGAAGGAAGAAAACCATTTAGCCTAACGATGGTGTACAGAAGGTAACGACTAAAGACAAATAAAGGGATTTGGAGAGATGCAAATAAAATATACGGTTGAAGTCATGAATTGGATTATGGAAGAGGCATTACTATGAATACCAGGATACCCCTACGAAACATTTTCATGTTTCAGTGCATTGTTAAAGGAAAAACTGTTTTCCCGATTAAACACTTACTCCAAGGGTATGTATTTACCAGGTTTCATTCTCATATGTGTATGGTTTTACAAATGATGAGTGGGAGTAAGATATTGGGAATTAGGTGATCATCCTCATTATATCGGAATTCGTTGTAATTGGTGATATTTGAGGAAATCGCCAGGGTACAGTTTTCAACCTACGACGCACAGGTTTTGAGTTGTTTAACTCAGCGGACTTATACAGAGTATTGTATGTTGTCCAAGTGTCCATCAGGACAAAGGGGTAGGTCCTCGTACTATGTTCTGTTTACTTATAACTTCTCTAGTATTTAGACAAGTGTTTCGTAGAAATACATGGTCTAAGTTTTGAGAAGTTGTGGATATAAGAATAAAGTAGAGAACCAGGTATCACAAGTATCGGGATTCTTCAAAGAGATCGAAGATGTAGATTCTTTTGATTGGTATTCAGATGATAGTGATGGTTTTGAGAAACGAGTTTTCTCTTTCAGGTTACTCATAATTGGATGGATTCCTAAGTTGAGTAATGCTGATTAGCCTCTTTCCATTAAGTTGATATGCACTGGAGACAGCTGCATGGTTTGAATATGGTTCCAATTAAATTAGTGCCAAAGTTTCTGTATTGGATATAGAATGGATCGTACCTTAAAAGATGTTAAGGTACGGGGAGTTTTCCAGCTTATGATTAAAACCAGACTCTGGATAATTCAGGGCACGATTCTGTAATGGCTGTTTGTGGGTTGACCCTGGCTATGACGAGGGTTGATATTCTACCATTTGGAAGATCAATAGTGATATTGTTCTTGACTCTCCACAGTTTTAGTAAAATGGATCTTTTTCAGAAAACAAAAGTGGGAGTATGGTAGAACTGGAAGTGATTCCAGAACCGCGAACGATTACGGAAAATTTAATATGACCTATACATTCAATCAGGTTTGACATTCCAATAGCCACTCCGCAGATATGGTGGGTAACCTCAGACACCCGAGAGGTACTTCGGTAGCCTCAAGGACGGTGACAGGGAGGTTCTTATCTACCCAGACTTGACACTACTGTTGTTTCAGGTTATGAGACCCGGTAGGAGGGTTGTCATAGTCAGTGGGAGAAACGGAAGCATAGTGGGCAAGATGCTTATATCTATTTATAGACTTGAGCAGTTATAGCGGAGATAGATCATCTAATTTTGATGTGACAGTCATGGGTTTGACTTCAATCAGAATAGGGGATGGATCAGTTAAGAAGGTAGTAGGGTGTGATGTCATGGTATCAGGATGACATACACAGAGTAAGAAGTAAAATTCCTATACTACGATCGGTTGAACTGTGGTCGTCACACAGTTGTTTCTCCAGACAGGATATGGATATAATATTTGACATTCTGGTTTCTAGATCTATGGTTTTAGATGTAGATTTGGGTAGTTTCCCAATGTGGGTACTTTGACAGATATTCTAATGGTTTTTAGAATAGTTGACTCCTAGCATGGTGGTGTACCTGCAGGTGATGGAGTCACCCTCTCTAAAGGTGTCTTACAGACTAAAGGGGAGAGGGATGTGCATGATTGGCAGATCACTTGCTTAGGCAATTGAGTCAATCATGAGATGTCAAGTACCACACCAAATGTTGGTTTTTGCACAAGATGCAATAAGTTTGTATTAATCCAATCCTGGAGAAACATAAGGAAGAAGTTTTAGAACATAAGTACATGTTCTACGGATTTGATGACGGCAGCCTCCTTCGGGAGACGATTATCATTCCAGGCTTCAAAGGTGACATGATTGACAGAGTGATTGTCAGAGTTATAGTTTTTCCCTCTGACGAAGAGGGACAGTATTATGGACAGGTGGTCCAAGAGGATACTGTGGGTGGCATGGTGCCGGATACTGATTAGGTTCAGTGATCGATACAGTCAAAGAAGTTTGGATTTGGAGTTCATTTATGAACCAGGTCCCATCAGATATCCAGACATATTCTAAGAAAGGTATTACTCGATTCGGGAGATGGCTTTCTCCGCGAACTTGAGATTAAGAGAGATATAGAAAGAAACTTCTAGGCGGATCCACTCACTAAGGCTATTTCTCGAACACAGTAGTTTTACAAACGGGCTTTGTGATACTGATTAGTAGAGGAGTTGGATGTTCGGTTTCACACGGGCTGTGAGTAGTCGACATCGCAATAATTAGCCTTGAGTGCAAGTGGGAGATTGTTGGAGATAGTGCCCTCATAGTCAATTATTGGATCACAGGTACGTGATTGCAATGATTGCGGAGGACCTATACCAGTAGGACAGTCTTACTCAAGATGATAGTATGCTATTCTGTTTGCCTTTATCAATCGTGTACATGATCAGGTGACTGATTACATGTTACACTTTGATAGAGCCCTTAGGATCTTGCTTTACCACCAACAGTATGATGGCGATCATATACGTGAGAGTTGGGTGGTTTATACGCTTATTCTTAATTGTGGTCCCTAGTCGTGGGAGTTTCGAGACAGGGCATCGATATTCCGGAGTAGACTAGTGTGTAAAGTCGAGACCCCGACGAGGGGCGGTGGCCGGTCTCACAAGCCACTGGTGTCAGTTGGATCACCTAAGATGTATACAGGTGCTCATTGGGTTATGAGTACACTGGACAGGACTCGCCGGGAATCTGCTAGTTAGTATTATATCTACCGTCAGATAGCAGTTCCCTGGTGACATGTGTACAGGTTAGTTCATCGACCTGAGGTCGTCATTTGTCTCGTGTGAGTTCCCACTGTGCTTTGATTTCTACCCTACCACGGCTCAAAGGAGTCGTGCAAACAGGTAGCTTTTGGGTACAGTCCCGAGCCATATGGAGGCACGTGAGCGGATCGGCAGGGGATTCGTCTCTCCCGGTATTGGGGGCGAGGTCGTGCTGTGTCTAGGAGAGCCATTACACAAATTCCATGGCCATGGCAGGAGATTTACTGGTAGGTACTCCAGTAGTATCTCAGGGTGTTATTGAGCTTCACTCCGCCACGAATTATACTGCTATTGGGGGTCTGACGTTACTAGCCACCTAGACAGATATGCGATACTCATAGACGAACGGACCGGACTGTATATACATTGTCACTGTTAGGCTCAGTAGGGTTTTCCGGATGAGTGCGCTCATCGGCATCCCTTGAGGTCAGTCCATGGGCAGCCGTTACGCATTGGTAGTGCCGCTGACGGTTTGTGGTTAAACCCACTGCCAGGGTACTGACGAGTCATTAGAGTCCCCCACAGACAGTTTCCCAAGTTCGGGCGAAACGTTGTAGAGGCCGTATGGTTTTATGGCAGGGTTCGGAAAATGCACGTGCGTTTACGCACGTGTTATTTTTCGGGCAGATGATACTGGTCGGCTTTGGTTTAAGCCGGATCCGAGTATTATATTGAGTAGGTATAATATCTCTGTCTCAGTTGCATTTGTATTCGGTCGTAATACAAATGCGGGTATATTTATACAGTTTCGGGGTTATCCTGAAAGTCGTTTCAGGATCACTTTTGGAAGTTGCCAGTTTCCAGTTTTCTATCAGCTGTCTTTTAACATTCGGTTAAAGACGGATTTATCTTTTCTTGGATGAGAGTGAGTCATGCTTCTAGAAGGTTCTAGAAGGTTCTAGAATTTGGTGACAAGGTTAACGACTCATGCTTTGATTTCAAAGAGGTTTTGTTTTCCTTAAGATATTTTAGTTTGTGTTCACATATGATATTTTGCTTAAGGTTACTCTCTTTCTCCTACGGTCACCTCCCCCTCTTGCTATAAGTGGCCCCCCCCACTCTCTCTCTCACTTGTTGTTTCACTTGAAAAGATATGATAGTATTTGTGGTGTATGGAATTTTACAGTTCATTTCATTCCATCACCCAATTCCCTCGGCAACTTCATTAACCGATCGTCCATGGATTTGGACGAAGTGAGACAAAGTCATCTACTCATTCTCTACATCATTCTTGGTCGTCTCTTTTAGCAAACTTGACGATCGAGTTGCCTCAAGTCAGAGGCGGGAGCCCGTTTAAAGAATCGTCGACGTGGTGCCACCTCGACGAAGATATCGGAGATCGACAAGATCGGCGCAGCCGCAACAGAGCATGGGATGATGGTTAAAGAACGAAGGACTCGGATCGTTCGGTATAACCTTTCTACACTCTTTACAGTTTGTTAGTTTAGCAATAATGGCAGATCCGGGTTAAAGTATACGATAGCGCCAGTTTAAAAGTTTTTGTTCCGCATTTGGCGTCTGTAGACTGCCGGGGCACTAGCGTAGACTTACAGGGTATGCTTTTACCAGGTTTCATTCTCATATCTGTATAGTTTTACAGATGATGAGTGGGAGTAAGTTATTGGGAATTAGGTGATTATCCTCATTATATCGGAATTCGTTGTAATTGGTGATGTTTGAGGAAATCGCCAGGGTACAGTTTCCAACCTACGACGCACAGGTTTTGAGTTGTTCAACTCAGCGGACTTATACAGAGTATTGTATGTTGTCCAGTGTCCATCAGGACAAAGGGGTAGGTCCTCGTACTTTGGTCTGTTTACTTATGACTTCTCTAGTATTTAGACAAGTGTTTCGTAGAAATACAATGTCTAAGTTTTGAGAAGTTGTGGGTATAAGAATAAAGTAGAGAACCAGGTGTCACAAGTATCGGGATTCTTCAAAGAGATCGAAGATGGAGATTATTGTGATTGGTATTCAGATGATAGTAATGGTTTTGAGAAACTTGTTTCTCTTTCAGGTTGCTCATAATTGGATGGATTCCTAAGTTGAGTAATGCTGATTAGCCTCTTTCCATTAAGTTGATATGCACTGGAGACAGTTGCATGATTTGAATCTGGTTCCAATTAAATTAGTGCCAAAGTTTCTATATTGGATATAGAATAGTTCGTACCTTAAAAGATATTAAGGTACGGGGAGTTGTCCAGCTTATGCTTAAAACCAGACTCTGGATAACTCAGGGCACGTTTCTGTAATGGCTGTTTGTGGGTTGAGCCTGGCTATGACGAGGGTTGATATTCTACCATTTGGAAAATCAATAGTGATATTGTTCTTGACTCGCCACAGTTTTAGTAAAATGGATTTTTTCAGAAAACAGTAGTGGGAGTATGGTAGAACTGGAAGTGATTCCAGAACCGCGAACGATTATGGAAAATTTAATAGGACCTATATATTCAATAAGGTTTGACATTCCATTAGCCACTCCGCAGATATGGTGGGTAACCTCAGACACCCGAGAGGTACTCTGGTAGCCTCAAGGACGGTGACAGGGAGGTTCTTATCTACCCAGACTTGACACTACTGATGTTCCAGGCTATGAGACCCGGTAGGAGGGTTGTCGTAGTCAGTGGGAGCATAGTGGGCAAGATGCTTATATCTATTTATAGACTTGAGCAGTTGTAGCGGAGATAGATCATCTAATTTTGATGTGACAGTCATGGGTTTGACTTCAATCAGGATAGAGGATGGATCTGTTAAGAAGGTAGTAGGGTGTGATGTCATGGTATTTGGATGACATACAAAGAGTAGGAAGTAAAATTCCTATACTACGATCGGTTGTACTGTGGTCGTCACACAGTTGTTTCTCCAGACAGTATATGGATATAATATTTCACATTCTGGTTTCTAGATCTATGGTTTTAGATCTGGATTTGGGTAGTTTCCCAATGTGGGTACTTTGACAGTATTCTAATGGTTTTTTAGAATAGTGACTCCTAGCATGGTGGTGTACCTTCAGGTGATGGAGTCACCCTTTCTAAAGGTGTCTTACAGACTAAAGGGGAGAGGGATGTGCATGATTGGCAGATCACTTGCTTAGGCAATTGAGTCAATCATGAGATGTCAAGTACCACACCAAATGTTGTTTTTGCACTAGATGCAATAAGTTTGTATTAATCCAATCCTGGAGAAACATAAGGAAGCAGTTATAGAACATAAGTACATGTTCTACGGATTTGATGACGGCGGCCTCCTTCGGGAGACGATTATCATTCCAGGCTTCAAAGGTGACATGGTTGACAGAGTGATTGTCAGAGTTATAGTTTTCCCTCTGATGAGGAACAGTATTATGGACAGGTGGTCCTAGAGGATACTGTGGGTGGCATGGTGCCGGATACTGATTAGGTTCAGTGATCGATACAGTCTAAGAAGTTTGGATTTGGAGTTAATTTATGAACTAGGTCCCATCAGATATCCAGACATATTCTAAGACAGGTATTACTCGATTCAGGAGATGGCTTTCTCCGCGAACTTGAGATTTAGAGAGACATAGAAAGAAACATCTAGGCGGATCCACTCACTGAGGCTATTTCTCGAACACAATAGTTTTACAAACGGGCTTTATGAAACTGATTAGTAGAGGAGTTGGATGTTCGGTTTCACACGGGCTGTGAGTAGTCGACATCGCAATAATTATCCTTGAGTGCAAGTGGGAGATTGTTGGAGATAGTGCCCTCAGAGTCAATTATTGGATCGCAGGTACGTGATTGCAATGATTGCGGAGGACCTATACCGGTAGGACAGTCTTACTCGAGATGATAGTATGCTATCTGGTTTTCCTTTATCAGTCGTGTACATGTTCAAATGACTGATTACATGTTACACTTTGATAGAGCCCTTAGGATCTTGCTTTACTACCAACAGTATGATGGCGATCATATACGTGAGAGTTGGGTAGTTTATATGCATATCCTTAATTGTGGTCCCTATTCGTGGGAGTTTCGAGACAGGGCATCGATACTCTGGAGTAGACTAGTGTGTACAGTCGAGACCCCGACGAGGGGCGGTGGCCGGTCTCACAAGCCACTGGTGTCAGTTGGATCACCTAAGATGTATACAGGTGCTCATTGGGTTATGAGTACACCGGACAGGACTCGCCGGGAACCTGCTAGTTGGTATTATACATATCGTCAGATAGCAGTTCCCTGGTGACATGTGTACAGGTTAGTTCATCAACCTGAGGTCGTCATTTGTCTCGTGTGAGTTCCCACTGTGCTTTGATTTCTACCCTACCACGGCTCAAAGGAGTCGTGCAAACAGGTAGTTTTTGGGTACAGTCCCGAGCCATATGGAGTCACGTGAGCGGATCGGCAGGGGATTCGTCTCTCCCGGTATTGGGGGTGAGATCGTGCTATGTCTAGGAGAGCCATTACACAAAGCCCACGGCCGTGGCAGTAGATTTACTGGTAGGTACTCCAGTAGTATCTCAGGGTGTTATTGGGCTACACTCCGACACGACTTATACTGCTATTGGGGGTCTGACGTTACTAGCCCCCTAGGTAGATATGCGATACTCATAGACGAATGGACCGTACTGTATATACATTGTCACTGTTAGGCTCAGTAGGGTTTCCGGATGAGTTCGCTCATAGGCCTCCCTTAAGGTCAGTCCATGGGCAGCCGTTACGCATTGCTAGTGCCACTGACGGTTTGTGGTTAAACCCACTGCCAGGGTACTGACGAGTCATTAGAGTCCCCCACAGACAGTTTCCCAAGTTAGGGCGAAACGTTGTAGAGGCCGTATGGTTTTATGGCAGAGTTCGAAAAATGCACGTGCGTTTACGCACGTGTTATTTTTCGGGCAGATGATACTGGTCGGCTTTGGTTTAAGCCGGATCCGAGTATTGTATTGAGTAGATATAATATTTTTGTCTCAGTTGCATTTGTATTCGGTCGTAATACAAATGCGGATATATTTATACAGTTACGGGGTTATCCTGAAAGTCGTTTCAGGATCACTTTTGGAAGTTGCCAGTTTCCTGTTTTCTATCAGCCGTCTTTTAACATTCGGTTAAAGACGGATTTATCTTTTCTTGGATGCGGGTGAGTCATGCTTCTAGAAGGTTCTAGAAAGGGTGACTTGGTATGGTGAGTCATTAGTGCAATAATTGAGCCATTAATGCAATGGTGACTAGGTTAATGAATCGCCATTTGCATTAATGAGGTTTTGTTTGCATGAAGGATATTTGTGGTTGATCTTTTCTCTTGTGGTCACTCTCCCCTCTCCTACACTCACCTCCCTCCATCTATATATGGCTGGCCCCTCCCCTCTCTCTTTTGCTTGCTTGATTCATTTGTTAAAAGATTATGATAGTATTTGGGGTGCATGGAATTTCACAGCTCATTTCATTCCATCACCCGATTCGAGTGGCAACTTTATTAACCGATCGTCCACGGATTTGGACGAAGTGAGACAAAGTCATCTACTTATTCTCTACATCAATCTTGGTCGTCTCTTTTAGAAAACTTGACGACCGAGTTGCCTCGAGTCGGAGGCGGGAGCCCGTTTAAAGAATCGTTGACGTGGTGCCATTTGGACGAGCAGATCGGAGATCGACGAGATCGGAGAAGCTGCAACGGAGCGTGGGATGATGGTTAAAGAACAAAGGACTCGGATCGTTCGGTATAACCTTTCTACACTCTTTACAGTTTGTTAGTTTAGCAATAATGGCAGATCCGGGTTAAAGTATACGATAGCGCCAGTTAAAAAGTTTTTGTTCCGCATTTGGCGTCTGTAGACGGCCGGGGCGCTACCGTAGACTTACAGAATCTTTATACGGGCTCCCGCTTCAATCCAAAGCAACTCGAATATGAAGTTTGCTAGCTGACATGTCCAAGAATGAAGTAGAGAATGTGTAGAATATATTGTCTCAAGGAACCCAAGTGATTGGGTGAAGGAAAAATGGAGTTGCCATTGATAGAATGAAGTAGGCAATGGATTTGCAAAGAGAAAATTGAGCTTTTTCCAATCATGGGTCGGCCAGAAGACTTGTTGAAGAATTGGTGAAGCCATGTTTGTGCTCTGTGGATTTCTATATGTGAAGACCATTAATTAATCAACCCAAAAAACAATATACATATGTTTAGCCAATGGATGCCCCTGCCACCACAGTTAACCCCCTCACAAAGAAAATTGCACAATTGCAAATAGGCCCCCCCATGATAAAGCCCATGCCCCAAACAATGATGCCCATGCTGCCCCTACAGTGCACGCAGCCCCCTTACCCCACAGTGCAAGGAAAAAGGTCAAAGGGAGAAAAATGGTCACATCAATCAAGGTGTTTTAAGACCGGAAAAAGAAACTGGCAACTCCTAAAATAATCCCGTAACGAGTTACGAGATTACACCTCAACTGTATATACATACCCGCATTTGTATTCCGACCGAATACGAAATGCAATGAGACAAAAATATTCCTACAACATAATACTAGGATCCGGCTTAAACCAAAGCCCGCTAGTATTATCCGTCCGATCCTGATCGGTGCACAAGTGCACGAATAAGATCGAACCCCACCATATATCCATACTGCCTCTACAACGTTTTGCCCGAACTGGGAAACTGTATGTGGGGGACTCTAATGACTCATCAATACACTGGCACTGGGTATAACCACTAGCACGTCAGAGGTACTACCTGTACGTAACAGTTTGCCTTGTATTGATCGAAAAGGAAGCTGACGAGTGAACTCATCCAGAAACCCTACTGAGCCTGACAGTGACAATATCCGTACAGTCCGGTCCGTTCGTCTACGAGTATCGCATATAGGGCCTAGGGGGCTGGTAAACGTCAGACCCCCAATAGTTGTATAAGTCATGTCGGAGAGTAGCCCAGAATACCCTGAGAAACTACTGGAATACCTACCAGTAAATCTCGATTACCCTGGCCAGGGATTTCGTGTAATGGCTCTCCTAAACACGGCGCGATCTCACCCCAATACCGGGAGAGAAAAATCCCTGACGATCCGCTCACTGCCTCCATGTGGCTCGGGACTATACCCCACTAAAACCTGTTTTCACGACTCCTTTGAGACATGGTAGGGTAGTAATCAAAGCACAGTGGGAACTCACACGAGACAAATGACGATCTCAGGTCGACTGACTAACCTGAGAACTGCTATCTGACGATATGTATAATACCAACTAGCATGTTCCCGGCAAGTCCTGTCCGGTGTACTCATAACCCAATGAGTACCTGTATACATCTTAGGTGAACCAACTGACACCAATGGCTTATGAGACCGTCCACCACCCCTCGTCGGGGTCTCGATTGTATACACTAGTCTACTCTGGAGTATCGATGCCCTGTCTCGAAACTCCCTCGACCAGGGACCATTTAAGGATGTGCTTACAGACCCCAGCTCCCACGTATATGATCGCCATCATACTGCTGGCAGTCAAGCAAGAATCCTATGGGTTCTATCAATATGCAATAGTGAACCAAAGCATGTACACGATGATAAAGACAAACCAGACAGCATACTATCATCTCGAGCAAGACAGTACTACCGGTATAGGTCCTCCCTCAACCATTGTAATCATGTACCTGCGATCCAATAATTGACTTTGAGGGCACTATATCCAACAATCTCCTACTTGCACTTAAGGCCAATTATTGCAATGTCACGTACTCACAGCTCGTGTGATACCGAACTTCCAACTCCTCTACTAATCAGTTTCACAAAGCTCGTTTGTAAAACTATTGTGTTCGAGAAATAGCCTCAGTGAGTGGATCCGCCCTGATGTTTCTTTCTATGTCTCTCTTTGTCTCAAGTTCGCTGAAAAAACCATCTCCCGAAATAAGCAATACCTGTCTTAGAATATGTCTGGATATATGATGGGCCCAGTTCATAAATGAACTCCAAATCCAGCAAACTTCTTAGACTGTATTGTCAACTGAATTTAATCGGTATCCTGCACCACGCCTCCACAGTATCCGCTTGGACCACCTGTCCAAACTACTACCCCTCGTCAGAGGGAAAACTATTACTCTTACAGTCACTCTATCTTCCGGGTCACCTTGGAAACCTGGAATGATAACCGTCTCCCAAAGGAGGCTGTCGTTATCAAATCCCTAGAACATTTACTTATGTTCTAAAAATGCTTCCTAACATTTCTCCAAGATTGGATTAATATATCAACTTATTGCATCTAGTGCAAAAACAACATCTGGTGTGGTACTTGACATCTCATGATCGACTCGATTGCCTAAGCAAGTGATATGCCAATCATGCACACCCCTCTCCCCTTTAGTCTGTAAGACACCTTTAGAGAGGGTGACTCCATCACCTGTAAGTACACCACCATGCCAGGAGTCGTCCATTCTAAATATCTTTAGAATACTGTCTAACTACCCAGATTGGGAAACTACCCAAATCCAGATCTACTACTATAGATCTAGTTACCAGAATGCCTGATATATTATCCATATCCTATGTGGAGAAACTACTGTATGACAACCACAATATAACCGATCGTAGTATAGGAATTTCACCTCATATTCTGTGTATGTCATCCAAAAACCAGGACATTACACCCTACTACCTTCTTAACAGATCCATCCCCTATTCTGATGAAGTCAAAGCCCATGACTGTCAAAATAGATGATCTATCTCCACTATATGTGCTTTAGTCTATAAATAGACACAAGCTACTTGTCCACTACGCTTCCGCTGCTCCCACTGACTACGACAACCCTTTGGTAGAATCATATACGCGTGCACTTATAAAGCTAGTTTAGAACGACGCTATACTGATCCTCCTGCCGGGTTTCATAGTCTGGAACAATAGTAGTGTCAAGTTTGGGTAAACAAGAACCTCCCTGTCACCGTCCTTGAGGATACCGGAGTACCTCTCGGGTGCCTGAGGTTACCAACCATATCTGCGGAGTGGCTAATAGAATGTCAATCCTGATTGAATCTTTAGGTCCTATTAAATTTTCCGTAATCCTTTGCGGTTCTGGAATCTATTCCAGTTCTACCATACTCCCACTACTGTTTTCTGAAAAAAATCCATTTTACTAAAACTGCGAGTCAAGAACAATATCACTATTGATGATCCAGATGGTAGAAAGTCAATCCTTGTCAATGCCCGTGTTAACCCACAAACTGCCATTACAGAAACGTGCCTTGAGTTATCCAGAGTCTGGTTTTAAGCATAAGCCGGACAACTCCCCGTACCTTAACATTGTTAAGATACGAACCATTTTATATACGATATAGAAATAGAGGCACTGATTTAATTGGAACCAGATTCAAATCATGCATATGTCTCTAGTGCATGTCAACTAAATGGAGAGAGGCCGATCAGCATTACTCAACTTAGGAGTGTATCCAATTATGAGTAACCTGAAAGAGAAACAAGTTTCTCAAAACCACTACTATAAACTGAATACCATACACAAGTATCTACATCTTTGATCACCTTGAAGAATCCTGATAGTCGCGACACCTGGTTCTCTATTTTATTCTTGTACCTATAACTTCTCAAACATAGACCTTGTATTTCTACGAAACACTTGTCCAAAAACTTGAGAAGTCACAAGTAAACAGAATATAGTATGAGGACCAACCTTTTTTTCCTAATGGACACTGGACCATATACAATACTTTGTATAAGTCCCGTGAGTTGAATAACTCAAACCCTGTGCGTCGTAGGTTGAAAACTGTACCCAGGCGATTTCCTCAAATATCACCAATTGCAAAGAATTCCGATATAATGAGGATGACCACCTAATTCCCAATAACTTACTCCCACTCATCATCTGTAAAACCATACAGATGTGAGAATCATACCTGGTAAATACATACCCTGGAGCAAGTGTCTAATTGGGAAATCAGTTTTCAATTAACAATGCACCGTGAAACTGAAACATAAAAATGTTTCGAAAGGGTATCTGGGTATTCTTAGTAATGCCACTTCCATTATTCAGATTCATGACTGTAACCGTATATTTCCCTGACATCTCTCCAATTCCCTTTATTTGACTTTACTCATTACCTTTTGTACACCATCGTTAGGCTAAGTGGTTTTCTTCCTTCCCTACCGTTCGACATCTGCCTATGGTTTGGAAGAAGACTATCCAATTAGCATAATTGGTGTACTCTCCTAATCCTAGGAGCACTCGCAACCTGAGAGAAGGTAAGGATAAAATACAACTGAAAAAACCTTATTCCTATTTCTCCTGAACCAGAATCCATCCTCGAAAATGTTCCTTCGGGTTCGTATATAACCATACGATGGATTTATCCAATGGAATTGGATGTTCGTAGTGATACGGGGTGTTCTGGAGAAATACAAAGGTGAGTTAGGAGTGGCTATGAAATACGTGGTTCGGACGTGAATGATAGCAGTCGTAATTTACTTTTCCCTCTTTCTAATCCCTTTATTTCGTCTTTACTTATTACCTTCTGTACACCCAACTTAGGCTAATTGGTTTTCTTCATTCCCTACCTTTCGGCACCTGCCTATGGTTTGGAAGAAGACTATCCAATAAGCGTAATAGGTGTACCCTCTCCTAATCCTAGGAACCATCACAACCTGATAGAAGGTAAATGGAAAAGACAACTGAATAATCCTATTCAATCTCTCCAGAACCAGAATCCAACCTCGAAGAAATTCCTTCGAGTTCGTATATAACCGTACGATGGATTTATCCAATGGAAGTGGATGTTCGTAATAATACGGGGTGTTCTGAAGAAACTCAAAGGGTAAAAGAAGGAGTGGCAATGATGTATGCAACTCAGACAATCCAAAAGCCAGTGTTATAAGAATGTTCGGTTAACTTGGTCACTGAGTTATAGTCTAGGGTCGGGTCATGGTCACAGGAAAAGAGAGAGAGAAAGGAAACACTCTGCGTGCACTCTAACCTGGATCAGAATGGTTAATCACTTTTTCCAATCAGGAAACCTCCCACAATTTTCTTAAATTCTCCTCCAAACCTGGAAGAAGAATTATCCGGAATCACCCGAGGAGTAATACTACTCATCAGTGGGAATCGGGATACAACCATCATCGCATAATAACGTGATGGAAGCCACTCACGTCATCACACTCAAGAAGGTTTGCGCAAGCCTGGCAAGTTTCCTGTATGTTTGAAACTCCCGATATGATTTTTACCCCAAGCGGTTTATGACCTTGACTTTGGCCAACAAATCATAACCCGCAAGTCAAGTTCTACCCGTCATTGTCCTGATTGATTTAGACCCACCCGCACACACCCTTGACTTTGGCCAACAAAGTGGTACGACTGTCCTAAACCAATGCATATCCATGCAATGGAAAAGCAACACACAGCTACCGCACACGATGCCTTGACTTTGGCCAATAAACACCGCAAGAATACTATGCATTACTTATCCGAAATGACGGAGGGCTACGGCTGGTTTTTGGCGAAAAACCTTTAACGTAATGAACTTGATATCGTTGAAGGAATCCAAGTGGTTTTATAAATTTATAGTGGCAAAAACTTTTTCTAAAGAGGTCACTCCCGGTGATGGGATCTCGGCTCTTTCCTCGTCGAATGAGTTGCGGGATATTCCAAACTGAATACCACGATGCAAAGCAAAACGTAATCGACTATAGTGAAGTTATTACCCTGATGCAAACCTCTGTCCAAGGGGTCACTCCCGATGAAGGGATCTCGGCCCTTGCCTCATTGAATGAGGTGCTGGATATTCATGACTGAATACCACTGTGCAAAAAAAAAAGAGAACGCCCTTGCAATAACTGCTTTTGAAAAATTGGTTCCAACAACATCAAATATTGGTTTGGTTTCCTTGGATTGATAAGAATCAACACAGTCTCATCAATTGATCACACCAGAAAAGAACGAAAATATGATGTACGTATATGCCATCCGCATTCGCCACTGGGTCCCGTCATCACCCGTTAGGTTACTTAACTAACGACAGAGCGGGGACTGGACTAGCGCGGGTGCAAAATATATACAACATCTACTAATATATATATATACCAATATATAATAATCGCTCCAGGTATGATAAATGCAACATCACAGAAAAGTAATAAGCATCACAGAACAATACAGATAATCTGTGATCCCTGGGTTTCATTGAGCCACAAGTGAAACCCGACGTTCCCCTTGTAGTGTGGATAGCCGTGCAATGAAAACATGTACCCCTACGAGTGCGGTGAATAGCCCGCCAATTCTAGAGTGAGGCCCCCTCCGTCTCAACGCCTTGAGATGCGGACGAGTTGCCCTATAGAACCCGGCTATCCGTGCACCCCACCGCGGGATAATCCTAGTACAGAAAATAAAATATGTATAACGGGTACATCAACCTCAACCCGGTCGTGCCCCAAAAGAATTATATATAAATGGGCAGCGACGGCAGTCCGGATGTCGGACGCTCGCCCCGCAATATCAAATGTACAAATAAATCCAAACAGTACTAACATTAGACTAAGCTATCCACCACGACAAATCCGCAACAGCACAGCAAAACACAGAACATTAACGTGAATGTCAAGTTCGCAAACCGGTCTAAAAGAGCTATAGCAATTAGACAAGATTTACCGCTCGAATGACATTCACGGTCGCAAATATTATGTAACCACTGTAAACTAACACATTTAAAATCTCGATCGACAAAACTTTCCGGAGTGGGGCCCCAAGTACAAATCCAGTACTCAAAATAAAATCTGGGCCGAAACAAAATATTCCAGAAACCCCAATTCCATGTTAAAGACCCAAAGCAAAAATTTAGTGCACTGAAACCTCAACACTGCGGCGGAACCGCGGCCAAAAATGTGGGTACAACCGCGGTTCCGCGGCGCAACAGAGGGATCATGCTACCAAAATTTTACAGTTGCCTTATAAAAGGCTGCCTGATTTTCTGAAACACTCAAAATAATTTTTCGACGAGAAAAAAATTCGACAGAAACTTTAGAACTGAAATTGCGGTTTCGGAAATTTTGTTCGATCGACTTTTTAAACATGTTAGAACAAGCTAATATAGGTTAATGGCGTGGCACAGATACCATGTTGGGATGCGGCGGCGCCCTGGCCGTCTGACCGACGCCAAATGCGGAACAAAAACTTTTTACGAAACCGGCTCCACCGCGACCCAATACCCGGATTGTTCCATTAACCGTATACTAGCAAAATGTAAAAGGAGTTAGGAAATTATACCGATCAATCCGTGTCCTTCGGTCTTCAATCACCGCGCCAAACCCCTCGCTGCCGCGCCGACGATGTCTGCTCTCCGATCTCGCTCGTCAAAGTAGCACCACGTCATTGAATCTTTATACGGGCTCCTGCTTCAATCCGAAGCAACTCGGACATGAAGTTTGCTAGCCGACATATCCAAGAATGAAGTAGAGAATGTGTATAATATATTGTCTCAAGGCACCCAAGTGATTGGATGAAGGAAAAATGGAGTTGCCGTGGATAGAATGAAGCGGGCAATGGATTTGCAAAGAGAAAAGTGAGCTTTTTCCAATCATGGGTCGGCCAGAAAAAGAACACAGGGTGCTCTCTGTTGATGTAAGAGTATAGTGGTGTGATGAATCATCAACCTCATAAATTAATCCCCTCCCATCAAATATTACAGCAACCATCAAAAATCTCCCCAAAGAAAACAATCTTGAAGAATTGGTGAAGCCAAGTTTGTGCTGCTGTGGATTTCTATATGTGAAGACCACTAATTAATCAACCCAAAAAACAATATAGATATGTTTAGCCAATAAAGGCCACGGCCACTACAGTTAACCCCCTCCCCCCATGCTAAAGCCCATGCCCCAAACAATGATGCCCATGCTGCCCCTACAGTGCACGCAGCCCCCTTACCCCACAGTGCAAGGAAAAAGTTCAAAGGGAGAAAAATGGTCACATCAATCAAGGTGTTTTAAGATCGGAAAAAGAAACTGGAAACTCCCAAATTAATCCCGTAACGAATTACGAGATTACACCTCAGCTGTATATACATACCCGCATTTGTATTCCGACCGAATACGAAATGCAATGAGACAAAAATATTCCTACAACATAATACTAGGATCCGGCTTAAACCAAAGCCTGCTAGTATTATCCGTCCGATCCTGATCCGTGCACAATTGCACAAATATGATCGAACCCCGCCATATATCCATACGGCCTCTACAACGTTTCGCCCGAACTGGAAAACTGTCTGTGGGGGACTCTAATGACTCATCAATATACTGAAACTGGGTATAACCACTAGCACGTCAGAGGTACTACTTGTACGTAACGGTTGCCCATGTATTGATCGGAAGGGAAGCTAACGAGTGAACTCATCCAGAAACCCTACAGAGCCTGACAGTGACAATATCCGTACAGTCCGGTCCGTTCGTCTATGAGTATCGCATATAGGGCCTAGGGGCTGGAAAACGTCAGACCCCCAATAGCTGTATATGTCATGTAGGAGAGTAGCCCAGAACACCCTGAGGAAAAACTAGAATACCTACCAGTAAATCTCGATTACCCTGGCCAGGGATTCCGTGTAATGGCTCTCCTAAACACAGCGCGATCTCACCCCCAATACCGGGAGAGACGAATCCCTGACGATCTGCTCACTGCCTCCATGTGGCTCGGGACTGTACCCAGCTAAAACCTGTTTGCACGACTCTTTTGAGCCATGGTAGGGTAGTAATAAAAGCACATTAGGAACTCACACAAGACAAATGACGATCTTAGGTCGACAGACTAACCTGTAGACATGTCACCTGAGAACTGCTATCTGACGATATGTAAAATACCAACTAGCATGTTCCCGGCGAGTCCTGTCCGGTGTACTCATAACCCAATGAGCACCTGTATAAATCTTAGGTGAACCAACAGACACCAATGGTTTGTGAGACCGGCCACCTCCCCTCGTCGGGGTCTCGACTGTATACACTAGTCTACTCTGGAGTATCGATGCCCTGTCTCGTAACTCCCTCGACTGGGGACCATTTAAGGTTGTGCTTATAGACCCCGGCTCACACGTATATGATCGTCATCATACTGCTGGCTGTCAAGCAAGAATCCTATGGGCTCTATCAACATGCAATAGTGAACTAAAGCATGTACACGATGATAAAGACAAACCAGATAGCATACTATCATCTCGAGTAAGACTGAACTTCCGGTATAGGTCCTCCCTCAATCATTGTAATCCCGTACCTGCGATCCAATAATTGACTTTGAGGGCACTATATCCAACAATTACTTCATGGACGGATACTCTGGCCATAACCAGGTTCCTATTTCCGAAAAGGATCAAGACAAAACCACATTTACTTGTCCTTTTGGCACTTTTACTTATAGAAGCATGCCCTTTGGGTTATGCAATGCTCCCGCTACATTTCAGCGGTGTATGATGGGGATATTCTCGGACATGGTCGAGAATTTTCTGGAGATTTTCTTTGACGATTTCTCGATATTCGGAGATTCTTTTGATGACTGCCTATATCATCTTGACGCGGTTCTTACTCGTTGTAAAGAGATGAAATTAACCTTGAATTGGCAAAAATGCCATTTCATGGTCCAAGAGGGAATTTTTCTTGGACATGTTATTTCACGGAAAGGCATTGTTGACAGAGTAAAAATAGATGTCATTCATAACCTTCCTCATCCCAAACGCGTCAAAGATATACGATCTTTTCTTGACCATGCAAGCTTTTATAGGAGATTCATTAAGGATTTTAGCAAAATTGCTAGACTTTTAACTCTTCTCTTGGCCAAAGACACAACCTTTCACTTTGACTCGGATTGTGAGGCTGCATTTGACTCACTTAAAAACTCTCTCACTACAGCCCCCGTTCTATTATCTCCTGATTGGAACCACCCGTTTGAGCTTATGTGTGATGCATCAGATTTTGCAGTTGGTGCAGTCTTAGGACAACACATTGAGAAGATGCCACATGTGATTTATTATGCAAGAAAGACCCTGAATGATGCTCAAATTAATTATACAACTACCGAAAAGGAACTTTTGGCAGTTGTATTTGCATTAGAAAAATTCAGGCCTTACATGATTGGCTCACCAAATGTTGTGTACACTGACCACTCCGCCTTGAAACATCTTTTGGCGAAGAAGGATGCTAAAGGTAGGATAATACGTTCGATCCTTCTATTACAAGAATTTGATCTTATTATTCAAGATAAGAAAGGATGTGAAAACGTAGTAGCCGACCATCTTTCGCGCATCTCTTCTTCACCCATGACCCTACCAATTAATGACTCTTTTCCGGACGAACAACTCTTGAACGTATCCGACGAACATTGGTTCGGGGAGATTATGAATTATCTTGCTACGGAACTTATTTCACGCGAATGGTCGAAACACGACAAACATCAATTTCTATCCCAAGTAAAGCATATTTACTGTGATGAACCCTATCTATTTAAGTATTGTCCTGACCAGATCATTCGCAGATGTGTCCCCAATGATGAATTCAAGAGCGTTCTATCTTTCTGTCATGATCAGGAATGCGGTGGTCACTTTGGTCCACGAAAGACGGCGGAGAAGGTTTTGTAATGCGGTTTTTACTGGCCTACTTTATTCAAAGATGGATTTGATCATTGTAAAACTTGTCCACAGTGTCAACGCACGGGTAGGATTTCTCGGAGAAATGAGATGCCTCTTCAACCGATCTTGGTTGTAGAAATTTTCGACGTTTGGGGTATTGATTTTATGGGTCCTTTTCCCAACTCCTTTGGGAATTTGTAAATATTGTTAGCGATTGATTACGTCTCGAAATGGGTGGAAACTATTTCTTGTCGCACTAATGACAACAAGGTTGTCATTAAGTTCTTTAAAGAAAATATCTTTTCGTGATTTGGACACCATCACGCTATCATTAGTGATAACGGGACGCATTTCTGTAATCGGTATTTCGAGGCATTAATGCGGAAATACTCAATCAACCACAAACTTTCCACACCCTACCATCCCCAAACGAGCGGGCAAGCTGAAATTTCCAACAGACAGATCAAACAAATTTTGGAGAAAACAATTTCTAAACACTGGAAAGATTGGTCAACCAAATTGACTGATACTCTTTGGGCATTCCGTATTGCTTTTAAAACTGATCTCGGTATGTCTCCTTACCGTCTAGTGTTTGGTAAGGCTTGCCATCTTCCTGTCGAGATTGAGCACAAAGCATTGTGGGCCATAAAAGAACTGAACTTTGACTTAAATCAAGCCTGCAACTTTCAGAAGCTGCAATTAAACGAGCTAAGCGAACTCCGCGATGAAGCTTACGATAATGCTGTGATAGTAAAGAACCGGACTAAGTTATTTCATGATAAAAACATTTTGAGAAAAACTTTTACACCAGGTCAACAACTCCTTCTTTACGATTCACGTCTCCATCTTCATGCGGGTAAGCTAAAATCTCGATAGAAAGGACCATTTGTTGTGCGGTATGTATACCCGCACGGGGCAGTTGTAGTTGAAAATGTTGAAAAAGGTACAATTTTCAAAGTGAATGGACATAGATTAAAACCGTATTATTCCACTGACCCCATGGAGGAGCTCCTGTTTTTACAGGAGCCGCATTATCTTGACTAAAATTCCTTCGTCTCACCTCCATGTCTTGAAAAATACTGTATCATCTTTAGAATAGAGGTGAGTAATAAAAGAATAAGTTTGGGTGGGGATTTTCACGATAATATTTCATTTCCCCATTAATAAATCTTTCCTCCCAAGTTTACAGGTTTCTGAGATTTAACAGATGGCAACATTGAGGACACGGTTGTAAACAAGTTTGGGGGAGGTTTGTGCTTATTTACGCATCACTTTGCATAAGCAGAAAAACATATAATAAAAAATAATAATATTTAAAACATTATAATAAAAGATTAGAAAGTGAAAACTTACTTTTAAAAGATTGGAAAAGTTGAAGAAAACCAAGAAAGTTAGATGTTTTCTTAGACGAACTAGTAATAAGTTGTTATGTGCTATTGTCCCAAGGGTTAGTAAGATGAAAGAAGTCACTAATCTGAGGATAAAAATAAGTATGAAAAATAGTTTCTATTCTGCAAGCCAAACATTTGAATGTTGATACCCTACTATACGCACTTACACATGTCTTGAAACTCGGGATAGTAGATGATACCTTGAAATGCTCTTGTCTAAAAGCCAAAGTATGAAGGAAAAATAAATGGAAAATAAAATATAAAGTGGTGTAGAAAAATAAACACTACTTTTGTAATCACCAAGGCAGCATAAAAAAAATAGCGAGGGTGCTTCATCACCTAGTGCCTTAGACCAACTGGTTTGGGAGTCACTGCTAAGCCTTAGGTGTTGGAAGACGAGGAAAATACTTAATACGCCTAATATGCAAGCACATGAGTAATCGGTCAGTTAGTATCTCAAGAAGTATTAACGGTCGCATGAAAAATATGGGAGGAATTCCATCTAAATATTCATCGATTAAAAAGTACTAAGGTAGATGGACAAGAGTATAATAGCTTGAATTGAATTCTCCGAGTGTATGGATGTCTTTTACACATACGTAGGGGTGTATGATCGGTGTTTGGAATAAAGGTAGGAATGAAAAATAAAGATGATGTTTTATTGAGGGATCATGTGATTTCTAACATCTTTTCATGACTATTAAGATAGGGCTCATGAGAATTGAAAAGCTAGTATAGTTGGAAACTCTGATTTTCAAAGTCTTTCTTTTATAATTCTTATATTTATTGTAAGTCGATGTACTACACCCCAATACTTGTGGGGAGGCGGAATTTTCAAAAACGAACTTGTTTAGTGAACGAACATCGACTAACCGCTTGAATCGAAGCTAAACTATAAATAACCAAACACAAAGTGTTTCTAAACTACTGTGTTTAGGGATTATACCTAATGAACCAACTCCTTTTTCTTTACGAACTCCTTGTTCTCCTCGGCCTTCTCGAAGTAGTAGACGATCCACCCGAGAGCAAAACTCCAAGCTTAGCCTCTAAACTTGAGGCAACTAACCTTCTTGGATTGCTAATCAAAGAAGATAGATTGAGATAGAGTGATGGTTATGGATTGTTTAGTCTTACTAACCCTTGTACTCAACTCATGAGAGGGGAGGATTAGTCTTTTGAAGAGAGAGAGCTTGAGGAGAGAGAATGTGTTGATAATAATGAGATGAGATTATTGAGTATCATAATAAATATGAAGCATTCTCTTTTATGAAGAAAAGAATAATACATGATGAATAAGCATGCTTCACAAATATCTAATGGTGATTCATTATCATGAGTCATTAAGCATTTATGATGCTTTAATGACATGAATGAATCACCCTCATGACTCACTAATCTCATTCATTGCATATGACACCTAAACCTCCTTAGTCACCACTTCTAGAAGCTTCTCGCACAATTACGAGAACGCCCCTCCAATCCGCAAAAATACGGAAAAACTTTAGACTGTAAAAATCCAATAACCGGATACCAGTAACTGGCTTAAACCAAAGCCGACCGGTAAAAACTGTCCGAAAGTCGTATGCGCGTAAACGCACGTATGCGTCCGAACCCTTGTCATAAAACCATACGACCTCTATTTCGTTTTGCCTGGAATAGGAAACTCTCTGTGTGGGACTCTAGAGACTCGACTACTACGCTGGCAGTGGGTTTAACCACAGACCGCAAGCGGCACTAGCTGTACGTAACGGCCCCAGGTAGTTGTCGATAAGAAGGCCGATGAGGAAACCCATCCGAACTCCTACTGAGTCTGATGTGACAATCTCCATACAGTCCGGTCCGTTCGTCTAAGACTATTGCATATCGTGCCTAGGGGGCGGCAAGCGTCAGTCCCCTAATAGCGGTATAAGTCGTGTCGGAGGGAAGCCCATTACACCCTGAGAAACTACTGGAACCTACCAGCAAATCTCGCTTGCCCTGGCCAGAGACTTTGCGTAATGGCTCTCTGACACAGCGCGATATCAACTCCCAATACCGGGAGGGACGAATCCTGTCTAACCGCCACTGCCTCCAAGTGCTCGGGACTGCACCCAACTGCTACCTGTTTGCACGACTCCTTTGAGCCGTGGTAGGGTAGCAATCTAAGAACAGTGGGACACACTCGAGGCGAAGTAGCAGTGTCAAGTCTGCGGACTATGCTGTACTCATGTCACCTGGGAACTGTCCACTGACGACTGGTATAAAACCAACCAACAGTTCCCTGTGAGTCCTGTCCGGTGTACCCGTAACCTAACGAGCACCTGTATACTATCTCCAGTACGACGTACTGACGGCTGTGGGACAGACCATCTCCCCAACTGGGATGAGAAGCGTACACACTAGTCTACTCCGGAGTATCGATGCTCTGTCTCGATAATCCAACGACTAGGGACCTGAATAAGGATGTGCTTGTAGACTACCCAGCCCCCACTAGTGTGACTGCCATCACAACGCTGGTAGTCAAGCAAGATCCTAAGAGCTCTATCAATACGTACACTCACATATAAAGATAGAAAAACCAAGTAGCATACTACCATATTTAGCAAGACTGTTATATACATGTGAATATCCCAAGCTTCCATTAAGTAATATACAAACTAGTATGATACAGTAATGGCCTTCTAGGGCATAAACACTAACAATCTCCCACTTGCACTAGGGCCCTGTACTGGCATATCGAAGACCAATGATCTCGAGTAGCCTCTCGAACTGCGTCTGAGGCAGGGCCTTCGTGAATGGATCAGCAATGTTCTCTTCTGAAGCAACTCTCCGAACCTCGATCTCCTGACGATCAATGATCTCCCTGATCAGGTGATACCGCCTTAAGATGTGTCTGGACTTCTGATGGGACCTTGGTTCCTTTGCTAAAGCTATGGCTCCGTTGTTGTCGCAATACAGAGGTATTGGATCAACTATGGTAGGAACCACCTGAAGTTCTGTTAGGAACTTCTTCATCCAGACTGCTTCTTTTGCGGCATCGCAAGCAGCTATATACTCCGCTTCCATCGTCGAGTCAGCAACGGTGTCCTGCTTGGAGCTCTTCCAGCACACCGCCCCTCCATTGAGGGTAAAGACATAACCCGACATGGACATGGAATCGTCCTTATCACTCTGGAAGCCGGAATCAGCAAAGGCCTCCAACCTGAGGTCTTTTCCGCCGTAAACCAAGAACATCTCCTTAGTCCTCCTCAGGTACTTGAGAATGTTCTTTACTGCTATCCAGTGCTTCTCCCCTGGGTCTGACTGATACCGGCTTACCACGCTTAGTGCGTAAGCTACATCTGGTCTGGTACACAACATCGCATACATTATAGAGCCTACCGCAGAAGCGTAGGGTATAATAGACATGCGTTCCCTTTCCAAATCAGTCTTGGGAGACATCTCTTTGAAGAGGGTGATTCCGTGACAAGCCGGTAGATTACCGCGCTTAGAATCTTCCATACTGAATCTTTTCAGTACAGTGTCGATATACCTGGACTGCGAAAGTCCCAACATCCTCTTGGATCTATCAAGATAGATCCGGATCCCCAGAATGTAAGAGGCATCACCAGGTCTTTCATGGAGAACCTTTGTGACAAGAATCCTTTGACAGATTGTAGCATAGGAATGTCATTTCCTATCAATAGAATGTCATCCACGTACAAGACGAGAAATACGACACTTCTGGCTACAACTTTACTATATATGCACGGTTCATCTGGATTTTTGATAAAGTCATATTCTTTGACTGTCTCATCAAAACAGATGTTCCAACTCCGCGATGCCTGCTTTAGTCCATAAATGGACTTAAGCAGCTTGCATACTTTCCCGCAGCTCCCACTCTGATTGAAACCCTCTGGCTGATCCATATAGACGCTCTCTTCTAAATTTCCATTCAAAAAAGCTGTCTTTACGTCCATCTGCCAGATTTCATAATCATGGAAGGCAGCAATAGCAAGAAGGACCCGAATGGATTTGAGCATAGCCACTGGAGAAAAAGTTTCGTCATAGTCCAAACCAGGTCTTTGACGAAAACCCTTTGCAACAAGTCTAGCCTTATAGGTTTCCACCTGTCCATCTACACCAATCTTTTTCTTGAAGATCCATTTGCATCCTATGGGTTTTGCCCCATCTGGAGCAAAGTCCAAAGTCCATACTTTGTTGGTGTACATGGACTCCATTTCGGTCCGCATTGCATCTAGCCATCATTCCGAGTCGCCGCTCTGGATGGCCTGTTGGAAGTCAGTAGGTTCATCATCATCTATGATGCAATCCTCTCTATCCCCATCTATGAGAAAACCGCAGTATCTCTCAGGCGGATGAGACGGCCTACTACTCCTGCGGAGGGGTGCGGGAATGTTCTGTTCTTCTTGAACCTCTGGTTCTACCAAACTTTCAGTAGCAGCTTGTGGTTCTGGAATTTCTTCCAGTTCTACTGCGCTCCCACTCTTCTGATTTTCTAAAAATTCAGTTTCTAAGAAGTGGGCATGACGAGAAACAAAAACCTTTTGTTCCTCTGCGTAATAGAAATAATATCCCTTGGAGTTCTTTGGATATCCCACAAGCTTACACTGTACAGAGCGTGCCTCGAGCTTGTCCGAATGCTGCTTTTTTACAAAAGCTGGACACCCCCATGTCCTAAAATGTTTTAGACAGGGTTTCTTCCCACTCCACGTCTGATATGGTGTGGTAGGCACAGTCTTGGTTGGAACCTGGTTCAAAAGATATGCTGCTGATTCTAGCGCATAACCCCAGAAAGATCGCGGTAACTCAGCATTACTCATCATGGATCGTACCATATCCAATAGGGTTCGATTCCGTCTCTCCGATACACCGTTGTGCTGTGGAGTGTATGGAGGAGTAAGCTGAGAGAGAATTCCTTTCTCTTTTAGGTAACCTAGGAACTCGGCACTTAAGTATTCTCCACCTCGATCAGATCTCAGTGTCTTAATACTTTTGCCTGTTTGGTTTTCCGCTTCACTCTTGTATTCCAGGAATTTCTCAAAGTCCTCGGATTTATGCTTCATTAAGAAAACATATCCATACCTAGAGAAATCATCTGTAAAAGCAATGAAGTAGGAATAACCACCTCTCGCATGTGTAGACATTGGACCACATACATCGCTGTGTATGAGTCCTAAGAGCTCGCTCGCTCTTACTCCTTGTCCAGTAAATGGAGTCTTTGTCATCTTTCCTTTGAGAAAAGATTGACAAGTGTCATAAGTTTGATATTCGAACGAGTCCAAATATCCTTCTCTATGCAACTTAGTCAACCTTCTCTCATTGATGTGACCCAGTCTACAATGCCATAAGAAAGCTTTATTTAAATCTGGAGACTTTCTTTTTAGTGTGTTCTGGACATTGAAAATTTGGAGTCGGTTTAAAACATATATGCCGTTATTTAATGTACCTGACCCAATCAAACCATGATTAAGGTGGATGTTGACAACGTCTCTTACAAACGTGAAATCATAACCTTTATTTGATAACAAGGAAACTGATATGATATTACACGTTAATCTTGGTACAAAATAACAGTTATGTAAAACCAAAATGTGTCCACTCGTCAATCCTAGGTGATAATCCCCGACGGACGCAGCTCCCACGCTAGCTCCGTTAGCAACCTTTAGGGTCATATCACCTTCCTTCAGCACTCTACGGTTTCTCAGTGCCTGCAATAAATTGCAAATATGAGATCCTGATCCGGTATCCAATACCCAGGAAGTAGAGTTGATCGACAGACAATTCTCAATTACAAACACACCTGAAGTCGAAGCCACAGCTTGCTTCGGTTCCTGGTTCTTGGCGTTCCACGCCTTGCAATCCTTCTTCCAGTGCCCTTTCCTGTGACAATGGAAGCACTCATCCTGGCCAACTACCGGTACCGCAAGCTTTTTCTTTCCCTTCCCTCCCACCTTATTAACACCTCCTCTTGGTCTGGGTGCGGCCTTCTTCTTCCTTCCTTTGGCCCTTGCCTTGGACCCGGAAGAAGATGTACCGCCAACAAACATAGCGGGTGTTTCCCTTGAATTCTTCAAGGTGCCCTCTGCACTCCTTAACATGTTCAGGAGTTCCAGAACTTCAACTTCTTTTCTTTGAATGTTGAAGTTCAGGATAAACTGGGCGTAGGTGGAAGGAAGGGACTGGAGAATAAGATCTGTATAGAGCTCATTATCCAAAGTCGTCCCCAGGTCTGCGAGCTCTTCTATATAGCCGATCATCTTTAGGACATGTTCTCCTACCGATGACCCGATAGCCAACCTCGCTCGAAACAAGTTCTTTGAGGTCTCGTATCTTGCTATACGAGATTGCTCTCCATAAAGTTCCTTTGTATGGAGAAATATGCCATCAAGGTCCATATCCTCGTGCCTCCTCTGATGTTCATTGTTCATCGAGGCAAGCACGATGCACTTGGCTTTCGCGCAATCTAAATCCCAGGTTTTGCGGATTTCCTTATCCGCATTGCTGGATTTGGGACCAGGGACAGCAGGTGCCGTAGCGGTGAGGACGTACCCCATTTTGTCATAGGTCAAAGCCATTTTGACATTCTGCAGCCAATCTTTATAGTTTGGCCCTGTCAGTATATTTTTCTCTAAAAGTAACTTAAGTCCAGTCATTTTCAGGGTCGCTGCAATTAGGAGAGAGAGAAGAAAACTCTTTAGCATGATGCTCTTGCAAGTTTAGAGTGGTTTTTAGTTTATCTAAACTGGATGGCTCCCACTGTTTCTCGAATCCTTCCTCAAACCATAAAAGAAGAATTAGCCAGGACTATTCTCGCCGTACAATACTTGCTTAACCGTTCAGCCAGGCTGGTGTCGATACTTCGAGGGAGGTTTTCCAACGCTTTCGCGAAGTTCCTTAATTAAATAACCTCTTTTCTCTGGGGGCGTAACCCCGCTAACACTTTTCTGGACACCTACTAGGTTTATAGCATTGATCGTTAAGTGACGAATATCCTGATAAGTAGCATATACTCACAGTAGGATCGGGATCCAAATATCATCGTCTGATAATGCTGTAGGAATGCTACCAACATTCATCAAACTCAAAATGGTATGCATCTCTTTGCAAATTTCAGTTTCTTTAGAAATTCCCGATATAGATTTTTGCCCCATGTTCTTATGATCTTGACTAAGGGCCAACAAATCATAAGTCACATGTAAAGTTCTGCCCATCATTATCCTGTTGATTTGAACCCATCCGTATACTCTTGACTAAGGGCCAAACAAAGTAATACGAGTGTCCCAAACCAACTCATCTATCTATGCAACAAATGAATACCCCAGCAGCTACCAATCACTATATCTTGACTAAGGGCCAAACAAACATAGCTTGAATACTACTGACCATTCATAAGAAATGACGGAGGGCTACGACTGGTTTTGGCGAAACCGTGAACGTAGTGAACTTGATATAACCGAAGGAACCTGATAACTTTTAAAAGGAGTGGATAAAGCTCCGCATTTAAAAATATCTGTTTTTAAAATTAACCGAGTGGTTTCTTTTAAATTGTTCCAACGATTTAAACTTTGGTTTATTTTTCTTTGCATTATAGATAATGCGTCCCATCATTAACCTATCATTGCAGAAAACAACGAAAATATGACGTCCTCTTATGCCATCTGCATTCGCCACTGGGTCCCGTCATCACCCGTTAGGTTACTTAACTAACGACAGAGCGGGGACTGGGCTAGCGCGGGTGTAAAACATAAGTGACGTCTAAAATAGCTACAATATATATAGATATTTTACATTCGTCTGACGCAATGATATACATTCCAGAACACAGATAAACTTTATTGGATTTTCAAGCAATCTGTATTTCTTTTGAGCCTGCAAGAAAAGACAGATTACACAGTTGTGATGAATAGACGTTACCCCACCCAAGATCCCTACGGGTACGGCAAACTACCCGCCCGGCAGTTTGTGTACCCCACCTTGGATCAGTCCTAGGAGCAAAAACAGTAAAATGAAATAATACAACGGTGGCTACAACCGCAACCTGGATGTGCCCCGCAAAATAATATTACAACAAATTACATTTACAACAAATGAATTAAATAATAACCCATTTCAAAACCCAGGCTATACACCACAACAGTCCAATACAGTTTATATGCACAAACAGATATAACCATTACAGAAATGTGCAACCCCCTGCCAACCGACATACTAGCAGTTAGGGGAGGTTTACGAACACATTATACAATCACAGATATAATCCAATATGCAAATACTGTACAATTTCGATCGATTAAACACCATTAATATTGCTCCAATACTGCTCTGTAAAACTGAAACCTGAGCAAATATTAAATATTCCAGAAAATCCCAAATTTCACAGAGAAGCAACACAGGAAATTTGGGTTCCTGACTCGGCAACTCGGCGGCGGAAGTGCGGCGGATCGGTGCGATCCGCCGCGGTTCCGCGGCCGCGTTGCCGATTCAGGAGCCCAAATTTCTTGGGTGTTCTTCTGGTGTCTTTTCAAGCTTTCTGAACTTACCTGAAAAATTTTTGGACTTCATTTAAATTTCGACAGAAACTTGACAGCTTTTAGGGTTTTCCGGCTTCGTTTTTCCGTTCGAAATTCGTACAAATTTGCAATTAAGTTATTTATTGTTTAGTGAGGCTCTGATACCACTGTAAGTCGATGTACTACACCCCAATACTTGTGGGGAGGCGGAATTTTCAAAAACGAACTTGTTTAGTGAACGAACATCGACTAACCGCTTGAATCGAAGCTAAACTACAAATAACCAAACACAAAGTGTTTCTAAACTACTGTGTTTAGGGATTATACCTAATGAACCAACTCCTTCGCCTTTACGAACTCCTTGTTCTCCTCGGCCTTCTCGAAGTAGTAGATGATCCACCCGAGAGAAAAACTCCAAGCTTAGCCTCTAAACTTGAGGCAACTAACCTTCTTGGATTGCTAATCAAAGAAGATAGATTGAGATAAAGTGATGGTTATGGATTGTTTAGTCTTACTAACCCTTGTACTCAACTCATGAGAGGGGAGGATTAGTCTTTTGAAGAGAGAGAGCTTGAGGAGAGAGAATGTGTAGATAATAATGAGATGAGATTATTGAGTATCATAATAAATATGAAGCATTCTCTTTTATGAAGAAAAGAATAATACATGATGAATAAGCATGCTTCACAAATATCTAATGGTGATTCATTATCATGAGTCATTAAGCATTTATGATGCTTTAATGACATGAATGAATCACCCTCATGACTCACTAATCTCATTCATTGCATATGACACCTAAACCTCCTTAGTCACCACTTCTAGAAGCTTCTCGCACAATTACGAGAACGCCCCTCCAATCCGCAAAACTACGGAAAAACTTTAGACTGTAAAAATCCAATAACCGGATACCAGTAACTGGCTTAAACCAAAGCCGACTGGTAAAAACTGTCCGAAAGTCGTACGCGCGTAAACGCACCTATGTGTCCGAACCCTTGTCGTAAAACCATACGACCTCTATATCGTTTCGCCTGGAATAGGAAACTCTCTGTGTGGGACTCTAGAGACTCGACTACTACGCTGGCAGTGGGTTTAACCACAGACCGCAAGCGGCACTAGCTGTACGTAACGGTCCCCAGGTAGTTGTCGATAAGAAGGCCGATGAGGAAACCCATCCGAACTCCTACTGAGTCTGATGTGACAATCTCCATACAGTCCGGTCCGTTCGTCCAAGACTATCGCATATCGTGCCTTGGGGGCGGCAAGCGTCAGTCCCCTAATAGCGGTATAAGTCGTGTCGGAGGGAAGCCCATTACACCCTGAGAAACTACTGGAACCTACCAGCAAATCTCGCTTGCCCTGGCCAGGGACTTTGCGTAATGGCTCTCTGACACAGCGCGATATCAACTCCCAATACCGGGAGGGACGAATCCTGTCTAACCGCCACTGCCTCTAAGTGCTCGGGACTGCACCCAACTGCTACCTGTTTGCACGACTCCTTTGAGCCGTGGTAGGGTAGCAATCTAAGAACAGTGGGACACACTCGAGGCGAAGTAGCAGTGTCAAGTCTGTGGACTATGCTGTACTCATGTCACCTGGGAACTGTCCACTGACGACTGTTATAAAACCAACCAACAGTTCCCTATGAGTCCTGTCCGGTGTACCCGTAACCTAACGAGCACCTGTATACTATCTCCAGTACGACGTACTGACGGCTGTGGGACAGACTATCTCCCCAACTGGGATGAGAAGCGTACACACTAGTCTACTCCGGAGTATCGATGCTCTGTCTCGATAATCCAACGACTAGGGACCTGAAAAGGATGTGCTTGTAGACTACCCAGCCCCCACTAGTGTGACTGCCATCACAACGCTGGTAGTCAAGCAAGATCCTAAGAGCTCTATCAATACGTACACTCACATATTAAGATAGAAAATCCAAGTAGCATACAACCATGTTTAGCAAGACTGTTATATACATGTGAATATCCCAAGCTTCCATTAAGTAATATACAAACTAGTATGATACAGTAATGGCCTTCTAGGGCATAAACACTAACATTTATATGTAACTTTCACAGTCTTTCTTTTATTATAGGATTTTATGGGTGCAATCTGCTGAAAACCCTCAGGAGACAACACTCCTCCTACTAGGGACACCTAGAGGTTTAAAGGCTTGTTACACGTGCTCAGGGCAATCGTGTTGCCTACAAAAGTGCGCTAGTTAGTTTTTCTTTTTCTTATATTTTCTCCTTCTCTTGAATAAAAAATGTTTGCTCGAGACGGCCAAAATTAAGTTTGGGGAATTTGATCAGTCGAAAATATTGCATTCTTAACACATCAATTTTCCTACTCTTTCTAATCATCTAAGAGTGTTTATTGTATATATAACACGGATTACAAAATCACCTTGAAAATACCAAATACCACGTGTTACAGTTATAATCGACACTCTGGAGGGAAATTGTGTATTTATTACTTCACGCATGATATTGTATATCTCAACACATTTTATCGAGATTGTGTGCAGAAAATTCTTCAGGTCAAAGAACCGGAATCGCAAAAGTGCCGATAAAACGCAGAAAGTCAAAGACTTGAAAACTGGCAGCAACCAAGAAATAACTATAAGATTCCAGATATCAGAAGAAAACCCTAAGACCAACACCAAACACCCCAGAAGATATAAAGCTTAGATTCATTCATACGGCCGCGGAACCGCGGCCGATCCACGCTGATCCGCCGCGGATCCGTGGCCGACATGTCCCGTCGGCATTCCAAAATTCTCCAGAATATTCCATGTAACCGCCTAGCTTCCAGAAGACGCTCTGTAACCGCCTAGCTTCTTCGAGAAGGCTCTGCATAACAACCAAGCTTATGAAAGAACCTTGATTTGGGGGCTATAAAAGGGGATCTATATCTTAATTTTGTGGGGTTGGAAAAAGGGTTGTTAATTGTTACACAATTGAGCTACAATTCAATTCAAGTTGAGTGACACAACTTGAGATCCAATCCAAATCCAATCAAATCAAGATCCATTGAGTGCAAAATCAAGCGAGCAATCGAAGATCCTTTATCGCAACGCCGGTCGTCATCAAGAGCAAGAGATCCGCATCCGATCCATGATTCATGGCGATCGAGCCACGCAAAGATCAACGGCAAATTCCCATTCAAAAGAGCGACCGAGATCTAGTCTTGTAACCTAAAATTGAGAGGTGTAATTTGAAGAAGATTTAATAAAGGTGATAAATTGTTAATTATCGTTTTCTTTACATTCTTGCATTATGAAATTTCTCACTCTTGATTCTTTAATTTTCATGATGCATGAGTGAAATCTACGCTTGTAAAGCAATCGAGAGAATCGGTAGATCAAATGATGATGAAATCTTAAAACTAATCTTAAGTCTTATGAGAATTGTGAAATTTAAGAAAAAGAATCGTCAATGACCTAATTTGGAGCGAGATCATTTTCTTGATTACTTCGTTTCAAATTAGGGATCAAATGATTGAGGATCCTCTTTGCTAGAGGCTAGATTTGAATGATGATCAATGAAAAGACAAGGGATAGTGAAGGAGAAACCCTAGTTTCTTCAATAGATCCCTAATCTTCATTCATCGTCATCGATCTAGCTACAATCCATCAATGGATAAGATTAGTCATTATTTGTATTCATCATTGCTATTAATTCGATCGATTCCTACAAGCTATTCTACATAATCTTGATAACTAAATTGATTTGGACATCATCTTGATTCTTGATATTATTTTTGATTTTCTTGAAATGACAACTCAATTAAATCTTGAATTACTTTCTTGAATCTTTTTCTTTTATATTTTCTTTCAATTCATCTAAAACAAGATCGAATAAAACAGGCATCTCAGTGGATGATCCGTATTCATGAACGAACTACTTCGACACCGTTAATTGATTGCGGTTATAAATTCTTTGGTTGTGATTATGTCACGACCCGAAAGAGCACGTGACTGGCCCTTGAACAATATGAAGTCTATAGGACTCCATCTGATCCAAGTAAGCCAAAAGCCCAGAAATCTAAAACCATTTAAAGAGTAAGTAAAGAAAACTGGTTTAAAAAAGTTAAGAAAAACATGTTTGAAGTCAAGGTTTTTAAATAAATAAGCCGAATATGCATTTTAAAATGTAAAGTCTTTTCTAAAAATTTCGGCAGAGTTTCTTTTGTAAATACTGGCCCCGAATGGGGTACAACAAGAACAATATATATGCAATGATAAAAGGCATCCCCAAGCGGAAGCTAGCTCTTCGTCAATTGACGGTCACAACCACGCAAGCAATATAATATAAAACGCCGAATGGCGAGGGTCAAATCCAAAAGAAACTCAATAAGCATGAAAACCACAATACTACTAAGCGCGAATCTAAGGTCGAATAATACATCACAAATATCTAAGTCTGAAACAAATATACAAGTTTTGGTTGATGGAATTCTAGATACAAAGGAATAATACAAGTACAATGGTGGTTCTGATGCGAAGAACCCACCTACCAAAAGCAATTCACCCGTAAAGGAAGCAGTATGCCAGAAATGCCGTTATAGAACCTGTACGGCAAAACCTGCAAAAACTGTGGCACAACGAGGGTGAGTTGCCAACTCGTGAATAGAGAATATTTACAAGCAGAAATCCAATGCATGACCTAATCCTAGGTCAATACGATCAGATATAACATAAACCTCAAGAATAAATCTGAAGAATAATAAGGTGGCAATGTAGCATCTAAACATGTAGGTAGTGCCAAATAATGGTGCCAGTGCCTCATGTAATAACATGTCACAATATAAGGTATGTCTGCATGAAGTAAATATGATGAGGCATCAAATTGGATATCAATACACATATATTAGTGTCCCATTCCACTAATATTGGTGTAAGGGTATATATATAACAGCGCCCTCATACCCAGTTATATATAAAAATGAAGCATGATCAATGTAATAAAAGTCTGTATGTATGTGGTTCCTGTCCACCTGTCACCCAATGAAAAAAAGCATCATGCATGCAAATATGAGGATATAATCAAAATCATGGAAAACATCATGAAACTTGTGCCTAGCATTGGCACGTAAATCCTCATATATCGGGCATCCGTCAGTCCGGGGCAGCCCACTCTCCGTCAGTCCGGGTCAGCCCACTATCTCATACATCGGGTATCCGTCAGTCCGGGTCAGCCCCACTATCTCATATATCGGGCATCCGTCAGTCCGGGTCAGCCCCACTATCTCATATATCGGGCATCCGTCAGTCTGGTTCAGCCCCACTATCTCATATATCGGCCATCCGTCAGTCCGGGTTAGCCCCACTATCTCATATATCGGGCATCCGTCAGTCCGGGTCAACCTCACTATCTCATATATCGGGCCCCACCATGTACCCTCATACGGCACCCACTCCTCCTAAGGGGTATAAAATCAGAACCGATAAATCTCATGGTGGCAGCGCAAATATCATATCAAGGAAACCGGGTTTTTCAAATAAGTACATACTTTCCTTTGAAATTATCCACGGTTCCCAAATCCAGAAATATCATGAAAACGAATATCTCGATGCGTATAATCAGAAAACATGATGTATGTGACATATAAATGAAATGCAAGTATAACAGAATATCATGCAACATGGAATAATAGTATGCACATACAATGAGATGTAGAATCGAATAAATCAACGCAACAGTGAAGAATCTACACCAATATGTATATGTCATGCAGTGGTGCCATTTGAAATAAGACGAATCGGGGTTTTAGTAAAATAAGGGTTACGGTGTTTTTAAGAATAGATGCGTCTTTTGAAAATAGCCGTAGAATCCCTTTACTTGTCCTTAAGATATTCCAGATTCATTAGTTTAGAAATAGGTATGACTCGGGTCTAGTCTAACATCTACTAAGCCCAGTCCATCAGAAGGGGTAAGGAAACCACCTAAATCTGAGTCGATATATATATATAATATAATAGTCGGTGATCCCGCCTCAATATTATCGCGTACGATACCGTATATCATAAGCCAATTCTCATGTCATGAGTGCAGATCAATCATCAATATAGGCTCGTACGGTAAATCGTCGTACGGCATCCCAATAACTGGGTACGGGTCAATATCACATTCCTCTCGATAAATATCAGGTATCATTATCATCATCTCATATAATCTGGGGTACTTATGTAAGTCTAGTACAACTGATACCATCTATATACTGCGTGTGTAAGCACACGTCTAAAGGCCCGCTAGAGATCACATGTCGTATCCCCAAATACGAATAATATCAAATCACCGATCTCGCGGCACAATTCCCAAAATCATCGACTCATCTCCAAAGTCATCCAATATCATCAAACACAATACACGTATAATGAATATGCAAGGTTGTGCGTGTAGGTGTAAATCTATTTTAGGGTTCGCGACTATGAAGTACACTAGTTGCTTTTAACCCTAAACTATCCATAATACACCTAAAACAAAAACCACGACACACTATAACTATCATATATAGTATATCAACTACGGACTGTGGGGGTGCTATACGCCATCCACCCGACTTCCCCCGTAGATATAATTTACTCACCTTGCGTCTTCATTGTCGACGTGACCACGCGTTTGCTTGTCGTCCCGAAGTCTTCATGGGGTACCTACACATCAACGTATCGTAAATGCGTATTAAAACCAAATCAATACTAAAACGGCATACGAATCCCAAAACGATACGCTATGATCTATAGGTTAGAACCTATGGACAACGCCCTCAAAACCAACAACAAACCTCTATATCGTCGTATAAACGCCAAGTAGTCGAGGTAAAACACAATACAAAAATTCAGATTTAAAAATAAGAAATAAGAAAACACGAATCCAAAACAGCAACTAAGGAAAAATGCTCCAGATTTCACCCTAGGTCAAATTAGACAAATCTATACATGCCAGGGGTCTAATCTATACATGTAGGAGCTGCAGAACCAAAACGTGACAAAATGGGGCAGGTCTGGCCGCAAATTGCGGCCAAACAGAATAAATCTGTGGCCGGGTCATGGAGTTAGGGGCTGGGGTCTTGTGTGGTGGTTCTAGGGTGCCTGCACATGTCACTGGCCAATCAATTTAATTTTCAGAGTCTCGGGGTAAAAGCAGATTCATTGTAACCATCACAGATTTCACAAATTCTCCGATATCGGTTTCTATAAATCCGTATTCTAGGATTAAGCTTCAGGTTTGGGTCTCAATTATAGAACTAAGGTGTTGGTGTAGCCTCTACTGAGCTCAATTTCATATCATATCTCAAATTTTCCTCAAACCCTAACTAGGTTTATCCTTAAGTCACCAAATCAAACAATGTCGGTTCTAAACAAGCTTGAGGGTATATGAAATGCTAAAACTAATCTAATGGTCCAGAAAATACCTCATTTGGCAAATCAAGAAAATTCTTGAGTTGCCCCTAGTGGCCAAAATCCTTGCTTCCTTGGTCCAATGTGTAGATCTCGAGCTTGTGCACACTTTTAATGAAATGGGGGTAGAGTTTTGGTGATGTTTTTGAGGTGTTTTGAGGATCTTGAAGAGGGGGAGAATGAGGAGCAGCAGCAGCAGCAGCAATGGAGGAAGAGGGAGGGAAAATGAATGAGGAATGAAGATAATGGCTAAGTCCAAAGTCAAAGAAAACCTATACCTCTCTCTCTCACCATACCACATTTCTTTATTCCTTTTCCATTTCTTTTTCTTTTCTTTTTCTCTTCAAAGACCCTTCTCACAAGAATAGTAACCCCAAATAACATGATAGAAAATGCACAAGTGTGATAAAAATCTTATGTGCATATTTTGCACAAAATTGCTAAAAACCCGATTCGTGATTTTTAATCGCGATTAGCACTAAATTAGCATATAACTAATTATAAAAACTTAAAAATGTCATACTTCCATAGAATAACCTATTTTAGAATTTTCCATAATTTTTCCAAATTTTTCTGTATTTAGTTACACCTAATATTAAAATATTAAATAAAATAATATTAAATTATGAAAAAATTCCCAAAAAATAATATTTTATTTTTTTGAAATGTTACAATCTTCCCCCCTTAAATAAATTCGGTCCCCGAATTTAAATTTAAACCACCAATACTAAAACATTTCAGTAAAAATCCAAATTGTCGGGGCTCTGAAAACATCAATACATAGAGAATATCATAAAAAATCTACTGCTCTATAAGAAATCAATCCCCAAAAATGTATATAAGAATACTCTGTGCGTCTAGTGCGCACGAAAATCGAAATCCATATATGTTCCATACATGGGCACAAAACAACAACTAGGTGCAACTGGTGTGTACGAAACATCTGTCATAGGCAACGTGTGTGCCTGACAGCAAAATCAGGTGCATTAGACATGCACGAAGAATTTCGATTTAGTGCATCTGGCGTGCACCAAAATCGTATATCAAAACACTAAAGGTGCATGAAAACTATGCCGGAAGTGTAAATCAAATCACTGCATAAGATAGGCGTGAAATCACAATCAATACCTCAAATGTAATAACTATGCGCAAAATATAAATACCCAGTGGGTGCATAAAACAAATATCATGAAACTAAGTCATCAAAACTAAATAATTCAAACAGAACGCCCAAAATACCGAAATCCAAGATGACGGATACGTGATAACCGAATCACAAAATCACAAATCACAAATACCGTCGTCGGCAGTTCCTCCTTCAAAGTCAAGAAGGAATCGGTGCATCCAATGCTAGCAGCGCAAGATATCTACTTGCCTCTTGCTCACGGTCTGGCGTCCTCTGCCTCTGGGTCCTAATCTTCTCTGCGGATTACCTACCTCGCAATCAATCGGCTCATCGGCCATGTCAGGTGTGCTAACGGGGACGATTCCGTTCTGGCACTTCTCTGGTCATCTCTCGGTCAATCCTCACGACCACTCGTAAAGCAGCATGTCACCGGCGTCGGCCTCTGATTCTTTGAATGCATACCACATCCGATCCTGGGTGCGAATATCATTGCAGCAGTGTCCTAGAAGGAATCCCGCTCAAGGTCTCTTTCGATCTTGCCTATGCCGGTCTGTACGGAGGCTGGCACTCTTGCATAATCTCTTCTCGCTCGATGGACATCTGCGTCCTTAGCACAACATTTCTCGGACACTGGTCGCATCCCAACGCCTCTGTAAGCATATCAGGTCTACGGTCTCGATGGAAAGTAATGACAGCTCGTCAGCGTCTCACACAAACCTCTTGTCCCTCTTGTCTGTATCATCGTCCACATCGACGTCACGTCTTTATCTGCGCACTGCAACGTTCTCGGCTACGGTCCATCCAAAGTCTCTCGCATATCTCTTTTCTGCCAAATTGCCCGGAAGTCATCGTCCTTTACTGAAGCTAATTCTTGTTCCGGAACGGCTGCATACTCATCGCGCCTCTTTCTGGAAGCTATATCCATATACATTTCCTCTGCGTGCGTATCGCATCTCTGATGTCGGCGGAGTGGAACGTCATCTCGTCGAAATCTCTTGCGAACTTTTTACTTCACTCTACTTCAATATCGACCGATTCGGACTCATTTCATCATGGCTGCATGTACTGTGCTTCAACGGCTATACTCGTATCTGGAGTCTCCCAAGCAATGCATCCCATCACATGATATCCGAATGATGTCGAATCATTCGATCGACTTGTCAGAACCTCATAATCCCCCAAGAGATCAACATCTTGAGTATAGTTTAATAGTATCGAGTACATGCCACAGCGTCGGTGGTCCAGCCGTAGAAGGGCAAACCCAAGCCTCACTAATGGCGCCGCAGAACTGCCGCAAACCCTAAGGTTCAAAGGCTTTCACACGGTCATTAAGTCGAGTTAGGATTTCATTCTTCTAGAGGGTCCATAGAATTGTTTGCATGTCTTTCCGAATACTTTAAACTTGGAATAATAGGTTTCCGACATTCGATCGTCTCTGTCGACTCTCAACGTCTCCGCGTGAAGTCGTCTCAAGCTATAATCAATCTATCTGATGGCCTCGCATCGGGGTAAGCGAACGAACCACATGTCCTAGTCATTCATCCTCGGGTGACTAGCTACTTACCATCATCACTCTAAGTATATGCTCATGCTGCAGTAGCTCCAATCATCTGGGCGATATCTCGTCATTTGCAGCAACAACTGGCTCATTCGTCTGTAAGCTGAACAGCGCCTCAATCCTCCAGGAAAGGCGATACATTAGCGGTCCTCTCTAAATCGGTCTGCTCTAGATCTGAGTAAGACTCTCCACACTGGAAATCTTTAACTCAACTGGGCCTGCTCCGGCGCATAAATCGGACGAATCACCTTCGTCTCTCAAATCGGGTAGACAAGCTATCATCTGTCTTATATCTGCCTGGAAGCTCCGGCGATCTCAGCTCGTAAGCTCCAGAAGTGACATCCTGTCAATCTCAGCAACAGCTGTTTCATCTGTCTGCACGGTAGGCGACATCATAATCTCTGAGGTATGCTGTACATCAACAGTCCTCTCTCAACTGGCAGCTCTAACAATGGCCCGATCATCTGGTGTAAAACCAAGCACTCGCCTCCACAAGAGGTCACAATCACCAATACTATCTCGAGACGTCCCCATGTCACCAGAAAACACAATGGTCAGCCCTCGTACCAGACGAGCTTGCCCTGACCGTAACCCTAGCAGCAGCCCGAACTGCGCTCAAACATGGCGACAGGAACCTAAATCGAGTATCGAAGAGAGAAGATCAATGGAAAAAATAAAACAACAATCCAGAGTGGATACACGATCATAAGAAGGAACATCATCAATGAAGGTATGATCATGAAACTAATAGAATCGAGGATCTCAAATGGATGTATAATCATGGATATGAAGATAATCACTGATCTCGAAAATATGTACATCCTAAGGTTCCTTAAGCGGAGTGGCGTGTCGTAAGTATGCCGCGGAACATACCCACGGTACGTCACTCAACTTTAGTCACCTATTCCATCAACCAAGGGTCATCCTACGCTACGAAAGTTCGGGTCTAATACCCCATCGACTAAGTCTAAGTTCCGTAAGGTCAAGCCTAAGTTCCGTATATATATAGATGCCCTAGACTCCACATAGTCAAACTTAGACTTGAACCAAGGTTAACCTAGCGCTCTGATACCAACTTTGTCACGACCCGAAAGAGCACGTGACCGGCCCTTGAACCATATGAAGTCTATAGGACTCCATCTGATCCAAGTAAGCCAAAAGCCCAGAAATCTAAAACCATTTTAAGAGTAAGTAAAGAAAACTGGTTTAAAGAAGTTAAGAAAAACATTTTTGAAGTCAAGGTTTTTAAATAACTAAGCCGAATATGCATTTTAAAATGTAAATTCTTTTCTAAAAATTTCGGCAGAGTTTCTTTTATAAATACTGGCCCCGAACGGGGTACAACAAGAACAATATATATGCAATGATAAAAGGCATCCCCAAGCGGGAGCTAGCTCTTCGTCAATTGATGGTCACAACCACGCAAGCAATATAATATACAACGCCGAATGGCGAGGGTCAAATCCAAAAGAAACTCAATAAGCATGAAAACCACAATACTACTAAGCGCGACTCTAAGGTCGAATAATACATCACAAATGTCTAAGTCTGAAACAAATATACAAGTTTTGGTTGATGGAATTCTAGATACAAAGGAATAATACAAGTACAATGGTGGTTCTGATGCGAAGAACCCACCTACCAAAAGCAATTCACCCGCAAAGGAAGCAGTGTGCCAGAAATGCCGTTATGGAACCTGTACGGCAAAACCTGCAAGAACTGTGGAACAACGGGGCTGAGTTGCCAACACGTGAATAGAGAATATCTACAAGAAGAAATCGAATGCATGACCTAATCCTAGGTCAATACGATCAGATATAACATAAACCTCAAGAATAAATCTGAAGCATAATAAGGTGGCAATATAGCAGCATCTAAACATGTAGGTAGTGCCAAATACTCGTGCCAGTGCCTCAGGTAATAACATGTCACAAATATAAGGTATGTCTGCATGAAATAAATATGATGAGGCATCAAAATGGATATCAATACACATATATTAGCGTCCCATTCCACTAATATTGTTGTAAGGGTATAATATATAATAGCGCCCTCATACCCTGTTATATATACAAATGAAGCATGATCAATGTAATAAAAGTCTGTATGTATATGGATCCCGTCCACCTGTCACCCAATGACAAAAAGCATCATGCATGCAAATATGAGGATATAATCAAAATCATGGAAAACATCATGAAACCTGTGTCGAGCATCGGCACGTAAATCCTCATATATCGGGCATCCGTCAGTCCGGGTCAGCCCACTCTCTCATATATCGGGCATCCGTCAGTCCGGGTCAGCCTACTATCTCATACATCGGGCATCCGTCAGTCCGGGTCAGCCCCACTATCTCATATATCGGGCATCCGTCAGTCCGGGTCAGCCCCACTATCTCATATATCGGGCATCCGTCAGTCCGGGTCAGCCCCACTATCTCATATATCGGGCATCCGTCAGTCCGGGTCAGCCCCACTATTTCATATATCGGGCCCCACCATGTACTCTCATACGACACCCACTCCTCGTAAGGGGTATAAAATCAGAACCGATAAATCTCATGGTGGCAGCACAAATATCATATCAAGGAAACCGGGTTTTTCAAATAAGTACATACTTTCCTTTGAAATTATCCACGGTTCCCAAATCCAGAAATATCATGAATACGAATATCTCGATGCGTATAATGAGAAAACATGATGTATGTGACATATAAATGAAATGCAAGTATAACAGAATATCATGAAACATGGAATAATAGTATGCACATACAATGAGATGCGGAATCGAATAAATCAACGCAACAGTGAAGAATCTACACCAATATGTATATGTCATGCAGTGGTGCCATTTGAAATAAGACGAATCGGGGTTTTAGTAAAATAAGGGTTACGGTGTTTTTAAGAATAGATGTGTCCTTTGAAAATACCCGTAGAATCCCTTTACTTGTCCTTAAGATATTCCCGATTCGTCAGTTTTGAAATAGGTATGACTCGGGTCTAGTTTAACATCTACTAAGCCCAGTCCATCAGGAGGGGTAAGGAAACCACCTAAATCTGAATCGATAAATATATATAATATAATAGTCGATGATCCCGCCTTAATAGTATCGCGTACGATACAATACATCATATGCCAATCCTCATGTCATGAGTGCAGATCAATCATCAATATAGGCTCGTACGGTAAATCGTCGTACGGCATCCCAATAACTTGGTACGGGTCAATATCACATTCCTCTCAACACATATCAGGTATCATTATCATCATCTCACATAATCTGGGGTACCGATCTAAGTCTAGTACAACCGATACCATCTATATACTTCGTGTGTAAGCACACGTCCAAAGGCCCGCTAGAGATCACATGTCGTATCCCCAAATTCGAATCATATCAAATCACCGATCTCGCAGCACAATGTCCAAAATCATCGACTCATCTCCAAAGTCATCCAATATCATTAAACACAGTACACGTATAATGAATATGCAAGGGTGTGCGTGTAGGTGTAAATCTATTCTAGGGTTCGCGACTATGAAGTACACTAGTTGCTTTTAACCCTAAACTATCCATAATACACCTAACACAAAAACCACGACACACTATAACTATCATATATAGTATATCAACAACGGACTGAGGGGGTTCTATACGCCATCCACCCGACTTCCCCCGTAGATATAATCTACTCACCTTGCGTCTTCATTGTCGACGTCAACACGCGTTTGCTTGTCGTCCCGAAGTCTTCATGGGTTACCTACACATCAACGTATCGTAAATGCATATTAAAACTAAATCAATACTAAAACGGCATACGAATCCCAAAACGATACGCTATGATCTATAGAATAGAACCAATGGACAATGCCCTCAAAACCAACAACAAACCTCTATATCGTCGTATAAACGCCAAGTAGTCGAGGTAAAACGCAATACAGAAATTCAGATTTAAAAATACGGAATACGGAAACACGAATCCAAAACAACAACTAAGGAAAAATGCTCCAGATTTCAACCTAGGTCAAATTAGACAAATCTATACAAGCCAGGGGTCTAATCTATACATGTAGGAGCTGCAGAACCAAAACGAGACAAAATGGGGCAGGTATGGCCGCAAATTGCGGCCAAACAGAATAAATCTGCGGCCGGGTCATGGAGTTAGGGGCTGGGGTCTTGTGTGGTGGTTCTAGGGTGCCTGCACATCTCACTGTCCAATCAATTTTATTTTCAGAGTCTCGGGGTAAAAGAAGATTCAATGTAACCATCACAGATTTCAGAAATTCTCCGATATCGGTTTCTATAAATCCGTATTCTGGGTTTAAGCTTCAGGTTTGGGTCTCAATTATAGAACTAAAGTGTTGGTGTAGCCTCTACTGAGCTCAATTTCATATCATAACTCAAATTTTCCTCAAACCCTAACTAGGTTTATCCTTAAGTCACCAAATCAAACAATATCGGTTCTAAACTAGCATGAGGATATATGAAATGCTAAAACTAATCTAATGGTCCAGAAAATACCTCATTTGGCAACTCAAGAAAATTCTTGAGTTGCCCCTAGTGGCCAAAATCCTTGCTTCCTTGGTCCAATGTGTAGATCTCGAGCTTGTGCAAACTTTTAATGAAATGGGGGTAGGGTTTTGGTGATGTTTTTGAGGTGTTTTGAGGATCTTGAAGAGGGGGAGAATGAGGAGAAGGTGCAGCAGCAGCAATGGAGGAAGAGGGAGGGAAAATGAATGTGGAATGAAGAGAATGGCTAAGTCCAAAGTCAAAGAAAACCCATACCTTTCTCTCTCTCAGCATACCTCATTTCTTTATTCCTTTTCCATTTTTTTTCTTTTCTTTTTCTCTTCAAAGACCCTTCTCACAAGAATAGTAACCCCAAATAACATGATAGAAAATGCACAATTGTGATAAAAATGATATGTGCATATTTTGCAAAAAATTGCTAAAAACCCGATTAGCGATTTTTAATCGCGATTAGCACTAAATTATCATATAACTAATTATAAAAACTTAAAAATGATATACTTCCATAGAATAACCTATTTTAGAATTTTCCATAATTTTTCCAAATTATTCTGTATTTAGTTACACCTAATATTAAAATATTCAATAAAATAATATTAAATTATAAAAAAATTCCCAAAAAATAATATTTTAATTTTTTGAAATGTTACAGATTACTTTTCAAAACATGAACCATACGATCAATCAGTGTACATGGACTCCATCTCGATTCACATTGCATCTAGCCATTTTACCGAGTCTGTGCTATGAATGGCTTGCTGGAAGTTAGTTGGCTCATCATTATCAATGATGCAATCCTCTCTATCCCTGTCTTTGAGAAAACCGTAGTATCTCTCGGGCGGATGAGACAGCCTACTACTCCTCCGGAGTGGCTCGGGAATGTCCTGTTCTTTTGAAACTTCTGGTTCCCCCAGGCTTTCAGTAATAACTTGTGGTTCTGGAATTTCTTCCAGTTTTATTGCGCTCCAACTAGTTTCCTTTTCAAAAAATCGAAGTTCCAAAAATTTGGCATGACGAGAAACAAAAACCTTTTGTTTCTCTGCGTGATAGAAAAGATACCCCCTAGAGTTCTTCAGGTATCCCACAAACTTACACAGTACTGAGCGTGCCTTGAGTTTGTCCTCATACTGCTTTTTGACAAAAGCTGGACATCCCTATATCTTCAGATACTGAAGATAGGATTTCTTCCCACTCCACATCTGATATGGTGTGGTAGGCACAGTCTTGGTAGGAACCTTGTTCAAAAGATATGCAGCTGATTCTAGTGCATAGCCCCAGAATGATCGCATTAACTCAGTGTTACTCATTATGGAACGTACCATATCCAATAAGGTTCGGTTCCATATCTCCGATACACCGTTGTGTTGTACTGTGTATGGAGGAGTAAGCTGAGAGAGAATTCCATTCTCTTTTAGGTAATCCAGGAACTCGGTACTCCAGTATTCACCACCTCGATCGGATCTCTTTGTCTTGATACTTTTGCCAGTTTGTTTTTCCACTTCATTCTTATCGGAATTTCTCAAAGGCCTCGGATTTATATTTCATCAGACATGTACAAACCTAGAGAAATCATCCGTAAAAGTAATGAAATAGGAATAACCCCTTCTTTCATGTGTAGACATTGGACCACACACGTCGCTGTGTATGAGTCCCAAGGGCTCGCTCGCTCTTACTCCGTGTCCAGTGAACGGAGTCTTTATCATCTTTCCTTTGAGACATAATTGACAGGTTGCATAAGATTGATATTCGAACGGATCTAAATATCCTTCTTTAAGTAACTTGGTCAACCTTGTTTCGTTGATGTGACGCAGTCTACAATGACATAAGAAAGCTTGATTTAATTCTGGAGTCTTTCTTTTATGTGTGTTCTAGACATTGAAAACTTGTAGTTGGTTTAACATGTATATACCGTTGTTTAGTGTACCCGACCCGATTAGACCATGATTAAGGTGGATGTTTACGACATCGCTTACAAATGTAAAATCATAACCTTCTTTATATAACAAAGATACAGAAATGATATTACAAGTCAAACTAGATACACAAAAATAGTTGCGCAAAACCAAAATATGTCCACTTGTCAACCCTAAGTGATATTCCCCTATGGACACAGCATCAACGCTCGCTCCGTTAGCAACCCTCAGGGTCATATCACCGGTCTTCAGAACTCTACGGCTTCTCAGTGCCAGCAAAGAATTACAGATATGAGATCCTGATCCGGTATCCAATACCCAGGAAGTAGAGTTGATTGACAGACAGTTTTTAATTACAAACACACCTAAAGCCGAAACCACAACTTGCTTCGGGTCTTGGTTCGTGGCTCTCCAAGCCCTGCAATATTTCGTCCAATGGCCCTTCTTATGACAGTAGAAGCATTCTTCATTCCCTACTGTCGGCTCCGCAACTTTAGCCTTGCCCTTCGCTTCCACCTTACTAACACCACCTTTCGGCTTGGTGGGGGCCTTCTTCTTCTTTCCCTTGGCTTTCGCCTTGGATCTAGAAGAGGAAGCTCCACCAACAAGCAGAGCGGGTGTTTCACTGGATATCTTCAGGGTGCCCTCAGCACTCCTCAACATGTTGAGGAGTTCCGGAAGTTCAAATTTTTTATCTTGAATATTAAAATTCAAGATAAACGGGGCGTAGATGGAAGGGAGGGACTGTAGAATCAATTCTGTATACTGCTCATTCTCCAACATGGTCCCTAGGTCCGCGAGCTCCTCAATATAGCCGATCATCTTAAGGACGTGTTCCCCTATATATGACCCGATAGCCAACATCGCCAGAAATAACTTCTTCGAGGTCTCGTATCTTGCGATACGAGATTGCTCTCCATATAATTCCTTGGTATGGATGAATATGGATTCAAGATCCATATTCTCGTGCCGCCTCTGTTGTTCATTGTCTATATAGGCCAGTACGAGGCACTTGGCTTTCGCGCAGTCAATTTCCCAGGTCTTACGGATTTCCTTATCCGCAACGCTGGAATCTGGACCTGTGACGTCGGGGGCTTTAGTAGTAAGAATATAGCCCAATTTGTCATATGTGATTGCCATCTTGACATTCCTGAGCCAATCTTTATAGTTTGGCCCTGTCAATATGTTTTTATCTAATTGTAACTTAAGGCCGGTCATCTTGGTCGCTGCAATTAGGAGAGAGAGAACAAACACTTTAGCATGATGCTCTTGCAAGTTTAGATTGGTTTTAAGTTTATCTAAACAGGATGGTTCCCACTGTTTCTCGAATCCTTCCTCAAACCATAAAAGAAGAATTAGTCAGGATTAATCTCACCATCCAATTCTTGCTTTAACATTTTAGCAAGGCTAGTGTCGGTACATCGAGGGAGGTTTTACGATGCTTTCGTGAAGTTGCTTAATTAAATAACCTGTTTTCCCTGGAGGCGTAGCACCGCTAACACCTTTCTAGACACCTGCTTGGTTTATAGCATTGATCGTTTAAGTGAAAAAATCTCCCGAGGAGTAGCATATACTCATAGTAAGATCGGGATCCAAATATCATCGTGTGATAAAGTCGAAGGAATCCTACCAAAATTATCAGACTCCAAATGGTATGCAACACCAGGAAGTTTCTGTTTTTTTAGAAACTCCCGATGTGGATTTTTGCCCCAAGCTCTTATGACCTTGACGAAGGCCAACAAATCATAAGTCACATGTCAAGTTCTAACTGTCATTTCCAGGTTAATTTGAAACCCCCCCCATACATACCCTTGACGAAGGCCGAAATAGTAGTACGACTGTCCCAAACCAACGCATTTATCTATGTTACAGATGAATATTCAGCAGTTGCCAATCACTATGCCTTGGCGAACGTCAAAATACATAGCTTGAATACTACTGAATATCCAACTAAAATGACGGAGGACTACGAATGGTTTTGGCGAAACCATGAACATAGTTATCTTGATATAATCGAAGGAACCTGATAGCTTTTAAAAGGAGTGGTTTAAGCTCCGCATTTTAAAAGTTTTGCTGTTTTGAAAAAACCGAGCGGTTTTAAAATTGTTCCAACGATTCAACTTTGGTTTGTTTTCTTTGCAATAATGTAATGCAGTCCCATCAATTAACCTACCATTGCAGAAAAAGAACGAAAATACAACGTACGCTTATGCCATCCGCATTCGCCACAGGGCTCGTAATCACCCGTTAGGTTACTTAACTAACGACAGAGCGGGGGCTGGACTAGCGCGGATGCAAAACAAAAGCAACGCCTAATAGATATCATTTATAGATATATACATTCGTCTCACGCAATAATAGGCATTCCAGATCACATATGAACATTTTGGATATATTAGGAATTCCGCGTTTCGTTTTAGCCAGTAACGAAAGACAGATTCCACGGTCGTGATGAATAGCCAAACCCCACCCTAGACCCCTACGAGTACGACAAACTACCCACCAAATTTCCAAAGTGAAGCAAACTCTCTCAACAAAGTTAGTAGGCCACTCGACAATTCAAGAACCCGGTAATTTGTGCACCCCACCTTGGGTCTATCCGAGGAGCAGAAAACAGTAAAAGAAATAATACAACGGTGTCTACAACCTCAACCCGGATTTGCCCCGCAAAAAAAAAAATTACATTACTTTACAATTTACATCAAATGAAAGATAAAACACTCATCTCACATCCCCGGCTATTCATCCACGACGATCCAACAAGTTCATATACACAAACCATCATAACATCATCACATATATGTGGAACCCCGACTAATCGATGTATAGCAATTAGTTGACGTTTCCAAACACATATACACATCACAAAGCTTGTAAATTAATCATGATATTAGAATTCTGCGTGCAATTAGCAAACTAAACCAATTTTTCCAAAACATGAAAAATCCAGTGAGCTAAAGTTCCAAAACCGATCGTTTTAAGCCAATCCGGGAGTCGAAACGAACTAGAAACCCGCCCGAATCTTCGCGGATGCGAAGATACTAAAATTAACTATCGAATGGGGGGCCTCGGGGGGTACCTACCCCGGGGGCCACCACGAAGTGGCCCCTAGGGTAAGGCAGACCCGAGAGCACCCAAGTGGGGTGCTCTCGGGTCACCCTCCCCCAAGGCCACCTTGTGGTGGTCTTGGGGTGTGGGTCCGGCCTCTGGTCCCCCCTGGGTGAGCATGATCTACCACGTGGCTTCTCGGTTCAAACCATGAGCCAGCGGGGTGTGTAAATAACTCAAAACATCATTTTTGGAAACTGTTTTTGTCGGCAGTTTTTGCACGACAAAAACGGAGGATTTGTAACGTCGCTACAAGATATCTAATGTTTATGAGAGGCTTTGATACCACTGTAAGTTGTTGTCATGCACCCTGCGTGTTCGCGGGTAGGCGGAAATAGCAAAAAATAATTTTTACGGGCTTCGCAACACGGACTTGAACCAAGGATCGATCATAAAACCTTAGCTAGCATACTACTTGAGGTTTAACTACTCGGTTGAATGTTATACCTCATAGTATCGTGTCCTTCTTGTATTATTCCTCTTCGTGAGTTTGTTGGAGTGAAAATGGATCGTGCCTCCATGTCGGCTTCTCGAAGTCGAAGAAGATCGACCCGAGAGTTCCAACCTTGAGCTTTCACCTCCAAGATTAGGTAAATAGGTCACTTGGTGTGCTAAACTAAGTAGCCTAGAGTGAGTAGAGAGTGCTAAAGGATCTATTTGTCTCACAAACCCTAGGATTCTCAACTCATGAGACAAATAGGGTTCTTGAGGAAGATGAAGAGTGCTTGAGAGGAGAGAGAATGTGTTTGTGATAATGAGAGTGAAGTCTTGAGAATGGCTTATATTTTTAACTTTTAAGGCAAATGAAAATATCTCTCACAAATATCTCACAAATATCCCAAAATATCTAAGTCTTCATTTGCCACAAATAGTCCAAGAAAGTCCACAATAAGCCATGCTCAATTTAACTAAAATACCATAAAGATTTCCTCCTCACAATATCCACCTCATTAAGCATTTAACCTAAAATGCTAAATCAAATAATGAGGTGTTAATTATCTAGAAGAAAACTTGAATAATTACAAGAATTCCCCTCGCATCCATATATACATACCCGTATTCTTATTCCAAGAAATACGAATACAATGAGACAAAATTAATCCAATAATTGAATACTAGGATCTGGCTTAAACCAAAGCCCACTAGTATTGTCCACCCGAACATCATACGCGCACAAGTAAAAGTATGTGATCGAACCCTATCGTAAAACCATACGACCTCTACATCGTTTCGCCCGAAGCAGGGAAACCCTCTGTATGGGACACTAAAGACTCGACAGTACGCTGGCAATGGGTTTAACCAAAAGCACGTCGGCGGTACTAGCTGCACGTAACGAATACCCAGGTATCTTTCGATAAGAAGGCCGACGAGCAAACTCATCCGAAATCCTACTAATTCTGTCTGTGGCAATCTCCGTACAGTCCGGTCTGTTCGTCTAAGAGTATCGCATATCGGGCCTAGGGGCGGTAAACGTCAGACCCCTAATATCACAGTAAATCGTGTCGGAGTGCAGCCCAAAACATCATGAGAAACTACTGTAGTGCCTACCAGTAAATCTCGCTTGCCCTGGCCAGGTACTTTGTGTAATGGCTTTCCGAACACAGTACGACATCAAACTCCAATACCGGGAGAGACGAATCCTTTCTAACCGACACTGCCTCCAAGTGCTTCGGGACTGCACCCAGCTACTACCTGTTTGCACGCCTCAATAGAGCCATGGTAGGGTAGTAATCTAAGAACAGTGGGAACACACTTGAGGCGAAGTAGCAGTGTCAAGTCGACGGACTAAGCTGTACTCATGTCACCTAGAAACTGCTACCTGGCGATAGGTATAGTACCAACCAACAGTACCCCATGAGTCCGTCCAGTGTAACTCATAACCCAGTGAGCAACTGCATACTATCTCCAGTACGATGTACTGATGGCTGTGGGACAGACCATCTCCCATGCTGGGATGAGAAGCATATACACTCGTCTACTCTAGAGTATCGATGCCCTGTCTCAATAATCCTACGACTAGGGACCTGTATAAGGATGTGCTTGTAGACTACCCAACCCCCACTAGTGTGACTGCCACCACAACGCTGGTACTCAAGCAAAGATCCTAAGGTCTCTACCAATATGTATTAGCGATACGTTAAAAAAAACATATTCACATATTAAGATAGTTACAAACCAAGTAGCATACTACTATATTGAGCAAGACTATTATAAATCCGTGTATATATCCCAAGCATTCAAAATGTAATATAAAAACTAGTACTGTACAATAATGGCCTCTAGGGCATATTACACTAACATCGAAATGGCCGCGGAAGCTCCATAATAGGTTCCTATTTGCGGCGGTTCAGCGGCCGTCTTGTGGCCACATTGTTCCAAACTTCTTGTGGCCCTATTTAACATGGTAATTTGATTTTTGGTACATATATTTTTGGCAAAGATTTGTTTGATTGCTGGATTTGCATTTGGGGCCAACTAGGAAAAGTTTAGTCGATCGAAATTCTAAGTGTGTATTTAACAGTGCATGTGTGATATCTGCGACCGTGAATATTATTGAGCGGTACAACCCGACTAGTTTCTATATGTTGAATTAGACGGGTTTGCGAACTTAATATTCACGTTGATGTTCTGTGATGTGCTGATATTGTGGTTGGATTGTCATGGTGGATAGCCAGTGGTGCTGATCGGCACGCTTTTGGCGTGTCTTATTTTAAGTTCTAAAAGTTTAACCGCGATCAAGGACGGCGTCGCGTGTAGCTAGCCGTGGTGACCACGGGTTGTCCGCAGAGAGATGGTGTATTTTATGTTCTTGTTATGACGAGTTAAAGCAAGGTCAGGAGTGTTTGAATCTAACCTAAGAGTTTATACAAAAGAATAATTTGTTAGGAATAGATAACTTAGTGTAAGTTAGTGAATTCCGTACTCAATTCGTTGTGCCGAGCTTGAACAATGAAGGCAGAGCAATCGGCAACAACATGGATTAGGGTGCTTAAGCACGGTATTTATGAAATTCGGCTTATTGACCCTTGTCCGTTCGTTCTTGTCGCTTGACTTTCTCCTCCGGAGAAACCGAATGCAACCGGTCGCGGTTAGGGATCACCGATACTATGGTAGGGTATGGTGCTTAACGGAGCGCTTGGGTATGGTTTGGGCGGAGTTCAATTGGAAAATATCGGGCAAAGGAAATGAGAAACGAAAACCTTAACTTACACAACCATTCTTTTTCCTGACAACACCATATTCACAACCATCAAAACAACAAAAGAAAGAGAGCAAATGAAAAGAAAAGAACAACAAGCAAGTAAGTAAATGACATGTAAAAAAATGCAAGTAAGTAAATGGCAAGAATGTAAAGAGCAAGAATAAAAAGAGCAAGTAAGTATAGCAAGAAAGAAAATACTAAGAACCATAGAAGAAAAATGAAAGCTTCATTAACTTTAACATATCAGAAAATATAAAATAATATTTTTGGAATTTAATATTAAAATAATATATTGCGCAAAAACTTTCCGATTTGCGAAATTGGGGTTTTCGTAAAATGGTATAAATATATAACAATAATTGTGAAATAATAGGAGATTAAAATGATTTATCCATTTACAAATATATTTACTGGATTTGGAATTTTTTTATATTTAATTATATGCAGTTTGGATAAAAACCCGATTAATGCACTCTTAATCGCGATTAGGCCAAATCCGTGTTTCTACAGTTTTCCATGGCTAGTGCACCATGTCATGTTGCATTTTGGTTACATGTTGTTTTCTTGTGTTGTTTTTGGGGTATTATGTGATTTGGTTTTAAATGAAAGAGAAAAGGTTAAAAAGAGAGAATGAATGGAAAGAGAGAAAGAGGGTGAGAATAAGAGAGAGTGAGGATAGGAGAGAGAGAGGGCAGCCATTCTTTTCCCCACCCCATTATTTCCTTCATCTTCCTCCTCAACTCATCTCCCTCCACCTTTAACCCCAAATATCATCTCCAAATCTCCATCAAAACCCTACACCCTCTTCATTAAAAATGATCCCCACCTCCTCCTCAACAAATTAGCCCAAGAAAAGTTAGATTTTGAAGACTTTGAGAAGCTAAGGTTTTTCTTGAGTTGCCCAAATGAGGTATATTTTCTTCCATTTAGTTTAGTTTTTAGTTCTTTATATTCTAGTTTAGTTTAGAAGTTGATTTAGTGTTGAATTGTGATGTTTGGAAATTCCAAGATAAGAATTGGGGTTTGAGTTGTGTTGTTGTGATATGTTTAGGGGCTGTTACAAGACTTGAGTGGTGTTTTTACTGACCTAGAACATAAAATAGAACCCAAATACGAACTTAGAAATTTCCGACATCGCTAAATTTTACAGTTTGTGAGTGTATCTGGGAATCTGGAGTGACCCGAGAGCACTACTAAGTAAGTTCCCTTCACAGTAAGACGTGCAGGCCACATCGAAGCATCCATAGAAACCTGAGCCCCTAATGGGCATTTATGGCCGCAGATTTAAAGGGTTTGGCCGCAAATTGCGGCCAAGTTGTGATGGTTTCGTGAGATTTTTTGACCATAGCTTCCTTATCTGATATCTAGAGCAACCCAATATGCAAAATTTTCTAGTTTGGCCTACGGTGAAATCTGGGAGGGGTTTTCCTAGGTTGTTGTTTTCGTGTTTTGTGATTCTGAAACTTGGGTTTTGTTATTTGATACTGTATTTGGTCGTTGGATGTTTGTACGTCAATAACGAGGGATAATTGGTTGATTTTGCATGCGAAGGCTATAGGTTCTAACCTATGAGCGCACCGTGTGCCGTATCGGTTTTCGGGATTCCATTTTAATAGCGATTGCGATTGTGTATTATTGTAGGTACCTTCATGTGGATTCCGAGGCGACGGATCATGGCGTCATCGACTTCGGCAAGAAAGGATCAAGGTGAGTAGATCTATATCTACGGGGGAAGTCGGGTGGATGGCGTATAGCACCCCCGCAAACTTTGATGGAAACCGGTATATATAGAGTATGGTTAAGGTAACCGTGTTAGAAACCCATGAATATGGTTAAAGAATTTGTAAGAGATAAGAAATACCTTGTTATAAAGTTATAGCTTATGGTTTAGGTGATATAGTATGATAGGAAAGATGTCCCGAATTGATGTTTAAGGTTGCGAATTACTAGATGTAGATAAGTAGTTGTAAAGAGAATCAATAAGAGTTAATAGTGGCATGTTATGAGGTTGATAAATACGACTTTAGACTAATAAGATGATTGATTTGAGATTAATAAGCTAGGATATATATATGTAAGATGACTTACTGTGATAAAAGAATATACGAGGTGATATGATGACTTGATTGATATGTCGGTATACGGATGCGAGTCGATAAGAGATGATTGATACCTTTGCCGGTCCCCTGATATGAGATTGTTGTAGATGTGACCTGGGATATAGGTATATAGATATACATATTGTTGTGAATCTTGAGTGCTATGTTGTATGAGATATTTGGTCTGTACCCACATTGTAATATAGGTTGATAGGATCCCCAATTGTTATTGCCGTCGTACGATGATTTACCGTACGTGATGAGTTTTATGATAATTGATCCATACCCTTGACTAGAGGATGACGTACGATGAATTATACCGTACGTGATGTTGTGAGGCCGGATGCCGATTGATAGATTCACCGACTCGGTCATGTTAGATACGTATACCTGTCAGCATTTGCATACGATTTACTTTATGCTACGTTCATGTCATTCTCATTGCATTTCATATTCCTGTGCTAGTATACCTACACCATTATCGATGATGTGTATGTTACACTTACACATATTGTCCGGCTCACACACTTCATCATCGATAATTGCTATGTCACTACACAGTAGAATTGCTACATCATCATATGACTCCTTGCATGATTTACTTGCTATGTTCACATATGTTCACATCATTATGATATTGTCACATCACTGTTCCGTGTTTCATGAGACGGATATGCTTACATTTCTTTCATATATCGCATACATCATGCTTTATGATTATACGCATTGAGATATGTTGTTTTCATGAGATTTATGGATTTGAGAACCGTGGTCAAATTTCAAAGGAAATTATGTGTTGTTTTAAAAACCCGGTTTCTATTGATATGATATTTTGAGACGTCCACCATGTGTTTTCTCGGTTCTGAGATCGACATGTGAAATCGGATTCGAAGAGTGGGAGGCACCGTTTGCGGGTACATTGTGGACCCGGTATGGTTCCCCGGGGCGAGAGGTGATTTTCGTGGTGTAGACGATGAGCCTGGCAGAGGGACTGGTACCTACCGGTGACAGTATTTGGACTCGGCGGTTATCCGGAGGATACCGACCGGAGTAGTGAGATGGATATGAGGGCCGACCAGGGTAGGCGGCGCCTAAGATATATGAGGATTTACGTGTCGATGTTGGACACGGGTTTCATGATGTTTCGAGTGTCGATGCTAGACACTCAAGTTCCATGATTTTGATGTGTCGTGTGGGACACACGTTGATTTATATCCTCATATTTACATGCATATGTTTTCATGATATTTACATGCATGATGTTGTTGTGTCATTGGTTGACACGTGGATGAGCTCCACATGCATACATACATTAATGATATGGTTGGATGATATCCACATGCTGATAGGCATTTATTTATGTTGTTGGCACATATACAGATACGGCCACCGTAGATATCATAGTATTACATTTATGATATAGTTGACCTAGGAAATCGTTATTTTATTCGATTTCTACCTGATGATGTTTTTCTACTCACGAGTTGGCAACTCACCCCCGTTGTGCCACAGTTCTTGCAGGTTGACCGCATGGATCAGTAGCGGCATCGCTGACACACAGTTGCATTCGGGTGATTGCTTTGGTAGGTGGTACATGTCGGATCGTACCACTCTTGTATTTATATTCCTGTTATATCTAGTCAACTCCATCAATCAAACTAGTATTTGTATATGTAGTGAGACTTGTGGTTACGAGACTTAGAGCAAGGGGTATTCCACTACTTGTGGTTTTGATGTCTTGCTTATTTCATTATCTTTTGTGGTGATCTTCGCCGTTGGACGTCGTATACTTATATTTATAATTTGCGTGGTTGAAGATCCGCCGATTGGCGTAGAGCTAGCTCCCGCATGAGGATGCCTTTATCATCATTCTGTATTTGTGGTTTTGGATCAAAATATACAAAGAAGGTGCTGCCCAAATTTTTAAAAAAGACGAAACATGTTTTTCAACTAATAAATTTCACTTGCATTTTTCATGTTCAACTATTAGGCATTAAGAAAACGTTTGATTTCACTATACCTTTATTTCAAAACATCACCTCTCTATTTTCTTTAAAAGGGGTTTAGATTTCTGGGCTTCAGCTTACTTGAATTACGTTATACCATTAGACGTGGCGTGATTTAAGTGCCGGTTATGAGATAATTTCGGGTCGTGATATTAACTCAAAGGGATATTGCAAGACATCGTTTCAATAACCTAAACTTAAACTTGCAAGCTCAATGAAGAGGTTGCAAGATCAAGAGAAGGCAAAGAACTCATGGTGAATTGAAGGAAAAGGAAAGCTTTATTAATCTTCAAATAATGATTCAAACCTTGAGTTCAATAACCAAAACATAAACTTGCAAGCTCAATGAAGAGGTTGCAAGATCAAGAGAAGGTAAGGAACTCATGGCCACTAGCTATGTACAAGAACAAAAGAAAACAAAAGAGTATGGAACTATGTGAGACTAAGTGAGACTCTTTCCTTGCTCACTGATATGCCATTTATAGGCACAAAATAAGATTAAACAAGTAATAAAAATAAGATGATGTGGCAGCAAGGGGTGGACAGGACAAAATTAGGGAGCTTTGGCCAATGAAAAACCGGCGGCGCCGAATTTTGTGAGCAAGTCGCCGGTCCAAATCCGAGCACATGGGCTCGTGCTTGGTGTGTGATGTTGTGTGCTCTCGACAAGTCTACTGCTGCTGCTTGATTTGTCTACATGAACTTGGTTTGCACTCAGGGATTTGGAAGGAAACTTGATGCTTTATATCACATCAATACTTTTTGCATTAACTCACACACACCTATTTGCACAAGTCATCATTTGTGTGTGCCATGGGCAGCCCCACCATGGTCCTAGTGCTGAAGAGCATGTGTACACTGTTAGTTATTTGTATGCCCTAGAGGCCATTACTATACATGAGATGTATATTGTAGTGGATGCTTAGACATATATAGGGAGGACTTTCTTGCTCGACATGATAGTATGTTATCTGGTTACTCTTTACCTTAACGTGTACACTGATTGTCTCTCTGCTACATGTTGGTAAAGCCCTTAGGATGTATACTTGACTACCTGGACTATGATGTGAATCATACTAGTGGGGACATGGTAGTCCATAAGTACATCCTTCAAGGTCCCTAGTCATGGGTGTATCGAGACGGGGCATCGATATACCAGAGTAGACTAGCGTATACCTTCTCGACCCATATAGATGGGCGATGGATGATTCCATATCCATTAGTGTTTGACATCAGAGATGATGTACGGGTTCTCAGTGGAGACTGGGTACACTGGACGGACTCGCCGAGAACTCCCAGATGGTATTATACCTTACGTCAGATGGCAGTTCTCTAGTGACACTGGTACAGGTTAGTCTGTAGACCCGAGATTATCATAGAGTCTTGTGTGATTCCCACTGTGCTTTGATTTCCACCTTACCACGTCCAAGAGGGCATGCAAAACAGTGGTTTTTGGGTACAGTCCCGAGTCACATGGAGGCAATGAGCGATAGGAGGGGTTTCGTCTCTCTCGGTATTGGGGGTTGATGTTGCATTATGCTCGATTGGCGATAACAGGGAAGTCCCTGGCCAGGGCTGGTTTAAAGATTTACTGGTAAGTGTTACCAGTAGTTTCTCGACCTGTTGTGAGCCTCATATTGGCATGACTTATCGGTTATTGGGGTCTGACGTTTACCACGCCTAGACATGATATGCGACATATCAGACGAGGAGACCGGACTGTACGGTAGTGTCACTGTCAGGCTTTTACAGGTGTTGGAGCGGTCTTGCTTGCTTATCTTCTGATCGCTCAATACCCGGGTAGCCGTTACGTCCAGCTAGTACCGCTGACGGCTTTTGGGTGCTTGATATGATCATCACATACCGCCGGCGTATTGACGAGTCTTTAGAGTCCTACATAGAAGTTTTACAGGCTCAGGCAAAACGAAATAGGAGCGCATATGTGATATGTGCGGAACCGAAAATAATGCGAGTATGTGATACCGTATTCTATTCTCGTGATGTTTGTATCGATCGGTTATATGTGATATAACCAGGTTATGGAATCAAGGGTTGATTCGATATGTCGATACATTGGATGTTAGTCGGTTACATGTGATATGACCGGATTATTATGTCAAGTGTTGATTTAATAATTTAGTGTATAATTGTATATGTGATATACTAATTTACATTAACTAACATTGGTTCACTTTAAGCTTTTGTTTTTCTCACTTGTGCACAACTTAATATAAATGTGATATATATTTATTTGTGTTCATTTTGTATCATGGTTGTTGATACAACTTTCATTGGTGTATAAGACTTATACCATACTAATTATAGTGTTAAGTTTTTATATTTAAAGTAATTCTAAAATTAGTGGATGATGAGCTCACATGCATGAAGCTTCATGAAGCTTATGTTTGCATTGACTTAGTCTACTAGTTTTGTTTTACTTGAGATATTAATTAACCTAACCATTATAATGTAGCCAAGGTTATGTCTCTACATGAGTTAATATATGATATAAACTCACCCATGGTTCACTCTCTCTCTGGATTAGTTTTTAATTTCTCATTTTTGAGCTCATCTTCCTCCTCCTTCAAATGCTTGCTAGGGTTTGATAAAGAGAGTGAAATATAGCGAGAAAAGAAATTCTAAATTATACCCATTTCCTATTTCATCATCCTCTAATAGACTAGCACTTTAGTTTAGGGTGTTTGCTTCACTAATTCTCTAGTTAGTGAAGTAGAAGATTGAGTTCGTATTCCCTCGACGTAGATCATCTTCGGCCTCGAAGACTTAAAGAAAAACCGTTGCCCTCTTCTCATGGAGCCGTCCGAGAGACCGGGAGTTCGATGATCGCAGCGAAGGGACTACTACAAGGAGCTTATGAAGTGAAGGACCGATCTACAAAGGTTGTATTTCGTATTCACTTAGTGTTAAAGAGTTTAACTTGCTAGTTTTCGCCTAATCTCTAGTTTAATGATCTTGTTTAGGGTTGTTCGGCACGGCTAAAATTTTAACCGGGCATGGTTGATGCCTTGTAGAACCTTCTGAGAGTGCCTAGTAACCCGACAGTGGTATCAGAGCCTAGCTAGAACATTAGGGGACGTGTTTAGGAAGTTAAAACTCCGATCGAACTCCGAAACATCGAAATAGACCCCTCTCTGGAAATTTTGTAAAAATGTGATTTTTTCTACATTAAAAATACTCAAAAAAAATCAGAAGGGAATTCTAAGAGTTTCAGTACAACACGACATCCCAATTCCACCAAAAAGCCGCGGAACCTCTGCAATACCTTGCTTGCGCGGCGGTTCCGGGGCAGGATAGTAGAATTAGGGTTAGTGTTTTGTGCAGTAATATCCGTAGGTACTTGTACATTCTTCTGGGTATTTTTAATCTGACTCAAGTGTTGAGTGTTCTGGGGATTATTTTGAATTCGTTGATTCGATCGGAAAGTTTAGTTTTGTTCTGTTTTCCGGATAATTTAGAAAATATTAAAATGTTCGAACGGATATCAATAACTCGCTTTTTCCCGGCACGAAAAAACTTTCAAGTGTTGAATTTTTCTTGAGTTTAGATCTTTCGGAAAAACGTGCATGTAACGCGATAGACCCTCTAGAAGAACACAAACCTTAACTCGATTATGTGACCGTCTGAACCGCCTATAAACCTTAGGGTTTGGGGCAGTACGGCGTGCCACATGTGAGGCGTTGGCTTGACCCTTCTACGGCTGGACCATTGGTACTGTGACGTATTCTGGAATTTTTGAACTCCGCTCAAGTGTTGAGCTATTTAGGAAATCTTGGGTATTTGATTATTCGATCGGAAATTTTAATACTTTCTATTTATCTGGAATGTGATACACTATGTGGAATTCATATAGTTAGGCATGAAATGCAAAGTATGTGATATTTCGGATTTACGATATCTAAAGAGATTGTGGATTCCAAATGTTGTAGTTTTACACTTTCTTTTCTGCGACCGTAAGTGTAATATGTGATATCGCCGGTTTCGTTGCAATATGTCAACGACAATTGGGATGCGCATATTTACTTACGTTGATGACATTTGATGTTATGTGTTGCTGGATATGTTATATTGGATCGTCGCGTTTTTGAATAGCTGGGGTTTTTATGTGAGATGAGGGTTTTTATTTTCATTCATGTAAAATTCATTGTATGTAATATTCTTTTATTGGGGCACTTCCGCGATGAGGATGATGTCACCATTGTATATTATTTACTTTTTTGCATTTGGTAGACCCAAGGCTGGGAGCACAAGTAACCGGGTTCTAGGGTCCAGTGGGAGACCATCTCGAGGAGTCGAGACCGGGTCTCCTAACCCTAGAATTGGCAGTGTTGCTTGCCGCTCTCGTAGGGGTCTAGAGATGTGGGTTTGGCTAATCATCGTGACCGTGGAATCCGTGTTTTGTACAGGCTCGTATTAAAACACGGACGTCCTAGTATATCCAATATTTCATATATGTTCTTCTTCAGCGATATCTGTGATGTGATCAATTGATATGTTGAGATGGATACTGTATATATTATATATATGATATATTATATAGACGTTACTTATGTTTTACACCCGCGCTAGCCCTGCCCAGCTCTGCCATTAGTTACCTAACCTAACGGTGCACGAGGGAACATCAAGGAGAATGCGGATGGCATAAGTGTACGTTGTATTTATCTGTGATGTTTAGGTGACTTAAATGATGGGACTTCATTAATGTCATTAATGAAAGTAAAGAAACCTAAAAGATGTTGTGGAATCTAATTTTGAAAAATAAGGTAGCTACAGTTCTTGCTTTGCATAGCGTTGTTCCTTATAGAACATCCTGCACCTTATTCGATAAGGAAAGGGCCGAGATCCCTTCACCGGGAGTGACCCCTTTAGCAATAACTGGCAGATGCTACAATACTCGATTTGTTTTTTGATTTCTTTTGGAGTTTTTGCTTTGCATAGTGATATATGTGATATATCATGCACCTCATTCGACGATGAAAGAGCCGAGATCCCTTCACCGGGAGTGACCTCTTTAGCGAAACTAGCAAAAGCCTAAAAAACACTCCATTTTAAAATTATTTGATTCTACAACGATATCAAGTTCATTACGCAATAGGTTTTCAGAAAAACCTGTCGTAGCCCTCCGTCATTTCAGATAAGTAGTAGTTAGTATTCGTGCTGCGTTTGTTGGCCTTTGTCAAGGCATAGTGTGCGGTAGCTGACTAGTGCTTATCTGCTTATGCATATGATGCAGATTGGGTTAGGGTAGTCGTACGACCTTGTTGGCCTTTGTCAAGGGTCGTGCATGTGGGTTTAATTCAATCAGGAAATGACGGGTTGAACTTGACTGGCCTTTGTCAAGGTCATAGGAGGTTAGGGGAAAAATTATCGGGAATTTCAAGTGTTGAAATTTGCAATGAGATTGCATACCTTCTATGAGATAGTTGGATCTCGATACCCACTACTAGTAATTGTTACTCCTGAGAGAGTTTTACATAGGACAATTAGCCGATCAAGTAGGTGTCTAGAAAGGTGTCAACGGGGTTACGCCTCTGGGAAAATGGGGTTTACTTTAATTAGGTCCGTGCGAAAGCACGGGGAACCTCCCTCAAAGTACCGACACTGGCCTGGCTGAAAGATTGGCGAAGTTGTAGGGTGTAATTAATCCCGGCAAGTCTTTCCTTTTAGGGTTTGAAGGAAGATTTGATAAAAATAGAGGGAGCCATCCTGATTAGATAAAATAATAACCAATCTGATCTTGCAAGAGCGCACGCAGAGTGTTTTCTTCTCTCTCTCTCTCCAGGCAGCGACAATGTCACGCCTTAATCAAGATAATAATACGAATGTATTGACCGAACCCGCTTGTTATACTGCGCTGGGAAACGTTTGTCCCGCTCCAACTTATAACTGTTATAAGACCGAGCAGGAAATACGGGAATACCAGGATTCCCGTGCCGCCCGAACGAAGAAAGTGCATGCTGATGCATCTTTTTCGGGTGTATTCATTACCGAGAACTGTTTCTCAGTATCCTCTACGTCCTGGGTATGAGATACCGGACAGGATCCCAGATATGTAATCTGTTACATGGGCTATAAGATAGGTAGAGAACTGAGATCGGGTGATAGAAATTTCAAGAGTTGGAAACGGTGCAAGTGTTGCAGCCAAGTCTGTTGGTATTTATCACCCTGTATTATCAGAATACATTGATTCTGAACGAATGTTATTAGATACCGAACCTTATATACAACATCATATCAGTCTCTTTATTAGTAAAGAAGGATATAATTTTGTATTGTTGGATAATGTTTTGAACATTTCCTATATCAAAAGTTGATCGGTTCAGGCACGTTATATAAAAGCATTGACGTTCTAAATCAAACTACAGATCTTAGTATACAGAACACACACAAGAGAAAGAGTTCAGAAATGAACGAATCCTTTTTGAGGTATTGTAGACAAGGTCATATAAATGCGACCCGACAAGCTGAAGTTACATATAGATGCATATTTAAATTAGTTTGAATTTATATCTTATGGAACTTGCCGGTCATGTCACAGAGATAAGATGACCACAGCTCTGTTTATTGAAAGCAGAGAAAGAGTTAGTGAACTCTTGGGATTGATACATGCTCATGTATAAAAGTCCCCTTTCTACACATGCCAAGACCAGTTCTTTGTACTTCATTACATTCTCTGATGATCTCTCAAGATTCAGACATATGTTCCTGTTGAAACACAAGTCTGGACCTTTTGAGATATTCATTGAATATAAGTTAGAAGTAGAGAACCAAAACAAGTATAAGTATTTTGTCCTTTGATAAGATCAGCAGGAGAATACTTGAACGCGGAATTCCTAGACTATTCTAAAGGAGAATGAGATTCTCTCTCGGCATTATTCCTTCGCATACACCACAGCACGTCGGTGTATCGGGGCAGAGAAATTGCACCCTATGAGATATGGTGCGCTCTATGATGGGTATTACAGAGTTGCCTGTTTCCTTTTGGGGGTTATGCACTTGTGAAGCTGCATACCTATTGAATGGCGTTCCAGCCAAATCAGGTGCCTACCACTCCATATGTGATATGGTAAGGAAAGAGCCCATCTCTAAAGTCAGTTAAGATTTGGGGCTGTCCGGCCTATGTCTAAAAGCAAAATCCGGACAAGCTCGAGGCTAAGTCAGTTCTGTGGAAGTTTGTTGGATATCCCAAGCATTCGCAAAGGAATATCTTCTACCAAACCGAGGAACAAAAGATGTTTTGTTTCTCAGCATTCCACCTTTTTAAAAGGGAATTTCTTGTGAAGAAATTAGTGGTCATAAGGTAGAACTGGAAAGAGTTCCATCTAAACAAACTGCAGCTGATGATTTCGTAGAACCAAAGGATTCAATAGTAACCAACGAACCTCAGCCTCTCCGCCGATCTAGTAGGGTTCCTCACCCACCTGAGAGATACTTCAGTTTTTCTATGACAGTGGGAGCGAGCATTGCATCATGAGATGATGACTCAACTAATTTCGAGCTGGCCATCAGGAGTGGGACTCTGTAAGAATGGCTGGATGCTTAGCAATCTGAGATGGAATCCTTATACACCAACAAAGTATGGACTTTGGTTGCTTTATCTGAAGGGTTAAATCCCCATCAGGAGTAAGTATATCTTGAGAAGATTACTTGGTGTACATGGAAAAGTTGAGACTTTCAAAGATATGCTTAAGTCTATTCAGATCCTACTTGCCACGGCTACATACCATAACTAGGATATCTGGCGGTTGGGTGTCATTACTGCTTTTCTAAATGATGATTTGGAAGAGAGCGTCTATAAGTATACAGCCAGAAGGCTTCATAGACAGTGGGAGCAGCGGAAACATATGCAAAATGTTTTATGTGATAAATCAGGCATTGCGAAGTTGGAACGTCTGTTTTGATATGGTAGTCAAAGAGTTTGACTTCATCAAAATGGTAGATGAACCTTGTATAAACAAAAAGATGGTAGAAAGTATGGTGGTGATCCTCGTAGAGTACGTGGATGACATACTCTTGATAGGGAAGGAGTTTCCTATGCTACGCTCGGTCAATCTCCGCTTATCACAAGGATTCTCCATATAGGATCAAAGTGATACCTCCTAAATCCTGAGTTTTAATCTATGTGATAAATGTAATTGGATTTTAGGATTCTCACTAGTTGTAGTGAGATGGTATCAATCGATCCTGGGGAGAATCACTGGAAAGGTTCCAGAGTGATAAGGACGACTGAAAGTCAGTCACAGGCATTGTATTTACTCTCAATAGAGGGACGGTATGTTGGAAGAGTTCCAAGACAGATACCGTGGCATACTAGACGATAAAGGCTAGATACATCGCTACCAAAGATGCTACCAAAGAGGCAGTCTGGGTGTATATTAGTTCATGAGATGAACTTCGTTCGTTCTATTGTGTGACATTGGAGTTGTGGCTTGTGCCAAGGAACGCCCGTCCCATCTGTGATCCAGACATATTCTAAGGCAGTATCACCTGATCATGGAGATGGTAGATCTCCAGGGGATCAAGGTTAGGAGAATAGACTCAGAGGGCAACACAGCGGATCCACTCACAAAGGCCTTTTCCCAGAGAGAGACTATTATGGGATGGTTGAGTATGAGATACTACTACCACTGTTATCAGATGGCCCTAGTGCAAGTGGGAGATTGTTAGTTATATGTATACCCTAGAGGCCATTACTATACATGAGATATATATTGTAGTGGATGCTTAGATATATATAGGGAGGACTTTCTTGCTCGACATGATAGTATGCTATCTGGGTACTCTTTACCTTAACGTGTACACCGATTGTCTCTCTGTTACATGTTGGTAAAGCCCTTAGGATGTATACTTGACTACCTGGACTATGATGTGGATCATACTAGTGGGGACATGGTAGTCCATAAGTACATCCTTCAAGGTCCCTAGTCGTGGGTGTATCGAGACGGGGCATCGATATACCAGAGTAGACTAGCGTATACCTTCTCGACCCATATAGATAGGCGATGGATGATCCCATATCCATTGGTATTTGACATCAGAGATGATGTTCGGGTGCTCAGTGGAGACTGGGTACACTGGACGGACTCGCCGTGAACTCCCAGATGGTATTATATCTTATATCAGATGGCAGTTCTCTGGTGACACTGGTACAGGTTAGTCTGTAGACCCGAGATCATCATAGAGTCTTGTGTGATTCCCACTGTGCTTTGATTTCAACATTACCACGTCCAAGAGGGCGTGCAAAACGGTGGTTTTTGGGTATAGTCCCGAGTCACATGGAGGAAATGAGCGATATGAGGGGTTTCGTCTCTCCCGGTATTGGGGGTTGATGTTGCGCTATGCTCCATTGGCCATAACCGGGAAGTCCCTGGCCAGGGATGGTTTAGAGATTTACTGGTAAGTGTTACCAGTAGTTTCTCGACCCGAAATGAGCCTCATATCGGCATGACTTATCGGTTATTGGGGTCTGACGTTTACCACCCCTAGACAAGATATGCGACATATCAGACGAGGAGACCGGACTGTACGGTAGTGTCGCTGTCAGGATTTTGCAGGAGTTGGAGCGGGCTTGCTTGCTGATCTTCTGATCGCTCAATACCCGGGTAGCCGTTACATCCAGCTAGTACCGCTGACGGCTTGTGGGTGCTTGATATGATCATCACCTACTGCCGGCGTATTGACGAGTCTTTAGAGTCCTACATAGAGGTTTTACTGCCTCAGGCAAAACGAAATAGGAGCGCATATGTGATATGTGCGAGACCGAGAATAATGCGAGTATGTGATACCGTATTCTCTTCTCGTGATGTTTGTATCGATCGGTTATATGTGATATAACCAGGTTATCGAATCAAGGGTTGATTCAATATGTCGATACATCGGATGTTAGTCGGTTATATGTGATATGACCGGATTATTAAGTCAAGTGTTAATTTAATAATTTAGTGATAATTGTATATGTGATATACGAATTTACATTAACTAACATTGGTTCATTTAAGAATTTGTTTTTCTCACTTGTGCACAACTTAATATATATGTGATATATATTTATTTGTGTTCATTTTGTATCATGGTTGTTGATACAACTTTCATTGGTGTATAAGACTTATACCATACTAATTATAGTGTTATGTTTTTATATTTAAAGTAATTCTAAAATTAGTGGATGATGAGCTCACATGCATGAAGCTTCATGAAGCTTAGGGTTGCATTGACTTAGTCTACTAGTTCTGTTTTACTTGAGATATTAATTAACCTAACCATTATAATGTAGCCAAGGTTATGTCTCTACATGAGTTAATATATGATATAAACTCACCCATGGTTCACTCTCTCTCTTGATTAGTTTTTCATTTCTCATTTTTGAGCTCATCTTCCTCCTCCTTCAAATGCTTGCTAGGGTTTGATAAAGAGAGTGAAATATAGCGAGAAAAGAAATTCAAAAGTGTACCCATTTCCTATTTCATCATCCTCTACTAGACTTGCACTTTAGTTTTGGGTGTTTGCTTCACTAATTCTCTAGTTAGTGAAGTAGAAGCTTGAGTTCGTATTCCCTCGACGTAGATCATGTTCGGCCTCAAACACTTCAAGCAAAACCGTTGCCCTCTTCTCATGGAGCCGTCCGAGAGTCCCGGAGTTCGATGATCGCAGCGAAGGGACTACTACAAGGAGCTTATGAAGTGAAGGACCGATCTACAAAGGTTGTATTTCGTATTCACTCAGTGTTAAAGAGTTTAACTTGCTAGTTTTCGCCTAATCTCTAGTTTAAAGATCTTGTTTAGGGTTGTTCGGCACGGCTAAAATTTTAACCGGGCATGGTTGATGCCTTGTAGAACCTTCTTAGAGTGCCTAGTAACCCGACATACACTTGCATTGTGTTGGACAAAATTGTGTCCACACATTTATTTGCAAAAGAACTCTTTGGTCATCGATCGGTTGCAGTTCCGGTTGCAGTATCGGCTCAAAAACGTTATATCCATGATTTTGAGTGTGTTTCCAAAATTGTATCACAGATTCCTGTAATCTGTATTTACTGTGCATACACTGGTTAATAGTACCAATATATACAAAAAATAGATAATGAATGAGTGGTATTAAATGCAGGTTTCTGAGATGAACAAATAACCCCAAACTTATCTTTTACTCGTCCCGAGCAAAACAAAATCCTATCCTCACTTTCGCAGGGAACGCGATTGTACTGAGCTCGTGCAAAAAGCCGTTAAACCTCTATGTGTCCCTAGTAGGAGGAGTGTTGTCTCCTGAGGGTTTTCAGCGGATACTACCCACAAAATCCCGTCAAGATAGTTTCATAAGTTAACGTTGATTCTACTCCTACAGCTTAGTATATAAGTTAGAAATTCTATCATCCTAAGTTAGAAATATCCAACCCTTATGTTTCACGCCTTATATTTATTCAACCTCGGATACAGAAAAAAATACGTTTTTACGGTTTAGAAAGATCTCGGTTTCTCTTGAGTTTTCGTTCTAAAGTGTTGTCTCCAATCAGGGATTTCTATCATCTTTACGGAAAACATAAGTCTTACACTTTATTCCTATCTTTCCTCCAAACATCGATTGTATACCCCTACGTGTGTGTAAAATTTCACCCTTACACTCATGAATTCAATTCAAGCTAGAGTAAACTTGCCATAATACCTAATACTACTTCTTTTCGTTTAATGATGGACGGTTTTGCTCACACATTTTTCATGCAACTATTAATGCTTCTTGAGGCACTAATAGCCGATTACTGAATGTGTGCGCTTAAAACGCAATTAGCAGTTTCCAGGTCTTGACTTTATTTATTTATTTATTTATTTTCTTTTATTTATCTTTTTCAAGACCGGAAATAATTTTTTTTCAATGATGCTCTTTTGGTGGTTAGCTTTAAATATCGTTTTTTCTTTCATACTAGGTTATCAGGCAAGAGTGTTTCTAGGTATCCTCTACTATCCCAAGTTTCAAGGTGCGTGTATGTGCAGTTTTGTAGGGTATATACTTTCTAAATTTGGACTCAAGAATATAAACTAATTTTCAGACTTATTCTTTAGTAAAGCTTCAATAGTTTCCCTTCATCTTGACTTAACTCAAGAACTGAACTCAAGATTACCTACTTCTATAAAAAAACTGCAAGGACATATAATTACCAAGGTTAAACATAATGAGGGTTATTTTTAGAGTTTTCAATTCCTAAGCCTAGGATTTAGTTATTTCTAACGTATCAACTCAACTTTTGGAATAAAAATCTAAGTTACCCTATTTGCTAACTTGACGATAAGCTTTTTATATTTTTGGAAATTTTTTCGATTTTTGTTGGTTTTTGAATATGTATGCAAATGAAGAATATACATATGAATGCGAAGGTAGAAATCTTACCGAGCACACCCCCAAACTTAAACTTGACAGTGCCCTCACTGTAAGGCTACATCAAGAGGGTCAAAATTGTCGGCGCTTTCATGTTTTTTTTTACAAAACAAAAAGCAAACCAAAAAAATATATACACAAAAAGATACCCCCAAACTTAAGTGAAACAGTGTTTCCGCTGTTTAAACGTTAAAGTTCAGAGTTAGGGGGGAGAGAACAATATCAATATATACAAGGCCTTACACAGGCAAAAAGTAAGGACCAACCATTCAAAAATTTTATCGGGATAAGGTCCGGGCTGGCGAAAGAATGCGGAGAGGAATGAAATGGAGAATATGTGAGACCGTATGGGGATAGAAGCGGGATACAGTCTTGGTGGAGGAGAAGAATGGCGGAGAGGAGAAAGTGTTAGTTGTATGTATGCCCTAGAGGCCAGTATTGTACAGATGATGTATATTATATTGGATGCTTGGACATATACAGAGAGGACTTTCTAGCTCGATATGATAGTATGCTATCTGGTTGCTCTTTATCTTAACATGTATACTTGTCTCTTGATACTGTCTTATAGTTACATGTTGGTAAAGCCCTTAGGATGTGTACTTGACTACCAGGACTATGATGCAGATCATACTAGTGGGGCCATGGTAGTCCATAAGTACATCCTTTAATGTTCCTAGTCGTAGGAGTATCGAGACAGGGCATCGATATACTAGAGCAGACTAGCGTATACGCTTCTTGACCCATGAGATGGGTGAAGGATGATCCCATATCTATTGGTGTTTGACATCAGAGATGGTATACGGGTGCTCAGTGGAGACCGGGTACACTGGACGGACTCGCCGAGAACTTCCAGATGGTTTATACCTCACGTCAGATGGCAGTTCTCTGGTGACACTTGTGCAGGTTAGTCTGTAGACCCGAGATCGTCATAGAGTCTTGTGTGATTCTCACTGTGCTTTGATTTCCACCTTACCACATCCAAGAGGGCGTGCAAAACGGTGGTTTTTGGGTACACTCCCGAGTCACATGGAGGAAATGAGCGATAGGAGGTATTTCGTCTCTCCCGGTATTGGGGGTTGATGTTGCGCTGTGCTCGATTGGCCATAACAAGGAAGTCCCTGGACATGGCCGATTTAGAGATTTACTGGTAAGTGTTACCAGTAGTCTCTCGACACGTTATGAGCCTCACATCGGCACAACTTATCGGTTATTGGAGTCTGACGTTTACCACCCCTAGACTTGATATGCGACATATCAGACGAGGAGACCGGACTGTACGACAAGTGTTACCGTTAGGCTTTTATAGGAGTTGGAGCGGGCTTGCTTGATGATCTTCTGATCTCTCAATACCCGTGTATCCGTTACGTCCATCTAGAACCGCTGACGGCTTGTGTGTGCTTGATGTGATCATCACCTACTGCCGGCGTATTAACGAGTCTTTAGAGTCCTACATAGTGGTTTTATTGGCTCAGGCAAAACGAAATAGGAGCGCATATGTGATATGTGCGGGACCGAGAATAATGCATGTATGTGATACCGTATTCTATTTTCACGACTTTTTGTAACGGTCGGTTATATGTGATATAGCCGGGTTATCGAATTAAGTGTTGATTCAATAAGTCGATATATTGGATGTTAGTCGGTTATATGAGATATTACCGGATTATTAAGTCAAGTGTTGATTTAAAAATTTAGTGTATAATTGTATATTTGATATACTAATTTACATTAACTAACATTTGTTCACTTAAGGATTTTTCTCACATGTGCACAACTTTAATATATATGTGATATATATTAAAATGTGTTTTCTTATTATATCATGGTTGTTGATACATCATTCATGGGTTTGTAAGACATACACCATTCTATTTATTATGGTGGGTTATAATTATTTAAGGTAATTACAAAATTAGTGGAGATTTGGAAAGAGCATGAAGCTTGTGGAAGCTTGCTTTGCTTTGACAAAGTCCACTAACTTTGTCTTTACTTTAGATTTTTGATAACCTAACCATTTGGATTAGCCATGGTTATGTCTCTACATTAGTTAGTATATGATACTCACTCACCCATGGTTAGCTCTCTCACTTGATCATTATCCTCATCTCATTATTTCTTCATCTTCTTCCTTGAGCTCAAAAGCTCTCTAGGTTTTGATTAAGTGAGAAATAAAAGTGAGATAAATAATTCTAAGGTGTACCCACTTCCTATTTCCTCATCCTATACTAGACTAGCACTTTAGTTTAGGGTGTTTGCTTCACTAATTCTGTAGTTAGTGAAGTAGAAGCTTGAGTTCGTATTCCCTCGACGTAGATCATCTTCGGCCTCGAAGACTTCAAGCAAGGACGCTCCTTCTGCCTCGTGAATCCATGCAAGAGCCCAGGAGGACCTTGATAGCAGCGGAGGGACTACAACAAGGAGCTTTTGAAGTGAAGGACCGATCTACAAAGGTTGTATTTCGTATTCACTTAATCATAAAAGATATTTACCTGCATGTGTAACCATAATTATCTAGCAAAGATCTTGTTTAGGGTTGTTCGACACGGCTAAATTTTTAATCGGGCATGGATGATGCCTTGTAGAATCTTGTTAGAGTGCCTAGTAACCCTACAGTGGTATCAGAGCCTAGCTAGAGCATTAGGCGACGTGTATACGAAGTTAAAACTCCGATCGAACCCCGAAACACCGACTTTGTACCCCACTCTGGACAATTTTTAAAAATGTGATTTTTTCTGCAATAAAAATACTTAAAAAAATCAGCAGGGAATTCTAAGAGTTACTGTGCAAAACGACACCACAATTCCACTGAAGCGCCGCGGAACGGCGGCCGTACCATGCCTACTGCGGCGGTTCCGCGGCAGTACAGTAGAATTAGGTTTAGATTTTTGGAACAGTATATCCGTTGATATTTGTTGCTGCTTCTGGGTATTTTTAATCTGACTCAAGTGTTGAGTGTTCTGGGGATTATTTTGTATTCGATGATTCGATCGGAAAATTTAATTTCGTTCTTTTTCCGGATAATTTAGAAAGTATTAAAATGTTCGAACGGATATCATTAACTCCCTTTTTCCCGACACGAAAAACTTTCAAGTGTTGAATTTTTCTTGAGTTTAAATCTTTCGGAAAAACGTGCAAGTAAGGCGATGGACCCTCTAGAAGAACACAAACCTTAACTCGATTATGTGACCGTCTGAACTGCCTCTAAACCTTAGGGTTTTGGGCAGTACGGCATGCCACATGTGAGGCGTTGGCTTGGCCCTTCTACGGCTGGACCATTGGTACTGTGACGTATTCTGGAATTTTTGAACTCCGCTCAAATGTTGAGCTATTTAGGAAATCTTGGGTATTTGATTATTCGATCGGAAATTTTAATACTTTCTATTTATCTGGAATGTGATACAATATGTGGAATTCATATAGTTAGGCATGAAATGCGAAGTATGTGATATTTCGGATTTACGATGTCTAAAGAGATTGTGGATTCCAAATGTTGTAGTTTTAAACTTTCTTTTCTGCGACCGTAAGTGTAATATGTGATATCGCCAGTTTCGTTGCTATATGTCAACGACAATTGGGATGCGCATATTTACTTACGTTGATGACATGTGATGTTATGTGTTGCTGGATATGTTATATTGGATCGTCGCGTTTTTGAATAGCTGGGGGTTTTATGTGAGATGAGGGTTTTAATTTTCATTCATGTAAAATTCATTGTATGTAAATATTATTTTATTGGGGCACTTCCGCGATGAGGATGATGTCACAATTGTATATTATTTACTTTTTCGCATTTGGTAGACCCAAGGCGGGGAGCACAAGTAACCGGGTTCTAGGGTCCAGTGGGAGACCATCTCGAGGAGTCGAGACCGGGTCTCCTAACCGTAGAATTGGCTGTGTTGCTTGCCGCTCTCGTAGGGGTCTAGAGATGTGGGTTTGGCTATTTATCGCGACCGTGGAATCCGTGTTTTGTACAGGCTCTTATTAAAATACGGACGTCCTAGTATATCCAATATTTCATATATGTTCTTCTGCTGCGATATCTGTGATGTGATCAATTGATATGTTGAGATGGATACTGTATATAGTATATATATGATATATTATATAGACGTTACTTATGTTTTACACCCGCGCTAGCCCTGCCCCGCTCTGCCGTTAGTTACCTAACCTAACGGTGCATGAGGGGACATCGAGGCGAATGCGAATGGCATAAGTGTAGGTCGGATTTATCTGTGCTGTTTAGGTGACTTAAATGATGGGACTTCATTAATGTGATTAATGAAAGAAAAGAAACCAAAAAGATGTTGTAGAATCAAATTTTCAAAAAGGGTAGCTACAGTTTTTGCTTTGCATAGCGATATATATGATATATCCTGCACCTTATTCAATAAGGAAAGAGCCGAGATCCCTTCACCGGGAGTGACCTCTTTTAGAAAACTGGCAGATGCTACAACACTCGGTTTGTTTTTTGATTGCTTTTGGAGTTTTTGCTTTGCATAGCGATATATATGATATATCCTGCACCTTATTTCATGAGGAAAGAGCCGAGATCCCTTCACCGGGATTGACCTCTTTAGCAAAACTAATGAAAGCCTCAAAATCACTCCATTTCAAAATTCACTCGATTCTACAACAATATCAAGTACATTACGCAATAGGTTTTCAGAAAAACCTGTCGTAGCCCTCCGTGATTTCAGATAAGTTGTATATAGTATTCATACCATATTTGTTGGCTTTCGTCAAGGTGTAGTGTGTGGTAGCTATATGATGCTTATCTGCTGCATATGATGCGATTGGATTAGGGTAGTCGTACAGCTTTGTTGGCTTTCGTCAAGGGTCGTGCGGGTGGGTTTAATTCAGTCAAGAAATGTACGGGTTGAACTTGACTAGCGGGCTATAGTTTGTTGGCTTTCGTCAAGGTCATAGCATGTTAGGGGCAAAATATTATCGGGAATTTCAAGTGTTGAAATTTGAAATGAGATTGCATACCTTCTATGAGATAGTTGGATCCCGATACCCACTGCGAGTAATTGTTACTCCTGGGAGAGTTTTACACAGGACAATTAGCCGATCAAGTAGGTGTCTAGAAAGGTGTCTACGGGGTTACGCCTCTGGGAAAAAGAGATTTACTTTAATTACGTCAGTGCGAAAGTACGGGGAACCTCCCTCAAAGTACTGACACTGGCCTGGCTGAAAGATTAGCGAAATTGTAGGGTGTAATTAATCCTGGCTAGTCTTTCCTTTTAGGGTTTGAAGGACGATTTGATAAAAACAGTGGGAGCCATCCTGATTAGATAAAATAATAACCAATCTGATCTTGCAAGAGCATACACTAAAGTGTTTTCTTCTCTCTCTCTCCAGGTAGCGACCATATCATGCCTTAATCTAGATAATAATATGGATGTATTGACCGAACCCGCATGTTATACTGTGCTGAGGAACGTTGGTTTCGTTCTTTCTTATAAGAGTTATAGGGCTGAACAGGATATAAGGGAATACCAGGATTCCCATGCCACCAGAATGAAGAAAGTACATGTTAATGCATTTTCTTCGGGTGTGTTCGTTACGGAGAATTGTTTCTCCATTTGCTCTACGTCCTGGGTATTAGATACCGGGTCAGGATCCCATATATGTAATCAGTTATATGGGCTGAGGAAAGGTAGAGAACTTGGAGAAGGTGGTAAAGACATAAGGGTTGAAAATGGTGCAATTGTTGTAGCTAGAACCGTCGGGGAATATCACCTTGTATTACCAACTAGTAATACATTGATTCTGAATGAATACTATTACATGCCGAACCTGATATGCAACATTATATCGGTTTCTTTATTGAGCAAAGAGGGATATAATTTTGTATTACAGGATAATGTTATGAACATTTTCCTGAACCAAAAGTTGGTTGGATCAGACACGTTGTGCAATGGCATTTATGTTCTAAATCAATCAACAGTTCTGAGCATAACAATCACACAAAAGAGGAAGAGTTCAGAAATGAACGAATCCTTCTTGTGGCATTGTAGACTTAGTCATATAAATGCGACACGGCTAGCTAAGTTGCATAAGAATGGATATTTGAAACCGTTCGAATTTTCATCTTATGACACTTGCCAGTCATGTCTCAAATGCAAGATGACCAAAACTCCGTTTACGGGACACGGAGAAAGAGTTACTGAACTCTTGGGACTGATACATAGCGATATATGCGGTCCCATGTCTACACATGCCAGGGATGGTTCTTTGTACTTCATTACATTCACTGACGATCTCTCAAGGTACGGACATGTGTTCTTAATAAAACACAAGTCTGAAGCTTTTGAGAAATTTAGAGAATATAAACAAGAAGTCGAGAACCAAACCGGGAAAAGTATTAAAATCCTTCGTTCTGATCGAGGAGGTGAATACTTGAGCAATGAATTCCTGGAATTCCTAAAAGAGAATGGGATTCTCTCTCAGCTGACTCCTCCATATACACAACAGCACAACGGTGTATCAGAACGGAGGAACCACACCCTATTAGATATGGTGCGCTTTATGATGAGCACAGCTGAGTTACTTATTTCCTTCTAGGGGTATGCGATAGAGACAGCCATACATCTATTGAATATGGCCCCCACCAAATCTGTGCCTTCCACTCCATATGAGATATGGAAAGGGAAGAGACCATGTCTTAACTATGTTAAAATATGGGGTTGTCCAGCCTATGTCAAACGACAAAATCCGGACAAGCTCGAGGCACAGTCTGTTCTATGCAAATTTGTAGGATATCCCAAGAATTCACAAGGGTATATCTTCTACCACACTGAGGAACAAAGGGTGTTTGTTTCTCGGCATGCCACCTTTTTAGAAAAGGAATTTCTTGCAAAAGAGATTAGTGGTCATGAGGTAGAACTGGAAGAGGTTCTAGCTATAAAAGCTGTAACAGAAGATCTGGTGGAACCAGAGGATCCGGTAGTACTCGATGAACCCCAGCCACTCCGCTGATCTAGTAGGGTTCCTCATCCACCTGAGAGATACTACGGTTTTCTCATAGATGGTGGGAGCGAGGATTGCATCATGGACGTGTTGGAGATAGTGCGCTCAGAGTCAATTATTGGATCACAGGTACGTGATTGCAATGATTGAGGGAGGACCTATCCCGGTAGGACAGTCTTACTCAAGATGATAGTATGCTATCTGGTTTATCTTTATCATTGTGTACTGCTTTAGGTGACCTTACGAGTCGCTATTACACGTTGATAGAGCCCCTAGGATTCTTGCTTGACTACCAGCAGTATGAGGGCGATCATATACGTGGGAGCTAGGGTCTATAAGCGCATCCTTAAAAGGTCCCTATTCGTAGGAGTTTCGAGACAAGGCATCGATACTCCAGAGTAGACTAGTGTATACAGTCGAGACCCCGAAGAGGGGCGGTGGACAGTCTCACAAGCCACTGGTGTCAGTTGGTTCACCTAAGATGTAACAGGTGCTCATTGGGTTATGAGTACACCGGACAGGACTCGCCGGGAACATGCTAGTTGGTATTATACCTGACGTCAGATAGCAGTTCCCTGGTGACATGTGTATAGGTTAGTTCATCGACCTGAGATCGTCATTTGTCTCGTGTGAGTTCCCACTGTGCTTTGATTACTACCCTACCACGCTCAAAGGAGACGTGCGAACAGGTTTTAGTTGGGTACAGTCCCGAGCCACAAGGAGGCAGTGAGCGGATCTGCAGGGGTTCGTCTCTACCGGTATTGGGGGTGAGGTCGCGCTGTGTCTAGGAGAGCCAGTACATGAAAAGTCCTTGGCCAAGGCAGGAGATTTGCTGGTAGGTATTGCATTAGTATCTCAGGGTGTTCTGGGCTACAATCTGACACGACTTGTACCGCTTTTGGGGGTCTGACTTTTACCAACGCCCTAGGCCCGCCATGCGATGCTCATAGACGAACGGACCGGACTGTATGGATATTGTCACTTACAGGCTCATAAGGGTGTCAGGATGAGTTCGCTCATCGACCTCCCTTTTGGTCAATAGCTGGTAGCCCGTCACGTATGGCTAATACCTCTGACGTGCTAGTGGTTAAATCCACCGCCATAGTATTGACGAGTCTTTTGAGTCCACCACACACAGTTACTTAGGTTTCGGGCGAAACGCTTATGGAGATATGGCAGGGTTCAATCAGATACGTGTGGTATTGCGCGGATCGTGATCAGACGGATTTTACTAGCCGACTTTGGCTTAAGCCGGATTCTAGTATTAGACCGTGTAGTTTTGTCTCTTTGCATTTGTATTCAGTGGGAATACAAATGCGGGCATGTATATGCAGTCGTGGGGTTTTCCTGTAATTTATTACGGGATCAGTTTTCTTAAGTCGCCAGTTTACATTCCGTTCCGGCCGGTTTTCCTTTGTTCCTTCGCGGCCGGACTTTCTGATGGAGGGGCTTATTTGCAGTTTTGCAAATTAGCAATTATGGAGGGTTCTTTGTGGCTTTTGGCTTTAAGATGGTTCATAATATTTCTAGCATCTTTAGATGCCCTTCTTGTTCTTATTATTGTTTTTGCATTAATGAGAAAGGGATTGATTAGGTTTTGAGAGGATTTTTGATGTGAGATTATTTTGATCATTATCTTCACTTATTGGTATTTTTTCTTTCTCTCTCTCTCCTCAATCTATCATGGGAGGGGCCGGCCACACTTGGGAGGGGATTTTATTGGAGTGGAAAATGATACATTCTTACTTGGCTTTAGCTTGCTTCAAAAATCTCCTATGCTCATCTTCATGTCATATTATTCCTCCATCACCATGGCAACTACATAAACCCCAAAGAGACATGGTTTCTACACTTGCCTACAGCAAATCTTGGACGCGTCGGCTAGCCAACTTCGCGCCCGAGTTGCCTCGGTCCAGAGGTGGGAGCCCGTAAAAGAATCCGGCTACGTGGTGCCCTTTCCGACGAGGAGGTGACGGACGGAGATTCCGCGGGAGATCGGAGTGGAGACGAAGACCGAAGGACACAGATCGCTTGGTATATCTCTTCACCCATCTTTTAGTTTGCTAGTAGCTAGGTTAATGGCCCGATCCGGGTTAAAAGTGCGCGGTGGTGCCGGTTTGGAAGTTTCGCAAAGTTTTTCGTTTCCGCGTTTCCGGCGTCGGATCGACGGCCGGGGCACCGCCGTGCACTTACATTGGTATCAAAGCCACGCCATTAACCTAGTCTAGCTTGCTCTAGTATGTTCAGAACTCGATCGAACAAAAATCCCAAAAACCGTATTTTTAGTGCATGTGTTCTCTGTCGAAATTTTTTTAGCTCCAAAAATTTTTCAGGTTGTTTCAGAAACATGTGCATGGAATTATAAGCACACTGTAAAAATTTGGTTAGGCGATGCTGCAGTTCCACCGCGGAAATGCGGCCAAACCCACGTTTGAGCCGCGGTTCCGCGGCGGGATTAAGTCAACGCGACACCAAAATTTTCCAGTGGGCTTTTGGGTTAGAAATAGGGGTTTTGGGATATTCTTTTTGGGCCCAGATTTTCTGTGAGTGCTACAGTACTGCTTGGGGCCCACTTCGATAAATTTGATCGATCGAAAAGTTTAAACATGTTAGTTCACATTATTTACATTATATCTGCGACCATGAATGTCACTCGATCGGTAAATCCAGTCTATCTGCTATAGCCCTTTTAGACGGATTTGCGAACGTGACATTCACGTTGAAGTTCTGTGTTGTGCTATGATGTTGCGGATCGGTCGTGGGGGATAGCCTGGATGCAATGGTAGTACAGTTTTGTTTTATATGTACATTTGATATTGCGCGGTGAGCTTCCGACATGTGGACTGCCGTCACTGCCTGTTTGTATTATTCTTTTGGGGCACGACCGGGTCGAGGTCGATGTACCCGTTGTATATATATTTTACTTTCTGTACTAGGATTACCCCGCGGAGGGGTGCACGGATAGCCGGGCTCTAGAGGGCAACATGCCCGCATCTTATGGCATTGAGACGGAGGGGGCTTCACTCTAGAATTGGCGGGCTATTCGTCGCACTCGTAGGGGATACAGGTTGACCCAGGAAGGGTGCCCAAGTTACCGGATTCCGTGAAGTGCTGGGTGGTCCATTCACGTTGCTGAAGGGGGCTGCCTCGCTTCAGGTTTTGGCGGGTAACTTGCCGCACCCGTAGGGGTCTAAGATTTTCATTGCACAGGCTATCCACACGACCAGGGGAACGTCGGGTTTCAGTAGCGGCTCTATGAAACCCGGGGATACCAGATATCTGTATTATTCTGTGATGCTGTACATTTCTTTGATGTTGCATTTTATCACGCCTTGAGCGAATATTATATATTGATATATATACTAGTAGATGTTGTATATGTTTTACATCCGCGCTAGTCCATTCCCCGCTCTGTCATTAGTTAAGTAACCTAACGGGTGATGACGGGACCCAGTGGCGAATGCGGATGGCATATACGTACATCATTATTTCCCTCTTTTGTGGTGTGATCAATTGATGGTACTGCGTTGATACGGATCAATGCAAGATAAACAAACCTATTCTGATGTTGTTGGAACACTTTTCAAAAAGCTGTTATTGCAAGGACATTCACTTTTGTTTTGCACAGTGATATTCAGTTGGAATATCCTGCTCCTCAGTCGACAAGGCAAGGGCCGAGATCCCTTCACCGGGAGTGACCCCTTGGACAAAAGTTTGCATCAGGGCAATAACTTCACTATAGCCGATTACTTTTGCTTTGCATCGTGGTATTCAGTTGGAATATCCTGCACCTCATTCTACGGGGAAAGAGCCGAGATCCCTTCACCGGGAGTGACCTCTTTAGCAAAGGTTTTCGCCACTATATTTTTAAAAGCTATCCGGTTCCTTCAACGATATCAAGTTCATTACGTTAAAGGTTTTCGCCAGAAACCATTCGTAGCCCTCCGTCGTTTCAGACGGGTAGCACGTAGTATTCATGCTATGTTTGTTGACCTTCGTCAAGGCATAGTGTATGGTAGCTGCTTGTTACCTTTCTACTGCATAGATAGATGCGTTGGTTTAGGACAGTCGTATAGCCTTGTTGACCTTCATCAAGGGCTTGTACGGGTGGGTTCAAATTAACCTGGACAATGACGGGTAGAACTTGACATGTGACTTATAATTTGTTGACCTTCATCAAGGTCATAAGAGCATGGGGCGAAAATCCACATCGGGAGTTTCTAAAGAAACTGAAACTTGCCAGATATGCGCATACCTTCTGGAGTGTGATAGCGTGAGCGGATTCCGTCACGTTATCATGCGATGATAGTTGGATCTCGATTCCCACTGATGAGTTGGTTTACTCCTCGGGTGATCCCGATTAATTCTTCTTTCATGTTTGGGGAAGAATTTGACGTTACAGTGGGAGGTTTCCAGATTAGATAAAGTGATAACCATTCTGATCTAGGTTAGAGTGCACGCCGAGTGTTTCTTTTCTCTCTCTCTTTGGCAGCGACCATTGACCCGACCCTAGACTATGACTCAGTGACCAAGTTGACCGAACCTTCTTAAACACTGGCTTTTGGATTGTCAAAGTTGCAAACCACATTGCCACTCCTACTTTTACCCTTTTCTCCAGGACACCCCGTATTACTACGAACGTCCACTTCCATTGAACAAAACCATTGTATGGTTATATACGAACTTGAAGGAATTCGAGGATGGTTTCTGGTTCTAGAGAAAACAAATAGGACTATTCAGTTGTCTTTTCCTTTTACCTTCTCTCAGGCTGCGAGTACTCCTTGGTTTAGGAGATAGTACACCTATTACGCAAATTGGATAGTCTTCTTCCAAACCATAGGCATGTGCCGACCGGTAGGGAATGAAGAAAACCAATTAACCTAAACGGTGTACAGAAGGTATTAAGTTAAGACAAAGAAAGGGATTAGTAAGAGGGCAAAGTAAATTGCGACTGATATTCACGACCAAACCAAATATTTCTTCGCCAATCCTAAATCACCTTTGTATTTCTCCAGGACACTCCGTATCACTACGAAGATCCACAGTTTATTGGATACTCCATCGTATGGTTATATACGAACTCGAAAGGAACTTGTTCCAGTTCGGGGATGGATTCTCGTTCAGGAGAAATAGGAATAAGGTTTATTCGGTTGTCTTTTATCTTCACCATCTCTCGCATTGCGAGTGATCCTAGGATTAGGACAGTACACCCATTATGCTTATTGGATAGTCTTCTTCCAAACTATAGGCTGGTGCCGAACGGTAGGGAAGGAAGAAAACCATTTGGCCTAAAGGGGTGTACAGAAGGTAATGACTAAAGACATATAAAGGGATTTGGAGAAGTGGCAAAGAATTATACGGTTATAGTTGTGAATCTGGATAATGGAAGAGGCATTACTAAGAATACCGGGATACCCCATCGAAACATTTCAATGTTTCAGTTTCACTGTGTACTGTTAAAAGAAAACTGATTTCCCAATTAGACACTTGCTCCAGGGTATGTATTTACCAGGTAGGATTCTCATATCTGTATGGTTTTACAGATGATGAGTTGGAGTAAGTTATTGGGAATTAGGTGATCATCCCCATTATATCGGGATTCGTTGTAATTGGTGATATTTGAGGAAGTCACCTGGGTTGTTTGCCGGACGGCAAATATTTGGTTTTGAATATCCGTTGTTGTGCACAAATTTCAAATTGATATATCTGTACGTCTATTTTTATAGAGTGGGATATACCTTTTTGAAATTATGTCTATGACATTTACCTATACCAGTGGATGGTTAGGTAAGGAGCATTAAACAGCGGTGTAATTCTTCTTAACCATAAGTACAGTTTTCAACCTACGACACACAGTGAATGAGTTATTAGACTCAGGGGACTTATACAGAGTATTGTATATTGTCCAGTGTCCATTAGGACAGAGGGGATGTTCCTCGTACTATATTCTGTTTACTTATGATTTCTCCAGTTCTTATACATGTGTTTCGTAGAAATGCAAGGTCTAAGTTTTGAGGACTTATAGGTATAAAAATAAAGTAGAGAACCAGATGTTGCAAGTATCAGTATTCTTCAAGGTGATCGAAGATGTAGATACTTGTGAATGGTATTCAGTTGATAGTAATGTTTAAGAGAACTTATTTCTCTTTCAGGTTACTCATAATTGGAACCATTCCTTAGTTGAGTAACCCTGATCGGCCTCCTTCCATTTAGTTGACATGCACTGGAGACAGCTGCATGATTTGAATCTGGTTCAATTAAATCTGTGCCTCTGTTTCTGTATTGGATATAGAACAGTTCATATCTTGACATTGTTAAGGTACGGGGAGTTGTTTGGTTTATGCTTAAAACCAGACTCTGGAAAACTCAAGGCACGTTTCTGTAATGGCTGTTTGTGGGTTGACCCTGGCTATGACGAGGGTTGACTTTCTACCATCTGGAAGATCAATAGTGATATTGTTCTTGACTCGCCACAGTTTTAATAAAAATGGATTTTTTCAGAAAACGGTAGTGGGAGTATGGTAGAACTGGAAGTGATTCCGGAACCGCAAACGATTACTGAAGATTTGATAAGAACCTAAAGATTCAATTTGGTTTGACATTCCATTAGCCACTCCGCAGATATGGTGGGTAACCTCAGGCACCCGAGAGGTACTTCGGTATGCTCAAGGACGGTGGCAGGGAGGTTCTTGTTTACCCAGACTTGCCATTGCAGTTGTTCTAGACTGTGAGACCCGGCAGGAGGATGAGTATAGCGTCGTTCTAAACTGGCTTTAGAAGTGTACGTCTATATGACTCTGCCAGAGGGTTGTCGTGGTCAGTGGGAGCAGCGAAAGCATGGTGGACAAGTGGCTTATGTCTATTTATAGACTAAAGCAGATATAGCGGAGATTGATCATCTATTTCTGATGTGACAGTCATAGGTTTGACTTCATCAGAATAGGGGATGGATCTGTTAAGAAGGTAGTAGGGTGTGATGTCCTGGTATTTGATGACATACACAGAGTAGGAAGTGATATTCCTATACTACGATCGGTTATACTTTGGTTGTCACACAGTGTTTTATCCACATAGGAATTGGATATTATATCAGACATTCCGGTTACTAGATCTATGGTTTTAGATCTAGATTTGGGTGGTTTCCTAATCTGGGTACTTTGACAGCATTCTAAGGGTATTTAGAATGGACGACTCCTGGCATGGTGGTGTACCTGCAGGTAATGGAGTCACCCTCTCTAAAGGTGTCTTACAGACTAAAGGGGAGAGGGATACGCATGATTGGCAGATCACTTGCTCAGGCAATTGAGTCAATCATGAAATGTCAAGTACCACACCAGATGTTGTTCTTGCAGTAGGTGCAATAAGTTGATATTAATCCAATCCTGGAGAAACGGTCGGAAGCAGTTTTAGAACATAAGTGAATGTTCTTGGGATATGATAACAACATTCTCTTTCGGGAGACAGTTATCATTCAAGGCTTCCAAGGTGACCTGGATGGCAGAGTGGCTGTCAGAGTTATAGTTTTTCCTCTGACGAGGGGAAGTATTTTGGACAGGTGGTCCAGGTGGATACTGAGGAAAGGCATGGCGCGAGATACTAATTAAGTTCAGTTGACGATACAGTCTAAGAAGTTTGGATTTGGAGTTCACTTATGAGGTAGGTCCCATCAGATATCCAGACACATTCTAAGACCTGTATTGCTCATTTCGGGAGATGGCTTTCTCCGCGAAATTGAGATAAAGAGAGACATAGAAAGAAACATCAGAGCGGATCCACTCACTGAGGCAAATCCTCGAACGCAATAGTTTCGCAAACGAGCTTTGTGAGACTGACTAGTAGAGGAGTTGGGTGTTCGGTATCACACGGGCTGTGAGTATGCGACATCGCAATAATTAGCCTTGAGTGCAAGTGGGAGATTGTTGGAGATAGTGCCCTCAGAGTCAATTATTGGATAACAGGCACGTGATTGCAATGATTGAGGGAGGACCTATCCCGGTAGGACAGTCTTACTCTAGATTATAGTATGCTATCTTGTTTATCTTTATCATTGCGTACTGCTTTAGGTGACCTTACGAGTCGCTATTACACGTTGATAGAGCCCCTAGGATTCTTGCTTGACTACCAGCAGTATGAGGGTGATCATATACGTGGGAGCTGGGGTCTATAAGCACATCCTTAAAAGGTCCCTAGTCGTGGGAGTTTCGAGACAGGGCATCGATACACCAGAGTAGACTAGTGTATACAGTCGAGACCCCGACGAGGGGCGGTGGCCGGTCTCACAACCCACTGGTGTCAGTTGGTTCACCTAAGATGTATACAGGTGCTCATTGGGTTATGAGTACACCGGACAGGACTCGCCGGGAACCTGCTAGTTGGTATTATACCTGACGTCAGATAGCAGTTCCCTGGTGACATGTGTACATGTTAGTTCATCGACCTGAGATCGTCATTTGTCTCGTGTGAGTTCCCACTGTGCTTTGATTACTACCCTACCTTGCTCAAAGGAGACGTGCAAACAGGTTTTAGTTGTGTACAGTCCCGAGCCACATGGAGGCAGTGAGCGGATCTGCAGGGGTTCGTCTCTCCCGGTATTGGGGGTGAGGTCGCACTGTGTCTAGGAGAGCCAGTACATGAAAAGTCCTTGACCAAGGCAGGAGATTTGCTGGTAGGTATTCCAGTAGTATCTCAGGGTGTTCTGGGCTACACTCCGACACGACTTGTACCAATTTTGATGGTCTGACTTTTACCAACCCCCTAGGCCCGCCATGCGATGCTCATAGACGAACGGACCGGACTGTACGAATATTGTCACTGAGAGGCTCGGTAGGGTGTCAGGATGAGTTCGCTCATCGACCTCCCTTTTGGTCAATAGCTGGTAGCCCGTCACGTATGGCTAATACCTCTGACGTGCTAGTGGTTAAATCCACAGCCATAGTATTGACGAGTCTTTAGAGTCCACCACACACAGTTACTCAGGTTTCGGGCGAAACGCTGTAGAGGCCGTATGGAGATATGGCAGGGTTCGATCAGATATGTGCGGTATTGCACGGATCGTGATCGGACGGATTTTACTAGCCGGCTTTGGCTTAAGCCGGATACTAGCATTAGACCTTGTAGTTTTGTCTCTTTGCATTTGTGTTCAGTGGGAATACAAATGTGGGCATGTATATGCAGTCATGGGGTTTTCCTGTAATTTATTACGGGATCAGTTTTCTGAAGTTGCCAGTTTGCATTCCGTTCCGGCCGGTTCTCCTTTGTTCCTTCGCGGCCGGACTTTCTGATGGAGGGGCTTATTTGCAGTTTTGCAAATTAGAAATTGTGGAGGGTTCTTTGTGGCTTTTGGCTTTATGATGGTTCATAATATTTCTAGCATCTTTAGATGCCCTTCTTGTTCTCATTATTTTTTCTGCATTAATGAGAAAAGGGATTGATTAGGTTTTGAGAGGATTTTTGATGTGAGATTATTTTGATCATTATCTTCACTTATTGGTATTTTTGCTTGCTCTCTCTCTCCTCAATCTATCATGGGAGGGGCCGTCCACACTTGGGAGGGGATTTTATTGGAGTGGAAAATGATACATTCTTACTTGGCTTTAGCTTGCTTCAAAAATTTCCTATGCTCATCTTAATGTCATATTATTCCTCCATCACCATGGCAACTACATAAACCCCAAAGAGACATGGTTTCTACACTTTCCTACAGAAAATCTTGGACGCGTCGGCTAGCCAACTTCGCGCCCGAGTTGCCTCGGTCCAGAGGTGGGAGCCCGTAAAAGAATCCGGCTACGTGGTGCCCTTTCCGACGAGGAGGTGACGGACGGAGATTCCGAGGGAGATCGGAGTGGAGACGAAGACCGAAGGACACGGATCGCTTGGTATATCTCTTCACCCATCTTTTAGTTTGCTAGTAGCTAGGTTAATGGCCCGATCCGGGTTAAAAGTGCTTGGTGGTACCGGTTTGCAAGATTCGCAAAGTTTTTCGTTTCCGCGTTTCCGGCGTCGGATCGACGGCCGGGGCGCTGCCGTGCACTTACATGACGATGATGACCCAACTAGTTTCGAGAAGGCCATCACGAGTGGGGACTCAGTGAAATGGCTGGATGCAATGCGGTCCGAGATGGAATCCATGTACACCAACAAAGTATGGACTTTGGAAGATGCTCCTGAAGGGGTAAAACCCATTGGGAGAAAGTGGATCTTCAAGAAAAAACATGGTGTAGATGGGAAAGTGGAGACTTTCAAAGCTAGACTTGTTGCAAAGGGCTTTCTTCAAAGACCAGGTGTGGACTATGACGAAACCTTTTCTCCAGTAGCTATGCTTAAATCCATCCGGATCATGCTTGCCATCGCTGCATATCATGACTACGAAATCTGGCAAATGGATGTTAAGACCGCCTTTCTAAACGGTGATTTAGAAGAGAGTGTGTACATGACTCAGCCAGAAGGATTCGTAGCTAGTGGGATCAGCGGGAAGGTGTGCAAGCTGCTTAAATCCATTTATGGATTAAAGCAAGCATCGCGGAGTTGGAACATCTGCTTTGACATCGTTATCAAAGAGTTTGATTTCGTCAAAAACGTAGATGAAGCTTGTATCTAAAAGAAGGTGGCAGAGTGTATGATTGTCTTCCTCGTATTGTACGTGGACGACATACTCTTGATAGGAAATGACATTCCTACGCTGCAATCGGTCAAGCTCTTCTTATCACAAAGATTCTCAATGAATGATGTAGGTGATACCTCCTGCATACTGGGAATTATGATCTATAGAGATAGATCGAAAAGGATATTGGGATTGTCCCAATCCAGGTACATTAACACCATACTAAAGAGAGTTAATATGGAAGAATCCAAGCGTGGGAACTTGCCCATGATCTCTGGACTCACTCTCTCCAAAGAGATGTCTCCCAAGACAGATTTGTAGAGAGCTCGCATGCAAGGGATACCCAATGCTTCGGCTGTAGGCTCTATCATGTACGCGATGCTATGTGCCAGACCCGATGTAGCACACTCACTAAGTGTAGTGAGTAGGTATCAAGATGATCCTGGAGAGAGTCACTGGACAGCTGTGAAGAGCATTCTCAAGTACTTACTGTCACGACCCAAAAGAGCACGTGACTGGCCCTTGAACTATATGAAGTCTATAGGACTCCAACTGATCCAAGTAAGCCAAAAGCCCAGAAATCTAAAACCATTTTAAGAGTAAATAAAGAAAACTAGTTTAAAGAAGTGAAGAAAAACATGTTTGAAGTCAAGGTTTTTAAATAACTAAGCCGAATAGGTATTTTAAAAATGTACGGTCTTTTCTAAAAATTTCGGCAGAGTTTCTTTTGTAAATACTGGCCCCGAACGGGGTACAACAAGAACATTATATATACAATGATAAAAGGCATCCCCAAGCGGGAGCTAGCTCTTCGTCAATCGACGGTCATAACCACACAAACAATATAATATACAACGCCGAAAGGAGAGGGTCAAATCCAAAGGAAACTCAATAAGCATTAAAACCGCAATACTGCTAAGCGCGACTCTAAGGTCGAAATAATACATCACTAATGTCTAAGTCTGAAACAATATACATGTTTTGGTTGATGTAATTCTAGATACAAAGGAATAATACAAGTACAATGGTGGTTCTTGATGCAAAAGAACCCACCTACCAAATACAATTCACCCGCAAAGAAGAAGTGTGCCAGAAACGCCGCTGTGGAATCTGTACGGCAAAACCTGCAAGAACCGTGGCACAACGGGGGTGAGTTGCCAACTCGTGAATAGAGAATATCTATAAGCAGAAACCGAATTCAGGACATAATCCTAGGTCAAAACAATCAGATATAAACCTCAAAGAATAAGCCTGAAGCATGATAAGGTGGCAATGTAACATCTAAACATGTAGGTAGTGCCAAATACTCATGTCAGTGCCTCAGGTAATAACATGTCATAAACATAAGGTATGTCTGCATGAAGTAAATATGATGAAGTATAAAAATAAATATCAATACACATATATTAGCGTCCTATTCCACTAATATTGGTGTAAGGGTATATATAACAGCGCCCGGATACCCTGTTATATATACAAATGAAGTATGATCAATGTAATGCTAGTCTGTATAAATGTGGATCCCGTCCACCTGTCACCTAAATGACAATATGCATCATGCACGTAAATGTAAGGATATAATCCAAATCATGGAAACATCATGAAACCTGTGCCTAGCATCGGCACGAAAATCCTTATCCATATGGGGCGCCGTCTGCGGTATCGGCCCCGGCAGCACGGGTCAACCCATGTCCATCTATCGACTCTGGTCGGTATCCTCCGGATAACCGTCAGGTCCAACCAATCACCGGTAGGTACTCGCCACCCTGCTAGGCTCATCGTCTACTCCACGAAAAACATTTCTTGCCCTGGGGAACCATACCGGGTCCACCATGTACCCGCAATCGACCTCATCCGCCTCCTCGAGTCAGGTTTCATATGTCGCTCTCAGCACCGAGAAAACACATGGTGGACACACTGAAATATCATATCAAGGTTAACCGGGTTTTTAAAACAATTACATATTCTCTTTAAATTACCCATGGTTCCCAAATCCCGAAATATCATGGAAACAACATATCTCAATTCGTATAATCTGAAAGCATGATGTATGCGACATGTAAAAGAAATGTAAGCATAACAGTATATCATGCAACATAGAAAGTGGTATGCACATACAAGATCATATCCTGATGCAATAATACTACTGTGTGGTGACATGGCAATTATCGATGATGAAATGTGTGAGCCGGCAAGCAAGTGTATGTGGAACATATTCATCATCGATAATGGTGCTGGTGTCCTAACAGCATGATTGCAATATAGAAATAAACACATGCAATGCGATGCAGAATCGAATAATCAATGCAGCAGTGAAGAATCTACACCAATATGTATATGTCATGCAGTGGTGCCATTTGAAATAGGACGAATCGCGGTTTTTACTAAAATAAGGGTTGCGGTGTTTTTAAGAATAGATACGTCTTTTGAAAATACCCGTATTATCCCTTTACTTGTCCTTAAGATGCTCCCGATTAGTTAGTTTTGAAATAGGTATGACTCGGGTCTGGTCTAACATCTACTAAGCCAAGTCCATCAGGAGGTGTATGGAAACCACCTAAATCTGAGTCGATATATATATAATAGTCGGTGATTCCGTCTCAATAGTATCGCGTACGATACAGTATATCATCTGACATCCTCGAGTCATGAGTGCGGATCTATCATCAATATAAAGCTCGTACGGTAAATCGTCGTACGGCATCCCAATAGCTGGGCACGGGTCGATATCACAATCAACTCATCAATTATTTGGTATCCTCATCATTATATCACATAATCTGGGGTACTGATCTAAGTCTAGTACAACAGATACCATCAATATGACTGCGTTTGTAAACACACGTCCAAAGGCCCGCTAGAGATCACATGTCGTATCCCAAATACGAATCATATCAATTCACCGATCTCGCGGCACAAAACCCAATATCATCGACTCACCTCCAAAGTCATTCACTATCCATCATTATCACAGTATAAGTATAGCGAATCAACATGTGTGTGCGTGTGGGTGTAAACCTATCCTAGGGTTCGCAACTAGGAAATATTCTAGTTTACTTCTAACCCTATCACATGATATCACATCTCAAATAATCCACTACACTATACTATAATAAATAATATATACATATAAGGTATACCAACTACGGACTGCGGGGGTCCTATACGCCATCCACCCGACTTCCCCCGTAGATATAATCTACTCACCTTGCGTCTTTATCTGTCGACGTCGCCACGCGTTTGCTTGTCATCCCGAAGTCTTCATGGGGTACCTACACATTAACGTATCGCAAAATGCATATCAAAACCAAATCAAAGCTAAAACGACACACGAAAGCCAGAACGATATGCTATGGGGCCTATAAGTTAGAACCTATGGGTATGCCTCCAAAACCATCAACAACCCTAGATATCGTCGTATAAACGCCAAGTAGTCGAGGTAAAACACCATAAGCAAATTCAGAATGAGAAATACGGAATACGAAAACACGAATCCAAACCAGCAACTAAGGAAATAGGCTCCAGATTTCACCCTAGGTCAAATTAGACAAATCTATACATGCCAGGGGTCTAAACTACACATGTAGGAGCTCTGGAACAAAAACGAGATATTTTGGTGCTGGTAGGGCCGCAAATTGCGGCCAATTGGGTTAAATTTGCGGCCGGGAAAGGGAAGTAGGGGCTAGGGTTCTGGGGTTAGCTTCCTTGATACCTGCACATGTCACTGTCAACTCAATTTTATCTTAGGGGTCTCGGGGTGATAGCAGATTCCCAAATACGATCACAGATTCATAGTTTTTCTCCGACATCTTCTCATAAATCCGTATTCTGTGTTCTTGTCTCTAGTTTGATCCAAAATAACCTCACACCAGGGGTTCTAAGTTCACAACAAGCCTCAATTTCACTTTGGTTTCAGATCAAACCCTAAACCCTAACTTGATGTTTCACAATTTCACCAAACGACAACATATCGACATGAAATTAGAATTGATGCACAAGAAATGAAATACTACTCTAATAGGTCCAGAATTTACCTCCTTTGGCAACTCAAGAAAATTCTTGAGTTGCTCAAGGTCCTCCAAATCCAATCTTGCTAGGTTCAATGTGTAGCTAGTGAGCTCGGGAACACTTTTTGTGAAGTGGGAATGGGGTTTTGGTGAGGGAAATGAGAGGGATCTATGGAGTGAAGTGGAGGGAGATGAGGGAGGAGCAGCAGCAGCAGCAGCTCAAGGAGAGGGGAGAGAGAAATGGATGTGGGGAAATGATGGGAGTATGGTTCAAAAAGTGGGGGTTGACTTGGTCTCTCTCTCTCTCTCTCATCATGAGACCTTTATCTTTTCTTTTCTTTTCCCACCATGGTGAACCCTAAGCAACCATGTACCCAAAACATGTAACAAGTGTAACAAGTGTAGAAAATGATATGTGCACATTTTTGCACAAAAATGCCAAAAATCCGATTAGCGATTTTTAATCGCGATTAGCACTAAATTAGCATATAACTAATCATAAAAACTTAAAAATTGCATAATTCCATAAAATACCCTATTTTAGAATTTTCCATAATTTTTCCCCATTTATTGGTATTTAATTATACCAGAATATTAAAATATTCATTAAAATAATATTAAATTATAAAAATTCCCAAAAATAATATTTTTTTATTTTGAAACGTTAAAATCTACGCCCCTTAAAGAAATTCGGTCCCCGAATTTAAATTTAAACACCCAAATACTAAAATATTTCAATATAAATTCCAAGTCATCGGGGATCCGAAATCATCAATACATAAAACATCATAGCGCAATGCATGCGCATGAGTACTGAGCAGATAACTCAAAAGCAAAACTCCGTCAATCATCCCGCAATCATCAGAGTCAAGGTAAAGACACAAATGTCAAATCCAATACAAAACCAATATGATATAGATCAGAACTATACATGTAGACATACAATCTATACATGTGAATAGCTGATGTAAATGCATGCCAAATCTCTTTTAAGTCGCTGTGCGATGCGCGTAACACTGCACAGTGGCGGACGTTTTTCATAAGAAAATAACCATATATGTATATATCTTTTGTTTACTATGTACGTTCCGCCGTTTTGAAAACAATTTAGAAGGGTTTCCCTGTTTTTATAACGTTTCGTGTCATATCGGACACGTAGGTATATATGCTGAGACTATAGCTCGCTTTTTGGAATTCCCTTCGATAACTATCAATACATGCAAAATACATCCAGGTACTGTCCTCTGACTAGTCCTGCCCAGTACAAAACAATTATCAAATATCATAAAAATGTACTGCTCCAAGAGGAATCAATCCCAAAAATGCACATAACACCACCATGTGCGTCTAGTGCGCATGGAAATCAAAACCATATATGTGCCATACAGGTGCACAAAACAACATCTAGGTGCTACGGGTGTGCACGAAGTATCTGTCATTGGCAACGTGTGTGCCTGACAGCCAAATCAGGTGCATTTGATTTGCATGAAGAATTCCGATTTAGTGCATCTGGCGTGCACCAAAATCATATATCAAAACACTAAAGGTGCATGAAAACTATGCTGGAAACGTAAATCACATCACTGGCATAAAATAGGCATGAAATCACAATCAATATCTCAAATGTAATAACTATGCGCAAAATATAAATACCCAGTGGGTGCATGAAACAAATATCATGAAACACAGTCATCAAAACAAAATCATGCAAACAGAACGCCCAAAATACCGAAATCCAAAATGACGGATACGTAATAATCGAATCACAAAATCACAAAACATAAATACCGTCGTCGGTAGTCCCTCCGTCAAAGTCAAGAAGGTGTCGGTGCATCCAATACTAGCAGCGTAAGATATCTACTTGCCTCTTGCTCATAGTCTGGCGTCCTCTGTCTCTGGGTCCTTATCTTCTCTGTGGATTTCCAATCTCACAATCAATCGACTCATCGGCCCTGTCAGGTGTACTAACGGGGACGATTCCGTTCTGGCACTTCTCTTGTCATCCCTCGGTCAATCCTCACGACTACTCGTAACGCAGCATATCACTGGCGTCGGCCTCTGATTCCTTGAATGCACATCACCCATCTGATCCTGGGTGCAAACATCATTGCAACAGTGTCCTGGAAGGAATCCCACTCAGGGTCTCTTCCGATCTTGCCTATGTCGGTCTGTACAGAGGTTGGTACTCTTGCATAATCTTTTCTCGCTCAATGGACATCCTGTTAGTTATATGTATGCCCTAGAGGCCATTACTGTATATAGGATGTATATTGTAGTGGATTCTGGGACATATATAGGGAGGACTTTCTTGCTCGACATGATAGTATGCTATCTGGTTACTCTTTACCTTAACGTGTACATTGATTGTCTCTCTGTTACATGTTGGTAAAGCCCTTAGGATGTGTACTTGACTACCTGGACTATGATGCGGATCATACTAGTGGGGACATGGTAGTCTATAAGTACATCCTTGAAAGTCCCTAGTCGTGGGTGTATCAAGACGGGGCATCGATATACCAGAGTAGACTAGCGTATACCTTCTCGACCCATACAGATGGGCGATGGATGATCCCATATCCATCGGTGTTTGACATCAGAGATGATATACGGGTGCTCAGTAGAGACTGGGTACACTGGACGGACTCGCCGAGAAGTCCGAGATGGTATTATACCTCACGTCAGATGGCAGTTCTCAGGTGACACTGGTACAGAGTAGTCTGTTGACCCGAGATCGTCATAGAGTCTTGTGTGGTTCCCACTGTGCTTTGATTTCCATCTTACCACGTCCAAGAGGGCGTGCAAAACGGTGGTTTTTGGGTACAGTCCCGAGTCACATGGAGGCAATGAGCGATAGGAGGGGATTCGTCTCTCTCGGTATAGGGGGTTGATGTTGCACTGTGCTCGATTGGCTATAACAGGAAGTCCCTGGCCAGGGCTGATCAGAGAATTGCTGGTAAGTGTTACCAGTAGTTTCTCAACCCGTTATGAGCCTCATATCGACACGACTTATCGAGCTATTGGGGTCTGACGTTTACCACCCCTAGGCAAGATATGCGACATATCAGACGATCAGACCGGACTGTGCGGTAGTGTTACTGGTTGGATTCACTGGAGTTTGAGCGGGCTTGCTCGTCGATCTTCTGATCGCTCAATACCCGGGTGGCCGTTACATTTAGCAGACCGTTTGCGGCTTGTGGGTGTTTGATATGATCATCATCTGCTGCCGGCGTATTGACGAGTCTTTAGAGTCCTACACAGAGGTTTCCTGGCTCAAGCGAAACGAAATAGGAGCGCATATGAGATATGTACAGGACCGAGAATAATGCGTGTATGTGATACCGTATTTCATTCTCGCGATCAATGTGTCGAATGGTTGTATGCGATATAACCTAGTTATCGATTCAAGCGTTGACTCGATAAGCCGATACATTGTATACTAGTCGGTTGTGTGCGACATGACCGGATCATTGAATCAAGTGTTGATTTAATGATTTAATGCATAATTATATATTTGATATATTACTTTGCATTAACTAGTAATGGTTCACTTTCAATGGATTTTTCTCACTTGGATTGTGCACATTGTATATGTGATATACATTTGTACATTTGATTGTATCATGTTTGATGATACATGATAGTTTGGTGTATGGATTAAACCATGGTTGGTCAATGGTTAGGGTTTATTTTGCTTCATTTATTCATTTATTTATCCATTTTGTTTATTTTAGCAAAAGAAAATAATGAAGAGATAATGGTGGCTTTCTTTGTTTGTTTATGAACCTTCATGAAGGTTTGACCAAAGTGACCATTTTGTCTTCATGTCCTAACCCAACCATTCACTAACCCTTGTTAATTCTCTACACCTAACTATGGTTTGATTATGATAAGAATGATTATTCTTTTCTATTCTTTAATTAATATCATAACTTATCATCTTCTTCCTCTTCTTCTTCTTCATGAAGAAACCTTACTTCATCAATGGTGGATTGATGAAACAAGTGAGAAATCCAATTCTAAAGTCTACCCACTTCCTATTTCTTCATCCTCTACCTCTTGCCAAGTAGTAGAGTGTGTTTCCTTCACAAGTTTTCATGACTTGGTGAAGGTGGAGCTTGATTTAGCGATGCCTCGACGTAGATCATCTTCGGCATGGACATCGATGACCTAGCTCGCCATTTCTCCGACGAAGCCGACGCTAGAGCCCGGGAATTCATTTGGACAGCAAAGGGACTTCGTTGCGGAGCTATGAAGGTGGAGCAACGGATCTACAAAGGTTGTATTTCCGTTTACTTGTAGTTAAGTGTTAACTAGTTTCATTCTTTCGCCTAGAAATCTAGCCAACGATCCGTATTAGGGTTTCTCGGCACCCCGTATTTTTGAAATTGGCATGGTTGATGCCTTGTGAGACCTCACTAGAGTGCCTAGGAACCCTACAGTGGTATCAGAGCCTAGCTAGAGACTTAGGCGAAGTCTTGACGGAATTTGAACTCCGATCGAATCAAAACCAAAACCCCAAAATAGCTCTCTGGACTTTTTCTAAAATCGTGGATTTTTCCAAATTAAAAATATGCAGAAAACTCAGAAGGGAATTATAAGAATTACGGCGCAAAAATTATTGCATGAACAGTGTAATCGGCGGTGGAACCGCGGCATTAACCTACCTTATGCGGCGGTTCCGCGGCCTAAGTGTGACGTCAGCAGTAACTGTTTGCACAGTAATTCATTGTTTCAGGTGCTGAGTTCTCTGGGTATTTTTAAAATTTATTCAAGATTTGAATTTCCTGGAGTTCTTTTGGGGATTCGGTGTTTTGATCGGAGCATCAGATTTTGTCAAAGTGGCTTTCCGGATAAATTTTTAGAATATGTTAAAAAGTTCGACCGGATATAAATACCCAATTTTTCCCATGCCGGGAAATTTCCAAGTGTTGGATTTTTCCGTGGTTTAAAGACGTTCTAAGTAGTGCAAGTAACGCGATGGACCCTCTAGAAGACAACAAACCTTAACTCGATTATGTGACCGTCTTGAACTGCCCTTTGAACCTTCGGGTTTGGGGCAGTACGGCGTGCCACATGTGAGGCGTTGGCTTGACCCTTCTACGGCTGGACCGTTGGTACTGAGGCACGAACTGAATGTTTTTAGACTTGTTTCATGTGTTGATCTGTATCGGGAAAACTTGGGTGTTCGATTGTTCGATCGGAATGTTTGACATTTTTTATTTATCCGGAATGGGATACAATAATTGGAATTCACAAGAAGTTATGAGATAACTGAATGAATGTTATAAACATAGCAGTTTAGTCTCACTTGATCGGTTGCCACGGAATTTTGATGTGATCAAAAGTCCGTCGCAATCACGTAGCGTACGCGGATACTCGCCGGGTAAACTTAATAGACAGCCTCACTCTATAGCCCCGACCAAGTGACTGTAGGAGAACCCCGTCGCCGAAAGCATCCGTCCGGGTGCTCGCGGCAGCGGTGTTCCGCCTTGGTGCACTTCGTCGACGGTATCGGGGGTGCGGCCGTCTACTGAAGTTTGCGACGAGCATTCGATCAGGATGTCGGGAATCCTGTTGAATTGCCCGACTTGATATTGAAAAGTGTTTTCGATTTTGAGACTAAAATGCGGGGTTTATAATTGTTAGGCCTGCGATGTCTAAAGAATTTATTTGGTCAGGCATGCGATGTCTGAGGAGGTTGCGGATTCCAACTGTTGTAGTTTTACACTTTCTTTTCTGTGACCGTAAGTGTAATATGTGATATCACCGGTTTCGTTGCTATATGTCAACGACAATTGGGATGCGCATATTTACTTACGTTGATGACATGTAATGTTATGTGTTGCTGGATATGTTATATTGGATCGTCGTGTTTGAATAGCCGGGGGTTTTTATGTGAGATGTGTGTTTTTCATTTTCATTCATGTAAAAACTTGTATGTAATATTCTTTTATTGGGGCGCTTCCAGGTTGCGGAAGTTGTCACCTTTTGTATATTATTTACTTTTCCGCACTAGGATAGACCCAAGGAGGGGAGCACAAGTAACCGGGTTCTGGAGTCCAGTAGGAGACCAACTCGAGGAGTCGAGTCCGGGTCTCCTAACTCTAGAATTGGTAGGGTTGCTTGCCGCTCTCGTAGGGGTCTTGGGGTGTGGGTTTGGCTATTCATCACGACCGTGGAATCCGTGTTTTATACTGGCTCGTATTGAAAACACGGACGTCCTAGTATATCCAATATTTCATATGATTCTTCTGCTGCGATATCTGTGATGTGATCATGTGATGTTCTGTGATGGATACTATATATAGTATATATGATATATTATATAGACGTTACTTATGTTTTACACCCGCGCTAGCCCTGCCCCGCTCTGCCGTTAGGCACCTAACCTAACGGTGCACGAGGGGACATCGAGGCGAATGCAGATGGCATAAGTGTACGTCGTATTTATCTGTGATGTTTAGGTACTTTAAATGATGGGACTTCATTAATATGATTAATGAAATAAAAGAAACCTAAGATGTTGTAGAATCGAATTTCAAAATAAAACAGGTAGCTACAGTTCTTGCTTTGCACAGCGGTATATATGATATATCCTGCACCTTATTCGATAAGGAAAGGACCGAGATCCCTTCACCGGAAGTGACTCCTTTAGCAATAACTGGCAGATGCTACACCCTCGGTTTGTCTTTTGATTGCTTTTAAGAGTTTTTGCTTTGCACAGTGATATATATGATATATCCCGCACCTCATTCGACGAGGAAAGGACCGACGATCCCTTCACCGGGAGTGACTCCTTTAGCAATACTAGAAAAGCCTCAAAGACACTCCATTTCAAAAATCATTCGATCCTACAACGATTTCAAGTTCATTACGCAATAGGTTTTCAGAAAAACCTGTTGTAGCCCTCCGTCATTTCAGATAAGTACTAGTTAGTATTCGTGCTGCGGTTGTTTGGCATGCGTCAAGGCGTAGTGTACGGTAGCTAACTAGTGCTTATCTGCTAGCATACGATGTGATTGGATTAGGGTATTCGCACGACGTTGTTTGGCATGCGTCAAGGGTCGTGCGGGTGGGTCTAATTCAATCAGGAAATGACGGGTTGAACTTTACTTGCGGTCTATGGTTTGTTGACTCAGTCAAGGTCATAGATCGCCTGGGGCAAAATATTATCGGGAATTTCAAGTGCTGAAATTTGCAATGAGATTGCATACCTTCTATGAGATAGTTGGATCCCGATACCCGCTGCGAGTAATTGTTACTCCTGGGAGAGTTTTACATATTGCAATTAGCCGATCAAGTAGGTGTCTAGAAAGGTGTCAACGGGGTTACGCCTCTGGGAAAACGAGGTTTACATTAATTAGGTTCGTGCGAAAGCACGGGGCACCTCCCTCAAAGTACCGACACTGGCCTTGCTGAAAGATTGGCGAACTTGTAATGTGTAATTAATCCCGGCTAGTCTTTCCTTTTAGGGTTTGAAGGAAGATTTGATAAAAAGCAGTGGGAGCCATCCTGATTAGATAAAATAATAACCAATCTATTCTTGCAAGAGCGCACGCTGAGTGTTTTCTTCTCTCTCTCTCCTGGTAGCGACCATATCACGCCTTAATCAAGATAATAATACGGATTATTGACCGAACCCGCTTGTTATACTGAGCTGAGGAACGTGTTAGTTATATTTATGCCCTAGAGGCCATTACTGTACATACGATGTATATTGTAGTGGATGTTAGGACATATATAAGGAGGACTTTCTTGCTCGACATGATAGTATGCTATCTGGTTGTACTTTATCTTAACATGTACTCTGATTGTCTCTATACTACAAGTTGATAAATCCCTTAGGATATGTACTCGACTACTGGGACTATGATGAGATCATACTAGTGGGGCCACGGTAGTCGACGGGTACATCCTATAACTGTTCCTAGTCGAGGGTGTATCGAGACAGGGCATCGATACACCAGAGTAGACTAGCGTATACGCATCTTGACCCATATGATGGGCGATGGATGATCCCATATCCATCGGTGTTTGACATCGAGGATGGTGTACGGGTGCTCAGTAGAGACTGGGTACACTGGACGGACTCGCCGAGAACTCCCAGATGGTATTATACCATACGTCAGATGGCAGTTCTCCGGTGACACTGGTACAGAGTAGTCTGTTGACCCGAGATCGTCATAGAGTCTTGTGTGATTCCCACTGTGCTTTGATTTCCATCATACCACGTCCAAGAGGGCGTGCAAAAAGGTGGCTTTTGGGTACAGTCCCGAATCACAAGGAGGCAATGAGCGATAGGAGGGGATTCGTCTCTCCCGGTATAGGGAGTTGATTTTATGCTATGTTCGATTAGCTATAACCGGAAATCCCTGGCCAGGGTTGCTGAGATTTACTGGTAAGTGTTATCAGTAGTTTCTCGAACTGTTATAGACCTCATATCGACACGACTTATCGAGCTACTGGGGTCTGACGTTTACCACCCCTAGGCGAGATATGCGACATATCAGACGACGAGACCGGACTGTACGGGAGTGTTACTGTTTGGATTCACAGGAGAAGTTGCAGGCTTGCTTGTTGATCTTCTGATCGCTCAATACCTGGGTAGCTGTTACGTTTAGCTGACCGCTTGCAGCTTGTGGGTGATTGATATGATCATCACCTACTGCCGGCGTATTGACGATTCTTTAGAGTCCTACACAGAGGTTTCTTGACTCAGGCAAAACGGAGTAGGAGCACATATGTGATATGTGCGGGACCGAGGATAATACGGTATGAGATACCGTATTCTATTCTCGCGATATTTGATATCAGCCGGGTCATCGGATCAAGTGTTGATTCGATGAATCGGTACGGATTAATATTAGTCGGTTATATGCGATATAGCCGGATTGTCGGATCCAGTGTTGATTCGATAATTTAATGCATAATAATATATTTGATATATTAAAATACATTAACTAATATTTGCTCACTAAAAGATTCTTTTTCTCACACGGGTAATACATTGATATATATGCGATATATCTTAAATGTATTATTTTATTTTGTTACAATAAATATTGTATATGTGATATATAATATTGTAACATATCATAATTATTAATGCAACATGATTAGAGGAGTTTAAACATGATTTGGGTTTGGATTAGGGTTAAACCTTCTAGTTGATTCTAGAAGCTTTACTTTGTCATGATAAAGATATTTGTGTTGATCTTTATCCATGACTCACACTTAACCCAACCCAAACCCTAACCCTAGTAAACTCTCTACAATGGTTAAGTGAACCATGGTTGCATAATTAATTATGATAACCTTTTTATTATTCATCAAAAACATTATTCATCTTCTTCCTTCATCATTCTTTCTTGAAAAGCTTGCTTGATTTTTCAAAGGTGATGGATAAATGTGAGAAAAATATAAATAAAGAGAGCATAAATCCTACTTCATCATCCTCATCTTCCCTTGCCATTTAGATGAGGGTGTTCACATCATTTCATGAGTGTTAGCTTGTGTTAAAGAAACTTCAAGGTAGATCATCTTAGTATCGAAGATCGGAAGCAAAGGTTGCGTCTTTCTCTTCGTGGAACCTCTCGAGAGTCCGGATCCCGATGATCGCAGCGAAGGGACCACAACACGGAGCATATGAAGTGAAGGACCGGATCTACAAAGGTTGTAATCCCTCTCACTTAGTGTTAAAGAGTTTAACTTGTTAGTTTTCGCCTAATCTCTAGTTTAAAGTTCCGTATTCGGGTTGTTCGGCACGGCTAAATTTTAAATCGGGCATGGTTGATGCCTCGTAGACCCTTGTGCGCGTGCCTAGCAACCCTTCAGTGGTATCAGAGCCAAGCTAGAGCTTTAGGCGAAGTCTAGACGGAATTTGAAGCCCGAACGAACCCGAAACCAACCCGGAAAATGCTCTCTGGACGTTTTCTGAAAACGTGGATTTTTCCAAATTAAAAATTCGTAAAAAATTCAGCAAGAAAAAATAAGAATTACGATGCAAAATTTTTTCGATGAACAGTATTTAATGCAGCGGAACCGCGGCAGAAGCCTGGCTTCTGCGGCGGTTCCGCGGCAACTTGGTGACGTCATCCTCCACTTTTGGCACAGTAATTCATGTTGTCTGATTCTGAGTTTTCTGGGAATTTTTAAAATTTATTCAAGTGTTGAATTTTCTGGAGTTGTTTTGGGGATTCGGTGTTTCGATCGGGGTATCAAATTTTGTCTATGTGGTTTTCCGGATAAGTTTTAGAAACTGTTAAAATGTTCGAACGGATATCAATAACTCACTTTTCCCCTGTCTGAAAATTTTTCAAAAGTTGGATTTTTCCTCGTGTTTAAGAATGTTCTAAGTCGTGCAAGTAACGCGATGGACCCTCTAGAAGACAACAAACCCTAACTCGATTATGTGACCGTCTTGAACTGCCCTTCGAACCTTAGGGTTTGGGGCAGTACGGCGTGCCACATGTGAGGCGTTGGCTTGACCCTTCTATGGCTGGACCATTGGTACTGTGGCATGTGATGGACGTTTTTAAACTGATTTCAAGTGTTGAGATATATTGGGCAAATCTTGGGTGTTTGATGATTCGATCGGAAAGTTTAACTTTGTCAATTTATCTGGAATGTGATACAATATTTGGAATCCACAGGTAGTTATGAGATAACTGATTTGAATATTATAAACATAGCAGTTTAGTCACAAATGATCGGTTGCCACGGAATTTTGATGTGATCAAAAGTCCGTCACAATCACGTAGCGTACACGGAAACTCGCCGGGTAAACTTAATAGACAGCCTTACTCCATAGCCCCGACCAAGTGACTGTAGGAGAACCCCGTCGCCGAAAGCATCCATTCGGGTGCTCCCGGTAGCGGTGTTCCGCCTTGGTTCACTTCGTCGACGGTATCGGGGGTGCGGCCGTCTACTAAAGTTTGCGACGAGCATTCGATCAGGACGTCGGGAATCTTGTTGAATTGCCCGACTTGATATTGAAAAGAGTTTTCGAAAATGAGACTAAAATGCGGAGTTTATAATTGTTAGGCATGCGATGTCTAAGGAATTCATTTGGTTAGGCATGTGATGTCTAAGGAGGTTACGGATTCCAACTGTTGTAGTTTTACACTTTCTTTTCTGTGACCGTAAGCGTAGTATGTGGTGTATCGCCGGCTTCGTTGCTATACATCAACGACAATCGGGATACGCATACTTGCTTACGTTGATGATATGTGATATTATGTGTTGCTGTGATATGTTATATTGGATCGTCGCGTTTTGAATAGCCGGGGGTTTTATGTGAGATGAGAGTTTTTTCTTTTTCATTCATGTAAAATTCATTTGTATGTAATATTCTTTTATTGGGGCACTTCCAGGTAGCGGAAGTTGTCACCATTGTATATTATTTACTTTTCCGCATTAGGTAGACCCAAGGCGGGGAGCACAAGTAACAGGGTTCCAGGGTCCAGTGGGAGACCATCTCGAGGAGTCATGACCGGGTCTCCTAACCCTAGAATTGGCAGTGTTGCTTGCCGCTCTCGTAGGGGTCTAGGGATGTGGGTTTGGCTATTCATCGCGACCGTGGAATCCGTGTTTTATACATGCTCGTATTGAAAACACGGACGTCCTAGTATATCCAATATTTCATATATGTTCTTCTGCTGCAATGTTCTGTGATGAGATCATATTACCGCCTGAGACGAATGTTTATATTATATATATGAGATATATGTTATATTGCAGATTTTGTTTCAAAAGAGATTCTTGCGAAGCATAATAAAATAGGACTTCATTAATGAGATTAATGAAATAAAAGAAACCTAAGATGTTGTAGAAACTTGTTTATAAAAACTGGTAGCTACAGTTCTTGCTTTGCATAGCGTTGTTCCTTGTAGAACATCCAGCACCTTATTCGATAAGGAAAGGACCGAGATCCCTTCACCGGGAGTGACTCCTTTAGCAATAACTGGCAGATGCTACAAACTCGGTTTGTCTTTTGATTGCTTCTATAGTTCTTGCTTTGCACAGCGGTATTTTTGAAATATCCTGCACCTTATTCGATGAGGAAAGGGCCGACGATCCCTTCACCGGGAGTGACCCCTTTAGCAAAACTAGAAAAGCCTAAAAAACACTCCATTTAAAATCACTCGATTCTACAACGATATCAAGTTCATTACGCAAAAGGTTTTCTTAAAAACCTGTCGTATCCCTCCGTCATTTCAGATAAGGACTGTTTAGTATTCGTACTTCGTTTGTTGGCCTTTGTCAATGCGTAGTGTGCGGTAGCTGAATAGTACTTATCTGCTTATGCATATGATGCAGATTGGATTAGGATAGTCGAGCGACCTTGTTGGCCTTTGTCAAGGGCCGTGCGGGTGGGTTTAATACAATCATGAGATGACGGGTTGAACTTGACTAGCAGCCTATGGTTTGTTGGCCTTTGTCAAGGTCATAGGACGCTAGGGGTAAAATATTATCGGAAATTTCAAGTGTTGAAATTTGCAATGAGATTGCATACCTTCTATGAGATAGTTGGATCCCGATACCCGCTGCGAGTAAGAGTTACTCCTGGGAGAGTTTTACACATTACAATTAGCCGATCAAGTAGGTGTCTAGAAAGGTGTTAACGGGGTTACGCCTCTGGGAAAACGAGGTTTACATTAATTAGATTCGTGCGAAAGCACGGGGGACCTCCCTCAATGTACCGACACTGGCCTGGCCGAAAGATTGGCGAACTTGTAGCGTGTAATTAATCCCGGCTAATCTTTCCTTTTAGGGTTTGAAGGAAGATTTGATTAAAACAGTGGGAGACATCCTGATTAGATATATTAGATAACCAATCTAATCTTGCAAGAGCATACGCTGAGTGTTTTCTTCTCTCTCTCTCCAGGTAGCGACCATATCACGCCTTAATCAAGATAATAAAACGGATATATTGACTGAACCCGCTTGTTATACTGAGCTGGGGAACGTTGGTCCCGATCCAACATATAATTGTTATAAGACAGAGCAGGAAATTGGGGAATATCAGATTTCCCGTGCCACCCAAACGAAGAAAGTGCATATTGATGCATCACCTTCGGGTGTGTTCATTACACAGAACTGTTTCTCACTATCCTTTACGTCCTGGGTATGTGATACCGGTTCAGGATCCCGTATATGTAATCTGTTACATGGGCTACAGATAGGTAAAGAACTGAGAACGGGTGATAAGTTTCATGAGACAGAAAATGGTGCAAGTGTTGCAGCCAAGTCTGTTGGTCACTGTCACCCTGTATTACCTGAATACATTGATTCTGAACAAATGCTATTAGATACCGAACCTGATATACAAAAGCATATCAGTCTCTTTATTAGTAAAGAAGTGATATAATTTTGTATTGTTGGATAATGTTTTGAACATTTCCTATATCAAGAGTTGATCGGTTCAGGCACGTTATCTAAAAGCATTGATGTTCTAAATCAAACCACATTTCTTAACGTACAGAACACACACAAGAGGAAGAGTTCAGAAATGAACGAATCCTTCTTGAGGCATTGTAGACTAGGTCATATCAATGCGACCCGACTGGCTGAAGTTACATTTAGATGCATATTTAAATTAGTTTGAATTTACATCTTGTGAAACTTGCCTGTCATGTCACAAAGATAAGATGACCACAGCTCTGTTTATTGGAAACAGAGAAAGAGTTAGTGAACTTTTGGGATTGATACATGCTGATGTATGAAAGTCCCCTGTCTACATATGCCAAGATCAGTTCTTTGTACTTCATTACATTCTCTGATAATCTCTCAAGATTCAGACATATGTTCCTGTTGAAACACAAGTCCGAACCTTTTGAGATATTCAAAGAATATAATTTAGAAGTAGAGAACCAATATACGGGTATAAGTATTATATCCTTTGATGAGATCAAGGAGGAGAATACTTGAGCTCGGAATTCCTGGACTATTCTAAAGGAGAATGAGATTCTCTCTCAGCATTACTCCTCCGTATACACCATAGTATGATGGTATATCGGGGCGGAGCAGTAGCACCCTATTTGATATGGTGTGCTCTATGATGAGTACTACTGAGTTTCCTATTTCCTTTTGGGAGTTATGCGCTTGAGAAGCTGCATACCTATTGAATAGGGTTCAAATCAAATCAGTAACCTACCACTTCATATGTGATATGGAATGGGAAGAGCCCATATCTTAAGTTTGTTAAGATTTGGGGTTGTCCGGCCTATGTCTAAAAGCAAAATCCGGACAAGCTCGAGGTAAGGTCTGTCATGTAGAACTGGAAATGTTCCAGCTATACAAACTGCAGCTGATAATTTGGTAGAACCGATTCAATAGTTTCCAACGAACCTCAGCCTCTCCGCCGATCTAGTAGGGTTCCTCACCCACCTGAGAGATACTTTGGTTTCTCTATGACAGTGGGAGCGAGGATTGCATCATGAGATGATGACCCAACTGGTTTCGAGCTGGCCATCAGGAGTGGGACTCTGTAAGAATGGCTGGATGCTTAGCGATCTGAGATGGAATCCTTATACACCAACAAAGTATGGACTTTAGTTGCTTTATCTGAAGGGTTAAATCCCCATCAGGAGCAAGTATATCTTGAGAAGATTACTTGGTGTACATGGAAAAGTTGAGACTTTCAAAGCTAGACTTGTTAAAGGTTTGCATCATAGACCAGGTATGGATTATGTTGAAACCTTTTCTAAGGATCTATGCTTAAGTCCATCCGGATCCTACTTGCCACGGCTACATTCCATGACTATGATATCTGGCGGTTGGGTGTCATGACTGCTTTTCTAAATGATGTTTTAGAAGAGTGCGTCTATAAGTACACAGCCAGAGGGCTTCGTAGACAGTGGGAGCAGCGGAAACGTGTGGAAGATGTTTTATAGGATAAAACAGGCATCGCGGAGTTGGAACATCTGTTTTGATGTAGTAGTCAAAGAGTTTGACTTCATCAAAATGGTAGATGAACCTTGTATATACAAAAAGGAAGTAGAGAGTATGGTGGTGATCCTCGTAGAGTACGTGGATGACATACTCTTGATAAGGAAGGAGTTTCCTATGCTACGATCGGTCAATCTCCGCTTATCACAAGGATTCTCCATATAGGATCAAAGCGATACCTCCTTAATCCAGGGTTTTGGATCTATGAGATAGATCTAATTGGATGTTAGGATACTCACTAGTTGTAGTGAGATGGTATCGATTGATCCTGAGGAGAATCACTGGAAGGGTTCCAGGATGATAAGGACGACTGAATGTCAGTCGCAGGCTTGTCTATACCCTCAGTGAAGGGACGGTATGTTGGAAGAGTTCCAAGCTAGATACCGTGACATACTAGACGATTAAAGGAAAGATACATCGTTACCAAGGATGCTACCAAAGAGGCAATCTGGATATATATAAGTTCATAAGATGAACTTCGTTCCTACCATTGTGTGACAATGGAGTTGTGGCTTTAGCCAAGGAACCCCCGTCCCATCAGAAATCCAGATATAATTCTTAGGCAGTATCACCTGATCATGGAGATGGTTGATCTCCAGGGAGATCGAGGTTAGGAGAGCAGACAGAGAGGACAACAGCGCGGATCCACTCACAAAGGCCTTTTCCCAGTAGAGACTTTTATGGGATGGTTGAGTATGAGATACTTCAACCACAGCTAATTGTTGGGTATGCGATACCATTACAGATGGCCCTAGTGCAAGTGGGAGATTGTTAGTTATATGTATGCCCAAGAGGCCATTACTGTACATACGATGTATATTGTAGTGGATGCTAGGACATATATAAGGAGGACTTTCTTGCTCGACATGATAGTATGCTATCTGGTTGTACTTTATCTTAACATGTACTCTGATTGTCTCTATACTACATGTTGATAAAGCCTTTAGGATATGTACTCGACTACTGGGACTATGATGAGATCATACTAGTGGGGCCACGGTAGTCGACGGGTACATCCTATAACTGTTCCTAGTCGAGGGTGTATCGAGACAGGGCATCGATACACCAGAGTAGACTAGCGTATACGCATCTTGACCCATATGATGGGCGATGGATGATCCCATATCCATCGGTGTTTGACATCGAGGATGGTGTACGGGTGCTCAGTAGAGACTGGGTACACTGGACGGACTCGCCGAGAACTCCCAGATGGTATTATACCATACGTCAGATGGCAGTTCTCCGGTGACACTGGTACAGAATAGTCTGTTGACCCGAGATCGTCAAAGAGTCTTGTGTGATTCCCACTGTGCTTTGATTTCCATCATACCACGTCCAAGAGGGCATGCAAAAAGGTGGCTTTTGGGTACAGTCCCGAATCACATGGAGGCAATGAGCGATAGGAGGGGATTCGTCTCTCCCGGTATAGGGAGTTGATGTTGTGCTGTGTTCGATTGGCTATAACCGGAAATCCCTGGCCAGGGTTGCTGAGATTTACTGGTAAGTGTTATCAGTAGTTTCTCGAACTGTTATAGACCTCATATCGACATGACTTATCGAGCTACTGGGGTCTGACGTTTACCACCCCTAGGCGAGATATGCGACATATCAGACGACGAGACCGGACTGTACGGGAGTGTTACTGTTTGGATTCACAGGAGAAGTTGCAGGCTTGCTTGTTGATCTTCTGAGCGCTCAATACCTGGGTAGCTGTTACGTTTAGCTGACCGCTTGCGGCTTGTGGGTGATTGATATGATCATCACCTACTGTCGGCGTATTGACGATTCTTTAGAGTCCTACACAGAGGATTCTTGACTCAGGCAAAACGGAGTAGGAGCACATATGTGATATGTGCGGGACCGAGGATAATACGATATGAGATACCGTATTCTATTCTCGCGATATTTGATATCAGCCGGGTCATCGGATCAAGTGTTGATTCGATGAATCGGTACGGATTAATATTAGTCGGTTATATGCGATATAGCCGGATTGTCGGATCAAGTGTTGATTCGATAATTTAATGCATAATAATATATTTGATATATTAAAATACATTAACTAATATTTGCTCACTAAAAGATTCTTTTTCTCACTCGGGTAATACATTGATATATATGCGATATATGTTAAATGTATTATTTTATTTTGTTACAATAAATATTGTATATGTGATATATAATATTGTAACATATTATAATTATTAATGCAACATGATTAAAGGAGTTTAAACATGATTAGGGTTTGGATTAGGGTTAAACCTTCTAGTTGATTCTAGAAGCTTTACTTTGTCACGATAAAGATATTTGTGTTGATCTTTATCCATGACTCATACTTAACCCAACCCAAACTCTAACCCTAGTAAACTCTCTACAATGGTTAAGTGAACCATGGCTGCATAAATAATTATGATAACCTTTTATTTTTCATCAAAAACATTATTCATCTTCTTCCTTTATCATTCTTTCTTGAAAAGCTTGCTTGATTTTTCAAAGGTGATGGATAAATGTGAGAAAAATATAAATAAAGAGAGCATAAATCTTACTTCATCATCCTCATCTTCCCTTGCCATTTAGATGAGGGTGTTCACATCATTTCATGAGTGTTAGCTTGTGTTAAAGAAACTTCAAGGTAGATCATCTTAGTATCGAAGATCGGAAGCAAAGGTTGCGTCTTTCTCTTCGTGGAACCTCTCGAGAGTCCGGATCCCGATGATCGCAGCGAAGGGACCACAACACGGAGCATATGAAGTGAAGGACCGGATCTACAAAGGTTGTAATCCCTCTCACTTAGTGTTAAAGAGTTTAACTTGTTAGTTTTCGCCTAATCTCTAGTTTAAAGTTCCGTATTCGGGTTGTTCGGCACGGCTAAATTTTAAATCGGGCATGGTTGATGCCTCGTAGACCCTTGTGCACGTGCCTAGCAACCCTACAGAACGTTGGTCCCGCTCCAACTTGTAATTGTTATAAGACAGAGCAGGAAATTGGGGAATACCAGATTTCCCGTGCCGCCCAAACGAATAGAGTGCATGCTGATGCATCATCTTCGGGTGTGTTCATTACAAAGAACTGTTTCTCAGTATCCTCTGCATCCTTGGTAAATGATACCGGATCAGGATCCCAGACATGTAAGATGTTACATAGGGCTACAAAAGGGTAGAAAAACTGAGAACGGGTGATAAGTTTCATGAGGCAGAAAACGGGGCAAGAGTTGCTGCCAAGTCTGTTGGTCACTATCACCCTGTATTATCAATACATTGATTCTGAACGAATGTTGTTAGATACCGAACCTGATATACAAAATCATATCAGTCTTTTTATTAGTAAAGAAATGATATAATTTTGTATTGTTGGATAATGTTTTGAACATTTCCTATATCAAAAGTTGATCGGTTCAGGCACGTTATCTAAAAGTATTAATGTTCTAAATCAAACTACAGTTCTTAGTATATGGAACACACACAAGAGGAAGAGTTCAGAAATGAACGGTTCCTTCTTTAGGTATTGTAGACTAGGTCATATCAATGCGACCCGACTAGCTAGAGTTACATAAAGATACATATTTAAATTAGTTTGAATTTACATCTTGTGGAACTCGCCAATCATGTCACAGAGATAAAATGACCATAGCTCTGTTTAATGGAAGCAGAGAAAGAGTTAGTAAACTCTTGGGATGAAACATGTTAATGTATGTTAGGTCCCCGGTCTACACATGCCAAGACTGGTTCTTTATACTTCGTTATATTCTCTGATAATCTCTCAAGATTCAGACATATGTTCACGTTGAAACACAAGTCAGAACCTTTTGAGATATTCACAGAATATAAGCGAGAAGTAGAGAACCAAAATACGGGTATAAGTATTATGTCCTTTGATATGATCAAGGAAGAGAATACTTGAGCACGGAAATCCTGGATTATTCTAAAGGAGAATGAGATTCCCTCTCGGCATTACTCCTCCGAATGCACCATACCACGATGGTATATCGGGGCGGAGCAATCACACCCTATATGATATGGTGTGCTCTATGATGAGTACTACTGAGTTACCTATTTTCTTTTGGGAGTTATGCACTTGAGAAGATGCATACCTATTGAATAGGGTTTCGATCAAATCAGTTTCCTACCAATTCATATGTGATATGGAAAGGTAAGAGCCCATATCTTAAGTTAGTTATGATTTGGGGTTGTCCGGCCTATGTCTAAAAAGCAAAATCTGGACAAGCTCGAGGCAAGGTCTGTCATGTAGAACTGGAAAGGTTCCAGCTATACAAATCGCAGCTGATGATTTGATAGAACCAAAGGATTCAGTATATTCCAACGAACCTCAGCCTCTCCGCCGATCTAGTAGGGTTCCTCACCCACCTGAGAGATACTTCGGTTTCTCTATGACAGTGGGAGCGAGGATTGCATCATGAGATGATGACCCAACTAGCTTCGAGCTGGCCATCGGGAGTAAGACTCTGTAAGAATGGCTGGATGCTTAGCAATCTGAGATGGAATCCTTTTACACTAACAAAGTATGGACTTTAGTTGCTATATCTGAAGGGTTAAATCCCCATCAGGAGCAAGTATATCTTGAGAAGGTTACTTGGTGTACATGGAAAAGTTGAGACTTTCAAAGCTAGACTTGTTAAAGGTTTTCGTCATCGACCAGGCGTGGATAATGATGAAACCTTTTTCCAGTGGCTATGCTTAAGTCCATCCGGATCCTACTTGCCATGGCTACATACCATGACTATGATATCTGGCGGTTGGGTGTCATGACTGCTTTTCTAAATGATGTTTTAGAAGAGTGCGTCTATAAGTACACAGCCAGAGGGCTTCGTAGACAGTAGGAGCAGCGGAAACGCGTGCAAGATGCTTTATAGAATTAAAGCAGGCATCGCGGAGTTGGAACATCTGATTTGATGGATTAGTCAAAGAGTTTGACATCATCAAAATGGTAGATGAACCTTGTATATACAAAAAGGTAGTAGGGAGTATGGTAGTGATCCTCGTAGAGTACGTGGATGACATACTCTTGATAGGGAAGGAGTTTCCTATGCTACGCTCGGTCAATCTCCGTTTATCACAAAGATTCTCCATATAGGATCAAAGTGATACCTACTAAATCCTGGATTTTGGATCTATGAGATAGATCTAATTGGATGTTAGCATACTCACTAGTAGTAGTGAGATGGTATCAATCGATCCTGGGGTGAATCACTGGAAGTGTACCAGAGTGATAAAGACGACTGAATGTCAGTCGCAGGCATTGTCTTTACCCTCAGTAAAGGGACGGTATGTTGGAAGAGTTCCAAGCTAGATACCGTGACATACTAGACGATAAAGGCTGGATACATCGCTACTTAAGATGCTACCAAAGAGGATGTTTGGGTGTATATTAGTTCATGAGATGAACTACGTTCCTACCATTGTGAGACAATGGAGTTATGGCTTATGCCAAGGAACGCCGGTCCCATCAGTGATCCAGACTTATTTTAAGGCAGTATCACCTGATCATGGAGATGGTTGATCTCCAAGGTGTCGAGGCAAGGAGAGCAGACTTAGAGGATAACGCAGTGGATCCACTCACGAAGGCCTATTCCCAGATAAAGACTTTCATGGGATGGTTGAGTATGAGATACTACGACCACTGCTACAGATGGCCCTAGTGCAGGTGGGAGATTGTTAGTTATATGTATGCCCTAGAGGCCATTACTGTATATAGGATGTATATTGTAGTGGATGCTGGGACATATATAGGGAGGACTTTCTTGCTCGACATGATAGTATGCTATCTGGTTACTCTTTACCTTAACGTGTACATTGATTGTCTCTCTGTTACATGTTGGTAAAGCCCTTAGGATGTGTACTTGACTACCTGGACAATGATGCGGATCATACTAGTCGGGACATGGTAGTCTATAAGTACATCCTTGAAAGTCCCTAGTCGTGGGTGTATCGAGACGGGGCATCGATATACCAGAGTAGACTAGCGTATACCTTCTCGACCCATACAGATGGGCGATGGATGATCCCATATCCATCGGTGTTTGACATCAGAGATGATATACGGGTGCTCAGTAGAGACTGGGTACACTGGACGGACTCGCCGAGAACTCCCAGATGGTATTATACCTTACGTCAGATGGCAGTTCTCAGGTGACACTGGTACAGAGTAGTCTGTTGATCCGAGATCGTCATAGAGTCTTGTGTGGTTCCCACTGTGCTTTGATTTCCATCTTACCACGTCAAAGAGGGCGTGCAAAATGGTGGTTTTTGGGTACAGTCCTGAGTCACATGGAGGCAATGAGCGATAGGAGGGGATTCGTCTCTCCCGGTATAGGGGGTTGATGTTCCACTGTGTTCGATTGGCTATAACAGGAAGTTCCTGGCCAGGGCTGATCAGAGAATTGTTGGTAAGTGTTACCAGTAGTTTCTCGACCCGTTATGAGCCTCATATCGACACGACTTATCGAGCTATTGGGGTCTGACGTTTACCACCCCTAGGCAAGATATGCGACATATCAGACGATCAGACCGGACTGTGCGGTAGTGTTACTGGTTGGATTCACTGGAGTTTGAGCGGGCTTGCTCGTCGATCTTCTGATCGCTCAATACCCGGGTGGCCGTTACGTTTAGCAGACCGCTTGCGGCTTGTGGGTGTTTGATATGATCATCATCTGCTGCCGGCGTATTGACGAGTCTTTAGAGTCCTACACAGAGGTTTCCTGGCTCAAGCGAAACGAAATAGGAGCGCATATGAGATATGTGCGGGACTGAGAATAATGCGTGTATGTGATACCGTATTTCATTCTCGCGATCAATGTGTCTAATGGTTGTATGCGATATAACCTAGTTATCGATTCAAGCGTTGACTCGATAAGCCGATATATTGTATACTAGTCGGTTGTGTGCGACATGACCGGATCATTGAATCAAGTGTTGATTTAATGATTTAATGCATAATTATATATTTGATATATTACTTTGCATTAACTAGTAATGGTTCACTTTAAATGGATTTTTCTCACTTGGATTGTGCACATTGTATATGTGATATACATTTGTACATTTGATTGTATCATGTTTGATGATACATGATAGTTTGGTGTATGGATTAAACCATGGTTGGTCAATGGTTAGGGTTTCTTTTGCTTCATTTATTCATTTATTTATCCATTTTGTTTATTTTAGCAAAAGAAAATAATGAAGAGATAATGGTGGCTTTCTTTGTTTGTTTATGAACCTTCATGAAGGTTTGACCAAAGTGACCATTTTGTCTTCATGTCCCAACCCAACCATTCACTAATCCTTGTTAATTCTCTACACCTAACTATGGTTTGATTATGATAAGAATGATTATTCTTTTCTATTCTTTAATTAATATCATAACTTATCATCTTCTTCCTCTTCTTCTTCTTCATGAAGAAACCTTACTTCATCAATAGTGGATTGATGAAACAAGTGAGAAATCCAATTCTAAAGTCTACCCACTTCCTATTTCTTCATCCTCTACCTCTTGCCAAGTAGTAGAGTTTGTTTCCTTCACAATTTTTCATGACTTGGTGAAGGTGGAGCTTGATTTAGCGATGCCTCGACGTAGATCATCTTCGGCATGGACATCGACGACCTAGCTCGCCATTTCTCCGACGAAGCCGACGCTAGAGCCCGGGAATTAATTTGGACAGCAAAGGGACTTCGTTGCGGAGCTATGGAGGTGGAGCAACGGATCTACAAAGGTTGTATTTCCGTTTACTTGTAGTTAAGTGTTAACTAGTTTCATTCTTTCGCCTAGAAATCTAGCCAACGATCCGTATTAGGGTTTCTCGGCACCCCTTATTTTTGAAATTGGCATGGTTGATGCCTTGTGAGACCTCACTAGAGTGCCTAGGAACCCTACACATCCGCGTCCTTAGCACAACATTTGTCGGAAACTGATCGCATCCCAACGCCTCTGTAAGCACATCAGGAATCTGGTCTCGACGGGAAGTAATGACAGCTCGTCAGCATCTCGCACGAACCTCTGGTCCCGCTTGTCTGTATCATCGTCCACATCGACGTCACGTCATTATCTGCGCACTGCAACGTTCTCGGCTATGGTCCATCCAATGTCTCTCGCATATCTCCTTTCTGCCGAATTGCCCGGAAGTCATCGTCATTTACTGAAGCTAATCCTTGTTCCGGAATGGCTGCATACTCGTCGCAACTCCTTCTGGAAGGTATATCCATATACAACATCTCTGCGTGCGTATCGCATCTCTGATGTCAGCGGAGTGGGACATCATCTCGTTAAAATCTCTTGCGAACTCTTTACTTCACTCTACTTCAATGTCGACTGCTTCGGACTCGTCTCATCATGGCTGCATGGACTGTGCTCCAACGGCTATACTCGTATCTGGAGTCTCCCAAGCAATGCATCCCATCACCTAGCATCCGAAAGAAGTCGAACCATTTGATCGATTCGTCAAAACATCATTATCCCCCAAGAGCTCAACATCTTGAGTACAGTTTAATAGTATCGAGTACATGCCACAGCGTCAGTGGTCCAGCCGTAGAAGGGCAAACCCAAGCCTCACTAATGGCGCCGAGGAACTGCCGTAAACCCTAAGGTTCAAAGGCTTTCACATGGTCATTAAGTCGAGTTAGGGTTTCATTATTCTAGAGGGTCCATAGAATCGCCTGCATGTCTTTCCGTATACTTTAAACTTGAAAAATGTGCTCCTGACATTCGATCGTCTCCGTCAACTCTCAACGTCTCCACGTGAAGTCGTCTCTAGCTGGAAGCAATCTATCTGATGACCTCGCATCGGGGTAAGCGAACGAACCACATGTCCTAGTCATTCATACTCGGGTGACTAGCGACCTTCCAACATATCTCTAAGTAGATACTCATGCTACAGTAGCTCCAATCATCTTGGTGACATCTTGTCATTTGCAGCAACAACTGGCTCATTCTTCTTTACGCAGAACAGTGCCTCGATCATCCTGAGTAAGCGATATATCAATGGCCATCACATCCTGGCTGGCCTCTAGCAGTAGCCTGCTCCTCTGGTACCAATCGGCACGTCCGAGAAATCTCGTGAAAGCGATCTGTCAAACGCTCATGGCGCGAAAACACAATAAAACGACGCCTCTCAATGCAATCGTAAGTCTCTAGAATCCGCCCTGGTCAGTCCTCATCTGCGACGAGCTCAAGCTGACGCAACTCTAGCCGTAGCTCTCTCTGCCCGTGCAATCATGGCAGCAAAATCATAACCAGTATAGATGAAGATAGATCAGGAATGAATATAATACTGTGCAAGGAAATGTACATCCTAAGGCTCCTTAAGTGGAGTGGCGTGTCGTAAGTATGCCGCGGAACATACCCACGGTACGTCACTCTACTTTAGTCACCTATTCCATCAACCAAGGGTCCTCCTACGCGACGAAAGTTCGGGTCTAATACCCCCTCGACTAAGTCTAAGTTCCGTAAGGTCAAGCCTAAGTTCCGTATATATATAGACGCCCTAGGCTCCACATAGTCAAACTTAGACTCGAACCAAGGTCAACCTAGCGCTCTGATACCAACTTTGTCACGACCCGAAAGAGCACGTGACTGGCCCTTGAACTATATGAAGTCTATAGGACTCCATCTGATCCAAGTAAGCCAAAAGCCCAGAAATCTAAAATCATTTTAAGAGAAAATAAAGAAAACTAGTTTAAAGAAGTGAATAAAAACATGTTTGAAGTTAAGGTTTTTAAATAACTAAGCCGAATAGGTATTTTAAAAATGTACGGTCTTTTCTAAAAATTTCGGCAGAGTTTCTTTTGTAAATACTGGCCCCGAACGGGGTACAACAAGAACAATATATATACAATGATAAGAGGCATCCCCAAGCGGGAGCTAGCTCTTCGTCAATCGACGGTCACAACCACACTAACAATATAATATATAATGCCGAAAGGCGAGGGTTAAATCCAAAAGAAACTCAATAAGCATTAAAACCGCAATACTGCTAAGCGCGACTCTAAAGTCGAAATAATACATCACTAATGTCTAAGTCTGAAACAATATACAATTTTTGGTTGATGGAATTCTAGATACAAAGGAATAATACAAGTACAATGGTGGTTCTTGATGCAAAAGAACCCACCTACCAAATGCAATTCACCCGCAAAGAAGTAGTGTGCCAGAAACGCCGCTATGGAACCTGTACGGCAAAACCTGCAAGAACTGTGGCACAACGGGGGTGAGTTGCCAACTCGTGAATAGGGAATATCTATAAGCAGAAACCAAATGCATGACATAATCCTAGGTCAAAACAATCAGATATAAACCTCAAAGAATAAGCCTGAAGCATGATAAGGTGGCAATGTAACATCTAAACATGTAGGTAGTGCCAAATACTCGTGTCAGTGCCTCAGGTAATAACATGTCATAAACATAAGGTTTGTCTGCATGAAGTAAATATGATGAAGTATAAAAATGAATATCAATACACATATATTAGCGTCCCATTCCACAAATATTGGTGTAAGGGTATATATAACAGTGCCCTTATACCCTGTTATATATACAAATGAAGTATGATCAATGTAATGCTAGTCTGTATAAATGCGGATCCCGTCCACCTGTCAACTAAATGACAATATGCATCATGCACGTAAATGTGAGGATATAATCAAAATCATGGAAACATCATGAAACCGGTGCCTAGCATCGGCACGAAAATCCTCATCCATATTGGGCTCCGTTTGCGGTATTGTCCCTCGGCCCCGGCAGCACGGGTCAACCCATGTCCATCTATCGACTCTGGTCGGTATCCTCCGGATAACCGCCAGGTCCAACCAATCACCGGTAGGTACTCGCCACCCTGCTATGCTCATCGTCTACTCCACGAAAAACATTTCTTGCCCCGGGGAACCATACCGGGTCCACCATGTACCCGCAATCGGCCTCATCCGCCTTCTCGAGTCAGGTTTCACATGTCGCTCTCAGCACCGAGAAAACACATGGTGGACGCACTGGAATATCATATCAAGGGTAACCGAGTTTTTAAAACAATTACATATTCTCTTTAAATTACCCACGGTTCCCAAATCCCGAAATATCTTGGAAACAACATATCTCAATGCGTATAATCAGAAAGCATGATGTATGCGACATGTAAAAGAAATGTAAGCATAACAGTATATCATGCAGCATAGAATAGTGGTATGCACATACAAGGTCATATCCTGTTGCAATAATACTACTGTGTGGTGACATGGCAATTATCGATGATGAAGTGTGTGAGCCGGAAAGCAAGTGTATGTGGAACATATTCATCATCGATAATGGTGCTGGTGTCCTAACAGCATGATTGCAATATAGAAATAAACACATGCAATGCGATGCGGAATCGAATAATCAATGCAGCAGTGATGAATCTACACCAATATGTACATGTCATTCAGTGGTTCCATTTGAAATAAGACAAATCGGGGTTTTTAGTAAAATAAGGGTTGCGGTGTTTTTAAGAATAGATACGTCTTTTGAAAATACCCGTATTATCCCTTCACTTGTCCTTAAGATACTCCTGATTCGTTAGTTTTGAAATAGGTATGACTCGGGTCTGGTCTAACATCTACTAAGCCAAGTCCATCAGGAGGTGTATGGAAACCACCTAAATCTGAGTCGATATATATATAATAGTCGGTGATCCCGCCTCAATAGTATCGCGTACAATACAGTATATCATCTGACATCCTCGAGTTATGAGTGCGGATCTATCATCAATATAAAGCTCGTACGGTAAATCGTCGTACGGCATCCTAATAGCTGGGCACGGGTCGATATCACAATCAACTCATCAATTATTTGGCATCCTCATCATTATATCACATAATCTGGGGTACTGATCTAAGTCTAGTACAACTGATACCATCAATATGACTGCGTGTGTAAACACACGTCTAAAGGCCCGCTAGAGATCACATGTCGTATCCCAAATACGAATCATATCAATTCACCGATCTCACGGCACAAAACCCAATATCATCGACTCACCTGCAAAGTCATTCACTATCCATCATTATCACAGTATAAGTATAGCGAATCAACATGTGTGTGCGTGTGGGTGTAAACCTATCCTAGGGTTCGCAACTAGGAAATATTCTAGTTTACTTCTAACCCTATCACATGATATCACATCTCAAATAATCCACTACACTATACTATCATAAATAATATATACATATAAGGTATACCAACTACGGACTGCGGGGGTGCTATACGCCATCCACCCGACTTCCCCCGTAGATATAATCTACTCACCTTGCGTCTTTATCTGTCGACGTCGCCACGCGTTTGCTTGTTATCCCGAAGTCTTCATGGGGTACCTACACATTAACGTATCGCAAAATGAGTATCAAAACCAAATCAAAGCTAAAACGACACACGAAAGCCAGAACGATACGTTATGGGGCCTATAGGTTAGAACCTATGGGTACGCCTCCAAAACCATCAACAACCCTCGATATCGTCGTATAAACGCCAAGTAGTCGAGGTAAAACACCATAAGCAAATTCAGAATTAGAAATACGGAATAAGGAAACACGAATCGAAAACAGCAACTTAGGAAATAGGCTCCAGATTTCACCCTAGGACAAATTAGACAAATCTATACATGCCAGGGGTCTAAACTACACATGTAGGAGCTCTAGAACAAAAACGAGATATTTTCGTGCTGGTAGGGCCGCAAATTGCGGCCAATTGCGTTAAATTTGCGGCCGGGAAAGGGAAGTAGGGGCTAGGGTTCTGGGGTTAGCTTCCTTGATACCTGCACATGTCACTGTCAACTCAATTTTTTTTTAGGAGTCTCGGGGTGATAGCAGATTCCCAAATACGATCACAGATTCACAGTTTTTCTCCGACATTGTCTCATAAATCCGTATTCTGTGTTCCAGTCTCTAGTTTGATCCAAAATAACCTCACACCAGGGGTTCTAAGGTCACAACAAGCCTCAATTTCACTTTGGTTTCAGATCAAACCCTAAACCCTAACTTGATGTTTCACAATTCCACCAAACGACACCATATCGACATGAAACTAGAATTGATGCACAAGAAATGAAATACTACTCTAATAGGTCCAGAATTTACCTCCTTTGGCAACTCAAGAAAATTCTTGAGTTGCTCAAGGTCCTCCAAATCCAATCTTGTTAGGTTTAATGTGTAGCTAGTGAGCTCGGGAACACTTTTTGTGAAGTGGGAATGGGGTTTTGGTGAGGGAAATGAGAGGGGTCTATGGAGTGAAGGGGAGGGAGATGAGGGAGGAGCAGGAGCAGCAGCAGCTCAAGGAGAGGGGAGAGAGAAATGGATGTGGGGAAATGATGGGAGTATGGTTCAAAAAGTGGGGGTTGACTTGGTCTCTCTCTCTCTCGTCATGAGACCTTTATCTTTTCTTTTCTTTTCCCACCATGGTGAACCCTAAGCAACCATGTACCCAAAACATGTAACAAGTGTGGAAAATGATATGTGCACATTTTTGCACTAAAATGCCAAAAATCCGATTAGCGATTTTTAATCGCGATTAGCACTAAATTAGCATATAACTAATCATACAAACTTAAAAATGGCATAATTCCATAAAATACCCTATTTTAGAATTTTCCATAATTTTTCCCCATTTATTTGTATTTAATTATACCAGAATATTAAAATATTCATTAAAATAATATTAAATTATAAAAATTCCCAAAAATAATATTTTATTATTTTGAAACATTACACTTACGAAGGACTAAAGAGATGCTCTTGGTGTATGGTAACGGAGAACTCCATGTGGAGTCCTTTACGGATTCGAGCTTCCTGAGTGATAAGGATGACTCTAAATCACACTCGGGATTTGTCTTTACCCTTTACGGAGGGGAGGTTAGCTGGAAGAGTTCCAAGCAGGAAACCGTGGCAGACCCGACGATGGAGGCTGAATACATCGCTGCCAACGATGCTGCCAAAGAGGCTGTCTGGATCAAAAAGTTCATTACTGAACTTGGAGTGGTTCCATCCATTGAGCATCCAATACCTTTGTATTGTGATAACAATGGAGCGGTGTCTTTGGCTAAGGAACCCAGGTCCCATCAGCGATCCAGGCATATTCTGAGGCGGTATCACCTGATCCGGGAGATAGTAGATCGCCGGGAGATCGAGGTCAGGAGGGTTGATACGAAGAACAACACTGCGGATCCACTCACGAAGGCCCTGTAAGTCGATGTACAACACCCCACGACTTGCGGGGAGGCGGAAATATGAAAAACGATCTTGTTGTTTGCTTAAACATCGACTAACCGCATGAATCGAAGCTAAACGTTAACTAACACCTAACATAGGAGTTCTAAACTACCATGTGAAGTGATTATACCTGTTGAACCGTGTCTTTCGTCTTTACGAACTCCACCTCCTCCTCGACCTTCTCCAAGTAGTAGACGATCCACCACGAGAGCTTTACTCCAAGCTTTGCCTCTAAACTTGAGGCAACTAGGTTTCTTTAAGTGCTAATCAAAGTACCTAGATGATATAGAGTGAGGGTTATGGATTAAGTAGTCTAACTAATCCTTGTACTCAACACATGAGAGGGGAGGATTAGGGTTTGAAGAGAGGAAGCTTGAGGAGAGAGAAGGTGAGAAGAATAATTGATATGAGAAAATGAGTTATCATAATATATATGAAGCATTAAGATTTATCAAATAAAAGAAAATCAAATGATGAATAATCATGCTTCATAAATATCTAATGGTGATTCATTGCCATGAGTCATTAAGCATTTATAATGCATTAATGACATGGATGAATCACTCATATGACTCACTAATCTCATTCAATGTATATGCCACCTTAACCTCCTTAGTCACCATCTTCTAGAAGCTTCTCGCGCAATTACGAGAACGCCCCTCCTATCCGTGAAAACACGGAAAAACTTTAGACTGGATAAATCCAATAACCGGATACTAGTAACTGGCTTAAACCAAAGCCGACTAGTAAAAACTGTCCGAAAGTCGTACGTGCGTAAACACACGTATGCGTCCGAACCCTTGGCGTAAAACCAAACGACCTCTATATCGTTTCGCCCGAAGTAGGGAAACTCTCTGTGTGGGACTCTAGAGACTCGACTACTACGCTGGCAGTGGGTTTAACCACAGACCGCAAGCAGCACTAGCTGTACGTAACGGTCCCCAGGTAGATGTCGATAAGAAGGCCGATGAGGAAACCCATCCGAATTCCTACTGAGCCTGCTGTGACAATCTCCGTACAGTCCGGTCTGTTCGTCTAAGACTATCGCATATTGGGCCTAGGGGGCGGTAAGCGTCAGTCCCCTAATAGCGGTATAAGTCGTGTCGGAGCGTAGCCCATTACACCCTGAGAAACTACTGGAACCTACCAGCAAATCTCGCTTGCCCTGGCCAGGGACTTTGCGTAATGGCTCTCTGACACAGCGCGATATCAACCCCCAATACCAGGAGAGACGAATCCTGTCTAACCGCCACTGCCTCCAAGTGTTCGGGACTGCACCCAACTTCTACCTGTTTGCACGACTCCTTTGAGCCGTGGTAGGGTAGCAATCTAAGAACAGTGGGACACACTCGAGGTGAAGTAGCAGTGTCAAGTCTGCGGACTATGCTGTACTCATGTCACCTGGGAACTGTTCACTAACGACTGGTATAAAACCAACCAACAGTTCCCTATGAGTCCTGTCCGGTGTACCCGTAACCTAATGAGCACCTGCATACTATCTCCAGTACGACATACTGACGGCTGTGGGACAAATCATCTCCCCAACTGGGATGAGAAGCGTACACACTAGTCTACTCCGGAGTATCGATGCCCTGTCTCGATAATCCTACGACTAGGGACCTGAATAAGGATGTGCTTGTAGACTACCCAGCCCCCACTAGTATGACTGCCATCAAAACGCTGGTAGTCAAGCAAGATCCTAAGAGCTCTATCAATACGTATACTCAAATATTAAGATAGAAAAACCAAGTAGCATACTACCATGTTTAGCAAGACTGTTATATACATGTGAATATCCCAAGCTTCCATTAAGTAATATACAAACTAGTATGATACAGTAATGGCCTTCTAGGGCATAAACACTAACAATCTCCCACTTGCACTAGGGCCATGTACTGGCGTATCGAAGACCGATGATCTCGAATAGCCTCTCGAACTGGATCTGAGGTAGGGCCTTAGTAAATGGATCAGCAATGTTATCCTCTGTATTTACTCTCTTCACCTCGATCTCCCGGCGATCTACGATATCCCTGATCAGGTGATACCGCCTTAAGATGTGTCTGGACTTCTGATGGGACCTGGGTTCCTTCGCTAAAGCTATAGCGCCGTTGTTGTCGCAATACAGAGGTATTGGACCAACACTGGTAGGAACCACCTGAAGTTCTGTGAGGAACTTCTTCATCCAGACAGCTTCTTTTGCGGCATCGCAAGCAGCTATATACTCCGCTTCCATCGTTGAGTCAGCAACGGTGTCCTGCTTGGAACTCTTCCAACAGACAGCCCCACCATTGAGGGTAAAGACATAACCCGATATGGACTTGGAGTCATCCTTGTCACTCTGGAACCCGGAATCAGCATAGGCCTCCATCCTGAGGTCCTTTCCGCCGTAAACCAAGAACATCTCCTTAGTCCTCCTCAGGTACTTGAGAATGTTCTTTTCTGCTATCCAGTGATTCTCCCCTGGGTTTTCCTGATACCGTCTTACAACGCTCAATGCGTATGCTACATCTGGTCTGGTACATAACATCGCATACATTATAGAGCCTACCGCAGAAGCGTAGGGTATAATCGACATGCGTTCCCTTTCCAAATCAGGCTTGGGAAACATCTCTTTGGAGAAGGTGATTCCGTGACAAGCCGGTAGGTTACCGCGCTTAGAATCTTCCATACTGAATCTTTTCAATATGGTGTCTATGTACCTGGACTGTGAAAGTCCCAACATCCTCTTTGATCTATCACGATAGATCTGGATCCCCAGAATGTAGGTGGCATCACCCAGGTCCTTCATGGAGAATTTCTGTGAAAAGAATCTTTTGACTGACTGTTGCATAGGAATATCATTTCCTATTAGGAGAATTCCATCCACGTACAAGACGAGGAATACAACAACTCTCCCTACAATCTTACTGTATATGCATGGTTCATCTGGATTTTTGATAAAGTCGAATTCTTTGACAGTATCATCAAAACAGATGTTCCAACTCCGCGATGCCTGCTTTAGTCCATAAATGGACTTAAGCAGCTTGCATACTTTACCGCTGCTCCCACTCTGAATGAATCCCTCTGGCTGATCCATATAGACGCTCTCTTCTAAATTTCCATTTAGAAAAGCCGTCTTTACGTCCATCTGCCAGATCTCATAATCGTGGAAGGCAGCAATAGCAAGAAGGACCTGAATGGATTTCAGCATAGCCACTGGAGAAAAGGTTTCGTCATAGTCCAAACCAGGTCTTTGACAGAAACCCTTTGCAACAAGTCTAGCCTTATAGGTTTCAACCTGTCCATCTACACCAATCTTCTTTCTGAAGATCCACTTGCATCCTACGGGTTTTACTCCATCTGGAGTAGTGTCCAAAGTCCATACTTTGTTAGTGTACATGGACTCCATTTCGGTCCGCATTGCATCCAGCCATTTTACCGAGTCACCGCTCTGAATGGCTTGCTGGAAGCTAGTAGGGTCGTCATTATCAATGACGCAATCTTCTCTATCCCCGTCTCTGAGAAAACCGTAGTATCTCTCGGGCGGATGAGACTTCCTACTAATTCTGCGGATAGGCGCTGGTATGTCCCTTTCTTCTGAAACTTCTTGTTCTACCAAACTTTCAGTAACAACTTGTGGTTCTGGAATTTCTTCCAGTTCTACTACGCTCCCACTCTTCTGATTTTCTAAAAATTCAGTTTCTAAGAAGTGGGCATGACGAGAAACAAAAACCTTTTGTTCCTCTGCGTAATAGAAATAATATCCCTTGGAGTTCTTTGGATATCCCACAAGCTTACACTGTACTGAGCGTGCCTCGAGCTTGTCCGGATGCTGCTATTTACAAAAGCTGGACACCCCTATGTCCTAAAATGTTTTAGACAGGGTTTCTTCCCACTCCACATCTGATATGGTGTGGTAGGCACAGTCTTGGTTGGAACCTGGTTCAAAAGATATGCAGCTGATTCTAGTGCATAACCCCAGAAAGATCGCGGTAACTCAGCCTTACTCATCATGGAACAAACCATATCCAATAGGGTTCGATTCCTCCTTTCCGATACACCATTGTGTTGTGGTGTGTATGGAGGAGTAAGCTGAGAGAGAATTCCATTCTCTTTTAAGTAACCCAGGAATTCGGCACTTAAGTATTCAACACCTCGATCAGATCTCAGTATCTTTATACTTTTTCCTGTCTGTTTTTCCACTTCATTCTTGTATTCTTGGAATTTCTCAAAGGCCTCGGATTTACGCTTCATTAAGAAGATATATCCATACCTAGAGAAATCATCCGTAAAAGTAATGAAGTAGGAATAACCACCTCGCGCATGTGTAGACATTGGACCGCACACGTCACTGTGTACGAGTCCTAAGAGCTCGCTCGCTCTTACTCCGTGTCCAGTAAACGGAGTCTTTGTCATCTTTCCCATGAGACAAGATTCACAAGTGGCATAAGATTGATATTCGAACGGATTCAAATATCCTTCTCTATGTAACTTCGTTAATCGTGTTTCATTGATGTGACCTAGTCTACAATGCCATAGGAAAGCCTGATTTATTTCTGGAGACTTTCTTTTAAGTGTGTTCTGGACATTGAAAACCTGAGCTTGATTTAATACGTATATACCGTCATCTAATGTACCGGACCCAATCAGAACTTGATTTAGGTGGATGTGAACTACATAGCTTACGAATGTAAAGTCATATCCCTCTCTTGAAAGTGAGGACACTGATATGATATTACAAGTCAAACTTGGTACATACAGACAGTTACGTAGAATCAATATCTGCCCACTTGTCAAACCTAGGCGATATTCTCCCACGGATTCAGCATCTACGCTCATCCCGTTTGCAACTCTGAGAGACAAATCACCTATCCTTATAACTTTACGGTTTCTCAAAGCATGTAACGAATTACAGATATGAGATCCTGCTCCGGTATCTAGTACCCAGGAAGTAGAGTTAATTGACAAACAGTTCTCAATTACAAACACAATTGAGGCTGAAGCCACAACATGCTTCGTATCCTGGCTACTGGCTTCCAAAGCCCTGCAATCCTTCTGCCAATGTCCATTCCCATAACAATATGAATATCCCTCCTTACCTATACTAAGTTCCGAAACTTTTTCTCTTCCCTTTCCTCCTACTTTGCTGACACCGTATATCGGCTTTTTAGAGGTCTTCTTCTTTTCACCCTTTGCTTTCGCCTTGGATGAAGAAGAAGAAGAAGGTCCTCTATTAAGCAGAGCTTGTGTGTCCCTAGTTTCTTTCAGGGTGTAAGTAGAGGGTAGGGACTGTGGAAATAAGTCAGTATATGACCTGTTTCCCAACGTGGTCTCCAGGACCTTGAGCTCATCAATATAGCTAGTCATCGTAAGGACGTCGTCCCTTACAGATGACCCGTCAGCCGACCTCGCTTGAATTAATTCGTTCGAGGTCTCATATCTTGCGATTGAGATTGCTCTCCATATAAATCTTTGTTATGGAGAAAGATGGAAACTAAGTCCATCTTCTCGTGCTGCTTCTGGTATATACCATCAACTGAAGCCAACACGAGGCAGTTGGCTTTCGCTTTATTCTTTTCCTTTGTCTGACGGATATCCATATCCGCGACGGTGGAAACTGGACCTGGGACGGTGGGATCTTGAGTAGTAATTGTAGGGTTTTCTTAACACCTCTATAAAGGTTTAGAAGCATCATGCAGGCTATAACAATAAAATTTTTGAGATGCTAAGCAAACTATACAAAGAATCGAACTAGAATATATGAAGTAACAATTAATAGTATCAAGATTAAGAGTTAAGTTATGCTAAGTGTTGAAACTACAACCTTTGTAGTTCACTTTGGAAGACTCCTAGGCTTTGGAAAGGTCCACTTGATCAACTCCTCGTCCACGACGATCCACCCGAAGCACTTTGCCCTAAGCTTGATGCTTCCTACGATCTTTGGAAATCCTTGAAGCACAACACCCTACACAAGATGGCTAGGGTTGTGTAGGATGATGAAGTGGTTGATGTTCTTATTTATTACCTTTTCTTTTCTTTTTCTAACTCTTTTTAACCATTAAAAGAGAGCTAGGGTTTGAGGAAGAAGAAGAAGTCTCACTCTTTTCTTTTTCTAAGATAATGATAATGTAAAAGATAAATGAGAGAGAGAGAGAGAGATCTTATCATAACTTTAACCATAGTAGAAATAAAAATCTAGATATTTCATCTAAGGTTAAAAGGCAAAAGGAATGAAAACTATGGTTGAGTTAAAGAATTGTGTAGATGAGTGTGGAAGCAATGACTCATTAACCATTTCTTTTGCCTTTAATCTTTAATGAAAAATCTAAGCATTATCTTTTCTACAATATGATTCTTATATTGCCTTCCTCTTTGTATCATCAACCATGATACATTTCATGTATGTATGTATGTGTGCACATCATCATGAACATATACATCCATGTATCCATAAGAAGAAAAGGATTTAAATAAATAATATAAAAGCCAATATTAAATCAACACTTGATTTAATAAATCCATCATATCTCATATGACCCGACTAATATTAAATGCCCGATTAAAATACAGTATCATATACTAGTATTTAATCGAGACTCCGTGCATATCTCATATGTGCACCACTTCGTTTCGCCAGAGCCGAGAAACTTCTATGTGGGACTCTAAGACTCGTCAATACGCCAGCAGTAGATGATGATCATATCAAACACCTACAAGCCGCAAGCGGTCAGCTAAACGTAACGGCCACCCGGGTATTGAGCGATCAGAATAAGAACAAGCGAACCTGTCAAAACTCCTGTAAATCCATCTGGCAACACTAACCGTACAGTCCGGTCTCTTCGTCAGATATGCTGCATATCGAGTCTAGGGATGGAATCGTCGACCCCAATAACTCAATAAGTCATGCCGGTATATGGTCTATAACAGATCGAGAAACTTACTGATAACACTTATCAGTAATATCTCAGCAGCCCTGGCCAGGGACTTCCCGTTATAGCCAATCGTGCACAGTACATCATCAACCCCCAATACCGGGAGAGACGAAACCCCTCCTATCGCTCACTGCCTCCACATGCCTCGAGACTATACCCAAAATCCACCTGTTTGTACGACTCAGTAGAGCCGCAGTAGGGTGGAGATCAAAGTACAGTGGGAGGACACACAAGACTCTATGACGATCTCGGGTCTACAGACTAACCTGTACCAGTGTCACCTGAGAACTGCTATCTGACGTATGATATAATACCATATAGGAGTTCTCGGTGAGTCCGTTCAGTGTACCCTGTCTCACTGAGCACCCGTATACTATCTTCGGTGTCAACACACCAGACGGATATGGGATCATCCATCGCCCATCATATGGAACAAGAATGGTATACGCTAGTCTAAGCTGGAATATCGATGCCCTGTCTCGATATACCTACGACTAGGAACATTTCAAGGATATGCTTATAAACTACAGATGTCCCACTAGTATGATCCGCATCATAATTCCAGTAGTTAAGCCAATATCCTTAGGGCTTTATCAACATGTACCAAATGAATATAAACATGATCAAGTGAACATATGATAAAGTAAAACCAGATAGCATACTATCATTTTGAGCAAGACTGTCACCCGAATATATATATATATATACACATCAGTACATACACTATCTCATAATGGGCTCTAGGGCATACATATATCCAACAATCTCCCACTTGCACTAAGGCCAGTTATTGGCATATCTCATACCTAACATCTCAAAAAGTCGCTCATGCTGCGGCTGAGGGAGGGCCTTGGTGAATGGATCCGCAGCGTTGTCCTTTGTGTCTACTCTCTTAATCTCGATCTCGCGGCGATCAACTATCTCCCGGATCACATGTTATCTCCTCAGGATGTGTCTGGACTTCTGATGGGACCTGGGCTCTTTGGCCAACGCCATAGCCCCATTATTGTCACAATACAGAGGTATTGGATCAATAATGGTTGGAACTACTCCAAGCTCCGCGATGAATTTTCTCATCCAGACAGCTTCCTTGGCAGCATCATTTGCAGCAATATATTCAGCTTCCATCGTTGAGTCTGCAACGGTATCCTGTTTGGAACTCTTCCAACTCACCGTCCCTCCATTGAGGGTAAATGCAAACCCTGAGATAGACTTGTTGTCATCCTTGTCACTCTGGAAGCTCGAATCGGTAAAGGCCTCCATTTGGAGATCCCCATTACCATACACCAAGAACAATTCTTTAGTCCTTCGCAAGTACTTAAGAATGTTCTTTACAGCAATCCAGTGATTCTCCCCTGGGTTAGATTGATACCTGCTTACTACACTAAGTCCATAAGCAACATCAGGGCGTGTACATAACATCGCATACATTATCGATCCTACTGCCGAAGCATAGGGAATAATGCTCATGCGAGCTCTCTCTATATCAGACTTTGGGCAATCGTCTTTTGAGAGAGTGACTCCATGGCAAGCGGGTAAGGCACCCCGCTTGGAGTCTTCCATACTAAATCTCTTTAGGATGGTGTTTATGTACTTGGTTTGGGACAATCCCAAAAACCGTTTGGATCTATCCCTATAGATCCGTATACCCAATATGTATGTGGCATCTCCCAGGTCCTTCATGGAGAACCTTTGTGATAAGAATGATTTGACCGACTGTAGCATAGGAATGTCATTTCCTATCAGAAGTATGTCATCTACGTACAATACGACGATTGCGACATTTCTTCCTACAGTCTTCTTATAAACACAAGGTTCATCTGGATTTTTGATGAAATCAAACTCTTTGATAGCATCATCAAAACAGATGTTCCAACTCCGTGATGCCTGCTTTAATCCATAAATGGATTTAAGTAACTTACATGCTTTACCGCTGCTCCCACTATTAATGAATCCCTCTGGTTGATCCATATAAACGCATTCCTCTAAATCACCATTGAGGAATGCAGTTTTAACATCCATCTGCCAGATTTCATAGTCGTAGTGAGCAGCAATAGCGAGTAGGATCCGAATGGATTTAAGCATGGCTACCGGAGAGAAAGTCTCGTCATAGTCCAAGCCTGGTCTTTGACGAAAACCTTTCGCTACCAACCTTGCTTTATAGGTCTCTACCTGTCCATCTACACCGATCTTTCTTTTAAAGATCCATTTGCATCCCACAGGTTTTATCCCGGAGGGTATGATTGTTAGGATACGTGCGTGTTCAAGTTCTAGTTTAAATACCGCAATCAAGACGGTTTCGCTTGTAGCTAGCCGGTTGAGTACGGGTCGTCCGCAGGGAGATGGGAGTCTTTTTCAAACTGTTTTAACGAGTTAAGTCCGGTTGTTCAGATTTTGTTGTGGTTATCTAAGTGTTAAGTTGATATTTAAAGAGAGCTTGTTAGGGTGAGGATTAGGTTAGTTTGAGTTAGGAGTCTCCACATCTTTCGTTGCCCCACTTAATATCGGTGTTACGGTAATCGGCAACAACGGGGATTAGCACGACTAGGAAGGTACTTGCGAGTATAAGCTAGGCTTTCCAACGCATAGTCCTTCCTTTTGGTGCTTGTCCGTCCGTTCTTGGCTCTTATCCAGAACCTCCGGTTAATTCAACCACAACCGGTCTCACTACGGAATCACCGCTATCATGAAGGATAGGGTGCCGTAAGGAGCGGATTGTGGTTCAATTAACGGGAGTCGATTTAAGTTATTGGGCAAGGAAAGAGTGAGAGAGATTTCCTTCTCTCAAACTTCCCTTATCCTACCCTAACAAGTATAAAACTACTCACACTTCATGATAAGGAAAAACAAAACAAAACAAAGAGGAAGATAGAAAGAAGGAGATTAGAAGAATACGACTAACTATTTGCGACCTCACCTTGGCGAGGATCGAGCGTAAGTATCATTGTCATATGAAGGATAAAGGAAAAGAGAGAAGAAAGAAACAATCAAACAAATAACAACAACTACTTAACAATTAAAATTACAATACATTACAACAAGTAAAAGAAAGAGACAAGCATGATAAAAAAAAATTGGTCTTCTTTATTCATCACTCTTCACTCAAAAGCTCACTACAAGTTTGATTGGAGAAGAGGTGAGAAGAGGAAGAAGAACAAGACTAAAACTAGGCAAAAAATGAGAATACAAAAATTCACCTTTCCTTCTCAAAATTCTGGGCTATTTATAGGCCAAGAAATGAAACCCTAGGGCAACCAACAGAACCCAGACGAAATGACCAAACTACCCCTGAAATCTCGTGCTCTGAACAGCCTGTACGGCCGCGGATCCGCCGCCTATAGCCCCCTATGGCCGCTGATCCGCGCCCCTACAGAGGGTTTAGGGTGTGGGCTTCTGAGGATTTTCCTGGTCTCCTGTCCCCTCTTGTCTGGTGTGGGTATTTTCTGATAATTCTTTCCCATTTCTTCCAGAATTTCTATTGAGCAAAGGTGGACTTTTTTTGTGGATGATTGCCTCGAGCTCCGCGTAGATCTTTTGGATTTTGTGCTACCATTGAGCCTTGTGCATGAGAATGACGTTGATTTGACACTTTGTCTTCCTAAACTGGTAACTGGCAACATACGGATGAAGAGCGGAGACCGTGTTTTTATCTGTGGTTGGCAGGAACCGGATTTTGTCGTGTTTTTCATGAATTTCTCCATTTGAGAACCGGGAACCTGTATCCAGCAATTGACTAGCAAACACGGCTCAAGAGTATCTACCGATATGCAATGTGATAAAAATTGGGCGGTATGAAAATGCAAAAATCTGATATGAACAGGGTACATCTTCCAAAGTCTATACTTTGTTGGTGTACATGGACTCCATTTCGGATCTCATGGCATCCAGCCAATTCACAGAGTCACCACTCGTGATAGCCTGATGAAAACTGGAAGGATCATCATCATCCATGATGCAGTCTTCTCTATCACCATCAATGAGAAAACCGTAGTATCTCTCCGGTGGGCGAGAAATCCTACGAGATCTACGGAGTGGCTGAGGTTCATTAGATTCTGTTATAACTTCAGGTTCAGCCAAGTTGTCATCTGTAATTTGTGTTTCTAGAACTTCTTCTAGATCTACCACATTGCCATTTGTATTGTTTGAAAAAATCTCATCTTCTAAAAAGGTGGCATACTGAGAAACAAACACTTTTTGTTCCTCTTTGTGGTAAAAAAGATACCCAAACGAATGTTTAGGATATCCTACAAATATACATTTGACTGATCGTGTCTCGAGTTTGTCTGGATTCTGCTTTTTAACAAAAGCCGGACAACCCCAAATCTTAACTCTTTTAAGAGATGGTTTCTTCCCATGCCATATCTCATATGGAGTGGTAGACACGGTTTTGGTTGGAACATTGTTTAACAGAAAAGCTGTTGTTTCCAATGCATACCCCCAAAACGAGAGAGGTAACTCAGCATCACTCATCATGGATCGTACCATATCTAATAGGGTACGGTTCCTTCGTTCTGACACACCGTTGTGCTGTGGTGTGTAAGGTGGAGTGCGCTGAGAGAGAATCCCATTCTCTTTTAGGAAGTCTAAGAACTCAGTACTTAAGTACTCTCCACCTCGATCCGATCGAAGTATCTTGATACTCTTTCCTGTTTGGTTTTCTACTTCATGTTTATACTCCTTGAATTTCTCAAAAGCTTCAGATTTATGTTTTATCAAATATACATGACCAAATTTTGAGAAATCATCGGTAAAAGTTATGAAGTATGAAAAACCGCCTCTTGCATGTGTAGACATTGGTCCGCATACATCACTATGTATGAGGCCTAGGAGCTCAGTAGCTCTTTCTCCGTGTCCTGTAAACGGGGTTTTGGTCATTTTACCTTTGATACAAGACTGGCAAGTTGCATAAGATTTATACTCAAATGAATTTAAATATCCATCTTTATGAAGCTTGTTTAGTCTTGTTTCATTAATATGACCAAGTCTACAATGCCAAAGAAAAGCTTCATTTATTTCTGAAAATTTCCTTTTATTTTTGTGTTGTATGTTGAAAACTGTATGTTGATTAAGGACGTATATCCCGTTATTTAATGTACCACAACCAATCAACTCTTGATTCAGTCTAATGTTCATAACATTGTGTTGCACAGCAAAATGATATCCTTCATTGTCTAACAAGGAAACTGATATAATATTACAAAGCATAGTTGGTACAAAATAACACGGGTTCAAAACCAATATACAACCCGAAGGCAAACCTAGGTGATACTCTCCTACTGAAACTGAATTTACATTGGAACCATTTCCAACTTGGAGAGTATGATCACCTGTCTTCAGAACTCTGCTATTTCTCAACGCCTGCACAGAATTGCAAATATGAGAACCTGAACCGGTATCCAATACCCAGGATGCAGAATTAATAGAAAAACAGTTTTCAATTACGAACACACCTGAAGCTGAAGCATCAACATGCTTCTTCTTGAGTGCTAGGTACTCAATATAGTTCCTCTTCCAGTGTCCCGTCTTCTTGCAATGGAAACATTCGCCTTTCTCTGATGCCCCAACCTTGGACTTGCCTTTTCCCTTCACCTTTTTGACTCCACCCTTAGGTTTGGTGGGTTTCTTCTTCATCTTTCCCTTGGCCTTAGCCTTTGGGTAAGATGAGGAGGATTGCCCAACAGAAATAACGGGAGTCTTCACTGACTTCAGTGTGCTCTCTGCACTCCTTAACATATTAAGGAGTTCAGGCAGTTCCTTTTCCATGTTGTGCATGTTGAAGTTAACGATGAACTGAGCAAAGGTGGAGGGGAGAGACTGTACAATAATATCTGTATACTGTTCATTGTCCATTGTCCACCCAAGGTCCTCAAGCTCTTCTATGAGAGCTATCATTTTTAGAATATGGTCTCCTACTGCTGTGCCAGCGGTCATGCGCATCTGAAACAAATTCTTAGACGCTTCGTATCTTAATACGCGGGATTGCTCTCCATACAACTCTTTTGTATGGAGGAATATGGCTTGTACGTCCATATTCTCGTGCTGCTTCTGATGTGTGTTATCCATCGATGCAAGCGCGAGGCATTTTGCCGTGGCACAGTCAGTGTCCCAGGTTTTGCGGATTTCCCTATCCGCAACTGAAGGTTTAGGACCTAGGGGGGGCAAGACTGGTGCGGTAAGGACATATGATACTTTATCATAAGTCAAGGCCATGTTTAAATTCCTCAGCCAGTCTTTATAGTTTGTCCCATTCAGCTTGTTTTTATCTAATAGAAGCTTAAGTCCTGTCATGGGTATCTGCCATTAAGAGAGAGAAAAGAATACACTTAGCGAATGCTCTTGCAAAGATCAGATTGGTTATTATCTTGTCTAATCGATGTCTCCCACTGTTTTTTATCAAATTTTCTTTAAAACCTTTTAAAAAGAAAACTAGCCGGGATTAATTCAATCTACAACTTCGCCAACCTCTCAGCCAGGCCAGTGCCGGTACTTGAGGGAGGTTCCCCGTGCTTTCGCACGGAACTAATTAAAGTAAACCTCGTCTTCCCAGAGGCGTAGCCCGGTTTAGCACCTTTCTAGACACCTACCGAGTCAGCTAATTGTAAAGTGCAAAATTCTCCCGGGAGCAACATTTGCTCGCAGTGGGATCGGGATCCTATTATCATATAGTAGGTATACAATCTCATTGTAATTTTCAACTCTTGAAATTCCCGATATAATTTTTACCCCTAGTACTTATGACCTTAACTAAAGTCAACATATCATAAGTACTAGTTAAGTTCTTCCCGTCGTTCGTGATTAACTAGACCCACTCATATGACCCTTAACTAAAGTCAACATAATCATATGAATGTCCTAATTATTCAGCATCATATGCAGTGTAGGAAGACATCACTCAGCTACCGTACACTGCGCCTTAACAAAAGTCAAAATACGCAGCACGAATACTAAGTACTCTACTTCCTAAAATGACGGAGGGTTGCGGATAGTTTTTAAGAAAACTTTTGACGCTTTGAACTTGATATCGTTGTAGAATCTAATGAGTTTAAGAGGAGTGGCTTAAGCTCCGCATTTTGAAACTTGCTTTTTTCTTACAAAAAGGCCGAGTGTGTTTAAAATCTGATTCTACAACATCTTTTTAGGTTCATTTATCTTTTACATTAATCTCATTAATGTAGTCCCATCATTTAAATCCTAAGCCATTACAGAAAGAAACGAAAATATACATTAAAAGATCACATCAGATAATAAAAGCAGCAGAAGCACATAAAGGATATCTAGGAGGTCCGTATTTTACATTTAGCCAGCAATAAAAATACGGATTCCACGGTCGCGATGAATAGCCAAGCCCACATCCCTAGACCCCTACGAGAGCGGCAAGCGACCCTACAAATTCTGGAGTTTAGGAGACCCGGTCTCGACTCCTCGAGATGGCCTCCCACTGAACCCAAGAACCCGGTCACTTGCGCCCTCCACCTTGGGTCTATCCTAATGCGGAAAAGTAAATAATATACAACACTGGTGACAACAACCTCACCCCGGAAGTGTCCCAAATAAAAGAATATTACATACAAATTAATATTACATGAATTGAAAGAATACTCTCATCTCACATAAAAAGAAAACCCCCGGCTATTCATTGCGACAATCCTGCATATCAAATCTCATCGACACAGAGAAATAAAAAGGAAAAATACAACAATTGGAATCTATAACCGCCTTTAGAAAACACAAATCTGGAATATCACATATACAAGATTTCATGCCTAAACAATGTAAAGCTCGCATTTGGGTCTCATTCAAGAAAACACCTTTTGAAAACAAACCGGATAATTCAACAAGATTTCCGTTATTCCCGAGACCGAATTGCTAGATTTACACGCAACAAACAAATTTGTAGATTTCAATTATTGTAACACATACTATTAAACTAAGCGACGTTGGAACATCCGATCAAACATATTAAACAACCAGAAACTGCTCTGTAATCTCAACACCTGGGCAGATTCTAAAAATACCAGTAATAACAGAGAAGTAATATGGGCCAGCACAAGAAAATTCGACCAATGAGTCAACTATACCGCCGCGGAACCGCCGCATAAAGCCCCTTGGGCCGCGGTTCCGCGGCCGTACGGTCGAATTATTGGCTCGTTTTTCTGGTGGGCTCTTATAGTTCCCTGCTTAATTTTTTGCATATTTTTAATTTGAAAAATACCAGGTTTTTAAAAAATTTCCAGAGAGCACTTTTCGGGTGTCGGTCTCCGTCCGTTCGATGTTTTCAACGTCGTTTAGGTTACTACAAAGCACTAGCTTGGCTCTGATACCATGTAGGGTTTTCTTAACACCTCTATAAAGGTTTAGAAGCATCATGCATGCTATAACAATAAAATTTTTGAGGTGCTAAGCAAACTATACAAAGAATCGAACTAGAATATATGAAGTAACAATTAATAGTATCAAGATTAAGAGTTAAGTTATGCTAAGTGTTGAAACTACAACCTTTGTAGTTCACATTGGAAGACTCCTAGGCTTTGGAAAGGTCCACTTGATCAACTCCTCGTCCACGACGATCCACCCGAAGCACTTTGCCCTAAGCTTGATGCTTCCTACGATCTTTGGAAATCCTTGAAGCACAACACCCTACACAAGATGGCTAGGGTTGTGTAGGATGATGAAGTGGTTGATGTTCTTATTTATTACCTTTTCTTTTCTTTTTCTAACTCTTTTTAACCATTAAAAGAGAGCTAGGGTTTGAGGAAGAAGAAGAAGTCTCACTCTTTTCTTTTTCTAAGATAATGATAATGTAAAAGATAAATGAGAGAGAGAGAGAGATCTTATCATAACTTTAACCATAGTAGAAATAAAAATCTAGATATTTCATCTAAGGTTAAAAGGCAAAAGGAATGGAAACTATGGTTGCGTTAAAGAATTGTGTAGATGAGTGTGGAAGCAATGACTCATTAACCATTTCTTTTTCCTTTAATCTTTAATGAAAAATCTAAGCATTATCTTTTCTACAATATGATTCTTATATTGCCTTCCTCTTTGTATCATCAACCATGATACATTTCATGTATGTATGTATGTGTGCACATCATCATGTACATATACATCCATGTATCCATAAGAAGAAAAGGATTTAAATAAATAATATAAAAGCCAATATTAAATCAACACTTGATTTAATAAATCCATCATATCTCATATGACCCGACTAATATTAAATGCCCGATTAAAATACAGTATCATATACTAGTATTTAATCGAGACTCCGCGCATATCTCATATGTGCACCACTTCGTTTCGCCAGAGCCGAGAAACTTCTATGTGGGACTCTAAGACTCGTCAATACGCCAGCAGTAGATGATGATCATATCAAACACCTACAAGCCGCAAGCGGTCAGCTAAACGTAACGGCCACCCGGGTATTGAGCGATCAGAATAAGAACAAGCAAACCTGTCAAAACTCCTGTCAATCCATCTGGCAACACTAACCGTACAGTCCGGTCTCTTCGTCAGATATGCTGCATATCGTGTCTAGGGATGGAATCGTCGACCCCAATAACTCAATAAGTCATGCCGGTATATGGTCTATAACATATCGAGAAACTTACTGATAACACTTATCAGTAATATCTCAGCAGCCCTGGTCAGGGACTTCCCGTTATAGCCAATCGTGCACAGTACAGCATCAACCCCTAATACCGGGAGAGACGAAACCCCTCCTATCGCTCACTGCCTCCACATGCCTCGAGACTATACCCAAAATCCACCTGTCTGTACGACTCAGTAGAGCCGCAGTAGGGCGGAGATCAAAGTATAGTGGGAGGACACACAAGACTCTATGACGATCTCGGGTCTACAGACTAACCTGTACCAGTGTCACCTGAGAACTGCTATCCGACGTATGATATAATACCATATAGGAGTTCTCGGTGAGTCCGTTCAGTGTACCCAGTCTCACTGAGCACCCGTATACTATCTTCGGTGTCAACACACCAGATGGATATGGGATCATCCATCGCCCATCATATGGAACAAGAATGGTATACGCTAGTCTAAGCTGGAATATCGATGCCCTGTCTCGATATACCTACGAGTAGGAACATTTCAAGGATATGCTTATAAACTACAGATGTCCCACTAGTATGATCCGCATCATAATTCCAGTAGTTAAGCCAATATCCTTAGGGCTTTATCAACATGTACCAAATGAATATAAACATGATCAAGTGAACATATGATAAAGTAAAACCAGATAGCATACTATCATTTTGAGCAAGACTGTCACCCGAATATATATATATATATATACACATCAGTACATACACTATCTCATAATGGCCTCTAGGGCATACATATATACAACAGTAATAGGGTGGTCCAGCTTGTCATAGGCAATGGTCATCTGGATAGACCTTTGCCAGTCATATAAGTTAGATTCAGTCAACTTGTTATCTAGATGTAACCTAGTCATGGTCACAAGGTCGCTGCAATGAGAGAGAGAGAAGAAAACACTTTAGCATGATGCTCTTGCAAGTTTAGATTGGTTTTTAATTTATCTAAAATGGATGGCTCCCACTGTTTCTCGAATCCTTCCTCAAACCATAAAAAAAGAATTAGCCAGGACTATTCTCACTGTACAATTCTTGCTTCACCGTTCAGCCAGGATAGTGTCGATACTTCGAGGGAGGTTTTCCAACGCTTTCGCGAAGTTCCTTAATTAAAGAACCTCTTTTCTCTGGGGGCGTAACCCCGCTGACACCTTTCTTGACACCTACTTGGTTTATAGCATTGATCGTTAAGTGACGAATATCCTGATAAGTAGCATATACTCACAGTAGGATCAGGATCCAAATATCATCATATGATAATGTTGAAGGAATCTTACCAACATTCATCAAACTCCAAATGGTATGCATCTCTTTGCAAATTTCAGTTTCTTTAGAAATCCCCGATATAGATTTTTTCCCCATGTTCTTATGATCTTGACTAAGGGCCAACAAATCATAAGTCACATGTCAAGTTCTGCCCATCATTATCCTGTTGATTTGAACCCATCCGTATATACTCTTGACTAAGGGCCAAACAAAGTAATACGACTGTCCCAAACCAACTCATCTATCTATGCAACAAATGAATACCCTGAAGGGTTCCTAGGCACACTAATGAGGTCTCACAAGGCATCAACCATGCCAATTTCAAATTTTTCTGGTGCCGAGAAACCCTAATACGGATCGTTAACTAGAATTTTAGGCGAAAAAAGCAACTAATTAACTGCTTAACTAAGAGTTGATCGGAAATACAACCTTTGTAGATCCGTTTCTCCACCTCCATGGCTCCGCGATGAAGTCTCCTCGCTGTCCAAATCGAATCCATGACTCTAGCATCGGCTTCATCGGAGAAATATGCGGGCTAGGTCGTCGACGTCGATGCCGAAGATGATCTACGTCGAGGCATCACAAGATCAAGCTCCCACTTCACCAAGTCATGAAACTTGTGAAGAAAACACCCTATACTACTTGGCAAGAGGTAGAGGATGAAGAAATAGGAAGTGGGTTCACTTTAGAATTGGATTTCTCACTCTTTTTCTCAAGATGCCATTAATGGTGGCAAGCTTTCTTCTTGAAGAAGAAGAAGAAGAAGAAGAAGATAATATGATAAGTATTTTTAAAATAGAAAACAATATGATACTTATCATAATCTCAACCATAGTTAGGTGTAGAGAATTAACTAAGGTTAGGTTGAATGGTTAGGGTAAGGGAAAGAAACAAAATGGTCAACCATTTCAAAGCTTCATAAAGCTTCAAAGATAATCCAAAATTAGCCACCATTTTATTTCTTTCTAAAATGAATAAATAAATAAATGAATAAGTAAATGAAGCATAAGAAACCCTAACCATTGACCAACCATGGTTTAAACCAAACACCAAACTATCATGTATCATCAAACATGATACAAACAAGTGCACAAAAGTATATCACATATACAATGTGCATATCAAGTGAGAAAATCCATCTTAAGTGAACCAATACTAGTTAATGCAAAGTAATATATCAAATATATAATTATACATTAAATCATTAAATCAACACTTGATTTAACGATCCGGTCATATCGCATATAACCGACTAATATCCAATGTATCGGCTTATCGAATCAATCCTCGATTCGATAACTAGGTTATATCGCAGACAACCATTCGATGCATTCATCGCGAGAATAGAATACGGTATCACATACACGCATTATTCTCGGTCCCGCACATATCTCATATCCGCTCCTATTTCGTTTCGCTTGAGCCAGGAAACCTCTGTGTAGGACTCTAAAGACTCGTCAATACGCCGGCAGCAGGTGATGATCATATCAAACACCCACAAGTCGCAAGCGGTCTGCTAAACGTAACGGCCACCCGGGTATTGAGCGATGAGAAGATCGACGAGCAAGCCCGCTCACACTCCTGTGAATCCAACTAGTAACACTTACCGTACAGTCAGGTCTCGTCATCTGATATGTCGCATATCTCACCTAGGGGTGGTAAACGTCAGACCCCAATAGCTCGATAAGTCGTGTCGATATGAGGTCTATAACAGTTCGAGAAACTACTGGTAACACTTACCAGTAAATCTCAGCAACCCTGGCCAGGGATTTCCGGTTATAGCCAATCGAACACAGCGCAACATCAACTCCCTATACCGGGAGAGACGAATCCCCTCCTATCGCTCATTGCCTCCATGTGATTCGGGACTGTACCCAAAAGCCACCGTTTTGCACGCCCTCTTGGACGTGGTAAGGTGGAAATCAAAGCACAGTGGGAATCACACAAGACTCTATGACGATCTCGGGTCTACAGACTAACCTGTACCAGTGTCACCAGAGAACTTCCATCTGACGTGAGGTATAATACCATCTGGGAGTTCTCGGCGAGTCCGTCCAGTGTACCCAGTCTCTACTGAGCACCCGTATATCATCTCCGATGTCATACACCAATGGATATGGGATCATCCATCGCCCATCTGTATAGGTCGAGAAGGTATACGCTAGTCTACTCTGGTATATCGATGCCCCGTCTCGATACACCCACGACTAGGGACCTTGAAGGATGTACTTATAGACTACCATGTCCCCACTAGTATGATCCGCATCATAGTCCAGGTAGTCAAGTACACATCCTAAGGGCTTTACCAACATGAAACACAGAGACAATCAGTATACACGTTAAGGTAAAGAGTAACCAGATAGCATACTATCATGTCGAGCAAGAAAGTCCTCCCTATATATGTCCCAGCATCCACTACAATATACATCCTATGTACAGTAATGGCCTCTAGGGCATACATATAACTAACAATCTCCCACTTGCACTAGGGCCATCTGTAGCAGTGGTTGAAGTATCTCATACTCAATCATCCCATAAAAGTCTCTCTCTGGGAATAGGCCTTTGTGAGTGGATCCGCCGTGTTGTCCTCTGAGTCTGCTCTCCTAACCTCGATCAGCCTGGAGATCAACCATCTCCATGATCAGGTGATACTGCCTTAGAATATGTCTGGATCACTGATGGGACGGACGTTCCTTGGCATAAGCCACAACTCCATTGTCACACAATGGGAGGAACTAAGTTCATCTCATGAACAAATATACATCCAGACCGCCTCTTTGGTAGCATCTTAAGTAGCGATGTATCCAGCCTTTATCGTCTAGTATGCCACGGTATCTAGCTTGGAACTCTTCCAACATACCGTCCCTTTACTGAGGGTAAAGACAATGCCCGCGACTGACATTCAGTCATCCTTATCAGCCTGGAACCTTTCCAGTGATTCTCCCCAGGATCGATTGATACCATCTCACTACAACTAGTGAGTATCCTAATATCCAATTAGATCTATCTCATAGATGAAAACTCAGGATTTAGGAGGTATCACTCTGATCCTATATGGAGAATCCATGTGATAAGCGGAGATTGACCGAGCGTAGCATAGGAAACTGCTTTCTTATCAAGAGTATGTCATCCACGTACTCTACGAGGATCACCACCATACTCCCTACTACCTTTTTGTATATACAAGGTTCATCTACCATTTTGATGAAGTCAAACTCTTTGACTACTACATCAAAACAGACGTTCTAACTCCGCGATGCCTGCTTTATCACATAACACATCTTGCTCGCGTTTCCGCTGCTCCCACTGTATATGAAGCCCTCTGGCAGTGTTCTTATAGACGTTCTCTTCTAAATCATTATTTAGAAAAGCAGTCATGGCACCCAACCACCAGATATCGTAGTCATGGTATGTAGCCGTGGCAAGTAGGATCTGGATAGACTTAAGCATAGCCACTGGAAAAAGGTTTCATCATTATCCATGCCTGGTCGATGACGAAAATCTTTAACAAGTCTAGCTTTGAAAGTCTCAACTTTTCCATGTACACCAAGTAATCTTCTCAAGATATACTTGCTCCTGATGGGGATTTAACCCTTCAGATATAGCAACTAAAGTCCATACTTTGTTGGTGTATAAGGATTCCATCTCAGATCGCTAAGCATCCAGCCATTCTTACAGAGTCCCACTCTTGATGGCCAGCTCGAAACTAGTTGGGTCATCATCTCATGATGCATTCCTCGCTCCCACTGTCATAGAGAAACCGAAGAAACTCTCAGGTGGGTGAGGAACCTTACTAGATCGGCGGAGAGGCTGAGGTTCGTTGGAATCTACTGAATCCTTTGGTTCTATCAAATCATCAGCTGCAGTCTGTATAGATGGAACATTTCCAGTTCTACATAACAGATCTTGCCTCGAGCTTGTCCGGATTTTGTTTTTCAGACATAGGCCGGACAACCCCAAATCTTAACTAACTTAAGATATGGGCTCTTCCCTTTCCATATCACATATGAAGTGGTAGGCAACTGATTTGATCGGGACCCTATTCAATAGGTATGCAAATTCATAAGTGCATAACTCCCTAAAGGAAATAGGTAACTCAGTAGTACTCATCATAGAGCACACCTTATCATATAGGGTGTGATTGCTCCGCCCCGATATACCATCGTGCTATGGTGTATACGGAGGAGTAATGCTGAGAGAGAATCTCATTCTTCATTAGAATAGTCAGGAATTCTATGCACAAGTATTCTCCTCCTCGATCACATCAAAGGACATAATACTTATACCCGTATTTTGGTTCTCTACTTCTAACTTATATTCTGTGAATATCTCAAAAGGTTCGGACTTGTGTTTCAACAGGAACATATGTCTGAATCTCGAGAGATTATCAGAGAATGTAATGAAGTACAAAGAACCGGTCTTGGCATGTGTAGACTGGGGACCTACATACATCAACATGTATCATCCCAAGAGTTCACTAACTCTTTCTCTGTTTCCAATAAATAGAGCTGTGGTCATCTTATCTTTGTGACATGACTGGCGAGTTTCACAAGATTTAAATTCAAACTAATTTAAATATGCATCTTTATGTAACTCTGCTAGTCGGGTCGCATTGATATGACCTAGTCTACAATACCTCAAGAAAGATCTGTTCATTTCTGAACTCTTCCTCTTGTGTTTGTTCCGTATACTAAGAACTGTAGTTTGATTTAGAACATCAATGCTTTTAGATAACGTGCCTGAACCGATCAACTTTTGATATAGGAAATGTTCAAAACATTATCCAACAATACAAAATTTTATCATTTCTTTACTAATAAAGAGACTGATATGATTTTGTATATCAGGTTCGGTATCTAATAACAATCGTTCAGAATCAATGTATTGGTAATACAGGGTGACAGTGACCGACAGACTTGGCTGCAACTCTTGCCCCGTTTTCTGCCTCATGAAACTTATCACCCGTTCTCAGTTCTTTACCTGTCTTTAGCCCATGTAACAGATTACATATCTGGGATCCTGATCCGGTATCATATACCCAGGACGTAAAGGACATTGAGAAACAGTTCTGTATAATGAACACACCCGAAGATGATGCATCAGCATGCACTCTCTTCGTTTGGGCGGCATGGGAATCTTGGTATTCCCCTATTTCCTGCTCTGTCTTATAACTATTATAAGTTGGAGCGGGACCAACGTTCCCCAGCTCAGTAAAACAAGCGGGTTCGGTCAATATTCCGTATTATTATCTTGATTAAGGCGTGATATGGTCGCTACCTGGAGAGAGAGAGAGAAGAAAATACTCAGCGTGAGCTCTTGCAAGAATAGATTGGTTATTATTTTATCTAATCAGGATGGCTCCCACTGTTTTTATCAAATCTTCCTTCAACCCTAAAAGGAAAGACTAGCCAGGATTAATTACACGCTACAAGTTCGCCAATCTTTCAGCGAGGCCAGTGTCGGTACTTTGAGGGAGGTGCCCCGTGCTTTCGCACGGACCTAATTAATGTAAACCTCGTTTTCCCAGAGGCGTAACCCCGTTGACACCTTTCTAGACACCTACTTGATCGGCTAATTGTAATGTGTAAAACTCTCCCAGGAGTAACAATTACTCGCAGCGGGTATCGGGATCCAACTATCTCATAGAAGGTATGCAATCTCATTGCAAATTTCAACGCTTCAAATTCCCGATAATATTTTGCCCCAAACGATCTATGACCTTGACAAGGTTAACAAACCATAGACCGCAAGTCAAGTTCAACCCGTCATTTCTTGATTGAATCAAACCCACCCACACGACCCTTGACAAGGTCAACAAGGCCGCACGACTACCCTAACCCAATCTGCATCATATACATAAGCAGATAAATACTGGTTAGCTACCGCACACTACGCCTTGACAAGGTCAACAAACGCAGCACGAATACTAAACAGGATTTATCTGAAATGACGGAGGGCTACGACAGGTTTTTCTGAAAACCTATTGCGTAATGAACTTGATATCATTGTAGGATCGAATGAATATTAAAATGGAGTGTTTTTGAGGCTTTTCTAGTTTTGCTAAAGGAGTCACTCCCGGTGAAGGGATCGTCGGTCCTTTCCTCGTCGAATGAGGTGCGGGATAAATCATATATATCACTGTGCAAAGTAGAACTCTTAAAAGCGATCAAAAGACAAACCGAGGGTGTAGCATCTGCCAGTTATTGCTGAAGGAGTCACTCCCGGTGAAGGGATCTCGGTCCTTTCCTTATCGAATAAGGTGCAGGATATATCATATATACCGCTGTGCAAAGCAAGAACTGTAGCAACCTGTTTTATTTTAGAAATTCGATTCCACAACATCTTAGGTTTCTTTTCTTTCATTAATCACATTAATGAAGTCCCATCATTTACTATACCTAAACATCACAGATAAATACGACGTACACTTATGCCATCCGCATTCTCCTCGATGTCCCCTCATGCACCGTTTGGTTAGGTGACTAACGGCAGGGCTAGCGCGGGGCAGGGCTAGCGCGGGTGTAAAACATAAGTAACGCCTATGTAATATATCATATATACTATATACAGTATTTATCACAGAACATCAAATGATCACATCACAGATAACGCAGCAGAAAATATCATATGAAATATTGGATATACTAGGACGTCCGTGTTTTTAATACGAGCCAGTATAAAACACGGATTCCACGGTCGTGATGAATAGCCAATCCCACACCCCTAGACCCCTATGAGAGCGGCAAGCAACCCTACCAATTCTAGGGTTAGGAGACCCGGACTCGACTCCTCGAGTTGGTCTCCCACTGGACTCCAGAACCCGGTTACTTGTGCTCCCCTCCTTGGGTCTATACTAATGCGGAAAAGTAAATAATATACAAACGGTGACAACTTCCGCAACCTGGAAGTGCCCCAATAAAAGAATATTACATACAAGTTTTTACAAGAATGAAAATGAAAAACACTCATCTCACATAAAACCCCCCCGGCTATTCAAACACGACGATCCAATATAACATATCCAGCAACACAAAACATCACATGTCATCAACGTAAGTAAATATGCGCATCCCAATTGTCGTTGACATATAGCAACGAAACCGGCGATATCACATATTACACTTACGGTCACAGAAAAGAAAGTGTAAAACTACAACAGTTGGAATCCGCAACCTCCTTACACATCACATGCCTAATAAAATGAATTACTTAGACATCGCATGCCTAACAATTATAAACCCCGCATTTTAGTCTCTTTATCGAAAACACTTTTCAATATCAAGTCGGGCAATTCAACAGGATTCCCTACATCCTGATCGAATGCTCGTCGCAAACTTTAGTAGACGGCCGCACCCCCGATACTGTCGATGAAGTGCACCAAGGCGGAACACTGCTACCGCGAGCACCCGAACGGATGCTTTCGGCGACGGGGTTCTCCTACAGTCACTTGGTCGGGGCTAAGGGGTGTAGCTGTCTATTAAGTTTATCGGCGAATATCCGCGTACACTACGTGATTGCGATGGACTTTTGATCACATCAAAATTCCGTGGCAACCGATCAACTGTGACTAAAGTGCTGTGTTTATAACATTCATATTAGTTATCTCATAACTACTTGTGAATTCCAATTATTGTATCACATTCCAGATAAATAGAAAATGTTAAACTTTCCGATCGAACAGTCAAACACCCAAGTTTTCCCTAAACAGCTCAACACATGAAACAAGTTTAAAAACATCCAGTTAATGCCTCAGTACCAACGGTCCAGCCGTAGAAGGGTCAAGCCAATGCCTTACATGTGGCACGCCGTACTACCCCAAACCCTAAGGTTCAAAGGGCAGTTCAAGACGGTCACATAATCGAGTTAAGGTTTGTTGTCTACTAGAGGGACCATCGCGTTACTTGCACTACTTAGAACGTCATTAAACTATGGAAAAATCCAACAATTGGAAATTTCCCGGCAGGGGAAAAAGTGGGTATTTATATCCGGTCGAACTTTTTTAACATATTCTAAAATTATCCGGAAAAGCACACAGACAAAATTAGACAATCCGATCGAAATACCGAGTCCCTAATACAACCCAGAAAACTCAACTCTTGAGTAAACATTAAAAATTCCCATAAAACTCAGCATTTAAATAAAGAAGTTACTGTGCAAAAATGGTTGACTGAAGAGACTAAATGGGCGTGGAACCGCCGCAATAGGCGGCTAATGCCACGGTTCCGCCGCTCTTTAGACACATCGTTAGGTAATTTTTGCAACGTAATTCTTAGAATTTCCTGCTGAATATTTTAAGAATTTTTAATCTGGAAAAAACCCAGTTTTTGAAAAATGTCCAGAGAGCATTTTGGATTTAGGGTTTCGGTTCGATCGGGCTTCTAACTCCGTCTACGCATTGCCTAAGGCTCTAGCTAGGCTCTGATACCACTGAAGGGTTCCTAGGCACACTAATGAGGTCTCACAAGGCATCAACCATGCCAATTTCAAATTTTTCTGGTGCCGAGAAACCCTAATACGGATCGTTAACTAGAATTTTAGGCGAAAAAAGCAACTAGTTAACTGCTTAACTAAGAGTTGATCGGAAATACAACCTTTGTAGATCCGTTTCTCCACCTCCATGGCTCCGCGATGAAGTCTCCTCGCTGTCCAAATCGAATCCATGACTCTAGCATCGGCTTCATCGGAGAAATATGCGGGCTAGGTCGTCGACGTCGATGCCGAAGATGATCTACGTCGAGGCATCACAAGATCAAGCTCCCACTTCACCAAGTCATGAAACTTGTGAAGAAAACACCCTATACTACTTGGCAAGAGGTAGAGGATGAAGAAATAGGAAGTGGGTTCACTTTAGAATTGGATTTCTCACTCTTTTTCTCAAGATGCCATTAATGGTGGCAAGCTTTCTTCTTGAAGAAGAAGAAGAAGAAGAAGAAGATAATATGATAAGTATTTTTAAAATAGAAAACAATATGATACTTATCATAATCTCAACCATAGTTAGGTGTAGAGAATTAACTAAGGTTAGGTTGAATGGTTAGGGTAAGGGAAAGAAACAAAATGGTCAACCATTTCAAAGCTTCATAAAGCTTCAAAGATAATCCAAAATTAGCCACCATTTTATTTCTTTCTAAAATGAATAAATAAATAAATGAATAAGTAAATGAAGCATAAGAAACCCTAACCATTGACCAACCATGGTTTAAACCACCAAACTATCATGTATCATCAAACATGATACAAACAAGTGCACAAAAGTATATCACATATACAATGTGCATATCAAGTGAGAAAATCCATCTTAAGTGAACCAATACTAGTTAATGCAAAGTAATATATCAAATATATAATTATACATTAAATCATTAAATCAACACTTGATTTAACGATCCGGTCATATCGCATATAACCGACTAATATCCAATGTATCGGCTTATCGAATCAATCCTCGATTCGATAACTAGGTTATATCGCATACAACCATTCGATACATTCATCGTGGGAATAGAATACGGTATCACATACACGCATTATTCTCGGTCCCGCACATATCTCATATGCGCTCCTATTTCGTTTCGCTTGAGCCAGGAAACCTCTGTGTAGGACTCTAAAGACACGTCAATACGCCGGCAGCAGGTGATGATCATATCAAACACCCATAAGCCGCAAGCGGTTTGCTAAACGTAACGGCCACCCGGGTATTGAGCGATGAGAAGATCGACGAGCTAGCCCGCTCACACTCCTGTGAATCCAACCAGTAACACTTACCGTACAGTCCGGTCTCGTCGTCTGATATGTCGCATATCTCACCTAGGGGTGGTAAACGTCAGACCCCAATAGATCGATAAGTCATGTCGATATGAGGTCTATAACAGTTCGAGAAACTACTGGTAACACTTACCTGTAAATCTCAGCAACCCTGGCCAGGGATTTCCGGTTATAGCCAATCGAACACAGCGCAACATCAACTCCCTATACCGGGAGAGACGAATCCCCTCCTATCGCTCATTGCCTCCATGTGATTCGGGACTGTACCCAAAAGCCACTGTTTTGCACGCCCTCTTAGACCTGGTAAGGTGGAAATCAAAGCACAGTGGTAATCACACAAGACTCTATGATGATCTCGGGTCTACAGACTAACCTGTACCAGTGTCACCAGAGAACTTCCATCTGACGTGAGGTATAATACCATCTAGGAGTTCTCGGCGAGTCCGTCCAGTATACCCATTCTCTACTGAGAACCCGTATATCATCTCCGATGTCAAACACCAATGGATATGGGATCATCCATCGCCCATCTGTATGGGTCGAGAAGGTATACGCTAGTCTACTCTGGTAAATCGATGCCCCGTCTCGATACACCCACGACTAGGGACCTTGAAGGATGTACTTATAGACTACCATGTCCCCACTAGTATGATCTGCATCATAGTACAGGTAGTCAAGTACACATCCTAAGGGCTTTACCAACATGAAACAGAGAGACAATCAGTATACACGTTAAGGTAAAGAGTAACCAGATAGCATACTATCATGTCGAGCAAGAAAGTCCTCCCTATATATGTCCCTGCATCCACTACAATATACATCCTATGTACAGTAATGGCCTCTAGGGCATACATATAACTAACATACACCAGCAGCTACCAATCACTATATCTTGACTAAGGGCCAAACAAACATATCTTGAATACTATTGACCATTCATAAGAAATGACGGAGGGCTACGACTGGTTTTAGCGAAACCGTGAACGTAGTGAACTTGATATAACCGAAGGAACCTGATAGCTTTTTAAAAGGAGTGGTTAAAGCTCCGCAATTAAAAATTCTGCTCTTTTAAAATAACCGAGTGGTTTCTTTTAAATTGTTCCAACGATTCAACTTTTGGTTTATTTTCTTTGCATTATAAATAATGCGTCCCATCATTAACCTATCATTGCAGAAAAGAACGAAAATACAACGTCCTCTTCTGCCATCCGCATTCGCCACGGGGTCCCGTTATCACCCGTTAGGTTACTTAACTAACGACAGAGCGGGGGCTGGGCTAGCGCGGGTGTAAAACATAAGTGACATCTAAATATCTATCATATATAGATATTGTACATTCGTCAGACGCAATAATAGGCATTCCAGATCTCATATGAACTTTTTTGGATTTGCAAGCAATCCATGTTTGTTTAGAGCCTGCAACAAAAGACGGATTACACAGTTGTGATGAATAGCCATTACCCCACTCTAGACCCCTACGGGTACGGCAAACTACCCGCCAAATACCCGAAGTGAAGCGGTCTCCCTCAACAAAGTGAGTAGGCCACTAAACACTTCAAAGTACCCAGTAGTTTGTACACCCCACCTTGGGTCTATCCTAGGAGCAAAAACAGTAAAATTAAATAATACAACGGTGGCTACAACCGCAACCTGGATGTGCCCGCAAAATAATATTACAACATATTACAATTACATCGAATGAATTAAAATAATAACCCATCACAAACCCCGGCTAAATATCACAACAGTCCAATACAGTTCACATCCACAAATAGTAAAAACCATTACAGAAATGTGCAACCCCCTGCTAACCGACATACTAGCAGTTAGGGGAGGTTTACGAACACATTATACAAACACAGATATAATCAAATTAGCAAACATCGCAAAATTTCGATCGAGCAAACTACTATAGATTCTACTCCAATACTTCTATGTGCACCTGAGACTAGAGCAGAAAACTAAACAACCAGAAATATCACTGTTAACACCAGAAAGTCACTGAAGAAATTTGGGCCGACTCGGCCCTAACTCGGCCGCGGATCCGCGGCGGATCGCATGGATCCGCCTCGGTTCCGCGGCAAGTTAGCTGAGTTACGCGACCAAATTTCTTGAGTACCCCTATAATTTCCTGCTTGTTATTCTGCAGGTCCCTGAAAAATTTTTATGGCCCGTTTAAATTTCGACAGAAACTGTGTAAAACGATGATCTTTCCGGTTCCTTTTTGCATTCGAAATACTTACGACTTTGCTAATGAGTTAATTATTGTTTAGCGAGGCTTCGATACCACTGTAAGTCGATGTACAATACCCCACGACTTGCGGGGAGGCGGAAATATGAAAAACGATCTTGTTGTTTGCTTAAACATCGACTAACCGCATGAATCGAAGCTAAACGATAACTAACACCAAACATAGGAGTTCTAAACTACCATGTGAAGTGATTATACCTGTAGAACCGTGTCCTTCGTCTTTACGAACTCCACCTCCTCCTCGACCTTCTCCAAGTAGTAGACGATCCACCACGAGAGCTTTACTCCAAGCTTTGCCTCTAAACTTGAGGCAACTAGGTTTCTTTAAGTGCTAATCAAAGTACCTAGATGATATAGAGTAAGGGTTATGGATTAAGTAGTCTAACTAATCCTTGTACTCAACACATGAGAGGGGAGGATTAGGGTTTGAAGAGAGGAAGCTTGAGGAGAGAGAAGGTGAGAAGAATAATTGATATGAGAAAATGAGTTATCATAATATATATGAAGCATTAAGATTTATCAAATAAAAGAAAATCAAATGATGAATAATCATTCTTCATAAATATCTAATGGTGATTCATTACCATGAGTCATTAAGCATTTATGATGCATTAATGACATGGATGAATCACTCATATGACTCACTAATCTCATTCAATGTATATGCCACCTTAACCTCCTTAGTCACCATCTTCTAGAAGCTTCTCGCGCAATTACGAGAACGCCCCTCCTATCCATGAAAACACGGAAAAACTTTAGACTGTATAAATCCAATAACCGAATACTAGAAACTGGCTTAAACCAAAGCCGACTAGTAAAAACTGTCCGAAAGTCGTACGTGCGTAAACACACGTATGCGTCCGAACCCTTGTCGTAAAACCATACGACCTCTTTATCGTTTCGCCTGAAGTAGGGAAACTCTCTGTGTGGGACTCTAGAGACTCGACTACTACGCTGGCAGTGGGTTTAACCACAGACCGCAAGCGGCACTAGCTGTACGTAACGGTCCCCAGGTAGATGTCGATAAGAAGGCCGATGAGGAAACCCATCCGAACTCCTACTGAGCCTGCTGTGACAATCTCCGTACAGTCCGGTCTGTTCGTCTAAGACTATCGCATATCGGGCCTAGGGGGAGTCAAGCGTCAGTACCCTAATAGCGGTATAAGTCGTGTCGGAGCGTAGCCCATTACACCGTGAGAAACTACTGGAACCTACCAGCAAATCTCGCTTGACCTGGCCAGGGACTTTGCGTAATGGCTCTCTGACACAGCGCGATATCAACCCCCAATACCGGGAGAGACGAATCCTGTCTAACCGCCACTGCCTCCAATTGCTCGGGACTGCACCCAACTGCTACCTGTTTGCACGACTCCTTTGAGCCGTGGTAGGGTAGCAATCTAAGAACAGTGGGACACACTCGAGGCGAAGTTGCAGTGTCAAGTCTACGGACTATGTTGTACTCATGTCACCTGGGAACTGTTTACTGACGACTGGTATAAAACCAACCAACAGTTCCCTGTGAGTCCTGTCCGGTGTACCCGTAACCAAACGAGCACCTGCATACTATCTCCAGTACGACGTACTGACGGCTGTGGGACAGACCATCTCCCCAACTGGGATGAGAAGCGTACACACTAGTCTACTCCGGAGTATCGATGCCCTGTCTCGATAATCCTGCGACTAGGGACCTGAATAAGGATGTGCTTGTAGACTACCCAGCCCCCACTAGTGTGACTGCCATCACAACGCTGGTAGTCAAGCAAGATCCTAAGAGCTCTATCAATACGTATACTCACATATTAAGATAGAAAAACCAAGTAGCATACTACCATGTTTAGCAAGACTGTTATATACATGTGAATATCCTAAGCTTCCATTAAGTAATATACAAACTAGTATGATACAGTAATGGCTTTCTAGGGCATAAACACTAACAGGCCATTCCCCAGATACAGTTTGAAAGACTCTTCGGGATGCTTGGTATGCGATACTACAACAACTGGCCCTAGTGCAAGTGGGAGATTGTTAGTTGTATGTATGCCCTAGAGGCCAGTATTGTACAGATTATGTATATTATATTGGATGCTTGGACATATATAGAGAGGACTTTCTTGCTCGATATGATAGTATGCTTTCTGGTTGCTCTTTATCTTAACATGTATACTTGTCTCTTGATACTGTCTTATAGTTACATGTTGGTAAAGCCCTTAGGATGTGTACTTGACTACAGGGACTATGATGCAGATCATACTAGTGGGGCCATGGTAGTCCATACGTACATCCTTTAATGTTCCTAGTCGTAGGTGTATCGAGACAGGGCATCGATATACCAGAGAAGACTAGCGTATAAGCTTCTCGACCTATGAGTGGGCGATGGATGATCCCATATCCTTTGGTGTTTGACATCAGAGATGGTATGCGGGTGCTCAGTGGAGACTGGGTCCACTGGACGGACTCGCCGAGAACTCCCAGATGGTATTATACCTCACGTCAGATGCCAGTTCTCTGGTGACACTTGTGCAGGTTAGTCTGTAGACCCGAGATCGTCATAGAGTCTTGTGTGATTCCCACTGTGCTTTGATTTCCACCTTACCACGTCCAAGAGGGCGTGCAAAACGGTGGTTTTTGGGTACAGTCCCGAGTCACATGGAGGCAATGAGCGATAGGAGGGGTTTCATCTCTCCCGGTATTGGGGGTTGATGTAGCGCTGTACTCGATTGGCCATAATCAGGAAGTCCCTGGCCATGGCTGATTTAGAGATTTACTGGTATGTGTTACCAGTAGTTTCTCGACCCGTTATTTGCCTCACATCAGCACAACTTATCGGTTATTGGGGTCTGACGTTTACCACCCCTAGACTTGATATGCGACATATCAGACGAGGAGACCGGACTGTACGGCAAGTGTTACCGTTGGGCTTTTACAGGAGTTGGAGCGGGCTTGCTTGCTGATCTTCTGATCGCTAAATACCCGGGTAGCCGTTATGTCCATCTAGTACCGCTGACGGCTTGTGGGTGCTTGATGTGATCATCACCTACTGCCGGCGTATTGACGAGTCTTTAGAATCCTATATAGTGGTTTTACTGGCTCCGGCATAACGAAATAGGAGCGCATATGTGACTTGTGCTGGACCGAGAATAATGCGTGTATATGATACCGTATTCTATTCTCGCGACTTTTTGTATCTGTCGGTTATATATGATATAGCCGGGTTATCGAATCAAGTGTTGATTCGATAAGTTGATACATTGGATGTTAGTCGGTTATATGAGATATAACCAGATTATTAAGTCAATTGTTGATTTAATAATTTAGTGTATAATTGTATATTTGATATACTAATTTACATTAACTAACATTTGTTCACTTAAGGATTTTTCTCACATGCGCACAACTTTAATATATATGTGATATATATTAAAATGTGTTTTCTTATTGTATCATGGTTGTTGATACATCATTCACGGGTGTGTATGACATACACCATTCTATTTATTATTGTGGGTTATAATTATTTACGATAATTACAAAATTAGTAGAGATTTGGAAAGAGCATGAAGCTTGTAGAAGCTTGCTTTGCTTTGACAAAGTCCATTAACTTTGTCTTTACTTTAGATTTTTGTTAACCTAACCATTTAGATTAGCCATGGTTATATCTCTACATGAGTTAGTATATGATACTCACTCACCCATTGTTAGCTCTCTCACTTGATCATTATCCTCATCTCATTATTTCTTCATCTTCTTCCTTGAGCTCAAAAGCTCTCTAGGTTTTGATTAAGTGAGAAATAAAAGTGAGATAAATAATTCTAAGGTGTACCAACTTCCAATTTCCTCATCCTCTACTAGACTAGCACTTTAGTTTAGGGTGTTTGCTTCACTAATTCTCTAGTTAGTGAAGTAGAAGCTTTAGTTCGTATTCTCTCGACGTAGATCATCTTCGGCCTCGAAGACTTCAAGCAAGGATGATCCTTCTGCCTCGTGAAGCCATGCAAGAGCCCGGGAGGACCTTGATCGTAGCGGAGGGACTACAACAAGGAGCTTTTGAAGTGAAGGACCGATCTACAATGGTTGTATTTCGTATTCACTTAGTAATAAAAGATATTTACTTGCATGTGTAACCATAATTATCTAGCAAAGATCTTGTTTAGGGTTGTTCGGCACGGCTAAATTTTTAATCAGGCATGGTTGATGCCTTGTAGAACCTTGTTAGAGTGCCTAGTAACCCTACAGAAAGAAGTGGAATACGAACTTGAGGGTGGAATTGGAGTGAATAAGTTAGTATAATATGTAATGACCGATGTGTAAAAAGTGATTGTACTAATCTATCAACCCGTCGAGAAATTGGGTCAAACCCCTCAAGATTCATGAAAAAACATGGGTAGACCGAATTTGGTAAACCAGACATAGGAAATGAAAGTGATATGGTGTCTTTCAAGGTCAGAACGATGGAATGGATGGAGGGGAGTGATCGAGGAATGGGATCAGTTAAGGGTTCAGGAGGGTGTACACTGTCAATGAAAGGGACGGGATGAATTGGAAAATCTGACTCATCAAGTAAAACTGGTTCATCCTCAAAACTATCCTAAGAATTCTCCACAAAAATTAGCTCATCCATGCATTTATTATCAAAATTTAGACGCATATGAAGTTCGGGAAAACAGTTAATGACTTTGGATGATGTCCGCACGGAAGTGAAAAGACATGATGAATTGGTGAGAAAGACTCATCCAAAACTATGGGTTCATCATCCAAAATATTCCCAGCGTCAATATCCTCAATCAATTGAAAATCAAAATGCTCATACACCTCGTCAAAAGCATGGATTTTAATCAATTCAGGTTCTAGAGTGGAGGTGCAGAGGTCAAAGGGTTTGGGTGTGGTTTCACTTAGTAGGGTCCCTTCACAATTCGGTAAATCAAATACTACAAAGTCGCACAACTCATTAAACATTTTTTCTTTAATTGTTGAATCATTTGGGATACTCGATAGACATTCAAAACTACAGTTGTGGAATTCGATTTGCAATGGGTAAGTTTGATTTGGAAGGGTGTACCGCTCACTCTCACGACTCAATTCCTCAATATGTCCTACCGCCTCATCATACATTGGGAAATTTGGAGCTAGTTGGAAACTAGCTGCCGGTTCGATAGGTTGAAGGCATCCATAGACGCATTCAAATCCATCATCTGTTGGCACGACGCTACCCGAAATTGTTCCAACGATTGTTCAATACTAGACATAGGCTGTGGAGGGGTTTTAGTAAAAGATTCAAAGTTGTTTAGATACGTGAAACTCCCAAATGGCTGTTTAGAAGCAATGTCTAGGGAAGGTGTAAAATTCGGGTAGGATTGATATGAATCGAATGGTTGGACAGGAGTAGGATCAACGTTATGATAAGAAGGTGAATGGAATTGTTGATCCAAAGAATTGGAAGTGGTGAAATGAGTGAAAGATCGGCTACGGGATTATTCAATACGTTCAGCAATAGATATAGGTTTCGGAGTTACAACAGAACTCTCAAAAGGGGTATCAACGTAAGAAGGTTGGGGAGGTTGAAACGGTTGATACAAAGTGGATTGCGGAGTCCAATTGTTTGTCCTAGACGCGTCTATCCGATCTTTCAAAGAAATTTTGGGCATGGATGGATCGTTCGAAATTCGACCAAAGGAAGAACCATAAGAAGTAATATATGGCTGTGGGTACCAAAGTTCGGCTAGAGGTGGTCTATGTGGGGTACCCATGATATAAAGAGGGAAAGAAGAAGAAAAGAAATGGAGAGGAAAAAGAATGTGATTTTTTTTATTTTGTTAGTTATCAACAAAAGAATGAAATACACACAAAAGACAAAAACAATCACGACGTAATGCCACACACCTAATCAGTGTAGGGTTCACCTAGGTCAACTAGAACTGCTCAAAATCTTGATTGCCGAACTAAAACTGTGTCGAGAAACGGTCTCAAGATATACTGATCACGAGGCCAGGTAAGTCCAGAGATAAGGGAAGGTTTCCCAACGCTTTCACGAAGGTCCTTAATTAGATAACCCTTCTCTTTTAGCGGTTTCGCCGTGAACACTTTCCTAGACATCCCGTGAACGATATACCGTTAAGCGGTGTTCTAAACACAGTCCTTAAAGGCTTAAAGTCTAGTTTCTTTTAATATTTGTGCGGTGAAACGTTATGCTCAATTCGTGATTTGTGGGCCACGGAAAATGTGATGAAATCCTTTACCGTAGGTTGTGGGGTTCGCTTGCCCTTAAGTCCATTTAATGAATGCAATACACAAATTAATGAAAAAATTTGTTCAAAACATCAAACAATCTTTTTTTATGTTTAAGCTCGGCACAGCAACAAATACGGGATAGTCACTTTTGGCGTTTGACAGCGAACTTGCAAAGAATCCTCCAAAGATAGTATATTGGATGCGTGGGATTTGAGAAGAAGGTGTTAGGAAATACGTACCAATAAGTTTTCGGGTTAAGAAACCCTCGTTGAATTAGCTTGAGAAGGTCGCTTGCGCGGGTCAAACCATCCGGATCTTTGGCACTATACTTCGCAATCACCTTAGCTTTGAATGTACACTTTGATCCATACGATCACAGTCCGCAAATCCGTAAAAATCTGAAAATGTGGGAAAAACGGATTATTAGTGCGAAAAAGCGATATGAATGCCCAAACACCTACACATATATAATTAAAAAAATCAAACAATAAAATAGGGAAAATTATAGAACACTGGAGCACAGAACCAAATTTTGGAGCAAATGGAGGTGCTTGGGCCGGCGGCGCCGGAAAATTGATGGATCTTGCCGGGCTTCTTTGGGAATTTTGGCTCCAAATTTCTTCAGTGAACTCAGTGTTTTATTATTGTCTTAATGATATTGTTTAACTTTTGTAATTAGTCCCAGTTTGTTAGCAGGTCAAAAATCCAGAGAACAAAATGTTAGGTTTGTTAATTTTTGTTTTGGTTTTGAAATTTTTTGATTTTTAGTTTCTTTTGTTTTTTTTAAAAAAGGTGTTAGTGATATAAACAAGATTAACCCGAAATAACAAGAATTAAAACGTTATCGTCTCCCCGGCAATGGCGCCATTTGATCGACAGGCTTTTGGCGTGTAATATTTTATGTTCTGAAAGATTAACCGCGATCAAGGACGGCGTCGCGTGTAGCTAGTTGCGGTGAGCACGGGTCGTCCGCAAGGAGACGGTGTGTTTTAAGTTCTTGTTATGACGAGTTAATGCGAGGTCAGGAGTGTTTGAATCTAACCTAGGTGTTTATACAAAAGAATAAGTTTTTAGGAATAGATAGGTTAGTGTAAGTTAGTTAATTCCGTACACAATCCTTTGTGCCGAGCTTGACCAATGAAGCTAGAGCAATCAGAAACAACGTGGATTAGGGTGCTTAAGCACGGTATTTTTGAAATCCAGCTTATTGACCCTTTTTCGTCCGTTCTTGTCACTTGACTTTCGCCTCCGGTGAAACCGAACGCAACCGGTCGCGGTTAGGGATCACCGATACCATGGCAGGGTAGGGTGCCTAACGGAGCGATTGCGTAAGGTTTGGGCGGAGTTCAATTGGAAAATATCGGGAAAAGGAAATGAGAAAAGAAAACCTTAACTTACATAACCATTCTTTTTCCTAACAACACCATATTCACAACCATCAAAACAACAAAAGAAAGAGAGCAAATGAAAAGAACAGAACAACAAGCAAGTAAGTAAATGACATGTAATAAAATGCAAGTATGTTAATGGCAGAACGTAAAGAGCAAGAATAAAAAGAGCAAGTAAAGCAAGAAATAAAATACTAAGAACCATAGAACACAAATGAAAGCTTCATTCACTCAAAGTGATATTGCAAGCCATGGGTTCAATAACCTATACTTAAACTTGCAAGCTCAATGAAGAGGTTGCAAGATCAAGAGAAGGCAAAGTGTTAGTGTGATATGCCCTAGAGGCTATTATTGTATAGTACTAGTTTGTATATTATATTTTGGAAGCTTGGGATATATACACGGATTTATGACAATCTTGCTCGATATAGTAGTATGCTACATAGTTTGTATCTATCTTAATATGTGTATGTGTTTCTTTTAACATATCGCTAATACATATTGATACAGCCCTTAGGATCTTTGCTTGACTACAAGAGTTGTGATGGCAGTCACACTAGTGGGGGTTGGGTAGTCTACAAGCACATCCTTATACAGGTCCCTGGTCGTAGGATTATAGAGACAGGGCATCGATACTCCAATGTAGACTAGTGTATACGCTTCTCATCCCAGAAGGGGAGATGGTCTGTCCCACAGCCATCAGTACGTCGTACTGGAGATATTATACAGGTGCTCGTTTGGTTAAGAATACACTGGACAGGACTCGCTGGGAACTGTTGGTTGGTACTATACCTATCGTCAGTTAACAGTTCTTAGGGGACATGAGTACAGCTTAGTCCATCGACTTGACACTACTGCTTCGCCTCAAGTGTGTTCCCACTGTTCTTAGATTACTACCCTACCACGGCTCTATTGAGTCGTGCAAACAGGTAGTAGTTGGGTGCAGTCCTGAAGCACTTGGAGGCATTGCCGGTTAGATAGGATTCGTCTCACCCGGTATTTGGGGTTGATATCGCGCTGTGTTTGGAACGCCATTAGACAAAGTCCCTAGCCAGGGCAAGTGAGACTTACTGGTAGGAACTCCAGTGGTTTCTCAGGGTGTTTTGGACCGTACTCCCACATGAATTATACCGCTATTAGGAGAATGACGTTAACCGCCCCTAGCCCGATATGCGATACTCTTAGACGAACAGACCGGACTGTACAGAGATTGTCACATTCAGGCTCGGTAGGAGTTCAGATGGGTTTTTCCTCATCGGCCTTCTTATCGGCATCTACCTGGGGACCGTTACGTACAACTAGTACCGCTTGCGGCCTGTGGTTAAAACCACTGCCAGCGTAGTGTCGAGACTTTAGAGTCCCACACAGAGGTTTGTTCACCTTTGGGTGATATGAGTAGATGTCGTATGGTTTTACGATAGGGTTCGTTCACATACGCGCACTTATGCGTGTTCGATGTTCAGGCAGTAGATACTAGTGGGCTTTTGTTTAAGCCGGATCCTAGTATTGCATTTTGGATTGGTTTAGTCTCATGGTATTCGTGTTTCTCGGAACACAGATACGGGCATTTACATATAGTTGACAGAGGCAGGGGAGGAGACACCTCTTTAGGGTTTTGACCATTGACTTGATCAAAATCATAATGAGAAGGAGGAAATTAATTAATAGTTTTAATTAGAGTTAATTGTGTCATGGCTAATGTTGGTTTGACCATTTGACCATGTTGACCCATCTTGAGTTAGATATTTTTTTGTTAAACATGAGATATTTTTTGTGAGCATGCTTAGCATTAAATGTGATATGATAATGGTCAAATCAACACACCATCACAATTATCTTAATTAATATTATTATTATCATATTTCCTCATATGAGAGTTTGTCCTCTCATTCTCATATAACTTTTCTCTCTCATGGTTTGCTCTCTCCTCTTTCTCTCTCAAAGCTTTAATCTTTCATGAGTTGAAAATCAAAAGCTTTTGAGACTAAACCACCAAAATACTTCTCTACTCACTCTAGGGTTCTAAGTCTAGCACACTAAGCACCTTAGTTACTTCAAGATATAGGTTGGAGCTCAAGGTATTGGCCTTCGGGTGGATCTTTCATTGGCATAAAGAAGACGGCGAGGAGGAGCCATCTACACCACTCCAAGGAGCTCACAACATGGAGAAGCAACACAAGAAGAGAAGGAGTTCAAGCTTTAGGTATAATTTCTTAACGTGGTAGTTAAAGCTCCATGTTAGTTTTTTAGCTTTTGTTTAGCAAAGATCCTTCATGGTTAGTCTATGTTTCCTTTGTGATAAAAATTCGATTTTTACCTATTCCGCATCCCCGTTAAACACCGGGATGGGTAACATAGACTTACAGTGGTATCAGAGACTAGATAAACAACAACTAACTTGTTAGAAAAGTCTTTAGATCTTCGATCCCGAATAAATCTCAAAATACATCATAAATTTGTGTTTTTTGCCGATTTTTAAAACTGGTCTAAAAATATTTTCACAGACCTGAAAAATACGTGCAGGCTTTTTAGGGACACCCAAGGAAAACGAGTTCATGACTCGGTCAGACAGCCGCGGAAACGCGGCGAAACCATGTGTTTCGCCGCGGATCCGTGGTCGAGTTGACTCTGAGTCAACTCGTTTTTCCTCTAGATTGTCCAGCTTGATGTTTTGTAATTTTTCAGATACTTTGTTTCTGCCCAGATTCTTTTGAGTGTTGTATTTGGGGTATTTTAAAATTTGAATATCGATCGAAATTCTGTAAACTTTAGCTAATCGTATTATATCTATGATGTGATATATGTATTGAACGTCTACTACTCGCTATACGTCGATTAGTCGGGGTTGTACATATCTGTGATCTGTGTTATTGGTTTGTGTATATGAATTTGTTGGATTGTCGTGGATGAATAGCCCGGGACGTGAGATGAGTGTTTTTCATTTTTCATTCGATGTAAATTGTTAATTGATGTAATATTATTTTTTGGTCGCACATCCGGGTTGAGGATATAGCCGCCATTGTATATTATTTCTTTTACTGTTTTCTGCTCCTAGGATAGATAAAAGGTGGGGTGCACAAACTACAGGGTACTTTGAAGTGCCAAGTGGTCTACTCACTTTGTTGAGGGAGTCTGCTTCACTTCGGGTATTTGGCGGGTAGTTTGCCTCACCCGTAGGGGTCTAGGGTGGGGTTTGGCTATTCATCACGACCGTGTAATCCGCCTTTCGTTGCAGGCTTGAACGAAACGCGGATTCCTAGCATATCCAATGTGTTCATCTGTGATCTAAAATGACTATCATTGCATTTGACGAAGGTATATATCTATATATGATATCTAGTAGACGTTGCATATGTTTTACATCAGCGCTACTCCAGCCCCCGCTCTGTCGTTAGTTAAGTAACCTAACGGGTGATGACGGGGCCGAGTGGCGAATATGGGTGGCATAAGCTTACGTTTTATTTTCGTTGTTTTCTGCAATGGTAGGATTAATAGATGGGACGCATTATATTAATGCAAAAAAAACAAACTAAAGTTGAATCGTTGGAACAATTTCAAAACCACTCAGTTTTTTTCAAAAACAGCAAAACTTTTAAATGCGGAGCTTAAACCACTCCTTTTAAAAGCTATCGCGTTCCTTCGATTATATCAAGTTCACTACGTTCACGGTTTTGCCAAAACCATTCGTAGCCCTCCGTCATTTCATATGAATAGTCAATAGTATTCAAGCTGTGTTTGTTGGCCAAAGTCAAGACATAGTGATTGGTAGCTGTTGGATATTCATATGAAGCATAGATAGATGCGTTGGTTTGGGACAGTCGTACTGCTTTGTTGGCCAAAGTCAAGGGTATGTACGGGTGGGTTCAAATTAACCTGGAGAATGACAGGTGGAACTTGACATGCGACTTATGATTTGTTGGCCAAAGTCAAGGTCATAAGAGCATGGTGCAAAAATCCATATCGGGAGTTTCTAAAGAAACTAAAACTTGCTAGTGTTGCATACCATTGGGAGTGTGATAATTTTGGTAAGATTCCATCAGCTTTATCACACAATGATATTTGGATCCCGATCCTACTGTGATTATATGATACTCCTCGGGAGATTTTTTCACTTAACGATCAATGCTATAAACCAAGTTGTTGACTAGAAAGGTGTTAGCGCGGCTACGCCCACAGTGAAAAGAGTTTATTTAATTAAGGAATTTCACGAAAGCGTCGTAAAACCTCCCTCAAAGTACCGACACTGGCCTGGCTGAACGGTTAAGCAAGAATTATAAGGTGAGATTAAATCCTGACTAATTCTTCTTTTATGGTTTAAGGAAGGATTCGAGGAACAGTTGGAGCCATCATGTTTAGACAAACTAAAAACCACTTTAAACTTGCAAGAGCATCATGCAAAAATGTTTTCTTCTCGCTCTCCTAATTGCAGCGACCAAACAACATGACGGGCCTTAAGTTATTACTAGATAAAAACAGATTGACAGGGCCAAACTATAAAATTTGGTTCAGGAATGTCAAGATGGCAATCTCTTATGACAGGTTGGGGTATCTCCTTACCACTAAGGCCCCCGTCGTCCCAGGTCCAGAATCCAGCGTCGCGGATAAGGAAATCCGTAAATCCTGAGAGATTGACTGTGCGAAGGACAAGTGCCTCGTGCTTGCCTCTATGGACAATGAACATCAGAGGAGGCACGAGAATATAGACCTAGAATCCATATTTCTCCATACTAATGAACTATATGGAGAATAATCCCGTATCGCAAGATACGAGACCTCAAAGAAACTGTTTTCAGTGAGGTTGGCCATCGGATCATCTGTAGGGGAACACTTCCTTAAGATGATTGGCTACATTGAGGAGCTCGCGGACCTTGGGACCACATTAGAGAACGAGATGTACCCAGACTTGATTCTCCAGTCCCTTCCTTCCGCCTACGCCAAGTTTATCTTGAATTTTAATATTCTAGGTAAAGAAGTTGAACTTCCGGAACTTCTCAACATGTTGAGGAGTGCAGAGGGCACCCTGCGGAAAGCAAAGGAAACACACACTCTGTCTGTTGGTGTTATTTTCTTTTCTATATCCAAAGCGAAATCCAAGGGAAAGAAGAAGAAATCCCCCACCAAACCGAGTGGAGGTGTTAGTAAGGTGGAAGCCAAGGGGAAGGAAAAAGTGACGGGACCAACAGCGGGGAAAGAAGAATGCTTCTATTGTCATAAGAAATGACACTGGAAGAAAAATTGCAGGGCTTGGAAGGCCAAGAACCAGGACCCGAAGCAGGTTTTGGCTTCGGCTTCAGGTGTGTATGTAATTGAAAACTTACTGTCAATCGACCATACTTCCTAGGTATTGGATACCGGATCAGGATCACATATCTGTAATTCTTTGCAGGCACTGAGAAGCCGCAGGGGTTTTGAAGGCGGGTGATATAACCCTCAGAGTTGCAAACGGAGCAAGCATGGATGCTGAGTCCGTGGGGGACTATCACTTAAGATTGACAGATGGACATATTTTGGTTTTGCGCAACTGTTATTTTGTACCCAGTTCGACTTGTAATATCATATCTTTATCTTTAATGTTTAAAGAAGGTTATGATTTTGCATTTGTAAGCAATGTTGTAAACATTCACCTTAATCATGTTTTGATTGGGTTGGGCACATTAAGCAACGGTATATACATATTAAACCGACCGCAGATTTTCAATATCCAGAATACACACAAAAGAAAGTCTCCAGAATTAAATCATGCTTTCTTATGGCATTGTAGACTAGGTCACATCATTGAGACAAGGTTAACTAAGTTACATAAAGAAGGATATTTGGATCCGTTCGAATATCAATCTTATGCAACTTGTCAATCATGTCTCAAAGGAATGATGACAAAGTCTCCGTTTACTGAACACGGAGTAAGAGCGAGCGAGCTCTTGGGACTCATACACAGCGACGTGTGTAGTCCAATGTCTACACATGCAAGAAGTGGTTTCTCTTATTTCATTACTTTTACGGATGATTTCTCCTGGTATGGACATGTCTTCTTGATGAAGCATAAATCCGAGGCCTTTGGAAAATTCCAGGAGTATAAGAATGAAGTGGAAAAACAGACCGGCAAAAGTATCATGACACTGAGATCTGATCGAGGTGGTGAATACTTAAGTGCCAAGTTCCTGGATTACCTAAAAGAGAATGGAATTCTCTCTCAGCTTACTCCTCCATACACACCACAGCAAAACGGTGTATCGGAAAGACGGAACCGAACCCTACTGGATATGGTATGTTCCATGATGAGTAATGATGAGTTATCGCGATCTTTCTGGGGTTACGAACTAGAATCAGCTGCATATCTTTTGAACCGGGTTCCTACTAAGTCTGTGCCTACCACACCATATCAGATGTGGAGTGGGAAGAAACCCTATCTTAAACACTTTAAGACATGGGGATGTCCAGCTTTTGTTAGAAAGCAGCATACGGACAAACTCGAGGCACACTCTGTACAGTGTAAGTTTGTGGGATATCCAAAGAACTCTAAGGGGTATTTTTTCTATTACGCAGTAGAACAAAAGGTATTTGTTTCTCGTCATGCCTGCTTCTTGGAAACAGAATTTTTAGAAAATCAGATAAGTAGGAGCGCAATAGAACTGGAAGAAATTCCAGAACCACAAGCTATTACTGAAAGCTTGGTGGAACCAGAAGTCTCAAAAGAACAGGACATTCCCGCACCTCTCCGCAGGAGTAGTAGGCTTTCTCATCCACCTGAGAGATACTACGGTTTTCTCATAGACAGGGATAGAGAAGACTGCATCTATGATAATGATGAGCCGACTAGCTTCCAGCAGGCCATTCAGAGCGCTGACTCGGTAAGATGGCTGGATGCAATGCGGACCGAGATGGAGACTATGTACACCAACAAAGTATGTACTTTGGACATTGCTCCAGAAGGGGTAAAAACCGTAGGCTGCAAATGGATCTTCAAAAGGAAGATTTGTGTAGATGGACAGGTTGAAACCTATAAGGCTAGACTTGTTGCAAAGGGTTTTCGTCAAAGACCTGGCTTGGACTATGACGAAACCTTTTCTCCAGTGGCTATGCTCAAATCCATTCGGATCTTTCTTGCCATTGCTGCCTTCCACGATTATGAGATTTGGCATATGGACGTAAAAACCGCTTTTCTAAATGGAAATTTAGAGGATTGTGTCTATATGGACCAGCCATAGGGTTTCATTCAGAGTGAGAGCAACAGAAAAGTGTGCAAGTTGCTTAAGTCCATTTATGGACTAATGCAGGCATCAAAGAGCTGGAACATCTGTTTGGATGAGACAGTCAAAGAATTTGACATTTTCAAAAATCCAGATGAACCGTGTATTTATAGTATGATTGTAGCACGAACTGTTGTATCCCTTGTCTTATACGTGGATGACATTCTCTTGTTAGAAAATGAAATTCATATGCTACAATCTATCAAAGTGTTCTTGTCACACAAGTTCTCCATGAAAGACCTGGGTGATGCCTCTTACATTCTGGTGATCCGGATCTATCGTGATAGATCTAAAAGGACGTTGGGACTTTCGCAGTCCAGGTACATCGACACCATACTGAAAAGATTCAGTATGGAAGATTCAAAGCGCGGTAATTTAACGAATTGTCACGGAATCACCCTCTCTAAAGAGATGTCTCCCAAGACTGATTTGGAAAGGGATCGCATGTCCAATATACCCTACGCTTCTGTAGTGGGCTCTATAATGTATTTGATGTTGTGTACCAGACCAGATGTTGCTTATGCACTGAGTGTGGTAAGACGGTATTAGTCAAACACTGGGGAGAAGCATTGGATAGAGGTAAAGAATATTCTCAAGTAGCTGAGAAGGACTAAGGATATGTTCTTGGTTTACGGCAGAAAAGCCCTCCAAATAGAGGCCTTTACTGACTCCAGCTTCTAGAGTGACAAGGATGACTCCAAATCCATGTCGGCTTATGTCTTTACCCTCAATGGAGGGCCGGTCTGTTGGAAGAGTTCCAAACAGGAAACCGTTGCTGACTCGACGATGGAAGCGGAGTATATCGCAGCTTCTGATGCCGCAAAAGAAGCAGTCTGGATGAGGATGTTCTTAACAGAACTTCCGGTGGTTCCGTCCATTGTTGATCCAATACCTCTGTATTGTGACAACAACAGGGCTATAGCTTTAGCAAAGGAACCCAGGTCCCGTCAGCAGTCCAGACACATCTTGAGGCGGTATCACCTGATCAGGGAGATCGTGGATCGCCGGGAGATCAAGGTTCGGAGGGTTGCTACAGAGGATAACACTGCAGATCCATACACAAAGGCCATTCCTCAGACGCAGTTCGAGAGGCTATTTGAAATGATTGGTCTGCGATATGCCAGCACATGGCTTTAGTGCAAGTGGGAGATTGTTTGTGTGATATGCCCTAGAGGCCATTATTGTATAGTACTAGTTTGTATATTATATTTTGGAAGCTTGGGATATATACACGGATTTATGATAGTCTTGCTCTATATGGTAGTATGATGCATGGTTTGTATCTATCTTAATATGTGTATGTCTTTCTTTTAACATATCTCTAATACATATTGATAGAGCCCTTAGGATCATTGCTTGACTACCAGCGTTGTGATGGCAGTCACACTAGTGGGGGCTGGGTAGTCTACATGCACATCCTTATACAGGTCCCTGGTCGTAGGATTATCGAGACAGGGCATCGATACTCCAGAGTTGACTAGAGTATACGCTTCTCATCCCACGAGGGGAGATGGTCTGTCCCACAGCCATCAGTACGTCGTACTGGATATAGTATACAGGTGATCGTTAGGTTACGAGTACACTGGACAGGTCTCGCTGGGAACTGTTGGTTGGTACAATACCTATCGTCAGTTAACAGTTCTCAGGAGACATGAGTACAGCTTAGTCCGTTGACTTGACACTGCTTCTTCGACTCAAGTGTGTTCCCACTGTTCTTAGATTACTACCCTACCACGGCTCTATTTAGTCGTGCAAATAGGTAGTAGTTGGGTGCAGTCCGGAAGCACTTGGAGGCAGTGGCGGTTAGATAGGATTCGTCTCTCCCGGTATTGGGGGTTGATATCGCGTTGTGTTCGGAACGCCATTACAAAAAGTTCCTGGCCAGGGCAAGTGAGACTTACTGGTTGGTACTCCAGTGGTTTCTCAAGATGTTTTGGACCGTACTCCGACACGAATTATACCTCTATTAGGGGACTGACGTTTACCTCCTCCTAGGCCCGATATGCGATACTCTTAGACGAACAGACAGGACTGTACAGAGATTGTCACATTCAGGCTCAGTAGGAGTTCGGATGGGTTTTTCCTCATCGGTCTTCTTATCGGCATCTACCCGGGGACCGTTACGTACAGCTAGTACCGCTTGCGGCCTGTGGTTAAAACCATTGCCAGCGTAGTGTCGAGTCTTTAGAGTCCCACACAGAGGGTTGTTCACCTTTGGGCGATATGAGTAGATGTCGTATGGTTTTACAACAGGGTTCGTTCACATACGCGCACTTGTGCGTGTTCGGTGTTCAGGCAGTAGATACTAATGGGATTTGGTTTAAGCCGGATCTGAGTATTGCATTTTGGATTGGTTTAGTCTCATGGTATTCGTGTTTCTCGGAACATGGATACGGGTATTTAGATACAGTTGACAGAGGCAGGGGAGGAAACACCTCATTAGGGTTTTGACCATTGACTTGATCAAAACCATAATGAGAAGGAGGAAATTAATTAATAGTTTTAATTAGAGTTGATTGTGTCATGGCTAATGTTGGTTTGACCATTTGACCAAGTTGACCCATGTCGACTTAAATATTTTTTGTTAAGCATTAGATATTTTTTGTGAGCATGCTTAGCATTAAATGTGATATGATAATGGTCAAATCAACACACCATCACAATTATCTTAATTAATATTATTATTATTATCATATTTCCTCATATGAGAGTTTATCCTCTCATTCTCACATAACTTTTCTCTCTCATGGTTTGCTCTCTCCTCTTCCTCTCTCAAAGCTTTAATCTTTCATGAGTTGAAAATCAAAAGCTTTTGAGAATAAACCACCAAAATACTTCACTAGTCACTCTAGGGTTCTAAGTCTAGCACACTAAGCACCTTATTTACTTCAAGATATAGGTTGGAGCTCAAGGTAGAGGCCATCGGGTGGATCTTTCTTTGTCATAAAGAAGACGGTGAGGATGAGCCATCTACACCTCTCCAAAGAGCTCACAACAAGGAGAAGCAACACAAGAAGTGAAGGAGTTCAAGCTTTAGGTATAATTTCTTAACCTAGTAGTTAAAGCTCCATGTTAGTTTGTTAGCTTTTTTTTAGCAAAGATCCTTCATGGTTAGTCTATGTTTCCTTTGTGATAAAAATTCGATTTTTACCTATTCCGCGTCCCCGTTAAACACCGGGATGGGTAACATAGACTTACAGTGGTATCAGAGCCTAGATAAACAACAACTAACATGTTGGAAAAGTCTTTAGAACTTCGATCCCGAAAAAATCGCAAAATACATCATAAATTTGAGTTCTCTGCCGATTTTAAAACAGGTCTAAAAATATTTTCAGAGACCTGAAAAATACGTGCATGCTTTTTAGGGACACCCAAGGAAGCGCGGAGAAACCATGTGTTTCGCCGTGGATCCGTGGCCGAGTCGACTCGGAGTGAACTCGTTTTTCCTGCAGATTGTCCAGCTTGATGTTTTCTGATTTTTCAGATACTTTGTTTCTGCCCAGATTCTTTTGAGTACAGTGTTGTATTTGGGTAGTTTTAAATTTGAATATCGATCGAAATTCTGTAAACTTTAGCTAATCGTATTATATATATGATGTGATATATGTATTGAACGTCTATTAATCGCTATACGTCGATTTGTGGGGGTTGTACATATCTGTGATCTGTGTTATTGGTTTCTGTATATGAACTTGTTGGAATGTCGTGGATGAATAGCCGGGGATGTGAGATAAGTGTTTTTCATTTTTCATTCGATGTAAATTGTTAATTGATGTAATATTATTTTTTGGTCGCACATCCGGGTCGAGGATGTAGCCGCCATTGTATATTATTTCTTTTACTGTTTTCTGCTCCTCGGATAGACCCAAGGTGGGTGCACAAACTACCGGATACATTGAAGTGCCAAGTGGTCTACTCACTTTATTGAGTGATGCTGCTTCACTTCGGGTATTTTGCGGGTAGTTTGCCGCACCCGTATGGGTCTAGGGTGGGGTTTTGCTATTCGTCACGACCGTGTATCCGTCTTTCGTTGCAGGCTTGAACGAAACGCGGATTCCTAGCATATCCAATGTGTTCATCTATGATCTAAAATGACTAGCATTTCATTTTAGGAACGTATATGTCTATATATGATATCTAGTGGATGTTGCATATGTTTTACATCTGCGCTAATCCAGCCCCTTTACTGTCGTTAGTTAAGTAACCTAACGGGTGATGGCGTGGCCCAGTGGCGAATGCGGATGGAATAAGCCTACGTTATATTTTCGTTGTTTTCTGCAATGGTAGGATTAATAGATGGAACACATTATATTAATGCAAAAAAAACAAACCAAAGTTGAATCGTTGGAACAATTTCAAAACCACTCAGTTTTTTCAAAAACATCAAAACTTTTAAACGCGGAGCTTAAACCACTCCTTTTAAAAGCTATCACGTTCCTTCGATTATATCAAGTTCACTACATTCACGGTTTAGCCAAAACCATTCGTAGCCCTCCGTCATTTCATATGAACAGTCAATAGTATTCAAGCTGTGTTTGTTGGCCAAAGTCAAGGCATAGTGATTGGTAGTTGTTAGATATTCATATGAAGCATAGATAGATGCGTTGGTTTTGGACAGTCGTTCTGCTTTATTGGCCAAAGTCAAGGGTAAGTACGTGTGGGTTCAAATTAACCTGGAGAATGAAGGGTGGACTTGACATGTGACTTATGATTTGTTGGCCAAAGTCAAGGACATAAGAGCATGGGGCAAAAATCCACATCGGGAGTTTCTAAAGAAACTGAAACTTGCTGGTGTTGCATACCATTTGGAGTGTGATAATTTTGGTAGGATTCCTTCAGCTTTATCACACAACGATATTTGGATCCCGATCCTACTGTGAGTATATGCTACTCCTCTGGAGATTTTTTCACTTAACGATCAATGCTATAAACCAAGTAGGTGACTAGAAAGGTGTTAGTGGGGTTACACCCATAGGGAAAAGAGGTTATTTAATTAAGGAATTTCGCAAAAAAGTCGTAAAACCTCCCTCGAAGTACCGACACTGGCCTGGCTGAACAGTTAAGCAAGAATTGTAAGGTGAGATTAAATCCTGACTAATTCTTCTTTTATGGTTTGAGGAAGGATTCGAGGAACAGTGGGAGCCATCCTGTTTAGACAAACTAAAAACCACTCTAAACTAGCAAGAGCATCATGCTAAAGTGTTTTCTTTTCTCTCTCCTAATTACAGCGACCAAACAACATGACGGGCCTTAAGTTATTACTAGATAAAAACAGATTGACAGGGACAAGCTATAAAGATTGGTTCTAGAATGTCAAGATGGCAATCACTTATGACAAGTTGGGGTATCTCCTTACCACTAAGAACCCCGGCGTCCCAGGTCCAGAATCCAGCGTCGCGGAAAAGGAAATCCGTAAGACCTGGGAGATTGACTGCGCGAAGGCCAAGTGCCTCGTGCTTGCCTCTATGGACAATCAATATCAGAGGAAGCACGAGAATATAGACCTAGAATCTATATTTCTCCATACTAAGGAACTATATGGAGAGAAATCCCGTATCGCAAGATACGAGACCTCAAAGAAACTATTTTCAGCGAGGTTTGCCGTCAGATAATCTGTAGAGGAACACGTCCTTAAGATGATTGGCTACATTTAGGAGCTCGCGGACCTTAGGACCACGTAAGAGAATGAGCTGTACACAGACTTGATTCTCCAGTCCCTTCCTTCCACCTACACCCAGTTTATCTTTAATTTTAGTATTCTAGGTAAAGAAGTTGAACTTCCGGAACTCCTCAACATGTTGAGGAGTGCAGAGGGCACCCTGCAGAAAGCAAGGGAAACACACACTCTGTCAGTTGGTGTTATTTCCTCTTCTAGATCCAAAGCGAAAGCCAAGGGAAAGAAGAAAAAATCCCCCACCAAACCGAGAGGAGGTGTTAGTAAGGTGGAAGCCAAGGGGAAGGAAAAAGTGGCGGGACCAAAAGTGGGGAAAGAAGAATGCTTCTATTCTCATAAGAAAGGACACTGGAAGAAAGATTGCAGGGCTTGGAAGGCCAAGAACCAGGACCCGAAGCAAGTTGTGGCTTCGGCTTCAGGTGTGTATGTAATTGAAAACTGTCTGTCAATCAACTCTATTTCTTGGGTATTGGATACCGGATCAGGATCACATATCTGTAATTCATTGCAGGCACTGAGAAGCCGTAGGGTTTTGAAGGCGGGTGATATGACCCTCAGAGTTGCAAACGGAGCAAGCGTGGATGCTGAGTCCGTGAGGGACTATCACTTAGGATTGACAGATGGACATGTTTTAGTTTTGCGCAACTGTTATTTTGTACCCAGTTCGACTTGTAATATCATATCTGTATCTTTAATTTCTAAAGAAGGTTATGATTTTGAATTTGTAAGCAATGTTGTAAACATTCACCTTAATCATGTTTTGATTGGGTCGGGCACATTAAGCAACGGTATATACGTATTAAACCGACCGTAGATTTTCAATATCCAGAATACACACAAAAGAATGTCTCCAGAATTAAATCATGCTTTCTTGTGGCATTATAGACTAGGTCAAATCAATGAGATAAGGTTAACAAAGTTACATAAAGAAGGATATTTGGATCCGTTCGAATATCAATCTTATGCAACTTGTCAATCATGCCTCAAAGGAAAGATGACAAAGACTTCGTTTACTGAACACGGAGTAAGAGCGAGCGAGCTCTTGGGACTCATACACATCGACGTGTGTGGTCCAATGTCTACACATGCAAGAAGTAGTTTCTTCTATTTCATTACTTTTACGGATGATTTCTCCTGGTATGGACATGTCTTCTTGATGAAGCAAAAATCCGAGGCCTTTGGAAAATTCCAGGAGTATAAGAATGAAGTGGAAAAACAGACCGACAAAAGTATCAAGATACTGAGATCTGATCGAGGTGGTGAATACTTAAGTGCCGAGTTCCTGGATTATCTAAAAGAGAATGGAATTCTCTTTCAGCTTACTCCTCCATACACACCACAATACAACGGTGTATTGGAAAGACAGAACCGAACCTTTTGGATATGGTACGTTCCATGATAAGTAATGTTAAGTTACCGCGATCTCTCAGGGGTTATGCAGTAGAATCAGCTGCATATCTTTTGAACCGGGTTCCTACTAAGTCTGTGCCTACCACACCATATCAGAAGTAGAGTGGGATGAAACCCTATCTTAAACACTTTAAGACATGGGGATGTCCAGCTTTTGTTAGAAAGCAGCATATGGACAAACTCGAGGAACTCTCGGTACAGTGTAAGTTTGTGGGATATCCAAAGAACTCTGAGGGGTATTTTTTCTCTTACGCAGAGGAACAAAAGGTATTTGTTTCTCGTCATGCCTGCTTCTTGGAACTGAATTCTTAGAAAATCAAATAAGTGGGAGCGCAATAGAACTGGAAGAAATTCTAGAACCACAAGCTATTACTGAAAGCTTGGTGGAACCAGAAGTCTTAACAGAACAGAACATTCCCGCACCTCTCCGCAGGAGTAGTAGGATTTCTCATCCACTTGAGAGATACTACGGTTTTATCATAGATGGGGATAGAGAAGACTGCATCATTGATAATGATGAGCCGACTAGCTTCCAGCAGGATATTCAGAGCGCTGACTCGGTATGATGGCTGGATGCAATGCGGACCGAGATGTAGTCCATGTACACCACCAAAGTATGGACTTTGGACATTTCTCCAGAGGGGTAAAACCCGTAGGCTGCAAATGGATCTTCAAAAGGAAGATTGGTGTAGATGGACAGGTTCAAACCTATAAGGCTAGACTTGTTGCAAAGGGTTTTCGTCAAAGACCTGGCTTGGACTATGTCGAAACATTTTCTCCAGTGGCTATGCTCAAATCAATTTGGATCTTTCTTGCTATTGCTGCCTTCCACGATTATGAGATTTGGCAGATGGACGTAAAAACCGCTTTTCTAAATGGAAATTTAGAGGAGTGTGTCTATATGGACCAGCCAGAGGGTTTCATTCAGAGTGAGAGCAACGGAAAAGTGTGCAAGTTGCTTAAGTCCATTTATGGACCAAAGCAGGCATCGCAGAGCTGGAACATTTGTTTTGATGAGATAGTCAAAGAATTTGACTTTATCAAAAATCCAGATGAACCGTGTATTTATGGTAAGATTGTAGCACGAACTGTTGTATTCCTCGTCTTGTACGTCGATGACATTCTCTTGATAGGAAATGACATTCCTATGCTACAATCTGTCAAAGGGTTCTTGTCACACAGGTTCTCCATGAAAGACCTGGTTGATGCCTCTTACATTCTAGGGATCCGGATCTATCGTGAGACTAAGTGAGATTATGTGAGACTAAGTGAGACTCTTTCCTTGCTCACAGATCTGCCTTTTATAGGCCCAAAAGAAGATTAAATAATTAATAAAAATAAGATGACATGGCAGCTGTAGGGTGTTTTTCGTCACGCCTTTGAGATGGGAATACGTGTGCGCTTGTCAGGCGTACTACAGATTCCCCCTGCCTAGGGTAGGCCGGGGTTTAATGATTGTGGGGATCCGAATCTCCGGCAGCCGCGGACTAAGCTGCCGTTAATTACCCCTCGCCTTTGGGGCGAGGGAACCTCCGATTAACGGGTTAAACTGATCATGAGAACTCTATGTGCAGCGTGCGTGTGTTGTGTTTTGAAAGGTGTTTTTGGATATATCGGGAGCCACGCAGAGTTTTTGAGGGGAACGGTGTTGGGGAATGTGTGTGTATATATGTATACATATGTATATATATATATATGTATATATATAAAAAGATGGGGGAAGGCATCCAAAGGATGAGTGGTGCCAGCGCCTCGAGCGCTGTGCGCTTAGGTGTTGTGCGCTTGGAAGCAAGCGCGCCACGTGGGCGCCTTATGCTTGAGGGCTGGGCGCTTGGGCGCAAGCGCGCCACGTGTCGGGACTTGGGCTCTTTGCGCTTGAGCGCTGGGCAATTGATCGAGCGCAAAGGCGCCACGTGTCGGCACGTGGGCGCTTTGCGCTTGAGCGTTAGGCGCCGGAGCGCAAGCGCGTCACGTATCGGTACGTGGGCGCTTTGCGCTTGAGCGCTTGGTGCCACGTGTCGGGACGTGGGCGCTTTGCGCTGGAACGCTGGGCGCTGGAGCGCTGGGCGCTGAAGCGCAAGCGCGCCACGTGTTGGCACGTGGGCGCTTTGCGCTGGGCGCTTGAGCGCAAGTGCGCCACGTGTCGGCACGTTGGCGCTTTGCGCTTGAGCGCAGGGCGCTGGTGAGAAAAAAAGGGCTTTTAGTCCCAGAAATAGGGTTTAGAGTGGAGTTAAACTCCTACAATGTTTTGGTTGATGAAAGGGGTTCTTCTTCTTCCTCCTCTGTTGGCTGGATCTTGAAGATCAAGAGACGTGAGATCTAAAAATCTCTTCTTTTTGAGATCTAATAGTAGATCCAAGTTCCCCTTTGTGGGTTTTGTGGTGAAAAACTATTTAGTTTTTGTAAAGGAAGAGTAAAACTCTTGATTTAATTCAAAAGAAAGAAGAAAGTTTGAAGCCTTCAGAAAAGGGAAATATGTACTAACCCTAGGTTTTTTGAGAGAATGAAAAGGAATATCTTTTATTCAACAAAATGTTGCCTTAGATACGCTTACATATTTGCGTATAGCCCCTTGGGCTTCAGAAAATGGCATTTTGTCCATCCCATGGCTCATGTGCCATTTCTTTTTCCACATAAGCCATGGGCTTACAAAAATTTGGCTTTTTGCTCATTCATGGATAAAAAATTACATAAAAATTATTTATTACATAATTTTTTATTTTGGTATGGCGGAAGGCCGGACGCTTCGTGTTCGGGCTCGACCTGGGCATTGGCCCACTTGCTTGGGCTTGGGCCCACCTGTCTTGGGGTTGACCTTGACTTTGAATTTGTCAACCGGGGTTCAAATTTTGACTTCAACAGCAGAAAGTGATGGACAGAACAAAATTGGGGAGCTTTGGTCAATGAAAAACTGGCGGCGCCGATTTTTGTGAGCATGTCGCCGGTCCAAATCCGAGCATATGGGCTCGTGGTTGTTGTGTGATGTTCTGTGCTCTTGACAAGTCCACTGGTGCTGCTTAATTTGTCAACATGAACTTGGTCTGCACTCAGGGATTTGGAGAGAAACTTGATGCTTTATATCACATCAATACTTTTTACATTAACTCACACACACACCCACTTGCATGAGTCATCATTTGTGTGTGCCATGGGAAGCCCCACCATGGTCCTAGTACCAAAGAGCATGTGTACACTTGCATTGTGTTGGACCAAAATTGTGTGCACACATTTATTTGCAAAAGAACTCTATGTTCATCGATTGGTTTGCAGTTCCGGTTGCAGTGTCGGCTCACAAACGTTATATCCGTGATTTTGAGTGTGTTTACAGTATTGTATCACGGATACCTGTAATCTGTATTTACTGAGAAGACACTGGTTAATAGTACTGATATATACAAAAAATAGATAATGAATGAGTGATATTAAAATGCAGTTTTCTGAGATGAACAGGTGCAATGATTGTTAGTACAGTTCAGATTCATTTGTATATTCAGTATTGCTAGGCGAGCGTCTGACAAGTGGACTGCCATCTCAGCCAGTTTGTATATTCTTTTATTCGGGTACGACCGGGTGGAGGTCGATGTCGCCATTGTATATATATTTTCTTTTCTGTACTGGGATTACCCCGCGGTGGAGTGCACGAATAGCCGGGTTCTATAGGGCAACAGGTATGCATTTCATGGCGTTGAGATGGAGGGGGCCTTCCTCTAAAATTGGTGGGCTTTTCGCCGCACTCGTAGGGGGTATAGGATGACCCAAGGTAGGGTGCACAAGTTACCGGATTCCGCGTAGTGCTGGGTGGCCCATTCACTATGTTGATTGGGGTTGCCTCACATCTGGGATTGGCGGGTAACTTGCCGCACTCGTAGAGGTCCAGGTTTCCATTGTACAGGCTATTCACACGACATGGAATGTCGGGTTTCATTTGTGGCTGAAATGAAACCCGAGACTCCAGGATTATCCACCACTCCTTGTTGCTTGCTGAGATTCTGTGATGTTGCTTATATCATGCCTGGGAAGAATGTTATATATATATATATATATATATATATATATACACTAGTAGATGTTGTATATGTTTTGCACCAGCGAGTCCAGCCCCCGCTCTGTCGTTAGTTAAGTAACCTAACGGGTGATGACGGGGCCCAGTGGCGAATGCGAAAGGCATATACGTACATTATATTTTCTTTCCTTTATCTGGTGTGATATGTTTAATTGATGGGACTGTATTAATTCTGATTAATGCAAGAAAAAAAAACCTATATGATGTTGTTGGAACCAAGTTTTTAAAAATCTGACAATACGGACGTTTCTTTTTTTCTTTGCAAAGCGGTATTCGGTTATGAATATCCAGCACCTCATTCGACGAGGAAAAGCCGAGTTCCCTTCACAGGGAGTGACCTCTTAAGCAAAAGTTTGCATCATCATAATAACTTCACTATAGTCGATTCTTTTACTTTGCATCGTGGTATTTAGTTTGGAATATCCTGCACCTCATTCGACGAGGAAAGAGCCGAGATCCGTTCATAGGGAGTGACCTCTTTAGCAAAAGTTTGCACCACTATATATTTGTAAAAACACTCGGTTCCTTTAACGATATCAAGCTCAGTATGTTAATGGTTTTTCGCCAAAAACTAGTTGTATCCCTCCGTCATTTCAGATTAGTGTTGCTTAGTATTCGTGCTACGTTTGTCGTTGCTATTCGCCGAGACGTAGTGTGCGGTAGCTCTGTATTGCTTTTCTGTTGCATGGACATATGCATTGGTTAGGACAGTCGTACGACTTTGTTGATCATTCATCAAGGGTCATGCTGGTGGGTTTAACGCAATCATGATAATGACGGGTTGAACTTGATTAGGACCTTTTGATTTGTTGATTATTTGTCAAGGTCACTTGCGTCCTAGGGGTAAAAACCACATCGGGAGTTTCAAACATACAGGAAACTTGCCAGGCATGCGTATACCTTCTGGTGTCTGGTGACTTGAGTGGATTCTATCAAGTTATCATGCAATGGTAGTTGGATCCCGATTCCCACTGATGAGTTGGTGCTACTCCTCGGGTGATTTTAGATGATTCTGACTAATTCTCCTTTTGGGTTTGGAGGAGAATTCGAGGAAACAATGGGAGACATCCTGATTAGATAAAGTGATTAACCATTCTGATCTAGGTTAGAGTGCACGCTAAGTGTTTGTTTTCTCTTTCTCTTTGGCAGCGACCATGGCCCGACCCTAAACTATAACTTATGAGCCAAGTTAACCGAACCTTCTTAAGACACTTTGGCTTTTGGATTGTCACATAGTCGCATATATCATTGTCGCCCCTATATCACCTTTACATTTCTCCGGAACATTCCGTATGACTACGAAGATCCACATTTATTTGATAATCTATCGTATAGTTTCATACGAACTTGAAGGAACTTGTTCCAGTTAGAAGATGGTTTCCGGTTCTGGAGAAATAGAATCGGACTATTCAGTTGTCGTTTCCCTTTACCTTCTCTCAGGTTGCGAGGGCTCCTGGTATTTAGGAGAGTACACCTACTGCGCTTATTGGATAGTCTTCTTCAAACCTCAGGCTGGTGACGAAATGTATGGAAGGAAGAAAAGCAATTAGCCTAAGTATGGTGTACAGAAGTTAATAAGTAAAGACATATAAAAGGATTAGAAAGAGGGCAAAGGAAATTGCGAATGCAATCATTTACGACGAAGCCGCGTATATCATCGCTACTCCTCTTTAACCTTTGCATTTCTCCGGATCATTCCGTATCACTGTTAAGATCCACATATTTCTTGGATATTTCCATCGTATATTTACATACGAACTAGAAGGAACTTGTTCCAGTTTTAGGATGGTTTCTGGTTCTGGAGAAATAGAATAATGATTATTCAGTTGTCTTTTCTCTTTACCTTATCTCATGTTGCGAGGGCTCCTGGTATTAGGAGAGTACTCCAATTACGCTTATTGGACAGTCTTCTTCTAAACCTTAGGCCGGTACTGAAGGGTAGGAAAGGAAGAAAACCAATTAGCCTAAGTGTGGTGTACAAAAGGTAATAAGTAAAGACATATAAAGGGATTGGAGTGTGGTCAAGGAAATATAAAGTTACCGTCTTGAATCTGGATAGTTGAAGAGGTATTACTAGGAATACCCGGTTACCCCTTCGAAACATTTTCATGTTTCAGTTTGACTGTTCGATGTTAATTGAAAACAGTTTTCCTAATTAGATTCTAACTCCAGGGTATGTATTTACCATGTATGGTTCTCACATATGTATGGCGTTACAGATGCTGAGTGGGAGTAAGATATTGGGAATTGGATGATTATATCCTCTATATATCGGAATTCTTTGTAATTGGTGATATTTGAGGAAATCAACTGGGTTTTGCCTGACGGCAAATATTTGGTTTTGAATATCCATTGTTATGCACCAATTTCAAACTGATATATCTGTACGTTTATTTTATAAAGTGAGATATAACCTTTTGAAATTATGTCTATGACATTTACCTATATCAGTTGATGGTTAGGTAAGGAGCATTCAACAGCGGTGTAATTCTTCTTAACCATAGCACGGTTTTCAACTTACGAAGCACATGATTTGAGTTATTAAACTCTGTGGACTTATACAGAGTATTGTATGTCGTCCTGTGTCCATTAGGACAAAGGGGTTGGTACTCGTACTATATTCTGTTTACTCATGACTTCTCTAGTTTTAGACAAGTATTTCATTGAAAAACAAGGTCCAAATTTTGAGAAGTTATAGGTATATGAATAAAGTAGAGAACCATATGTTGCAAAGTATTAGGATTCTTCAAGGTGATCGAAGATGTAGATACTTGTGCTAGGTATTCCGTTGATAGTAATGGTTTTGAGAACTTGCTTCTCTTTGAGGTTACTCATATGTGGATGCATTCCTTGATGAGTAATGCTGCTTGGCCTCCTTCCATTTAGCTGATATGCACTGGAGACAGCTGCATGATTTTGAATCTGGTTCCAATTAAACTAGTGGCTTTGTTTCAATATTGGATATATAGAATTGATTCATATCTTAACAATGTTAAGGTATATGGAGTTGTCCGGCTGATGCTTAAAACAAGAATCTGGACAAACTCATGGCACATTTCAGTAAGGGCAGTTTGTGGGTTATCCCAGGCTTTGACGAGGGTTAACATTCTACCATCTGGAAGATCAATAGTTATAATGTTCTTGACTCGCCACTAGTTTTGGTAAAATGGATTCTATTCAGAAAACAATAGTTGGAGCATGGTAGAACTGGAAGTTATTCCAGAACCACAAACGATTACTGAAAATTTAGTAGAACCTAAAGATTCAATTGGATTCGACATTCCATTAGCCACTCCGCAGATTTGGTGGGTAACCTCAGGCACCCGAGAGGTACATCGGTCTTCTCAGAGACGGTGACAGGGAGGTTCTTGTTTACCCAGAATTGCCATTGTTGTTGTTCTAGACAATGAGACATGAAAGGAGGATGAGTATAACGTCGTTCTAAACAAGATTTAGAAGTACACGTGTATATGATTCTGCCAGAGGGTTGTAGTAGTCAGTGGGAGCAGCGGAAGCATAGTGGGCAAGTAGCTTATGTTTATTTATAGACTAAAGCAGGTATAGCGGAGATAAATCATATATTTTTGATGTGACTGTCATAGAGTTTGATTTCATCAGAATAAGAGATGGATATGGTAAGAAGGTATTATGGAGTAATGTCCTGGTATTTGGATGACATGCACTTGATAGGAAGTGGTATTCCTATACTAGATCGGTTATACGGTGGTTGTCACAAGGTGTTTCTCCATATAGGATCTGGATAAAATATCAAGGTTTCTGGTCACTAGATCTATGGTTTTAGATCTAGATTTGGAAAGTGTCCTAATTTGGGTACTTGACACTATTCTAATGTGTTTTAGAATGGACGACTCCTGGTGTGGTGGTGTACCTGCAGCAGATGGAGTCACCCTCTCTAAAGAGATGTCTTCTTGACTGATGAGGAGAGGGATTTGCATGATTGGCATATCTCTTGCTTAGGCAATTTAGTCAATCATGAGACGTCAAGTACCACACTAGATATGGCTTTTGCACTAGGTGCAATAAGCATATATATAAATCCAATCCTGGAGAGACGTTCGGAAGCAATTATGAACATAAGTGGATGTTCTTGGGATATGCTAACGGCATCCTCTTTCAGGAGGCGGTTATCATTTTAGGCTTCCAAGTTGACCTGGAGGACAGAATGACTGTCAGAGTTATAGTTTTCCCTCATTTGAGGGACAGTATGTTGGACAAGTGGTCCAAGCGGATACTGTGGAAGGCATGGCGCAGGATACTGATTAAATTCAGTAGATGCTACGGTATGAGAAATTTTTTGGATTTGGAGTTCATTTATGAACTGGGTCCCATCAGATATCCATACAAATTCTAAGACAGGTATTGCTCATTTTGGCAGATAGTCTTTCTCTGCGAAATTTAGATATAGAGAGATAAAGATAGAAACATTTGAGCGGATCCACTCACTGAGGCTATTTCTCGAACGCAATAATTTCACGAACGGGCTTTGCGAGACTAATTAGTAGAGAAGTTGGGTGTTCGGTATCACACGGACTGTGAGTATGCGACACCGCAATAATTAGCCTTAAGTGCAAGTGGGAGATAGTTGGCTATAGTGGCCTCAAGTCAATTATTGAATCGCAGGCACACGATTGTGATGATTGAGGGATTACCTATACCGGTAGAACAATCTTACTCGAGATGATAGTATGCTATCTAGTTTCTCTTTATCATCATGTACAGCAATAGGTGGCATTAAAAATCACTATTACATGTTGATAGAGCCTATAGGATTCTTGCTTGACTACCAGGATTATAATGATAATCATATAAGTGGGAGCTGGGTGGTCTATAAGCACATCCTTAAATGTCCCTAGCCGTGGGAGTAGCGGGACTGGGCATCGATACTCTAGAGTAGACTAGTGTATACTTATCGAGACCCCGACGAGGGGCGGTGGCCGGTCTCACAAGCCTTTGGTGTCAGTTAGTCACCTAAGATAGTATACAGGTGCTCATTAGGTTATGAGTACACTGGACAGACTCGTCGGGAACATGCTAGTTTGTATTATACCTATTGTCAGATAGCAGTTCCTAGGTGACATGAGTACAGGTTAGTCTGTCATCCTGATATCGTCATTTGTCTCGTGTGAGTTCCCACTGTGATTTGATTACTACCCTACCACAGCTCAAAGGAGTCATGGAAACAGGTTTTAGTTGGGTACAGTCCTGAGCCACATGGAGGCAGTGAGTGGATCATCGGGGATTCATCTCTCCCGGTATTGGGGGTTGATGTTGCGTTGTGCATGGGTGGCCATCACTAGAAATCCTTGGCCAAGGTAGTCGAGAATTACTGATCTAGGATCAGTAATTTCTCAGGTGGTGATGGTTTTTATACCGACACGAAATGTCGCGTTATTAGGGGTCTGACTTTATCCACCCCCTGTAACATTTCAGAAAAATAAAATATTATTTTTGGGAATTTATATAATTAAAATAATAAATATTTTAATTATGTGGTATAATTATATACCAATAGATTGGAAAAATATTGGAAAAATTACCTTGAATGTTGATTTTAAAGAAATTGTGAGATTTCGACATTTTATGAATTATTATATACAAGTTTATGTCTAAGCTTGATTAATGTTCACTAATCACGCATTGATTTTGTTTTGTGCATGTGAAATGCATGATGTCATATTACACATTTGTTACATTTTTCTACCATGACTTCTTTCATTTTTTTTATCATGCGTGGCTTGTTTTAAAATGAGATTTAAAAGAAAAGATAAATAAAAGAAAAGAAAAAGGAAAAAGGAATAAAGAATTTTGGCATTGTGGAGGGTATGGGCAAGAGAGAGAAGAGAGAGAGAGGCGATGGGTCTTCATTGACCTTGGTCATTTTTTCCCTTCATTTTTCCTTCACCATTTTCCCCCTCTTCCTCCTTCATGGCTGCCCTCTTCCTCCCACCTCCACTACCTCCACTCAACACCATTAAAACCACATCAAAACCTTGCACCCTCTTCAAAAAAATCATGCACAAGCTCACTACAAGCATGGAAGATCAAGAAAGTTTGGATTTTGAGCACTTGGAGAAACTCAAGAAAATTCTTGAGTTGCCAAATGAGGTATTTTCTTCACCATTAGTGTAGTAATCCATTTCCTTTAGCATATATACATGTTTAGAAGTGTTTTAGTGAGATTTAGTGAACTTAGAAAATTCCAAGATGAGGGTTAGGGCTTTCCTTGAGTTGGGATGGTGTATGTGAGTGTAATTAGTAAACTTAAACCCCTGTAGCTTTAGTATTATGGGCAAAACCAGAGACTAGACCCTAAACAATGAACTTTAGATTTGCCGGTATCGGGTTTACGTGGAATTAGTGATGGTAGATAGAGATCTGCTGCTACCCTGAGACCCTAAAAATTATTTAGCGATTACATTGATATAAGTAGACATCCTAGAAGCTAAAACAGAGACCCGGGACCCTAATTCCACTGTAGGGCTGCAAATTTATTCCCATTGGCCGCAAGTTGCGGCCTGGGTAGGGTAGAAATGGTTCGTGTTTGGTCTGAGGCTCCTATACAAGTTAATTAGACCATCCACATATGCAAAATTGGCTAATTTCACCTAGGGTAAAATCTGGAAGTGTTTTTCATAGTTTCTGATTTCGGTTTGTGAATTCTGTGAACTTGAACATTGGTATTTTTGTTTTGTCTCGGTCACTTGATGTTTGTACGTCGATATCGGGAGTTTTTGGGTTATTCTTGCTTGCGCAGACAATAAGTTTTAACCTATGTGTGATTCGTGTGCCGTTTTGGTTTTCGTGCGCGATTTCTGTTTACGATGCTATGTGTGTATATATGTAGGTACCCTCACGTAGAATTCGGATGACAAGGAGGAGAATGGCGACATCGACTTCGTCAATCAAGGGTCAAGGTGAGTAGATTCATATCTACGGGGAGAGTCGGGTGGATGACGTATAGCACCCCCGCAATTTTCGTAGCAGTTGATGCGTTATTATATGTGTGTGTGTGTGTGTGTGCGCGCGCGCACGCGCGCGTTATTATGAGATGTGTATAATTAGCAAGAAATGCTTTAGGTGACTTTGGGTTAGTTTTAGCGTAATTGTTGGAAAATGCTTTTAGTTTAGTTTCTTAGTCGCGAAACCCAAGAGTAATGATTTGCACGCACGCACACACACGCATACATTTGATTTTCTTTGGCGTATATGGGGATATATATATACATATATATATGTGAGTATGTATATATACATACATATATATATATATATATATATATATATATGCGTATACATGTATGATGAGGATAGTATATGATACTTGGAGATGAGTCGATGTGATTGATCATGATGCCGTGAGATCGGTGTTGTGATTTGGGTCGTGTGATGAGACACGACATAATATTATAGTGGATCGTTGGGCAATATGTTTTCATACACACGCGGATATATATATATATATATAAATATATATGTTGATGGTATCGAAATGTACTAGAATTTAGATCAGTGCCCCTAATTCAGGATAGTATGATAATGATACCAGTTGAATAATGAGGTATATGTGATATTGACCCGTACCCCGATTTTGAGATGCCGTATGATGGATTTTACCTTACGATTTATAAATATGATGATTGATCCGCACTCTCGACTCGAGGATGTTGTATAATATATTTTATCGTACGTAACGCTATTGAGGCGGGATCACCGACTACTAGATATATCGACTCAGACATAGCTGGATTTCCTTACCCTTTTGATTTAGTCTCTTAGTTTAGTCCTGTAGATATTTGGTAGATGTTAAATTGGGCTCGAGTCATACTTATTTTCAAAATAACGAATCGTGAGTATTTTAAAGACATGCTTAGGGATACTATGAATTTTTCAAAGGATGCATCTTTTCTCAAAGACCCCGTTGCCCTATAATTACTAAAACCATGATTCGTGCGATTTCGGATACCAAAAACTGTATGACTCGTATATAGGAATGTATATTTATTTATTTTTGCATTTACAATTCATTTGCCATATATTCCTGCTGTTCGTATCGAATTGCATGCTTATATGTGTTTTCGTTAGTTATTATGAAACCTGTTGTTAGGACACCAGCACCATTACCGATGATGCGTATGCCCCACGTACACTTGCTTGCCGGCTCACACACATCATCATCGGTAACTTCCATGTCACGTACACATTAGATAATATTACTTCATTGTACAAATTGCTAGGGGTAGTTTTAATATAGTATTAGCGCGCTTGCTTTCATAAGCTAGTTTAGATATTGCATTTGTTTCTGAGATATTTCATGCATTTATACATTCATTCTGTTATGCGATATTGTGGGGCTTTATGCCAGTATTCGCAGTTTATTGATATCATGATTTTGAGATTTCAGATTTCCATGAGATTTCTGGATTTGGAGAAACCGCAAGGATTTTATAAACTGATTATCATTTCTAAAAAGAGAAATTGCGGTTTTCTCGTGATATGATATTGTTAGTTATGTATATGCCCAAGAGGCCATTGTTGTGCATATGATGTATATTATGATGGATGCTTGGATATATACAGAGAGGACTTTCTTGCTCATCATGATATTATGCTATTTGGTTTCACTTTATCTTAACATGTTGACTTGTATTGGTTTACTGTCTTTCTCTCACATGTTGATAATGCACTTAGGATCTGTACTCGACTACTGGGATTATGATGAGATCATACTAGTGGGGCCACGGTAGTCGATGAGTACATCCTATAAATGTTCCTAGTCGAGGGTATATCGAGACGGGGCATCGATACACCAGAGTAGACTAGCGTATACACATCTTGACCCATATGATGGGCGATGGATGATCCCATATCCATCGGTGTTTGACATCAAGGATGGTGTACGGGTGCTCAGTGGAGACAGGGTACACTGAACGGACTCGCCGAGAACTCCCAGATGGTGATATACCACACGTTAGATGGCAGTTCTCCGGTGACACTGGTACAGGGTAGTCTGTAGACCCGAGATCTGTTGGAGATAGTGCCCTCAGAGTCGATTATTGGATCACAGGCACGTGATTGCAATAATTGACGGAGGACCTATCCCGGTAGGACAGTCTTACTCGAGATGATAGTATGCTATCTGGTTTACCTTTATCATCGTGTACTGCTTTAGGTGACATGACAGATCACTATTGCACATTGATAGAGCCCCTAGGATTCTTGCTTGACTACCGGCAGTATGAGGGCGATCATATACGTGGGAGGTGGTAGTCTATAAGCACATCCTTAAAAGGTCCCTAGTCGTAGGAGTTTCGAGACAGGGCATCGATACTCCAGAGTAGACTAGTGTATACAGTCGAGACCCCGACGAGGGGCGGTGGCCGGTCTCACAAGCCATTGGTGTCAGTTGGATCACCTTAGATGTATACAGGTGCTCATTGGGTTATGAGTACACCGGACAGGACTCGCCGGGAACATGCTAGTTGGTCTTATACCTGACGTCAGATAGCAGTTCCCAGGTGACATGTGTACAGGTTAGTTCATCGACCTGGGGATCGTCATTTGTCTCGTGTGAGTTCCCACTGTACTTTGATTACTACCCTACCACGGCTCAAAGGAGTCGTGCAAACAGGTTTTAGTTGGGTACAGTCCCGAGCCACATGGAGGCAGTGAGCGGATCTTCAGGGGTTCGTCTCTCCCGGTATTGGGGGTGAGGTCGCGCTGTGTCTAGGAGAGCCATTACACGAAGACCTTGGCCAAGGCAGGAGATTTACTGGTAGGTATTCCAGTAGTATCTCAGGGTGTTCTGCGCTGCACTCCGACACGACTTGTACCGCTTTTGGGGGTCTGACTTTTACCAACCCCCTAGGCCCGACATGCGATGCTCATAGACGAACGGACCAGACTGTACGGATATTTTCACTGACAGGCTCAGTAGGGTGTCAGGATAAGTTCGCTCATCGACGTCCCTTTTGGTCAATAGCTGGTGGCCCGTCACGTATTGGCTTATACCTCTAACGTGCTTGTGGTTAAATCCACAGCCATAGTATTGACGAGTCTTTAAAGTCCACCACACTTTCAGTTACTCAGCTTTCGGGCGAAACGCTATAGAGGCCGCATGGAGATATGGCAGGGTCCGATCAGATACGTGCGGTATTGCACAGATCAGGATCGGACGGATATTACTAGCCGGCTTTGGTTTAAGCCGGTCCTAGTTTTAGTACAGTGTAGATTTTGTCTCATTGCATTTGTATCCGGACGGAATACAGATGCGGGTGTGTATGCACAGTATCGGGGTTTTCCTGTAATTTATTACGGGACCAGTTTTCTGGAGTTGCCAGTTTGCATACCGTTCCGGCCGGTTTTTCTTTGTTCTTTCCCGGCCGGACTTTTCCGATGGAGGGGGTTATTTGCAATTGTGCAAATAACATTTGTGGAGGGGGTTTCTTGCAAATATATTCTTTATGATGGCTTCTTTAGATTCCCTCCATCACTTGCATTAATTGGGAATTGATAGGGTATGGTTTGGATGTGCTTTGTTTTGGTGTTGGAAATTGGATAATGGCCGGCCACTGTTAGGAATTTGGAGTGAGGATTATTTTTGGTGGGAATAATTCTTTCATGCTTTTTAGTGGACCCTCCCCCCATATGTGTGTGCTGTAGATTTGTTTGTGAGGATGAGGGTTTAATTTATTTGGAAATGAATGAGCTTATAAAATGAGGCTCATTATATTTTCACAGCACAGAGAGAGAGAGTGCTTGCTTCCATTTTCCAGTGAGCTTTTTCTTCTTGTGGCCGAGCTCAATCTTTGATGGTTGCTCCATTTTCATTTCCTTTGCATGCTCAATTTCTCCATCATGGCAACTCCTCATAAACCCTAAAGAGACCCGCTTGCTATACTATTCTACAGCAAATCTTGGACGCGTCGGGCAGCCAACTTTGCGCCCGAGTTGCCTCGATATAGAGGCGGGAGCCCGTAAAAGACGCAGGCGACGTGGTGCCCTTCCGGCGAGGAGATGGAGACCGAAGTTTCCGCGAGGAGATCGGAGTGGAGATGAAGACCGGAGGACTCGGATCAGTCGGTACATCTCTAACCCATCCTCTTAGTAGCTTAGACTAGTTTAATGGCACGATCCGGGGTTTAGTGCGCGGTGGTGCCGGTTTGCTAAGTCCGCAAAAATTAAAGTTTATCACCGTTTCCGCATTTTGCCGTCGGATTGACGGCCGGGGCGCCGCCGTGCACTTACAGTGGTATCAGAGCCTTGCCATTAACATAGTCTAGCTTTGTGTAATGTGTTTTTCTGTTCCGATCGATCGAAATGTCCAAAAACCCGTATTATGTCACGACAGTTTTCTGTTGAAATTTTTTGGTCTCTAAAAATTTTTCAGGTTGTATAAAAGTACTTTACTAGAAGAATTAAGCCCACTGGAAAAATACGATACACTGTTCCCTTCATCGAAGCGCGGAACCGCGGCATAACCCTACATGGAGCCGCGGTTCCGCGGCCGATTGAAGGGATCAGTGGGCTGGTTTTTTTCCATTGGGCTTCTGTTGTGAAAATAGGGTTTTTGGGACTTTAAAATTGGGCTCATAATTTCTGTAACTGCTACAGTATTGCTTTGCGGCCCACTTGTTAATTTTTGGTCCATCGGAAAATTTTAAACACATTTTTCACAGTATTTACATTATATCTGCGACCGTGAATGTCACTCGATCGGTAAATCCGGTCTGACTGCTATAGCCCGGTTAGACGGATTTGCGAACGTGACCTTCACGTTGATGTTCTATGTTTATGCTGTGATGTTGCGGATTGGTCGTGGGGGATAGCCTGGATGCAATGCTAGTACAGTGTTGGTGTATTATGTACATTTGATATTGCAGGGCGAGCGTCCGACATGTGGACTGCCGTCACTGCCTGTTTGTATTATTCTTTTGGGGCACGACCTGGTTGCGGTCGATGTACCCGGTGTGTGTATATTTTACTTTATGTACTAGGATTACCCCGCGGAGGAGTGCACAGATAGCCGGGTTCTAGAGGGCAACAAGCCCGCATCTCATGGCATTGGGACGGAGGGGGCTTCGCTCTAGGATTGGCGAGCTATTCGCCGCACTCGTAGGGGGTACTGGTTGACCCAGGAGGGGTGCCCAAGTTGCCGGATTCCGTGGAGTGCTGGGTGGTCCATTCACGGCGCTGAAGGGGGCTGCCTCGCTTCAGGTTTTGGCGGGTAACTTGCCGCGCCCGTAGGGGTCTAGGATTTCACTGCACGGGCTATCCACACGACCAGGGGAACGTCGGGTTTCAGTTGTGGCTCTGTGAAACCCGGGGATCCCAGATATCTGTATTGTTCTGTGATGCTGTACATTTCTGTGATGTTGCATTTCTTTTCACGCCTTGAGCGAAATATAATATATTGGTATATATATTAGTAGATGTTGTATATGTTTTTCATCCGCGCTAGTCCAGTCCCCGCTCGGTCGTTAGTAAGCTAACCTAACGAGTGATGACGGGACCCAGTGGCGAATGCGGATGGCATATACGTACGTCAGTATATTTTCGTTCTTTGTGGTGTGATCAATTGATGGGACTGCGTTGATTCGGATCAATGCAAGTTAAACAAACCTATTCTGATGTTGTTGGAACACTTTTCAAAAAGCTGTTATTGCAAGGACGTTCAATTCTGTTTTGCATCGTGGTATTCATTTGGAATATCCTGCTCCTCAGTCGACGAGGCAAGGGCCGAGATCCCTTCACCGGGAGTGACCCCTTGGACAGAAGTTTGCGTCAGGGCATTAACTTCACTATAGCCGATTACTTTTGCTTTGTACCGTGGTATTCAGTTGGAATATCCTGCACCCCATTCTACGGGGAAAGAGCCGAGATCCCTTCACCGAGAGTGACCTCTTTAGTAAAGGTGTTCGTTACTATATTTTCTAAAAAGCTATCCGTTCCTTCAACGATATCAAGTTCATTACGTTAAAGGTTTTCGCCAGAAACCATTCGTAGCCCTCCATCATTTCGGGTAAATATTCGGTAGTATTCAAGCTATGTATTTTGACCTCACGCCAAGGCATAGTGATTGGTAGCTGCCGGATATTTATCTGTAGCATAGATAGATGCGTTGGTTTGGGACAGTCGTACTACTATTTTGGCATACGTCAAGGGTATGTACGGGTGGGTTCAAATTAACCTGGAAAATGATGGGTAGAACTTGACATGTGACTTATGATATTTTGACCTCACGCCAAGGTCATAAGAGCATGGGGCAGAAATCTCATCGGGAGTTTCAAAAGTACTGAAACTTGCCAGATATGCGCATACCATCTGGAGTGTGATACCGTGAGCGGATTCCGTCACGTTATCATGCAATGATAGTTGGATCCCGATTCCCACTGATGAGTTAGTTTACTCCTCGGGTGACCCCGACTAATTCTTCTTTCAGGTTTGGAGGAGAATTTGAGGTACAGGTGGGGGTTTCCAGATTAGAAAAAGTGATAACCATTCTGATCTAGGTTAGAGTGCACGCTGAGTGTTTCTTTTCTCTCTCTCTTGGCAGCGACCATTGACCCGACCCTAAGACTATGACTCAGTGACCAAGTTGACCGAACCTTCTTAACACTGGCTTTTGGATTGTCAGAGTTGCAAACCTCATTGCCACTCCTACTTTTACCCTTTTCTCCAGGACACCCCGTATCACTACGAACGTCCACTTCCATTGGACAAAACCATCGTATGGTTATATACGAACTCGAAGGAATTCGAGGATGGTTTCCGGTTCTGGAGAAAACGGATAGGACTATTCAGTTGTCTTTTCTTTTCACCTTCTCTCAGGTTGCGAGTACTCCTTGGTTTAGGAGTAGTACACCTATTACGCAAATTGGATAGTCTTCTTCCAAACCATAGGCTGGTGCCGACCGGTAGGGAACGAAGAATACCAGTTAGCCTAAACGGTGTACAGAAGGTATTAAGATAAAGACAAAGCAAGGGATTAGTAAGAGGGCAAAGTAAATTGCGACTGCTATTCACGACCAAACCAAATGTTTCTTCGCCAATCCTAAATCACCTTTGTATTTCTCCAGGACACTCCGTATCACTACGAAGATCCCATTTTATTGGATAATCCATCGTATGGTTATATACGAACTCAAAAGGAACTTGTTCCAGTTCGGGGATGGATCCTGGTTCAGGAGAAATAGGAATAAAGTACATTCAGGCGTCTTTTATCTTCACCTTCTCTCGTGTTGCGAGTGCTCCTAGGATTAGGACAGTACACCCATTATGCTTATTGGATAGTCTTCTTCCAAACCATAGGCTGGTGCCGAACGGTAGGGAAGGAAGAAAACCATTTGGCCTAAAGGGGTGTACAGAAGGTAATGACTAAAGACATATAAAGGGATTTGGAGAGGTGGCAAAGAATTATATGGTTATAGTTGTGAATCTGGATAATGGATGAGGCATTACTAGGAATACCAGGAAACCCCATCGAAACATTTTAATGTTTCAGGTTCACTGTGTACTGTTAAAAGAAAACTGATTTCCCGATTAGACACTTACTCCAGGGTATGTATTTACCAGGTATGATTCTCACATCTGTATGGTTTTACAGATGATGAGTGGGAGTAAGTTATTGGGAATTAGGTGATCATCCTCATTATATCGGGATTCGTTGTAATTGGTGATATTTGAGGATGCCACCTGGATTGTTTGCCGGTCGGCAAATATTTGGTTTTGAATATCCGCTGTTGTGCACCAATTTCAAATTGATATATCTGTACGTCTATTTTCATAGAGTGAGATATACCTTTTGATATTATGTCGATGACATTTACCTATATCAGTGGATGATTAGGTAAGGAGCATTAAACAGTGGTGTAATTCTTCTTAACCATAAGTACAGTTTTCAACCTACGACAAACAGTGAAAGAGTTGTTAGACTCAGCGGACTCATACAGAGTATTGTATGTTGTCCAGTGTCCATTAGGACAGAGGGGTTGGTCCTCATACTATATTCTGTTTACTTTTGACTTCTCTAGTTCTTAGACATGTGTTTCGTAGAAACACAGGGTCTGAGTTTTGAGGAGTTATAGGTATTTGAATAGAGTAGAGAACCAGGTGTAGCAAGTATCGGGATTCTTCAAAGTAATCGAAGATGTAGATACTTGTGTATGGTATTCAGTTGATAGTAATGATAAAGAGAAATTATTTCTCTTTCAGGTTACTCATAATTGGAAGCATTCCTAAGTTGAGTAACGCTGATCGGCCTCTCTCCATTTAGTTGACATGCACTGGAGACAGCTGCATGATTTGGATCTGGTTCAATTAAATCAGTGCCTCTGGTTCTATATTGGATATAGTACAGTTCATATCTTAACATTGTTAAGGTACGGGGAGTTGTCCGGCTTATGATTAAAACCAGACTCTGGATAACTCAAGGCACGTTTCTGTAATGGCTGTTTGTGGGTTGACCCAGGCTATGACGAGGGTTGACTTTCTACCATCTGGGAGATCAATAGAAATATTGTTCTTCACTCGCCACAATTTTAAAAGAAATGGATTTTTCAAAAACAGCAGTGGGAGTATGGTAGAACTGGAAGTGATTCCAGAACCGCAAACGATTACTGAAGATTTGATAAGGAACCTAAAGATTCAATCTGATTTGACATTCCATTGGCCACTCCGCAGATAAGGTGGGTAACTTCAGGCACCCGAGAAGTACTTCGGTAGCCTCAAGGATGGTGACAGGGAAGTTCTTGTTTACCCACACTTGCCATTGCTGTTGTTCCAGGCTGCGAGACCCGGCAGGAGGATGAGTATAGCGTCGTTCTAAACTTTCTTTAGAAGTGCACGTCTATATGACTCTGCCAGAGGGTTGTCGTAGTCAGTGGGAGCAGCGGAAGCATTGGTGGACATCAGGCTTATGTCTACTTATAGACTAAAGCAGATGAAGCGGAGATAGATCATCTATTTCTGATGTGACAGTCATAGGTTTGACGTCATCAGAGTAGGGGATGGATCTGTTGAGAAGGTAGTAGGAAGTGATATTCCTATACTACGATCGGTTATACTTTGGTCGTCACACAGTGGTTTCTCCACAAAGGACTTGGACATTATATCAGACATACTGGTTACTAGATCTATGGTTTTAGATCTAGATTTGGGTGGTTTCCCAATCAGGGTACTTTGACAGCATTCTAAGAGTATTTAGAATGGACGACTCCTGGCACGGTAGTGTACCTGCAGGTAATGGAGTCACCCTCTCTAAAGGTGTCTTATAGACTAAAGTAGAGAGGGATGTACATGATTGGCAGATCACTTGCTTAGGCAATTGAGTCAATCATGAGATGTCAAGTACCACACCAGATGTTGTTCTTGCACTAGATGCAATAAGTTGATATTGATCCAATCCTGGAGGAACAGTCGGGAGGCAGTTATCATTCCAGGCTTCCAAGGTGACATGGACGACAAGGAGGTTGTCAGAGTTGTAGTTATCCTTCTGATGAGGGGCAGTATTTTGGAAAGTTGGTCCAAGGTGATACTGAGGGAGGCATGGCGCATGATACTGATTAAGTTCAGTTGACGATACAGTCTAAGAAGTTAGGATTTGGAGTTCATTTATGAGCTAGGTCCCATCAGACATCCAGACATTCTAAGACAGGTATTGCTCATTTCGGGAGACGGTTTTCTCCGCGAACTTGAGATAAAGAGAGACATAGAAAGAAACATCAGAGCGGATCCACTCACTGAGGCTATTCCTCGAGCGCAATAGTTTCGCAAACAAGCTTTGTGAGACTGACAAGTAGAGGAGTTGGGTGTTCGGTATCACACGGGCTGTGAGTATGCGACATCGCAATAATTAGCCTTGAGTGCAAGTGGGAGATTGTTGGAGATAGTGCCCTCAGAGTCGATTATTGGATCACAGGCACGTGATTGCAATGATTGAGGGAGGACCTATCCCGGTATGACAGTCTTACTCGAGATGATAGTATGCTATCTGGTTTACCTTTATCATCGTGTACTGCTTTAGGTGACATGACAGATCATTATTGCACGTTGATAGAGCCCCTAGGATTCTTGCTTGACTACCGGCAGTATGAGGGCGATCATATACGTGGGAGGTGGTAGTCTATAAGCACATCCTTAAAAGGTCCCTAGTCGTAGGAGTTTCGAGACAGGGCATCGATACTCCAGAGTAGACTAGTGTATACAGTCGAGACCCCGACGAGGGGCGGTGGCCGGTCTCACAAGCCATTGGTGTCAGTTGGATCACCTAAGATGTATACAGGTGCTCATTGGGTTATGAGTACACCGGACAGGACTCGCCGGGAACATGCTAGTTGGTCTTATACCTGACGTCAGATAGCAGTTCCCAGGTGACATGTGTACAGGTTAGTTCATCGACCTGGGGATCGTCATTTGTCTCGTGTGAGTTCCCACTGTACTTTGATTACTACCCTACCACGGCTCAAAGGAGTCGTGCAAACAGGTTTTAGTTGGGTACAGTCCCGAGCCACATGGAGGCAGTGAGCGGATCTTCAGGGGTTCGTCTCTCCCGGTATTGGGGGTGAGGTCGCGCTGTGTCTAGGAGAGCCATTACACGAAGACCTTGGCCAAGGCAGGAGATTTACTGGTAGGTATTCCAGTAGTATCTCAGGGTGTTCTGCGCTGCACTCCGACACGACTTGTACCGCTTTTGGGGGTCTGACTTTTACCAACCCCCTAGGCCCGACATGCGATGCTCATAGACGAACGGACCGGACTGTACGGATATTGTCACTGACAGGCTCAGTAGGGTGTCAGGATGAGTTCGCTCATCGACGTCCCTTTTGGTCAATAGCTGGTGGCCCGTCACGTATTGGCTTATACCTCTGACGTGCTTGTGGTTAAATCCATAGCCATAGTATTGACGAGTCTTTAGAGTCCACCACACTTTCAGTTACTCAGCTTTCGGGCGAAACGCTGTAGAGGCCGCAAGGAGATATGGCAGGGTCCGATCAGATACGTGCGGTATTGCACGGATCAGGATCGGACGGATATTACTAGCCGGCTTTGGTTTAAGCCGGTCCTAGTTTTAGTACAGTGTAGATTTTGTCTCATTGCATTTGTATCCGGACGGAATACAGATGCGGGTGTGTATGCACAGTATCGGGGTTTTCCTGTAATTTATTACGGGACCAGTTTTCTGGAGTTGCCAGTTTGCATACCGTTCCGGCCGGTTTTTCTTTGTTCTTTCCCGGCCGGACTTTTCCGATGGAGGGGGTTATTTGCAATTGTGCAAATAACATTTGTGGAGGGGGTTTCTTGCAAATATATTCTTTATGATGGCTTCTTTAGATTCCCTCCATCACTTGCATTAATTGGGAATTGATAGGGTATGGTTTGGATGTGCTTTGTTTTGGTGTTGGAAATTGGATAATGGCCGGCCACTGTTAGGAATTTGGAGTGAGGATTATTTTTGGTGGGAATACTTCTTTCATGCTTTTTAGTGGACCCTCCCCCCATATGTGTGTGCTGTAGATTTGTTTGTGAGGATGAGGGTTTAATTTATTTGGAAATGAATGAGCTTATAAAATGAGGCTCATTATATTTTCACAGCACAGAGAGAGAGAGTGCTTGCTTCCATTTTCCAGTAAGCTTTTTCTTCTTGTGGCCGAGCTCAATCTTTGATGGTTGCTCCATTTTCATTTCCTTTGCATGCTCAATTTCTCCATCATGGCAACTCCTCATAAACCCCAAAGAGACCCGCTTGCTATACTATTCTACAGCAAATCTTGGACGCGTCGGGCAGCCAACTTCGCGCCCGAGTTGCCTCGGTATAGAGGCGGGAGCCCGTAAAAGACGCAGGCGACGTGGTGCCCTTCCGGCGAGGAGATGGAGACCGGAGTTTCCGCGAGGAGATCGGAGTGGAGATGAAGACCGGAGGACTCGGATCAGTCGGTACATCTCTAACCCATCCTCTTAGTAGCTTAGACTAGTTTAATGGCACGATCCGGGGTTTAGTGCGCGGTGGTGCCGGTTTGCTAAGTCCGCAAAAATTAAAGTTTATCACCGTTTCCGCATTTGGCCGTCGGATTGACGGCCGGGGCGCCGCCGTGCACTTACAAGATCGTCATAGAGTCTTGTGTGATTCCCACTGTGCTTTGATTTCCACCTTACCAAGTCCAAGAGGTCGTGCAAAACGGTGGCTTTTGGGTACATTACCGAATCACATGGAGGCAATGAGCGATAGGAGGGGTTAGTCTCTCCCGGTATAGGGAGTTGATGTTGTGCTGTGTTTGATTGGCTATAACTGGAAGTCCCGGGCCAGGGCTGATATAGAGATATACTGGTAAGTGTTACCAGTAGTTTCTCAACCTGTTATGAGCCTCACATCGACACGACTTATCGGTTACTGGGGTCTGACGTATACCACCCCTAGACTTGATATGCGACATATCAGACGAACAGACCGGACTGTACGGGAGTGTTACTGATTGGATTCACAGGAGAACGGACAGGCTAGCTTGTTGATCTTCTGATCGCTCAATACCTGGGTGGCTGTTACGTTTAGCTGACCGCTTGCAGCTTGTGGGTGTTTGATATGATCATCACCTGCTATCGGCGTATTGACGATTCTTTAGAGTCCTACACAGAGGTTTCTTGGCTCAGGTAAAACGGAGTACAGGCACATATATGATATGTGCAGGACCGAGGATAATGCGATATGAGATACCGTATTATATTCTCGCGATATTTAGAAATGAACTGGGACATCGAATCAGGTATTGATTCGATGAATCGGTACATGATATATTAGTCGGTTATATTCGATATAGCTGGATCGTAGGATCAAGTGTTGATTCGATGATTGAATGTTTAATGATATATATGATATATTGTATTACATTATCTAATATTGGCTTGCTTTATTATTTCATTTTTCTCACAGGATTAATACATTGATATATATGCGATATATGTTAATTGTATTATTTTCTTTTGTTGCAAATATATAATGTATATGTGATATATATTATTGTGACATGATATGATTTATTATGAAACATGTTTAAGGATGATAAAAAAGGATTAGGGTTTGATTAGGGTTAGCTCTTTCTTGCACTTTCTAGAAAGATTCTCTTTTGTCAAGTATAATATATTATGGTTGATATTATCTTATGACTCATTATGTAACCTAACCAAACCCCAGCTCTAGTTTATTCTCTACAAAGGTTAAGCCTCTCATCCTTAACCATGGTTCAATAATCAATCATATATTCTTTACTACTATTCATCACAGAAGGATTATCATTTTCATTCATCATCTTCTTCTCTCTTAGCTTTAAGAAAGCTTACTAGTTAATTCTTTTGTGATGATTTCTTGCGAGAAAATGAATTAAAAAGAAAGTATAAATACTACTCCATCATCCTCATCTAATCTAGCCCATTAGATTAGGGTGTTCATCTCTTTAGAGTAAGAAAGCTTGGGTTATAGCAACTTCGACGTAGATCATCGGAGAAGCGGACACATCAAGCTAGCATGGATCGTTCAAGTCGTGGAGCCTCTCTTTAGTCCGGGAGATCGTGGATCGCGGCGAAGGGACTTCTACTCGGAGCTTGTGAAGCGAAGGAGCGGACTACAAAGGTTGTAATCCCTCACACTTAGGTTTAAAGATGTTATCTTGCATGTTAAACTTTAATAATCTAGCAAAGATCCCGTCTTTGGGTTGTTCGGAACATCTAAAATTTTATTCGGGCATGTTTGATGCTTAATGAACCTTCACAAGAGTGCCTAGGAACCCTACAGTGGTATCAGAGCCTGCCTAGAGCATTAGGCGATGTGTTTACGAAGTTAAAACTCCGATCGAACCCGAACCGACGAAAATAAACCCCTCTCTGGATATTTTTCAAAATTGCGATTTTGTCTGAATTAAAAATACCTGAAAAATACCTCAGACAAAAATAAGAATAATAGTGAAATACGAGCCATTGATCCGTACAAACGACCGCGGAATCGCGGCCGTTCCCTGCTTGGGCCGCGGTTCCGCGGCGGTACTACTTTATAGGGCAATTTTAATTTCACAATAATTTTTGTTTTTGATTCTTATACAGTTTCTGGTATTTTTATTTTGACTCAAGGGTTGAGTATTTTGGGGTTTATTTTGTAATCATAGATTCGATCGGAATATTTAAATTCGTTATTATTTCCGGATATTTAGAAATTGTTAAAATGTTCGAACGTATATCATTAACTCACTTTTTCCCGGCACAACAAAATTTTCAAGTGTTGAATTTTTTTTTCGAGTTTGAATCTTTCGGAAAAATGTGCAAGTAACACGGTGGACCCTCTAGAAGACAACAAACCTTAACTCAATTATGTGACCGTCTTGAACTGCCTTTTGAACCTTTGGGTTTGGGGCAGTACGGCGTGCCGCATATGAGGCGTTGGCTTGACCCTTCTACGGCTGGATCACTGGTACTGTGACATATTCTGGGATTATTTGAACTCCGCTCAAGTGTTGAGCTATTTAGGAAATTTTGGTTATTTGATTATCTGTTCGAAAAGTTTAATACTGTCTATTTATCTGGAATGTGATACAATATGTGGAATTCATATAGTTAGGAATTCATATAGTTAGGCATGAAATGCGAAGTATGTGATATTTCGGATTTACGATGTCTAATGTGATTGTGGATTCCAAATATTGTAGTTTTACAATTTCTTTTCTATGACCATAAGTGTAGTATGTAGTTGTATTGCCGGTTTTCGTTGCTATACATCGACGACGATCGGTGTATGCATACTTACTTAGGTTGATGATATAAGATATTATGTGTTGCTGAGATATGATGTGCAGGATTGTCGCGATTGAATAACCTGGGGTTTTATGTGAGATGAGAGTTTTATATTTTCATTCATGTAAATTCAAATGTAATGTAATATTCTTTTATTTGGGGCACTTCCGGGTTGAGGTTGATGCCACCAGTATTGTATATTATTTACTTTTCCGCATTAGGATTGACCCAAGGAGGGGAGCACAGGTGACCGGGTTCTGGGGTTCAGTGGGAGGCCATCTCGAGGAGTCGAGACCGGGTCTCCTAAACTCCATAATTGGTAGGGTCGCTTGCCTCTCTCGTAGGGGTCCAGGGTGTGGGCTTGGCTATTCATCGCGACTGTGGAATCTGTATTATCTATTGTTGGCTAAATCCTAAATACGGACGTCCTACTATATCCCACATTATATCTATGTGTCTGCTGCGATATCTGTGATGTGATCATTTGATATGTTGTGATGGATACAGTATATAGTATATATGATATATTATATAGACGTTACTTATGTTTTACACCCGCACTAGCCATGCCCTGCTCTGTCGTTAGTTACCTAACCTAACGGTGCACGAGGGGACATCGAGGCGAATGCGGATGGCATAAGTGTTCGTCATATATATCTGTGATGCTTAGGAAGCATATGTTGATGGGATTTTTTATTAATGAGATTAATAAAAAGAAAAGAAACCTAAAAGATGTTGTGGAATCAAAACTTTATAAAAAAGGGTAGCTACAGTTTTGCTTTGCATAAAGGTATATATGATATACCCTGCTCCTAATTCGATGAGGAAAGAGCCGAGATCCCTTCACCGGGAGTGACCACTTTAGCGAAACTGGCAGATGCTACAAAACTCGGTTTGTCTTTTGATTGCTTTTAGAGTTTTGCTTTGCACAGTGATATATATGATATGTCATGCACCTTATTCGATGAGGAAAGAGCCGAGATCCCTTTACCGGGAGTGACCTCTTTAGCAAAACTAATGAAAGCCTCAAAAACACTCCATTTCAAAATTTCACTTGATTCTACGACGATATCAAGTTCATTACGCAATAGGTTTTCAGAAAAACCTGTCGTAGCCCTCCGTCATTTCAGATAAAGACTATTTAGTATTCGTGCTGCGTTTGTTGACCTCTGTCAAGGCGTAGTGTGCGGTAGATAACTAGTAATTATCTGTAAAGCATGTGATGTGATTGGATTAGGGTAGTCGTACGACCTTGTTGACTTCTGTCAAGGGTCGTGCGAGTGGGTTTGATTCAATCAAGAAATGACGGGTTGAACTTCACTAGTGCACTATGGTTTGTTGACCTCTGTCAAGGTCATAGCACACTAGGGGCAAAATATTATCGGGAATTTCAAGTGTTGAAATTTGCAATGAGATTGCATACCTCCTATGAGATAGTTGGATCCCGATACCCACTGCGAGTAAGTGTTACTCCTGGGAGAGTTTTACACAGGACAATTAGCCGATCAAGTAGGTGTCTAGAAAAGTGTTAACGGCGTTACGCCTCTGGGAAAATGAGGTTTACTTTAATTAGGTCCGTTCGAAAGCACGGGGAACCTCCCTTAAAGTACCGACACTGATCTGGCTGAAAGATTGACGAAATTGCAGCGTGTAATTAATCCCGGCTAATCTTACCTTTTAGGGTTTGAAGGTAGATTTGATAAAAACAGTGGGAGACATCCTGATTAGATAAGATAATAACCAATCTAATCTTGCAAGAGCATACGCTAAAGTGTTTTCTTCTCTCTCTCTCTCCAGGTAGCGACCATTTCAGGCCATAATCAAGATAATAATATGGATATATTGACTGAACTCGCTTATTATACTGAGCAGGGGAACGTTGGACCCGTTCTTTCTTATAAGAGTTATAAGACTGAACAGGAAAAAGGAGAATATCCGGATTCTCACGCCGCCCAAAAGAACATGCATGTTGATGCATCTTCTTCAGGTGTGTTAGTTATTGAGAACTGTTTCTCAGTTCACCCTACGTCCTGGGTATTAGATACCGGATCAGGATCCCAAATATGTAAATTGTTACATGGGCTACGTAAAGGTAGAGAACTGGGAAAAGGTGATCATTCCGTTCAAGTAGGGAACGGTGCAAGTATTGCAGCCAAAGCAGTTGGCGAATATCACCTAGTATTGCCAAGTCGTAATACACTAATTCTAAATGAGTGCTATTATATACCGAACATGATGTGCAACATTATATCAGTCTCTTTATTAAGTAAAGAAGGATATAATTTTGTAGTAAAGGATAATGTTATGAACTTATTCCTAGATCAAAAGTTGATTGCATCAGGCTCGTTACATAATGGTATATTCATTCTAAATCAGAATACAGTCCTCAATATACAAAACGCACACAAGAGGAAAAGTTCAGAAATGGACGAATCCTTCTTGTGGCATTGTAGAATTGGTCATATCAATGCGACACGACTGGCTAAGTTACATAAGAATGGTTATTTGAATCCGTTCGAATTATTATCTTATGATACTTGCCATTCATGTCTCAAAGGAAAAATGAGCAAAGCTCCGTTTAGTGGACACGGAGAAAGAGTTACTGAACTCATAGGACTGGTACATAGTGAGGTATGCGGTCCCATGTCTACGCATGCCAGGAACGGTTCTTCCTACTTCATTACATTCACTGACGATCTCTCTAGATTCGGACATGTATTCCTGATGAAACACAAGTCTGAAGCTTTTGAGAAATTCAGAGAATATAAGCACGAAGTAGAAAAACAAACGGGCAAAAGTATTAAGATCCTTCGATCTGATCGAGGAGGAGAATACTTAAGAAATGAGTTCCTAGATTATCTAAAATAGAATGGGATTCTCTCTCAGCTTACTCCTCCTTATACACCACAGCACAACGGTGTATCGGAGCGGAGGAATCGCACCCTATTAGATATGGTGCGCTCTATGATGAGTACAACTGAGTTACCTATTTCCTTCTGGGGGTATGCGCTTGAGACATCAGCATACCTATTGAATCAAGTTCCAACTAAATCTGTACCTACCACACCATATGAGATATGGAGTGGGAAGAGACCATGTCTTAAACGAGTTAAGATATGGGGTTGTCTGGCCTATGTCAAAAGGCAAAATCCACACAAACTGGAGGCACAGTCAGTTCTATGTAAGTTTGTGGGATATCCTAAACATTCAAATGGATATTTTTTCTACCACAGTGAACAACAAAAGGTGTTTATTGCTCAACATGCCACCTTTTTAGAAAAAAGAATTTCTTGAAAAAGAGATTAGTGGCTCTAAGGTAGAACTGGAAGATGTTCCAGCAACACAAACTGTGACCGAAGATTTAGTGGAACCAGAGGATTCGGTAGTACACGACGAACCCCAGCCGCTCCGCCGATCTAGTAGGGTTTCTCTTCCACCTGAGAGATACAACGGTTTTCTCATTGATGGTGGAAGCGAGGATTGCATCATGGAAGATGATGACCCGACTAGTTTCGAGCAGGCCATCACGAGTGGTGACTCTGTGAAATGGCTGGATGCAATGCGATCTGAGATGGAATCAATGTACACCAATAAAGTATGGATTTTGGAAAATGCTCCTGAAGGGGTAAAACCCATTGGGAGCAAGTGGATTTTTAAAAAGAAATTTGGTGTAGATGGAAAAGTTGAGACTTTCAAAGCTAGACTTGTAGCAAAGGGTTTTCGTCAATGACCAGGTGTGGATTATGACGAAACCTTTTCTCCAGTGGCTATGCTTAAGTCCATCCGGATCTTACTTGCCATTGCTGCATACCATGACTACGAAATCTGGCAAATGGATGTTAAGACCGCCTTTCTAAATGGTGATTTAGAAGAGTGCGTGTACATGACTCAGCCAAAGGGCTTCGTAGATAGTGGCAGCAGCGGAAAGGTATGCAAGCTGCTTAAATCCATTTATGGGTTGAAGCAAGCATCGCGGAGTTGGAACATCTGTTTTGATGTTCTAGTCAAAGAGTTTGACTTCATCAAAAATTTAGATGAACCTTGTATCTATTAGAAGGTGGCAGAGAGTAAGGTTGTCTTCCTCGTATTGTACGTGGATGACATACTCTTGATAGGAAATGATATTCCTATGCTGCAATCAGTCAAGCTCTTCTTATCACAAAGATTCTCAATGAAAGATCTAGGTGATGCCTCATGCATATTAGGGATTAGGATCTATAGAGATAGATCCAAACGAATTCTCGGATTGTCCCAATCCAGGTACATTGACACCATACTATAGAGGTTTAGTATAGAAGAATCCAAGCGTGGGATCCAACCCATGATCTCTGGACTCACTCTCTCCAAAGAGATGTCTCCCAAGACTGATTTGGAAAGAGCTCTCATGCAAGGGATACCCTATGCTTCGGCAGTAGGCTCTATCATGTATGCGATGCTATATACCAGACCCGATGTAGCATACTCACTAAGTGTAGTGAGTCGGTATCAAGCAGATCCTGGAGAGAGTCACTGGACAGCTGTGAAAAAAATTCTCAAGTACTTACGAAGGACTAGAGATATGTTCTTGGTGTATGGTAACGGAGAACTCCGGGTAGAGTCCTTTACCGATTCCAGCTTCCAAAGTGATAAGGACGACTCTAAGTCGCACTCGGGATTTTTTTTACCCTTAATGGAGGGGCGGTATGTTGGAAGAGTTCCAAACAGGATACCGTTGCAGACTCGACGATGGATGCTGAATACATCGCTGCCAACGATGCTGCCAAAGAGGTTGTCTGGATGAAGAAGTTCATTAGTGAACTTGGTGTGGTTCCATCCATTGAGCATCCAATACCTCTGTATTGTGATAACAATGGAGCTGTGGCTTTGGACAAGGAACCCAGATCCCATCAGAAATCCAGACATATTCTGAGGCGGTATCACCTGATCAGTGAGATAGTTGATCGCTGGGAGATCGAGGTCAGGAGAGTAGATACGAAGGATAACACTGCGGATCCACTCACGAAGGCCATTCACCAGATACAGTTTGAGAGATTATTCGGGATGCTAGGTATGAGATACTACAGTAGCTGGCCTTAGTGCAAGTGGGAGATTGTTAGTTATGTATATGCCCTAGAGGCCATTGTTTTGCATATGATGTATATTATGATGGATGCTTGGATATATACAAAGAGGAATTTCTTGCTCGTCATGATAGTGTGCTATTTGGTTTCACTTTATCTTAACATGTTGACTTGTATTGGTTTACTGTCTTTCTCTCACATGTTGATAAAGCCCTTAGGATCTGTACTCGACTATTGGGATTATGATGAGATCATACTAGTGGGGCCATGGTAGTCGATGAGTACATCATATAAACATTCCTAGTTGAGGGTATATCGAGACGGGGCATCGATACACCAGAGTAGACTAGCGTATACGCATCTTGACCCATATGATGGGCTATGGATGATCCCATATCCATCGGTGTTTGACATCAAGGATGGTGTACGGGTGCTCAGTGGAAACTGGGTACACTGGACGGACTCGCCGAGAACTCCCAGATGGTGATATACCACACGTCAGATGGCAGTTCTCCGGTGACACTGGTACAGGGTAGTCTGTAGACCCGAGATCGTCATAGAGTCTTGTGTGATTCCCACGGTGCTTTGATTTCCACCTTACCACATCCAAGAGGGCGTGCAAAACGGTGGCTTTTGGGTACAGTCCCGAATCACATGGAGGCAATGAGCGATAGGAGGGGATTCGTCTCACCCGGTATAGGGAGTTGATGTTGTGCTGTGTTCGATTGGCTATAACTGGAAGTCCCTGGCCAGGGCTGACATAGAGATATACTGGTAAGTGTTACCAGTAGTTTCTCGACCTGTTATGAGCCTCACATCGACACGACTTATCGGTTACTGGGGTCTGACGTATACCACCCCTAGACTTGATATGCGACATATCAGACGAACAGACCGGACTGTACAGGAGTGTTACTGATTGGATTCACAGGAGAACGGATAGGCTAGCTTGTTGATCTTCTGATCGCTCAATACCTGGGTGGCTGTTACGTTTAGCAGACCGCTTGCAGCTTGTGGGTGTTTGATATGATCATCACCTGCTACCGGCGTATTGATGATTCTTTAGAGTCCTACACAGAGGTTTCTTGGCTCAGGCAAAACGGAGTAGAGGCACATATGTGATATGTGCAGGACCGAGGATAATGCGATATGAGATACCGTATTATATTCTCGCGATATTTAGAAATGAACCGGGACATCGAATCAAGGGTTGATTCGATGAATCGGTACATGATATATTAGTCAGTTATATTCGATATAGCCGGATCGTTGGATCAAGTGTTGATTCGATGATTTAATGTATAATGATATATATGATATATTGTATTACATTATCTAATATTGGCTCGCTTTATTATTTCATTTTTCTCACCGGATTAATACATTGATATATATATGCGATATATGTTAATTGTATTATTTTCTTTTGTTGCAAATATATAATATATATGTGATATATATTGTTGTGACATGATATGATTTATTATGAAACATGTTTAAGGATGATAAAAAGGGATTAGGGTTTGATTAGGGTTGTAAGTCCACGTTGCGACCCCCGGTTCTTACTGGGAGGCGGAAACGGTATAAAAATCAAATTTTTAGCGCATGGGGCAATATGGACTAACAAATTCGGGATCTTTTCTAAACAAAACTAGCAAACATGCAAAGGAGAGTTAACTACTCGGCAAAGTGGTTATACCTAACTTGAACTCCTTCTTCTTGAAACCTAGTAGAGGTTGATGGTTCTCTTCTCGTCGCCTTCTTCCGTCGAAGATGGATCCACCTGAGGGTTCAACCTTCGGGCTCTTTCTCGAACTTGGAGAGAACTAGAATCTTCGGCTTTCCAAACCTTTGATCCTAGAGTGAGTAGAGAGTGTCTAAAGGGTGCTTTTCTTTTAAGGAGAGGGATTCTCAACACATGAGAAGGGTTCTCCTTTTGCTAGAGGAAGAAGAAGATGAAGTGAGGAGAGAGAAGCTAAATGATAGAATGAGCTCTTTTCTTTTTGCAACCATAACAATAAGCAAAAGAATTATCAAATTAATAATAATAATGAAAATGAAAAGGTTGATGGAAGGTTTTGGAATGACCATTATCATTTCAAACATTAAATGAATTTGCTAGAATCAAAGAGCATCTTTCTTTTGTAATGATGATAGTCAAAACTTCAACCATGGTCAACAAGTCAACCATGGTCAACAAGTCAACATAAAAACCAACCATGACACAATTTCATTTTATTAATATTATTAATTGATATAACATAAATCCATTAGGGTTTGGAAAAAGACGACTGTCAACTGTGCGTACGCACCCGTTCCGAAACCCTAATGAAAGTCCTCTTCCTCCTCCTCAAATAACTGTGCATACACACCTGCATTCTTGTTCCGAGGAACATGAATACTGAGAGATAAAAGAAACACCAAAACATATACCAGTATCTGACTCAAACCAGAGCCAGCCAGTAAAATCCGTCCGGACTCCAAACGTGCACAAGTGCGCGGATGAGAACGAACCCTGTCGCAAAACCATGCGACCTCTACTCTGTTTTGCCCAGAGGCGAATACCCTCTGTGTGGGACTCTAAAGACTCGACACTACGCTGGCAGTGGGTTTAACCATAGACCGCAAGCGGCACTAGCTGTGCGTAACGGTCCCCAGGTAGATGCCGACAAGAAGGCTGACGAGGTGAAACCCTATCTGAAATCCTACTGAGTCTGAATGTGACAGTCTCCGTACAGTCCGGTCTGTTCGTCTAATACATCGCATGTCGGGCCTAGGGGGCGGTAAAACGTCAGTCCCCTAATAGCGGTACAAGTCGTATCGGAACGAAGCCCAAAACACCCTGAGATAACACTGGAAACCTACCAGTATATCTCGCTTGCCCTGGCCAGGGACTACTCATGTAATGGCTCTCCTAGACACAGCGCGATGTCAACCCCCAATACCGGGAGAGACGAATCCTGTCTAACCGTCACTGCCTCCAAGTGGTTCGGGACTGTACCCAACTACTACCCGTTTGCACGACTCCTTTGAGCCATGATAGGGTAGTAATCAAAGTACAGTGGGAACACACTCGAGGCGAAGTGACAGTGTCAAGTCAGCGGACTAAGCTGTACTCATGTCACCTGGGAACTGATAACTGACGATAGGTATAATACCAACCTGTCAGTTCCCGACAAGTCCTGTCCAGTGTACTCGTAACCCAACGAGCACCCGTATACTATCTCCAGTACGACGTACTGATGGCTGTGGGACAGACCATCTCCCACACTGGGATGAGAAGCGCATACGCTAGTCTACTCCGGAGTATCGATGCCCTGTCTCGATAGTCCTGCGACTATGGACCTGTATAAGGATGTACTTATAGATTACCCAGCCCCCACTAGTGTGACTGCCATCACAACGCTGGTAATCAAGCAAAGATCCTAAGGGCTCCACTAATGCGTATAAGTGATATACTGAAATAAACACAAGTACACATTGAAGTAGAAACAAACCAAGTAGCATACTACTATATTGAGCAAGATTGTTTATACAAGGTGAATATCCCAAGCTTCCATTAAGTAATATACAAACTAGTATGATACAGTAATGGCCTCTAGGGCATATACACTAACAATCTCCCACTTGCACTAAGGCCATGTACTGGCGTATCGAAGACCTAGCATCTCGATCAGCCGCTCGAACTGAGTCTGGGGTTAGGCCTTGGTGAATGGATCTGCAGTGTTTTCTTCTGAAGCAACCCTCCGAACCTCGATCTCCTTGCGATCTACGATCTCCCTGATCAGGTGATACCGCCTTAAGATGTGCCTGGATCTCTGATGTGACCTGGGTTCCTTCGCTAATGCTATAGCCCCGTTGTTGTCGCAATACAGAGGTATTGGGTCAACAATGGACGGAACCACCTGAAGTTCTTTCAAGAACTTCCTCATCCAGACAGCTTCTTTTGCAGCATCAGATGCAGCAATGTATTCCGCTTCCATAGTCGAATCTGCAACGGTTTCCTGTTTGGAGCTCTTCCAACACATCGCCCCTCCATTGAGGGTAAAGACGAAACCCGACATGGACTTGGAATCATCCTTGTCACTCTGGAAGCTGGAGTCAGCAAAGGCCTCGATCTGGAGGTCTTTTCCGCCATACACCAAGAACATCTCCTTAGTCCTTCTTAGGTACTTGAGAATGTTCTTTACCGCTATCCAGTGTTTCTTCCCAGGGTTTGACTGATACCGGCTGACCACACTCAGTGCATAAGCTACATCCGGTCTGGTACACAACATCGCATACATTATTGAGCCTACCGCAGAAGCGTAGGGTATAATAGACATGCGATCCCTCTCCAAATCAGTCTTGGGAGACATCTCTTTAGAGAGGGTGATCCCGTGACAAGCCGGTAGGTTACTGTGCTTGGAATCTTCCATACTGAATCTTTTCACTATGGTGTCGATGTACCTGGACTGAGAAAGTCCTAATATCCTCTTGGATCTATCACGATGGATCCGGATCCCCAGGATGTATGAGGCATCACCCAGGTCTTTCATGGAGAACCTGTGTGACAAGAATCCCTTGACAGATTGTAGCATAGGAATGTCATTTCCTATTAAGAGAATGTCATCCACGTATAAAACGAGGAATACTACAGTTCTCACTACAAATCTACTATAGATGCATGGTTCATCTGGATTTTTGATAAAGCCAAATTCCTTGACCGTCTCATCAAAACAGATGTTCCAACTTCGCAATGCCTGCTTTAGTCCATAGATGGACTTAAGCAACTTGCACACCTTTCCGCTGCTCCCACTCTGAATGAAACCCTCTGGCTGATCCATATAGACACACTCCTCTAAATTTCCATTTAGAAAAGCGGTCTTTACGTCCATCTGCCAAATCTCATAATCGTGGAAGGCAGCAATGGCAAGAAGGATCCGAATGGATTTCAGCATAGCCACTGGAGAAATGGTTTCGTCATAGTCCAAGCCAGGTCTTTGACGGAAACCCTTTGCTACAAGTCTAGCTTTATAGGTCTCAACCTGTCCATCTACACCAATCTTCCTTTTGAAGATCCACTTGCATCCTACGGATTTTACCCCGTCTGGAGCAATGTCCAACGTCCATACTTTGTTGGTGTACATGGACTCCATTTCGGTCCGCATTGCATCCAGCCATTTTACCGAGTCAACGCTCTGAACGGCCTGCTGGAAGCTAGTAGGCTCATCATAATCTATGATGCAATCCTCTCGATCCCCGTCTATGAGAAAACCGTAGTATCTCTCGGGCGGATGAGGCTGCCTACTACTCCTGCGGAGCGGCATAGGAATGTCCTGTTCATTTGAACCCTCTGGTTCCATTAAGCTTTCAGTAATAGTCTGTGGTTCTGGAATTTCTTCCAGTTCTACTGCGCTCCCACTTGTTTCTTTTTCTATGAACTGGTGTTCTAGAAAGTGGGCATGACGAGAAACAAGAACTTTTTGTTCCTCTTCGTAGTAGAAGAGATATCCCTTGGAATTCTTTGGATATCCCACAAACTTACACAGTACTGAGCGTGCCTCGAGCTTGTCCGCATGCTGCTTTTTAACAAAAGCTGGACTTCCCCAAGTCTTAATGTAACTGAGATGGGGCCTCTTCCCACACCACATCTCATATGGTGTAGTAGGCACAGTCTTAGTAGGAACTCGGTTCAAAAGGTACGCAGCTGATTCTAGCGCATACCCCCAGAATGATCGCGGTAACTCAGCGCTACTCATCATGGACCGTACCATATCCAATAGGGTTCGGTTCCGTCTCTCCGATACACCGTTGTGTTGCGGAGTGTATGAAGGAGTAAGCTGAGAGAGAATTCCGTTCTCTTTTAAATAATTCAGGAACTCGGCACTCAAGTATTCTCCACCTCGATCCGATCTTAGAATCTTGATACTTTTGCCAGTTTGGTTTTCCACTTCATTCTTATATTCCTGGAATTTTTCAAAGGCTTCGGACTTATGTTTCATTAAGAAGACATAACCGTACCTTGAGAAATCATCCGTAAAAGTAATGAAGTAAGAGTAACCGCTTCGCGCATGTGTAGACATTGGACCGCACACGTCGCTGTGTACGAGCCCCAAGAGCTCGCTCGCTCTTACTCCGTGTCCAGTGAACGGATTCTTTGTCATCTTTCCTTTGAGATAGGATTGACAAGTGGCATACGATTGATATTCGAACGGATCCAAATACCCTTCTGTATGTAACTTAGTCAACCTTCTCTCATTGATGTGACCCAGTCTACAATGCCATAAGAAAGTCTGATTGATATCCGGAGACTTTCTTTTGTGTGTATTCTGGACATTGAAAATCTGTGGTTGGTTTAACACGTATATACCATTGCTCAATGTACCTGACCCAATCAGAATTTGATTAAGGTGAATGTTTACGACATTACTTACAAACGCAAATTCATAACCTTCTTTAGAAACCAAAGATACAGAAATGATATTACAAGTTGCGTTGGGTACAAAAAAGCAATTACGCAAAACCAAAACATGCCCATCTGACATTCCCAGGTGATAGTCCTCCACGGCTTTAGCATCCATGCTAGCTCCGTTTGCAACTCTGAGGGTCATGTCACCTGCCTTCAAAAACCTACGATTTCTCAACGCCTGCAATGAATTACAGATATGAGATCCTGATCCGGTATCCAATACCCAGGAAGTAGAGTTTATCGAAAGACAGTTTTCAATAACATACACACCTGAAGCTGAAGCCGGAACCTGCTTCAGTTCCTGTGTCCTGGCTTTCCAAGCCCTGCAATCTTTCTTCCAGTGTCGACTCTTATGACAATAGAAGCATTCCTCCTTTCCCACAAGCTTCCCCACAATCTTTGTTGCCATTTCTTTTCCCTTCGTACCCACTTTACTAACACCGCCCCTTGGTTTGGCGGGGGCTTTCTTCCTCTTTCCCTTGGCTTTCGCCTTGGACCTAGAGGAAGAAGATCCTCCTACAAACAAAGCGGGTGTTTCCCTACCTTTCTGTAGGGTGCCCTCTGCGCTCCTCAGCATGTTGAGGAGTTCTGAAAGTTCAACTTCCTTTCTTGTAAGTTGAAGTTCAGTATAAACTGGGCGTAAGTGGATGGATGGGACTGGAGAATTAAATCCGTATAGAGTTCATTTTCCAACGTGGTCCCAAGTTCCGCGAGCTCCTCAATGTAGCCAATCATCTTAAGCACGTGGTCCGCTACCGATGATCCGACGGCCAACTTTGCCGAAAACAACTTCTTCGACACTTCGTATCTTGCGATACGAGACTGCTCTCCATACAGTTCTTTTGTATGAAGAAATATGGATTCCAAATCCATATTCTCGTGCCTCCTCTGATGTTCATTGTCCATCGAGACAAGTACGAGGCACCTGGCCTTCGCGCTATCAATCTCCCAAGTCTTACGGATTTCCTTATCCGCGACGCTGGAGGTGGGACCTCGGACGGGGGGAGCTTTGGTGGTAAGAAGATACCCCAGCTTGTCGTAAGTGATTGCCATCTTGACATTCCTGAGCCAATCTTTGTAGTTTGGCCCTGTCAATATATTTTTATCTAGAAGTAACTTAAGTTCAGTCATGTCGATTGGTCGCTGCAGTTAGGAGAGAGAGAAGAAACACTTTAGCACGATGCTCTTGCAAGTTTAGAATGGTTTTTAGTTTTTCTAAACAGGATGGCTCCCACTGTCTCTCGAATCCCTCCTCAAACCATAAAGGAAGAATTAGTCGGGATCAATCCCACCGTACAATACTTGATTAACCGTTCAGCCAGGCCAGTGCCGGTACTTCGAGGGAGGTTTTCGAACGCTTTCGCGAAGTTCCTTAATTAAATAACCTCTTTTTCCTGGGGGCGTAGCCCCGCTAACACCTTTCTAGGCACCTACTAGGTTTATAGCATTGATCATTTAGTGAGAAATTTTCTGAGGAGTAGCATATACTCACAGTAGGATCGGGATCCAAATATTATCGCGTGACGAAACTGAAGGAATCCTACCAGAATCACCACACACCAAATGGTATGCAAATCTAGCAAGTTTCAGTACTTATGAAACTCCCGATGTGGATTTTTGCCCCATGCTCTTATGACCTTGACTTTGGCCAAAATATCTTAAGTCACATGTCAAGTTCTACCCGTCACTATCCAGGTTAATTTGGACCACCCGTACCTACCCTTGACTTTGGCCAAAATGGCAGTACGACTGTCCCAAACCAACGCATCTATCTATGCTACACATGAACACCCAATAGCTATCAATCATTATGCCTTGACTTTGGCCAACATAAATAGCTTGAATACTATTGCCTATTCATGCGAAATGACGGAGGGCTACGAATGGTTTTGGTAAAACCGTGAACGTAGTGAACTTGATATAATCGATGGAACGAGATAGCTTTTAGAAGGAGTGGCTCAAGCTCCGCATTTAAAAGTTAGTTTTGAAAAGAACCGAGTGGTTTTTCGAAAGTGTTCCAACGATTTTAACTTGCTTTATTATCTTGCATTAGTTCTTTTAATGCGTGATATTCTTGCATTAGTTCTTTTAATGCGTCCCATCATTTAATCCTACCATTGCAGAAAACAACCAAAATATGACGTACGCTTATGCCATTCGCATTGGCCACGGGGCCCCGTCATCACCCGTTAGGTTACTTAACTAACGACGGAGCGGGGGCTGGGCTAGCGCGGCTGTAAAACATAAGCAACGCCTAAATAGTTATAAATATAGCAATGATAGACATTACAGATCACAGATGAATACATTGGATATATTAGGAATCCGCAATCCGTTCGAGCCTGCAACGAAAAAGCGGATTACACGGTCGCGGTGAATAGCCAATACCCCACCCAAGACCCCTACGGGTGCGGCAAACTACCCGCCAAGTACTCGGCAGTTTGTGCACCCCCTCCATGGGTCTATCCTAGGAGCAAAAACAGTAAAAAGAATTATACAATGACGGCTACAACCCCGACCCGGTTGTGCGGCCAAACAAATAATAATATTACATCAATTTACATTTACAATGAATGAAAGAAAAACAAAAGCTCATCTCACATCCACCCCGGCTATTCACCCGCGACAGTCGAACACATTCATATACACATTCCAATATCAAACACAGATCACAGAGATGTATAACCCCGGCTAATCGACTTATAGCGATTAGCCGACGTTCAATACATTCAAACATCACAGATATAACCAATATAGTCCAAGTGTAGTGAAGTTCGGAAAAAAATACGGAATTATAGGCCCCCAAAAATAAATTTCTATTCTGGAAAATCTGGGCACATATAATATATCTGAAAAATCCCAAAATCCTACCAGAAGAACACTGCACGAAAAACGATCACAAGAGGAAACAAAACGGCGGCGGTTCCGCGGCCTAAGCCATCTATTGCCGCGGAACCGCGGCGCTTTAAGGGAATCATGCGATCGTTTTTCTTGGGTGTTCACACAAAACCCTGAGCCGAATTTAGGTGTATAACAAATCTCGTTTTGACCAGAAATTTTTTTAACAGAAACTAGGGTTTTGTAAAAGTTTGGTTTTTGGATTTTTCGGTTCCGAACTTTGTTACACTTCACTACCAAGCTAGTTTAAGTTTAGTTAGGCTCTGATACCACTGTAAGTCCACGTTGCGACCCCCGGTACTTACGGGGAGGCGGAAACGGTATAAAAATCAAATTTTTAGCGCATGGGGCAACATGGACTAACAAAGTCGGGATCTTTTCTAAACTAAACTAGCAAACATGCAAAGGAGAGTTAACTACTCAGCAAAGTGGTTATACCTAACTTGAACTCCTTCTTCTTGAAACCTAGTAGAGGTTGATGGTTCTCTTCTCGTCGCCTTCTTCCGTCGAAGATGGATCCACCTGAGGGTTCAACCTTCGGGCTTTTTCTCGAACTTGGAGAGAACTAGAATCTTCGGCTTGCCAAACCTTTGATCCTAGAGTGAGTAGAGAGTGTCTAAAGGGTGCTTTTCTTTTAAGGAGAGGGATTCTCAACACATGAGAAGGGTTCTCCTTTTGCTAGAGGAAGAAGAAGATGAAGTGAGGAGAGAGAAGCTAAATGATAGAATGAGCTCTTTTCTTTTTGCAACCATAACAAAAGCAAAAGAATTATCAAATTAATAATAATAATGAAAATGAAAAGGTTGATGGAAGGTTTTGGAATGACCATTATCATTTCAAACATTAAATGAATTTGCTAGAATCAAAGAGCATCTTTCTTTTGTAATGATGATGGTCAAAACTTCAACCATGGTCAACAAGTCAACCATGGTCAACAAGTCAACATAAAAACCAACCATGACACAATTTCATTTTATTAATATTATTAATTGATATAACATAAATCCATTAGGGTTTGGAAAAAGACGACTGTCAACTGTGCGTACGCACCCATTCCGAAACCCTAATGAAAGTCCTCTTCCTCCTCCTCAAATAACTGTGCATACACACCTGCATTCTTGTTCCGAGGAACATGAATACTGAGAGATAAAAGCAACCCCAAAAAGATATACCAGTATCTGACTCAAACCAGAGCCAGCCAGTAAAATCCGTCCGGACTCCAAACGTGCACAAGTGCGCGGATGAGAACGAACCCTGTCGCAAAACCATGCGACCTCTACTCTGTTTTGCCCAGAGGCGAATACCCTCTATGTGGGACTCTAAAGACTCGACACTACAGTGGCAGTGGATTTAACCACAGACCGCAAGCGGCACTAGCTGTGTGTAACGGTCCCCAGGTAGATGCCGACAAGAAGGCTGATGAGGTGAAACCCCATCTGAACTCCTACTGAGTCTGAATGTGACAGTCTCCGTACTGTCCGGTCTGTTCGTCTAATACATCGCATGTCGGGCCTAGGGGGCGATAAAACGTCAGTCCCCTAATAGCGGTACAAGTCGTGTCGGAGCGAAGCCCAAAACACCCTGAGATTACACTGGAAACCTACCAGTATATCTCGCTTGCCCTGGCCAGGGACTACTCGTGTAATGGCTCTCCTAGACACAGCGCGATGTCAACCCCCAATACCGGGAGAGACGAATCCTGTCTAACCGTCACTCCCTCCAAGTGCTTCGGGAATGTACCCAACTACTACCCGTTTGCACGACTCCTTTGAGCCGTGGTAGGGTAGTAATCAAAGTACAGTGGGAACACACTCGAGGCGAAGTGACAGTGTCAAGTCAGCGGACTAAGCTGTACTCATGTCACCTGGGAACTGATAACTGACGATAGGTATAATACCAACCTGTCAGTTCTCGACGAGTCCTGTCCAGTGTACTCGTAACCCAACGAGCACCCGTATACTATCTCCAATACGACCTACTGATGGCTGTGGGACAGACCATCTCCCATACTGGGATGAGAAGCGCATACGCTAGTCTACTCCGGAGTATCGATGCCCTGTCTCGATAGTCCTGCGACTAGGGACCTATATAAGGATGTGCTTATAGATTACCCAGCCAACACTAGTGTGACTGCCATCACAACGCTGGTAATCAAGCAAAGATCCTAAGGGCTCCACTAATGCGTATAAGTGATATACTGAAATAAACACAAGTACACATTGAAGTAGAAACAAACCAAGTAGCATACTACTATATTGAGCAAGATTGTTTATACAAGGTGAATATCCCAAGCTTCCATTAAGTAATATACAAACTAGTATGATACAGTAATGGCCTCTAGGGCATATACACTAACAAGGGTTAGCTCTTTCTTGCACTTTCTAGAAAGATTCTCTTTTGTCAAGTATAAGATATTATGCTTGATATTATCTTATGACTCATTATCTAACCTAACCAAACCCTAGCTCTAGTTTATTCGCTACAAAGGTTGAGCCTCTCATCCTTAACCATGGTTCAATAATCAATCATATATTCTTTACTACTATTCATCACAAAAGGATTATCATTTTCATTCATAATCTTCTTCTCTCTTAGCTTTGAGAAAGCTTTCTAGTTAATTCTTTTGTGATGATTTCTTGTGAGAAAATGAATTAAAAAGAAAGCATAAAAACTACTCCATCATCCTCATCTAATCTTGCCCATTAGATTAGGGTGTTCATCTCTTTAGAGTAAGAAAGCTTGGGTTATAGCAACTTCGACGTAGATCATCGGAGAAGCGGAACACTTCACGCTAGCATGGATCGTTCGAGTCGTGGAGCCTCTCTTGAGTCCGGGAGATCGTCGCGGCGAAGGGACTTCTACTCGGAGCTTGTGAAGCGAAGGAGCGGACTACAAAGGTTGTAATCCCTCACACTTAGGTTTAAAGATGTTATCTTGCATGTTAAACCCTAATAATCTAGCAAAGATCCCGTGTTTTGGTTGTTCGGCACATCTAAAATTTTATTCGGGCATGTTTGATGCTTTATGATGCTTCACAAGAGTGCCTAGGAACCCTACAGATATGAGATATGTCCACCATGAGTTTTCTCGGCTCTTGAGCGGTATCATAAACCCGATTCGAGGAGGAGGAGGAACTGTCTGCGTGTCATGACCCGAAAGTACGGAACATGACTGGCACTTAGACTACGAACGTCTCAAGGCGTATGTATGCTAAGTAAGCCGAAACCCAGAAATCCAAACCAAGAGAAGTAGTAGAGAATAGGAAGAACCATATCAAATCAACCTGTATGCAACATAATATACAACGCCTAAAGGCGAGGATCACAACAGAAATGGAACTCAACCAGAAAGAAACTCAAGAAATATAACATGCTACTCTATGGTCGAAAGAATAACATTACTGGTCTCTATCTCAAAAAAATACAAGTTTGGTTGATGGAACTTCTAGATACAACTGAAATATAATATACAAGGTATAATGATGGGTAAGATACAATAAACCCACCTACTAGCAAGTCACCCGAAAAGAAACCGTGCCCGCAAAGCCGTAATGAAATCCGTACGGCAACACCTGCAAGAAACTGGGGCACAACGGGGGTGAGTTGCCAACTCGTGAGTAGAAGAAGATCTACGAACAGAAAATCGCATGAATAATGCAACCTAGGTCAATGATCATAATATATCCTCAATATATGAATAACATGCAGCCTATAACAATGGCTAGGGTAATATCTAACCTGAGTGTGATCTCACGTGCCCGTGTCAGTGCCTCAGGTAGCAATATATCATATGAATGAGGTATGAATGCATGAAAACAGAATACATGTAAATGAAGAAACTGTTTTCATAAATTAGTGAGATTTCCTTTGTATTTTTAAAATTAGGTATCATAAATGAAATCAGCACCAACAGTGTCTAGCATCGACACAAAACATAAATCTCAATGTCTCAAAACTTCAGGCTCCGGCCATCCGGACTGGCCTGTATCATCAAATCTCAGTACCTTAATATCTCAAAATCTCAATGTCTCAATCTTAATATCTAGGGCGCCGTCAGTCCAGACCGGCCCCTACCATCCATTTCAAGACCACGACGGTATCCTCCGGATATCCGACGCGTCGGGTAAAATCACCGGTAGGTAGTCTCCCCCTGCCAGGCTCATCGTCATCACCACGACCTTCTTGCCCCGGGGTACCTTACCGGGTCCACCATGTACCCGAAACGGTTCATCCAACTCCTCGAATCGGGTCTCCAAATCTATCAGCAAACTCATGGTGGACGACTCATACATCAAGGGAAAAACCGCGCTTTTTATTTAAAAAGAGAAAGAAGAAGTTTGTATATGTTTTGCGGTTTTCCCCAAATCCAGAAAATCTCATGGAAATCCAAATCCAAAACCTCAATAGCACGTAAAAAGTGAATATATGCATGAGAATCCATGAATGCGGCATAACAATGAATAACAGTATGCATGAGGTAGCAGGTAATAACTATAATGTCTAAACTAACATATAAGGCAAGTACACTAATATCATGTCTAAACTATTAGCTAACAGGTTATGTCAAGCAATATTATTTTCTAAGGTGTACGTGACATGGCAATTACCGATGAAGATGTGTGTGAGCCGGCAAGTAAGTGTACGTGGTACATACGCATCATCGGTAATGGTGCTGGTGTCCTAACCACAAGATATCAACAGTAGAATATGAAGCATAATATAAGCATATGATGCAGAGCAAAAAACAATAATGAGCGGGAACTGAATACTAGACGCAACGATAACTAATCTGTTTTAACCTAATATAAGTCCTACAATGGTGCCTTTTGAAATAACACGAATCGTGGGATTTTGAAAATAGGGGCTACGGTGTTTTTTAAGAAAAGATACGTTTTTTTTTGAAATATCCGTAGGATCCCTTAGGCTGTCTTTAAAAATACGCACGATTCGCAAGCTTTGAAATAGGTAGGAACCAAATCTAATCTAACAACTAACTAAACTAAAGGGCTACGCTACAAGCTAGACTACAGGTAAGGAAACCGCCTAACATCTGAGTCGATACATATACATACCTGTATATATATTAGTCGGTGATCCCACCTCAATAATATCATATCCGATACCATATCTATAATCAGACATCCCAAGTCAAGAGTGCGGATCAATCATCAAGATATAGCTCGTACGTAAATCCGTCGTACGGCATCCCCCAATTCTGGGTACGGGTCAAAATCACATTCATCATACTATTCATCTGATATCCTCTTTATCAAATCATGATCGGGGTACTGATCTACGTCTAGTACCATACTGATACCGCCTACGTATGCATGGACGTGTGTGAAACACTACGTTAAGGACCCGCTACAACGTCATGTCGTATCTCAAATACGAACCCTGCTATATCACCGATCTCACGGCCTCAAATCAAATCTCATCGACTCAGCTCAATCCCAAGTATCATCCTCAAATCCGTATGTGAACACATAGTCCCATACCCATGTAAACCCATAACTATATAACCCCATATAAACACATATGAAGAAAAATGTATGCAAGTATGGGTGTGTGTGCATGTGTAGTGCGACCACTACTCTAGGGTTTCGCGACACTAAATCATCCAAGAACACCAAATATCTATATCATCATCAATATACTCAAACAATATAAACAATATATATATGTGTGTATACGTATTCGTATACATCACCATGAATTGCGGGGGTGCTATACGCCATCCACCCGACTTCTCCCCGTAGATATAAATCTACTCACCTGGTCCTCGCCCGCCGGTGCCGACGTCGCCACGCTCTTACTTGTCGTCTCGAAGTCCACATGGGTACCTACATATCATAACGCACCGTATCGCATTATAATCCGACTCATGAACAAAACGACACATGAAACCCATATAGGTCAAAACCTATGGTTACTTTCACAAATCAACCCAAAAAACCTCGACGTCGGCGTACCAACGTCAAACCATCGAGGAAACCCAAACACACCAATCGTGATTTCAAAACTCACTAATTATATAAGAAATAGGGTTTAGTTCATCAAAACCATAAAATTAAACAATTCGTTTTATTTTCCAAAAACCTAGTTAGCACAATTTCCCATTTCGGTTCAAAACTTGATGTTTTACCCAAACTAAATATTTTGACGATTCTAATGGCCAAAATGCTCACTTAATATCATAATTAGGTCATATAAATCACCTCCATATTTTTAATCTCACGAATTAGCATTAACTCAAAATTCAAGTTTGCAACAAATATCGATTTTAACACTTTTCAAAGTAAAATTCACAATTTATCAATTAAGCACGGTTTTGCATGATCAAAGTCGCTAAACAAAAAATTAAAATTCTAATAAAGTCATCAAAACCTTAATTACATTTTAAATCACAATTTATATGTATTTCACTAAAACCTAGTTTGCAAATTATAATTTAACACAATTTTAAACTAACCATTAGCACAAGCTACTAATCTTGTATTAACATTACAAAAACCTAAATATAACACACAACCATACACTAATTTTACAAAACCCTAACTTGCATTCAAATTCATAACTTGAATTTCAAAACTTGCAATTAAACTCACATATCCAAATTAACACTTAATTAAATTAGCTTAAGACATTAGTAACAAATTAAGCAACAAAAATGTTTAGAATTATAACCAAAACATATGAAGATCCACAAGCACACACATAGCCTCCCAAATTGGAATCTTGTTTCCTAGATCCATGCAATTTTAGCCAAGCTAAAATGGGTAGGAGTCGGATTTGGGTTTTGGGATTTTTTTTGATGGATTTTAGGGCAATTTTTGAAGAAGTTTTGAAGAGAAAAGAGAAGGGAAAGGGGGGGCTGTTGCTGCAGTAGGAGAGGGGAGGGCTGCTGGAATTGGAGTGGGAGAGGAGAGAGAGGAAGGTAGAGAAAGTGGGGGAAGAAGTCAAAATCAACCAAAGTCAAAAGTCCACCTAATTCACCCATTTTCTTTTCTTTTCTTTCATATCTTTTCCTTTGAAAATCAAGTGGGGAAAAATATGGGGGCTGCTGAATTCAGCCATGGGGAGGAGTAAGTGGGGGTGTGTGGGTGTGGGTACGGGTGTGGGGTGATGAAAAATGATAAATACAATATCCCAAACATCCATTTACGCTAAAAAAAGCCTTTTTTCTTCAATAATTTCTAAACCGTTTTGGCAAATAATTTCGTTCCAAAAACCGTAAGATAAAATTTTATTTAATGTTTTATGATGCACAAAATTTGTTTCAACTCATTCCAATTTGTAATTTTCCCTAATTAAATGTATTAGTGACGGCTTAAATAATAATAAAATAATATTTTTTTCAGAAAATTTGAAATTTCACCAGCGGCTCAATAAACCCAAAATAATAGCAATTACATAGCTAGAATATGTATATTTAATTTTTATAATAAGATATTTGTATTTTGACTTTTTACAGAAAACCCCCTCATTTTACCGATTTTCCGAAATTTCACCGAAACGATTTTCAAAACGCTACAATCTTCCCCCCTTAAAGAAATTCGGTCTCCGAATTTAAATTCAAACTCCCCCAATTACTAAAACATCTAAGAAAAACCATCAAGTCGTCGGGGCTCCGAAATTTTAAATACATAAAACAAATCGTAGCTTAGCGCATGCGCTTGAAAAATGAGTATATAACTCAAATCAAAACTCCGTCAAGCATCCCGCGATCATCGGAGTCGTGGAGAAGACATCAATGCCAAATCCAAATCAAACCAATATGATATAACTCGAAACTATACATGTAAACATCGAATCTATATCTGTAAGTATCTGAAGGAAATGCATGCCAAATCTCTTTAAGTCGCTGTGTAACGCGTATAACACTGCACAGTGGCGGACGTCTATCATAAGAAAATAACTATATACATATATACCTTTGTTTGAAATGTACGTTCCGCCATTTTGGAAACAATTTAGAAGGGTCTCCTTGTTTTAAACATTTCGTGTCATATCAGACGCGTAGGTAAATACTGAGGCTATAGCTCGCTTTTTGGAAATCCCTTCAATAACTATCCATGCATGCAAAATGTATTCAGGTACTGTCCTCTGACTAGTCCTGCTCAGTACGGAAACACATAGCAATATCATAAAAACGTACTGCTCTATAAGAAATCAATCCCAAAATATGCAGATGAATACTACGTGCGTCTGGTGTGCACGGAAATCAAAATCCATGAATGTGCTATACATGCGCACAGATTCAACATCTAAGTGCATCAGGTGTGCACGAAACATCTGTCGTAGGCAACATGTGTGCCTGACAGCAAAATCAGGTGCATCTAACATGCACGAAGAATCTCGATTTAGTGCATCTGGTGTGCACCAAAATCGTTTCTCAAAACCTGCTCTCAATCATGCGCGAAAACTCAAAACCAGGGGCATCCATCATGCACGAAATCATGAAATCCAATATCAAGTGCCGAACATGCGCAAAATCAAATCAGGTGCACAAGGTGCACAAAACAAATATCGAACATCACCATCGAAATCAAAGTCCAGGGCATCTAAATGCACAACATACGTAACACTGCACTGCAAGCATATATGAACTATACCGCGTGCAAAAACCAAATCGTGTGCGTATATACGCACAAAATCAACTCAAATGTCTAAAACCGTAAAATCATAAACATGTGAAACCAAGCACGAAAACGATATCAAGTGCAACACTGTGCAACGATCGTAAATCCTTAATCATCAAACTCAAATCATGCGAATAAATCACCCAAAACATCGAAATCAATAATGGAAGAATAGTACCGCTCAAGCGCATCCTCTAAGAATCTCGGGCCAACTGTCGCGGTCACTAGTGGGGCGTCTCGTCGATGATCATGAACTCCGGCCTGCTGGTGTGCGTAACAATGACCACTCCTGGGTCAAGGTCTTCACTGTGAATTACCAATCTCTCGGTCCATCGGCTCATCGGCCCTGTCAGGTGTGCTAAGGGGATGATTCCGTTCTGGCACTTCTCTGGTCATCTCTCGGTCAATCATCGCGACCACTCGTAAGACAGCATATTACTGACGTCGGCCTCTGGCTCTCTGAATGTACGTGACACCTCTGATCCTGGATGCAAGTATCATTGCAGCAGTGTCCTGGAAGGAATCCTGCTCACGGTCTCTTCCATGTCTCGTCTCTGCCAACTGTCCGGAAGTCATTGTCTTTTCTATATCTGCATCTTGCTCTGGAACGACTGCATACTCATCGCAACTCCTTCTGGGAGGTAAGTCCAAGTACCATTCCTCAGCATGCGCATCGCATCTCTGATGTCGGCGGAGTGGAACGCCATCTCATCTAGATCTGGTACGAACCTCTTACTTCACTTTTCTCTAATGTCGTCTGCTTTGGACTCGTCTCGTCGCGGCTGCATGGACTGAGCTCCAACAGCTATCCTCGTATCTGGAGTCTCCCAAGAATGCATCTCACCACCTAGCATCCGAATTAAGTTGAGCCATCCGATCGAGTCGTCAAAACCTCATAATCCCCCAAGAGCTCAACATCTTGGGCACAGTTTAATAGTATCGAGTACATACCACAGCATCGGTGGTCCAGCCGTAGAAGGGCGAACCCAAGCCTCACTAATGGCGCCGCAGAACTGCCGCAAACCCGAAGGTTCCAAGGTTTTCACACGGTCATTAAGTCGAGTTGGGGTTTCATTCTTCTAGAGGGACCATAGAATTGCCTGCATGTCTTTCCGACTACTTTAAACTGGGAATAATAGGTTTCTGACATTCGATCGTCTCTGTCGACTCCCAACGTCTCCGCGTGAAGTCGTCTCTAGCTGGAATCAATCTATCTGATGACCTTGCATCGGGGTAGGCGAACGAACCACCTGTCCTAGTCATTTATCCTCGGGTTACTAGCGACCTTCTATCATCTCTTAGTACAACTCGTACTGCAATAGCTCCAACATCTGGGGCGATATCTCATCGTTCGCAGCAATAAATGGCTCACTCACCTGCATACTGAACAGTGCCTCAATCAACATGAATAAGCAATGCGCCAACGGTCATCAAAAATCTGGCTGGCCTCTGTCGGTGGCCCAATCCTCTGGTACTGATCGGCACGTCCGAGAAATCTCGTAAAGGCGATCCGCCAAACGCTCGTGGTGCGAAAACACAGTAAAAAGACATATCTCTGCAATCGTGTGTTGCCGGAATTACGCCCTGGTCAGTCCTCGTTCGTGACGAGCTTGTGCTGACCGCAACTCTAGCCGTAGCTCTCCCTGCCTGTAACCGTAGCAACAAAACCAAACTGGTACCGATGAGGCTAAATCAGGAAGGAATATAATACTGAACAAGGAAATGTACATCCTAAGGCTTCATAAGTGGAGTGGCGTGTCGTAAATATGCCGCGGAACATATCAACGGTACGTCACGCTACTTTAGTCACCTATTCCATCAACCAAGGGTCATCCTACGCTCCTAAGGTTAAAACCTAATGCTCTGATACCAACTTTGTCATGACCCGAAAGTACGGAACATGACTGGCACTTAGACTACGAACGTCTCAAGGCGTACGTATGCTAAGTAAGCCGAAACCCAGAAATCCAAACCAAGAGAAGTAGTAGAGAATAGGAAGAACCATATCAAATCAACCTGTATGCAACATAATATACAACGCCTAAAGGCGAGGATCTGATCGCACGCTTCTCGGCGTGTCGGATGTTCAAAGATTTAAAGTGTAACCGCGATCAGGACGGTGTCGCTTTGCAGCTAGCCGGTTGAGCACGGGTCGGTCCACAGGGAGATGGTGTTATCTTACCTTCTTGTCTTAGACGAGTCAATAAAGAATCTTGTATGATTGTTTTGTCTAACCTATGTGTTTATCTGCAAGTATAAAGTTGTTAAGAAAATACGAGATTATAAGCTAAGAAATCCGTACTCAAAAACCTTTGAGCCGAGTCTTGACCAATTGAAGCTAAGCAATCGGCAACAACGTGGATTAGGGGATTTAAGCGCGGTATTCGTGGAATCCGGCTTATTTACCCTTGTCCTTCCGTTCTTGTCTCTTGCCTTCGCCTCCGGCCAAACCGAACGCAACCGGTCGTGGTTAGGAATCACCGTTACCTTGTCAGGGTAAGGTGCCTAACGGAGCGCTTGTGTATGGTTTGGGCGAAGTTCAAATGGAAAATAACGGGAAAAGGAATTGGTAAAGAAATGTGTTAACTTACAATACCTTATTTCTTCTTAACAATAATAATTACAACATTGACAAAACGAATAAAAGAGAACAAAAAGAAAAGAACAAAGAAAAGAAAAGAGACAAGTATTAAAGAGCATAAATAAAATTGCAAGTAGATAAAGACAAGGTAATAAATTGCGAATAATAAAAAGCGATAAAAAGAATACGGAACTTGGACTCAAGACAAGCATGTGCTCAATAGCCAACCCTTAAACTTGCAAACTCAATGAAGAGATTGCAAGATCAAGGGAAGGGTAGAAAACGCATGTGAAATGAAGTGCTAGTCCCGGGAGAAAATTCGACCCTTGAGATCAATAACTAACTCTTAACCATTCAACCTCAATGAAGAGATTGAATGAGCAAGAGAAAGCATAAATCTCAAGGGGGAGCAAACTAACAAGAAAGATAAAAAACCCTCATCTTCATTAATCTTCCACTCAAAAGCTCTCACTACAATGTCATGGAGAAAGAATGAAGAAGAGGAAGAAGAATAAAAAAACAACAACAAAAAGAGGAACAAAGAAAAGCTCCAAAAATTGCTCCCTTGGTTAAGCTCTGGTCCGGGGTATTTATAGGAGGTAAACTGGAATTCTAGGGCATCCACCAGACCATAAATGAAATCCCCAAAATAACCCCAAAATCTGACAGTGAGTGGGCCCCAACCTGCGGCGCATGCGCGGCCAATACCCTACTTTGGCCGCGCATGCGCGGCCATAATGATGAATTGGGCAGTGGGATTTCTGGTGGGTTCCTGGTTTTAAGTGCCCTCGTGTTTGTAATCTTCAAAATGCCCAAAAGTCTACAGAATCTTTGCAGATTTCCAAGTCCAAGATTGCATATCTTTTCTTCACTTTTGACTTTATCTCCCTCGAGCTCCGCGCACCTATTGATTCTTGTGCAGCCCCTCTCGTGCTTTGTGCATGTCCGAGACACGAATGACCATTGTCATATGTCTTGTCCCTGGGACCGGTATGCAGCACTGGACGGATATGGATGACCGGAACCCGGCTTTTATCTGCTGTGGACAGATGTTCTGCATTTGGCGTAACTGTGGAGAATTAATCCCGATTAGCAATATTTGTACTGGAAACCTGTATTCTGCAAACATGTAACAAACACGGATTAAAAGTACCTACCTATAAACACACGAGCGTAAGAATGGGCGGTATAAAATGCAATATTCTGATATGAACAAATACCCCCAAACTTAACTTTTGCTCGTCCTGAGCAAAACCAATTATTCACAAAAATAAAATGATAACCGCACTTTCGCAGGGAACGCGATTGCACTGAGCATGTGCAACAAGCCGTTAAACCTCTAGGTGTCCCTAGTAGGAGGAGTGTTGTCTCCTGAGGGTTTTCAGCGGATACTACCCATAAAATCCGGTCAAGCTAGCTTTGTATAATAACTAAGATTCAAGTCCTAGAGTTTTTTTTTAGAAAATAACAATTCTATAATCCTAAGTTTAGACTATCGAACCTTTATTTTTCACATCTCTCTTCTTATTTAACTACAGATTTTTATGTCTTTACGTGCAGTGCAAAATAGTGTCGTTAAGTTCCCGAAAGGTAGAATAAAGTCATTATGTCACACAATAAAGCCCAGATAACAATTTTAAAAGGATCACATAAGTTTTATAGAGAGTTAAGCATTTTTCAAGTTTCGTTTTCCAGTAAAGTTTCAACTTCAGAATTTCTATCTTCCCTAACAGGAAACTAAGTCGTATTTTTCACTCCACCTTATTCTTGTTTTTATTTCATACACACCTCTGTGAATGTGCAATAGTCTTTATCATAGAATAAAACCTTCATATCTTCGTTAAAATTTTTATAAAAGCCTGTCTTTTATCAAGATTATTCTCACACAAAGAACCGTTAGGAATTTTAACTCGGAGAGAACACTTGCTTGACCTTGTTTTAAAACTGGACTTTCTAGGCTTCTTAGCGAGCTTTGGGCCAATGCACCCAAACCAGTTGGTTTTAGGGCATTAGGTGTAGAAACACCCCAGCGGACTTAATTACTCAAGTTACCTAGGTCCAAAAACAAAAGACAGTTTGGCATGAAAAACATGATGATTCAATACGAACGGAGATATAACCGGTAGTTCAATTATTTTTTTGGATAAAAGACGTGTTTAGTGGGTTCGATGTGTAATCATTCCAATCAAGTTTCAGATGGGTTATTTTTCAGACTTAGTTCCAATTAAGGCATCAATAACATTCCTTCATATTCACTTACTTCATAAACTATTCTTGATATATTACTTATTTCAGAACAAACCTATTTGATCCTCAGAAAATCATTTATCTATTTAAAAGTTTTTAAACATAAAAGACTTGTCATCTAATTTCCAAGACTCACGACACGTGTAGTGTGATGTAAAGACGTATATCAGCCATAGTTAACTTCAAAGGAGAGTTATCTTTCAGGTTTTTAAAATCCAAACATAGGATTTAGTTATTCCTATCTTTTCAAACAAAAACCGTCGACTGTTGAATCAGAGTTCTTCCACAAGCTAACTTGACAAAAGAGTTTTTATATTTTTAGAAAATTTTCATATTTTTATGGATTTTATGGATTTAATATGCAGATGCAAAATATACATATGAATGCGAAGGAAGAAAGCTTACCGAGCACACCCCCAAATTAAACTTGACAGTGCCCTCACTGTCAGGCTATACCAAGAGGGTCAAAATTGCCGGTGCTTCCTAAAAACAAATTATATACAAAACAAAAAAAAAGGAAAACCAAAAATATATACAAAAAAATGTCCCCCCCAAACTTAAGTAAAACAGTGTTTCCACTGTTAAGCGTTGAAATTCAGGATTAGGGGGGAAAGAACAGTATCCATCTATACAAGGCCTTACACTGGCCAAAAGTTAACACCAACCATTCAAAGATTTTATCGTCATAAAGCAGTGGCTGGTGGAAGAATGCGGAGAGGTAAGAAATGGAGACTACGCGAGACCGCTTGTGGAGAGAAGTGGAATGCGGTCTCGGTAGATGAGAAGAAGAAGAAAGGCGGAAGGGAAAAAGAAGTGGAGTACGAACTTGAGGGTGCAAATGGAGTAAATAGATTAGCACAATTTGTGATGACCGATTTGTGAAAATTGATTGTGCTAATATATTTACTCGTCGAGAGATTGGGTCGAATCCCTCAAGATTCGTAAGAAACCATGGGTACGCCGAACTTGGTAAACCAGACATATGAAATGTAAGTGATACGGGTTCTTGCAAGGTCGGAACGATGGAAAGGATAGAGGGAAGTGGTCGAAGAAGGTTATCGGTTAAGGGTGCAGGAGGGTGTACACAGTCGGTGGAAGGAATAGGATGAATTGGAAAATCCGACTCATCAATTAAAACTGGTTCATCCTCAAAATTATCCTTAATATTCTCCTCAAATTTTAGCACATCCATGCCTTTATTATCAATATCAAGACGCATATGAAGTTCGGGAAAAACAGTTAAAGACTCGGGATGATGATTTGAAGAGACAAACTCAGCCAAATCAACGGGTTCATCATCCAAAATGTTCCCAGCTTCAATATCCTCGATCAGGTGAAAATCTATATTCTCAGACACCTCAACAAAAGCATGGATTTCAATCGATTCGGGTTCTAGAGTGGAGGTGTAGAGGTCAAAAGGTTTAGGATCGGTTTCACTTGGAAGAGACCCTTCACAATCGGGCAAATCAAACACTACGAAGTCGCACAACTCATTCAACATTCTATCTTCAACTGATAATTCATTTGGGACACTTGATAGATTTTCAAAACAGGAGTTGTGGGATTCAATTTGGGACGGGTAGGTTTGATTTGGAAGGGGGTATATCTCACTCTCTCCACTCAAATTCACAGCCTGTCCTGCCGCCTCATCATACATTGAAAAATTAGGAGCTAGTTGAAAACTAGCTACCGGATCACTAGGTTGTATGAGGGCGGCCATGGACGCATTCAAATCCATCGTCTGTTGTGAAGCTACCCTAAATTCTTCCAAGGACTGTTCTAAGCTAGACATAGGTTGTGATGGGGTTTCAGTAAAAGATGCGAAGTTGGTTGGATACTGGAAACCCCCAAATGGCTGTGTAGAATCAATGTCTAGGGAAGGAGCAAAAGTAGGGTAGGATTGGTAGGAATTTAATGGCTGGACAGGAGTGGGATCAACATTGGGATAAGAAGGTGAGTGGAATTGTTGATCCCGAGAATTCGAAGTGGTGAAAGGAGTGAAAGATCGGCTATGGGATTGTTCGATATGTTCAGCAAGATACATTGGTCTCGGGGTTACAACTGGATTTTCAAAAGGTGTATCAACGCAAGAAGGGGTGAATGTTTGAAACGGTTGATACGAAGTGGATTGCGGGGTCCAGTCGTTCGTCCTAGACGCGTCTATCCGATCTTTCAATGAAATTTTGGGCATGGAGGGGTCGTTCGAAGTTCGACCAAAACAAGAACCGTATGAAGTAATGTCTGGTTGTGGGTACCAAAGTTCGGCAAGAGTTTTGCGAGGTGGAGTACCCATGATATGAAGAGAGAGAGAAAAAGTAGAGAGAAGGAGGGAAAAAGAATGTGATTTTTTTATTTTTTTTTTATTTTTTTAATATATTAACAAAAGAATGAAGTATACACAAAAAGAATATTGACAAAAACAATCACGACACGAAAATACCACACACCTAATCGTTCTAGGGTTCACCTAGGTCAACTAGACCTGCTCCAGAACTTGATTGTCGAAGTAAAACTATGTCGAGAAACAGGCTCAAGATACACTGATCACGAGGCCAGGTAAGTGCAGAGATAAGGGGAGGTTTTCCAACGCTTTCGCGAAGTTCCTTAATTAAATAACCCTTTCTCTTTTGGCGGTTTCGCCGTTAACACTTTCCTAGACACCCCGTAAACAATATACCGTTGAGCGAGGTTCTAAACACAGTTAACTTCTCCTAGTGAGCGTGAAGTCCTTAAGGCTTAAAGTCTAGTTTCTTTTAAAATTTGTGCGGGTAAACGTTATGCTCAAGTTCGTGATTTGTGGGCCACGGAAAAGGTGATGAAATCCTTTACCGTATATTGTGGGGTTCGCTTGCCCTTAAGTCCGTATTAATGTATGCAATGCGCAATTCAATAAAAATTCTATAAAGAATCAAACAATCGTTTTTTAGTTTAAGCACGACACTGCAAAAAATACGGGTTAGTCAATTTTTAGCGTTTGCTAGCGAACTTGCAAAGAATCCTGCAAAGAATAGTATATTGGATGCGTCGGATTTGAGAAGAAGGTGTTAGTAAAGTACGTACCGTTAAGTTTTTGGGTTAGGAAACCCCCGTTGAATCAAATCCGGTAAGCTTGAAAAGTTCGCTTGCGCGGGTCAAACTACCCGGATCTTTGGCACTGTACTTTGCAAACACCTTAGCCTTGAACGTACACTTTGCTCCCCACAATCGCAGTTTGCAAATCCACAAAAATCTGCGCACTTGCCCACAAAAATGATCAAAAAAAACAAAAAGATTTTTTTTAAATTTAAATATATACAAAAAGAATATTAACCCGAATAACAAGAAAGAAAATACGCTACCGTCTCCCCGGCAACGGCGCCATTTGATCGCACGCTTCTCGGCGTGTCGGATGTTCAAAGATTTAAAGTGTAAACGCGATCAGGACGGTGTCGCTATGCAGCTAGCCGGTGAGCACGGGTCGGTCCACAGGGAGATGGTGTTATCTTACCTTCTTGTCTTAGACGAGTCAATAAAGAATCTTGTATGTTTGTTTTGTCTAACCTATGTGTTTATCTGCAAGTATAAAGTTGTTAAGAAAAATACGAGATTGTAAGCTAAGAAATCCGTACTCAAAACCTTTGAGCCGAGTCTAGACCAATTGAAGCTAAGCAATCGGCAACAACGTGGATTAGGGGATTTAAGTGCGGTATTCGTGGAATCCGGCTTATTTACCCTTGTCCTTCCGTTCTTGTCTCTTGCTTTCGCCTCCGGCCAAACCATACGCAAGCGCTCCATTAGGCACCGTACCCTGACAAGGTAACGGTGATTCCTAACCACGACCGGTTGCGTTCGGTTTGGCCGGAGGCGAAAGCAAGAGACAAGAACGGAAGGACAAGGGTAAATAAGCCGGATTCCACGAATACCGCGCTTAAATCCCCTAATCCACGTTGTTGCCGATTGCTTAGATTCAATTGGTCAAGACTCGGCTCAAAGGTTTTGAGTACGGATTTCTTAGCTTACAATCTCGTATTTTTCTTAACAACTTTCTACTTGCAGATAAACACATAGGTTAGACAAAACAAACATACAAGATTCTTTATTGACTCGTCTAAGACAAGAAGGTAAGATAACACCATCTCCCTGTGGACCGACCCGTGCTCACCGGCTAGCTGCATAGCGACACCGTCCTGATCGCGGTTACACTTTAAATTTTTGAACATCCGACACGCGGAGAAGCGTGCGATCAAATGAATAAGAACAGGATCACAACAGAAATGGAACTCAACCAGAAAGAAACTCAAGAAATATAACATTCTACTCTATGGTCGAAAGAATAACATTACTGGTCTCTATCTCAAAAAAATACAAGTTTGGTTGATGGAACTTCTAGATACAACTGAAATATAATATACAAGGTATAATGATGGGTAAGATACAATAAACCCACCTACTAGCAAGTCACCCGAAAAGAAACCGTGCCCGCAAAGCCGTAATGAAATCCGTACGGCAACACCTACAAGAAACTGGGGCACAACGGGGGTGAGTTGCCAACTCGTGAGTAGAAAAAGATCTACGAACAGAAAATCGCATGAATAACGCAACCTAGGTCAATGATCATAATATATCCTCAATATATGAATAACATGCAGCCTATAACAATGGCTAGGGTAATATCTAACCTGAGTGTGATCTCACGTGCCCGTGTCAGTGCCTCGGGTAGCAATATATCATATGAATGAGGTATGAATGCATGAAAACAGAATACATGTAAATGAAGAAACTGTTTTCATAAATTAGTGAGATTTCCTTTGTATTTTTAAAATGAGGTATCACAAATGAAATCAGCACCAACAGTGTCTAGCATCGACACAAAACATAAATCTCAATGTCTCAAAACCTCAGGCTCCGGCCATCCGGACTGGCCTGTATCATCAAATCTCAGTACCTCAATATCTCGAAATCTCAATGTCTCAATCTCAATATCTAGGGCGCCGTCAGTCCAGACCGGCCCCTACCATCCATCTCAAGACCACGACGGTATCCTCCGGATATCCGACGCGTCAGGTAAAATCACCGGTAGGTAGTCTCCCCCTGCCAGGCTCATCGTCATCACCACGAGCTTCTTGTTAGTGTATATGCCCTAGAGGCCATTACTGTATCATACTAGTTTGTATATTACTTAATGGATGCTTGGGATATTCACCTTGTATATACAATCTTGCTCAAAATAGTAGTATGCTACTTGGTTTGTCTCTACTTCAATGTGTACTTGTGTTTATTTTACTATATCACTTATACGCATTAGTGGAGCCCTTAGGATCTTTGCTTGATTACCAGCGTTGTGATGGCAGTCACACTAGTGGGGGCTGGGTAATCTATAAGCACATCCTTATACAGGTCCCTAGTCGCAGGACTGTCGAGATAGGGCATCGATACTCCGGAGTAGACTAGCGTATGCGCTTCTCATCCCAGTGTGGGAGATGGTCTGTCCCACAGCCATCAGTACGTCGTACTGGAGATAGTATACGGGTGCTCGTTGGGTTACGAGTACACTGGACAGGACTCGTCGGGAACTGACAGGTTGGTATTATACCTATCGTCAGTCATCAGTTCCCAGGTGACATGAGTACAGCTTAGTCCGCTGACTTGACACTGGCACTTCGCCTCGAGTGTGTTCCCACTGCACTTTGATCACTACCCTACCACGGCTCAAAGGAGTCGTGCAAACAGGTGGTGGTTGGGTGCAGTCCCGAAGCACTTGGAGGCAGTGACGGTTAGACAGGATTCGTCTCTCCCGGTATTGGGGGTTGACATCGCGCTGTGTCTAGGAGAGCCATTACACAAGTAGTCCCTGGCCAGGGCAAACGAGATATACTGGTAGGTTTCCAGTGTTATCTCAGGGTGTTTTGGGCTTCGCTCCGGCACGACTTGTACCGCTATTGGGGGACTGACGTTTACCGCCCCCTAGGCCCGCCATGCGATGTATCAGACGAACAGACCGGACTGTACGGAGACTGTCACGTTCAGACTCAGTAGGAGTACCGATGGGGTTTCACCTCGTCAGCCTTCTTGTCGACATCTACCTGGGGACCGTTACGCACAGCTAGTGCCGCTTGCGGTCTGTGGTTAAACCCACTGCCAGCGTAGTGTCGAGTCTTTAGAGTCCCACACAGAGGGTATTCGCCTATGGGCAAAACAGAGTAGAGGTCGCATGGTTTTGCGACAGGGTTCGTTCTCATCCGCGCACTTGTGCGCGTTTGGAGTCCGGACAGATATTACCAGCGGGCTCTGGTTTGAGCCGGATACTGGTATAGTATTTGGGGTTGCTTTTATCTCTCAGTATTCATGTTCCTCGGAACAAGAATGCAGGTGTGTATGCACAGTTATTTGAGGAGGAGGAAGATGATTTCCATTAGGGTTTCGGAACGGGTGCGTATGCACAGTTGACAGTCGTCTTTTTCCAAACCCTAATGGATTTGTATTATATCATTTAATAATATATAATAAAATGAAATTGTGTTATGGTTAGTTTTTGTTGACTTGTTGACCATGGTTGACTTGTTGACCATGGTTGAACATTTGACTACCATCATTACAAATGCAAGATGCTTTTTCATTCTTGCTTTATTCATTTAATGCATGTAATGATATTAGTCATTCTAAACTATCCATCAAACCTTTTTCATTTTGATTATTATTATTATTTGATTATTCTTTTTCTTTTGTTATGGTTGCAAAAGGAAAAGAAAGAGCTCATTCTATCATTCTCACTCTCTCTCTTCACTTCATCTTCTTCTTCCTCTAGTCAAGAGAAACCTTCTCATGAGTTGAGAATCCTTCTCTTGAAAAAGAAAAGCAAACCCTAAACACTCTCTACTCACTCTAGGATCAAGGGTCTAGCAAGCCGGCGATTCTAGTTCACTCCAAGTACGAGAAAGAGCCCAAAGGTCGAGCCTTCGAGGTGGATCCATCTTCGACGGGAGAAGGCGACAAAGGAGAACCATCAACCTCTACAAAGTTTGAAGACGAAGGAGTTCAAGTCTAGGTATAACCATCTTCATCCGAGTAGCTAAACTTCTTTAGCTAGGTTGCTAGTTTTAGTTTAGGTAACGATCCCGACCTTGCACAGTCCATGTTGCCTCTCGCACTAAAAATTTGATTTTTATACCGTTTCCGCCTCCCCGTAAGAACCGGGGGTGGCAACGTGGACTTACAGTGGTATCAGAGCCTAACTAAACTTAAACTAGCTTGGTAGTGAAGTGTAACGAAGTTCGGAACCGTAAAAAACCCAAAAACCGTATTTTTCCAAAACCTGAGTTTCTGTTGAAATTTTTTGGGCTCGAAATGAAAAACTTTATATTTGTAAATTCATCTCAGGGTTTTTTAAAAACACTCATGAAAAACGACACAGAGATTCGTCTAAGCCGCCGCCCTTCCGCCGCGTGAGCCTTCTTGGCCGCCGCGGATCCGCCGCGACTTGATGTCCCCTCTGCATCGATTTTCGTGCAGTGTCTTTATTTGTTGATTTTGGGATTTTTAGGATATAAATTATATGCCCAGATTTTCCAGAACTAAAATTTACTTTTGGGGGCCTATAATTCCGTATTTTTTCCGAACTTCACTGCACTTTGACTATGATGGTTATATCTGTGATGTTTGCATGTATTGAACGTCGACTAATCGCTATAAGACGATTAGTCGGGGTTATACATGATCTGTAATGTGCTGGAATGTGTATATAAATATGTTGGATTGTCGCGGGTGAATAGCCGGGGGTTGTGAGACGAGAGTTTTCTTTTCTTGCAATTCATTGTAAATGTAAATTGATGTAATAATTATTATTTGTTTGGCCGCACAACCGGGTCGGGGTTGTAGCCGTCATTGTATAATTCTTTTACTGTTTTTGCTCCTAGGATAGACCCATGGAGGGGTGCACAAACTACCGGGTATGCCGAAGTGTCGAGTGGCCTACTCATGGAAATGAGGGAGGTTGCTACGCTTCGGGTACTTGGCGGGTAGTTTGCCGCACCCGTAGGGGTCTTGGGTGGGGTATTGGCTATTCACCGCGACCGTGTTATCTGTTTTTGTTACAGGCTCGTACAAATTACAGATTACTAGTATATCCAATGTATTTATCTGTGATCTGAAATGTTTATCATTGCTTTCTATTTAGGCGTTGCTTATGTTTTACAGACGCGCTAGCCCAGCCCCCGCTCTGTCGTTAGTTAAGTAACCTAACGGGTAATGACGGGGCCCAGTGGCGAATGCGAATGGCATAAGCGTACGTCATATTTTGGTTGTTTTCTGCAATGGTAGGAATTAAATGATGGGACGCATTAAAAGTACTAATGCAAGAATATCACGCATTAAAAGAACTAATGCAAGATAATAAACCAAGTTAAAGTCGTTGGAACACTTTCGAAAAACCACTCGGTTCTTTTCAAAACCAATTTTTAAAATACGGAGTTTGAGCCACTCCATTTAAAAGCTATCTCGTTCCATCGACCAAATCAAGTTCACGACGTTCACGGTTTTGCCAAAACCACTCGTAGCCCTCCGTCGTTTCGCATAAATAGTCAATAGTATTCAAGCTGTGTATGTTGGCCAAAGTCAAGGCACAGTGATTGGTAGCTGTTGGGTGTTCATGTGTAGCATAGATAGATGCGTTGGTTTGGGACAGTCGTACTGCCATTTTGGCCAAAGTCAAGGGTAGATACGGATGGATCCAAATTAACCTGGATAATGACGGGTAGAACTTGACATGTGACTTATGATATTTTGGCCAAAGTCAAGGTCATAAGAGCATGGGGCAAAAATCCACATCGGGAGTTTCATAAGTACTGAAACTTGCTAGATTTGCATACCATTTGGAGTGTGGTGATTCTGGTAGGATTCCTTCAGTTTCGTCATGCGATGATATTTGGATCCCGATCCTACTGTGAGTATATGCTACTCCTCGGGAGATTTCTCACTTAACGATCAATGCTATAAACCTAGTAGGTGCCTAGAAAGGTGTTAGCGGGGCTACGCCCCCAGGGAAAAGAGGTTCTTTAATTAAGGAACTTCGCGAAAGCGTTGGAAAACCTCCCTCGAAGTACCGACACCAGCCTGGCCGAACGGTTAAGCAAGTATTGTACGGTGGGATTGATCCTCACTAATTCTTCCTTTATGGTTTGAGGAGGGATTCGAGAAACAGTGGGAGCCATCCTGTTTAGACAAACTAAAAACCACTCTAAACTTGCAAGAGCATCATGCTGAGTGTTTCTTCTTCTCTCTCCTAATTGCAGCGACCAATCAACATGACTGGATTTAAGTTACTCCTAGATAAAAACAAGTTGACAGGGCCAAACTACAAAGATTGGCTCAGGAATGTCAAGATAGCAATCACTTATGACAAGCTGGGGTATCTTCTTACCACCAAAGCTCCCCCTGTCCCTGGTCCAACTTCCAGCGTCGCGGATAAGGAAATCCGCAAGACTTGGGAGATTGATAGCGCGAAGGCCAAGTGCCTCCTGCTTGCCTCGATGGACAACGAACATCAGAGGAGGCATGAGAATATGGACATGGAGTCCATATTGCTTCATACAAAAGAACTGTATGGAGAGCAATCACGTATCGCAAGATACGAAGCATCAAAAAAGTTGTTTTCGACAAGAATGGCCGTCGGATCATCAGTACCCGAGCATGTGCTAAAGATGATCGGCTACATTGAGGAGCTCGCTGACCTAGGGATCACATTGGAGAGTGAGCTATATACGGATATAGTTCTCCAGTCCCTTCCTTCCACTTACGCCCAGTTTATAATGAATTTCAACCTACAAGAAAAGGAGGTTGAACTTTCAGAGCTCCTCAACCTGCTGAGGAGCGCAGAGGGCACCCTACAGAAAGGTAGGGAAACATCCACTTTGTTTGTAGGAGGATCATCTTCTTCTAGGTCCAAGGCGAAAGCCAAGGGAAAGAAGAAGAAAGCCCCCGCCAAACCAAGGGGCGGTGTTAGTAAAGTGGATACGAAGGGAAAAGGAAAAGCAACAAAGATAGCGGGGAAGCTTGTGGATAAGGAAGAATGCTTCTTTTGTCATAAGAAAGGACACTGGAAGAATGATTGCAGGGCCTGGAAGGCCAGAACACAGGAATTGAAGCAGGTTGCAGCTTCAGCTTCAGGTGTGTATGTTATTGAAAACTGTCTTTCAATAAACTCTACTTCCTGGGTATTGGATACCGGATCAGGATCTCATATCTGTAATTCTTTGCAGGCGTTGAGAAACCGTAGGGTTTTGAAGGCAGGTGACATGACCCTCAGAGTTGCGAACGGAGCTAGCATGGATGCTAAAGCCGTGGGGGACTATCACCTGGGAATGTCAGATGGACATGTTTTGGTTTTGCGTAATTGCTTTTTTGTACCCAACGCAACTTGTAATATCATTTCTGTATCTTTAGTTTCTAAAGAAGGTTATGAATTTGCGTTTGTAAGTAATGTTGTAAACATTCACCTTAATCAAGTTCTGATTGGGTCAGGTACATTGAGTAATGGTATATACGTATTGAACCAACCACAGATTTTCAATGTCCAGAATACACACAAAAGAAAGTCTCCAGAAATAAACCAGACTTTCTTATGGCATTGTAGATTGGGTCACATCAATGAGAGAAGGTTGACGAAGTTACATACAGAAGGGTATTTGAGTGCGTTCGAATATCAGTCGTATGCCACTTGTCAATCCTGTCTCAAGGGAAAGATGACAAAGACTCCGTTTACTGGACATGGAGAAAGAGCGAGCGAGCTCTTGGGACTCGTACACAGTGACGTGTGCGGTCCAATGTCTACACATGCCCGAAGCGGACATTCTTACTTCATTACTTTTACGGATGACTTCTCAAGGTACGGTTATGTTTTCTTAATGAAACATAAGTCCGAGGCTTTTGAAAAATTCCAGGAGTATAAGAATGAAGTAGAGAAACAGACCGGCAAAAGTATTAAGATTCTAAGATCGGATCGAGGTGGAGAATACTTAAGTGCCGAATTCCTGAATTACTTAAAAGAGAACGGAATTCTCTCTCAGCTTACTCCTCCATACACCCCGCAACATAACGGTGTATCGGAGAGACGGAACCGCACCCTATTGGATATGGTGCGGTCCATGATGAGTAACGCTGAGTTACCGCGATCATTCTGGGGGTATGCGCTAGAATCAGCCGCATACCTTTTGAACCGAGTTCCCACTAAGACTGTGCCTACTACGCCATTTGAGATGTGGTGTGGGAAGAGACCCCATCTTAATCACATTAAGATATGGGGAAGTCCGGCTTTTGTCAAAAAGCAGCATGCGGACAAACTCGAGGCACGCTCAGTACTGTGCAAGTTTGTGGGATATCCAAAGAATTCCAAGGGATATTTCTTCTACTGCGAAGAGGAACAAAAAGTTCTTGTTTCTCGTCATGCCCACTTTCTAGAACACCAGTTCATAGAAAAGGAAATAAGTGGGAGCGCAGTAGAACTGGAAGAAGTTCCAGAACCACAGACTGTTGCTGAAAGTTTGGTGGAACCAGAGGGTTCAACAGAACAGGACATTCCTACGCCGCTCCGCAGAAGTAGTAGGCAGTCTCATCCGCCCGAGAGATACTACGGTTTTCTCATAGACGGGGATAGAGAGGATTGCATCATAGATTATGATGAGCCTACTAGCTTCCAGCAGGCCGTTCAGAGCGTTGACTCAGTGAAGTGGCTGGATGCAATGCGGACCGAAATGGAGTCCATGTACACCAACAAGGTATGGACGTTGGACATTGCTCCAGACGGGGTAAAACCCGTAGGATGCAAGTGGATCTTCAAAAGGAAGATTGGTGTAGATAGACAGGTTGAGACCTATAAAGCTAGGCTGGTAGCAAAGGGTTTCCGTCAAAGACCTGGCTTGGACTATGACGAAACCTTTTCTCCAGTAGCCATGCTGAAATCCATTCGGATCCTTCTTGCCATCGCTGCTTTCCACGATTATAAGATCTGGCAAATGGACGTAAAGACAGCTTTTCTAAATGGAAATTTAGAGGAGTGTGTCTATATGGACCAGCCAGAGGGCTTCATTCAGAGTGGGAGCAGCGGAAAGGTGTGCAAGTTGCTTAAGTCCATCTATGGACTAAAGCAGGCATCGCGGAGTTGGAACATCTGCTTTGATGAGACGGTCAAAGAATTTGGCTTTATCAAGAATCCAGATGAACCATGCATCTATAGTAGATTTGTAGCGAGAACTGTAGTATTCCTCGTTTTATACGTGGATGACATTCTCTTAATAGGAAATGACATTCCTATGCTACAATCTGTCAAGGGGTTCTTGTCACACAGGTTCTCCATGAAAGACCTGGGTGATGCCTCATACATCCTGGGGATCCGGATCCATCGTGATAGATCCAAGAGGATATTGGGACTTTCTCAGTCCAGGTACATCGACACCATAGTGAAGAGATTCAGTATGGAAGATTCCAAGCGCGGTAATCTACCGGCTTGTCACGGGATCACCCTCTCTAAAGAGATGTCTCCCAAGACTGATTTGGAGAGGGATCGCATGTCTATTATACCCTACGCTTCTGCGGTAGGCTCTATAATGTATGCGATGTTATGTACCAGACCGGATGTAGCTTATGCACTGAGTGTGGTAAGCCGGTATCAGTCAAACCCTGGGGAGAAACACTGGATAGCGGTAAAGAACATTCTCAAGTACCTGAGAAGGACTAAGGAGATGTTCTTGGTGTATGGCGGAAAAGACCTCCAGATCGAGGCCTTTGCTGACTCCAGCTTCCAGAGTGACAAGGATGATTCCAAGTCCATGTCGGGCTTTGTCTTTACCCTCAATGGAGGGGCGGTGTGTTGGAAGAGTTCCAAACAGGAAACCGTTGCAGACTCGACGATGGAAGCGGAATACATCGCTGCATCTGATGCCGCAAAAGAAGCTGTCTGGATGAGGAAGTTCTTGAAAGAACTTCAGGTGGTTCCGTCCATTGTTGATCCAATACCTCTGTATTGCGACAACAATGGGGCTATAGCTTTAGCGAAGGAACCCAGGTCCCATCAGAGATCCAGGCACATCTTGAGGCGGTATCACCTGATCAGGGAGATCGTGGATCGCAAGGAGATCGAGGTTCGGAGAGTTGCTTCAGAAGACAACACTGCAGATCCATTCACCAAGGCCCTGCCCCAGACTCAGTTCGAGCGGCTGATCGAGATGATAGGTCTTCGATACGCCAGTACATGGCCTTAGTGCAAGTGGGAGATTGTTAGTGTATATGCCCTAGAGGCCATTACTGTATCATACTAGTTTGTATATTACTTAATGGATGCTTGGGATATTCACCTTGTATATACAATCTTGCTCAAAATAGTAGTATGCTACTTGGTTTGTCTCTACTTCAATGTGTACTTGTGTTTATTTTACTATATCACTTATACGCATTAGTGGAGCCCTTAGGATCTTTGCTTGATTACCAGCGTTGTGATGGCAGTCACACTAGTGGGGGCTGGGTAATCTATAAGCACATCCTTATACAGGTCCCTAGTCGCAGGACTGTCGAGATAGGGCATCGATACTCCGGAGTAGACTAGCGTATGCGCTTCTCATCCCAGTGTGGGAGATGGTCTGTCCCACAGCCATCAGTACGTCGTACTGGAGATAGTATACGGGTGCTCGTTGGGTTACGAGTACACTGGACAGGACTCGTCGGGAACTGACAGGTTGGTATTATACCTATCGTCAGTCATCAGTTCCCAGGTGACATGAGTACAGCTTAGTCCGCTGACTTGACACTGGCACTTCGCCTCGAGTGTGTTCCCACTGCACTTTGATCACTACCCTACCACGGCTCAAAGGAGTCGTGCAAACAGGTGGTGGTTGGGTGCAGTCCCGAAGCACTTGGAGGCAGTGACGGTTAGACAGGATTCGTCTCTCCCGGTATTGGGGGTTGACATCGCGCTGTGTCTAGGAGAGCCATTACACAAGTAGTCCCTGGCCAGGGCAAACGAGATATACTGGTAGGTTTCCAGTGTTATCTCAGGGTGTTTTGGGCTTCGCTCCGGCACGACTTGTACCGCTATTGGGGGACTGACGTTTACCGCCCCCTAGGCCCGCCATGCGATGTATCAGACGAACAGACCGGACTGTACGGAGACTGTCACGTTCAGACTCAGTAGGAGTACCGATGGGGTTTCACCTCGTCAGCCTTCTTGTCGACATCTACCTGGGGACCGTTACGCACAGCTAGTGCCGCTTGCGGTCTGTGGTTAAACCCACTGCCAGCGTAGTGTCGAGTCTTTAGAGTCCCACACAGAGGGTATTCGCCTATGGGCAAAACAGAGTAGAGGTCGCATGGTTTTGCGACAGGGTTCGTTCTCATCCGCGCACTTGTGCGCGTTTGGAGTCCGGACAGATATTACCAGCGGGCTCTGGTTTGAGCCAGATACTGGTATAGTATTTGGGGTTGCTTTTATCTCTCAGTATTCATGTTCCTCGGAACAAGAATGCAGGTGTGTATGCACAGTTATTTGAGGAGGAGGAAGATGATTTCCATTAGGGTTTCGGAACGGGTGCGTATGCACAGTTGACAGTCGTCTTTTTCCAAACCCTAATGGATTTGTATTATATCATTTAATAATATATAATAAAATGAAATTGTGTTATGGTTAGTTTTTGTTGACTTGTTGACCATGGTTGACTTGTTGACCATGGTTGAACATTTGACTACCATCATTACAAATGCAAGATGCTTTTTCATTCTTGCTTTATTCATTTAATGCATGTAATGATATTAGTCATTCTAAACTATCCATCAAACCTTTTTCATTTTGATTATTATTATTATTTGATTATTCTTTTTCTTTTGTTATGGTTGCAAAAGGAAAAGAAAGAGCTCATTCTATCATTCTCACTCTCTCTCTTCACTTCATCTTCTTCTTCCTCTAGTCAAGAGAAACCTTCTCATGAGTTGAGAATCCTTCTCTTGAAAAAGAAAAGCAAACCCTAAACACTCTCTACTCACTCTAGGATCAAGGGTCTAGCAAGACGGCGATTCTAGTTCACTCCAAGTACGAGAAAGAGCCCAAAGGTCGAGCCTTCGAGGTGGATCCATCTTCGACGGGAGAAGGCGACAAAGGAGAACCATCAACCTCTACAAAGTTTGAAGACGAAGGAGTTCAAGTCTAGGTATAACCATCTTCATCCGAGTAGCTAAACTTCTTTAGCTAGGTTGCTAGTTTTAGTTTAGGTAACGATCCCGACCTTGCACAGTCCATGTTGCCTCTCGCACTAAAAATTTGATTTTTATACCGTTTCCGCCTCCCCGTAAGAACCGGGGGTGGCAACGTGGACTTACACTTCTTGCCCCGGGGTACCTTACCGGGTCCACCATGTACCCGAAACGGTTCATCCAACACCTCGAATCGGGTCTCCAAATCTATCAGCAAACTCATGGTGGACGACTCATACATCATGGGAAAAACCGCGCTTTTTATTTAAAAAGAGAAAGAAGAAGTTTGTATATGTTTTGCGGTTTTCCCGAAATCCAGAAAATCTCATGGAAATCCAAATCCAAAACCTCAATAGCACGTAAAAAGTGAATATATGCATGAGAATCCATGAATGCGGCATAACAATGAATAACAGTATGCATGAGGTAGCAGGTAATAACTATAATGTCTAAACTAACATGTAAGGCAAGTACACTAATATCATGTCTAAACTATTAGCTAACAGGCTATGTCAAGCAATAATATTTTCTAAGGTGTACGTGACATGGCAATTACCGATGAAGATGTGTGTGAGCCGGCAAGTAAGTGTACGTGGTACATACGAATCATCGGTAATGGTGCCGGTGTCCTAACCACAAGATATCAACAGTAGAATATGAAGCATAATATAAGCATATGATGCAGAGCAAACAACAATAATGAGCGGGAACTGAATACTAGACGCAACGATAACTAATCTGTTTTAACCTAATATAAGTCCTACAATGGTGCCTTTTGAAATAACACGAATCCTGGGGTTTTGAAAATAGGGGCTACGGTGTTTTTAAGAAAAGATACGTTTTTTTTGAAATATCCGTAGGATCCCTTAGGCTGTCTTTAAAAATACGCACGATTCGCAAGCTTTGAAATAGGTAGGAACCAAATCTAATCTAACAACTAACTAAACTAAAGGGCTACGCTACAAGCTAGACTACAGGTAAGGAAACCGCCTAAAATCTGAGTCGATACATATACATACCTGTATATATATTAGTCGGTGATCCCGCCTCAATAATATCATATCCGATACCATATCTATAATCAGACATCCCAAGTCAAGAGTGCGGATCAATCATCAAGATATAGCTCGTACGTAAATCCGTCGTACGGCATCCCCCAATTCTGGGTACGGGTCAAAATCACATTCATCATACTATTCATCTGATATCCTCTTTATCAAATCATGATCGGGGTACTGATCTACGTCTAGTACCATACTGATACCACCTACGTATGCATGGACGTGTGTGAAACACTACGTCAAGGACCCGCTACAACGTCATGTCGTATCTCAAATACGAACCCTGCTATATCACCGATCTCACGGCCTCAAATCAAATCTCATCGACTCAGCTCAATCCCAAGTATCATCCTCAAATCCGTATGTGAACACATAGTCCCATACACATATGAACCCATAACTATATAACCCCATATAAGCACATATGAAGAAAAATGTATGCAAGTATGGGTGTGTGTGCATGTGTAGTGCGACCACTACTCTAGGGTTTCGCGACACTAAATCATCCAAGAACACCAAATATCTATATCATCATCAATATACTCAAACAATATAAACAATATATATATGTGTGTATACGTATTCGTATACATCACCATGAATTGCGGGGGTGCTATACGCCATCCACCCGACTTCTCCCCGTAGATATAAATCTACTCACCTGGTCCTCGCCCGCCGGTGCCGACGTCGCCACGCTCTTACTTGTCGTCTCGAAGTCCACATGGGTACCTACATATCATAACGCACCGTATCGCATTATAATCCGACTCATGAACAAAACGACACATGAAACCCATATAGGTCAAAACCTATGGTTGCTTTCACAAATCAACCCAAAAACCCTCGACGTCGGCGTACCAACGTCAAACCATCGAGGAAACCCAAACACACCAATCGTGATTTCAAAACTCACTAATTATATAAGAAATAGGGTTTAGTTCATCAAAACCATAAAATTAAACAATTCGTTTTATTTTCCAAAAACCTAGTTAGCACAATTTCCCATTTCGGTTCAAAACTTGATGTTTTACCCAAAATAAATATTTTGACGATTCTAATGGCCAAAATGCTCACTTAATATCATAATTAGGTCATACAAATCACCTCCATATTTTTAATCTCACGAATTAGCATTAACTCAAAATTCAAGTTTGCAACAAATATCGATTTTAACACTTTTCAAAGTAAAATTCACAATTTATCAATTAAGCACGGTTTTGCATGATCAAAGTCGCTAAACAACAAACTAAAATGCTAATAAAGTCATCAAAACCTTAATTACATTTTAAATCACAATTTATATGTATTTCACTAAAACCTAGTTTGCAAATTACAATTTAACACAATTTTAAACTAACCATTAGCACAAGCTACTAATCTTGTATTAACATGACAAAAACCTAAATATAACACACAACCATACACTAATTTTACAAAACCCTAACTTGCATTCAAATTCATAACTTGAATTTCAAAACTTGCAATTAAACTCACATATCCAAATTAACACTTAATTAAATTAGCTTAAGACATTAGAAACAAATTAAGCAACAAAAATATTTAGAATTATACCCAAAACATATGAAGATCCACAAGCACACACATAGCCTCCCAAATTGGAATCTTGTTTCCTAGATCCATGCAATTTTGGCTAAGCTAAAATGGGTAGGAGTCGGATTTGGGTTTGGGGATTTTTTTTGATGGATTTTGGGGCAATTTTTGAAGAAGTTTTGAAGAGAAAAGAGAAGGGAAAGGGGGGGGGGGGCTGTTGCTGCAGTAGGAGAGGGGAGGGCTGCTGGAATTGGAGTGGGAGAGGAGAGAGAGGGAGGTAGAGAAAGTGGGGGAAGAAGTCAAAGTCAACCAAAGTCAAAAGTCCACCTAATTCACCCATTTTCTTTTCTTTTCTTTCATATCTTTTCCTTTGAAAATGAATTGGGAAAAATATGGGGGTTGTTGAATTCAGCCATAGGGAGGAGTAAGTGTGGGTGTGTGGGTGTGGGTATGGATGTGGGGTGATGAAAAATGATAAATACAATATCCCAAACATCTATTTACGCTAAAAAAAAGCCTTTTTTCTTCAATAATTTTTAAAACGTTTTGGCAAAATAATTTCGTTCCAAAAACCACATGATAAAATTTTATTTAATGTTTTATGATGCACAAAATTTGTTTCAACTCATTCCAATTTGTAATTTTCCCTAATTAAATGTATTAGTGACGGCTTAAATAATAATAAAATAATATTTTTTTCAGAAAATTTGAAATTTCACCAGCGGCTCAATAAACACCAAATAATAGCAATTACATAGCTAGAATATGTATATTTAATTTTTATAATAAGATATTTGTATTTTGACTTTTTACAGAAAACCCCCTCATTTTACCGATTTTCCGAAATTTCACCGAAACGATTTTCAAAACGCTACAATCTTCCACCCTTAAAGAAATTCGGTCCCCGAATTTAAATTCAAACTCCCCCAATTACTAAAACATCTAAGAAAAACCATCAAGTCGTCGGGGCTCCGAAATTGTAAATACATAAAACAAATCGTAGCACAGCGCATGCGCTTGAAAAATGAGTATATAACTCAAATCAAAACTCCGTCAAGCATCCCGCGATCATCGGAGTCGTGGAGAAGACATCAATGCCAAATCCAAATCAAACCAATATGATATAACTCGAAACTATACATGTAAGCATCGAATCTATATCTGTAAGTATCTGAAGGAAATGCATGCCAAATCTCTTTAAGTCGCTGTGCAACGCGTATAACACTGCACAGTGGCGGACGTCTATCATAAGAAAATAACTATATACATATATACCTTTGTTTGAAATGTACGTTCCGCCATTTTGGAAACAATTTTGAAGGGTCTCCTTGTTTTAAACATTTCGTGTCATATCAGACGCGTAGGTAAATACTGAGGCTATAGCTCGCTTTTTGGAAATCCCTTCAATAACTATCCATGCATGCAAAATGTATTCAGGTACTGTCCTCTGACTAGTCCTGCTCAGTACGGAAACACATAGCAATATCATAAAAACGTACTGCTCTATAAGAAATCAATCCCAAAATATGCACATGAATACTACGTGCGTCTGGTGCGCACGGAAATCAAAATCCATGAATGTGCTATACATGCGCACAGAAACAACATCTAAGTGCATCAGGTGTGCACGAAACATCTGTCGTAGGCAACATGTGTGCCTGACAGCAAAATCAGGTGCATCTAACATGCACGAAGAATCTTGATTTAGTGCATCTGGTGTGCACCAAAATCGTATCTCAAAACCTGCTCTCAATCATGCGCGAAAACTCAAAACCATGGGCATCCATCATGCACGAAATCATGAAATCCAATATCAAGTGCCGAACATGCGCAAAATCAAATCAGGTGCACAAGGTGCACAAAACAAATATAGAACATCACCATCGAAATCAAAGTCCAGGGCATCAAAATGCACAACATACGTAACACTGCACTGCAAGCATATATGAACTATACCGCGTGCAAAAACCAAATCGTGTGCGTATATACGCACAAAATCAACTCAAATGTCTAAAACCGTAAAATCATAAACATGTGAAACCAAGCACGAAAACGATATCAAGTGCAACACTGTGCAACGATCGTAAATCCTCAATCATCAAACTCAAATCATGCGAATAAATCACCCAAAACATCGAAATCAATAATGGAAGAATAGTACCGCTCAAGCCCATCCTCTAAGAATCTCGGGACAACTGTCGCGGTCACTAGTGGGGCGTCTCGTCGATGATCATGAACTCCGGCCTGCTGGTGTGCGTAACAATGACCACTCCTGGGTCAAGGTCTTCACTGTGAATTACCAATCTCTCGGTCCATCGGCTCATCGGCCCTGTCAGGTGTGCTAACGGTGATGATTCCGTTCTGGCACTTCTCTGGTCATCTCTCGGTCAATCATTGCGACCACTCGTAAGACAGCATATTACTGGCGTCGGCCTCTGGCTCTCTGAATGTACGTGACACCTCTGATCCTGGGTGCAAGTATCATTACAGCAGTGTCCTTGAAGGAATCCTGCTCACGGTCTCTTCCATGTCTCATCTCTGCCAACTGTCCGGAAGTCATTGTCCTTTCCTATATCTGCATCTTGCTCTGGAACGACTGCATACTCATCGCAACTCCTTCTGGGAGGTAAGTCCAAGTACCATTCCTCGGCATGCGCATCGCATCTCTGATGTCGGCGGAGTGGAACGTCATCTCATCTAGATCTGGTACGAACCTCTTACTTCACTTTTCTCTAATGTCGTCTGCTTTGGACTCATCTCGTCGCGGCTGCATGGACTGAGCTCCAACAGCTATCCTCGTATCTGGAGTCTCCCAAGAATGCATCTCACCACCTAGCATCCGAATTAAGTTGAGCCATCCGATCGAGTCGTCAAAACCTCATAATCCTCCAAGAGCTCAACATCTTGGGCACAGTTTAATAGTATCGAGTACATACCACAGCATCTGTAAGTGCACGGCGGCGCCCCGGCCGTCAATCCGACGGCCAGATGCGGAAACAGTGATAAACTTTAATTTTGCGGACTTAGCAAACCGGCACCACCGCGCACTAAACACCCGGATCGTCACCATTAACAAGTCTAAGCTAACTGCAAGACGGGTTAGAGATATACCAAGTGATCCGAGTCCTCCGGTCTTCTCGTCGTCGTCCCGATCTCTCGCGGAAACTCCGGTCGTCGCCTCCTCGCAGGAAGGGCACCACGTCGCCTGCATCTTTTACGGGCTCCCGCCTCAATACCGAGGCAACTCGGGCGCGAAGTTGGCTAGCCGACGCGTCTAAGGGATGCTGTAGAATAGTGTAGTAAGCAGGTCTCTTTGGGGTTTATGAGGTTGCCTGTTGGAGGAATTTTACACAAAGATATTCATGGATGCTTGAGTGAATAATGGAGCATGCTTGAAAAATGAGCTCGGCCAGCCCATAGTGCTTGCTGGGAAAAAGAAGAAGCAAGCTCTCATTTTTCTCACTTGAAATCAAGTATGAAGTGTGCATGAATTAATATAAAGGAGGAAAGGAAAAATCCTTCACTGCAAAGCACAAAGTGGGGGGGTCCACAATTAATCAAGAAGGAAATTAATACACAAATAAACTTCTCTCTCCCTCCTCACAAGATATGGCCGGCCCCCTCACTCCACTCAAACAGTGGCCGGCCCCACCAACAAACCCATCACCAAATCACATCAAAAGAAAACATACCCTCTCTTATCACAATTAATGCATGAATAGCAAAGAAGATATCATAATCAATCCTTTTGCAATAAACCCCCTCCACAAATTGTTAATTGCAAACTTGCAATTAACACCCTCCAACGAAAAGTCCGACCGGGAAGGAAAAAGAGAAAACCGGCCGGAACGGAATGCAAACTGGCAACCCCAGAAAACTGGTCCCATAATAAATTACAGGAAAACCCCGATACTGTGCATACACACCCGCATCTGTATTCCGTCCGGATACAAATGCAAAACGACAAAACTACACTATTTAAAACTAGAATCCGGCTTAAGCCAAAGCCGGCTAGTAAAAACCGTCCGATCACGATCCGTGCAATACCGCACGTATCTGATCGAACCCTGCCATATCTCCATACGGCCTCTGCAGCGTTTCGCCCGAAAGCCTGAGTAACTGAAAGTGTGGTGGACTCTAAAGACTCGTCAATACAATGGCTGTAGATTTAACCACTAGCACGTCAGAGGTATAAGCCAATACGTAACTGGCCACCAGCTATTGACCAAAAGGGACGTCGATGAGCGAACTCATCCTGACACCCTACTGAGCCTGTCAGTGACTATTTCCGTACAGTCCGGTCCGTTCGTCTATGAGCATCGCATGTCGGGCCTAGGGGGTTGGTAAAAGTCAGACCCCCAAAAGCGGTACAAGTCGTGTCGGAGTGTAGCCCAGAACACCCAGAGATACTACTGGAATACCTACCAATAAATCTCCTGCCTTGGCCAAGGACTTCGTGTAATGGCTCTCCTAGACACAGCGCGACCTCACCCCCAATACCGGGAGAGACGAACCCCTGAAGATCCGCTCATTGCCTCCATGTGGCTCGGGACTGTACCCAACTAAAACCTGTTTGCACGACTCCTTTGAGCCGTGGTAGGGTAGTAATCAAAGCACAGTGGGAACTCACACGAGACAAATGACGATCCCCAGGTCGATGAACTAACCTGTACACATGTCACCTGGGAACTGCCATCTGACGTCAGGTATAAGACCAACTAGCATGTTCCCGGCGAGTCCTGTCCGGTGTACTCATAACCCAATGAGCACCTGTATACATCTTAGGTGAACCAACTAACACCAGTGGCCTGTGAGACCGGCCACCGCCCCTCGTCGGGGTCTCGACTGTATACACTAGTCTACTCTGGAGAATCGATGCCCTGTCTCGAAACTCCCACGACTAGGGACCATTTAAGGATGTGCTTATAGACTCCAGCTCTCACTTATATGATCGCCCTCATACTGCTGGCAGTCAAGCAAGAATCCTAGGGGCTCTATCAACGTGCAATAGTGACCTGTCAGGTCACCTAAAGCAGTACACGATGATAAAGGTAAACCAGATAGCATACTATCATCTCGAGTAAGACTGTCCTACCGGGACAGGTCCTCCCTCAATCATTGCAATCACGTGCCTGTGATCCAATAATTGACTCTGAGGGCACTATCTCCAACAATCTCCCACTTGCACTCAAGGCTAATTATTGCGATGTCGCATACTCACAGCCCGTGTGATACCGAACACCCAACTCCCCTACTAGTCAGTCTCACAAAACTCGTTTGCGAAACTATTGCGTTCGAGGAATAGCCTCAGTGAGTGGATCCGCCTTGATGTTTCTTTCTATGTCTCTCTCTATATCTCAAGTTCGCGGAGAAAACCATCTCCCGAAATGAGCAATACCTGTCTTAGAATGTCTGGATGTCTGATGGGACCCAGCTCATAAATGAACTCCAAATACAAACTTCTTAGACTGTATCGTCAACTGAACTTAATCAGTTTCCTGCGCCATGCCACCCTCAGTATTGCCTTGGACCACCTGTCCAAAATAGTGCCCCTCGTCAGAAGGAAAAATATAACTCTGACAACCTCCTTGTTGTCCATGTCACCTTGGAAGCCTGGAATGATAATTGTCTCCCAAATGAGGCTGTCGTTATCATATCCCTAGAACAGCCACTTATGTTCTAAAAGTGCATCCGACTGTTTCTCCAGGATTGGATCAATATCAACTTATTGCATCTACTGCAAGAACAACATCTGGTGTGGTACTTGACATCTCATGATTGACTCAATTTCCTAAGCAAGTGATCTGCCAATCATGAACATCCCTCTCCCCTTTAGTCTGTAAGACACGTTTAGAGAGGGTGACTCCATTACCAGCAGGTACACCACCATACCAGGAGTCGTCCATTCTAAATACTCATAGACTGCTGTCAAGGTACCCAGATTGGGAAACCACCCAAATCTAGATCTAAAACCATAGATCTAGTAACCAGTATGTCTGATATAATGTCCAAGTCCTTTGTGGAGAAAAACTGTGTGACGACCAAAGTATAACCGATCGTAGTATAGGAATATCACTTCCTACTACCTTCTCAACAGATCCATCCCCTATTCTGATGACGTCAAACCTATGACTGTCATATCAGAAATAGATGATCTATCTCCGCTATTTCTGCTTTGGTCTATAAATAGACATAAGCCTGATATCCACCAATGCTTCCGCTGCTCCCACTGACTACGACAACCCTCTGGCAGAGTCATATACACGTACACTTCTGAAGCTAGTTCAGAACGACGCTATACTCATCCTCCTGCCGGGTCTCGCAGCCTGGAACAACAGCAATGGCAAGTGTGGGTAAACAAGAACTTCGCTGTCACCGTCCTCGAGGCTACCGGAGTACCTCTCGGGTGCCTGAAGTTACCCACCTTATCTGCGGAGTGGCCAATGGAATGTCAAATCAGATTGAATCTTTAGGTTCCTTATCAAATCTTCAGTAATCGTTTGCGGTTCTGGAATCACTTCCAGTTCTACCAAACTCCCACTACTGTTTTCTGAAAAAAAAAATCCATTTCTTTTAAAATTGTGGCGAGTGAAGAACAATATCACTATTGATCTTCCAGATGGTAGAAAGTCAACCCTCGTCATAGCCTGGGTCAACCCACAAACAGCCATTACAGAAACGTGCCTTGAGTTATCCAGAGTCTGGTTTTAATCATAAGCCAGACAACTCCCCGTACCTTAACAACGTTAAGATATGAACTGTTCTATATCCAATATAGAACCAGAGGCACTGATTTAATTGAACCAGATTCAAATCATGCAGCTGTCTCCAGTGCATGTCAACTAAATGGAGAGAGGCCGATCAGCGTTACTCAACTTAGGAATGCTTCCAATTATGAGTAACCCGAAAGAGAAGCAAGTTCTCTTAATCGTTACTATCAACTGAATACCATACACAAGTATCTACATCTTCGATCACTATGAAGAATCCCGATACTTGCAATACCTGGTTCTCTACTTTATTCAAATACCTATAACTTCTCAAAATTCAGACACTGTGTTTCCACGAAACACCTGTCTAAAAACTAGAGAAGTCATAAGTAAACTGAATATAGTACGAGGACCAACCCCTCTGTCCTGATGGACCCTGGACAACATACAATACTCTGTATAAGTCCCTTGAGTCAGATAACTCATTCACTGTGTGTCGTAGGTTGAAAACTGTACTTATGGTTAAGAAGAATTACACCGCTGTTCAATGCTCCTTACCTAACCATCCACTGATATAGGTAAATGTCATTGACATAATATCAAAAGGTATATCTCACTCTATAAAAATAGACGTACAGATATATCAATTTGAAATTGATGCACAACAACGGATATTCAAAACCAAATATTTGCCGACCGGCAAACGACCCAGGTGGCTTCCTCAAATATCACCAATTGCAACGAATCCCGATATAATGAGGATGGTCACCTAATTCCTAATAACTTACTCCCCCTCATCATCTGTAAAACCATACAGATGTGAGAATCATACCTGGTAAATACATACCCTAGAGCAAGTGTCTAATTGGGAAATCAGTTTTCTATTAACAGTACACAGTGAAACTGAAACATTGAAATGTATCGATAGGGTATCTTGGTATTCCTAGTAATGCCTCTTCCATTATCCAGATTCACAACTATAACCGTATAATTCTTTGCCACCTCTCCAAATCCCTTTATATGTCTTTAGTCATTACCTTCTGCACACCCCTTAGGCCAAATGGTTTTCTTCCTTCCCTACCGTTCGGCACCAGCCTATGGTTTGGAAGAAGACTATCCAATAAGCATAATGGGTGTACTGTCCTAGTCCTAGGAGCACTCGCAATGCGAGAGAAGGTGAAGATAAAAGACAACCGAATAAACCTTATTCCTATTTCTCCTGAACCAGAATCCATCCCCGAACTGGAACAAGTTCCTTTCGAGTTCGTATATAACCATACGATGGAGTATCCAATAAACTGTGGATCTTCGTAGTGATACGGAGTGTCCTGGAGAAATACAAAGGTGATTTAGGATTGGTGAAGAAATACTTGGTTTAGTCGTGAATATCAGTCGCAATTTACTTTGCCCTCTTACTAATCCCTTGCTTTGTCTTAATCTTAATACCTTCTGCACACCGTTTAGGCTAATTGGTTTTCTTCATTCCCTACCGGTCGGCACCAGCCTAAGGTTTGGAAGAAGACTATCCAATTTGCGCAATAGGTGTACTATCTCCTAAGCCAAGGAGTACTCACAACTTGAGAGAAGGTAAAAGGGAAAAGACAACTGAATAATCCTATCCGTTTTCTCCAAAACCGGAAACCATCCTCGAATTCCTTCAAGTTCGTATCTTACCATACGATGGTTTTGTCCAATGGATGTGGACGTTCGTAGTAATACGGGGTGTCCTGGAGAAAAGGGTAAAAGTAGGAGTGGCAATGAGGTCTGCAACTCTGACAATCCAAAAGCCAGTGTTAAGAAGGTTCGGTCAACTTGGTCACTGAGTCATAATCTTAGGGTCGGGTCAATGGTCGCTGCCAGAGAGAGAGAGAAAAGAAACACTCAGCGTGCACTCTATCCTAGATCAGAATGGTTACCAATTTATCTAATCTGGAAACCTCCCACTGTACCTCAAATTCTCCTCCAAACCTGAAAGAAGAATTAGTCGGGGTCACCCGAGGAGTAAACCAACTCATCAGTGGGAATCGGGATCCAACTATCATCGCATGACAACGTGACTGAATCCGCTCACGGTATCACACTCCAGAAGGTATGCACATATCTGGCAAGTTTCATTTCTTTTGAAACTCCCGATGTGATTTTTACCCCATGCTCTTATGACCTTGACTTTGGCCAACATATCATAAGTCACATGTCAAGTTCAACCCGTCATTCTTCAGGTTAATTTGAGCCCACCCGTACATACCCTTGACTTTGGCCAAAATGGCAGTACGGCTGTCCCAAACCAACGCATCTATCTATGCTGCATATGAATACCCAACAGCTACCAAACACTGTGCCTTGACTTTGGCCAACATACACAGCTTGAATACTATTGACAACCCATATGAAGCGACGGAGGGCTACGAATGGTTTCTGGCGAAAACCTTTAACGTAATGAACTTGATATCGTTGAAGGAACGGATAGCTTTTTAGAAAATATAGTGACGAAAACCTTTACTAAAGAGGTGACTCCCGATGAAGGGATCTCGGCTCTTTCCCCGTAGAATGGGGTGCAGGATATTCCAAATGAATACCTCGATGCAAAGCAAAAGTAATCGGCTATAGTGAAGTTAATGCCCAGACGCAAACTTCTGTCCAAGGGGTCACTCCCGGTGAAGGGATCTCGGCCCTTGCCTCGTCGACTGAGGAGCAGGATATTCCAAATGAATACCACGATGCAAAACAAAAGTGAACGTCCTTGCAATAACAGCTTTTTGAAAAGTGTTCCAACAACATCAGAATAGGTTTGTTTAACTTGCATTGATCCGAATCAACGCAGTCCCATCAATTGATCACACCACAAAGAACGAAAATATACTGACGTACGTATATGCCATCCGCATTCGCCACTGGGTCCCGTCATCACCCGTTAGGTTAGCTAACTAACGGCAGAGCGGGGACTGGACTAGCGTGGATGTAAAACATATACAACATCTACTAATATATATACCAATATATTATATTTCGCTCAAGGCGTGAAAAGAATTGCAACATCACAGAAATGTACAGCATCACAGAATAATACAGATATCTGGGATCCCCGGGTTTCACAGAGCCACTACTGAAACCCGACGTTCTCCTGGTCGTATGGATAGCCTGTGCAATGAAATCCTAGACCCCTACGGGCGCGGCAAGTTACCCGCCAAAACCTGAAGCGAGGCAGCCCCCTTCAGCTCCGTGAATGGACCACCCAACACTCTACGGAATCCGGCAACTTGGGCACCCCTCCTGGGTCAACCTGTACCCCCTACGAGTGCAGCGAATAGCCCGCCAATTCTAGAGTGAAGCCCCTTCCGTCCCAATGCCAAGATATGCGGGCTTGTTGCCCTCCAGAACCCGGCTATCCGTGCACCCCTCCGCGGGGTAATCCTAGTACAGAATGTAAAATATACATACACCGGGTACATCGACCGCAACCAGGTCGTGCCCCAAAATAATAATACAAACAGGCAGTGACGGCAGTCCACATGTCGGACGCTCGCCCCGCAATAACAAATGTACATAATACAACCACAACTGTACTAGCATTGCATCCAGGCTATCCCCCACGACCGATCCGCAACATCACAGCATAAACATAGAACATCAACGCGAAAGTCACGTTCGCAAATCCGTCTAACCGAGCTATAGCAGCTAGACAGGATTTACCGATCGAGTGACATTCACGGTCGCAGATATAATGTAAATACTGGGAAAAATGTGTTTAAAATTTTCCGATTGACCAAAAATTAACAAGTGGGCCCCCAAGCAATACTGTAGCACTCACAGAAATAATTGGCCCAATTTTAATATTCCAAAACCCCCAAAATAAGCCCAGAAAGAAACTGAAGAAATATGATAAATTGATCTCGTTACAGTGCGGCGGAACCGCGGCCCAATGGGGGTTTTAGCCGCGGTTTCGCGCTCTGACAGAGGAATCAGTTTATCGTATTTTTGCAGAATTCTTATATCTTTTGGTAGATCACTTTTCTGTCACCTGAAAAAATTTTGGACACCAAAAAATCTTAACAGAAAACTGATGTGAACTAAAATGTAGATTTTGGAATTTTGGTCGATCGGAAATGCAAAACACATTAAACGAAGCTAGACGAAATTAATGGCGAGGCTATGATACCACTGTAAGTGCACGGCGGCGCCCCTGCCGTCAATCCGACGGCCAGATGCGGAAGGGTGATAAACTTTAATTTTGCGGACTTAGGAAACCGGCACCACCGCGCACTAAACACCCGGATCGTAACCATTAACAAGTCTAAGCTAACTGCAAGACGGGTTAGAGATATGCCGAGTGATCCGAGTCCTCCGGTCTTCTCGTCGTCGTCCCGATCTCTCGCGGAAACTCCGGTCGTCGCCTCCTCGCCGGATGGGCACCACGTCGCCTGCATCTTTTACGGGCTCCCGCCTCAATACCGAGGCAACTCGGGCGCGAAGTTGGCTAGCCGACGCGTCCAAGGGATGCTGTAGAATAGTGTAGTAAGCAGGTCTCTTTGGGGTTTATGAGGTTGCCATGTTGGAGGAATTTTACACAAAGATTTTCATGGATGCTTGAGTGAATAATGGAGCATGCTTGAAAAATGAGCTCGGCCAGCCCATAGTGCTTGCTGGAAAAAAGAAGAAGCAAGCTCTCATTTTTCTCACTTGAAATCAAGTATGAAGTGTGCATGAATTAATATAAAGGAGGAAAGGAAAAATCCTTCACTGCAAAGCATAAAATGGGGGGGTCCACAATTAATCAAGAAGGAAATTAATACACAGATAAACTTCTCTCTCCCTCCTCACAAGATATGGCCGGCCCCCTCACTCCACTCAAACAGTGGCCGGCCCCACCAACAAACCCATCACCAAATCACATCAAAAGAAAACATACCCTCTCTTATCACAATTAATGCATGAATAGCAAAGAAGATATCATAATCAATCCTTTTGCAATAAACCCCCTCCACAAAATGTTTATTGCAAACTTGCAATTAACACCCTCCAACGAAAAGTCCGACCGGGAAGGAAAAAGAGAAAACCGGCCAGAACGGAATGCAAACTGGCACCCCAGAAAACTGGTCCCATAATAAATTACAGGAAAACCCCGATACTGTGCATACACACCTGCATCTGTATTCCGTCCGGATACAAATGCAAAAAGACAAAACTACACTATTTAAAACTAGAATCCGGTTTAAGCCAAAGCCGGCTAGTAAAAACCGTCCGATCACGATCCGTGCAATACCGCACGTATCTGATCGAACCCTGCCATATCTCCATACGGCCTCTACAGCGTTTCGCCCGAAAGCCTGAGTAACAGAAAGTGTGGTGGACTCTAAAGACTCGTCAATACAATGGCTGTGGATTTAACCACTAGCACGTCAGAGGTATAAGCCAATACGTAACGGGCCACCAGCTATTGACCAAAAGGGACGTCGATGAGCGAACTCATCCTGACACCCTACTGAGCCTGTCAGTGACAATATCCGTACAGTCCTGTCCGTTCGTCTATGTGCATCGCATGTCGGGCCTAGGGGGTTGGTAAAAGTCAGACCCCCCAAAGCGGTACAAGTCGTGTCGGAGTGTAGCCCAGAACACCCTGAGATACTACTGGAATCCCTACCAGTAAATCTCCTGCCTTGGCCATGGACTTCGTGTAATGGCTCTCCTAGACACAGCGCGACCTTACCCCCAATACCGGGAGAGACGAACCCCTGAAGATCCGCTCACTGCCTCCATGTGGCTCAGGACTGTACCCAACTAAAACCTGTTTGCACGACTCCTTTGAGCTGTGGTAGGGTAGTAATCAAAGCACAGTGGGAACTCACACGAGACAAATGACGATCCCCAGGTCGATGAACTAACCTGTACACATGTCACCTGGGAACTGCCATCTGACGTCAGGTATAAGACCAACTAGCATGTTCCCGGCGAGTCCTGTCCGGTGTACTCATAACCCAATGAGCACCTTTATACATCTTAGGTGAACCAACTGACACCAGTGGCCTGTGAGACCGGCCACCGCCCCTCGTCGGGGTCTCGACTGTATACACTAGTCTACTCTGGAGAATCGATGCCCTGTCTCGAAACTCCCATGACTAGGGACCATTTAAGGATGTGCTTATAGACTCCAGCTCTCACTTATATGATCGCCCTCATACTGCTGGCAGTCAAGCAAGAATCCTAGGGGCTCTATCAACGTGCAATAGTGACCTGTCAGGTCACCTAAAGCAGTACACGATGATAAAGGTAAACCAGATAGCATACTATCATCTCGAGTAAGACTGTCCTACCGGGACAGGTCCTCCCTCAATCATTGCAATCACGTGCCTGTGATCCAATTATTGACTATGAGGGCACTATCTCCAACAATCTCCCACTTGCACTCAAGGCTAATTATTGCGATGTCGCATACTCACAGCCCGTGTGATACCGAACACCCAACTCCCCTACTAGTCAGTCTCACAAAACTCGTTTGCGAAACTATTGCGTTCGAGGAATAGCCTCAGTGAGTGGATCCGCCTTGATGTTTCTTTCTTTGTCTCTCTCTATATCTCAAGTTCGCGGAGAAAACCATCTCCCGAAATGAGCAATAGCTGTCTTAGAATGTCTGGATGTCTGATGGGACCCAGCTCATAAATGAACTCCAAATCCAAACTTCTTAGACTGTATCGTCAACTGAACTTAATCAGTTTCCTGCGCCATGCCACCCTCAGTATTGCCTTGGACCACCTGTCCAAAATACTGCCCCTCGTCAGAAGGAAAAATATAACTCTGACAACCTCCTTGTTGTCCATGTCACCTTGGAAGCCTGGAATGATAATTGTCTCCCAAATCAGGCTGTCGTTATCATATCCCTAGAACAGCCACTTATGTTCTAAAAGTGCTTCCGACTGTTTCTCCAGGATTGGATCAATATCAACTTATTGCATATACTGCAAGAACAACATCTGGTGTGGTACTTGACATCTCATGATTGACTCAATTGCCTAAGCAAGTGATCTGCCAATCATGAACATCCCTCTCCCCTTTAGTCTGTAAGACACGTTTAGAGAGGGTGACTCCATTACCTGCAGGTACACCACCATGCCAGGAGTCGTCCATTCTAAATACTCATAGAATGCTGTCAAGGTACCCAGATTGCGAAACCACCCAAATCTAGATCTAAAACCATAGATCTAGTAACCAGTATGTCTGATATAATGTCCAAGTCCTTTGTGGAGAAACCACTGTGTGACGACCAAAGTATAACCGATCGTAGTATAGGAATATCACTTCCTACTACATTCTCAACAGATCCATCCCCTATTCTGATGACGTCAAACCTATGACTGTCATATCAGAAATAGATGATCTATCTCCGCTATTTCTGCTTTGGTCTATAAATAGACATAAGCCTGATATCCACCAATGCTTCCGCTGCTCCCACTGACTACGACAACCCTCTGGCAGAGTCATATACACGTACACTTCTGAAGCTAGTTCAGAACGACGCTATACTCATCCTCCTGCCGGGTCTCGCAGCCTGGAACAACAGCAATGGCAAGTATGGGTAAACAAGAACTTCGCTGTCACCGTCCTTGAGGCTACCGGAGTACCTCTCGGGTGCCTGAAGTTACCCACCTTATCTGCGGAGTGGCCAATGGAATGTCAAATCAGATTGAATCTTTAGGTCCTTATCAAATCTTCAGTAATCGTTTGCGGTTCTGGAATCACTTCCAGTTCTACCATACTCCCACTACTGTTTTCTGAAAAAAAAATCCATTTCTTTTAAAATTGTGGCGAGTGAAGAACAATATCACTATTGATCTTCCAGATGGTAGAAAGTCAACCCTCGTCATAGCCTGGGTCAACCCACAAACAGCCATTACAGAAACGTGCCTTGAGTTATCCAGAGTCTGGTTTTAATCATAAGCCAGACAACTCCCCGTACCTTAACAACGTTAAGATATGAACTGTTCTATATCCAATATAGAACCAGAGGCACTGATTTAATTGAACCAGATTCAAATCATGCAGCTGTCTCCAGTGCATGTCAACTAAATGGAGAGAGGCCGATCAGCGTTACTCAACTTAGGAATGCTTCCAATTATGAGTAACCCGAAAGAGAAGCAAGTTCTCTTAATCATTACTATCAACTGAATACCATACACAAGTATCTACATCTTCGATCACTATGAAGAATCCCGATACTTGCAATACCTGGTTCTCTACTTTATTCAAATACCTATAACTTCTCAAAATTCAGACACTGTGTTTCCACGAAACACCTGTCTAAAAACTAGAGAAGTCTTAAGTAAACTGAATATAGTACGAGGACCAACCCCTCTGTCCTGATGGACCCTGGACAACATACAATACTCTGTATAAGTCCCTTGAGTCAGATAACTCATTCACTGTGTGTCGTAGGTTGAAAACTGTACTTATGGTTAAGAAGAATTACACCGCTGTTCAATGCTCCTTACCTAACCATCCACTGATATAGGTAAATGTCATCGACATAATATCAAAAGGTATATCTCACTCTATAAAAATAGACGTACAGATATATCAATTTGAAATTGGTGCACAACAACGGATATTCAAAACCAAATATTTGCCGACCGGCAAATAACCCAGGTGGCTTCCTCAAATATCACCAATTGCAACGAATCCCGATATAATGAGGATGGTCACCTAATTCCTAATAACTTACTCCCCCTCATCATCTGTAAACCATACAGATGTGAGAATCATACCTGGTAAATACATACCCTGGAGCAAGTGTCTAATTGGGAAATCAGTTTTCTATTAACAGTACACAGTGAAACTGAAACATTGAAATGTATCGATAGGGTATCCTGGTATTCCTAGTAATGCCTCTTCCATTATCCAGATTCACAACTATAACCGTATAATTCTTTGCCACCTCTCCAAATCCCTTTATATGTCTTTAGTCATTTCCTTCTGCACACCCCTTAGGCCAAATGGTTTTCTTCCTTCCCTACCGTTCGGCACCAGCCTATGGTTTGGAAGAAGACTATCCAATAAGCATAATGGGTGTACTGTCCTAGTCCTAGGAGCACTCGCAATGCGAGAGAAGGTGAAGATAAAAGACAACCGAATAAAACTTATTCCTATTTCTCCTGAACCAGAATCCATCCCAGAACTGGAACAAGTTCCTTTCGAGTTCGTATATAACCATACGATGGAGTATCCAATAAACTGTGGATCTTTGTAGTGATACGGAGTGTCCTGGAGAAATACAAAGGTGATTTAGGATTGGCGAAGAAATACTTGGTTTGGTCGTGAATATCAGTCGCAATTTACTTTGCCCTCTTACTAATCCCATGCTTTGTCTTAATCTTAATACCTTCTGCACATCTTTTAGGCTAATTGGTTTTCTTCATTCCCTACCGGTCGGCACCAGCCTAAGGTTTGGAAGAAGACTATCCAATTTGCGCAATAGGTGTACTATCTCCTAAACCAAGGAGTACTCACAACTTGAGAGAAGGTAAAAGGGAAAAGACAACTGAATAATCCTATCCGTTTTCTCCAGAACCGGAAACCATCCTCGAATTCCTTCAAGTTCGTATCTAACCATACGATGGTTTTGTCCAATGGATGTGGACGTTCGTAGTAATACGGGGTGTCCTGGAGAAAAGGGTAAAAGTAGGAGTGGCAATGAGGTCTGCAACTCTGACAATCCAAAAGCCAGTGTTAAGAAGGTTCGGTCAACTTGGTCACTGAGTCATACTCTTAGGGTCGGGTCAATGGTCGCTGCCAGAGAGAGAGAGAAAAGAAACACTCAGCGTGCACTCTATCCTAGATCAGAATGGTTACCAATTTATCTAATCTGGAAACCTCCCACTGTACCTCAAATTCTCCTCCAAATCTGAAAGAAGAATTAGTCGGGGTCACCCGAGGAGTAAACCAACTCATCAGTGGGAATCGGGATCCAACTATCATCGCATGACAACGTGACGGAATCCGCTCACGGTATCACACTCCAGAAGGTATGCGCATATCTGGCAAGTTTCAGTTCTTTTGAAACTCCCGATGTGATTTTTACCCCATGCTCTTATGACCTTGACTTTGGCCAACATATCATAAGTCATATGTCAAGTTCAACCCGTCATTCTCCAGGTTAATTTGAGCCCACCCGTACATACCCTTGATTTTGGCCAAAATGGCAGTACGGCTGTCCCAAGCCAACGCATCTATCTATGATGCATATGAATACCCAACAGCTACCAAACACTGTGCCTTGACTTTGGCCAACATACACAGCTTGAATACTATTGACTACCCATATGAAACGACGGAGGGCTACGAATGGTTTCTGGCGAAAACCTTTAACGTAATGAACTTGATATCGTTGAAGGAACGGATAGCTTTTTAGAAAATATAGTGACGAAAACCTCTACTAAAGAGGTGACTCCCGGTGAAGGGATCTCGGCTCTTTCCCCGTAGAATGGGGTGCAGGATATTCCAAATGAATACCTCGATGCAAAGCAAAAGTAATCGGCTATAGTGAAGTTAATGCCCTGACGCAAACTTCTGTCCAAGGGGTCACTCCCGGTGAAGGGATCTCGGCCCTTGCCTCGTCGACTGAGGAGCAGGATATTCCAAATGAATACCACGATGCAAAACAAAAGTGAACGTCCTTGCAATAACAGCTTTTTGAAAAGTGTTCCAATAACATCAGAATAGGTTTGTTTAACTTGCATTGATCCGAATCAACGCAGTCCCATCAATTGATCACACCACAAAGAACGAAAATATACTGACGTACGTATATGCCATCCGCATTCGCCACTGGGTCCCGTCATCACCCGTTAGGTTAGCTAACTAACGGCAGAGCGGGGACTGGACTAGCGCGGATGTAAAACATATACAACATCTACTAATATATATACCAATATATTATATTTCGCTCAAGGCGTGAAAAGAAATGCAACATCATAGAAATGTACAGCATCACAGAATAATACAGATATCTGGGATCCCCGGGTTTCACAGAGCCACTACTGAAACCCGACGTTCCCCTGGTCGTGTGGATAGCTTGTGCAATGAAATCCTAGACCCCTACGGGCGCGGAAAGTTACCCGCCAAAACCTGAAGCGAGGCAGCCCCCTTCAGCTCCGTGAATGGACCACCCAACACTCCACGGAATCCGGCAACTTGGGCACCACTCCTGGGTCAACCTGTACCCCCTACGAGTGCGGCGAATAGCCCGCCAATTCTAGAGTGAAGCCCCTTCCGTCCCAATGCCATGAGATGCGGGCTTGTTGCCCTCCAGAACCCGGCTATCCGTGCACCCCTCCGCGGGGTAATCCTAGTACAGAATGTAAAATATACATACACCGGGTACATCGACCGCAACCAGGTCGAGCCCCAAAATAATAATACAAACAGGCAGTGACGGCAGTCCACATGTCGGACGCTCGCCCCGCAATAACAAATGTACATAATACAACCACAACTGTACTAGCATTGCATCCAGGCTATCCCCCACGACCGATCCGCAACATCACAGCATAAACATAGAACATCAACGCGAAAGTCACGTTCGCAAATCCGTCTAACCGGGCTATAGCAGCTAGACAGGATTTACCGATCGAGTGACATTCACGGTCGCAGATATAATGTAAATATTGTGAAAAATGTGTTTAAAATTTTCCGATTGACCAAAAATTAACAAGTGGGCCCCCAAGCAATACTGTAGCACTCACAGAAATAATTGGCCCAATTTTAATATTCCAAAACCCCCCAAAATAAGCCCAGAAAGAAACTGAAGAAATATGATAAATTGATCTCGTTACAGTGCGGCGGAACCGCGGCCCAATGGGGGTTTTAGCCGCGGTTCCGCGCTCTGACAGAGGAATCAGTTTATCGTATTTTTGCAGAATTCTTATATCTTTTGGTAGATCACTTTTCTGTCACCTGAAAAATTTTTGGACACCAAAAAATCTTAACAGAAAACTGATGTGAACTAAAACGTAGATTTTGGAATTTTGGTCGATCGGAAATGCAAAACACATTAAACGAAGCTAGACGAAGTTAATGGCGAGGCTCTGATACCACTGTAAGTGCACGACGGCGCCCCGGCCGTCAATCCGACGGCCAGATGCGGAAGCGGTGATAAACTTTAATTTTGCGGACTTAGCAAACCGGCACCACCGCGCACTAAACACCCGGATCGTAACCATTAACAAGTCTAAGCTAACTACAAGACGGGTTAGAGGTATACCGAGTGATCCGAGTCCTCCGGTCTTCTCGTCGTCGTCCCGATCTCTCGCGGAAACTCTGGTCGTCGCCTCCTCGCCGGAAGGGCACCACGTCGCCTGCATCTTTTACGGGCACCCGCCTCAATACCGAGGCAACTCGGGCGTGAAGTTGGCTAGCCGACGCGTCCAAGGGATGCTGTAGAATAGTGTAGTAAGCAGGTCTCTTTGGGGTTTATGAGGTTGCCATGTTGGAGGAATTTTACACAAAGATATTCATGGATGCTTGAGTGAATAATGGAGCATGCTTGAAAAATGAGCTCGGCCAGCCCATAGTGCTTGCTGGAAAAAAGAAGAAGCAAGCTCTCATTTTTCTCACTTGAAATCAAGTATAAAGTGTGCATGAATTAATATAAAGGAGGAAAGGAAAAATCCTTCACTGCAAAGCACAAAGTGGGGGGGTCCACAATTAATCAAGAAGGAAATTAATACACAAATAAACTTCTCTCTCCCTCCTCACAAGATATGGCCGGCCCCCTCACTCCACTCAAACAGTGGCCGGCCCCACCAACAAACCCATCACCAAATCACATCAAAAGAAAACATACCCTCTCTTATCACAATTAATGCATGAATAGCAAAGAAGATATCATAATCAATCCTTTTGCAATAAACCCCCTCCACAAAATGTTAATTGCAAACTTGCAATTAACACCCTCCAACGAAAAGTCCGACCAGGAAGGAAAAAGAGAAAACCGGCCGGAACGGAATGCAAACTGGCAACCCCAGAAAACTGGTCCCATAATAAATTACAGGAAAACCCCGATACTGTGCATACACACCCGCATCTGTATTCCGTCCGGATACAAATGCAAAAAGACAAAACTACACAATTTATAACTAGAACCTGTTTGTTCCGGGAGAGACGAACCCCTGAAGATCCGCTCACTGCCTCCATGTGGCTCGGGACTGTACCCAACTAAAACCTGTTTGCATGACTCCTTTGAGCCGTGGTAGGGTAGTAATCAAAGCACAGTGGGAACTCACACGAGACAAATGACGATCCCCAGGTCGATGAACTAACCTGTACACATGTCACCTGGGAACTGCCATCTGACGTCAGGTATAAGACCAACTAGCATGTTCCCGGCGAGTCCTGTCCGGTGTACTCATAACCCAATGAGCACCTGTATACATCTTAGGTGAACCAACTGACACCAGTGGCCTGTGAGACCGGCCACCGCCCCTCGTCGGGGTCTCGACTGTATACACTAGTCTACTCTGGAGAATCGATGCCCTGTCTCGAAACTCCCACGACTAGGGACCATTTAAGGATGTGCTTATAGACTCCAGCTCTCACTTATATGATCGCCCTCATACTGCTGGCAGTCAAGCAAGAATCCTAGGGGCTCTATCAACGTGCAATAGTGACCTGTCAGGTCACCTAAAGCAGTACACGATGATAAAGGTATACCAGATAGCATACTATCATCTCGAGTAAGACTGTCCTACCGGGACAGGTCCTCCCTCAATCATTGCAATCACGTGCCTGTGATCCAATAATTGACTCTGAGGGCACTATCTCCAACACGGTGGTCCAGCCGTAGAAGGGCAAACCCAAGCCTCACTAATGGCGCCGCAGAACTGCTGCAAACCCGAAGGTTCCAAGGTTTTCACACGGTCATTAAGTCGAGTTGGGGTTTCATTCTTCTAGAGGGACCATAGAATTGCCTGCATGTCTTTCCGACTACTTTAAACTTGGAATAATAGGTTTCTGACATTCGATCGTCTCTGTCGACTCCCAACGTCTCCGCGTGAAGTCGTCTCTAGCTGGAATCAATCTATCTGATGACCTTACATCGGGGTAGGCGAACGAACCACCTGTCCTAGTCATTTATCCTCGGGTGACTAGCGACCTTCTATCATCTCTAAGTACAACTCGTACTGCAATAGCTCCAACATCTGGGGCGATATCTCGTCGTTCGCAGCAATAACTGGCTCACTCGCCTGCATACTGAACAGTGCCTCAATCAACATGAATAAGCAATGCGCCAACGGTCATCAAAAATCTGGCTGGCCTCTGTCGGTGGCCCAATCCTCTGGTACTGATCGGCACGTCCGAGAAATCTCGTAAAGGCGATCCGCCAAACGCTCGTGGCGCGAAAACACAGTAAAAAGACATATCTCTGCAATCGTGTGTTGCCGGAATTATGCCCTGGTCAGTCCTCGTTCGTGACGAGCTTGTGCTGACCGCAACTCTAGCCGTAGCTCTCCCTGCCTGTAACCGTAGCAGCAAAACCAAACTGGTACCGATGAGGCTAGATCAGGAAGGAATATAATACTGAACAAGGAAATGTACATCCTAAGGCTTCATAAGTGGAGTGGCGTGTCGTAAATATGCCGCGGAACATATCAACGGTACGTCACTCTACTTTAGTCACCTATTCCATCAACCAAGGGTCATCCTACGCTCCTAAGGTTAAAACCTAACGCTCTGATACCAACTTTGTCATGACCCGAAAGTACGGAACATGACTGGCACTTAGACTACGAACGTCTCAAGGCGTACGTATGCTAAGTAAGCCGAAACCCAGAAATCCAAACCAAGAGAAGTAGTAGAGAATAGGAAGAACCATATCAAATCAACCTGTATGCAACATAATATACAACGCCTAAAGGCGAGGATCACAACAGAAATGGAACTCAACCAGAAAGAAACTCAAGAAATATAACATGCTACTCTATGGTCGAAAGAATAACATTACTGGTCTCTATCTCAAAAAAATACAAGTTTGGTTGATGGAACTTCTAGATACAACTGAAATATAATATACAAGGTATAATGATGGGTAAGATACAATAAACCCACCTACTAGCAAGTCACCCGAAAAGAAACCGTGCCCGCAAAGCCGTAATGAAATCCGTACGGCAACACCTGCAAGAAACTGGGGCACAACGGGGGTCAGTTGCCAACTCGTGAGTAGAAAAAGATCTACGAACAGAAAATCGCGTGAATAACGCAACCTGGGTCAATGATCATAATATATCCTCAATATATGAATAACATGCAGCCTATAACAATGGCTAGGGTAATATCTAACCTGAGTGTGATCTCACGTGCCCGTGTCAGTGCCTCCGGTAGCAATATATCATATGAATGAGATATGAATGCATGAAAACAGAATACATGTAAATGAAGAAACTGTTTTCATAAATTAGTGAGATTTCCTTTGTATTTTTAAAATGAGGTATCACAAATGAAATCAGCACCAACAGTGTCTAGCATCGACACAAAACATAAATCTCAATGTCTCAAAACCTCAGGCTCCGGCCATCCGGACTGGCCTGTATCATCAAATCTCAGTACCTCAATATCTCGAAATCTCAATGTCTCAATCTCAATATCTAGGGCGCCGTCAGTCCAGACCGGCCCCTACCATCCATCTCAAGACCACGACGGTATCCTCCGGATATCCGACGCGTCGGGTAAAATCACCGGTAGGTAGTCTCCCCTGCCAGGCTCATCGTCATCACCACGAGCTTCTTGCCCCGGGGTACCTTACCGGGTCCACCATGTACCCGAAACGGTTCATCCAACTCCTCGAATCGGGTCTCCAAATCTATCAGCAAACTCATGGTGGACGACTCATACATCATGGGAAAAACCGCGCTTTTTATTTAAAAAGAGAAAGAAGAAGTTTGTATATGTTTTGCGGTTTTCCCCAAATCCAGAAAATCTCATGGAAATCCAAATCCAAAACCACAATAGCACGTAAAAAGTGAATATATGCATGAGAATCCATGAATGCGGCATAACAATGAATAACAGTATGCATGAGGTAGCAGGTAATAACTATAATGTCTAAACTAACATATAAGGCAAGTACACTAATATCATGTCTAAACTATTTGCTAACAGGCTATGTCAAGCAATAATATTTTCTAAGGTGTACGTGACATGGCAATTACCGATGAAGATGTGTGTGAGCCGACAAGTAAGTGTACGTGGTACATACGCATCATCGGTAATGGTGCTGGTGTCCTAACCACAAGATATCAACAGTAGAATATGAAGCATAATATAAGCATATGATGCAGAGCAAACAACAATAATGAGCGGGAACTGAATACTAGACGCAACGATAACTAATCTGTTTTAACCTAATATAAGTCCTACAATGGTGCCTTTTGAAATAACACGAATCGTGGGGTTTTGAAAATAGGGGCTACGGTGTTTTTAAGAAAAGATACGTTTTTTTTGAAATATCCGTAGGATCCCTTAGGCTGTCTTTAAAAATACGCACGATTCGCAAGCTTTGAAATAGGTAGGAACCAAATCTAATCTAACAACTAACTAAACTAAAGGGCTACGCTACAAGCTAGACTACAGGTAAGGAAACCGCCTAACATCTGAGTCGATACATATACATACCTGTATATATATTAGTCTGTGATCCCGCCTCAATAATATCATATCGGATACCATATCTATAATCAGACATCCCAAGTCAAGAGTGGGGATCAATCATCAAGATATAGCTCGTACGTAAATCCGTCGTACGGCATCCCCCAATTCTGGGTACGGGTCAAAATCACATTCATCATACTGTTCATCTGATATCCTCTTTATCAAATCATGATCGGGGTACTGATCTACGTCTAGTACCATACTGATACCGCCTACGTATGCATGGACGTGTGTGAAACACTACGTCAAGGACCCGCTACAACGTCATGTCGTATCTCAAATACGAACCCTGCTATATCACCGATCTCACGGCCTCAAATCAAATCTCATCGACTCAGCTCAATCCCAAGTATCATCCTCAAATCCGTATGTGAACACATAGTCCCATACCCATGTGAACCCATAACTATATAACCCCATATAAGCACATATGAAGAAAAATGTATGCAAGTATGGGTGTGTGTGCATGTGTAGTGCGACCACTACTCTAGGGTTTCGCGACACTAAATCATCCAAGAACACCAAATATCTATATCATCATCAATATACTCAAACAATATAAACAATATATATATGTGTGTATACGTATTCGTATACATCACCATGAATTGCGGGGGTGCTATACGCCATCCACCCGACTTCTCCCCGTAGATATAAATCTACTCACCTGGTCCTCGCCCGCCGGTGCCGACGTCGCCACGCTCTTACTTGTCGTCTCGAAGTCCACATGGGTACCTACATATCATAACGCACCGTATCGCATTATAATCCGACTCATGTACAAAACGACACATGAAACCCATATAGGTCAAAACCTATGGTTGCTTTCACAAATCAACCCAAAAACCTTCGACGTCGGCGTACCAACGTCAAACCATCGAGGAAACCCAAACACACCAATCGTGATTTCAAAACTCACTAATTATATAAGAAATAGGGTTTAGTTCATCAAAACCATAAAATTAAACAATTCGTTTTATTTTCCAAAAACCTAGTTAGCACAATTTCCCATTTCGGTTCAAAACTTGATGTTTTACCCAAACTAAATATTTTGACGATTTTAATGGCCAAAATGCTCACTTAATATCATAATTAGGTCATATAAATCACCTCCATATTTTTAATCTCACGAATTAGCATTAACTCAAAATTCAAGTTTGCAACAAATATCGATTTTAACACTTTTCAAAGTAAAATTCACAATTTATCAATTAAGCACGGTTTTGCATGATCAAAGTCGCTAAACAACAAATTAAAATTCTAATAAATTCATCAAAACCTTAATTACATTTTAAATCACAATTTATATGTATTTCACTAAAACCTAGTTTGCAAATTATAATTTAACACAATTTTAAACTAACCATTAGCACAAGCTACTAATCTTGTATTAACATTACAAAAACCTAAATATAACACACAACCATACACTAATTTTACAAAACCCTAACTTGCATTCAAATTCATAACTTGAATTTCAAAACTTGCAATTAAACTCACATATCCAAATTAACACTTAATTAAATTAGCTTAAGACATTAGTAACAAATTAAGCAACAAAAATGTTTAGAATTATACCCAAAACATATGAAGATCCACAAGCACACACATAGCCTCCCAAATTGGAATCTTGTTTCCTAGATCCATGCAATTTTGGCTAAGCTAAAATGGGTAGGAGTCGGATTTGGGTTTTGGGATTTTTTTTGATGGATTTTGGGGCAATTTTTGAAGAAGTTTTGAAGAGAAAAGAGAAGGGAAAGGGGGGGGGGGCTATTGCTGCAGTAGGAGAGGGGAGGGCTGCTGGAATTGGAGGGGGAGAGGAGAGAGAGGGAGGTAGAGAAAGTGGGGGAAGAAGTCAAAGTCAACCAAAGTCAAAAGTCCACCTAATTCACCCATTTTCTTTTCTTTTCTTTCATATCTTTTCCTTTAAAAATCAAATGGGGAAAAATATGGGGGCTGCTGAATTCAGCCATGGGGAGGAGTAAGTGGGGGTGTGTGGGTGTGGGTACGGGTGTGGGGTGATGAAAAATGATAAATACAATATCCCAAACATCCATTTACGCTAAAAAAAAGCCTTTTTTCTTCAATAATTTCTAAACCGTTTTGGCAAATAATTTCGTTCCAAAAACCGCATGATAAAATTTTATTTAATGTTTTATTATGCACAAAATTTGTTTCAACTCATTCCAATTTGTAATTTTCCCTAATTAAATGTATTAGTGACGGCTTAAATAATAATAAAATAATATTGTTTTCAGAAAATTTGAAATTTCACCAGCGGCTTAATAAACACCAAATAATAGCAATTACATAGCTAGAATATGTATATTTAATTTTTATAATAAGATATTTGTATTTTGACTTTTTACAGAAAACCCCCTCATTTTACCGATTTTCCGAAATTTCACCGAAACGATTTTCAAAACGCTACACTGCGGGTGCATGGTGGACCCGGTGCGGTACCCCGGGGCAAGATGGTCGCAGATGATGGCGTTGAGCCCGGCAGGGGAGCACTACCGACCGGTTATTTGTGACGCGACGGATATCCGGAGGATACCGACTTAGTCGTGAGATTTTATGATTTGGGGCAGTCCGGATTGCCGGAGCCCGAGATATTGGATATTGGGATATATGTTTTGTGTCGATGCTTGACATGGATTCTATGTTGATTTCATTGATGATACCTCGATTTTAATATACAGAAATCTCACTAATTTATGAAAACAGTTTTCTCATTCATGATGTATTCTGTTTTCATTTGTATTGCATTCGTACATCATATATGTGATATGTTGCTACCTGAGGTACTGACACGAGCACTTGGTACTACACTATAGTTGATTTTTTCCTCGCCATTATTAGATACTTCAGGATATTTATTATAAAGATATTTGGTATGACCTAGGATAGAGTCATACATGTGATTTCTGCTCGGTGATGTTTTCTACTCATAAGTTGGCAACTCACCCCCGTTGTGCCACAGTTTCTTGCATGTTTGCCATACAGGTTTCCTTGGCGGCTTTGCTGGCACACTACTTTATTTCGGGTGATTGCTTTGGTAGGTAGGTTCACTTGTATCGTGACCACCGTTATACTTTATTTATTTCAGTTGTATCTAGTAAACTCCATCAACCAGACTTGTATTTTTTTCATAGACTTAGAAGACCAGTTGTATATTCTTTCGACTTTAGAGTCCCGCGCTGTATTATTATGGTTTTCCTCTAGTTTTCTTCTGAGTTTTGATTCTCTCCCTTCGGCGCTGTATATTATATTGCTTGTGTGGTAATGTCCGCCAATTGGTGAAGAGCTAACTCCCGCTTGGGGATGCCTTTATATTATGCATGTTTGTACCCGTTTGGGCTCAGTATTTACAAAGGAAACTCTGCCGAAATTTTCGGAATAGACTTGACGTTTTAAAAATGCTTACTACGACTTTCAAAAAAAAATTTATATGTTAACATTTAAATGAATTTTCCTTCACTCTCTTTTTAATCGGTTTATATTTCTGGGCTTTTAGCTCACTTGAATTAGATGGGGTCCTATAGACTTCATATGATTCAAGTGCCAGTCACGTGCCATTTCGGGTGGTGACACCCCCTTAGACTCGATATGCGATACTCTTAGACAAACAGACCGGAATAAATGGAGATCGTCACGGACAGGCTCAATAGCGGTTTGGATGAGTTTGCTCGTCGCCCTTCCTTTCGCTCAATACCTGAGTTGCCATTATGTACAGCTAGTGCCGCTGACGTGCTTGTGGTTAAACCCACTTCCAGCGTATTGACGAGTCTTTAGAGTCCCACACAGAGGGTTTCACGGATCAGGCGATATGGTGTAGATGACATATGTTGGTAAATACAGGTGTTCGATTAAATATGTGTACAGGTTACACAGACTTTAATCGGACGGTTAATAATAATAGCGGCTTAGGATTAAGCCGGATTATTAAATCAGGTTTTGATTTAATAATTTATATATATTTTTTTATATATGTATTTTAGTTTTATTGTTCACTATTCATTTTCTATCTTGGCTATTCGTATTTTTGTACGAATATGCATATATTTATTTCGATACGTATACAAGGTTGTATTTCGTATTTATACGAAATTACTTCTAGAAGATTTCCACCTCATTACGTGATTTTCCTTTTTAGAAAATCATTTTGGAAATGAGATGAAAGGGTGAGTTGGCGTGAGCATAGCTTAGCATGTAGAGAGGCATGGCTCTTGATATTTTATTTTGAAAATGGATGAGATATTTTGGTTGCATGGTTGCAAATGACTTAGCCATTATTCTCCACATGCCATCCATTATTCTCTTGGTGATTCATTCATCACTTGATCATTCATTCACACTCTCACACTTGAGAGAAATAGCCATTTCCTTCGTTGCTCATGCCACTAGTTTCTTTACCTCTTCCTTCTTCTTCATGGGTTGCTCAATTGAGCATTTTGCATGAGAGAAAAATATAGTGAGACATTCCTACACCTCCACTGTCCATTGCTAGCAACCTTGGAGCGTTGGTTGCCTCGCTTGGCGTAGCTGGAGCCTGCGTCGTTTCCCTCGGGTGGATCATCATCGATGGAGGAAGACCGGCAACCAAATTTGATCTGCAACCCCTATGATCTTATCAAGATGGTTGAAGACCGAAGGACTTGGTTCTTTTGGTATAACCCACTCTAACCGAGTAGTTTAGCTTTTTGGTTTTGCTAGTATAGGTTTATGGTTTCGATCTTGGGACGGGTTTTGTTTGCGCCAAAATTTTTGAACGCTACTTTTTGTTCCACATCGGCCATGGTATATGGCCAGGGCACCGGCAAAACCCAACACTTACTTGATTCTACAGTCCATCCCCTCTACTTACGACCAATTTATCTTGAATTTCAACATTCAAGGGAAGGAAGTTAAACTTCCAGAACTCCTCAACATGTTGAGGAGCACAGAGGGCACCCTGTAGGAATCCAGGGAGATACCCGCTCTTCTTATTGTGGAATCTTCCTCTTCTAGATCTAAGGCGAAAGCTATGGGAGAGAAGAAGAAGGCCTCTACCAAGCCGATTGGCGGTTGTCAGTACGGTAGAATGAAAGAGCAGGGAAAAAGTTTCGAGGCTAACAGTAGGGATGGAGGAATGTTTCAATTGTCATCGGATAAGCCATTGTCAGAAGGACTGCAGGGCTTGGAAAGCCAAAAACTAGGATTCGAAGCATATTGCAGCTTCGGCTTCGGGTGTGTTTAGGATTGAAAACTGTCTGTCAATTAAATCTACTTCCTGGGTACTAGATACCGGATCAAGATTTCAAATCTTTAATTCATTACAGGCTCTGAGAAACCGTAGAGTTATGAAGGCAGGTGATATGTGTTGCGCCACAGTAGCGCCCGGCCGTCTTACCGAGGCCAAAATGCGGAATCAAAAATTTTCCTTACTTGGAAACTGGCGCTACCGCGGACAATAAAAACCCGGATCGTTAACCATTAACCTATACTAGCTAACAAGAGATGGGAAGAGAAGTATACCGAGTGATCCGAGTCCTCCGGTCTTCTCGTCATCGTCCCGATCTCCCGCGGAAAGTCCTGTCTCCATATCGTCGCCTCCTCGCCGGAAGGGCACCACATCGCCTGCGTCTTTTACGGGCTCCCGCCTCAATACCGAGGCAACTCGAGCATGAAGCCGGCAAGTCGACATGCCCAAGGTTTGCTGTAGAATGTAGTGTAGATACTTTGTCTCTTGGAGTTTATGTAGTTGCCATTGATGGATGGAGGAAGAGGTAAAGAAAATTGGTGATTTCAATTTTCTAGCAAGAAGAAGATGAGATGAAGAATTCCTCACATAACCAAAATGAATTCTCTCATTCTTTTTCTCTCAAGTGAAGCCTCTCTCTCTAAGTGAGAATGGTGGAGGAATGAATATCAAACCATAACAAGAAGGGAGGTGAGTGTAGGAGAAGAGAATGGGTCACCACACCCCAAAAGCAAAACCTCACATCAAAAGGTAATGATAACTCTCAAATCAACTCTAATCACTTCTAATCTCAAAAAGCAAGCTATCATGAAAAGCAAAGATGCTTAACTTATCAAAATGCCTCAAGTGCAAGAAACCCCCTTCCACAAATGTTATTTGCAAACTTGCAAATAACCTCCTCCATCGGAAAAGTCCGGCCGGGAAAGAACAAAGGAAAACCGGCCGGAACGGAATGCAAACTGGCAACTCTAGAAAACTGGTACCGTAATAAATTACAGGAAAAACCCCGATACTGTGCATACACGCCCGCATCTGTATTCTGACCGGATACATATGCAATGAGACAAAAATCTACACTTTACTAAACTAGGATCCAGCTTAAACCAAAGCCGGCTAGTAATATCCGTCCGATCCTGATCCGTGCAATACCACACGTATCAGATCGAACCCTGCCATATCTCCATACGGCCTCTACAGCGTTTCGCCCGAAAGCTTGAGTAACTGAAAGTGTGGTGGACTCTAAAGACTCGTCAATACTATGGTTGTCGATTTAACCACTAGCACGTCAGAGGTATAATCCAATACGTGAGGGGCCACCAGCTATTGACCAAAAGGGACGTCGATGAGCGAACTCATCCTGACACCCTACTGAGCCTGTCAGTGACAATATCCGTACAGTCCGGTCCGTTCGTCTATGAGCATCGCATGGCGGGCCTAGGGGGTTGGTAAAAGTCAGACCCCCAAAAGCGGTACAAGTCGTGTCGGAGCGTAGCCCAGAACAACCTGAGATACTACTGGAATACCTACCGGTAATTCTCCTGCCTCGGCCGAGGGCTTTGTGTAATGGCTCTCCTAGACACAGCGCGACCTCACCCCCAATACCGGGAGAGACGAACCCCTGCAGATCCGCTCACTGCCTCCATGTGGCTCGGGACTGTACCCAACTAAAACCTATTTGCACGACTCCTTTGAGCCGTGGTAGGGTAGTAATCAAAGCACAGTGGGAACTCACACGAGACAAATGACGATCTCAGGTCGATGAACTAACCTGTACACATGTCACCAGGGAACTGCTATCTGACATCTGGTATAAGACCAACTAGCATGTTCCCGGCGAGTCCTGTCCGGTGTACTCATAATCCAATGAGCACCTGTATACATCTTAGGTGAACCAGCTGACACCAGTGGCTTGTGAGATCGGCCACCGCCCCTCGTCGGTGGTCTCGACTGTATACACTAGTCTACTAATGGAGTATCGATGCCCTGTCTCGAAACTCCTACGACTAGGGACCTTTTAAGGATGTACTTATAGACCGCCAGCTCTCACGTATATGATCGCCATCATACAGCTGGTAGTCAAGCAAGAATCCTAGGGGCTCTATCAACGTGTAATAGCGACATGTCAGGTCACCTAAAGCAGTACACGATGATGAAGATAAACCAGATAGCATACTATCATCTCGGGTAAGACTGTCCTACTGGGACAGGTCCTCCCTCAATCATTGCAATCACATGCCTGTGATCCAATAATTGACTCTGAGGGCACTATCTCCAACAATCTCCCACTTGCACTCAAGGCTAATTATTGCGATGTCGCATACTCACAGCCCGTGTGACACCGAACACCCAACTCCTCTACTAGTCAGTCTCACAAATCTCGTTTGCGAAACTATGGCGTTCGAGGAATAGCCTCAGTGAGTGGATCCGCTGTGATGTTTCTTTCTATGTCTCTCTATATCTCAAGTTCGCGGAGAAAGACATCTCCCAAAAAGAGCAATACCTGTCTTAGAATGTGTCTGGATGTCTGATGGGACCTAGCTCATAAATGAACTCCAAATCCAAACTTCTTAGACTGTATCGTCTACTGAACTTAATCAGTATCCAGCGCCATGCCTCCCTCAGTATTGCCTTGGACCACCTGTCCAAAATACTACCCTTCGTCAGAAGGAGAAACTATAACTCTGACAGCCACTCTGCCATCCATGTCACCTTGGAAGCCTGGAATGATAACCGTCTTCTAAAGGAGGTTGCCGTTATCAAATTCCTAGAACATTCACTTATGTTCTAAAACTGCTTCCGATTGTTTCTCCAGGATTGGATCAATATCAACTTATTGCACCTACTGCAAGAACAACATCTGGTGTGGTACTTGACATCTCATGATTGACTCAATTGCCTAAGCAAGTGATCTGCCAATCATGAGTATCCCTCTCCCCTTTAGTCTGTAAGACACCTTTAGTGAGGGTGACTCCATCACCTGCAGGTACACTACCGTGCCAGGAGTCGTCCATTCTAAATACTCATAGAATGCTGTCTAAGTACCCAGATTGGGAAACCACCCAAATTTAGATCTAAAACCATAGATCTAGTAACCAGAATGTACGATATAATATCCAAGTCCTATGTGGAGAAACCACTGTGTGACGACCAAAGTATAAGCGATCGTAGTATAGGAGTATCACTTCCTACTCTGTGTATGTCATCCAAATACCAGGACATCACACCCTACTACCTTCTCAACAGATCCATCCCCTATTCTGATGAAGTCAAACCTATGAACGTCGGGTCAGAAATAGATGATCTATCTCCGCTGTAACTGCTTTAGTCTATGAATAGACATAAGCCTGATGACCACCAATGCTTCCGCTGCTCCCACTGACTACGACAACCCTCTGCCAGAGTCATATAGACGTGTACTTCTAAAGCTAGTTTAGAACGACGCTATACTCATCCTCCTGCCGGGTCTCACAGTCTGGAACAACAGCAATGGTAAGTCTGGGTAAACAAGAACTTCCCTATCACCGTCCTTGAGGCTACCGGAGTACCTCTCGGGTGCCTGAAGTTACCCACCTTATCCGCGGAGTGGTCAATGGAATGTCAAACCAGATTGAATCTTTAGGTTCCTTATCAAATCTTCAGTAATCGTTTGCGGTTCTGGAATCACTTCCAGTTCTACCATACTCCCACTACTGTTTTTGAAAAAATCCATTTTTAATAAAACTGTGGCGAGTCTAGAACAATATTACTATTGATCTCCCAGATGGTAGATAGTCAACCCTCGTCATAGCCTGGGTCAACCCACAAACAGCCATTACAGAAACGTGCCTTGAGTTGTCCAGTGTCTGGTTTTAAGCATAAGCCAGACAACTCCCCGTATCTTAACAATGTCGAGATATGAACTGTTCTATATCCAATATAGAAACAGAGGCACTGATTTAATTTAACCAGATTCAAATCATGCAGCTGTCTCCAGTGCATGTCAACTAAATGGAAGGAGGCCGATCAGCGTTACTCAACATAGGAATGCTTCCAATTATGAGTAACCAGAAAGAGAAGCAATTTCTCTTTATCATTACTATCAACTGAATACCATAGACAAGTATCTACATCTTCGATCACTTTGAAGAATCCCGATACTTGCTACACCTGGTTCTCTACTCTATTCAAATACCTATAACTCCTAAAAACTTAGACCCTGTGTTTGTACGAAAACCATCTCTAAGAACTAGAGAAGTTAAAAGTAAACAGAATATAGTATGAGGACCAACCCCTCTGTCCTAATGGACACTGGACAACATACAATACTCTGTATAAGTCCGCTGAGTCTAACAACTCTTTCACTGTGCGTCGTAGGTTGAAAACTGTACTTATGGTTAAGAAGAATTACACCGCTGTTCAATGCTCCTTACCTAACCATCCACTGATATAGGTAAATGTCATAGACACAATTTCAAAAAATAAGGTACATCTCACTCTATAAAAATAGACGTACAGATATATCAATTTGAAATTGGTGCATAACAACGGATATTTAAAACCAAATATTTGCCGACCGGCAAACAACCCAGGTGGCTTTCTCAAATATCACCAATTACAACGAATTCCGATATAATGAGGATGGTCACCTAATTCCCAATAACTTACTCTCACTCATCATCTGAAAAAACCATACAGATATGAGAATCCAACCTGGTAAATACATACCCTGGAGCAAGTGTCTAATCGGGAAATCAGTTTTCTTTTAACAGTACACAGTTGAACTGAAACATTGAAATGTTTCGGTGGGGTGTTCCGGTATTCTTTAGTAATGCCTCTTCCATTATCCAGATTCACAACTATAACCGTATAATTCTTTGCCACCTCTCCAAATCCCTTTATATGTCTTTAGTCATTACCTTCTGCACACTCCTTTAGGCCAATTGGTTTTCTTCCTTCCCTACCGTTCGGCACCAGCCTATGGTTTGGAAGAAGACTATCCAATAAGCATAATGGGTGTACTGTCATAATCCTAGGAGCACTCGCAATGCGAGAGAAGGTGAAGAGAAAAGACAACCGAATAAACCGTATTCCTATTTCTCCTGGACCAGAATCCATCCCCGAACTGGAACAAGTTCCTTTCGAGTTCGTATATAACAATACGATGGAGTATCCAATAAACTGTGGATCTTCGTAGTGATACGGAGTGTCCTGGAGAAATACAAAGGTGATTTTAGGATTGGCGAAGAAATACTTGGTATGATCGTGAATAGCAATCACAATTTACTTTGCCCTCTTACTAATCCCTTTCTTTGTCTTAACTTAATACCTTCTGCACACAATCGTTATGCTAATTGGTTTTCTTCATTCCCTACCGGTCGGCACCAGCCTAAGGTTTGGAAGAAGACTATCCAATTTGCGTAATAGGTGTACTATCTCCTAAACCAAGGAGTACTCGCAACCTGAGAGAAGGTAAAAGGAAAAGACAACTGAATAATCCTATTCTTTTTCTCCAGAACCAGAAACCATCCTCGAAGTCCTTCGAGTTCGTATATAACCATACGATGGTTTTGTCCAATGGAAGTGGACGTTCGTAGTAATACGGGGTGTCCTGGAGAAAAGGGAAAAAGTAGGAGTGGCAATGAGGTTTGCAACTCTGACAATCCAAAACCCTGTGTTAAGAAGGTTCGGTCAACTTGGTCACTGAGTCATAGTCTTAGGGTCGGGTCAATGGTCGCTGCCAAAGAGAGAGAGAAAAGAAACACTCAGCGTGCACTCTAACCTAGATCAGAATGGTTATCACTTTGTCTAATCTGGAAACCTCCCACTGTACCTCAAATTCTCCTCCAAACCTGAAAGAAGAATTACTCGGGGTCACCCGAGGAGTAAACTAACTCATCAGTGGGAATCGGGATCCAACTATCATCGCATGATAACTTGACGGAATCCACTCAAGTCACCACACTCCAGAAGGTATGCGCATGCCTGGCAAGTTTCAGTTCTTTTGAAACTCCCGATGTGTGTTTTTACCCCTAGGACCCAAGTGACCTTGACAATGCCAACAAATCAAAGAGTCCTAGTCAAGTTCTACCCGTCATTATCTTGATTTCGTTAAACCCACCCGTACGAGTCCTTGACAATGCCAACAAGACCGTACGACTGTCCTAACCAATCCACTTATCCATGTGACAGAAAAGCATTACATAGCTGCCGAACACTACGCCACGGCAATGCATGACAAACGCAGCACGAATACTAAGTAATACTAATCTGAAATGACGGAAGGCTACGACTGGTTTTTGGCAAAAAACCTTTAACGCAATGAACTTGATATCGTTGAAGGAACTGGATAACTTTTTAGAAAATATAGTGACGAAAACCTTTACTAAAGAGGTCACTCCCGGTGAAGGGATCTCGGCTCTTTCCCCGTAGAATGAGGTGCAGGATATTCCAACTGAATACCACGATGCAAAGCAAAAGTGATCGGCTATAGTGAAGTTAATGCCCTGACGCAAACTTCTGTCCAAGGGGTCACTCCCGGTGAAGGGATCTCGGCCCTTGCCTCGTCGAATGAGGAGCAGGATATTCCAAATGAATACCACGATGCAAAACAAAAGTGAACGTCCTTGCAATAACAGCTTTTTGAAAAAGTGTTCCAACAACATCAGAATAGGTTTGTTTAGCTTGCATTGATCCGAATCAATGCAGTCCCATCAATTGATCACACCACAAAGAACGAAAATATACTGATGTACGTATATGCCATCCGCATTCGCCACTGGGTCCCGTCATTACCCGTTAGGTTAGCTAACTAACGACAGAGCGGGGACTGGACTAGCGCGGATGTAAAACATATACAACATCTACTAATATATATACCAATATATTATATTCGCTCAGGGCGTGATAAAATGCAACATCACAGAAATGTACAGCAACACAGAACAATACAGATATCTGGAAGCCCCGGGTTTCACAGAGCCGCTGCTGAAACCCGACGTTCCCCTGGTCGTGTGGATAGCTTGTGCAATGAAATCCTAGACCCCTACGGGCGCGGCAAGTCACCCGCCAAAACCTGAAGCGAGGCAGCCCCCTTCAGCACCGTGAATGGACCACCCAGCACTTCACGGAATCCGGTAACTTGGGCACCCCTCCTGGGTCAACCTGTACCCCCTACGAGTGCGGCGAATAGCCCGCCAATCCTAGAGTGAAGCCCCCTCCGTCTCAATGCCATGAGATGTAGGCCCGTTGCCCTCTAGAACCCGGCTATCCTGCACCCCTCCGCGGGGTAATCCTAGTACAGAAAGTAAAATATACATACAACGGGTATATCGACCGCAACCAGGTCGTGCCCCAAAAGAATAATACAATCAGGCAGTGACGGCAGCCCACATGTCGGACGCTCGCCCCGCAATATCAAATGTATATATAAAAAAAAACTGTACTAGCATTGCATCCAGGCTATCCCCCACGACCGATCCGCAACATCACAGCATAAACACAGAACATCAACGTGAAAATCACGTTCGCAAATCCGTCTAACCGGGCTCTAGCAGTTAGACAGGATTTAAAGATCAAGTGACATTCACGGTCGCAGATATAATGTAAATACTGTGAACTAGCAAGTTTAAAATATCCGATCGAACAAAATATACCAAGTGGGCCCCAAAGCATTACTGTAGCACTTGCAGAAAATCTGGGCCCAAACAAAATATACCAAAACCCTTATTTCCAGCCCACAAGCCCACTGTAAAAATATGGCGAAGTGATCCCAACTTCCTGCAGCGGAACCGCGGCCAAAAAATGGTTAACGCCGCGGTTCCGCGGTCGTACGGAATAATTGGGTTACCAAATTTTTCCAGTGTTCTTTGGATTCTCTGTACATCATTCTGCAATCACCTGAAAAATTTTTAGAGTCCAAAAAATTTCGACAGAAACTGATGTGAAGGAAAACACGGTTTTTGGGATTTTGGTTCGATCGGGTCTTTAAACATACTAGAGCAAGCTAGACTAGGTTAATGGCGTCGCTCTGATACCATGTTGCGCCACGGCAGCGCCCCGGCCGTCTTACCGAGGCCAAAATGCGGAATCAAAAATTTTCCTTACTTGGAAACTGGCGCTACCGCGGACAATAAAAACCCGGATCGTTAACCATTAACCTATACTAGCTAACAAGAGATGGGAAGAGAAGTATACCGAGTGATCCGAGTCCTCCGGTCTTCTCGTCATCGTCCCGATCTCCCGCGGAAAGTCCTGTCTCCATATCGTCGCCTCCTCGCCGGAAGGGCACCACATCGCCTGCGTCTTTTACGGGCTCCCGCCTCAATATCGAGGCAACTCGAGCATGAAGCCGGCAAGTCGACATGCCCAAGGTTTGCTGTAGAATGTAGTGTAGATACTTTGTCTCTTGGAGTTTATGTAGTTGCCATTGATGGATGGAGGAAGAGGTAAAGAAAATTGGTGCTTTCAATTTTCTAGCAAGAAGAAGATGAGATGAAGAATTCCTCACATAACCAAAATGAATTCTCTCATTCTTTTTCTCTCAAGTGAAGCCTCTCTCTCTAAGTGAGAATGGTGGAGGAATGAATATCAAACCATAACAAGAAGGGAGGTGAGTGTAGGAGAAGAGAATGGGTGACCACACCCCAAAAGCAAAACCTCACATCAAAAGGTAATGATAACTCTCAAATCAACTCTAATCACTTCTAATCTCAAAAAGCAAGCCATCATGAAAAGCAAAGATGCTTAACTTATCATAATGCCACAAGTGCAAGAAACCCCCTTCCGCAAATGTTATTTGCAAACTTGCAAATAACCCCCTCCATCGGAAAAGTCCGGCCGGGAAAGAACAAAGGAAAACCGGCCGCAACGGAATGCAAACTGGCAACTCCAGAAAACTGGTCCCGTAATAAATTACAGGAAAAACCCCGATACTGTGCATACACACCCGCATCTGTATTCTGACCGGATGCAAATGCAATGAGACAAAAATCTACACTTTACTAAACTAGGATCCGGCTTAAACCAAAGCCGGCTAGTAATATCCGTCCGATCCTGATCCGTGCAATACCGCACGTATCAGATCTTACCCTGCCATATCTCCATACGGCCTCTACAGCGTTTCGCCCGAAAGCTTGAGTAACTGAAAGTGTGGTGGACTCTAAAGACTCGTCAATACTATGGTTGTGGATTTAACCACTAGCACGTCAGAGGTATAAGCCAATACGTGACGGGCCACCAGCTATTGACCAAAAGGGACGTCGATGAGCGAACTCATCCTAACACCCTACTGAGCCTGTTAGTGACAATATCCGTACAGTCCGGTCCGTTCGTCTATGAGCATCGCATGGCGGGCCTAGGGGGTTGGTAAAACTCAGACCCCCAAAAGCGGTACAAGTCGTGTCGGAGCGTAGCCCAGAACACCCTGAGATACTACTGGAATACCTACCAGTAAATCTCCTGCCTCGGCCGAGGGCTTTGTGTAATGGCTCTCCTAGACACAGCGCGACCTCACCCCCAATACCGGGAGAGACGAACCCCTGCAGATCCGCTCACTGCCTCCATGTGGCTCGGGACTGTACCCAACTAAAACCTGTTTGCACGACTCCTTTGAGCCGTGGTCGGGTAGTAATCAAAGCACAGTGGGAACTCACACGAGACAAATGACGATCTCAGGTCGATGAACTAACCTGTACACATGTCACCAGGGAACTGCTATCTCACATCTGGTATAAGACCAACTAGCATGTTCCCGGCGAGTACTGTCCGGTGTACTCATAACCCAATAAGCACCTGTATACATCTTAGGTGAACCAACTGACACCAGTGGCTTGTGAGACCGGCCACCGCCCCTCGTCGGGGTCTCGACTGTATACACTAGTCTACTAATAGAGTATCGATGCCCTGTCTCGAAACTCCTACGACTAGGGACCTTTTAAGGATGTGCTTATAGACCGCCAGCTCTCACGTATATGATCGCCATCATACTGCTGGTATTCAAGCAAGAATCCTAGGGGCTCTATCAACGTGTAATAGCGACATGTCAGGTCACCTAAAGCAGTACACGATGATAAAGATAAACCAGATAGCATATTATCATCTCGAGTAAGACTGTCGTACTGGGACTGGTCCTCCCTCAATCATTGCAATCACGTTCCTGTGATCCAATAATTGACTCTGAGGGCACTATCTCCAACAATATGACTCTCAGGGTTGCTAACGGAATGAACATGGACGCTGTATCCGTAGGGGAATATCACATAGAATTGACAAGTGGGCAGATTTTGATTTGGCGTAACTGTTTGTGTGAACCTACTATGGCATGTAATATCATTTCTGTATCTTTACTTTCTAAAGAAGGTTATGATTTTATATTTTTAAACGATGTGGTACACATCCACCTTAATCAAGCATTGATTGGGTCAGGTACACTAGATAACGTTATATACGTATTAAATCAAGCTCAGTTTTTCAACGTCCAGAACACACTTAAAAGAAAGTCTCCAGAATTAAATCAGGCTTTCTTATGGCATTGTATACTGGGTCACATCAATGAAACACAGTTGAAAAAGTTACATATAGAGGGATATTTGGATCCGTTCGAATATCGGTCTTATGCAACTTGTTAATCATGTCTCATAGGAAAGATGATAAAGACTCCATTCACTAAATACGGGGAAAGAATGAGCGAGCTCTTGGGACTCATACACAGCGACGTGTGTCGTCCAATGTCTACACATGCAAGAAATGGTTATTCCTATTTCATTACTTTTATAGATGATTTCTCTTGGTATGGACATGTATTCTTGATGAAACATAAATCCGAGGCTTTTGAGAAATCCCAAGAATATAAGAATGAAGTGGAAAAACAAATAGGCAAAAGTATCAAGACACTTAGATCTGATCGAGGTGGTGAATACTCAAGTGCCGAGTTCCTGGGTTACATAAAAGAGAATGGAATTCTATTTCAGCTTACTCCTCCATACACACCTCAACACACTCGGTAAAATGGCTGGATGCAATGCGGACCGAAATGGAGTCCATCCACACCAACCAAGTATGGACTTTGGACATTACTCCAGAAGGGGTAAAACCCGTAGGCTGCAAATGGATCTTCAGAATGAAGATTGGTGTAGATGGACAGGTTGAAACCTATAAAGCTAGACTTGTTGCAAAAGGTTTTCGTCAAAGACCTAGTTTGGACTATGATGAAACCTTTTCTCCAGTGGCTATGCACAACACCATTCGGATCCTTCTTGCATTGCTGCCTTCCACAATTATGAAATTTGGTAGATGGACGTAAAGACCGCTTTTCTGAATGGAAATTTGGAAGAGTGCATCTATATGGATCAGCCGGAGGGTTTCATAGAGAGTGGGAGCAGCGAAAGTGTGTGCAAGTTGCTTAAATCCATTTGTGGATTAAAGCAGGCATCGCGGAGTTGGAACATCTGTTTTGATGAGACGGTCAAGGCATTGAACTTTATCAAAAATCCAGATGAACCATTCATCTATAGTAAGATTGTAGCGGGAGCTGTGGTATTCCTCGTCTCGTACGTGGATGACATTCTCTTCATAGGAAATGACATTCCTATGCTACAATCAGTCAAAGGATTCTTGTCACAAAAGTTCTCCATGAAAGACCTGGGTGATGCCTCCTGCATTCTGGGGATCCAGATCTATCGTGATAGATCTAAGAGGATGTTGGGTCTTTCACAGTCTAGGTACATCAACACCACACTGAAAAGATTTAGTATAGAAGATTCAAAGAGCGGTAATCTACCGTCTTGTCACGGAATCACCCTCTCCAAAGAGATGTCTCCCAAGACTGATTTGGAAATGGATCGCATGTCTATTATACCATACGCTTCTGCCGTAGGCTCTATAATGTATGCGATATTGTGTACCAGACCAGATGTAGCTTATGCAATGAGCGCTGTAAGCAGATATCAGTCAAACCCAGAGGAGAAGCACTGGATAGCAGTGAAGAACATTCTCAAGTACCCGAGAAGGACTAAGGAGATGTTCTTGGTGTACGGCGGAAAAGACTTCCAGATCGAGTCCTTTACTGACTCCATCTTCTAGAGTGACAAGGATGACTCCAACTCCATGTCAGGTTATGTCTTTACCCTCAATGGAGGGGCGATCTGTTGGAGGAGCTCCAAGCAGGAAACCGTTGCTGACTTGACGATGGAAGAGGAGTATATCGTTGCATGTGACGCCGCAAAAGAGGCGGTCTGGATAAGGAAGTTCGTAACAGAACTTTAGGTGGTTCCGTCCATTGTTGATAAAATACCGCTGTATTGCAACAACAACATCGCTATAGCTTTAGCTAAGGAACCAAAGTCCCATCAGAAGTCCAAACTCATCTTGAGGCGATACCACCTGATCAGGGAGATCGTTGATCGCCGGGAGATCGAGATGTGGAGAGTTGACACGGAGAACAACACTACAGATCCACTCACAAAGGCATTCTCTCAGACACAGTTCGAGAGGATATTCGAGATGATAGGTCTGCCATATGCCAATACACGTCCTTAGTGCAAGTGGGAGATTATTGGTGATATATGCCCTAGAGGCCATTATTGTATAATACTTGTTTGTATATTACATTTTGGAAGCTTAGAATATACACGGATATAATAACAGTCTTGCTCGATATGGTAGTATGCTATTTGGTTTGATTCTAACTTAATATGTGTATATGTTTCTTTTAACGTATCGCTAATACATATTGATAGAGCCCTTAGGATCTTTGCTTGACTACCAGCGTTGTGATGGCAGTCACACTAATGGGGGGCTGGGTAGTGTATAAGCGCATCCTTATACAGGTCCCTAGTTGTAGGATTATCGAGACGGGGCATCGATACTCCAGAGAAGACTAGTGTATACGCTTCTCATCCCAGCAGGGGAGATGGTCTGTCCCACAGCCATTAGTACGTCGTACTGGAGATAGTATGCAGGTGATCATTGGGTTATGAGTTACACTAGACAGGACTCGTGGGAAACTGCTGGTTGATATTATACCTATCGTCAAGTAGCAGTTCCCAGGTGACATGAGTACAACTTAGTCCATTGACTTGACATCACTATTCGTCTCAAGTGTGTTCCCACTATACTTAGATCACTACCCTACCACGGCTCTAATGAGTCGTTCAAGCAAGTAGTGGTTGGGTGCAGTCCCGAAGCACTGGGAGGAGTAGTGGTTAGATAGGATTCGTCTCTCCCGGTATGGGGGTTGATATCGCGCTGTGTTCGAAAAGCCATTACACAAAGTCCCTGGCTAGGCCAAGCGAGATTTACTGGTAGGTACTCTAGTAGTTTCTCTGGGTGTTTTGGGCTCTACCGCGACATGACTTATTTCGCTATCAGGGGTCTGACGGTTACCGCCCCATAGGACCGATATGTGATACTCTTAAACGAACAGACCGGACTATACGGAGATTGTCACAGATAGGCTCAGTAGGAGTTCAGATGAGTTTGCTCATCGGCCTTCTTATCGACAAATACCTGGGTATCCGTTACGTGAGCTAGTACCGCTGACGTGATTGTGGTTAAACCCACTGCTAGTGTACTATCGAGTCATTATAGTCCCACACAGAGGGTTTCCCTTCTTCGGGCGAAACGATGTAGAGGCCGTATGGTTTTGTGGCAGGGTTCGATCATATATGAGTACTAGTGCACGGATCATGATTCGGACAGATAATACTAGTGGGCTTTGGTTTAAGCTGGATCCTAGAATTATATTGTTGGATTACTTTCGTCTCTTTGTATTCGTATTTTTCGTAATACGAAAACGGGTATGTAAATACGTTGAGGGGTATTCTTGTAATTATGCAAGAGTGCTTCTAGAAGAAGACACCTCATTTGTTCTTTAAACCATTTTGTTAAATGGTTAATGAGGTGGAGGTATAGAGTGTTACTTGGCAATAAATGAAGCATGGCTACTTTTGGGTTACCCTAACGCCTTATCCATCATCCGTGTTCGTTTGCTGAAAGAAAATTTTCATACCAAAGTAAAAACGGCATTAGAATAACCTATTAAACCGGATCTAACCATAAACCTAACTAGCAGAACTAAGAGAGCTAACTACTATGATGAATAGTCTCACCAAAAGATCCAAGTCTTTCGGTCTTCTTTCTTCATCATGTACTCCTAGTGGCCACCTTGAACAAGCTTGATCTTCACTTCTTGCTCCATCGATTCTCCGCGATCGATCTTGTTCTCCGGTCCTCCTTTGTCGCGGATGATCCACCCGAGGGATGTGATCCATGGCTCTAGCTCCACGGTAAATTTCAAGTGGAGCAACTAGGGAACATGGGTTGCTAATCAAAGAAGTCTAGGATGTAGTGTGAGGTTCTAGTGTTCTACTATCTTTATCTTGCCTCCTCTCTTGTTTCTCAACACATGAGAGTGTAGAGAGGAGGAAGATGATGAAGGTGATGAAGCTCAAGAGAAGGAGATGATGGTGAAGCAAAATGGTGAGAGCACAAAAAATGAGCAAGCATGTGAGAGAAAAAATAGATGGAAATGGTTTTGTAAAACAATATCCATCAATATATTATGTCAACCATGCTTCAATAGTCGCCACAAATGAATTAATAATTCATTTGTTAACTATTGAAGCCATGGCTCTCACCAAACCCCCTCTCCTTCAATTTACACCTCATTTCCATTTATCAAATAAATGGAAAAAGAATAATATGGTGTCCACCTTCTAGAATGTTATCCGTATAAAAATACGGATTATAGTCAACCGTATATACATACCTGCATTCGGATAAACACACGAATGCCCAAAGAGATAGAATAATATGAAGAGCGTAATACTAGAATATACATATCGAAATACAAATATGTAAATTATCAAATCATTACCTGATTTAATAATCCGGCTGAAACCCGAGCCGGCTAGTATTACCAACTATCCATTCGAAAGTTCGGGTACAAAGTACATCGATCAAACAGAACCCTGCATGTATCCAATACGGCTACTACATCATTTCTCCTAAACCAGGGAAACCCTCTGTATTGGACTCTAAATACTCGACAGTACGCTGGCAGTGAGTTACTGGATAAATCTATAACCACAAACAGGTCAGGGGAAGTAGCTCTACGTAATGGCTACCCGGGTACCTGTCGAAAAGGAAGGCCGACGAGCAAACTCATCCGGATCCCTACTGAGCCTATCTGTGAAAATCTCCGTACAGTCCGGTCTCTTCGTCTGAGAGTATCGCATACCGGGTCTAGGGGTGGTAAACGTCAGACCCTAATAACCCGATAATTCATGCTGATGCGGCTGAGGACCAATCCGGGAAACTACTGACCAGCTTATTAGTAAATCCCAACTGCTTTAGCCAAAGTCTTATGGTCCTGACCAATCGAACACAGTGCGATATCGACTCCCTATACCGGGAGAAACGAATCCCCAACAATCGCTCACTGCCTTCATGTTGCTCGGGACTGTACCAAACGAAAACCTGTTTGCACGACTCAGTAAAGCCGTGGTAGGGTAGTGATCAAAATACAGTGGGAACTCACACGAGAAAAATGATGATCTCATGTTTAAAGACTAACCTGTACTCATGTAACCTGAGAACTTCCATCTGACGATAGGTATAGTACCATCTGGAAGTTCTCGGTGAGTCCGTCTGGTGTACTCACACCCAGTGAGCACCTGTATACGATCTTAGGTGCAAAAGACCAATGGTTGCGGGACCATACCATAGCCCCTCATCGAGGTCTAGAAACGTATACACTGGTCTACTCCGGAATATCGATACCCAGTCTCGATACTCCCACGACTAGGGACCATTTAAGGATGTGCGTACCGACTACCCAGCTCCCATAATTATGATCGCCATCACAACGCAGGTAGTCTAGCAATGATCCTATATGCTTTATCAACATGTATGAATGATACGTAATAGAAAGTAAAACATATGGACATGTTAAGATAAAGACAAACCAGATAGCATACTATCATATCGGGAAAGACTGTCCTGTACATATATATGTCCAAGCATCCACGTGTATACATATACAATAATGGCCTCTAGGGCATACATATCGAATAATCTCCCACATGCACTAAGGCCATATATTGGCATACTGAGTACCCAACGTCTGCTCTAAGGACAGCTGTTGGCGTATCGCATACCCAACATCTCAAAAATTCACTCGAACTGTGCTTTAGGAAGGGCCTTGGTGAATGGATCCGTCGTGTTGTCTTTTATGTCCAATCTCCGCACCTCGATCTCCCCGCGATCAAAGATCTCCCTGATCAGGTGATACCGCCTTAAGATGTGCCTAGATTTCTGATGGGACCGTGGTTCCTTCACTAAATCCATAGCTCCATTGTTATCACAATACAAAGGTATTGGGTTAATAATGGATGGAACCACCTAAAGTTCAGTAATAAACTTCTTAATCCAGACATCTTCTTTTGCGGCATCGTTGGCAGCAATGTATTCAGCCTCCATCGTCGAGTCTGCGACGGTGTCCTGCTTAGAACTCTTTAAATAGACCGCCCCTCCGTTGAGGGTAAACAAAAAACCCGAGACAGACTTGCTGTCATCCTTGCCACTCTGGAAGCTCGAATCGGTAAAATACTCCACCTGGAGGTCCCCATTACCAAATACCAGGAACAGTTCTTAAGTCGTTCTCAGTTACTTAAGAATGTTCTTAACAGCTGTCCAGTGGTTCTCACCTGGGTTAGACTGATACCGGCTCACCACGCTAAGCGCGTAAGCTATATCTGGTAGGGTACAAAGCATCGCATACGTAATAGATCCTACCTCGAAAGCGATGGGTATAGTATTCATGCAAACCCTCTCCTCATCAGTCTTGGGAGACATCTCTTTGGAGAGGGTGATTCCGTGCAATGCGGGTATGTTACCGCGCTTGGAATCTTCCTTACTAAATCTCTTTAGTATAGTCTCTATATACCTGGACTGTGAAAGTTCTAGTAATCTCTTGGATCTATCTCTGTATATCTTAATCCCCAGAATGTAAGTCCTTCATGGAGAACCATTGTGACACGAACAACTTGACCGATTGTAGCATAGGAATATTATTTCCTATCAAAAGAATGTCGTCCACGTACAAGACTAGGAATACGACAGTTCATCTTACAATCTTCTTATATATACAAGGCTCATCCTCGTTTTTGATGAAGTCAAATCCCTTGACCGTTTCATCAAAATAGATGTTCCAGCTCCATGATGCCTACTTTAATCCATAAATGGATTCAAGCAACTTGCACACCTTCCCGCTGTTCCCGCTGTCAACGAAACCTTCCGGCTGATCCATATAAACGAACTCTTCTAAACTTCCGTTCAGAAAAACCGTTTTTACATCCAACTGCCAGATCTTATAATCATGGAAGGCAGTAATGGCAAGTAGGATCCGAATGGATTTGAGCATAGCTACTGGAGAAAAGGTTTCGTCTTAGTCCACACCTGGTCTTTGACGAAAACCTTTTGCAACAAGTCTAGCCTTATAGGTTTCCACCTGCACATCGACACCAAATTTCTTTTTGTAGATCCATTTGCATCCAACGAGTTTTACCCCAGGTGGAGAAATATCCAAGGTCTACACTTTATTGGTGTACGTTGACTCCATTTTGGATCGCATAGCATCCAACAACTTATCAGAGTCCCTACTGATAATGGCCTTCCTCAAACTAGTAGGATCATCTTCTTCTAAGATGCAATCCTCTCGATCCCCGTCTATGAGAAAACCGTAGTATCACTCAGGCGGATGACAAATCCTACTGGATCTGCGGAGTGGCTGAGGTTCGACTGGGACTTCCAAATCTTGAGGTTCTACCAAATCTTCAGTTTGAGTTTGTGGTTCTGACATTTCAACCAGTTCTACCGTGCTCCTACTTATTTCTTTTGCAAGAAACTGCCACTCTAAAAAGTGTTAGTTGTATGTATGCCCTAGAGGCCATTATTGTACATGAGATGTATATTATAGTGGATGCTGGGACATATATAAGGAGGACTTTCTTGCTCGACATGATAGTATGCTATCTAGTTGCTCTTTATCTTAACATGTACACTTACTGTCTTTCTGTTACATGTTGATAAAGCCCTTAGGATGTGTACTTGACTACCAGGATTATGATGCAGATCATACTAGTGGGTCCTGGGCAGTCCATGAGTTCATCCTTCAATGTTCCTAGTCGAGGGTATATAGAGACAGGGCATCGATATTCCAGAGTAGACTAGCATATAGCTTTTTTACCCATGTGATGGGCAATGGATCACCCCATATCGATTGGTGTTTGATATCAAAGATGGTATACGGGTGCTCAGTGGAGACTGGGTACACTGAACGGACTCGCCGAGAACTCCTAGAAGGTATCATACCTCACGTCAGATAGCAGTTCTCTGGTGACACTGGTACAAGTTACTCTATCGACCCGAGATCGTCATGGAGTCTTGTGTGTCTCCCACTGTGCTTTGATTTCCACCATACCACGGCTCTACTGAGTCGTGCAAACAGGTGGTTTTTGGGTACTGTCCCGAGTTACATGGAGGCAATGAGCGATAGGAGGGGATTCGTCTCTCTCGTTATTGGGGGTTGATGTTGCGCTCTGCTCGATTGGCCATAACTGGAAATCCCTGGCCAGGGTAGATGAGATTTACTGGTATGTGTTATCAGTAGTTTCTCGACCAGTTATGGACCTTACATCGGCATGACTTATCAAGCTATTGGGGTCTGACGTTTCCTACCCCTAGGCGAGATATGCGACATATCAGACGAAGAGACCGGACTGTACGGTAGTGTTACTGATTGGATTCGCAGGAGTATGAGCAAGCTTGCGTGTTTATCTTCTGATCGCTCAATGTAAGTCCATGTCACGCACCCCACAAACATGCGGAGAGGCGGAATATATGAAAAACGATTATCAAATCTTCGTAACACGGACTAGAGCGCATGAATCGTATCTAAACCGTTACTAGCAAACTACGAAAGGTTTAACTACTCGGATTCGAAGTTATACCTCGCGTTACTTGTCCTTCGGGTCTTCCTCGCTGTCCTCCACTCCTCGTAGGCTCCTTGGAACATCGGCACCTCAACGGCCTCCTCGAGTCAAAAACGATCCACCCGAGAGCTCCTACGCCAAGCATGATCTCTAACTTGAGATAACTAGGTTGCTCAAAGTGCTAATCTAAGCTACCTAGGGGATATAGAGTGAGGTTATGGATGTATTAGTCTAGCTAACCCTTGATCTCAACACATGATAGGTTAGGGTTAGGGTTTGAAGAGAGAGAGCTTGAGGAGAGAGAAGGTGAGAAATTAAATACTTTTGGATGAATGAAATCCTTTGTGCAAATATGAAACATATGATAATATTAAGTAAATAACAAATAATGAATTATCACCAGGTTTCATTAATACACTAAGTGATTCATCACATGAGTCATATAAAACATTAAATGAACCATTAACTCAATGTATGAATCACTACATGACTCATTAACCCAATTAATGGAAATGCCACCTTAGCCTCCAACTCATCATACTTCTAGAAGCTTCCCGAGAAATTACGAGAACTCCCCTCCTATCCGTGAAAACAAGGAAAAACTTTAGACTGTATAAATCCAATAACCCGATACTAGAATCTGGCTTAAACCAAAGCCGCCTAGTAAAAACTGTCCGAACGTCGCACGTGCGTTTAAACACGTATGCGTCCGGACCCTTGTCGTAAAAGCATACGACCTCTATATCGTTTCTCCTGGAACAGGGAAACTCTCTGTATGGGACTCTAAAGACTCGACACTATCCTGGCAGTAGGTTTAACCATAGACCGCAAGCAGCACTAGCTGTACGTAACGGTCCCCAGGTAGATGTCGATAAGAAGGCCAATGAGGAAACCATCCGAACTCCTACTGAACCTGTCCGTGACAATATCCGCGCAGTCCGGTATGTTCGTCTAAGAGTCTCGCATGTATGGTCTAGGGAGGTGGAAAACGTCAGACCCCTAATAACCGTACAAGTCGTGCTAGTATGGCTTATGACCTTTTGAGAATCTACTGATCAGTCCACCAGTAATTCTCCATCATCCCTGGCCAGGGACTTATGGTAATGACCAACCAATCACTATGCGATATCAACTCCCTATACCGGCATAGACGAATCCCTAACAGTCGCTCACTGCCTCCATGTGGCTCGGGACTGTACCCAACTAAAACCTATTTGCACGACTCCTTTGAGCCGTGGTAGGGTAGTAATCAAAGCACAGTGGGAACTCACACGAGACAAATGACGACCCTAAGTCAACAGACTATCTGCACACATGTCACCTGAGAACTGCTATCTGACGATAGGTATAATACCATCCAGTCAGTTCTCCAGCGAGTTCTGTCCGGTGAACCCGTAACCCAACGAGCACATGTATACTATCTCCAGTACGACGTACTGATGGCTGTGGAACAGACCATCTCCCCAACTGGGATGAGAAGCGTACATACTAGTCTACTCTGGAGTATCGATGCCGTGTCTCGATAATCCTACGACTGGGGACAAGTATAGGATGTTTCTTATAGACTACCCAGCCCCCACTAGTGTGACTACCATCACAACGCTGGTAATCAAGCAAAGATCCTATGGGCTCTACTAATATGTATAAGTGATACATAACAAGAAACATATGCACATATTAAAGTAGACTCAAACCAAGTAGCATACTACCATGTTTAGCAAGATTGTATATACAACTGTGAATATCCCAAGCTTCCATTAAGTAATATACATGCAAGTATGATACAATAATGGCCCCTAGGGCATATACACTAACAATCTTCCACTTGTAGAAGGGCCATGAGCTGGCATATCGTAGACCTATCATCTCGAATAGCCTCTCGAACTGCGTCTGAGGAATGGCCTTTGTGAATGGATCAGCAATGTTATTCTCCCTCTCTACTCTTTTCACCTTGATCTCCCAGCGATCTACGATCTCCCTGATCAGGTGATACCGCCTTAAGATGTGTCTGGACTTCTGATGGGACTGGGTTCCTTCGCTAAAGCTATAGCGCCATTGTTGTCACAATACAGAGGTATTGGATCAACACTTGTAGGAACCACCTGTAGTTCTGTGAGGAACTTCTTCATCCAGACAGCTTCTTTTGCGGCATCGCAAGCAGCTATGTACTCCGCTTCCATTGTTGAGTCAGCAACGGTCTCCTGCTTGGAACTCTTCCAACAGACCGCCCCTCCATTGAGGGTAAAGACATAACCCGACATGGACTTGGAGTCATCTTTGTCACTCTGGAAGCCGGAGTCGGCAAAGGCCTCAATCTGGAGGTCTGTTCCTCCATACACCAAGAACATATCTTTAGTCCTCCTTAGGTACTTGAGAATGTTCTTCACTGCTATCCAGTGCTTCTCCCCTGGGTTTGCTTGATACCGGCTTACTACGCTCAATGAGTATGCTACATCTGGTCTGGTACATAACATCGCATACATTATAGAGCCTACTGCAGAAGCGTAGGGTATAATCGACATGCTATCCCTTTCCAAATCAGTCTTAGGAGACATATCTTTGGAGAGGGTGATTCTGTGACAAGCCGGTTGGTTACCGTGCTTAGAATCTTCCATACTGAATCTTTTCAATATGGTATCTTTGTTCCTGGACTGTGAAAGTCCCAACATCCTTTTAGATCTATCACGATAGATCTGGATCCCCAGAATGTAGGTTGCATTTCTCAGGTCTTTCATGGAGAATTTCTATGACAAGAATCTTTTGACTGACTGTAACATAGGATTATCATTTCCTATTAGGAGAATGTCATCCACGTACAAGACGAGGAATACTACAGCTCTCCCTACAATCTTTCTGTATATGCATGGTTCATCTGGATTTTTGATAAAGTCAAATTCTTTGACAGCATCATCAAAACAGATGTTCCAACTCCGAGATGCCTGCTTTAGTCCATAAATGGACTTAAGCAACTTGCATACTTTACCGTTGCTCCCACTCTGAACGAATCCCTCTGGCAGATCCATATAGACGCACTCTTCCAAATTACCATTTAGAAAGGTCGTCTTTACGTCCATCTGCCAGATCTCATAATCGTGGAAGGCAGCAATAGCAAGAAGGACCCGAATGGATTTAAGCATAGCCACAGGAGAAAAGGTCTCGTCATAGTCCAAACCAGATCTTTGACAAAAACCCTTTGCAACAAGTCTAGCCTTATAGGTTTCAACCTGTCCATCTACACCAATCTTCTTTCTAAAGATCCATTTGCATCCTACGGGTTTTACCCCATCTAGAGCAATGTCCAAAGTCCATACTTTGTTAGTGTGCATGGACTCCATTTCGGTCCGCATTGCATCCAGCCATTTTACTGAGTCACCGCTCTGAATGGCTTGCTGGAAGCTAGTAGGCTCATCATAGTCAATAGTGCAATCTTCTCTATCCCCGTCTATGAGAAAACCGTAATATCTCTCGGGCGGATGAGACTGCCTACTACTCCTGCGGAGTGGCGTCGGGATGTCCCTTTCTTCTGAAACCTCTGGTTCTACCATACTTTCAGTAGTAGTTTGTGGTTGTGGAATTTCTTCCAGTTCTATTTCGCTCCCACTTGTTTCCTTTTCTAAAAACTGATATTCTAGAAAATGGGCATTACGAGAAACAAAAACCTTTTGTTCCTCTGCGTAATAGAATAGATACCCCTTGGAGTTCTTTGGATATCCCACAAACTTACAATGTACTGATCGTGCCTAGAGCTTGTCCGCATGCTGCTTTTTAACAAAAGCTGGACATCGCCAAATCTTCAAATACTGAAGATAGGGTTTCTTCCCACTCCACATCTGATATGGTATGGTAGGCACAGTCTTATTAGGAACTATGTTAAAAAGATATGCCGCTGATTCTAGCGCATATCCCCAGAAAAATCGCGGTAACTCAGCCTTACTCATCATGGAACGAAACATATCTAATAGGGTTCGATTCCTCCTTTCCGATACACCGTTGTGTTGTGGTGTGTATGGAGGAGTAAGCTGAGAGAGAATTCCATTTTCTTTTAAGTAACCCAAGAACTCGACACTTAAGTATTCCACACCTCGATTAGATCTCAATGTCTTCATACTTTTGCCGGTTTGGTTTTCCACTTCATTCTTGTATTCTTGGAATTTCTCAAAGGCCTCGGATTTATGCTTCATTAAGAAGACATATCCATACCTAGAGAAATCATCCGTAAAAGTAATGAAGTAGGAATAACCTCCTCGCGCATGTGTAGACATTGGACCGCACACGTCACTGTGTACGAGTCCCATGAGCTCGCATGCTCTTACTCCGTGTCCAGTAAACAGAGTCTTTCTCATCTTTCCTATGAGACAAGATTCATAAGTAGCATAAGATTGATATTCAAACGGATTCAAATATCCTTCTCTATGTAACTTAGTCAACCTTCTCTCATTGATGTGACCTAGTCTACAATGCCATAAGAAAGCCTGATTTAATTCCGGAGACTTTCTTTTAAGTGTATTCTCGACATTGAAAACCTAAGCTTGACTTAATACGTATATACCGTTATCTAATGTACCTGACACAATTAGAACTTGATTTATGTGGATGTTAACTACATCGCTTATGAATGTAAAATCATATCCCTCTCTCGAAAGTGAGGACACTGATATGATATTACAAGTCATACTAGGTATATATAAACAGTTACATAAAATCAATATATGCCAACATGTCAAACCTAGGCGATATTCTCCCACGGATTCAGTGTCCACGCTCATTCCGTTTGCAACTCTGAGAGACAAATCACCTACCTTCATAACTCTACGGTTTCTCAAAGCATGTAATGAATTAGAGATATAGGATCCTGCTCCGGTATCTAGTACCCAGGAAGTAGAGTTAATTGACAAACGGTTCTCAATTACAAATACACTTGAGGGTGAAGCCACAACATGCTTCTGTTGGAGATAGTGCCCTCAGAGTCAATTATTGGATCACAGGCACGTGATTCCAATGATTGAAGGAGGACCTATCCAGGTAGGACAGTCTTACTCAAGATGATAGTATGCTATCTGGTTTACCTTTATCATCGTGTACTGCTTTAGGTGACCTTACAGGTCACTATTGCAAGTTGATAGAGCCCCTAGGATTCTTGCTTGTCTACCAGCAGTATGAGGGCGATCATATACGTTGGAGCTGGGGTCTATAAACACATCCTTAAAAGGTCCCTAGTCGAGGGAGTTTCGAGACAGGGCATCGATACTCCAGAGTAGACTAGTGTATATAGTCGAGACCCCGACAAGGGGCGGTGGCCGGTCTCACAAGCCACTGGTGTCAGTTGTTTCACCTAAGATGTATACAGGTGCTCATTGGGTTATGAGTACACCGGACATGACTCGCCGGGAACATGCTAGTTGGTCTTATACCTGACGTCAGATAGCAGTTCCCTGGTTACATGTGTACAGGTTAGTTCATCGATCTGAGATCGTCATTTGTCTCGTGTGAGTTCCCACTGTGCTTTGATTACTACCCTACCACGCTCAAAGGAGACGTGAAAACAGGTTTTAGTTGGGTACAGTCCCGAGCCACATGAAGGCAGTGAGCGGATCTGCAGGGGTTCGTCTCTCCGGGTATTGGGGGTGAGGTCGCGCTGTTTCTAGGAGAGCCATTACACGAAGTTCTTGGCCAAGGTAGGAGATTTACTGGTAGGTATTCCAGTAGTATCTCAGGGTGTTCTGGGCTACAATCCGACACAACTTGTACCGCTTTTGGGGGTCTGACTTTTACCAACCCCCTAGGCTCGCCATGTGATGCTCATAGACGAACGGACCGGACTGTGCGGATATTGTCACTGACAGGCTCAGTAGGGTGTCAGGATGAGTTCGCTCATCGACGTCCCTTTTCGTCAATACCTGGTAGCCCGTCACGTATGGCTAATACCTCTGACGTGCTAGTGGTTAAATCCACAACCAAGGTGTTGATGAGTCTTTAGAGTCCCCCACAGACCATTTTCTCAAGTTTCGGGCGAAACGCTGTAGAGGCCTTATGGAGATATGGCAGGGTTCGATCAGATATGTGCGGTATTGCACGGATCCAGATCGGACGAATTTTACTAGCGGGCTTTGGTTTAAGCCGGATCCTAGGATTAGACAGTGTAGATTTTGTCTCTTTGCATATGTATTCAGTGGGAATACAAATGCGGGTATGTATATACTGTAGCGGGGTTTTCCTGTAATTTATTACGGGATCAGTTTTCTGAAGTTGCCTGTTTGCATTCTGTTCCGGTCAGTTTTCCTTTGTTCCTTATCGTCCGGACTTTTGTAATGGAGGGGCTAATTTGCAAGTTTGCAAATTAGCATTTGTGGAGGGGTTATTTGTAATTTGAAAGATTATGATATCATCTTTTGATTCCATTCTTTTCTTTCATCATTTCTTGCATTAAATGAGATAGGAAAGAATGAGAGTTGATGTGAGACTTGCTTTTGGGTGTAGTCACCATTTCCTTTCCTACACTCACCTCCTTTCTTGTTTTTGATTATTCCCTCCACCATTTTGTTCATAGAGGGGCCGGCCACTTTGGGTGAGGAGAGGGGCTTCTTTTTTGTATGAGGGAAATTGATTCATCTCATTTTGGCTTGCTCACAAAATCCTTAACACCTCTCCAAAGTTCATTCAATCTCCTACACATCATCAAAGGCAACTTCACAACCCCTAGAGACAATGGATTCTACACTTGCCTACAGCAATTCTTGAGCACGTCGACTCGCCCGCTTCGTGCTCGAGTTGCCCCGGTCCAGAGGTGGGAGCCCGTAAAAGAACCCGACGATGTGGTGCCCGTTTCGACGAGGAGGCGACGACCGGAGATTCCGCGAGGAGATCGGAGTGGAGGCGAAGACCAAAGGACACGAATCAATTGGTATAGCTTCTCTACTCTTATTCTTGTTTGCTAGAGTTAGGTTTATGGCCCGATCCAGGATTTTTGTGCGCGGTGGTGCCGGTTTTCTAGTTTGAAAAGTTTTTTGTTTCCGCATTCCGGTGTCGGATTGACGGCGGGGGAGCCGCCGTGCACTTACATTGGTATCAGAGCCACGCCATTAACCTAGTATAGCTTGCTCTAACGTGTTTACAAGTTCGATCGAACAGATTTTCCGAAAACCGCATTTTCATTGCATCGGGTTTCTGTCGAAATTTTTTTAAGCTCTAAAATTTTTTCAGGTCATTGCAGAAACACGTGCAGGGAATTCTAAGCATTCTGTGAAAATTTGGTCGGTGACGTCACCATTCCACCGCGGAACCGCGGCCAAACCCACGCATTGGCCGCGGTTCCGCCGCCACTTTGACTTGTCAACGCACCAAATTTTAACAGTGGGCTTCTGAGTTGAAATTGGGGTTTTTGGAATATTCTTTTTGGGCCCAGATTTTCTCTGAGTGCTACTATTGTGCTTGGGGCCCACTTGGGTAAATTTGATCGATCGAAAAGTTTAAACATGTTAGTTCACAGTATTTACATTATATCTGCGACCGTGAATGTCATTCGATCGGTAAATCCAGTCTATCTGCTATAGCCCTTTTAGACGGATTTACGAACGTGACATTCACGTTGATATTCTGTGTATTGCTGTGATGTTGCGGATTGGTCGTGGGGGATAGCCTGGATGCAATGGTAGTACAGTTTGATTTTTTATGTACATTTGATATTGCAGGTCAAGCGTCCGACATGTGGACTGCCGTTACTGCCTGTTTGTATATTATTCTTTTGGGGCACGACCGGGTCGAAGTCGATGTATCCGTTGTATATTTTACTTTCTGTACAAGGATTACCCCGCGGTGGAGTGTACGGATAGACGGGTTCTAGAGGGCAACGGGCCCGCATCTCATGGCATTGAGACGGAGGGGGCTTTACTCTAGAATTAGCGGACTATTCGCCGCACTCGTAGGGGGTACAGGTTGACCCAGGAGGCATGCCCAAGTTGCCGGATTCCGTGAAGTGCTGGGTGGTCCATTCACGTTGCTGAAGGTGGCTGCCTCGCTTCAGGTTTTGGCGGGTAACTTGCCGCGCCCGTAGGGGTCTAGGATTTCATTGCACAGGCTATCCACACGACCAGGGGAACGTCGGGTTTCAGTAGCGGCTCTATGAAACCCGCGGATCCCAGATATCTGTATTGTTCTGTGATGCTTATTACATTTCTGTGATGTTGCATTTTATCACGCCTTGAGCGAATATTATATATTTACATATATATACTAGTAGATGTTGTATATGTTTTGCATCCGCGCTAGTCCAGTCCCCGCTCTGTCGTTAGTTAAGTAACCTAACGGGTGATGACGGGACCCAGTGGCGAATGCGGATGGCATATACGTACATCATTATTTTCGCTCTTTTGTGGTGTGATCAATTGATGGGGCTGCATTGATTTGGATCAATGCAAGCTAAACAAACCTATTATGATGTTGTTGGAACATTTTTCAAAAAGCTGTTATTGCAAGGACGTTCTCTTTTGTTTTGCATCGTGGTATTCAGTTGGAATATCCTGCTCCTTAGTCGACGAGGCAAGGGCCAAGATCCCTTCACCGGGAGTGACCCCTTGGACAGAAGTTTGCGTTAGGGCAATAACTTGACTATAGCCGATTACTTTTGCTTTGCATCATTGTATTCAGTTTGAATATCCTGCACCTCATTCTACGGGGAAAGAGCCGAGATCCCTTTACCGGGAGTGACCTCTTTAGTAAAGGTTTTCGTCACTATATTTTTATAAAGCTATCCGGTTCCTTCAATGATATCAAGTTCATTACGTTAAAGGTTTTCGCCAGAAACCATTCGTAGCCTTCCGTCGTTTCAGACGGGTAGCACGTAGTATTCATGCTATGTTTGTTGACCTTCGTCAAGGCATAGTGTATGGTATCTGCTTGTCACCTTTCTGCTGCATAGATTGATGCGTTGGTTTGGGACAGTCGTATAGCCTTGTTGACCTTCATCAAGGGCTTGTACGGGTGGGTTCAAATTAACCTGGACAATGACAGGTAGAACTTGACATGTGACTTATGATTTGTTGACCTTCGTCAAGGTCATAAGTGCATGGGGGAAAAAATCACATCGGGAATTTCGAAAAAACTGAAACTTGCCAGATATGCGCATACCTTCTGGAGTGTGATAATGTGAGCGGATTCCGTCACGTTATCAAGCGATGTTAGTTGGATCCCGATTCCCACTGATGAGTTGGTTTACTCCTCGGGTGATCCCGACTAATTCTTTTTTCAGGTTTGGGGAAGAATTTGACGTTACAGTGGGAAATTTCCTGATTAGATAAAGTGATAACCATTCTGATCTACGTTAGAGTGCACGCTGAGTGTTTCTTTTCGCTCTCTCTTTGGCAGCGACCATGACCCGACCCTTGACTATGACTCAGTGACCAAAATTTAACCGAACTTTCTTAAACACTGGCTTTTGGATTGTCAGAGTTGCAAACCTCATTGCCACTCCTACTTTTACCCTTTTCTCCAGGACACCCCGTATTACTACGAACGTCCACTTCCATTGGACAAAACCATCGTATGGTTATATACGAACTCGAAGGAATTTATTCGAGAATGGTTTCCGGTTCGGGAGAAAATGGATAGGACTATTCAGTTGTCTTTTCCTTTTACCTTCTTTCAGGTTGCGAGTACTCCTTGGTTTAGGAGATAGTACACCTATTACGCAAATTGGATAGTCTTCTTCCAAACCTTAGGCTGGTGCCGAACGGTAGGGAATGAAGAAAACCAATTAGCCTAACGAAGGTGTACAGAAGGTATTAAGTAAAGACAAAGAAAGGGATTAGTAAGATGGCAAAGTAAACTGCGACTGCTATTCATGACCAAACCAAGTATTTCTTCGCCAATCCTAAATCACCTTTGTATTTCTCCAGGACACTCCGTATCACTATGAAGATCCACAGTTTATTTGGATACTCCATCGTATGGTTATATACGAACTCGAAAGGAACTTGTTCCAGTTCGGGGATGGATTCTGGTTCAGGAGAAATAGGAATAAGGTTTTATTCGGTTGTCTTTTATCTTCACCTTCTCTCGCATTGCGAGTGCTCCTAGGATTAGGACAGTACACCCATTATGCCTATTGGATAGTCTTCTTCCAAACCATAGGCTGGTGCCGAGCGGTAGGGAAGGAAGAAAACCATTTAGCCTAAGAGGGTGTACAGAAGGTAATGACTAAAGACATATAAAGGGATTTGGAGAGATGGCAAAGAATTATACGGTTACAGTTGTGAATCTGGATAATGGAAGAGGCATTACTAGGAATACCGGGATACCCCATCGAAACATTTCAATGTTTCAGTTTCACTGTGTACTGTTAAAAGAAAATTGATTTCCCAATTAGTCCTTACTCCAGGGTATGTATTTACCTGGTTTGATTCACACATCTGTATGGTTTTACAGATGATGAGTGGGTGTAAGTTATTGGGAATTAGGTGATCATCCTCATTATATCGGGATTCGTTGTAATTGGTGATATTTGAGGAAATCACCTGGGTTGTTTGCCGGACGGCAAATATTTGGTTTTGAATATCTGTTGTTATGCACCAATTTCAAATTGATATATCTGTACGTCTATTTTTATAGAGTGAGATATACCTTTTTGAAATTATGTCTATGACATTTACCTATATCAGTGGATGGTTAGGTAAGGAGCATTAAACAGTGGTGTAATTCTTCGTAACCATAGTACAGTTTTCAACCTACGACATACAGGGAATGAGTTATTAGACTCAAGGGACTTATACAGAGTATTGTATATTGTCCAGTGTCCATTAGGACAGAGGGGTTGGTCTTCGTACTATACTCGGTTTACTTATGACTTCTCTAGACCAGTGTTTCGTAGAAACACAAGTAGAGAACCAGGTGTTGCAAGTATCGCGATTCTTCAAGGTGATCGAAGATGTAGATACTTGTGTGTGGAATTCAGTTGATAGTAATGATTAAGAGAACTTGCTTCACTTTCAGGTTACTCATAATTGGAAGCATTCCTAAGTTGAGTAACGCTGATCGGCCTCCTTCCATTTAGTTGACATGCACTGGAGACAGCTGCATGATTTGAATCTGGTTCAATTAAATCAGTGCCTCTTTTTCTGTATTGGATATAGAACAGTTTATATCTTAACGATGTTAAGGTACGGGGAGTTGTCTGGCTTATGCTTAAAACCAGACTCTGGATAACTCAAGGCACGTTTCTGTGATGGCTGTTTGTGGGTTGACCCAGGCTATGATGAGGGTTGATTTTCTACCATCAGGAAGATCAATAGTGATATTGTTCTTGACTCGCCACAGTTTTAATAAAAATGGATTATTTCAGAAAACAGTAGTGGGAGTATGGTAGAACTGGAAGTGATTCCAGAACTGCAAACGATTACTGAAGATTTGATAAGAACATAAAGATTCAATCTGGATTGACATTCAATTGGCCACTCCGCAGATAAGGTGGGTAACCTCAGGCACCCGAGAGGTATTTCGGTATACTCATGGACGGTGGCAGGGAGGTTCTTGTTTACCCAGACTTGCCATTGCTGTTGTTCCAGGCTGCGAGACCCGACAGGAGGATGAGTATAGCGTCGCTCTAAACTAGCTTTAGAAGTGTACGTGTATATGACTCTGCCAGAGGGTTTTCGTAGTCAGTGGGAGCAGCGGAAGCATGGTGGAAAAGTGTCTTATGTCTATTTATAGACTAAAGCAGATATAGCGGAGATAGATCATCTATTTCTGATGTGACAGTCATCGGTTTGACTTCATCAGAATAAGGGATGGATCTGTTAAGAAGGTAGTAGGGTGTGATGTCCTGGTATTTGGATGACATACACAGAGTAGTAAGTGATATTCCTATACTACGATCGGTTATATTTTGGTTGTCACACAGTGGTTTCTCCACATAGGACTTGGATATAATATTACACATTCTGGTTACTAGATCTATGGTTTTAGATCTAGATTTGGGAAGTGTCCCAATCAGGGTACTTGACAGCATTCTAAGAGTATTTAGAATGGATGACTCCTGGCATGGTGGTGTACCTACAGGTGATGGAGTCACCCTCTCTAAAGGTGTCTTACAGAATAAAGGGGAGAGGGATGTGCATGATTGGCAGATCACTTGCTAAGGCAATTGAGTCAATCATGAGATGTCAAGTACCACACCAGATGTTGTTTTTGCACGAGATGCAGTAAGTTGATATTAGTCCAATCATGGAGAAACGATCGAAAGTAGTTTTGGAACATAAGTTGATGTTCTAGGGAAATGATAACTGCAGCCTCCTTTGGGAGACATTTATCATTCCAGGCTTCCAAGGTGACCTGGACGGCAGAGTGACTGTCAGAGTTATAGTTTTCCCTCTGACGAGGGGCAGTATTTTGGACAGGTGGTCCAGGTGGATAATGAAGGAAGGATGGCGCAGGATACTGATTAAGTTCAGTTGACGATACAGTCTAAGAAGTTTGGATTTGGAGTTCATTTATGAGCTAGGTCCCATCAGACATCCAGACATATTCTAAGACAGGTATTGCTCATTTCGGGAGATGGGTTTCTCCGCGAATTTGAGATAAAGAGAGACATAGAAAGAAACATCAGAGCAGATCCACTCACTGAGGTTATTCCTCGAACGCAATAGTTTCGCAAACGAGTTTTGTGAGACTGACTAGTAGAGGAGTTGGGTGTTCGGTATCACACGGACTGTGAGTATGTGACATCGCAATAATTAGCCTTGAGTGCAAGTGGGAGATTGTTGGAGATAGTGCCCTCAGAGTCAATTATTGGATCACAGGCACGTGATTGCAATGATTGAGGGAGGACCTATCCTGGTAGGACAATCTTACTCAAGATGATAGTATGCTATATGGTTTACCATTATCATCGTGTACTGCTTTAGGTGACCTTACATGTCACTATTGAACGTTGATAGAGCCCCTAGGATTCTTGCTTGTCTACCAGCAGTATGAGGGCGATCATATACGTGGGAGCTGGGGTCTATAAGCACATCCTTAAAAGGTCCCTAGTCGAGGGAGTTTCGAGATAGGTCATCGATAATCCAGAGTAGACTAGTGTATACAGTCGAGACCCCGACGAGGGGCGGTGGCCGGTCTCACAAGCCACTGGTGTCAGTTGGTTCACCTAAGATGTATACAGGTGCTCATTGGGTTATGTGTACACCGGACAGGACTCGCCGGGAACATGATAGTTGGTCTTATACCTGACGTCAGATAGCAGTTCCCTGGTGACATGTGTACAGGTTAGTTCATCGACCTGAGATCGTCATTTGTCTCGTGTGAGTTCCCACTGTGCTTTGATTACTACCCTACCACGCTCAAAAGAGACGTGCAAACAGGTTTTAGTTGGGTACAGTCCCGAGCCACATGGAGGCAGTGAGCGGATCTGCAGGGGTTCGTCTCTCCAGGTATTAGGGGTGGCAATACAAATACCGGGAGAGACGAACCCCTGCAGATCCGCTCACTGCCTCCATGTGGCTCGGGACTGTACCCAACTAAAACCTGTTTGCACGTCTCCTTTGAGCGTGGTAGGGTAGTAATCAAAGTATAGTAGGAACTCACACGAGACAAATGGCGATCTCAGGTCGATGAACTAACCTGTACACATGTCACCAGGGAACTGCTATCCGACGTCAGGTATAAGACGAACTAGCATATTCCCGGCGAGTCCTGTCCGGTGTACTCATAACCCAATGAGCACCTGTATACATTTTAGGTGAACCAACTGACACCAGTGGCTTGTGAGACCAGCCACCTCCCCTCGTCGGGGTCTCGACTGTATACACTAGTCTACTCTGGAGTATCGATGACCTGTCCCGAAACTCCTATGACTAGGGACCTTTTAAGGATGTGCTTATAGACTACTAGCTCCCACGTATATGATCGCCCTCATACCGCTGGCAGTCAAGCAAGAATCCTAGGGGCTCTATCAACGTGCAATAGTGACCTGTAAGGTCACCTAAAGCAGTACACGATGATAAAGATAAACCAGATAGCATATTATCATCTTGAGTAAGACTGTCCTACCGGAATAGGTCCTCCCTCAATCATTGCAATCGCGTGCCTGTGATCCAATAGTTGACTCTGAGGGCACTATCTCCAACAATCTCCCACTTGCACTCAAGGCTAATTATTACGATGTCGCATACTCACAGCCCGTGTGATACCGAACACCCAACTCTTGTACTAATCAGTCTCACAAAAACCCGTTTCCGAAACTATTGCGTTCGAGGAATAGCCTCAGTGAGTGGATCCGCCTGGATGTTTCTTTCTATGTCTCTCTATATCTCAAGTTCGCGGAGAAAGCCATCTCCCGAAATGAGCAATACCTGTCTTAGAATGTGTCTGGATGTCTGATGGGACCTAGCTCATAAATGAACTCCAAATCCAAACTTCTTAGACTGTATCGTCAACTGAACTTAATCAGTATTCTGCGCTATCCTTCCCTCAGTATCCACCTGGACCACCTTTCCAAAATACTGCCCCTCGTCAGAAGGAAAACTATAACTCTGACAACCAATCTGTCATCCATGTCACCTTGGAAGCCCGGAATGATAACTGTCTCCCGAATGAGGCTGTCGTTATCATATCCCTAGAACATCCACTTATGTTCTAAAACTGCTTCCGACCTTCTCTCCAGGATTGGATCAATATCAACTTACTACATCTAGTGCAAAAACAACATCTGGTGTGGTACTTGACATCTCATGATTGGCTCAATTGCCTAAGCAAGTGATCTGCCAATCATGCACATCCCTCTACCCTTTAGTCTGTAAGACTCCTTTAGAGAGGGTGACTCCATCACCTGCAGGTATACTACCGTGCCAGGAGTCGTCCATTCTAAATACCTTTAGAATGTTGTCTAAGTACCCTGATTGGGACACTTCCCAAATTTAGATCTAAAACCATAGATCCAGTAACCAGAATGTCTTGATATTATATCCAAGTCCCATATGGAGAAACCACTGTGTGACAACCAAAGTATAACCGATTGTAGTATAGGAATATCACTTCCTACTTTGTGTATGTCATCCAAATAACAGGACATCACACCCTACTACCTTCTTAACAGATCCATCCCCTATTCTGATGAAGTCAAACCTATGACTGTCACATCAGAAATAGATGATCTATCTCCGCTACACTATCTTTAGTCTATAAATAGACATAAGCCACTTGTCCACTAATTCTTCCGCTGCTCACACTGACTACGACAACCCTCTGGCAGAGTCATATACACGTACACTTCTAAAGCTAGTTTAGAACGACGCTATACTCATCCTCCTGCCGGGTCTCGCAGCCTGGAACAACAGCAATGGCAAGTCTGGGTAAACAAGAACCTCCTTGTCATCGTCCTTGAGGCTACCGTAGTACCTCTCGGGTGCTTGAGGTTACCCACCATATCTGCGGAGTGGCCAATGGAATGTCAAATCAGATTGAATCTTTAGGTTCTTGTCAAAACTTCAGTAATCGTTTGCGGTTCTGGAATCACTTCCAGTTCTACCATACTCCCACTACTGTTTTCTGAAAAAATCCATTTTTGTTAAAACTGTGGCGAGTCTAGAACAATATCACTATTGATCTTCCAGATGGTAGAAAGTCAACCCTCGTCATAGCCTGAGTCAACCCACAAACAGCCATTACAGAAACGTGCCTTGAGTTATCTAGAGTCTGGTTTTAAGCATAAGCCGGACAACTTCCCGTACCTTAACATCGTTAAGATATGAACTGTTCTATATCCAATATAGAACCAGAGGCACTGATTTAATTGAACCAGATTCAAATCATGCAGCTGTCTCCAGTGCATGTCAACTAAATGGAAAGAGGCTGATCAGCGTTACTCAACTTAGGAGTGCTTCCAATTATGAGTAACCTGAAAGAGAAGCAAGTTCTCTTAGTCATTACTTTCAACTGAACACCATACAAAAGTATCTACATCTTCGATCACTTTGAAGAATCCCGATACTTGCAATACCTGGTTCTCTACTTTATTCATATACCTATAACTTCTCAAAATTCGGACCCTGTGTTTCCACGAAACACTTGTCTAAAAACTAGAGAAGTCATAAGTAAACCGAATATAGTACGAGGACCAACCCCTCTGTCCTAATGGACACTGGACAACATACAATACCCTATATAAGTTCTTTGAGTCTAATAACTCAAACCCTGTGTGTCGTAGGTTGAAAAATATACTTATGGTTAAGAAGAATTACACCGCTGTTTAATGCTCATTACCTAACCATCCACTGATATAGGTAAATGTCATAGACATAATTTCAAAAAGTTATATCTCACTCTATAAAAATAGACGCACAGATATATCAATTTGAAATTGGTGCATTACAACGGATATTCAAAACCAAATATTTGCCGTCCGGCAAACAACCCAGGCGATTTCCTCAAATATCATAAATTACAACGAATTCCGATATAATGAGGACAATCACCTAATTCCCAATAACTTACTCCCACTCATCATCTGTAAAACCATACAGATGTGAGAATCATACCTGGTAAATACATACCCTGGAGTAAGGACTAATTAGGAAATCTGTTTTCCTTTAACAGTACACAGTGCAACTGAAACATTAAAATGTTTCGATGGGCTATCCTGGTATTCCTAGTAAAGCCTCTTCCGTTATCCAGATTCACAACTGTAACCGTTTAATTCTTTGCTATCTTTCCAAATCCCTTTATATGTCTTTAGTCATTACCTTCTGCACACCCCTTTAGGCCAAATGGTTTTCTTCCTTCCCTACCGTTCGGCACCATCCTATGGTTTGGAAGAAGACTATCCAATAAGCATAATAGGTGTACTGTCCTAATCCTAGGAGCACTCGCAATGCGAGAGAAGGTGAAGATAAAAGACAACCTTATTCCTATTTCTCCTGAACCAGAATCCATCCCCGAACTGGAACAAGTTCCTTTCGAGTTCGTATATAACCATACGATGGAGTATCCAATAAACCGTGGATCTTCGTAGTGATACGGAGTGTCCTGGAGAAATACAAAGGTGATTTAGGATTGGCGAAGAAATACTTGGTTTGGTCGTGAATAGCAGTCGCAATTTACTTTGCCCTCTTACTAATCCCTTGATATGTCTTTACTTAATACCTTCTGTACACCATCGTTATGCTAATTGGTTTTCTTCATTCCCCACCGTTGGGCACTAGCCTAAGGTTTGGAAGAAGACTATCCAATTTGCGTAATAGGTGTACTATCTCCTAAACCAAGGAGTACTCGCAGCCTGAGAGAAGGTAAAAGGAAAAAACAACTGAATAGTCCTATTCGTTTTCTCCAGAACCGGAAACCATCCTCGAATAATTTCCTTCGAGTTCGTATATAACCATACGATGGTTTTGTCCAATGGAAGTGGACGCTCGTAGTAAAACGGGGTGCTCTGGAGAGAAAAAGGTAAAAGTAGGAGTGGCAATGAGGTTTGCAACTCTGACAATCCAAAAGCCAGTGTTTAAGAAAGTTCGGTCAATATTGGTCTCTGAGTCATAGTCTTAGGGTCGGGTCAATGGTCGTTGCCAAAGAGAGAGAAAAAAGAAACACTCAGCGTGCACTCTAACCTAGATCAGAATGGTTACCAATTTATCTAATCTGGAAACCTCCCACTTTAACGTAAAATTCTCCTCCAAACCTGAAAGAAGAATTAGTCGAGATCACCCGAGGAGTAAACCAACTCATTAGTGGGAATCGGGATCCAACAATAATCGCATGATAACGTGACGGAATCCGCTCATGTTATCACACTCCAGAAGGTATGCGCATATCTGGCAAGTCTCAGTTTCTTTAGAAACCCACGATGTGATTTTTGCCCTATGCTCTTATGACCTTGACTAAGGCCAACAAATCATAAGTCACATGTCAAGTTTTACCCGTCGTTGTCCAGGTTAATTTAAACCCACCCGTACAAGCCCTTGACTAGGGCCAACAAGGCTATACGACTGTCCCAAACCAACTTATCTATCTATGCAGCAGAAAGGTAACAAGCAGCTACCATACACTATGCCTTGACTAAGGTCAACAAATATAGCATGAATACTACGTGCAACCCGTCTGAAACGACGGAGGGCTACGAATGGTTTCTGGCGAAAACCTTTAACGTAATGAACTTGATATCGTTGAAGGAACCGGATAGCTTTTAAAATATAGTAACGAAAACCTTTGCTAAAGAGGTCACTCCCGGTGAAGGGATCTCGGCACTTTCCCCGTAGAATGAGGTGCAGCATATTCCAACTGAATACCACGATGCAAAGCAAATGTAACCGGCTTTAGTGAAGTTATTGCCCTGACACAAACTTCTGTCCAAGGGGTCACTCCCGGTGAAGAGATCTCGTCCCTTGCCTCGTCGACTGAGGAGCAGGATATTCCAACTGAATACCACTGTGCAAAACAAAAGTGAACGTCCTTGTAATAACAGCTTTTTGAAAAGTGTTCCAACAATATCAGAATAGGTTCGTTTTGCTTGCATTGATCCGAATCAATGCAGTCCCATCAATTGATCACAACAATAAAGAACGAAAATAATGATGTACGTATATGCCATCCGCATTCGCCACTGGGTCCCATCATTACCCGTTAGGTTACATAACTAACGACAGAGCGGGGACTGGACTAGCGCGGATGCAAAACATATACAACATCTACTAGTATATATATCAATATATAATATTCGCTCAAGGTGTGATAAAATGCAACATCACAGAAATGTAATAAGCATCACAGAACAATACAGATATCTGGGATCCCCGGGTTTCATAGAGCCGCTACTGAAACCCGACGTTCCTCTGGTCGTGTGGATAGCCTGTGCAATGAAATCCTAGACCCCTACGGGCACGGCAAGTTACCCGCCAAAACCTGAAGCGAGGCAGCCCCCTTCAGCAACGTGAATGGACCACCCGGCACTTCACGGAATCCGGTCACTTGGGCACCCCACCTGGGTCAACCTGTACCGCCTACGAGTGCGCCGAACAGCCCGCCAATTCTAGAGTGAAGCCCCCTCCGTCTCAATGCCATGAGATACGGGCCCGTTGCCCTCTAGAACCCGGCTATCCGTGCACCCCACCTTGGGGTAATCCTAGTACAGAAAGTAAAATATACATACAACGGGTACATCGACCTCGACCCGGTCGTGCCCCAAAAGAATAATATACAAACAGGCAGTGACGGCAGTCCACATATCGGACGCTCACCCAGCAATATCAAATGTACATAATACCACCAAAACTATACTAGCATTGCATCCAGGCTATCCCCCACGACCAATCCGCAACATCACAGCACAACACAGAACATCAACGTGAATGTCACGTTCGCAAATCCGTCTAACCGGGCTATAGCAGTTAGACAGGATTTACCGATCGAGTGACATTCACGGTCGCAGATATAATGTAAATACTGTGAACTAATGTGTTTAAAATTCTTGATCGATCAAATTTATTGAAGTGGGCCCTAAGCACTACTATAGCACTCACAGAAAATATGGGCCCAAAAAGAATATTCCAAAACCCCTATTTTCAAGTCCAAGAGCCTCTGTAAAATTTTGATACGCTGAACGGTGAATCTTGCGGCGGAACCACGGCCAAAGCATGGGTTTGGCCGCGGTTCCACGGTGGTACAGTGTGTTCACGTGACCAAAATTTCACCGAACGCTTAGAATTTCCTGCACATCATTCTGCAACAACCTGAAAAAATTTTCGAGCCAAAACAAAATCGACAGAAACTGATGCTTTTGAAAACGCGGGTTTTGGAATTTTGTTCGGTCGAAAGTGTAAACACAATAGACCAAGCTAGACAAGATTAATGGAGTGGCTCTGATACCATGTAAGTTCACGGCGGCGCCTCGGCCGTCAATCCGACGCCGGAATGCGGAAAGGAAACTTTTTACAAACTTGTAAAATGGCACCACCGCGCACAAAAATCCCGGATCGGGCCATTAATCTAGTACTAGCAAACTAAAGAACGGGTAGAGAGATATACCGAGAGATCCGTGTCCTTCGGACTTCTCGTCGTCGTCCCGATCTCCCCGCGGAATCTCCGGTCTTCAACTCCTCGTCGGAAGGGCACCACTTCGCCGGCTTCTTTTATGAGCTCCCACCTCTGGACCGAGGCAACTCGTGCACGAAGTTGGAGAGCCGACGTGCCCAAGGATTGCTGTAGAATACATGTAGTTCTCTATATCTCATTTGGGGTTTGAGGAAGTTGCCATTGGTGGAGGAAATGAACTAACCCTTTTGGAGATGGAGACATGGGATTTTTGTGAAGCCAAAAGACCAAAAATCCCACCACAAAATATTGGGACAGCCCCTTCCCTCTATGGTCGGCCATGGCTCCTTCAGAGAATGAAGGGAGTGTGTGAGAGTGAGAGAGAGAGCAACAATAATGCAAGAGGGAATGATATGAGATCAAGAGAAGAAATCATCACAAGGAAAGTCCAACACTCAACCAACCAATCATAACTCCAAAAGGTCAAGCCATTATGAACCATCATGAACAAAGAAGTCAATGTGATGGTGGAACTATCATGACACAACAAAATGCAAAGACCACCCTCCACAATGCTTATTTGCACAATTGCAAATAAGCCCTCCTCCACCAAATTCCAGCCAAGAAAAGATACAAAGGAAAAAGGCTGAAACGGAAAACAAATTGGCAACTTCAAAAAACTGATCCCGTAATAAATTACAGGAAAACCCCGCGACTGTATATACATACCCGCATTTGTATTCCGACCGAATACAAATGCAATGAGACAAAGTCTACACTGTACAATACTAGGATCCGGCTTAAAGCAAAGCCCTCTAGTATTAACCGTCTGATCCTGATCCGTGCAATACCGCACGTATCTGATCGAACCCTGCCATATCTCCATACGGCCTCTACAACGTTTCGCCCGAAACATGAGAAAACGGTCAGTGGGGGACTCTAAAGACTCGTCAATACATTGGCTGTGGATTTAACTACTAGCACGTCTGAGGTATTAGCCATACGTGACGGGCTACCAGCTATTGACCAAAAGGGACGTCGATGAGCGAACTCATCCTGACACCCTACTGACCCTGTCAGTGACAATATCCGTACAGTCCGGTCTGTTCGTCTATGAGCATCGCATGGCGGGCCTAGGGGGTTGGTAAAAGTCAGACCCCCAAAAGCGGTACAAGTCGTGTCGGAGTGTAGCTCAGAACACCCTTAGATACTACTGGAATACCTACCAGTAAATCTCCTGCCTTGGCCAAGGACTTCATGTAAGGGCTCTCCTAGACACAGCGCGACCTCATCCCCAATACCGGGAGAGACGAACCCCTGCAGATCCGCTCACTGCCTCCATGTGGCTCGGGACTGTGCCCAACTAAAACCTGTTTGCACGTCTCCTTTGAGCGTGGTAGGGTAGTAATCAAAGTATAGTGGGAACTCACACGAGACAAATGACGATCTTAGGTCGATGAACTAACCTGTACACATGTCACCAGGGAACTGCTATCTGACGTCAGGTATAAGACCAACTAGCATGTTCCCGGCGAGTCATGTCCGGTGTACTCATAACCAAATGAGCACCTGTATACATCTTAGGTGAACCAACTGACACCAGTGGCTTGTGAGACCGGCCACCGCCCCTCGTCGGGGTCTCGACTGTATACACTAGTCTACTCTGGAGTATCGATGCCCTGTCTTGAAACTCCTACGACTAGGGACCTTTTAAGGATGTGCTTATAGACTAACAGCTCCAACGTATATGATCGCCCTCATACTGCTGGCAGTCAAGCAAGAATCCTAGGGGCTCTATCAACGCGCAATAGTGACCTGTAAGGTCACCTAAAGCTGTACACGATGATAAAGATAAACCAGGTAGCATATACTATCATCTTGAGTAAGACTGTCCTATCGGAATAGGTCCTCCCTCAACCATTGCAATCACGTGCTTGTGATCCAATAATTGACTCTGAGGGCACTATCTCGAACAGCGACGACTGGAGATTCCGCGCGGATCGGAGTGGAGGCGAAGACCGAAGGACATGGATTACTTGGTATAGCTTCTCTACTCTTATTCTTGTTTGCTAGAGTTAGGTTAATGGCCCAATCTGGGATTTTTGTGCGCAGTGGTGCCGGTTTTCTAGTTTGAAAAGTTTTTTGTTTCCGCATTCCGGCGTTGGATTGGCGGCCGGGGTGCCGCCGTGCACTTACAGCTTCATATCCTGGCTACTGGCTTCAAAAGCCCTGCAATCTTTCTGCCAATGCCCAATCCCATAACAATAGGAACGTTCCTCTTTTACTACATTCAGTCCCGAAACATTTGCCCTTCTCTTTCCTTCTACTTCCCTGGTTTCTTTCAGGGTAGAAGGCAGAGACTGTAGAATCAAGTCAGTATCTGACTCGTTTCCCAACGTGGTCTCCAAGTCCTGGAGCTCATCAATATAATTAGTCATTGTATGGACGTTGTCCCCTACAGATGACCCAAAATCCAACCTCGCTTGAATTAATTCGTTCGAGGTCCCATATCTTGTGATATGAGATTGCTCTCCATATAAATCTTTGTTATGGAGAAAGATGGAAACTAAGTCCATCTTCTCGTGCTGCTTCTGGTATACACCATCAAGGGAACACGAGGCACTTGGTTTTCGCTTTATCCTTTTCCCATGTCTGACGGATATTCATATCCGCGACGGTGGAAACTGGACCTGGGACGGCGGGATCTTGAGTAGTAATAGGGTGGTCCAGCTTGTCATAGGCAATGGACATCTGGACAGACTTTTGCCAGTCATATAAGTCACATTCAGTCAATTTGTTATCTAGATGTAACCTAGTCGTGGTCGCAAGGTCGCTGCAAATAAGAGAGAGAGAAGAAAACACTTTAGCATGATGCTTTTGCATGTTTAGAGTGGTTTTTAATTTATCTAAACAGGATGGCTCCCACTGTTTCTCGAATCCTCCCTCAAACCATAAAAGAAGAATTAGTCAGGACTATTCTCACCGTACAATACTTGCTTAACCGTTAAGCCAGGCTAGTGTCGATACTTCGAGGGAGGTTTTCCAACGCTTTCGCGAAGTTCCTTAATTAAAGAACCTCTTTTCTCTGGGGGCATAGCCCCGCTGACACCTTTCTGGGCACTTACTTGGTTTATAGCATTGATCGTTAAGTGACGAATCTCCTGATAAGTAGTATATACTCACAGTAGGATCGGGATCCAAAATATCATCGTATGATAATGTTGAAGGAATCCTACCAACATTCATCAAACTCCAAAATGGTATGCCTTCTTTCTGCAAATTTCAGTTTCTTTAGAAATTCCCGATATAAATTTTTTCCCCAGCCTCTTATGAGCTTGGCGTTAGTCAAAATATCATAAGTCACATGTCAAGTTCTACCCATCATTATCCTTGTTAATTTGAACCCACCCGTACATATCCTTGACGTTGGACAAAATGATAATACGACTGTCCCAAACTAACTCATCTATCTATGAAACAAATGAATATCCAGCAGCTACCAAACACTATGCCATGACATTGGTCAAAATACATATCTTGAATACTACTGAATACCCAAATGAAATGACGGAGGGCTACGAATGGTTTTGGCAAAACTGTGAACGTAGTGAACTTGATTTAATCGAAGGAACCTGATACTTTTTAAAAGGAGTGGTTAAAGCTCCGCAATTAAAAATTCTGATCTTTTTAAAATAACCGAGTGGTTTCTTTTAAATTTGTTCCAACGACTTAACTTTGGTTTATTTGCTTTGCATTATAATAATGCGTCCCATCATTTATCCTATCATTGCAGAAAACAACGAAAATACCACGTCCTCTTATGCCATCCGCATTCGCCACGGGGTCCCGTCATCACCCGTTAGGTTACTTAACTAACGACAGAGCGGGGGCTGGGCTAGCGTGGGTGTAAAACATAAGTGACGTCTAATAGCAATCATATATAGATATTGTACATTCGTCAGACGCAATAATAAGCATTCCAGATCACAGATGAACTTTATTGGATTTACTAGCAATCCGCGTTTACTTTGAGCCTGTAACAAAAGACGGATTACACAGTTGTGATGAATAGCCATTACCCCACCCTAGACCCCTACGGGTACGGCAAACTACCCGCCAAGTACCCGAAGTGAAGCGGTCTCCCTCAACAACGTGAGTAGGCCACTAAACACTTCAACGTACCCGGTAGTTTGTGTACCCCACCTTGGGTCTATCCTAGAAGCAAAAAATAGTAAAAAGAAATAATACAACGGTGGCTACAACCGCAACATGGATGTGCCCCGCAAAAGAATATTACATCAAATTACAATTACATCGAATGAATGAATATAAAACACATCTCAAACCCCGTCTAATCATCATAACATCCCAATCAAGTTCATATACTCAAACAGTAAACATTACAGAAATGTGCAATCCTTTGCCAACCGACATACTAGCAGTTAGGGGAGGTTTACGAACACATTAAACATTACAGATAAAAACCCAATTAGCAAATAACTTAGAACATCGATCGACTTCCATTTTCCATGTCTACCCCAAAAGCAAAGCAGCACTGAAGTAACCTGGGTAGAAACAGAACATTCTAGAAAACATAAAACCACAAAATATGAATTACTGAGCAAATCGGAGTGAACTCGGAGTTGACTCCGCCGCAGATCCGCGGCCAAAAGCACACTCTTGCCACGGATCCGCGACCATCAAGCCGAGTTAGAACTCCGTATTTTCCCAGAATTCTTATATTTACCTGCTGTGAATTTTAAGGCATATTAAAATTTTTTTAGACATGTTTAAAATTAACAGAACTGTTAGGGTATCCGTGGTTTCGTTTTCGCGTTTTCTGACGATCGAAGTTCTAATCAGTTGCTAACAGGCTAGTAATGGTTTAGTTTGCTCTGATACCACTGTAAGTCCATGTCACGCACCCCACGAACATGCGGGGAGGCGGAATATATGAAAAACGATTATCAAAGCTTTGTAACACGGACTTGAGCGCATGAATCGTATTTAAACCGTTACTAGCAAACTACCAGAGGTTTAACTACTTGGATTCAAAGTTATACCTCACGTTACTTGTCCTTCAGGTCTTCATCGCTGTCCTCCACTCCTCATAAGCTCCTTGGAACATCGGCACCTCAACGGCCTCCTCGAGTCAAAGACGATCCACCCGAGAGCTCTTACGCCAAGCTTGATCTCTAACTTGAGATAACTAGGTTGCTCAAAGTGCTAATCTAAGCTACCTAGGGGATATAGAGTGAGGTTATGGATGTATTAGTCTAGCTAACCCTTGATCTCAACACATGAGTGGTTAGGGTTAGGGTTTGAAAAGAGAGAGAGAGCTTGAGGAGAGAGAAGGTGAGAAATTGAATACTTTTGGATGAATGAAATCCTTTGTGTATATATGAAACATATGATAATATTAAGTAAATAACAAATAATGAATTATCACCATGTTTCTATTAATACACTAAGTGATTCATCACATGAGTCTTATAAAACATTAAATGAATCATTAACTCAATGTTTGAATCACTAAATACACTAAGTGATTCATCACATGAGTCATATAAAACATTAAATGAATCATTAACTCAATGTATGAATCACTACATGACTCATTAACCCAATTAATGCAAATGCCACCTTAGCCTCCAACTCATCATACTTCTAGAAGCTTCCCGGAAAATTACGAGAACGCCCCTCCTATCCGTGAAAACATGGAAAAACTATAGACTGTATAAATCCAATAACCCGATACTAGAATCTGGCTTAAACCAAAGCCGCCTAGTAAAAACTGTCCGAACGTCGCACGCGCGTTTAAACACGTATGCTTTCGAACCCTTGTCGTAAAAACATACGACCTCTATATCGTTTCACCTGGAGCAGGGAAACTCTCTGTGTGGGTCTCTAAAGACTCGACACTACGGTGGCAGTGGGTTTAACCACAGACCGCAAGCGGCACTGGCTGTACGTAACGGTCCCCAGGTAGATGTCGATAAGAAGGCCAATGAGGAAACCATCCGAACTCCTACTGAGCCAGTCCGTGACAATATCCGCGCAGTCCGGTCTGTTCATCTAAGAGTATCACATGTATGGTCTAGGGAGGTGGAGAACGTCAGACGCCTAATAACCTTATAAGTCGTGCCGGTATGGCTCATGACCATTTGAGAATCTACTAATCAGTCCACCAGTAATTCTCCATCAGCCCTGGCCAGGGACTTATGGTAATGACCAACCAATCACTGTGCGATATCAACTCCCTATACCGGGAGAGACGAATCCCTAACAGACGCTTACTGCCTCCATGTGGCTCGGGACTGTACCCAACTAAAACCTGTTTGCACGACTCCTTTGAGCCGTGGTAGGGTAGTAATCAAAGCACAATGGGAACTCACACGAGACAAATGATGACCCTAAGTCAATAGACTATCTGCACACATGTCACCTGAGAACTGCTATCTGACGTTAGGTATATTACCATCCAGTCAGTTCTCCTGCGAGTCCTGCCCGGTGAACAAGTTACCCAACGAGCACCTGTATACTATCTCCAGTACGACGTACTGATGGCTGTGGGACAGACCATCTCCCCAACTGGGATGAGAAGCGTACACACTAGTCTACTCCGGAGTATCGATGCCTTATCTCGATAATCCTACGACTTGGGACAAGTATAGGATGTTGCTTATAGACTACCCAGCCCCCACTAGTGTGACTGCCATCATAACGCTGGTAATCAAGCAAAGATCCTGTGGGCTCTACTAATATGTATAAGTGATACGTAACAAGAAACATATGCACATATTAAAGTAGACTCAAACCAAGTAGCATACTACCATGTTTAGCAAGATTGTATATACAACTGTGAATATCCCAAGCTTCCATTAAGTAATATACATGCAAGTATGATACAATAATGGCTCCTAGGGCATATACACTAACACTCAATACCCGGGTGGCCGTTATGTTTAGCAGGCCTCTTGCGGCTTGTGGGTGTTTTATATGATCATCACCTGCTGTCGGCGTATTGACGAGTCTTTAGAGTCCTACACAGAGGTTTCCTGGCTCAGAAGAAACGGAGTAGGAGCACATATATGATATGTGCGGGACCGAGATTAATATGTATATGATATCGTATTCTAATCTCGCGATATGTGATACATCCGGTTGTATGTGATATAGCCGGGTTATCGAATCAAGTGTTGTTTCGGTAAGTTGATATTATCGGTATTAGTCGGTTATATGTGATATAGACGTATCATTAAATCAAGTGTTGATTTAATGATTTAATGTATAATTATATATTTGATATATAAATTTACATTAACTAATATTAGATCACTTGACCATTTCTTTTTCTCACTGGTGCATACATGATATATATGTGATATATGTTAATGTATCATGCTTGGTTATATATGCAACTTGGGTATATAAGAATCATACCATGCTATATGATAATGGTTAGGTTTTATTTATCTTATTAATTCAAAAGTTGTGGAAATTTGTCATGCTTGGAAGCTTGGAGAAGCTTGAAGTATCTTTTACAAAGTCCACTTCTTTTGTTTTATCTAAGATATTTATTAACCTAATCCTAATCAATTAGCCAGGGTTTATTCTCTACAAGGGTTATCCATGATATAAACTAACCTATGGTTGCATTTTTAACCTAACTCACATTCTCTTCATCACTTGATCATCTTCTTCTTCATTTGATTCTAGCTCTCTTGATCTTGAGAAAGTGATGAAATATTGTGAGAAAAATAAATCTAAAGTGAGCATATTTCCTACTTCAACATCCTCTACTATTAGCCATTTAGTTTAGGGTGTTCTCTTCACAAAGTTCATCAGCTAGTGAAGAGGTGGTTTGAATTTAAGTCTCCTTGACGTAGATCATCTTCGGCCTCGAAGACTTCGAGAAAGGTTGTTCATTTCTCCAAGGGAACCCATACTAGAGTTCGGGAGATCTCTACTTGCAGCGAAGGGACTTCTACACGGAGCTTTAGAAGTGAAGGACCGGTCTACAAAGGTTGTATTCGTTGTTCACTACTTATAATGTTTGATTAAATGCTTTATATTGTCTATTCACTCTAGCTAGGTCCTAGGTTAGGGTTCATTAGCACTCTAGAATTTTTGAAATTGGCATGCTTGATGTCTTGAAAAACCTGCAAGGTGCTAAGGAATCCCAACAAAAAGGTGGCGCGACGAGCAACGAACACTTTCTATTCATCCGTATGGTAGAACAGATATCCCAGAGAATTTTTAGGATATCATACAAACTTGCATAAAACTGACCGTGCAAGAAGTTTTTCCGGATTTTTTACTTTTACATCGGCCGGACAATAACATATCTTAATACGTTCAAGATACGGTCTTTTACGACTATATATATCATATGGAGTCTTAGGCACATATTTGGATAGAACTTGACTCAATAGATATGATGTTGTTTCAAGTGCATGTCCCCAAAACGAACGAGGCAACTCGGTGTTACTCATCATGGAGTGAACCATCTCCAATAGGGTACGGTTCCTCCTCTCCGATGCACCGTTGTGTTATGGTGTGTTAGGAGGAGTAAGCTGAAAGAGAATTCCATTCTCTTTTAGGTAATCTAGGAATTCTTGCTTAAGTACTCCCCTCCACTATCAGATCGGAGGATCTTGATACTTTTGACAGTCTGGTACTCTACTTTGTTTCTGAATTCTTTGAATTTCTCAAAAGCTTCATATTTGTGTTTCATGATATACACATATCCGAACCAAGAAAGATCGTCAGTGAATGTGATGAAGTACGAGAACCCACCCCTTGCATGTATAGTAATTGGACCACATACATCACTGTGTATGAGTCCCAAAAGCTCTGCTGCTCTTTCTCCGTATCAGGTGAACGGAGATTTGGTCATTTTCCTTTGAGACAAGACTGAAATGTTTCATAAGATGAAAATTCGAACGCATCCTAATATCCATCTTTATGCAACTTACTTAGTCTTTTCTCTCCGATGTCATCAAGTCTACAATGCCACAAGTAGGATTTATTCACTTCCGAACTCTTCCTCTTGCGTGTGTTTTGTATATTGAAAACTGCGTTTTTAAGAACATAGATACCATTACACAGTGTACCTTCTGCAACCAATACATGATTAAGATAAATGTTCAAGATATTTCTATCAAGAACAAACTTATATCCATCTTTATCAAGTAAAGAAACAGACATGATGTTGCAAACCTTGGAAGGTACATAGTAGCAATTGTTTAAAATCATAGTATTTCCATTTGGCAATGCTAGGTGATATTCACCGACGGCAGAAGCATAAACTTGTGCTTCGTTCCCTACTCTGATGGACATATCACCAGGTCTAACCATGCTAGTTTTTCTCAGTCCCTGCAATAAATTACTGATATGAGATCCTGATCCGGTATCTAGTACCCAGGAGGTAGGACTGACCGAAAAGCAGTTCTCAATAACAAGAACACCTGAAGGAGACGCAATAGTATGCTTCTTCTTCGATGGGGTCATCAAGGAATTCATTCAATCCACTTTCCCTTGCTCATACGCATGACTGTTGTCATAGTTTAGAGCCGAACCGATGTTCCCCAGCCCGAATAAGAATTCGGATCGGTAATGCGATACATTTTATTATCTTGATTAGGGCGATAATTGTTTGCTACCTTGAGAGATAGAAAAGAAATACTCAGCGTGCGCTCTTGCAAGATTAGATTGGTTATTAGTTTATCAAATCAGGATGGCTCCTACTGTTTCCTCGAATTCTTCTTCAAACCTTAAAAGAAGAACTAGTCAGGATTAATCGCACGTCACAATACTTGCTTAACCTTTCGGCCAGACTAGTGTTCGTCTTCGAGGGAGGTTTTCCAACGATTTTGCGAAGTTTCTTAATTACATAACCTCTTTTCTCTGGAGGCGTAGCCCCTCTAACACCATTCTAGACACCTACTTGGTTTATATCATTGATTGTTAAGTGAAATAATCTCCCAAGAGTAATCATACTCATCAGTAGGATCGGGATTCAACTATCACTGTGTGATAAATTAGATGGAAGCCACTCTAGTCACCACACTCCAGAAGGTATGCAGCACCAGCATGTTTCCTGTATATTTGAAACTCCCGATGTGGTTTTTGCCCCTAACGACTTTATGACCTTAACAATGCCAACAAATCATAAGCCGCTAGTCAAGTTCGGCCCGTCATTATGTTGATTAACTTAGACCCACCTGTATAACCCTTGACAATGCCAACATAGCTATGCGTCTGTCCTAAATAATCGGAAACAAAGCTACAAACAAGAAATACTCAGCTACCGATCACTACTCCTTGACAATGCCAAAATACGTAACTTGAATACTAAGTAGTACTTGTAGGAAATGACGGAGGGCTACGGCTGGGTTTTTGGCGAAAAACCATTTAACGTAATGAACTTGATATTGTTGAAGAAACCTGAGCAGTTTTAAAAAGGAGTGATTTAGGCTCCGCTTTTGAAAACTTGTGGTTTGGAAGAAAACCGAGTAATCTACATTATAAGCTTTTGCTCAAAAGGTCACTCCCAGTGAAGGGATCTCGGCTCTTGCCTCCTGGAATGAGGTGCTGGATATTCACAACCGAATACCCCTATGCAAAGCGAAAGAATATAACTATAGTTTTTCGAAATTTGTTCCAACAACATCTTTTGGCTTTATTTTCTTGCATTAATCAAAATTAATGCGGTCCCATCAGTTCAAGCCTATCACACCAGAAAAGAACGAAAATACAATATACGTATATGCCATCCGCATTCTCCACTGGGCCCCGTCATCACCCGTTAGGTTACTTAACTAACGATAGAGCGGGGGCTGGACTAGCGTGAATGCAAAACATATATAACATCTACTAGTATATATATAAATATATATAACATTCATCCCAGGCATGATATTAAGCAACATCACAGAAAATCAGCAAGTAACACAGAATGGTGGAGAATCTTGGAGCCCCGGGTTTCATTTGAGCCGCAAATGAGACCCGACGTTCCCGGTCATGTTGATAGCCCGTGCAATGGAAACCTGGACCCCTACGAGCGCGGCAATTTACCCGCCAATCCTAGAATTGAATCAACCCCAATCAACAAAGTAAATGGACCACCCAGCACTTCACGGGACCTGGTAACTTGAGCGCCCCTCCGTGCCTATTGTAACATTTCAGAAAAATAAAATAATATTTTTAGGAATTTTTATAATTAAATAATAAATATTGTGAATATTTTAATAACGCGGTATAATTATATACCGATAAATTGGGAAATATTTGGAAATTATGTAAATTATTGAATTTGAAGGAAATTATAAGAATGGAGCATTCATAGATTTTATATAATTAATTATATTCCATTTTTATGCTAATCGCGATTAAATATCACTAATCGTGCAATAAGCTTGATTTGTGCACATGACATGTACTATGTCATATTACACATTGTTACATTTTCCTACCATGGTCTTTTCTTTGTTTTCATTGCACGACTTTGTTTTAAGTGAGATGAGAAGAAACGAAAAGAAAAGAAAAAGGAAAAAAGAAAAGAAATGGGAATAAAATATAGAGTATGGGCGTGAGAGAGAAAGGAGAGAGAGGTGAGGGGTTCTTTTACCTTGCTCCCATTTGTTTGCCTCCATTATTTTCTTCACTTCTCCTCTCCACTTCCTCTCCCATGGCAGCCCACTCCCTCCACCACCACTAAACCCTCACAAACACCCTCAATCCAACTTCAAAACATCATCCCCCTTTCACTAAAAATATGCACATGCTCATTACAAGCACTTTGGATCAAGAGAAATTGGATTTTGAAGACTTGGGGAAACTCAAGAATTTTCTTGAGTTGCCAAATGAGGTACTTTCTTCACCATTAGTATAATATTTCATTTACTTTAGTATCCATGCATGTTTAGAAGTGTTTTAGTTTGGTTTAGTGAACTTTGATAATTCGTAGTAGAGGGTTGAGGAATTCTTGAGTTGTGATAGTGCTAATGAGCTTTAGTTGTGACCTTAAGTCCCCCTAATGTCTAAAACACAGACCAAACATGAACTGAAACATGAAACCCAAAATCTGAAACTTTCCGTATCGGTTTTGTGAACTTTTATGCCTACAGGGAATCTGGAGTCACCAGGGAAGTTTATGAGAAAAACAAACAATACCATTAATATATATTGAACACTAGGAGGCCACCTTACCAATACGAACCCATTCCATGCACTTCCAACCGATCTGGCCGGATTTCAGGGGCTTTTGGCCGGCCACATTGATGAATTTGGTGCCCAGGATTCTTCTGTAGATCATATGCCCCCTATACAACACCCAAGTACTGTTTGTTTAACATAATTTTACCTGAATTAAAATCTGGAGCAAGTTTCATGAGTTGCTTCTTTGTATTCCTTGATGTTTATGAATTTATGTTTTGATATTTGTGTTTTGTATCGGTCACTTGACGTTTTTACGTTGATATCGGGTGTTGTTTCGTTGATTTGCATGAGTAGACCATAGGTTTTTAACTATGTGAGATATGTGTGCCGATTTAGTTTTCGTGCGCGATTTCGGTTTACAATACTTTGTGTGTGTATATGTATGTACCATTGAGTGGACTTGAACAACAATGATGAGCTTGGAGTCATCGACTTCGGCAAGCGACGATCTAGGTGAGTAGATGTAACGCATTGAAAAGTCGTTTTGGTATTTTCCCGAAAATCGGTAAATATTTGGTATTTTTCCGTAAATCGTCGTTATAATTATTTTTGCAATATAGGCCTAATTAAACCTAATTTGGATAGGTAATTGCTTGTTTTTAGTAGCTAATGAGTCACTTTTAAATTTCAGGTCATTTAAATTTTTTCCAATAATTTACTATTTTTTTATATTATTTTAAGCTGTTAAAAATATATTAAATTAGCGATAAATACAAATTTGAATGGGCTAATTATATGCTTTAGAACTATGACAACTAAAATATAGTGAGTAATATAAATTTTTTAGCATTTTATTTCATGTTCTAATTTGTTTTAATTAAGGAAAACTAAAATTTAATTAAACTAAACTAAAACTTGCAATTATGAACTTGTGGGGGGTCTTTTTGCATGGAATTTTTTTTGGCATTCACTCACACTCATCCTCACTCCATCTTGGCCGGCCCCACTTCAGCAGCAAGCCCTCAAAATTTTCCTCAACTCATGTGAAGGAAATGGTATGAAAAGGATAAAAATATTGTAATTAAGGTACGGTGTACTTTGGGTATGTAAGGGCTTTGACTTGGTGAAAGATTTAGCAATCCTACACCATTCTTCCCCACTACCTTCCCACTTGGCCGAGAGTTGCCCCTGCTGCTGTCCCCATTTTTTCCCTTCTCTTTTCCCTTCAAATTTCATCAAAAAACACATCAAAATCCACAAATTCAAAGCAAATCCTTGTACTATCTCTTCTTAAGCCCAAATTAGTTGAAAACATTGGGAAATGAGGCATCTTTGGAGGAAAATCACCATGCTAGATCCCTAGGAAATTGAGGTATAATCTTGACCCATTAACTACTTATGGTTAAATTCCTTGAATGAAAGTGATTTGGTGTTAATTTTTAGTACTAATTTCTAATCTAGTTTATTTAAAGAGAATGGTTTGATTTAAACTAGGGTTTTAGCACACCATTACTAGGTTAATTAATTCTATTTTGCTATCTAGTTGTTTTACTAACCTAATCTAAGAGGTTAATTTGCTTAAGTGGGTTTCAATGGGTGTTAATTTAGTTGTTTTCATGTATGGAATGAATTTAGATTGCTAGTTTATAAAAAATCAAGAAAGGGTTGTTCATGGAAAATAGGTTTTGAAGCATGGTAATTGGGTTAAATTTAATTGTAGTGGCTTTCTAGTGGTTAAACTTGGGTGATTATGCTTGTTAGTAGTCTTTTTGTCGCAAAGCGACTATGTTTGCACCGAATTTGGAATGCTAATGCTTACTAGGTTTTTTTTATAAAATTAGGTGATGAATTATTTGTGATATCTTGATGATATTAATAGCATCTACTATGACTTTTAGGGTGCGTGAATGTGAAATTTTGGTTTGATCGGGTTTAATTTTGACGGGTGCTCCGAAACGACGATTTTAGTTAAGGCTTTAGTGGTTTTTGTGTGTATTCCGCGCACCAAGTGCACGTTGTGCCTAACTTGTTAGCGTTGATCTTTTAATATGGTGACTTGCATCGTTTCATGATATGTAATCTTATGTTTTGTGTTATGCAAATTCAAGAATGGGTCGCGGAGACTTCGGACGCGGCACGAAAAGGAAAAGCGGTGATTGGATCATGCTAGCTAGGGATTTCCGGTGAGTAGATGTATAGATCTACGGGGAGAATCGTTTGGATGGAGCGAGACGCCTGATAATTTAGAATTTCTAGTAATACCAGCTTGTTGAATGTGGTTCCTAGTTACCTGTTTTACGGCACTGCATGACATGCAAACCCATATTTATGTTAAATTCATCGTATAAAAACCATCAAAACCATTAAATGAGATATGCGATACAGGAAATAATTGGCTTGCTTAATTCATTACGTATAATTGTGCAACTTCATCTCACAGGACACTTGCACCGTTAGCAGGGTTTTATGCTGCACGAGCACTATTCATGCGAACACAAACGCCTTGGTAATTGCTATTCCACAAACACTAGATAACTTGTTTAAACCGGAATTTAGAACAATTTTACCATATAAGACATATAAACCAGTACGAATATAGTAAATTCCGTAAGATGAACATGTAGACTTGCTAGTCAGATGCATGTACCTCATTACATCATTTGATCATATATAGTCTTTTAGTCATATATTGCAGTTCGCATTGTTGATACTATAGGCATTCAACATCATTGATACGTGTACTTGTGATACTTTCTTTCTTGAGGATTTCAGCATTTGAGATTTTAGAGATTTTGGAGAAACCGCAAAGAGTTAATAAAACTGATATCATTTTTTAAATATTGCAAGTTGCGGTTTTCTCGAGATATGATACTTGTGTCGTCCACCATGAGTTTTATGTTAGTTTTCGAGGCCCGTTTCGAGGAGTAGGATGAATCGTCTCGGGTACATGGTGGGCCCGGTAAGGTACCCCGGGGCAAGAAGTTCGAGAAGTAGACGATGAGCCTGGCAGGGGCAGACTACCTACCGGTGATTGTTGGCACGACGGATATCCAGAGGATACCGACCGTGGCCGTGAGATATTGAGATTTTGATATTTTGAGATGGACCAGCCGGACTGCTGGAGCCGAGATGTTGGATACCGATACTTTGGGACACTGAGATATTTATTTGAGGTGCCGATGCCGGGCATGGATTTATGTTGATTTCATATGATATTTCCTCAGAAATTTTACAGAAATTTTCCTAAGATGAAAATAATTATTTTCTCATATCAGCATATTCAGATCACTTGTTACATTGCATTCATGTCGCATACATGCTAGTACTTCATACCATATCAATATTGTAGAATTGTGACACTTTGCGTACATGCTTACGATAGTCTTTATAAATAATACATATTACTCACGAGTTGGCAACTCACCCCCGTTGTGCCACAGCCTTTTTGCAGGTCCGATCCGTCAGTACTGTACCGGCGGACACACTTCCTCCTTTTGCGTGGATTTGAGGATTTTTGCTCGTAGGTGGGTTATGTGTTTATTTTGTTTTCCACCTTGTATATTCTTTGTATCTAGTGTACTCCATCTACTATATCATCTACCAGTACTGATGTATATTGACTTAGAGGCGAGACAGTGAGATTTGTGGGCATGTATATTGTTTCTTTAGGTCCCGCTCACTTGAGCCGACATGTTGCTTTTTACTTGTGCCTTTTCACGCTTATTTTGCACAATGCTGATTTATATTGCGTGGGATTTGTGTCCGCCTTGGGGCGAAGAGCTAGCTCCCGCTTGGGGATGCCTTATTTCATGTTATTGATATATTCCTGTTTTTTACTCATTTGGGGGCCAGTATTTACAAAGGAGGCTCCGCCGAAATTTTCGGAAAAATGGATGTTGCTTTTAAAAAAGCTTGATGTGACTTAGTTGGTAAAAATCGCTTTCAATAAATTGGTTTTCCTTCACTCTACTGCTTATTTGCTTTTGATTTCTGTGCTTTGGCTTACTTAGATTATGTTCACCTTGAGACGTTCGTAATTTAAGTGCCAATCACATTCCGTACCTTTCGGGTCCTGACAAAGTTGGTATCAGAGCGATAGCTTTTACCTTTCTGAGTGTAGGATGACCCTTCGTAGATGGAGTAAGTGACTTAAGCAGGGTAACGTAGCGTGTGTATGTCCGCGGCATACTTGCGATACGTTACTCCGCCTAGGTGACTTTAGGATATACTTGCTTGAAATTCCTGCTTCAATTCCGTGTATCCTATGATTCTATTACCCTGTTCTTATTATATTGTTTCCTGTACCAGCCACTATTCCACCGAAGGCTACGAGAGCGCAGAGGGCTGCTGCCCGAGATGAGATCCGAGCAGGCTCATCCGAGACGAGGACCGAGCAGGGTGGCGTACCTATGCCTCAGGGACAGACTGATCCGCCTTCCCCAGGCCGCATGGATAGGCTAGAGTCTGGTATGGAGGAGTTACGACAGATGATGGGAGGTATGCAAGAGTTACGACAGATGGTAGGATCCTTAGTAAAGGCCAGTCGTGCACCGAGATCGGAGGACGTACCTACCACAGCACAGACTACGATAGTACCTGCTGTCCAGACAGTTGCTCCTACTACTACAGTGGCTATTCCAGTATCACTACAGGACTTCATGAAGCTGAGACCCCCAGTCTTCACCGGCACCGATGCAGCGGAGGATCCGCAGACATTCCTTGACAATTTAGCTAGGATTTACCGTTCGGTAAGATGTTCCGACGATAGATGGGTGGTGCTTACTAGTTTCCGTGTGGAGGGCCTTGCACAGACATGGCAGGAGTCGGTCGAGAGAGGACGAGCTGCAAGTCTACCTCCTATGACTTGGGCCGAGTTCACAGCAGTATTTCTAGCCCGTTTCCTTCCAGAGAGCGTTCATGATGCTCGAGCTTGTAGTTTTGAGGCTTTGATCAAGACTCCAGGGATGACATTGTCCGAGTATGATATCCAGTTTACTTAGTTGTCCCGATATGCTCCGTACTTGGTTGATACTGAAGAGAAGAGGGTAAAGAGGTTTGTGCAGGGAATCGACACACAGTTATTTCTTCCCATCGGCGCCCAGCACTTTGACACTTATGCAGCTGTTATGGACACGGCCATATGGATGGAGGCGCGCATTTCAGAGGCTTCGGCCTTTTCTGGGCCGAAGAGGATTCGTACCGATATGCCAGCTCAGAGGTATCGTGCCAGATTCTTTCTGAGAGATGGTGGCGGCAAAGGAGTTGGACGGGGTCAGCTATTTGGTTCTTATCCGCAGGGACAGCAAGCGTCGCCAGGATGTTTTGGGTGCGGGAGTCCGCACCATCTTATCAGAGACTGTCCGGTAAGACGACAAGGACGGCGACGGCTCCACACATGACTATACCACCTTCACCACCTCTTCAGAGAGCTCTACTTCCTACCCCCGGTGATGCTCCACGTCAGTTAGGCGCCCCTAGAGGCCGTGGAAGCGGCGGTCCTATTCAGAGAGGACAAGGAGGCCGAGGCTTAGGACAACCAGCTATTGGGGGAGGACATGCCCTAGTGTTCGCTTTGACTCCGCGGGATGCGCAGGCATCCAACGCTGTTGTGACAGGTACCTTGCCAGTATGTTCTTTCGACGCGCGAGTATTATTCGACCCAGGTTCCACACATACGTATGTATCAACACACTTTGCACCGATGTTGGGCCGTGAGTCATCGACGTTAGATCAGCCTCTTGTTGTTATTACTCCAGTAGGAGAGTCGTTTGTCGCTCGTTTTGTGTTTCGATTGTGTTCCGTTCGTATCGGGGAGAGGGATTCGTCGATTGATTTGATTCTCCTCGATATGTTGTACTTTAATGTGCTTCTGGGCATGGACTGGCTGGCCACTTGTTTTGCATCTGTGGACTGCCGTGAGAAGGCAGTCAGATTTAACTTTCCGGGAGAGCCAGTCCTTGTTATTCAGGGAGACTGCAGCGTCACCCTTCCCAGCTTGATTTCGTCTCTTCGCGCCCGTCAGCAATTACGGAAGGGATGTCATGGATTCTTAGCTTATGTTTGTGATATTCGAGCTGCAGAGGTTCCTTTGGACCAGGTCCCGATTGTCAGTGAGTTCCCTGATGTTTTCCCTGACGAGTTTCCTGGGTTACTGCCTGAGCGCGATATTGCTTTCTGCATTGATTTGTTTGCCGGCTCGGGGCCTATTTCCATACCGCCTTATCGGATGGCCCCGGCGGAGCTTAGAGAGCTGAAGGATCAGTTGCAGGATCTGTCAGATAAAGGGCTTATTCGACCTAGTGTGTCTCCGTGGGGTGCTCATGTCCTGTTCGTTAAGAAGAAAGACGGAAGTTTGCGATTGTGCATTGATTACCGCCAGCTGAACAGGGTTACCGTACGGAACTGATATCCCTTACCACGTATCGATGATTTGTTTGATCAGCTTCAGGGTGCGGGATACTTTTCGAGGATTGACTTACGATCGGGTTACCATCAGTTGCGGGTGCGACAGGAGGATATTCCGAGGACGACTTTTCGCACACGTTACGGGCACTATGAGTTTTTGGTGATGTCGTTCAGACTCACCAATGCACCAGCCGCGTTTATGGATTTGATGAACCGCATTTTCACGTCGTATCTAGATCTGTTCATCATCGTTTTTATTGACGACATTTTGGTGTATTCCCGGAGCCGAGAGGAGCACGAGCAGCACTTGCGGATCACATTACAGACTTTGAGGGATCATCAGCTGTTCGCGAAATTTTCCAAGTGCGCGTTTTGGCTTGACAGCGTTGATTTCTTGGGCCACGTGATTACGTGAGATGTTATATGTGTAGACCTGAAGAAGATCGAGGCCGTTCAGCATTGGCCCAGACCGGCATCAATTACAGAGATCCGCAGTTTCCTAGGCCTGGCTGGCTACTACCGACGATTTGTTCAGGACTTCTCCCGTATTGCTGAACCGTTGACCGGGTTGACCCGGAAGGGAGTTACTTTTGATTGGACCGAGGCGTGCGAGCATAGCTTCCAGCAGTTGAAGACTCGTCTGACTACTGCAACAGTGTTGTCATTGCCTTCAGGATCGTGCGGATTCATGGTTTATTGCGACGCTGCTCGAGTGGGACAAGGTTGCGTGTTGATACAGCACGACAGGGTTATCGCGTATACTTCTCGGCAGCTGAAGACACATGAACAGAACTATCCTGCGCACGATTTAGAGATAGCTGCAGTTGTGTTTGCACTCAAGATCTGTAGACATTACCGATACGACGAGTCGTGCTAAATATTTACGGACCATAAGTGCTTGAAGTACATATTTCAGCAGCGAGACCTGAATCTGAAACAGCGCCGTTGGATGGAGCTGGTGAAAGACTATGATTGCGAGATCCTTTACCATCTGGGAAAGGCGAACGTAGTGGCTGATGCTTTGAGTAGGAGGCCCGGAGGTAGTTTATCTTGTTTGAGCGTCGTACAGAGGCAGTCGTCAGCAGATTGGCAGATTTTATGCGACAGCCGAGTTGAGTTCGAGTTCACTCGGACAGAGGGACAGCTTGTGCATATTCGTGCACGTCCGTAGTTGATTGACCGTTTTCAAGAAGCACAGCCCAGTGATGACCGTCTTTCAGAGATCATAGAGCAGGTTCGGCAGGGCAGAGTTTACGAGTTCGTGATCGATGATCAGGGGTACTGCGATTTGGGACTCGATTGTGCGTACCAGATTCTGAGGGACTGCGCCGTGAGATTCTTGAAGAGGCACATAGATTGATATATAGCGTTCATCCCTGTTCCACCAAGATGTACCACGATTTGCGAGATGTTTACTGGTAGGACGGAATGAAGAGGGACGTCACAGATTTCTTTTCAAGATGCCTCACTTGTCAGCAAGTCAAGGCCGAGCACCAGAGGCCCGCGGGTGAGTTGCAGCCTTTTCCCATTCCGAAGTGGAAATGGGAAAAGATTTCTATGGACTTCATCGTGGGTCTACCCAGGACCAGTCGAGGGTATGACTCAATTTAGGTGATCGTGGATCGTTTGACGAAAGCGGCTCACTTCCTGCCGGTGAAGACCACTTTCGGATTTTCTCAGTATGCCCGGATTTACATCGACGAGATTTTACGGTTGCATGGCGTCCCGACTTGTATCGTGTCCGACCGAGACACCCAGTTTACCAGCCGATTATGGCAGAGACTTCAGGAGGCGTTGGACACCCGATTGAGTTTCATCACAGCATTTCATCCGCAGACCCACGGCCAGTCTGAGCGAACTATTCAGACTCTTGAGGACATTCTCCGAGCATGCGTTTTAGACTTCGGAGGTAGCTGGGATCATCATTTACCCTTTGTGGAGTTCTCCTACAACAACAGCTTCCAGGATACTATTCAGATGGCACCTTTCGAGGCCTTGTATTGGAGGAGATGAAGATCACCCGTCTGTTGGACAGAGCTCGGCGAGAGCGGTATTTTGGGGCCGCAGATTGTTGAGAAGACGACCTATAAGATATAGTTGATTCAAGACCGGATGAGAGCGGCCCAGTGCAGGCAGAAATCATATGCGGACAGACGCCGTCGCGGACTTGAGTTCGCATTTGGAAATCATGTTTTTCTGAGGGTCTCTTCGATGATGGGCGTGATGCGATTTGGACGAAAAGGAAAGGTTAGTCCTAGATTTTTGGGGCCCTTCGAGATCCTCGAGCATGTCGGCGCAGTCGCGTATCGTTTGGCTCTTCCACCCAGCTTTCCTGATGTTCACCCCGTCTTCCACGTTTCGATGCTCCGCAAGTACCTTCATGACCCTTCTCATGCGATTCAACACCCGACGATCCAGCTGGAGCAGGACCTTTCTTTTGCAGAGCAGCCGGTGGTCATCCTTGATCGGCAGGTGAAGAAATTGAGATCGAAGGTTATACCGACCGACAAAGTCCTTTGGCGTGGACCGAGCAGCGAAGAGGTCACCTGGGAGACCGAGGGCGAGATGAGGAAGAAATATCCCCATCTCTTTGAAGGTACGCGTTGCTAGAATTTTTTAAATTCGGGGACCGAATTTCTTTAAGGGGGGAAGATTGTAACGCCTTGAAAAGTCGTTTTGGTATTTTCCCGAAAATCGGTAAATATTTGGTATTTTTCCGTAAATCGTCATTATAATTATTTTGCAATATAGGCCTAATTATACCTAATTTGGATGGGTAATTGCTTATTTTTAGTAGCTTATGAGTCACTTATAAATTTCTGGTCATTTAAATTTTTTCCCTAATTTACAATTTTTTAATATTATTTTAAGTTGCTAAAAATACATTAAATTAGCGATAAATACAAATTTGAATGGGATAATTATATGCTTTAGAACCATGACAACAAAAATCTATTGAGTAATACAAATTTTTAGCATTTTATTTCAAGATCTAATTGGTTTTAATTAAGGAAAACTAAAATTTAATTAAACTAAACTAAAACTTGCAATTATTAACTTGTGGGGGGTCTTTTTGCATGGAATTTTTTTTGGCATTCACTCACACTCATCCTCACTCCATCTTGGCCGGCCCCACCTCAGCAGCAAGCCCTCAAAAGTTTCCTCAACTCATGTGAAGGAAATGGTATGAAAAGGATAAAAATATTGTAATTAAGGTATGGTCTACTTTGGGTATGTAAGGGCTTTGACTTGGTGAAAGATTTAGCAATCCTACACCATTCCCCCCACTCCCTTCCTACTTGGCTGAGAGTTGCCACTGCTGCTGTCCCCATTTTTTCCCTTCTCTTTTCCTTTCAAATTTCATCAAAAAACACATCAAAATCCACAAATTTCTTCACAAATTCAAAGAAAATCCTTGTGCTATCTCTTCTCAAGCCCAAATTAGTTGAAAACATGGGGAAAGGAGGCATCTTTGGAGGCAAATCACCATGCTAGACCCCTAGGAAATTGAGGTATAATCTTTACCCATTAACTACTTATGGTTAAATTCCTTGAATGAAAGTGATTTAGTATTAATTTTTACTACTAATTTCTAATCTAGTTTTTTTAAAGAGAGTCGTTTGATTTAAACTAGGGTTTTAGCACACCATTACTAGGTTAATTAAATCTATTTTGCTATCTAGTTGTTTTACTAACCTAATCTAACAGGTTAATTTGCTTAAGTGGGTTTCAATTGGTGTTAATTTAGTTGTTTTCATGTATGGAATGAATTTAGATTGCTAGTTTATGAAAAATCAAGAAAGGGTTGTTTATGGAAAATAGGTTTTGAAACATGGTAATTCGGTTAAATTTAATTGTAGTGGCTTTCTAGTGGTTCAACTTGGGTGATTATGCTAGTTAGTAGTCTTTTTGTCGCAAAGCGACGATGTTTGCACAGAATTTGGAATGCTAGTGCTTACTAGGTTTTTTTTATAAAATTAGGTGATGAATTATTTGTGATATCTTGATGATATTAATAGCATCTACTACGACTTTTGGGGTGCGTGAATGTGAAATTTTGGTTTGATCGGGTTTAGTTTTGACGGGTGCTCCGAAACGACGATTTTAGTTAAGGCTTTAGTGGTTTTTGTGTGTGTTCCGTGCACCAAGTGCACGTTGTGCCTAACTTGTTAGCGTTGATCTTTTAATATGGTGACTTGCATCGTTTCATGGTATGTAATCTTATGTTTTGTGTTGTGCAAATTCCAGGATCGGTCGCGGAGACTTGAGACGCGACACGAAAATGGAAAGCGGTGATTGGATCAAGCTACCTAAGGATTTCCGGTTAGTAGATGTATAGATCTACGGGGAGAATCGTTTGGATGGCACGACGCGCCTGATAATTTAGAATTTCTAGTAATACCAGCTTGTTGAATGTAGTTCCTAGTTACATATTTTACGGCACTGCATGACATGCAAATCCATATTTATGTTAAATTCATCGTATAAAAACCATTGAAACCATTAAATGAGATATGCGACACAGGAAATAATTGGCTTGCTTAATTCATTACGTATAATTGTGCAACTTCATCTCACAGGACACTTGCACCGTTACCAGGGTTTTATGCTGCACGAGAATTATTCATGCGAACACACACGCCTTGGTAATTGCTATGCCACAAACACTAGATAACTTGTTTAAACCAGAATTTAGAATAATTTCACCATATAAGACATATAAACCAGTACTAATATAGTAAATTCCGTAAGATGAACATGTAGACTTGCTAGTCAGATGCATGTACCTCATTACATCATTCGATCATATATAGTCTTTTAGTCATATATTGCGGTTCGCATTGTTGATACCATAGGCATTCATCATCATTGACTTGTGTACTTGTGGTAATTTCTTTCTTGAGGATTTCAGCTTTTGAGATTTATGAGATTTTGGAGAAACCGCAAGGATTTAATAAAACTGATATCATTTTTTAAATATTGCAAGTTGCGGTTTTCTCGAGATATTATACTTGTGTCGTCCACCATGAGTTTTATGTTAGTTTTCGAGACCCGTTTCGAGGAGTAAGATGAATCGTCTCGGGTACATGGTGTGCCAGGTAAGGTACACCGGGGCAAGAAGTTCGAGTAGTAGACGATGAGCCTGGCAGGGATAGACTACCTACCGGTGATTGTTGGCATGGCGGATATCCAGAGGACACTGACCGTGGCCGTGAGGTGTTGAGATATTGATATTTTGAGATGGACCAGCCGGACGGCTGGGGCTGAGATGTTGGATATCGATACTTTGGGACACTGAGATATTTATTTTAGATGCCGATGCTGGGCACGGATTTCTGTTGATTTCATATGATATTTCCTCAGATATTTCACAGAAAATTTCCTAAGATGAAAACAATGATTTCCTCATATCAGCATATTCAGATCACGTGTTACATTGCATTCATGTCGCATACATGCTAGTACTTCATACCATATCAATATTGTAGAATTCTGACACTTTGCGTACATGCTTACGATAGTCTTTATAGATGATACATATTACTCACGAGATGGCAACTCACCCCCGTTGTGCCACAGCCTTTTTGCAGGTCCGATCCGTCCGTACTGTACCGGCGGACGCACTTCCTCCTTTTGTGTGGATTTGAGGATTTTTCCTCGTAGGTGGGTTATGTGTTTATTTTGTTTTCCACCTTGTATATTCATTGTATCTAGTATACTCCATCTACTGTATCATCTACCGGTACTGATGTATATTAACTTAGAGGCGAGACAGTGAGATTTGTAGGCATGTATATTGTTTCTTTGGGTCGCGCTCACTTGAGCCGACATATTGCTTTTTTACTTGTGCCTTTTCATGCTTATTTTGCACATTGCTGATTTATATTGCGTGGGATTTGTGTCCGCCTTGGGGCGAAGTGCTAGCTCCCGCTAGGGGATGCCTTATTTCTTATTATTGATATATTCTTGTTTTGTACCGGTTTGGGGACCAGTATTTACAAAGGAGATTCTGCCAAAATTTTCGGAAAAATGGATGTTGCTTTTAAAAAGCTTGATGTTACTTACTTGGTTAAAATCACTTTCAATAAATTGGTTTTCCTTCACTCCACTGCTTATTTTGTTATGATTTCTGGGGTTTGGCTTACTTAGATTACGTCCTCCTTGAGACGTTCGTAATTTAAGTGCTAGTCACGTTCTGTACCTTTCGGGTCATGACAGTAGATATATATCTACGGGGGAAGTCTGGTGGATGGCGTATAGCACCCCCGCAGTTTTGTAGTGCAGTATACAAACATGTTATATCTATATAATTATGTGTTATTATAAGATGTGTATACTTAGCTAGAAATTCTTTAGGTGACTTTGGGTTAGTGTTAGCGTATTTAGAAATTAATGCTATAGTTTAGTGTTAGTCGCGAAACCCTAAGTAATGATTTGCACAAACGCATACATTCGATGTTTTTGTGCGTATATGGGGATATGTATATATATATATATACATACATGTATGTGAATATGTATATATATATATACGTATACGTATACATGGATGATGAGGATAGTATATGATACTTGGAGATGAGTCTATGTGATTGGGCAGGATGCCATGAGATCGGTGATGTGATTTGGGTCGTGTTATGAGATACGACATATTATATTAGCGGATAGATGGGCGATGTGTTTTCATACACACGCAGATATATGTTGATGGTGTCGGTATGTCCTAGACTTAGATCATTGTTAGTGATATGTATGCCCTAGAGGCCATTACTATACTTACGATGCATATTGTAGTGGATGCTTGGACTTATATATAGAGGACTTTTTGCTCGACATGATAGTATGCTATATGGTTGCTCTTTATCTTAACATGTACACTAATTGTCTCTATGCTACATGTTTATAAAGCCCTTAGGATGAGTACTTGACTACCAGGGTTATGATGCAGATCATACTAGTGGGGACGGTGTAGTCGCTAAGTACATCCTTCAAATGTTCCTAGTCGTGGGTGTATCGAGACAGGGCATCGATATACCAGAGTAGACTAGCGTATAGCTTCTCGACCCATGTAGATGGGCGATGGATGATCCTATATCCATCGGTGTTTGACATCAGAGATAGTATACGGGTGCTCAGTAGAGACTGGGTACACTGAACGGACATGCCGAGAACTCCCAGATGGTATTATACGTAACGTCAGATGGAAGTTCTCTGGTGACTTGTGTGATTCCCACTGTGCTTTGATTTACACCTTACAACGTTCAAGAGAACGTGCAAAACGGTGGCTTTTGGGTACAGTCCCGAGTCACATGGAGGTAATAATGAGCGATAGGAGGGGTTTCGTCTCTCCCGGTATTGGGAGTTGATGTTGTGCTGTGCTCGATTATCTATAACAGGAAGTCCCTGGCAAGGGCTGCTTCAGAGATATACTGGAAAGTGTTATCAATAGTTTCTCGACACATTATGAGCCTCACATCTGCACGACTTATCGAGTTACTGGGGTCTGACGTTTACCGCCCCTAGACGAGATATGTGACATATCTGACGAAGAGACCGGACTGTACGGTAGTGTTACTGATTGGATTCGCAGGAGTGTGAGCAGGCTTGCTTGTTGATCTTCTGATCGCTCAATACCCGGGTGGCCGTTACGTTTAGCAGACTTCTTAGGGCTTGTGGGTGTTTGATATGATTATCACCTACTGCCGGCGTATTAACGAGTCTTTAGAGTCCTACACAGGGGTTTCCTGGCTCAAGCGAAACAGAGTAGGAGCACATATGTGATATGTGCGGGACCGAGATTAATACGATATGAGATATTGTATTCTATTCTCGCGATATGAGATATCGATCGGTTATATACGATATAGACGGGTTATCGGATCAAGTGTTGATTCGATAAGTTGATTCATATGATATTAGTTGGTTATAGGTGATATAGCCGGATTATTAAATTAAGAGTTGATTTGATAATCTAATGTCAAATTATATATTTGATATATTACATTACAATAACTAGTATTAGCTCACTTATGATTTCTTTTCTCACTTTAGACACATTGATGTATATATGATATATGTTAAATGTATCAAGCTAGGTTACAAATGCAACTAGGGTTATTAAGGGTTAAACCATGCTAGGGTTAAGATTAGGGTTTTATATTTATCATTAAGTTATTCAAAATTGTGGATTTTATCATGGTTGATAATTGTTGAAAGCTTGTAGAAGCTTGTAAGCATCTTTGACTTTGTCCACTCTTTTGTGTAGCTTTGGATATTTGTTTAACCCAACCTTTTAACCCAAGGCCATGGTTAACTCTCTATATGGGTTAAGAATGACATGCTTAACCCATGGTTGCATTTCTAACCTCACACATAACTCATATGATGAGTTCATTTCTTCTTCATCTTCTTTTTCCTCTCAAGCTTCTAGCTTCAATGGAAAGTGATGATTTTGAGTGAGAAACTGATTTCTAATGTGAGCAAAATTCCTACTTCATCATCCTATACTACTTGACATTTAGTATAGGGTGTTCTCTTCACAAAGTTCTTGACCTAGTGAAGAAATAGCTTGGGTTAGTGACTCCTCGACGTAGATCATCTTCGGCCTCGAAGACATCGAAGCAAGAATGTTCGTTTCTTCATGGGAGCCTCTCTAGAGTCCGGAGTTCACGATCGTAGCGAAGGGACTACTACACGGAGCTATTGAAGTGAAGGACTGGTCTACAAAGGTTGTATTCCTTGCTCACTTCTTATTGCAAAGTGTTTGCATTTGATATTCCGTCGATTTCTAGCTAACGATTCAAAGTTAGGGTTAGCTAAAACGGAAAATTTTTGAATTTGGCATGGACGATGCCTCCCAAAACCTTTCCTCCGTCTTAGGTAACCCTGCATTGGTATCAGAGCCATGATAGAAATTTATACGGATTTTGTTAAGATTACGAAACCGAAACAACTCCGAAACTTGAAACTACGAAATCCAGTTTCTGTCGATTTTAAATAATTGTAAAAAAAAATTTTTAAACAAGTACAGAGTGCTATATGTGATATAACTTGAACACTGACAAAATTTGAGGCAGTTTGGAGAAATTTTGGCCGACCCCATACCCTTGATCTCGGCAAAATTCCGAGCTCACCCCCTGATATTTTTTATGTGTTCCAGTGAATGGGTATTGGTGTTTCATGTGTTGTTTATTTTTGCTAATTTTGCATGTGATGTAATCTTACACTATAAACAATTCGGAGTGTTTCGTATTCGTATTTTTAACATTGTTTCGGGTTATTCGCATATTGTCTAGGCGAAGTTAAAAAGTTCGATCGAATGCCAAAAACCTATTTTTCCAAGTTTAACGTATTCGTAAAAACATGCAAGTGATTCTGTGGACCCTCTAAAAGAGCAAAACCTTAACTCGATTATGTGGTCGTCAGAACCTCCACTAAACCCTAGGTTTGTGGTAGTTCAGCGTTGTCACATGTGAGGCGTTGGTTTGACCCTTTTACAGCTGGTTCATAGGTACTGTGGCATCTTCTGGGTATTATTGAACTATGCTCAAGTGTTGAGCTGTCGGGAAATTGTGGGAATTTGATGAATCGATCGAAAAGTTTAACGTCGTCCGGATATTATGTGATGGGATACAATACTTGGAATCATAACTAATTTGAATTTTATAAATCTAGCAGTTTAGTCTCATTTGATCGGTTGCCACGGGATTTTGATGTGATCAAAAGTCTGTCGCAATCACGTAGTGTATGCGGATACTCGCCGGGTAACCTTATTAGATAGCCATGCCACATAGCCCCGACCAAGTGACTGTAGGAGAACCCCGTCGCCAAAAGCATCCATTCGGATGCTCGCGGCAGCGGTGTTCCGCCTTAGTGCACTTCGTCGACGGCACCGGGGGGTGTGGCCGTCTGCTAAAGTTTCCGACGAGCATTCGATCAGGATGTCGGGAATCTTGTTGAATTGCCTGACATGATATTGAAAAGTGTTTTCGAGATCGAGACTATAATGCGGGGTTTATAATTGTTAGACATGCGATATCTAAGGAATTCATTTGGTTAGGCATGTGATGTCTAAGGTGGTTGCGGATTCAAACTGTTGCAGTTTTCACTTTCTTTTCTTCGACCGTAAGTGTAATATGTGGTGTATCGCCGGTTTCATTACTATATGTCAACTATTAGTTATATGTATGCCCTAGAGGCCATTACTGTATATACGATGTATATTGTAGTGGATGCTAGGATATATATAGGGAGGACTTTCTTGCTCGACATGATAGTATGCTATCTGGTTGTACTTTATCTTAACATGTACTCTGACCGTCTCTATGTTACATGTTGATAAAGACCTTAGGATATGTACTCGACTACCGGGACTATGATGAGATCATACTAGTGGGGCCACGGTAGTCGACGAGTACATCCTATAACTGTTCCTAGTCTAGGGTGTATCGAGACAGGGCATCGATACACCAGAGTAGACTAGCGTATACGCATCTTGACCCATATGATGGGCGATGGATGATCCCATATCCATCAATGTTTGACATCAAGGATGGTGTACGGGTGCTCAGTAGAGACTGGGTACACTGGACGGACTCGCCGAGAACTCCCAGATGGTATTATACCTCACGTCAGATGGCTGTTCTCCGGTGACACTGGTACAGAGTAGTCTGTTGACCCGAGATCGTCATAGAGTCTTGTGTGATTCCCACTGTGCTTTGGTTTCCATCATACCACGTCCAAGAGGGCGTGCAAAAAGGTGGCTTTTGGGTACAGTCCCGAATCACATGGAGGCAACGAGCGATAGGAGGGGATTCGTCTCTCCTGGTATAGGGAATTGATGTTGCGCTGTGTTCGATTGGCTATAACCGGAAATCCCTGGCCAGGGTTGCTGATACTGGTAAGTGTTATCAGTAGTTTCTCGAACTATTATAGACCTCATATCGACACGACTTATCGAGCTACTGTGGTCTGACGTTTACCACCCCTAGGCGAGATATGCGACATATCAGATGATGAGACCGGACTGTACGGGAGTGTTACTGATTGGATTCATAGGAGAATATACAGGCTTGCTTGTTGATCTTCTGAGCTCTCAATACCTGGGTAGCTGTTACGTTTAGCTGACCGCTTGCAGCTTGTGGGTGTTTGATATGATCATCACCTACTGCCGGCGTATTGACGATTCTTTAGAGTCCTACACAGAGATTTCTTAACTCAGGCAAAACAGAGTAGGAGCATATATGAGATATGTACGGGACCGAGGATAATGCGGTATATGATACCGTATTGGATTCTAGCGATATGAGATATCGGCCGGGTATATGTGATATAGCCGGGTCATCGTATTAGTCGGTTATATGCGATATAGCCGGATTGTCGGATGAAGTGTTGATTCGATAATTTAATGTATAATAATATATATGATATATTAAATTACATTTACTAAAATTAGCTCACTAAAAGATTCATTTTCTCACGGTATAATACATTGATATATATGCGATATATGTTAATTGTATTATTTTCTATTGTTACAAAATATATTGTATATGTGATATATAATATTGTAACATGTTAGGGTTAAAAATTTAACAATGGTTTAGGGTTTAAACTTGGTTAGCGTTTGGATTAGGGTAAGATTTTGCATGAAGCTTCCATGAAGCTTCATGAAGCTTTGACTTTGTTTTTAGCTAGATATTTTGTTAACCCAATCCAAACCATTAACTCTAGTCAATTCTCTACATGGGTTAACTCCTTCATGCTTAACCCTTAGTTAGATTTATAACCACTACAATAATTCATTATTCATCACAAAAGGATTCATTTCATTCTTCTTCTTCCTTGAGTTCCTTCTTGAAAAAGCTTTCTAGTTTTGCTTTTGTGATGAAAGTGAGTGAGAAAAAGATTATAAATGAGAGCAAAAATCCTACTTCATCATCCTCATCTATCCTTGCCATTTAGATGAGGGTGTTCACATCATTTCATGAGTGATAGCTTGTGTTAACGAAACTTCAAGGTAGATCATCTAAGTTATCGAAGATCGGAAGCAAGACTGCATCTTTCTCTTCGTGAAGCCTCTCGAGAGTCTGGAACACGATGATCGCAGTGAAGGGTCCTCAACACGGAGCTTAAGAAGTGAAGGACCGGATCAACAAAGGTTGTAATTGTTAGTGTATATGCCCTAGAGGCCATTACTGTATCATACTAGTTTGTATATTACTTGATGGAAGCTTGGGATATTCAACTTGTATAGACAATCTTGCTCAATATAGTAGTATGCTACTTGGTTTATTTCTGCTTTAATGTGTGGATGTGTTTCTTTTAGCATATCGCCTTTACACATTAGTGGAGCCCTTAGGATCTTTGCTTGATTACCAGCGTTGTGATGGCAGTCACACTCGTGGGGGCTGGGTAATGCATAAGCACATCCTTATGTAGGTCCCTAGTCGTAGGACTATCGAGACAGGGCATCGATACTCCGGAGTGTAAGTCCACGTTGCCCACCCCGGTGCTTGTGGGGAGGCGGAAACTGTATAGAAATCGGATTTTTAACACACTAGGCAACATGGACTAGCAAAAGGAGGATCTTTGCTAAACAAAAACTAACTACAAAGATAAAAAGTTTAGCTACTCGGAAAAGAGGTTATACCTGTTGGAGGTAGTGCCCTCAGATTCAATTATTCGATCACAGGCACGTGATTACAATGATTGATGGAGGACCTATCCTGATAGGACAGTCTTACTCGTGATGATAGTATGCTATCTGGTTTACCTTTATCATCGTGTACTGCTTTAGGTGACCTGACAAGTCGCTATTACAGGTTGATATAGCCCCTGGGATTCTTGCTTGACCACCGGCAGTATGAGGGCGATCATATACGTGGGAGCTGGTAGTCTATAAGCATATCCTTAAATGGTCCCTAGTCGTGTGAGTTTCGAGACAGGGCATCGATACTCCAGAGTAGACAAGTGTATACAGTCGAGACCCCGACGAGGGGCGGTGGCCGGTCTCACAAGCCACTGGTGTCAGTTGGATCATCTAAGATGTATACAGGTGCTCATTGGGTTATGAGTACACCGGACAGGACTCGCCGGGAACATGCTAGTTGGTCATATACCAGACGTCAGATGGCAGTTCCCTGGTGACATGTGTGCAGGTTAGTTCATCGACCTGGGGATCGTCATTTGTCTTGTGTGAGTTCCCACTGTACTTTGATTACTACCCTACCACGGCTCAAAGGAGTCGTGCAAACAGGTTTTAGTTGGGTACAGTCCCGAGCCACAAGGAGGCAGTGAGCGTATCTTCAGGGGTTCGTCTCTCCCGGTATTGGGGGTGAGGTCGTGCTGTGTCTAGGAGAGCCATTACACGAAGCCCTCGGCCGAGGCAAGGAGATTTACTGGTAGGTATTCCAGTAGTATCTCAGGGTGTTCTGGGCTACACTCCGACACGACTTGTACCGCTTTTGGGGGTCTGACTTTTACCAACCCCCTAGGCCCGCCATGCGATGCTCATAGACGAACGGACCGGACTGTACGGATATTGTCACTGACAGGCTCAGTAGGGTTGTCTGGCTGAGTTCGCTCACAGACGTCCCTTTTAGTCAATACCTGGTAGCCCGTTACGTATTGGCTTATACCTCTGACGTGCTAGTGGTTAAATCCACAACCAAGGTGTTGACGAGTCTTTAGAGTCCCCCACATTCAGTTACTCAGCTTTCGGGCGAAAAGTTGTAGGGGCCGTATGGAGATATGGCAAGGTCCGATCAGATACGTGCGGTATTGCACGGATCACGATCGGACAGTTTGTACTACAGGCCGTATGGGTATATGGCAGGGTTCAATCAGATACGTGCGGTATTGCACGGATCAGGATCGAACGGATATTACTAGTCGGCTTTGGCTTAAGCCGGATCCTAGTATAGTACAGTGTAGATTTTGTCTCATTGCATTTGTATTTCAGTCGGAATACAAATGTGGGTGTGTATGCACAGTATCGGGGTTTTCCTGTAATTTATTACGGGACCAGTTTTCTGGAGTTGCCAGTTTGCTTTCCGTTTCGGCCAATTTCCTTTGTATCGTTCATTGGCCGAAGTTTGGTGGAGGAGGGCTTATTTGCATTGTTGCAAATAAGCATTTTGTGGAGGGGTTCTTTGCTTATATTTGTATCATGATGGTTTCATGATGGAGCCCATCCCTTGACCTTTCTTAAACTCATGATTGTTTGACTTTCTTTATCATCATGGTTTTAGTCATGGTTGTTGGTTGAGTGTTGGGATTGTTGTTGATGATGGGAGATGATATGATTGTTGAGTGAGGACTTTTCTTTGTGATCTTTTTATTCCATATGATAACCATTCCTCTCTCTCTCTCTCTCTTGGATGATTGATTTGGTCACCTCCCCCCTTGACTTTTTCCTCTCTCCCATTTTTCCAAAAGAGGGCCGGCCACTATTGGAGTGGGGGTGATTGATTTTGGTGTGGCAATTTTTGGTTCTCTTCATGCTCCAAAAATCACACAAGAAGACTCTCCAAAATTCCAAGTTCTTTTTCCTCCACCACAAAGGCAATTCCACAACCCCAAAGTGAGACATGGTTCTTCACACATTCTACAGCAAATCTTGGGCACGTCGACTAGCCAGCTTCGTGCCCGAGTTGCCTCGGCATTGAGGTGGGAGCCCGTAAAAGAAGTAGGCGATGTGGTGCACTTCCGGCGACGAGGTGGAGACCGGAGCTTCCGCAGGAGATCGGGACGACGACGAGAAGACCGGAGGACTCGGATCTGTCGGTATATCTCTCTTCCCTTTCTTGTAGATAGCTAGGACTAGTTAGTGGTTCGATCCGGGTATTAGTGCGCGGCGGTTTGCCAGTTCAAGAAAATTAAAGTTTATCACCGCTTCCGCATTTGGCCGTCGGATTGACGGCCGGGGCGCCGCCGTGCACTTACAGTGGTATCAGAGCCTCGCCATTAACTTAGTCTAGCTTGGTTTAATGTGTTTGCATTCCCGATCGATCAAAAAGTTCCAAAACCGTGTTTTTCCAATCGACAGTTTTCTGTTGAAATTTTTTGGTCTCCAAAAATTTTTCAGGTTGTATAAATTTGATGTACTGGAGACCACTAGGCTACTGTAGAAATTCGATAGGGTGAATCGACAGTGGAGGCGCGGAACCGCGGCCAAAACCCCCTTTGGGCCGCGGTTCCGCCGCGCATTGTGGAGATCCCTGCACCCAATTTCTACAGTGTCTTTGTGGGCTTAAAATATGGGTTTAATATTAATATTGGGCCCAGAATTTCCTGATCTGCTACAGTAATGCTTGGGGGCCCACTTGTTAAAATTTGATTGATCGGATATTTTAAACACATTTTCCACAGTATTTACATTATATCTGCGACCGTGAATGTCACTTGATCGGTAAATCTGGTCTAACTGCTATAGCCCGGTTAGACGGATTTGCGAACGTAACTTTCACGTTGATGTTCTGTTTTTGCGGTGATGTTGCGGATCGGTCGTGGGGATAGCCTGGATGCAATGCTAGTACAGTTGTGATTGTATTATGTACATTTGATATTGCGGGGCGAGCGTCCGACATGTGGACTGCCGTTACTGCCTGATTGTATTATTATTTTGGGGCACGACCTGGTTGCGGTCGATGTACCCATTGTATGTATATTTTACTTTCTGTACTAGGATTACCCCGCGGAGGGGTGCACGGATAGCTGGGTTCTAGAGGGCAACAAGCCCGCATCTCATGGCATTGAGACGGAGGGGGCTTCACTCTGGGATTGGTAGGCTATTCGCTGCACTCGTAGGGGGTACAGGTTGACCCAGGAGGGGTGCCCAAGTTACCGGATTCCGTGAAGTGCTGGGTGGTCCATTCACGTTGCTGAAGGGGGCTGCCTCGCTTCAGGTTTTGGCGGGTAACTTGCCACGCCCGTAGGGGTCTAGGATTACATTGCACAGGCTATCCACACGACCAAGGGAACGTCGGGTTTCAGTAGTGGCTCTGTGAAACCCGGGGATCCCAGATATCTGTATTGTTTCTGTGATGCTGTACATTTTCTGTGATGTTGCATTTCTTTCACGCCTTGAGCGAAATATAATATATTGGTATATATATTAGTAGATGTTGTATATGTTTTACATCCGCGCTAGTCCAGTCCCCGCTCTGTCGTTAGTTAGCTAACCTAACGGGTAATGACGGGACCCAGTGGCGAATGCGGATGGCATATACGTACATCAGTATATTTTCGTTCTTTGTGGTGTGATCAATTGATGGGACTGCGTTGATTCGGATCAATGCAAGTTAAAAACCTAATCTGATGTTGTTGGAACACTTTTCAAAAGGCTGTTATTGCAAGGACGTTCTCTTTTGTTTTGCATCATGGTATTCATTTGGAATATCCTGCTCCTCAGTCGACGAGGCAAGGGCCGAGATCCCTTCACCGGGAGTGACCCCTTGGACAAAAAGTTTGCGTCAGGGCATTAACTTCACTATAGCCGATTACTTTTGCTTTGCATCACGGTATTCATTTGGAATATCCTGCACCTCATTCTACGGGGAAAGAGCCGGGATCCCTTCACCGGGAGTGACCTCTTTAGCAATGGTTTTCGTCACTATATTTTAAAAAGCTATCCGTTCCTTCAACGATATCAAGTTCTTTGCGTTAAAGTTTTTCGCCAGAAACCATTTGTAGCCCTCCGTCGTTTCATATGGGTAGTCAATAGTATTCAAGGTGTATTTGTTGGCCAAAGTCAAGGCACAGTGTTTGGTAGCTGTTGGTTATTCATATGCAGCATAGATAGATGCGTTGGTTTGGGACAGTCGTACTACCTTGTTGGCCAAAGTCAAGGGTATGTACGGGTGGATTCAAATCAACCTGGAGAATAACGGGTAGAACTTGACATGTGACTTATGATTTGTTGGCCAAAGTCAAGGTCATAAGAGCATGGGGCAGAAATCACATCGGGAGTTTCAAAAGAACTGAAACTTGCCAGATATGCGCATACCTTCTGGAGTGTGATACCGTGAGCGGATTCCGTCACGTTGTCATGCGATGAGAGTTGGATCCCGATTCCCACTGATGAGTTAGTTTACTCCTCGGGTGATCCCGAATAATTCTTCTTTCAGGTTTGGAGGAGAATTTGACGGTACAGTGGGAGGTTTCCAGATTAGATAAATTGGTAAGCATTCTGATCTAGGTTAGAGTGCACGCTGAGTGTTTCTTTTCTCTCTCTTTGGAAGCGACCATTGACCCGACCCTAAGACTATGACTCAGTGACCAAGTTGACCGAACCTTCTAAACACTGGCTTATGGATTGTCAGAGTTGCAGACCTCATTGCACTCCTACTTTACCCTTTTCTCCAGGACACCCCGTATTACTACGAACGTCCACTTCCATTGGACAAAACCATCGTATGGTTAGATACGAACTCGTAGGAAATTTATTCGAGGATGGTTTCCTGTTCTGGAGAAAACGGATAGGACTATTCAGTTGTTTTTTCCTTTTACCTTCTCTCAGGTTGCGAGTACTCCTTGGTTTAGGAGTAGTACACCTATTACGCAAATTGGATAGTCTTCTTCCAAACCTTAGGCTGGTGCCGACCGGTAGGGAATGAAGAAAACCAATTAGCATAACGATGGTGTGCAGAAGGTATTGAGTTAAGACAAAGCAAGGGATTAGTAAGAGGGCAAAGTAAATTGCAACAGATTTTCACGACCAAACCAAGTATTCCTTCGCCAATCCTAAATCACCTTTGTATTTCTCCATGACACTCCGTATCACTACGAAGATCCACAGTTTATTGGATACTCCATCGTATGGTTATATACGAACTCGAAAGGAACTTGTTCCAGTTCGGGGATGGATTCTGGTTCAGGAGAAATAGGAATAAGGTTTATTCAGGTGTCTTTTATCTTCACCTTCTCTCGCATTGCGAGTGTTCCTAGGATTGGGACAGTACACCCATTATGCTTATTGGATAGTCTTCTTCCAAACCATAGGCTGGTGCCGAACGGTAGGGAAGGAAGAAAACCATTTGGCCTAAAGGGGTGTGCAGAAGGTAATGACTAAAGACATATGAAGGGATTTGGAGAGGTGGCAAAGAACTATACGGTTACAGTCGTGAATCTGGAAGAGGCGTTACTAGGAATACCGGGATACCCCATCGAAACATTTCAATGTTTCAGTTTCACTGTGTAATGTTAAAAGGAAAACTGATTTCCCGATTAAACACTTGCTCCAGGGTATGTATTTACCAGGTATGATTCTCACATCTGTATGGTTTTACAGATGATGAGTGGGAGTAAGTTATTGGGAATTGGGTGATCATCCTCATTATATCGGGATTCGTTGTAATCGGTGATATTTGAGGAAGTCACCTGGGTTGTTTGCCGGACGGCAAATATTTGGTTTTGAATATCCGCTTTTATGCACCAATTTCAAATTGATATATCTGTACGTCTATTTTCATAGAGTGAGATATACCTTTCTGAAATTATGTCTACGACATTTACCTATATCAGTGGATGGTTAGGTAAGGAGCATTAAACATCGGTGTAATTCTTCTTGACCATAAGTACAGTTTTCAACCTACGACACACAGTGAATGAGTTATCAGACTCAAGGGACTTGTACAGAGTATTGTATGTTGTCCAGGGTCCATCAGGACAGAGGGGTTGGTCCTCGTACTATATTCGGTTTACTTATGACTTCTCTAGTTTTTAGACAGGTGTTTCGTGGAAACACATGGTCCGAATTTTGAGAAGTTATAAGTATTTGAATAGAGTAGAGAACCAGGTATAGCAAGTATCGGGATTCTTCAAAGAGATCGAAAATGTGGATACTTGTGTATGGTATTCAGTTGATAGTAATGATAAAGAGATCTTGCTTCTCTTTCAGGTTACTCATAATTGGAAATGCTCCTAAGTTGTGTAACGCTGATCAGCCTCCTTCCATTTAGCTGACATGCACTAAATATAGATGCATGATTTGAATCTGGTTCAATTAAATTAGTGCCTCTGGTCCTATATGGGATATAGAACAGTTCGTACCTTAACGATGTTAAGGTACGGGGAGTTGTCCGGTTTATGATTAAAACCGGACACTGGACAACTCAAGGCACGTTTCTGTAATGGTTATTTGTGGGTTGACCCAGGCTATGGCGAGGGTTGACTTTCTACCATCTGGATGAACAATAGCGATATTGTTCTAGACTCGCCACAGTTTTGTTAAAAATGGATTTTTTTTTCAGAAAACAGTAGTGGGAGTATGGTAGAACTGGAAGTGATTCCAGAACCACAAACGATTACTGAAGATTCAATCTGAATTGACATTCCATTGGCCACTCCGCAGATAAGGTGGGTAACTTCAGGCACCCGAGAGGTACTACGGTAGCCTCAAGGACGGTGACAGGGAAGTTCTTGTTTACCCACAATTACCATTGTTGTTGTTCCAGGCTGCGAGACCCAGCGGGAGGATGAGTATAGCGTCATTCTGAACTGGCTTCAGAAGTGTACGTGTATATGTCTCTGCCAGAGGGTTGTCGTAGTCAGTGGGAGCAGCGGAAGCATTGGTGGACAGTTGGCTTATGTCTATTTATAGACTAAAGCAGATATAGCGGAGATAGATCATCTATTTCTTGCATGACAGTTATAGGTTTGACTTCATCAGAATAGGGGATGGATCTGTTGAGAAGGTAGTAGGGTGTGATGTCATAGTATTTGGATGACATCACAGAGTAGGAAGTGATATTCCTACACTACAATCGGTTATACTTTGGTTGTCACACAGTGTTTTCTCCATAAAGTAAATGGATTTTATATCAGACATACTGGATACTAGATCTATGGTTTTAGATCTAGATTTGGGTAGTCTCCCAATCAGGGTACTTAGACAGCATTCTAAGAGTATTTAGAATGGATGACTCCTGGCACGGTAGTGTACCTACAGGTGAAGGAGTCACCCTCTCTAAAGGTGTCTTATAGACTGAAGTAGAGAGGGATGTGCATGATTGGCAGATCAATTGCTTGGGCAATTGAGTCAATCATGAGATGTCAAATACCACACCAGATGTTGTTCTTGCACTAGCTGCAATAAGTTGATATTGATCCAATCCTGGAGAAACAGTCGGAAGCAACTTTAGAACATAAGTAGATGTTCTAGGGATATGATAACGACAGCCTCATGAAGGAGACAGTTATTATTCCAGGCTTCCAAGGTGACATGGACGACAGGGAGGTTGTCAGAGTTATAGTTTTTCCTTCCGACGAGGGGCAGTATTTTGGGCAGGAGGTCCAAGGCAATACTGAGGGTAGCATGGCGCAGGATACTGATTAAGTTCAGTTGACGATACAGTCTAAGAAGTTTGGATTTGGAGTTCATTTATGAGCTATGTCCCATCAGACATCCAGACACATTCTAAGACAGGTGTTGCTCATTTCGGGAGATGGGTTTCTCCGCGAACTTGAGATATAGAGAGACATAGAAAGAGATATCAAGGCGGATCCACTCACTAAGGCTATTCCTCGAACGCAATAGTTTCGCAAGCGAGCTTTGTGAGGCTGACTAGTAGAGGAGTTGGGTGTTCGGTATCACACGTGCTGTGAGTCTGCGACATCGCAATAATTAGCCTTGAGTGCAAGTGGGAGATTGTTGGAGGTAGTGCCCTCAGATTCAATTATTCGATCACAGGCACGTGATTACAATGATTGATGGAGGACCTATCCCGATAGGACAGTCTTACTCGTGATGATAGTATGCTATCTGGTTTACCTTTATCATCGTGTACTGCTTTAGGTGACCTGACAAGTCACTATTACACGTTGATAGAGCCCCTGGGATTCTTGCTTGACCACCGGCAGTATGAGGGCGATCATATACTTGGGAGCTGGTAGTCTATAAGCATATCCTTAAATGGTCCCTAGTCGTGTGAGTTTCGAGACAGGGCATCGATACTCCAGAGTAGACTAGTGTATACAGTCGAGACCCCGACGAGGGGTGGTGGCCGGTCTCACAAGCCACTGGTGTCAGTTGGATCACCTAAGATGTATACAGGTGCTCATTGGGTTATGAGTACACCGGACAGGACTCGCCGGGAACATGCTAGTTAGTCATATACCAGACGTCAGATGGCAGTTCCCTGGTGACATGTGTGCAGATTAGTTCATCGACCTGGGGATCGTCATTTGTCTTGTGTGAGTTCTCACTGTACTTTGATTACTACCCTACCACGGCCCAAAGGAGTCGTGCAAATAGGTTTTAGTTGGGTACAGTCCCGAGCCACATGGAGGCAGTGAGCGTATCTTCAGGGGTTCGTCTCTCCCGGTATTGGGGGTGAGGTCGTGCTGTGTCTAGGAGAGCCATTACACGAAGCCCTCGGCCGAGGCAAGGAGATTTACTGGTAGGTATTCCAGTAGTATCTCAGGGTGTTCTGGGCTACACTCCGACACGACTTGTATCGCTTTTGGGGGTCTGACTTTTACCAACCCCCTAGGCCCGCCATGCGATGCTCATAGACGAACGGACCGGACTGTACGGATATTGTCACTGACAGGCTCAGTAGGGTTGTCTGGCTGAGTTCGCTCACAGACGTCCCTTTTAGTCAATACCTGGTAGCCCGTTACGTATTGGCTTATACCTCTGACGTGCTAGTGGTTAAATCCACAACCAAGGTGTTGACGAGTCTTTAGAGTCCCCCACATTCAGTTACTCAGCTTTCGGGCGAAAAGTTGTAGAGGCCGTATGGAGATATGGCAAGGTCCGATCAGATACGTGCGGTATTGCACGGATCACGATCGGACAGTTTGTACTACAGGCCGTATGGGTATATGGCAGGGTTCAATCAGATACGTGCGGTATTGCACGGATCAGGATCGAACGGATATTACTAGTCGGCTTTGGTTTAAGCCGGATCCTAGTATAGTACAGTGTAGATTTTGTCTCATTGCATTTGTATTTCAGTCGGAATACAAATGTGGGTGTGTATGCACAGTATCGGGGTTTTCCTGTAATTTATTACGGGACCAGTTTTCTGGAGTTGCCAGTTTGCTTTTGGTTTCGGCCAATTTCCTTTGTATCGTTCATTGGCCGAAGTTTGGTGGAGGAGGGCTTATTTGCATTGTTGCAAATAAGCATTTTGTGGAGGGGTTCTTTGCTTATATTTGTATCATGATGGTTTCATGATGGAGCCCATCCCTTGACCTTTCTTAAACTCATGATTGTTTGACTTTCTTTATCATCATGGTTTTAGTCATGGTTGTTGGTTGAGTGTTGGGATTGTTGTTGATGATGGGAGATGATATGATTGTTGAGTGAGGACTTTTCTTTGTGATCTTTTTATTCCATATGATAACCATTCCTCTCTCTCTCTCTCTCTTGGATAATTGATTTGGTCACCTCCCCCCTTGACTTTTTCCTCTCTCCCATTTTTCCAAAAGAGGGCCGGCCACTATTGGAGTGGGGGTGATTGATTTTGGTGTGGCAATTTTTGGTTCTCTTCATGCTCCAAAAATCACACAAGAAGACTCTCCAAAATTCCAAGTTCTTTTTCCTCCACCACAAAGGCAATTCCACAACCCCAAAGTGAGACATGGTTCTTCACACATTCTACAGCAAATCTTAGGCACGTCGACTAGCCAGCTTCGTGCCCGAGTTGCCTCGGCATTGAGGTGGGAGCCCCTAAAAGAAGTAGGCGATGTGGTGCACTTCCGGCGACGAGGTGGAGACCGGAGATTCCGCAGGAGATCGGGACGACGACGAGAAGACCGGAGGACTCGGATCTGTCGGTATATCTCTCTTCCCTTTCTTGTAGATAGCTAGGACTAGTTAGTGGTTCGATCCGGGTATTAGTGCGCGGCGGTTTGCCAGTTCAAGAAAATTAAAGTTTATCACCGCTTCCGCATTTGGCCGTCTGATTGACGGTCGGGGCGCCGCCGTGCACTTACAATACCTAGGGCTTCTAGTCCTTCTCTCCTTTCTCCTTGGAGTGAATGAAAGTGATCTCCTTGTCGCCTTCTCTTGTCGAAGAAGGATCCACCCGAAAGCCTCAACCTTTGGATTCAACTTCAACCTAGAAGTATCTAAGATGCTTGGAGTGCTAATCCTAGAACCTTAGAAAGAGTAGAGAGTATTTTAGAAGGATTTATCTCAAGCTCAAGAGATTCTCAACTCATGAGAGGGGAGAGCTAGAGAGAGAGGAAGAGGAGGAGAGAAAATCAAAATGATAGAATGAAAAAGAAATGAACCATTCTTCTCACATATATGTGAATTATGGAAATTAGATAATTAGCTAAGATAATTGTCATGGTTAATCAAGAATTGACCATTATCATTTCACATTAAATGCCTTTTGCAAGGATCAAAGAGCATCTTTCATATGGAATAATGATGGTCAACATGTCAACCAAGGTCAACAAGTCAAGTATAGTCAAAAGGTCAACAACCCTAACCATGCACAATTATAATTAACTAATATCAATTAATCATAATTCACACATAAGCATTAGGGTTAAGAAAATGACAATGGTCATCAACCCTAATCAAAGTCCTCTGCATCTGTCTCAGTCAACTGTGTATACACACCCGTATCCGTGTTCCGAGGAACACGAATACAATGAGATAAAACCAATCCCAAATCATATACTAGGATCCGGCTTAAACCAAAGACCGCTAGTATAAGCTGTCCGAACAGCAAACGTGCACAAGTGCGCGGATGTGAACGAACCCTGTCGCAAAACCATGCGACCTTTACTCATTTTGCCTAAAGGCGAATAACCCTCTGTGTGGGACTCTAAAGACTCGACACTACGCTGGCAGTGGATTTAACCACAGACCGCAGGCGGCACTAGCTGTACGTAACGGTCCCCAGGTAGATGCCGATAAGAAGACTGACGAGGTGAACCCATCTGAACTCCTACTGAGCCTGAATGTGACAGTCTCCATACAGTCCGGTCTGTTCGTCTGATACATCGCATGGCGGCCTAGGGGGCGGTAAACGTCAGTCCCCTAATAGCGGTACAAGTCGTGTCGGAGGGTAGCCCAGAATACCCTGAGATAAGACTGGAAACCTACCAGTATATCTCGCTTGCCCTGGCTAGGGACTACTTGTGTAATGGCTCTCCTGGACACAGCGCGATGTCAACCCCCAATACCGGGAGAGACGAATCCTATCTAACCGTCACTGCATCCAAATTCTTCGGGACTGCACCCAAAAACTACCTGTTTGCACGACTCCTTTGAGACGTGGTAGGGTAGCAATCAAAGTACAGTGGGAACACACTCGAGGCGAAGTGACAGTGTCAAGTCAGCGGACTAAGCTGTACTCATTTTACCTGGGAACTGATAACTGACGATAGGTATAATACCAACCAACAGTTCCCGACTAGTCCAGTCCAGTGTACTCGTAACCTAACGAGCACCCGCATACTATCTCAAGTACGACGTACTGAAGGCTGTGGGACAGGCCGTCTCCCGCACCGGGATGAGAAGCGCATACGCTAGTCTACTCCGGAGTATCGATGCCCTGTCTCGATAATCCCATGACCAGGGACGTGTAAATAAGGATGTGCTTGTAGATTACCCAGCCCCCACGAGTGTGACTGCCATTACAACGCTGGTAATCAAGAAAAGATCCTAAGGGCTCCACTAATGCGTATAGGTGATATAATAAAAGAAACACATGTACACATTAAAGCAGAGACAAACCAAGTAGCATACTACCATTTTGATCAAGATTGTTTATACAACTGTGAATATCCCAAGCTTCCATCAAGTAATATACATACTAGTATGATACAGTAATAGCCTCTACGGCAAATACACTAACAATCTCCCACTTGCACTAAGGCCATGTACTGGCGTATCGATGACCTATCATCTTGATCAGTCGCTCGAACTGAGTCTGGGGTAAGGCCTTCGTGAATGGATCTGCAGTGTTATCTTCTGAAGCAACCCTCCGAACCTCGATCTCCTGGCGATCCACGATCTCCCTGATCAGGTGATACCGCCTCAAGATGTGTCTGGATTTCTGATGGGACCTGGGTTCCTTCGCTAAAGCTATAGCCCCGTTGTTGTCGCAATACAGAGGTATTGGATCAACAATGGACGGAACCACCTGAAGTTCATTCAAGAACATCCTCATCTAGACGGCTTCTTTTGCGGCATCAGATGCAGTGATGTATTCCGCTTCCATAGTCGAGTCAGCAACGGTTTCCTGTTTGGAACTCTTCTAACACACCGCCCCTCCATTGAGGGTAAAGACAAAACCCGACATGGACATGGAATCATCCTTGTCACTCTGGAAGCTGGAGCCAGCAAAGGCCTCAATCTGGAGGTCTTTTCCGCCATACACCAAGAACATCTCCTTAGTCCTTCTCAGGTACTTGAGAATGTTCTTTACCGCTATCCAATGTTTCTCTCCAGGGTTTGACTAATACCTTCTTACCACACTCAGTGCATAAGCCACATCTGGTCTGGTACACAACATCGCATACATTATAGAGCCTGCCGCAGAAGCGTAGGGTATAATAGACATGCGATCCCTCTCCAAATCAGTCTTGGGAGACATCTCTTTGGAGAGGGTGATCCCGTGACAAGACGGTAGATTACCGTGCTTGGAATCTTCCATACCGAATCTTTTCAATATGGTGTCGATTTACCTGAACTGTGAGAGTCCTAATATCCTCTTGGATCTGTCACGGTAGATCCGGATCCCCAAAATGTAGGAGGCATCACCCAGATCTTTCATGGAGAACCTGTGTGACAAGAACCCTTTGACAGATTGTAGCATAGGAATGTCATTCCTATTAGAGAATGTCATCCACGTATAAAACGAGGAATACTACAGTTCTCGCTACAAATCTACTATACATGCATGGTTCATCTGGATTTTTGATAAAGCCAAATTCCTTGACCGTCTCATCAAAACAGATGTTCCAACTCCGCGATGCCTGCTTTAGTCCATAAATGGACTTAAGCAACTTGCACACCTTTCCGCTGCTCCCACTCTGAATGAAACCCTCTGGCTCGTCCATATAGTCATACTCCTCTAAATTTCCATTTAGAAAAGCGGTCTTTACGTCCATCTGCCAAATCTCATAATCGTGGAAGGCAGCAATGGCAAGAAGGATCCGAATGGATTTCAGCATAGCCACTGGAGAAAAGGTTTCGTCATAGTCCAAACCAGGTCTTTGACGAAAACCCTTTGCAACAAGTCTAGCTTTATAGGTCTCGACCTGTCCATCTACACCAATCTTCCTTTTGAAGATCCACTTGCTTCCTACGGGTTTTACCCCATCTGGAGTAATGTCCAACGTCCATACTTTGTTGGTGTACATGGACTCCATTTCGGTCCGCATTGCATCGAGCCATATTTCCGAGTCAACGCTTTGAATGGCTTGCTGGAAGCTATTAGGCACATCATATTCAATGATGCAATCCTCTCTATCCCCGTCTATGAGAAAACCGTAGTATCTCTCAGGCGGATGAGACTGCCTACTACTCCTGCGGAGTGGCGTAGGAATGTCCTGATCTTTCGAACCATCTGGTTCTACTAAGCTTTCAGTAATAGCTCGTGGTTCTGGAATTTCTTCCAGTTCTATTGCGCTCCCACTAATTTCCGTTTCCAAGAACTGGTGTTCTAGAAAGTGGGTATGACGAGAAACAAAAACCTTTTGTTCCTCTTCGCAATAGAAGAAATATCCCTTGGAGTTCTTTGGATATCCCACAAACTTGCACTGTACTGAGCGTGCCTCGAGCTTGTCCGCATGCCGCTTTTTGACAAAAGCTGGACATCCCCATGTCTTAATGTGATTAAGATAGGGTCTCTTCCCACACCACATCTGATATGGTGTAGTAGGCACAGTCTTAGTTGGAACTCGGTTCAAAAGGTATGCAGCTGATTCTAGCGCATATCCCCAGAATGATCGCGGTAACTCAGCGTTACTCATCATAGACCGTACCATATCCAATAGGGTTCGGTTCCATCTCTCCGATACACCGTTATGTTGCGGAGTGTATGGAGGAGTAAGCTGAGAGAGAAGTCCATTCTCTTTTAAGTAATCCAGGAACTCGGCACTCAAGTATTCACCACCTCGATCAGATCTCAGTGCCTTGATACTTTTGCCTGTTTGTTTTTCTACTTCATTGTTATATTCCTGGAATTTTTCAAAGGCCTCGGATTTATGTTTCATTAAGAAGACATATCCGTACCTTGAAAAGTCATCCGTAAAAGTAATGAAGTAAGAATAACCGCTTCGTGCTTGCATAGACATTGGACCGCACACGTCGCTTTGTACGAGTCCCAAGAGCTCGCTCCCTCTTACTCCGTGTCCAGTGAACGGAGTCTTTGTCATCTTTTTTTTGAGACAGGATTGACAAGTTGCATATGATTGATATTCGAACGGATCCAAATATCCTTCTGCATGTAACTTAGTCAACCTTCTCTCATTGATGTGACCCAGTCTACAATGCCATAAGAAAGTCTGATTGATTTCTGGAGACTTTCTTTGTGTGTATTCTGGACATTGAAAATCTGTGGTTGGTTTAATACGTATATACCATTGTTTAATGTACCTGACCCAATCAAAACTTGATTAAGGTGAATGTTCACAACATTACTTACAAATGCAAATTCATAACCATCTTTAGATAATAAAAATACAGAAATGATATTACATGTTGCATTTGGTACAAAATAACAACTAAGCAAAACCAAAATGTGTCCATCTGACAATCCATGGTGATAGTCCCCCACGGCTTCAGCATCCATGCTAGCTCCGTTTTCAACTCTGTGGGTCATATCACCTGCCTTCAAAACCCTACGCTTTCTTAATGCCTGCAAAGAATTACAGATATGAGATCCTGATCCGGTATCCAATACCCAGGAAGTATAGTTTATTGATAGACAGTTTTCAATAACATACACACCTGAAGCTGAAGCCGCAACTCGCTTCAGATCCTGGGTTCTGGCCTTCCAAGCCTTGCAATCCTGTTTCCAGTGTCCACTCTTGTGACAGTAAAAGCACTCTTCTTTCCCCACAAGCTTTCCCGCTACCTTTGTTGCCTTTCCCTTTCCCTTTGTATCCACTTTACTAACACCGCCCCTTGGTTTGGCGGGGGCTTTCTTCTTCCTTCCCTTGGCTTTCGCCCTGGACCTAGAAAAGGAAGATCCTCCTACAAACAAAGTGGATGTCTCCCTACCTTTCTGTAGGGTGCCCTCAGCACTCCTCAACATGTTCAGAAGTTCGGAAAGTTCAACCTCCTTTCCTTGCATGTTGAAGTTTAGGACAAACTGGGCGTAAGTGGAAGGAAGGGACTGGAGAATCAAGTCAGTGTAGAGTTCATTCTCCAACGTGGTCCCAAGGTCCGCGAGCTCCTCTATGTAGCCAATCATCTTAAGCACGTGTTCCGCTACCGATGATCCGACGAAAAATCTTGCCGAAAACAACTTCTTCGATACTTCATATCTGGCGATACGAGATTGCTCTCCAAACAGATCTTTTGTATGGAGAAATATGGATTCTAGGTCCATATTCTCGTGCCTCCTATGATGTTTGTTGTCCATAGAGGGAAGCACGAGGCATTTGGCCTTCACGCAATCGATCTCCCATGTCTTACGAATTTCTATATCCGCGACGTTGGAGGTGGGACCTAGGATAGGGGGAGCTTTGGTGGTAAGAAGATACCCCAACTTGTTATAAGTGATTGCCAGTTTGACATTCCTGAGCCAATCTTTGTAGTTTGGCCCTGTCAGTATATTTTTATCTAGTAATAACTTAAGTCCGGTCATATTGATTGGTCGCTGCAATTAGGAGAGACAAAAGAAACACTTTAGCATGATGCTCTTGCAAGTTTAAAGTGGTATTTAGTTTTTGTAAACAGGATGGCTCCCACTATCTCTCGAATCCCTCCTCAAACCATAAAGGAAGATTTAGTCGGGATCAATCTCACCGTACAATACTTGCTTAACCGTTCAGCCAGGCCTATGTCGGTACTTCGAGGGAGGTTTTCCAACGCTTTCGCGAAGTTCCTTAATTAAGTAACCTCTTTTCCCTGTGGGCGTAGCCCCGCTAACACCTTTCTAGACACCTACTAGGTTTATAGCATTGATCGTTAAGTGAGAAATTTCCCGAGGAGTAGCATATACTCACAGTAGGATCGGGATCCAAATATCATCGCGTGATAAAACTAAAGGAATCCTACCAGAATCATCACACTCCAAATGGTATGCAGCGCTAGCAAGTTTCAGTACTTATGAAACTCCCGATGTGGATTTTTGCCCCATGCTCTTATGACCTTGACTTTGGCCAAAATATCATAAGTCACATGTCAAGTTCTACCCGTCATTCTCCAGGTTAATTTGGACCCACCCGTACCTACCCTTGACTTTGGCCAAAATGGCAGTACGACTGTCCCAAACCAACGCATCTATCTATGCTGCACATGAATACCCAACAGCTACCAATCACAATGCCTTGACTTTGGCCAACATACATAGCTTGAATACTTATTGACCATTCATGTGGAATGACGGAGGGCTATGAATGGTTTTGGCGAAACCGTGAACGTAGTGAACTTGATATAATCGATGGAACGAGATAGCTTTTAAAAGGAGTGGTTCAAGCTCCGCATTTAAAAGTTGGTATTGAAAAGAACCGAGTGGTTTTGAAAGTGTTCCATCGACTTTTACATGGTTTATTTTCTTGCATTAATTTTAATGTGTCCCATCAATTAATCCTACCATTGCAGAAAACAAACAAAATATGGTGTACGCTTATGCCATCCGCATTCTCCACGGGGCCCCATCATCAACTGTTAGGTTACTTAACTAACGACAGAGCGGGGGCTGGACTAGCGCGGATGCAAAACATAAGCAACGCCTAAATAGATATCATATATAGATATATAGTAATGATAGTCAATCCAGATCACAGATGAACACTTTGGATATACTAGGAATCCGCGATTCGTTCGAGCTTGCAACGAAAAGCGGATTACACGGTCGCGATGAATAGCCAATACCCCACCTAAGACCCTTACGGGTGCGACAAACTACCCGCCAAGTACCCGAAGCGAAGCAACCTCCCTCAGCGACGTGAGTAGGCCACTCGGCAGTTCGAGATACCCGATAGTTTGTGCACCCCACCATGGGTCTATCCTAGGAGAAAAAACAGTAAAAAGAAATTATACAATGACGGCTACAACCTCAACCCGGATGTGCAGCCAAACAAATAATATTACATCAATTTACATTTTAAATGAATGAAAGAAAAAGAAACTCTCATCTCACATCCACCCCGGCTATTCATTCGCGACAATCCACCGAATTCATATACACAAACCAACAAGCATTACAGATCACAGATATGTATAACCCCCACTAATCGACATATAGCGATTAGCAGACGTTCAATACATATTATACATCACAGATATAACCCATTAGTCAAAGTATAGGGATGTTCGATCAAAAATACGGATTTATAACCACCCCAAATACAAATTTCTTTTCTGAAAAATCTGGGCAGAAATAAAATATTTTAGAAATCCCAAAACCTTAACAGAAGAACACTGCACCAAACTCGGTCCACGACCGAGTCAACTCGGCCGCGGATCCGCGGCAAGAAGCATGTTCTTGCCGCGGAACCGCGGCGCTTTGAACGGTTCACTGGATCGTTTTTTGTGTGTTTCTTAACAAAACCCTGAGCCGATTTTTGAAGTATGGTTTATTATTTTTAGAGCAGAAAAAAAAATCAACAGAAAATTAGGGTTTTGAAAACCAGTTTTGCGATTTTTACCGATCGAACTTCTATAAACTTTACTAACTAGCTAGTTTATGTTTAGTTAGGCTCTGATACCACTGTAAGTCCACGTTGCCCACCCCGGTGCTTGCGGGGACGCGGAAACAGTATAAAAATCAGATTTTTAACACACTAGGCAACATGGACTAGCAAAAGGAGGATCTTTGCTAAACAAAAACAAACTACAAAGCTAAAAAGTTTAGCTACTCGGAAAAGAGGTTATACCTAGGGCTTCTAGTCCTTCTCTCCTTGCTCCTTGAAGTGAATGAAAGTGATCTCCTTGTCGACTTCTCTTGTCGAAGAAGGATCCACCCGAGAGCCTCAACCTTTGGCTTCAACTTCAAACTAGAAGTAACTAAGATGCTTTGAGTGCTAATCCTAGAACCTTAGAAAGAGTAGAGAGTATTTTAGAAGTATTTATCTCAAGATCAAGAGATTCTCAACTCATGAGAGGGAAGAGCTAGAGAGAGAGGAAGAGGAGGAGAGAGAACCAAAATGACAGAATGAAAAAGAAATGAACCATTCTTCTCACATATATGTGAATTATGGAAATTAGATAATTAGCTAAGATAATTGTCATGGTTAATCATGAATTAACCATTATCATTTCACAATAAATGCCTTTTGCAAGGATCAAAGAGCATCTTTCATATGGAATGATGATGGTCAACATGTCAACCAAGGTCAACAAGTCAAGTATAGTCAAAAGGTGAACAATCCTAACCATGCACAATTATAATTAACTAATATCAATTAATCATAATTCACACATAAGCATTAGGGTTAAGAAAATGACAATGGTCATCAACCCTAATCAAAGTCCTCTGTCTCTGTCTCAGTCAACTGTGCATACACACCCGTATCCGTGTTCCGAGGAACACGAATACAATGAGATAAAACCAATCCCAAATCATATACTAGGATCCGGCTTAAACCAAAGCCCGCTAGTATAAGCTGTCCGGACAGCAAACCTGCACAAGTGCGCGGATATGAACGAACCCTGTCGCAAAACCATGCGACCTCTACTCATTTTGCTTAAAGGCGAATAACCCTCTGTGTGGGACTCTAAAGACTCGACATTACGCTGGCAGTGGGTTTAACCACAGACCGCAAGCGGCACTAGCTGTACGTAACGGTCCCCAGGTAGATGCCGATAAGAAAACTGACGAGGTGAACCCATCTGAACTCCTACTGAGCCTGAATGTGACAGTCTCCGTACTGTCCGGTCTGTTCGTCTGATACATCGCATGGTGGGCCTAGGGGGCGGTAAACGTAAGTCCCCTAATAGCGGTACAAGTCGTGTCGGAGTGTAGCTAAGAACACCCTGAGATAACACTGGAAACCTACCAGTATATCTCGCTTGCCCTGGCCAGGGACTACTTATGTAATGGCTCTCCTGGACACAGCGCGATGTCAACCCCCAATACCGGGAGAGACGAATCCTATCTAACCGTCACTGCCTCCAAATGCTTCGGGACTGCACCGAAAAACTACCTGTTTGTAAGTCCGCGGCGGCGCCCCGGCCGTCGATCCGACGCCGGAAACATGGAAACAAAAAACTTTGCAAACTAGCAAACCTGCACCACCGCGCACTTTTCACCCAGATCGGACCATTAACCTAGCTGCTAGCAAACTAGGAAAGAGTAGAGAAGTATACCAAGCGATCCATGTCCTTCGGTCTTCGTCTCCACTCCGATCTCCCGTGGTATCTCCGTCCGTCACCTCCTCATCGAATCGGGCACCACGTAGCCGGGTTCGTATACGGGCTCCCACCTCTGGACCGAGGCAACTCGGGCGCGAAGTTGGCTAGCCGACGCGTCCAAGGGATTCTGTAGGCTAATGTAGAGTCTATGTCTCTTTGGGGTTTAGTTGCCATGGAGGATGGAGGAAAAGGTTAAGGAAAATTGGTACTTTCAATTTTCTAGCATGAAAAATGAGATGAAGAATAATGCCACCACCCCCAAATTAAATTCTCTCTTTCTCCTCTCAAGAATGGCCGGCCCCTCATATGGAAAAATAGTGGTGAGAAAGCAACAAGGGAGGTGAGTGTAGGAGAGAAACAATGGTAACCCTAAGCCAAATCAAATCCAATCACACACACCATCACAATCTAATCCATTCTTTTCTCATAATTCAAAAGACAAGAAAGAAAAAGGATCTCATGATACTAGTCAAATCATGAAGCCATCATATGCAAGAAAACCCCTCCACTAATGTTATTTGCAAAACTGCAAATAACCCCCTCCATCGAAAAGTCCGGCCGTGAAGGAACAAAGGAAAACCGGCCGGAACGAAATGCAAACTGGCAACTTCAGAAAACTGATCTCGTAATAAATTACAGGAAAACCCCGCTACTGCATATACATGCCCGCATTTGTATTCCCACAGAACACAAATGCAAAGAGAAAAAATCTACACTATCTAATACTAGGATCCGGCTTAAGCCAAAGCCGGCTAGTAAAATCCTTCCGATCATGATCCGTGCAATACAGCACGTATCTGATCGAACCCTGCCATATCTCCATACGGCCTCTACAACGTTTCACCCGAAACTTGAGTAACTGTGTATGTGGTGGACTCTAAATACTCGTCAATACTATGGCTGTGGATTTAACCACTAGCACGTCAGAGGTATTATCCATACGTGACGGGCCACCAGCTATTGACCAAAAGGGACGCCGATGAGCGAACTCATCCTGACACCCTACTGAGCCTGTCAGTGACAATATCCGTACAGTCCGGTCCGTTCGTCTATGAGCATCGTATGGCGGGCGTAGGGGGTTGGTAAAAGTCAGACCCCCAAAAGCGGTACAAGTCATGTCGGAGTGTAGCCCAGAACACCCTGAGATACTACTCGAATACCTACCAGCAAATCTCCTGCCTTGGCCAAGGACTTTTCATGTTCTGGCCCTCCAAGACACAGCGCGACCTCACCCCCAATACCGGGAAAGACGAACCCCTGCAGATCCGCTCACTGCCTCCATGTGGCTCGGGACTGTACCCAACTAAAACCTGTTTGCACGACTCCTTTGAGCCATGGTAGGGTAGTAATCAAAGCACAGTGGGAACTCACACGAGACAAATAACGATCTCAGGTCGATGAACTAACCTGTACACATGTCACCAAGGAACTGCTATCTGACGTCAGGTATAATACCAACTAGCTGGTTCCCGGCAAGTCCTGTCCGGTGTACTCATAACCCAATGAGCACCTGTATACATCTTAGGTGAACCAACTGACACCAGTGGCTTGTGAGACCGGCCACCGCCCCTCGTCGGGGTCTCGACTGTATACACTGGTCTACTCTGGAGAATCGATGCCCTTTCTCGAAACTCCCACGACTAGGGACCATTTAAGGATGTGCTAATAGACTCCAGCTCTCACCTATATGATCGCCCTTATACTGCTGGTAGTCAAGCAAAAATCCTAGGGGCTCTATCAGCGTGCAATAGCGACTCGTAAGGTCACCTAAAGCAGTACATGATGATAAAGATAAACCAGATAGCATACTATCATCTTGAGTAAGACTGTCCTACTGGGACAGGTCCTCCCCTCAATCATTGCAATCTCGTGCCTGTGATCCAATAATTGACTCTGAGGGCACTATCTCCAACACTGTTTGTACGACTCCTTTGAGCCGTGGTAGGGTAGCAATCAAAGTACAGTGGGAACACACTCGAGGCGAAGTGACAGTATCAAGTCAGCGGACTAAGCTGTATTCTTGTCGCCTGGGAACTGATAACCGACGATAAGTATAATACCAACCAACAGTTCCCGACGAGTCCTGTCCAGTGTACTCGTAACCTAACGAGCACCCGCATACTATCTCAAGTACGACGTACTGACGGCTGTGGGACATGCCGTCTCCCGCGCTGGAATGAGAAGCGCATACGCTAGTCTACTCCGGAGTATCGATGCCATGTCTCGAAAATCCCACGACCAGGGACGTGTAAATAAGGATGTGCTTGTAGATTACCCAGCCCCCATGAGTGTGACTGCCATCACAACGCTGGTAATCAAGCAAAGATCCTAAGGGCTCCACTAATGCGTATAGGTGATATAATAAAGGAAACACATGTACACATTAAAGAAGAGATAAACCAAGTAGCATACTACCATTTCGAGCAAGATTGTCTATACAACTGTGAATATCCCAAGCTTCCATCAAGTAATATACATACTAGTATGATACAGTAATGGCCTCTAGGGCATATACACTAACACGGAGTAGACTAGCGTATGCGCTTCTCATCCCAGCTTGGGAGACGGTCTGTCCCACAGCCGTCAGTACGCCGTACTTGAGATAGTATGCGGGTGCTCGTCAGGTTACGAGTACACTGGACAGGACTCATCGGGAACTGTTGGTTGGTACTATACCTATTGTCAGTTATCAGTTCCCAGGTGACATGAGTACAGCTTAGTCCGTTAACTTGACACTGTCACTTCGCCTCGAGTGTGTTCCCACTGTACTTTGATTGCTACCCAACCACGGCTCAAAGGAGTCGTGCAAACATGTAGTTTTTAGGTGCTGTCCCGAAGCACTTGGAGGAAGTGACGGTTAGACAGGATTCGTCTCTCCCGGTATTGGGGGTTGATATCACGCTGTGTCTAGGAGAGCCATTACACAAAGTCCCTGGCCAGGGCAAGCGAGATAGACTGGTAGGTTTCCAGTGTTATCTCAGGTGTTCTGGGCTACACTCCGACACGACTTGTACCACTAGTAGGGGACTGACGTTTACCACCACCCTAGGCCCGCCATGCGATGTTCTCAGACGAACAGACCGGACTGTATGCAGATTGTCACATTCAGGCTCAGTAGTAGTTCAGACTGGTTTACCTCGTCAGTCTTCTTATCGGCATCTACCTGGGGACCGTTACGTACAGCTAGTGCCGCTTGCGGTCAGTGGTTAAACCCACTGCCAGCGTAGTGTCTAGTCTTTAGAGTCCCACACAGAGGGTTATTCGCCTTTGGGCAAAACAGAGTAGAGGTCGCATGGTTTTGCGATAGGGTTCGTTCACATCCGCGCACTTATGCACGTTTGGCGTCCGGACAGACATTACTAGCGGGCTCTGGTTTTTTCCAGATCCTAGTATATGTTTTGGGGTTGGTTTTATCTCATAGTATTAATATTCCTCGGAACACGAATGCGGGTGTGTATGCACAGTCGATTGAGGCGGAGGAAGATATTTTTCATTAGGGTTTTGGAACGGGTGCGTATGCACAGTTGACAGTCGTCTTTTTCCAAACCCTAATGAATTTGTGATATATCAATTAATAATATTAATTAAATGAAATTGTGTCATGGTTGGGTTTGTTGACTTGTTGACCAAGGTTGACTAGTTGACCATGGTTGAAACTTTGATCATCATCATTTCTTTTCTAGATGCTCTTTGATCTTTGCAAAATCATTTAGTGTGAAATGATAATGGTCTTATCAAACCAACCATCACCTTTTTCATTTTGGATTAATATTATTAATTTGATAATTCACATATATTGTTATGGTTGTAAAAACTATTCTTATTCTATCATAACCATTCTCTCTCCTCTCTTCATCTTCCTCCTCCTCTAGTTCAAGGAGAATCATTCTCATGAGTTGAGAAACCTCTCCTTGGAGATAAAACACCCAAAGTCACTCTCTACTCTTCCTAAGGTTGAAGGTCTAGCAAGCCGGAGACTTTAGTTTTCTCAAAGTTCGAGAAAGGCGCTCAAGGAAGAAACCCTCAGGTGGATCCATCTTCGACAAGAGAAGGCAACGAGGAAAGCACCATCCGACCACTACAAAGAGTCCAAGAAGAAGGAGTTCAAGTTGATGTATAACCCCTAACCGAGTAGATAACTCTCTTGTTAGTTGCTAGTGTGTAGTTTAGCCAAGATCCATTTTCGTAGTCCATGTTACCTGAACCTTAAAAATCGTTTTTTACCATTTTCGTAAGCCCGAAAGAACCGGGAGAGGTAACATTGACTTACGGTGGTATCAAAGCCTAACTAAACACACTCTAGCATGTTAGCAAAGTATCTAGAATTTCGACCGGATAAAAAACCGCGAAACACCCCGGAAAATCCTAGTTTCTGCCGATTTTTATTTCTGCTCCAAAAATAATAAATCATGTCTTAAAAATCGGCTCAGGCTTTTTAATGAACAGGCAAGAAAAACGTTCCAGCGAACCGACCAACTCACCGCGGTTCCGCGGCAGAAGCTTACTTCTGTCGCGGATCCGCGGCCGAGTTGACTCGGCCATGGATCGTTTCTCCTGCAGTTTGTTTCTGGTGGTATTTTGTGATTTTTGAGATGGTTTGTTTCTGCCCAGAATTCCCAGAGAACAAATTTGTTTTTGGGGTGGTTACAAATCCGTATTTTGGTCGATTTTCTGTAGACTTTGGCTAATGGGTTATATCTGTATTGTTATATATGTATTGAACGTCTGCTAATCGCTATACGTCGATTAGTGGGGGTTATACATATCTGTGATCTGTAATGTTGATGGTTTATGTATATGAATTCGTTGGATTGTCGCGGATGAATAGCCCGGGGGGTTGTGAGATGAGAGTTTTCTTTGTCTTTCAATTCTTGTAATATGTAAATTGATGTAATATTATTTGTATGGCCACACAACCGGGTCGGGGTTGTAGCCGTCATTGTATAATTTCTTTTTACTGTTTTTGCTCCTAGGATATACCCAAGGTGGGGTGCACAAACTACCGGGTACCTCGAAGTGCCGAGTGGCCTACTCACGTCGTTGAGGGAGGTTGCTTCACTTCGGATACTTGGCGGGTAGTTTGCCGCACCTGTAGGGGTCTAGGGTGGGGTATTGGCTATTCATCGCGACCGTGTAATCCGCTCTTCGTTACAGGCTCGTGCGAATTGCGGATTCCTAGTATATCCAATGTATTCATCTGTGATCTGGAATGGCTATCATTGTATGTGACGAATGTTTATATATATCTATATGATATCTATTTAGACGTTGCTTATGTTTTGCATCCGCGCTAGTCCATCCCCCGCTCTGTCGTTAGTTAAGTAACCTAACGGGTGATGACGGGACCCCATGGCGAATGCGGATGGCATAAGCGTACGTCATATTTTCGTTGTTTTTTGCAATGGTAGGATTAATTGATGGGACGCATTAAAATTAATGCAAGAAAAATAAACCAAAGTAAAATTCGTTGGAACACTTTCAAAAACCACTCGGTTTCTTTTCAAAATAACTTTTAAACGCGGAGCTTAAACCACTCCTTTTAAAAGCTATCTCGTTCCATCGATTATATCAAGTTCACTACGTTCACGGTTTCGCCAAAACCATTCGTAGCCCTCCATCGTTTCACATGGATGGTCAATAGTATTCAAGCTATGTTTGTTGGCCAAAGTCAAGGCATAGTGATTGGTAGCTATTGGGTATTCATGTGCAGCATAGATAGATGTGTTGGTTTGGGACAGTCGTACTGCCTTGTTGGACAAAGTCAAGGGTAGGTACGGGTGGGTTCAAATTAACCTGGAGAATGACGGGTAGAACTTGACATGTGACTTATGATTTGTTGGCCAAAGTCAAGGTCATAAGAGCATGAGGCAAAAATCCACATCGGGAGTTTCAAAAGAACTGAAACTTGCTAGCGCTGCATACTATTTGGAGTGTGATGATTCTGGTAGGATTCCTTCAGTTTTGTCACGCAATGATATTTGGATCTCGATCCTACTGTGAGTATATGCTACTCCTCGGGAAAATTCTCGCTTAACGATCAATGCTATAAACCTAGTAGATGTCTAGAAAAGTGTTAGCGGGGCTGCGCCCCAAAGGAAAAGAGGTTATTTAATTAAGGAACTTCGTGAAAGCGTTGGAAAACCTCCCTCGAAGTACGGACACTAGCCTGGCTGAACGGTTAAGCAAGTATTGTACGGTGAGATTGATCATGACTAATTCTTCCTTTTTGGTTTGAGGAGGGATTCGAGAGACAGTGGGAGCCATCCTGTTTAGACAAATTAAAAACCACTCTAAACTTGTAAGAGCATCATGCTAAAAGTGTTTCTTCTCTCTCTCCAAATTGCAGCAACCAAACATCATGACTGGACTTAAGTTACTACTAGATAAAACCATACTGACAGGGCCAAACTACAAATATTGGCTCAGGAATATCAAAATGGCAATCACTTACGACAAGTTGGGGTATCTCCTTACCACCAAAGCTCCCCCTGCCCCAGGTCCCACCTCCAGCGTCGCGGATAAGGAAATCCGTAAGACTTGGGAGATTGATTGCGCGAAGGTCAAGTGCCTCGTGCTTGCCTCTATGGACAATGAACACCAGAGGAGGCACGAGAATATGGACCTTGAATCCATATTTCTTCATACAAAAGAACTGTATGGGGAGCAATCCCGTATCGCCAGATACGAAGTCTCGAAAAAGCTGTTTTCGGCGAGATTGGCCATCGGATCACCGGTAGCGGAACACGTGCTTAAGATGATTGGCTTCATTGAGGTGCTCGCGGACCTTGGGACCACGTTGGAGAATGAGCTCTATACGGACTTGATTCTCCAGTCCCTTCCTTCCACTTACGCCCAGTTCATCCTGAACTTCAACTTACAGGAAAAGGAAGTTGAACTTTCAGAACTCCTCAACATGCTGAGGAGTGCAGAGGGCACCCTACAGAAAGGTAGGGAAATATCCACTTTGTTTGCAGGAGGATCTTCCTCTTCTAGGTCCAAGGCGAAAGCTAAGGGAAAGAAGAAGAAAACCCCCGCCAAACCAAGGGGCGGTGTCAGTAAGGTGGATACGAAGGGAAAGGCAAAAGCAACAAAGGAAGCGGGAAAACTTGTGGGAAAGGAAGAATGCTTTTACTGTCACAAGAGTGGACACTGGAAGAATGATTGCAGGGCTTGGAAGGCCAGAATACAGGATCTGAAGCGTGTTGCGGCTTCAGCTTCAGGTGTGTATGTTATTGAAAACTGTCTATCAATAAACTCTACTTCCTGGGTATTGGATACCGGATCAGGATCTCATATCTGTAATTCTTTGCAGGCGTTGAGAAACCGTAGGGTTTTGAAGGCAGGTGATATGACCCTCAGAGTTGCAAACGGAGCTGGCATGGATGCTGAGTCCGTGGGGGACTATCACCTGGGGTTGTCAGATGGACACGTTTTGGTTTTGCGTAATTGTTATTTTCTACCCAATGCAACTTGTAATATCATTTCTGTATCTTTATTTTCTAAAGAACGTTATGAATTTGTGTGTCACGACCCGAAAGTACGTAACATGACCGGCACTTAGATTACGAAGCGTCTAGAGGCACAACATAACCTAAGTAAGCCGAAGCCCAGAAATCTAAGCCATAAAAAGAAGAAGAAGTAAAGGAAAACATGTAGAAAACAAGTTTAAAAGCAACATCCAATTTTCTCAAAAATTTCGGCAGAGTCTCCTTTGTAAAAACTGGCCCCAAACGGGTAAAAACAAGAATAATATATATACAAACAATAAAAAGCATCACCAAACGGGAGCTAGCTCTACGCCAAAAGGCGGAAACAACCACATCAATGCACAATAGTATAAAACGCAAAAGGGCGAGGCTCAAAACTCAAAAGAAAACAAAACCACCAGATATCATAATAATACAAGCGCGACTTTAAGGTCGAAATAAACAACTGATCCACTAAACTATCAAGTAATACAAGTTTGGTTGATGGAGTTTTCTAGATACAAATGAAATAATAAAAGTACAATGGCGGTCCAGAAACAAGTGAACCAACCTACCGTGCAAATCACCCTGAATGAAAAGATGTGCCAGCAAGCTGCCAGAAAAACCTGTACATCGAAACTGTAATAAAATTTGGCACAACCGGGGTGAGTTGCCAACTCGTGAGTAGAAGATATCTGCGAAAAGAAATCGAATGCACGACGCTGTCCTAGGTCATAATAATATACTAATATACTACTAGTCATCAAGTAAAGACAGGATAATAAGCTACGTGTAAGTGCAAATGCTCCGTGCTCGTATCAGTGCCTCATATAGAACTATGTCATATGAATCAGTATGCATGCATCATGAATGTGAAATAACCAATCCTGAAATCTAGATATATCTGTATAAAAAATCTTTAACTTTTATCATGGTAAAATGTGTATAGAAATCGAAATATCAACGATGAAATCCATGGAAATCCGTGTCAAGCATCGACACAAAACATGTAAATCTCAAGTCTCAATACCTCATAATCTCAATGTCTCATAGTCTCAATATCTCGGGCTCCGTCAGTCCGGATCGACCCATATCATCAAATCTCATGACAACGGTCGGTATCCTCCGGATATCCGCCGCGCCAGACATCACCGATAGGTAGTCCTCCCCTGCCAGGCTCATCGTCTACAACTCGATCTTTTTGTCCCGGAGTACCATACCGGGCCCATCATGTACCCGAGACGGTTCATCCACTCCTCGAATCGGGTCTCGAAATCCAACAGAAAACATGAAATCTCATGGTGGACGACACATACATTACGAGAAAACCGCATCTTATGTTTTAAAAAGAGAGGAGGAGAGAGAGAGAAGTTTTTATATATTCTTGCAGTTTTCCCCAAAAATCCAGAAATCTCAATGAAATAAAAAATCCCAAAATCATGAGTAAGTATATGATAAGTGTCGGCATATGCCCCATAATACTGCATGATAACATGAAAATGTGAATGCATGAAATGTCTAACTAATACATACCATATCTACACTAACACCAGAGAGTAATCACAATATTATATCGATCTAGCTATTAGCTGATCGTATCAATAAAAGATAATATGATCTAAAGTGTACGTGACATAGCAATTACCGATGATGATGTGTGTGAGCCGGCAAATAAGTGTGCGTGGAATATGCGCATCATCGGCAATGGTGCTGGTGTCCTAACAGGCAAAGTTTTATTCTGATTATAGAAACATATGAATGAACATGCACCATTATGATTACCGTATGAATGTAAAGACGGATGTGTAATAACCACTCATCTGTGATATACAAGTATAACTACAACTATATGACTCGAGCCTAAACTAGTGTCCATCTAAACTCCTAAGGAACTAAACATAAGAAACTAGTCCATAAGAAATAAGAGTCCACCGAAGGTCTGAATCCATATCTCTAATAGTCGGCGATCCAGCCTCAATAGAGTCACGTACGTAGTACGTCTTCCTCGAATCAAGAGTGCGGATCAATCATCATATCTAAGCCTCGTACGGTAGAATCCATCGTACGGCATCCCAATATCGGGGTACGGATCAAGTAACACCTACGTGTCTCATCATTCGTATAATATCATCATCAACACATGTCAAGATCAAGGTGCTATACTGTAATCGCATACATCAATCATATATCATTGTCAGCATAAATATACATCGTTAATTTATCCTCAGAAATATCATGTCATATGTATCATATTGTGATTAAGTCACACTTAGATCATATCGTAATCAAGTCACACCTATATGATATCGTAATCAAGTCACACATATATGATATCGAAATCAAGTCACACCTATATGATATCGTAATCAAGTCACACCTATATGATATCATATAAGAATTTCAGGCACAGGTTACGGTCCGGGTTCTATTTTAGAGTCCCATATACTTCAATATCATCACCACCCTTTATTATTGTTCAAGTATACAAATCCATTATCTCATTTTCTAACGATCCGCTAACATCATAACACGACTATATAGCCAAGAATCACGGCATCAGCCCAGTTATATTGTTTCATCCCCGTGTATCATATCACATCCTTGTATCACATATACGTATTGTGTATATATATACACACACACACACACACACACATACACGTATACACCACGTCGAGTCTCAGTGTGTGCGTGTGTGTGTATCTACCTCAAACCTACGAATCTCTTCCAAGGTATTCATCTTCTGGTATGGTCTTTCTAAATCAGTCTAGTCAAACCTAGGGTCATTACTAGGGTCCTACTCATCAAGAATCTAAGGTCACATCTGGCTTCCTAATGACAATAAGTACTATCCCTATTCTACGTTTGTGGGGGTGCTAAACGCCATCCACCCGAATTCCCCCCATAGATATACATCTACTCACCTGGTCCTTGTCTGCCGAAAATGATGTCGCCATCCTCTTCTTCATCGCCCACAGTCCACGTGAGGGGTACCTATACGCAAACATATATATAGTATTGTAAACTGAATCACGGACAAAAGTCAAAACGACGCACGGAACGCGCATAGGTTAAAACCTATGTCCCGTTCATGCAAAAGAACCAAATATCGCTCGATGTCGGCGTACAAACGCCGATTGATCGAGATAAACATCAGAAAACAACTTGTAGTTTAAAAAAACTCATTACTTATAATATAAAACATGATTTAATCCATCGAAACCCTAAAATTCGATTAAATAGTCCGATTCCGTAAAACCTGAAAACACCAATTTGCCGTTTTACTTCAAAACTTGATGTTTAAAAGAAACTAATGGTCATAATATTCATTAATTAGCATAACTAGACTATATAAACCATCACTATATTTTTAACACCCTAATTTATATTAGTTTGAAAATTCTAGTTTGCAAACTTGCCCGATTTCGATACTTTTAAGGAAAATTTCACAATATCACATCTAAACTGGATTTTGCATGAATTAATACATTAAACTACAATTCATGATGATAATGATATAATGAAACCATAAATTATATTTTAAAATTCATTTATTTAAGAATTTCCAAAATCTAGTTAGCAAAATCGCATTTTTATTAGTATTTTTCAATTATCAATAGAAACTAGTAACCAATTTAAGTTTTTCATTCCACCAACAAGTTCATATCCTCATTAAAACCACAATCTAGTGTTACCAACATTAATTCGAATTTTATCTCACCAATATATATAATATATAGAAATCTAGTTTGCAAAATGGATTAATTTAAACAATTTTGGATAAACAATTTACAATATATCATCCATACAAGATTTTCCACATCTAAAAATGTTAAACTAGTTATTATAACCCTACTTAATTAATAAAAACTATAACTTAATTTTATAAACCCTAACTTGAATTTTAAAACTTGTAGATAGAAATTATTTATTAAATTTAATTATGCTTAAATGAAACATCTAATAACAATAAATCAAAAGAAGATTTATACCTCCAAAACATGAAATCCAAACATGAAAATAAGCCTCCAAAATGAATGCTTTCCATCTCCAAAATCCATGTAAAGATGAGCAATGAATAGAGGGTAGGAATTTATTAGGATTTTGTGGATTTTTTATTGAATTTTTGATGAATTTTGATGATTTTTAATGCAAAAATGATGGGGGGAAAATTTTAGGGCTGCCCATGGAGGTGAGGCCGGCCATGAGGTGAGGAAAAGAGAGGAGAGTGAGAAAAGGTGAAGAAAAGTGTAGAAGGTTTCACAAAAATATCACACCATTAAGTCTTTTCATGAATTTATTTAAAAAGTCTTTATTTTCTTCACTCCATTTGACCTAGAATGGTCTAGAACCATTGTAAAATTTTGAAAATAAATTTTGCATGAAACAAACTTGATTCTAAGATGCAATGGTTCATTTTTGCAAATTTAACCCATTCAAATTTTTAATTTAGACTAATTTAGTGTAAAAATAAAGCTTATGTTAATATTTAAAATAATTAATTTAAGAAAAATATTTAATTAAACTAAAAATTTATAAGTGGCTAAATAAACACCATTTACTAGTAATAACAAAATTAAAATAGGTATTTTTAAATTTATAGTGAAAAATAATTACGGTTTAGTTTTAGGAAAACTACGTTTTACTTTACCGAAAATTATAAAATTCACTTAAACGATTTTATTTATTTAATTAATTATTTAATTATTTTTAAAATGTTACATTGCGTTTGTAAGTAATGTTGTAAACATTCACCTTAATCAAGTTCTGATTGGGTCAGGTACATTAAACAATGGAATATACTTATTAAACCAACCACAGATTTTCGATATCCAGAATACACACAAAAGAAAGTCTCCGGAAACAAATCAGGCTTTTATTATGGCATTGTAGACTGGGTCACATCAATGAGAGAAGGTTGAAGAAGTTACATACAGAAGGATATTTGGATCCGTTCGAATATCAATCATATGTAACTTGTCAATCCCGTCTCAAAGGAAAGATGACAAAGGCTCCGTTCACTGGACACGGAGTAAGAGCGAGCGAGCTCTTGGGACTCGTACACAGGGACGTGTGCGGTCCAATGTCTACACATGCGCGAAGCGGTTATTCTTACTTCATTACTTTTACGGATGACTTTTCAAGGTACGGTTATGTCTTCTTAATGAAACATAAATCCGAAGCCTTTGGAAAATTCCAGGAATATAGGAATGGAGTGGAAAAACAAACAGGCAAAAGTATCAAGACACTAAGATCTGATCGAGGTGGTGAATACTTAAATGCCGAGTTCCTGGATTACTTAAAAGAGAATGGAATTCTCTCTCAGCTTACTCCTCCATACACTCCGCAACATAACGGTGTATCGGAGAGACGGAACCGGACCCTATTGGATATGGTACGTTCCATGATGAGTAACGCTGAGTTACCGCGATCATTCTGGGGATATGCACTAGAATCAGCTGCATACCTTTTGAACCGAGTTCCAACTAAGACTGTGCCTACTACACCATATCAGATGTGGTGTGGGAAGAAACCCTATCTTAAGCACATTAAGACATGGGGATGTCCAACTTTTGTCAAAAAGCAGCATGCGGACAAACTCGAGGCACGCTCAGTACAGTGCAAGTTTGTGGGATATCCAAAGAACTCCATGGGATATTTCTTCTATTGCGAAGAGGAACAAAAGGTTTTTGTTTCTCTTCATGCCCACTTCTTGGAAACTGAGTTATTGGAAAATCAGATAAGTGGGAGCGCAATAGAACAGGAAGAAATTCCAGAACCACGAGCTATTACTGAAAGCTTAGTAGAACCAGAGGGTTCGAAAGATCAGGACATTCCTACGCCGCTCCGCAGGAGTAGTACGCAGTCTCATCTGCCCGAGAGATACGGTTTTCTCATAGACGGGGATAGAGAGGATTGCATCATTGATAGTGATGAGCCGACTAGCTTCTAGCAGGCCATTCAGAGCGCTGACTCGGTAAAATGGCTGGATGCAATGCTGACCGAAATGGAGTCTATGTACACCAACAAAGTATGGACGTTGGACGTTGCTCCAGATGGGGTAAACCCCGTAGGATGCAAGTGGATCTTAAAAAGGAAGATTGGTGTAGATGGACAGGTTGAGACCTATAAAGCTAGACTTGTTGCAAAGGGTTTCCGTCAAAGACCTGGCTTGGACAATGACGAAACCTTTTCTCCAGTGGCTATGCTGAAATCCATTCGGATCCTTCTTGCCATTGCTGCTTTCCATGATTATGAGATCTGGCAAATGGACGTAAAGACCGCTTTTCTAAATGGAAATTTAGAGGAGTGTGTCTATATGGACCAGCCAGAGGGTTTCATTCAGAGTGGGAGCAGCGGAAAGGTGTGCAAGTTGCTTAAGTCCATCTATGGACTAAAGCAGGCATCGCGGAGTTGGAACATCTGTTTTGATGAGACGGTCAAATATTTTGGCTTTATCAAAAATCCAGATTAACCATGCATCTATAGTAGATTTGGAGCACGAACTGTCGTATTGCTCGTTTTATACGTGGATGACATTCTCTTGATAGGAAATGACATTCCTATGCTACAATCTGTCAAAGGGTTCTTATCACACAGGTTCTCCATGAAAGACCTGGGTGATGCCTCTTACATTCTGGGGATCCGGATCTATCGTGACAGATCCAAGAGGATATTAGGACTTTCACAGTCAAGGTACATCGACACCATACTGAAAAGATTCAGTATGGAAGATTCCAAGCGCGGTAATCTACCGGATTGTCACGGGATCACCCTCTCCAAAGAGATGTCTCCCAAGACTGATTTGGAAAGGGATCACATGTCTATTATGCCCTACGCTTCTGCAGTAGGTTCTATAATGTATGCGATGTTGTGTACCAGACAAGATGTAGCTTATGCACTGAGTGTGGTAAGCAGGTATCAGTCAAACCCAGGGGAGAAACACTGGACAGCGGTGAAGAACATTCTCAAGTACCTGAGAAGGACTAAGGAGATGTTCTTGGTGTATGGCGAAAAAGACCTCCAGATCGAGGCCTTTGCTGACTCCAGCTTCCAGAGTGACAAGGATGATTCCAAGTCCATGTCGGGTTATGTCTTTACCCTCAATGGAGGGGTGGTGTGTTGGAAGAGTTCCAAACAGGAAACCGTTGCTGACTCGACGATGGAAGCGGAATATATCGCTGCATCTGATGCCGCAAAAGAAGTCGTCTGGATGAGGAAGTTCTTGATAGAACTTCAGGTGGTTCTGTCCATTGTTGATCCAATACCTCTGTATTGCGACAACAACGGGGCTATAGCTTTAGCGAAGGAACCCAGGTCCCATCAGAAGTCCAGGCACATCTTGAGTCGGTATCACCTGATCAGGGAGATCGTGGGACGCCAGGAGATCGAGGTTTGGAGAGTTGCTACGGAAGATAACACTGCTGATCCATTCACAAAGGCCTTACCCCAGACTCAGTTCGAGCGGCTGATCGAGATGATAGGTCTTCGATACGCCAGTACATGGCCTTAGTGCAAGTGGGAGATTGTTAGTGTATATGCCCCTGAGGCCATTACTGTATCATACTAGTTTGTATATTACTTGATGGAAGCTTGGGATATTCACCTTGTATAGACAATCTTGCTCAATATAGTAGTATGATACTTGGTTTGTTTCTGCTTTAACGTTTGCATGTGTTTCTTTTAGCATATCGCCTTTACACATTAGTGGAGCCCTTAGGATCTTTGCTTGATTACCAGTGTTCTGATGGTAGTCACACTCATGGGGGCTGCGTAATCAATAAGCACATCCTTATGCAGGTCCCTAGTCGTAGGACTATCGAGACAGGGCATCGATACTCCGGAGTAGACTAGCGTATGCGCTTCTCATCCCAGCTTGGGAGCCGGTCTGTCCCACAGCCTTCAGTACGCCGTACTTGAGATAGTATGCGGGTGCTCGTTAGGTTACGAGTACACTGGACAGGACTCTTCGGGAAATGTTGGTTGGTACTATACCTATTGTCAGTTATCAGTTCCCAGGTGACATGAGTACAGCTTAGTCTGTTGACTTGACACTGTCACTTCGCCTCGAGTGTGTTCCCACTGTACTTTGATTACTACCTTACCACAGCTCAAATGAGTCGTGCAAACAGGTAGTTTTTGGGTGCAGTCCCGAAGCACTTGGAGGCAGTGAATGTTAGACAGGATCCGTCTCTCCCGGTATTGGGGTTTGATATCGCGCTGTGTCTAGGAGAGCCATTACACAAAGTCCCTGGCCAGGGCAAGCGAGATAGACTGGTAGGTTTCCAGTGTTATCTCAGGTGTTCTGGGCTACACTCTGACACGACTTGTACCGCTAGTAGGGGACTGACGTTTACCGCACCCCTAGGCTCGCCATGCGATGTTCTCAGACGAACAGACCGGACTGTATGGAGATTGTCACATTCAGGCTCAGTAGGAGTTCAGATGGGTTTACCTCGTCAGTCTTCTTATCGGCATCTACCTGGGGACCGTTACGTACAGCTAGTGTCGCTTGCGGTCTATAGTTAAACCCACTGCCAGCGTAGTGTCGAGTCTTTAGAGTCCCACACAGAGGGTTATTCTCCTTTGGGCAAAACAGAGTAGAGGTCGCATGGTTTTGCGACAGGGTTCGTTCACATCCGCGCACTTGTGCACGTTTGGCGTCCGGACATACATTACTAGCGGGCTCTGTTTTTAGCCAGATCTAGTATATGTTTTGGGGTTAATTATATCTCATAGTATTCATGTTCCTCGGAACACGAATGGGGTGTGTATGCACAGTTGATTGAGGCGGAGAAAGAGGTTTTTCATTAGGGTTTTGGAACGTGTGCGTATGCAAAGTTGACAGTCGTCTTTTTCCAAACCCTAATGAATTTGTGATATATAAATTAATAATATTAATTAAATGAAATTGTGTCATGGTTGGGTTTGTTGGCTTGTTGACCAAGGTTGACTATTTGACCATGGTTGAAACTTTGACCATCATCATTTCTTTTCTAGATGCTCTTTGATCTTTGCAAAATCATTTAATGTGAAATGATAATGGTCTTATCAAACCAGCCATCACCTTTTTCATTTTGGATTAATATTATTAATTTGATAATTCACATATATTGTTATGGTTGTAAAAACTATTCTCATTCTATCATAACCATTCTCTCTCCTCTCTTCATCTTCCTCCTCCTCTAGCTCAAGGAGAATCATTCTCATAAGTTGAGAAATGTCTCCTTGGAGATAAAACACCCAAAGCCACTCTCTACTCTTCCTAAGGTTGAAGGTCTAGCAAGCCGGAGACTTTAGTTTTCTCAAAGTTCGAGAAATGAGCTCAAGGAAGAAACCCTCAGGTGGATCCATCTTCGACAAGAGAAGGCAATGAGGAAAGCACCATCCGACCACTACAAATAGTCCAAGAAGAAGGAGTTCAAGTTGTGGTATAACCCATAACCGAGTAGATAACTCTCTTGTTAGTTGCTAGTGTGTAGTTTAGCCAAGATCCGTTTTCGTAGTCCATGTTACCTAAACCCTAAAAATCGTTTTTTACCATTTCCTCAAGCCCGAAAGAACCGGGAGAGGTAACGTGGACTTACAGTAATTCCTCTCACTTAGTGTTAAGGAGTTTAACATGCTTGTTTTCGCCTAAACCCTAGTTTAAAGATCCGGCTTTGGGTTGTTCGGCACGGCTAAATTTTTAATCGGGCGTGGTTGATACCTTGTAGACCCTTGTACGCGTGCATAACAACCCTACAGTGGTATCAGAGCCAAGCTAGAGCTTTAGGAGAAGTCTAGACGAAGTTTAAAGTCCGATCGAACCCGGAAAACCCCGATTTTACCCCTTTCTGTACATTTTCAAAAATGTTTATTTTTTATGAATTAAAAATGCTCAGAAAAACAAGCAGGAAAAACTAAGAATTACTGTGAAGTAGGGTCCACTAAGTAGATCAAGTGACCGCGGAACCGCGGCCAAACCAAGGGTTTGGCGGCGGTTCCGCAGCCAAAATTTGGACTTAGTCCCTAATATTTCATATATTTATTCTTAGGTCCTTTCTTGTCATTTTTTTCTGGGAATTTTTTAATTCCACTCAAGTGTTGAGTTTTCTAGGGTTGTATTGGGAACTCGTTGATTCGATCAGATAATTTAACTTTGTTTAGTTTTGTCCGGATAATTTTAGAAACTGTTAAAAAGTTCGAATCGATACCAATAACTCACTTTTTCCCCAATCGGAAATTTTTTCAAAAGTTGGATTTTTTCCCCGAGTTTAAGAACGTTCTAAGTCCTGCAAGTAACACAGTGGACCCTTTAGAAGACAACAAACCTTAAATCGATTATGTGACCGTCTTGAACTACCTCTAAACCTTAGGGTTTGAGGCAGTACGGCGTGCCACATGTGAGGCGTTGGCTTGACCCTTCTACGGCTGGACCATTGGTACTGTGGCATGTGATGGATGTTTTTAAACTGATTTCAAGTGTTTCGATATATTGGGGAAATCTTGGGTGTTTGATTATTCAATCGGAAGGTTTAACATTGTCCATTTATCCGGAATGTGATACAATAATTGGAATCCACATGTAGTTATGAGATAACTAATTTGAATGTTATAAATCTAGCGGTTTAGTCTCAGATGATCGGTTACCACGGAATTTTGATGTGATCAAAAGTCCGTCGCAATCACGTAGTGTACGCGGATACTCGCCGGGTAAACATAACAGACATCCATGCCCCATAGCCCCGACCAAGTGACTGTAGGAGAACCCCGTCGCCAAAAGCATCCGTTCAGGTGCTCGCGGCAGCGGTGTTCCGCCTTAGTGCACTTCGTCGACGGCATCCGGGGGTGCAGCCGTCTTGTAAAGTTTGCGACGAGCATTCGATCAGGATGTCGGGAATCTTGTTGAATTGCCGACATGATTTTGAAAAGAGTTTTCGATAATGAGACAAAAATGCAGGGTTTATAATTGTTAGGCATGCGATATCTAAGGAATTCATTTGGTTAGGCATGCGATGTCTAAGGAGGTTGCGGATTCCAACTGTTGTAGTTTTACACTTTCTTTTCTGTGACCGTAAGCGTAGTATGTGGTGTAACGCCGGCTTCGTTGCTATACATCAACGACAATCGGGATACGCATACTTGCTTACGTTGATGATATGAGATATTGCGTGTTGCTGTGATATGTTATATTGAATTGTCGCATTTGAATAGCCGGGGGTTTTATGTGAGATGAGAGTTTTTCTTTTTCATTCATGTAAAATTCATTTGTATGTAATATTCTTTTATTGGGGCACTTCCGGGCTGAGGATGATGTCACCATTGTATATTATTTACTTTTCCGTATTAGGTAGACCCAAGGCGGGGAGCACAAGTAATCGGGTTCTGGGGTCCAGTGGGAGACCATCTCGAGGAGTCGAGACCGGGTCTCCTAACCCTAGAATTGGCAGTGTTGCTAGCCGCTCTTGTAAGGGTCTAGGGATGTGGGTTTGGCTATTCATCACGACCGTGGAATCCGTGTTTTATACAGGCTCGTACTAAAACACGGACGTCCTAGTATATCCAATATTTCATATATGTTCTTCTGCTGCAATGTTCTGTGATGAGATATATTACTGCCTGAGACGAATATTTATATTATATATATGAGATATATGCTATATTGTAGATTGCGTTTCAAATGTGATGCTTGCGAAGCATATTAAAATGGGACTTCATTAATGAGATTAATGATATAAAAGAAACCTAAGATGTTGTAGAAACTTGTTTAAAAACAGGTAGCTCTAGTTCTTGCTTTGCATAGCGGTGTTCCTTGTAGAACATCCAGCACCTTATTCGATAAGGAAAAAGCCGAGATCCCTTCACCGGGAGTGACCTCTTTAGTGAAACTAGCAGATGCTACAAACTCGGTTTGTCTTTTGATTGCTTCTATAGTTCTTGTTTTGCATAGTGGTATATATGATATACCCTGCACCTTATTCGATGAGGAAAGGGCCGACGATCCCTTCACCGGGAGTGACCCCTTTAGCAAAACTAGAAAAGCCTAAAACACTCCATTTAAAATCACTCGATTCTAAAATGATATCAAGTTCATTACGCAAAGGGTTTTCTGAAAAACCCGCCGTAGCCCTCCGTCATTTCAGATAAGTACTTCATAGTATTCGTGCTGCGTTTGTTGACCTTGTCAAGGCGTAGTGTGCGGTAGCTATTTATGCTTATCTGTATAAGCATATGATGCGATTGGATTAGGGTAGTCGTGCGACTTTGTTGACCTTGTCAAGGGTCGTGCCGGTGGGTTTAATTCAATCAGGAAATGACGGGTTTAACTTGACTTGCGGTCTATGGTTTGTTGACCTTGTCAAGGTCATAGATCGCTTGAGGCAAAATATTATTGGGAATTTCAAGTGTTGAAATTTGCAATGAGATTGCATACCTTCTATGAGATAGTTGGAACCTGATACCCGCTGCGAGTAAGAGTTACTCCAGGGAGAGTTTTAGACATTACAATTAGCTGATCAAGTAGGTGTCTAGAAAGGTGTCAACGGGGTTACGCCTTTGGAAAAACGAGGTTTACTTTAATTAGGTTCGTGCGAAAGCACGGGGGACCTCCCTCAAAGTACCGACACTGGCCTGGCTGAAAGATTGGCGAACTTGTAGCTTGTAATTAATCCCAGCTATTCTTTCCTTTTAGGGTTTGAAGGAAGATTTGATTAAAACAGTGGGAGACATCCTGATTAGATATATTAGATAACCAATCTAATCTTGCAAGAGCATACGCTGAGTGTTTTCTTCTCTCTCTCTCTCCAGGTAGCGACCATATCATGCCTTAATCAAGATAATAAAACAGATGAATTAACCGAACCCGCTTGTTATACTGAGCTGGGGAACGTTGGTCCCGCTCCAACTTATAATTGTTATAAGACAGAGTAGGAAATTGGGGATTACCAGAATTCCCATGCCGCCCAAACGAAGAAAGTGCATGCTGATGCATCACCTTCGGGTGTGTTCATTACAGAAAACTGTTTCTCAGTATCCTTTACGTCCTGGGTATGTGATACCGGATCAGGATCCCGCATATGTAATCTGTTACATGGGCTATAGATAGGTAGAGAACTGAGAACGAGTGATAAGTTTCATGAGATAGAAAACGGTGCAAGTGTTGCAGCCAAGTCTGTTGGTAACTATCAACCTGTATTACCAGAATACATGGATTCTGAACGAATATTATTAGATACTGAACCTGATATACAACATCATATCAGTCTCTTTATTAGTAAAGAAAGGATATAATTTTGTATTGTTGGATAATGTTTTGAACATTTGCTATATCAAGAGTTGATCGGTTCAGGCACGTTATCTATAAGCATAGACGTTCTAAATCAAACCACAGTTCTTAACATACAGAACACACACAAGAGGAAGAGTTCAGAAATGAACGAATCCTTCTTGAGGCATTGTAGACTAGGTCATATCAATGCCACCCGACTAGCTAAGTTACATTTAGATGCATATTTAAATCTGATTAAATTTACATCTTGTTAAACTTGCTGGTCATGTCACAAAGATAAGATGACCATGGCTCTGTTTATTGGAAACAGAGAAAGAGTTAGTGAACTCTTGGGATTGATACATGCTTATTTATGAAGGTCCCCTGTCTACCCATGCCAAGCCCTGTTCTTTGTACTTCATTACATTCTCTGATGATCTCTCAAGATTCAGACATATGTTCCAGTTGAAACACAAGTCCGAAGCTTTTGAGATATTCATAGAATATAAGTTAGAAGTAGAGAACAAAAAAACGGGTATAAGTATTATGTCCTTTGATGTGATCAGGGAGGAGAATACTTGAGCACGGAATTCCTGGACTATTCTAAAGGAGAATAAGATTCTCTTTCTGCATTACTCCTCCGAATACACCACAACACGTCGGTGTATCGGGGCGGAGCAATCACACCCTATATGATATGGTGTGCTCTATGATGAGTACTACTGAGTTGCCTATTTCCTTTTGGGAGTTGTGCACTTGAGAAGCTGCATACCAATTGAATAGGGTTCAAATCAAATCAGTTGCCTACCACTTCATATGTGATATGGAAAGGGAAGATCCCATATCTTAAGTTTGTTAAAATTTGTGGTTGTCCGGCCTATGTCTATAAGAAAAATCCGGACAATCCGAGGCAAGATCTGTTATGTAGAACTGGAAAGGTTCCAGCTATACAAACTGCAGCTGATGATTTGGTAGAACCAAAGGATTCAATAGTTTCTAACGAACCTCAGCCTCTCCGCCGATCTAGTAGGGTTCCTCACCCACCTGAGAGATATTTCGGTTTTTCTATGACAGTGGGAGCGTGGATTGCATCATGAGATGATGACCCAACTAGTTTCGAGCTGGCTATCAGGAGTGAGACTCTATAAGAATGGCTGGATGCTTATCGATCTGAGATGGAATCCTTATACACCAACAAAATATGGACTTTGGTTGCTTTATCTGAAGGGTTAAATCCCCATCAGGAGCGAGTATATCTTGAGAAGATTACTTGGTGTACATTGAAAAGTTAAGACTTTCAAACCTATGCTTAAGTCCATCCAGATCCTACTTGCCACGGCTACATACCATGACTACGATACCCGGCGGTTAGGTGTCATGACTGCTTTTCTAAATGATGTTTTAGAAAAGAGCGTCTATAAGTACACAGACAGAGGGCTTCGTAGACAGTAGGAGCAGCGGAAATGTGTGCAAGATGTTTTATATGATAAAGCAGGCATCGCGGAGTTGGAACGTCTGTTTTGATATAGTAGTCAAAGAGTTTGACTTCATCAAAATGGTAGATGAGCCTTGTATATACAAAAAGTAGTAGGGAGTATGGTGGTGATCCTCGTAGAGTACGTGGATGACATACTCTTGATAGGGAAGAAGTTTCCTATGCTACGCTCGGTCAATCTCTGCTTATCACAAGGATTCTCCATAAAGGATCATAGTGATACCTCCTAAATCATGGGTTTTGGATCTATAAGATAGATCTAATTGGATGTTAGGATACTCACTAGTTGTACTGAGATGGTATGAATCGATCCTGGGGAGAATCACTGGAAAGGTTCCTGGGTGATAAGGACGACTGAATGCCAGTCGCAGGCATTGTCTTTACCCTCAGTGGAGGGACGGTATGTTGGAAGAGTTCCAAGCTAGAAACCATGACATACTAGACGATTAAAGGAAAGATACATCGTTACCAAGGATGCTACCAAAGAGGCGGTCTGGATATATATAAGTTCATCAGATGAACTTTGTTCATACCATTGTGTGACAATGGAGTTGTGGCTTATGCCAAGGAACCCCCGTCCCATCAGAAACCCAGATATAATTTTTAGGCAGTATCACCTGATCATGGAGATGGTTGATCTCCAGGGAGATCGAGATTAGGAGAGTAGACACAGAGGACTACATCGCGGATCCACTCACAAAGGCCTTTTTCCTAGTAGAGACTTTTATGGGATGGTTGAGTATGAGATACTTCAACCACAGCTAATTGTTGGGTATGTGATACCACAACATATGGCCCTAGTGCAAGTGGGAGATTGTTAGCTATATGTATGCCTTAGAGGCCATTACTGTATATACGATGTATATTGTAGTGGATGCTAGGACATATATAGGGAGGACTTTCTTTCTCGACATGATAGTATGCTATCTGGTTGTACTTTATCTTAACATGTACTCTGACTGTCTCTATGTTACATGTTGATAAAGCCCTTAGGATATGTACTCAACTACTGGAACTATGATGAGATCATACTAGTGGGGCCACGGTAGCCGACAAGTACATCCTATAACTGTTCCTAGTCGATGGTGTATCGAGACAAGGCATCGATACACCAAAGTGGACTAGCGTATACGCATCTTGACCCATATGATGGGCGATGGATGATCCCATATCCATCGATGTTTGACATCAAGGATGGTGTACGGGTGCTCAGTGGAGACTGGGTACACTGGACGGACTCACCGAGAACTCCCAGGTGTTATTATACCTCACGTCAGATGGCAGTTCTCCGGTGATACTGGTATAGAGTAGTCTGTTGACCCAAGATCGTCATAGGGTCTTGTGTGATTTCCACTGTGCTTTGATTTCCATCATACCACGTCCAAGATGGCATGCAAAAAGGTGTCTTTTGGGTACAGTCCCGAATCACATGGAGGCAATGAGCGATAGGAAGGGATTCGTCTCTCCCGGTATAGGGAGTTGATGTTGCGCTGTGTTCGATTGGCTATAACCGGAAATCCCTGGCCAGGTTTGCTGAGATTTACTGGTAAGTGTTATCAGTAGTTTCTCGAACTGTTATAGACCTCATATCGACAAGACTTATCGAGCTACTGTGGTCTGACGTTTACCACCCCTAGGCGAGATATACGACATATCAGACGACGAGACCGGACTGTACGGGAGTGTTACTGATTGGATTCACAGGAGAATGTACAGGCTTGCTTGTTGATCTTCTGAGCGCTCAATACCTGGATAGTTGTTACGTTTATCTGACCGCTTGCAGCTTGTGGGTGTTTGATATGATCATCACCTACTGCCGGCGTATTGACGATTCTTTAGTGTCCTACACAGAGATTTCTTGACTCAGGCGAAATGGAGTAGGAGCACATATGAGATATGTGCGGGACCGAGGATAATGCGGTATGTGATACCGTATTGGATTCTCGCGATATGAGATATCGGCCGGGTATTTGTGATATAGCCGGGTTGTCGTATTAGTCGGTTATATGCGATATAGCCGGATTGTCGGATCAAGTGTTGATTCGATAATTTAATGTATAATAATATTTATGATATAGTAATTTACATTAACTAATATTAGCTCACTAAAAGATTCATTTTCTCATGGGATAATACAATGATATATATGCGATATATGTTAATTGTATTATTTTCTATTGTTACAAAATATATTGTATATGTGATATATAATATTGTAACATGTTAGGGTTACAAATTTAACAATGGTTTAGGGTTTAAACTTGGTTGGGGTTTGGATTCGGGTTAGCTTTTGCATGAAGCTTCCATGAAGCTTTGACTTTGTTTTTAGCTAGATATTTTGTTAACCCAATCCAAACCATTAACGCTAGTCAATTCTCTACATGGGTTAACTCCTTTATGCTTAACCCTTGGTTAGATTTGTAACCACTACAATAATTCATAATTCATCACAAAAGGATTCATTTCATTCTTCTTCTTCCCTGAGTTCCTTCTTGAAAAAGCTTTCTAGTTTTGCTTTTGTGATGAAAGTGAGTGAGAAAAAGATTATAAATGAGAGCAAAAATCCTACTTCATCATCCTCATCTATCCTTGCCATTTAGATGATGGTGTTCACATCATTTCATGAGTGATAGCTTGTGTTAACGAAACTTCAAGGTAGATCATCTAAGTTATCGAAGATCGGAAGCAAGACTGCATCTTTCTCTTCGTGAAGCCTCTCGAGAGTCCGGAACACGATGATCGCAGCGAAGGGACCTCAACACGGAGCTTAAGAAGTGAAGGACCGGATCTACAAAGGTTGTAATCTTTCTTACATAGTGTTAAAGAGTTTAACATGCTTGTTTTCGCCTAAACCCTAGTTTAAAGATCTGGCTTTGGGTTGTTCGGCATGGCTAAATTTTTAATCAGGCATGGTTGATGTCTCGTAGACCCTTGTACGCGTGCATAGCAACCCTACAAACGACAATTGGGATACGCATATTTACTTACGTTGATGACTTGTGATGTTATGTGTTGCTGGGATATGTAATATTGGATCGTCGTGTTTTGAATAGCCGGGGTTTTTATGTGAGATGATTGTTCATTATCTTCGTGTGTATGTAAAATGTTTCACAACCAAAGAAATTTATACCGCAATCAAGTAACGGTGTCGATGTACCGCGTTAATGAATAAGGATCGTCCACTGAGATGTGTGTTTTGATCAATCTTGTTTTAGATGGGTCGAAATGAAAAGATAAAAGAAATTGCAATAAAATTGATTCAAGATGTGTGAAATTTAGTTTCAAGAATCATCAAGAAATAGATCTAAAATCAAGAAATACTAAAGATCAATAATATGTCCAAATCGAATGAATTATCAAGATTTGTAAAGAGGCCTGTAGGTATCGATCCAATTGATTGTGATGATGAATACTTATGATTACAAATTCTTATCTATTCAAGATTTGTTGCTAGATCGATGACAATAAATGAGGTTTAGGGATCTATTGAAGAAACTAGTGTTTCTTCATCATCATCCCTTGTCCTTTCGTTGATTAGCATTCAAATTCTAGTATCTATGAAATTCAATCATCGATCGTTAATCTCTAATTTGGAGCGAAAACATTCAAAAAAGCATCTCGCTCAAAACTAGATATCGTTGATTCAATTCCCTAAAGTTTACAAAACTCATAAGACTTAAGAATCGTTCAAGAATTTAATCATCATCCTCTACCTATTTTCTCGATTCCTCCATAAGCGGAGTTTTCACTCAAATATCATGAAAAAGAAAACAAACAAGAATCGATAACTCTTCATAATGCTCAAATGTAAAGAAAAGCAAGATCAAGAATTTTCATCTTTTATTAATCGATGTTTCGTTGTAATACACTCAAAGATTACAAGATTTGAGAAGGAACTAAATCGTCGAACTAGTTTCGCATCGTCTTCTTGAGTCGCGGATCGTCGTGGATCTCTTGCTCGGATGAGGATCGGCGTTGCTTCAAAAGGCTCGTTGAAGGCTTGCTTGATTTTGTACTCGATGGTTCATGATTTGGATCAAATTGTGTCCCTCAATTTGATTTAGAAATGATTTGGATCTCACTATAATTTTTACCACTCAAATGATGAACCCTCATTAATTTCCCTCCAAATTCAACAACCTTTTATGAACAATCCTAGCTCCCCTTTTATAATTTCAAATTTTAAACTTCCCTCCAAAGCCAGGTTGTTAGAGAGAACCTTCTAGAATGTGGTGGTTTGTTATAGGGAATATTCTTTTCAAGGAATATTCTAGGATAAGGTTGTTAGGCAGAGCCTTCTGGATAAAGCCACGTGATCTTTAGAGAGTCTTCTAGAAGATTGGCCGTTATAAGAAGGCATGTGGGGAAATATGAGCTGATGACGTGTCTAACAGGCCGCGGATCCGCGGTTGATCGGCCAACTCGGACACGGATCCGCGGCCAAGTAGAGGAATCAGTACATGGAATCTTCAGGGTTGTTTGGTGCTGGCTTTATGGTACTTTCCTGATGGCTGGAATATTTTTATACTTTCTTGTTTACTGCCAGATCACAAGTCTTGGACTTGATGTATTTTATCAGCACTTTTAGCAGTTCCAGCTCTTCTACCTGAAGAATTTCCTGCACACAATCTCGAGACAAGGGTTGATATATACAAATCAATGCAAGTAGTAATAAACACTTAATTTCCCTTTAAAATGTCGATTATAATTATAACACAAGCTATTTGGTATTTTCCAGATGAATTCGTAATCTGTGTTATAATTACAATAAACACCTATATATGAATGATAAGAGTAGGGAAATTAACGTGTTGAGAATGCACTATTTTCGGCTGATCAAATTCTCCCAAAATTAATTTTGGTCGTCTCGAGCAAACGACTTTTATATTAGAGAAGGAGAAAATATAAGTAATAGAAAAACTAACTAGCATACTTTCGTAGGCAACACGATTGCACTGAGCACGTGCAACAAACCTTTAAACCTCTAGGTGTCCCTAGTAGGAGGAGTGTTGTCTCCTGAGGGTTTTCAGCGGATTGCACCTACAAAATCCCATAATAAAAGGAAGACCGTGAAAGTAACATATAAAGATAAGAACTGTAAAAGAAAGACTTTGAAAATTAGAGTTTCCAACTAATACTAGCTTTTCGGTTGTCATGAGCCCTATCTTAATAGTCATGAAAAGATGTTAGAAATCACGTCATCCCTTAATAAAACATCGTCTTTATTCTTCATTCCTACCTTTCTTCCAAACATTGATCATATACCCCTACGTGTGTGTACTGGACATCCCTACACTCGGAGAATTCAATTCAAGCTATCATACTATTGTCCATCTACCTCAGTACTTTTTAATCGATGTTTATTTAGACGGAATTTCTCACACATTTTTCATGCGACCGTTAATACTTCTTGAGGTACTAACTGACCGATTACTCAACATGCTTGCTGATTAGGTGTATTTAATATTTTCCTCGTCTTGCAACACCTAAGGCATAGCAGTGACTCCCAAACCAGTTGGTCTAAGGCACTAGGTGATGAAGCACATTCGCTTTATTTTTTTTATGCTTCCTTGGTGATAACAAAACCAGTGTTCATTTTTCTTTTGACCATTTTATCTTTTATTCTCCATTTATTATTTCCGTCATACTTTGGCTTTTAGACAAGAATATTTCAAGATATCCTCTACTATCCCGAGTTTCAAGACGTGTGTAAGTGCGTATAATAGGCTATCAACATTCAAATGTTCGGCTTCCAGAATAGAAACTATTTTTTGTTAGTTATATGTATGCCGTAGAGGCCATTACTGTACATAGGATGTATATTGTAGTTGATGTTGGGAATATATAGGTAGGACTTTCTTGCTCGACATGATAGTACGCTATCTGGTTGCTCTTTATCTTAACATGTATACTTTCTGTCTCTCTGATTACATGTTGATAAAGCCCTTTAGGATGTGTACTCGACTTCCAGGACTATGATGCAGATCATACTAGTGGGGCCTGGGTAGTCAATGAGTACATCCTTCATTGTTCCTAGTCGAGGGAATATCGAGATGGGGCATCGATATTCCAGAGTAGACTAGCGTATATCTTCTCGACCCATGTGATGGGCGATGGATGATCCCATATCCATTGGTGTTTGACATCGGAGATGGTATGCGGGTGCTCAGTGGAGACTGGGTACACTGAACGGACTCGCCGAGAACTCCCAGATGGTATTATACCTCACGTCAGATGGCAGTTCTCTGGTGACACTGGTACAGCTTAGTCTGTTGACCCGAGATCGTCATAGAGTCTTGTGTGTCTCCCACTGTGCTTTGATTTCCACCCTACTACGGCTCTACTGAGTCATGCAAACATGTGGTTTTTGGGTACAGTCACGATTCACATGGAGGAAATGAGCGATAGGAGGGGATTCGTCTCTCCCGGTATTGGGGGTTGATGTTGTGCTATGCTCGACTGGCCATAACAGGAAATCCCTGGCCAGGGTTGCAGTGATATACTGGTAAGAGTTATCAGTAGTTTCACGAATGTTATGGACCTTACATCGGCATGACTTATCGAGCTATTGGGGTCTGACGTTTACCACCCCTAGGCGAGATATGCGACATATCAGACGAACAGACTGGACTATACGGAAAGTGTTACTGGTTGGATTCACAGGAGTGTGAGCGGGCTTGCTCGTCGATCTTCTGATCGCTCAATACTCGGGTGGCCGTTACGTTTAGCAGACCGCTTGCGGCTTATGGGTGTTTGATATGATCATCACCTGCTGCCGGCGTATTGACGAGTCTTTAGAGTCCTACACAGAGGTTTCCTGGCTCAAGCGAAACGAAATAGGAGCGCATATGAGATATGTGCGGGACCGAGAATAATGCGTGTATGTGATACCGTATTCTATTCTCGCGATTAATGTATCGATTTGTTGTATGCGATATAACCTAGTTATCGAATCAAAGATTGATTCGATAAGCCGATACATTGGATACTAGTCGGTTATATGCGACATGACCGGATCATTGAATCAAGTGTTGATTTAATGATTTAATGTATAATTATATATTTGATATATTACTTTGCATTAACTAGTATTGGTTCACTTTAAATGGACTTTCTCACTTAAAATGTGCACATTGTGTATATGATATATTTTTTGTGCACAAGATTGTATCATGTTTGATGATACATGCTTGTTTGGGTCTATGTTTGGTTTAAACCATGGTTGTTCAATGGTTAGGGTTTCACATGATTTATTTCACTTATTCTTTTATCTATTTATTTTGGTTGAAAAGGAAAAGAAAAACTAAATGGTTGCTTTCATGCTAGAAGGTTCTTGTAGCTTCATGCATCTTTGACTAAAGCAACCATTTTGTCTTCATCTCCTAACCCTCACCATTCAACTAACCATAGTCTATTCTCTACACCTAATCATCGTTGCCATATGATAAGTATTGATATTATTTTCTATTTTGAAAATAACTTATCATATTACTTTCTTCTTCTTCTTCATCTTCAACAAGAAGAAAACCTTGCCACCATCAATGGCAACTTGAGAAAAAGAGTGAGAAATCAAATTCTAAAGTGAACCCACCTCCTATTTCTTCATCCTCTACTTCTTGCCAAGTAGTATAGGGTGTTTTCTTCACAAGTTTCATGACTTGGTGAAGTGGGAGCTTGATCTTGTGATGCCTCGACGTAGATCATCTTCGGCATCGAAGTCGATGACCTATCTCACCCATTTCTCCGATGAAGCCGATGCAAGAGTCCAAGATTCGATTTGGACTGTGGAGGGACATCATCACGGAGCCTAGGAGGTGGAGGACCGGATCTACAAAGGTTGTAGCCTCTTTCCTTTTAGATAAAGTTGTTTATTTGCATCGCATCACCTATACATCTAGTTAACGATCCGTATTAGGGTTTGTAGGCACTTGTAAAATTTTAATTGGGCATGTTTGATCACTTGTGAGACTTCATTAGTGTGCCTAGGAACCCTACAGTGGTATCAGAGCCAAACTAGAGCCTTAGGCGATGCGTAGACGGAGTTAGAAGTCCGATCGAACCGAAACCCTAACACAAATTTGCTCTCTGGACTTTTTTCAAAAACTGGGTTTTTTCCAAATTGAAAACGCTTAAAAAATTCAGCAGGAAATTCTAAGAATTACGGTGCAAAAATAACCTAATGATATCTATAAAGCGCGGCGGAACCGCGGCATTATCATGCTAATGCGGCGGTTCCGCGCCCACTTAGTCTCTTCAGTCAACCATTTTTGTACAGTAACTTCTTTATTTAAATGCTGAGTTTTATGGGAATTTTTAATATTAACTCAAGAGTTGAGTTTTCTGGGTTGTATTGGGAGTTCGTAAATTCGATCGGATTATCAAACTGTCTAAGTGTTTTTCCGGATAATTTTAGAATATGTTAAAAAGTTCGACCGGATATAAATACCCATTCTTTCCCCTGCCGGGAAATTTTCAATTGTTGGATATTTCTGTAGTTTAATCACGTTCTAAGTAGTGCAAGTAACGAGATGGTCCCTCTAGAAGACAACAAACCTTAACTCGATTATGTGACCGTCTTGAACTGCCCTTTGAACCTTAGGGTTTGGGGCAGTACGGCGTGCCACATATGAGGCGTTGGCTTCTTCTACGGCTGGACCGTTGGTACTGAGGCATGAACTGAATGTTTTTAGACTTATTTCATGTGTTGAACTGTATCGGGAAAACTTGGGTGTTTGAATGTTAGATCGGAAAGTTTAACATTTTCTATTTATCTGGAATGGGATACAATATTTGGAATTCACAAATAGTTATGAGATAACTAATATGAATGTTATAAACATAACAGTTTAGTCTCACTTGATCGGTTGCCACGGAATTTTGATGTGATCAAAAGTCCGTCGCAATCGGAAAGCGTATGCTGATACTCGCCGGGTAAACTTAATAGACAGCCTCACACCATAGCCCCGACCAAGTGACTGTAGGAGAACCCCGTCGCCGAAAGCATCCGTCCGGGTGCTCGCGGCAGCGGTGTTCCGCCTTGGTGCACTTCGTCGACGGTATTAGGGGTGCGGCCGCCTACTAAAGTTTGCGACGAGCATTCGATCAGTTTTTCAGGAATCCTGTTGAATTGCCCGACAAGATATTGAAATGTGTTTTCGATAATGAGACTAAAATGCGGGGTTTATAATTATTAGGCATGCGATGTCTAAAGAGTTTGCGGATTCCAACTGTTGTAGTTTTACACTTTCTTTTCTGTGACCGTAAGTGTAATATGTGATATCGCCGGTTTCGTTGCTATATGTCAACGACAATTGGGATGCGCATATTTACTTACGTTGATGACATGTGATGTTTTGTGTTGCTGGATATGTTATATTGGATCATCATGTTTGAATAGCCGGGTTTTTTTTATGTGAGATGCGTGTTTTTCATTTTCATTCATGTAAAAAACTTGTATGTAATATTCTTTTATTGGGGCACTTCCAGGTTGCGGACGTTGTCACCATTTGTATATTATTTACTTTTCCGCATTAGGATAGACCCAAGGAGGGGAGCACAAGTAACCGGGTTCTGGGGTCCAGTGGGAGACCAACTCGAGGAGTCGAGTCCGGGTCTGCTAACCCTAGAATTGGTAGGGTTGCTTGCCGCTCTCGTAGGGGTCTATGGGTGTGGGATTGGCTATTCATCACGACCGTGGAATCCATGTTTTATACTGGCTCGTATTAAAAACACGGACGTCCTAGTATATCCAATATTTCATATGATATTTTCTGCAGCGTTATCTGTGATGTGATCATGTGATTTGTTCAGATAGATAGTATATATAGTATATATGATATATTATATAGACGTTGCTTATGTTTTACACCCGCGCTAGCCCTGCCCCGCTCTGCCGTTAGTTACCTAACCTAATGGTGCAGACGGGACTTCGAGGCGAATGCGGATGGCATAAGCGTACGTCATATTTATCTGTGATGTTTAGGTAATTTAAATGATGGGATATTCATTAATGAGATTAATGAAAGAAAATAAACCTAATTGATGTTGTGGAATCGAATTTCAAAATAAACAGGTAGCTACAGTTCTTGCTTTGCATCGCGGTGTTCCTTGTAGAACATCCTGCACTTTATTCGATGAGGAAAGGACCGAGATCCCTTCACCGGGAGTGACTCCTTTAGCAATAACTGGCAGATACTACAACTCTCGGTTTTTCTTTTGATTGCTTCTATAGTTTCTGCTTTGCACAGTGATATATATGATATATCCCGCACCTCATTCGACGAGGAAAGGGCCGACGATCCCTTCACCGGGAGTGACCCCTTTAGCAAAACTAGAAAAGCTTCAAAAACATTCCATTTAAAAACCATTTGATTCCGCAACGAGATCAAGTTCAAAGCGTTAAAGGTTTTCATAAAAACCATTCGCAACCCTCCATCATTTTAGGAAGTAGAGTACTTAGTATTCGTGCTGTGTTTGTTGACCATAGTCAAGGCACAGTGTACGGTAGTTAAGTGATGTCTTCCTACACCGTATATGATGCGATTAGTTAGGACAGTCGCGTGACTTTGTTGACCTTAGTTAAGGGTCATGTGGGTGGGTCTAATTAATCACGAAATGACGGGTAGAACTTGACTAGTACTTATGATTTGTTGACCATAGTTAAGGTCATAGGTGCTAGGGGTAAAAACCTTTATCGGGAGTTTCAAGTGTTGAAACTTGCAATGAGATTGCATACCTTCTATATGATAGTTGGATCCCGATACCCACTGCGAGTAATTGTTACTCCTAGGAGAGTTTTGCACTTTGCAATTAGCCGATCAAGTAGGTGTCTAGAAAGGTGTCAACGGGGTTACGCCTCTGGGAAAACGAGGTTTACTGTAATTAGGTCCATGCGAAAGCACGGGGGACCTCCCTCAAAGTACCGACACTGGCCTGGCTGAAAGATTGGCGAACTTGTAGAGTGTAATTAATCCCGGCTAGTCTTTTCTTTATGGGTTTGAAGGAAGATTTGATAAAAACAGTGGGAGTCATCCTGATTAGATAAAATAAATAACCAATCTGATCTTGCAAGAGCGCACGCAGAGTGTTTTCTTCTCTCTCTCTCCAGGTAGCGACCATATCACGCCTTAATCAAGATAATAATATGGATGTATTGACCGAACCCGCTTGTTATACTGAGCTGGGAACGTTGGTCCCGCTCCAACTTATAATTGTTATAAGACAGAGCAGGAAAAAGGGGAATACCATAATTCCTATGCCGCCCAAACGAAGAAAGTGCATATGATGCATCTCCTTCGGGTGTGTTCATTATAAAGAACTGTTTCTCAGTATCCTCTGAATCCTGGGTATTTGATACCGGATCAGGATCCCAGATATGTAATCTGTTACATAGGGCTACAAAAAGGTAGAAAACTGAGAACGGGTGATATGTTTCATGAGACAGAAAACGGGGCAAGTGTTGCAACCAAGTCTGTTGGTCACTGTCACCCTGTATTACCAATACATTGATTCAGAACAAATGCTATTAGATACCGAACCTGATATACAAAATCATATCAGTCTCTTTATTAGTAAAGAAATGATAAAATTTTGTATTGATGGATAATGTTTTGAACATTTCCTATATCAAAAGTTGATCGGTTCAGGCACGTTATCTAAAAGCATTGACGTTCTAAATCAAACTACAGTTCCTAGTATACAGAACACATACAAGAGGAAGAGTTCAGAAATGAACGAATCCTTCTTGAGGCATTGTAGACTAGGTCACATCAATGCGACCCGACTGGCTGAAGTTACATTTTAGATGCATATTTAAATCAGTTTGAATTTACATCTTGTGAAACTTGCCAGTCATGTCACAAAGATTAGATGACCATAGCTCCGTTTACTGAATACAGAGAAAGAGTTAATGAACTCTTGGGACTGATACATGATGATGTATGTAAGGTCTCCTGTCTACACATGCCAAGACTGGTTCTTTGTATTTCATTACATTCTCTGATAATCTCTCAAGATTCAGACATATGTTCCTGTTGAAACATAAGTCCGAACCTTTTGAGATATTCACAGAATATAAGTTAGAACTAAAGAACCAAAATACGGGTATAAGTATTATGTCCTATGATAAGATCAAGGAGAAGAATACTTGTGCATAGAATTCCTGGACTATTCTAAAGAAGACTGAGATTCTCTCTCAGTGTTACTCCTCTGAATACACCATAGCACAACGGTGTATCGGGGCGGAGCAATCGCACAATATTAGATATGGTGTGCTCTATGATGAGTATTACTGAGTTACCTATTTCCTTTTGGGGTTATGCACCTGAGAAGCTGCATACCTATTGAATTAGGTTTGAATCAAATCAGTGCCTACCACTCCATATGAGATATGGTATGGGAAGAACCCATCTCTTAAGCGAGTTAAGATTTGGGGTTGTCCGGCCTATGTTTAAAGCAAAATCCGGACAAAATCGAGGTAAGGTCAGTTCTGTAGAACTGGAAAGGTTCCAGCTATACAAAACTGCAGCTGATTTGACAGAACCAAAGGATTCTATAGTCCCCGACGAACCTCAGCCTCTCCGCCGATCTGGTAGGGTTCCTCACCTACCTGAGAGATACCTCGGTTTCTCGATGACAGTGGGAGCGAGGAATGCATCATGAGATGATGACCCAACTAGTTTCGAGCAGGCCATCTGTTAGTGTTTATGCCCTAGAAGGCCATTACTGTATCATACTAGTTTGTATATTACTTAATGGAAGCTTGGGATATTAACATGTATATAACAGTCTTGCTAAACATGGTAGTATGCTACTTGGTTTTTCTATCTTAATATGTGAGTGTACGTATTGATAGAGCTCTTAGGATCTTGCTTGTCTACCAGCGTTGTGATGGCAGTCACACTAGTGGGGGCTGGGTAGTCTACAAGCACATCCTTATTCTGGTCCCTGGTCGTTGGATTATCGAGACAGAGCATCGATACTCCGGAGTAGACTGGTGTGTACGCTTCTCATCCCAGTTGGGGAGATGGTCTGTCCCACAGCCGTCAGTACGTCGTACTGGAGATAGTATACAGGTGCTCGTTAGGTTACGGGTACACCGGACAGGACTCACAGGGAACTGTTGGCTGGTTTGATACCAGTCGTCAGTGAACAGTTCCCAGGTGACATGAGTACATCGTAGTCCGCAGACTTGACAATGCTACTTCGCCTCGAGTGTGTCCCACTGTTCTTAGATTGCTACCCTACCACGGCTCAAAGGAGTCGTGCAAACAGGTAGCAGTTGGGTGCAGTCCCGAGCACTTGGAGGCAGTGGCGGTTAGACAGGATTCGTCCCTCCCGGTATTGGGAGTAGATATCGTGCTGTGTCAGAGAGCCATTACGCAAAGTCCCTGGCCAGGGCAAGCGAGATTTGCTGGTAGGTTCCAGTAGTTTCTCAGGGTGTAATGGGCTTCCCTCCGACACGACTTATACCGCTATTAGGGGACTGACGCTTGCCGCCCCACTAGGCCCGATATGCGATAGTCTTGGACGAACGGACCGGACTGTATGGAGATTGTCACATCAGACTCAGTAGGAGTTCAGATGGGTTTCCTCATTGGCCTTCTTATCGACAACTACCTGGGGACCGTTACGTACAGCTAGTGCCGCTTGCGGTCTGTGGTTAAACCCACTACCAGCGTAGTAGTCGAGTCTCTAGAGTCCCACACAGAGAGTTTCTTACTCCAGGCGAAACGATATAGAGGTCGTATGGTTTTACGATAAGGGTTCGGACGCGTATGTGTGTTTACATACTTACGTCGTTTGGACAGTTTTTACCAGTCGGCTTTGGTTTAAGCCAGTTACTGGTATCCGGTTATTGGATTTTTACAGTCTAAAATTTTTCCGTATTTTTGCGGATTGGAGGGGCGTTCTCGTAATTGTACGAGAAGCTTCTAGAAGTGGTGACTAAGGAGGTTTAGGTGTCATTTGCATTAAATGAGTTTAGTGAGTCATGGGGGTGATTCATGCATATCATTAATGCATGATAAATGCTTAATGAGTCATAACAATGAATCACCATTAGATATTTGTGAAGCATGCTTATTCATCACTTATTTTCTTTTGTTGATAAAAGAGAATGCTTCATTTATATTATGATAACTTACTATTCTCATTTCATAATAATTCACATCTTCTCTCTCCTCAAGCTCTCATCTTCAAACCCTAATCCTTACACCTCATGAGTTGAGATCAAAGGATTAGAAAGACTAATCAATCCATAACCATCACTCTATTTCATCCTAACTTCTTTGATTAGCAATCCAAGAAGGTTAGTTGCCTCAAGTTTAGAGGTTTAGCTTGGAGTTTTGCTCTCGGGTGGATCGTCTACTACCTAGAGAAGGCCGAGGAGAACAAGGAGATCGTAAAGACGAAGGACTGGTTTCATTAGGTATAATCCCTAAACACAATAGTTAAGAAACACTTTGTGTTTGGTTATTTATAGTTTAGCTTCGATTCAAGCGGTTAGTCGATGTTCGTTCACTAAACAAGTTCGTTTTTGAAAATTCCGCCTCCCCACAAGTACTGGGGTGTACTACATCGACTTACAGTGCTATCAGAGCCTCGCTAAACAATAAATAACTTAATTGCAAATTTGTACGAATTTCGAACGGAAAAAAGAAGCCGGAAAACCCTAAAAAATATCAGTTTCTGTCGAATTTAAAACGATGTCCAAAAATTTTTCAGGTTCGTTCAGAAAGCTTGGCAAGACTTTATAAGAACACCCAAGAAAACTGGTGCCCTGAATCGTCTAACTCGCCACGGATCCGCGGCCTTACCCTACTGAGTCGCCGCGGTTCCGCCGCCGAGTTGGCGAGTCAGGAACCAATTTTTCTTCTGTTGCTTCTGTGTAATATTTGGGATTTTCTGGAATATTTTAATTTTGCTCAGGTTTCAGTTTAACAGAGCAGTTTTTGGAGCAATATTAAAGATGTTTAATCGATCGAAATTGTACAGTATTTGCATATTGGATTATATCTGTGATTGTTTAATGTGTTCGTAAACCTCCCCTAACTGCTAGTATGTCGGTTGGCAGGGGGTTGTACATTTCTGAAATGGTTATATCTGTTTGTGCATATAAACTGTATTGGACTGTTGTGGTGTATAGCCGGGGTTTTGCAATGGGTTATTATTTAATTCATTTGTAGTAAATGTAATTTGTTGTAATATTATTTTGCGGGACACATCCAGGTTGCGGTTGTAGCCACCGTTGTATTATTTCATTTTACTGTTTTTGCTCCTAGGACTGACCCAAGGTGGGGTACACAAACTGCCGGGTGGGTAGTTTGCCGTACCCGTAGGGGTCGAGGGTGGGGTAACGGCTATTCATCATAACTGTGTAATCTGTCTTTTCTTGCAGGCTCAAAAGAAATACAGATTGCTTGCAAATCCAATATTGTTTATCTGTGTTCTGGAATGAATATCATTGCGTCAGACGAATGTGAAATATCTATATATATGATAGCTATTTAGACGTCACTTATGTTTTACACCCGCGCTAGCCCAGCCCCCGCTCTGTCGTTAGTTAAGTAACCTAACGGGTGATGACGGGACCCCGTGGCGAATGCGGATGGCATAAGAGGACGTTGTATTTTCGTTGTTTTCTGCAATGATAGGTTAATGATGGGACGCATTATCTATAATGCAAAGAAAATAAACCAAGTTTAAATCGTTGGAACAATTTAAAAGAAACCACTCGGTTATTTTTAAAACAGTTATTTTTAAATGCGGAGATTTAACCACTCCTTTTAAAAGCTATCAGGTTCCTTCTGTTATATCAAGTTCACTACGTTCACGGTTTCGCCAAAACCAGTCGTAGACCTCCGTCATTTCTTATGAATGGTCAGTAGTATTCAAGCTATGTTTGTTTGGCCCTTAGTCAAGACATAGTGATTGGTAGCTGCTGGGGTATTCATTTGTTGCATAGATAGATGAGTTGGTTTGGGACAGTCGTATTACTTTGTTTGGCCCTTAGTCAAGAGTATACGGATGGGTTCAAATCAACAGGATAATGATGGGCAGAACTTGAAATGTGACTTATGATTTGTTGGCCCTTAGTCAAGATCATAAGAGCATGGGGCAAAAATCCATATCGGGAATTTCTAAAGAAACTGAAATTTGCAAAGAGATGCATACCATTTGGAGTTTGATGAATGTTGGTAGGATTCCTTCAACATTATCATACGATGATATTTGGATCCCGATCCTACTGTGAGTATATGCTACTTATCAGGATATTCATCACTTAACGATCAATGCTATAAACCTAGTAGGTGTCCAGAAAAGTGTCAGCGGGATTACGCCCCCAGAGAAAAGAGGTTATTTAATTAAGGAACTTCGCGAAAGCGTTGGAAAACCTCCCTCGAAGTATCGACACCAGCCTGGCTGAACGGTTAAGCAAGTATTGTACGGTGAGAATAGTCCTGGCTAATTCTTCTTTTATGGTTTGAGGAAGGATTCGAGAAACAGTGGGAGCCATCCAGTTTAGATAAACTAAAAACCACTCTAAACTTGCAAGAGCATCATGCTAAAGAGTTTTCTTCTCTCTCTCCTAATTGCAGCGACCCTGAAAATGACTGGACTTAAGTTACTTTTAGAGAAAAATATACTGACGGGGCCAAACTATAAAGATTGGCTGCGGAATGTCAAAATGGCTTTGACCTATGACAAACTGGGGTACGTCCTCACCGCTACGGCACCTGCTGTCCCTGGTCCCAAATCCAGCAATGCGGATAAGGAAATCCGCAAAACCTGGGATTTAGATTGCGCGAGAGCCAAGTGCATCGTGCTTGCCTCGATGAACAATGAACATCAGAGGAGGCACGAGGATATGTCCCTAGATGGCATTTTTCTCCATACAAAGGAACCTTATGGAGAGCAATCTCGTATAGCAAGATACGAGATCTCTAAGAACTTGTTTCGAGCGAGGTTGGCTGTCGGGTCATCGGTAGGTGAACATGTCCTAAAGATGATCGGCTATATTGAAGAGCTCGCAGACCTTGGGACGACTTTGGATAATGAGCTCTATACAGACCTTATTCTCCAGTCCCTTCCTCCCACCTACGCCCAGTTTATCCTCAACTTCAATCTTCAAGGAAAAGAAGTTGAACTTGCGGAACTCCTGAACATGTTAAGGAGTGCAGAGGGCACCTTGCAGAAGGCAAGGGAAACACCCGCTATGTTTGTTGGCGGTACATCTTCGTCCGGGTCCAAGGCTGGGGCCAAAGGAAGGAAGAAGAAGGCCGCACCCAGACCTAGAGGAGGTGTTAGTAAGGTGGGAGGGAAGGGAAAGAAAAAGAAAGCAGTACCGATAGTTGGTCAGGATGAGTGCTTCCATTGTTACAGGAAAGGGCACTGGAAGAAGGATTGCAAGGCGTGGAACGCCAAGAACCAGGAACCGAAGCAAGCTGTGGCTTCGACTTCAGGTGTGTTTGTAATTGAGAATTGTCTGTCGATCAACTCTACTTCCTGGGTATTGGATACCGGATCAGGATCTCATATTTGCAATTCATTGCAGGCACTGAGAAACCGTAGAGTGCTGAAGGAAGGTGATATGACCCTAAAGGTTGCTAACGGAGCTAGCGTGGGAGCTGCGTCCGTCGGGGACTATCACCTAGGATTGACGAGTGGACACATTTTGGTTTTACATAACTGTTATTTAGTACCAAGCTTAACGTGTAATATCATATCAGTTTCCTTGTTATCAAATAAAGGTTATGATTTCACGTTTGTAAGAGATGTTGTCAACATCCACCTTAATCATGGTTTGATTGGGTCAGGTACACTAAATAACGGAATATATGTTTTAAACCAACTCCAAATTTTCAATGTCCAGAACACACTAAAAAGAATGTCTCCAGATTTGAATAAAGCTTTCTTATGGCATTGTAGACTAGGTCACATCAATGAGAGAAGGTTGACAAAGTTGCATAGAGAAGGATATTTGGACTCGTTCGAATATCAATCTTATGACACTTGTCAATCTTGTCTCAAAGGAAAGATGACAAAGACTCCATTCACTGGACAAGGAGTAAGAGCGACCGAGCTCTTAGGACTCAAACACAGCGATGTATGTGGTCCAATGTCTACACATGCGAGAGGTGGTTATTCCTACTTCATTACTTTTACAGATGATTTCTCTAGGTATGGATATGTTTTCTTAATGAAGCATAAATCAGAGGCCTTTGAGAAATTCCTGGAATACAAGAGTGAAGCGGAAAACCAAACAGGCAAAAGTATTAAGACACTGAGATCTGATCGAGGTGGAGAATACTTAAGTGCCGAGTTCCTAGGTTACCTAAAAGAGAAAGGAATTCTCTCTCAGCTTACTCCTCCATACACTCCACAGCACAACGGTGTATCGGAGAGACGGAATCGAACCCTATTGGATATGGTACGATCCATGATGAGTAATGCTGAGTTACCGCGATCTTTCTGGGGTTATGCGCTAGAATCAGCAGCATATCTTTTGAACCAGGTTCCAACCAAGACTGTGCCTACCACACCATATCAGATGTGGAGTGGGAAGAAACCCTGTCTAAAACATTTTAGAACATGGGGGTGTCCAGCTTTTGTAAAAAAGCAGCATGTGGACAAGCTCGAGGCATGTTCAGTACAGTGTAAGCTTATGGGATATCCAAAGAACTCCAAAGGATATTATTTCTATTACGCAGAGGAACAAAAGGTTTTTGTTTCTCGTCATGCCCACTTCTTAGAAACTGAATTTTTAGAAAATCAGAAGAGTGGGAGCGCAGTAGAACTGGAAGAAATTCCAGAACCACAAGCTGCTACTGAAAGTTTGGTAGAACCAGAGGTTCAAGAAGAACAGAACATTCCCGCACCCCTCCGCAGGAGTAGTAGGCCGTCTCATCCGCCTGAGAGATACTACGGTTTTCTCATAGACGGGGATAGAGAGGATTGCATCATAGATGATGATGAACCTACTGACTTCCAGCAGGCCATCCAGAGCGGCGACTCGGTACGATGGCAAGATGCAATGCGGACCGAAATGGAGTCCATGTACACCAACAAAGTATGGACTTTGGACTTTGCTCCAGATGGGGTAAAACCCATAGGATGCAAATGGATCTTCAAGAAAAAGATTGGTGTAGATGGACAGGTGGAAACCTATAAGGCTAGACTTGTTGCAAAGGGTTTTCGTCAAAGACCTGGTTTGGACTATGATGAAACTTTTTCTCCAGTGGCTATGCTCAAATCCATTCGGGTCCTTCTTGCTATTGCTGCCTTCCATGATTATGAAATCTGGCAGATGGACATAAAGACAGCTTTTCTGAATGGAAATTTAGAAGAGAGCGTCTATATGGATCAGCCAGAGGGTTTCAATCAGAGTGGGAGCAGCGGGAAAGTATGCAAGCTGCTTAAGTCTATTTATGGACTAAATCAGGCATCGCGGAGTTGGAACATCTGTTTTGATGAGACAGTCAAAGAATATGACTTTATCAAGAATCCAGATGAACCGTGCATATATAGTAAAGTTGTAGCCAGAAGTGTCGTATTCCTCGTCTTGTACGTGGATGACATTCTATTGATAGGAAATGACATTCCTATGCTACAATCTGTAAGCCCGCGGGGGCGCCCCGGCCGTCGATCCGACGCCGGAAACGCGGAAAACAAAAACTTTGCGGACTTTGCAAAACGGCACCACCGCGGACCTTTTACCCGGATCGGGCCATTAACCTAGCTAGCTAGCAAAAGGAAAAGAGTAGAGAAGTATACCAAGCGATCCGTGTCCTTCGGTATTCGTCTCCACTCCGATCTCCCGCGGAACCTCCGTCACCTCCTCGCTCGTCGGAAAGGGCACCACGTAGCCGGAATCTTTTACGGGCTCCCGCCTCTTGACCGAGGCAACTCGGGCGCGAAGTTGGCTAGCCGACGCGTCCAAGGCTTGCTATAGAATAGTGTAGTGAACTTGTCTCTTGGGGTTATGAGGTTGCCTTGATGTGGAGGAATTTAAGGAGGAGAGTGAAGGAGAGAAGCTTAGGATTTTTGCAAGCATGAAAGCATAGGAAAAATGAGATGAAGAATAAACATATATCACTCAAAAAAACCCTTTCTCTCTCTCCCCTTTCAAAAATGGCCGGCCCCCCTTTCATGAGAATAGATTGGAGAGAGAAAAAGAATGAATAAAGGCAAAAACAAATATAGAATATAGTCACTCTCATTCTAATCCAAATCCTTTCCACCAACCATCAAATGAAAAGCAAGTGATGAGATTAAAAAGGAATCTCATCATGACAAAGGCACATAAGCAAGGAAGCCCTCCACTAGTTGTTAATTGCAAACTTGCAATTAACACCCTCCATCAAGAAAGTCCGACCGAGAAGGAATGAAGAAAAACTGGCCGGAACGGAATGCAAACTGGCAACTTCAGAAAACCGATCCCGTAATAAAATGCGGGAAAACCCCACTACTGCAAATACATGCCCGCATTTGTATTCCCACTGAACACAAATGCAAAGAGACAAAACTACACTATCAAATACTAGAATCCGGCTTAAGCCAAAGCCGGCTAGTAAAAACTGTCCGATCACGATCCGTGCAATACCGCACGTATCTGATCGAACCCTGCCATATCTCCATACGGCCTCTACAGCGTTTCGCCCGAAACTTGAGTAACTGAAAGTGTGGTGGACTCTAAAGACTCGTCAATACCTTGGCTGTGGATTTAACCACTAGCACGTCAGAGGTATAAGCCAATACGTGACGGGCCACCAGGTATTGACCAAAAGGGACGTCGATGAGCGAACTCATCCTGACACCCTACTGAGCCTGTCAGTGACAATATCCGTACAGTCCGGTCCGTTCGTCTATGAGTATCGCATGGCGGGCCTAGGGGGTTGGTAAAAGTCAGACCCCCAAAAGCGGTACAAGTCGTGTCGGAGTGTAGCCCAGAACGCCCTGAGATACTACTGGAATACCTACCAGTAAATCTCCTGCCTTGGCCAAGGTCTTTTCATGTTCTGGCTCTCCTAGACACAGCGCGACCTCACCCCCAATACCGGGAGAGACGAACCCCCGAAGATCCGCTCACTGCCTCCATGTGGCTCGGGACTGTACCCAACTAAAACCTGTTTGCACGACTCCTTTGAGCCGTGGTAGGGTAGTAATCAAAGTACAGTGGGAACTCACACGAGACAAATGACGATCCCCAGGTCGATGAACTAACCTGTACACATGTCACCTGGGAACTGCTATCTGACGTCAGGTATAAGACCAACTAGCATGTTCCCGGCGAGTCCTGTCCGGTGTACTCATAACCCAATGAGCACCTGTATACATCTTAGGTGAACCAACTGACACCAGTGGCTTGTGAGACCGGCCACCGCCCCTCGTCGGGGTCTCGACTGTATACACTAGTCTACTAATGGAGTATCGATGCCCTGTCTCGAAACTCCTACGACTAGGGACCATTTTAGGATGTGCTTGTAGACCCCCAGCTCCCACTTATATGATCGCCCTCATACTGCTGGTGGTCAAGCAAGAATCCAAGGGGCTCTATCAACGTGCAATAGCGACTCGAAAGGTCACCTAAAGCAGTACACGATGATAAAGATAAACCAGATAGCATACTATCATCTCGAGTAAGACTGTCCTACCGGGATAGGTCCTCCCTCAATCATTGCAATCACGTGCCTGTGATCCAATAATTGACTCTGAGGGCACTATCTCCAACAATCTCCCACTTGCACTCAAGGCTAATTATTGCGATGTCGCATACTCACAGCCTGTGTGATACCGAACACCCAACTCCCCTACTAGTCAGTCTCACAAAACCCGTTTGTGAAACTATTGCGTTCGAGGAATAGCCTCAGTGAGTGGATCCACCTTGATGTTTCTTTCTATGTCTCTCTATATCTCAAGTTCGCGGAGAAAGCCATCTCCCGAAATGAGCAATACCTGTCTTAGAATGTCTGGATGTCTGATGGGACTTAGCTCATAAATGAACTCCAAATCCAAACTTCTTAGACTGTATCGTCAACTGAACTTAATCAGTATCCTGCGCCATGCCACCCTCAGTATTGCCTTGGACCACCCGTCCAAAATACTGCCCCTCGTCAGAGGGAAAAACTATAACTCTGACAACCTCCTTGTCGTCCAGGTCACCTTGGAAGCCTGGAATGATAACTGTTTCCCAAAAGAGGCAGCCGTTATCATATCCCTAGAACAGCCACTTATGTTCTAAAACTGCTTCCTACCGTTTCTCCAGGATTGGATCAATATTAACTTATTGCATGTAGTGCAAGAACAACATCTGGTGTGGTACTTGACATCTCATGATTGACTCAATTGCCTAAGCAAGTGATCTGCCAATTATGCACATCCCTCTCTATTTTAGTCTATAAGACACCTTTAGAGAGGGTGACTCCATTACTTGCAGGTACACTACCGTGCCAGGAGTCGTCCATTCTAAATACTCATAGAATGCTGTCAAGGTACCCAGATTAGGAAACCACCCAAATCTAGATCTAAAACTGTAGATCTAGTAACCAGAATGTCTGATATATATCCAAGTCCTATGTGGAGAAACCACTGTGTGACGACCAAAGTCTAACCGATCGTAGTATAGGAATATCACTTCCTACTACCTTCTCAACAGATCCATCCCCTATTCTGATGACGTCAAACCTATGACTGTCACATCAGAAACAGATGATCTATCTTCGCTACATCTGCTTTAGTCTATAAATAGACATAAGCCTGATGTCCACCAATGCTTCCGCTGCTCCCACTGACTACGACAACCCTCTGGCAGAGTCATATACACGTACACTTCTGAAGCTAGTTCAGAACGACGCTATACTCATCCTCCTGCCGGGTCTCGCAGCCTGGAACAACAACAATGGCAAGTGTGGGTAAACAAGAACTTCCCTGTCACCGTCCTTGAGGCTACCGAAGTACCTCTCGGGTGCCTGAAGTTACCCACCTTATCTGCGGAGTGGCCAATGGAATGTCAAATCAGATTGAATCTTTAGGTTCCTTATCAAATCTTCAGTAATCGTTTGCGGTTCTGGAATCACTTCCAGTTCTACCATACTCCCACTGCTGTTTTTGAAAAAATCCATTTTTAGTAAAACTGTGGCGAGTCTAGAACAATATTGCTATTGTTCATCCAGATGGTAGAAAATCAACCCTCGTCATAGCCTGGGTCAACCCACAAACAGCCATTACAGAAACATGCCTTGAGTTGTCCAGTGTCTGGTTTTAAGCATAAGCCGGACAACTCCCCGTACCTTAACAACGTTAAGATATGAACTGTTCTACATCCAATATAGAACCAGAGGCACTGATTTAATTGAACCAGATTCAAATCATGCAGCTATCTCCAGTGCATGTCAACTAAATGGAAGGAGGCCGATCAGCGTTACTCAACTTAGGAATACTTCCAATTATGAGTAACCTGAAAGAGAAGTAATTTCTCTTTATCATTACTATTAACTGAATACCACACACAAGTATCTACATCTTCGATCACTTTGAAGAATCCCGATACTTGCAACACTTGGTTCTCTACTTTATTCAAATACCTATAACTTCTCAAAATTCAGACCCTGTGTTTCCACGAAACACTTGTCTAAAAACTAGAGAAGTCATAAGTAAACCGAATATAGTACGAGAACCAACCCCTCTGTCCTAATGGACACTGGACAACATACAATACTCTGTATAAGTCCGCTGAGTCTAACAACTCTTTCACTGTGTGTCGTAGGTTGAAAACTGTACTTATGGTTAAGAAGAATTACACCGCTGTTTAATGCTCCTTACCTAACCATCCACTGATATAGGTAAATGTCATCGACATAATATCAAAAGGTATATCTCACTCTATGAAAAATAGACGTACAGATATATCAATTTGAAATTGGTGCATAACAGCGGATATTCAAAACCAAATATTTGCCGACTGGCAAACAGGCCAGATGATCCCCTCAAATATCACCGATTACAACGAATCCCGATATAATGAGGATGATCACCCAATTCCCAATAACTTACTCCCACTCATCATCTGTAAAACCATACAGATGTGAGAATCATACCTGGTAAATACATACCCTGGAGTAAGTGTCTAATCGGGAAATCAGTTTTCTTTTAACAGTACACAGTGAACCTGAAACATTGAAATGTTTCGTTGGGGTTTCCTGGTATTCTTAGTAATGCCTCATCCATTATCCAGATTCACAACTATAACCGTATAATTCTTTGCCACCTCTCCAAATCCCTTTATATGTCTTTAGTCATTACCTTCTGTACACCCCTTTAAGCCAATTGGTTTTCTTCCTTCCCTACCGTTCGGCACCAGCCTATGGTTTGGAAGAAGACTATCCAAAAAGCATTAAGGGTGTACTGTCCTAATCCTAGGAGCACTCGCAACGCGAGAGAAGGTGAAGATAAAAGACACCTGAATGTACTTTATTCTTATTTCTCCTGAACCAGGATCCATCCCCGAACTGGAACAAGTTCCTTTCGAGTTCGTATATAACCATACGATGGATTATCCAATAAAATGGGATCTTCGTAGTGACACGGAGTGTCCTGGAGAAATACAAAGGTGATTTAGGATTGGCGAAGAAATACTTGGTTTGGTCGTGAATAGCAGTCGCAATTTACTTTGCCCTCTTACTAATCCCTTGCTTTGTCTGAACTTAATACCTTCTGCACACCGTTTAGGCTAATTGGTTTTCTTCATTCCCTACCGGTCGGCACCAGCCTATGGTTTGGAAGAAGACTATCCAATTTGCGTAATAGGTGTACTACTCCTAAACCAAGGAGTACACGCAACCTGAGAGAAGGTGAAAAGAAAAGACAACTGAATAATCCTATTCGTTTTCTCCAGAACCAGAAACCATCCTCGAATTCGTTCGAGTTCGTATCTAACCATACGATGGTTTTGTCCAATGGAAGTGGACGTTCGTAGTAATACGGGGTGTCCTGGAGAAAAGGGTAAAAGTAGGAGTGGCAATGAGGTCTGCAACTCTGATAATCCAAAAGCCAGTGTTAAGAAGGTTCGGTCAACTTGGTCATTGAGTCATAGTCTAGGGTCGGGTCAATGGTCGCTGCTAAAGAGAGAGAGAAAAGAAACACTCAGCGTGCACTCTAACCTAGATCAGAATGGTTATCACTTTATCTAATCTGGAAACCTCCCACTGTAACGTCAAATTCTTCCCCAAACCTGAAAGAAGAATTAGCCGGGATAACCCGAGGAGTAAACCAACTCATCAGTGGGAATCGGGATCCAACTCTCATCGCATGATAACGTGACGGAATCCGCTCACGTAATCACACTCCAGAAGGTATGCGCATATCTGGCAAGTTTCAGTACTTTTGAAACTCCCGATGTGGATTTTTGCCCCATGCTCTTATGACCTTGGCGTGAGGTCAAAATATCATAAGTCACATGTCAAGTTCTACCCGTCATTATCCTGGTTAATTTGAACCCACCCGTACATACCCTTGACGTAGGCCAAAATAGTAGTACGACTGTCCCAAATCAACGCATCTATCTATGCAACAGATAAATACCCGGCAGCTACCAATCACTATGCCTTGGCGTGAGGTCAAAATACATAGCTTGAATACTACCGAATATTTAACTGAAATGATGGAGGGCTACGAATGGTTTCTGGCGAAAACCTTTAACGTAAAGAACTTGATATCGTCGAAGGAACGGATAGCTTTATAAAAATATAGTGACGACAACCTTTGCTAAAGAGGTCACTCCCGGTGAAGGGATCTCGGCTCTTTCCCCGTAGAATGAGGTGCAGGATATTCCAACTGAATACCACGATGCAAAGCAAAAGTAATCGGCTATAGTGAAGTTAATGCCCTGACGCAAACTTTTGTCCAAGGGGTCACTCCCGGTGAAGGGATCTCGGCCCTTGCCTCGTCGACTGAGGAGCAGGATATTCCAACTGAATACCACTGTGCAAAACAAAAGTGAACGTCTTTGCAATAACAGCTTTTTGAAAAGGTGTTCCAACAACATCAGAATAGGTTTGTTTAACTTGCATTGATCCAAATCAACGCAGTCCCATCAATCGATCACACCACAAAGAACGAAAATATACTGATGTACGTATATGCCATCCGCATTCGCCGCTGGGTCCCGTCATCACCCGTTAGGTTAGCTAACTAACGACAGAGCGGGGACTGGACTAGCGCGGATGAAAAACATATACAACATCTACTAGTATATATATAATATATAATTTTCGCTCAAGGCGTGATAAAAATGCAGCAACACAGAAATGTATAGCAACACAGATCAATACAGATATCTGGGATCCCCGGGTTTCACAGAGCCACTACTGAAACCCGACGTTCCCCTGGTCGTGTGGATAGCCTGTGCAATGAAATCCTAGACCCCTACGGGCGCGGCAAGTCACCCGCCAAAACCTGAAGCGAGGCAGCCCCCTTCAGCTCCGTGAATGGACCACCCAGCACTCCACGGAATCCGGCAACTTGGGCACCCCTCCTGGGTCAACCTGTACCCCCTACGAGTGCGGCGAATAGCCCGCCAATTCTAGAGTAAAGCCCCCTCCGTCTCAAAGCCATGAGATGCGGGCTCGTTGCCCTCTAGAACCCGGCTATCCGTGCACCCCTCCGCGGGGTAATCCTAGTACAGAAAATAAAATATACATACACCGGGTACATCGACCGCAACCAGGTCGTGCCCCAAAAGAATAATACAATCAGGCAGTGACGGCAGTCCACATGTCGGACGCTCGCCCCGCAATATCAAATGTACATGATACAACAGAACTGTACTATATTGCAACCAGGCTATCCCCCACGACCGATCCGCAACAACACAGTACAACCATAGAACATCAACGTGAAAGTCACGTTCGCAAATCCGTCTAATCGGGCTATAGCAGTTAGACCGGATTTACCGATCGAGTGAAATTCACGGTCGCAGATATAATGTAAATACTGTGAAAAATGTGTTTTAAAATATTCCGATCGATCAAAAATTAACAAGTGGGCCCTCAATCAAAACTGTAGCACTCACAGAAATCTTGGGCCCAATATTAATATTCCAAAACCCATATTTTAAGCCCATAAGGCCTCTGAAAAAATTTGGTGATGTGATGTGAATAGTGCGCGGCGGAAGGGCCGCACAAGGGGGGGTTTCGCGGCGGATCCGCGCTCCAACTGTGGAGTTACATCATCAAATTTTTACAGAACTCTTAGATTTTCTAGTACATCAATATTTTACAACCTGAAAAAATTTTCGAGACCAAAAATTTTCAACAGAAACTGATTCGAACTATAATGCAGTTTTGGAACATTCGATCGATCGAAACAGAAAAACACATTACACAAAGCTAGACGAAGTTAATGGCGAGGCTCTGATACCACTGTAAGCCCGCGGGGGCGCCCCGGCAGACGATCCGACGCCGGAAACGCGGAAAACAAAAACTTTGCGGACTTTGCAAAACGGCACCACCGCGGACCTTTTACCCGGATCGGGCCATTAACCTAGCTAGCTAGCAAAAGGAAAAGAGTAGAGAAGTATACCAAGCGATCCGTGTCCTTCGGTCTTCGTCTCCACTCCGATCTCCCGCGGAACCTCCGTCACCTCCTCGCTCGTCGGAAAGGGCACCACGTAGCCGGAATCTTTTACGGGCTCCCGCCTCTTGACCGAGGCAACTCGGGCGCGAAGTTGGCTAGCCGACGCGTCCAAGGCTTGCTATAGAATAGTGTAGTGAACTTGTCTCTTGGGGTTATGAGGTTGCCTTGATGTGGAGGAATTTAAGGAGGAGAGTGAAGGAGAGAAGCTTAGGATTTTTGCAAGCATGAAAGCATAGGAAAAATGAGATGAAGAATAAACATATATCACTCAAAAAAACCCTTTCTCTCTCTCCCCTTTCAAAAATGGCCGGCCCCCCTTTCATGAGAATAGATTGGAGAGAGAAAAAGAATGAATAAAGGCAAAAACAAATATAGAATATAGTCACTCTCATTCTAATCCAAATCCTTTCCACCAACCATCAAATGAAAAGCAAGTGATGAGATTAAAAAGGAATCTCATCATGACAAAGGCACATAAGCAAGGAAGCCCTCCACTAGTTGTTAATTGCAAACTTGCAATTAACACCCTCCATCAAGAAAGTCCGACCGAGAAGGAATGAAGAAAAACTGGCCGGAACGGAATGCAAACTGGCAACTTCAGAAAACCGATCCCGTAATAAAATGCGGGAAAACCCCACTACTGCAAATACATGCCCGCATTTGTATTCCCACTGAACACAAATGCAAAGAGACAAAACTACACTATCAAATACTAGAATCCGGCTTAAGCCAAAGCCGGCTAGTAAAAACTGTCCGATCACGATCCGTGCAATACCGCACGTATCTGATCGAACCCTGCCATATCTCCATACGGCCTCTACAGCGTTTCGCCCGAAACTTGAGTAACTGAAAGTGTGGTGGACTCTAAAGACTCGTCAATACCTTGGCTGTGGATTTAACCACTAGCACGTCAGAGGTATAAGCCAATACGTGACGGGCCACCAGGTATTGACCAAAAGGGACGTCGATGAGCGAACTCATCCTGACACCCTACTGAGCCTGTCAGTGACAATATCCGTACAGTCCGGTCCGTTCGTCTATGAGTATCGCATGGCGGGCCTAGGGGGTTGGTAAAAGTCAGACCCCCAAAAGCGGTACAAGTCGTGTCGGAGTGTAGCCCAGAACGCCCTGAGATACTACTGGAATACCTACCAGTAAATCTCCTGCCTTGGCCAAGGTCTTTTCATGTTCTGGCTCTCCTAGACACAGCGCGACCTCACCCCCAATACCGGGAGAGACGAACCCCCGAAGATCCGCTCACTGCCTCCATGTGGCTCGGGACTGTACCCAACTAAAACCTGTTTGCACGACTCCTTTGAGCCGTGGTAGGGTAGTAATCAAAGTACAGTGGGAACTCACACGAGACAAATGACGATCCCCAGGTCGATGAACTAACCTGTACACATGTCACCTGGGAACTGCTATCTGACGTCAGGTATAAGACCAACAAGCATGTTCCCGGCGAGTCCTGTCCGGTGTACTCATAACCCAATGAGCACCTGTATACATCTTAGGTGAACCAACTGACACCAGTGGCTTGTGAGACCGGCCACCGCCCCTCGTCGGGGTCTCGACTGTATACACTAGTCTATTAATGGAGTATCGATGCCCTGTCTCGAAACTCCTACGACTAGGGACCATTTTAGGATGTGCTTGTAGACCCCCAGCTCCCACTTATATGATCGCCCTCATACTGCTGGTGGTCAAGCAAGAATCCAAGGGGCTCTATCAACGTGCAATAGCGACTCGAAAGGTCACCTAAAGCAGTACACGATGATAAAGATAAACCAGATAGCATACTATCATCTCGAGTAAGACTGTCCTACCGGGATAGGTCCTCCCTCAATCATTGCAATCACGTGCCTGTGATCCAATAATTGACTCTGAGGGCACTATCTCCAACACAATCTGTCAAAGGAATCTTGTCACAAAGGTTCTCCATGAAAGACCTGGGTGATGCCTCTTACATTCTGGGGATCCGGATCTATCGTGATAGATCCAAGAGGATGTTGGGACTTTTGCAGTCCAGGTATATCGACACTGTACTGAAAAGATTCAGTATGCAAGATTCTAAGCGCGGTAATCTACCGGCTTGTCACGGAATCACCCTCTCCAAAGAGATGTCTCCCAAGACTGATTTGGAAAGGGAACGCATGTCTATTATACCCTACGCTTCTGCGGTAGGCTCTATAATGTATGCGATGTTGTGCACCAGACCAGATGTAGCTTACGCACTAAGCGTGGTAAGCCGGTATCAGTCAGACCCAGGGGAGATGCACTGGAAAGCAGTTAAGAACATTCTTAAGTACCTGAGGAGGACTAAGGAGATGTTCTTGGTTTACGGTGGAAAAGACCTCAGGTTGGAGGCCTTTGCTGATTCCGGCTTCCAGAGTGATAAGGACGATTCAAAGTCCATGTCGGGTTATGTCTTTACCCTCAATGGAAGGGCGGTGTGCTGGAAGAGCTCCAAGCAGGACACCGTTGCTGACTCGACGATGGAAGTGGAGTATATAGCTGCTTGCGATGCCGCAAAAGAAGCAGTCTGGATGAAGAAGTTCCTAACAGAACTTCAGGTGGTTCCTACCATAGTTGATCCAATACCTCTGTATTGCGACAACAACGGAGCTATAGCTTTAGCGAAGGAACCAAGGTCCCATCAGAAGTCCAGACACATCTTGAGGCGGTATCACCTGATCAGGGAGATCATTGATCGTCAGGAGATCGAGGTTCGGAGAGTTGCTTCAGAAGAGAACATTGCTGATCCATTCACGAAGGCCCTACCTCAGACGCAGTTCGAGAGGCTACTCGAGATCATTGGTCTACGATATGCCAGTACATGGCCCGAGTGCAAGTGGGAGATTGTTAGTGTTTATGCCCTAGAAGGCCATTACTGTATCATACTAGTTTGTATATTACTTAATGGAAGCTTGGGATATTCACATGTATATAACAGTCTTGCTAAACATGGTAGTATGCTACTTGGTTTTTCTATCTTAATATATGAGTGTACGTATTGATAGAGCTCTAAGGATCTTGCTTGTCTACCAGCGTTGTGATGGCAGTCACACTAGTGGGGGCTGGGTAGTCTACAAGCACATCCTTATTCTGGTCCCTGGTCGTTGGATTATCGAGACAGAGCATCGATACTCCGGAGTAGACTGGTGTATACGCTTCTCATCCCAGTTGGGGAGATGGTCTGTCCCACAGCCGTCAGTACGTCGTACTGGAGATAGTATACAGGTGCTCGTTAGGTTACGGGTACACCGGACAGGACTCACAGGGAACTGTTGGTTGGTTTGATACCAGTCGTCAGTGAACAGTTCCCAGGTGACATGAGTACAACGTAGTCCGCAAACTTGACACTGCTACTTCGCCTCGAGTGTGTCCCACTGTTCTTAGATTGCTACCCTACCACGGCTCAAAGGAGTCGTGCAAACAGGTAGCAGTTGGGTGCAGTCCCGAGCACTTGGAGGCAGTGGCGGTTAGACAGGATTCGTCCCTCCCGGTATTGGGAGTAGATATCGTGCTGTGTCAGAGAGCCATTACGCAAAGTCCCTGGCCAGGGCAAGCGAGATTTGCTGGTAGATTCCAGTAGTTTCTCAGGGTGTAATGGGCTTCCCTCCGACACGACTTATACCGCTATTAAGGGACAGACGCTTGCCGCCCCCCTAGGCCCGATATGCGATAGTCTTGGACGAACGGACCGGACTGTATGGAGATTGTCACATCAGACTCAGTAGGAGTTCGGATGGGTTTCCTCATCGGCCTTCTTATCGATAACTACCTGGGGACCGTTACGTACAGCTGGTGCCGCTTGCGGTCTGTGGTCAAACCCACTGCCAGCGTAGTAGTCGAGTCTCTAGAGTCCCACACAGAGAGTTTCCTACTCCAGGCGAAACGATATAGAGGTCGTATGGTTTTACGACAAGGGTTCGGACGCGTATGTGTGTTTACATACTTACGTCGTTTGGACAATTTTTACCAGTCGGCTTTGGTTTAAGCCAGTTACTGGTATCCGGTTATTGGATTTTTACAGTCTAAAGTTTTTCCGTATTTTTGCGGATTGGAGGGGCGTTCTCGTAATTGTACGAGAAGCTTCTAGAAGTGGTGATTAAGGAGGTTTAGGTGTCATTTGCATTAAATGAGTTTAGTGAGTCATGGGGGTGATTCATGCATATCATTAATGCATGATAAATGCTTAATGAGTCATAACAATGAATCACCATTAGATATTTGTGAAGCATGCTTATTCATCACTTATTTTCTTTTGTTGATAAAAGAGAATGCTTCATTTATTTTATGATAACTTACTATTCTCATTTCATAATAATTCACATCTTCTCTCTCCTCAAGCTCTCATCTTCAAACCCTAATCCTTACACCTCATGAGTTGAGATCAAAGGATTAGAAAGACTAATCAATCCATAACCATCACTCTATTTCATCCTAACTTCTTTGATTAGCGATCCAAGAAGGTTAGTTGCCTCAAGTTTAGAGGTTTAGCTTGGAGTTTTGCTCTCGGGTGGATCGTCTACTACCTAGAGAAGGCCGAGGAGAATAAGGAGATCGTAAAGACGAAGGACTGGTTTCATTAGGTATAATCCCTAAACACAATAGTTAAGAAACACTTTGTGTTTGGTTATTTATAGTTTAGCTTCGATTCAAGCGGTTAGTCGATGTTCGTTCACTAAACAAGTTCGTTTTTGAAAATTCTGCCTCCCCACAAGTACTGGGGTGTACTACATCGACTTACACCATCAAGAGTAGGGACTCTGTAAGAATGGCTGGATACTTAGCGATCTGAGATGGAATCCATGTACACCAGCAAAGTATGGACTTTAGCTGCTATATCTGAAGGGTTAAATCCCCATCAGGAGCAGGTATATCTTGAGAAGATTACTTGGTGTAGATGGAAAAGTTGAGACTTTCAAAGCTAGACTTGTTAAAGGTTTTAGTCATCAACCAGGTGTGGATAATGATGAAACCTTTTCTAGGGACTATGCTTAAGTCCATCCAGATCCTACATGCCACTGCTACATACCATAACTGTGATATCTGGTGGTTGGGTGCCATGACTACTTTTCTAAATAATGATTTAGAAGAGAACGTCATTAAGAACACAGCCAGAGGGCTTCGTAAACAGTGGGAGCAACGGAAACGTGAGCAAGTTGCTTTACAGGATAATGCAGGTATCGCGGAGTTGGAACATCTGTTTTGATGTGGTAGTCAAAGAGTTTGACTTCATCAAAATGGTAGATGAACCTTGTATGTACAAAAGGGTAGTATGGAGTATGGTAATGATCCTCGTAGAGTACGTGGATTACATACTCTTGATAGGAAAGGAGTTTCCTATGCTACGATCGGTCGATCTCCTCTTATCACATAGATTCTCCATATAGGATGAAAGTGATACCTCCTAAATCCTAGGTTTTGGATCTATGAGATAGATCTAAATGGATGTTAGGATTCTCACTAGTTATAGTGAGATAGTATCAGTTGATCCTGGGGAGAATCACTGGAAAGGTTCCAGGGTGATAAGGACGACTGCATGTCAGTCACATGCATTATCTTTACCCTCAGTGAAGGGACGGTATGTTGGAAGAGTTCCAAGCTAGATACCGTGGCAAACTAGACGATAAAGGCTGGTAACATCGCTATTAAAGATACTACCAAAGAGGAAGTTTGGGTGTATATTGGTTCATAAGATGAACTAGGTTCCCACCATTGTGTGACAATGGAAGTGTGGCTTTGGCCAAGGAACCATGATCCCATCAGTGACCCAGACAAATTCTGAGGCAGCATCACCTGATCATGGAGATAGTTGATTTCCAGGGTGATCGAGGTAAGGAGAGTAGACTTAGAGGACAACACAGCGGATCCACTCACGAAGGCCTTTTCCCAAAAAGAGACTTTTATGGGATGGTTGAGTATTTGATACTGCAACCACTGCTACAGATGGCCCTAGTGCAAGTGGGAGATTGTTAGTTATATGTATGCCCTAGAGGCCATTACTGTACATAAGATGTATATTGTAGTGGATGCTGGGACATATATAGGTAGGACTTTCTTGCTCGATATGATAGTATGCTATCTGGTTGCTCTTTATCTTAACATGTATACTTTCTGTCTCTCTGATTACATGTTGATAAAGCCCTTTAGGATGTGTACTCGACTTCCAGGACTATGATGCAGATCATACTAGTCGGGCCTTGGTAGTCAATGAGTACATCCTTCATTTTTCCTAGTCGAGGGAATATCGAGACGGGGCATCGATATTCCAGAGTAGACTAGCGTATATCTTCTCGACCCATGTGATGGGCGATGGATGATCCCATATCCATTGGTGTTTGACATCGGAGATGGTATGCGGGTGCTCAATGGAGACTGGGTACACTGAACGGACTCGCCGAGAACTCCCAGATGGTATTATACCTCACGTCAGATGGCAGTTCTCTGGTGACACTGGTACAACTTAGTCTGTTGACCCGAGATCGTCATAGAGTCTTGTGTGTCTCCCACTGTGCTTTGATTTCCACCCTACCACGGCTCTACTGAGTCGTGCAAACATGTGGTTTTTGGGTACAGTCCGGATTCACATGGAGGCAATGAGTGATAGGAGGGGATTCGTCTCTCCCGGTATTGGGGGTTGATGTTGTGCTATGCTCGACTGGCCATAACAGGAAATCCGTGGCCAGGGTTGCAGTGATATACTGGTAAGAGTTATCAGTAGTTTCACGAATGTTATGGACCTTACGTCGGCATGACTTATCGAGTTATTGGGGTCTGACGTTTACCACCCCTAGGCGAGATATGCGACATATCAGACGAACAGACCGGACTATACGGAAAGTGTTACTGGTTGGATTCACAGGAGTGTGAGCGGGCTTGCTCGTCGATCTTCTGATCGCTCAATACCCGGGTGGCCGTTACGTTTAGCAGACGGCTTGCGGCTTGTGGGTGTTTGATATGATCATCACCTGCTGCCGGCGTATTGACGAGTCTTTAGAGTCCTACACAGAGGTTTCCTAGCTCAAGCGAAACGAAATAGGAGCGCATATGAGATATGTGCGGGACCGAGAATAATGCGTGTATGTGATACCGTATTCTATTCTCGCGATTAATGTATCGATTTGTTGTTTGCGATATAACCTAGTTATCGAATCAAAGATTGATTCGATTAGCCGATACATTCGATACTAGTCGGTTATATGCGACATGACCGGATCATTGAATCAAGTGTTGATTTAATGATTTAATGTATAATTATATATTTGATATATTACTTTGCATTAACTAGTATTGGTTCACTTTAAATGGTCTTTCTCACTTAAAATGTGCACATTGTGTATATGATATATTTTTTGTGCACAAGATTGTATCATGGTTGATGATACATGCTTGTTTGGGTGTATGTTTGGTTTAAACCATGGTTGGTCAATGGTTAGGGTTTCACTTGATTTATTTCACTTATTCTTTTATCTATTTATTTTGGTTGAAAAGGAAAAGAAAAACTAAATGGTTGCTTTCATGCTAGAAGGTTCTTGTAGCTTCATGCATCTTTGACTAAAGCAACCATTTTGTCTTCATCTCCTAACCCTCACCATTCAACTAACCATAGTCTATTCTCTACACCTAATCATGGTTGCCATATGATAAGTATTGATATTATTTTCTATTTTGAAAATAACTTATCATATTACTTTCTTCTTTTTCTTCATCTTCAACAAGAAGAAAACCTTGCCACCATCAATGGCAACTTGAGAAAAAGTGTGAGAAATCAAATTCTAAAGTGAACCCACCTCCTATTTCTTCATCCTCTACCTCTTGCCAAGTAGTATAGGGTGTTTTCTTCACAAGTTTCATGACTTGGTGAAGTGGGAGCTTGATCTTGTGATGCCTCGACGTAGATCATCTTCGGCATCGAAGTCGACGACCTAGCTCACCCATTTCTCCGATGAAGCCGATGCAAGAGTCCAAGATTCGATTTGGACAGCAGAGGGACGTCTCACGGAGCCTAGGAGGGGGAGGACAGGATCTACAAAGGTTGTAGCCTCTTTCCTTTTAGATAAAGTTGTTTATTTGCATCGCATCACCTATACATCTAGTTAACGATCCATATTAGGGTTTGTAGGCACTTGTAAAATTTTAATTGGGCATGTTTGATCACTTGTGAGACTTCATTAGTGTGCCTAGGAACCCTACATTTTTTAGAATTATTTTTATCCGCAGATTAGTAACTTCTTTCATCTTACTAACCCTTGGGACAACGGCTCATAACTACTTATTACTAGTTTCGTTTAAGAAAACTTCTAACTTTCTTGGTTTTCTTAAACTATTCTAATCTTTTGAATGTAATTTTTCACTATCTAATATTTTATTATCTTATTTATGTACAAAATTTTTTTTATTATATGTTTTGTGCTTATGCAAAGTATGATGCAAAGTGATGCTTAAATAAACACAAACCTCCCCCAAACTTGTTTAGAACAGTGTCCTCACTATATTCTTCTGCTAAAGCTCAAAAACCTGTAAGTTTAGGAGGACATTATTAATGGGGGAAATAAATATGATCGTGAAAATTCCACCCTAAACTTATTTTTGGCTCACAATTTTGAGGACAACTTTTATTTTCAAGAGCCAAAAATGCAACCCCCTTCAAACATGAGTTAGACAATATTAAGCATTTTGAGAGGGGGTAAAGTCATTTGGTCAAATTAAGACTTTACAAAGACAAAAATTTAATACCAACAATTCAAATATTTTATCAGTGTAGCGTATAGGTCGGTGGAAGAACATGTTGTATAGAGTCAGGAAGAGGAGGGGAAGAGATAAGAGGTGGACCGGAAAGGGTTTGAGTTTTAAGTTATAGAAATGAAAGAATGAGGGTGAATGACAAGGAGAATGTGAATGATTAGAAATAAGGAGTGGAGGAGGTTCAACTTATATAGGTGGAGGTTGATTTATCAGAAAATCCGTGTTGTTTAGGAATGCAAGTTCGTCAGCAAAAAGTTATTCAAAACTTTCATCAATGGTGTGATTGAACATTTTGCTGTCAATAAGTTTTGTGCCAGAATTTATCATACTTGATTTGTCAAAAATTATGGAGGTAGAAGACTCGAAAAAATCATCTACCTCATTTTCAAAAATATCCAAATCAAGTTGGATTTCTGGAATTATCGAACTTGAATTATCGGATTGTATTTCATCAAAACTCACTGAAACTATAGGAAAAATAGAAAAAGAACCGGAGAATGTAGAAGGCGAAATGGGTAAACAAACTGGTGTGTCGAGGATCGCTAAACCAGATGTGGAAGATGTAGGCAGAATTTCGGTCTGCTGTTCGGTTATACCATTATTATCAACTTGGAGAAGCATTTGGGGTTCGGGAAGAATTATCAAAGGCTCAAGATGATGACCACAAGGAAGTGAAAGGACCTGGTGAATTGATGGGACAAACTCATTCAAAATTTCGGGTACATCATTCAATATATCCCAAATGTCAATCTCCTCATTCCAGTGAAGGTTAAAATTCTCAAACACATCATTCAAATTATGGTTTTTAATCGATTTTGGTTCAAGAGTGGAAGTGTAGAGATCACAAGGATTTGGCATGGTTTCACTCGAAATGGACCCTTCACAGTCGGGTAAACCAAACATTGCATTATAACACAACTTCTCATACATTCAATCGTCAATTGGTGAATCATTTGGTGTACTCGATGAATCTGTGAAACTGGAGTTGTGGATTTCAGTATGGAAAGGGAAGGTTTGATTAGGAAGGGTGTATAGTCCTGTCTCACTACCCAAATTCTCACTTTGTCCTATGGCCATATTAGACATTGAATATTTTTTAGCTAGTTCGGAACTAATTACTCCTTCATATTTAGCCATGCTTCCCTTCCATTCCTTTCTGATGTGGTTCAACATCACTAATCCTTCTTCTAATATCCGCTCAAGACTAGACTTAGGTTGATAAGGAGTTTCAGTATAAAATTGAAATTCTTGAGGACAATTAAAACTCCCAAATGACTGATTAAAAGGACCATTTAGAGAAGGTGGAAAAGTCGGATTGGATTGATAGGAATAGAATGGTTGCCAAAATTGGGTAGGAGTAGGATCAACATTATGATAAGAAGAATTTTGATATTGGTTGGGGTTGAAACTTTGGCCTTTAGCCCTAGCTATATGCTCAGCAATGGACATGCATCTAGGGGCATCCTCACTCGGAGTATCAACGGAAACATATATAGAATTAGGAGATAGTTGATATTGGTCCGGATTGAAACTTTGGCCTTTAGCCTTAGCTATATGCTCAGCAATGGACATGCGTCTAGGGGCATCCTCACTCGGAGTATCAACAGAAACAGATGTAGAATTAGGATACTGTTGATAAGACATGTACTGAGGTCGCCATCTTTTTCTACCCGCTTGTTCTATCCGATCTCTTAAGGACATGGGAGAGTCGGACGGTATACCGAACCGATTACAAAAACAAGAAATATCTGGTTGTGGACAGCAAAGCTCGGCAAGAGTTCTTCTGTTTGGGTCACCCATTATAAGAAGAGAAGAGGGGGAAAAGGGTTAAAAGGGGAGAAAATAATTAGTTTGTTTTCAAAAAGGACGGATTAATGAAAATTCACACAAAAATGCACAAGCAACCCTATATCTAATGGTCACCAAGGTCAAGTCACTAGACCGCTCCTAGACTTCCAGAAGACAAATCGCAGGATAAATCCTCTACTGCCTCTTTATCCCTCCTGTGGCCAGGTAAGTACCAGGTAAGTGGGAGGTTATCCGCTACATAAGTAGCGGGCCTAATTAAGTAACCACTCGCATTAGACACACATGCCTTAGACAACACAAAAGAAATGCAGATAAGCAATAGATTAACCACGACCTTCTTCTGTCCTAATTGAGCGAGACGGTCCTTAGAGTCTTGTCTAGATATTTTTTTAGTTAATGAGTGTGATGCGGATGCAAGTTTTGTGATTTCCGGGGCTTAGGAAAGGTAATGAACTCCCCACCTAATCTGAATTTGGTCTTTGCCCCTTAATTTCCGAATTAAAATATGCACAAAACAACCAATTTCAAGAATCACAACAAATTTATTTTTTTAGCGGCGCTGAATTTTGCAAAGAATACTGCAGGAAATTGATATTGGACAAGATTAGAGTAGAGATCAGAGAACAGAGAATATTCCACAGAAGTTTCAGCCACTAATGCGCCTAAACAGCGGCGGAACCGCCGCAAAAACAGCCTCTTAGCCGCGGAACCGCGGTCCTATAGGGGAGATAGGCGATCGATTTTTTCCTGCAGCTTCTTGTACTCCCCTGGAATCTTCCGATCTTCTCTGAATCTTTAGATCCCTTCTACAGTGATGCCAGATTCCCTTGCAAAAAATTCAAACACTATCGTTAAGCACTTGAAGCGAATCTTGGATGGAATAATAATTTTTCAACTCAAATAACAAAAACGAACAAAATAGCACACATCCCCGGCAACGGCGCCATATGATTGTTCATTATCTTCGTGTGTATGTAAAATGTTTCACAACCAAAGAAATTTATACCGCAATCAATTATAACGGTGTCGATGTAGCTCGTTAATGAATACGGATCGTCCTCTGGGATGTGTGTTTTGATCAATCTTGTTTTAGATGAGTCGAAATGAAAAGATAAAAGAAATTGCAATAAAATTGATTCAAGATTTGTGAAATTTAGTTTCAAGAATCATCAAGAAATAGATCTAAAATCAAGAAATACTAAAGATCAAGAATATGTCCAAATCGAATGAATTATCAAGATTTGTAAAGAGGCCTGTATGAATCGATCCAATTGATAGTGATGATGAATACTTATGATTACAAATTCTTATCTATTGAAGATTTGTTGCTAGATCGATGACAATCAACGAGGTTTAGGGATCTATTGAAGAAACTAGGGTTTCTTCATCATCATCCCTTGTCCTTTCGTTGATTAGCATTCAAATTCTAGCCACTAGGAAATTCAATCATCGTTCGTTGATCTCTAATTTGGAGCGAAAACATTCAAAAAAGCATCTTGCTCAAAACTAGGTATCGTTGATTCAATTCCCTAAAGTTTACAAAACTCATAAGACTTAAGAATCGTTCAAGAATTTAATCATTATCCGCTACCTATTTTCTCGATTCCTCCACAAGCGGAGTTTTCACTCAAACATCATGAAAAAGAAAACAATCAAGAATCGATAACTCTTCATAATGCTCAAATGTAAAGAAAAGCAAGATCAAGAAATTTCACCTTTTATTAATCGACGTTTCCTTACAATACACTCAAAGATTACAAGATTTGAGGAGGAGCAAAATCGTCGAACTAGCTTCGCATCGTCTTCTTGAGTCGCGGATCGTCGTGGATCTCTTGCTCGGATGAAGATCGACGTTGCTTCAAAAGGCTCGTTGAAGGCTTTCTTGATTTGGTACTCGTTGGATCTTGATTTGGATCAAATTGTGTCACTCAATTTGATTTGGAAATGATTTGGATATCACTATAATTTTTACCGATCAAATGATGAACCCTAATTAATTTCCCTCCAAATTAAAAAACCTTTTATGAACAACCCTAGCTTCCCTTTTATAATTTCAAATTTGAAACCTCCCTCCAAAGCTAGGTTGTTAGCGAGAACCTTCTAGAATGTGGTGGTTTGTTAGAGGGAATATTCTTTCCAAGGAATATTCAAGGATAAGGTTGTTAGGCAGAGCCTTCTGGATAAAGCCGCATGATCTTTAGAGAGTCTTCTAGAAGCTTGGCCGTTACAAGAAGGCTTGTGGGGAAATATGAGCTGATGGCGTGTCTAACAGGCCACGGATCCGCGGTTGATCGGCCAACTCGGCCGCGGATCCGCAGCCAAGTATAGGAATCAGTACATGGAATCTTCAGGGTGATTTGGTGCTGTATTTATGGTACTTTCCTGATATCTGGAATATTTTTATACTTTCTTGTTTACTGCCAGATCACAGGTCTTGGACTTGATGTATTTTATCAGCACTTTTAGTAGTTCCAGCTCTTTTACCTGGAGAATTTCCTGCACACAATCTCGAGACAAGGGTTGATATATACAGATCAATGCAAGTAGTAATAATCACTTAATTTCCCTTTAGAATGTCGATTATAACTATAACACAGGTTATTTGGTATTTTCCAGATGAATTCGTAATCTGTGTTATAATTACAATAAACACCTATATATGAATGATAAGAGTAGGGAAATTAACGTATTGAGAATGCACTATTTTTGACTGATCATGAGATGAGAGTTTTTCATTTTCATTCATGTAAAATTCATTTTATGTAATATTCTTTTATTGGGGCACTTCCGGGTTGAGGATGATGTCATCATTGTATATTATTTACATTTCCACATTAGGATAGACCCAAGGTGGAGAGCACAAGTAACCGGGTTCTAGGGTCCAGTGGGAGATCATCTCGAGTAGTCGAGACCGGGTCTCCTAACTCTAGAATTGGCAGGGTTGCTTGCCGCTCTCGTAGGGGTCTAGTGGTGTGGGATTGGCTATTCATCACGACCATGGAATCCGTGTTTTATACAGGCTTAATTTAAAACACGGAAATCATAGTATATCTAATATTTCATATGTTATTTTCTGCTGCGATATCTGTGATGTGATCATTTGATATATTGTTGAGTTAGATACTGGATATAGTATATGTGATATATTATATAGACGTTGCTTATGTTTTTCACTCGCGCTAGCACTGTCCCGCTATGCCATTAGTTACCTAATCTAACGGTGCATGAGGGGACATCGAGGCGAATATGGATGGCATAAGAGTACGTTGTATTTATCTGTGATATTTAGATAGCTTAAATGATGGGACTTCATTAATGAGATTAATGAAAGAAAATAAACCTAAAGATGTTGTGGAATCGAATTTTCAAAAACGGGACGCTCTAGTTGTTACTTTGCATAGCGGTGTTCCTTGTAGAACATCCAACACCTTATTCGATAAGGAAAGAGCCGAGATCCCTTCACCGGGAGTGACCTCTTTAGCAATAACTTGCAGATGCTACAACTCTCGGTTTCGTCTTTTGATTTCTTCTATAGTTTTTGCTTTGCATAGTGGTATTTCTGAAATATCCTGCACCTTATTCGATAAAGAAAGAGCCGACGATCCCTTCACCAGGAGTGACCTCTTTAGCAAAACTAGTAAAAGCCTAAAAAACACTCCGTTTAAATCATTTGATTCTACAACGATATCAAGTTCATTACGCAAAGGGTTTTCTTAAAAACCTGTCGTAGCCCTCCGTCATTTCAGATAAGTACTTCATAGTATTCGTGCTACGTTTGTTGGCATGCGTCAAGGCGTAGTGTTCGGTAGCCATTTATTCTTAACTGCTAAAGCATATGATGCGATTGAGATAGGTTAGTCATGCGACTTTGTTGGCTTGCGTCAAGGGTCGTGCGGGTGGGTTTAAATTAATCGAGAAATGTACGGGTTGAACTTGACTACCGGACTATGGTTTGTTGTCCTACATCAAGGTCATAGGACGCTAGGGGTAAAATATTATCGGGAATTTCAAGTGTTGAAATTTGCAATGAGATTGCATACCTCCTATGAGATAGTTGGATCCCGATACTCACTGCAAGTAAGAGTTACCCCTGAGAGAGTTTTACACTTTACAATTAACCGATCAAGTAGGTGTCTAGAAATGTGTCAATGGGGTTATGCCCCTGGGAAAACGAGGTTTATTTTAATTAGGTCTGTGCGAAAGCACGGGGAACCTCCCTCAAAGTACCAGCACTGGCATGGCTGAAAGATTGGCGAACTTGTAAGGTGTAATTAATCCCGGCTAGTCTTTCCTTTTAGGGTTTGAAGGAAGATTTGACTAAAACAGTGGGAGCAATCCTGATTAGATATATTAATAACCAATCTAATCTTGCAAGAGCATACGCTGAGTTTTTTCTTCTCTCTCTCTCCAGGTAGCGACCATGTCACACCTTATTCAAGATAATAATACGGATGTATTGACCGAACCCGCTTGTTATACTGCGCTAAGGAACGTTGGTCCCGCTCCAACTTATAATTGTTATACGACCGAGCAGGAAATAGGGGATTACCAGAATTCCCATGCGGCCCAAACGAAGAAAGTACATGATGATGCATTTTCTTCGGGTGTGTTCATTACAGAGAACTGTTTCTCAGTATCATTTACGTCCTGGGTATGAGATACCGGATCAAGATCCCACATATCTAATCTGTTACATGGGCTACAGATAGGTAGAGAACTGAGAATGGGTGATAAGTTTCAAGAGTTGGAAACGGTGCAAGTGTTGCAGCCAAGTCTGTTGGCTGTTATCACCCTGTATTACCAATTACATTGATTCTGAATGAATGTTATTAGATACCGAACCTGATATACAACATCATATCAGTTTCTTTATTTAGTAAAGAAGGATAAAATTTTGTATTGTTGGATAATGTTGTGAACATTTCTTATATCAATAGTTGATCGGTTCAGGCACGTTATCTAAAAGCATATACGTTCTAAATAAAACCACAGTTCTTAACGTACAAAACACACACAAAAAGAAGAGTTCAGAAATGAACAAATCCTTCTTGAGGCATTGTAGATTAGGTCATATCAATGCGACCCGACTAGCTGAAGTTACATAAAGATGCATGTTTAAATCAGTTTGAACTTACATCTTGTGAAACTTGCCAGTCATGTCACAAAGATAAGAGGACCATAGCTCCGTTTATTGGAAACAGAGAAAGAGTTAGTGAACTCTTGGGATTGATACATGATGATGTATTTAGGTCCCCTGTCTACACAAGCCAGGACCGGTTCTTTGTACTTCATTACATTCACTGATGATCTCTAAAGATTCGGACATGTGTTTCTGTTGAAACACAAGTCTGAAACTTTTGAGATATTCAAAGAATATAAGTTAGAAGTAGAGAACCAAAACGGGTATAACTATTATGTCCTTTGATGTAATCAGGGAGGAGAATACTTGAGCGAGGAGGTCCTGGACAATTCTAAAGGAGAATGGGATTCTCTCTCAGCATTACTCCTCCGTATACACCACAACACGGCGGTGTATCGGGGCGGAATAATCACACCCTATGAGATAGGTGTGCTCTATGATGAGTACTACTGAGTTACCTATTTTCTTTTGGGGGTTATGCACTTTAGAAGCTGCATACCTATTGAATAGGGTTCCAACCAAATCAGGTGCCTACCACTCCATATGCGATATGGTGTGGTAAGAGCCCATCTCTTAAGTATGTTAAGATTTGGGGTTATCCGGCCTATGTTAAAAGAAAAATCCGGACAAGCTCGAGGCAAGGTTAGTTCTGTGGAAGTTTGTTGGATATCTCAAGCATTGGCAGGGGAATATCTTCTACCACACCGAGGAAAAAAAAGTGTTTTGTTTCTCAGCATGCTGTTTATATCAGATTTTTGCATTTTTATACCGCCCAATTTTTATCACATTGCTTATCGGTAGGTACTCTTGAGCCGTGTTTGCTAGTAAATTGCAGGATACAAGTTCTCATCTCTAAACAGTGAAATTCATGGAAAAGCACGACAAATTCCGGATTACTGCCAACCAAAGATAAAACACGGGTCTCCGCTCTCTAAACGTATGTTGCAGCACACCAGTTTAAGGGACAAAATGGAAAATCAATATCATTTTCATGCATAAAGCTCAATGGCAACACAAGATCCAACATATCTACGCGGAGCTCAAGAAAAATGATGACAAAAGATACACATTACATCACCTTTTGTTCTGCGGAAATTCTGGAAATATTGTGAAAAGATTCTGAGAAAAAACATATACCACACTGAAGAGTACTAAAAAGCAGGGAAAACCACCAAATTTCATGGCCTAACTCCACTAAAGGGCCGCGGTTCCGCGGCATAAGCATGCTTAAGCTGCGGAACCGCGGTCGTACGGGCTCCGCAGTGGATGGGGTTTCAGGGGTATTTTGTTCATTCTATATGGAGGTAGTTTTTTGCCCTGGGTTTCCAGTTCCCTGCTTATAAATAATCCAGAACTTTCCAAAGCCAAGGGTGCAAATTCTTGTATTTAGATTTTAGAATACATGTGTTGTTCTTCTTCCTCCTCTCATCTCTTCTCCATTAAAAACTTGTAGTGAGCTTTTGTGAGTGAAGAATGAATAAAGGAGTTCTTGTTCTTACCATGCTTATCTTGTTGTAATTGTTAATTATATTTGCTTGTATTTTTCATTTGCTAATCTAGTTGTTGTTGTTTGTTTCTTTCTTGTTCTCTTTTTCTTTATCCTTAAAACAACTATGATGCTTAAGCTTCATACTTGCCAAGGTGAGGTCTCAAATAGCTAGTTGTAATCTTCTAACCTCTTTCTTTCTATCTTCCTCCTTTGTTTTATTTTCTTTTCCTTATAATGGGTGAGTAGCTTTCATACTTGTTAGGGTAGGATAAGGAAAGTTTGAGAGAAGGAAATCTCTCTCACTATTTTCTTTCCCAACATCTTAATTCTGACTCCCGTTAATTGAACCACAATCCACTCCTTACGGCACCCTATCCTACATGATAGCGGTGATTCCTTAGTGAGACCGGTTGTGGTTGAATTAACCGGAGGTTAAGGCTAAGAGCCAAGAACGGACGGACAAGCACCAAAAGGAAGAACTTATGCGTTGGAAAGCCTAGCTTATACTCGCAAGTTCCTTCCTAGTCGTGCTAATCCCCGTTGTTGTCGATTACCATAACACCGATATTAAGAGTGGCAATGAAAGAAGTGAGCGACTCCTAACTTAAACTAACCTAATCCTAACCCTAACAAGCTCTCTTTATATATCATTTTAGCACATAGTTAATCTCAAAACAAACCTGGACATTTGGACTTAACTCGTTAAAGCACATAGAAAAAGATTCCCATCTCCCTGCGGACGACCCGTACTCAATCGGCTAGCTACAAGAGAAACCGTCTTGATTGCGGTAACAAACTTAGCACGCAAAAAATCTACCAATCACATGCCACCTTTTGTAAAGGGAATTTCTTGTGAAGAAATTAGTGGTCATGATGTAGAACTAGAAGGAGTTCCAGCTATACAAACAGCAACTGATGATTTGGTAGAACCGGAGGATTCAATAGTTCCCGACCAACCACAGCCTCTCCGCCGATCTGGTAGGATTCCTCATCCACCTGAGAGATACTTCGGTTTTTTCCCTATGACAGTGGGAGCGAGGATTGCATCATGAGATGATGACCCAACTAGTTTCGAGCAGGCCATCAAGAGTAGGGACTCTGTGAGAATAGCTGGGTGCTAAGCGATCTGAGATGGAATGTATATACACCAGCAAAGTATGGACTTTGGTTGCTTTATCTGAAGGGTAAAATCCCCATCAGAAGCAAGTATATCTTGAGAAGATTACTTGGTGTATATGGAAAAGTTGAGACTTTCAAAGCTAATACTTGTTGCAAAAGGTTCTCGTCATTGACCAGGTATGGATTATGATGAAACCTTTTCTCCGGTAGCTATGATTAAGTCCATCCGGATCCTACTTGCCATTGCTACATACCATAACTACGATATATGGCGGTTGGGTGTCATGACTGCTTTTCTAAATAGTGATTTAGAAGAGAGAGTCTATAAGTACACAGCCAGATGGCTTCGTAGACAGTGGGAGCAGCGGAAACATGTGCAAGTTGCTTTATGGGATAAAGCAGGCATCGCAGAGTTGGAACATCTGTTTTGATGTGGCAGTCAAAGAGTTTGACTTCATCAAAATGGTAGATGAACTTTGTATATACAAAAAGGTAGTAGGGAGTATGGAGATTATCCTCGTATTGTACGTGGATGACATACTCTTGATAGGAAAGGAGTTTCCTATGCTATGCTCGGTCAATCTCCTCTTATCATAAGGATTCTCCATATAGGATAAAGGTGATACCTCCTAAATCCTGGGTTTTGGTTCTATGACATAGATCTAAATGGATGTTAGTTTTCTCACTAGGTGTAGTGAGATGGTATCAATCGATCCTGGGGAGAATCACTGGATAGCTTCCAGGGTGGTAAGGTCGACTGAATGTTAGTCACAGGCATTGTCTTTATCCTCAGTAGAGGGACGGTATGTTGGAAGAGTTCCAAGCTAGATACCGTGGCATACTAGACGATAAAGGCTGGATAAATTGCTACCAAGGATGCTACCAAAGAGGCAGTCTGGATGTATGTAAGTTCATGAGATGAACTTCGTTACTACCTTTGTGTGACAATGGAGTTGTGGCTTATGCCTAGGAACCCCCGTCCCATCAGTTATCCAGACATATTCTTAGGCAGTATCACCTGATCATGGAGATGGTTGATCTCCAGGGAGATCGAGGATAGGAGACCAGACACAGAGGACAACAGCGCGGATCCACTCACAAAGGCCTATTTCCCAGTAGTGGCTTTTATGGGATGGTTGAGTATGAGATACTTTAACCACTGCTGATTGTTGGGTATGAGATACTACAACATATGGCCCTAGTGCAAGTGGGAGATTGTTAGTGATATATATGCCCTAGATGCCATTACTGTACATAGGATATATATTGTAGTGGATGCTTGGACATATATATGGAGGACTTTCTTGCTCGACATGATAGTATGCTATCTGGTTGCTCTTTATCTTAACATGTACATTGATTGTCTCTATTCTACATGTTGATAAAGCCCTTAGGATGAGTACTTGACTACCAGGATTATGATGCAGATATGAGACAGGGCATCGATATACCAGAGTAGACTAGCGTATAGCTTCTCGACCCATGTAAATGGGTGATGGATGATCCCATATCCATTGGTGTTTGACATCAGAGATAGTATATGGGTTCTCAGTGGAGACTGGGTACACTGAACGGACTCGCCAAGAACTCCCAGATGGTATTATACCTAACGTCAGATGCCAGTTCTCTGGTGAAACTGGTACAGGTTAGTCTGTAGACCCGAGATTATCATAGAGTCTTGTGTGATTCCCACTGTGCTTTGATTTCGACCTTACGACGTTCAAGAGAACGTTCAAAATGGTGGCTTTTGGGTACAGTCCCGAGTCATATGGAGGCAATGAGCGATAGGAGGGGTTTCGTCTCTCCCGGTATTGGGAGTTGATGTTGCGCTATGCTCGATTGGCTATAACAAGATGTCCTTGGCCAGGGCTGCTTCAGAGATATACTGGTAAGTGTTATTAGTAGTTTCTCGTCCCGTTATGAGCCTCAAATCGGCACGACTTATCGAGTTACTGGGGTCTGACGTTTACCACCCCTAGACGAGATATGCGACATATCGGACGAAGAGACCGGATTGTACGGTAGTGTTACTGATTGGATTCGTAGGAGTGTGAGCAGGCTTTCTTGTTAATCTTCTGAACGCTCAATACCCGGGTGGCCGTTACGTTTAGCAGACCGCTTGCGGCTTGTGGGTGTTTGATATGATCATCACCAACTACCGGCGTATTGACGAGTCTTTAGAGTCCTACACAGTGGTTTCCTGGCTCAAGCGAAACGGAGTAGGAAGACACATGTGATATGTGCGGGACCGAGATTAATACGATATAAGACACCATATTCTATTCTCGCGATATGAGATATCGGTCGGTTATATATGAAATATCCGGGTTATCGGATCAAGGGTTTATTCGATAGGTTAATTCATATGATATTAGTCGGTTATAGGTGATATAGCCGGATTATTAAATCATGAGTTGATTTGATAATCTAATGTATAATTATATATTTGATATATTACATTACATTAACTAGTATTAGGTCACTTATAATTTCTTTTCTCACTTTGGATACAATGATGTATATGTGATATATGTTAAATGTATCAAGCTAGGTTACAAATGCATCTAGGGTTATTAAGGGTTAAACCATGCTAGGATTAAGATTAGGGTTTTATATTTATCATTAAGTTATTCAAAATTGTGGATTTTATCATGGTTGATATTTGTTGAAATCTTGCAGAAGCTTGTAAGCATCTTTGACTTTGTCCACTCTTTTGTCTAGCTTAGGATATTTGTTTAACCCAACCCTTTAACCCATGGCCATGGTTAACTCTCTACAAGGGTTAAGCATGACATGCTTAGCCCTTGGTTGCATTTCTAACCTCACACATAACTCATATGATGAGTTCATTTCTTCTTCATCTTCTTCTTCCTCTCAAGCTTCTAGCTTCAATGGAAATTGATGATTTTGAGTGAGAAAATGATTTCTAATGTGAGAAAAATTCCTACTTCATCATCCTATACTACTTGATATTTAGTATAGGGTGTTCTCTTCATAAAGTTCTTGATCTAGTGAAGAAATAGCTTGGGTTAGTGTCTCTTCGACGTAGATCATCTTCGGGTTCGAAGACATCGAAGCAAGCATGTTCGTTTCTTCATGGGAGCCTCTCTAGAGTCTGGTGGTCATGATCGCAGCGAAGGGACTACTACACGGAGCTATTGAAGTGAAGGACCGGTCTACAAAGGTTGTATTCTTTGCTCACTTCTTATTGCAAAGTTTTTGCATTTGATATTCCGTCGATTTATAGTTAACGATTCAAAGTTATGGTTAGCTAAAACGGCAAATTTTTGAATTTGGCATGGACGATGCCACCCGAAACCTTGCTGCCATCTTAGGTAACCCTGCAATCAGTACCCTGTTCATGATATAATGATAATGATACCATACGTTTATTGATGTATATGTGATAGGCGACCCGTACCCCGATTTTGGGATGCCGTATGTTGGATTTACCGTACGAGATATAAATATGTTGATAGATCTGCACTCATGATTCAAGGATGTCGTATTATATTTCTATTGTATGTGACGCTATTGAGGCGGGATCACCGACTACTATATACAGATATCGACTCAGACTTAGGTGGTTTTCCTAACCCTTTTATTAGACTCTTAGCTTTGCTTGTACTTTACATAGTAGATGTTAGATTGGGCTCGAGTCATACTAAATTTCAAACTTAACGAAACGTGAGTATTTTAAAGACAGGCCTAGGGATACTGCGGATTTTCAAAGGATGTATCTTTCTCAAAACACCGTAGCCCTATTTTCTAAAACCACGATTTGTGCATATTTCAAATGCCAAAAGGGTATGACTCGTATATATATGTAAACGAATATTCATGTTGTTCATATTGCATTGCATGCTTATACTTGTGTTTCCCTCGTTTATTACGAACCCATGCTATCAGGACACCAACACCATTACTGATGATGCGTATGTCTACGAACACTTGCTTGCCGGCTCATCATCATCGGTAATTACCATGTCACGTACACTTTAGAGAATATTATTCATTGATATAACATGCTAGCTGATAGTTCCAGTATATTATTACTCTGCTGGTTTAGATAGTGTATTCTGTATTTAGATACTCATGCATATATACATTCATTTGGCATGCTATTTATTGGGCCAGTCCGGATTGCCGGAGCCCGGTATTCACTGTTTATTTACATCGTGATTTGAGATTTCGGATTTCCATGAGATTTCTGGATTTGGAGAAACCGCAAGATTTTATAAACTCATTTTATTTCAAAAGATAAAAAGTGCGGTTTTCTCGTGATATGATGTGAGATATGTCCACCATGAGTTTTCTCGGCTCTTGAGCGATATCATACACCCGATTCGAGGAGGAGGAGGAACAGTCTGTGGGTTCATGGTGGACCCGGTGCGGAACCCCAGGGCAAGATGGTCGCAGATGATGGAGTTGAGCTTGGCAGAGGAGCACTACCGACCGGTTGATTGTGACGGCCGGATATCCGGAGGATACCGACGTAATCGTGAGATTTGATTATTTTGGGCCAGTCTGGATAGCTAGAGCCCAGGGGCCAGTCCGGATAGCCGGAGCCCGAGATATTGAGACTTTGAGGTATTGAGATTTTATGATATGGGCCAGTCCGGATAGCCGAAGCCCGAGATATTAGATATTTGGATATATGTTTTGTGTCGATGCTTGACACGGATTTTATGCTGATTTCATTGATGATACATCAATTTAAATATACAGAAATCTCACTATATTAAGAAAACAGTTTCTCATTCAGGATGTATTCTGTTTTCATTTCGATGCATTCATACATCACATTTATGATATGTTGCTATCTCAGGCACTGACACGAGCACATGGTTTTACACTTATGTATAGATGTTCAGGGATATTATTATTATTGAGGATATTTTATCATCGTATGAGCTAGGATTGAGTCATACATGCGATTTCTGCTCGGTGATGTTCTCTACTCACGAGTTGGCAACCCACCCCCGTTGTGCTACAGTTTCTTGCAGGTTTTGCCATACAGGTTTCTTTGCGGCTTTGCTGACACACTGCTTCTTTCCGGGTGATTGCTTTGGTAGGTGTGTTCACTTACATCGTGACCACAATTGTACTGTATTTATTTTCAATTGTATCTAGTAAACTCCATCAACCAGACTTGTACTATTTATAGACTTAGAAGACCAGCTCTATGTTCTTTCGACCTTAGAGTCGCTAATACGTATTATTATGGTTTTCTCTGGTTTTCTTCTGATTTTTTATCCTCGCCATTCGGCGTTGTATATTATATTGCTTGCGTGGTTGTGACCGCCAATGGGCGAAGAGCTAGCTCCCGCTTGGGGATGCCTTTTATCATTATGTATATTATTAATGTTTGTACCCGTTTGGGGCCAGTATTTAGAAAGGAGACTCTGCCGAAATTTTCAGGAAAATATGATGTTGCTTTAAAATGTTTAACGCCATTTATGTTATTTAAACCACTTGCTTTAAACAATTTTTCCTCTACTTGTGATTTAAAATGGTTTTGATTTCTGGGCTTTTGGCTTACTTGAATTAGGTGTGGTCCTATAGAATTCACATGATTCAAGTGCCAGTCACGTGCTATTTCGGGTTTGACAAAGTTGGTATTATAGTGCTAGGTTAACCTTGGTTCGAGTCTATGTTTGACTATGCGGAGTCTAGGGCGTATATATATTCGGATCCTAGGCTTGACCTTACGGAACTTAGACTTGGTCGAAGGAATATTAGACCCGAACTTTCGTCGCATAGGTTGACCTTGGTTGATGGAGTAGGTGACTTATGTAGAGTGACGTACCGTGTGCATGTTCCGCGGCATATTTACGATACGTTACACCGCTTAGGAAGCCTTACGATGTACATTTCTTTGCACAGTATTATATTCATTCATATGATATATCCTCATCGATATCAGTTAGTAGTTTTTGTTACCACGATTGCATAGGTAGAGAGAGCTGTGGCTAGAGTTGCGGTCTGCACGAGCTCGTCTTGGACGAGGACTGACCAGGATTTATTCCAGTGACACACGATTGCATAGATGTGTCGTTTTATTGTGTTTTCGCTCCATGAGCATTTGATGGGTTGTTTTACTCTGATTTCTCAAACGTGCAGATCAACACCAGAGGATTGGGCCACTGATAGAGGTCGGCTAGAATGCGATGACCGTTAATGTATCGCCTATTCTTGAGGATTAAGGCACTGTTTAGCGTGCGGAAGAATGAGCCAGTTGCTGCTGTGAATGTCGAGATATCGCCCCAGATGTTTGGAGCTATTGCAGCATGAGTTTATACCTAGAAATATGATAGAAGATCACTAGTCACTCAAGGATGAATGAATAGGACATGTGGTTCGTTTGCACACCCCGATGCGTGGTAATCAGATTGATTGATTCCAGCTTGAGAAGAGTTCATGCAGGTACGTTGAGAGTCGATAGAAGACGATCGAATGTCAGAAACCCATTTTTTCCAAGTTTAAGGTATTCGAAAAAACATGCAAGTAATTCTATGGACCCTCAAGAAGATTGAAACCCTAACTCGATATAATGACTATGAGAACGCTTTGAAACCTTAAGGTTTGCAGCAGTTCCGCGGTTCCATTAATGAGTTTTGGGTTTGCCCTTCTATGGCTGGTCCATAGATACTGTGGCATATACCGAATATTATTAAACTGTACTGAAGAGTTGAGCTCTTGGGGGATTTTGGGACCTTGATGAATCAATCAAAAGGATCGACGTCGTTCGGATATCATGTGATGGGATACATTGCTTGGGAGACTCCAGATACGAGTATAGCCGTTGGAACACAGTCCATGCAGCCACGAAGAGACGAGTCCAAATCAGTCGACATTAGAGAAAAGTGGAGTAAGAGGTTCGTACGAGCTTTCGATGAGATGACGTCCCATGTAGTTGACATCAGAGATGTGATACACATGTAGAGGCATTGAATATGGATATATCTTCCAGAAGGAGTCGTGATGAGTATGCAGCCATTCCGGAACAAGAAATAGATTTAGTAAAAGGTGATAACTTTCGGGAAGTTCAACAAAAACAAGATATGGGAGAGACCCTGACACGAGAAGATTTGGACCAGGATCGGTCGTATTACGCACACCCAGTAGGCCAGAGTTCAGCATCATCGATGAGACATGTTGTGAGTGACCATGATAGTTAGCCAGAGATTTTTAGAGGATGTGCCAGAGCGGAACTATTTCCGTCATCATTCCATATTGGGCCGTTGAGCCGAGGAGCTATATAACTTGCAATTCGCAGTGAGAGACGAGAGCCTAAAGGCACCAGGTGCCAGACCGTGAACAAGAAGCAAGAAGATATCTTGCTCTGCTAACTTTGATTGCAACGACACCTTCTCGACTTTGAAGGAGGGACATATCGACGACAATGTTTACGATTTGGGATTTGGTGATTCGAATATCACGTATCCGTCATTTTTGGATTTCGGTATTCTGGGCGATTTATTTGCATGATTGAGTTTTTGTGCTCCACAGTTGCACTCGGTTTCGATTTGATATCATTCGAGATGGTTGATTTTGATTTCATACGTACAGTATGCATGTGATTTGACTTGTGCCTTCGGTTTAGTATTCATGCACTTCAGTATATCGATTCGAATTTTTTGCACGCTGATGCACGCGATTTTGAGATTATATACCACGATACACCTGATTTGCTTTGAGATGCGTTGTATACCGTTGATTTCGATTATGATAGTCGATATTTGTTTCTTGAACTTGTGCACTTGAGTTGGATTCTTGCGCATACGAGGCGCGCTTGATGCTATTTTGGTGCATACCAGATGCACCAAATCGGGATTCTTCGTGCATATTAGATGCACTTGATATTGTTGTCAAGCACACCCGTTGCCTTTGACAGGTGTTTTTGTGCACAACCGTTGCACTTAGATTTTGTTTCTGTGCGCATGTATGCCACATTCATGGATTTAGATTTCCTTGCACACCAGACGCACATGGCATTCTTATACTCATTTGAGATTGGTTTCTTTGAGCAGTATGTTTTATGATATTTACTATTTGGTATAGTGACTGAGCAGGACTAGTCAGAGGACAGTACCTGAATATGTTTTTGCATGCATTAATAGTTATCGAGGGGATTTCCAAAAAGGAGCTATAGTCTCGGTATTTACCTACGTCCGAGATGACACGAAACATTAACTAAGGAAACCCTTCTAAATTATTTTTAAACGGCGGGACGTGTATGTTAAACAAAGGATATACATATATAGTTATTTTCTTACAATAAACGTCCGCTACGGTGCCGTGATACACACATCGCACTGTGATTTGAAAAAGGTTTGGCATGCATTTCTTTTCAGATGTCTATGTACATATTTTAGTATTGAGTATATCATGTTGGTTTTCTTATTGGATTTTAACATTGGTATCTTCCCCCATAACTCCGATGATTGCGGCAGGCTTGATGGAGTTTTGATCTTTGATTTATATACTTGTTTTTCATGCGCATGCATTGCGCTACGATATGTTTTATGTATTTATGATTTCGGAGCCCCGACGACTTAATCTATTTACTGAAATGTTTTAGTAGTTGAGGGGTTAAAATTTAAATTCGGGGACCGAATTTTTTTAAGCGGAGGAGATTGTAACATTTCATAAAAATAAAATATTGTTTTTGGGAATTTTTATAATTAAATAATAAATATTGTGAATATTTTAATAATGCGGTATAATTATATACCAATAAATTGGGAAATATTTGGAAATTATGTAAATTATTTAATTTGAAGGAAATTATTAGAATGGAGCTTTCATAGATTTTATATAATTAATTATATTCCATTTTTATGCTAATCGCGATTAAATATCATTAATCGTTCATTAAGCTTGATTTGTGCATATGACATGCACCATGTCATATTACACATTGTTACATTTACCAACCATGGTCTTTTCTTCATTTTCATTGCATGGCTTTGTTTTAAGTGAGATGAGAAGAAAAGAAAAGAAAAGGAAAAGGAAAAAAGAAATTAAATGGAAAAAAAATATAGAGTATGGGCATGAGAGAGAAAGGAGAGTGAGGTGAGGGGTTCTTTGACCTTGCTCCCATTTGTTTGCCTCCATTATCTTCTTCACTTTTCCTCTCCTCTTCCTCTCCCATGGCAGCCCACTCCCTCCACCACCACTAAACCCTCACAAACACCCTCAATCCCACATCAAAACATCATCCCCCTTTCACTGAAAACATGCATAAGCTCATCACAAGCACTTTGGATCAAGAAAAATTTGATTTTGATGACTTGGGGCAACTCAAGAATTTTCTTGAGTTGCCAAATGAGGTACTTTCTTCACCATTAGTATAGTATTTCATTTACGTTAGTATCCATTCATGTTTAGAAGTGTTTTAGTTTGGTTTAGTGAACTTTGAAAATTCCAAGAAGAGGGTTGAGGAATTATTGAGTTGTGATAGTGCTAATGAGCTTTAGTGGTGACCTTAAACCCCCCTCTAATGTCTAAAACCCAGAACAAACATGAACGAAAACCTGAAACCCAAAATCTGAAACTTTCTGTATCGGTTTTGTGAACTTTTATGCCTACAGGGAATCTGGAGTGACCCGAGAAGTTTATGAGAAAAACAAACAATACCGTTGACCTATACTGGACACTAGGAGGCCACCCTACCAATACGAACCCATACCATGCACTTCCAACCAATCTGGCCGGATTTCAGGGGCTTGTGGCCGGCCACATTGATGAATTTGGTGCCCAGGTTTCTTCTTTAGATCATATGCCCCCTATACAATACCCCAGTACTGTTTGTTTAACCTAATTTTACCTGAACTAAAACCTGGAGCAAGTTTCATGAGTTGCTGCTTTGTATTCCTTGATGTTTATGAATTTATGTTTTGATATTTGTGTTTTGTATCGGTCACTTGACGTTTGTACGTCGATATCGGGTGTTGTTTGGTTGATTTGCATGAGTAGACCGTAGGTTTTTACCTATGTGAGATATGTGTGCCGTTTTAGTTTTCATGCGCGATTTCGGTTTACGATACTTTGTGTGTGTATATGTAGGTACCCTCGAGTGGACTTGAACAACAAGGATGAGCGTGGAGTCATCGACTTCGGCAAGCGAGGATCTAGGTGAGTAGATATATATCTACGGGGGAAGTCGGGTGGATAGCGTATAGCACACCTGCAGTTTCGTAGTGCAGTATACAAACATGTTATATCTATATACTTATGTGCTATTAAAAGACATGTATACTTAGCTAGAAATGCTTTAGGTGACTTTGGGTTAGTGTTAGCATATTTGGAAGTTAATGCTATAGTTTAGTGTTAGTCGCGAAACCCTAGAGTAATGATTTGCACACACACACACAAACACGCATACATTCGATATTTTTGTGCGTATATAGGGATATGTATATATACATACATACATGTATGTGAATATGTATATAAATATACGTATACGTATACATGGATGATGAGGATAGTATATGATACTTGGAGATGAGTCGATGTGATTGGGCAGGATGCCATGAGATCAGTGATGTGATTTGGGTCGTGTTATGAGATACGACATATTATATTAGCGGATAGATGGGCGATGTGTTCTCATACACACACGGATATATGTTGATGGTATCGGTATGTACTAGACTTAGATCAGTACCATGTTCATGATATAGTGATAATACCATATGGATATTGATATATATGTGATGGAGTTATGGCTTCGTACTTCAAAGTAATTCATAGAATTCCATGCATGATTTTCTGAGTATTTTTAATATGAAAAATTTCAACTTTTGAAAAATTTTCCAGAAGAGGGGTTCATATCGGGGATTCGGGGTTCGATCGGACTTTAAACTTCGTCTACACAACGCCTAATGCTCTAGCTTGGCTCTGATACCACTGTAGGGTTAGCTTAGCACCTTAGCAAGGGTTTGGCAAGCATCAAACATGCTATATTAAAATTTTTGGGGTGCTAAACAAACCCTAACCAAGATCTTAGACTAGAGATTAGGGTAAACAAAGCAAGTAAACAACTTTACTTCTAAGAGTTCGGGATTACAACCTTTGTAGTCCGTTCCTTCACTTCATAAGCTCTGTGTTGAGGTCCCTTCACGGCGATCATCACGTACCCGGATTCTAGAGAGGCTCCATAAAGAGAAAGATGCAAGCTTGCTTCCGATTTTCAATAACTAAGATGATCTACCTTGAAGAAACTCAAACCCAAGCTCTTGCTTTGCTAATCAAGTATTAGCAAAGCAAACACCCTAATCTAAGTGGCTAGAATAGATGAGGATGATGAAGTTGGAATTTAGCTCTCTTTTGTTTTCAATTTCTCACTCATTATTATCACTTTACAAAAAGCTAGAAAGCTTTTCATCAAGAGGAAGAAGAAGCAAATCCATTTGTGATGAATAATGAAATAATTGTCTAAGGTTAGAATTGCAACCATGGGTTAAGAATGATGACTTAACCCTTGTAGTGAATTAACTATGGTGAAGGGTTTAGGTTGGGTTAAAAAATATCTACACAAAATATCATAAGTCAAAGTCAAAGCTTCATGAAGTTTCATGAAAGCCCCATCCAAGCTTAACCCTAATCCAAACCCTAACCATATTTAAACTCCACAAAATATGTTGCATTTGTAACCCTAACTTGTTACAATATTATATATCACATATACAATATTTATTGTAACAAAATAAAATAATACAATTAACATATATCTCATATATATCAATGTATTATCCAAGTGAGAAAAAGAATCTTTAAGTGAGCTAATATTAGTTAATGTAATATAATATATCAAATATATAATTATACATTAAATTATCGAATCAACACTTGATCCGATAATCCGGCTATTTCACAAATAATCGACTAATGTAATCTGTATCAGTTCATCGAATCAACACTTGATCCGATGACCCGGCTATATCACATATACCCGGCCGACATCACATATCGCAAGAATCTAATATGTTATCACATACCCGTATTGTTCTCGGTCCCGCACATATCACACATGTGCTACTACACCGTTTTGCCTGAGCCAAGAAACCTCTGTGTAGGACTCTAAAGAATCGTCAATACGCCGGCAGTTGGTGATGATCATATCAAACACCCACAAGCTGCAAGCGGTCAGGTAAACATAACAGCTACCCAGGTATTGAGCGATCAGAAGATCAAGAAGCAAGCCTGTATATTCTCCTGCGAATCCAATCAGTAACACTCCCGTACAGTCCGGTCTTTTCGTCTGATATATCGCATATCTCGCCTTATGGTGCGAAACGTCAGACCCCAGTAGCTTGATAAGTCGTTCCGATATGAGGTCCATAACAGTTCGAGAAACTACTGATAAAACTTACGAGTAAATCTCAGCAACCCTGGCCAGGGATTTCTAGTTATGGCCAATCGAGCACAGCGCAACATCAACTCCTTATTCCGGGAGAGACGAAACCCCTCCTATCGCTCATTGCCTCCATGTGATTCGGGACTGTACCCAAAAGTCACCGTTTTGCACGCCCTCTTGGACGTGCTATGATGGAAATCGAAGCACAGTGGGAATCACACAAGACTCTATGATGATCTCAGGTCTACAGACTAACCTTTACCAGTGTCACCAGAGAACTGCCATCTGACGTGAGGTATAATACCATCTGGGAGTTCTCGGCGAGTCCGTCCAGTGTACCCAGTCTTCACTGAGCACCCGTATACCTTCTCTGATGTCAAACACAAATGTATATGGGATCATCCATCGCCCATCATATGGGTCAAGAAGTGCATACGCTAGTCTACTCTGGTGTATCGATGCCCTGTCTCGGTACACCCACGACTAGGAACATTTGAAGGATGTACTTAACGATTACTCTGTCCCTACTAGTATAATTTGCATCATTGTCCTGGTAGTCAAGTACTCATCTTAAGGGCTTTATCAACATGTAACATAGAGACAATCAGAGTACATGTTAAGATAAAGAGTAACCAGATAGCATACTATCATGTCGAGCAAGAAAGTCCTCCCTATATATGTCCAAGCATCCACTACAATATACATCGTATGTACAGTAATGGCCTCTAGGGCATACATATAACTAACACTAAAGACTCGTCAATATGCTGGCAGTGGGTTTAACAACAAGCACGTCAGTGGTACTAGCTGTACGTAACGGCTACCCACGTATTGACCAAAAGGGAGGATGATGAGCGAACTCATTCAGAAACCCTACTGAGCCTGTTAGTGACAATATCCATACAATCCGGTCCGTTTGTCTATGAGTATCGCTGTAACGACTTAGAATTTCGATTAGTGTTTATTAGGCGATAATGCGGGTTTTCTGTAAAAAAAAAGTTTACCAATTTCGGTTTCTGACATTTTATAACATTTAATAAATGATTTATTATTATTTGTTATGGCTTGCACGCACGTGTACACGTTAATGTGAGGGTTTGTTTGTGTTAATCTAGTTTAACAACCATGACAACCTTAAGTTAATCCTAATGCTTACTTTACTTTAATCTTATCCATTGTTTAAACCTTAACATAAACCTCTAGATATTTGTGAGAGATATTTTCCTTTGGGTTTCGTTTGGATGAGAGGTGGCATGGTGAGTCATGGTTGCATTGATGATGCATGGTGCATTCACCCTTATCCTCACCTCTCTCTCTCACATTATCCTCACCTCACTCATTTCTCTTTCACTTATCTCTTCCTCATTATTTCTCATATCCTCACTTCCTCAAACTGAACGCTTAACCTTTCCTTCACTAAACCCTCACTAAACTTCACAAAATCTCACCCAAATCCCTTTTCAAGACTTGTTTTGCCTCTTGGTCCATTGGAGCTTGGAAAGCTAGGATCTTTGAGCTTTTGTGGTTAGGTAATGATCTCAAACTGTTAAGTAAGTCTTTTTCATGTTGTGTAGCTTGTAAGTTTCAGTTTAGAACACTTAAAGTATAGTTTCGTGCACATATCGTATTTTTAGTGTCATTATATGATATCTGTGATCTGCTGTGACCAAGTGTGTGTACTAGAAAATCTAGCTGTGTAGTTGTGTTGTACTAGAGACCCTAACCCTTCACCTACACAACGAACACCCCCTACTCGGATTTTGCCGGCGACACTTAGGCAAATTCCGGCGACCTCGGCCGTTTGTTGGAGTTTTGGTGTGAGTTTTTGTGGGTAGCTGTCTGCAGTGGTTTAAATGTGTTTGGTATTGTTTGATTTTTGTGTTTTCACTGTATACAAAATCTGGGATCACATAACTTGTTTCTAATGTTACGACTACGCGCGTTACGTTATCCGACACGGTACGTGTCTTTGTGTAGCTTTTGCTCTTGAGTTGGTTTCGTAGTGTCGCTAGGCACGTTAGCCACTAAACGAACACTTGAGAGTATGTTTAGAGTTTGTGCGTCGGTCAAACGTAGTGGTTACGTATTATTGGTCGATTGCTAATATGAACTTGTTATATTGTTGTTTCATGATCTTAGGGATGCAGGCGAGGACTTCGGACGCTGCAAAGAAGGGAAAGCGAGTGGTTGGCTTTACATAGCCCAAGATCATCTGTGAGTAGATTTAACATCTACAGGGAAATCGCCCGCATGGCGTTATGCGTCTGGGCTAGATTAAATGATATGATTCTTGATATTTTGTATATGGACATTGATTGTGCATGTGTACCTTTATTGCATACCTCATTTTCCTATTTGCATATGGATATAGTATTGATGAGACACAACCCCATTATTGACGGTTCATGTTACACTAGCACTAATTGCATGCAACACACACTCCGTCGATAATTGCCATGACACGCATAACCCAGATACATACGGGATATAGTTGACACCTATATGTAAGTGTACGGTAGCGCCCCGGCCGTCTGTACGAGGCCAAAATGCGAAAACGAAAACTTTTTCTTAAGTTGAAACCAGCGCTATCGCAGACTTTAATCCCAGATCGAATCATTAACCTACAACTAGCAAACAAGAGAAGGGTTGGAAAGGCTATACCGATCGATCCGTGTCCTTCGGTCTTTGGCCACCATCCCAAGCTCCTCACGGCAACTCCGATCTCCGGTCTCCTCGTCGGAAAAGGGAATCACATCTTCGAATCCTTTTACGGGCTCCCTCTTCGTCCGAAGTAACTCGGACACGAAGTTTGCTAGCCGATGTGTCCAAGATGATGTAAAGAATGTGTGTGATCACTTTGTCTCTTGCATCCATTATGTGGATGGAGGTTGAAGATGAAGCCACTGGAGGAAATGGTGAGCTAAAAAGGAGGAAGAAGAAGAGGAGGCCTTTTGTGTTATTGTGTTGAATGATAATGAGAGCAAGAATCAATAATACAAGAGCAAACCCAAAGGGATATGGCTGCCCATCTCTCTCTTCCTCTCATTTCATCACTCAAATCCATCACAAAATGTGACATATGCACAATAAAAGAGACCATGAGTCACTAGGTTGCATGTGTCATAATAAATGCACATCATGATGATTTCTAGCTCATAATTTCCATATGCAAACATTAATCCAAATGTTTGCAACAATAAAAAGATACGGCAACATCTAAAGTAAACTCGTGACGGATAAAAAGGATACCCCTCACCTGTATATACATACCTGCATCCGCATTCCGACCGAATGCGAATGCGATGAGACTAAAGTAATTAAACAAATCTAATACTAGGATCCGGCTTAAACCAAAGCCCACGAGTATGATCCGTCCGATCATGATCCGTGCACTACTGCACGTATATGATCGAACCCTGCCATATATCATACGGGCTCTACAACGTTTCGCCCGAAACTTGAAAACTGTCTGTGTGGGACTCTAAAGACTCGTCAATACTTTGGTTGTGGATTTAACCACTTGCACGTCAGAGGTACTAGCCGTACGTAACGCGCTACCAGGTATTGACCAAAAGGTAGGTCGATGAGCGAACTCATCCTGACACCCTATTGAGCTTGTCGGTGACAATATCCGTACAGTCCGGTCCGTTCGTCTATGAGCATCGCATGGCGGGCCTAGGGCGTTGGTAAAAGTCAGACCCCCAAAAGCGGTACAAGTCGTGTCGGAGTGTAGCCCAGAACACCCTTAGATACTACTGGAATACCTACCAGTAAATCTCCTGCCTTGGCCAAGGACTTCGTGTAATGGCTCTCCTAGACATAGCGCGATCTCACCCCCAATACCGGGAGAGATGAAACCCCTACCGATCCGCTCACTGCCTCCATGACGCTCGGGACTGTACCCAACTAAAACCTGTTTGCACGACTCTTTTGAGACGTGGTAGGGTAGTAATCAAAGCACAGTTGGAACTCACACAAGACAAATGACGATCTCAGGTCGATGAACTAACCTGTACACATGTCACCAGGGAACTGCTATCTGACGTCAGGTATAATACCAACTAGCATGTTCCCGGCGAGTCCTGTCCGGTGTACTCATAACCCAATGAGCACCTGTATACATCTTAGGTGAACCAACTGACACCGATGGCTTGTGAGACCGGCCGCCGCCACTCGTTGGGATCTCGACTGTATACACTAGTATACTAATGGAGTATCGATGCCCAGTCTCGAAACTACCATGACTAGGGACCACTTTAAGGATGTGCTTATAGACCCCAACTCCCACGTATATGTTCGCCATCATACTGCTGGCAGTCAAGCAAGAATCCTAAGGGCTCTTTCGAAGTGTAATAGCGACCTGTAAGGTCACCTAAAGCAGTACACGATGATAAAGATAAACCAGATATCATACAATCATCTTGAGTAAGACTGTCCTAACAGTATAGGTCCCCCCTCAATCATTGCAATCGCGTGCCTGCGATCCAATAATTGACTTTGAGGGCACTATATCCAACACTATACACATGTGATATTGTATTGGTTAGGGACATTGAGACATTGATTCATATTACATTGTGCATATGATATATATCATACATGTATACATACATGCTTACACATATGCCTTGCCATGCCTACATGCTCGCTACCCTATACCTATATGGTATTGTACCAATAGTGATAGGTATATACACATATGAGACATAGCTACATGTACACCTTGCATACATACTTACATGTACACCCTCATACCTTGCTAGTTACACATATACTTGTATGGTATTACATCATTGTTGATAGGTGCATACTCATACCTTGCTAGCTACACATATACTCGTATGGTATTACATCATTGTTGATAGGTGCATACTCATACCTTGCTAGCTACATATATACTCGTATGGTATTACATCATTGTTGATAGGTATACTCATACCTTCCTAGCTACACATAAACTCGTATGGTATTACATCATTGTTGATAGGTGCATACTCATACCTTGCTAGCTACATATACCCCTAAGTGGTATTGTATTGTCATGTGATATTGAGACGTAGATTATTGTGCCATTGTGTTTATGAAATGCATCATATATACTTGCTTACATGAAGACACACAAATCTTGCTATAGTTACATGTACACCTTATATGATGCTGCACTTGATTTCGGAGAAATTAGGAACCGCATGATATATTGAATAACTGTTGCATTTAATTGTGGTTATTCCTTTATATGCTCATATTACTGTTTCATGTTGCATATATTATATTTCTTGGATTTCGTATTGAGATATGGTTTTCATAAGATGTTTTCTGGATGTTTTACTCCTGCGTATATATATGTACACCTACGTAATATATCATCATAATGATTCCTGCAAATAGACTTATTCATTTCTTGATGTTTTCTGGATTTGAGGACCGTGGTAGTTTCATGAAATTATGCATTATTTGAAAAACCCGGTTGCTCTTGATACGATATTTCGATGTGTCCACCATGAGATTTCTCAGTTCGGAGTTACGTGATATACCCGATGCGAGAAGTGGAGTGGGCCGTGTACGGGTACATGGTGGAGCCCGGTATAGTCCCTTCGGAAAGAAGATCGCAGATGATGGCGATGAGCCTAGAAGGCTGGGCAAGTACTTAGCGGTGATAGCATTTGGACTCGGCGGTTATCGTGGGGATACTGACCGGAGTCATGTACGTATAGATACGTAGAATTTCGAGTGTCGAAGCTAGGCACTCGGGTTTCCAGATAGCGTATGATACGTACCTATCAGGGCCAGTCGTGGTGACAGCACCTGATAGATCGGTATTTATGTGCCGATGCTAGACACTAGTTTTCATGAATTTTTTGGGTGTCAGTGTTTGACACTCAGGGTTCATGAGACTTAAAGGATGTTTTTTATTCCGTACTCCGCATTTACTTAATATGCATTGCTTCATGTATTAGGAGTACCTGATAGAGTATCTTTCATGACTGCTGCATACATATGGCCATTTATTGCTATTAGCTTGCATGTGATAGATTCGCGCAGTACGTGCATACATGCGATTACCTGCATATGCTATTTACTATTCACGAGTTAGCAACTCACCCCCGTTGTGCCACAGTGTTTTGCTGGTAGTCCCTTAGGGCAGTCGAGGCAGGGCTTTCTTCCTATCGTATCATCTTTTGCTGCGGATACCGCTACGGATGACTATGTGCAGTTTTACTATAGGTGGGTTTTGCGGTTATCCGATATTGCTCACTGTATATTCGTTGTATCCAGTACTCTCCATCTACAGCTTTCATGTATTGACTTAGAGACGTGATTTGAGGACGATTGTATAATTTTTTGGTGACTTGGGAATCTTTTATGCAGTTTATATTTATATCGTCTTTTTCTTCGCTACGTCGTCGTATATCTGTTGTGGTGGTTGTTTTCCATCTTTGTGCGTGGATTTTACTCCCGTTTGGGATGCTTTACTTATATCCTTGTTGTACCCCCTTTTGGGGGCTTGATTTTACAATGGAGGTGCTGCCCAAATTTTTAAGGAAAGGAAGATGTACTTTAAAGAATTTGTATTTGAGATTTCAAAAGTTTTAACAATGTTCTTATCACTTACTACTTTTGATGGTTTGTATTTTTTGGTTTTCGGCTTACTTAGATTGTGTTATGCCTGTGGGCGTTGCGTGGTTTAAGGGTCGTCACGTGCCAATTCCGGGTCGTGACAAAGTTGGTGTCAGAGCGTAAGGTTTTACCTTTCGGAGTGTAAGATGACCTTGGTATGATGGAGTAGGTAGCTTAAGCAGAGTGATTTAGCGTATGTATGTCCGCGGCATTCTTACGACATGGTACTCCTCCTAAACTGACCTAAGTACAAATTGCTTGAAATTCCTTCCTTGATGATACATATCCTTGTGATTCGATTTCCGTGTTCTTATCGAATCCTATTTCCATTTATAGCCTTATGCCGCTGATGACGATGAGGATTCAGAGAGAGGCAGCGAGAGCCGAGGTCAGAGTTGACTCATTTGGAACGAGGACTGACCAGGACGGTACGCTCGTCGCACGGGAGCAGATTGATCCGCCTTCGTTAGATCGTATCGCTAGGCTTGAGGCAGATATGCTGGATCGCGCCAGACGATGAGGTCGTTGGTTGAGGCCAGTCGAGCGCAGCGACAGGAGGTTGCCACCCTTGTTACCCAGTTATTCCTTGCTATGAGCACGCAGTATTGCGTTACGTATACAACATCATTGGATGCAGCCCGTTTAGCTGAAAGCGTCTTCCCGAGACTTTGGATGTTTCGAGACCGAGGAGCGCTCGTATAGGTATATCAGCCCGGAGATAGATGTTTAGACACCGTGACAGGTTTCATACACGTCGCGGGGGTAGAAGAGGCTTGGGACGTGGACTGTCGTTTAGCTCTTATCCCCAGGAGGGTCAGCAGTTTTCATCTGGATGTTACGGGTGCGGGAGTTTAGGTCATCGGGTTCGAGATTGTACTGAGCCACATGAGCGCGAGGCTGTTGTACCATATGTTACTTTACCACCTTCACCTCAGGGAGAGTCGCCTTTTGTGCGTGTTGTTTATCCTGTTAGTTATATGTATGCCCTAGAGGCCGTTACTATACAAGAGATGTATATTGTAGTGGATGCTTGGACATATATAGGGAGGACTTTCTTGCTCGACATGATAGTATGCTATCTGGTTACTCTTTACCTTAACGTGTACACTGATTGTCTCTCTGTTACATGTTGGTAAAGCCCTTAGGATGTGTACTTGACTACCTGAACTATGATGCAGATCATACTACTGGGGACATGGTAGTCCATAAGTACATCCTTCAAGGTCCCTAGTCGTGGGTGTATCGAGACGGGGCATCGATATAGCAGAGTAGACTAGCGTATACCTTCTCGACCCATGTAGATGGGCGATGGATGATCCCATATCCATTGGTGTTTGACATCAGAGATGATATACGGGTGCTTAGTGGAGACTGGGTACACTTGACGGACTCGCCGAGAACTCCCAGATGGTATTATACCTTACGTCAGATGGCAGTTCTCTGGTGACACTGGTACAGGTTAGTCTGTAGACCCGAGATCGTCATAGAGTCTTGTTTGATTCCCACTGTGCTTTGATTTCCACCTTACCATGTCCAAGAGGGCGTGCAAAATGTTGGTTTTTGGGTACAGTCCCGAGTCACATGGAGGCAATGAGCGATAGGAGGGGTTTCGTCTCTCCCGGTATTGGGGGTTGATGTTGCACTATGCTCGATTGGCCATAACAGGGAAGTCCCTGGCCAGGGCTGATTTAGATATTTACTGGTAAGTGTTACCAGTAGTTTCTCGACCCGTTATGAGCCTCATATCGGCATGACTTATCGGTTATTGGGGTCTGACGTTTACCACCCCTAGACTTGATATGCGACATATCAGACGGGGAGACCGGACTGTACGGTAGTGTCACTGTCAGACTTTTGCAGGAGTTGGAGCGGGCTTGCTTGCTGATCTTCTGATCGCTCAATACCTTGGTAGCCGTTACGTCCAGCTAGTACCGCTGACGGCTTATTGGTGCTTGATATAATCATCACCTACTGCCGGCGTATTGTTGAGTCTTTAGAGTCCTACATAGAGCTTTTACTGGCTCAAGCAAAACAAAATAGGAGTGCATATGTGATATGTGCGGGACCGAGAATAATGCGGGTATGTGATACCGTATTCAATTCTCATGATGTTTGTATCGATCGGTTATATGTGATATAACCAGGTTATCAAATCAAGGGTTGATTCGATAAGTCGACACATTGGATGTTAGTCGGTTATATGAGATATAACCGGATTATTAACTCAAGTGTTAATTTAATAATTTAGTGTATAATTGTATATGAGATATACTAATTTATATTAACTACCATTGGTTCACTTAATCATTTGTTTTTCTCACTAGTGCACAACTTAATATATATGTGATATATTATTATTTGTGTTCATTTTGTATCATGGTTGTTGATACACTCTATATGGGTGTATGAGACATATACCATTATAATTATATTGGTAGGGTTTTAATATACAAAGTAAATACAAAATTAGTAGATGATTGTTCAAGTGCATGAAGCTTCATGATGTTTGTGAGTGCATTGACCAAATTCCACTAGTTTTGTTTTACTTAGGATATATATAAACCTAACCACTATAATTAGCCATAGTTATTTCTCTACATGAGTTAGTATATGATACCCACTCACCCATGGTTAGCTCTCTCTCTCTCTTGATTAGTTTTTCATTCTCATTTTTGTGCTCATCTTCTTCATCTTTCAAATGCTTGCTAGGGTTTGATAAAGAGAGAGAAATATAGTGAGAAAAGAAATTCTAAAGTGTACCCATTTCCTATTTCATCATCCTCTACTAGACTAGCACTTTAGTTTAGAGTGTTTGCTTCACTAATTCTCTAGTTAGTGAAGTAGAAGCTTGAGATCGTATTCCCTCGACGTAGATCATCTTCAGCCTCGAAGACTTCAAGCAATTCCGTTGTTATCTTCTCATGGAGCCGTCCGAGAGTCCGGTAGTACGATGATCGCAGCGAAGGGACTATTACAAGGAGCATATGAAGTGAAGGACCGATCTACAAAGGTTGTATTTTGTATTCACTTAGTCGTAAATGGTATTTACTTGCATGTGAAACCCTAATTATCTAGCAATGATCTTGTTTAGGGTTGTTCGGCACGGCTAAATTTTTAATCGGGCACAGTTGATGCCTTGTAGAACCTTGTTAGAGTGCCTAGTAACTCTACAGTGGTATCAGAGCCTAGCTAGAGCATTAGGCGACGTGTATACGAAGTTAAAACTCCGATCGAACCCCGATACGACGATTTGAACCCCTCTCTGGACATTTTTCAAAAACCGTGATTTTTCTGAATTAAAAGTACCTAAAAAAATCAGCAGGTAATTTTAAGCATAACTGTGCAAAACGATGACGTAAGCCATACGGACCGCCGCGGAACCGCAGCCATACCCTGCTTGGGCCGCGGATCCGCGGTCGTACAGTGAGCTTTGACTTTTCTTTTGGCACGGTAATGCTCGTAGCTGCTAGTTATATTTTCTGGGTATTTTTTATCTGACTCAAGTGTTGAGTGTTCTTGGGTTTATTTTTTATTCGTTGATTTGATCTGAAAATTTAATTTCGTTATGTTTTTCGGATAATTTAGAAAGTATTAAAATGTTCGAACGGATATCATTAACTCATTTTTCCCGGGACGAAAAACTTTCAAGTGTTGAATTTTTCTTGAGTTTAAATCTTTCGGAAAAACGTGCAAGTAACGCGATGGACCCTCTAGAAGAACACAAACCTTAACTCGATTATGTGACCGTCTTAACCACCTCTAAACCTTAGGGTTTGGGGCAGTATGGCGTGCCACATGTGAGGCGTTGGCTTGACCCTTCTATGGCTGGACCGTTGGTACTGTGACGTATTCTGGAATTTTTTAACTCCGCTCAAGTGTTGAGCTATTTGGGAATTCTTGGGTGTTTGAGTATTTGATCGGAAAGTTTAACACTGTCTATTTATCTGGAATGTGATACAATATTTGGAATCCATAGGAAGTTATGAAATAACTAATTTGAATGTTATAAATCTAGCAGTCCAGTCTCAGATGATCGGTTGCCACGGGATTTTGATGCGATCAAAAGTCCGTCGTAATCACGTAGCGTATACGCCGGGTAAACTTAATAGACAGACACACCCCAAAGCCCCGACGAAGTGACTGTAGGAGAACTCCATCGCCAAAAGCATCTGTTAGGGTGCTCGCCGCAGCGGTTTTCCGCCTTAGTGCACTTCGTCGACGGCATCGGGGGTGCGGCCGTCTGCTAAAGTTTGCGACGAGCATTCGATCAAAATGTCGGGAATCTTGTTGAATTGCCCGACTAGATATTGAAAAGAGTTTTCGATTATGAGACTGAAATGCGGGGTTTATAATTGTTAGGCATGCGATGTCTAAGAAATTCATTTGGTTAGGCATGCGATGTCTGAAGAAGTTGCGGATTCCAACCGTTGTAGTTTTACACTTTCTTTTATGCGACTGTAAGTGTAATATGTGATATCGCCGGTTTCGTTGCTATATGTCAACGACAATTGGGATGCGCATATTTACTTACGTTGATGACATGTGATGTTATGTGTTGCTGGATATTTTATATTGGATCGTCGCGTTTTTAAATAGCCGGGGGTTTTATGTAAGATGAAGGTTTTTATTTTCATTCATGTAAAATTCATTGTATGCAATATTCTTTTATTGGGGCACTCCCGGGATGAGGTTGATGTCACAATTTGTATATTATTTACTTTTCCGCACTAGGATAGACCCAAGGAGGAGAGTATAAGTAACTGGGCTCTAGAGTCCAGTGGGAGACCAACTCAAGGAGTGGAGTCCGGGTCTCCAAACTCTAGAATTGGTAGGGTTGCTTGCCGCTCTCGTAGGGGTCTAGGGGTGTGGGTTTGGCTATTCATCGCGACCATGGAATCCGTGTTTTATAGAGGCTCAAAATAAAACACGGACGTCCTAGTATATCCAATGTTTCATATGTTTCTTCTGCTGCGATATCTGTGATGCGATCATTTGATATGTTGTGATTGATACTATATATAGAATATATGATATAGACGTTACTTATGTTTTACACCCGCGCTAGCCCTGCCCCGCTCTGCCGTTAGTTACCTAACGTAACGGTGCACGAGGGGACATCGAGGCGAATGCGGATGGCATAAGTGTAGGTCGTATTTATCTTTGATGTTTAGGTGAATTAAATGATGGGACTGTAGTTATATGTATGCCTTAGAGGCCATTACTGTACATACATTGTATATTGTAACGGATGCTTGGACATATATAGGTAGGACTTTCTTGCTCGACATGATAGTACGCTATCTGGTTGTACTTAATCTTAACATGTACTCTGATTGTCTCTATGTTACATGTTGATAAAGCCCTTTGGATATGTACTCGACTACTGGGACTATGATGAGATCATACTAGTGGGGAAACGGTAGTCGACGAGTACATCCTATAACTGTTCCTAGTCGAGGGTGTATCGAGACAGGGCATCGATACACCAGAGTAGGCTAGCGTATACGCATCTTGACCCATATGATGGGCGATGGATGATCCCATATCCATCGGTGTTTGACAACAAAGATGTTGTACGGGTGCTCAGTGGAGACTGGGTATACTGGACGGACTCGCCGAGAACTCCCAGATGGTATTATACCTCACGTCAGATGGCAGTTCATCGGTGACACTGGTACATAGTAGTCTGTTGACCCGAGATCGTCATAGAGTCTTGTGTGATTCCTACTGTGCTTTGATTTCCATCATACCACGTCCAAGAGGGCATACAAAAAGGTGACTTTTGGGTACAGTCCCGAATCACATGGAGGCAATGAGGGATAGGAGGGGATTCGTCTCTCCCGGTTTAGGGAGTTGATGTTGTGCTGTGTTCGATTGGCTATAACCGGAAATCCATGGCCAGGGTTGCTGAGATTTACTGGTAAGTGTTATCAGTAGTTTCTTGAACTGTTATAGACCTCATATCGACACGACTCATCAAGCTACTTGGGTCTGACGTTTACCACCCCTAGGCGAGATATGCGACAAATCAGATGACGAGACCGGACTATACGGAAGTGTTACTGATTGGATTCACAGGAGAATGTACAAGCTCGCTTGTTGATCTTATGATCGCTCAATACCCGGGTGGCCGTTACGTTTAGCAGACCGCTTGCGGCTTGTGGGTGTTTGATATGATCATCACCTACTGCCGGCGTATTGACGAGTCTTTAGAGTCCTACACAAGGATTTCCTGGCTCAAGCGAAACGGAGTAGGAGCACATATGTGATTTGTGCAGGACCCAGATTAATACAATATGAGATACCGTATTCTATTCTCGCGATTCGTGACATTGATCGGTTGTATGCGATATTGCCGGGTTATCGGATCAAGTGTTGATTCGATAAGTTGTTACACATGATATTAGTCGGTTATAGACGGGTTATTAATTCAAGAGTTGATTTAATAATTTAATATATAATTATATATTTGATATATTACATTACATTAACTAGTATTATCTCACTTGATTGTGCATAAGTGTATATGTGATATATATTTGTGTACATATGATTGTGTCATGCTTAATGATACATCAAAGATGGGTGTATGAGACATATACCAATTTTAGGGTAAAGATTAGGGTTTTGTTTATATCTTAAGAATAACAAAAGAGAAAGACTTTGTCAAAGTTCTCAAGCTTTCATGAATCTTGTGGAAACATTGACAAAGTCAACTCTTTTGTCATTCTTTAGGATATTTATTTAACCAAACCCTTAACCATATGCCTTGGTCAATTCTCTACATGAGTTAAGCATGATAGCTTAACTCACCCATGGTAACATTATTGAGGGGAGAAAATTCATATGATGATATTATTCTTTCTTCTTCTTCTTCATCAAGCTCCTTGAAAAAGCTTTCAAGCTCTAATGGTGCTATGAGAAAAAGTGTGAGAAAATTAATTCTAAAGTGAGCCCACCTCCTACATCTTCATTCTCTACCACTTGCCATGTAGTAGAGTGTGTTCTCTTCATAAAGTTCATGACCTAGTGAAGGAATAGCTTGAGTTAGTGTCTCCCCGACATAGATCATCTTCGGTCTCGAAGTCATCGAAGCAAGCACGTTCGTTCTTCTTGTGGAGCTTCTCTAGAGTCCGGAGTTCACGATCGCAGCGAAGGGGACATCTACACGGTTCTATTGAAGTGAAGGACCGGATCTACAAAGGTTGTTATCCCTCTCACTTAGTGTTAAAATGTTTAACATACTTGTTTTCGCCTAAACTCTAGTATAAAGATCCGGCTTTGGGTTGTTCGGCACGGCTAAATTTTAAATCGGGCATGGTTGATGCCTCATAGACCCTTGTGTGCGTGTCTAGCAACACTACAGTGGTAGCAGAGACAAGCTAGAGCTTTAGGCGAAGTCTAAGCGAAGTTTAATGTCCGATCGAACTACGACACACCCGAGTATACCCCTCTCTGGATATTTTTCAAAAATGTGATTTTTTCGGCATTAAAAATACTCAGAAAAACAAGCAGGAAAAACTAAGAATTACTGTGAAGTACGGCCCACTAATTCGCTTATTAGGCCGCGTAACCGCCGCCAAACCCTTGGTTTGGCCGAGGTTCCGCGGCCAAAATTTTGAATTAGTCCCTGGAACTTCATATATTTATTCTTAGGTCCTTTCTTGTCCATTTTTTCTGGGAATTTTTTAATTCCACTCATGTGTTGAGTTTTCTGGGTTGTATTGGGGACTCGTTGATTCGATCGGAAAATTTAACTTTGTTTAGTTTGTCCGGGTAATTTTTAGAACGTGTTAAAAAGTTCGAACGGATATCAATAACTCATTTTTTCCCCTGCCGGAAAATTTCCAAGCGTTGGATTTTTTCGTAGTTTAAGAACGTTCTAAATCGTGCAAGTAACGCGGTGGACCCTCTAGAAGACAACAAACCTTAACTCGATTATGTGACCGTCTTGAACTGCCTCTAAATCTTAGGGTTTGTGGCTGTACGGCGTGCCACATGTGAGGCGTTGGCTTGATCCTTCTACGGCTGGACCATTGGTACTGTGGCATGTGATGGATGTTTTTAAACTAATTTCAAGTGTTGAGAACTATTTGGGAAAACTTGGATGTTTGATTATTCGATCGGAAAGTTTAACATTGTCTATATATCTGGAATGTGATACAATATTTGGAATCGATAAGTAGTTATGAGATAACTAATTTGAATGTTATAAATCTAGCAGTTCAGTCTCAGATGATCGGTTGCCACGGAATTTTGATTCGATCAAAAGTCCGTCGCAATCACGTAAAGTACGCGGATACTCGCCGGGTAAACTAAATAGACAGCCACGCCCATTAGCCCCGACCAAGTGACTGTAGGAGAACCCCATCACCAAAAGCATCCGTTCGGGTGCTCGCGGCAGCGGTGTTCCGCATTAGTGCACTTCATCGACGGCATCCGGGGGTGCGGCCGTCTACTAAAGTTTGCGACGAGCATTCGATCATGCTGTCGGGAATCTTGTTGAATTGCCCGACTTTATATTGAAAAGTGTTTTCGATAATGAGACTAAAATGCGGGGTTTATAATTGTTAGTCATGTGATGTCTAAGGAATTCATTTTGTTAGGCATGCGATGTCTAAGGAGGTTGCGGAATCCAACTGTTGTAGTTTTACACTTTCTTTTCTCTGACCGTAAGCGTAGTATGTGATGTATCGCCGGCTTCGTTGCTATACATCAACGACAATCGGGATACGCATACTTGCTTACGTTGATGATATGAGATATTATGTGTTGCTGTGATATATTATATTGGATCGTCGTGTTTTGAATAGCCGGGGGTTTTATGTGAGATGAGAGTTTTTCTTTTTCATTCATGTAAAATTCACTTGTATGTAATATTCTTTTATTGGGGCACTTCCGGGCTGAGGATGATGTCACCATTGTATATTATTTACTTTTCCGCATTAGGTAGCCCAAGGCGGGGAGCACAAGTAACCGGGTTCTGGGGTCCAGTGGGAGACCATCTCGAGGAGTCGAGACCGGGTCTCCTAACCCTAGAATTGGCAGTGTTGCTTGCCGCTCTCGTAGGGGTCTAGGGATGTGGGTTTGGCTATTCATCGCGACCGTGGAATCCGTGTTTTATACAGGCTCGTATTAAAAACACGGACGTCCTAGTATATCCAATATTTCATATATGTTCTTCTGCTGCAATATTCTGTGATGAGATCATATTACTGCCTGAGACGAATGTTTATATTATATATATGAGATATATATTATATATTGTTGATTTTATTTCTTATCTGATGCTTATGAAGCATATTAAAATGGGACTTCATTAATGAGATTAATGAAATAAAAGAAACCTAAAGATGTTGTAGAAACTTGTTTAAAAACTGGTAGCTCTAGTTCTTGCTTTGCATAGCGGTGTTCCTTGTAGAACATCCAGCACCTTATTCGATAAGGAAAGAGCCTAGATCCCTTCACCGGGAGTGACCTTTTTAGTGAAACTAGCAGATTCTACAAACTCGGTTTGTATTTTGATTGCTTCTATAGTTCTTGCTTTGCATAGTGGTTTATGTGATATATCCTGCACCTTATTCGATGAGGAAAGGGCCGACGATCACTTCACCGGGAGTGACCCCTTTAGCAAAACTAGAAAAGCCTCAAAAACACTCCATTGAAAATCACTCGATTCTACAACGATATCAAGTTCATTAAGCAAAGGGTTTTCTAAAAAACCCGTCGTAGCCCTCCGTCATTTCAGATAAGTACCTCATAGTATTCGTGCTGCGTTTGTTGACCTTGTCATGGCGTGGTGTGCGGTAGCTATTTATGCTTATCTGCATAAGCATATGATGCGATTGGATTAGGGTAGTCGTGCGACTTTGTTGACCTTGTCAAGGGTCGTGCGGGTGGGTTTAATTCAATAAGGAAATGACGGGTTGAACTTGACTTGCGGTCTATGGTTTGTTGACCTTGTCAAGGTCATAGATCTCTTGGGGTAAAATATTATTAGGAATTTCATGTGTTGAAATTTGCAATGAGATTGCATACCTTCTATGAGATAGTTGAATCCCGATACCTGGTGCGAGTAAGAGTTACTCCTGGAGAGTTTTACACATTACAATTAGCCGATCAAGTAGGTGTCTAGAAAGGTGTTAATGGGGTTACGCCCGTGGGAAAATGAGGTTTACTTTAATTAGGTCCCTGCGAAAGCACGGGGAACCTCCCTCAAAGTACCGGCACTGGCCTAGCTGAAAAATTGGCGAACTTGTAGTGTGTAATTAATCCGGGCTAGTCTTTCCTTTTAGGGTTTGAAGGAAGATTTGACTAAAACAGTGGAAGACATCCTAATTAGATATATTAGATAACCAATCCAATCTTGCAAAAGCATACGCTGAGTGTTTTCTTCTCTCTCTCTACAGGTAGCAACCATATCACGCCTTAATCAAGATAATAAAATGGATGAATTGACCGAACCCGCTTGTTATACTGAGCTGGGGAACGTTGGTCCCGCTCTAACTTATAATTGTTATAAGACAGAGCCGGAAATTGGGGATTACCAGAATTCCCGTGCCGCCCAAACGAAGAAAGTACATATTGATCCATCTTCTTCTGGCGTGTTCATTACAGAGAAGTGTTTCTCAATATCCTTTATGTCCTGGGTATGCGATACCGGATCAGGATCCTGTTAGTTATATGTATGCCCTAGAGGCCATTACTGTACATTGGATGTATATTGTAGTGGATGCTGGGACGTATATAGGGAGGACTTTCTTGCTCGACATGATAGTATGCTATCTGGTTGATCTTTACCTTAACGTGTACACTGATTGTCTCTCTGTTACATGTTGGTAAAGCCCTTAGGATGTGTGCTTGACTACCTGGATTATGATGCGGATCATACTAGTGAGGACATGGTAGTCCGTAAGTACATCCTTCAAAGTCCCTAGTCGTGGGTGTATCGAGACGGGGCATCAATATACCAGAGTAGACTAGCGTGTACCTTCTCGACCCTTACAGATGGGCGATGGATGATCCCATATCCATTGGTGTTTGACATCGGAGATGATATACGGGTGCTCAGTAGAGACTGGGTACACTGGACGGACACGCCGAGAACTCCCAGATGGTATTATACCTCACGTCAGATGGCAGTTCTGTTAGTGCACGACGGCGCCCCGGCCGTCAATCCGACGCCGGAATGCGGAAGCGGTGAAAAACTTTAATTTTGCGGACTTAGCAAACCGGCACCACCGCGCACTAAACATCCGGATCGTAACCATTAACAAGTCTAAGCAACTAACTAGATAGGGAAGAGAAGTATACCGACAGATCCGAGTCCTCCGGTCTTCTCGTTGTCGTCCCGATCTCCTGTGGAATGTGCTGTCTCCTCCTCGTCGCCGGAAGTGCATCACATCGCCTACTTCTTTTACGGGGTCCCACCTCAATGCCGAGGCAACTCGGGCACGAGCCGGCTACTCGACGTGCCCAAGATTTGCTGTAGAATGTATAGTAGAACTTGTGTCTCATTTGGGGTTCATGGAATTGCCTTTGTGGTGGAGGAAAGATACAAGAACTTTGTGGAGGAACTTGGGGATTTTTCTATCAACTAGAGAGCAAAAATCCCCACTACAAAATGGGCAACCCCTCCTCCATGCTTGGCCGGCCATCAAAGGAGAGAGGAGAGTGAGAATGGAGAGATCCATATGATAGAAATGAGAGAGCCATCCAAAGAGGGAGTGAGTGGAACAATAATGCAAAAGTGAATCATGAAAGAACATGATAACAAAGCAAAACCAACACTCAACCACCTACCACCAACCTCATCATCAACAACCATGATGATCCAAAGTCAAGCCATCATGAAAAACAAAGTCAAGAAGTCAAGGCAAAAGGTATGGCTATCATGATACAACAAATTGCAAAGACTCCCTCCACAATTGCTTATTTGCAACAATGCAAATAAGCCCTCTTCCACCAATCTTCGGCCAATGAACGGAACAATGGAAATTGGCCGAAACGGAAAGCAAACTGGCAACTCCAGAAAACTGGTCCCGTAATAAATTACAGGAAAACCCCGATACTGTGCATACACACCCGCATCTGTATTTCGACCGAAATACAAATGCAATGAGACAAAATCTACACTGTACTATACTAGGATCCGGCTTATACTAAAGCCGGCTAGTAATATCCGTTCGATCCGATCCGTGCAATACCGCACGTATCTGATCGAACCCTGCCAGACAACCATACGGCCTATAGTTCAAACTGTCAGATCCTGATCCGTGCAATACCGCACGTATCTGATCGAACCTTGCCATATCTCCATACGGCCTCTACAACCTTTCGCCCGAAAGCTGAGTAACTGAATGTGGGGGACTCTAAAGACTCGTCAACACCTTGGTTGTGGATTTAACCACTAGCACGTCAGAGGTATAAGCCAATACGTAACGGGCTACCAGGTATTGACCAAAAAGGGACGTCCGTGAGCGAACTCAGCCCGACAACCCTACTGAGCCTGTTAGTGACAATATCCGTACAATCCGGTCCGTTCGTCTATGAGCATCGCATGGCGGGCCTAGGGGGTTGGTAAAATTCAGACCCCCAAAAGCGGTACAAGTCGTGTCGGAGTGTAGCCCAGAACACCCTGAGATACTACTGGAATACCTACCAGTAAATCTCCTTGCCTCGGCCGAGGGCTTCGTGTAATGGCTCTCCTAGACACAGCACGACCTCACCCCCAATACCGGGAGAGACGAACCCCTGAAGATACGCTCACTGCCTCCATATGGCTCGGGACTGTACCCAACTAAAACCTGTTTGCACGACTCCTTTGAGCCGTGGTAGGGTAGTAATCAAAGTACAGTGGGAACTCACACAAGACAAATGACGATCCCCAGGTCGATGAACTAACCTGCACACATGTCACCAGGGAACTGCCATCTGACGTCTGGTATATGACCAACTGGCATGTTCCCGGCGAGTCATGTCCGGTGTACTCATAACCCAATGAGTACCTGTATACATCTTAGGTGATCCAACTGACACCAGTGGCATGTGAGACCGGCCACCGCCCCTCGTCGGGGTCTCGACTGTATACACTAGTCTACTATGGAGTATCGATGCCCTGTCTCGAAACTCACACGACTATGGACCATTTCAGGATATGCTTATAGACCCCAGCTCCCACTTATATGATCGCCCTCATACTGCTGGTGGTCAAGCAAGAATCCTAGGGGCTCTATCAACGTGTAATAGCGACGTGTCAGGTCAGCTAAAACAGTACACGATGATAAAGGTAAACCAGATAGCATACTATCATCTCGAGTAAGACTGTCCTACCGGGATAGGTCCTCCATCAATCATTGCAATCACGTGCCTGTGATCCAATAATTGACTCTGAGGGCACTATCTCCAACAATCTCCCACTTGCACTCAAGGCTAATTATTGCGATGTCGCATACTCACAGCCCGTGTGACACCGAACACCCAACTCCTCTACTAGTCAGTCTCACAAAGCTCGTTTGCGAAACTATTGCATTCGAGGAATAGCCTCAGTGAGTGGATCCGCCTTGATGTCTCTTTCTATGTCTCTCTATATCTCAAGTTCGCGGAGAAAACCATCTCCCGAAAAGAGCAATACCTGTCTTAGAATGTGTCTGGATGTCTGATGGGACATAGCTCATAAATGAACTACAAATCCAAACTTCTTAGACTGTATCGTCAACTGAACTTAATCAGTATCCTGCACCAAGCCACCCTCAGTATTGCCTTGGTTCAGCTGTCCAAAATACTGCCCCTCGTCAGAGGGAAAACTATAACTCTGACAACCTCCTTGTCGTCCTGGTCACCTAGAAAGCCTGGAATGATAACTGTCTCACGAATGAGGCTGTCGTTATCATATCCCTAGAACATTCACTTATGTTCTAAAACTGCTTCCGACTGTTTCTCCAGGATTGGATCAATGTCAACTTATTGCATCTGGTGCAAGAACAACATCTGGTGTGGTACTTGACATCTCATGATTGACTCAATTGCCTGAGCAAGTGATCTGCCAATCATGCACGTCCCTCTCCCCTTTAGTCTGTAAGACACCTTTAGAGAGGGTGACTCCATCTTCTGCAGGTACACTACCGTGCATGGAGTCGTCCATTCTAAATACTCTTAGAATGCTGTCAAAGTACCCTAATTGGGAAACCACCCAAATCTAGATCTAAAACCATAGATTTAGTAACCAGTATGTCAGATATAATATCCAAGTCCTGTGTGGAGAAACCACTATGTGACGACCAAAGGATAACCGATTGTAGTATAGGAGTTTCTTTTCCTACTCTGTGTATGTCATCCAAATACCAGGATATCACACCCTATTACCTTCTCAACAGATACATCCCCTATTCTGATGAAGTCAAACCCATGACTGTCACATCAGAAATAGATGATCTTTCTCCGCTACATCTGCTCTAGTCTATAAATAGACATAAGCTACCTGTCCACCAATGCTTCCGCTGCTCCCACTGACTACGACAACCCTTTGGCAGAGTCATACAGACGTCCACTTCTAAAACTAGTTTAGAACGACGCTATACTCATCCTCCTGCCGGGTCTCGCAGCCTGGAACAACAGCAATGATAATTGTGGGTAAACAAGAACTTCCCTGTCACCGTCCTTGAGGCTACCGTAGTACCTCTCGGGTGCCTGAAGTTACCCACCTTATCTGCGGAGTGGCCAATGGAATGTCAATCCAGATTGAATCTTTAGGTTCCTTATCAAATCTTCAGTAATCGTTTGTGGTTCTGGAATCACTTCCAGTTCTACCATACTCCCACTACTGTTTTCTGAAAAAATCCATTTTTAATTAAAACTGTGGCGAGTCTAGAACAATATTGCTATTGTTCATCCAGATGGTAGAAAGTCAACCCTCATCATAGCCTGGGTCAACCCACAAAGAGCCATTACAGAAACGTGCCTTGAGTCATCCAGAGTCTGGTTTTAATCATAAGCCGGACAACTCCCCGTACCTTAACACCGTTAAGATATGAACTGTTCTATATCCAATATAGAACCAGAGGCACTGATTTAATTGAACCAGATTCAAATCATGCAGGTGTCTTTAGTGCATGTCAACTAAAATGGAAGGAGGCCGATCAGCGTTACTCAACTTAGGAATGCTTCCAATCATGAGTAACCTGAAAGAGAAGCAAGATCTCTTTATCATTACTAGCAACTGAATACCATTGACAAGTATCTACATCTTCGATCACTTTGAAGAATCCCGATACTTGCTATACCTGGTTCTCTACTGTATTCAAATACCTATAACTTCTCAAAATTCAGACCCTGTGTTTCCACGAAACACCTGTCTAAAAACTAGAGAAGTCATAAGTAAACCGAATATAGTACGAGGACCAACCCCTTTGTCCTGATGGACCCTGGACAACATACAATACTCTGTATAAGTCCCTTGAGTCTGATAACTCATTCATTGTGTGTCGTAGGTTGAAAACTGTACTTATGGTTAAGAAGAATTACACCGATGTTTAATGCTCCTTACCTAACCATCCACTGATATAGGTAAATGTCGTAGACATAATTTCAGAAAGGTATATCTCACTCTATGAAAATAGACGTACAGATATATCAATTTGAAATTGGTGCATAACAGCAGATATTCAAAACCAAATATTTGCCGACCGGCAAACAACCCAGGTGATTTCCTCAAATATCACCGATTGCAATGAATCCCGATATAATGAGGATAGTCACCCAATTCCCAACAACTTACTCCCACTCATCATCTGTAAAACCATACAGATGTGAGAATCATACTTGGTAAATGCATACCCTGGAGCAAGTGTCTAACTGGGAAATCAGTTTTCCTTTAACAGTACACAGTGAAGCTGAAACATTGAAATGTTTCTATGGGGTATCCTGGTATTCTTAGTAATGCCTCTTCCAGTATCCAGATTCACAACTGTAACCGTGTAATTCTTTGCCACCTCTCCAAATCCCTTCATATGTCTTTAGTCATTACCTTCTGCACACCCTTTTAGGCCAAATGGTTTTCTTCCTTCCCTACCGTTCGGCACCAGCCTATGGTTTGGAAGAAGACTATCCAATAAGCATAATGGGTGTACTGTCCTAATCCTAGGAACACTCGCAAAGCGAGAGAAGGTGAAGATAAAAGACAACCGAATAAACCTTATTCCTATTTCTCCTGAACCAGAATCCATCCCCGAACTGGAACAAGTTCATTTCGAGTTCGTATATAACCATACGATGGAGTATCCAATAAACTGTGGATCTTCGTAGTGATACGGAGTGTTCTGGAGAAATACAAAGGTGATTTAGGATTGGCGAAGGAATGCTTGGTTTGGTCGTGAATATCTGTTGCAATTTACTTTACCCTCTTACTAATCCCTTTCTTTGTCTTAACTCAATACCTTCTGCACACCATCGTTATGCTAATTGGTTTTCTTCATTCCCTACCAGTCGGCACCAGCCTAAGGTTTGGAAAAAGACAATCCAATTTGCGTAATAGGTGTACTACGCCTAAACCAAGGAGTACTCGTAACCTGAGAGAGGGTAAAAGGAAAAGACAACTGAATAGTCCTATCCGTTTTCTCCAGAACCTGAAACCATCCTCGAATGAATTCCTTCGAGTTCGTATCTAACCATACGATGGTTTTGTCCAATAGAAGTGGACGTTCGTAGTAATACGGGGTGTCCTGGAGAAAAGGGTAAAAGTAGGGGTGGCAATGAGGTTAGCAACTCTGACAATCCAAAAGCCAGTGTTTAAGAAGGTTCGGTCAACATGGTCACTGAGTCATAGTCTTAGGGTCGGGTCAATGGTCGCTGCCGAAGAGAGAGAGAGAAAAGAAACACTCAGCGTGCACTCTATCCTAGATTAGAATGGTTACCAATTTATCTAATCTGGAAACCTCCCACTGTACCTCAAATTCTCCTCCAAACCTGAAAGAAGAATTAGTCGGGGTTACCCGAGGAGTAAACTAACTCATCAGTGGGAATCGGGATCCAACTATCATCGCATGATAACGTGACGGAATCCGCTCACGGTATCACACTCCAGAAGGTATGTGCATATCTAGCAAGTTTCAGTTCTTTTGAAACTCCCGATTTGATTTCTGCCCCATGCTCTTATGACCTTGACGAAGGCCAACAGATCATAAGTCACATGTCAAGTTCTACCCGTCATTCTCCAGGTTAATTTGAATCCACCCGCACAAGCCCTTGACGAAGGCCAACAAGGCTATACGACTGTCCCAAACCAACGCATCTATCTATGCTGCAGAAAGGCAACAAGCAGCTACCATACACTATGCCTTGACGAAGGCAAACAAACATAGCATGAATACTACGTGCTACCCGTCTGAAACGACGGAGGGCTACGAATGGTTTCTGGCGAAAACCTTTAACGTAAAGAACTTGATATCGTTGAAGGAACGAATAGCTTTTTGAAAATATAGTGGCGAAAACCGTTGCTAAAGATGTCACTCCCGGTGAAGGGATCTCGGCTCTTTCCCCGTAGAATGGGGTGCAGGATATTCCAACTGAATACCACGGTCCAAAGCAAAAGTAATCGGCTATAGTGAAGTTAATGCCCTGACGCAAACTTTTTGTCCAAGGGGTCACTCCCGGTGAAGGGATCTCGGCCCTTGCCTCGTCGACTGAGGAGCAGGATATTCAAACTGAATACCACAATGCAAAACAAAAATGAACGTCCTTGCAATAACAGCTTTTTGAAAAGTGTTCCAACAACATCAGATTAGGTTTGTTTTTTTTTTAACTTGCATTGATCCGAATCAACGCAGTCCCATCAATTGATCACACCAAAAAGAACGAAAATATACTGATGTACGTATATGCCATCCGCATTCGCCACTGGGTCCCGTCATTACCCGTTAGGTTAGCTAACTAACGACAGAGCGGGGACTGGACTAGCGCGGATGTAAAACATATACAACATCTACTAATATATATACCAATATATTATATTTCGCTCAAAGCGTGAAATAAATGCAACATCACAGAAAATGTACAGCATCACAGAGACAATACAGATATCTGGGATCCCCGGGTTTCACAGAGCCACTGCTGAAACCCGACGTTCCCCTGGTCGTGTGGATTGCCTGCGCAATGAAATCCTAGACCTCTACGGGCGCGGCAAGTCACCCGCCAAAACCTGAAGTGAGACAGCCCCCTTCAGTACCGTGAATGGACCACCCAGCACTTCACGGAATCCGGCAACTTGGGAACCCCTCCTGGGTCAACCTGTACCCCCTACGAGTGCGGCGAATAGCCCGCCAATTCCAGAGTGAAGCCCCCTCCGTCTCAATGCCATGAGATGCAGGCTTGTTGCCCCCTAGAACCCGGCTATCCGTGCACCCCTCCTGGGGTAATCCTAGTGCAGAAAGTAAAATATACATACACCGGGTACAATGACCGCAACCTGGCCGTGCCCCAAAATAATAATACAAACTGGCAGTGACGGCAGTCCACATGTCGGACGCTCGCCCCGCAATATCAAATGTACATAATACAACCACATCTGTACTAGCATTGCATCCAGGCTATCCCCCACGACCGATCCGCAACATCACAGCAAAAAAAGAACATCAACGTGAAAGTCACGTTCGCAAATCCGTCTAACCGGGCTATAGCAGTTAGACCGGATTTACCGATCGAGTGACATTCACGGTCGCAGATATAATGTAAATACTGTGAAAAATGTGTTTAAAATTTTCCGATTGACCAAAAATTAACAAGTGGGCCCCCAATCAAAACTGTAGCACTCACAGAAAACCTGGGCCCAATTTTAACATTCCAAAACCCCAATTTTAAACCCAGAAAGCCTCTGTAAAAAATTGGTGCAGTGATCCCCACAGTGTGCGGCGGAAGGGCGGCGGGAAGGGGGTTTTCGCGGCGGTTCCGCGCTCCCACTGTGAAGTCACCTCATCGAATTTTTACAGAGCTCTTAGATTTTCCAGTACATCAATATTTTACAACCTGAAAAATTTTTCGACACTAAAAAATTCCAACAGAAAACTGATGCGACAAAATACGGGTTTTTTGGACTTTTTGATCGATCGGAAATGCAAACACATTACACAAAGCTAGACTAAGTTAATGGCGAGGCTCTGATACCACTGTTAGTGCACGGCGGCGCCCCGGCCGTCAATCCGACGCCGGAATGCGGAAGCGGTGAAAAACTTTAATTTTGCGGACTTAGCAAACCGGCACCACCGCGCACTAAACATCCGGATCGTAACCATTAACAAGTCTAAGCTACTAACTAGATAGGGAAGAGAAGTATACCGACAGATCCGAGTCCTCCGGTCTTCTCGTTGTCGTCCCGATCTCCTGGGGAATGTGCTGTCTCCTCCTCGTCGCCGGAAGTGCACCACATCGCCTACTTCTTTTACGGGCTCCCACCTCAATGCCGAGGCAACTCGGGCACGAAGCCGGCTACTCGACGTGCCCAAGATTTGCTGTAGAATGTATAGTAGAACTTGTGTCTCATTTGGGGTTCATGGAATTGCCTTTGTGGTGGAGGAAAGATACAAGAACTTTGTGGAGGAACTTGGGGATATTTCTATCAACTAGAGAGCAAAAATCCCCACTACAAAATGGGCAACCCCTCCTCCATGCTTGGCCGGCCATCAAAGGAGAGAGGAGAGTGAGAATGGAGAGATCCATATGATAGAAATGAGAGAGCCATCCAAAGAGGGAGTGAGTGGAACAATAATGCAAAAGGGAATCATGAAAGAACATGATAACAAAGCAAAACCAACACTCAACCACCTACTACCAACCTCATCATCAACAACCATGATGATCCAAACTCAAGCCATCATGAAAAACAAAGTCAAGAAGTCAAGGCAAAAGGTATGGCTATCATGATACATCAAATTGCAAAGACTCCCTCCACAATTGCTTATTTGCAACAATGAAAATAAGCCCTCTTCCACCAATCTTCGGCCAATGAACGGAACAATGGAAATTGGCCGAAACGGAAAGCAAACTGGCAACTCCAGAAAACTGGTCCCGTAATAAATTACAGGAAAACCCCGATACTGTGCATACACACCCGCATCTGTATTTCGATCGAAATACAATTGCAATGAGACAAAATCTACACTGTACTATACTAGGATCCGGCTTATACTAAAGCCGGCTAGTAATATCCGTTCGATCCTGATCCGTGCAATACCGCACGTATCTGATCGAACCCTGCCATACAACCATACGGCCTATAGTACAAACTGTCAGATCCTGATCCGTGCAATACCGCACGTATCTGATCGGACCTTGCCATATCTCCATATGGCCTCTACAACCTTTCGCCCGAAAGCTGAGTAACTGAATGTGGGGGACTCTAAAGACTCGTCAACACCTTGGTTGTGGATTTAACCACTAGCACGTCAGAGGTATAAGCCAATACGTAACGGGCTACCAGGTATTGACCAAAAAGGGACGTCCGTGAGCGAACTCAGCACGACAACCCTACTGAGCCTGTCAGTGACAATATCCGTACAGTCCGGTCCGTTCGTCTATGAGCATCGCATGGCGGGCCTAGGGGGTTGGTAAAAGTCAGACCCCCAAAAGCGGTACAAGTCGTGTCGGAGTGTAGCCCAGAACACCCTGAGATACTACTAGAATACCTACCAGTAAATCTCCTTGCCTCGGCCGAGGGCTTCGTGTAATGGCTCTCCTAGACACAGCACGACCTCACCCCCAATACCGGGAGAGACGAACCCCTGAAGATACGCTCACTGCCTCCATGTGGCTCGGGACTGTACCCAACTAAAACCTGTTTGCACGACTCCTTTGAGCCGTGGTAGGGTAGTAATCAAAGTACAGTGGGAACTCACACAAGACAAATGACGATCCCCAGGTCGATGAACTAACCTGCACACATGTCGCCAGGGAACTGCCATCTGACGTCTGGTATATGACCAACTGGCATGTTCCCGGCGAGTCCTGTCCGGTGTACTCATAACCCAATGAGCACCTGTATACATCTTAGGTGATCCAACTGACACCAGTGGCTTGTGAGACCGGCCACCGCCCCTCGTCGGGGTCTCGACTGTATACACTAGTCTACTATGGAGTATCGATGCCCTGTCTCGAAACTCACACGACTAGGGACCATTTCAGGATATGCTTATAGACCCCAGCTCCCACTTATATGATCGCCCTCATACTGCTGGTGGTCAAGCAAGAATCCTAGGGGCTCTATCAACGTGTAATAACGACGTGTCAGGTCACCTAAAACAGTACACGATGATAAAGGTAAACCAGATAGCATACTATCATCTCGAGTAAGACTGTCCTACCGGGATAGGTCCTCCATCAATCATTGCAATCACGTGCCTGTGATCCAATAATTGACTCTGAGGGCACTATCTCCAACAAGTTCTCTGGTGACACTGGTACAGAGTAGTCTGTTGACCCGAGATCGTCATAGAGTCTTGTGTGGTTCCCACTGTGCTTTGATTTCCATCTTACCACGTCCAAGAGGGCGTGCAAAACGGTGGTTTTTGGGTACAGTCCCGAGTCACATGGAGGCAATGAGCGATAGGAGGGGATTCGTCTCTCCCGGTATAGGGAGTTGATGTTGCGCTGTGTTCGATTGGCTATAACAGGAAATCCCTGGACAGGGTTGCTGAGATTTACTGGTAAGTGTTACTAGTAGTTTCTCGAAGTGTTATAGACCTCATATCGACACGACTTATCGAGCTATTGGGGTCTGACGTTTACCACCCCTAGGCGAGATATGCGACATATCAGACGATCAGACCGGACTGTACGGTAGTGTTACTGGTCGGATTCACTGGAGTGTGAGCGGGCTTGCTCGTCGATCTTCAGATCGCTCAATACCTGGGTGGCCGTTACGTTTAGCAGACCGCTTGCGGCTTGTGGGTGCTTGATATGATCATCATCTGCTGCCGGCGTATTGACGAGTCTTTAGAGTCCTACACAGAGGTTTCCTGGCTCAAGCGAAACGAAATAGGAGCGCATATGAGATATGTGCGGGACCGAGAATAATGCGTGTATGTGATACCGTATTTCATTCTCGCGATCAATGTGTCGAATGGTTGTATGCGATATAACCTAGTTATCGATTCAAGCGTTGATTCGATAAGCCGATACATTGTATACTAGTCGGTTGTGTGTGACATGACCGGATCATTGAATCAAGTGTTGATTTAATGATTTAATGCATAATTATATATTTGATATATTACTTTGCATTAACTAGTATTGGTTTACTTTAAATGGATTTTCTCACTCGGGATGTGCGCATTATATATGTGATATGATTTTGTGCACTTGCTTGTATCATGTTTGATGATACATGCTTTTTGGTTAAGTGTAAAGTATTAAACCTTGGTTAATGATATGGTTAGGGTTTATTATTTGTTATTCATTTATATTATTTAGTTATCCATTTATTTTTGATAAATGAATAAAAGAAAGAGAAAAGAATGGTGGCTTCATTTGTTGTTTAGCTAAAGCTTCATGAAGCTTTGACTTGGTCCACCATTCTTATCACATCCTTAACCCTAACCATACCACTCAACCATGATTAATTCTCTACACTAAACCATGGTTCTAAGATGATAAGAATGATTTATTCTTTTCATTTTTAGAATTAACTTATCATATCTTTTCTTCTTCTTCTTCCTTGAACTCAAGAAGAAAACCTTGAGGTCATCAATGGTGATTGATGCAAATGAGTGTGAAATCCAATTCTAAAGTCTACCCACTTCCTATTTCTTCATCCTCTACCTCTTGCCAAGTAGTAGAGTGTGTTTACTTCACAAGTTTCTTGACTTGGTGAAGTCGGAGATTGATTTAGCGATGCCTCGACGTAGATCATCTTCGGCACGTCGTCGACGACCTAGCCCGCTTCTTCTCCGATGAAACCGACACAAGAGCCCGGATTTCGGATTTGTACAGCGGAGATGACTTCTTCATGGAGCTATGGAGGTGGACAAACGGATCTACAAAGGTTGTATTTCCGTATTCTCATTAGTTAAGTGTTAACTAGTTAAGTTTCGCCTAGACATCTAGCAAACGATCCGTACATTAGGGTTTCCCGGCACTAGAATTTTTGAAATTGGCATGATCGATGCCTTGTGAGACCTCACTAGAGTGCCTAGGAACCCTACAGTGGTATCAGAGCCTAGCTAGAGCCTTAGGCGAAGTCCAGACGGAAATTTAAGTCCGAACGAACCCGAAAACCCAAACCTAACATGCTCTCTGTCCAGATTTTAAAATTGTGGATTTTTCAAGATTAAAAATGTCCAGAAAGTCAAGCAGGGTTTTCTAAGAATTACTGTAAAATTCGTGGACCTGATTCCACTTTCCCACCGCCCTTCCGCGGCACGAGCATGGCTCGTGCGGCGGAAGAGCGGCTGTTTTTTCTTTTCTGGCGTCCGAATTTGTACAGTAATTCACAGTATGCTGTTCTGGTTTTCCTGGGTATTTTAAATATTTTTTCAAGAGTTGAATTTTCATAGGTGGTTTTGGGGTTTCGGAGTTTCTATCGGAATATCAAATTTTGTCTGTGTGGCTTTCCGGATAAATTTTAGAATATGTTAAAAAGTTCGACCGGATATAAATACCCAATTTTTCCCCTGTTGGGAAATTTCCAAGTGTTGGATTTTTCCGTAGTTTAACGACGTTCTAAGTAGTGCAAGTAACGCGATGGACCCTCTAGAAGACAACAAACCTTAACTCGATTATGTGACCGTCTTGAACTGCCCTTTGAACTTTCGGGTTTGGGGCAGTACGGCGTGCCACATGTGAGGCGTTGGCTTGACCCTTCTACGGCTGGACCGTTGGTACTGAGGCACGAACTGAATGTTTTTAGACTTATTTCATGTGTTGATCTGTATCGGGAAAACTTGGGTGTTTGACTGTTCGATCGAAAAGTTTAACATTTTTTTTTATCTGGAATGGGATACAATAATTGGAATTCACAATAGTTATGTGATAACTGAATGAATGTTATAAATCTAGCGGTTTAGTCTCACTTGATCGGTTGCCACGGAATTTTGATGTGATCAAAAGTCCGTCGCAATCACGTAGCGTACGCGGATACTCGCCGGGTAAACTTAATAGACAGCCTCACTCCATAGCCCCGACCAAGTGACTGTAGGAGAACCCCGTCGCCGAAAGCATCCGTCCGGGTGCTAGCGGCAGCGGTGTTCCGCCTTGGTGCACTTCGTCGACGGTATCGGGGGTGCGGCCGTCTACTGAAGTTTGCGACGAGCATTCGATCAGGATGTCGGGAATCCTGTTGAATTGCCCGACTTAATATTGAAAAGTGTTTTCGATTTTGAGACTAAAATGCGGGGTTTATAATTGTTAGGCATGCGATGTCTAAGGTATTCATTTGGTCAGGCATGCGATGTCTGAGGTGGTTGCGGATTCCAACTGTTGTAGTTTTACACTTTCTTTTCTGTGACCGTAAGTGTAATATGTGATATCGCCGGTTTCGTTGCTATATGTCAACGACAATTGGGATGGACATATTTACTTACGTTGATGACATGTGATGTTATGTGTTGCTGGATATGTAATATTGGATCGTCGTGTTTGAATAGCCGGGGGTTTTTATGTGAGATGAGTGTTTTTCATTTTCATTCATGTAAAAACTTGTATGTAATATTCTTTTATTGGGGCGCTTCCAGGTTGCGGAAGTGGTTACCGTTTGTATATTATTTACTTTTCCGCACTAGGATAGACCCAAGGAGGAGGGCACAAGTAACCGGGTTCTGGGGTCCAGTGGGAGACCAACTCGAGGTGTCGAGTCCGGGTCTCCTAACTCCAGAATTGGTAGGTTGCTTGCCGCTCTCGTAGGGGTCTAGGGGTGTGGGTTTGGCTATTCATCACGACCGTGGAATCCGTGTTTTATACTGGCTCGTATTGAAAACACGGACGTCCTAGTATATCCAATATTTCATATGTTACTTCTGCTGCGATATCTGTGATGTGATCATGTGATGTTCTGTGATAGATACAGTATATAGTATATATGATATATTATATAGACGTTACTTATGTTTTACACCCGCGCTAGCCCTGCCCCGCTCTGTCGTTAGTTACCTAACCTAACGGTGCACGAGGGGACATCGAGGAGAATGCGGATGGCATAAGTGTACGTCGTATTTATCTGTGATGTTTAGGTACTTAAATGATGGGACTTCATTAATGTGATTAATGAAAGTAAAAGAAACCTAAAGATGTTGTAGAATCGAATTTCAAAATAAAACAAGTAGCTACAGTTCTTGCTTTGCACAGCGGTATATGCGATATATCCTGCACCTTATTCGATAAGGAAAGGACCGAGATCCCTTCACCGGGAGTGACTCCTTTAGCGATAACTGGCAGATGCTACACACTCGGTTTGTCTTTTGATTGCTTTAAAGTGTTTTTGCTTTGTACAGTGATATATATGATATATCCCGCACCTCATTCGACGAGGAAAGGACCGACGATCCCTTCACCGGGAGTGACTCCTTTAGCAAAACTAGAAAAGCCTCAAAAGCACTCCATTTCAAAATCATTTGATTCTACAACGATATCAAGTTCATTACGCAATAGGTTTTCAGAAAAACCTGTCGTAGCCCTCCGTCATTTCAGATAAGTCCTGTTTAGTATCCGTGCTGCGTTTGTTGCCCTTGTCAAGGCGCAGTGTGCGGTAGCTAACCAGTATTTATCTGCTTATGCATATGATGCAGATTGGGTTAGGGTAGTCGTGCGGCCTTGTTGACCTTATCAAGGGTCGTGCGGGTGGGTTTGATTCAATCAAGAAATGACGGGTTGAACTTGACTTGCGGTCTATGGTTTGTTGACCTTGTCAAGGTCATAGATCGTTCGGGGCAAAACATTATCGGGAATTTCAAGTGTTGAGATTTGCAATGAGATTGCATACCTTCTATGAGATAGTTGGATCCCGATACCCGCTGCGAGTAAGAGTTACTCCTGGGAGAGTTTTATACATTACAATTAGCCGATCAAGTAGGTGTCTAGAAAGGTGTTAACGAGGTTACGCCTCTAGGAAAACGAGGTTTACATTAATTAGGTTCGTGCGAAAGCACGGGGGACCTCCCTCAAAGTACCGACACTGGCCTGGCTGAAAGATTGGCGAACTTGTAGTGTGTAATTAATCCCGGCTAGTCTTTCCTTTTAGGGTTTGAAGGAAGATTTGATAAAAAGCAATGGGAGTCATCCTGATTAGATAAAGTAATAACCAATCTATTCTTGACAGAGCGCACGCTGAGTGTTTTCTTCTCTCTCTCTCCTGGTAGCGACCATATCACGCCTTAATCAAGATAATAATACGGAATATTGACCGAACCAGCTTGTTATACTGAGCTGGGGAACGTTGGTCCCGCTCCTACTTATAATTGTTATAAGACAGAGCAGGAAATTGGGGATTACCAGAATTCCCGTGCCGCCCAAACGAAGAGAGTGCATGCTGATGCATCATCTTCGGGTGTGTTCATTATACAGAACTGTTTCTCAGTATCCTCCGCATCCTGGTATATGATACCGGATCAGGATCCCAGATATGTAAGATGTTGCATAGGGCTACAAAATGGTAGAAAAACTGAGAACGGGTGATAAGTTTCATGAGGCAGAAAACGGGGCAAGTGTTGCAGCCAAGTCTGTTGGTCACTGTCACCCTGTATTGTAATACATTGATTCTGAACGAATGTTATTAGATACCGAACCTGATATACAAAATCATATCTGTCTCTTTATTCGTAAAGAAAAGATAAAATTTCGTATTGTTGGATAATGTTTTGAACATTTCCTATATCAAAAGTTGATCAGTTCAGGCACGTTATCTAAAAGCATTAATGTTCTAAATCAAACTACAGTTCTTAGTATACGGAACACACAGAAGAGGAAGAGTTCAGAAATGAACGAATTCTTCTTGAGGTATTGTAGACTAGGTCATATCAATGCGACCCGACTGGCTAGAGTTACATAAAGATGCATATTTAAATTAGTTTGAACTTTCATCTTGTGAAACTCGCCATTCATGTCACAAAGATAAGATGACCATAGCTCCATTTACTGGAGACAGAGAAAGAGTTAGTGAACTCTTGGGTTGATACATGTTGATGTATGTAGGTCCCCTGTCTACACATACCAAGACCGGTTCTTTATACTTCATTACGTTCTCTGATGATCTCTTTAGATTCAGACCTATGTTCCTATTGAAACACAAGTCCGAACCTTTTGAGATATTCACAGAATATAAGTTAGAAGTAGAGAACAAAAATACGGGTATAAGTATTATGTCCTTTGATGTGATCAAGGAGGAGAATACTTGTGCATGGAATTCCTGGACTATTCGATAGGAGAATGAGATTCTCTCTCAGCATTACTCCTCCATATACACCATAGCACGATGGTATATCGGGGCGGAGCAGATACACCCTATTTGATATGGTGTGCTCTATGATGAGTACTACTGAGTTACCTTTTTCCTATTGGGTGTTATGCACTTGTGAAGTTGCATACCTATTGAATAGGGTTTGAATCAAATCAGTGCCTACCAGTTCATATGAGATATGGAAAGGGAAGAGCCCATATCTTAAGTTAGTTAAGATTTGGGGTTGTCCGGCCTATGTCTAAAAGCAAAATCCGGACAAGCTCGAGGCAACGTCTGTTATGTAGAACTGGAAACGTTCCAGCTATACAAACTGGAGTTGATGATTTGGTAGAACCGAAGGATTCAGTAGATTCCAACGAACCTCAGCCTCTCCGCCGATCTAGTAGGGTTCCTCACCCACCTGAGAGATACTCTGGTTTCTCTATGACAGTGGGAGCGAGGATTGCATCATGAGATGATGACCCAACTAGTTTCGAGCTGGCCATCAAGAGTAGAGACTCTGTAAGAATGGCTGGATGTTTAGCGATCTGAGATGGAATCCTTATACACCAATAAAGTATGGACTTTAGTTGCTATATCTGAAGGGTTAAATCCCCATCAGGAGCAAGTATATCTTGAGAAGATTGCTTGGTGTACATGGAAAAGTTGAGACTTTCAAAGCTAGACTTGTTAAAGGTTTGCATCATTGACCAGGTATGGATTATGTTGAAACTTTTTCTAAGGATCTATGCTTAAGTCCATCCAGATCCTACTTGCCACGGCTACATACCATGACTACGATATCTGGTGGTTGGGTGTCATGACAGCTCTTCTAAAATGATGTTTTGGAAGAGAGTGTCTATAAGTACACAGCCAGAGGGCCTCGTAGACAGTGGGAGCAGCGGAAACGTGTGCAAGATGCTTTATAGGATAAAGCAGGCATCGCGGAGTTGGAACATCTGTTTTGATGAAATAGTCAAAGAGTTTGACATCATCAAAATGGTAGATGAACATTGTATAAACAAAAAGGTAGTAGGGAGTATGGTGGTGATCCTCGTAGAGTACGTGGATGACATACTCTTGATAAGAAAGGAGTTTCTTATGCTACGCTCGATCAATCTCCGCTTATCACAATGATTCTCCACATAGGATCAAATTGATACCTACTAAATCCTGGATTTTGGATCTATGAGATAGATCTAAATGGATGTTAGGATTCTCACTAGTTGTAGTGAGATGGTATCAATCGACCCTGAGGAGAATCACTGGAAGTGTTCCAGAGTGATAAAGACGACTGAATGTCAGTTGCAGGCATTGTCTTTACCCTCAGTAAAGGGACGGTATGTTGGAAGAGTTCCAAGCTAGATACCGTTACATACTAGACGATAAAGGCTGGATACATCGCTACTTATGATGCTACCAAAGAGGATGTTTGGATGTATATTAGTTCATGAGATGAACTACGTTCCTACCATTGTGAGACAATGGAGTTGTGGCTTATGCCAAGGAACGCCGGTCCCATCAGTGATCCAGACTTATTCTAAGGCAGTATCACCTGATCATGGAGATGGTTGATCTCCAGGGTGATTGAGGCAAGGAGAGCAGACTTAGAGGATAACGCAGCGGATCCACTCACGAAGGCCTATTCCCAGAGAGAGACTTTTATGGGATGGTTGAGTATGAGATACTTCGACCACTGCTATAGATGGCCCTAGTGCAAGTGGGAGATTGTTAGTTATATGTATGCCCTAGAGGCCATTACTGTACATTGGATGTATATTGTAGTGGATGGTGGAACGTATATAGGGAGGACTTTCTTGCTCGACATGATAGTATGCTATCTGGTTGATCTTTACCTTAACGTGTACACCGATTGTCTCTCTGTTACATGTTGGTAAAGCCCTTAGGATGTGTGCTTGACTACCTGGACTATGATGCAGATCATACTAGTGGGGACATGGTAGTCCGTAAGTACATCTTTCAAGGTCCCTAGTCGTGGGTGTATCGAGACGGGGCATCGATATACCAGAGTAGACTAGCGTGTACCTTCTCGACCCATACAGATGGGCGATGGATGATCCCATATCCATTGGTGTTTGACATCGGAGATGATATACGGGTGCTCAGTAGAGACTGGGTACAATGGACGGACTCGCCGAGAAATCCCAGATGGTATTATACCTCACGTCAGATGGCAGTTCTCTGGTGACACTGGTACAGAGTAGTCTGTTGACCCGAGATCGTCATAGAGTCTTGTGTGGTTCCCACTGTGCTTTGATTTCCATCTTACCACGTCCAAGAGGGCGTGCAAAACGGTGGTTTTTGGGTACAGTCCCGAGTCACATGGAGGCAATGAGCGATAGGAGGGGATTCGTCTCTCCCGGTATAGGGAGTTGATGTTGCGCTGTGTTCGATTGGCTATAACAGGAAATCCCTGGCGAGGGTTGCTGAGATTTACTGGTAAGTGTTACCAGTAGTTTCTCGAAGTGTTATAGACCTCATATCGACACGACTTATCGAGCTATTGGGGTCTGACGTTTACCACCCCTAGGCGAGATATGCGACATATCAGACGATCAGACCGGACTGTACGGTAGTGTTACTGGTCGGATTCACTGGAGTGTGAGCGGGCTTGCTCGTCGATCTTCAGATCGCTCAATACCCGGGTGGCCGTTACGTTTAGCAGACCGCTTGCGGCTTGTGGGTGCTTGATATGATCATCATCTGCTACCGGCGTATTGACGAGTCTTTAGAGTCCTACACAGAGGTTTCCTGGCTCAAGCGAAACGAAATAGGAGCGCATATGAGATATGTGCGGGACCGAGAATAATGCGTGTATGTGATACCGTATTTCATTCTCGCGATCAATGTGTCGAATGGTTGTATGCAATATAACCTAGTTATCGATTCAAGCGTTGATTCGATAAGCCGATACATTGTATACTAGTCGGTTGTGTGCGACATGACCGGATCATTGAATATGTGTTGATTTAATGATTTAATGCATAATTATATATTTGATATATTACTTTGCATTAACTAGTATTGGTTTACTTTAAATGGATTTTCTCACTCGGGATGTGCGCATTATATATGTGATAAGATTTTGTGCACTTGCTTGTATCATGTTTGATGATACATGCTTTTTGGTTAAGTGTAAAGTATTAAACCGTGGTTAATGATATGGTTAGGGTTTATTATTTGTTATTCATTTATCTTATTTAGTTATCCATTTATTTTTGATAAATGAATAAAAGAAAGAGAAAAGAATGGTGGCTTCATTTTTTGTTTAGCTAAAGCTTCATGAAGCTTTGACTTGGTCCACCATTCTTATCTCATCCTTAACCCTAACCATACCACTCAACCAAGATTAATTCTCTACACTAAACCATGGTTCTAAGATGATAAGAATGATTTATTCTTTTCATTTTTAGAATTAACTTATCATATCTTTTCTTCTTCTTCTTCCTTGAACTCAAGAAGAAAACCTTGAGGTCATCAATGGTGATTGATGCAAATGAGTGTGAAATCCAATTCTAAAGTCTACCCACTTCCTATTTCTTCATCCTCTACCTCTTGCCAAGTAGTAGAGTGTGTTTACTTCACAGGTTTCTTGACTTGGTGAAGTCGGAGCTTGATTTAGCGATGCCTCGACGTAGATCATCTTCGGCACGTCGTCGACGACCTAGCCCGCTTCTTCTCCGATGAAACCGACACAAGAGCCCGGATTTCGGATTTGTACAGCGGAGATGACTTCTTCATGGAGCTATGGAGGTGGACAAACGGATCTACAAAGGTTGTATTTCCGTATTCTCATTAGTTAAGTGTTAACTAGTTAAGTTTCGCCTAGACATCTAGCAAACGATCCGTACATTAGGGTTTCCCGGCACTAGAATTTTTGAAATTGGCATGATCGATGCCTTGTGAGACCTCACTAGAGTGCCTAGGAACCCTACAGATCCCGCATATGTAATCTGTTACATGTGCTACAGATAGGTAGAGAACTGAGAACGGGTGATATGTTTCATGAGATAGAAAATGGTGCAAGTGTTGCAGCCAAGTCTGTTGGTCACTATCACCCTGTATTACCAGAATACATTGATTCTGAACGAATGTTATTAGATACCGAACCTGATATACAACATCATATCAGTCTCTTTATTAGTAAAGAAGGATATAATTTTGTATTGTTGGATAATGTTTTGATCATTTCCTATATCAAGAGTTGATCGGTTCAGGCATGTTATCTAAAAGCATTGACGTTCTAAATCAAACTACAGTTCTTAGTATAAAGAATACACACGAGAGGAAGAGTTCAGAAATGAACGAATCCTTCTTGAGGCATTGTAGACTAGGTCATATCAATGCGACCCGACTAGCTGAAGTTACATTAAGATGCATATTTAAATTTGTTTGAATTTACATCTTGTGAAACTTGCCGGTCAAGTCACAAAGATAAAATGACCATAGCTCTGTTTATTGGAAATAGAGAAAGAGTTAGTGAACCCTTGGGATTGATACATGCTGATGTATGAAGGTCCCATGTCTACACATGCCAAGACCGGTTCTTTGTACTTCATTACATTCTCTGATAATCTCTCAAGATTCAGACATATGTTCCTGTTGAAACATAAGTCTGAAGCTTTTGAGATATTCACAGAATATAAATTAGAATTAGAGAAAAACAACGGGTAAAAGTATTATGTCCTTTGATGAGATCAAGGAGGAGAATACTTAAGCACAGAATTCTTGGACTATTCTAAAGGAGAATGGGATTCTCTCTCAGCATTACTCCTCCGTATAGACCACAGCACGTCGGTGTATCGGGGCAGAGCAATAGCACCCTATGTGATATGGTGTGCTCTATGATGAGTACTAGTGAGTTTCCTATTTCCTTTTGGGAGTTATGCACTTGAGAAGCTGCATACCTATTGAATAGGGTTCAAATCAAATCAGTTGCCTACTACTTCATATGTGATATAGAATGGGAAGAGCCCATATCTCAAGTATGTTAAGATTTGGGGTTGTCCAGCCTATGTCTAAAAAGCAAAATCCGGACAAGCTCATGGCAAAGTCAGATCTGTGGAAGTTTGTTGGATATTTCAAGCATTCGCAAGGGAATATCTTTTACCTAACCGAGGAACAAAAGATGTTTTGTTTCTCAACATGCCACCTTTGTGAAAGGGAATTTCTTGTCAAGAAATCAGTGGTCATGAGGTAGAACTGGAAGGAGTTCCAGCTATACAAACTACAGCAGATGATTTGGTAGAACCAAAGGATTCAATAGTAACCAACGAACCTCAGCCTCTCCGCCGATCTAGTAGGGTTCCTCACCCACCTGAGAGATACTTCGGTTTCTCTATGACAGTGGGAGCGAGGATTGCATGATGAGATGATGACCCAACTAGTTTCGAGCTGGCCATCAGGAGTGGGACTCTGTAAGAATGGCTGGATGCTTAGTGATCTGAGATGGAATCCTTATACACCAACAAAGTATTGACTTTGGTTGCTTTATCTGAAAGGTTTAATCCCCATCAGGAGCAAGTATATCTTGAGAAGATTACTTGGTGTACATGGAAAAGTTGAGACTTTCAAAGCTATGCTTAAGTCCATCCAGATCCTACATGCCACGGCTACATACCATGACTACGATATCTGGTGGTTGGGTGTCATGACTACTTCTCTAAATGATGTTTTAGAAGATAGTGTCTATAAGTACACAGCCAGAGGGCTTCGTAGACAGTGGGAGCAGCGGAAACGTGTGCAAGATGTTTTATGTGATAAAGCAGGCATCGCGGAGTTGGAACGTCTGTTTTGATGTGGTGGTCAAAGAGTTTGACTTCATCAAAATGTAGATGAACCTTGCATATACAAAAAGTTATTAGGGAGTATGGTGGTGATCCTCGTAGAGTACGTGGATGACATACTCTTGATAGGGAAGGAGTTTCCTATGCTACGCTTGGTCAATCTCCGCTTATCACAATGATTCTCCATATAAGATCAAAATGATACCTCCTAAATCCTGGGTTTTGGATCTATGAGATAGTTCTAATTGGATGTTAGGATACTCACTAGTTGTAGTGAGATGGTATCAATCGATCCTGGGGAGAATCACCGGAAAGGTTCCAGGTTGATATGGACGACTGAATGTCAGTCGCAGGCATTGTCTTTACCCTCAGTGGAGGGACGGTATGTTGGAAGAGTTCCAAGCTAGATACCGTGACATACTAGACGATTAAAGGCAAAATACATCGTTACCATGGATGCTACCAAAGAGGCAGCCTGGATATATATAAGTTCATGAGATGAACTTCGTTCCTACCATTGTGTGACAATAGAGTTGTGGCTTTAGCCAAGGAACTACCGTCTCATCAGAAATCCAGATATATTTCTTAGGAAGTATCACCTGATCATAGAGATGGTTGATCTCCAGGGAGATCGAGATTAGGAGAGTAGACACATAGGACAACAGCGCGGATTCACTCACAAAGGCCTTTTTCCTAGTAGAGACTTTTATGGGATAGTTGAGTATGAGATACTTCAACCGCAACTAATTGTTGGGTATGTGATATCACAACAGATGGCCCTAGTGCAAGTGGGAGATTGTTAGTTATATGTATGCCCTAGAGGCTATTACGGTACATACGATGTATATTGTAATGGATGCTTGGACATATATAGGAAAGACTTTCTTGCTCGACATGATAGTACGCTATCTGGTTGTACTTTATCTTAACATGTACTCTGATTGTCTCTATGTTACATGTTGATAAATCCCTTTGGATATGTACTCGACTACTGGGACTATGATGAGATCATACTAGTGGGGCCACGGTAGTCGACAAGTACATCCTATAACTGTTCCTAGTCGAGGGTGTATTGAGACAGGGCATCGATACACCAGAGTAGACTAGCGTATACGCATCTTGAACCATATGATAGGCGATGGATGATCCCATATCCATCGGTGTTTGACATCAAGGATGGTGTACGGGTGCTCAGTGGAGACTGGGTACACCGGACGGACTCGCTGAGAACTCCCAGATGGTATTTTACCTCACGTCAGATGGCAGTTCTTCGGTGACACTGGTACAGAGTAGTCTGTTGACCCGAGATCGTCATAGAGTCTTGTGTGATTCCCACTGTGCTTTGATTTCCATCATACCACATCCAAGAGGGCGTGCAAAAAGGTGGCTTTTGGGTACAGTCCCGAATCACATGGAGGCAATGAGCGATAGGAGGGGATTCGTCTCTCCCGGTATAGGAAGTTGATGTTGTGCTGTGTTCGATTGGCTATAACCGGAAATCCCTAACCAGGGTTGCTGAGATTTACTGGTAAGTGTTATCAGTAGTTTCTCAAACTGTTATAGACCTCATATCGACATGACTTATCAAGCTACTGGGGTCTGACGTTTACCACCCCTAGGCGAGATATGCGACATATCAGACAACAAGACCGGACTGTACGGGAGTGTTACTGATTGGATTTGCAGGAGAATGTACAGGCTTGCTTGTTGATTTTCTGATCGCTCAATACCCGGGTGGCTGTTACGTTTAGCAGACCGCTTGCGGCTTGTGGGTGTTTCATATGATCATCACATACTGCCGGCGTATTAACGAGTCTTTAGAGTCCTACACAGGGGTTTCCTGGCTCAAGCGAAACAGAGTAGGAGCACATATTTGATATGTGCGAGACCGAGATTAATACGATATGAGATACCGTATTCTATTCTCGCGATTCGTGATATTGATCGGTTGTATGCGATATAGCCGGGTTATCGGATCAAGTGTTGATTCGATAAGTTGTTACACATGAGATTAGTCGGTTATAGCCGGGTTATTAAATCAATAGTTGATTTAATAATTTAATGTAAAATTATATATTTGATATATTACATTACATTAACTAGTATTATCTCACTTAAGATTTATTTTCTCACTTGATTGTGCATAAGTGTATATGTGATATATATTTGTGTACATATGATTGTGTCATGCTTAATGATACATCAAAGATGGGTGTATGAGACTTATACCAAAAATAGGGTAAAGATTAGGGTTTTGTTTATATCTTAAGAATAACAAAAGAGAAAGACTTTGTCAAAGTTCTCAAGCTTTCATAAAGCTTGTGGAAACATTGACAAGGTCAACTCTTTTGTTATTCTTTAGGATATTTAGTTAACCCAACCCTTAACCATATACCTTGGTCAATTCTCTACATGAGTTAAGCATGATAGCTTAACTCACCCATGGTTACATTATTGAGGGGAGATAATTCATATGATGATATTATTCTTTCTTCTTCTTCTTCATCAAGCTCCTTGAAAAAGCCTTCAAGCTCTAATGGTGCTATGAGAAAAAGTGTGAGAAAATCAATTCTAAAGTGAGCCCACCTCCTACTTCTTCATCCTCTACCACTTGCCATGTAGTAGAGTGTATTCTCTTCACAAAGTTCATGACCTAGTGAAGGAATAGCTTGAGTTAGTGTCTCCCCGACGTAGATCATCTTCGGCCTGGAAGTCATCGAAACAAGCACGTTCGTTCTTCTTGTGGAGCTTCTCTAGAGTCTGGAGTTGACGATCGCAGCGAAGGGGACATCTACACGGATCTATTGAAGTGAAGGACCGGATCTACAAAGGTTGTAATCCCTCTCACTTAGTGTTAAAATGTTTAACATGCTTATTTTCGCCTAAACTCTAGTATAAAGATCCGGCTTTGGGTTGTTCGGCACGGCTAAATTTTAAATCGGGCATGGTTGATGCCTCGTAGACCCTTGTGTACGTGCCTAGCAACACTATAGGGACTTCATTAATATGATTAATGAAAGAAAAGAAACCTAAAAGATGTTGTAGAATTAAATTTTCAAAAAAGGTAGCTACAGTTCTTGCTTTGCATCGCAGTGTTCCTTGTAGAACATCCTGCACCTTATTTGATAAGCAAAGGGCCGAGATCCCTTCACCGGGAGTGACCCCTTTAGCAATGACTGGAAAATGCTACAACCCTCGATTTTGTCTTTTGATTGCTTTTCTAGTTCTTGCTTTGCACAGTGATATATATGATATATCCTGCACCTCATTCGACGAGGAAAGAGCCGAGATCCCTTCACCGGGAGTGACCTCTTTAGCGAAACTAGCAAAAGCCTCAGAAACACTCCATTTTAAAATTATTCGATTTTACATCGATATCAAGTTCATTACGCAATAGGTTTTCTGAAAAACCTGTCGTAGCCCTCCGTGATTTCAGATAAGTCTTACTTAGTATTCTTGCTACGTTTGTTGACCTCTGTCAAGGCGTAGAGTGAGATAGCTAACTAGTATTTATCTGCTTATGCATATGATGCAGATTGGATTAGGGTAGTCGTACGACCTTGTTGACCAACGTCAAGGGTCGTGCGGGTGGGTTTGATTCAATCAAGAAATGACGGGTTGAACTTGACTTGCACCATGTGGTTTGTTGACCTCCGTCAAGGTCATGGGATGCTTGGGGCAAAATTATCGGGAATTTCATGTGTTGAAATTTGCAATGAGATTGCATACCTTCTATGAGATAGTTGGATCCCGATACCCACTGCGAGTAATTGTTACTCCTGGGAGAGTTTTACACAGGAGAATTATGTAAGTGCACGGCGGCGCCCCGGCCGTCAATCCGACGCCGGAATGCGGAAGCGGTGAAAAACTTTAATTTTGCGGACTTAGCAAACCGGCACCACCGCGCACTAAACATCCGGATCGTAACCATTAACAAGTCTAAGCTACAAACAAGATTGGAAAGAGAAGTATACCGACAGATCCGAGTCCTCCGGTCTTCTCGTCGTCGTCCCGATCTCCTGTGGAATGTCCCGTCTCCTCCTCGTCGCCGGAAGTGCACCACATCGCCTACATCGTTTACGGGCTCCCACCTCAATGCCGAGGCAACTCGGGCACGAAGCCGGCTACTCGACGTGCCCAAGATATGCTGTAGAATGTTGTGTAGGACTCAAGTCTCACTTTGGGGTTCATGGAGATGCCACTTGGGTAGAGGGATGAAACAAGAAAAATGTGGAGGAACTTGGGGGTATTTTGGAGCATCAAATGAACCAAAAATACCCCCTCAAAATTTTGGATAGCCTCCACCACCAATGTGGCCGGCCATGCTCTTGGAGAGGGGAGAAATGAGAGTGTGTTTTTTTATGGATAATGAGAGAGCCATCTCATTCTCCAAATGAGAGAGAGAGAAAAAACAATCATACAAAAGAAATCATCACCAAAACAAAACCCACACTCAACCACCAACCACCAACCTCATCATTAACAACCATGATGAGATCCAAAGTCAAGCTATCATGAAAAAGGAAAGTCAAACGATGGGACAAGTATCATGACATGATGATATGCAAAGACCCCCTCCACAAATGCTTATTTGCAACAATGCAAATAAACCCTCCTCCACCAATCTTCGGCCAATGAACGATACAATAGAAATCGGCCGAAACTAAAAGCAAACTGGCAACTCCAGAAAACTGGTCCCGTAATAAATTACAGGAAAACCCCAATACTGTGCATACACACCCGCATCTGTATTTCGACCGAAATACAAATGCAAAGAGACAAAGTCTACAGTGTACTATACTAGGATCCGGCTTAAACCAAAGCCGGCTAGTAAAATCTGTTCGATCCTGATCCGTGCAATACCGCACGTATCTGATCGAACCCTGCCATATAACCATACGGCCTATAGTACAAACTGTCCGATCCTGATCCGTGCAATACCGCACGTATTTGATCGGACCTTGCCATATCTCCATACGGCCTCTACAACCTTTCGCCCGAAAGCTGAGTAACAGAATGTGGGGGACTCTAAAGACTCGTCAACACCTTGGTTGTGGATTTAACCACTAGCACGTCAGAGGTATAAGCCAATACGTAACGGGCTACCAGGTATTGACCAAAAGGGACGTCCGTGAGCGAACTCAGCCCGACAACCCTACTGAGCCTGTCAGTGACAATATCCGTACAGTCCGGTCCGTTCGTCTATGAGCATCGCATGGCGGGCCTAGGGGGTTGGTAAAAGTCAGACCCCCAAAAGCGGTACAAGTCGTGTCGGAGTGTAGCCCAGAACACCCTGAGATACTACTGGAATACCTACCAGTAAATCTCCTTGCCTCGGCCGAGGGCTTCGTGTAATGGCTCTCCTAGACACAGCACGACCTCACCCCCAATACCAGGAGAGACGAACCCCTGAAGATACGCTCACTGCCTCCATGTGGCTCGGGACTGTACCCAACTAAAACCTGTTTGCACGACTCCTTTGAGCCGTGGTAGGGTAGTAATCAAAGTACAGTGGGAACTCACACAAGACAAATGACGATCCCCAGGTCGATGAACTAACCTGCACACATGTCACCAGGGAACTGCCATCTGACGTCTGGTATATGACCAACTGGCTTGTTCCCGGCGAGTCCTGTCCGGTGTACTCATAACCCAATGAGCACCTGTATACATCTTGGGTGATCCAACTGACACCAGTGGCTTGTGAGACCGGCCACCGCCCCTCGTCGGGGTCTCGACTGTATACACTAGTCTACTATAGAGTATCGATGCCCTGTCTCGAAACTCACACGACTAGGGACCATTTAAGGATATGCTTATAGACTGCCAGCTCCCACGTATATGATCGCCCTCATACTGCTGGTGGTCAAGCAAGAATCCTAGGGGCTCTATCAACGTGCAATAGCGACGTGTCAGGTCACCTAAAATAGTACACGATGTTAAAGGTAAACCGGATAGCATACTATCATCTCGAGTAAGACTGCCCTACCGGGATAGGTCCTCCCTCAATCACCGCAATCACGTACCTGTGATCCAATAATTGACTCTGAGGGCATTATCTCCAACAATCTCCCACTTGCACTAAAGGCTAATTATTGCGATGTCGCATACTCACAGCCCGTGTGATACCGAACACCCAACTCCTCTACTAGTCAGTCTTACAAAGCTCGTTTGCGAAACTATTGCGTTCGAGGAATAGCCTCAGTGAGTGGATCCGCCTTGATGTCTCTTTCTATGTCTCTCTATATCTCAAGTTCACGGAGAAACCCATCTCCCGAAATGAGCAATACCTGTCTTAGAATGTGTCTGGATGTCTGATGGGACATAGCTCATAAATGAACTCCAAATCCAAACTTCTTAGACTGTATCGTCAACTGAACTTAATCAGTATCCTGCGCCATGCCTCCCTCAGTATTGCCTTGGACCAACTGTCCAAAATACTGCCCCTCGTCAGAGGGTAAACTATAACTCTGACAACCTCCTTGTCGTCCATGTCACCTTGGAAGCCTGGAATGATAACTGTCTCCCGAATGAGGCTGTCGTTATCATATCCCTAGAACATCCACTTATGTTCTAAAACTGCTTCGGACTGTTTCTCCAGGATTGGATTAATGTCAACTTATTGCATCTAGTGCAAGAACAATATCTGGTGTGGTACTTAACATCTCATGATTGACTCAATTGCCTGAGCAAGTGATCTGCCAATCATGCACTTCCCTCTCTACTTTAGTCTGTAAGACACCTTTAGAGAGGGTGACTCCATTACCTGCAGGTACACCACCGTGCATGGAGTCGTCCATTCTAAATACTCTTAGAATGCTGTCAAAGTACCCTGATTGGGAAACCACCCAAATCTAGATCTAAAGCCATAGATCTAGTAACCAATATGTCTGATATAAAATCCATTTCCTTTGTGGAGAAAACACTGTGTGACGACCAAAGTATAACCGATCGTAGTGTAGGAGTTTCTTTTCCTACTCTGTGTATGTCATCCAAATACTAGGATATCACACCCTACTACCTTCTCAACAAATCCATCTCCTATTCTGATGAAGTCAAACCCATGACTTTCACGTCAGAAATAGATGATTTATCTCCGCTACATCTGCTTTAGTCTATAAATAGACATAAGCTACTTGTCCACCAATGCTTCCGCTGCTCCCACTGACTACGACAACCCTCTGGCAGAGTCATATAGACGTACACTTCTAAAGAAAGTTTAGAACGACGCTATACTCATCCTCCTGCCGGGTCTCGCACCCTGGAACAACAGCAATGGTAATTGTGGTTAAACAAGAACTTCCCTGTCACCGTCCTTGAGGCTACCGGAGTACCTCTCGGGTGCCTGAAGTTACCCACCTCATCTGCGGAGTGGCCAATGGAATGTCAATCCAGATTGAATCTTTAGGTTCCTTATCAAATCTTCAGTAATTGTTTGTGGTTCTGGAATCACTTCCAGTTCTACCATACTCCCACTACTGTTTTCTGAAAAAAAATCCATTTTTAATAAAACTGTGGCGAGTCTAGAACAATATCGCTATTGTTCATCCAGATGGTAGAAAATTAACCCTCGTCATAGCCTGGGTCAACCCACAAACAACCATTACAGAAACGTGCCTTGAGTTGTCCAATATCTGGTTTTAAGCATAAACCGGACAACTCCCCGTACCTTAACAATGTTAAGATATGAACTGTACTATATCCAATATAGAACCAGAGGCACTGATTTAATTGAACCAGATTCAAATCATGCAGCTGTCCCCAGTGCATGTCAACTAAATGGAAGGAGGCCGATCAGCGTTACTCAACTTAGGAATGCTTCCAATTATGAGTAACCTGAAAGAGAAGCAAGATCTCTTAATCATTACTCTCAACTGAATACCATACACAAGTATCTACATCTTCGATCACTTTGAAGAATCCCGATACTTGCTATACCTGGTTCTCTACTCTATTCAAATACCTATAACTTCTCAAAATTCAGATCCTGTGTTTCCGCGAAACACTTGTCTAAAAAACTAGAGAAGTCATAAGTAAACCGAATATAGTACGAGGACCAACCCCTCTGTCCTGATGGACCCTGGACAATATACAATACTCTGTATAAGTCCTTTGAGTCTGATAACTCATTCACTGTGTGTCGTAGGTTGAAAACTGTACCTTTGGTTATGAAGAATTACACCGCTGTTCAATGCTCCTTACCTAACCATCCACTGATATAGGTAAATGTCGTAGACATAATTTCAGAAAGGTATATCTCACTCTATGAAAATAGACGTACAGATATATCAATTTGAAATTGGTGCATAACAGCGGATATTCAAAACCAAATATTTGCCGACCGGCAAACGACCCAGGTGACTTCCTCAAATATCACCGATTACAACGAATCCCGATATAATGAGGATGATCACCCAATTCCCAATAACCTACTCCCACTCATCATCTGTAAAACCATACAGATGTGAGAATCATACCTGGTAAATACATACCCTGGAGCAAGTGTCTAATCGGGAAATCAGTTTTCCTTTAACAGTACACAGTGAAACTGAAACATTGAAATGTCTCGATGGGGTATCCTGGTATTCCTAGTAATGCCTCTTCCATTATTCAGATTCACAACTGTAACCGTGTAATTCTTTGCCACCTCTCCAAATCCCTTCATTTGTCTTTAGTCTTTACCATCTGCACACCCCTTTAGGCCAAATGGTTTTCTTCCTTCCCTACCGTTCGGCACCAGCCTATGGTTTGGAAGAAGACTATCCAATAAGCATAATGGGTGTACTGTCCTAATCCTAGGAACACTCGCAATGCGAGAGAAGGTGAAGATAAAAGACACCTGAATAACTCTTATTCCTATTTCTCCCGAACCAGAATCCATCCCCGAACAGGAACAAGTTCATTTCGAGTTCGTATATAACCATACGATGGAGTATCCAATAAACTGTGGATCTTCGTAGTGATACGGAGTGTCCTGGAGAAATACAAAGGTGATATTAGGATTGGCGAAGAAAAACTTGGTTTGGTCGTGAATATCTGTTGCAATTTACTTTGCCCTCTTACTAATCCCTTGCTTTGTCTTTAACTTAATACCTTCTGCACACCATCGTTATGCTAATTGGTTTTCTTCATTCCCTACCGGTCGGCACCAGCCTAAGGTTTGGAAGAAGACTATCCAATTTGCGTAACAGGTGTACTACTCCTAAACCAAGGAGTACTCGCAACCTGAGAGAGGGTGAAAAGAAAAGACAACTGAATAGTCCTATCCGTTTTCTCCAGAACCTGAAACCTTCCTCGAATAAATTCTTTCGAGTTCGTATCTAACCATACGATGGTTTTGTCCAATGGAAGTGGACGTTCGTAGCAATACGGGGTGTCCTGGAGAAAAGGGTAAAAGTAGGAGTGGCAATGAGGTTTGCAACTCTGACAATCCAAAAGCCTGTGTTTAAGAAGGTTCGGTCAACTTGGTCTCTGAGTCAAAGTCTTAGGGTCGGGTCAATGGTCGCTGCCAAAGAGAGAGAGAAAAGAAACACTCAGCGTGCACTCTAACCTAGATCAGAATGGTTACCAATTTATCTAATCTGGAATCCTCCCACTGTACCTCAAATTCTCCTCCAAACCTTAAAAAAGAATTAGTCGGGGTCACCCGACGAGTAAACTAACTCATCAGTGGGAATCGGGATCCAACTATCATCGCATGATAACGTGACGGAATCCGCTCACGGTGTCACACTCCAGAAGGTATGCGCATATCTGGCAGGTTTCAGTTCTTTTGAAACTCCCGATGTGATTTCTGCCCCATGCTCTTATGACCTTGACTAAGGCCAACAAATCATAAGTCACATGTCAAGTTCTACCCGTCATTATCCAGGTTGATTTGAACCCACCCGTACAAGCCCTTGACTAGGGCCAACAAGGCTATACGACTGTCCCAAACCAACGCATCTATCTATGCAGCATATGAACACCCAACAGCTACCAAACACTGTGCCTTGACTAAGGCCAACAAACACAGCTTGAATAGTATTGACTACCCATATGAAACGACGGAGGGCTACGAATGGTTTCTGGCGAAAACCTTTAACGTAATGAACTTGATATCGTTGAAGGAACGAATAGCTTTTTGAAAATATAGTGACGAAAACCATTGCTAAAGAGGTCACTCTCGGTGAAGGGATCTCGGCTCTTTCCCCATAGAATGGGGTGCAGGATATTCCAACTGAATACCATGGTGCAAAGCAAAAGTAATCGGCTATAGTGAAGTTAATGCCCTGACGCAAACCTTTTGTCCAAGGGGTCACTCCAGGTGAAGGGATCTCGGCCCTTGCCTCGTCGACTGAGGAGCAGGATATTCCAACTGAATATCACGATGCAAAACAAAAGTGAACGTCCTTGCAATAACAGCTTTTTGAAAAGTGCTCCAACAACATCAGATTAGGTTTGTTTTTAACTTGCATTGATCCGAAACAATGCAGTCCCATCAATTGATCACACCACAAAGAACGAAAATATACTGATGTACGTATATGCCATCCGCATTCGCCACTGGGTCCCGTCATTACCCGTTAGGTTAGCTAAGTAACGACAGAGCGGGGACTGGACTAGCGCGGATGTAAAACATATACAACATCTACTAATATATATATCAATATATTATATTTCGCTCAAGGCGTGAAAAGAAATGCAACATCACAGAGAATGAACAGCATCACAGAAACAATACAGATATCTGGGATCCCCGGGTTTCACAGAGCCACTACTGAAAACCCGACGTTCCCCTGGTCGTGTGGATAGCCTGTGCAATGAAATCCTAGACCCCTACGGGCGCGGCAAGTCGCCCGCCAAAACCTGAAGCGAGGCAGCCCCCTTCAGTACCGTGAATGGACCACCCAGCACTTCACGGAATCCGGCAACTTGGGCACCCCTCCTGGGTCAACCTGTACCCCCTACGAGTGCGGCGAATAGACCGCCAATTCCATAGTGAAGCCCCCTCCGTCTCAATGCCATGAGATGCGGGCTTGTTGCCCCCTAGAACCCGGCTATCCGTGCACCCCTCCTGGGGTAATCCTAGTACAGAAAGTAAAATATACATACAACGGGTACATCGACCGCAACCAGGTCGTGCCCCAAAAGAATAATACAATCAGGCAGTGACGGCAGTCCACATGTCGGACGCTCACCCCGTAATATCAAATGTACATAATACAACCACAACTGTACTAGCATTGCATCCAGGCTATCCCCACGACCGATCCGCAACATCACAGCATAAACATAGAACATCAACGTGAAAGTCACGTTCGCAAATCCGTCTAACCGGGCTATAGCAGTTAGACCGGATTTACCGATCAAGTGACATTCACGGTCGCAGATATAATGTAAATACTGTGAAAAATGTGTTTAAAATTTTCCGATTGACCAAAAATTAACAAGTGGGCCCCCAATCAAAACTGTAGCACTCACAGAAAACCTGGGCCCAATTTTAACATTCCAAAACCCCAATTTTAAACCCAGAAAGCCACTGTAAAAAATTGGTGCAGTGATCCCCACAGTGTGCGGCGGAAGGGCGGCGGGAAGGGGGTTTTCGCGGCGGTTCCGCGCTCCCACTGTAGAGTCACCTCATCGAATTTTTACAGAGCTCTTAGATTTTCCAGTACATCAATATTTTACAACCTGAAAAATTTTTCGAGACCAAAATATTTCAACAGAAACTGATGTGAACAAAAAATGCAAGTTTTGGAATTTTTGTCGATCGCAAATGCAAAACACATCAAACGAAGCTAGACGAAGTTAATGGCGAGGCTCTGATACCACTGTAAGTGCACGGCGGCGCCCCGGCCGTCAATCCGACGCCGGAATGCGGAAGCGGTGAAAACTTTAATTTTGCGGACTTAGCAAACCGGCACCACCGCGCACTAAACATCCGGATCGTAACCATTAACAAGTCTAAGCTACAAACAAGATAGGGAAGAGAAGTATACCGACAGATCCGAGTCCTCCGGTCTTCTCGTCGTCGTCCCGATCTCCTGCGGAATGTCCCGTCTCCTCCTCGTCGCCGGAAGTGCACCACATCGCCTACATCGTTTACGGGCTCCCACCTCAATGCCGAGGCAACTCGGGCACGAAGCCGGCTACTCGACGTGCCCAAGATATGCTGTAGAATGTTGTGTATGACTCAAGTCTCACTTTGGGGTTCATGGAGATGCCACTTGGGTAGAGGGATGAAACAAGAAAAATGTGGAGGAACTTGGGGGTATTTTGGAGCATCAAATGAACCAAAAATACCCCCTCAAAATTTTGGATAGCCTCCACCACCAATGTGGCCGGCCATGCTCTTGGAGAGGGGAGAAATGAGAGTGTGTTTTTTTATGGATAATGAGAGAGCCATCTCATTCTCCAAATGAGAGAGAGAGAGAAAACAATCATACAAAAGAAATCATCACCAAAACAAAACCCACACTCAACCAATAACCACCAACCTCATCATTAACAACCATGATGAGATCCAAAGTCAAGCTATCATGAAAAAGGAATGTCAAATGATGGGACAAGTATCATGACATGATGATATGCAAAGACCCCCTCCGCAAATGCTTATTTGCAACAATGCAAATAAACCGTCCTCCACCAATCTTCGGCCAATGAACGATACAATGGAAATCGGCCGAAACTAAAAGCAAACTGGCAACTCCAGAAAACTGGTCCCGTAATAAATTACAGGAAAACCCCAATACTGAGCATACACACCCGCATCTGTATTTCGACCGAAATACAAATGCAAAGAGACAAAGTCTACAGAGTACTATACTAGGATCCGGCTTAAACCAAAGCCGGCTAGTAAAATCTGTTCGATCCTGATCCGTGCAATACCGCACGTATCTGATCGAACCCTGCCATATAACCATACGGCCTATAGTACAAACTGTCCGATCGTGATCCGTGCAATACCGCACGTATCTGATCGGACCTTGCCATATCTCCATACGGCCTCTACAACCTTTCGCCCGAAAGCTGAGTAACAGAATGTGGGGGACTCTAAAGACTCATCAACACCTTGGTTGTGGATTTAACCACTAGCACGTCAGAGGTATAAGCCAATACGTAACGGGCTACCAGGTATTGACCAAAAGGGACGTCCGTGAGCGAACTCAGCCCGACAACCCTACTGAGCCTGTCAGTGACAATATCTGTACAGTCCGGTCCGTTCGTCTATGAGCATCGCATGGCGGGCCTAGGGGGTTGGTAAAAGTCAGACCCCCAAAAGCGGTACAAGTCGTGTCGGAGTATAGCCCAGAACACCCTGAGATACTACTGGAATACCTACCAGTAAATCTCCTTGCCTCGGCCGAGGGCTTCGTGTAATGGCTCTCCTAGACACAGCACGACCTCACCCCCAATACCGGGAGAGACGAACCCCTGAAGATACGCTCACTGTCTCCATGTGGCTCGGGACTGTACCCAACTAAAACCTGTTTGCATGACTCCTTTGAGCCGTGGTAGGGTAGTAATCAAAGTACAGTGGGAACTCACACAAGACAAATGACGATCCCCAGGTCGATGAACTAACCTACACACATGTCACCAGGGAACTGCCATCTGACGTCTGGTATATGACCAACTGGCATGTTCCCGGCGAGTCCTGTCCGGTGTACTCATAACCCAATGAGCACCTGTATACATCTTAGGTGATCCAACTGACACCAGTGGCTTGTGAGACCGGCCACCGCCCCTCGTCGGGGTCTCGACTGTATACACTAGTCTACTATGGAGTATCGATGCCCTGTCTCGAAACTCGCACGACTAGGGACCATTTAAGGATATGCTTATAGACTGCCAGCTCCCACGTATATGATCGCCCTCATACTGCTGGTGGTCAAGCAAGAATCCTAGGGGCTCTATCAACGTGTAATAGCGACGTGTCAGGTCACCTAAAACAGTATACGATGATAAAGGTAAACCGGATAGCATACTATCATCTCGAGTAAGACTGTCCTACCGGGATAGGTCCTCCCTCAATCACCGCAATCACGTACCTGTGATCCAATAATTGACTCTGAGGGCATTATCTCCAACAAATTAACCGATCAAGTAGGTGTCTAGAAAGGTGTCAACGGGGTTACGCCTCTGTGAAAATGAGGTTTACTTTAATTAGGTCCGTGCGATAGCACGGAGAACCTCCCTCAAAGTACCGACACTGGCCTGGCTGAAAGATTGGCGAAGTTGTAGGGTGTAATTAATCCCGGCTAGTCTTTCCTTTTTGGGTTTGAAGGAAGATTTGATAAAAACAGTGGGAGCCATCCTGATTAGATAAAATAATAACCAATCTGATCTTGCAAGAGCATACGCTGAGTGTTTTCTTCTCTCTCTCTCCAGGTAGCGACCATATCACGCCTTAATCAAGATAATAATACGGATGTTTTGACTGAACCCGCTTGTTATTCTGAGCTGGAGAACGTTGGTCCCGCTCCAACTTATAAATGTTATAAGACAGAGCAGGAAATAGGGGATTACCAGAATTCCCGTGCCTCCCAAACGAAGAAAGTGCATGCTGATGCATCTCCTTCGGGTATGTTCATTATAAAGAACTGTTTCTCGGTATTCTTTACGTCCTGGGTATGTGATACCGGATCAGGATCCCACATATGTAATTTTTTACATGGGCTACAGATAGGTAGAGAAATGAGAATGGGTGATAATTTTCATGAGATAGAAACGGTGCAAGAGTTGCAGGCAAATCTGTTGGTACTTATCACCCTGTATTACCAGAATACATTGATTCTGAATGAATGTCATTAGATACCGAACCTGATATACAACATCATATCAGTCTCTTTATTAGTAAAGAAGAATATAATTTTGTATTGTTGGATAATGTTTTGAAGATTTCCTATAACAAGAGTTGATCGGTTCAGGCACGTTATCTAAAAGCATTGACGTTCTAAATCAAACTACAGTTCTTAGTATATAGAACACACACAAGAGGAAGAGTTCAGAAATGAACGAATCCTTCTTGATGTATTGTAGACTAGGTCATGTCAATGCGACCCGACTAGCTGAAGTTACATATAGATGCATATTTAAATTAGTTTGAATTTACATCTTGTGAAACTTGCAGGTCATGTCAGAGAGATAAGTGTTGGAGATAGTGCCCTCAGGGTCAATTATTAGGTCACAGGTACGTGATTGCAATGATTGATGGAGGACCTATCCCGGTAGGACAGTCTTACTCGAGATGATAGTATGCTATCTGGTTTACCTTTATCATCGTGTATTGTTTTAGGTGACCTGACACGTCGCTATTACACGTTGATAGAGCCCCTAGGATTCTTGCTTGACCACCAGCAGTATGAGGGCGATCATATAAGTGGGAGCTGGGGTCTATAAGCATATCCTGAAATGGTCCCTAGTCATGTGAGTTTCGAGACAGGGCATCGATACTCCATAGTAGACTAGTGTATACAGTCGAGACCCCGAAGAGGGGCGGTGGCCGGTCTCACAAGCCACTGGTGTCAGTTGGATCACCTAAGATGTATACAGGTGCTAATTGGGTTATGAGTACACCGGACAGGACTCGCCGGGAACATGCCAGTTGGTCATATACCAGACGTCAGATGGCAGTTCCCTGGTGACATGTGTGCAGGTTAGTTCATCGACCTGGGGATCGTCATTTGTCTTGTGTGAGTTCCCACTGTACATTGATTACTACCCTACCACGGCTCAAAGGAGTCGTGCAAACAGGTTTTAGTTGGGTACAGTCCCGAGCCACATGGAGGCAGTGAGCGTATCTTCAGGGGTTCGTCTCTCCCGGTATTGGGGGTGAGGTCGTGCTGTGTCTAGGAGAGCCATTACACGAAGCCCTCGGCCGAGGCAAGGAGATTTACTGGTAGGTATTCCAGTAGTATCTCAGGGTGTTCTGGGCTACACTCCGACACGACTTGTACCGCTTTTGGGGGTCTGACTTTTACCAACCCCCTAGGCCCGCCATGCGATGCTCATAGACGAACGGACCGGACTGCACGAATATTGTCACTGACAGGCTCAGTAGGGTTGTCAGGCTGAGTTCACTCACAGACATCCCTTTTAGTCAATACCTGGTAGCCCGTTACGTATTGGCTTATACCTCTGACGTGCTAGTGGTTAAATCCAAAACCAAGGTGTTGACGAGTCTTCAGAGTCCCCCACATTCAGTTACTCAGCTTTCGGGCGAAAGGTTGTAGGGGCCGTATGGAGATATGGCAAGGTCCGATCAGATACGTGCGGTATTGCACGGATCAGGATTGGACAGTTTGTACTATAGGCCGTATGGTTATATGGCAGGGTTTGATCAGATACGTGCGGTATTGCACGGATCAGGATCGAACAGATATTACTAGCCGGTTTTGGTATAAGCCGGATTCTAGTATAGTACAGTGGAGATTTTGTCTCATTGCATTTGTATTTCTGTCGAAATACAGATGCGGGTGTGTATGCACAGTATCGGGGTTTTCCTGTAATTTATTACGGGACCAGTTTTATGGAGTTGCCAGTTTGCTTTCCGTTTCGGCCGATTTCCATTGTTCCGTTCATTGGCCGAAGATTGGTGGAGGAGGGTTTATTTGCATTGTTGCAAATAAGCATTTGTGGAGGGGGTCTTTGCATATTTCCTTGTATCATGATGGTGCACCATTCTTTTGACCTTGACTTCTTCTTTCATGATTGCTTGACTTTGTGAGCAATCATGGTTGTAGTAGGTAGGTTTTTGGAGTATGGATTTGTGAGCAATCATGCTTGACTTTGTGATCATTGCTATTCATGATAACTTTTCCTTTCTCTCTCTTGCATGATATGAGAATGGCTCCCATATTTTTTGTGACTCTCTCCATTCTCACTCTCCTCTCTCTGAGATGGCCGGCCATGTATAGGAGGGGGCTGCCCATATTGTTGGAGTGGGATTTGTTGTTCATTTCATGCACCAAAATTCTCCAAGTTCCACCATATACTTCTTGTTTTCATCCCTCCACCAAAAGGCAATTCCACAACCCCAAAGTGAGACATGGTTCTATACATATTCTACAGCAAATCTTGGGCACGTCGAGTAGCCGGCTTCGTGCCCGAGTTGCCTCGGCATTGAGGTGGGAGCCCGTAAAAGAAGTAGGTGATGTGGTGCATTTCCGGCGACGAGGAGGAGACGGGACATTCCGCAGGAGATCGGGACGACGACGAGAAGACCGGAGGACTCGGATCTGTCGGTATACTTCTCTTCCCTTTCTTGTTAATAGCTTAGACTTGTTAATGGTTACGATCCAGAGGTTTAGTGTGCGGTGGTGCCGGTTTGCTAAGTCCGCAAAATTAAAGTTTTTCACCGCTTCCGCATTCCGGCGTCGGATTGACGGCCGGGGCGCCGCCGTGCACTTACAATAAGATGACCATAGCTCTGTTTATTAGAAAAAGAGAAATAGTTAGTGAACTCTTGGGATTGATAAATGCATTTATGAAGGTCCTCTGTCTACACATGCCAAGACCTGTTCTTTATACTTCATTACATTCACTGATGTTCTGTCAAGATTCAGACATATGTTCCTGTTGAAACACAAGTCCGAAGCTTTTGAGATATTCACAGAAAATAAGTTAGAAGTATAGAAGCAAAATGTGTATAAGTATTATGTCCTTTGATGTGATCAGGAAGGAGAATATTTGAGCACGTGATCCCTGGACTATTCTAAAGGAGAATGAGATTCTCTCTCAGCATTACTCCTCCGTTTACACCACAGCACGTCGGTAGATCGGGGCGGAGCAATCACACCCTATGTGATAAGGTGTGCTCTATGATGAGTACTACTGAGATACCTATTTCCTTTTGGGAGTTATGCACTGGAGAAGTTGCATACCTATTGAATAGGGTTCCGATCAAATCAGTTTCCTACCACTTCATATGAGATATGGAAAGGGAAGAGCCCATATCTTAAGTTTGTTAAGATTTGAGGTTGTCCAGCCTATGTCTAAAAGCATAATCCGGACAAGCTCGAGGCAAAGTCAGTTCTGTAGAAGTTTGTTGGATATCCCAAGCATTCGCAAGGGAATATCTTCTACCAAACCGAGGAACAAAAGATGTTTTGTTTCTCAGCATGCCACCTTTGTGAATGGGAATTTCTTGTGAAGAAATTAGTGGACATGAGGTACAACTGGAAGGAGTTCCAGCTATACAAACTGCAGCTGATGATTTGGTAGAACCAAAGGATTCAATAGTAACCAACGAACCTCAGCCTCTTCGCCGATCTAGTAGGGTTCCTCACCCACCTGAGAGATATTTCGAGTTTCTCTATGACAGTGGGAGCGACGAATGCATAATGAGATGATGACCCAACTAGTTTCGAGATGGCCATCAGGAGTGGGACTCTTTAAGAATGGATGGATGCTTAACGATCTGAGATGGAATCCTTATGCACCAACAAAGTATGGACTTTGGTTGCCTTATCTGAAGGCTTAAATCCCCATCAGGAGCAGGTATATCCTGAGAAGATTACTTGGTGTACATGGAAAAGTTGAGACTTTCAAAGCAATGCTTAAGTCCATCCAGATCCTACTTACCACGGCTACATACCATGACTACGATATCTGGCGGTTTGGTGTCATGACTGCTTTTCTAAATGATTGTTTAGAAGAGAGAGTCTATAAGTACACAGTCAGAGGGCTTCGTAGACAGTGAGAGCAGCGAAAACGTGTGCAAGATGTTTTATGTGATAAAGCAGGCATCGCGGAGTTGGAACGTCTGTTTTGATGTGTTAGTCAAAGTGTTTGACTTCATCAAAATGGTAGATGAACCTTGTATATACAAAAAAGTAGTAGGGAGTATGGTGGTGATCCTCGTAGAGTACGTGGATGACATACTCTTGATAGGGAAGGAGTTTCCTATGCTATGCTCGGTCAATCTCCGCTTATCACAAGGATTCTCCATATAGGATCAAAGTGATACCTCCTAAATCTTGAGTTTTGATCTGTGAGATAGATGTAATTGGATGTTAGGATTCTCACTAGTTGTAGTGAGATGGTATCAATCGATCCTGGGAAGAATCACTGGAAAGGATCCAGAGTGATAAGGATGACTGAAAGTCAGTCACAAGCATTATCTTTATTCTCAGTAGAGGGATGATATGTTGGAAGAGTTCCAAGAAAGATACCGTGGCATACTAGACGATAAAGGCTAGATACATCGCTACCAAAGATGCTACCAAAGAGGAAGTCTGGGTGTATATTAGTTCATGAGATGAACTTCGTTCCTTCCATTGTGTGACGATGGAGTTGTGGCTTATGCCAAGGAACGCCAGTCCCATCAGTGATCCAGACATATTCTAAGGCAGTGTCTGTTAGTTGTATGTATGCCCTAGAGGCCAGTATTGTACAGATGATGTATATTATATTGGATGCTTGGACATATATAGAGATGACTTTCTTGCTCGATATGATAGTATGCTATCTGGTTACTCTTTATCTTAACATGTACACTTGTCTCTTTAAACTGTCTTATAGTTACATGTTGGTAAAGCCCTTAGGATGTGTACTTGACTACCTGAACTATGATGCAGATCATACTAGTGGGGACATGGTAGTCCATAAGTACATCCTTCAAGGTCCCTAGTCGTGGGTGTATCGAGATGGGGCATCGATATACCATAGTAGACTAGCGTATACGCTTCTCGACCCATGTGATGGGCGATGGATGATCCCATATCCATTGGTGTTTGACATCAGAGATGGTATACGGGTGCTCAGTGGAGACTGGGTATACTGGACGGACTCGCCGAGAACTCCCAGATGGTATTATACCTCACGTCAGATGGTAGTTCTCAGGTGACACTTGTGCAGGTTAGTCTGTAGACCCGAGATCGTCATAGAGTCTTGTGTGATTCCCACTGTGCTTTGAACTCCACCTTACCACGTCCATGAGGGCGTGCAAAACGGTGGTCTTTGGGTACAGTCCCGAGTCACATGGAGGCAATGAGCGATAGGAGGGGTTTCGTCTCTCCAGGTATTGGGGGTTGATGTTGCGCTGTGCTCGATTGGCCGTAACAGGGAAGTCCCTGGCCAGGGCTGATCAGAGATTTGCTGGTAAGTGTTACCAGTAGTTTCTCGACCCGTTATGAGCCTCACATCGGCGCGACTTATCGAGTATTGGGGTCTGACGTTTACCACCCCTAGACTTGATATGCGACGTATCGGACGAACAGACCGGACTGTACGGTAAGTGTTACTGGTCGGATTCGCAGGAGTGTGAGCGGGCTAGCTCGTCGATCTTCTGATCGCTCAATACCCGGATGGCCGTTACGTTTAGCAGACCGCTTGCAGCTTGTGGGTGCTTGATATGATCATCATCTGCTACCGGCGTATTGATGAGTCTTTAGAGTCCTACACAGAGGTTTCCTGGCTCAAGAGAAACGAAATAGGAGCGCATATGAGATATGTGCGGGACCGAGAATAATGCGTGTATGTGATACCGCATTTCATTCTCGCGATAAATGTTTCGATTGGTTATATTCGATATGACCTAGTTATCGAATCATTGATTCGATAAATCGATACATTGAATACTAGTCGGTTATGTGCGACATGACCGGATCATTGAATCAAATGTTGATTTAATGATTTAATGCATAATTATATATTTGATATATTACTTTGCATTAACTAGTATTGGTTCACTTTATATGGATTTTCTCACTTGATGTGCAAGTTGTATATGTGATATACTTTTATGCACATCTTTGTATCATGTTTGATGATACTTGCTCTTTAGGTTAAGTGTGAAGTATTAAACCATGGTTAAGAGATGATTAGGGTTTTGCCTTTTTATTTATTTATTTGTTTATTTATTTAGAAAAGGCTTAGATGAGAATGGTGGCTTTTTTTTTCTCTTGTTGAAGTTTCTTGAAGCTTTGACAAAGTCAACCATCCTTATCTCATCCTTAACCCTAACCATTTCTACTAACCTTAGTTTAATCTCTACACTTGACCATGGTCAAGATATGATAACTATTCATATTAGTTTCATTTTTAAAATAACTTATCATATTCTTTTTCTTCTTGATCATCTTCTTCTTCAAGAAAAGCTCAAGGTCCATCAATGGCAACTTGAGCTAAAGTGAGATAAATCCAATTCTAAAGTGAACCCACCTCCTATTTCTTCACCCTCTACCTCTTGCCAAGTTGTTTTGGGTGTTTTCTTCACAAGTTTCACCACTTGGTGAAGTTGGAGCTTGAACTTGTGCAACCTCGACGTAGATCATCTTCGGCACGAAGCCGACGACTTATTCCGCTTACTTCTCCGATGAAGCCGTCGCGAGAGTGCGAGATTCGAGATGGACAGCGAGGGGATAACCACGTGGAGCTAAGGAAGTGGATATCCGGATCTACAAAGGTTGTGGCTTCTCACTTCTAGTTAAAGTGTTAACTAAGTTTTCATTTCGCCTAAACATCTAGTCTAAGATCCGTAGTCTAGGGTTTCTCGGCACCAAAATTTTTAAATTGGCATGTTCGATGCCTTGTGAGACCACTAAAGGGTGCCTAGGAACCTTTCACTGGTATCAGAGCCTGGCTAGAGCCTTAGGCGAAGTCGAGACGGAGTTTGAAGTCCGAACGAACCCGAAACCATAATTCCAAGGTGCTCTCTGGAAAATTTCTGAAATTTTGGATTTTTGTCAATTAAAAATATGCAGAAAATCATGCAGGGTCTTATATGAAATACTGTGAAATAAGAGGGCCTGATTCAACTTTTCCACCGCGGAACCGCGGCATGAGCTATGCATGCACGGCGGTTCCGCGGCCGTACTGTCCCCTTGTCTGGTGATTTTTTCACAGTAATTCATGAATTCAGATATTATATTTTCTGGGTATTTTTATTGTGACTCTACAGAAGAGTATTTTGGGGTTGCTTTGGGGATTCAATTATTCGTTCGGGTTATCAAATTTCGTCTTTGTGTATTTCCGGATAATTTTTAGAATATGTTAAAAAGTTCGACCGGATATAAATACCCAATTTTTCCCCTGTCGGGAAATTTCCATGTGTTGGATTTTTCCGTAGTTTAACGACATTCTAAGTAGTGCAAGTAACGCGATGGACCCTCTAGAAGACAACAAACCTTAACTCGATTACATGACCGTCTTGAACTGCCCTTCGAACCTTCGGGTTTGGGCAGTACGGCGTGCCACATGTGAGGCGTTGGCTTGACCCTTCTACGGCTGGACCGTTGGTACTGAGGCACGAACTGAATATTGTTAGACTTATTTCATGTGTTGGACTGTATCGGGAAAACTTGGGTATTCGACTGTTCGATCGGAAAGTTTAACATTTTCTGTTTATCTGGAATGCGATACAATAATTGGAATTCACAAACAGTTATGAGATAACTGAATGAATGTTATAAATTTAGCAGTTTAGTCCCATATGATATTGAAAAGAGTTTTCGATAATGAGACTAAAATGCGGGATTTATATCTGTTAGGCATGTGATGTTTAAGTATTTCATTTGATTAGGCATGCGATGTCTAAAGAAGTTGCGGATTCCAATTGTTGTAGTTTTACACTTTCTTTTCTGTGACCGTAAGTGTAGTATGATCATATCGCCGGTTTCGTTTCTATACGTCAACGACAATTGGGGTATGCATACTTACTTACGTTGATGGCATGTGATGTTATGTGTTGCTGGATATGTTATATTGGATCGTCGTGTTCGAATAGCCGGGGTTTTTTATGTGAGATGAGTGTTTTTCATTTTCATTCATGTAAAAACTTGTATGTAATATTCTTTTATTTGGGGCACTTCCAGGTAGCGGAAGTTGTCACCCTTTGTATATTATTTACTTTTCCGCATTAGGAAAGACCTAAGGAGGGGAGCACAAGTAACCGGGTTCTGGGGTCCAGTGGGAGACCAACTCGAGGAGTCGAGTCCGGGTCTCCTAACCCTAGAATTGGCAGGGTTGCTTGCCGCTCTCGTAGGGGTCTAGGGGTGTGGGATTGGCTATTCATCACGACCGTGGAATCCGTGTTTTATACTGGCTCGTATTGAAAACACGGACGTCCTAGTATATCCAATATTTCATATGTTTATTCTGCTGCGATATCTGTGTTGTGATTCTGTGATGGATATAGTATATAGTATATATGATATATTATATAGACGTTGCTTATGTTTTACACCCGCGCTAGCCCTGCCCTGCTCTGTCGTTAGTTACCTAACCTAACGGTGCACGAGGGGACATCGAGGCGAATGCGGATGGCATAAGTGTACGTCATATCTATCTGTGATGTTTAGGTATTTAAATGACGGGACTTCATTAATGTGATTAATGAAAGATAAGAAACCTAAGATGTTGTGGAATCGAATTTTAAAATAAAATAGGTAGCTACAGTTCTTGCTTTGCACAGCGGTATATATGATATACCCTACACCTTATTCGATGAGGAAAGGACCGAGATTCCTTCACCGGGAGTGACTCCTTTAGCAATAACTGGCAGATGCTACACACTCGGTTTGCTTTTGACTGCTTTTGGGTTTTTGCTTTGCACAGCGATATATATGATATATCCCGCACCTCATTCGACGAGGAAAGGACCGAGATCCCTTCACCGGGAGTGACTCCTTTAGCAAAACTAGAAAAGCCTCAAAATCACTCCATTTCAAAACTTCATTTTATTCTACAACGATATCAAGTTCATTACGCTCATGGTTTTCAGAAAAACCTGGCGTAGCCCTCCGTCATTTCAGATGAGTAGTAGTTAGTATTCGTGCTACGTTTGTTGGCCTGCGTCAAGGCGTAGTGTGCGGTAGCTAACTAGTATTTATCTGCTTATGCATATGATGCAGATTGGATTAGGGTAGTCATGCGACTTTGTTGGCCTGCGTCAAGGGTCGTACGGGTGGGTTTAATTCGATCAGGAAATGACGGGTTGAACTTGACTAGCGCACTATGGTTTGTTGGCCTGCGTCAAGGTCATAGGACGCTAGGGGCAAAAGTATTATCGGGAATTTCAAGTGTTGAAATTTGCAATGAGATTGCATACCTTCTATGAGATAGTTGGATCCCGATACCCACTGCGAGTAAGAGTTACTCCTGGGAGAGTTTTACACATTGCAATTAGCTGATCAAGTAGGTGTCTAGAAAGGTGTTAACGAGGTTACGCCTCTGGGAAAACAAGGTTTACATTAATTAGGTTCGTGCGAAAGCACGGGGGACCTCCGTCAAAGTACCGACACTGGCCTGGCTGAAAAATTGGCGAACTTGTAGTGTGTAAATAATCCCGGCTAGTCTTTCCTTTTTGGGTTTGGAGGAAGATTTGATAAAAAGAAGTGGGAGCCATCCTGATTAGATAAGATAATAACCAATCTGATCTTGCACGAGCATACGCTAAAGTGTTTTCTTCTCTCTCTCTCCAGGTAGCGACCATTTCATGCCCTAATGAAATAATAATATGGACGTATTGACCGAACCCGCATGTTATACTGTGCTGGGGAACGTTGGTTCCGTTCTTTCTTATAAGAGTTATAGGAATGAACAGGATATAGGGGAATACCAGGATTCCCGTGCCACCCGAATGAAGAAAGTACATGTTGATGCATTTTCTTCGGGTGTGTTCGTTACTGAGAACTGTTTCTCCATTTGCTCTACGTCCTGAGTATTAGATACCGGGTCAGGATCCGATATATGTAATCAGTTACATGGGCTTAGGAAAGGTAGAGAACTTGGAGAAGGTGATAAAGACATTAGAGTAGGAAATGGTGCAATTGTTGCAGCTAAGACTGTCGGGGAATATCACCTTGTATTACCAACTGGTAATACATTGGTTCTGAACGAATGCTATTACATGCCGAACCTGATATGCAACATTATATCGGTTTCTTTATTAAGTAAAGAGGGATATAATTTTGTATTACAGGACAATGTTATGAACATTTTCCGTAACCAAAAGTTGGTTGGATCAGGCACGTTGTGCAATGGCATTTATGTTCTAAATCAATCAACAGTTCTGAGCATAACAAACACACACAAGAGGAAGAGTTCAGAACTGAACGAATCCTTCTTGTGGCATTGTAGACTGGGTCACATCAATGTGACACGACTAGCTAATTGCATAAAGATGGATATTTAAATCCGTTTGAATTTTCATCTTATGACACTTGCCAGTCATGTCTCAAAGGCAAGATGACCAAAACTCCGTTTACGGGACACGGAGAAAGAGTTACCGAACTCTTGGGACTGATACATAATGATGTATGCGGTCCCATGTCTACACATGCCAGGGATGGTTCTTCATACTTCATTACATTCACTGACGATCTCTCTAGGTTTGGGTATGTGTTCCTGATGAAACACAAATCAGAAGCTTTTGAGAAATTTAGGGAATATAAGCAAGAAGTTGAGAACCAAACCGGAAAAAGTATTAAAATCCTACGATCTGATCGAGGAGGAGAATACTTAAGCAATGAATTCCTGGACATCCTAAAAGAGAATGGGATTCTCTCTCAGCTGACTCCTCCATATACACCACAGCACAACGGTGTATCAGAACGGAGGAACCGCACCCTATTAGATATGGTGCGCTCTATGATGAGCACAGCTGAGTTACCTATTTCCTTCTAGGGATATGCACTAGAAACAGCTGCAGACCTATTGAATATGGTTCCCACCAAAACCGTGCCGACCACTCCATATGAGATATGGAAAGGAAAGAGACCATATCTTAATTATGTTAAGATATGGGGTTGTCCGGCCTATGTAAAAACGCAAAATCCGGACAAACTCGCGGCAAGGTCCATTCTGTGTAAGTTTATTGGATATCCCAAACATTCGGGAGGGTATATCTTCTACCACCCTGAGGAACAAAGAGTGTTTGTTTCTCGGCATGCCACCTTTTTAGAAAAGGAATTTCTTGAAAAATAGATTAGTGGTCATGAGGTAGAACTGGAAGAGGTTCCAGCTGCACAAGCTACAACAGAAGATCTGGTGGAACCAGAGGATTCCATAGTTCCCGATGAACCCCAGCCACTCCGCCGATCTACTAGGGTTCCTCGCCAACCTGAGAGATACTACGGTTTTCTCATGGACGGTGGGAGCGAGGATTGCATCATGGAGGATGATGACCCCACTAGCTTCGAGCAGGCCATCACGAGTGGGGACTCAGTGAAATGGTTGGATGCTATGCGGTCTGAGATGGATTCCATGTACACCAACAAAGTATGGACTTTGGAAGTTGCTCCTGAAGGGGTAAAACCCATTGGGAGCAAGTGGATCTTCAAGAAGAAACTTGGTGTAGATGGGAAAGTGGAGACTTTCAAAGCTAGACTTGTAGCAAAGGGTTTTCGTCAAAGACCAGGTGTGGACTATGACAAAACCTTTTCTCTAGTGGCTATGCTTAAATCCATCCGGATCATGCTTGCCATCGCTGCATATCATGATTACGAAATCTGGCAAATGGATGTTAAGACCGCCTTTCTAAACGGTAATTTAGAAGAGTGCGTGTACATGACTCAGCCAGAGGGCTTCGTAGACAGTGGGAGCAGCGGGAAGGTGTGCAAGCTGCTTAAATCCATTTATGGATTAAAGCAAGCATCGCGGAGTTGGAACATATGCTTTGACGTCGTTATCAAAGAGTTTGATTTTGTCAAAAATCCAGATGAACCTTGTATCTACAAGAAGGTGTCAGAGAGTAAGGTTGTCTTCCTCGTATTGTACGTGGACGACATACTCTTGATAGGAAATGATATTCCTATGCTGCAATCGGTCAAGCTCTTCTTATCACAAAGATTCTCAATGAAAGATCTTGGTGATGCCTCCTGCATATTGGAAAGTAGGATCTATAGAGATAGATCCAAACGGATTTTGGGATTGTCCCAATCCAGGTACATTGACACCATACTAAAGAGGTTTAGTATGGAAGAGTCCAAGCGTGGGAACTTGCCCACGATCTCTGGAGTCACTCTCTACAAAGAGATGTCTCCCAAGACTGATTTAGAGAGAGCTCGCATGCAAGGGATACCCTATGCTTCGGCAGTAGGCTCTATCATGTATGCGATGCTATGTACCAGACCCGATGTAGCATACTCACTAAGTATAGTGAGCAGGTATCAAGCTGATCCTGGAGAGAGTCACTGGACAGCTGTGAAGAGCATTCTCAAGTACTTGCGAAGGACTAGAGATATGTTCTTGGTGTATGGTAACGGAGAACTCCAAGTGGAGTCCTTTACCGATTGGAGCTTCCGGAGTGATAAGGACGACTCTAAGTCGCAGTCGGGCTTTGTCTTTAACCTTTACGGAGGGGCGGTTAGCTGGAAGAGTTCCAAGCAGGAAACCATGGCAGACTCGACGATGGAGGCTGAATACATCGCTGCCAACGATGCTGCCAAAGAGGCTGTCTGGATCAAGAAGTTCATTACTGAACTTGGAGTGGTTCCATCCATTGAGCATCCAATACCTTTGTATTGCGATAACAATGGAGCGGTGGCTTTGGCCAAGGAACCTAGGTCCCATCAGCAATCCAGGCATATTCTAAGGCGGTATCACCTGATCCGGGAGATAGTTGATCGCCGGGAGATCGAGGTCAGGAGAGTTGACACGAAGGACAACACGGCGGATCCACTCATGAAGGCCATTCCCGAGACACAGTTTGAGAGACTCTTCGGGATGCTCGGTATGCGATACTATAGCAGCTGGCCCTAGTGCAAGTGGGAGATTGTTAGTTGTATGTATGCCCTAGAGGCCAGTATTGTACAGATGATGTATATTATATTGGATGCTTGGACATATATAGAGATGACTTTCTTGCTCGATATGATAGTATGCTATCTGGTTACTCTTTATCTTAACATGTACACTTGTCTCTTTAAACTGTCTTATAGTTACATGTTGGTAAAGCCCTTAGGATGTGTACTTGACTACCTGAACTATGATGCAGATCATACTAGTGGGGACATGGTAGTCCATAAGTACATCCTTCAAGGTCCCTAGTCGTGGGTGTATCGAGACGGGGCATCGATATACCAGAGTAGACTAGCGTATACGCTTCTCGACCAATGTGATGGGCGATGGATGATCCCATATCCATTGGTGTTTGACATCAGAGATGGTATACGGGTGCTCAGTGGAGACTGTGTACACTGGACGGACTCGCCGAGAACTCACAGATGGTATTATACCTCACATCAGATGGCAGTTCTCAGGTGACACTTGTGCAGGTTAGTCTGTAGACCCGAGATCGTCATAGAGTCTTGTGTGATTCCCACTGTGCTTTGATCTCCACCTTACCACGTCCATGAGGGCGTGCAAAACGGTGGTCTTTGGGTACAGTCCCGAGTCACATGGAGGCAATGAGCGATAGGAGGGGTTTCGTCTCTCCCGGTATTAGGGGTTGATGTTGCGCTGTGCTCGATTGGCCGTAACAGGGAAGTCCCTGGCCAGGGCTGATCAGAGATTTGATGGTAAGTGTTACCAGTAGTTTCTCGATCCGTTATGAGCCTCACATCGGCATGACTTATCGAGTATCGGGTTCTGACGTTTACCACCCCTAGACTTGATATGCGACGTATCAGACGAACAGACCGGACTGTACGGTAAGTGTTACTGGTCGGATTCGCAGGAGTGTGAGCGGGCTAGCTCATCGATCTTCTGATCGCTCAATAGCCGGATGGCCGTTACGTTTAGCAGACCGCTTGCGGCTTGTGGTTGCTTGATATGATCATCATCTGCTACCGGCGTATTGACGAGTCTTTAGAGTCCTACACAGAGGTTTCCTGGCTCAAGAGAAACGAAATAGGAGCGCATATGAGATATGTGCGGGACCGAGAATAATGCGTGTATGTGATACCGTATTTCATTCTCGCGATAAATGTTTCGATTGGTTATATTCGATATGACCTAGTTATCGAATCATTGATTCGATAAATCGATACATTGAATACTAGTCGGTTATGTGCGACATGACCGGATCATTGAATCAAATGTTGATTTAATGATTTAATGCATAATTATATATTTGATATATTACTTTGCATTAACTAGTATTGGTTCACTTTATATGGATTTTCTCACTTGATGTGCAAGTTGTATATGTGATATACTTTTATGCACATCTTTGTATCATGTTTGATGATACTTGCTCTTTAGGTTAAGTGTGAAGTATTAAACCATGGTTAAGAGATGATTAGGGTTTTGCCTTTTTATTTATTTATTTGTTTATTTATTTAGAAAAGGCTTAGATGAGAATGGTGGCTTTTTTTGTCTCTTGTTGAAGTTTCTTGAAGCTTTGACAAAGTCCACCATCCTTATCTCATCCTTAACCCTAACCATTTCTACTAACCTTAGTTTAATCTCTACACTTGACCATGGTCAAGATATGATAAGTATTCATATTAGTTTCATTTTTAAAATAACTTATCATATTCTTTTTCTTCTTGATCATCTTCTTCTTCAAGAAAAGCTCAAGGTCCATCAATGGCAACTTGAGCTAAAGTGAGATAAATCCAATTCTAAAGTGAACCCACCTCCTATTTCTTCACCCTCTACCTCTTGCCAAGTTGTTTTGGGTGTTTTCTTCACAAGTTTCACCACTTGGTGAAGTTGGAGCTTGAACTTGTGCAACCTCGACGTAGATCATCTTCGGCACGAAGCCGACGACTTATTCCGCTCACTTCTCCGATGAAGCCGTCGCGAGAGTGCGAGATTCGAGATGGACAGCGAGGGGATAACCACGTGGAGCTAAGGAAGTGGATATCCTGATCTACAAAGGTTGTAGCTTCTCACTTCTAGTTAAAGTGTTAACTAAGTTTTCATTTCGCCTAAACATCTAGTCTAAGATCCGTAGTCTAGGGTTTCTCGGCACCAAAATTTTTAAATTGGCATGTTCGATGCCTTGTGAGACCACTATAGAGTGCCTAGGAACCTTTCAGTGTCACCAGATCATAGAGATGGTAGATCTCCAGGGGATCGAGGTTAGGAGAGTAGACTCAGAGGACAACACAGCGGATCCACACACAAAGGCCTTTTCCCAGAGAGAGACAATTATGGGATGGTTGAGTATGAGATACTACAACCATTGTTATCAGATGGCCCTAGTGCAGGTGGGAGATTGTTAGTTATATGTATGCCCTAGAGGCCATTACTATACATGAGATGTATATTGTAGTGGATGCTTGGACATATATAGGGAGGACTTTCGTGATCGACATGATAGTATGCTATCTGGTTACTGTTTACCTTAACGTGTACACTGATTGGCTCTCTGTTACATGTTGGTAAAGCCCTTAGGATGTGTACTTGACTATCTGGAATATGATGCGGATCATACTAGTGGGGACATGGTAGTCCATAAGTACATCCTTCAAGGTCCCTAGTCGTGGGTGCATCGAGACGGGGCAACGATATACCAGAGTAGACTAGCGTATACCTTCTCGACCCATGTAGATGGGCGATGGATGATCCCATATCCATTTGTGTTTGACATCAGAGATGATATACGGGTGCTCAGTGGAGGCTGGGTACACTGGACGGACTCGCCGAGAACTCCCAGATGGTATTATACCTTACGTCAGATGGCAGTTCTCTGGTGACACTGGTACAGGTTAGTCTGTAGACCCGAGATCGTCATATATCTTGTATGATTCCCATTGTGCTTTGATTTCCACTTTACCACGTCCAAGAGGACGTGAAAAACTGTAGTTTTTGGGTACAGTCTCGAGTCACATGGAGGCAATGAGCGATAGGAGGGGTTTCATCTCTCCCAGTATTAGGGGTTGATGTTGCGCTATTCTCGATTGGCCATAACAGGGAAGTCCCTGGCCAGGGCTGGTTTAGAGATTTACTGGTAAGTGTTACCAGTAGTTTCTCGACCCGTTATGAGCCTCATATCGGCATGACTTATTGGTTATTGGGGTCCGACGTTTATCACCCCTACACTTAATATGCGACATATCAGACGAGGAGACCAGACTGTACGGTAGTGTCACTGTCAGGCTTTTGCTGGAGTTAGAGTGGGCTTGCTTGCTGATCTTCTGATCGCTCAATACCCGGGTAGCCGTTACGTCCTGCTAGTGTTAGTTATGTATATGCCCTAGAGGCCATTGTTGTACATTTGATGTATATTATAATGGATGCTTGGTTATATATAGAGAAGACTTTCTTGCTCGTCATGATAGTATGCTATTTGGTTTCACTTTATCTTAACATGTTGACTTGTATTGGTTTACTGTTTTACTCTCACATGTTGATAAAGCCCTTAGAATCTGTACTCGACTACTGGGACTATGATGAGATCATACTAGTGGGGCCACGGTAGTCGATGAGTACATCCTATAACTGTTCCTAGTCGAGGGTATATCGAGACAGGGCATCGATACACCAGAGTAGACTAGCGTATACGCATCTTGACTCATATGATGGGCGATGGATGATCCCATATCCATCGGTGTTTGACATCAGAGATGGTGTACGGGTGCTCAGTGGAGACTGGGTATACTGGACGGACTCGCCGAGAACTCCCAGATGGTGATATACCACACGTCAGATGGCAGTTCTCCGGTGACACAGGTACAGGGTAGTCTGTAGACCCGAGATCGTCATGGAGTCTTGTGTGATTCCCACTGTGCTTTGATTTCCACCTTACCACGTCCAAGAGGGCGTGCAAAACGGTGGCTTTTGGGTACAGTCCCGAATCACATGGAGGCAATGAGCGATAGGAGGGGATTCGTCTCTCCCGGTATAGGGAGTTGATGTTGTGCTGTGTTCGATTGGCTATAACTGGAAGTCCCTGGCCAGGGCTGATATGGAGATTTACTGGTAAGTGTTACTAGTAGTTTCTCGACCCGTTATGAGCCACACATCGACACGACTTATCGGTTACTGGGGTCTGACGTATACCACCCCTAGACTTGATATGCGACATATCAGACGAACAGACCGGACTGTACGGGAGTGTTACTGATCGGATTCACAGGAGAACGCACAGGCTAGCTTGTTGATCTTCTGATCGCTCAATACCTGGGTGGCTGTTACGTTTAGCTGACCGCTTGCAGCTTGTGGGTGTTTGATATGATCATCACCTGCTACCGGCGTATTGACCATTCTTTAGAGTCCTACACAGAGGTTTCTTGGCTCAGGCGAAACAGAGTAGTGGCACATATGTGATATGCGCAGGAGCGAGAATAATGCGATATGGGATACCGTATTATATTCTCGCGATTTATGGATATGAATCGGGTCATCGGATCAAGTGTTGATTCGATGAATCGGTACATGATATATTAGCCGGTTATATTCGATATAGCCGGATCGTCGGATCAAGTGTTGATTCGATGATTTAATATATAATAATATATATGATATATTATTATATTAACTAATATTGGCTTACTTTATTATTTCATTTTCTCAGTGGATGATACATTGATATATATGCGATATATGTTAATTGTATTATTTTCTTTTGTTGCAAATATATAATATATATATGATATATATTATTGTGACATGATATGATTAATTGTTAAACATGTTTAAGGATGATTAATTGAGGTTAGGGTTTGATTAGGTTTAGTTGCTTCAAGTTCTTTCTAGAAGCAATTTTCTTTTGTCATTTGTAAAGATATTTTGTGATGACACAACTTTAACTTAACCAAACCCTAACTCTAGTTGTTTCTCTACTTGTTCTCATCCAATCATACTTGACCATGGTTAATAATTCAATCATATGTTTATATTTCTATTCATCACAAAAGGAAATGATTATCATTATCTTTTGATTATCCATTATCTTCTTCTTCTTCTTCTTGAAGAAGCTCTCTTGAAAATCCTTATGTGATGAAAGATTATGAGAAAATGATATAAAAAGAAAGCTAAATTACTACTCTCTCATCCTCATCTCATCTAGCCCATGGGATTAGTGTGTTCACTTCTTTAAGAGTGAGATAGCTTGAGTTCTTTGAAACCTCGAGGTAGATCATCGGAGATTTGGAATACGACGAGCTAGAATGGATCGTTCGAGTCGTGGAGCCTCTCATGAGTCCGGGAGATCGTGGATCGCGGCAAAGGGACTTCTACTCGGAGCTTGTGAAGTGAAGGAGCGGACTACAAAGGTTGTAATCCCTCACACTTAGATAAAAGTTATCTTAATGCATGTTAAACCCTAATAATCTAGCAAAGATCCCGGCTTTGGGTTGTTCGGCACGTCTAAAATAAAATCCGGGCATGTTTGATGCCTTTTGAACCTTCACAAGAGTGCCTAGGAACCCTACAGTGGTATCAGAGCCTAGCTAGAGCATTAGGCGATGTGTTTACGAAGTTAAAACTCCGATCGAACGCGAAACGACGGAAAAAACCCTTTCTCTGGAAATTTTTTAAAATTTGGGATTTTTCTGAATTAAAAATATGTAAAAAAATCAGCAGGCAATTATAAGAATTACCATAAAATCCGAGCCTCTAATTCCACCAAACTGCGGCGGAAGCGCGGCGCAAGCATGGCTTGCGCGGCTCTTCCGCGGCGGAACAGTAAGATCAGGACACGTGGCTTCATGGTAATTCCCGTAGTTACTTGCTGACCATTCTGGATATTTTTATTCTGTTCCAGGTGTTTAAAATTCTGGGGTTTGTTTTGTAATAGTAGATTCGATCGGAATATTTAAATTCGTATTTCTTTCCGGATATTTAGAAACTGTTAAACTGGTTGAACGGATATCATTAACCCACTTTATTCCGGCACGGCAAACTTTCAAGCGTTGAATTTTTATTGGGTTTAAATCTTTCGGAAAATTGTACAAGTTGAGCGGTGGACCCTCTAGAAGACAACAAACCTTAACTCGATTATGTGACCGTCTTGAACTGCCTTTTGAACCTTCGGGTTTGGGGCAGTACGGCGTGCCACATGTGAGGCGTTGGCTTGGCCCTTCTACGGCTGGATCACTGGTACTGTGACATATTCTGGGATTATTTGAACTCCGCTCAAGAGTTGAGCACTTCGGGAAATTTTGGGTGTTTGATTATCTGTTCAAATAGTTTAATACCGTATATTTATCTAGAATGTGATACAATATGTGGAATTCATAGAGTTAGGCATGAAATACGAAGTATGTGATATTTCGGATTTACGATGTCTAAAGTGATTGTGGATTCCAAATATTGTAGTTTTACACTTTCTTTTCTGTGACCGTAAGCGTAGTATGTGGTGTATCGCCGGCTTCGTTGCTATACATCAACGACAATCGGGATACGCATACTTGCTTACGTTTATGATATGAGATATTATGTGTTGCTGTGATATGTTATATTGGATCGTCGCGATCAGAATAGCCGGGGTTTTATGTGAGATGAGGGTTTTTATTTTCATTCATGTAAAATTCATTTGTAATGTAATATTCTTTTATTTGGGGCACTTCCAGGATGCGGTTGCTGTCACCAGTGTATATTATTTACTTTTCCGCATTAGGTTGACCCAAGGAGGGGAGCACAAGTAACCGGGTTCTAGGGTCCAGTGGGAGGCCATCTCGAGGAGTCGAGACCGGGTCTCCTAACCCTAGAATTGGCAGAGTTACTTGCCGCTCTCGTAGGGGTCTTGGGATGTGGGTTTGGCTATTCGTCGCAACCGTGGAATCCGTGTTTTATACAGGCTCGTATTGAAAACACGGACGTCCTAGTATATCCAATATTTCATATATGTTCTTCGGCTGCAATGTTCTGTGATGAGATCATATTACTACCTGAGACGAATGCTTATACTATATATATATGCTGATATATAAATATTACTGCTTTCGTTTCTTCTGTGATACTTAGGAAGCATAAGCTGATGGGATTTCTATTAATGAGATTAATAAAAGAAAAGAAAAGAAACCTAAAGATGTTGTAGAATCAAAAAACTTTATAAAAAGGGTAGCTACAGTTTTGCTTTGCACAGTGATATATACGATATATCATGCACCTTATTCGATGAGGAAAGGACCGAGATCCCTTCACCGGGAGTGACTCCTTTAGCGAAACTGGCAGATGCTACAAAACGCGGTTTGTCTTTTGATTGCTTTAAGTGTTTTGCTTTGCACAGCGGTATATATGATATATCCTGCACCTTATTCGATGAGGAAAGGGCCGACGATCCCTTCACCGGGAGTGACCCCTTTAGCGAAACTAAGAAAAGCCTCAAAAACACTCCTTTTCAAAACTTCACTCGATTCTACGACGATATCAAATTCATTACGCTCAGGGTTTTCTGAAAAACCTGCGTAGCCCTCCGTCATTTCAGATAGAGACTAGTTAGTATTCGTGCTGCGTTTGTTGACCTTAGCCAAGGCGTGGTGTACGGTAGCTAATTAGTATTTATCTGCTAAAACATGAGATGTGATTGAGTTAGGGTAGTCGTGAGACTTTGTTGACCTTAGCCAAGGGTCGTACGGGTGGGTTTAATTCAATCAAGAAATGACGGGTTGAACTTGACTAGCGCTTATGATTTGTTGACCTTAGCCAAGGTCATAAGTTGCTAGGGGCAAAAGCATTATCGGGAATTTCAAGTGTTGAAATTTACAATGAGATTGCATACCTCCTATGAGATAGTTGGATCCTGATACCCACTGCGAGTAAGAGTTACTCCTGGGAGAGTTTTACACAGGACAATTAGTCATTCAAGTAGGTGTCTAAGAAAAGTGTTAACGAGGTTACGCCTCTGGGAAAACGAGGTTTACATTAATTAGGTCCGTGCGAAAGCACGGGGAACCTCCCTCAAAGTACCGACACTGATCTGGCTGAAAGATTGACGAAATTGTAGGGTGTAATTAATCCCGGCTAATCTTACCTTTTAGGGTTTTAAGGTAGATTTGATAAAAACAGTGGGAGACATCCTGATTAGATAAGATAATAACCAATCTAATCTTGCAAGAGCATAAGCTAAAGTGTTTTCTTCTCTCTCTCTCTAGGTAGCGACCATTTCAGGCCATAATCAAGATAATAATATGGATGTATTGACTGAACCTGATTATTGTACTGAGCAATGGAACGTTAGACCCATTCTTTCTTATAAGAGTTATAAGACTGAACAGGAAACAGGAGAATATCTGGATTCTCACGCCGCCCAAAAGAACTTGCATATTGATGCATCTTCTTCGGGTGTGTTTGTTATTGAGAACTGTTTCTCAGTTCACCCTACGTCCTGCGTATTAGATACCGGATCAGGATCCCACATATGCAAACAGTTGCATGGGCTACGTAAAGGTAGAGAACTGGGAAAAGGTGATCATTCCGTTCAAGTAGGGAACGGTGCGAGTATTGTAGCCAAAGCAGTTGGCGAATATCACCTTGTATTGCCAAGTCGTAATACACTGATTCTAAATGAGTGCTATTATATACCGAACATGATGTGCAACATTATATCAGTTTCTTTATTGAGTAAAGAGGGATATAATTTTGTAGTACAGGATAATGTTATGAACATATTCCTAGATCAAAAGTTGATTGCATCAGGCTCGTTACATAATGGCATATTCATTCTAAATCAGAATACAGTTCTAAATATACAAAACACACACAAGAGGAAAAGTTCAGATATGAACGAATCCTTCTTGTGGCATTGTAGACTTGGTCATATCAATGCGACACGACTGGCTAAGTTACATAAGGATGGTTATTTGAATCCGTTCGAATTATCATCTTATGATACTTGCCATTCATGTCTCAAAGGAAAAATGACCAAAGCTCCGTTTAGTGGACACGGAGAAAGAGTTACCGAACTCTTAGGACTGGTACATAGTGTTGTATGCGGTCCCATGTCTACGCATGCCAGGAACGGTTCTTCCTACTTCATTACATTCACTGACGATCTCTCAAGATTCGGATATGTGTTCCTGATGAAACACAAGTCTTAAGCTTTTGAGAAAATCAGAGAATATAAGCACGAAGTAGAGAACCAAACGGGCAAAAGTATTAAGATTCTTCGATCTGATCGAGAAGGTGAATACTTAAGCGGTGAGTTCCTAGATTATCTAAAAGAGAATGGGATTCTCTCTCAGCGTACTCCTCCTTATACACCACAGCACAACGGTGTATCTGAGCGGAGGAATCGCACCCTATTAGATATGGTGCGCTCTATGATGAGTACAGCTGAGTTACCTATTTCCTTTTGGGGGTATGCGCTGGAGACAGCCATATATCTATTGAATAGAGTTCCAACTAAATCAGTGCCTACCACTCCATATGAGATATGGAATGGGAAGAGACCGTCTCTTAAAAGAGTTAAGATATGGGGTTGTCCGGCCTATGTTAAAAAGCAAAATCCGGACAAACTCGAGGCACGATCAGTTCTTTGTAAGTTTGTAGGATATCCAAGCAATTCGTATGGATATCTATTCTACCACGTTGAACAACAAAAGGTGTTTGTTGCTCAACATGCCACCTTTTTAGAAAAGGAATTTCTTGAAAAAGAAATTAGTGGCTCTGAGGTAGAACTGGAAGAAGTTCCAGCAGAACAAACTACAACAGATGATTTAGTGGAACCAGAGGATTCAGTAGTACCCGACGAACCCCAGCCTCTCCGCCGATCTAGTAGGGTTTCTCGTCCACCTGAGAGATACTACGGTTTTCAAATTGATGGTGGAAGCGAGGATTGCATCATGGATGATGATGAACCCACTAGTTTCGAGCAGGCCATCACAAGTACTGACTCTGTGAAATGGCTGGATGCAATGCGATCTGAGATGGAATCCATGTACACCAATAAAGTGTGGATTTTAGAAAATGCTCCTGAAGGGGTAAAACCCATTGGGAGCAAGTGGATTTTTAAAAAGAAATTTTGTGTAGATGGAAAAGTTGAGACTTTCAAAACTAGACTTGTAGCAAAGGGTTTTCGTCAACGTCCAGGTGTGGATTATGACGAAACCTTTTCTCCAGTGGCTATGCTTAAGTCCATCCGGATCTTACTTGCCATTTCTGCATACCATGACTACGAAATCTGGCAAATGGATGTTAAGACCGCCTTTCTAAACGGTGATTTAGAAGAGTGCGTGTACATGACTCAGCCAGAGGGCTTCGTAGATAGTGCGAGCAGCGGAAAGGTGTGCAAGCTGCTTAAATCCATTTATGGGTTAAAGCAAGCATCGCGGAGTTGGAACATCTGTTTTGATGTTGTAGTCAAAGAGTTTGACTTCATCAAAAATATAGATGAACCTTGTATCTATAAGAAGGTGGCAGAGGGTAAGGTAGTCTTCCTCGTATTGTACGTGGATGACATACTCTTGATAGGAAATGATATTCCTATGCTGCAATCAGTCAAGCTCTTCTTATCACACAGATTCTCAATGAAAGATCTAGGTGATGCCTCCTGCATGTTGGGAATCATGATCTATAGAGATAGATCTAAACGGATACTGGGATTGTCCCAATCCAGGTACATTGACACCATACTAAAGAGGTTTAGTATGGAAGAATCCAAACGTGGGAATCAGCCCACGATATCTGGACTCACCCTCTCCAAAGAGATGTCTCCCAAGACTGAATTGGAGAGAGCTCGCATGCAAGGGATACCCTATGCTTCGGCAGTAGGCTCTATCATGTATGCGATGCTATGTACCAGACCCGATGTAGCATACTCACTAAGTGTAGTGAGTCGGTATCAAGCAGATCCTGGAGAGAGTCATTGGACAGCAGTGAAGAACATTCTCAAGTACTTGCCAAGGACTAAGGAGATGTTCTTGGTGTATGGTAATGGTGAACTCCAGGTGGAGTCCTTTACCGATTCCAGCTTCCAAAGTGATAAGGACGACTCTAAGTCGCATTCGGGTTTTGTATTCACCCTCAATGGAGGGGCGGTATGTTGGAAGAGTTCCAAACAGGATACCGTTGCAGACTCAACGATGGAGGCTGAATACATCGCTGCCAATGATGCTGCCAAAGAGGCTGTCTGGATCAAGAAGTTCATTAGTGAACTTGGTGTGGTTCCATCCATTGAGCATCCAATACCTCTGTATTGCGAAAACAATGGAGCTGTGGCTTTGGCCAAGGAACCCAGGTCCCATCAGAAGTCCAGACATATTCTGAGGCGGTATCACCTGATCAGGGAGATAGTTGATCGCCGGGAGATCGAGGTCAGGAGAGTAGATACGAAGGACAACACTGCGGATCCATTCACGAAGGCTATTCCCCAGATACAGTTTGATAGATTATTCGGGATGCTAGGTATGAGATACTACAGCAGCTGGCCTTAGTGCAAGTGGGAGATTGTTAGTTATGTATATGCCCTAGAGGCCATTGTTGTACATTTGATGTATATTATAATGGATGCTTGGTTATATATAGAGAAGACTTTCTTGCTCGTCATGATAGTATGCTATTTGGTTTCACTTTATCTTAACATGTTGACTTGTATTGGTTTACTGTTTTACTCTCACATGTTGATAAAGCCCTTAGGATCTGTACTCGACTACTGGGACTATGATGAGATCATACTAGCGGGGCCGCGGTAGTCGATGAGTACATCCTATAACTGTTCCTAGTCGAGGGTATATCGAGACAGGGCATCGATACACCAGAGTAAACTAGCGTATACGCATCTTGACTCATATGATGGGCGATGGATGATCCCATATCCATCGGTGTTTGACATCAGAGATGGTGTACGGGTGCTCAGTGGAGACTGGGTACACTGGACGGACTCGCCGAGAACTCCCAGATGGTGATATACCACACGTCAGATGGCAGTTCTCCGGTGACACAGGTACAGGGTAGTCTGTAGACCCGAGATCGTCATGGAGTCTTGTGTGATTCCCACTGTGCTTTGATTTCCACTTTACCACGTCCAAGAGGGCGTGCAAAACGGTGGCTTTTGGGTACAGTCCCGAATCACATGGAGGCAATGAGCGATAGGAGGGGATTCGTCTCTCCCGGTATAGGGAGTTGATGTTGTGCTGTGTTCGATTGGCTATAACTGGAAGTCCCTGGCCAGGGCTGATATGGAGATTTACTGGTAAGTGTTACTAGTAGTTTCTCGACCCGTTATGAGCCACACATCGACACGACTTATCGGTTACTGGGGTCTGACATATACCACCCCTAGACTTGATATGCGACATATCAGACGAACAGACCGGACTGTACGGGAGTGTTACTGATCGGATTCACAGGAGAACACACAGGCTAGCTTGTTGATCTTATGATCGCTCAATACCTGGGTGGCTGTTACGTTTAGCTGACCGCTTGCAGCTTGTGGGTGTTTGATATGATCATCACCTGCAACCGGCGTATTGACGATTCTTTAGAGTCCTACACAGAGATTTCTTGGCTCAGGCGAAACAGAGTAGTGGCACATATGTGATATGCGCAGGAGCGAGAATAATGCGATATGGGATACCGTATTATATTCTCGCGATTTATGGATATGAATCGGGTCATCTGATCAAGTGTTGATTCGATGAATCGGTACATGATATATTAGCCGGTTATATTCGATATAGCCGGATCGTCGGATCAAGTGTTGATTCGATGATTTAATATATAATAATATATATGATATATTATTATATTAACTAATATTGGCTTACTTTATTATTTCATTTTCTCAGTGGATGATACATTGATATATATGCGATATATGTTAATTGTATTATTTTCTTTTGTTGCAAATATATAATATATATATGATATATATTATTGTGACATGATATGATTAATTGTTAAACATGTTTAAGGATGATTAATTGAGGTTAGGGTTTGATTAGGTTTAGTTGCTTCGAGTTCTTTCTAGAAGCAATTTTCTTTTGTCATTTGTAAAGATATTTTGTGATGACACAATTTTAACTTAACCAAACCCTAACTCTAGTTGTTTCTCTACTTGTTCTCATCCAATCATCCTTGACCATGGTTAATAATTCAATCATATGTTTATATTTCTATTCATCACAAAAGGAAATGATTATCATTATCTTTTGATTATCCATTATCTTCTTCTTCTTCTTCTTGAAGAAGCTCTCTTGAAAATCCTTATGTGATGAAAGATTATGAGATAATGATATAAAAAGAAAGCTAAATTACTACTCTCTCATCCTCATCTCATCTAGCCCATGGGATTAGTGTGTTCACTTCTTTAAGAGTGAGATAGCTTGAGTTCTTTGAAACCTCGAGGTAGATCATCGGAGATTTGAAATACGACGAGCTAGAATGGATCGTTCGAGTCGTGGAGCCTCTCATGAGTCCGGGAGATCGTGGATCGCGGCAAAGGGACTTCTACTCGGAGCTTGTGAAGTGAAGGAGCGGACTACAAAGGTTGTAATCCCTCACACTTAGATAAAAGTTATCTTAATGCATGTTAAACCCTAATAATCTAGCAAAGATCCCGGCTTTGGGTTGTTCGGCACGTCTAAAATAAAATCCGGGCATGTTTGATGCCTTTTGAACCTTCACAAGAGTGCCTAGGAACCCTACAGCTAGTACCGCTGACGGCTTGTGGGCGCTTGATATGATCATCACCTACTGCCGGCGTATTGACGAGTCTTTAGAGTCCTACATAGAGCTTTTACTGGCTCAGGCAAAACAAAATAGGAGCGCATATATGATATGTGCGGACCGAGAATATTGCGGTATGTGATACCGTATTCAATTCTCGCGATGTTTGTATCGATCGGTTATATGTGATATAACCATGTTATCGAATCAAGGATTGATTCGATATGTCGATACATTGGATGTTAGTCTGTTATATGAGATATAACCGGATTATTAAGTCAAGTATTGATTTATTAATTTGGTGTATAATTGTATATGAGATATACTAATTTACATTAACTAACATTGGTTCACTTAAGAATTTGTTTTTCTCACTAGTGCACAACTTAATATATGTGTGATATATATTTATTTGTGTTCATTTTGTATCATGGTTGTTGATACACTCTACATGGGTGTATGAGACATATACCATTATAATTATATTGGTGGGGTTTTAATATACAAAGTAAATACAAAATTAGTGGATGATTGTTCAAGTGCATGAAGCTTCAAGAATCTTATGAGTGCATTGACCAAAGTCCACTAGTTTTGTTTTACTTAGGATATTCATAAACCTAACCATTATAATTAGCCATGGTTATGTCTCTACATGAGTTAGTATAAGATACCCACTCACCCATGGTTAGCTCTCTCTCTCTTGATTAGTTTTTCATTCTCATTTTTGAGCTCATCTTCTTCCTCCTTCAAATTCTTGCTAGGGTTTGATAAAGAGAGAGAAATATAGTGAGAAAAGAAATTCTAAAGTGTACCCATTTCCTATTTCATCATCCTCTACTAGACTAGCACTTTAGTTTAGGGTGTTTTCTTCACTAATTCTCTAGTTAGTGAAGTAGAGGCTTGAGTTCGTATTCCCTCGACGTAGATCATCTTCGGCCTCGAAGACTTCAAGCAATTCCGTTGCTATCTTCTCATGGAGCCGTCCGAGAGTCCGGGAGCACGATGATCGCAGCGAAGGGACTACTACAAGGAGCATATGAAGTGAAGGACCGATCTACAAAGGTTGTATTTCGTATTCACTTAGTCGTAAATGGTATTTACATTCATGTGAAACCCTAATTATCTAGCAAAAATCTTGTTTAGGGTTGTTCGGCACGGCTAAATTTTTAATCGGGCAAGGTTGATGCCTTGTAGAACCTTGTTAGAGTGCTTAGTAACCCTACAGATCCGCGTCAGACTCATGTTCAGAGAGGTCGTAGTCACGGAGGATTTGTTCCGAGTGTAGAGGATGGCAGAGGAGGAAGACAGCCTGTTGCAGGTTGAGGACCGGCATGATCTTTTGTTTCGTATCATCGGGACGCACGGGCGTCCAATGCAGAGTTTTCAGGTAATCTTTTCGCATGTTCTTTTGATGCGCATGTTTGTTTAATTCGGGATCTATGGACTTGTTTGTTTTACACACTTCGTGCCGTGGTTGGGCCGGGAGTCGTGTTTGCTTGATCAGTCGTTGTTGTGTTTACTCCTGTTAGTGATTCCTTAGTTGCGCGACACGTATTTCGATCGTGTGCCAATCGGTTAGGAGATGGGATTCGTCCTTCGATTTGATCCTTCTAGAGATGTTGGATTTGACGTTCTCCTGGGCACGGACTGGTTAGCTACGTGCTATGCATCTGTGGACAGCCACGAGAAAACAGTCAGGTTTTGTTTTCCCGACGAGTCAGTTCGTGTTGTGCAGGGGGACAGTAGTGCCGCCTCTCACAGCTTGATTTCAGCTTTTTACGCTAGTCGGCTTTTGAGAAGAAGATGTCGAGGATTCTTGGTTTTCATTTATGATACCAGAGCCACATTGGATTCATTGGACCGGTTTCCTATCGTGCGAGAGTTTTCCGACGTTGTTCTAAATGAGCCGGCGGTGTTTAGGGAGCTTAAGGATCAGCTGCAGAGTTTCTGGTTGGGGGACTTGTACGTCCTAGTGTTTCGCTTTGGGGAGCTCCTATTATGTTCGTCAAGGACAAGTACGACAGTTTGAGGTTGTGTTGATTAATCGTCAATTGAGCCGAGTTATGGTTCGGATAGGCATCCCTTACCTCGCCTTGACGATTTCTTTGATCAGCTCCAGGGTGGGGGACATTTTTATAAGTTTGTTTTGGGGTCTGGTCATCATTAGTTGCGGGTTTGGAATGATGACATTCCGAAGACCGCTTTTTGTGCGTGCTATGGGCACTATGAGTTTTTGGTGGTGTCGTTGGACTCACCAATGCCCTAGAAGCATTCGTAGATATGACGAAACAGATTTCTTCAGGCCGTTCCTCTACCAGTTTATTGTTATGTTGTTGATGACATTCTGGTCTATTCCAAGAGTAGTGAGGAACGTGAGCAGCACTTGAGGATTTGCTTCGCAGACATTGGGAGAGTACCAGCTGTTTGTTAAATTCTCAGAGTATTCCTTCAGTCTTGATAGTGTTGACTTCCTAGGTCATGGGGTTACGGGAGACGGTATTCATATGGACCCGAGGAAGATCGATGCCGTACAGCTTTGGCCCAGACTTGTAGCAGGGATAGAGGTCCGCAGCTTTTGGGCTTAGCCGGGTTTTTACCGCCGTTTCGTGCAGGATTTCTTGTGTATTCGCTGCACCGTTGACCGGACTGACCAGGAAGGGAGTTCCTTTTCTTTAGACTGAGGCATACGTGCTGAGTTTCAGTGGTTGAAGACTCGGTAGACGACTGCACCAGATCTATCTTTGTTTTCTGGATCGGGCGATTTTGTTGTTTACTGTGTTGTTTCGCGAGTGGGGCTCGATTATGTACTGATGTGGCACCATAGAGTTATCGCTTATGCTTCCCGACAGTTGGTGGAAGTATGAGCAAGGTTATCCCACTCATGATCTAGAGATGGCCGCGGTGGTCTTGCGCTGGAGATTTGGGGACACTACTTGTACGGAGAGTCGTGTCAGATTTTCACGGACCAACAGAGCTTAAGTACATCTTCCTGCGGTAGTATCTGAGTTGAGACAGCGCCGTTAGATGGAGCTTGTGAAGGATTGTGTTTGTGAGACCTTTTATTTCCCGTGGCTAGGCGATTGTGGTAGCTGATGCTTGAGTCGTAGGCCCGGGGGTAGCTTGTTCCAGATGTGCGCAGTTCAGAGACAGTCTTATGCAGATTTACAGTTCTTGTGCGACAGATGGGTACAGTTTATGTTCACCTCTACTGGGGGACAGATTGCTCATGTCCGCGCCCGTCCACTTTTAATTAATCGTTTCGTGAGGCACAGCCATCCGATGCTCGTTGTCTGAGAATCTTGAGCATGTTCGGCTGTGTAAGATTAGAAGTTCTTGATTATTGACCTGGGTGTGCTACGTTTAGGGACTAGTTGGCGTGTACCGGATACTTAGGAGTAAAGACGCGAGGTCCTAGAGCAGGCACATTGGTCAGCTTTCTGTGTTCACCCAAGTTCCACCAAGATGTAACGTGACTTGTGAGTTCGATATGGGTAGGCAGGGTTGAAGAGTGAAGTTTCGGATTTCGTTTTGAAGTGCTTGGCTTGTCAGCGAGCTAAGGTTGAGCATTTGAGACCGTCTGCAGAGTTGCAGCCTTTAACCGTTCCGGAGTGGGAATGAGAGCAGATCTCCATGAAGTTCGTTGTGGGTCTACACAGGGTGTGACTCTATTCGGGTGTTTTTTGTCCGGTTATGCTCAGTTTGCTCAGTTGTTCTTTGATAAGTTTATGCGTTTGCACTGAGTTCCTCCATGCGTTGTATCAAATAGAGGCACCCAGTTCGCTAGCCGTCATTGGCAGAAGCTTCAGGAAGTCTTGGTTACTGGCTGAGCTTTAGCTCCGCTTTTCCATCTGTATGTCGATGGTTAGACAGAGCGGACTATACAGACTCTGGAGGATATGCTTGTGCGTACGTGCTAAGTGTTTGTTGGCTGTGGGATTGTCACTTGTCATTGATGGAGTTCTCCTACGATAATGGTTATCAGGAGACATTTCAGTTGGAAACTTATAGACCTTGTGCGGTAAGTTGTGTCAATCGCCAGTCTATTTTATTGACTCTGCAAGAGCAGGATTTTTGTACCCTAGCTAGTCTAGACACTTCGAAGATGATCCAGTTGGTTCAGGTCAGGATGAGAGCAGCCCAGTGCAGACGGACGTCATATGCCTACCGTGGTGGTCGCAAGCTTTAGTTCGCAAGGGAGATCATGTATTCCTACGGATTGTTTTCCGATGAATGGCGTGTTGAGTTTTGGGAAGCTTAGTCCAAGATTGTAGGTCCTTTTGAGATCCTCGAGCGAGTTAGTTCCGTTGCCTATAAGTTGGTACTTCCACACAGATTTTTAAGTATTCATCTCGTATTTCTAGTGTTGATACTTTGCAAATACCATCATGACCTTTTCACATGATTTAGCATCAGACCATTTAGCCTTGACGCGATCTTTTCGTTCACCGGCAGCCGATAGTGTTAGTGGATCGGCAGGTGGAGAAACTTCGGTCAAGGGTCTTGCCATCTGTAGAGATGACTTTGGCGTAGCCGTATAGTGAGGAGATCACATGGAAGGCTGCCAGCGAGATTTAGGAGTTTTGCACTCATCTCTTTGAAGGTACGCATTATGAGAATTTTAATTTGGGGACGAATTTTCTTTAAGGGGGGGAGATTGTAATGCCTTAGAATTTCGATTAGTGTTAATTAGGCGATAATGCAGGTTTTCTGTAAAAAAAAGTTTACCAATTTCGGTTCCTCACATTTAATAACATTTAATTAATAATTTATTATTATTTGTTATGGCTTGGACGCACGTATGCACGTTAATGTGAGGGTTTGTTTGTGTTAATCTAGTTTAGCAACCATGACAACTTTAAGTTAATCCTAATCCTTACTTTTCTTTAATCCTATCCATTGTTTAAACCTTATCCTAAACCTCTAGATATTTCTGAGAGATATTTTCCTTTGGGTTTTGTTTGGATGAGAGGTGGCATGGTGAGTCATGGTTGCATTGATGATGCATGGTGCAGTCACCCTTATCCTTACCTCTCTCTCTCATTATCCTCACCCCACTCATTTCTCTCTCACTTATCTCCTTCTCATTATTTCTCATCTCTTCACTTTCTCAAACTGAACACTTAACCTATCCTTCACAAAACCCTCACTAAACTTCACAAAATCACACCCAAATCCCTTTTCAAGACTTGTTTTGCCTCTATGATCCATTGGAGCTTGGAAAGCTAGGATTATTGAGCAGTTGTGGTTAGGTAATGATCTCAAACTGTTAAGTATGTCATTTTCATGTTGTGTAGCTTGTAAGTTTCTGTTTAGAACACTTAAAGTCTCGTTTCGTGCACATATCGTATTTTTAGTGTCATTATATGATATTTGTGATCTTGTAACGTTTTAGAAATCGTTTTGCGAATTTTCCGTTTTTAGGGTTAAATAGTCGGTGTTTTCCGTTTTAACCCGATTGTGATCAAACTTCTGTATAAACTTGTCGGCACCTAGTTTAGATAGAATGAAACTAGTGCACGGGCTTTGGGGGTCAATGGGATGTTTTGGTTCACATAGAATTTTTCTCCTAATTAAATTATTATTTTAAGTTGTTATTTATGCATTTAATTAATGGTTTCTTTTGAGCTATCATTTTTGGGACAAAATTCCATTCTCATCAATGTGGCCGAAATCTAGTGGGATTGATTGGGTTTCATTTGGATAAGAATGGCGAGGTGTTCTTTTGTGACTCATCCTTTTGTTTTAATGCTTTTTGTTTCCTTAAGGATATTTGTGGAGATATTTATGCTATCCTTATTCTCACATCTTGTGTTCATATGCACACCACCATTTCTATCAATTCCAGTGAACTCTTTTGGTTGTGGCCGGCCCCACTTGGTGAGGATTTTTGCTTTTAGCCAAGTACAATTTTGGGCTGCCAAATGTAGTGCAAGCTAATTTGTTTGCTTGATTTTTTCAAGCTAAAATTCCTTTGCTCATCAAAACACCTTAAGGCAACTTCTTTAACCTTCGTCCGATTCGTTGGGTGCGTTGAGGCGAAGTATTATACACTCTCTCTACTTCAATCTTGGACATGTCGGTTAGCAAACTGGATGTCCGAGTTGCCTCGGTTTGAAGCGGGAGCCCGTATAAAGATTCGTGGACGTGCTGCCACTTCGACGAGGAGACCGGAGATCGAAGATGCCGCGAGGAGCGTGGAATGATAGCTAATGACGGAAGGACGTGGATCGATCGGTATAAATTCTTAAACCGCTCTACAGTTTACTAGTTAGGGTTTTGTTTAATGAAATGGTTAATTGTTATTTGAAGATTATGAGAACTTAACCAAGTTGCTAATTTGTTCAATGATATTTTCCGAATCGGATAATTAAGCTAATTAGCAAACTAAACTTTTACTAATCCTATTTGAGTGAAATCTAAAATTTTAGTAAGGGTTTATATGGTTAAATCATGCTATATTGTGATGTTTGTAATTCTAGTTTTGGTAAAAACTTGTAGTTTTGTGCTAAAATGATATATGTTGCGTACTAGATTTCGGTAAGTTTAGGCGTGGGTTTCTTTTGACGTTGTGAAGTTAATTATATTGATTCCACGTTTGTTATTGTGTTGTGAATGCGCGATTGGTACGATCAGGGTCTAGGCTTGGTATTTGTGTCGCTTCGCGTTCCTAGTTAGGGTCGTGCCGATGTCGTTCGTGTCTTTATGTAGGTTTTGCTCTTGAGTTGGTTTCGTAGTGTCTCTACGCGCGTTACCCACTTAATGAACACTTGAGAGTATGTTTGGAGTTGGTGCGTCGGTCAAACCTTGTTTGTACGTGTTATTGGTCAATTGCTAATATAGACTTGTTATATTGTTATATGCTTTCAGGATCGCAGGCGGGGACTTCGGGTGCTGCGAACAGCGGAAAGCGAGTGGTAGGCTTTACTTAACCAGGAGCGTTGGTGGGTAGATTTAACATCTACAGGGGAATCGCCCGCATGGCGTTATGCTTCTGGGCTAGAGATGACTTGGCTTTGTCGCATATTCTATTTCATATATAGAGTTGCGCATACACCTTATTACATAGTTACTTGTTGTGCTTGGACTAGTGCCCTTAGGACACTGCACATATTATTGACGGCTCATGTTGCACGAGCACTGATTGTATGCCACACACACCGTCAATAATTTCCATGATACGCACAATACACATACCTATATGATATTGTTTGGTTGGGGACATTGAGACATTGATTCATATTTCTTTATGCATATGTCATATAGCATACCTGTATACCTACATGCTTACATATATGCCTTGACATGCTTACATGCTAGTTACCTGTATACCTATAGGGTATGTACCATTAACGATAGGTACATACACACATAATGACATAGCTACATGTATACCTTACATACATATTTCACTTATACCCGGAGGGTATATTACATCATTACTGATAGGTAGATACCTATATCTTGCTATACCTTTATGTTTACACACATATCTGGCTATAGCTACATGTTTACATTTACTTGATGTTATTTAGATTGGGAGAAATTAGGAACCGCATTTATATATATATATATATATATATATATATATATTAACTTGTTGAAGTTAAATAGCGGCTTTTCCTTTATATGCTTACATTGCAGTTTTATGTTGCATATATTATATTCATGGATTTTCGGATTGAGATATGGATTTTTCATGATGTTTTCTGGATTTGAGGACCGTGGTAGTTTCATGAAATTATACATTATTTGAAAAACCCGGTTTCTCTTGATATGATATTTCAGCAGGCACCATGAGTTTTATCGGTTCTGATATATATACCCCATGCGAGGAGCGTCGTGTGCCGTATGAAGGTACATGGTGGGGCCCGGAGGTACCCCGGGGCAAGAAAGGGATGTCGATGTACCACGCCGATGAGCCTGGAAGGAGAACCATACCTACCGGTGACAGTACCTATGACTCGGCGGTTATCGTGGGGATAACGACGGGAGTCATATACGTATGGATACGTCAAGAGGCGAGGGTCAGAGCTAGGCACTTGAGCTTTCGGTATAGTGTATGATACGTACCTATCAGGATGCCATTCGTGGTGACAGCACCTGATAGATCTGCATTTTTGTGTCGGTGCTTCACACATTGGGTTCATGATATTTTTACTCCTAAGTATATATAACAGTGGAATGGGACGCTGTTATATATGCATATATATATATATATATATATATATATATATATATATTAGTGGAATGGGACGCTAATATATATGTATACATATAAATTCATATACTTCATCATAATTATTCATGCAAATATACTTAGGATATATATGAGATTCACTTGATATTGGATTTGGGATTTAGGAGATTCATTTGAGATTGGATACAGGGTATATATATGAGGTTGACTTGATATTGGATACATGATATATATGAGATTTACTTGATTTTGTACATTCTGGATTTGTGAGACTTACATGATATGAGAGCCAATTTGGGGGCTGATTTGAGCAATTGGGATTTGGATTGTCTTGATGCACTTTGGTCTTACCACGATGTCAGGATTCCATGGGAATGACATGTGGTATCCCATACTCCACATTTATTATTTATGCACTGCTTCATGTATTAGTTGTACCTGATAGAGTAGCTTCCATGACTGTTGCATTTACAAACTTATTTTGTATGCATTGCTTCATGTATTAGTTGTACCTGCTAGCGTACCATTCATGACTGTTGCATATATACATTGTCATATCATGGCTTCATGTATTAGTTGTACCAGATAGAGTACCTTATATGACTGTTTCATACAGATTGTCATATTATTGCTTTATGTATTAAATGTACCTGCTAGAGTATCTTTCATGACTATTGCATTCATATGACCATTTGTTGCTTAGCTTACATATGTTAGATTCGCGTTGTACGTGCATACTTGCGATTACCTGCATATGTTATTTACTATTCACGAGTTGGCAACTCAGCCCCTCCCGTTGTGCCACAGTGTTTTGCAAGTCGTTCCTCACAGTAGTCAAAGGCAGGGCTATTATCATCTATCATAGTATCTTTTGCTGTGGATACCGCTTCAGCTCACAGTGTGCAGTTTTGCTTTAGGTGGGTTTTGTGGTTATCCGTTCATGTTTATTGTATATTCGTTGTATCCAGTACTCTCCATCTACCATTATCTTGTATGACTTAGAGACTTGATGTGAGGACGATATTGTATATTATTTTGTGACTTGGAGGCCTTTTATGCAGTTTTACTTCTATCATCTTTTATTTCTTCGCTACGGCATCGTATATCTGTTGTGGTGGTTGTTTTCCGCCGTTGGGCGTGGATTTGCTCCCGTTGGGGATGCTTTACTTATATTTAAGTTGTACCCATTTTTAGGTTTAGTTTTTACAAAGGAGGTGCAGCCAAAATTTTCAAGAAAATAAAATTGGACTTTTAAAGAATTTGGGTTGAGATTTCAAATGTTTTAAAACTTCTATTTTCACTTACAACTTTAGATGGTTTAGATTGTTGGGTTTTCGGCTTACTTAAATTGCGTTACGCCTGTAAACGTTGCGTAGTTTACGGGCCGTCACGTGCTAATTTCGGGTTGTGACTGTGACCCAGTGTGTGTACTAGAAAATCTAGCTGTGTAGTTGTGTTGTACTAGAGACCCTAACCCTTCACCTGAAGCACGAACACCCACTGCTCGGATTTGGCCGGCGACACTTAGGCAAATTCCGGCGACCTCGGCAGTTTTTTGGAGTTTTGGTGTGAGTTTTTGTGGGTAGCTATATGCAGTGGTTTAAGTGTGTTTGGTCTTGTTTGATTTTTGGGTTTTCACTGTATACAAAATCTGGGATCACATAGCTTGTTTCTAGTGTTACGATTACGCATGTTACGTTATCTGACACGGTACGTGTCTTTGTGTAGCTTTTGCTCTTGGGTTGGTTTCGTAGTGTCGCTATGCACGTTATCAACTAAACAAACAGTTGAGAGTATGTTTAGAGTTGGTGCGTCGGTCAAACGTAGTGGTTATGTATTATTGGTCGATTGCTAATATGAACTTGTTATATTGTTATTTTATGATCTTAGGGACGCAGGCGAGGACTTTGGACGCTGCGAAGAAGGGAAAGCGAGTGGTTGGCTTTACTTAGCCCAAGATCATCTATGAGTAAATTTAACATCCACAGGGGAATCGCCCGCATGGCGTTATGCGTTTGGGCTAAATTAAATAATATGATTCTTGATATTTAGTATATGGACATTGATTGTGCATGTGTACCTTTGTTGCATACCTCATTTTCCTATTTGCATATGGATATATTATTAATAAGACACAACACCATTATTGACGGTTCATGTTACACTAGCACTAATTGCATGCTACACACACTCCGTCGATAATTGCCATGACACGCACAACCCAGATACATACGTGATATAGTTGACACCTATACATATGTGATATTGTATTGGTTAGAGACATTGAGATATTGATTCATATTCCATTGTGCATATGACATATAACATACATTTATACATACATGCTTACACATATGCCTTGCCATGCATACATGCTAGCTACCCTATACCTATATGGTATTGTACCATTAGTGATAGGTATATACACATTTGAGACATAGCTACATGTACACCTTGCATATCTAATTACATGTACACCCTCATACCTTGCTAGCTGCACATATACTCGTATGGTATTACATCATTGTTGATAGGTGCATACTCATACCTTGCTAGATACACATATACTTGTATGGTATTACATCATTGTTGATAGGTGCATACTCATACCTTGCTTGCTACACATATACTCGTATGGTATTACATCATTGTTGATAGGTGCATACTCATACCTTGCTAGCTACACATATACTCGTATGGTATTACATGATTGTTGATTGGTGCATACTCATACATTGCTAGCTACATATACCCCTAAGTGGTATTGTTTTGTCATGTGATATTGAGACGTAGATTATTGTGCCATTGAGTTTACGAAATGCATCATATATACTTTCTTACATGTAGATACACATATCTTGTTATAGTTACATGTACACCTCATATGATGCTGTACTTGATTTCGGAGAAATTAGGAACCACATGATATATTTAATAATTGTTGCATTTAATAGCGGATTTTCCTTTATATGCTCATATTACTGTTTCATGTTGCATATATTATAGGATTTCGCATGGTGATATGGTTTTCAAATGATGTTTTCTGGATTTTTTACTCCTTCGTATATATATCAGTGGTATAGGACGCTGACATATATATGTATATATATATAATATATATATATATCACTGGTATGGGACGCTGTTATATATGTACACCTATGTAATAAATCATCATAATGATTCATGCAAATATACTTATTCATTTCTTGATGTTTTCTGGATTTGAGGACCGAGGTAGTATAATGAAATTATGCATTATTTGAAAAACACGGTTGCTCTTGATAAGATATTTCGATGCGTCAACCATGAGATTAATCGGTTCTGAGTTTTGTGATATACCCGATGCGAGGAGTGGAGTGGGCCGTGTGCGAGTACATGGTGGAGCCCGGTATGGTCCCCACGGCAAGAAGATCGCAGATGATGGCGATGAGCCTGGAAGGCTTGGCATGTACCTACCGGTGATAGTATTTGGACTCGGCGGTTATAGTAGGGATACCGACCGGAGTCATGTACGTATGGATACGTGGAATTTCGAGTGTCGAAGCTGGGCACTCGGGTTTCCACATAGCGTATGATGCGTACCTATCAGGGCCAGTCATGGTGACAGCACCTGATAGATTAGTATTTATGTGTCGATGCTAAACACTAGTTTTCATGATGTTTTCGGGTGTCGGTGTTTACTCAGGGTTCATGAGAATTACAGGATGTGTTTTATTCCGTACTCCGCATTTACTTGATATGCATTGCTTCATGTATTAGTAGTACCTGATAGAGTACCTTTCATGACTGTTGCATACATATGGCCATTTATTGCTATTAGCTTGCATGTGATAGATTCGCGCAGTACGTGCATACTTGCGATTACCTGCATATGTTATTTACTATTCACGAGTTGGAAACTCACGCCCGTTGTGCCACAGTATTCTGTAGGTAGTCACTCAAGGCGGTAGAGGCAGGGCTTTCTTCCTATCATATCATCTTTTGCTGCGGATCCCTCTACGGCTGATTGTGTGCAGTTTTACAATATGTGGGTTTTGCGGTTATCCGATGTTTCTCATTGTATATTTGTTGTATCCAGTACTCTCCATCTACTATTTTCATGTATTGACTTAGAGACGTGATGTGAGGACGATTGTATATTATTTTGGTGACTTGGGGGTCTTTTATGCAGCTTTTATTTATATCGTCTTTCTCCATCTACTATTTTCATGTATTGACTTAGAGACGTGATGTGAGGACGATTGTATATTATTTTGGTGACTTGGGGGTCTTTTATGCAGCTTTTATTTATATCGTCTTTTTCTTCGCTACGGCGTCGTATATCTGTTGTGGTGGTTGTTTTCCGCCTTTGGGCGTTGATTTTACTCCCATTTGGGATTCTTTACTTATATCCTTGTTGTACCCTTTTTGGGGGGCTTGTTTTTACAAAGGAGGTGCTGTACAAATTTTTAAGGAAAAGAAGTTGTACTTTAAAGAATTTGTATTTGAGCTTTCAAAAGTTTTAATAAATTCTTATTGCTTACTACTTTTGATTGTTTTTATTGCTGGGTTTTCGGCTTACTTAGATTGCGTTACGCCTGTGGACGTTGCGTGGTTTAAGGGCCGTCACGTGCCAATTTCGGGTCGTGACAATCGCATATCGGGCCTAAGGGGTTGGTAAACGTCAGACCCCCAAAAGCGTTATAAGTCGTGTCGGAGTGTAGCCCAGAACACCCTGAGAAACTACTGGAATACCTAGCAGTATATCTCACTTGCCTTGGCCAAGGACTTCGTGTAATGTCTCTCCTAAACACATCGCGATCTCATCCCCAATACCGGGAGAGATGAATCCCCCGCTGATCCGCTCACTGCCTCCAGGTGGCTCGGGACTGTACCCAACTAAAACCTGTTTGCACGACTCCTTTGAGCTGTGGTAGGGTAGTAATCAAAGCACAGTAAGAACTCACACGAGACAAATGACGATCTCAAGTCGATAGACTAACCTGTACACATGTCACCAGGGAATTGCTATCTGACGACTGGTATAATACTAACTAGCATGTTCCCGGCGAGTCCGTCCGGTGTACTCATAACCCAATGAGCACTTGTATACGTCTTAGGTGAACTAACTGACACTAATGGCTTGTGAGACTGGCCACCGTCCCTCGTCGGTGTCTCGATCTGTATACACTAGTCTACTTATAGAGTATCGATGCCCAGTCTCGAAACTCCCACGACTGGGGACACTTTAAGGATGTACTTATAGACTACCCAACTCTCCCGTATATGATCGCCATCATATTGCTGGTAGTCAAGCAAAAATCCTAAGGGCTCTATCAACGTGGAATAGTGATCTGTAATTTCACCTAAAACATGTACACGATGATAAAGACAAACCAGATAGCATACTATCATCTCAAGTAAGACCGTTCTACCTGTATAAGTCCTCCCTCAGTCTTTGAAATCACGTGCCTACGATCCAATAATTGATTTGAGGGCACTATATCCAACAATCTCCCACTTGCACTTAAGGCTAATTATTGCGGCGTCGCATACTCACAGCCCGTGTGATACCGAACACCCAACTCCCATACTAATCAGTTTCACAAATCTCGTTTGTGAAACTATTGCGTTCAAGAAATAGCCTCAGTGAGTGGATCCGCCCTAATGTTTCTTTCTATGTCACTCTTTATCTCAAGTTCGGGGAGAAAGCCATCTCCCGAAATGAGCAATACCTTTCTTAGAATATGTCTGGATATCTGATGGGACCCAGTTCACAAATGAACTCCAAATCCAGAAAACTTCTTAGACTGTATCGTCAACTGAATTTAATCAGTATCCTGCGCCATGCCTCCCTCAGTATCCACTTGTACCACCTGTCTAAACTACCGCCCCTCGTCAGAGGGAAAACTATAACTCTGACAGTCACTCTGTCATCCAGGTCACCTTGAAAGCCTGGAATGATAACCGTCTCCCGAAAGAGGCTGTCATTACCAAATCCCTAGAACATCTGCTTATGTTCATAAACTGCTTCCGAACGTTTTCCTCGGATTGGATTAATATAAGCTTATTGCATCTAGTGCAAAAACAACATCTGGTGTGGTACTTGACATCTCATGATTGACTCAATTGCCTAAGCAAGTGATATGCCAATAATGCACATCCCTCTCCCCTTTAGTCTGTAAGACTACTTTAGAGAGGGTGACTCCATCACCCGTAAGGAGTCGTCCATTCTAAATACCTTTAGAATATTGTCTAAGTACCCAGATTTGGATACTTCCCAAATCTATATCTAAAACCATAGATCTAGTAACCAGAATACCTGATATTATATCCATATCCTATGTGGAGAAACCACTGTATGACAACCACTGTATAACAAATCGTAGTATAGGAATTTCATTTCCTACTCTGTGTATGTCATCCAAATTCCAGGACATCACACCCTACTACCTTCTCAACAGATCCATCTCTTATTCTGATGAAGTCAAAACCTATGACTGTCACATCAAAAATAAATGATCTATCTCCGCTATATCTGCTTTAGTCTACAAATAGATATAAGCTACTTGTCCACTACGCTTCCGTTGCTCCCACTGACTACGACAACCCTCTGGCAGAGTAATATATACGTGCACTTTTAAAGCTAGTTTAGAACGACGCTATACTCATCCTCATGCCAGGTCGCATGGTCTGGAACAGTAGTAATGGCAAGCCTGGGTAAACAAGAACCTCCCTGTCACCGTCCTTGAGGCTACCGGAGTACCTCTCGGGTGCCTGAGGTTACCCACCATATCTGCGGAGTGGCTAATGGAATGTCAAACCTGATTGAATCTTTAGGTCCAATTAAATTTTTCAGTAATCATTTGCGGTTCTGGAATCACTTCCTGTTCTACGATACTCCCACTACTATTTTCTGAAAAATTCCATTTTATTAAAATTGTGGCGAGTCAAGAACAATATCACTATTGATCTCCCAGATGGTAGAAAATTACCCCTCGTCATAGCCCGGGATAACCCACAAACTGCCATTACGGAAACATGCCTTGAGTTATCCAGAGTCTGGTTTTAAGTGTTAGTCATGTATATGCCCTAGAGGCCATTGTTGTACATATGATGTATATTATAATGGATGCTTGGTTATATATAGAGAAGACTTTCTTGCTCGTCATGATAGTATGCTATTTGGTTTCACTTTATCTTAACATGTTGACTTGTATTGGTTTACTATTTAACTCTCACATGTTGATAAAGCCCTTAGGATCTGTACTCGACTACTGGGACTATGATGAGATTATACTAGTGGGGCCGCGGTAGTCGATGAGTACATCCTATAACTGTTCCTAGTCGAGGGTATATCGAGACAGGGCATCGATACACCAGAGTAGACTAGCGTATACGCATCTTGACCCATATGATGGGCGATGGATGATCCCATATCCATCGGTGTTAGACATCAGAGATGGTGTACGGGTGCTCAGTGAAGACAGGGTACACTGGACGGACTCGCCGAGAACTCCCAGATGGTGATATACCACACGTCAGATGGCAGTTCTCCGGTGACACTGGTACAGGGTAGTCTGTAGACCCGAGATCGAAATAGAGTCTTGTGTGATTCCCACTGTGCTTTGATTTCCACCTTATCACGTCCAAGAGGGCGTGCAAAACGGTGGCTTTTGGGTACAGTCCCGATTCACATGGAGGCAATGAGCGATAGGAGGGGATTCGTCTCTCCCGGTATAGGGAGTTGATGTTGTGCTGTGTTCGATTGGCTATAACTGGAAGTCCCTGGCCAGGGCTGATATAGAGATTTACTGGTAAGTGTTACTAGTAGTTTCTCGACCCGTTATGAGCCACACATCGACACGACTTATCGGTTACTGGGGTCTGACGTATACCACCCCTAGACTTGATATGCGACATATCAGACGAACAGACCGGACTGTACGGGAGTGTTACTGATCGGATTCATAGGAGAACGCACAGGCTAGCTTGTTGATCTTCTGATCGCTCAATACCTGGGTGGCTGTTACGTTTAGCTGACCGCTTGCAGCTTGTGGGTGTTTTGATATGATCATCACCTGCTACCGGCGTATTGACGATTCTTTAGAGTCCTACACAGAGGTTTCTTGGCTCAGGCGAAACAGAGTAGTGGCACATATGTGATATGCGCAGGAACGAGAATAATACGATATGGGATACCGTATTATATTCTCAAGATATTTAGATATGAACCGGGTCATCGGATCAAGTGTTGATTCGATGAATCGGTACATGATATATTAGTCGGTAATATTCGATATAGCCGGATCGTCGGATCAAGTGTTGATTCGATGATTTAATATATAATAATATATATGATATATTATTATATTAACTAATATTGTCTTGCTTTATTATTTCATTTTTCAGTGGATGATACATTGATATATATGCGATATATGTTAATTGTATTATTTTCTTTTGTTGCAAATATATAATATATATGTGATATATATTATTGTGACATGATATGATTAGTTGTTAAACGTGTTTAAGGATGATTAATTGAGGTTAGGGTTTAATTTGGGTTAGTTGCTTCATGCACCTTCTAGAAGGTTTCTTCTTTTGTCATTACAAAGATCTTTTGTGATGACATATTCTAAACCAAACCAAACCCTAACCCTAGTTGTTTCTCTACTCATTCTCATCCTATCATCCTTGACCATGGTTCACAATTCAATCATATAGATTTTTATTCATCACAAAAGAAAGATAATTCATTATTCTTTTTCCATTATCTTCTTCTTCTCTCTTGAAAGAAAAAGCTTGCTAGTTTTTCTTTAAGTGATGAAATAAAATGAGAAAATGATATTAAAAGAAAGCAAAATCACTACTCTCTCATCCTCATCTCATCTAGCCCATGGGATTAGGGTGTTCTTCTCTTTTGAGTGAGAAAGCTTGAGTCGAAGCAACTTCAAGGTAGATCATCGGAGATTTGGAATACGACAAGCTAGAATGGATCGTTCGAGTCGTGGAGCCTCTCATGAGTCCGGGAGATCGTGGATCGTGGCAAAGGGACTTCTACTCGGAGCTTATGAAGTGAAGGAGCGGACTACAATGGTTGTAATCCCTCACACTTAGATAAAAGTTATCTTATTGCATATTAAACCCTAATAATCTAGCAATGATCCCGGCTTTGGGTTATTCGGCACGTCTAAAATTTAATCCGGGCATGTTTGATGCCTTAAAAACCTTCACAAGAGTGCCTAGGATCCGTACAGTGGTATCAGAGCCTAGCTAGAGCATTAGGCGATGTGTTTACGAAGTTAAAACTCCGATCGAACCCGAAACGATGAAACTTGACCCCTCTCTGGAAATTTTTTAAATTTTGGGATTTTTCTGAATTAAAAATATGTAAAAAAATCAGCAGGGTATTGTAAGAATTACCATGAAACACGTGCCCACAATTCCACCAACAGAGCGCGGAACCGCGGCAGAAACATGGTTCTCGCGGCGGTTCCGCGGCGGAACTGTAGGATTGGGACACGTGGCTTCATGGTATAGACCGTAGGTGCTTGCTGACTATTCTACGTATTTTTAATCTGTTTCAGGTGTTTAAAATTCTGGGGTTTGTATTGTAATAGTAGACTCGATCGGAAATTTTAAATTCGTATTTCTTTCCGGATATTTAGAAACTGTTAAACTATTTGAACGGATATCATTAACTTACTGTTTCCCGGTACGGCAAACTTTCAAGTGTTGAAATTTATTCGGGTTTAAATCTTTCGGGAAAATTGTACAAGTTAAGCGGTGGACCCTTTAGAAGACAACAAACCTTAACTCGATTACGTGACCGTCTTGAACTGCCTTTTGAACCTTCGGGTTTGGGGCAGTACGGCGTGCCACATGTGAGGCGTTGGCTTGACCCTTCTACGGCTGGATCACCGGTACTGTGACATATTCTCGGATTATTTGAACCCCGCTCAAGTGTTGAGCAGTTTAGGAAATTTTGGGTGTTTGATAATCTGTTCGGAAAGTTTAATACTGTATATTTATCTGGAATGTGATACAATATGTGGAATTCATAGAGTTAGGCATGAAATGCGGAGTATGTGATATTTCGGATTTACGATGTCTAAAGTGATTGTGGATTCCAAATATTGTATCTTTACACTTTCTTTTCTGTGACCGTAAGTGTAATATGTGATATCGCCGGTTTCGTTGCTATATGTCAACGACAATTGGGATGCGCATATTTACTTACGTTGATGATATGAGATATTATGTGTTGCTGTGATATGTTATATTAGATCGTCGCGATCAGAATAGCCGGGGGTTTTATATGAGATGAGGGTTTTTATTTTCATTCATGTAAAATTCATTTGTAATGTAATATTCTTTTATTTGGGGCACTTCCAGGTTGCGGTTGCTGTCACCAGTGTATATTATTTACTTTTCCGCATTAGGTAGACCTAAGGTGGGGAGCACAAGTAACCGGGCTCTAGGGTCCAGTGGGAGGCCATCTCGAGGAGTCGAGACCGGGTCTGCTAACCCTAGAATTGGCAGTGTTACTTGCCGCTCTCGTAGGGGTCTTGGGATGTGGGTTTGGCTATTCGCCGCGACCGTGGAATCCGTGTTTTATACAGGCTCGTATTGAAAACACGGACGTCCTAGTATATCCAATATTTCATATATGTTCTTCTGCTGCAATGTTCTGTGATGAGATCATATTACTGCCTGAGACGAATGCTTATACTATATATGCTGATATATAAATATTACTGCTTTCGTTTCTTCTGTGATGCTTAGGGAGCATAAGCTGATGGGATTTTTATGAATAAGATTAATAAAAGAAAAGAAACCTAAAGATGTTGTAGAATCAAAAACTTTATAAAAAGGGTAGCTACAGTTTTGCTTTGCACAGCGATATAATATATCCTGCACCTTATTCGATGAGGAAAGGACCGAGATCCCTTCACCGGGAGTGACTCCTTTAGCGAAACTGGCAGATGCTACAAAACGCGGTTTGTCTTTTGATTGCTTTTAGTGTTTTGCTTTGCACAGCGGTATATATATGATATATCCTGCACCTTATTCGATGAGGAAAGGGCCGACGATCCCTTCACCGGGAGTGACCCCTTTAGCGAAACTAAGAAAAGCCTCAAAACACTCCTTTTCAAAATTACTCGATTCTACGATGATATCAAGTTCATTACGCTCAGGGTTTTCTGAAAAACCTGCGTAGCCCTCCGTCATTTCACATAAAGACTAGTTAGTATTCGTGTTACGTTTGTTGACCTCCGTCAAGGCGTAGTGTGCGGTAGCTGATTAGTATTTACCTGTTTATGCATATGATGCAGATTGGATTAGGGTAGTCGTACGGCCTTGTTGACCTCCGTCAAGGGTCGTGCGGGTGGGTTTAATTCAATCAAGAAATGACAGGTTGAACTTGACTAGTAGCCTATGGTTTGTTGACCTCCGTCAAAGTCATATACACTAGAGGCAAAATATTATCGGGAATTTCAAGTGTTGAAATTTGCAATGAGATTGCATACCTCCTATGAGATAGTTGGATCCTGATACCCACTGCGGGTAAGAGTTACTCCTGGGAGAGTTTTACACAAGACAACTAGCCGATCAAGTAGGTGTCTATAAAAGTGTTAACGAGGTTACGCCTCTGGGAAAACGAGGTTTACTTTAATTAGGTCCGTGCGAAAGCACGGGGAACCTCCCTCAAAGTACCGACACTGATCTGGCTGAAAGATTGACGGAATTGTAGGGTGTAATTAATCCCGGCTAATCTTACCTTTTAGGGTTTTAAAGTAGATTTGATAAAAACAGTGGGAGACATCCTGATTAGATAAGATAATAACCAATCTAATCTTGCAAGAGCATACGCTAAAGTGTTTTCTTCTCTCTCTCTCCAGGTAGCGACCATTTCAGGCCATAATCAAGATAATAATATGGATGTATTGACTAAACCTGATTATTGTACTGAGCAAGGGAACGTTGTACCCGTTCTTTCTTATAAGAGTTATAAGACTGAACAGGAAACAGGAGAATATCTGGATTCTCACGCCGCCCAAAAGAACATGCATGTTGATGCATCTTCTTCGGGTGTGTTAGTTATTGAGAACTGTTTCTCAGTTAACCCTACGTTCTGGGTATTAGATACCGGATCAGGATCCCACATATGTAAACAGTTACATGGGCTACGTAAAGGTAGAGAACTGGGAAAAGGTGATCATTCCGTTCAAGTAGGGAACGGTGCAAGTATTGTAGCTAAAACAGTTGGCGAATATCACCTTGTATTGCCAAGTAGTAATACACTGATTCTAAATGAGTGCTATTATATACCGAACATGATGTGCAACATTATATCAGTTTCTTTATTGAGTAAAGAGGGATATAATTTTGTAGTACAGGATAATGTTATGAACATATTCCTAGATCAAAAGTTGATTGCATCAGGCTCGTTACATAATGGCATATTCATTCTAAATCAGAATACAGTCCTAAATATACAAAACACACACAAGAGGAAAAGTTCTGATATGAACGAATCATTCTTGTGGCATTGTAGACTTGGTCATATCAATGCGACACGACTGGCTAAGTTACATAGGGATGGTTATTTGAATCCGTTCGAATTATCATGTTATGATACTTGCCATTCATGTCTCAAAAGAAAAATGACCAAAGCTCCGTTTAGTGGACACGGAGAAAGAGTTACCGAACACTTAGGACTGGTACATAGTGATGTATGCGGTCCTATGTCTACGCATGCCAGGAACGGTTCTTCCTACTTCATTACATTCACTGACGATCTCTCTAGATTCGGACATGTATTCCTGATGAAACACAAGTCTGAAGCTTTTGAGAAATTCAGAGAATATAAGCACGAAGTAGAGAACCAAACGGGCAAAAGTATTAAGATTCTTCGATCTGATCGAGGAGGTGAATACTTAAGCGGTGAGTTTTTAGATTATCTAAAAGAGAATGGGATTCTCTCTCAGCTTACTCCTCCTTATACACCACAGCACAACGGTGTATCTGAGCGGAGGAATCGCACCTTATTAGATATGGTACGCTCTATGATGAGCGAGGCTGAGTTACCTATTTCCTTCTGGGGGTATGCGCTTGAGACAGCGGCATACATACTAAATAAAGTTCCTACCAAATCTGTGCTTACCACCCCATATGAGATATGGGAAGGGAAGAGACCATATCTTAATTTTGTTAAGATATGGGGTTGCCCAGCTTATGTCAAAAGACGAAACCCGGACAAACTCGAGGCAAGATCTGTTTTATGTCAGTTTATTGGATATCCAAGCATTCGCGAGGGTATATTTTCTACCACAGTGAGGAACAAAGAGTGTTTGTTGCTCAACACGCCACCTTTTCAGAAAAGGAATTTCTTGCAAAAGAGATTAGTGGCTCTGAGGTAGACTGGAAGAAGTTCCACCAGAACAAACTACAACAGATGATTTAGTGGAACCAGAGGATTCAGTAGTACCCGACGAACCCCAGCCTCTCCGCCGATCTAGTAGGGTTTCTCGTCCACCTGAGAGATACTACGGTTTTCTCATTGATAGTGGAAGCGAGGATTGCATCATGGATGATGATGAACCGACTAGTTTCGAGCAGGCCATCACGAGTGGTGACTCTGTGAAATGGCTGGATGCAATGCGATCTGAGATGGAATCCATGTACACCAATAAAGTATGGATTTTAGAAAATGCTCCTGAAGGGGTAAAACCCATTGGGAGCAAGTGGATTTTTAAAAAGAAATTTGGTGTAGATGGAAAAGTTGAGACTTTCAAAGCTAAACTTGTAGCAAAAGGTTTTCGTCAAAGACCAGGTGTGGATTATGACGAAACCTTTTCTCCAGTGGCTATGCTTAAGTCCATCCGGATCTTACTTGCCATTGCTGCATACCATGACTACGAAATCTGGCAAATGGATGTTAAGACCGCCTTTCTAAACGGTGATTTAGAAGAGTGCGTGTACATGACTCAGCCAGAGGGCTTCGTAGATAGTGGGAGCAGCGGAAAGGTGTGCAAGCTGCTTAAATCCATTTATGGGTTAAAGCAAGCATCGCGGAGTTGGAACATCTGTTTTGATGTTGTAGTCAAAGAGTTTGACTTCATCAAAAATATAGATGAACCTTGTATCTATAAGAAGGTAGCAGAGGGTAAGGTTGTCTTCCTCGTATTGTACGTGGATGACATACTCTTGATAGGAAATGATATTCCTATGCTGCAATCAGTCAAGCTTTTCTTATCACAGAGATTCTCAATGAAAGATCTAGGTGATGCCTCCTGCATATTGGGAATCATGATCTATAGAGATAGATCTAAACGGATACTGGGATTGTCCCAATCCAGGTACATTGACACCATACTAAAAAGGTTTAGTATGGAAGAATCCAAACGTGGGAATCAGCCCACGATCTCTGGACTCACTCTCTCCAAAGAGATGTCTCCCAAGACTGATTTGGAGAGAGCTCGCATGCAAGGGATACCCTATGCTTCGGCAGTAGGCTCTATCATGTATGCGATGCTATGTACCAGACCCGATGTAGCATACTCACAAAGTGTAGTGAGTCGGTATCAAGCAGATCCTGGAGAGAGTCACTGGACAGCTGTGAAGAACATTATCAATTACTTGCGAAGGACTAAGGAGATGTTCTTGGTGTATGGTAACGGAGAACTCCAGGTGGAGTCCTTTACCGATTCCAGCTTCCAAAGTGATAAGGACGACTCTAAGTCGCATTCGGGTTTTGTCTTTACCCTCAATGGAGGGGCGGTATGTTGGAAGAGTTCCAAACAGGATACCGTTGCAGACTCGACGATGGAGGCTGAATACATCGCTGCCAACGATGCTGCCAAAGAGGATGTCTGGATCAAGAAGTTCATTAGTGAACTTGGTGTGGTTCCATCCATTGAGCATCCAATACCTCTGTATTGCGATAACAATGGAGCTGTGGCTTTGGCCAAGGAACCCAGGTCCCATCAGAAGTCCAGACATATTCTGAGGCGGTATCACCTGATCAGGGAGATAGTTGATCGCCGGGAGATCGAGGTCAGGAGAGTAGATACGAAGGACAACACTGCGGATCCATTCACGAAGGCTATTCCCCAGATACAGTTTCAGAGATTATTCGGGATGCTAGGTATGAGATACTACAGCAGCTGGCCTTAGTGCAAGTGGGAGATTGTTAGTTATGTATATGCCCTAGAGGCCATTGTTGTACATATGATGTATATTATAATGGATGCTTGGTTATATATAGAGAAGACTTTCTTGCTCGTCATGATAGTATGCTATTTGGTTTCACTTTATCTTAACATGTTGACTTGTATTGGTTTACTGTTTAACTCTCACATGTTGATAAAGCCCTTAGGATCTGTACTCGACTACTGGGACTATGATGAGATCATACTAGTGGGGCCGCGGTAGTCGATGAGTACATCCTATAACTGTTCCTAGTCGAGGGTATATCGAGACAGGGCATCGATACACCAGAGTAGACTAGCGTATACGCATCTTGACCCATATGATGGGCGATGGATGATCCCATATCCATCGGTGTTAGACATCAGAGATGGTGTACGGGTGCTCAGTGAAGACTAGGTACACTGGACGGACTCGCCGAGAACTCCCAGATGGTGATATACCACACGTCAGATGGCAGTTCTCCGGTGACACTGGTACAGGGTAGTCTGTAGACCCGAGATCGTCATAGTGTCTTGTATGATTCCCACTGTGCTTTGATTTCCACCTTACCACGTCCAAGAGGGCGTGCAAAATGGTGGCTTTTGGGTACAGTCCCGAATCACATGGAGGCAATGAGCGATAGGAGGGGATTCGTCTCTCCCGGTATAGGGAGTTGATGTTGTGCTGTGTTCGATTGGCTATAACTGGAAGTCCCTGTCCAGGGCTGATATAGAGATTTACTGGTAAGTGTTACTAGTAGTTTCTCGACCCGTTATGAGCCACACATCGACACGACTTATCGGTTACTGGGTCTGACGTATACCACCCCTAGACTTGATATGCGACATATCAGACGAACAGACCGGACTGTACGGGAGTGTTACTGATCGGATTCACTGGAGAACGCACAGGTTAGCTTGTTGATCTTCTGATCGCTCAATACCTAGGTGGCTGTTACGTTTAGCTGACCGCTTGCAGCTTGTGGGTGTTTTGATATGATCATCACCTGCTACCGGCGTATTGACGATTCTTTAGAGTCCTACACAGAGGTTTCTTGGCTCAGGCGAAACAGAGTAGTGGCACATATGTGATATGCACAGGAACGAGAATAATGCGATATGGGATACCGTATTATATTCTCAGGATATTTAGATATGAACCGGGTCATCGGATCAAGTGTTGATTCGATGAATCGGTACATGATATATTAGTCGGTAATATTCGATATAGCCGGATCGTCGGATCAAGTGTTGATTCGATGATTTAATATATAATAATATATATGATATATTATTATATTAACTAATATTGGCTTGCTTTATTATTTCATTTTCTCAGTGGATGATACATTGATATATATGCGATATATGTTAATTGTATTATTTTCTTTTGTTGCAAATATATAATATATATGTGATATATATTATTGTGACATGATATGATTAATTGTTAAACGTGTTTAAGGATGATTAATTGTGGTTAGGGTTTAATTTGGGTTAGTTTCTTCATGCACCTTCTAGAAGGTTCTTCTTTTGTCATTACAAAGATCTTTTGTGATGACACATTCTAAACCAAACCAAACCCTAACCCTAGTTGTTTCTCTACTCATTCTCATCCTATCATCCTTGACCATGGTTCACAATTCAATCATATAGATTTCTATTCATCACAAAAGAAAGATAATTCATTATTCTTTTTCCATTATCTTCTTCTTCTCTCTTAAAAGAAAAAGCTTGCTAGTTTTTCTTTAAGTGATGAAATAAAATGAGTAAATGATATTAAAAGAAAGCAAAATCACTACTCTCTCATCCTCATCTCATCTAGCCCATGGGATTAGGGTGTTCTTCTCTTTTGAGTGAGAAAGCTTGAGTCGAAGCAACTTCAAGGTAGATCATCGGAGATTTGGAATACGACAAGCTAGAATGGATCGTTCGAGTCGTGGAGCCTCTCATGAGTCCGGGAGATCGTGGATCGCGGCAAAGGAACTTTTACTCGGAGCTTGTGAAGTGAAGGAGCGGACTACAAAGGTTGTAATCCCTCACACATAGATAAAAGTTATCTTATTGCATATTAAACCCTAATAATCTAGCAAAGATCCCGGCTTTGGGTTATTCGGCACGTCTAAAATTTAATCCGGGCATGTTTGATGCCTTAAGAACCTTCACAAGAGTGCCTAGGATCCCTACATTAAGCATAAGCTAGACAACTCCATATACCTTAACATCGTTAAGCTATGAGTCATTCTATATACAATATAGAAACAGAGGCACTGATTTAATTGGAACCAGATTCAAATCATGCAGCTGTCTCCAGTGCATGTCAACTGAATGGAGAGAGGCGGATCAGCATTACTCAACTTAAGAGTGCATCCAATTATGAGTAACCTGAAAGAGAAGCAAGTCCTCAAAACCATTAATATCAACTGAATACCATACACAAGTATCTACATCTTCGATCATCTTGAAGAATCCTGATACTTGCATCACGTGGTTCTCTACTTTATTCTTGTACCTATAACTTCTCAAACCTCGAACCTTGTATTTCTATGAAACACATGTCTAAAACTGGAGAAGTCACAAGTAAACAAAATATAGTAAGAGGACCAACCCCTCTGTCCTAATGGACACTGGACAACATACAATACTCTGTATAAGTCCCCTGAGTTTAATAACTCAAAACCTTGTGCGTTGTAGGTCTAAAACTGTACAATGGTTATGAATAATTACACCGCTGTTGAATGCTCCTTACCTAACCATCAACTGAGATAGGTAATTGTCATGGACATAATTTCAAAAAGTTATATCTCACTTTATTAAAATAAACGTACAGATATAACAATTTGAAATTGGTGCATAACAACGGATATTCAAAACCAAATATTTGCCGTCCGACAAAAACCCAGGCGATTTCCTCAAATATCACCAATTACAACGAATCCCGATATAATGAGGATGATCACCTAATTCCCAATAACTTACTCCCACTCATCACTTGTAAAACCATACAGATATGAGAATTATACCTGGTAAATACATAGCCTGGAGCAAGGATCTAATTGAGAAATCTGTATTCTATTAACAATGCACAGTGAAACTGAAACATGAAAATGTTTCGAAGGGGTATCCGGGTAATCCTCGTAATGCCTCTTCTATTATTAGATTCACGACTATAACCGTATATTTCTTTGCCATCTCTCCAAATCTCTTTATATGTCTTTAGTCATTACCTTCTGTACACCATCTTTAGGCTAAATGGTTTTCTTCCTTCCCTACCGTTCGGCACCGGCCTATGGATTGGATGAAGACTATCCAATAAGCGTAACAGGTGTACTCTCTTAATCCTAGGAGTACTCGTAACTTGAGAGAAGGTGAAGATAAAAGACAACTGAAAAAACCTTATTCTATTTCTCCTGAACCGGAGAAAAGCAAAGGTGAAGTAGGAGTGGCGATGAAATATGAGGTTTGGTCGTGAATGATAGCAGTCGCAATTTACTTTGCCCTCTTTCTAATCCTTTTATTTGTCTTTACTTATTACCTTCTGTACACCACACTTAGGCTAATTGGTTTTCTTCATTCCCAACCGTTCGGCACATGCCTATGGTTTGGAAGAAGACTATCCAATAAGCGTAATAGGTGTACCTTTCTCCTAATCCTAGGAGCCCTCACAACCTGAGAGAAGGTAAAAGGAAAAGACAACTGAATAGTCCTATTCAATCTCTCCAGAACAAGAATCCATCCTCGAATCTGGAACAAGTTCATTCGAGGTCGTATATAACCATACGATGGATTTATCTAATGGAAGTGGATGTTCGTAGTGATACGGGGTGTTCTGGAGAAATGCAAAGGGTAAAAGAAGGAGTGGCAATGATGTATGCAACTCAGACAATCCAATAACTAGTGTTTTAAGAAAGTTCGGTTAACTTGGTTAATGAGTCATAGTCTAGGGTCAGGCCAAGAAACACTCTGTGTGCACTCTAACCTTGATAAAAATGGTTATCAATTTATCTAATGAGGAAGCCTCCCACTGTATCCTCAAATTCTCCTTCAAACCTGAAAGAAGAATTAGTCGGGATCACCCGAGGAGTAAACCAACTCATCAGTGGGAATCGGGATCCAACTATCATCGCATGATAATCTGATGGAATCCACTCACGTTATCACACTCCAGAAGGTATGCGCATGTCTGGAAAGTTCCCTGTATGTTTGAAACTCCCGATGTATTTTTACCCTATGCTCTTATAACCTTGACCAAGGCCAACAAATCATAAGTCACATGTCACGTTCTACCCGTTATTGTCCAGGTTAATTTGAACCCACCAATACAATCCCTTGTCTAGGGCCAACAAGGCTGTATTACTGTCCCAAACCAACACATCTATCTATGCAACAGAAAGGTAACAAGCAACTACCTTACACTATGTCTTGACGAAGGCCAACAAACATATCTGGAATACTAAGTGCTACCCGTCTGAAATGACGTAGGGCTATGAATGGTTTTTGGCGAAAAAGATTTAACGTAATGAACTTGATATCGTTGAAGGAACCGAATAGCTTTTTACAAATATATAGTGCCGAAAATCATTGCTAAAGAGGTCACTCCCGGTGAAGGGATCTCGGCTCTTTCCCCGTAGAATGAGGTGCAGGATATTCCAACTGAATACCACGATGCAAAGCAAAAAGGTAATCAACTATAGTGAAGTTATTAACTGCCACGCCCCGCTTCCCGGTGTACGGCGAAGTGGACGCGACGAGGTCCGCTACGTATATACTTAGAAGTACATACGCTAATCGTATCTAAGCAATATAAAAGTAAATCACAAGAGACAAGAGATATAGAAATAACAACAACTTTATTAATAACATTCTTTTGTACAATGCATGAAAAATAAATACAACTGAAATGAAAAGCGATGCCAAAACAATGGCATAACAGGAAATGAAAATACTTAATAGAACAAGGTACAATGTCTAGAGCTCAGGGTCTTCGTGAAACTGCTCCAAGTCTTCACAGGTGGGCTCGATCTCTGCTGGGTCCAAAGCACCTGACGACATTCAAAGAAGAAAAGAAATAGAATGTCGTCAGCGAACAGGTCGCTCGGTAAGTCCCAAAGATAAGGAAGAATTAGAAAGAAAGAATAAGAGTATTTTCTAAAGTATTATATTGTGGAATATTATGGAATATTGTGTTACCGCTGTTGTTTGTAGTTTGGTACAGAAGGATACCAGTGTATACGAGAGGGGTCTCTATATGCTAGAGACCAGGGCAAACAGAATGTACAAGGAACCGTTAAGACACGGTACAACAGCAACGGAATATGGTTAGGTGTCTTAATCTGACCACCTCGTGCCACCTTTAACACCATCCGTACCAATCTACCCCTTAAATCCCATAGTGTTTTGATAATATTGTTGTATTGTATTGTATTGTGTAAGTTGGATGACTGACCAAAACCATGATATCAGTAAACGGATTGTAACTGCATAATCAGGTAAATGGAATAACGGAATAATAGATGTATATCCATCGTTTGATTCAGTCAAGTTGTATAGATTGTTAACTGGATTATGGAATTCATGTGTTCATATTGAGTTGGAATATTAAAGAATATAGAATTGACTTGAATCGTATTAAAGTGAAAAAATAATCAGACTCAAACCCGAGTCAGACTAAAAGAAATGTAAGTCGAAGTTCTAAATTTGTTAGGGTCCTTATTGTAATTTATAAAACTTGAGAGGGTTTTATGTAAAAATACTTTTGTATAGTTTTCAAGATACACCTCAAGTATTTATTATTCGCCTTTATAGTTATAATGAGTGTAAATTTTATTTGTGTTATTTCTAGTGAGAATATCCTAATTACATAAATAAAAGTACTAATTTTGTAATATTGATTTAATTGAATTTCATGGTATTTTAATGTAACTTTTAATCTAGTAATTTTTTTAGGAAAAGTGAAAACTTTAACTTATAATAAAATAGGTGTTAAATGATATATATATATGTTAATACAAGAATAATTTTTAATAAATATTTTATTTTCCAAAAATCTTATTTTTCATAAATGTCGTATTCTAAACCTTTCGAGGCCGAATGCTCCTTGCGGAGGTCTGAATCTCGCACAACTAAGCCCGAGGTTGCACGATAAAACGTACAAACCCTAACGGGTTCCCCAAATGTAGGTTGTAGTGGCGCTTTGCAAAGATTTTATAAATACTAATCATTTAGAAAACAGTTTTATAACGATAAGGTATTTATTTGTAAAAGGGTTTAAATTTCCGTATTTTAGATTCTAGGGTTTCCTAAGCCAACTAGCCTATTTCTAAATGGTCTAAACAACACGTCATTAGAAGCCTCAAATCGCCTCTTCACCGCCAATTGCGGCCACGTAAGTGCCAGGTGAGTGGGAGGCTCTCCACTAACCACTCGCCTTAGACACATTTGCCTAGACACCACAAAGTCAGGTTTAGATAAACGATCGATGTCCATGACATATCGTATTTTCCTATTAAAAGATTTTGTTTTAAAATTGTATACAACTTAGAACTTTCAGAAAAGGTTTATAAAGAAAATGGTATTTTAATGAAAAGTCTTGTATTATCGTATTCTAAGTTTTAATGATATCAATTAGGGTTGTATTAGTGTGTGTGTGGAGGTAAGTCATTACCTCGTGATCTATTTTAAGGTATAGCAATGTTAAAAGGTTAAATGTGATAAACTAAACATGGTGGTATTTAAGTGCGAAAATACGGTATTTTGCAAAAGTTATCATTTCATGTGAGAAACTTTATCCAAATTGATTTTTAGGTGATTAGTAGTCAACATGAATATGTTTAAGCATTATGGAATTAGTGACAAGTGAGTTTTGATAGAAAAACCGAATCGGAAATCGGTTTGTTCCGATTTCCGTCGGGTTTGAAAAATCGTATTGTAATGGAAGAAAGAAATGTAGAAAAAGAGGGACTTACGGGTTTGGACAACGCTAGAGTGTGCTAGGAAGGTCGTGGGTTTGTCGGTGCGTCGAAACGTCGTGAAGAGTCCTAGTACGATCGCCGGGGTTCGCCGTCGATTTCGGCAGCGCTTCGCCTTTCGCTCGTTTTCTAACGTACCGAGTTCTCTTGAAATTTTTAGAGAGTGGACTTAGGAATGTAGGGTGTGAGAGTAGAGGATAGGGGTGTTTATATAGGGTTAGGCTAGGGTTAGGGTTTTAATTAAAAAAATATAAAAAAATATACAAAATCATTAAAAATTCATTAAACATAAGAGTAAAAGGGATTTATTGGCCAAATGATAACCGATTCAAGCATTTAGAGTATGCAGGAGGGTGGACCAGGTCAAGACCCAACTTTTCTCTGTTGGTGACTCGGCCGTCCGGCCAAGTCCGGCCGGCGGCGCCGGACCGAGTCGGCCGAGTTGCCGGCACGCGGCGCCGAGTCGGGCCTAGTCAGGGGTCCAATGGCCGGGGATTCTTCGGGGGTACAATTTGGTACATTTACATTTTGTTGTCCAGTGCATATTTTGGGAGTTATGGCCTTTTTACCGTTGACTTCCAAAAAAAATTAAAATAAAATAAATACAAAAATAATGTATGGCATGAGATTTGAACTCCGGTGGCTTGGTTCAGCAGTGCAAGGTATTACCAATGAGCTACAAGCTCCTTAATGCAATTATGGAGTGAAATAAATACTTAAAGAGATATCAGCCGCAATAAATACTCCAAGTATACATTGAATTTAAATCAATTTTTTGTACTTTAAAAATGGAGTTGTTACAGTCTACCCTCCTTACAAAAATTACGTCCTCGAAATTTACAACTTTTATTTGAGGACTCGTTTACAAAGAGGTTTGGATATCTAGTACGCATTTCATCCTCCCTTTCCCAAGTGGACTCTCCTGGAGTGTCTTTCCTCCACATCACTCGAACCAAGTTAACCTCCTTGTTCGGAAGTGTCTTCACTTTCCTGTCTAGGATCTCCACGGGCTGTTGCTCACAAGACAAGGCGGGTTGTATAGTGAGCTCGGAATGATCGAGAACATGGCTGGGGTAACTCACATACTTTCTGAGTTGGGATATATGGAACACATTATGCACTCCTTCCAATGAAGGTGGAAGCGCTAAACGGTATGCCACTTCACCGACTCGTTCGAGTATGTCGAACGGTCCAATGTATCTCGGACTTAGCTTACCCCGTCTTCCAAATCGGATCACTCCGCGGTTCGGAGATATCTTCAGGAATACGTGATCTCCTGGCTGGAACTCCAATTGTCGTCTATTTGCATCAGCCCAGTGCTTCTGTCGATCTTGGGCTATTCGCATCCTTTCCCTGATAGTACGAACCAAATCAACGGTTGCTACTATCATCTCTGGTCTAAGAAGCTCCCTATCACCGATGTCGTCCCAACTTAATGGCGATCGACACTTCCTTCCATACAATGCTGCAAAAGGTGCCATTCTTATGCTTGCTTGGTAGCTGTTGTTGTACGAAAACTCCACAAGATGTAAGTGATCTTCCCACGATCCCTTGAAGTCTAGCATACACGCTCTAAGAATATCCTCCAAGATCTGAATAGTTCGTTCCGACTGTCCATCTGTTTGTGGATGATAAGCCGTGCTGAAGTTCAGACTTGTTCCCAAGCTTGCTTGCAGACTCTGCCAAAATTGCAATCGGAATCTGGTCTCACGATCGAAGACAATGCAGACCGGTACTCCATGAAGTCTCACAATTTCCTGTATGAGTTCATGGGTATCAAAGATAGTACATTATGAAGATTTTTAAATCTAAATTAGATTATTACCTCCATGTACTTCTTTGCTAGTGTCTCAGTTGATTGGCCAACTCGAAATGGGATGAAGTGAGCCGACTTTCTGAGTCGATCAAGAATGACCCATATGGCATCGTTACCCTTTGTGCTGCGAGGAAGAGCAGTCACAAAGTCCATCGTGATGTGTTGCCACTTCCATTCTGGGATTGGTAACGGTTGAAGTAATCCATCAGTCCTGTGATGTTCAGCCTTTACTTGCTGACACACCAAGCATTTTGCGACGCTTCTGGCTACTTCAAGCTTCATTCCATGCCACCAATAATTCTGACGTAGATCTTTGTACATTTTGGTACCTCCGGGGTGTACTGAATAGGGAGAGCTGTGAGCTTCTTTCATTAACTCTTCCCGAACAGGACCTTTTGTTACACACAATCTGCTGATGTATCTCAAAGATCCATCTTCATGGATGATGAAGTCTGTTCTGAGTCCATTCTCCACTTGTTCTCTGATCTTTTGAAACTTAGCGTCGCTGGCTTGAGCTGCTTTGATCTGATTGACAATGGTTGATTGAACTTGTAAATTCATCAAACTTAAAGCATTACCTTGCATGACTACTTCAATCTCTATCTGATGCAAATCTTGTTGAAGCTTCCGCTGAGCGGTGAGATTCATTGCTAATGGTTGGCGACTAAGAGCATCAGGTACTACATTCACCTTCCCTGGGTGATATTGCAAGTAGATGTCAAAGTCCGCCATGAGTTCTAACCATCTTCTCTGCCGCATATTCAACTCCTTCTGAGTAAACACGTACTTCAGGCACTTATGATCTGTGTAGATGTTCGCTCGTTCACCAAGTAGATAATGACGCCAAATCTTGAGAGCAAAGATGACGGCTGCCAACTCCAAATCATGCGCCAGAAATTGCGCTCGTATATCTTCAGCTGTCTTGAAGCATATGCCACAACCTTACCGTGTTGATGTAGAACACATCCTAACCCCTTACCGGATGCATCGTAATGCACTTCGAATCCTCCAGATTGATCCGGTATGACGAGAATAGGTGATGATGTCAACCTTGACTTGAGTTCTACGAAAGCTTGTTCGCATGCTTCTGACCACACAAATTCTTCATCTTTACGTGTGAGCTTGGTTAGGGGCATTGCTATCTTCGAAAAGCCTTAAATAAACCATCTGTAATATCCAGCTAAACAAAAGAAACTTCGAATATCCTTCACTGACTTTGGTGTAGGCCATTCGCTAACTGCCGAAACTTTCGCTGGATTTACAGAGATTCATTCACCTGATACGATATGTCCAAGAAAACCAACTTGATTTAGCCAAAACTCGCACTTGCTGTACTTGGCATAAAGCTGACGTTGTCGCAGAGTTTCTAGGACAATTCGTAGATGTTCTGCATGCTCTTTCCGACTCTTAGAATACACCAGGATGTCGTCGATGAAGATGACAACAAACCTGTCTACGTAATCCCGGAAAACTTGATTCATAAGGTTCATGAATATTTCGGGTGCGTTGGTCACTCCAAATGGCATCACTAGAAATTCGTAATATCCATAGCGAGTTCTGAAAGCTGTTTTGTGAATATCAGCTTCCTTGACCTTCACTTGATGATAACCAGAATGAAGATCTAGTTTAGAGAAAACACAAGATCCACTTAACTGATCGAATAAATCATCGATGTGCGGGAGTGGATACTTGTTCTTTATAGTGACTTCGTTCAAGGCTCTGTAATCGATGCACATTCTGTATGAACCTTCCTTCTTCTTCACAAGTAATACAGGTGATCCCCAACTTGAAGTGCTGGGACGAATCCATCCTTTCGCCAGTAATTCGTCCAGCTGTGTTCGGACTTCCTTCAAACCTTCCGGACATAAACGATAGGGTGCTTTGATCACCGGTTGTGCTCCTGGTACTAAATCAATACTGAATTCAAGAGCTCGATCGGGAGGCAAAACTGATATATCGTCAGGAAATACATCGTCGAACTCTCGAACCACATCTGGTCTTGATTCTTCCTCTGCTTGAGCTGCTGCAACTACTGCTTCTCTTGGCTTCGCTTTGTAGGTACTTGGCTCCAGTGTACGGTCTCCTCTTTTGAAATAGAAGACCGGATGGTCTGGGATCTCGAATACTACCCTCCTTTGATGACAGTCGATGGTAGCATAAAAAGTTCCAAGCCAATCCATTCCTAGAACCACATCGAAGTTCGGTATGTCCAGCACTTCGAAGTCAGCATAAAACTCTCGACTGCAGACGACGACTGGACACATGCTGTATCCCATAGTTGCCTTTAGAACGCTATTTCCGGAACTGACATTCCAGCTGCATACAAGCGGTGAAACTGGAATCGCATGGTTTCGGACAAACCGTTGTGACATAAAGTAATGTGATGCTCCAGTATCAAACAGTGCAAGTGCAGGGATTGAGGATACTAAGATTGTACCTAAGGTATGTGGGATTTGTTTTAGGTATAGAAAATATGTAACTAAGTAGTAGAATAGAAAAGCAAAGTTTGAAAAAAAAAATTTACCAGTGATGACTTGGCCAGTGGCCTCATCTTCTTCCACGGACATCGTGAAAGCCTGGCGCCTTGGTACATTCCTCCTGGCCTGAGGAGCATTCCTCGGAACGTTCCTTTGAGCTTGATGGAACTGACGAGGAGGTGGTGCAGCTTGTGGTCCTCTGGGTAGTGCAGGTAGTGCAGGTCTGGGAGCAGGTGCCTGAAGAGCTGGTCGCTGCGGATAAGTAATTGCTGGCCTGGGTGCAGCAAATGGGTTCTGTCTTTAGGGACAAGACCCAATATCGTGAGTAGATGAGCCACAAACTAAGCAAAGGCGGTTGGCTCGACGGCAGTCCTTCATCATATGTCCAGTTCTCTTGCAGTAAATGCAAAAGGCTGGGCTGGGACGATGGGTCGGTACTCCGGGTCGCCTTGGCATGAAGGGTGGCCTGGACGAGGCTCCACCTGCCATCTGGTTGGCAGGACGCTTGACTCCTGCAGACTGAGGTCTGCCCCTTGCTTTTATCACTGCCTTATAGCTGCGGGCAGCTTCTAGAGCATCCTCATGAGTCAAAATTTTTCCTGTGGCTAGAGCAGCCTGAATCTCCGTGTCCAGTCCTTGTTGAAAGCGACGGGCTCTGATCTCGTCCGTCGGTATCAAGTGTGCCACGAATCTGTTTAAAGATTGTGTTAGCTGTGTAGTATGTGATATTTAAAAATTGAACTACTGTGACATATCTTACCGGCTTAACATGGTGAATTCAGCGTCGTATTCTTTTACTGATTTGTCCCACATTGAACCCTGTTGTAAATGAATAAACTGTTGCTCCATTGCAAACCTGGCAGTCACAGGGAAATATTTCGCGTCGAACTTCTCGCAAAAATTCTTCCATTCAATCGGCTGTACCAGACGGCTTTCTTCCGCCTTCCACCAGTTGCGAGCATTGTCCGTGAGTTGTAGTTTCGTCACACGGACCCAAGCGATGTTTGGCACTTGAGCTGCTGCCAGATCGTCTTCGATGCTTTGTGCCCATTCTTCAGCTTCAAGAGGGCTTCCTTTGCCAGAGAACTGCTTGGGATGTAAAGCCCTGAATTGCTTTACTCCCTGTGCGTCGGTTTCAGGACGGTTCAGAAGTTGTTGTTGTCCCTCGAGAAGGCTGCAAATCGCCTCAAGTAGCACTGTTTGCTCGGTGGGTGGTGCAGGAACAGCTGGTGCGAGAGGTAGTGCTGAATGTGTGTTGTTGACATTGGTGCTGGTGTTGTTCGTGGAATCCATAACCTTGAAGAAAATTTTGGGTTAGGACAGATTCAAATACATGAAATGATAAGATTCAAGGAATAGAAATTTATAAGATTCAAGAAACATGAATTGTAAAGAATGTTTTAGTTGCTGGTTCTTGTGTTATATTGCTTAGGTTATTCACGCAGACCAGAACTGCATGATAGGGATTCATACAGCTCTGACCTGCATGGGCCACCAACAAAACCTGTCAAGCCCCGCTTCCCGGTGTACGGCGAAGTGGACGCGACGAGGTCCGCTACGTATATACTTAGAAGTACATACGCTAAACGTATCTAAACAATATAAAAGTAAATCACAAGAGACAAGAGATATAGAAATAACAACAACTTTATTAATAACATTCTTTTGTACAATGCATGAAAAGTAAATACAACTGAAATGAAAAGCGATGCCTAAACAATGGCATAACAGGAAATGAAAATATTGAATAGAACAAGGTACAATGTCTAGAGCTCAGGGTCTTCGTGAAACTGCTCCAAGTCTTCACAGGTGCGCTCGATCTCTGCTGGGTCCAAAGCACCTGACGACATTCAAAGAAGATAGAAATAGAATGTCGTCAGCGAACAGGTCGCTCGGTAAGTCCCAAAGATAAGGAAGAATTAGAAAGACAGAATAAGAGTATTTTCTAAAGTATTATGTTGTGGAATATTGTGTTAACGCTGTTGTTTGTAGTTTGGTACAGAAGGATGCCTGTGTATACGAGAGGGGTCTCTATATGCTAGAGATCAGGGCAAACGGAATGTACAAGGAACCGTTAAGCCACGGTACAACAGCAATGGAATATGGTTAGGTGTCTTAATCTGACCACCTCATGCCACTTTTAACACCTTCCGTACCAATCTACCCCTTAAACCCCGTAATGTTTTAATAGTATTGTTGTATTGTATTGTGTAAGTTGGATGGCTGACCAAAACCATGATATCAGTAAACGGATTGTAACTGCATAATTAGGTAAATGGAATAACGGAATAATGGATGTATATACATGGTTTGATTCAGTCAAGTTGTATAGATTGTTAACTGGATTCTGGGATTCATGTATTCATATTGAGTTGGAATATTAAAGAATATAGAATTGACTTGAATCATTTTTAAGTCAAAAAATAATCAGACTCAAACCCGAGTCAGACTAAAAGAAATGTAAGTCGAAGTTCTATATTTGTTAGGGTCCTTATTGTAATTTATAAAACTTGAGGGGGTTTTATGTAAAAATACTTTTGTATAGTTTTCAAGATACACCTCAAGTATTTATTATTCGTCTTTATAGTTATAATGAGTGTAAATTTTATTTGTGTTATTTCTAGTGAGAATATCCTAATTACATAAATAAAAAAACAAATTTTGTAATATTGATTTAATTGAATTTCATGGTATTTTAATGTAACTTTTAATCTTATAATTTTTTTAGGAAAAGTGAAAATTTTATCTTATAATAAAATAGGTGTTAAATGATAAATATATATATGTTAATACAAGAATAATTTTTAATAAATATTTTATGTTCCAAAAACTTATTTTTCATAAATGTCGTATTCTAAACCTTTCGAGACCGAATGCTCCTTGCGGAGGTCTGAATCTCGCACTACTAAGCCCGAGGGTGCACGATAAACCGTACAATCCCTAACGGGTTCCCCAAATGTAGGTTGTAGTGGCGCTTTGCAAAGATTCTATAAATACTAATCATTTAGAAAACGGTTTTATAAAGATAAGGTATTTATTTGTAAAAGGGTTTAAATTTCCGTATTTTAGATTCTAGGGTTTCCTAAGCCAACTAGCCTATTTCTAAATGGTCTAAACGATACGTCATTAGAAGCCTCAAATCGCCTCTTCACCGCCAATTGCGGCCAGGTAAGTGCCAGGTGAGTGGGAGGCTCTCCACTATAAGTAGTGACCCTAATTAAGTAACCACTCGCCTTAGACACAATTGCCTAGACACCACAAAGTCAGGTTTAGATAAACGATCGATGTCCATGACATATCGTCTTTTCCTATTAAAAGATCTTGTTTTAAAATTGTATACAACTTAGAACTTTCAGAAAAGGTTTATAAAGAAAATGGTATTTTAATGAAATGTCTTGTATTATCGAATTCTAAGTTTTGATGATATCAATTAGGGTTGTATTTGTGTGTGTGAGGAGGTAGGTCATTATCTCGTGATCTATTTTAAGGTATAGCAAAGTTAAAGGGTTAAATGTGATAAACTAAACATGGTGGTATTTAAGTGCGAAAATACGGTATTTTGCAAAAGTTATCATTTCATGTGAGAAACTTTATTCAAATTGATTTTTAGGTGATTAGTAGTCAACATGAATATGTTTAAGCATTATGGAATTAGTGACAAGTGAGTTTTGATAGAAAAACCGAATCGGAAATCGGTTTGTTCCGATTTCCGTCGGGTTTGAAAAATCGTATTTTAATGGAAGAAAGAAATGTAGGAAAAGAGGGACTTACGGGTTTGGACAACGCTAGAGAGTGCTAGGAAGGTAGTGGGTTTGTCGGTGCGTCGAAACGTCGTGAAGAGTCCTAGTACGATCGCCGGGTTTCGCCGTCGATTTTGGCAGCGCTTTGCCTTTCGCTCGTTTTCTAACGTACCAAGTTCTCTTGAAATTTTTAGAGAGTAGACTTAGGAATGTAGGGTTAGAGAGTAGAGGGTAAGGGTATTTATATAGGGTTAGACTAGGGTTAGGGTTTTAATTAAAAAAATATTAAAAAAAATATACAAAATCATTAAAAATTCATTAAACATAGGAGTAAAAGGGATTTATTGGCCAAATGATAACCGATCTAAGCATTTAGAGGATGCAGGAGGGTGGACCAGGTCAAGACCCAACTTTTCTCTGTTGGTGACTCGGCCGTCCGGCTAAGTCCGGCCGGCGGCGGCGGACCGAGTCGGCCGAGTCGCCGGCCGGCGGCGCCGTGTCGGGCCGAGTCATGGGTCCAATGGCCAGGGATTCTTCGGGGGTACAATTTGGTATATTTACTTGTTGTTGTCCAGTACATATTTTGGGAGTTATGGCCTTTTTACCGTTGACTTCCAAAAAAAATTAAAACAAAATAAATACAAAAAAAATGTGGGGCATGGGATTTGAACTCCGGTGGCTTGGTTCAGCAGTGCAAGGTATTACCAATGAGCTACAAGCTCCTTCATGCAATTATGGAGTGAAATAAATACTTAAAGATATATCAGCCGCAATAAATACTCCATGTATACATTGAATTTAAATCAATTCTTTGTACTTTAAAAATGGAGTTGTTACATTAACCTGACGCAAACTTCTTCCCAAGGGGTCACTCCAGGTGAAGGGATCTCGGCCCTTGCCTCTTCAAGTGAGATGCTGGATATTCATAATCAAATACCACTGTGCAAAACAAAAGAGAACGTCCTTGTAAGAACAACCTTTTTAAAAAAATGTTCCAACAAAATCAAACAGGTTTGTTTTCCTTGTATTGATCTGAATCAACGCAGTCCCATCAATTAATCACACAAAAAGAACAAAAATATGATGTATTTTTATGCCATCCGCATTCGCCACTAGGTCCCTTAACTAACGAAAGAGCGGGCACTGGAATAGCGCAGGTGTAAAACATATACAACATCTACTAGTATATATATATAGCAGTATATAATAATCACTCCAGGCTTAATACATGCAACTTCACAAAAAGTAATAAGCATAACAGAATAATAGAGATAATCCGGGAGCCCCGGGTTTCCTTTGAGCCGTAACTGAAACCCGACGTTCCCCAGTCGTGTGGATAGCCTGTGCAATGAAAACCTAGACCCCTACGGGCGCGGCAAGTTACCCGCCAAAACCATAAGCGAGGCAGCCCCCTTCAGCAAAGTAAATGGGCCACCCAGTACTTCACGGAATCTGGTAACTTGAGCACCCCACCTTGGGTCAACATGTACCCCCTACGAGTACGGCGAATAGCCCGCCAATTCTAGAGTGAAGCCCCCTCTGTCTCAAAGTCATGAGATGCAGGCCCGTTGCCCTCTAGAACCCAGCTATCCGTGCACTCCACCGTGGGGTAATCCTAGTACATAAAAGAAAATATGTACAGCGGTGACATCGACCTCAACCCGGTCGTGCCCCAAAAGAATAATATACAAAAAGGCAGTGACGGAAGTCCACATGTCGAACGCTCTACCCATGATATCAAATGTACAAATAATACTAAACGGTACTAACATTACATCCATGCTATCCACCATGACAATCCGCAACATCACAGCACAACACAGAACATTAACGTGAATGTCACTTTCGCAAACTCGTCTAAAAGGACATATAGCAATTATACGAGTTATACCACTCTAATGACATTCACGGTCGCAGATAGTAATGTAAGTACTGTGAACTAATATATTTAAAATTTCGATCGACGAAACTTCCCGAAATGGCCCTAAGTGCAAAAACCCAACACTCAAACAAATCTGGGCCAGAACATAACATCTCAGAAAACATAATTCCATATGAAAGACATATAGAAGAAAGATGGTGCACTGTTGCCCCAAAACGGCGGCGGAACTGTGGCCAACACCTAGGTTGTGCGAAGGTTCCGAGGCAATTTTATGGGTTCCGTCGACCAAATTTCTTCTGTAGTCTTATAAAAACCTGCACAATTTTCTGATATACTGAAAATAATTTTTCGGCCACTTTAAAATTTCAACAGAAACTTGAAAATTGGAATTGCGGTTTCGGAAAGTTTGTTCGATCGAGGTTTTAAAAATGTTAGAACAAGATAGTAAGGGTTAATGGCGTGGCTCCGATACCATGTAAGTCTACGGTAGCGCCACGACCATCTATCTGAGGCCAAACTCAGAACAAAAACTTTTATAAACGGGCGCTAACGCAGACTTTTACCCGGATCGTTCCATTAACCCTATACTAGCTAACTACAAAGAAGTTAGAATGGCTATACCGATCGATCGGTGTCCTTCAGTCTTTAGCCACCATCCCAAGCTCCTCGCTGCTTCTCCAATCAAGCTCGATCTCCGGTCTCCTCGTCGAAGTGGCACCACGTCAATGAATCTTTTTACGAGCTCCCGCTTCAAAACCGAAGCAACTCGGACATGAAGTTTGCCAGCCGACATGTCCAAGATGAAGTAGAGATAGTGTGTGATTAGTTTGTCTCAATCACCCTAGGATTCTCAAGACATGAAAGAGATAGGGTGGAGGTTGAAGAATAAGCCATTCGAGGAAGATGTGAGCTCAATAGAAGAAGAAGTGAAAAATGGCTTGTATGTTACGTGAGATATTTTGACAGAGAGAGATATATATCAAAAACAAACCCCAAGCCTCACTTGGCTACCTTCTCTCTCCAAAATATCCCCCACTAATCATAATTATCCCCAAAATCAATCTATGTCACAATAATGGTCACACAAACAAAGAACATGAGTCACCAAGAGCATGTGACATGAAATGATGGAAATGGACAAAACTTGCACTCACATTTTCCACACAATTAAACATTTAAACTAAATGTTTAATCCAACAAAAAGATATGGCATCAACTAAAGTAAACTCGTAACGGATCACAAGAATACCCCTCATCTGTATATACATACCTGCATCCGTTTTCTGACTGAATACGAATACTGCGAGACGAAAGTAATCCAACAACCTAATACTAGGATCCGGCTTAAACCAAAGACCACTAGTATGATCCTTCCGATCATGATCCGTGCACGAGTGCACGTATATGATCGAACCCTGCCATAAAACCATACGGCCTCTACAACGTTTCGTCCGAACTAGGGAAACTTTTTGTGGGGGGCTCTAAAGACTCGTCAATACGCTCGCAGTGGGTTTAACCATAAGCACGTCAGTGGTACTAGCTGTGCGTAACGGCTACCCATGTATTGACCAAAAGGGAGGTTGATGAGCGTACTCATCCTGAAACCCTACTGAGCCTGTCTGTGACAAAATACGTACAGTCCGGTCCGTTCGTATATGAGTATCACATATCAGGCCTTGGGGGTTGGAAATCGTCAGACCCCCAAAAGCGGTATAAGTCGTGTCGGAGTGTAGCCCAGAACACCCTAAGAAACTACTAGAATACCTACCAGTAAATCTCAATTTCCTTGGCCAAGGACTTCGTGTAATGGCTTTCCTAAATACAGCGCGATCTCACCCCCAATACCGGGAGAGACGAATCCCTTGCCGATCCGCTCACTTCCTCCTTGTGGCTCGGGACTGTACCCAACTAAAACCTGTTTGCACGACTCCTTTGAGCCGTGGTAGGGTAGTAATCAAAGCACAGTGGGAACTCACACGAAACAAATGACGATCTCAGGTCGATAGATTAACCTGTACACATGTCACCAGGGAACTGCTATCTAACGACCGGTATAATACAAACTATCATGTTCCCGACGAGTTGGTCCGGTGTACTCATAACCCAATGAGTACATGTATACTTCTTAGGTGAAATAACTGACACCAATGGCTTGTGAGACCGGCCACCGCCCCTCGTCGGGGTCTCGATCCGTATACACTAGCCTACTCATGGAGTATCGATGCCCAGTCTCGAAACTCCCACGACTAGAGACACTTTAAGGATGAGCTTATAGACTACCCAACTCTCAAGTATATAATCTCCATCATACTGCTGGTATTCAAGGAAGAATCCTAAGTGCTCTATCAACGTGTAATAGTGATCTATAATATCACCTAAAGCATTTACACGATGATAAAGACAAACCAGATAGCATACTATCATCTCGAGTAAGACTGTTCTACCGGTATAGGTCCTCCCTCAATCAATGAAATCACGTGCCTGGGATCCAATAATTGACTTTAGGGCACTATATCCAACAGTCACCTGGGAACCGCCATTCGACGATAGGTATAATACCCACCAGCTGTTCCGTACGAGTCTTGTCCAGTGTACTCATAAAACAATGAGCATATGCATACTATCTCCAGTATGACGTACTAATGGCTGTGGGACTGACCATCTCCCTTGCTGGGATGAGAAGCGTATACACTAGTCTAATCTGGAGTATCGATACCCCGTCTTGATAATCTTACGACAAGGGACCTGTATAGGATGTTCTTACAGACTACCCAGCTCCCATTAGTGTGACTGCCATCACAACGCTGGTAATCAAGCAAAGATCCTAAGGGCTCTACCAATATGTATAAGCGATATGCTAAAAGAAAAACATGCATATATTGAGGTAGAAATAAACCAGGTAGCATACCACCATTTCAAGTAAGACTGTTACTATATTCGTGTATATCCCAAGCTTCCAATATGTAATATACAAACCAGTATGATACAATAATGGCCTCTAGGACATATAACACTGACAATCTCCCACTTGCACAAAGGCCATATATTGGCATATCACAGACCTATCATCTCGAATAGCCTATCGAACTTTGTCTGAGAGACGGCCTTGGTAAGTGGATCTGCAGTGTTGTTCTCCGTATATACTCTCCTCACCTCGATCTCCCGGCGATCAATGATCTCCCTGATCAGGTAGTACCACCTCAAGATATCTCTGATGGGACCTGGGTTCCTTCGCTAGAACTATAGCACCGTTGTTATCATAATACAGCGGTATTGGATCAACAATGGTTAGAATCAACTGAAGTTCAGTTAAGAACGTCCTCAACCAGACTGCCACTTTTGCGGCGTCATAAGCAGCGATATATCGAGTCGAGTCTGCAATGGTATCCTGCTTGTTGCTCTACCAACAGACTACCCTTCCACTGAGGGTAATGACATAACCCGACATGGACTTAGAGTCATCCTTATCACTCTGTGTCATGTCCCGAAAGTACGGCACATGACCGGCACATAAACAACGAAACGTCTCGAGGCGTACGTAATCTAAGTAAGCTGAAAACCCATAAATCCAAACCAAGAAAAGTATTAGAGTGAAGGAAAACCAATTTAAATCAAGTAGTTTTAATAGCATAAGCCGAATTATGCGTTTAAAAAAACATCAAATATTTCTCGAAAATTTCGGCAGAGTCTCCTTTGTAAATACTGGCCCCCAAACGGGATACAACATGAATAGTATACGAAATCAATAAAAGGCATCCCCAAGCGGGAGCTAGCTCTTCGTCAATCGACGGTCACAACCACACAAGAAATATAAAATACAACGCCAAGGGCGAGGATCAAAACTCAAAAGAAAACTCAAAAATCACAAGAAATCCACAGAACTATAACGCGCGACTCTAAGGTCGAAAGAATAACATCACTGGTCTCTATCTCAAAAATAAATACATGTTTGGTTGATGGAATTTACTAGATACAACTGAATAATATTATACAAAGTAATATGATGGGCACGATAACAATAACCCACTTACTAGCAAGTCACCCGAAAGAAGCAGTGCCAGCAAGCCGTAATGAAACCTGTACGGCAAAACCTGCAAGAAACTGTGGCATAACGGGGGTGAGTTTCCAACTCGTGAGTAGAAAAACATCTACGAATGGAAACCGCATGAACAACGCAATCCTAGGTCAACGATCATAATATATCCTCAAATATATAACCAGCAGCCTATAACAATGGCTAGGGTAAATATCCAACCCAAGTGTAATCCCATGTGCCCGTGTCAGTGACTCAGGTAGCAATATATCAAATGGATTATATATGAATACACGAAAACAGAATACATGTATTAAAGAAACTGCTTTCATAATTTTGTGAAATTTCCTTTGTATTTTTAAAATGAGGTATCATAATGAAATCAGCAAAAACAGTGTCTAGCATCGACACAAAACATAAATCTCAATGTCTCAAAATCTCAGGCTCCGGCTATCCGGACTGGCCTGTATCATCAAATCTCAGTACCCCAATATCTCGAAATCTCAATGTCTCAATCTCAATATCTAGGACGTCGTCAGTCCAGACTGGCCCCTACCATCCATCTCAAGGCCACGACGGTATCCTCCGGATATCCGACGCGTCGGGTAAAATCATCGGTCGGTAGTGCTCCCGTGCCAGGCTCAACGCCATCATCTACAATCCTCTTGCCCCGGGGTACCGCACCGGGTCCACCATGTACCCGAAACGGTTCCTCCACTCCTCGAACTCGTGCCTCGAAATCTATCAGCAAACTCATGGTGGACGACTCATACATCATGGGAAAACCGCACTTTTATTTAAAAAGAGAGAAAAGGTTTATTTATGTTTTTGCGGTTTTCCTCCAAAACCAAGAAATCTCATGAAATCCGAATCTAAGTCATCAATATCATGTAAACAGTGAATATAGACATAAAAATCCATGAATGCGGCATATCAATGAATAATAACATGCATGAAGTAGCAAGTAAAAACTACAATGTCTAAACTAGCATATAAGGCAAGTACACTAATATCATGTCCAAACTATTAGCTAACGACCTATGTCAAATGAAATAGTATTTTCTAAAGTGTTCGTGACATGGCAGTTACCGATGAAGATGTGTGTGAGCCGGCAAGTAAGTGTACGTGGTACATACGCGTCATCGGTAATGGTGCTGGTGTCCTAACAACATGATATCAACAATAGAATATGAAACATAATATAAGCATGCGATGCAGAGCGAACAACAATAATGAGCGGGAGCTAAATACTAGACACAAAGATAACAATCTATATATAATATAAATCTAGTCTAACAACTACACTAAACTAAAGGGCTAAGCTAACTGTGTACTGAAGGTAAGGAAACCGCTGAACACCTGAGTCGATACATATAGTCGGTGATCCCGCCTCGATAATATCAAATCTGATACCATAGCTATAATTAAATATTCCCAAGTCAAGAGCACGGATCAAACATCAATATATAGCTCGTACGTAAATCCATCGTACGGCATCCCAAATCTGGGTACGGGTCAATATCACATTATTCATCTGGTATCCTCTTTATCCAAGATCATAATCTGGGTACTGATCTACGTCTAGTACGATACTAATATCATCAATATAGTCAAGATCTGACTACTGATCTACAGCCTCATACAACCCGATATCATCATCATATATCGTCATAAAGAGGTATACATCGCCTAATGCGACCTATGATGAATATCTTAACATATCTTATCTTATATCACTATCACAAGCCAACCATTCAATGTATAACACTATTCACCCGTATCGTCGTCCCAATATCCTCTATAACATTAGGACGTATCTCTAGTACGAATCCTGCCATATCACCGTTCTCGCGATCTCAATAAAATCTTATCGACTCATCTCAAAACCCCTATAAGCCCATATGAAAGAAGAATGCATGCAAGTATGGGTGTGTGTGTGTTAATGTGGTGCAACCTCTACTCTAGGGTCTCGCAACACTAAACCTATCCAATCACACCTAAATTCTATCTTTATCATCAGTAAACTCAACAATATATAATCAATATATATGTATGTATACGTATTCGTATATATCACCACGAACCGCGGGGGTGCTATACGCCATCCACCCGACTTCTCCCCGTAGATATAAATCTACTCACCTGGTCCTCGCTCGCCGGTGCCGACGTCGCCACGCACTTGCTTGTCATCTCAAAGTCCTCATGGAGTACCTACATATCATAACGCACCGTATCTCATTAAAACCAAATTCGAAATCGAAACGGCATACGAAAATCAAATCGGCACGCGTATCACGCATAGGTCAAAATCTATCGCCTACGCATGCTAGAATAGCTAAACTAACCCTCGATGTCGATGTACAAACGTCAAACCATCGAGAAAAAACCAAACACACTCATTTGCGCATTCACGAACACTAATTACAATATAAAATAGGTTAAAATTCACAAAAACCCCAAACTCACTTTAATAGCCATTTTTCCAAAAATCTAGCAAGCAAAAATTACCCGTTTTAGTATAAAACTCGACGTTTAAACAAATCTAGCGGCTATAATACTTATTAAACTTCTTAAATAAGTCATACAACCCATTTCAAAAATTTAATCTCATCAATTCTTATAAAACTAAAAATTCTAGTTTTGCAATTTATCTAATTTTAACAATTTAAACTAAAAATGCACAAACAACATCTACACATGGTTTTGCATGGTCCATAGGCATTAAACCACTCATAATAATATTACTAATGACATGAAACCATAATTATATTTTAATCTAAAGCATTTAATAATTTTCCAAAAACCATAGTTAGCAAAATAACTTAATTAGGACATTTATAAGTAATGGTTTGTAATTAACAACTAGATTAGCTTTCTACAAGACTTAAGAAGTTAATCCACATCACAAAACCATGCACCATTCATCACAACCTAATTCCACAACAAAACCCTAATCTAATCCTTCTCTTGAAAACCCACAAATTTCAATTAAACCATAATTAAGCACCTAATAACCTACATTAAGGAATTGAAACCAACAATTGAACAATGTGTCAAAAGTTATACCTCACAAACCATGATCAAACTTGAAATATAGACCTCCAAAATGAAATCCTTGCACAAAGATCCATGTTAAAAGGGATAAGGGAAAATGGGTAAGGCTTTGTTTTGAATTTTAGTTTAGATTTTGATTGGAATTGGTGAATTTTTTTGAGGGAAAAATGAGGGAAGAAGAGGGAAGAAGGCTGCTGTTTGGGGCCAGAATTTTCGGCCCGGAAATGTGGGGAGGGGTGAGGGAGGAAAGAGAGTGAGGTGGAGGAAGTGGGGAAAAAGTCAAAGTCCACCTTTTACTTCTTTCATTTTCTTTTCTTTTCTTTTCAAACAAGAGGTGATTGGAGAGAGAGGGGAGGGGAGGGCTGTCGACGTGGGGTCGGCCACATAGGGTGAGGTGTGGGTTAGGGAAAAAGATAAATGTATTATCCCAATTCCCATTAACACTAATTTCACCAATTAAGCCCTTTTTCGATATTTTCTAGACCGTTTTGGCAAACCATTTCATTTCAAAAACAATATTTTACACGTCAGTTTAGCGTGTCATGAATTATAAAATTTTTATCAACCCATTCCAATTTGTAATTTTCCCTAATTAAATGTATTAGTGACGACTTAAAATAATATTAAAATAATTAATTTCGGAAAAATTTTCAGAAAATTTGAAATTTCACCAGTGCCTCAATAAACACCAAATACTAGCAATTACATAGCCAGAATATGTATATTTAATTTTTATAATAAAGATATTTGTATTTTGACTTTTTACAGAAACCCCCCTTATTTTACTGATTTTCCGAAATTTCACCGAAACAATTTTCAAAATGTTACACTCTGGAAGCTGGAGCCAGCAAAGGCCATGATCTGGGGGTCTTTTCCTCCATACACCAAGAACATCTCCTTAGTCCTTCTCAGATACTTGAGAATGTTCTTTACTGCTATCCAGTGCTTCTCCCCTGGGTTTGACTGATACCGGCTTACCACGCTGAGTGCGTAAGCAACATCTGGTCTGGTACACAACATCACATACATTATAGAGCCTACCACAGAAGTGTAGGGTATAATCGACATGCGAGCCCTTTCCAAATCAGTCTTGGGAGACATCTTTTTGGAAAGGGTGATTCCGTGACAAGCCAGTAGACTACCGCGCTTTGAATTTTCCATACTAAATCTTTTCACTATGGTGTTGATGTACCTTGACAGTGAAAGTCCCAACATTCTCTTAGATCTATCATGATAGATCTGGATCCCTAGAATGTAGTTGGCATCACCCAGGTCTTTCATGGAGAACCTCTGTGACAAGAATCCTTTGACTGATTGTAGCATAGGAATGTCATTTCCTATCAAGAGAATGTCATCCACGTACAAGATGAGGAATAAAACAGTTCTCGCTACAATCTTACTATAAATGCATGATTCATCTGGATTTTTTAGAAAGTCGAATTCTTTGACCGTCTCATCAAACAAATGTTCCAACTCCGCGATGCCTGCTTTAGTCCATAAATGGATTTAAGCAACTTGCATACATTCCCGCTGCTCCCACTCTGAATGAAACCTTCTGGCTGATCAATATAGACGCGCTCTTCCAAATGTCGATTCAGAAAAGCGGCCTATACGTCCATCTTCCAGATCTCATATTCGTGGAAGGCAAAAATGGCAAGAAGGATCCAAATGGATTTTAGCATAGCCACTGGAGAAAAGGTTTCATCATAGTCTGAATCAGGTCTTTGACGAAATCCTTTTGCAACAAGTCTAGCCTTATAGGTTTTGACATGTCCATCTACACCAATCTTCTTTCTGAAGATCCATTTGCAGCCTACGGGTTTTACCCCTTCTAGAGAAATGTTCAAAGTCCAAACTTTGACGCCATCTCGGTCCGCATTGCATCCAGCCATTTTACCGAGTCTGCTCTGAATGGCTTGCTGGAAGCTAGTTGGCTAATCATTTTCAATGATGCAATCCTCTCTATCCCCGTCTATGAAAAACTGCAGTATCTCTCGGGCGGATAAGACTGCATACTAGTTCTACGGAGTGGCGCGGGGATGTCCGGTTCTTTTGAAACCTCTGGTTCTACCATGCTTTCAGTAATAGCTTGTGGTTCTGTAATTTCTTCCAGTTCTATTGCGCTCCCACTAGTTTCTTTTTCCAAAAATTTATTTTCAAAAAAGTGGTCATGACGAGAAACAAAAACCTTTTGTTCCTCTGCGTAATAGAAAAAAGACCCCCTAGAGTTCTTTGGGTATCCCACAAACATACAAAGTACTGAGCGTTCCTCGAGCTTGTCTGCATGCTACTTTTTTACAAAAGCTGGACATCCCCATATCTTCAGATACTAAAGATAGGGTTTCTTCCTACTCCACATCTGATATGGTGTGGTAGGCACAGTCTTGGTAGGAACCTTGTTCAAAAGATATGCTGCTGATTCTAGTGCATAACCCAAGAAAGATTGTGGCAACTCAGCGTTATTCATCATGGAACGTACCATATCCAATAGGGTTCTGTTCCGACTTTCCGATACACCGTTGTGTTGTGGTGTGTATGGAGAAGTAAGCTGAGAGACAATTCCATTCTCTTTTAAGTAATCCCAGAACTCGACACTTAAGTATTCACCACGTCGATCAGATCTCAGTGTTTTGATACTTTTGCCGGTTTGTTTTTCCACTTCATTCTTATATTCTCGGAATCTCAAGGTCCTCGGATTTATGTTTCATTAAGAAGACATGTCCATACCTAGAGAAATCATCCGTAAAAGTAATGAAATAGGAATAACCACTTCATGCAGGTGTAGACATTGGACCACACACGTCGCTGTGTATGAGTCCCAAGAGCTCGCTCGCTCTTACTCCGTGTCCAGCGAAAGGAGTCTTTATCATCTTTTCTATGAGACAAGATTGACAAGTTGCATAAGACTGATATTCAAAAGGATCCAAATATCGCTCTCTATGTCACTTTGTAAACCGTGTTTCATTGATGTGAACCAGTCTTCAATGCCATAAGGAAACCTTATTTAATTCCGGATACTTTCTTTTAAGTGTGTTCTGGACGTTGAAAACCTGAGCTTGATTTAACACATATATACCATTCTCTAGTGTACCTGACCCTCTCAAACTCTGATTAATGTGGATGTGGACCACATCGCTTACAAATGTAAAATTAAATCCTTCTTTAGAAAGTAAAGATACAGATATGATATTACAAGCTAGACTAGATACACACAAATAGTTACGTAAAATCAATATCTTCCTACTTTTGAATCCTAAGTGATATTTCCCTACGGATACAGCGTCCACGCTCATTCCGTTAGCAACCCTGAGAGTCATATCACTTGCCCTGATAACTCTACAGTTTCTTAAAGCCTGTAATGAATTACAGATATGAGATCCTGATTCGGTATCTAGTACCCAGGAAGTAGAGTTAATTCACATACAGTTTTCAATCACAAACACACCCGAAGTCGAAGCAACAACGTGCTTCGGATCCTGGATTCTGGCTTTCCAAGCCCTGCATTCTTTCTGCCAATGCATATTCCCATGAAAATAGGAACACCCCTCCTTCCCTACTGTTAGCCCCGAAACTTTTGCTCTGCCCTTTCCTTCTACCTTACTGACACAGCCTATCGGCTTTATGGACGTCTTCTTGTTCTCGCCCTTGTCTTTCGCCTTGAATCCAGAAGAGGAAGATTCCCCAATAAGTAGAGCGGGTGTCTCCCTGGTTTCCTTCAGGGTGCCCTCAACTGGAAGTATAACTTTCTTTCCCTGGGCGTAAGTAGTAGGTAGGGACTGTAGAATCAAGTTAGCATATGACTCGTTCCCCAACGTGGTCTCCAGGTCCGTGAGCCTTTTAATATAGCTGAACATTATAGGGACGTGGTCCCCTACAAATGACCGGATAGCCAACTTCGCTTGAAGCAATTCCTTCGAGGTCTCATAACTTATGATACGGGATTGCTCTCCATATAAATCTTTATTATGGAGGAAGATGGAAACTAAGTCCATCTTCTAGTGCTTTCTCTAGTTTACACCATCTTCTGAGACCAACACGAGGCACTTGGCGTTCGCACTGTCTTTTTCCGATGTCATACGTGTAAGTGCACGGCGGCTCCCCGGCCGTCAATCCGACGGCCAAATGCGGAAGCGGTGATAAACTTTAATTTTTCTTGAACTGGCAAACCGTCGCGCACTAATACCCGGATCGAACCACTAACTAGTCCTAGCTATCTACAAGAAGGGGAAGAGAGATATACCGACAGATCTGAGTCCTCCGGTCTTCTTTTCGTCGTCCCAATCTCCTGCGGAAAGTCCCGTCTCCTCCTCATCGCCGGAAGTGCACCACATTGCCTACTTCTTTTACGGGCTCCCACCTCAATGCCGAGGCAACTCGGGCACGAAGCTGGCTAGTCAACGTGCCCAAAATTCGTTGTAGAATGTGTAGTACTCAAATCTCACTTTGGGGTTGTAGGAATTGCCTTTTGGTGGAGGGATGAACTATGGAGTTTGGAGATGGAACTTGTGGATATTTGGGAGCATGAAATGGACCAAATACCCACCCTCAAAATTTTGGACAGCCCCCTCTAATGTTTGGCCGGCCACCACAATGAGGAAGTGGAGAGAATGAGAATGAGAGAGACCAAAAACAAAATGGGAGCCATACTCATGTCATGCAAGAGAGAGAGAGGAATGGTTATCATTTGGAATAATGATCACAAAGAAACACCGACACTCAACAACCAAATCATGCAAAGAAATGATCACCAAAAGAGAACCTCACTCCACCACAACCATCATGAAAACCATGTCATATGAAAGTCAAGCCATGATGGAGAAGTCAAGAAGTCAAGGTCAAGGATGGTGCAACCATCATGATACAAATATAAGCAAAGAACCCCTCCATAAATACTTATTTGCAACAATGCAAATAAGCCCTCCTCCACCAATCTTCGGCCAATGAACGATACAAAGGAAATTGGCCGAAACGGAAAGCAAAATGGCAACTCCAGAAAACTGGTCCCGTAATAAATTACAGGAAAACCCCGATACTGTGCATACACACCCGCATTTGTATTTCGACCGAAATACAAAATGCAATGAGACAAAATCTACACTGTACTATACTAGGATCCGGCTTATACCAAAACCGGCGAGCAATATCTGTTCGATCCTGATCCGTGCAATACCGCACGTATCTGATCGAACCCTGCCATATAACCATACGGCCTATAGTACAAACTGTCCGATCCTGATCCGTGCAATACCGCACGTATCTGATCGGACCTTGCCATATCTCCATACGGCCTCTACAACCTTTCGCCCGAAAGCTGAGTAACTGAATGTGGGGGACTCTAAAGACTCGTCAACACCTTGGTTGTGGATTTAACCACTAGCACGTCAGAGGTATAAGCCAATACGTAACGGGCTACCAGGTATTGACTAAAAGGGACGTCTGTGAGCGAACTCAGCCTGACAACCCTACTGAGCCTATCAGTGACAATATCCGTACAGTCCGGTCCGTTCGTCTATGAGTATCGCATGGCGGGCCTAGGGGGTTGGTAAAAGTCAGACCCCCAAAAGCGGTACAAGTCGTGTCGGAGTGTAGCCCAGAACACCCTGAGATACTACTGGAATACCTACCAGTAAATCTCCTTGCCTCGGCCGAGGGCTTCGTGTAATGGCTCTCCTAGACACAGCACGACCTCACCCCCAATACCGGGAGAGACGAACCCCTGAAGATACGCTCACTGCCTCCATGTGGCTCGGGACTGTACCCAACTAAAACCTGTTTGCACGACTCCTTTGAGCCGTGGTAGGGTACTAATCAAAGTACAGTGGGAACTCACACAAGACAAATGACGATCCTCAGGTCGATGAACTAACCTGTACACATGTCACCAGGGAACTGCCATCTGACGTCTGGTATATGACCAACTAGCATGTTCCCGGCGAGTCCTGTCCGGTGTACTCATAACCCAATGAGCACCTGTATACATCTTAGGTGAACCAACTGACACCAGTGGCTTGTGAGACCGGCCACCGCCCCTCGTCGGGGTCTCGAATGTACACACTAGTCTACTCTGAAGTATCGATGCCCTGTCTCGAAACTCTCACGACTAGGGACCATTTAAGGATATGCTTATAGACTGCCAGCTCCCACGTATATGATCGCCCTCATACTGCTGGTGGTCAAGCAAGAATCCTAAGGGCTCTACCAACGTGTAATAGCGACCTGTAAGGTCACCTAAAACAGTACACGATGATAAAGGTAAACCAGATAACATATTATCATCTCGAGTTAGACTGTCCTACCGGGATAGGTCCTCCATCAATCATTGCAATCACGTACCTGTGACCTAATAATTGACTCTGAGGGCACTATCTCCAACAATCTCCCACTTGCACTCAAGGCTAATTATTGCGATGTTGCATACTCACAGCCCGTGTGATACCGAACACCTAACTCCTCTACTAGTCAGTCTCACAAAGCTCGTTTGCGAAACTGTTGCGTTCGAGGAACAGCCTCAGTGAGTGGATCCGCTATGTAGTCTCTTTCTATGTCTCTCTATATCTCAAGTTCGCGGAGAAACCCATCTCCCGAAATGAGCAATACCTGTCTTAGAACGTGTCTGGATTTCTGATGGGTCTCCAAATCCAAACTTCTTAGACTGTATCGACAACTGAACTTAATCAGTATCCTGCGCCATGCCTCCCTCAGTATTGCCTTGGATCACCTGTCCAAAATACTGCCCCTCATCAGAAGGAAAACTATAACTCTGACAACCTCCTTGTCGTCCATGTCACCTTGGAAGCCTGGAATGATAACTGTCTCCTGCTTGAGGCTGTCGTTATCATATCCCTAGAACATCTACTTATGTTCTAAAGTTGCTCCCGACTGTTTCTCCAGAATTGGATCAATGTCAACTTATTGCATCTAGTGCAAGAACAACATCTGGTGTGGTACTTGACATCTCATGATTGACTCAATTGCCTGAGCAAGTGATCTGCCAATCATGCACGTTCCTCTCCCCTTTAGTCTGTAAGACACCTTTGGAGAGGGTGACTCCATCTTCTGCAGGTACACTACCGTGCATGGAGTCGTCCATTCTAAATACTCTTAGAATGCTGTCGAAGTACCCTGATTGGGAAACCACCCAAATCTAGATCTAAAACCATAGATCTAGTAACCAGTATGTCTGATATAAAATCCATTTCCTTTGTGGAGAAACCACTGTGTGACGACCAAAGTATAACCGACTGTAGTATAGGAGTTTCTTTTCCTACTCTGTGTATATCATCCAAATACCAGGATATCACACCCTACTACCTTCTCAACAGATCCATCCCCTATTCTGATGAAGTCAAACCTATGACTGTCACGTCAGAAATAGATGATCTATCTCCGCTACATCTGCTTTAGTCTATAAATAGACATAAGCTACCTGTCCATAAATGCTTCCGCTGCTCCCACTGACTACGACAACCCTCTGGTAGAGTCATATAGACGTACACTTCTAAAACTAGTTTAGAACGACGCTATACTCATCCTCCCGCCGGGTCTCGCAGCCTGGAACAACAGCAATGGTAATTTTGGGTAAACAAGAACTTCCTTGTCACCGTCCTTGAGGCTACCGTAGTACCTCTCGGGTGCCTGAAGTTACCCACCTTATCTGCGGAGTGGCCAATGGAATGTCAATCCAGATTGAATCTTTAGGTTCCTTATCAAATCTTCAGTAATCGTTTGTGGTTTTGGAATCACTTCCAGTTCTACCATACTCCCACTACTGTTTTCTGAAAAAATCCATTTTTAATAAAACTGTGGCGAGTCTAGAACAATATCGCTATTGTTCATCCAGATGGTAGAAAGTCAACCCTCGTCATAGCCTGGGTCAACCCACAAACAACCATTACAGAAACGTGCCTTGAGTTGTCCAGTGTCTGGTTTTAATCATAAGCCGGACAACTCCCCGTACCTTAACAACGTTAAGATATGAACTGTTCTACATCCAATATAGAACCAGAGGCACTGATTTAATTGAACCAGATTCAAATCATGCAGCTGTCCCCAGTGCATGTCAACTAAATGGAAGGAGGCCTGATCAGCGTTACTCAACTTAGGAATGCTTCCAATTATGAATAACCTGAAAGAGAAGCAAGATCTCTTCATCATTACTATCAACTGAATACCATGCACAAGTGTCTACATCTTCGATCTCTTTGAAGAATCCCGATACTTGCTACACCTGGTTCTCTACTCTATTCAAATACCTATAACTTCTCAAAATTCGGACCCTGTGTTTCCGCGAAACACCTGTCTAAAAACTAGAGAAGTCATAAGTAAACCGAATATAGTACGAGAACCAACCCCTCTGTCCTGATGGACTCTGGACAACATACAATACTCTGTATAAGTCCCTTGAGTCTGATAACTCATTCACTGTGTGTCGTAGGTTGAAAACTGTACTTATGGTTAAGAAGAATTACACCGCTGTTTAATGCTCCTTACCTAACCATCCACTGATACAGGTAAACGTCGTAGACATAATTTCAGAAAGGTATATCTCACTCTATGAAAATAGACGTACAGATATATCAATTTGAAATTGGTGCATAACTGCAGATATTCAAAACCAAATATTTGCCAACCGGCAAACAGCCCAGGTGACTTCCTCAAATATCACCGATTACAACGAATCCCGATATAATGAGGATGATCACCCAATTCCCAATAACTTACTCCCACTCATCATCTGTAAAACCATACAGATATGAGAATCAAACCTGGTAAATACATACCCTGGAGTAAGTATCTAATCGGGAAATCAGCTTTCTTTTAACATTACACAGTGAAACTGAAACATTGAAATGTTTCGATGGGGTATCCCAGTATTCCTAGTAATGGCTCTTCCAGATTCACGACTGTAACTGTATAATTCTTTGCTACCTCTCTAAATCCCTTCATATGTCTTTAGTCTTTACCTTCTGCACACCCCTTTAGGCAAAATGGTTTTCTTCCTTCCCTACCGATCGACACCAGCCTATGGTTTGGAAGAAGACTATCCAATAAGCATAATGGGTGTACTGTCCTAATCCTAGGAGCACTAGCAAAGCGAGAGAAGGTGAAGATAAAAGACACCTGAATAAACCTTATTCCTATTTCTCCTGAACCAGAATCCATCCCCGAACTGGAACCAGTTCCTTTCGAGTTCGTATATAACCATACGATGGAGTATCCAATAAACTGTGGATCTTCGTAGTGATACGGAGTGTCCTAGAGAAATACAAAGGTGATTTAGGATTGGCGAAGGAATACTTTGGTTTGGTCGTGAATATCTGTTGCAATTTACTTTGCCCTCTTACTAATCCCTTGCTTTGTCTTAACCTAATACCTTCTGCACACCATCGTTATGCTAATTGGTTTTCTTCATTCCCTACCGGTCGGCACCTGCCTATGGTTTGGAAGAAGACTATCCAATTTGCACAATAGGTGTACTACCCCTAAACCAAGGAGTACTCGTAACCTGAGAGAGGGTAAAAGGAAAAGACAACTGAATAGTCCTATCTGTTTTCTCCAGAACCTGAAACCATCCTCGAATAAATTCTTTCGAGTTCGTATCTAACCATACGATGGTTTTGTCCAATGGAAGTGGACGTTCGTAGTAATACGGGGTTTCCACGAGAAAAGGGTAAAAGTAGGAGTGGCAATGAGGTTTGCAACTCTGACAATCCAAAAGCCAGTGTTTAAGAAGGTTCGGTCAACTTGGTCACTGAGTCATAGTCTTAGGGTCGGGTCAATGGTCGCTGCCAAAGAGAGAGAGAAAAGAAACACTCAGCGTGCACTCTAACCTAGATCAGAATGGTTACCAATTTATCTAATCTGGAAAACTTCCCACTGTACCGTCAAATTCTTCTCCAAACCTCGAAAGAAGAATTAGTCGGGGTCACCCGAGGAGTAAACTAACTCATCAGTGGGAATCGGGATCCAACTATCATCGCATGATAACGTGACGGAATCCGCTCACATCATCACACTCCAGAAGGTATGCGCATATCTGGCAAGTTTCAGTTCTTTTGAAACTCCCGATGTGATTTCTGCCCCATGCTCTTATGACCTTGGCGTGAGGTCAAAATATCATAAGTCACATGTCAAGTTCTGTCCGTCATTATCCAGGTTAATTTGAACCCACCCGTACATACCCTTGACGTAGGCCAAAATAGTAGTACGACTGTCCCAAACCAATGCATCTATCTATGCAACAGATAAATACCCGGCAGCTACCAATCACTATGCCTTGGCGTGAGGTCAAAATACATAGCTTGAATACTACCGAATATTTAACTGAAATGACGGAGGGCTACGAATGGTTTCTGGCGAAAACCTTTAACGTAATGAACTTGATATCGTTGAAGGAACTGATAGCTTTTAAAAATATAGTGACGAAAACCTTCGCTAAAGAGGTCACTCCCGGTGAAGGGATCTCGGCTCTTTCCCCGTAGAATGGGGTGCAGGATATTCCAAATGAATACCGCGATGCAAAGCAAAAGTAATCGGCTATAGTGAAGTTATTGCCCTGACGCAAACTTTTGTCCAAGGGGTCACTCCCGGTGAAGGGATCTCGGCCCTTGCCTCGTCGACTGAGGAGCAGGATATTCCAACTGAATACCACGATGCAAAACAAAAGTGAACGTCCTAGCAAAAACAGCTTTTTGAAAAGTGTTCCAACAACATCAGATTAGGTTTGTTTTTAAACTTGCATTGATCCGAATCAATGCAGTCCCATCAATTGATCACACCAAAAAGAACGAAAATATACTGATGTACGTATATGCCATCCGCATTCGCCACTGGGTCCCGTCATTACCCGTTAGGTTAGCTAACTAATGACAGAACGGGGACTGGACTAGCGCAGATGCAAAACATATACAGCATCTACTAATATATATACCAATATATTATATTCGCTCAAGGCATGATAAAAAATGCAACATCACAGAGAATGAACAGCATCACAGAACAATACAGATATCTGGGATCCCCGGGTTTCGCAGAGCCACTACTGAAACCCGACGTTCCCCTGGTCGTGTGGATAGCCTGTGCAATGAAATCCTAGACCCCTACGGGCGCGGCAAGTCACCCGCCAAAACCTGAAGCGAGGCAGCCCCCTTTAGCACCGTGAATGGACCACCCAGCACTTCACGAAATCCGGTAACTTGGGCACCCCTCCTGGGTCAGCCTGTACCCCCAATGAGTGCGGCGAATAGCCCGCCAATCCTAGAGTGAAGCCCCCTCCGTCTCAATGCCATGAGATGCGGGCTTGTTGCCCTTTGGAACCCGGCTATCCGTGCACCCCTCCGCGGGGTAATCCTAGTACAGAAAGTAAAATATACATACAACAGGTACATCGACCGCAACCAGGTCGTGCCCCAAAATAATAATACAATCAGGCAGTGACGGCAGTCCACATGTCGGACGCTCGCCCCGCAATATCAAATGTACATAATACAACCACAACTGTACTAGTATTGCATCCAGGCTATCCCCCACGATCGATCCGCAACATCACAGCAAAAACAGAACATCAACGTGAAAATCACGTTCGCAAATCCGTCTAACCGGGCTATAGCAGTTAGACCGGATTTACCGATCGAGTGACATTCACGGTCGCAGATATAATGTAAATACTGTGAAATAATGTGTTTAAAATATCCGATCAATCAAATTTTAACAAGTGGGCCCCCAAACAATACTGTAGCAGATCAGGAAATTCTGGGCCCAATATTAATATTCCAAAACCCCACTTTTCACCCCAGAAAGCCTCTGTAAAAAGTTGGTGCAGGGATCCCCACAGTGTGCGGCGGAACAGCAGCGGGAAGGGGGTGTTTGCGGCGGTTCCGCGCTCCCACTGTGGAGTCACTTCGTCGAATTTTTACAGAGCTCTTAGATTTTCCAGTACATCAATATTTTACAACCCGAAAAATTTTTCGAGACCAAAAAATTTCAACAGAAACTGATGCTAACAAAAATGTAGATTTTGGAGTTTTGGTCGATCGGAAATGCAAAACACATTAAACCAAGCTAGACTAAGTTAATGGCGAGGCTCTGATACCACTGTAAGTGCACGGCGGCTCCCCGGCCGTCAATCCGACGGCCAAATGCGGAAGCGGTGATAAACTTTAATTTTTCTTGAACTGGCAAACCGCCGCGCACTAATACCCGGATCGAACCACTAACTAGTCCTAGCTATCTACAAGAAAGGGAAGAGAGATATACCGACAGATCCGAGTCCTCCGGTCTTCTCTTCGTCGTCCCGATCTCCTGCGGAAAGTCACGTCTCCTCCTCATCGCCGGAAGTGCACCACATCGCCTACTTCTTTTACGGGCTCCCACCTCAATGCCGAGGCAACTCGGGCACGAAGCTGGCTAGTCGACGTGCCCAAGATTCGTTGTAGAATGTGTAGTACTCAAATCTCACTTTGGGGTTGTAGGAATTGCCTTTTGGTGGAGGGATGAACTATGGAGTTTGGAGATGGACCTTGTGGATATTTGGGAGCATGAAATGGACCAAATACCCACCCTCAAAATTTTGGACAGCCCCCTCTAATGTTTGGCCGGCCACCACAATGAGGAAGTGGAGAGAATGATAATGAGAGAGACCAAAAACAAAATGGGAGCCATACTCATGTCATGAAAGAGAGAGAGAGGAATGGTTATCATTTGGAATAATGATCACAAAGAAACACCAACACTCAACAACCAAATCATGCAAAGAAATGATCACCAAAAGAGAACCTCACTCCACCACAACCATCATGAAAACCATGTCATATGAAAGTCAAGCCATGATGGAGAAGTCAAGAAGTCAAGGTCAAGGATGGTGCAACCATCATGATACAAATATAAGCAAAGAACCCCTCCACAAATACTTATTTGCAACAATGCAAATAAGCCCTCCTCCACCAATCTTCGGCCAATGAACGATACAAAGGAAATTGGCCGAAACGGAAAGCAAACTGGCAACTCCAGAAAACTGGTCCCGTAATAAATTACAGGAAAACCCCGATACTGTGCATACACACCCGCATTTGTATTTCGATCGAAATACAAAATGCAATGAGACAAAATCTACACTGTACTATACTAGGATCCGGCTTATACCAAAACCGGCTAGCAATATCTGTTCGATCCTGATCCGTGCAATACCGCACGTACCAGATCGAACCCTGCCATATAACCATACGGCCTATAGTACAAACTGTCCGATCCTGATCCGTGCAATACCGCACGTATCTGATCGGACCTTGCCATATCTCCATACGGCCTCTACAACCTTTCGCCCGAAAGCTGAGTAACTGAATGTGGGGGACTCTAAAGACTCGTCAACACCTTGGTTGTGGATTTAACCACTAGCACGTCAGAGGTATAAGCCAATACGTAACGGGCTACCAGGTATTGACTAAAAGGGACGTCTGTGAGCGAACTCAGCTTGACAACCCTACTGAGCCTGTCAGTGACAATATCCGTACAGTCCGGTCCGTTCGTCTATGAGTATCGCATGACGGGCCTAGGGGGTTGGTAAAAGTCAGACCCCCAAAAGCGGTACAAGTCGTGTCGAAGTGTAGCCCAGAACACCCTGAGATACTACTGGAATACCTACCAGTAAATCTCCTTGCCTCGGCCGAGGGCTTCGTGTAATGGCTCTCCTAGACACAGCACGACCTCACCCCCAATACCGGGAGAGACGAACCCCTGAAGATACGCTCACTGCCTCCATGTGGCTCGGGACTGTACCCAACTAAAACCTGTTTGCACGACTCCTTTGAGCCGTGGTAGGGTAGTAATTAAAGTACAGTGGGAACTCACACAAGACAAATGACGATCCCCAGGTCGATGAACTAACCTGTACACATGTCACCAGGGAACTGCCATCTGACGTCTGGTATATGACCAACTAGCATGTTCTCGGCGAGTCCTGTCCGGTGTACTCATAACCCAATGAGCACCTGTATACATCTTAGGTGAACCAACTGACACCAGTGGCTTGTGAGACCGGCCACCGCCCCTCGCCGGGGTCTCGAATGTACACACTAGTCTACTCTGAAGTATCGATGCCCTGTCTCGAAACTCTCACGACTAGGGACCATTTAAGGATATGCTTATAGACTGCCAGCTCCCACGTATATGATCGCCCTCATACTGCTGGTGGTCAAGCAAGAATCCTAGGGGCTCTACCAACGTGTAATAGCGACCTGTAAGGTCACCTAAAACAGTACACGATGATAAAGGTAAACCAGATAACATACTATCATCTCAAGTAAGACTGTCCTACCGGGATAGGTCCTCCATCAATCATTGCAATCACGTACCTGTGACCTAATAATTGACTCTGAGGGCACTATCTCCAACATTACGGATATCATTATCCGCGACGGTGGAATCTGTACCTGGGACGGCGGTGGCTTGAGTTGTAATGAGGTGGTCCAGCTTTTCTTTGGTAATGGACATCTGGACAAATCTTTGCCAGTCAATATAGTAAAACACAGTCATTTTATTATCTAGCTGTAACCTAATCTTGGTCACTTGGTCGCTGAAATTAGGAGAGATAAGAAAACACTCAGCATGATGCTCTTGCATGTTTAGATTGGTTTTTAGTTTATCTAAAGATGATGGTTCCCACTGTATCTCGAATCCTTCCTCAAACCATAAAAGAAGAATTAGTCAGGATTAATCTCACCCTACAATACTTGCTTAACCTTTCGGCCAGGATGGTGTTGGTACTTCGAGGGAGGTTTTCCAACGCTTTCGCGAAGTTCCTTAATTACATAATCTCTTTTCCCTAGAGGCATATCCCCGCTAACACCGTTCTAGACACCTACTAGGTTTATAATATTTATTGTTTAGTGAAAAATCTCCCGAGAAGTAGCGGATACTCGCAGGATCGGGATCCAAATATCATTGTGTGATAATACTGAAGGAATCCTACCAACATTATCATACTCCAAATGGTATGCAGCACTAACAAGTTTTAGTTTTCGTAGAAACTCCCGATGTGGATTTTTTCCCCATGCTCTTATGACCTTCACGAAGGCCAACATATCATAAGTCACATGTCAAGTTCTACCCGTCATTGTCCTGGTTAATTTGAACTCACCCGTACATACTCTTTGTTGCGCCACGGCAGCGCCCCGGCCTCGTACTCGAGGCCAAAATGCGGAATCAAAAATTTTCCTTACTCGGAAACCGGCGCTACCGCGGACAATGAAAACCCGGATCGTTTACCATTAACCTAATGCTAGCAATCAAGAGATAGGGTGAGAAGTATACCGAGTGATCCGACTCCTCCGGTCTTCTCGTCATCGTCCCGATCTCCCGCGGAAAGTGTAGTCTCCATATCGTCGCCTCCTCGCCGGAAAGGGCACCACATCGCCTGCGTCTTTTACGGGCTCCCGCTTCAATACCGAGGCAACTCGGGCATGAAACCGGCAACTCGACATGCTCAAGATATGCTGTAGAATATAGTGTAGAAGATGCTTGTCTCTTTGGGGTTATGTAGTTGCCATTGAGGATGATGGAGGAAACAAGGATTAGAAAAATGGTGCTTGCATTTTTCTAGCAAGTAAATGAGATCAAGAAAGAAACTATGAAGCTCTCTTCTTCTTCTTCTCTCTTTCTTTTTCTTTCCTTCTCACTTTTCTAATGAATCTCTCATACTTAGAAAATGGTGGAGCAAGCATTATGAAGCATGAAGTGAGGTGAGTGTAGGAAGTGAAAAGAGGTGACAACATCCAAAGACAAGAAAACATCAACCATGCTTAACACTATTAAACCCATACCCTCTCATGTCTTAATTAATGCAAGTGATGGATGAAAGATATCATAATCCCACAATTGCAAGAAACCCCTCCACAAATGTTATTTGCACAATTGCAAATAACCCCCTCCATCGGAAAAGTCCGGCCGGGAAAGAACAAACGAAAACCGGCCGGAACGGAATGCAAACTGGCAACTCCAGAAAACTGGTCCCGTAATAAATTACAGGAAAACCCCGATACTGTGCATACACACCCATATCTGTATTCCGCCCGGATACAAATGCAATGAGACAAAATCTGCACTGTACTAAACTAGAACCGGCTTAAGCCAAAGCCGGCTAGTAATATCCGTTCGATCCTGATCCGTGCAATACCGCACGTATCAGATCGAACCCTGCCATATAACTATTCGGCTACTAGTACAAAACTGTCCAATCCTGATCCGTGCAATACCGCACGTATCTGATCGGACCCTGCCATATCTCCATACGGCCTCTACAGCGTTTCGCCCGAAAGCTTGAGTAACTGTAAGTGTGGTGGACTCTAAAGACTCGTCAATACTATGGCTATGGATTTAACCACTAGCACGTCAGAGGTATTAGCCAATACGTGACGGGCCACCAGCTATTGACTAAAAGGGACGTCGATGAGCGAACTCATCCTGACACCCTACTGAGCCTGTCAGTGACAATATCCGTACAGTCCGGTCCGTTCGTCTATGAGCATCGCATGTCGGGCCTAGGGGGTTGGTAAAAGTCAGACCCCTAAAAGCGGTACAAGTCGTGTCGGAGTGTAGCCCAGAATGCCCTGAGATACTACTGGAATACCTACCAGTAAATCTCCTGCCTCGGCCGAGAGCTTTGCGTAATGGCTCTCCTAGACACAGCGCGACCTCACCCCCAATACCGGAAGAGACGAACCCCTGAAGATCCGCTCACTGCCTCCATGTGGCTCGGGACTGTACCCAACTAAAACCTGTTTGCACGACTCCTTTGAGCCGTGGTAGGGTAGTAATCAAAGTACAGTGGGAACTCACACGAGACAAATGACGATCCCCAGGTCAATGAACTAACCTGTACACATGTCACCAGGGAACTGCTATCTGACGTCTGGTATAAGACCAACCAGCAGGTTCCCAGCGAGTCCTGTCCGGTGTACTCATAACCCAATGAGCACCCTGTATACATCTTAGGTGAACCAACTGACACCAGTGGCTTGTGAGACCGGCCACCGTCCCTCGTCGGGGTCTCGACTGTATACACTAGTCTACTAATGGAGTATCGATGCCCTGTCTCGAAACTCCTACGACTAGGGACCTTTTAAGGATGTGCTTATAGACTACCAGCTCCCACGTGTATGATCGCCATCATACTGCCGGCAGTCAAGCAAGAATCCTAGGGGCTCTATCAACGTGTAATAGCGACATGCCAGGTCACCTAAAGCAGTACACGATGATAAAGGTAAACCAGATAGCATACTATCATCTCGAGTAAGACTGTCCTACCGGGATAGGTCCTCCCTCAATCATTGCAATCACGTGCCTGTGATCCAATAATTGACTCTGAGGGCACTATCTCCAACAATCTCCCACTTGCACTCAAGGCTAATTATTGCGATGCCGCATACTCACAGCCCGTGTGATACCGTACACCCAACTCCTCTACTTGTCAGTCTCACAAAACTCGTTTGCGAAACTATTGCGTTCGAGGAATAGCCTCAGTGAGTGGATCCGCTGTGATGTTTCTTTCTATGTCTCTCTATATCTAAAGTTCGCGGAGAAAGACATCTCCCGAAATGAGCAATACCTGTCTTAGAACGTCTGGATGTCTGATGGGACCTAGCTCATAAATGAACTCCAAATCCAAACTTCTTAGACTGTATCGTCAACTGAATTCAATCAGTATCCTGCGCCATGCCTCCCTCAGTATTGCCTTGGACCATCTGTCCAAAATACTGCCCCTCGTCAGAGGGAAAAATATAACTCTGACAACCTCCTTGTCGTCCATGTCACCTTGGAAGCCTGGAATGATAACTGTCTCCCAAATAAGGCTGTCGTTATCATATCCCTAGAACATTCACTTATGTTCTAAGACTGCTTCCGACTGTTTCTCCAGGATTGGATCAATATCAACTTATTGCATCTAGTGCAAGAACAACATCTGGTGTGGTACTTGACATCTCATGATTGACTCAATTGCCTAAGCAAGTGATCTGCCAATCATGAGTATCCCTCTCCCCTTTAGTCTATAAGACACCTTTAGAGAGGGTGACTCCATCAACTGCAGGTACACTACCGTGTCAGGAGTCGTCCATTCTAAATACTCATAGAATGTTTGTCAAGGTACCCAGATTGGGAAACCACCCAAATCTAGATCTAAAACCACAGATCCAGTGACCAGAATGTATGATAAAATATCCAAGTCCTATGTGGAGAAACCACTGTGTGACAACCAAAGTATAACCGATCGTAGTATAGGAGTTTCCTTTCCTACTCTTTGTATGTCATCCAAATACCATGACATTACACCCTACTACCTTCTCAACAGATCCATCCCCTATTCTGATGAAGTCAAACCTATGACTGTCACATCAGAAATGGATGATCTATCTTCGCTACATCTGCTTTAGTCTATAAATAGACATAAGCCTGATGTCTACCAATGCTTCCGCTGCTCCCACTGACTACGACAACCCTCTGGCAGAGTCATATAGACGTGCACTTCCAAAGCTAGTTTAGAACGACGCTATACTCATCCTCCTGCCGGGTCTCGCAGCCTGGAACAACAGCAATGGTAATTGTGGGTAAACAAGAACTTCCCTGTCACCGTCCTTGAGGCTACCGGAGTACCTCTCGGGTGCCTGAAGTTACCCACCGTATCTGCAGAGTGGCCAATGGAATGTCAAACCAGATTGAATCTTTAGGTTGCTTATCAAATCTTCAGTAATCGTTTGCGGTTCTGGAATCACTTCCAGTTCTACCATACTCCCACTACTTTTTCTGAAAAAATCCATTTTTAATAAAACTGTGGCGAGTCTAGAACAATATTGCTATTGTTCATCCAGATGGTAGAAAATCAACCCTCGTCATAGCCAGGGTCAACCCACAAACAGCCATTACAGAAACGTGCCTTGAGTTGTCCAGTGTCTGGTTTTAAGCATAAGCCGGACAACTCCCCGTACCTTAACATCGTTAAGATATGAACTGTTCTATATCCAATATAGAACCAGAGGCACTGATTCAATTGAACCAGATTCAAATCATGCAGCTGTCTCCAGTGCATGTCAACTAAATGGAAGGAGGCCGATCAGCGTTACTCAACTTAGGAATGCTTCCAATTATGAGTAACCTGAAAGAGAAGCCGGTTCTCTTTATCATTACTATCAACTGAATACCATACACAAGTATCTACATCTTCGATCACTTTGAAAAATCCCGATACTTGCTACACCTGGTTCTCTACTCTATTCAAATACCTATAACTCCTCAAAACTTAGACCCTGTGTTTGTACGAAACACATGTCTAAGAACTAGAGAAGTTAAAAGTAAACAGAATATAGTATGAGGACCAACCCCTCTGTCCTAATGGACCCTGGACAACATACAATACTCTGTATAAGTCCCTTGAGTTTGAAAACTCATTCACTGTGTGTCGTAGGTTGAAAACTGTACTTATGGTTAAGAAGAATTACACCGCTGTTTAATGCTCCTTACCTAACCATCCACTGATATAGGTAAATGTCATCGACATAATATCAAAAGGTATATCTCACTCTATGAAAATAGACGTACAGATATATCAATTTGAAATTGGTGCATAACCGCGGATATTCAAAACCAAATAATTGCCGTCCGGCAAACAACCCAGGTGACTTCCTCAAATAATGAGGATGATCACCTAATTCCCAATAACTTACTCCCACTCATCATCTGTAAAACCATACTGATGTGAGAATCATACCTGGTAAATACATACCCTGGAGTAAGTGTCTAATCGGGAAATCAGTTTTCTTTTAACATTACACAGTGAAACTGAAACATTGAAATGTTTCGGTGGGGTATTCCGGTATTCTTAGTAATGCCTCTTCCAGATTCACAACTGTAACCGTATATCTCTTTGCCATCTGTCCAAATCCCTTTATATGTCTTTAGTCATTACCGTCTGCACACCCCTTTAGGCCAAATAGTTTTCTTCCTTCCCTACCGTTCGGCACCAGCCTATGGTTTGGAAGAAGACTATCCAAAAAGCATAAAGGGTGTACTGTCCCAATCCTAGGAACACTCACAATGCGAGAGAAGGTGAAGATAAAAGACACCTAAATGTACTTTATTCCTATTTCTCCTGAACCAGAATCCATCCCCGAACTGGAACAAGTTCCTTTCGAGTTCGTATATAACCATACGATGGAGTATCCAATAAACTGTGGATCTTCGTAGTGATATGGAGTGTCCTGGAGAAATACAAAGGTGATTTAGGATTGGCGAAGGAATACTTGGTTTGCTCGTGAATATCTGTCGCAATTTACTTTGCCCTCTTATTAATCCCTTGCTTTGTCTTAACTTAATACCTTCTGCACACCATCGTTATGCTAATTGGTTTTCTTCATTCCCCACCGTTCGGCACCAGCCTAAGGTTTGGAAGAAGACCATCCAATTTGCGTAATAGGTGTACTATCTCCTAAACCAAGGAGTACTCGCAATGAGAGAAGGTGAAAAGAAAAGATAACTGAATAATCCTATTCGTTTTTCTCCAGAACCAGAAACCATCCTCGAATTCCTTCGAGTTCGTATCTAACCATACGATGGTTTTGTCCAATGGAAGTGGACGTTCGTAGTAATACGGGGTGTCCTGGAGAAAAGGGTAAAAGTAGGAGTGGCAATGAGGTCTGCAACTCTGACAATCCAAAAACCAGTGTTAAGAAGGTTCGGTCAACTTGGTCACTGAGTCATAGTCAAGGGTCGGGTCAATGGTCGCTGCCAAAGAGAGAGAGAAAAGAAACACTCAGCGTGCACTCTAACCAAGATCAGAATGGTTATCACTTTATCTAATCTGGAAGCCTCCCACTGTACCTCAAATTCTCCTCCAAACCTGAAAGAAGAATTAGTCGGGATCACCCGAGGAGTAAACCAACTCATCAGTGGGAATCGGGATCCAACTGTCATCGCATGATAACTTGACGGAATCCACTCAAGTCACCACACTCCAGAAGGTATGTGCATGCCTGGCAAGTTTCAGTTCTTTTGAAACTCCCGATGTGATTTTTACCCCAAGCGGTTTATGACCTTGACTAGGTCAACAAACCATAAACCGCCAGTCAAGTTCAACCCGTCATTATTCTGGATTGCATTAAACCCACCCGTACGTGCCCTTGACTAGGTCAACAAGGCCGCACGACTGTCCTAACCAATCCCACTTATGCAACAAACAAGTACCACTTAGCTACCGAACACTACGTCTTGACTAGGTCAACAAACGCAGCACGAATACTAAATAATACCTGTAGGAAATGACGGAGGGCTACGGCTGGTTTTTGGCGAAAAACCTTTAACGTAATGAACTTGATATCGTTGAAGGAACTGCACAACTTTTTATAAAATATAGTGACGAAAACCTTTACTAAAGAGGTCACTCCCGGTGAAGGGATCTCGGCTCTTTCCCCGTAGAATGAGGTGCAGGATATTCCAAATGAATACCACGATGCAAAGCAAAAGTAATCGGCTATAGTGAAGTTAATGCCCTAACGCAAACTTTTTGTCCAAGGGGTCACTCCCGGTGAAGGGATCTCGGCCCTTGCCTCGTCGACTGAGGAGCAGGATATTCCAAATGAATACCACGATGCAAAACAAAAGTGAACGTCCTTGCAATAACAGCTTTTTGAAAAGTGTTCCAACAATATCAGAATAGGTTTGTTTATCTTGCATTGATCCGAATCAACGCATTCCCATCAATTAATCACACCACAAAGAACGAAAATATACTGACGTACGTATATGCCATCCGCATTCGCCACTGGGTCCCGTCATCGCCCGTTAGGTTAGCTAACTAACGGCAGAGCGGGGACTGGACTAGCGCGGATGTAAAACATATACAACATCTACTAAAATATATACCAATATATTATATTTCGCTCAAGGCGTGATAAAATGCAACATCACAGAAATGTACAGCATCACAGAACAATACAGATATCTGGAAGCCCCGGGTTTCACAGAGGCGCTGCTGAAACCCGACGTTCCCCTGGTCATGTGGATAGCCTGTGCAATGAAATCCTAGACCCCTACGGGCGCGGCAAGTCACCCGCCAAAACCTGAAGCGAGGCAGCCCCCTCCAGCACCGTGAATGGACCACCCAGCACTTCATGGAATCCGGTAAGTTGGGCACCCCTCCTGGGTCAACCTGTACCCCCTACGAGTGCGGCGAATAGCCCGCCAATCCTAGAGTGAAGCCCCTTCCGTCTCAATGCCATGAGATGCGGGCCCGTTGCCCCCTAGAACCCGGCTATCCGTGCACTCCTCCGCGGGGTAATCCTAGTACAGAAAATAAAATATACATACACCGGGTACAACGACCGCAACCAGGTCGTGCCCAAAAAGAATGATACAAACAGGCAGTGACGGCAGTCCACATGTCGGACGCTCGCCCCGCAATATCAAATGTACATAATACAACAAAACAGTACTAGCATTGCATCCAGGCTATCTCCCACGACCGATCCGCAACATCACAGCATAAACATAGAACATCAACGTGAAAATCACGTTCGCAAATCCATCTAACCGGGCTATAGCAGTTAGACCGGATTTACCGATCGAGTGACATTCACGGTCGCAGATATAATGTAAATACTGTGAAAAATGTGTTTAAAATTTTCCGATTGACCAAAAATTAACAAGTGGGCCCTCAATCAAAACTGTAGCAGTCACAGAAAACCTGGGCCCAAATTTAATATCCCAAAACCCCTAAAATTATCCCACAAGCCCACTGGAAAAATTGGGCACAGTGACGACACCAGAGTGCGGCGGAAGAGCGGCGCAAGGTAGGGTTTCGCCGCGCTTCCGCGCTCAGGTAGTCGACTGAAGTTGTCGAATTTTTTTCAGTGGTCTTATAACTCCCTGCACATCATTCTGAGACCACCTGAAAAAATTTTAGACTTCAAAAAATTTCAACAGAAACTGATGTGAAGGAAAAATACGGTTTTTGGAATTTTGGTCAATCGGAACTGAAAAACACATCAAACGAAGCTAGGTAAGGTTAATGGCGTGGCTCTGATACCATGTTGCGCCACGGCAGCGCCCCGGCCTCGTACTCGAGGCTAAAATGCGGAATCAAAAATTTTCCTTACTCGGAAACCGGCGCTACCGCGGACAATGAAAACCCGGATCGTTTACCATTAACCTAATGCTAGCAATCAAGAGATAGGGTGAGAAGTATACCGAGTGATCCGAGTCCTCCGGTCTTCTCGTCATCGTCCCGATCTCCCGCGGAAAGTGTAGTCTCCATATCGTCGCCTCCTCGCCGGAAAGGGCACCACATCGCCTGCGTCTTTTACGGGCTCCCGCCTCAATACCGAGGCAACTCGGGCATGAAGTCGGCAACTCGACATGCTCAAGATATGCTGTAGAATATAGTGTAGAAGATGCTTGTCTCTTTGGGGTTATGTAGTTGCCATTGAGGATGATGGAGGAAACAAGGATTAGAAAAATGGTGCTTGCATTTTTCGAGCAAGTAAATGAGATCAAGAAAGAAACTATGAAGCTCTCTTCTTCTTCTTCTCTCTTTCTTTTTCTTTCCTTCTCACTTTTCTAATGAATATCTCATACTTAGAAAATGGTGGAGCAAGCATTATGATGCATGAAGGGAGGTGAGTGTAGGAAGTGAAAAGAGGTGACAACATCCAAAGACAAGAAAACATCAACCATGCTTAACACTATTAAACCTATACCCTCTCATGTCTTAATTAATGCAAGTGATGGATGAAAGATATCATAATCCCACAATTGCAAGAAACCCCTCCACAAATGTTATTTGCACAATTGCAAATAACCCCCTCCATCGGAAAAGTCCGGCCGGGAAAGAACAAACGAAAACCGGCCGGAACGGAATGCAAACTGGCAACTCCAGAAAACTGGTCCCGTAATAAATTACAGGAAAACCCCGATACTGTGCATACACACCCACATTTGTATTCCGCCCGGATACAAATGCAATGAGACAAAATCTACACTGTACTAAACTAGAACCGGCTTAAGCCAAAGCCGGCTAGTAATATCCGTTCGATCCTGATCCGTGCAATACCGCACGTATCAAATCGAACCCTGCCATATAACTATACGGCTACTAGTACAAAACTGTCCGATCCTGATCCGTGCAATACCGCACGTATCTGATCGGACCCTGCCATATCTCCATACGGCCTCTACAGCGTTTCGCCCGAAAGCTTGAGTAACTGTAAGTGTGGTGGACTCTAAAGACTCGTCAATACTATGGCTGTGGATTTAACCACTAGCACGTCAGAGGTATTAGCCAATACGTGACGGGCCACCAGCTATTGACTAAAAGGGACGTCGATGAGCGAACTCATCCTGACACCCTACTGAGCCTGTCAGTGACAATATCCGTACAGTCCGGTCCGTTCGTCTATGAGCATCGCATGTCGGGCCTAGGGGGTTGGTAAAAGTCAGACCCCCAAAAGCGGTACAAGTCGTGTCGGAGTGTAGCCCAGAACGCCCTGAGATACTACTGGAATACCTACCAGTAAATCTCCTGCGTCGGCCGAGGGCTTTGCGTAATGGCTCTCCTAGACACAGCGCGACGTCACCCCCAATACCGGAAGAGACGAACCCCTGAAGATCCGCTCACTGCCTCCATGTGGCTCGGGACTGTACCCAACTAAAACCTGTTTGCACGACTCCTTTGAGCCGTGGTAGGGTAGTAATCAAAGTACAGTGGGAACTCACACGAGACAAATGACGATCCCCAGGTCAATGAACTAACCTGTACACATGTCACCAGGGAACTGCTATCTGACGTCTGGTATAAGACCAACCAGCAGGTTCCCAGCGAGTCCTGTCCGGTGTACTCATAACCCAATGAGCACCTGTATACATCTTAGGTGAACCAACTGACACAAGTGGCTTGTGAGACCGGCCACCGCCCCTCGTCGGGGTCTCGACTGTATACACTAGTCTACTAATGGAGTATCGATGTCCTGTCTCGAAACTCCCACGACTAGGGACCTTTTAAGGATGTGCTTATAGACTACCGGCTCCTACGTGTATGATCGCCATCATACTGCCGGCAGTGAAGCAAGAATCCTAGGGGCTCTATCAACATGTAATAGCGACATGCCAGGTCACCTAAAGCAGTACACGATGATAAAGGTAAACCAGATAGCATACTATCATCTCGAGTAAGACTGTCCTACCGGGATAGGTCCTCCCTCAATCATTGCAATCACGTGCCTGTGATCCAATAATTGACTCTGAGGGCACTATCTCCAACATTCTTGATGAAGGCCAAAATAGTAGTACGGCTGTCCTAAACCAACACATCTATCTATGTTACAGATGAATATCCAGCAGCTACCAATCACTATGCCTTGGCGAAAGTTACAATACATAGCTTGAATACTACAGAATATTCAACTGAAATGACGGAGGGATACGGTTGGTTTTGGAGAAACCGTGAACGTAATGAACTTGATTTAATCGAACGAACCTGATAGCTTTTAAAGGAGTGGTTTAAGCTCCGCATTTAAAAGTTTCTGTTTTGGAAAAACCGAGTGTTATTAAATTGTTCTAACGATTCAGCTTTGGTTTGTTTGCTTTGCATTAATCTAATGCAGTCCCATCATTTACACCTATCATCATACAGAGAAACGAAAATACCACGTCCACTTATGCCATCAGCATTCGCCACTGGGCCCCGTCTAACACCGTTAGGTTACTTAACTAACGCCAGAGCGGGGGATGGACTAGCGCAGGTGCAAAACATAAGCACCGTCTAATATATAGAATATATATAATAACCATTCGTCTCACGCAATAATAGGCATTTCAGATCACAGATGAACATATTAGATATACTAGAAATTCTGCATTTCGTTTAATCCTTTAACGAAAGACGGATTCCACGGCCGTGATGAATAGCCAAACCCCACCCTAGACCCCTACGGGTGCGACAAACTACCCGCTAAATTCCCGAAGTGAAGCAACCTCCCTCAATAAAATGAGTTGGCCACTCGGCACTTCAAAGAACCCGGTAGTTTGTGCACCCCACCTTGGGTCTATCCTAGGAGCAGAAAACAGTAAAAGAAATAAAACAACGGTGGCTACAACCTCAACCCGGATGATCCCCGAAAAATAATATTACATCACTTTACAATTTACATCGAACGAAAGAAAAATAACTCTCTTCTCAAATCCCCCGGCTATTCATCATCAACGATCCAATATTCCATATACACAAACCAACATAGCCGCAACACAGATATGTGCAACCCCTACTAATCGACGTATAGCAATTAGCGGATGTTTCGAAACACATATAACAACTGAAACATGTTAAACTGCGTTGAAACCGCAACTTCGAAATACCTCGTATTGCAACAACAGAGAATAAACTGTATAATAAAAATTGGCAAAAACAAACAACACCTAAAACCCTAAATCCAAGAGACTAGACCACAAAAAAAAACTATAGGCATTCCCAAACAAGAAAACCGGTGGGGTCGGTTTTGTAAAGAGTCTCGCCGGCCAGAATCCGGTGGAAATGTCTCATTTTGGGGGGTCTATTCATCTCACAAGTAAAGGAGCACTATGCAATTGTTTCAAAATATTTTAGAGCCTCCGAAAAATTTAACAGAAACTTGGATTTTGGTTTCGATGTTTCGGAGTTATTTCGGTTTCGTAGTTTCACACGCTGTCTAAACTGTTAGCTAAAGTTTACTAGGCTCTGATACTATTGTAAGTCGATGTCGCGCACCATGCGGGTTCGCGGGGAGGTGCAATACGCAAAAAACAATTTTTACGGGTGTCGCAACACCGACTTGAACTCCAAGATCAATGCTAAACCCTAGCTAACAAACTTGTATGAAGTTTAACTACTCGGATAAAAGTTATACCTCACGATACCATTTCCTTCGGGTCTTCTTGCTGCTATTCTCCTCCTCGTCATAAGCTTCGAGGATCGTAACGGATCGATGCCTCCTCGTCGGCCTCCTCGAGTCAAAAACGATCCACCCGAGAGTCTATAATCCGAGCTCCAACCTCAAATGCGAGTTATCTACGACCTCTAGTACGCTAAACTAGATGTTCTAGATGATGTAGAGAGTGTAGATGGATTAGTATGTCGCTAAGTACCCTAGGATTCTCAACACATGAGAGATTTAAGGTTAGTGGAGAAGAAGGAGCTTGAGGAAAAGCTAGTGGACAAAATGAGCAAGTGTGTGAAAATGGCTCATTTCTGATGAATAATAAATAAAGCATACAATAATTGATAAGATAAATATCTTAACAAATATAAATCATGCTTCACAAAATATCTAGGAGTTAGTCATGCCTTGAGTCACCAAGAGCCATGTCTCACTTAATGCAAACCTCCACCTCATTTCCTACACCTCATAATTGTTTTAATCAAAAGATAAAAACCCTAATGAGGTATCTCCTTCTAGAAGCAATCCCAAGCAAATTAGGAAAATTCCCCCCATCCGTACATACACACCTGTATCCGCATTGAGAAAAATTCGAATACAATGAGACGAAAATAATCCATCAATATAATACTAGGATCCGGCTTAAACCAAAACCCACTAGTATTATCCGCCTGAACATCATACGTGCACAAGTACATGCATGTGTTCGAAGCCCTGCCGTAAAACCATACGGCCTCTACATCTTTTTCCAGATGCAGGGAAACCCTCTGTGTGGGACTCTAAAGACTCGACACTATGCTGGCAGTGGTTTTAACCATAAGCACGTCAGCGGTACTAGCTGCACGTAACGGCTACCCAGGTATCTATAAATAAGAAGGATGATGTCATGACCCGGAATAGGCATGTGACTGGCATTTGAATCATGTGAAGCCTATAGGACGCCACCTAATTCAATATGCCAAAGCCCAAAAATCTAAACCTTTTAGGGAAAATAGTGGGGGTGAAGTTTTGAAACAACGGTATAATGAAAACAAGTTCTTTCTTTAAAATATATAAGTGATAGTGTACGAAAACACAATGTTTGTATCAAACTTAAAAACATTTTCGTCATTGAAAATTTGGGCAGCACCTCCTTTGTAATGTTTAATCCAAAAACGAATACAGCAATAATATATATAAGGCATCCCCAAACGGGAGCTAGCTCTTCTCTGAAAGGAGAAAACAACCACGCAGATAATAAATATACAACACCGAAGGGAGAGGATCAAAACACAGCAAGAAAACTAAACTTCTTCAAGAAAAACGAGAAAAAAAATACATGAGCGCGATTCTAAGGCAGAAAGAATAACAAACCGTGGCTTCTAAGTCAACTAAATATACACAGTCTAGTTGATGGAGCTTTAACTAGATACAACTGAAATAAAATATACAAGTAATAATAGTGGTCACGATGCAATTTCTCACCTATCAAAGCAAACACCCTGAAGGAAGTAGTGTGCCAGCAAGCCGCAACGGAACCTGTACGGTAAAACCAGCAAGAAACCGTGGCACAACAGGGGTGAGTTGCCAACTCGTGAGTAGAAGACATCAGCGAGTAGAAACCGATTATGCAACCATCTCCTAGGTCGTACAGTACAATACAATAATAGTAATAACACAGTAACAGCGAGTAACAGTATGAGTAATCTATATAAGAGGATGTATAAGGTCAAGTACTCTTGTCCGTGTCACAGAGTAACTACATGTTATGTATGCTATGCATGAATGCATCATCAATGGGTATGTCCAGTATCAACATACAGAAATCATGATAAACCTGAGTGCCAAACATCGACACTCGAAAACATCATAAAATCCGTGTCCATCAGCGACACATAATACAATATATCTCGGGCTCCGTCAGTCCGGATCGGCTAAAATCATCTGATCACACGACTACGGTCGGTATCCTCCGGATGTCCGCCGCGTCAAATATCACCGGTATAGTGCTCCCCTGCCAGGCTAAACTTCTCACTATAAGACCTTCTTGCCCCGGGGTACCTTACCGGGTCAAACATGTACCCGCAGACGGCGTCTCTCTCCTTGAATCCGGTATGTGTACACACGTGGCTCAAGAACCGAGAGAACTCATGGTGGACGCCACACATATCATATCATGAGAAAACCGCAATTTCTATTTTGAAAAGATAATAAGTTTATAAAATTCCTTTGCGGTTTTTCCCCAAATCCCAAAATCTCATGAAAATCGAAATCTCAAAATCATGAGCTAATAATGGATAATGGATATCGGCATAAAGCCCAACTGCAGTATAAAATCAGAATATAGGTAAACAATCCATATGACATCTAAATACAAGTGCAATGTTATTGTTAGATATGTATGCCCTAGAGGCCTGTATTCTGTAGGATGCAAGGCATGCATATGTATGGAAACAATCTTTGCTCGAAATGATAGTATGTTATCTTGTTTATCTTCATCTTAACGTGTGATGTGTTGTATTTCATATCTTTATATACATGTTGATGAAGCCCTTAGGATTATGCTTGACAACCAGGATTATGATGGAGAACATACTAGTGGGGCCTGGGCAGTCTAAAAGCATATTCCTTATTTAGTTCCTAGTCGAGGGTATATCGAGATAGGGCATCGATATTACCAGAGTAGACTAGTGTGTACGTTTCTTGATCCTGGGGGCGATGGTTGATCCCACAACCATTGGTGTTTGACATCAAAGATTGTACACAAGTGCTCATTGGAGATTGGATAAACCGAACATAACTCGCCGAGAACTCCTAGATGGTATATATACCTATTGTCAGACAGCAGTTCTCTAGTGACACTTGTATAGGTTAGTCTGTAGACCCGAGATCGTCATAGTGTCTTGTGTGATTCCCACTGTGCTTTGATTTCCTCTCTACCACGGCTCTACCGAGTCGTGCAAACAGGTGGATATTGGGTATAGTCCCGAATCACATGGAGGCGGTGAGAAATAGGAGGGGTTTCGTCTCTCCCGGTATAGTGAGTTGATGACGTGCTATGCTTTATCGGCCATAACAGCAAATCCCGGGCCAGGGTTGTCGAGATTTACTGATGAGAGTTATCAGTAGTTTCTCGAACCGGTATGGGACGTAAATCAGCATGACTTATAAAGTTACTGGGGTCTGACATTTACCACCCCTAGACTTCATATGCGATATATTATACGAAGAAACCGGACTGTATGGTAAGTGTTGCTTACAGGCTCGTTAAGGTTGTGATGAGTTCGCTCGTCGGCCACCTTTTCGTCATGTACCTGGGTAGCCGTTACGCACAGCCAGTGCCGCGTACGTGCTTATAGTTAAACATACTGCTAGCATATTGTCGAGTCTTTAGAGTCCCACACATAGGGTTCCCTGGTTCAGGAAAAAGATGTAGAGGCCGTAAGTTGTTATGGTAGGGTTTCGATCATGTTCGTGTAATTGTTACAGGAATAATGATCGGAAGGATAATACTGGTAGGTTTTGGTTTAAGCCGGATGCCGGTATTATATTATTGGATTATTTTTATTCGTATTTTTTGGAATTCGGATACGGGTATACTTATACGGTATACGGTGGAGGGGTATTCTTGTAATTGTTACAAGAATATCTAGTAGAAGGAGACACCTCATAATTACATATTTATTTTGTGAAAATAAATAAATGAGGTTGAATTTGAAAAAGTCTAAGCATGGATAAAGGAATGGGTTCTTTCATTTCTTATTCATTTGGAGTTACTATTGAAGCATGGTGCATTTTTTTAATGCATGCTTCAATTATTTTCATTTGAGCCATACCATTTTTCCAAGCTTGATTTTTTCATTTATCACTTTGATATTCTCTCTCCTCATTCTCTCATTCTTCCTCATCTTTGCTTTAACCATCAAATGAGTTGTGAATCAAAAGCTTAGAGAAAAATTATAATCCAATATTTAATCTCTACATCATCTAAGTGATCACTTCTAGCAATCTCGATCTCTTAGTTAAACTCTTGAGAAGAGTTTGTATCTTGTTCGATAGCTCTCGGGTGGATCGTCTTGGATCTTGAGGTGGCCGGAGACCGAGATCTCTGCGACCACAAGGATTCTATGTGTCACATTCAAAAGAATACCCGAAGGACCGGTTCATTAGCTATAACACTATCCTAGTAGATTAGATCTCTAGATAGTTTTTGCTAGTTAAGGTTTAAGCACAAGATCTTTGTTTATGTGGGTGTTGCATGTAAAAAAAATTGTTTATCTCTTCCGCCTCCTCACAAATGTTGTGAGAGTGTGCAACATCCACTAACATGGTATCAGAGCCTCCCTTAAATCTTAAATAGCTTGTAGCAACGTTAGAATTCCGTCATTTTTTATCACGCAAAAACTGCCGAAAAAACGGTTTTGAAAATCGAAGTTTTTAGTTGTTTGCACACCCCACGTGTAAGTCGATGTAGTACACCCCAGTACTTGTGGGGAGGCGGAAATTACAAAAACAATCAAGTTTAAGGAACGAACATCGACTAACCGCTTAAATCGAAGCTAAGCTATAAATAACCGTACACAATGATTTTCTTATCACTTGTGATTAGGGATTATACCTAAAGAAACCGGTCCTTCGTCTTTGTGTCCTCCTTTGTTCTCCTCGACCTTCTCTAGGTAGTAGACGATCCACCCGAGAGCAAAACACCAAGCTACACCTCTAACTTGAGGTAACTAATCTACTTTGATTGCTAATCAAAGAAGAAAGGATGATATAGAGTGAAGGTAATGGATGCTTAAGTCTAACTAAACCTTTGATCTCAACACATGAGGATTAAGGATTAGTATCTTGAAGATGAGAGCTTGAGGAGAGAGAATATGAGATAAGATAATGAGAAGAGAGAGAGTGTATCATAATATATTATGAAGCATTCTCATTTATCAACAAAAGAAAATGAGTGATGAATAAGCATGCTTCACAAATATCTAATGGTGATTCATTAAGCATGTGTCATTATCATTTATGGTGCAATTAATGATAATGATGAATCACCTCATGACTCACAATCTCATCGAAAGTAACCTCCTTAGTCACATCTTCTAGAAGCTTCTCGTACAATTACGAGAACGCCCCTCCAATCCGCAAAAATACGGAAAAACTTTAGACTGTAAAAATCCAATAACCGGATACCAGTAACTGGCTTAAACCAAAGCCGACTGGTAAAAACTGTCCGAAAATCGTACGTGCGTAAACGCACGTATGCGTCCGAACCCTTTGTCGCAAAACCATGCAACCTCTATATCGTTTCGCCTGGAGTAGGAAACTCTCTGTGTGGGACTCTAGAGACTCGACTACTACGCTGGCAGTGGGTTTAACCACAGACCGCAAGCGGCACTAGCTGTACGTAACGGTCCCCAGGTAGTTGTCGATAAGAAGGCCGATGAGAAAACCCATCCGAACTCCTACTGAGTCTGATGTGACAATCTCCATACAGTCCGGTCCGTTCGTCCAAGACTATCGCATATCGGGCCTAGTGGGGCGGCAAGCGTCAGTCCCCTAATAGCGGTATAAGTCGTGTCAGAGGGAAGCCCATTACACCCTGAGAAACTACTGGAACCTACCAGCAAATCTCGCTTGCCCTGGCCAGGGACTTTGCGTAATGGCTCTCTGACACAGCACGATATCTACTCCCAATACCGGGAGGGACGAATCCTGTCTAACCGCCACTGCCTCCAAGTGCTCGGGACTGCACCCAACTGCTTCCTGTTTACACGACTCCTTTGAGCCGTGGTAGGGTAGCAATCTAAGAACAGTGGGACACACTCGAGGCGAAGTAGCAGTGTCAAGTCTGCGGACTACGCTGTACTCATGTCACCTGGGAACTGTTCACTGACGACTGGTATCAAACCAACCAACAGTTCCCTGTGAGTCCTGTCCGGTGTACCCGTAACCTAACGAGCACCTGCATACTATCTCCAGTACGACGTACTGACGGCTGTGGGACAGACCATCTCCCCAACTGGGATGAGAAGCGTACACACTAGTCTACTCCGGAGTATCGATGCTCTGTCTCGATAATCCAACGAACAGGGACCTGAATGAGGATGTGCTTGTAGACTACCCAGCCCCCACTAGTGTGACTGCCATCACAACGCTGGTAGACAAGCAAGATCCTAAGAGCTCTATCAATACGTACACTCACATATTAAGATAGAAAAACCAAGTAGCATACTACCATGTTTAGCAAGACTGTTATATACATGTGAATATCCCAAGCTTCCATTAAGTAATATAGAAGCTAGTATGATACAGTAATGGCCTTCTAGGGCATAAACACTAACAATCTCCCACTTGCACTAGGGCCATGTACTGGCGTATCGAAGACCGATGATCTCGAGTAGCCGCTCGAACTGAATCTGAGGAAGGGCCTTTGTGAATGGATCAGCAATGTTCTCTTCTGAAGCAACTCTCCGAACCTCGATCTCCTGACGATCAATGATCTCCCTGATCAGGTGATACCGCCCCAAGATGTGTCTGGACTTCTGATGGGACCTTGGTTCCTTCGCTAAAGCTATAGCTCCGTTGTTGTCGCAATACAGAGGTATTGGATCAACTATGGTAGGAACCACCTGAAGCTCTGTTAGGAACTTCTTCATCCAGACTGCTTCTTTTGCGGCATCGCAAGCAGCTATATACTCCGCTTCCATCGTCGAGTCAGCAAACGTGTCCTGCTTGGAGCTCTTCCAGCACACCGCCCCTCCATTGAGGGTAAAGACATAACCCGACATGGACTTGGAATCGTCCTTATCACTCTGGAAGCCGGAATCAGCAAAGGCCTCCAACCTGAGGTCTTTTCTGCCGTAAACCAAGAACATCTCCTTAGTCCTCCTCAGGTACTTGAGAATGTTCTTTACTGCTATCCAGTGTTTCTCCCCTGGGTCTGACTGATACCGGCTTACCACGCTCAGTGCGTAAGCTACATCTGGTCTGGTACACAACATCGCATACATTATAGAGCCTACCGCAGAAGCGTATTGTATAATAGACATGCGTTCCCTTTCCAAATCAGTCTTGGGAGACATCTCTTTGGAGAGTGTGATTCCGTGACAAGCCGGTAGATTACCGCGCTTAGAATCTTCCATACTGAATCTTTTCAGTACAGTGTCGATATACCTGGATTGTAAAAGTCCCAACATCCTCTTGGATCTATCACGATAGATCCGGATCCCCAGAATGTAAGAGGCATCACCCAGGTCTTTCATGGAGAACCTGTGTGACAAGAATCCTTTGACAGATTGTAGCATAGGAATGTCATTTCCTATCAATAGAATGTCATCCACGTACAAGACGAGGAATACGACACTTCTGGCCACAACTTTACTATATATGCACGGTTCATCTGGATTTTTGATAAAGTCATATTCTTTGACTGTCTCATCAAAACAGATGTTCCAACTCCGCGATGCCTGCTTTAGTCCATAAATAGACTTAAGCAGCTTGCATACTTTCCCGCTGCTCCCACTCTGATTGAAACCCTCTGGCTGATCCATATAGACGCTCTCTTCTAAATTTCCATTCAGAAAAGCCGTCTTTACGTCCATCTGCCAGATTTCATAATCATGGAAGGCAGCAATAGCAAGAAGGACCCGAATGGATTTGAGCATAGCCACTGGAGAAAAAGTTTCGTCATAGTCCAAACCAGGTCTTTGACGAAAACCCTTTGCAACAAGTCTAGCCTTATAGGTTTCCACCTGTCCATCTACACCAATCTTTTTCTTGAAGATCCATTTGCATCCTATGGGTTTTACCCCATCTGGAGCAAAGTCCAAAGTCCATACTTTGTTGGTGTACATGGACTCCATTTCGGTCCGCATTGCATCTAGCCATCGTACCGAGTCGCCGCTCTGGATGGCTTGCTGGAAGTCAGTAGGTTCATCATCATCTATGATGCAATCCTCTCTATCCCCTTCTATGAGAAAACCGTAGTATCTCTCAGGCGGATGAGACGGCCTACTACTCCTGCGGAGGGGTGCGGGAATGTTCTGTTCTTCTTGAACTTCTGGTTCTACCAATCTTTCAGTAGCAGCTTGTGGTTCTGGAATTTCTTCCATTTTTATTTCGCTCCCACTCTTCTGAATTTCTAAAAATTCAGTTTCTAAGAAGGTGGCATGACGAGAAACAAAGACCTTCTGTTCCTCTGCGTAATAGAAATAATATCCCTTGGAGTTCTTTGAATATCCCACAAGCTTACACTGTACTGAACGTGCCTCGAGCTTGTCCACATGCTTGTTTTTTACAAAAGCTGGACACCCCCATGTCTTAAAATGTTTTAGACAGGGTTTCTTCCCACTCCACATCTGATATGGTGTGGTAGGCACAGTCTTGGTTGGAACCTGGTTCAAAAGATATGCCGCTGATTCTAGCGCATAACCCCAGAAAGATCGCGGTAACTCAGCATTACTCATCATGGATCGTACCATATCCAATAGGGTTCGATTCCGTCTCTCCGATACACCGTTGTGCTGTGGAGTGTATGGAGGAGTAAGCTGAGAGAGAATTCCTTTCTCTTTTAGGTAACCTAGGAACTCGGCACTTAAGTATTCTCCACCTCGATCAGATCTTAGTGTCTTAATACTTTTGCCTGTTTGGTTTTCCGCTTCACTCTTGAATTCCAGGAATTTCTCAAAGGCCTCTGATTTATGCTTCATTAAGAAAACATATCCATACCTAGAGAAATCATCTGTAAAAGTAATGAAGTAGGAATAACCACCTCTCGCATGTGTAGACATTGGACCACATACATCGCTGTGTATGAGTCCTAAGAGCTCGCTCGCTCTTACTCCTTGTCCAGTGAATGGAGTCTTTGTCATCTTTCCTTTGAGACAAGATTGACAAGTGTCATAAGATTGATATTCGAACGAGTCCAAATATCCTTCTCTATGCAACTTAGTCAACCTTCTCTCATTGATGTGACCCAGTCTACAATGCCATAAGAAAGCTTTATTTAAATCTGGAGACTTTCTTTTTAGTGTGTTCTGGACATTGAAAATTTGGAGTTGGTTTAAAACATATATGCCGTTATTTAATGTACCGGACCCAATCAAACCATGATTAAGGTGGATGTTGACAACATCTCTTACAAACGTGAAATCATAACCTTTATTTGATAACAAGGAAACTGATATGATATTACACGTTAAGCTGGGTACAAAATAACAGTTATGTAAAACCAAAATGTGTCCACTCGTCAATCCTAGGTGATAATCCCCGACGGACGCAGCTCCCACGCTAGCTCCGTTAGCAACCCTGAGGATCATATCACCTTCCTTCAGCACTCTACGGTTTCTCAGTGCCTGCAATGAATTGCAAATATAAGATTCTGATCCGGTATCCAATACCCAGGAAGTAGAGTTGATCGACAGACAATTCTCAATTACAAACACACCTGAAGTCGAAGCCACAGCTTGCTTCGGTTCCTGGTTCTTGGCGTTCCACGCCTTGCAATCCTTCTTCCAGTGCCCTTTCCTGTGACAATGGAAGCACTCATCCTGGCCAACTATCGATACTGCTTTCTTTTTCTTTCCCTTCCCTCCCACCTTACTAACACCTCCTCTAGGTCTGGGTGCGGCCTTCTTCTTCCTTCCTTTGGCCCTAGCCTTGGACCCGGAAGAAGATGAACCGCCAACAAACATAGCGGGTGTTTCCCTTGATGTCTTCAAGGTGCCCTCTGCACTCCTTAACATGTTCAGGAGTTCCGGAAGTTCAACTTCTTTTCTTTGAAGGTTTAAGTTCAGGATAAACTGGGCGTAGGTGTGAGGAAGGGACTGGAGAATAAGGTCTGTATAGAGCTCATTATCCAAAGTCGTCCCAAGGTCTGCGAGCTCTTCAATATAGCTGATCATCTGTAGGACATGTTCACCTACCGATGACCCGGCAGCCAACCTCGCTCGAAACAAGTTCTTAGAGGTCTCGTATCTTGCTATACGAGATTGCTCTCCATAAAGTTCCTTTGTATGGAGAAATATTCCATCTAGGGACATATCCTCGTGCCTCCTCTGATGTTCATTGTTCATCGAGGCAAGCACGATGCACTTGGCACTCGCGCAATCTAAATCCCAGGTTTTGCGGATTTCCTTATCCGCATTGCTGGATTTGGGACCAGGGACAGCAGGTGTCGTAGCGGTGAGGACGTACCCCAGTTTGTCATAGGTCAAAGCCATTTTGACATTCCGCAGCCAATCTTTATAGTTTGGCCCCGTCAGTATATTTTTCTCTAAAAGTAACTTAAGTCCAGTCATTTTCAGGGTCGCTGCAATTAGGAGAGAGAGAAGAAAACTCTTTAGCATGATGCTCTTGCAAGTTTAGAGTGGTTTTTAGTTTATCTAAACTGGATGGCTCCCACTGTTTCTCGAATCCTTCCTCAAACCATAAAAGAAGAATTAGCCAAGACTATTCTTACCGTACAATACTTGCTTAACCGTTCAGCCAGGCCGGTGTCGATACTTCGAGGGAGGTTTTCCAACGCTTTCGCGAAGTTCCTTAATTAAATAACCTCTTTTCTCTGGGGGCGTAACCCCGCTGACACTTTTCTGGACACCTACTAGGTTTATAGCATTGATCGTTAAGTGACGAATATCCTGATAAGTATCATATACTCACAGTAGGATCGGGATCCAAATATCATCGTATGATAATGTTGAAAGAATCCTACCAACATTCATCAAACTCCAAATGGTATGCATCTCTTTGCAAATTTCAGGTTCTTTAGAAATTCCCGATATGGATTTTTGCCCCATGCTCTTATGATCTTGACTAAGGGCCAACAAATCATAAGTCACATGTCAAGTTCTGCCCATCATTATCCTGTTGATTTGAACCCATCCGTATACTCTTGACTAAGGGCCAACAAAGTAATACGACTGTCCCAAACCAACTCATCTATTTATGCAACAAATGAATACCCCAGCAGCTACCAATCACTATGTCTTAACTAAGGGCCAAACAAACATAGCTTGAATACTACTGACCATTCATAAGAAATGACGGAGGGCTACGACTGGTTTTGGCGAAACCGTGAACGTAGTGAACTTGATATAACCGAAGGAACCTGATAGCTTTTTAAAAGGAGTGGTTAAATCTCCGCATTTAAAAATATCTGTTTTTAAAATAACCGAGTGGTTTCATTTAAATTGTTCCAACGATTAAAACTTTGGTTTATTTTTCTTTGCATTATAGATAATGCGTCCCATCATTAACCTATCATTGCAGAAAACAACGAAAATACAACGTCCTCTTATGCCATCCGCATTCGCCACGGGGTCCCGTCATCACCCGTTAGGTTACTTAACTAACGACAGAGCGGGGGCTGGGCTAGCGCGGGTGTAAAACATAAGTGGCGTCTAAATAGCTATCATAAATATAGATATTTTACATTCGTCTGACGCAATGATATTCATTCCAGAACACAGATAAACAATATTGGATTTGCAAGCAATCTGTATTTCTTTTGAGCCTGCAAGAAAAGACAGATTACACAGTTGTGATGAATATCCGTTACCCCACCCTCGACCCCTACGGGTACGGCAAACTACCCACCCGGCAGTCTGTGTACCCCACCTTGGGTCAGTCCTAGGAGCAAAAACTGTAAAATGAAATAATACATCGGTGGCTACGACCGCAACCTGGAGGTGCCCCGCAAAAATAATATTACAACAAATTACATTTACAACAAATGAATTATACAATAACCCATTGCAAACCCCGGCTATACACCACAACAGTCCAATACAGTTTATATGCACAAACAGATATAACCATTTCAGAAATGTGCAACCCCCTGCCAACCGACATACTAGCAGTTGGGGGAGGTTTACGAACACATTAAACAATCACAGATATAATCCAATATGCAAATACTGTACAATTTCGATCGACTAAACAACATCAATATTGCTCCAAAATCTGCTCTGTTAAACAGTAACCTGAGCAAATATTAAATATTCCAGAAAACCCCAAATTTCACAGAGAAGCAACAGAAGAAAAATCGTCTCCTGACTCGCCAACTCGGCGGCGGAAGCGCGGCGACTCAGTAGGCTGAGGCCGCGGTTCCGCGGCGAGTTGGTCGATTCAGACGACTGTTTTTCTTGGGTGTTCTACTGGTGTCATGTCAAGCACTCTGAGCTCACCTGAAAAATTTTCTGACATCGTTTTAAATTCGACAGAAACTTGCATTTTTTAGGGTTTTCCGGCTTCGTTTTTCCGTTCGAAATTCGTACAAATTTGCGATTAAGTTATTTAGTGTTTAGCGAGGCTCTGATACCACTGTAAGTCGATGTAGTACACCCCAGTACTTGTGGGGAGGCGGAAATTACAAAAACAATCAAGTTTAAGGAACGAACATCGACTAACCGCTTAAATTGAAGCTAAACTATAAATAACCGTACACAATGATTTTCTTATCACTTGTGATTAGGGATTATACCTAAAGAAACCGGTCCTTCATCTTTGTGTCCTCCTTTGTTCTCCTCGACCTTCTCTAGGTAGTAGACGATCCACCCGAGAGCAAAACACCAAGCTACACCTCTAACTTGAGGTAACTAATCTACTTTGATTGCTAATCAAAGAAGAAAGGATGATATAGAGTGAAGGTAATGGATGCTTAAGTCTAACTAAACCTTTGATCTCAACACATGAGGATTAAGGATTAGTATCTTGAAGATGAGAGCTTGAGGAGAGAGAATATGAGATAAGATAATGAGAAGAGAGAGAGTGTAACATAATATATTATGAAGCATTCTCATTTATCAACAAAAGAAAATGAGTGATGAATAAGCATGCTTCACAAATATCTAATGGTGATTCATTAAGCATGTGTCATTATCATTTATGGTGCAATTAATGATAATGATGAATCACCTCATGACTCACAATCTCATCCAAAGTAACCTCCTTAGTCACATTTTCTAGAAGCTTCTCGTACAATTACGAGAACGCCCCTCCAATCCGCAAAAATACGGAAAAACTTTAGACTGTAAAAATCCAATAACCGGATACCAGTAACTGGCTTAAACCAAAGCCGACTGGTAAAAACTGTCCGAAAGTCGTACGTGCGTAAACGCACGTATGCGTCCGAACCCTTTGTCGCAAAACCATGCAACCTCTATATCGTTTCGCCTGGAGTAGGAAACTCTCTGTGTGGGACTCTAGAGACTCGACTACTACGCTGGCAGTGGGTTTAACCACAGACCGCAAGCGGCACTAGCTGTACATAACGGTCCCCAGGTAGTTGTCGATAAGAAGGCCGATGAGAAAACCCATCCGAACTCCTACTGAGTCTGTTGTGACAATCTCCATACAGTCCGGTCCGTTCGTCCAAGACTATCGCATATCGGGCCTAAGGGGGCGGCAAGCGTCAGTCCCCTAATAGCGGTATAAGTCGTGTCAGAGGGAAGCCCATTACACCCTGAGAAACTACTGGAACCTACCAGCAAATCTCGCTTGCCCTGGCCAGGGACTTTGCGTAATGGCTCTCTGACACAGCACGATATCTACTCCCAATACCGGGAGGGACGAATCCTGTCTAACCGCCACTGCCTCCAAGTGCTCGGGACTGCACCCAACTGCTACCTGTTTGCACGACTCCTTTGAGCCGTGGTAGGGTAGCAATCTAAGAACAGTGGGACACACTCGAGGCGAAGTAGCAGTGTCAAGTCTGCGGACTACGCTGTACTCATGTCACCTGGGAACTGTTCACTGACGACTGGTATCAAACCAACCAACAGTTCCCTGTGAGTCCTGTCCGGTGTACCCGTAACCTAACGAGCACCTGCATACTATCTCCAGTACGACGTACTGACGGCTGTGGGACAGACCATCTCCCCAACTGGGATGAGAAGCGTACACACTAGTCTACTCCGGAGTATCGATGCTCTGTCTCGATAATCCAACGACCAGGGACCTGAATGAGGATGTGCTTGTAGACTACCCAGCCCCCACTAGTGTGACTGCCATCACAACGCTGGTAGACAAGCAAGATCCTAAGAGCTCTATCAATACGTACACTCACATATTAAGATAGAAAAACCAAGTAGCATACTACCATGTTTAGCAAGACTGTTATATACATGTGAATATCCCAAGCTTCCATTAAGTAATATAGAAGCTAGTATGATACAGTAATGGCCTTCTATGGCATAAACACTAACACCACGGGCTCACGGATTGTACCGAGAAGCCACATGGTGGAGCGCACGCACCCCGGGTATACCTCGGGGGGGGGACAAGAGGCCTGACCCACACCCCAAGACCACCTCGAGGTGGCCTTGGGGAGGGGGTGACCCGAAAGCACCCCAATTGGGTGCTCCCGGGTCTGCTAACCCCTTGGGGCCCCCGTGGGTGGGTCCCCCCCGATGTTAGTTATATGTATGCCCTAGAGGCCATTACTGTACATGAGATGTATAATGTAGTGGATACTGGGACATATATAGGGAAGACTTTCTTGCTCGACATGATAGTACGCTATCTGGTTGCTCTTTATCTTAACATGTAGACTTATTGTCTCTCTGTTACATGTTGATAAAGCCCTAAGGATGTGTACTCGACTTCCAGGACTATGATGTAGATCATACTAGTGGGGCCTGGGTAGTCCATGAGTACATTCTTCAATGTTCCTAGTCGTAGGAATATCGAGACGGGGCATCGATATTCCAGAGTAGACTAGCGTATATCTTCTCGACCCATGTGATGGGCGATGGATGATCCCATATCCATTGGTGTTTGACATCAGAGACGGTATACGGGTGCTCAGTGGAGACTGGGTACACTGGACGGACTCGCCGAGAACTCCCAGATGGTATTATACCTCACCTCAGATGGCAGTTCTCTGGTGACACTGGTACAGCTTAGTCTGTTGACCCGAGATCGTCACAGAGTCTTGTGTGTCTAACACTGTGCTTTGATTTCCACCCTACCACGGCTCTACTGAGTCATGCAAACAGGTGGTTTTTGGGTACAGTCCCGATTCACATGGAGGCAATGAGCGATAGGAAGGGATTCGTCTCTCCCGGTATTGGGGGTTGATGTTGCGCTATGCTCGACTGGCAATTACTGGAAATCCCTGGACAGGGTTGCAGTGATTTACTGGTAAGAGTTATCAGTAGTTTCATGCTTGTTATGGACCTTACATAAGCATGACTTATCAAGCTGCTGGGGTCTGACGTTTACCTCCCCTAGGCGAGATATGCGACATATTAGACGAACAGACCGGACTGTGCGGTAAGTGTTACTGATTGGATTCGCAGGAGTGTGAGCAGGCTTGCTGGTTGATCTTCTGATCGCTCAATACCCGGGTGGCCGTTACGTTTAGCAGACCGCTTGCGGCTTGTGGGTGATTGATATGATCACCACCTACTGCCGGCGTATTGACGAGTCTTTAGAGTCCTACACAGAGGTTTCCTGGCTTAAGCGAAACGAAATAGGAGCGCATATAAGATATGTGCGGGACCGAGAATAATACCAGTATGTGATACTGTATTCTATTCTCGCGATTTGTATCAACGGACGGTTATATGAGATATAGCCGGGTTACCAAATCAAGTGTTGATTCGATACATTGATACACTAGATATTAGTCGGTTATATGCGATATTACCGGATCATTAAATCAAGTGTTGATTTAATGATTTAATGTATAATTATATATTTGATATATTACTTTACATTAACTAGTATTGCTTCACTTAAGATTGATTTTCTCACTTTTTTGTGCACATGTTGTATATGTGATATATGTTTGTGCACTAGATTGTATCATGTTTGATGATACAAGCAAACTTGGGTGTGTGAATGACTTACACCATATTTAAGATAATGGTTTTGGGGTTTTATTTATTTTGGTAAACCAAAATGGTGGCTTTCTTTGTCTTGGCTTGAAGCTTCATGAAGCTTTAAGCATGTTTGACAAAGTCCATTCATTTTGTTTTGCATAAGATTTTTATTAACCAAACAATTAACTAAATCTATGGTTTAGTCTCTACAAAGGTTAACTCACCCATGGTTGCATTATGATAGACTTCACTTGTTTATTCTTTTTACATAATTCATTTTATTCTTTTCTTCTTCTTCTTCTTCTTCTTCTTCTTCAAGAAGAAGAAAGCTTTCTAGAAAATTTTCAAGTGAAGATTTAGAGTGAGAAATGCAAATCTAAAGTAAACCCACATCCTATTTCATCATCCTTTACTACTTGCCATTTAGTTTAGGGTGTTCTCTTCACAAAGTTCTTGACCTAGTGAAGATGGAGCTTGAGTTTGAGTCTCCTCGACGTAGATCATCTTCGGCCTCGAAGTCAACGACCTAGCCCGTTCGTTTCTCTGAAGAAACCATCGCTAGAGTACGGGATCCCGATGATCGCAGCGAAGGGACGTCAACACGGAGCTTTAAAAGTGAAGGACCGGATCTACAAAGGTTGTAATCTCTTTCACTTGTAGTTAAAGAGTTCAACTTTCTAGTTTTCGCATAATCTCTAGTATACGATCTTGGTTATGGTTGTTCGACATGGCTATTTTTTTTAATCGGGTATGGTTGATGCCTTATAGAACCTTATTAGAGTTTCTAGGAACCCTACAGTGGTATCAGAGCCAAGCTAGAGCTTTAGGCGAAGTCTAGACGAAGTTAAAAGTCCGATCGAACCCCGAAACCCTAGTTTTTACCCTTCTCTGGAAATTTTCTGAAATTGTGATTTTTTGTAAATTAAAAATACTCAAAAAAATCAGCAGGGTTTTCTAGGAATTACTGTGCATCACGTGCCCCCAATTCAATCAAAGCGCCGCGGAACCGCGGCCGTACCCTGGCTTGCGCGGCGGTTCCGCGGCCTAACAGTAGCAATAGGGACAGTGCTTTACACAGTAACAACCGTAGTTGCTTCCTGATTCTTCTCGGAATTTTTAATTAATACTCAAGAGTTGAGTTTTCCAGGTTGTATTGGGGACTCGATGATTCAATCGGATTATTTAACATTGTTTATTTTGTCCGGGTAATTTTAGAACGTGTTAAAAAGTTCGACCGGATATCAATAACTCACTTTTTCCCCTGCCGGAAAATTTCCAAGTGTTGGATTTTTCCGTTGTTTAAGAATGTCTAAATCGTGCAAGTAACGCGATGGACTCTCTAGAAGACAACAAACCTTAACTCGATTATATGACCGTCTTGAACTGCCTTTTGAACCTTAGGGTTTGGGGCAGTACGGCGTGCCACATGTGAGGTGTTGGCTTGACCCTTCTACGGCTGGACCGTTCGTACTGTGGCATGAAATGGATGTTTTTAAACCCCCCTCAAGTGTTGAGCTATTTGGGAAAACTTGGGTGTTTGATTATTCGATCAGAAAGTTTAACATTGTCTATTTATCTGGAATGTGATACAATATTTGGAATCCACAAATAGTTATGAGATAACTAATTTGAATATTATAAATCTAGCACTTTAGTATCATTTGATCTGTTGCCACGGGATTTTGATGTGATCAAAAGTCCGTTTCAATCACGTAGCGTACGTGGATACTCGCCGGGTAAACTTAATAGATAGCCACACCCCATAGCCCCGACTAAGCGACAGTAGGAAAACCACGTAGCCAAAATCATCCGTTCGGGTGCTCGCGGCAGCGGTGTTCCGCCTTAGTGCACTTCGTCGATGGCATCCGGGGGTGCGGCCGTCTACTAAAGTTTGCGACGATCATTCGATCAGGATGTCGGGAATCTTATTGAATTGCCCGACTTGATATTGAAAAGAGTTTTCGATAATGAGACTAAAATGCGGGGTTTATAATAGTTAGGCATGTGATGTCTAAAGAATTCATATGATTAGGCATGCGATGTCTAAGGAAATTGCGGATTCCAACTGTTGTAGTTTTACACTTTCTTTTCTGCGACCGTTGATATCGCCGGTTTCGTTGCTATATGTCAACGACAATTGGGATGGGCATATTTACTTACGTTGATGACATGAGATGTTGTGTGTTGCTGGATATGTTATATTGGATCGTCGTGTTTGAATAGCCGGGTTTTTTTATGTGAGATGAGTGTTTTTCATTTTCATTCATGTAAAAACTTGTATGTAATATTCTTTTATTAGGGCACTTCCGGGCTAAGGATGATGTCACCATTGTATATTATTTAGTTTTCCGCATTAGGATAGACCCAAGGCGGGGAGCACAAGTAACCGGGTTCTAGGGTCCAGTGGGAAACCATCTCGAGGAGTCGAGTCCGGGTCTCCTAACTCTAGAATTGGTACGGTTTCTTGCCGCTCTCGTAGGGGTCCAGGGGTGTGGGATTGGCTATTCATCACGACCGTGGAATCCGTGTTTTATACAGGCTCAAAATAAAACACGGACGTCCTAGTATATCCAATATTTCATATGATGTTTTCTGCTGCGTTATCTGTGATGTGATCATGTGATATGTTCAGATAGATATTGTATATAGTATATATGATATATTATATAAACGTTGCTTATGTTTTACACCCGCGCTAGCCCTGCCCCGCTCTGCTGTTAGTTACCAAACCTAACGGTGCAGACGGGATATCGAGGCGAATGCGGATGGCATAAGCGTACGTTGTATTTATCTGTGATGTTTAGATGGACTTAAATGATGGGACATTCATTAATGAGATTAATGAAAGAAAATAAACCTAAATGATATTGTGGAATCGAATTTCAAAAATTACGTAGCTCTAGTTGTTGCTTTGCATAGCGGTGTTCCTTGTAGAACATCCAGCACCTTATTCCATAAGGAAAGACCCGAGATCCCTTCACCGGGAGTGACCTCTTTAGCAATAACTAGCAGATGCTACAACCTTCGGTTTGTATTTTGATTGCTTATATAGTTCTTGCTTTGCATAGTGGTATTGTGAATATCCTGCACCTCATTCGACGAGAAAAGAGCCGAGATCCCTTCACCGGGAGTGACCTCTTTAGCGAAACTAGTAAAAGCCTAAAAAACACTCCATTTAAAACCATTTGATTCTGCAGCGAGATCAAGTTCAAAGTGTTAAAGGTTTTCTTAAAAACCATCCGCAACCCTCCATCATTTTAGGAAGTAGAGTACTTAGTATTCGTGTTGTGTTTGTTGACCATAGTCAAGGCACATTATTCGGTAGCTAAGTGATGTCTTCTTACTCAGCATATGATGTGATTAGTTAGGACAGTCATGTGACTTTGTTGAACTTAGCCAAGGGTCATGTGGGTTGGTCTAATTAATCACGAAATGATGGGTAGAACTTGACTAGTGCTTATGATTTGTTGACCATAGACAAGGTCATAGGTGCTAGGGGTAAAAACCATTATCGGGAGTTTCAAGTGTTGAAATTTGCAATGATATTGCATACCTTCTATATGATAGTTGGATCCCGATACCCACTGCGAGTAATTGTTACTCCTGGGAGAGTTTTGCACTTTACAGTTAGCCGATCAAGTAGGTGTCTAGAAAGGTGTCAACGGGGGTTACGCCGCTGAGAAAACGAGGTTTATTTTAATTAGGTCCGTGCGAAAGCACGGGGAACCTCCCTCAATATACCGGCACTGGCCTGGATGAAAGATTGGCGAACTTGTAGAGTGTAATTAATCCCGGCTAGTCTCTCCTTTTAGGGTTTGAAGGAGATTTGATAAAAACAGCGGGAGCCATCCTGATTAGATAAAATATATAACCAATCCAATCTTGCAAGAGCGCACGCAGAGTGTTTTCTTCTCTCTCTCTCTTCAGGTAGCGACTATGTCACGCCTTAGTCAAGATAATAATATGGATGTATTGACCGAACCCGCTTGTTATAATGAGCTGGGGAACGTTGGTTCCGCTCCAACTTATAATTGTTATAAGACAGAGCAGGAAATTGGGGATTACAAGAATTCCCGTGCCGCCCAAACGAAGAAAGTGCATGATGATGCATCTTCTTTGGGTGTGTTCATTATAGAGAACTGAGAACGGGTGATATGTTTCATGAGATAGAAACGGTGCAAGTGTTGCAGCCTAGTCTGTTGGTAGTTATCACTCTGTATTACTAGAATACATTGATTCTGAATGAATGTTATTAGATACCGAACCTGATATACAACATCATATCAGTCTCTTTTTATTAAAGAAGGATATAAATTTGTATTGTTGGATAATGTTTTGAACATTTCCGATATCAAGAGTTAATCGGTTCAGTCACGTTATCTAAAAGCATAGACGTTCTAAATCAAACCACAGTTCTTAACGTACAGAACACGCACAAGAGGAAGAGTTCAGAAATAAACGATTCCTTCTTGAGGTTTTGTAGACTAGATCATATCAATGTGACCCAACTAGCTGAAGTTACATTTAGATGCATATTTAAATTAGTTTGAATTTACATCTTGTGAAACTTGCCGGTCATGTCACAGAGATAAGATGACCACAGATCCGTTTATTGGAAAAAGAGAAAGAGTTAGTGAACTGTTGGGACTGATAAATAGTGATGTATGAAGGTCCCCTGTCTGCAGTTGCCAGGACTGGTTCCTTATACTTCCTTACATTCAATGAGAATCTCTCAAGATTCGGACACATGTTCCTGTTGAAACAAATGTCTGAAACTTTTAAGAAATTCAAAGAATGTAAGATAGAAGTAGAGAACCAAAACCGAGTAGAAGTATTATGTCCTTTGATGTAATCAAGGAGGAGAATACTTGAGCATGGAATTCCTGGATTATTCTAAAGGAGAATGAGATTCTCTTTCAGCGTTATTCCTCCGCATACACCACAGCACGTCGGTGTATCGGGACGGAGCAATCACATCCTATTTGATATGGTGCGCTCTATGATGAGTACTACTGAGTTTCCTATTTCCTTTTAGGGAGTTATGCACTTGTGAAGTTGCATACCTATTGAATAGGGTTCCAATCAAATCCATTGCCTACCACTTCATATGTGATATGGAATGAGAAGAGCCCGTATCTTAAGTTTTTTAAGATTTGGAGTTGTCCGGCCTATGTCTAAAAGCAAAATCCGGACAAGCTCGAGGCAAAGTTAGTTCTATAGAAGTTTGTTGGATATCCCAAGCATTCACAAGGGAATATCTTCTACCTAACAGAGAAAAAAATGTGTTTTTTTTCTCAACACACCAACTTTGTGAAAGGGAATTTCTTATGAAGAAATTAGTGGTCATGAGGTAGAATTGGAAGGAGTTCCAGCTATACAAACTACAACAGATGATTTGGTAGAACCAAAGGATTCAATAGATTCCGACAAACCTCAGCCTCTCCGCCGATCTAGTAGGGTTCCTCATTCGCCTGAGAGATACTTCAGTTTCTCGATGACAGTGGCAACGAGGATTGCATCATGAGATGACGACCCAACTAGTTTTGAGCAGGCCATCAAGAGTGAGGACTCTGTAAGAATGGCTGGATGATTAGCGATCTGAGATGGAATCCATGTACACCAACAAAGTATGGACTTTGGATGTTATATCTGAAGGTTTAAATCCCCATCAGGAGCAAGTGTATCTTGAGAAGATTACTTGGTATAGATGGAAAAGTTGATTTTCAAAGCTAGACTTGTTAAAGGTTTTCGTCATCGACCAGGCGTGGATAATGATGAAACATTTTCCAGTTGCTATGCTTAAGTACATCCGGAACATACTTGCCATTGCTGCATACCATAACTGCGATATCTAGTAGTTGGGTGTCATGACTGCTTTTCTAAATACTGATTTAGAAGAAAGCGTCTATAAGTACACAGCCAGGGGCCTTCGTAGATAGTGGGAGCAGCGAAAACGTGTGCAAGTTTCTTTAGAGGATAAAGCAGGCATCGCGGAGTTGGAACGTCTGTTTTGATGTGGTAGTCAAAGAGTTTGACTTCATCAAAATAGTAGATGAACCTTGTATATACAAAAAAGGTAGTAGAGAGTAAGGTGGTCATCCTCGTATTATACGTAGACAACATGCTCTAGATAGAAAAAGAGTTTCCTATGCTACGCTCGGTCAATCTCCTCTTATCACATGGATTCTCCATATATGATCAAAGTGATACCTCCTAAATCCTGGGTTTTGGATTTATAAAATAGATCTAATTGGATGTTAGGATTCTCACTAGTTGTAGTGAGATGGTATCAATCGATCTTGGGGAGAATCACTGGAAAAGTTCCATGGTGATAAAGACGACTGAATGTCAGTCGCAGGCATTGTCTTTACCCTCAGTGGAGGGACGGTATGTTGGAAGAGTTCCAGGAGAGATACCGTGGCAAACTAGACGAAAAAGGCTGGTGACATCGCTATCAAAGATACTGCCAAAGAGGAAGATTGGGTGTATATTAGTTCATGAGATGAACTAGATTCTACCATTGTGTGACAATGGAAGTGTGGCTTTGGCGCAGGAACCCCGGTCCCATCAGTGACCCAGACATATTCTGAGGCAGCATCACCTGATCATGGAGATAGTTGATCTCCAGGGTGATAGAGGTTAGGAGAGTGGACTCAGAGGACAACACGGCGGATCCACTAACAAAGGCTTTTTCCCAGAGAGATACTTATATGGGATGGTTGAGTATAAGATACTGCAACCACTGCTACAGATGGCCCTAGTGCAAGTGGGAAATTGTTAGTTATATGTATGCACTAGAGGCCAATACTGTACATGAGATGTATAATGTAGTGGATGCTGGGACATATATAGGGAGGACTTTCTTGCTCGACTTGATAGTACTCTATCTGGTTGCTCTTTATCTTAACATGTATACAATAAACATGTATACTTATTGTCTCTCGGTTACATGTTGATAAAGCCCTTAGGATGTGTACTCGACTTCCAGGACTATGATGTAGATCATATTAGTGGGGCCTAGGTAGTCCATGAGTACATCCTTCAATGTTCCTGGTCGTAGGAATATCGAGACAGGGCATCGATATTCCAGAGTAGACTAGCGTATATCTTCTCGACCCATGTGATGGACGATGGATGATCCCATATCCATTGGTGTTTGATATCAGAGACGTTATGCGGGTGCTCAGTGGAGACTGGGCACACTGGACGGACTCGCCGAGAACTCCCAGATGGTATTATACCTCACGTAAGATGGCAGTTCTCTGGTGACACTGGTACAGCTTAGACCGTTGACCCGAGATCGTCATAGAGTCTTGTGTGTCTCCTACTGTTCATTGATTTCCACACTACCACGGCTCTACTGAGTCGTGCAAACTTGTGGTTTTCGGGTACAGTCCCGATTCATATGGAGGAATGAGCGATAGGAGGGGATTCGTCTCTCCCGGTATTGGGGGTTGATGTTGCGCTATGCTCGACTGGCCATAACTGGAAATCCCTGGCCAGGGTTGCATTGATTTACAGGTAAGAGTTATCAGTAGTTTCACGCTTGTTATGGACCTTACATCGGCATGACTTATCAAGCTGCTGGGGTCTGACGTTTACCACCCCTAGGCGAGATATGCGACATATCAGAAGAACAGACCGGACTGTGCGAAAAGTGTTACTGATTGGATTCGCAGGAGTGTGAGTAGGCTTGCTCGTTGATCTTCTGATCGCTCAATACCCGGGTGGCCGTTGCGTTTAGCAGACCGCTTGCGGCTTTTGGGTGATTGATATGATCACCACCTACTGCTGTCGTATTGACGAGTCTTTAGAGTCCTACACAGAGGTTTCCGGGCTCAAGCGAAACGAAATAGGAGCGCATATGAGATATGTGCGGGACCGAGAATAATACCAGTATGTGATATTGTATTCTATTCTCGTGATTTGTATCAACGGACGGTTATATGAGATATAGCCGGGTTACCGAATCAAGTGTTGATTCGATACATTGATACACTAGATATTAGTCGGTAATATGCGATATGACCGGATCATTAAATCAAGTGTTGATTTAATAATTTATTTTATAATTATATATTTGATATATTACTTTACATTAACTAGTATTGGTTCACTTAAGATTGATTTTCTCTCTTTTTTGTGCACATGTGGTATATGTGATATATGTTTGTGCACTAGATTGTATCATGTTTGATGATACATGCAAAATTGGGTGTGTGTATGACTTACACCATATTTAAGATAATGGTTTTGGGTTTTTATTTATTTTGGTAAACCAAAATGGTGGCTTTCTCTGTCTTGGCTTGAAGCTTCATGAAGCTTTAAGCATGTTTGACAAAGTCCACTCATTTTGTTTTGCATAAGATTTTTATTAACCAAACCATTAACTAAAACTATGGTTTACTCTCTACAAAGGTTAACTCACCCATGGTTGCATTATGATAGACTTCACCTGTTTATTCTTTTTACATAATTCATTTTATTCTTTTCTTCTTCTTCTTCTTCTTCTTCAAGAAAAAGAAAGCTTTCTAGAAAATTTTCAAGTGAAGATTTAGAGTGAGAAATCCAAATCTAAAGTAAACCCACTTCCTATTTCATCATCCTCTACTACTTGCCATTTAGTTTACGGTATTCTCTTCACAAAGTTATTGACCTAGTGAAGATGGAGCTGGAGTTTGAGTCTCCTCGACGTTGATCATCTTCGGCCTTGAAGTCAACGACCTAGCCCGCTCATTTCTCCGAAGAAACCATCGCTAGAGTCTGGGATCCCGATGATCGCAGCGAAGGGACGTCAACACGGAGCTTTAAAAGTGAAGGACCGGATCTACAAAGGTTGTAATCTCTTTCACTTGTAGTTAAAGAGTTTAACTTGCTAGTTATCGCATAATCTCTAGTATACGATCTTGGTTAGGGTTGTTCGGCACGGCTATTTTTTTTTAATCGGGCATGGTTGATGCCTTATAGAACCTTATTAGAGTGCCTAGGAACCCTACACCCGAGGCGCCCCATTCGATAGTATTTTCCGTATTCTTCACGTTCGCAAAGATTCGGCCGGGTTTCGAGTTCGTTTCGACTCCCGGATTGGCTCAAAACAATCAGATTTTGAAAACTAGCTCACTGAATTTTTTCAAGTGTTGGAAATTGATTTAGTTTGTTATTCTCGTGCGGAATTCTAATGTCGCGGTTACGTTACATGCTTTGTATGTGTGTTTGGAAACGTCGACTAATTTCTATAGATCGATTAGTCGGGGTTGCACACATCTGTAATGATATCATGTGATGTATGCGTATATGAATATGTTGGATCGTCGTGGATGAATAGCCGGGGATGTGAGATGAGCGTTTTTCTTATCATTCATGTAATTTGTAAAAGCAATGTAATATTATTTTGCGGGGCTCATCCGGGTTGAGCTTGTAGCCACCGTTGTATATTTTCTTTTTACTGCTTTTACTCCTAGGATAGACCCAAGGTGGGGTGCACAAACTACTGGGTTCTCGAAGTGCCGAGTGGCCTACTCACTTTTTTGAGGGAGGTTGCTTCACTTCGGGAATTTGGCAGGTGGTTTGCCGCACCCGTAGGGGTCTAGGGTGGGATTTGGCTATTCATTACGAACGTGGAACCCGTCTTTCATTAAGGGCCTAAATGAAATACAAAATTCATAGTATATCCAATGTATTCATCTGTGATCTGGAATGTTTATAAATGTGTGCGACGTATGGCTATTTATATATGAGATATATAATAAATGTTGCTTATGTTTTGCACCCGCGCTAGTCCAGCCCCCGCTCTGCCATTAGTTAAGTAACCTAACAGTGCCGGACGGGGCCCCGTGGCGAATGCGGATGCTATAAGCGTACATTTTATTTTCGTTTCTTTTCTGTGATATTTAGGAAACGTAAATGATGGGAAAACATTAATGAGATTAATGTTAAGAAAAAGAAACCTAAAGATGTTGTAAAATCATACTTTTTAAAATGGGTAACTCTTGTTTTTGCTTTGCATAGTGGTATTCCTTGATGAATATCCAGCATCTCTTTTGATGAGGAAAGAGCCGAGATCCCTTCACCGGGAGTGACCCCTTTAGCAAAACTAGCAAATGTTACGAAGCACTCGATTGTTTTTATAGTAGATCTATCTTTTTCTTTGCATCGTGGTATTCATGAATATCCAGCACCTCATTAGATGAGGAAAGAGCCGAGATCCCTTCACCGGGAGTGACCTCTTTACCAAAATTAGAAAGATACTACAAAACCATATGACTTTTAAAAATGGAGCTTAAACCACTCCTTTCACTAGATTCTACAACGATATCAAGTTCAAAACGTTAAAGGTTTTCATAAAAACCATCCGTTGCCCTCCGCCATTTTAGGAAGCGGAGTACTTAGTATTCGTGCCACGTTTGTTGACTATAGTTTGTTGGAAATAGTGCCCTCAAGGTCAATTATTGGATCGCAGGTACGTGATTGCAATAATTGAGGAGGACCTATACCGGTAGCACAGTCTTACTCGAGATGATAGTATGCTATCTGGTTTGCCTTTATCAGTCGTGTACAGGTTTAGGTGACTGATCACTATTACACGTTGATAGAGCCCTTAGGATCCTTCTTAACTACCAACAGTATGATGGCGATCATATACGTGAGAGTTTGGTAATCTATAAGCACATCCTTAATTGTGGTCCCTAGTCGTGGGAGTTTCGAGACAGGGCATCGATACTCCGGAGTAGACTAGTGTATACAGTCGAGACCCCGAAGAGGGGCGGTGGCCGGCCACTGGTGTCAGTTTGATCACCTAAGATGTATATAAGTGCTCATTGGGTTATGAGTACACCGGACAGGACTCGCCGGGAACCTGCTAGTTGGTCTTTATACCTAGCGTCGATAGCAGTTCCCTGGTGACATGTGTACAGGTTAGTTCATCGACCTGAGGTCGTCATTTGTCTCGTGTGAGTTCCCACTGTGCTTTGATTTCTACCCTACCACGGCTCAAAGGAGTCGTGCAAACAGGTCTTTTTTGGGAACAGTCTCGAGCCACATAGAGCCAAGTGAGCGGATCGGCAGGGGATTCGTCTCTCCCGCTATTGGGGGTGAGATCCCGCTGTGTCTAGGAAAGCCATTACACCTAGTCCTTGGCCAAGGCAGGTGAGAATTACTGGTAAGTATTCCAGTAGTTTCTCAGGGTGTTCAGGGCTTGTCTCCGACACGACTTATACCACTATTGGGGGTCTGACGTTACCAGCCCACTTGGCCCGATATGCGATACTCATAGACGAACGGACCGGACTGTATGTATATTGTCACTGTTAGGCTCAGTAGGGTTCCAGGATGAGTTCGCTCATCGTCTTCCTTTGAGGTCAGTAAATGGGCAGCCGTTATGCACAGCTAGTGCCGCTGACGGCTTGTGGTTAAACCCACTGCCAGGGTACTAATGAGTCATTAGAGTTCCCCACAGATAGTTTCCAAGTTCGGGCGAAACGTTGTAGAGGCCGTATGGTTTTATGGTAGGGTTCGGAAAATGCACGTGCGTTTACGCACGTGTCATATTTCCGGCAAATAATATTGGTGGGCTTTGGTTTAAGCCGGATCCGAGTATTATACTGTGTAGATATAATATCTTTGTCTCAGTTGCATTTGTATTCAGTCGTAATACAAATGTGGGTATGATTATACTGTTACGGGGTTATCCTTAAATTCATTTCAGGATCGCTTTTGGAAGTTGCCAGTTTTCTATCACCCGTATTAAATATTCGGTTTAATACGGATTTATCTTTTCTTGAGGTGTGTCATGAGTGTGGAAGCTTCTAGAAGATGTGACTAGGATTAGTGATTCATAGGTTGCATTATATGATTTGATGATGTGTTATTATGACTCATTGTTTCATTTAATGTTATGCAAGCTGTTAATTTGACTCATACTTTTCTTTTAGTGTAAATGGTCACCTTCCTTGGCTCCTACACTTACCCCCCTCTTCTTATAGTGGCCGGCCCCCTCTTGGAAAGATGATGATTGATTTGCAAAGGAAAAAAGATTATAGTTTTGGTTCATGAAAATTTGTATGCTCATTTCTCATTTACCCGATTCAAAAAGCAACTTCATTAACCGTTCATCCATGGCTTTGGATGAAGCGAGACAAAGCGTTCTACTCATTCTCTACATCAATCTTGGTCATCTCTTTTGGCAGACTTGATGACCGAGTTACCTCGGTTCAGAGACGGGAGCCCGTTTAAAGATCCGTAGATGTGGTGCCACCTCGACGAGGAGCCAGGTGATTAGAGCAGCCGCAACGGAGCGTGGGATGATGGTTAAAGACCGAAGGACTCAGATCGTTCGGTATAGCCTTACTATCCACTTTGTAGTTTGTTAGTTTAGCGATAATGACAGATCCGGGATATAGTATGCGATAGCGCCAGTTATAAAAGTTTTTGTTCCGCATTTGGCGTCAGATTGACGGCCGGGGCGCTACCGTAGACTTACATGGTATCAGAGCCACGCCATTAAGCTTTACTAACTTGTTCTAACGCGTTTAAAACACCGATCGAACGGAATTTCAAAATTCACAATTTTCTGTGTATAGTTTCTGTCGATTTTTTAAACAACCCGAAAAATCATTTTGAGCATCTAAGAAAATCGAGCAGGCTTTTTTAAGAATTCTGGTGAAATTTGGTCGACTGAAGCTACAGTACGGCCGCGGAACCGCCGTACAAACTAAATGGCCGCTGTTCCGCGGCCATTTAGTTGCTACAGTGCACTAAAATTCTACAGTAGGGTCTTCATGGTAAATTATGGTTTCTGGAATATTTCTTTTGGGCCCAGATTTTATTACTGTACTACAGATGTACGTGGGGCCCACTTCGGGAAGTTTTGTCGATCGAAATTTAAACGTTTTAGTTTACAGTACTTACATTATATCTCTTACCGTGAATGTCATTCGAGCGGTAAATTGCGTCTAATTGCTATAGCTCTTTTAGACGGGTTTGCGAGCGTGATATTCGCGTTGATGTTCTGTGTTGTGCTGTGATGTTGCGGATTTGTCGTGGTGGATAGCAGTGTGCAATGGTAGTGCAGTTTGAATTTATTTGTATATTTTATATTGCGGGGTGATCGTCCAACATGTGCACTGCCGTCAATGCCTGTTTGTATAATATTCTTTTGGGGCACGATCGGGCTGAGTTCGATGTATCCGTTGTACATATTTTTCATTTCTGTACTACGTTTTACCCCGCGACGGAGTGCACGGATAGCCGGGTTCTTGATTGCAACGGGTCCGCATATCATGGCTTTGAGAGGCAGAGGGGACTCACTCTAGTATTGGCAGACTATTCGCCGCACTCGTAGGGGGTACAGGTTGACCCAAGGAGGGGTGCTCAAGTTACCGGATTCCGTGAAATGCAGGGTGGTCCATTCACTATGCTGTAAGGGGCTGCTTCGCTTCAGCTTTTGGCGGGTAACTTGCCGCACCCATAGGGGTCTAGGTTTCATTGCACAAGCTATCCACACGACCAGGGGAACGTCGGGTTTCAGTAGCGGCTCTGTGAAACCCGGGGATCCCAGATTATCTGTATTGTTCTGTGATGCTTATTACTTTTCTGCAATGTTGCATTTTATCATGCCTGGAGCGATTATTGTATATTGGTATATATACTAGTAGATGATGTATATGTTTTACACCCGCGCTAGTCCAGTCCCCGCTCCGTCGTTAGTTAAGTAACCTAACGGGTGATGACGGGACACAGTGACGAATGCAAATGGCATATACGTACATTTTATTTTCGTTCTTTTCTGGTGTGATTAATTGATGGGACTGCGTTGATTCTGATCAATGCAAAGGAAAACAAACCTGTTTGGATGTTGTTAAAATAGTTTTAAAAAGTGTTATTACAAAGACGTTTCCTTTTGTTTTGCACAGTGGTATTCGGTTGGAATACCCTGCACCTCATTCGACGAGGCAAGGGCCGAGATCCCTTCACCGGGAGTGACCCCTTGGGCAGAAGATTGTGTCAGGGAAATAACTTCACTATAGTCGATTACATGTTTCTTTTTATCGCGGTATTCAGTTGGAATATCCTGCACCTCATTCCACGAGGAAAGAGCCGAGATCCCTTCACTGGGAGTGACCTCTTTAGCAAAGGTTTTCGCCACTATATTTTTATAAAAAGCTATCAGGTTCCTTCAGCGATTTCAAGTTCGTTACATTAAAAGTTTTTCGCCAAAAACCAGCCGTATCCCTCCATCATTTCTTTTGGGTATTCAGTAGTATTCAAGCTATGTATTTTGACCAAAGCCAAGGCATAGTGTTTGGTAGCTGCTGGGTATTCATTTGTTGCATAGATAGATGAGTTATTTTGGGGAAGTCGTTCTGCCGATTGGCCAAAGTCAGGGGCATGTGCGGATGGGTTCAAATTCAGAAGATAATGACGGGTAGAGCTTGGCTTGTGACTTATGACATTTTGGCCAAAGTCGAGGTCATAAGAGCATGGGGCAAAAATCACATCGGGAGTTTTTAAAGAAACTGAAACTTGTCAGGCATGCGCATACCATCTGGAGTGTGATAACGTGAGTGGATTCTGTCACGTTATCATGCGATGAGAGTTGGATCCCGATTCCCACTGATGAGTTGGTTTACTCTTCGGGTGATCCCGATTGATCCTTCTTTCAGGTTTGGAGGAGAATTTGACGGTACAGTGGGAGGTTTCCTGATTAGATAAAGTGATAACCATTCTGATCTAGTTTAGAGTGCACGCAGAGTGTTTCTTTTCTCTCTCTCTTTTTGGAAGCGACCTTTGACCGACCTTTGACTATGACTCAGTGACCAAGTTGACCGAACCTTCTTAAAATACTGGCTTTTGGATTGTCTAATTTGCATAAGTCATTACCACTCCTCCTTTTACCCTTTGCATTTATCAGAACACCTCGTATCACTACGAGTATCCACTTCCATTGGATAAATCCATCGTTCGGTTATATACGAACTCGAAGGGGCTTCTTCGAGGATGGATCCAGGTTCAGGAGAAATAGAATTGGTTTATTCAGTTGTCTTTTATTATCACCTTCTCTCAGGTTGTGAGGGCTCCTTGGTTTAGGAGAGTACACCTATTACGATTATTGGATAGTCTTCTTCCAAACCATAGGCAGGTGCCGAAAGGTAGGGAATGAAGAAAACCAATTAGCCTAAGTAGAGTGTACATAAGGTAATATGTAAAGACAAAATAAAGGGATTAGAAAAAGGGCAAAGTAAATTGTGACTGCTATCATTCACGACCAAACCGCGGACTTAATCGCCACTCCTATTTCGCCTATGCTTTTTTCCCTTGTTTGGGAGAAATAGAATAAGGTATTATTCAGTTGTCTTTTATCATCACCTTCTCTCAAGTTGCGAGTACTCCTTGGTTTAGGAGAGTACACCTATTATGCTTACTGGATAGTCTTCTTCCAAACCATAGGCTGGTGCCGAACGGTAGGGAAGGAAGAAAACCAATTAGCCTAAAGGGGTGTACAAAAGGTAATGAATAAAGACAAATAAAGGGATTTGGAGAGATGGCAAAGAAATATACGGTTACAGTCATGAATTGGATTATGGAAGAGACATTACTAAGAATACCAAGATACCCCTACGAAACATTTTCATGTTTCAGTTTCACTGTGCATTGTTAAAGGAAAACTGTTTTCCCGATTAGATACTTACTCCAGGGTATGTATTTACCAGGTATGATTCTCATAGCTGTATGGTTTTACAGATGATGAGTGGGAGTAACTTATTCGGAATTAGGTGATCATCCTCATTATATCGGAATTCGTTGTAATTGGTGATATTTGAGGAAATCGTCTGGGTACAGTTTTCAACCTACGACGCACAGGTTTTGAGTTATTCAACTCAGCGGACTTATACATAGTATTGTATGTTGTCCAGTGTCTATCAGGACAAATGGGTTAGTCCTCGTACTATGGTCTGGTTACTTATGACTTCTCTAATTTTTAGACAAGTGTTTCGTAGAAATACATGGTCTAAGTTTTGAGAAGTTGTGGGTATAGGAATAAAGTAGAGAACCTGTTGTCGCAAGTATCGGGATTCTTCAAAGAGATCGAAGATGTAGATACTTGTGATTGGTATTCAGTTGATAGTAAATGTTTTGAGAAACTTGTTTCTCATTTAGGTTACTCATAATTGGATGTATTCCTAAGTTGAGTAATGCTGATTAGCCTCTCGCAATTAAAGTGGATATGCACTGGAGACAGCTGCATGATTTGAATCTGGTTCCAATTAAATAAGTGCAAAGTTTCTATATTGGATATAGAATGGTTCATATCTTAACGATGTTAAGATACGGGAAGTTTTCCGGCTTATGCTTAAAACCAGACTCTGGATAACTCAAGGCACGTTTTTGTAATGGCGGTTTGTGGGTTGACCTGGGCAATGTCGAGGGTTGACTTTCTACCATCTGGAAGATCAATAGTGATATTGTTCTTGACTCGCCACAGTTTTAGTAAAATGAATTTTTCATAAAACAGTAGTGGGAGTATGGTAGAACTGGAAGTGATTCCAGAAACGCAAACGATTACAGAAAATTTAATAGGACCTAAAGATTCAATCAGGTTTGACATTCCATTAGCCACTCCGCATATATGGTAGGTAACCTCAGACACCCGAGAGGTACTCCGGTAGCCTCAAGGACGGTGACAAGGAGGTTCTTGTTTACCCAGACTTGACACTACTGTTGTTCCAGGCTATGAGACCCGGCATGAGGTTAAGTATAGCGTCGTTCTAAACTCGTTTTAGAAGTGCACGTATATATTATTCTGCCAGAGGGTTGTTGTGGTCAGTGGGAGCAGCGGAAGCATAGTGGGCAAGTAGCTTATGTCTATTTATAGACTAAAGAAGATATAGCGGAGATAGATCATCTAATTTTGATGTGACTGTCATGGCTTTGACTTCATCAGAATAGAGGATGGATCTGTTGAGAAGGTAGTAAGGTGTGATATCCTGGTATTTGGATGACATACACAGAGTAGGAGGTAAAATTCCTATACTACGATCGGTTGTACTGTGGTCGTCACACAGTTGTTTCTCTAGACAAGATATGGATATAATATCAGACATTCTGGTTTCTAGATCTATGGTTTTAGATCTAGATTTGGGTAGTTTCCCAATGTGGGTACTTTGACAGTATTCTAATAGTATTTTAGAATAGATGACTCCTGGCATGGTGGTGTACCTGCAGGTGATGGAGTCACCCTCTCTATAGGTGTCTTACAGACTAAAGGGGAATGCGATGTGCATGATTGGCAGATCACTTGCTTAGGCAATTGAGTCAATCGTGAGATTTCAAGTACCACACCAGATGTTGTTTTTGCACTAAATGCGATACGTTTATATTAATCCAATCCTGGAGAAACATAAGGAAGCAGTTTTAGAACATAAGTGGATGTTCTAGGGATTTGATAACGGCAGACTCCTTCGGGAGACGGTTATCATTCCTAGATTCAAAGGTGACAAGGATGACAGAGTGATTGTCAGAGTTATAGTTTTCCCCGTGATAAGGGATAGTATTATGGACAGGTGGTCTAAGAGGATACTGTGGGAGGCATGGTGCTGGACACTGATTAGTTTCAGTTGTCGATATAGTCTAAGAAGTTTGGATTTGTAGTCCATTTATGAACTAGGTCCCATCAGATATCCAGACATATTCTAAGAAAGGTATTACTCAATTCGGGAGATGGGTTTCTGTTCATACCAGAATATTGCATTTTATACCGCCCATTCTTACGTTCGTTTGTTTATAGGCAGGTGCTTTTAATCAGTGTTTGCTACATAATTGCAGGATACTGGTCTCGGCTCTAAACAGTGAATATCATGGAAAAGTACGACAAATTCCGGATTACTGCCAACAACAGATAAAACACGGGTCTCCGCTCTCTATCCGTGTGTTTCCACATACCAGTTTAAGGGACAAAATGGCAAATCGATTGTCATTTTCATGCACAAAGCTCAATGGCAACCCAAAATTCAAGAAATCTACGCGGAGCTCGAGGAAATCATGGCAAAAGATCCACATCACATCACCTTTTTGTTATGCTGGAATTCTGGAAATATTGTGAAGAGATTCTGAGAAAAGTACTATACCACACTAAAGAAGACATCAAACCATGGAACCCCACAAAATCCTATGGCCTAACTCCTCTAAAGCGCCGCGGTTCCGCATCATTAGCGCGCTTAGGCCGCGGAACCGCGGCCATATAGGCTCCTCACTGCGTCGTTTTCTTGGGTTATTTTGGTAACTCTATGTGGAGCCAGATTCTGGCCCTAGGTTTCCAGTTCCCTGCCTATAAATACCCCAGTTCTGAGCCAAACCAAAGTGTTAAATTCTTAAGCCTCTTTTTGCTAGTTTTAGTTTTCTTCTTCTTCTTCATCTTTCCTCCATGAAAATGTAGTGAGAGCATTGAGTGGATGTTAAATGAAGATGAGGGTTTTTGTATCATTCTTGTTTGTTTAGCTTCCCCTTGAGATTTTTGCTTTCTCTTGATCTTTCAATCTCTTCATTGAGCTTGAAAGTTTAAGGGTTGGTTATTGATTTCAAGGGTTGTATCTTCTTATGGAATTAGTGCTTCATTTCACATGAGTTCTTTACCCTTCTCTTGATCTTGCAACCTCTTGATTGAGCTTGCAAGTTTAAGGGTTGGCTATTGATCCCATGCTTGTCTTGAGTTCTAGTTTCTAGTTCTTTTTCTTGCTTATTTATTTCTTGCTTTTTATTACCTTGATTTACTTTCATGCACTTTAAATTCCATGCACTTACTTACTTGTAATCTTTTCTTTTCTTTTCCTCTTTTTGGTTCGTTTTTGTGAATGGTTGTAATTATTGTTGTTAAGAATAAATACGCTATTGTAAGTTAATGTTTCTTTGCTCATTTCCTTTTCCCGTTATTTTCCATTGAACTCCGTCCAAACGATACGCAAGCGCTCCGTTAGGCACCCTACCCTACCAAGGTAACGGTGATTCCTAACCGCGACCGGTTGCGTTCGGTTTGGCCGGAGGCGAAAGCAAGAGACAAGAACGGAAGGACAAGGGTTAATAAGCCGGATTCCACGAATACCGTGCTTAAATCCCCTAATCCACGTTGTTTCCAATTGCTCTAGCTTCAATTGGTCAAGACTCGGCTCAAAGGTTTTGAGTGCGGATTTCTTTAGCTTACACTTTCGTATCTTTTTCTTAACAACTTTATACTTGCATATATCACTTAGGATAGAATTGAACAAACATACACATTCTTTATTGACTCGTCTAAAACAAGAACGGAAATACAACCATCTCCCTGCGGATCGATCCGTGCTCAACTGGCTAGCTGCATAGCGACACCGTCCTGATCGCGGTAAACTTTAGAACTTTGAACATCCGACACGCTTTTGGCGTGCGATCAAATGGCGTCGTTGCTGGGGAGACGGTAGAGTATTTTCTTTCTTGTTATTCGGGTTAATATTCTTTTTTTATATATATTAAAAAAATAAAAAATCTTTTTGTTTTTTTTTTAAATTTTTGTGAGCAAGTCTGCAGATTTTTGCGGATTTGCAAACGGCGATTGTGGGGAGCAAAGTGTACGTACAAGGCTAAGGTGATTGCAAAGTACAGTGCCAAAGATCCGGGTAGTTTGACCCGCGCAAGCGAACTTTTCAAGCTTACCGGATTTGATTCAACGGGGGTTTCCTAACCCAAAAACTTAACGGTACGTACTTTACTAACACCTTCTTCTCAAATCCGACGCATCCAATATACTATTCTTTGCAGGATTCTTTGCAAGTTCGCTAGCAAACGCTAAAAAATTGACTAACCCGTATTTGTTGCAGTGCCGTGCTTAAACTAAAAAACGATTCTTTGATTCTTTATAGATTTTTTTTTGAATTGCGCATTGCATACATTAATACGGACTTAAGGTCAAGCGAGCCCCACAACATACGGTAAAGGATTTCATCACCTTTTCCGTGGCCCACAAATCACGAACTTGAGCATAACGTTTACCCGCACAAAATTTAAAAGAAACTAGACATTAAGCCTTAAGGACTTCGCGCTCACTAGGAGAAGTTAACTGTGTTTAGAACCTCGCTTAACGGTATATTGTTTACGGGGTGTCTAGGAAAGTGTTAACGGCGAAACCGCCAAAAGAGAAAGGGTTATTTAATTATGGAACTTCGCGAAAGCGTTGGAAAACCTCCCCTTATCTCTGCACTTACCTGGCCTCGTGATCAGTGTATCTTGAGCCCGTTTCTCGACACAGTTTTACTTCGACAATCAAGTTCTGGAGCAGGTCTAGTTGATCTAGGTGAACCCTAGAACGATTAGGTGTGTGGTATTTTTGTGTCGTGATTGTTTTTGTCCATATTCTTTTTTGTGTGTATATTTCATTCTTCTGTTAATAGCTACCTAAAAAAAATTATCACATTCATTTTCCCCTCCTTTTCTCTGCCTTTCTTTCTTTCTCTCTTCATATCATTGGTACACCACCTCGCAAAACTCTTGCCGAACTTTGGTACCCACAACCAGACATTACTTCTTACAGTTCTTGCTTTGGCCGAACGTCGAACAATCCCTCCATGCCCAAAATCTCTTTGAAAGATCGGATAAACACGTCTAGGACAAACACTTGCCCTCTGCAATCCACTTTGTATCAACATTTTCAACCTCCCCCACCCTCTTATGTTGATACCCCTTTTGCAAGTCGTCCTTTGTCCATCGCTGAATATATTGAACAATCCTATAGCCGATCTTTCACTCCTTTCACCACTGCAGATTCTTGGGATCAACAATTCCATTCACCTTCTTATCTAAATGTTGATCCTGTTCCTGTCAGCCATTCAATTCCTACCAGTCCTACCCGACTTTTGCACCTTCCCTAGACATTGTTTCTGAACCGCCATTTGGGAATTTTCAGTATCCAAACAACTTTGAATCTTTTACTGAAACCCCTTCACAACCCATGTCTAGTCTGGAAAAGTCTTTGGAAGACTTTAGGGTAGCGTCGTACCAACAGATGATGGATTTCAATGCGTCCATAGCCGCCCTCATACAACCTAGTGACCCGGTAGCTAGTTTTCAACTAACTCCAAATTTTCCAATGTATGAAGAGGCGGTAGGACAGGTTGAGAATTTGAGTGGAGAGAGTGAGATGTACCCCCTTCCGCATCAAGCCTACCCGTTTCAACTTGAATCCCATAACTCCGGTTTTGAATGTCTATCTAATGTTCCAAACGATTCATTGATTAAAGATAGAACAAATAATGAGTTGTGCGACTTTGTAGTGTTTGATTTACCTGATTGTGAAGGGTCCCTTCCAAGTGAAACCATTCCTAAACATTTTGACCTCTACACCTCCACTTTAGAACCTGAATTGATTGATATCCATTCTTTTGTTGAGGTGACTGAGAATATAGATTTTCACTTGTTTGAGGATATTGATACTGGGAATATTTTGGATGATGAACCCGTATATTTAGCTGAGTTTTTCTCTCCAATTCATCATCCCGAGACATTAAATGTTTTTCCCGAACCCTATATGCGTCTGGATTTTGAAGATAAATGCATGGATGTGCTGAATTTTGAGGAAAATTTTGAGGATAGTTTTAAGGATAGTTTTGAGGATGAACCAGTTTTAATTGATGAGTCGGATTTTCCAATTCATCCTGTTCCTTTCATTGACTGTGTACACCCTCCGGAACCTTTAACCGATAACCTTCCTCAATCACCTGTTAGTTATATGTATGCCCTAGAGGCCATTACTGTACATTGGATGTATATTGTAGTGGATGCTGGGACATATATAGGGAGGACTTTCTTGCTCGACATGATAGTATGCTATCTGGTTGCTCTTTACCTTAACGTGTACACTGATTGTCTCTCTGTTACATGTTGGTAAAGCCCTTAGGATGTGTACTTGACTACCTGGACTATGATGCGGATCATACTAGTGGGGACATGGTAGTCCATAAGTACATCCTTGAAAGTCCCTAGTCGTGGGTATATCGAGATGGGGCATCGATATACCAGAGTAGACTAGCGTGTACCTTCTCGACCCTTACAGATGGGCGATGGATGATCTCATATACATCGGTGTTTGACATCAGAGATGATATACGGGTGCTCAGTAGAGACTGGGTACACTGGACGGACTCGCCGAGAACTCCCAGATGGTATTATACCTCACGTCAGATGGCAGTTCTCTGGTGACACTAGTACAGAGTAGTCTGTTGACCCGAGATCGTCATAGAGTCTTGTGTGGTTCCCACTGTGCTTTGATTTCCATCTTACCACGTCCAAGAGGGCGTGCAAAACGGTGGTTTTTGGGTACAGTCCCGAGTCACATGGAGGCAATGAGCGATAGGAGGGGATTCGTCTCTCCCGGTATAGGGGGTTGATGTTGTGCTGTGTTCGATTGGCTATAACAGGAAATCCCTGGCCAGGGTTGCTGAGATTTACTGGTAAGTGTTACCAGTAGTTTCTCGAACAGTTATAGACCTCATATCGACACGACTTATCGAGCTATTTGGGTCTGACGTTTACCACCCCTAGGCAAGATATGCGACATATCAGACGATCAGACCGGACTGTACGGTAGTGTTACTGGTTGGATTCACAGGAGTATGAGCGGGCTTGCTCGTCGATCTTCTGATCGCTCAATACCCGGGTGGCCGTTACGTTTAGCAGACCGGTTGCGGCTTGTGGGTGCTTGATATGATCATCACCTGCTGCCGGCGTATTGACGAGTCTTTAGAGTCCTACACAGAGGTTTCCTGGCTCAAGCGAAACGAAATAGGAGCGCATATGAGATATGTGCGAGACCGAGAATAATGCGTGTATGTGATACCGTATTTCATTCTCGCGATCAATGTGTCGAATGGTTGTATGCGATATAACCTAGTTATCGATTCAAGCGTTGATTCGATAAGCCGATACATTGTGTACTAGTCGGTTGTGTGCGACATGACCGGATCATTGAATCAAGTGTTGATTTAATGATTTAATGCATAAATATATATTTGATATATTATTTTGCACTAACTAGTATTGGTTGACTTTAAATGGATTTTCTCACTCGGGATGTGCGCATTATATATGTGATATGATTTTGTGCACTTGCTTGTATCATGTTTGATGATACATGCTTTTTGGTTAAGTGTAAAGTATTAAACCTTGGTTAATGAAATGGTTAGGGTTTATTATTTGTTATTCATTTATCTTATTTAGTTATCCATTTATTTTTAATAAATGAATAAAAGAAAGAGAAAAGAATGGTGGCTTCATTTGTTGTTTAGTTAAAGCTTCATGAAGCTTTGACTTAGTCCACCATTCTTATCTCATTCTTAACCCTAACCATACCACTCAACCATGATTAATTCTCTACAGTAAACCATGGTTCTAAGATGATAAGAATGATTTATTCTTTTCATTTTAGAATTAACTTATCATATCATTTTCTTCTTCTTCTTCCTTGAACTCAAGAAGAAAAAGCTTTCTTCATCAATGGTGAATTGAGCAAATGAGTGAGAAATCCAAAACTAAAGTCTACCCACTTCCTATTTCTTCATCCTCTACCTCTTGCCAAGTAGTAGAGTGTGTTTTCTTCACAAGTTTCTTGACTTGGTGAAGTCGGAGCTTGATTTAGCGATGCCTCGACGTAGATCATCTTCGGCATGGACATCGACGACCTAGCTCACTTATTCTCCGATGAAGTCGACGCTAGAGCCCGGATTCTGTTTGGACAGCGGAGAGGGCTTCGTTGCGGAGCCGTGGAGGTGGAGCACCGGATCTACAAAGGTTGTATTTCCGTTAAACTCGTAGTTAAGTGTTAACTAGTTTCTATTTCGCCTAGTTTTCTAGCAAACGATCCGTAGTCGGGTCTCTCGGCACCGTTATTTTTTGAAATTGGCATGGTAGATGCCTTGTGAGACCTCACTAGAGTGCCTAGGAACCCTACAGTGGTATCAGAGCCTAGCTAGAGCCTTAGGCGAAGTCTAGATGGAATTTGAATTCCGAACGAACCCGAAACCCCGAATCAAACTTGCTCTCTGTCCAGATTTTAAAATTGTGGATTTTTCAAGATTAAAAATATCCAGAAAATCAAGCAGGGTTTTCTAAGAATTACTGTAAATTTCGTGGGCCTAAATCAACTTTTCCACCGCGGAACCGCGGCACGTGCTATGCATGAGCGGCGGTTCCTCGGCGCCTTTGTCGTTTTGTGCATCAATATTTGTACAGTAATTCTTATTTGTCTGTTCTGATTTTTTTGGGAATATTTTAATAATTTTTCCAGAGTTTTAATTTTCAGGGTTGTTTTGGGGATTCGGTGTTTCGATCGGGGTATCAAATTTTGTCTATTTGGCATTCCGGATATTTTTAGAATATGTGAAAAAGTTCGACCGGATATAAATACCCAATTTTTCCCCTGTTGGGAAATTTCCAAGTGTTGGATTTTTCCGTAGTTTAACAACGTTCTAAGTAGTGCAAGTAACGCGATGGACCCTCTAAAAGACAACAAACCTTAACTCGATTATGTGACCGTCTTGAACTGCCCTTGGAACCTTCGGGTTTGGGGCAGTACGGCGTGCCACATGTGAGGCGTTGGCTTGACCCTTCTACGGCTGGACCGTTGGTACTGAGGCACGAACGGAATGTTGTTAGACATATTTTCATGTGTTGATCTGTATCGGGAAAACTTGGGTGTTCGATTGTTCGATCGAAAAGTTTAGCATTTTCTATTTATCTGGAATGGGATACAATAATTGGAATTCACAAGTGGTTATGTGATAACGGAATGAATATTATAAACATAGCAGTTTAGTCTCACTTGATCGGTTGCCACGGAATTTTGATGTGATCAAAAGTCCGTTGCAATCACGTTGCGTACGCGGATATTCGCCGGTAAACTTAATAGACAGCTACACCCCATAGCCCCGACCAAGTGACTGTAGGAGAACCCCGTCGCCGAAAGCATCCGTCCGGGTGCTCGCGGTGGCGGTGTTCTGCCTTGGTGCACTTCGTCGACGGTATCGGGGGTGCGGCCGCCTACTGAAGTTTGCGACGAGTATTCGATTAAAATGTCGGGAATCTTGTTGAATTGCCCGACTTGATATTGAAAAGTGTTTTCGATTTTGAGACTAAAATGCGGGGTTTATAATTGTTAGGCATGCGATGTCTAAGTAATTCATTTGGTCAGGCATGCGATGTCTGAGGTGGTTGCAGATTCCAACTGTTGTAGTTTTACACTTTCTTTTCTGTGACCGTAAGTGTAATATGTGATATCGCCGGTTTCGTTGCTATATGTCAACGAAAATTGGGATACGCATGTTTACTTACGTTGATGACATGTGATGTTATGTGTTGCTGGATATGTTATATTGGATCATCGTGTACGAATAGCCGGGGGTTTTTATGTGAGATGAGTGTTTTTCATTTTCATTCATGTAAAAACTTGTATGTAATATTCTTTTTATTGGGGCACTTCCAGGTTGCGGAAGATGTCACCTCTTGTATATTATTTACTTTTCCGCACTAGGATAGACCGAAGGAGGAGGGCACAAGTAACCGGGTTCTGGAGTCCAGTGGGAGACCAACTCGAGGAGTCGAGTCCGGGTCTCCTAACTCTAGAATTGGTAGGGTTGCTTGCCGCTCTCGTAGGGGTCTAGGGGTGTGGGTTTGGCTATTCATCGCGTCCGTGGAATCCGTGTTTTATACTGGCTCGTATTGAAAACACGGACGTCCTAGTATATCCAATATTTCATATATTTCTTCTGCTGCGATATCTGTGATGTTCTGTGATAGATACAATATATAGTATATATGATATATTATATAGACGTTACTTATGTTTTACACCCGTGGTAGCCCTGCCCCGCTCTGCCGTTAGTTACCTAACCTAACGGTGCACGAGGGGACATCGAGGCGAATGCGGATGGCATAAGTGTACGTCATATCTATCTGTGATGTTTAGGTACTTAAATGATGGGACTTCATTAATATGATTAATGAAATAAAAGAAACCTAAGATGTTGTAGAATCGAATTTCAAAATAAAACAGGTAGCTACGGTTCTTGCTTTGCACAGCGGCATATATGATATATCCTGCACCTTATTCGATAAGGAAAGGACCGAGATCCCTTCACCGGGAATGACTCCTTTAGCAATAACTGGCAGATGCTACACACTCGGTTTGTCTTTTGATTGCTTTTAAGAGTTTTTGCTTTGCACAGCGATATATATGATATATCCAGCACCTCATTCGACGAGGAAAGGACCGACGATCCCTTCACAGGGAGTGACTCCTTTAGCAAAACTAGAAAAGCCTCAAAAGCACTCCATTTAAAAATCATTTGATTCTACAACGATATCAAGTTCATTACGCAATAGGTTTTCAGAAAAACCTGTCGTAGCCCTCCGTCATTTCAGATAAGTACTAGTTAGTATTCGTGCTGCGGTTGTTTGGCCTCCGTCAAGGCGTAGTGTACGGTAGCTAACTAGTGCTTATCTGCTTGCATATGATGCGATTGGATTAGGCTATTCGTACGGCGTTGTTTGGCCTCCGTCAAGGGTCGTGCGGGTGGGTTTAATTCAATCAGGAAATAACGGGTTGAACTTGACTAGCGGACTATGGGTAGTTTGGCCTCCGTCAAGGTCATAGGACGCTAGGGGCAAAATTATCGGGAATTTCAAGTGTTGAAATTTGCAATGAGATTGCATACTTTCTATTAGATAGTTGGATCCCGATACCCGCTGCGAGTAAGAGTTACTCCTGGGAGAGTTTTATACATTACAATTAGCCGATCAAGTAGGTGTCTAGAAAGGTGTCAACGGGGTTACGCCTTTGGGAAAACGAGGTTTACATTAATTAGGTTCGTGCGAAAGCACGGGGGACCTCCCTCAAAGTACCGACACTGGCCTGGCTGAAAGATTGGCGAACTTGTAGTGTGTAATTAATCCCGGCTAGTCTTTCCTTTTAGGGTTTGAAGGAAGATTTGATAAAAAGCAGTGGGAGCCATCCTGATTAGATAAAATAATAACCAATCTATTCTTGTAAGAGCGCACGCTGAGTGTTTTCTTCTCTCTCTCTCCTGGTAGCGACCATGTCACGCCTTAATCAAGATAATAAAACGGATATTTGACCGAACCCGCTTGTTATACTGAGCTGGGGAACGTTGGTCCCGCTCCAACTTATAATTGTTATAAGACAGAGCAGGAAATTGGGGAATACCAGATTTCCCGTGCCGCCCAAACGAAGAGAGTGCATGATGATGCATCATCTTCGGGTGTGTTCGTTACACAGAACTGTTTCTTAGTATCCTCTGTATCCTGGGTATTTGATACCGGATCAGGATCCCAGATATGTAAGATGTTACATAGGGCTACAAAAGGGTAGAAAAACTGAGAACGGATGATAAGTTTCATGAGACAGAAAATGGGACAAGTGTTGCAGCCAAGTCTGTTGGTCACTGTCACCCTGTATTGTAATACATTGATTCTGAACGAATGTTATAAGATACCGAACCTAATATATAAAATCATATATGACTCTTTTATCCCGGCTAGTCTTTCCTTTTAGGGTTTGAAGGAAGATTTGATAAAAAGCAGTGGGAGCCATCCTGATTAGATAAAATAATAACCAATCTATTCTTGTAAGAGCGCACGCTGAGTGTTTTCTTCTCTCTCTCTCCTGGTAGCGACCATGTCACGCCTTAATCAAGATAATAAAACGGATATTTGACCGAACCCGCTTGTTATACTGAGATGGGGAACGTTGGTCCCGCTCCAACTTATAATTGTTATAAGACAGAGCAGGAAATTGGGGAATACCAGATTTCCCGTGCCGCCCAAACGAAGAGAGTGCATGATGATGCATCATCTTCGGGTGTGTTCGTTACACAGAACTGTTTCTCAGTATCCTCTGTATCCTGGGTATTTGATACCGGATCAGGATCCCAGATATGTAAGATGTTACATAGGGCTACAAAAGGGTAGAAAAACTGAGAACGGATGATAAGTTTCATGAGACAGAAAATGGGGCAAGTGTTGCAGCCAAGTCTGTTGGTCACTGTCACCCTGTATTGTAATACATTGATTCTGAACGAATGTTATAAGATACCGAACCTAATATATAAAATCATATATGACTCTTTATTAGTAAAGAAACGATAAAATTTTGTATTGTTGGATAATGTTTTGAACATTTCCTATATCAAAAGTTGATCGGTTCAGGCACGTTATCTAAAAGCATTAATGTTCTAAATCAAACTACAGTTCTTCGTATACAGAACACACACAAGAGGAAGAGTTCAGAAATGAACGAATTCTTCTTGAGGTATTGAAGACTAGGTCAGATCAATGTGACCCGACTAGCTAGAGTTACATAGAGATGCATATTTAAATTAGTTTGAATTTACATCTTGTGAAACTCACCAGTCATGTCACAAAGATAAGATGACCATAGCTCTGTTTATTGGAAACAGAGAAAGAGTTAATGAACTCTTGGGTTGATACATGTTGATGTATGTAAGGTCCCCTGTCTACACATGCCAAGACCGGTTCTTTGTACTTCATTACGTTCTCTGATGATCTCTTTAGATTCAGACATATGTTCCTGTTGAAACATGAGTCCGAACCTTTTGAGATATTCACAGAATATAAGTTAGAAGTATAGAACCAAAATACGGGTAAAAGTATTATGTCCTTTGATGAGATCAAGGAGGAGAATACTTGTGCATGGAATTCCTAGACTATTCTAAAGGAGAATGAGATTCTCTCTCAGCATTACTCCTCTGTATACACCATTGCACGATGGTATGTCGGGGCGGAGCAGTTGCACCCTATTCGATATGGTGTGCTCTATGATGAGTACTACTGAGTTACCTATTTCCTTTTGGAAGTTATGCACTTATGAAGCTGCATACCTATTGAATTGCGGTTCGAATCAAATCAAAGCCTACCATTTCATATGTGATATGGAAAGGGAAGAGCCCATATCTTAAGCTACTTAAGATTTGGGGTTGTCCGACCTATGTCTAAAAGCAAAATCCGGACAAGCTCGAGGCAAGATCTGTTATGTACAACTGGAAAGGTTCCAGTTATACAAACTACAGCAGATCATTTGGTAGAACCAAAGGATTCAGTAGATTCCAATGAACCTCAGCCTCTCCGCCGATCTAGTAGGGTTCCTCACCCACCTGAGAGATACTTCGGTTTCTCTATGACAGTGGGAGCGAGGATTGCATCATGAGATGATGACCCAACTAGTTTCGAGCTGGCCATCGGGAGTAAGACTCTGTAAGAATGCTGGATGCTTAGCGATCTGAGATGGATTCCTTATACACCAACAAAGTATGGACTTTGGTTGCTATATCTGAAGGGTTAAATCCCCATCAGGAGCAAGTATATCTTGAGAAGATTACTTGGTGTACTTGGAAAAGTTGAGACTTTCAAAGCTAGACTTGTTAAAGGTTTTCGTCATTGACCAGGCGTGGATAATGATGAAACCTTTTTCCAGTTACCTATGCTTAAGTCCCATCCAGATCCTACTTGCCACGGATACATACCATGACTACGATATCTGGTGGTTGGGTGTCATGACTGCTTTTCTAAATACTCATTTAGAAGAGTGTGTCTATAAGTACACAGCCAGAGGGCCTCGTAGACAGTGGGAGCAGCGGAAACGTGTGCAAGATGTTTTATAAGATAAAGCAGGCATCACAGAGTTGGAACGTCTGTTTTGATGCGTTAGTCAAAGAAGTTGACATCATCAAAATGGTAGATGAACCTTGTACATACAAAAAGGTAGTAGGGAGTATGGTAATGATCCTCGTAGAGTACGTGGATGACATACTCTTGATAGGGAAGAAGTTTCCTATGCTACGCTCGATCAATCTCCGCTTATCACTAGGGATTCTCCATATAGGATCAAAGTGATACCTACTAAATCCTGGATTTTGGATCTATGAGATAGATCTAAATGGATGTTAGGTACCTCACTAGCTGTAGTGAGATGGTATCAATCGATCTTGGGGGGAATCACTGGAAGTGTTCCAGGGTGATAAAGACGACTGAATGTCAGTCGCAGGCATTGTCTTTACCCTCAGTAAAGGGATGGTATGTTGGAAAAGTTCCAAGCTAGATACCGTGACATACTAGACGATAAAGGCAGGATACATCGCTACTTAAGATGCTACCAAAGAGGCTGTTTGGGTGTATAATGATTCATGAGATGAACTACGTTCCTGCCATTGTGAGACAATGGAGTTGTGGCTTATGCCAAGCAACGCCGGTCCCATCAGTGATCCAGACTTATTCTAAGGCAGTATCACCTGATCAAGGAGATGGTTGATCTCCAAGGTGATCGAGGCAAGAAGAGCAGACTTAGAGGATAACGCAGCGGATCCACTCACGAAGGCCTATTCCCAGAGAGAGACTTTTATGGGATGGTTGAGTATGAGATACTACAACCACTGCTACAGATGGCCCTATTGCAAGTGGGAGATTGTTAGTTATATGTATGCCCAAGAGGCCATTACTGTACATTGGATGTATATTGTAGTGGATGCTGGGACATATATAGGGAGGACTTTCTTGCTCGACATGATAGTATGCAATCTGGTTGCTCTTTACCTTAACGTGTACTCTGATTGTCTCTCTGTTACATGTTGGTAAAGCCCTTAGGATGTGTACTTGACTACCTGGACTATGATGCGGATCATACTAGTGGGGACATGGTAGTCCATAAGTACATCCTTGAAAGTCCCTAGTCGTGGGTATATCGAGATGGGGCATCGATATACCAGAGTAGACTAGCGTGTACCTTCTCGACCCATACAGATGGGCGATGGATGAATCCCATATCCATCGGTGTTTTGACATCAGAGATGATATACGGGTGCTCAGTAGAGACTGGGTACACTGGACGGACTCGCCGAGAACTCCTAGATGGTATTATACCTCACGTCAGATGGCAGTTCTCTGGTGACACTAGTACAGAGTAGTCTGTTGACCCGAGATCGTCATAGAGTCTTGTGTGGTTCCCACTGTGCTTTGATTTCCATCTTACCACGTCTAAGAGGGCGTGCAAAACGGTGGTTTTTGGGTACAGTCCCGAGTCACATGGAGGCAATGAGCGATAGGAGGGGATTCGTCTCTCCCGGTATAGGGGGTTGATGTTGTGCTGTGTTCGATTGGCTATAACAGGAAATCCCTGGCTAGGGTTGCTGAGATTTACTGGTAAGTGTTACCAGTAGTTTCTCGAACAGTTATAAGACCTCATATCGACACGACTTATCGAGCTATTGGGGTCTGACGTTTACCACCCCTAGGCAAGATATGCGACATATCAGACGATCAGACCGGACTGTACGGTAGTGTTACTGGTTGAATTCACAGGAGTATGAGCGGGCTTGCTCGTCGATCTTCTGATCGCTCAATACCCGGGTGGCCGTTACGTTTAGCAGACCGCTTGCGGCTTTTGGGTGCTTGATATGATCATCACCTGCTGCCGGCGTATTGACGAGTCTTTAGAGTCCTACACAGAGGTTTCCTGGCTCAAGCGAAACGAAATAGTAGCGCATATGAGATATGTGCGGGACCGAGAATAATGCGTGTATGCGATACCGTATTTGATTCTCACGATCAATGTGTCGAATGGTTGTATGCGATATAACCTAGTTATCGATTCAAGCGTTGATTCGATAAGCCGATACATTGTGTACCAGTCGGTTGTGTGCGACATGACCGGATCATTGAATCAAGTGTTGATTTAATGATTTAATGCATAAATATATATTTGATATATTACTTTGCACTAACTAGTATTGGTTCACTTTAAATGGATTTTCTCACTCGGGATGTGCGCATTATATATTGTGATATGATTTTGTGCACTTGCTTGTATCATGTTTGATGATACATGCTTTTTGGTTAAGTGTAAAGTATTAAACCTTGGTTAATGAAATGGTTAGGGTTTATTATTTGTTATTCATTTATCTTATTTAGTTATCCATTTATTTTGATAAATGAATAAAATAAAGAGAAAAGAATGGTGGCTTCATTTGTTGTTTAGTTAAGCTTCATGAAGCTTTGACTTAGTCCACCATTCTTATCTCATCCTTAAACCCTAACCATACCACTCAACCATGATTAATTCTCTACACTAAACCATGGTTCTAAGATGATAAGAATGATTTATTCTTTTCATTTTAGAATTAACTTATCATATCATTTTCTTCTTCTTCTTCCTTGAACTCAAGAAGAAAAAGCTTTCTTCATCAATGGTGAATTGAGCAAATGAGTGAGAAATCCAAAACTAAAGACTACCCACTTCCTATTTCTTCATCCTCTACCTCTTGCCAAGTAGTAGAGTGTGTTTTCTTCACAAGTTTCTTGACTTGGTGAAGTCGGAGCTTGATTTAGCGATGCCTCGACGTAGATCATCTTCGGCATGGACATCGACGACCTAGCTCGCTTATTCTCCGATGAAGTCGACGCTAGAGCCCGGATTCTTTTTGGACAGCGGAGAGGGGCTTCGTTGCGGAGCCGTGGAGGTGGAGCACCGGATCTACAAAGATTGTATTTCCGTTAAACTCGTAGTTAAGTGTTAACTAGTTTCTATTTCGCCTAGTTTTCTAGCAACGATCCGTAGTCGGGTCTCTCGGCACCGTTATTTTTTGAAATTGGCATGGTAGATGACTTGTGAGACCTCACTAGAGTGCCTAGGAACCCTACATCACCTACCTCCATCCTTTCCATCGTTCCGACCTTGCAAGAAACCGTATCACTTTCATTTCATATGTCTGGTTTACCAAGTTCGGCTTACCCATGGTTTCTTACGAATCTTGAGGGATTTGACCCCATTTCTCGATGGGTTAATAGATTAGCACAAACGCTTCATACACATCAGTCATCACAAATTGTGCTAATCTATTCACTCCATTTCCACCCTCAAGTTCGTATTCCACTTCTTTCTCCCTTCCGCCATTCTTCTTCTCATATACCGAGACCGTATCCCGCTTCTATCTTCATACGGTCTCACGTATTCTCCATTTCTTTCCTCTTCACCTTCTTTCACCAACCCGCATCTTACAGAGATAGAATTTTTGAATGGTTGGTGTTAACTTTTGGCCTGTGTAAGGCCTTGTATAGCTTGATACTGTTCTCCTTCCCCCTAAATCCCGAACTTCAACGCTTAATAGTGGAAACACTGTTTTACTTAAGTTTGGGGGGGACACCTTTTTTGTATATATTCTTTGTTTTCCTTTTTGTTTTGTATATAATTTGTTTTAAGGGAGAGCGCCGACAATTTTGACCCTCTTGGTGTAGGCTGACAGTGAGGGGACTGTCAAGTTTAAGTTTGGGGGTGTGCTCGGTAAGCTTTCTTCCTTCGCATTCATTTGTATATTTTGCATTTGCATACCTTATTAAAAACCCACAAAAATCGAAAATTTTCCAAAACATATAAAAACTTTGTCAAGTTAGCTAGTGGGAGAACTCAGATTCAACATTTCGACGGTTTTGTTTGATAAGATAAGAATAACGAAATCTTATTTTTAGATTTTGAAAACCTGAAAGATAACTCTCCTTCGAAGTTAACTATAGCTGATATACGTATTTACATCACACTACACGTGTCGTGAGTTTTGGAAATTAGATGACAAGTCTTTTATGTCTAAAAACTTTTAAATGGATAAATGATTTTCTGTGGATCAAATAGGTTTGTTATGAAATAAGTAATATCAAGAATAGTTTATGAAGTGAAGTTAATATGAAGGGATATTATTGATGCCTTAATTGGAACTAATTCTGAAAAATAACCCAGCTGGAACTTGATTGGAATGATTACACACCGAACCCACTAAACACGTCTTTTATCCAAAAAATAATTGAACTGCCGATTATATCTCCGTTCGTATTGAATCATCATGATTTTCACGCCAAATTGTCTTTTTATTGGACCTAGGTAACTTGAGTAATTAAGTCCGCTGGAGTGTTTCTACACCTAATGCCCTAAAGCCAACTGGTTTGGGTGCATTGGCCCAAAGCTCGTTAAGATGCCTAGAAAGTCCAGTTTAAAACAAAGTCAAGCAAGTGTTCTCTCCGAGTTAAAATTCCTAACGGTTCTTTGTGTGAGAATAATCTGGACAAAAGACAGGTTTTATAAAAAATATTTCTAGCGGATATATGAAGGTTTTATTCTATGATAAAGACTATTGCACGTTCACAGAGGTGTGTATGAAATGAAAACAAGAAAAAGGTGCAGTGAAAAATAAGACCTAGTTTCCTGTTAGGGAAGATAGAAATTCTGAAGTTGAAACTTTACTGGAAAACGAAACTTGAAAAATACTTAACTCTTTATAAAACTTATGTGATCCTTTTAAAATTTTTATCTGGGCTTTATTGTATGACATGATGACTTTAATCGATCCTTCTGGAACCTAACGACACTATTTGCACTGCACGTAAAGACATATAAAATCTTTAGTTAAATAAGAAGCGAGGTGTGAAAAATAAGGGTTCGATAGTATAGACTTAGGATCATAGAATTGTTATTTTCTGAAACAAAACTTTAGGGTTTGAATCATAGTTATTTCGCAAAACTAGCTTGACCGGATTTTGTGGGTGTAATCCGCTGAAAACCATCAGGAGACAACACTCTTCCTACTAGGGACACCTAGAGGTTTAACGGCTTGTTGCACGAGCTCAGTGCAATCGCGTTCACTGCGAAAGTGTGGTTAGGACTTTTTTGTGAATAATTGGTTTTGCTCGGGACGAGCAAAAGTTAAGTTTGGGGGTATTTCTTCATACCAGAATATTGCATTTTATACTGCCCATTCTTACGTTCGTTTGTTTATAGGCAGGTGCTTTTAATCAGTATTTGCTACATAATTGCACGATACTGGTCACAGCTCTAAACAGTGAATATCATGGAAAAGTACGACAAATTCCGGATTACTGCCAACAACAGATAAAACACGAGTCTCCGCTCTCTATCCGTGTGTTGCCACATACCAGTTTAAGGGACAAAATGGCAAATCGATTGTCATTTTCAGGCACAAAGCTCAATGGCAACACAAAATCCAAGAAATCTACGTGGAGCTCAAGCAAATCATGGCAAAAGATCCACATCACATCACCTTTTTGTTATGCTGGAATTCTGGAAATATTGTGAAGAGATTCTGAGAAAAGTACTATACCACACTGAAGAAGACATCAAACCATGGAACCCCACAAAATCCTATGGCCTAACACCTCTAAATCGCCATGGTTCCACGGCATTAGCGCGCTTAGGCCGCGGAACCGCGGCCATATAGGCTCCTCACTGCGTCGTTTTCTGGGGTTATTTTGGCAACTCTATGTGGAGCAAGATTCTTGCCCTAGGTTTCCAGTTCCCTGCCTATAAATACCCCAGTTCTGAGCCAAACCAAAGTGTTAAATTCTTAAGCCTCTTTTTTCTAGTTTTAGTTTTCTTCTTCTTCTTCATCTTTCGTCCATGAAAATGTAGTGAGAGCATTGAGTGGATGTTAAATGAAGATGAGGGTTTTTGTATCATTCTTGTTTGTTTAGCTTCCCCTTGAGAATTTTGCTTTCTCTTGATCTTTCAATCTCTTCATTGATCTTGAAAGTTTAAGGGTTGGTTATTGATCTCAAGGGTTGTATCTTCTTATGGAATTAGTGCTTCATTTCACATGAGTTCTTTACCCTTCTCTTGATCTTGCAACCTCTTGATTGAGCTTGCAAGTTTAAGGGTTGGCTATTGATCCCATGCTTGTCTTGAGTTCTAGTTTCTAGTTCTTTTTCTTGCTTATTTATTTCTTGCTTTTTATTACCTTGCTTTACTTTCATGCACATTAAATTCCATGCACTTACTTACTTGTAATCTTTTCTTTTCTTTTGCTCTTTTTGGTTCGTTTTTGTGAATGGTTGTAATTATTGTTGTTAAGAATAAATACGCTATTGTAAGTTAATGTTTCTTTGCTCATTTCCTTTTCCCGTTATTTTCCATTGAACTCCGCCCAAACGATACGCAAGCGCTCCGTTAGGCACCCTATCCTACCAAGGTAACGGTGATTCCTAACCGCGACCGGTTGCGTTCGGTTTGGCCGGAGGCGAAAGCAAGAGACAAGAACGGAAGGACAAGGGTAAATAAGCCGGATTCCACGAATACCGTGCTTAAATCCCCTATTCCACGTTGTTGCCAATTGCACTAGCTTCAATTGGTCAAGACTCGGCTCAAAGGTTTTGAGTGCGGATTTCTTTAGCTTACACTTTCGTATCTTTTTCTTAACAACTTTATACTTGCATATATCACTTAGGATAGAATTGAACAAACATACACATTCTTTATTGACTCGTCTAAACCAAGAACGGAAATACAACCATCTCCCTGTGGATCGATCCGTGCTCAACCGGCTAGCTGCATAGCGACACCGTCCTGATCGCGGTAAACTTTAGAACTTTGAACATCCGACACGATTTTGGCGTTATCTTTTCTTGAGGTGTGTCATGAGTGTGGAAGCTTCTAGAAGTGGTGACTAGGATTAGTGATTCATAGGTTGCATTAAATGATTTGATGATGTGTTATTATGACTCATTGTTTCATTTAATGTTATGCAAGGTGTTAATTTGACTCATACTTTTCTTTTAGTGCTAATGGTCACCTTCCTTGGCTCCTACACTCACCCCCCTCTTCTTATAGTGGCCGGCCCCCTCTTGGAAAGATGATGATGTTAGTTATATATATGCCCTAGAGGCCATTACTATACATAGGATGTATATTGTAGTGGATGCTTGGATATATATAGGGATGACTTTCTTGCTCAATATGATAGTATGCTAACTGGTTACTCTTTACTTTAACGTGTACACTGATTATCTCTCTGTTACATGTTGGTAAAGCCCTTAGGATGTGTACTTGACTACCTGAACTATGATGCGGATCATACTAGAGGGGACATGGTAGTCCATAAGTGCATCCTTCAAAGTCCCTAGTCACGGGTGTATCGAGACGGGGCATCGATATACCAGGGTAGACTAGCGTATACCATCTCGACCCATACAGATGGGTGATAGATGATCCCATATCCATTGGTGTTTGACATCAGAGATGATATACGGGTGCTCAGTGCAGACTGGGTACACTGGACGGACTCGCCGAGAACTCCCAGATGGTATTATACCTTACGTCAGATGGCAGTTCTCTGGTGACACTGGTGCAGGTTAGTCTGTAGACCCGAGATCGTCATAGAGTCTTGTGTGATTCCCACTGTGCTTTGATTTCCACCTTACCACGTCCAAGAGGGCGTGCAAAACGGTGGTTTTTGGGTACAGTCCCGAATCATATGGAGGCAATGAGCGATAGGAGGGGTTTCGTCTCTCCCGGTATAGGGAGTTGATGTTGCGCAGTGCTCGATTGGCTATAACAGGATGTCCTTGGCCAAGGCTGCTTTAGGGAATTACTGGTAAGTGTTACCAGTAGTTTCTCGACCCGTTATGAGCCTCATATCGACACGACTTATCGAGTTATTGGGGTCTGACGTTTACCACCCCTAGACGAGATATGCGACATATCAGACGAACAGACCGGACTGTACGGTAAGTATTACTGGTTGGATTCACAGGAGTGTGAGCGGGCTTGCTCGTTGATCTTCTGATCGCTCAATACCCGGGTGGCCGTTACGTTTAGCAGACCGCTTGCGGCTTATGGGTGCTTGATATGATCATCACCTGCTGCCGGCGTATTGACGAGTCTTTAGAGTCCAACAAAGAGTTTTCCTGGCTCAAGCGAAACGAAATAGGAGCGCATATGAGATATGTACGGGACCGAGAATAATACCAGTATGTGATACTGTATTCTATTCTCGCGATTTGTATCATTGGACGGTTATATTAGATATAGCCGGTTTACCGAATCAAGTGTTGATTCGATACATTGATACACTTGATATTAGTCGGTTATATGCAGTATGACCGGATCATTAAATCAAGTGTTGATTTAGTGATTTAATGTATAATTATATATTTGATATATTAATTTACATTAACTACTATTGGTTCACTTAAGATTATTTTCTCGCTAGATTGTGCACATTGTATATATGATATATTTTTGTGCACTTGTTTGTATCATGTTTGATGATACATGCAAACTTGGGTGACTGTATGCTTTAAACTATGATTAGGTTAATGGTTAGGGTTTGATTTACTCATTTATTTGTTCATTTATTTTATGGGCAAAAACAAATATGGTGGCTTTCTTTATTTTATTCTTGGAGTTTCATGAAGCTTCATCATTTTGTTTTTATTCTTAAACCTAACAATTATCTAAACCCTAGTTTATTCTCTACTTAAGTTAAACTAACCCATGGTTGCTATATGATAAGAATCACTTGAATTTTCTAATTAATGAATTCTTTTCCTTCTTCTTCATCTTTTTCATGAAGAAAGGAAATGCTTGCTAGAAAATTCTAAGTGATAATTCCAAGTGAGAAATCCAAATCCAAAGTGAACCCACTTCCTATTTCTTCATCCTCTATCACTTGCCATGTAGTAGAGGGTGTTTTCTTCACAAGTTTCTTGGCCTAGTGAACATCGAGCTTGAGTTTGAGTCGCCTCGACGTAGATCATCTTCGGCATCGAAGTCAACGACCTATCCCGATTATTTCTCCGACGAAACCATCGCTAGAGTCCGGGATTCCGATGATCGCAGCGGAGGAACGTCAACACGGAGCTAAAGAAATGGTGTAGCGGATCTACAAAGGTTGTAGTCCCTTTCACTTAGCAATAATGTTGTTTACTTGCTTGCTTTTCGCCTAACCTCTAGTTAACGATCTTGCATAGGATTCTTAGGCACATGAAAAATTTGATTTTGGCATGGTTGATGCCTTGTGGAACCTCTTGAGTGTGTCTAGTAACCCTACAGTGGTATTACAGCCTAGCTAGAGCTTTAGGCGAAGTGTAGACGATGTTAGAAATCCGATCGAACCCCGAAACCCAAACTTTTAACCCTCTCTGTACATTTTCTGAAACAGTGAAATTTTCCTAATTAAAAATTGTCAAAAAATTAAGCAGGGTTTTGTAAGAGTTACTGTGAAGCACGTGATCCCAAATCAATTATTGCGCCGCGGAACCGCGGCCCAACCCTGGCTTGCGCGGCGGTTCCGCGGCCATATTGGTGAATGCTGCCACGTTCTTTCAACAGTAATGTCCGTCTGTAGATGCTGTATTTTATGGTAATGTTTAATTGATACTCAACAGTTGAGTTTTTCTGGGTTGTTTTGGGGATTCGATGATTCGATCGGATTATTTAATTTTGTCTATGTGTTTTTCCGGGTAATTTTAGAATATGTTAAAAAGTTCGACCGGATATAAATACCCGATTTTTCCCCTGCAGGGAAATTTCCAAGTGTTGGATTTTTCCGTGGTTTGAGAACATTCTAAGTAGTGCAAGTAACGCGATGGACCCTCTAGAAGACAACAAACCTTAACTCGATTATGTGACCGTCTTGAACTGCCCTTTGAACCTTAGGGTTTGGGGTAGTACGGCGTGCCACATGTGAGGCGTTAGCTTGACCCTTCTACGGCTGGACCGTTGATACTGTGGCATGAAGTGGATGTTTTTAAACTTATTTCATGTGTTGAGCTGTTTCGGGAAAACTTGGGTGTTTGATTGTTCGATCGGAAAGTTTAACATTTTCTATTTATCTGGAATGTGATACAATATTTGGAATTCATAAGTTGTTATGAGATAACTAATATGAATGTTATAAACATAGCACATTAGTCTCACTTGATGGGTTGCCACGGAATTTTGATGTGATCAAAAGTCCGTCACAATCACGTAGCGTACGCGGATACTCGTCGGATAAACTTAATAGACAGCTACACCACTTAGCCCCGACCAAGTGACTGTAGGAGAACCCCGTCGCCGAAAGCATCCGTTCGGGTGCTCGCGATAGCGGTGTTCCGCCTTGGTGGACTTCGTCGACGGTAACGGGGGTGCGGCCGTCTACTAAAGATTGCGACGAGCATTCGATCTGAATGTCGGGAATCCTGTTGAATTGCCCGACTTGATATTGAAAAGTGTTTTCGATAATGAGACTAAAATGCGGGGTTTATAATTGTTAGGCATGTGATGTCTAAGGAATTCATTTGGTTAGGCATGCGATGTCTAAAGGGGTTGCGGATTCCAACTGTTGTAGTTTTACACTTTCTTTTCTGTGACCGTAAGTGTAATATGTGATATCGCCGGTTTCGTTGCTATATGTCAACGACAATTGGGATGCGCACATTTACTTAAGTTGATGACATGCGATGTTATGTGTTGCTGGATATGTTATATTGGATCGTCGCGTTTTGAATAGCCGGGTTTTTTTTGTGAGATGAGAGTTTTTATTTTCATTCATGTAAAATTTATTGTATGTAATATTCTTTTATTGGGGCACTTCCACGTTGAGGTTGATGTCACCATTTCTATATTATTTATTTTTCCGCACTAGGATAGACCCAAGGAGGAGAACACAAGTAACCGGTTTCTAGAGTCCAGTGGGAGACCAACTCGAGGAGTCGAGTCCGGGTCTCCTAACTCTAGAATTGGTAGGGTTGCTTGCCGCTCTCGTAGGGGTCTTAGGGTGTGGGTTTGGCTATTCATCACGACCATGGAATCCGTGTTTTATACAGGCTCGTATTGAAAACACGGACGTCCTAGTATATCCAATGTTTCATATGTTTCTTCTGCTGCGATATCTATAATGTAATCATTTGATATGTTGTGATAGATACTGTATATAGTATATACGATATATTATATAGATGTTACTTATGTTTTACACCCGCGCTACCCCTACCCCGCTCTGCCGTTAGTTACCTAACCTAACGGTGCACGAGGGGACATCGAGGCGAATGCGGATGGCATAAGTGTACGTCGTATTTATCTGTGATGTTTAGGTGATTTAAATGATGGGACTTCATTAATATGATTAATGAAATAAAAGAAACCTAAAAGATGTTGTGGAATCGAATTTTCAAAAACATGTTGCTACAGTTCTTGCTTTGCATCGTGGTGTTCCTCGTAGAACATCCTGCATCTTATTCGATAAGGAAAGGGCCGAGATCCTTTCACCGGGAGTGACCCCTTTAGCAATAACTGGCAAATGCTACACCCCTCGGTTTGTCTTTTGATTTCTTCTGGAATTTTTGCTTTGCATAGTGATATATATGATATATCCTGCACCTCATTCGACGATGAAAGGGCCGACGATCCCTTCACCGGGAGTGACCCCTTTAGCAAAACTAGAAAAGCCTCAAGAACACTCCATTTTAAAATCATTTGATTATACAATGATATCAAGTTCATTGCGCAATAGGTTTTCAGAAAAAACCTGTCGTGGCCCTCCGTCATTTCAGATAAGTCCTACTTAGTATTCGTGCTATGTTTGTTGGCCTGCGTCAAGGCGTAGTGTGCGGTAGCTAACTATTATTTATTTGTTTATGCATATGATGCAGATTGGATTAGGGTAGTCGTGCGACTTTGTTGGCCTGCGTCATGGGTCATGCGGGTGGGTTTAATTCAATCAAGAAATGACGGGTTGAACTTGACTAGCGCACTATGGTTTGTTGGCCTGCGTCAAGGTCATGGGACGCTAGGGGCAAAATTATCGGGAATTTCAAGTGTTGAAATTTGCAATGAGATTGCATACCTTCTATGAGATAGTTGGATCCCGATACCCACTGCGAGTAATTGTTACTCCTGGGAGAGTTTTACACATTACAATTAGCCGATCAAGTAGATGTCTAGAAAGGTGTCAACGGTGTTACGCCTCTGGGAAAACGAGGTTTACTTTAATTAGGTCCGTGCGAAAGCACGGGGAACCTCCCTCAAAGTACCGACACTGGCCTGGCTGAAAGATTGGCGAACTTGAAGCGTGTAATTAATCCCGGCTAGTCTTTCCTTTTAGGGTTTGAAGGAAGAATTGATAAAAACAGTGGGAGCCATCCTGATTAGATAAAATAATAACCAATCTTATCTTGCAAGAGCGCACGCAGAGTGTTTTCTTCTCTCTCTCTCTCCAGGTAGCGACCATATCACGTCTTAATCAAGATAATAATATGGATGTATTGAACGAACCAGCTTGTTATACTGAGCTGGGGAACGTTGGTCCCGCTCGAACTTATAATTGTTATAAGACAGAGCAGGATTTAGGGGATTACCACATTTCCCATGCCGCCCAAACGAATAAAGTGCATACCGGTGCATCATCTTCGGGTGTGTTCATTACAGAGAACTGTTTCTCAAATGCCCTTTACGTCCTGGGTATATGATACTGGATCAGGATCCCACATATGTAATATATTACATGGGCTACAGATAGGTATAGAACTGAGAACGAGTGATAAGTTTCATGAGGCAGGAAACGGTGCAAGTGTTGCAGCCAAGTCTGTTGGTCACTGTCACCCTGTATTACCAGAATACATTGATTCTGAACAAATGTTATTAAATACCGAACCTGATATACAAAATCATATCAATCTCTTTATTTAAATAAAGAAGGATATAATTTTGTATTATTGGATAATGTTTTGAACATTTCCTATATCAAGCGTTGATCGGTTCAGGCACGTTATCTAAAAGCATTGACGTTCTAAATCAAACTACAGTTCTTAGTATACAGAACACACACAAGAGGAAGAGTTCAGAAATGAACAAATCCTTCTTGAGGTATTGTAGACTAGGTCATATCAATGCGACCCGACTGGCTGAAGTTACATTTAGATGCATATTTAAATTAGTTTGAATTTACATCTTGTGAAACTTGCCAGTCATGTCACAGAGATAAGATGACCATAGTTTTGTTTATTGGAAGCAGAGAAAGAGTTAGTGAACTCTTGGGATGATACATATTGATGTATGAAGGTTCCCAGTCTACAAAAGCCAAGACCGGTTCTTTGTATTTCATTAAATTCTCTGATGATCTCTCAAGATTCAGACATATGTTCCTGTTGAAACAAAAGTCCGAACCTTTTGAGATATTCAGGGAATATAAGTTAGAAGTAGAGAACCAGAAATGGGTATAAGTATTATGTCCTTTGATGTGATCAAGGAGGAGAATACTTGAGCACGAAATTCCTGGATTATTCTAAAGGAGAATGAGATTCTCTCTCAGCATTACTCCTACGTATACACCATAGCACGATGGTATATCGGGGCGGAGCAATAGCACCCTATGTGATATGGTGTGCTCTATGATGAGTACTACTGAGTTTCCTATTTCTTTATAGGGAGTTATGCACTTATGAAGTTGCATACTTGTTGAATAGGGTTCCGATCAAATCAGTTGCCTACCACTTCATATGAGATATGGAAAGGGAAGAGCCCATATCTTAAGTTTGTTATGATTTGGGGTTGTCCGGCCTATGTCTAAAAAGCAAAATCCGGACAATCTCGAGGCAAAGTCAGATCTGTAGAAGTTTATTGGATATCCTAAGCATACGCAAGGAAATATCTTCTACCTAACCGAGGAACAAAAGATGTTTTGTTACTCAGCATGCCACCTTTGTGAAAGGGAATTTCTTATGAAGAAATTTGTGGACATGAGGTAGAACTGGAAAGAGTTCCAGCTATACAAATTGCAGCTGATGATTTGGTAGAACCAAAGTATTCAATAGCAACCAACGAACCTCAGCCTCTCCGCCGATCTAGTAGAGTTCCTCACCCACCTGAAAGATACTTCGGTTTCTCTATGACAGTGGGAGTAAGGATTGCATCATGAGATGATGACCCAACTAGTTTCGGGCTGGCCATCAGGAGTAGGACTCTGTAAGAATGGCTGGATGCTTAACGATCTGAGATGGAATCCTTATACACCAACAAAGTATGGACTTTGGTTGCTTTATCTGAAGGGTTAAATCCCCATCAGGAGCAAGTATATCTTTCGAAGATTACTTGGTGTACATGGAAAAGTTGAGACTTTCAAAGCTAAAATTGTTAAAGGTTTGCATCATTGACCAGCTATGGAGTATAATGAAACCTTTTCTAAGTAACTATGCTTAAGTCCATCCAGATCCTACTTACCACGGCTACATACCATGACTACGATATCTGGCGGTTGGGTGTCATGACTGCTTTTCTAAATAATGATTTAGAAGACAGAGTCTATAAGTACAAAGTCAGAGGGCTTCGTAGAAAGTGGGAGCAGTGGTAACGTGTGCAAGATGTTTTATGTGATAAAGCAGGCATCGCGGAGTTGGAACGTCTGTTTTGATGTGGTAGTCAAAGAGTTTGACTTCATCAAAATGGTAGATGAACCTTGTATATACAAAAAGGTAGTAGGGAGTATGGTGGTGATCCTCGTAGAGTACGTGGATGACATACTATTGATAGGGAAGAAGTTTCCTATGCTACACTCGGTCAATCTCCTCTTATCACAAGGATTCTCCATATAGGACCAAAATGATACCTCCTAAATCATTAGTTTGGATCTATGAGATAGATCTAATTGGATATTAGGATACTCACTAGTTGTAGTGAGATGGTATCAATTGATCCTGGGGAGAATCACTGGAAAAGTTCCATAGTGATAAAGATGACTGAATGTCAGTCACAGGCATTGTCTTTACCCTCGATAAAGGGATGGTATGTTGGAAGAGTTCCAAGCTAGATACCGTGGCATACTAGAATATTGAAGACAAGATACATCGTTACCAAAGATGCTACCAAAGAGGAAGTCTGGGTGTATATTAGTTCATGAGATGAACTTCGTTCCTCCCATTGTGTGACAATAGAGTTGTGTCTTATGCCAAGGAACGCCCGTCTCATCAGTGATCCAGACATATTCTTAGGCAGTATCACCTGATCGTGGAGATGGTTGATCTCCAGGGGATCGAGGTTAAGAGAGAAGACTCAGAGGACGACACGGCGGCTCCACTCACAAAGGCCTTTTCCCAGAGAGACACTTTTATGGGATGGTTGAGTATGAGATACTACAACCACTGCTATCAGATGGCCCTAGTGCAAGTGGGAGATTGTTAGTTATATGTATGCCCTAGAGGCCATTACTATACATAGGATGTATATTGTAGTGGATGCTTGGACATATATAGGGATGACTTTCTTGCTCGATATGATAGTATGCTATCTGGTTACTCTTTACTTTAACGTGTACACTGATTGTCTCTCTGTTAGATATTGGTAAAGCCCTTAGGATGTGTACTTGACTACCTGGACTATGATGCGGATCATACTAGTGGAGACATGGTAGTCCATAAGTACATCCTTCAAATTCCCTAGTCGTGGGTGTATCGAGACGGGGCATCAATATACCAGGGTAGACTAGCGTATACCTTCTCGACCCATACAGATGGGCGATAGATGATCCCATATCCATTGGTGTTTGACATCAGAGATGATATACGGGTGCTCAGAGCAGACTGGGTACACTGGACGGACTCGCCGAGAACTCCCAGATGGTATTATACCTTACGTCAGATGGTAGTTTTCTTGTGACACTGGTGCAGGTTAGTCTGTAGACCCGAGATCGTCATAGAGTCTTGTGTGATTCCCACTGTGCTTTGATTTCCACCTTACCACGTCCAAGAGGGCGTGCAAAACGGTGGTTTTTGGGTACAGTCCCGAATCACATGGAGGCAATGAGCGATAGGAGGAGTTTCGTCACTCCCGGTATAAGGAGTTGATGTTGCGCAGTGCTCGATTGGCTATAACAGGAAGTCCTTGGCCAAGGCTGCTTTAGGGAATTACTGGTAAGGGTTACCAGTAGTTTCTCGACCCGTTATGAGCCTCATATCGACACGACTTATCGAGTTATTGGGGTCTGACGTTTACCACCCCTAGACGAGATATGCGACATATCAGACGAACAGACCGGACTATACGGTAAGTGTTTCTGGTTGGATTCACAGGAGTGTGAGCGGGCTTTCTCGTTGATCTTCTGATCGCTCAATACCCGGGTGGCCGTTACGTTTAGCAGACCGCTTGCGGCTTGTGGGTGTTTGATATGATCATCACCTGCTGTCGGCGTATTGACGAGTCTTTAGAGTCCTATACAGAGGTTTCATGGCTCAAGAGAAACGAAATAGGAGCGCATATGAGATATGTACGGGACCGAGAATAATACTAGTATGTGTACTATATTCTATTCTCGCGATTTGTATCATTGGACGGTTATATGAGATATAGCCGGGTTAACGAATCAAGTGTTGATTCGATACATTGATACACTTGATATTAGTCGGTTATATGCAGTATGACCGGATCATTAAATCAAGTGTTGATTTAGTGATTTAATGTATAATTATATATTTGATATATTACTTTACATTAACTAGTATTGGTTCAATTAAGATTATTTTCTCACTAGATTGTGCACATTGTATATATGATATATTTTTGTGCACTTGTTTGTATCATGTTTGATGATACATGCAAACTTGGGTGAGTGTATGCTTTAAACTATGATTAGGTTAATGGTTAGGGTTTGATTTACTCATTTATTTATTCATTTATTTTATGGGCAAAAACAAATATGGTGGCTTTCTTTGTTTTATTCTTGGAGTTTCATGAAGCTTCACCATTTTGTTTTTATTCTTAAACCTAACCATTATCAAAACCCTAGTTTATTCTCTACATGAGTTAAACTAACCAATGGTTGCTATATGATAAGAATCACTTGAATTTTCTAATTAATGAATTCTTTTCCTTCTTCTTCATCTTCTTCATGAAGAAAGGAAATGCTTGCTAGAAAATTCTAAGTGATGATTCCAAGTGAGAAATCCAAATACAAAGTGAACCCACTTTCTATTTCTTCATCATCTATCACTTGCCATGTAGTAGAGGGTGTTTTCTTCACAAGTTTCTTGACCTAGTGAAGATGGAACTTTAGTTTGAGTCGCCTCGACGTAGATCATCTTCGGCATCGAAGTCAACGACCTAGCCCGATTATTTCTCCGACGAAACCATCGCTAGAGTCCGGGATTCCGATGATCGCAGCGGAGAGACGTCAACACGGAGCTAAAGAAATGGTGGAGCGGATCTACAAAGGTTGTAGTCCCTTTCACTTAGCAATAAAGTTGTTTACTTGCTTGCTTTTCGCCTAATCTCTAGTTAACGATCTTGCATAGGATTCTTAGGCACATGAAAAATTTAATTTTTAGTTTGTTAGTTTAGCGATAATGACAGATCCGGGATATAGTATGCGATAGCGCTAGTTATAAAAGTTTTTGTTCCCCATTTGGCGTCAGATTGACGGCTGGGGCACTACCGTAGACTTACACAGTTAATGCGTGGTGTATGGTAGCTAAGTGATGTCTTCCTACAAAGCATTTGATGCGATCGATTAGGACATTCGTATGACTTTGTTGACCATAGTTAAGGGTCATGCGGGTGGGTCGAAATCAATCACGTAATGGAGGGTAAACTTGACTAGTGCTTATGATTTGTTGTCCACAGTTAAGGTCATAAGACACTAGGGGGAAAAATCATATCGGGAATTTCAAGAGTTGAAATTAGCAATTAGATTGCATACCTTCTATTTGATAGTTGGATCCCGATCCCACTGTGAGTAAAAGTTACTCCCGGGAGAGTTTTGCACTTTACAACTAGCCAATCCAGTAGGTGTCTAGAAAGGTGTCAACGGGGTTACGCCTCTAGGAAAACGAGTTTTATTTTAATTAGGTCCGTGCGAAAGCACGGGGAACCTCCCTCGGAGTACCGACACTGGCCTAGCCGACCGGTTAGCGAACTTGTAGATTGCAATTAATCCTGGCTAATTTTCTTCTTAAGGATTGAAGGTAAATTTGATAAAAGCAGTGGGAGACATCGATTAGATAAGATTAATAACCAATCTAATCATGCAAGAGCAATCGATGAGTGTATTCTTTTCACTCTCCTAATGGCAGATACCTATGACGGGACATAAGCTTTTATTAGAAAAGAATAAACTCACGGGACCGAATTACAAAGAATGGCTGAGGAACATAAATATTGCCATGACCTATGATAAGGTCAGATACGCCCTGACTACTTCAGCCCCACCCTGCTCAGGCCCTAATTCATCAGTTGCGGATAAGGAAATCCGCATGACATGGGATATAGACCGTGCAACAGCCAAATGCCTCGCGCTTGCTTCTATGGACAATGAACATCAGAAGAAGCATGAGAAGATGGACGTACAATCCATCTTTCTCCATAAAAAGGACATGTATGGAGAGCAATCTCGTACTCTCCGATACGAGGCATCTCAAAAGTTGTTTCAGATGCGGATGGCTGCTGACACGTCAGTAGGTGACCATTTACTGAAGATGATTGGACTTATCGAAGAAATAGAGGACCTGGGTTGGACCATGGAGAACAAACAGTATATTGATATTGTTCTACAGTCCCATCCCCTGCCTTTGCTCAGTTCATTGTAAACTTCAACATGCACAACATGGAGAAGTCGTTACCTGAACTCCTCAATATGTTGAGGAGTGCAGAGAGCATGCTAAAGGTAGCGAAAACTCCCGCTCTAATGGCTGGGCCAGCTTCCTCTTCCATCCCGAAAGCCAAGGCCAAGGGAAAGAAGAAGAAGAATCCTATCAAACCAAGAGGAGGAGTGAAAAAGGCACCGGGAAACGACTGGATAGGGGTTGCTGCGAAAGGACGAGAGGAATGCTTCTACTACCACAAGACTGGGCACTGGAAGAGAAACTGCGTTGGATACCTGGCCGGCTTCAAGAAGAAGAAGCATGCTGATGCTTCCACTTCAGGTGTGTTTGTAACAGAAAACTGTTTTTCAATTAACTCTGCTTCCTGGGTATTAGATACCGGGTCGGGATCTCACATTTGCAATTGTGTGCAGGGGCTGAGAGATAGCAGGTTTTTGAAGAAAGGTGATCACACTCTCCGAGTTGGGAATGGTTCCTCTGTACATGCTGTAGCAGTAGGAGAGTATCACCTTGGTTTGCCGTCGGTTTGGGTCGTGACAAAGTTGGTATCAAAGCTAGTTTAGGCTTAAGGAATATTGGGTATGAATTTAATTTGGAGTTTGTGGGATAAATTCTTGATTTTTGATGAATTGTTTTGAAGCTTTTGGAGTGAGAATGAGGAAAAAAGAGAGAAGGCGGCAAGGGGCTAGGGTTTCGGCCAAAGGGAAGAAATGGTGAAGGCTAAGGAATTGTGTAGAAAAATCTAGTCTAAAACACCAATTAATGCTAATAAATGTCATTTAAGTCTTATGCCACCTTTTCCTTTCTTTTAAAAATTCACTTTAAATCACAAAATACATGATATTTTTCTATGGATGGAATAAGATTAATCTAGTGATTAGATTAACATAGATTCACATTAGAAGTAACAAACCCAAGCCAAAATTGTAATTACCACTAATTAAGTGCGTAAATAACAAATTAAAATAATATTTAATTAAGGAAAAATTCTATGTGAACCAAAACTTTCCGTTGACCCCCAAAGTCCGCGCACTAGTTTTATTTTAGCTAAACTAGGTGCCGACAAGTTTATACGAAAGTTTGATCACAATCAGGTTAAAACGGAAAATACCAACTATTTTACCCTAAGACAGAAAATTTCGCATAACGATTTCAGAAACGTTATAGGGTTGTATATTGGTTTTGAACCCATGTTATTTTGTACCTTCGATGTTATGTAATATTATATTTGTATCGTTGTTGGACAATTCTGGATATAATTTTGTATTACAATCTAATGTTATGAACATTAACCTTAATGAAGAGTTGATTGGGTCTGGTACATTAAATAACGGGATATACGTCCTAAACTAGCATACAGTTTTCAATATACAACACACAAACAAAAGAAAGGTTTCAGACATAAATGAAGCTTTCATTTGGCATTGTAGACTTGGTCATATTAACAAAACAAGACTAACCAAGCTATATAGAGATGAATATTTAAACTCGTTTGAATATAAATCTTATGCAACTAGGCAGTCTTGTATCAAAGGTAAAATGACCAAAAATCCGTTTACTGGACACGGAGAGAGAGCTACTGAACTCTTAGGCCTCATATATAGTGTTGTATGTGGACCAATGTCTACACATGCGAGACGTGGTTTTTCGTACTTCATAACTTTCACTGATGATTTCTCGAGATTCGGGCATGTGTTCTTGTTGAAACATAAGTCCTAAGCCTTCGATAAATTCAAGGAGTATAAATCTGAAGTAGAAAAACAAACAGGCTTGAGTATCAAGAAACTTCGATCAGATCGAGGAGGTGAGTACCTAAGCTCAGAGTTTCTAGATTTCCTAAAAGAGAATGGGATTCTCTCTCAGCTCACACCTCCGTACACACCACAGCACAACGGTGTGTTAGAACGGAGAAATCATACCCTATTAGATATGGTACGATCTATGATGAGTGATGTCGACTTACCAATATCATTCTAGAGGCACGCATTAGAGACTGCGATATATCTGTTGAACAGGGTTCCGACCAAAACCGTGTCTACCACTCCATATGAGATATGGTATGGGAAGAGACCATCTCTTAAAAGAGTTAGGATATGGGGTTGTCCGGCTTATCTGAAAAAGCAGAATCCGGACAAACTCGAGACACGATCGGTTTTGTGTAAATTTGTGGGATATCCAAAACAATCGTATGGATATTTTTTCTACCACAAGGAGGAGAAAGGGGTGTTTGTTTCTCAGTATGCCTCATTTTTAGAAAATGATTTTTTATAAATGATACTGTAGGCAATGCAGTAAAACTGGAAGAAATTCCAGATCCACAAACAAATACCGATGATTTGGTTGAACCTCAGGTTTCAATAGAACCCGACGAACCTCAGTCACTCCGTAGATCTAGTAGGACTTCTCGCCTACCTGATAGATACTACGGTTTTCTAATTGATGGTGATAGAGAAGATTGCATCATGGATGATGATGACCCTACTAGTTTTTAGCAAGCTATCACGAGTGGTGACTCAGTGAAGTGGCTGGAAGCCTTGAGATCCAAAATGGAATCCATGCACACCAACAAAGTATGGACTTTGGAGGTTGCACCTTCTGGAGTAAAACCCATAGGGTGCAAATGGATCTTTAAGAGAAAGATAGTTGTGGATGGTCAGGTGGAGACCTATAAAGCTAGGCTGGTTGCAAAAGGATTTCGTCAAAGACCAGTCTTGGATTATGATGAAACCTTTTCACCAGTCGCAATGCTCAAATCCATTCTGATCTTGCTTACTATAGCTTCTCACTATGATTATGAGATCTGGCAGATGGATGTTAAAATGATATTTCTAAATCGTGATTTAGAAGTATGCGTTTTTATGGATCTGCCAGAAGGCTTCAATGATAGTGGGAGCCGCGGAATAGCATGCAGGTTGCTTAAATCCATCTATGGATTAAAGCAGGCAACATGGAGCTGGATCAACTTCTTTGATAATACAATCAAAGATTTTGGTTTTATAAAAAATTAAGATGAACCATGTATTTATAAAAGAATTGTAGAGAGTATTGCTACATTCCTCGTATTGTACATGGACGACATTCTCTTGATAGGAAATAATGTTCCTATGCTACAATCGTTCAAATTATTCATATCGCAGGGTTTTTATTTACCTTAAATAGAGGGGCGGTATGTTGGAAGAGTTCAACGAAAGATACCGTCGCAAACTTTACGATCGAAGATGAGTATATTGCTGCTAATGATGTCGCAAAAGAGGCAGACTACATGAGGAAGTTCATTTCTGAACTTCTGGTGGTACCATACATTGCTAATCCAATACCTCTGTATTGTGATAACAATGGACACATGGCTTTGGCAAAAAAACCGAGGTCCCATCAGAAATCCAGACATATCTTGAGGCGGTATCACCTCATCTTGGAGATAGTAGATCACCAGGACATTGAGGTACGAAGAGTAGACACGAAAGACAATAAGGCAGATCCATTCAACAAGGTCATCCTTCAAGTCCAATTTGAGAGACCGTTCGAGATGTTGGGCATGCGGTACGCCGACAACTTGTTCTAGTGTAGACAGTGGATACTTATTGCACCAAATACAAGCCTTAGTGCAAGTGGGAGATTGTTTGATATGTATGCCCTTGAGGCCTATATTGTATAGGATGCTAGGCATGTATATGTACAGAAACAATCTTTGCTCGAAATGATAGTATGTTATCTGGTTTATCTTCATCTTAACGTGTGATGTGTTGTATTTCATATCTTTATATACATGTTGATGAAGCCCTTAGGATTATGCTTGACTGCCAGGATTATGATGGAGATCATACTAGTAGGGCCAGGGCAGTCTAAAAGCATATTCCTTATTTAGTTCCTAGTCGAGGGTATATGGAGACAGGGCATCGATATTACCAGAGTAGACTAGTGTGTACGTTTCTTGACCCTGGGGGTGATGGTTGATCCGACAACCATTGGTGTTTGACATCAAAGATTGTACACTGGTGCTCATTGGAGAATGGGTACACAGAACATGACTCGCCGAGAACTCCTAGATGGTACATATACCTATTGTCAGATAGCAGTTCTCTGGTGACACTTGTACAGGTTAGTCTGTAGACCCGAGATCGTTATAGTGTCTTGTGTGATTCCCACTGTGCTTTGATTTCCTCCCTACCACCGCTCTACTGAGTCGTGCAAACAGGTGGATTTGGGTACAGTCCCGAATCACATGGAGGCGGTGAGCGATAGAAGGGTTTCGTCTCTCCCAGTATAAGGAGTTGATGTCGCGCTATGCTTGATCGGCCATAATAGCAAATCGTTGGCCAGGGTTATCGAGATTTACACTTAAGAGTTATCAGTACTTTCTCGAATCGTTATGGGCCGTAAATCTCCATGACTTATAAAGTTACTAGGGTCTTACATTTACCACCTCTAGACTTCATATGCAACGTATCAGATGAAAAGACTGGACTGGACGGTAAGTGTTGCTTACAGGCCCGTTACGGTTGTGATGAGTTCGCACGTCTCATGTACCTGGGTAGCCGTTACATGTACCTGGGTAGCCGTTACGCACAGCTAGTGCCGCTGACATGCTTATGGTTAAATCCACTACAAGCGTACTGTCGAGTCTTAAGAGTCCCACACAGAGGGTTCCCTGGCTCAGGCAAAAGATTTAGAGGCCGTATGTTGTTACAGCAGGGTTTCGATCATGTTCGTGTAATTGTTACAGGAATAATGATCGAAAGGATAATACTGGTAGGCTTTGGTTTAAGCCGGATACCGGTATTATATTATTGGATTATTTGTATTCGTATTTTTCGGAATTCGGATACGTGTATACTTATACGGTATACAGTGGAGGGGTATTCTTATAATTGTTACAAGAATTCCTTCTAGAAGGAGACACCTCATAATTACATATTTATTTTGTGAAAATAAATAAATGAGGTGGAATTTGAAAAAGTCTAAGCATGGATGAAGAAATGGGTTCTTTCATTTTTTATTCATTTGGAGTTAGTATCGAAGCATGGTGCATTTTTTTAATGCATGCTTCGATTATTTTCATTTGAGCCATATCATTTTTCCATGCTTGATTTTTTCATTTATCACTTTGACATTCTCTCTCCTCATTCTTTCCTTCTTCCTCCTCTTTGCTTTAACTTTCACATAAGTTGTGAATCAAAAGCTTAAAGCAAAATTATAATCCAATAATTATCTCTACATCATTTAAGTGATCACTTCTAGCATTCTTGATCTCTTAGTTAAACTCTTGAGAAGAGTTTGTAGCTTGTTCTATAGCTCTCGGGTGGATCGTCTTAGATCTTGAGGTGGCCGGAGACCGAGCTCTTTGCGACCACAAGGAGCCTAGGAGTCACATTCAAAAGAAGATCGGAAGGACCGGTTCATTAGGTATAACACTATCTTAGTAGATTAGATCTCTAGATAGTTTTTGCTAGTTAAGCTTTAAGCACAAGATCTTGGTTTATGTAGGGGTTGCATGCAAAAAAAAATTGTTTATCGCTTTTGCCTCCTCAAAAATGTTGTGAGAGTGTGAAACATCCACTAACAGTTATAATTAACGTATGATATCAAAAATGCTACTTAGCTACAACAATCAGTGTATAGAAGGTAATAATGGCACCTGAAGTTTGTGTGACATGGCAATTACCGATGATGATGTGTGTGAGCCGGCAAGCAAGTGTACATGGAACATATGCATCATCGGTAATGGTGCTGGTGTCATAATAGACGAGATCATAATAGAAAGTAAACAGCAAAAGAAACAATAATGTATATAAAACTATATACGAGCCATACCGTTTATCGTGTTTAAATAGCACGAATTGTTGTTTTTAGAAAAGCAGGAACTACAGTGTTATGAGAAAAGAGATGTCTTTTGAAAATCCGTAGCTCCCTTCGTATTTTTCTTTGAAAAAGCCTACGATTCATCGGTTTTGAAAATAGCTATGACTGGAGCCTAAGTTAACTTATATCTATGCAACTAAAGACTAAACTAATAACCTAGTCGATGGTGATAAGAAATCTATAATATTCCGAGACGATATACCTAGTAGTCGGCGATCCAGCCTCATAACGTCACGTACTGTATAGTGTAAGTGCACGGCGGCGCCCCGGCCGTCAATCCGACGCCGGAATGCGGAAACGAAAACTTTTCTATAAACTAGAACCGGCACCACCACGCACTAAAAACCCAGATCGGGCCATTAACCAAACTCTAGCAAACAAGTATAATAGTAGAGAAGCTATACCAAGCGATCCATGTCCTTCGGTCTTCGCCTCCACTCCGATCTCCTCGCGGAATCTCCGGTCGTCGCCTCCTCGTCGAAACGGGCACCACATCGCCGTGTTCTTTTACGGGCTCCCACCTCTGGACCGAGGCAACTAGGGCACGAACTTGGCGAGCCGACGTGCCCAAGAAATGTTGTAGGCTAGTGTAGAATCACTTTGTCTCAGTGGGGTGAAGTTGCCTTTGATGGAGGAATGAAACAATGAACTTTGGAGAGGTGTAAGGAATTTAGCAAGTAAGCCAATATGAGATGAATCAATTTCCTTCACCAAAATGAAAACCTCTCTCCCTCTCCTCAAAGTGGCCGGCCCCTTATCAAAATGGTAGAGGAAAAAGAATCAAACAACAAGAAGGGAGGTGAGTGTAGGAAAGGAAATGGTGACCACACCCAAAAGCAAGCCTCACATCAACTCTCATTCTTTCTTATCTCATTTAATGCAAGAAATGATGATAGAAAAGAATGGAATCATAAGATCCTATCATAATCTTTCAAATCTTAAATAACCCCTCCACAAATGCTAATTTGCAAACTTGCAAATTAGCCCCTCCATCACAAAAGTCCGGCCGAGAAAGAACAAAGGAAAACTGACCGGAACGGAATGAAAACTGGCAACTTTAGAAAACTAATCCCGTAATAAATTACAGGAAAAACCCGCGACTGTATATACATACCCGCATTTGTATTCCCACTGAAGACAAATGCAAAGAGAAAAAATCTACACTGTACAATACTCGGATCCGGTTTAAACCAAAGCCCGCTAGTAAAATCTGTCCGATCACGATCCGTGCAATACCGCACGTATCTGATCGAACCCTGCCATATCACCATACGGCCTCTACAGCGTTTCGCCCGAAACTTGAGAAACTGGTCTTTGGGGGACTCTAAAGACTCGTCAATACATTGGTTGTGGATTTAACCACTAGCACGTCAGAGGTATTAGCCAATACGTAACGGGCTACCAGGTATTGACCAAAAGGGACGTCGATGAGCGAACTCATCCTGACACCCTACTGAGCCTGTCAGTGACAATATCCGTACAGTCCGGTCTGTTCGTCTATGAGTATCGCATGGCGGTCCTAGGGGGTTCGTAAAAGTCAGACCTCCAAAAATGGTACAAGTAGTGTCGGAGTGTAGCCCAGAACACCCTGAGATACTACTGGAATACCTACCAGTAAATCTCCTGCCTTGGCCAAGGACTTCGTGTAATGGCTCTCCTAGACACATCGCGACCTCACCCCCAATACCGGGAGAGACGAACCCCTGCAGATCCGCTCACTGCCTCCATGTAGCTCGGGACTGTACCCAACTAAAACCTGTTTGCACGTCTCCTTTGAGCGTGGTAGGGTAGTAATCAATGTACAGTGGGAACTCACACGAGACAAATGACGATCTCAGGTCGATGAACTAACCTGTACACATGTCACCAGGGTACTGCTATCTGACGTCAGGTATAAGACCAACTAGCATATTCCTGGCGAGTCCTGTCCGGTGTACTCATAACCCAATGAGTACCTATATACATCTTAGGTGAACCAACTAACACCGGTGGCTTGTGAGACCGGCCACCGCCCCTCGTCGGGGTCTCGACTGTATACACTAGTCTACTCTGGAGTATCGATGCCCTGTCTCGAAACTCCCACGACTAGGGACCTTTTAAGGATGTGCCTATAGACCCCAGCTCCCACGTATATGATCGCCCTCATACTGCTGGCAATCAAGCAAGAATCCCAGGGGCTCTATCAACGTGCAATAGTGACCTGTAAGGTCACCTAAAGCAGTACACGATGAAAAAGATAAACCAGATAGCATACTATCATCTTGAGTAAGACTGTCCTACCGGTATAGGTCCTCCCTCAATCATTGCATTCACGTGCCTGTGATCCAATAATTGACTCTGAGGGCACTATCTCCAACAATCTCCAACTTGCACTCAAGGCTAATTATTGCGATGTCGCATACTCACAGCCCGTGTGATACCGAACACCCAACTCCTCTACTAGTCAGTCTCACAAAGCTCGTTTATGAAACTGTTGCGTTCGAGGAATAGCCTCAGTGAGTGGATCCGCTGTGATGTTTGTTTCTATGTCTCTCTTTATCTCAAGTTCGCGGAGAAAGCTATCTCCCGAAATGAGCAATACCTGTCTTAGAATATGTCTGGATATCTGATGGGACCAAGCTCATACATGAACTCCAAATCCAAACTTCTTAGACTGTATCGTCAACTGAACTTAATTAGTATCCTGCGCCATGCCTCCCTCAGTATCTACCTGGACCACCTGTCCAAAATACTGCCCCTCGTCAGAGGGAAAACTATAACTCTGACAGCCACTCTGTCATCCAGGTCACCTTGGAAGCCTGGAATGATAACTGTCTCCCAAAGGAGGATGTCGTTATCATATCCCTAGAACATTCACTTATGTTCTAAAACTGCTTCCGATCGTTTCTCCAGGATTGGATTAATATCAACTTACTGCATCTCGTGCAAAAACAACATCTGGTGTGGTACTTGACATCTCATGATTGACTCAATTGCCTAAGCAAGTGATCTGCCAATCATGCACATCCCTCTCCCCGTTAGTCTGTAAGACACCTTTAGAGAGGGTGACTCCATAACCCGCAGGTACACCACCGTGCCTGGAGTCGTCCATTCTAAAACACTTTCAGAATGCTGTCTATGTACCCAGATTGGGAAACTACCCAAATCTAGATCTAAAACCATAGATTCAGTAACCAGAATGTCTGATATAATATCCAAGTCCATATGTGGAGAAACTACTGTATGACAACCAAAGTACAACCTATCGTAGTATAGGAATTTCACTTCCTACTCTGTGTATGTCATCCAAACACCAGGACATAACACCCTACTACCTTCTTAACAGATCCATCTCCTATTCTGATGAAGTCAAACCTATGACCGTCACATCAGAAATAGATGATCTATCTTCGCTATATCTGCTTTAGTCTATAAATAGACATAAGCCACTTGTCCACCAAAGCTTCCGCTACTCCCACTGACTACGACAACCCTCTGGCAGAGTCATATACACGTGCACTTCTAAAGCTAGTTTAGAACGACGCTATACTCATCCTCCTGCCGGGTCTCACAGTCTGGAACAACAGCAATGACAAGTCTGGGTAAACAAGAACCTCCCTGCCACCGTCCTTGAGCATACCGAAGTACCTCTCGAGCGCCTGAGGTTACCCACCATATCTGCGGAGTGGCCAATGGAATGTCAAACCAGATTGAATCTTTAGGTTCTTATCAAATCTTCAGTAATCGTTTGCGGTTCTGGAATCACTTCCAGTTCTACCATACTCCGACTACTGTTTTCTAAAAAAATCCATTTTATTATAACTGTGGCGAGTCAAGAACAATATCACTATTGATCTTCCTTATGGTAGAAAGTCAACCCTCGTCATAGCCATGGTCAACCCATAAACAGCCATTATAGAAACGTGCCTTGAGTTATCCAGAGTCTGATTTTAAGCATAAGCCGGACAACTCCCCGTACCTTAACATTGTTAAGATATGAACTGTTCTATATCCAATATAGAACCAGAGGCACTGATTTAATTGAACCAGATTCAAATCATGCAGCTGTCTCCAGTGCATGTCAACTAAATGGAAGGAGGCCTATCAGCGTTACTCAACTTAGGAATACTTCAAATTTATGAGTAACCTGAAAGAGAAGCACGTTCTCTTAATCATTACTATCAACTGAATACCATTCACAAGTATCTACATCTTCGATCATTTTGAAGAATCCCGATACTTGCAATACGTGGTTCTTTACTTTATTCATATACCTATAACTTCTCAAAACTTAGACCTTGTATTTCTACGAAACACTTGTCTAAGAACTAGAGAAGTCACAAGTAAACAGAATATAGTACGAGTACCAACCCCTCTGTCCTAATGGACACTGGACAACATACAATACTCTGCATAAGTCCCCTGAGTCCAATAACTCAATCCCTGTGTGTCGTAGGTTGAAAACTGTACTTATGGTTAAGAAGAATTACACCGCTGTTCAATGCTCCTTACCTAATCATCCACTGATATAGGTAAATGTCATAGACATAATTTAAAAAAGGTATATCTCACTCTATAAAAATAAACGTACAGATATATCAATTTGAAATTGGTGCATAACAACGAATATTCAAAACCAAATATTTGCCGTCCGGCAAACAGCCTAGGCGATTTCCTCAAATATCACCAATTACAACGAATCCCGATATAATGAGGATGATCACCCAATTCCCACTAATTTACTCCCACTCATCATCTGTAAAACCATACAGATGTGAGAATCATACCTGGTAAATACATACCCTGGAGCAAGTGTCTAATTTGGAAATCAGTTTTCTTTTAACAGTACACAGTGAAACTGAAACATTGAAATGTTTCATGGGGGTATCCGGGCATTCCTAGTAATGCCTCTTCCATTATCCAGATTCATAACTGTAACCGTATATTTCTTTGCCATCTCTCCAAATCCCTTTATATGTATTTAGTTATTACCTTCTGTACACCCTCTTAGGTTAAATGGTTTTCTTCCTTCCCTACCGTTTGGCACCAGCCTATGGTTTGGAAGAAGACTATCCAATAAGCATAATGGGTGTACTGTCCTAATCCTAGGAGCACTCATAACCTGAGAGAAGGTAAGGATAAAAGACAACTGAATAAACCTTATTCCTATTTCTCCTGAACCAGAATCCACCTCCGAACTGGAACAAGTTCCTTTCGAGTTCGTATATAACCATATGATGGAGTATCCAATAAACTGTGGATCTTCGTAGTGATACGGAGTGTCCTGGAGAAATACAAAGTTGATTTAGGATTGGCGAAGAAATACTTGGTTTGGTCGTGAATAGCAGTCGCAATTTACTTTGCCCTCTTACTAATCCCTTAATATGTCTTTACTTAATACCTTCTGTACACCATCGTTATGCTAATTGGTTTTCATCATTCCCCACCGTTCGGCACCAGCCTAAGGTTTGGAAGAAGACTATCCAATTTGCGTAATAGGTGTACTATCTTCTAAACCAAGGAGTACTCGCAACCTGAGAGAAGGTAAAAGGAAAAGACAACTAAATAATACTATTCGTTTTCTCCAGAACCGGAAACCATCCTCGAATAAATTCCTTCGAGTTCTTATATAACCATACGATGGTTTTATCCAATGGAAGTGGACGTTCGTATTAATACGGGGTGTCCTGGTGAAAAGGGTAAAAGTAGGAGTGGCAATGAGGTTTGCAACTCTGACAATCCAAAAGCCAGTGTTTAAGAAGGTTCGGTTAATTTTGGTCACTGAGTCATAGTCAAGGGTCGGGTCATGGTCGCTGCCAAAGAGAGGGAGAAAAGAAACACTCAGCGTGCACTCTAACCTAGATCAGAATGGTTGTCACTTTATCTAATCAGGAAACCTCTAACTGTACCGTCAAATTCTCCTCCAAACCTGAAAGAAGAATTAGTCGGGATCACCCGAGGAGTAAACCAACTCATCAGTGGGAATCAGGATCCAACTATCATCGCATGATAACATGACGGAATCCGCTCACGTTATCACACTCCAGAAGGTATGCGCATATCTGGCAAGTTTCAGTTTCTTTAGAAACTCCCGATATGATTTTTACCCCATGCTCTTATGACCTTGACGAAGGCCAACATATCATAAGTCACATGTCAAGTTCTACCCGTCATTGCCCAGGTTAATTTGAACCCACCCGTACATACCCTTGACGAAGGCCAAAATAGTAGTACGACTGTCCCAAACCAACGCATCTATCTATGCTGCAGAAAAGTAACAAATAGCTACTATACACTATGCCTTGATGAAGGCCAACATACATAGCATGAATACTAAGTGCTACCTTCCTGAAATGACGGAGGGCTACGAATGGTTTCTGGCGAAAAACCTTTAACGTAATGAACTTGATATCGTTGAAGGAACCGGATAGCTTTTATAAAAATATAGTGGCGAAAACCTTTGCTAAAGAGGTCACTCCCGGTGAAAGGATCTCGGCTCATTCCCCGTAGAATGAGGTGCAGGAAATTCCAACTGAATACCACGATGCAAAGCAAAAGTAAACGACTATAGTGAAGTTATTGCCCTGACGCAAACTTCTGTCCAAGGGGTCACTCCCGGTGAAGGGATCTCGGCCCTTGCCTCGTCGACTGAGGAGCAGGATATTCCAACTGAATACCACTGTGCAAAACAAAAGAAAACGTCCTTGCAATAACAGCTTTTTGAAAAAAGTTCCAACAACATCAGAATAGTTTTGTTTAGCTTGCATTGATCCGAATCAACGCAGTCCCATCAATTGATCACACCAATAAAGAACGAAAATAATGATGTATGTATATGCCATCCGCATTCGCCACTGGGTCCCGTCATCACCCGTTAGGTTACTTAACTAACGACAGAGCGGGGACTGGACTAGCGCGGATGCCAAACATATACAACATCTACTAGCATATATATCAATATATAATATTCGCTCAAGGCGTGATAAAATGCAACATCACAAAAATGTAATAAGCATCACAGAAAAATACAGATATCTGGGATCCCGGGTTTCGTAGAGCCGCTACTGAAACCCGACGTTCCCCTGGTCGTATGGATAGCCTGTACAATGAAATCCTATACCCCTACGGGCACGGCAAGTTACCCGCCAAAACCTGAAGCGAGGCAGCCCCCTTCAACAACGTGAATGGACCACCCAGCACTTCACGGAATCCGGTAACTTGGGCACCCCTCCTTGGGTCAACCTGTACCCCCTACGAGTACGGCGAATAGCCCGCAAATTCTAGAGTAAAGCCCCCTCCGTCTCAAAGCCATGAGATGCGGGCCCGTTGCCATCTAGAACCCGGCTATCCGTGCACCCCTCCTTGGGGTAATCCTAGTACAGAAAGTAAAATATACAACGGGTACATCGACCTCAGCCCGGTCGTGCCCCAAAAGAATAATATACAAACAGGCAGTGACGGCAGTCCACATGTCGGACGCTCGCCACGCAATATCAAATGTACATATTAAAACAAAACTGTACTACCATTGCATCCAGGCTATCCCCCATGACCAATCCGCAACATCACAGCACAACACAAAACATCAACGTGAATGTCACGTTCGCAAATCCGTCTAAAAGGGCTATAGCAGATAGACTGGATTTACCGATCGAATGACATTCACGGTCGCAGATATAATGTAAATACAGTGAACTAACATGTTTACAATTTTCGATCGATCAAATTTACCGAAGCGGGCCCCAAGCAAAACTGTAGCACTCAAAAACATCTGGGCCCAAAAAGAATATACCAGAAACCCTATTTCCATGTCAGTAAACCATTGTAGAAATTTGGTATGGTTTGGCCACAAAACGGCGGCGGTTCCGCGGCCAAAACGTGGTTTTAGCCGCTAAACCGCCGCACTATAGTAACATCAGCGTACCAAATTTTCACAGAATTCATAAAAAACCCTGCACGTAATTTTCCAATGTACCAAATAATTTTTAGAGCACAGAAAAATTCAACAGAAAGTACGACATGGAAATACGGTTTTTCGTAAATCCGTTCGATCGAACTTGTAAACTCGTTAGAGCAAGCTAGACTTGGTTAGCTCTGATACCAATGTAAGTGCACGGCGGCGCCCTGGCCGTTAATCCGACGCCGGAATGCGGAAACGAAAACTTTTCTATAAACTAGAACCGACACCACCGCGCACTAAAAACCCGGATCGGGCCATTAACCTAACTCTAGCAAACAAGAATAAGAGTAGAGAAGCTATACCAAGCGATCCATGTCCTTCGGTATTCGCCTCCACTCCGATCTCCACGCGGAATCTCCGGTCGTCTCCACCTCGTCGAAACGGGCACCACATCGCCGGGTTCTTTTACGGGCTCCCACATCTGGACCGAGGCAACTCGGGCACGAAGTTGTCGAGCCGACGTGCCCAAGAAATGCTGTAGGCTAGTGTAGAATCACTTTGTCTCAATGGGGTGAAGTTGCCTTTGATGGAGGAATGAAACAATGAACTTTGGAGAAGTGTAAGGAATTTAGCAAGTAAGCCAATATGAGATGAATCAATTTCCTTCACCAAAATGAAAACCTCTCTCCCTCTCCTCAAAGTGGCCGGCCCCTTATCAAAATGGCGGAGGAAAAAGAATCAAACAACAAGAAGGGAGGTGAGTGTAGGAAAGGAAATGGTGACCACACCCAAAAGCAAGCCTCACATCAACTCTCATTCTTTCTTATCTCATTTAATGCAAGAAATGATGATAGAAATGAATGGAATCATAAGATCCTATCATAATCTTTCAATTCTCAAGTAACCCCTCCACAAATGCTGATTTGCAAACTTGAAAATTAGGCCCTCCATCACAAAAGTCCGGCCGGGAAGGAACAAAGGAAAACTGACCGGAACGGAATGCAAACTGGCAACTTCCGAAAACTAATCCCGTAATAAATTACAGGAAAACCCCGCGACTGTATATACATACCCGCATTTGTATTCCCACTGAACACAAATGAAAAGATACAAAATCTACACTGTACAATACTAGGATCCGGTTTAAACCAAAGCCCGCTAGTAAAATCTGTCCGATCACGATCCGTGCAATACCGCATGTATCTGATCGAACCCTGCCATATCTCCATACGGCCTCTACAACATTTCGCCTGAAACTTGAGAAACTGGTCTGTGGGGGACTCTAAAGACTCGTCAATACATTGGTTATGGATTTAACCACTAGCACGTCAGATGTATTAGCCAATACGTAACGGGCTACCAGGTATTGACCAAAAGGGACGTCGATGAGCGAACTCATCCTGACACGCTACTGAGCCTGTCAGTGACAATATCCGTACAGTCCGGTCCGTTCGTCTATGAGCATCGCATGGAGGGCCTAGGGGGTTGGTAAAAGTCAGACCCCCAAAAGCGGTACAAGTCGTGTCGGAGTGTAGCCCAGAACATCCTGAGATACTACTGGAATACCTACCAGTAAATCTCCTGCCATGGCCAAGGACTTCGTGTAATGGCTCTCCTAGACACAACGCGACCTCACCCCCAATACCGGGAGAGACGAGCCCCTGCAGATCCGCTCACTGCCTCCATGTGGCTCGGGACTGTACCCAACTAAAACCTGTTTGCACGTCTCCTTTGAGCGTGGTAGGGTAGTAATCAAAGTACAGTGGGAACTCACACGAGACAAATGACGATCTCAGGTCGATGAACTAACCTGTACACATGTCACCAAGGAACTGCTATCTGACGTCAGGTATAAGACCAACTAGCATGTTCCTGGCGAGTCCTGTCCGGTGTACTCAAAACCCAATGAGCACCTGTATACATCTTAGGTGAGCCAACTAACACCGGTGGCTTGTGAGACCGGCCACCGCCCCTCGTCGGGGTCTCGATTGTATACACTAGTCTACTCTGGAGTATCCATGCCCTGTCTCGAAACTCCCACGACTAGGGACCTTTTAAGGATGTGCCTATAGACCGCAGCTTCCACGTATATGATCGCCCTCATACTGCTGGCAGTCAAGCAAGAATCCTAGGGGCTCTATCAACGTGCAATAGTGACCTGTAAGGTCACCTAAAGCAGTACACGATGATAAAGATAAACCAGATAGCATACTATCATCTTGAGTAAGACTGTCCTACCGGTATAGGTCCTCCCTCAATCATTGCAATCACGTGCCTGTGATCCAATAATTGACTCTGAGGGCACTCTCTCCAACATGTAGTACAAAGTACCGCATCCTCGAGTCAAGAGTGCGGATAAATCATCTCATATGTCTCGTATGGTAATATCCATCGTACGGCATCCTCAAAATCGAGGGTACGGTTCAAAATCATACATAATATCATCATTTATTTTATCACATGTTATCGCATGATTGAAATTATATCATCAAGTCACATGTTATCGCATGATTGAAATTATATCGCCCAACGATCCTTTATTTTATCATATCATGTACGGTGTCTCGACTCAAAAACCTATCAAACATCTCCCGACATCATGCCCGATCATATCGACTCATATCCATAGCATATACTATCCTCATCTCACGTGTATATGTATATATATATATATATATATATATATAAACAAACACACACACACACACACACACATATATACATACGGATATACACGCATCAATGTAAACCATGTGTATGTGTGTGTGCAACATATCACTTAAGGTTCTGGGCAAAGGTAAAAGGCTAAGGATATAGCTTCCTACAACTACACATAAACTATCCTATAGTTTCCTAGGATTCTACGTGTAAAGTATCTGAAACTCACGTCAACATAAATATATATAATTATATAACCCTAATCTACGGTTGCGGGGGTGCTATACGCCATCCACCCGACTTCCCCCATAGATATACATATGCTCACCTTGATCCTCTCTTGGCGAAGTCGTTGATGCCATGCTCTCCCTTGTCATAAGAAGTCCATGCGGGGTACTTACAGTTTTCAACACGTTATATCGTAAACACGAATCAGACACTAAAACTAAAGCGGCACGTGAAACGCATATAGGTTAGAACCTATGGTCTACGCGTGCAAGAACAACCAAACAACACTCGTCGTTGACGTAAAAACATTAATCGACCGAGAAAAAACAAAAATACCAAAACTCAACTTACTAAAACAACAAAACTCAAAACAGCAACTAAGGAAAATAGCTCCAGAATTTGACTCGGGTAATTTGGGACTAAACTAACAATATAGAAGCTAGGTTACAAGGTGTATGAACTACAGACAATCTACAACACCATCCTCTGACATGAGCCCAACGAGATGATCAAATTTCCTGCTGTCGCTGGTTATATAGGGGTATTTTGGGCTCTTCTCTCTGTGGCGGTCTTCTAGTGGTCTAACTAGGTCGGTGGAGTTGTTAGATTTTCTTACAAGGTTTCCATGTTGCACCAGATTCCCTGTAGTCAACAAAATATCTACAAAACCGACGTTTGAAATATTTCTAACTTAAGTTTTTGGTTTTACACTCTGTTTTGGTCCAAGAAACTAACACTACAAAGGTTGTGGTCACTAATTACACTCAATTAAACCATCACAACTCATAATCTATCCCTAAACCTACCCTTGAAAAATTCAAAGATCACTAAACCATACTTGATCTACTCAAAGCTACTATAGGAGGTGAGGAAAACAAATAACTTAACTAATTGTTTAGGATTTACCTCAAGGAAGCAAGTAGAGAAAATTCTAGGGTTGGTCCAAATGCTCAAAGTCCCATTTTGATTCCACCAAGGGGTTTGTAGTGAGGTTTGGAATGATTTTTGTGAAGGGAGCATGGGGTTTTAGTGTGGATTTGGAGATGATTTGGGGTGGTAGAGGAGGTGGAGGGAGAGGAGATGAAGATGGAGGTGATGAAATGGAGAGATGAAGAAAGCTTGAGGGATCACTAGAAACTTCCTACTCTCTCTCTCTTTCACCTAGCCATGACACAAGTCACCTCACTCATAATATTTAATCTTTTCTTTTATTTTCATTTTTCTTTTCCTTTATTATCTCATTTTCTTGAAAAAACCCATAAATGGCAAGAAACAATTTGAAATGAAACTATGCATAAATAAGGATACAATGTGTCATTGTGAACAAAGCTAAATAAAAATGGATTTGGCTTAAACATAATTAGTAGTGCACTAATCGGGTTTAATATAAACTTGCACATAATTAGTTAGATAATTATGTATAAAATACCCAAATCCAATAAATACCTTCAAAATGAATACTTCATTTTGATTTCCAAATATTTATCCAACTATCGGTATATAATTATACCATTTCCTTTAAAACCAATCTCCATATTTTATAATATTTAAAAAATTAATTGTTTTATTTATTTAAATTCTAAAATAATATTTTATTTTCTGAAATGTTACAATCATCCCCCCTTAAATAAATTCGGTTCCCGAATTTAAATTTAAACTCCCCCAATTACTAAAACATTTCAGCAAAACAATCAAGTCGTCGGGGCTCCGAAATCATGAATGCATAAATCATATCATAACACAATGCATACGCTTGAGAACGAGTGCAAAACTCAGAATCGGAACTCCGTCCAGCATCACGCCATCATGGGAGTTACTGTGAAAACCCTAGTGTCAAAAACCATTACGAAATTTACATATAATATAATTAAGATTATATCGTATGTATAATACGCGTCTCGTGAAATCGTGAAAACATCTGAACTATAGTGCATGCAAAATCTCTTTTCAAATCGTCGTACGATGCACATGTTACGGCAAGAGTAGCGGGCGTTTCTTAATATGGAAATAGCTATATATATATACTTATCATTTGTTTAACAAATACGTCCCGCCTTTTTGAAACAAATTTTAGAAGGGTCTTTTCTTTGTAAAGTTTTATGTCGTCCAGTACACGTAGGAAAATATTGGGACTATAGCTCTTTTGAAAATCCGTTCCATAAATATCGATGCATGCAAAATTTGTGCAGGTACTGTCCTCAGACTAGTCCTGCTCAACTACTAACCATGTAGTATATATCACAAAATATTAAGCTGGAAATAAAATAAATATTAATAAATAATATAATACTACCACGTGCGTCTGGTGTGCACGGAAATTAAAAATCAAGACAGGTGCCATACGTGTGCATAGAAACAAAATCTACGTGCAACGGACGTGCATGAAAACAGATGTCGAGTGCAACGGGTGTGCACGACAACAATATTAGGGGCATCTGATATGCACAAAGAATCTCGATTTAGTGCATCTGGTATGCACAAAATCATATCTAATGCGCCAATTGTGCGCAAGAATCTTAATCAAGTGCACAAGGTGCACGAAAACATAATCCCGTGCACTAGGGTGCACAAAATGAATATCGAATATCGAAATCGAAATCAACGGTATATGACATAAACCAAATCAAATCAATTATACCGTAGTATGTAAACTCATAAACATGTGCATTTATACGCACAAAACCAAATCAATACTGAACACTAGTGTAACTATACCGAATCCATAAGTCAAATCATGTGCACGATGTGTGCTTGAAATCAAAATCAAGTGCAGTGGGTATGCGTAAAACGAAAATCAGTACAACTGATACATGAGAATACAAATCAAGTGTAACTACGGTGCACCTAGGAAATATTAATCATAAGACGAATCATCGAAATACCGAAAATCCATAACAACGGAAACGTGATATCCGAATCACCAAATCGCAAATCATAAATACTATCGTCGATGTGCCCGTCCTTCAATGTGGAATGGTGTCGGTGCATCCAAATCTAGAAGAGCAAGTATCTACTTGCCTCCTGTTCACGGTCTGGCGCCTTCTGCCCTTAAGTTCTCAATCTCTGGCCCACTGAGTATGCATGATACGACCGATCTTGGGTCCAAGTCTTCTCGTGTAGTATTCCAGAAAGATCCTGTCGCGGTCTCTCCCAAATCTCGTCCCTACCGGACTGCCCGGAAGTTATCACCCTTTACTAAATCCATTTCTTGTTCCAGGACAGCTGCATTCTCTTCATGACTTTTCTCTATAATTATTGCTGCATTCAACGCCTCAGCATAGGCATCCAGTCTCTGATGTAAATGGAGTGGAACGTCATTTCGTCCAGATCTCATGCGAACCTCTTGCTCCGTTTTTCTTCAATATGGACCAATTCGGAATCATCTCTTCGTAGCTATGTGGACTATGCTCCAAACGGCTGTACTTATATCTAAAGTCTCCTTTTCGAAGCTAGGAACTCGGCATTTCAATATCCTGTAGTAGGCATCTTGTAAGTGCACGGCGGCGCCCCGACCGTCAATCCGACGCCGGAATGCGGAAACGAAACTTTTACAAAACTTGTAAACCGGCACCACCGCGCACTTTAAGCCCGGATCGGGCCATTAACCTACTCCTAGCTAACTAGAGAATGGGGTAGAGAGATATACCGATCGATCCGTGTCCTTCGGTCTTCTCGTCGTCGTCCTGATCTCCCCGCGGAATCTCCGGTCTTCATCTCCTCGTCAGAAGGGCGCCACGTCGCCGGGTTCTTTTATGGGCTCCCACCTCTGGACCGAGGCAACTCGAGCACGAATTTGGCGAGTCGACGTGTCCAAGTATGCTGTAGGAAATCTGTAGAAATTATGTCTCATGGGGCTGTATGAAGTTTCCCTTTTTAGTGGAGGAATGAGATGAACTTTTGGAGATGGAGCTACGGGATTTTTACAAAGCCAAAGAGATCAAAAATCCCATACAAAAATTTTGGACAGCCCCACATCTTGTTGTGGTCGGCTATATCTAGGAGAGTGAGAGAGAGAGTTAAACAAAAAGGGGGGGAGGCAATAATACATCAAAGAGAGAGAAAGGGTGATGATGATCAAGAATCATCACAACAAAAACTTCACTCCAAAACCCATCACTCATCTCATCACACAAAAGTCAAGCATTGATTATCCAAGGAAGTAAAGTGATGGTTGAACAATCATGAAACCATCATGATGCAACTACTTGTAAAAACAACCCTCCAAATTGCTAATTTGCACATTTGCAAATAAGCCCTCCTCCACCATTTTTCAGCCAAGGAAAGAAACAAAGGAAAATGGCAGAAACGGAATGCAAACTGGCAACTTCCAAAAACTGATCCCGTAATAAATTACACGAAAACCCCGCGACTGTATATACATACCCGCATTTGTATTCCGACCGAATACAAATGCAACGAGACAAAATCTACACTGTACAATACTAGGATCCGGCTTAAACCAAAGCCCGCTAGTATTATCCGTGCAATACCGTCTCCCACTTGCACTCAAGGCTAATTATTGCGATGTTGCGTACTCACAGCCCGTGTGAAACCAACACCCAACTCCTCTACTAATCAGATTCACAAAGCTCGTTTGTAAAACTATTGTGTTCGAGAAATAGCCTCAGTGAGTGGATCCGCCAGGATGTTTCTTTCTATATCTCTCTAAATCTCAAGTTCGCGGAGAAAGCCATCTTCCGAATCGAGTAATACCTGTCTTAGAATATGTCTGGATATCTGATGGGACCTTGTTCATAAATGAACTCCAAATCCAAACTTCTTAGACTGTATCGATCACTGAACCTAATCAGTATCCGGCACCATGCCACCCACAGTATCCTCTTGGACCACCTGTCCATAATACTGTCCCTCTTCGTCAGAGGGATTAACTATAACTCTGACAATCACTCTGTCAACCATGTCACCTTTGAAGCCTGGAATGATAACAGTCTCCCGAAGGAGGCTGCCGTCATCAAATCCGTAGAACATGTACTTATGTTGTAAAACTGCTTCCTTATGTTTCTCCAGGATTGGATTAATACAAACTTATTGCATCTAGTGCAAAAACAACATCTGGTGTGGTACTTGTCATCTCATGATTGACTCAATTGCCTAAGCAAGTGATCTGCCAATCATGCACATCCCTCTCCTCTTTAGTCTGTAAGACACCTTTAGAGAGGGTGACTCCATCACCTGCAGGTACACCACCATGCAAGGAGTCAACTATTCCAAATACCATTAGAATATCTGTCAAAGTACCCACATTGGGAAACTACCCAAATCCAGATCTAAAACCATAGATCTAGAAACTAGAATGTCAAATATTATATCCATATCCTGTCTGGAGAAACAACTGTGTGACGACCACAGTACAACCGATCGTAGTATAGGAATTTTACTTCCTACTCTGTGTATGTCATCCAGATACCATGACATCACACCCTACTACCTTCTTAACTGATCCATCCCTTTATTCTGATGAAGTCAAACCTATGACTGTCACATCAAAATTAGATGATCTATCTCCGCTATAACTGCTCAAGTCTATAAATAGATATAGGCATCTTGCCCACTATGCTTCCGCTGCTCCCACAGACTACGACAACCCTCCTACCGGGTCTCATATCCTGGAACAACAGTAGTGTCAAGTCTGGGTAGATAAGAACCTCCCTGTCACCGTCCTTGAGGCTACCGGAGTACCTCTCGGGTGTCTGAGGTTACCCACCATATCTGCGGAGTAGCTATTGGAATGTCAAACCTGATTGAATATATAGGTCCTATTAAATTTTCCGTAATCGTTCGCGGTTCTGGAATCACTTCCAGTTCTACCATACTCCCACTACTGATTTCTGAAAAAGATCCATTTTACTAAAACTGTGGCGAGTCAAGAACAATATCACTATTGATCTTCCAAATGGTAGAATATCAACCCTCGTCATAGCCAGGGTCAACCCACAAACAGCCATTACAGAAACGTGCCCTGAGTTATCCAGAGTCTGGTTTTAAGCATAAGCTGGACAACTCCCCGTACCTTAATATCTTTTAAGGTACGAACTATTCTATATCCAATATAGTGGCACTAATTTAATTGGAACCATATTCAAACCATGCATCTGTCTCCAGTGCATATCAACTTAATGGAAAGAGGCTAATCAGCATTACTCAACTTAGGAATCCATCCAATTATGAGTAACCTGAAAGAGAAACATGTTTCTCAAAAACCATCACTATCATCTGAATACCAATCACAAGAATCTACATCTTCGATCTCTTTGAAGAATCCCGATACTTGTGATACCTGGTTCTCTACTTTATTCTTATACCCACAACTTCTCAAAACTTAGACCTTGTATTTCTACGAAACACTCGTCTAAATACTAGAGAAGTTATAAGTAAACAGAACATAGTACGAGGACCGACCCCTTTGTCCTGATGGACACCGGACAACATACAATACTCTGTATAAGTCCGCTGAGTTAAACAACTCAAAACCTGTGCGTTGTAAGTGGAAAACTGTACCCTGGCGATTTCCTCAAATATCACCAATTACAACGAATTCCGATATAATGAGGATGATCACCTAATTCCCAATATCTTACTCCCACTCATCATCTGTAAAACCATACAGATAAGAGAATGAAACCTGGTAAATACATACCCTTGGAGTATGTGTCTAATCGGGAAAACAGTTTTTCCTTTAACAATGCACTGAAACATGAAAATGTTTCGTAGGGGTATCCTGGTATTCATAGCAATGCCTCTTCCATAATCCAATTCATGACTTCAACCGTATATTTTATTGTCGTCTCTCCAAATCCCTTTATTTGTCTTTAGTCGTTACCTTCTGTACACCATCGTTAGGCTAAATGGTTTTCTTCCTTCCCTACCGTTCGGCACCAGCCTATGGTTTGGAAGAAGACTATCCAGTAAGCATAATAGGTGTACCCTCCTAAACCAAGGAGTACTCGCAACTGAGAGAAGGTGATGATAAAAGACAACTGAATAATACCTTATTCTTTTAAAGGTGAAATAGGAGTGGCGATGAAGTACGCGGTTTTGGTCGTGAATGATATCAGTCGCAATTTACTTTGCCCTCTTTCTAATCCCTTTATTTTGTCCTTACATATTACCTTCTGCACACCCTACTTAGGCTAATTGGTTTTCTTCATTCCCTACCTTTCGGCACCAGCCTATGGTTTGGAATAAGACTATCCAATAAGCGTAATAGGTGTACTCTCCTAAACCAAGGAGCCCTCGCAACCTGAGAGAAGGTGATAATAAAAGACAACTGAATAAACCAATTCTATTTCTCCTGAACCTGGATCCATCCTCGAAGAAGTCCCTTTGAGTTCATATATAACCATACGATGGATCTATCCAATGGAAGTGGATATCCGTGATAATATGGGTGTTCTGAGAAATTCAAAGGGTAGAAGAAGGAGTGGCAATGACTTATGCAACTCAGACAATCCAAAAGCCAGTATTTTAAGAAGGTTCGGTCAACCTGGTCACTGAGTCATAGTCTAGGGTCGGTCAAAGGTCGCTGCCAAAGAGAGAGAGAGAAAAGAAACACTCTGCGTGCACTCTAACCTAGATCAGAATGGTCATCACTTTATCTAATCCGGAAACCTCCCACTGTCCTGTCAAATTCTCCTCCAAACCTAAAGAAGAATCAATCGGGATCACCCGAAGAGTAAACCAACTCATCAGTTGGAATCGGGATCCAACTCTCATCGCATGATAACGTGACGGAATCCACTCGCGTTATCACACTCCAGAAGGTATGCGCATGCCTGGCAAATTTCAGTTTCTTTAGAAACTCCCGATATGATTTTTGCCCCATGTTCTTATGACCTTGGCGAAAGTCAACAAATCATAAGTTACATGTCAAGTTCTGCCCGTCATTATCTTGTTACTTTGAATCCACCCGTACATACCCTTGACGAAAGCCAACAAGGTAATACGACTGTCCCAAACCAACACATCTATCTATGCAACAAATGAATACCCCAGCAACTACCAAACACTATGCCTTGACGAAAGCCAACAAACATAGCTTGAATATTACTGACCATCCATAAGAAACGACGGAGGGCTACGGCTGGTTTTTGGCGAAAAACCTTTAACGTAATGAACTTGATCTCGTTGAAGGAACCTGATAGCTTTTTAAAATATAGTGGCGAAAACCTTTTGCTAAAGAGGTCACTCCCGGTAAAGGGATCTCGGCTCTTTCCTCGTGGAATGAGGTGCAGGATATTCCACTGAATACCGCTATGCAAAGCAACATGTAATCGACTATAGTGAAGTTATTACTATGACGCAAACTTCTGCCCAAGGGGTCAGTCCCGGTGAAGGGATATCAGCCCTTGCCCCGTCGAATGAGGTGCAGGATATTCCACTGAATACCGCTATGCATAACAAAAGGAAACGTCTTTGTAACAACACTTTTTAAATTTGTTCCAACAACTGTAAACAGGTTTGTTTTAACTTTGAATTGATCAGAATCAACGCAGTCCCATCATTTAATCACACCAGAAAAGAACGAAAATAACATGTACGTATATGCCATCCGCATTCGTCACTGGGTCCCGTCATCACTCGCTAGGTTACTTAACTAACGACAGAGCGGGGACTGGACTAGCGCGGGTGTAAAACATATACAACATCTAATAGTATATAAACCAATATACAATAATCGCTCCAGGCGTGATAGTATGCAACATTACAGAAAAGTAATAAGCATCACAGAACAATACAGATATCTGGGATCCCCGAGTTTCACAGAGCCGCTGCTGAAACCCGACGTTCCCCTGTCGTGTGGATAGCCTGTGTAATGAAACCTAGACCCCTACGGGTGCGGCAAGTTACCCGCCAAAACCTGAAGCGAGGCAGCCCCCTACAGCATAGTGAATGGACTACCCAGCACTTCACGGAATCCGGTAATCTTGTGCACCCCTCCTTAGGTCAACCTGTACCCCCTACGAGTGCGGCGAATAGTCTGCCAATTCTAGAGTGGGACCCCTCTGCCTCTCAAAGCCATGAGATGCGGACCCGTTGCCCTCCAGAACCCGGCTATCCGTGCACTCCGTCTCGAGGCAAAACCTAGTACAGTAATGAAAAATAGTACAATAGGTACATCGACCGCAACCTGGTCGTGCCCCAAAAGAATATTATACAACAGGCAGTGACGGCAGTCCACAAGTTGGACGCTCGCCCCGCAATATCAAATGTACAAATAAACTCAAACTGTACTACCATTGCACACTGCTATCCACCACGACAAATCCGCAACATCACAGCACAACACAGAACATCAACGCGAATGTCACGTTTGCAAACCCGTCTAAAAGAACTATAGCAATCAAACGCGGTTTACCGATCAAATAACATTCCCGGTCGGAGATATAATGTAAGCACTGTAAACTAACGTGTTCAAATTTCGATCGACCAAATATCAAAAACTGGGCCCCACTGCTTACTGGTGAACAGTAACAAAACCTGGGCCAAAACGATATTTACCAAAAACCACAAATTCCAGAGAAGAACCCATTAATAAAATTTGGAAGCATGTGCTCATCACGTGGCCGCGGATGCGCGGCCAAACCATGGGTTTGGCCGCATTTCCGCGGCTGTTTGGTGGATTCAAGTCCCCAAATTTCGTCGTAGTTCTTAGAAAAGCCTGCACAGTATTCTGAGATGTGTGAAATAATTTTAGGACACCGTTTAAAATCAACAGAAACTGTCGAGCTGTAAAAATGTGATTTTTGATTTCCGGTCGGATCGATGTTTTAAACGCGTTAGCACAAGTTAGTATAGCAAAATGGTGAGGCTTTGATACCACTGTAAGTCTACGCTAGCGCCCCGGCAGTCTACAGACGCCAAATGCGGAACAAAAACTTTTTACTGGCGCTATCGTATACTTTAACCCGGATCTTCCATTATTGCTAAACTAACAAACTGTAAAGAGTGTAGAAAGGTTATACCGAACGATCCGAGTCTTTCGTTCTTCAACCATCATCCCACGCTCCGTTGTGGTTGCTCCGATCTCGTCGATCTCCGATTCCTTCGTCGAGGTGGCACCATATGATCGATTCTTTAAACGGGCTCCCGCCTCTGACTTGAGGCAACTCGATCGTCAAGTTTGCTAAAAGAGATGACCAAGAATGATGTAGAGAATGAGTAGATGACTTTGTCTCACTTCGTCCAAATCCGTGGACGATCGGTTAATGAAGTTGCCGTGGAAATCGGGTGATGGAATGAAATGAACTGTAAAATTCCATACACCCCGAATACTATCATAATCTTTTCTAACCAAAATGAAAACATCAAGTGAGAGAGAGATTGAGGAGAGAGAGGGGGCCGGCCTCTTATAAGGAGGAGGGGGTGACCGTAGGAGCAAAGAGGGTGACCTTAAGAAAAAATCATGTATGAAAACAATGAATGCAAAAACCATGAGTCATTAGAAACAATGAACCTTAAAACCCTTAGTCATCATTGCATTAATGACACCATTAATGCACTAATGACTCACTAGCCTCATCATCACTTCTAGAAGCTTCTAGAATGATGACTCACCTCAACTGAAGAAAAGATAAATCCGTCTTTAAACGAATGTTAAAAGACGGCTGATAGAAAACTGGAAATTGGTAACTTCCAAAAGTGATCCTGAAACGACTTTCAGGACAACCCCGAAACTGTATAAATATACCCGCATTTGTATTACGACCGAATACAAATGCATCTGAGACAAAGATATTATACCTACTCAATATAATACTCGGATCCGGCTTAAACCAAAGCCGACCAGTATCATCTGCCCGAAAACTGACACGTGCGTAAACGCACGTGCATTTTCCGAACCCTGCCATAAAACCATACGGCCTCTACAACGTTTCGTCCGAACTTGGGAAACTGTCTGTGGGGGACTCTAATGACTCGTCAGTACCCTGGCAGTGGGTTTAACCACAAACCGTCAGCGGCACTAGCAATGCGTAACGGCTGCCCATGGACTGACCTCAAGGGAGGCTGATGAGCGAACTCAAGGGAGGCCGATGAGCGAACTCATCCAGAAACCCTACTGAGCCTAACAGTGACAATGTATATACAGTCCGGTCCGTTCGTCAATGAGTATCGCATATCTGCCTAGGGGGCTAGTAACGTCAGACCCCCAATAGCAGTATAAGTCGTGTCGGAGTGAAGCCCAATAACACCCTGAGATACTACTGGAGTACCTACCAGTAAATCTCCTACCATGGCCATGGATTTGTGTAATGGCTCTCCTAGACACAGCACGATCTCGCCCCCAATACCGGGAGAGACGAATCCCCTGCCGATCCGCTCACGTGCCTCCATGTGGCTCGGGACCGTACCCAAAAGCTACCTGTTTGTACGACTCCTTTGAGCCGTGGTAGGGTAGAAATCAAAGCACAGTGGGAACTCACACGAGACAAATGACGACCTCAGGTCGATGAACTAACCTGTACACATGTCACCAGGGAACTGCTATCTGACGGTAGATATAATACTAACTAGCAGATTCCCGGCGAGTCCTGTCCGGTGTACTCATAACCTAATGAGCACCTGTATACATCTTAGGTGATCCAACTGACACTAGTGGCTTGTGAGACCGGCCACCGCCCCTCGTCGGGGTCTCGACTGTACACACTAGTCTACTCCGGAGTATCGATGCCCTGTCTCGAAACTCCCACGACTAGGGACAACAATTAAGGATATGCGTATAAACTACCCAACTCTCACGTATATGATCGCCATCATACTGTTGGTAGTAAAGCAAGATCCTAAGGGCTCTATCAAAGTGTAACATGCAATCAGTCACCTGAACATGTACACGACTGATAAAGGCAAACCAGATAGCATACTATCATCTTGAGTAAGACTGTCCTACCGGTATAGGTTCTCCGCAATCATTGCAATCACGTACCTGTGATCCAATAATTGACTATGAGGGCACTATCTCCAACATACCGCACGTATAAGATCGAACCCTGCCATATCTCCATACGACCTCTACAGCGTTTCGTCCGAAACTTGAGAAAACGGTCTGTGGGGGACTCTAAAGACTCGTCATTACTTTGGTTGTGGATTTAACCACTAGCACGTCAAAGGTGTTAGCCATACGTAACGGGCTACCAGGTATTGACCAAAAGGGAGGTCGATGAGCGAACTCATCCTGACACCCATCTGAGCCTGTCAGCGACAATATCCGTACAGTCCGGTCCGTTCGTCTATGAGCATCGCATGGCGGGCCTAGGGGTTGGTAGAAGTCAGACCCCCAAAAGAGCTACAAGTCGTGTCGGAGTGTAGCCCAGAACACCCTGACATATTACTGGAATACCTACCAGTAAATCTCCTGCCTTGGCCAATGACTTCGTGTAATGGCTTTCCTAGACACAGCGCGAACTCACCCCCAATACTGGGAGAGACGAACCCTGCAGATCCACTCACTGCCTCCATGTGGCTCGGGACTGTACCCAACTAAAACTTGTTTGCACGTCGCCTATGAGAGTGGTAGGGTAGTAATCAAAGTACAGTGGGAACTCACACGAGACAAATGACGATCTCAGGTCGATGAACTAACCTATACACATGTCACCAGGGAACTCCTATCTGACGTCTGGTATAAGACCAACTAACATGTTCCCGGCGAGTCCTGTCCAGTGTACTCATAACCCAATGAGCACATGTATACATCATAGGTGAACCAACTGACACCAATGGCTTATGAGACCGGCCACCGCCCCTCGTTGGTGTCTCGACTGTATACACTAGTCTACTCTGGAATATCGATGCCCTGTCTCGAAACTCCCACGACTAGGGACCATTTAAGGATGTGCTTATAGACCCCACCTCCCATGTATATGATCGCCCTGATACTGCTGGCAGTCAAGCAAGAATCCTAGGGGCTCTATCAACGTGCAATTGTGACATGTGAGGTCACCTAAAGCAGCACACGGTGATAAAGATAAACCAAATAGCATACTATCATCTTAAGTAAGACTGTCCTATCGGGATAGGTCCTCCATCAAACATTGCAATCACGTGCTTGTGATCCAATAATTGACTCTGAGGGCACTATCTCCAACAATCTCCCACTTGCACTCAAGACTAATTATTGCGATGTCGCATACTCACAGCCCGTGTGATACCGAACACCTAACTCCTCTACTAATCAGTCTCACAAAACCAGTTTGCGAAACTAATGTGTTCGAGGAATAGCCTCACTGAGTGGATCCGCCTTGATGTTTCTTTCTATGTCTCTCTTTATCTCTAGTTCGCGGAGAAAGCCATCCCCCGAAATGAGCAATACCTGTCTTAGAATATGTCTGGATATCTGATGGGACCTAGCTCATAAATGAACTCCAAATCCAAACTTCTTAGACTGTATCGTCAACTGAACTTAATCAGTATCCTGCGTCATGCCTCCCTCAGTATCCCCTTGGACCACCTGTCCAAAATACTGCCCCTCGTCAGAAGGAAAACTATAACTCTGACAACCTCTCTGTCATCCATGTCACCTTGCAAGCCTGGAAAGATAATTGTCTCCTAAAAGAGGCTGTTGTTATCATATCCCTAGAACATCCACTTATGTTCTAAAACTGCTTCCGTTCGTTTCTCCAGGATTGGATCAATATCAACATAATGCATCAACTGCAAAAAACAACATCTGGTGTGGTGCTTGACATCTCATGATTGACTCAATTGCCTAAGCAAGTGATCTTCCAATCATGCACATCCCTCTCCACTTTAGTCTGTAAGACACCTTTAGAGTGGGTGACTCCATCACCTGCAGGTACACTACCGTGCTTGGAGTCGTCCAGTCTAAAACACCTTCAGAATGCTGTCTAAGTACCCAGATTGGGAAACTACCCAAATCTACATCTAAAACCATAGATCCAGTAACCAGAATGTCTTGATATTATATCCAAGTCCCATGTGGAGAAACCACTGTGTGACAACCAAAGTATAACCGATCGTAGTATAGGAACATCACTTCGTACTCTGTGTATGTCATCCAAATACTAGGACATCACACCCTACTACCTTCTTAACAGATCCATCCCCTATTCTGATGAAGTCAAACCTATGACTGTCACATCAGAAATAGATGATCTATCTCCACTATATCTGCTTTAGTCTATAAATAGACATAAGCCTGTTGTCCACCAATGCTTCCGCTGCTCCCACTGATTACGACAACCCTCTGGCGGAGTCATATAAACGTACACTTCTAAAGCTAGTTTAGAACGACGCTATACTCATCCTCCTGCCGGGTCTCACAGTCTAGAACAACAGCAATGGAAAGTCTGGGTAAACAAGAACCTCCCTATCACCGTCCTTGAGGCTACCGGAGTACCTCTCGGGTGCCTGAGCTTACCCACCAAATCTGCGGAGTGGCCAATGGAATGTCAATCAGATCGAATCTTTAGGGTCTTATCAAATTTTCAGTAATCGTCTGCAGTTCTAGAATCACTCCCAGTTCTACCATACTCCCACTTCTGTTTTCTGAAAAAATTCATTTTACTTAAAACTGTGGCGAGTCAAGAACAATATCACTATTCATCTTCCAGATGGTAGAAAGTTAACCCTCGTCATAGCCTGGGTCAACCCACAAACAGCCATTACACAAACGTGCCTTGTGTTATCCAGAGTCTGGTTTTAAGCATAAGCCAGACAACTCCCCGTACCTTAACAATGTTAAGAAATGAAATGTTCTATATCCAATACAGAAACAAAGGCACCGATTTAATTGAACCACATTCAAATCATGCAGCTGTTTCCAGTGCATGTTAACTAAATGGAAAGAAGATGATCGGCATTACTGAACTTAGGAATGCGTCCAGATATGAGTAACCTGAAAGAGAAACAAGTTCTCTTAATCATTACTATCAACAGAATACCATACACAAGTATCTACATCATCGATCACCTTGAAGAATCCCAATACTTGCAATACCTGGTTCTCTACTTTAATCTTATACTTATAACTTCTCAAAACTCAGACCTTATGTTTCCACGAAACACATGTCTAAGAACTAGAGAAGTCACAAGTAAACAGAATATAGTGCGAGGACCAACCCCTCTGTCCTAATGGACACTGGACAACATACAATACTCTGTATAAGTCTTTTGAGTCTAATAACTCATTCCCTGTGTGTCGTATGTTGAAAACTGTACTTATGGTTAAGAAGAATTACACCGTTGTTCAATGCTCCTTACCTAACCATCCACTGATATAGGTAAATGTCATAGACATAATTTCAAAAAGTTATATCTCACTCTATAAATATAGACGTACAGATATATCAATTTGAAATTGGTGCGTAGTAACGGATATTCAAAACCAAATATTTGTCGACCGGCAAACAACCCAGTTGATTTCCTTAAATATCACCAATTACAACGAATTATGATATAATGAGGATGATCACCCAATTCCCAATAACATACTCCCACTCATCATCTGTAAAACCATATAGATGTGAGAGTCAAACCTAGTAAATACATACCCTGGAGCAAGTGTCTAATTGGGAAATCAGTTTTCCTTTAACAGTACACAGTGAAACTGAAACAATGAAATGTTTCGTAAGGGTATCCTGGTATTCCTAGTAATTGTTCTTCCATTATCCAGATTCACAACTGTAACCGTATATTTCTATGCCATCTCTCCACATCCCTTCATATGTCTTTAGTCATTACATTCTGCACACCCCTTTAGGCCAAATGGTTTTCTTCCTTCCCTACCGTTCGGCACCAGCCTATGGTTTGGAAAAAGACTATCCAATAAGCATAATGGGTGAACTGTCCTAATCCTAGGAGCACTCACAATGCGAGAGAAGGTGAAGATAAAACACAAATGAATAAACCTTATTCCTATTTCTCCTGAACCCGAATCCATCCCCGAACTGGAACAAGTTCCTTTCGAGTTCGTATATAACCATACGATAGAGTATCCAATAAACTGTGGATCTTCATAGTGATACGGAGTGTCCTGGAGAAATACAAAGGTGAAGTGGGAGTGGTAATGAAATACTTGGTTTGGTCGTGAATAGCAGTCGCAATTTACTTTGCCTTCCTTCTAATCCCTTTATTTGTCTTTACATAATACCTTCTGTACACCATCGTTAGGCTAATTGGTTTTTCTTCATTCCCTACCGGTCGGCACCTACCTATGGTTTGGAAGAAGACTATCCAATTTGCATAATAGGTGTACTATCCCCTAATCTAAGGGGCACTCGCAACCTGAGAGAAGGTAAAAGGAAAAGACAGCTGAATAGTCCTATCCGTTTTCTCCAGAACCGGAAACCATCCTCGAATAAATTCCTTCGAGTTCGTATATAACCATAAGATGGTTTTATCCAATGGAAGTGGACGTTCGTTGTAATACTGGGTGTCTTGGAGAAAAGGGTAAAAGTAGGAGTGACAATGAGGTTTGCAACTCTGACAAACCAAAAGCCAGTATTTTAAGAAGGTTCGGTCAATTTTGGTAACTGAGTCATAGTCTTAGGGTCGGGTCATGGTCGCTGCCAAAGAGGGAAAGAAAAGAAACACACAGCGTGCACTCTAACCTAGATCAGAATGGTTGTCACTTTATCTAATCTGAAAACCTCCCACTGTACCGTCAAATTCTCCTCCAAACCTGAAAGAAGAATTAATCGGGATCACCCGAGGAGTAAACCAACTCATCAGTGGGAATCGGGATCCAACTATCATCGCATGATAACGTGATGGAATCCACTCACGTTATCACACTCCAGAAGGTATGCGGATATCTGGCAAGTTTCAGTTTCTTTAGAAACCCCCGATGTGATTTTTACCCCATGCTCTTTTGACCTTGACGATGGTCAACAAATCATAAGTCACATGTCAAGTTCTACCCGTCATTGTCTAGGTTAATTTGAACCCACCCGTACATACCTTTGACGTAGGCCAAAATAGTAGTATGACTATCCCAAACTAACGCATCTATCTATGCAGCAGAAAGGTTACAAGCAGCTACCATTCACTATCCCTTGACGAAGGTCAACAAACATAGCATGAATACTACATGCTACCCGTCTGAAATGACGGAGGGCTACGAATGGTCTCTGGTGAAAAACCTTTAACATAATGAACTTGATATCGTTGAAGGAACTGGATAGCTTTTATAAAAATATAGTGGCGAAAACCTTTGCCAAAGAGGTCACTCCCGGTGAAGGGATCTCGGCTCTTTCCCCGTAGAATGAGGTGCAGGATATTCCAACTGAATACCACGATGCAAAGCAAAAGTAAACGACTATAGTGAATTTATTGCCCTGACACAAACTCCTGTCCAAGGGGTCACTCCCGGTGAAGGGATCTCGACCCTTGCCTCGTCGATTGAGGTGCTGGATATTCATAACCGAATACCACTGTGCAAAACAAAAGTGAACGTCCTTGCAATAACAACTTTTTTGAAAAAATTTTCCAACAACATCAGAATAGGTTTGTTTAGCTTGCATTGATCCGAATCAATGCAGTCCCATCAATTGATCACACCACAAAGAACGAAAATAATGATGTACGTATATGCCATCCGCATTCGCCACTTGGTCCCGTCATCACCCGTTAGGTTACTTAACTAACGACAGAGCAGGGACTGGACTAGCGCGGATGAAAATCATATACAACATCTACTAGTATATATATCAATATATAATATTCGCTCAAGGCGTGATAAAATGCAACATCACAGAAATATAATAAGCATCACAGAATAATACAGATATCTGGGATCCCCCGGTTTCATAGAGCCGCTACTGAAACCCGACGTTCCCCTTGTCATGTGGATAGCCTGTGCAATGAAATCCTAGACCCCTTTTTACCCGCTAAAACTTGAAGCGAGGAAGCCCCCTTCAGCAACGTGAATGGACCACCCAGCACTTCACGAAATCCGGTAACTTGGGCACCCCTCCTTGGGTCAACATGTACCCCCTACGGGTGCGGCGAATATCCCGCCAATTCTAGAGTGAAGCCCCCTCCGTCTCAAAGCCATGAGATGCGGGCTCTTTGCCCTCTAGAACCCGGCTATCCGTGCACCCCACCTTGGGGTAATCCTAGTACAAAAAGTAAAATATACATACAACGGGTACATCGACTTCAGCCCGGTCGTGCCCAAAAAGAATAATATACAAACAGGCAGTAACGGCAGTCTACATGTCGGACGCTCTCCCCGAAATATCAAATGTACATAAACAACCAAATTGTACTACCATTGCAACCAGGCTATCCACCATGACAATCCGCAACCGCACAGCACAACACAGAACATCAACGTGAATGTCACGTTCGCAAATCCGTCTAAAAGGGCTATAGCAGTTAGACGGGATTTACCGATCAAGTGACATTCACGATCGCAGATATAATGTAAATACTGTGAACTAACATGTTTAAAATTTTTGATCGACTAAATTTATCGAAGTGGGCCCCAAGCACAACTGTAGCACTCAAAGAAAATCTGGGCCCAAACAGAATATGCCAAAACCCCCATTTCCAAGTCCAAGAGCCTCTATAAAAATTTGGTGCTGCAAGGAGTCATTATGGCCACGGAACCGCGGCGAATGCATGGGTTTGGCCGCGGTTCCGCGGTGGAACAGTAAAGTTAAGCCACCAAATTTCTGCAGAACTCTTAGAATTGCCTGCATGTGTTTCTGCAATGCACTGATAAAAATTTCGAGCCAAAAATATTCGACAGAAAACTGATGCACTTGAAATCGCGGTTTTGGGATATTTGTTCGATCGAACATTTAAACTCGCTAGAGCAAGCTAGACTAGGTTAATGGCGTGGCTCTGATACCAGTGTAAGTGCACGGCGGAGCCCCGGCCGTCAATCCGACGCTGGAATGCGGAAACGAAACTTTTACAAAACATGTAAACCGGCACCACCGCGCACTTCAAACACGGATCGGGCCATTAACCTACTCCTAGCTAACTAGAGAATGGGGTAGAGAGATATACCGAGCAATCCGTGTCCTTCGGTCTTCTCGTCGTTGTCCCGATCTCCCCGCGGAATCTCCGGTCTTCATCTCCTCGTCGGAAGGGCACCACGTCGCCGGGTTCTATTACGGGCTCCCACCTCTGGACCGAGGCAACTCGGGCACGAATTTGGCGAGTCGACGTGTCCAAGAATGCTGTAGGAAATCTGTAGAACTTATGTCTCATGGGGTTGTATGAAGTTGCCCTTTTTAGTGGAGGAATGAGATGAACATTTGGAGATGGAGCTATGGGATTTTTACAAAGCCCAAGAGATCAAAAATCCCATACAACAATTTTGGACAGCCCCCCATCTTGTTGTGGCCGACCATATCTAGGAGAGTGAGAGAGAGAGTTAAACAAAAAGGGGGGAAGCAATAATACATCAAAAAGAGAGAAAGGGTGATGATGATCAAGAATCATCACAACAAAAACCTCACTCCAAAACCCATCACTCATCTCATCACACAAAACTCAATAAATGATTATCCAAGGAAGTCAAGTGATGGTGGAACCATCATGAAACCATCATGAAGCAACTACTTGTAAAAACAACCCTGCAAATTGCTAATTTGCACATTTGCAAATAAGCCCTCCTCCACCATTTTTCAGCTAAGGAAAGAAACAAAGGAAAATGGCCGAAACGGAATGCAAACTGGCAACTTCCAAAAACTGATCCCGTAATAAATTTCAAGAAAACCCCGCGACTGCATATACATACCCGCATTTGTATTCCGACCGAATACAAATGCAACGAGACAAAATCTACACTGTACAATACTAGGATCCGGCTTAAACTAAAGCCCGCTAGTATTATCCGTCCGATCATGATCCGTGCAATACCGCACGTATAAGATCGAACCCTGCCATATCTCTATATGGCCTCTACAGCGTTTCGCCCGAAACTTGAGAAATCGGTCTGTGGGGGACTCTAAAGACTCGTCAATACTTTGGTTGCGGATTTAACCACTAGCACGTAAGAGGTATTAGCCATACGTAATGGGCTACCAGGTATTGAACAAAAGGGAGGTTGATGAGCGAACTCTTCCTGACACCCTACTGAGCCTGTCAGTGACAATATCCGTACAGTCCGGTCCGTTCGTCTATGAGCATCGCATGGCGGGCCTAAGGGGTTGGTAAAAGTCAGACCCCCAAAAGCGGTACAAGTCGTATAGCAGTGTATCCCAGAACACCCTGAGATATTACTGAAATACCTACTAGTAAATCTCCTGCCTTGGCCAAAGATTTCGTGTAATGGCTCTCCTAGACACAGCGCGACCTCACCTCCAATACCGGGAGAGACGAACCCCTGCAGGTCCGCTCACTGCCTCTATGTGGCTCGGGACTGTACCCAACTAAAACCTGTTTGCACGTCTCCTTTAAGCGTGGTAGAGTAGTAATCAAAGTATAGTGGGAACTCACACGAGACAAATGACGATCTCAGGTCGATGAACTAACCTGTTCACATGTCACGAGGGAACTGCTATCGGACGTCTGGTATAAGACCAACTAGCATGTTCCCGGCGAGTCCTGTCCGGTGTACTCATAACCCAATGAGCACCTGTATACATCTTATGTGAAGCAACTGACACCAATGGCTTGTGAGACCGGCCACCGCCCCTCGTCGGGGTCTCGACTGTATACACTAGTCTACTCTGGAGTATCGATGCCCTGTCTCGAAACTCCTACGACTAGGGACCTTTTATGGATATGCTTATAGACCCCAGCTCCCACGTATATGATCGCCCTCATACTGCTGGCAGTCAAGCAAGAATCCTAGGGGCTCTATCAACGTGCAACAGTGACATGCGAGGTCACCTAAAGCTGCACACGATAATAAAGATAAACCAGATAGCATACTATCATCTTGAGTAAGACTGTCCTATCGGGATAGGTCCTCCATCAATCATTGCAATCACGTGCCTGTGATCCAATAATTGACTCTGAGGGCACTATCTCCAACACATCTGGCCAATTACATTCTCGGGAACTCGTCCAAATCATCTGGGTAATGCGCCTTCGCTCGTCCTTTCTCGATCGACTCACAACATGTATGTGTAGGGTCTTCTTCTAGCTGAAGTTAGTCAATTTCATAATCTCACATCGGAGCATCCAAAAGAAAAACATGTCCCAGTCATTTATCCAAGGGTGACTAGCGATCCTTTATCATGTCCCCATGTGTAAACTCCTGCTGCATTAGCTTCTGAAGTCTGGAGGTGATATCTTATCACTTCAATCAACAGCTGGCTCATCTGTCCGCACGGTAGACAACGCCTTAATCATCTAGAGTAAACGGTACCGTAATAATTTTCGCAATCTGGATGGCCGCTAGCAATGGCCCGATCATCTGGTGTAGATCTCGAACGCTCGCGTCAACGAGAAAACATAGTAAACGATATATCAAAACGCTCGTGTCAACGGAAAACATCCTGGTCAGTCCTCGTTCGTGACGAGCACGGGCCGACCACAACTCTATCCGCAGCTCTCTCTCTCTCTCTCTGCTCGTGTAACCACGGTAACAGAAACCACAATCCGATATCGATGAGGATAGATCATAGAAACGAATAGAATACAATACATAAGAAATGTACATCGTAAGGCTTCTTAAGCGAAGTAGCGTATCGTAAGTCTGCGGCGGAACATACACACGGTAGGTCACTCTACTTAAGTCACCAACTCCATCAACCAAGGTCGACCTACGGGACGAAAGTTCGGGTCTAATACCCTTTCAGCCAAGTCTAAGTTCCGTAAGGTCAAGCCTAGGTTCCGAATATAAATATACGGCCTAGACTCCGCATAGTCAAACCTAGACACGAACCAATGTTAAACCTAACGCTCTGATATCAACTTTGTCACGATCCGGAATAGGCACGTGACTGACACTTGAATCATGTGAAGCCTATAGGACCCCACCTAATTCATGTAAGCCAAAAGCCCAGAAATCTAAACCTTTTAGGGAAAGTGGTGGGGGTGATGTTTTGAAACAACGGTATAATGAAAACAAGTTATTTCTTTAAAATATATAAGTGATAGTGTACGAAAACACAATGTTTGTATCTAACTTGAAAACATTTTCATCATTAAAAGTTTAGGCAGCACCTCCTCTGTAATTTTTCATCCAAAAACGAATACAGCAATAATATATATAAGGCATCCCCAAGCGGGAGCTAGAACTTCGCCGAAAGGCGGAAACAAGCACGCAGATAATAAATATACAACGCCGAAGGGTGAGGATCAAAACACAGCAAGAAAACTAAATATCATCAAGAAAAACTAAATATCATCAAGAATAACCAGAAAACAATAAATACATGAGCGCGACTCTAAGGCCGAATGAATAACAAACCGTGGCTTCTAAGTCTACTAAATATACATAGTCTGGTTGATGGAGCTTTAAGTAGATACAACTGAAATAAAATATACAAGTAATAATAGTGGTCACGATGCAATGTGTCCCACCTATCAAAGCAAACACCCTGAATGAAGTGGTGTGCCAGTAAGTCACAACGTAACCTGTACGGCAAAACCTGCAAGAAACTGTGGCACAACAGGGGTGACTTGCCAACTCGTGAGTAGAAGACATCAACGAGTAGAAACCGAATGTACGACCATCTCCTAGGTCATACAGTACAATACAATAAAAGTAATAACACAGTAACAGCGAGTAATAGTATAAGTAATAAATATAAGCGGATGTATAAGGTCAAGTACTCGTGTCCGTGTCACAGAGTAACTACATGTTATGTATGCTATGCATGAATTCATCATCAATGGGTATGTCCAGCATCGACATACAGAAATCATGATAAACCTGAGTGCCAAACATCGACACTCGAAAACATCATAAAATCCGTGTCTATCAGCTACACATATTACAACATATCTCGGGATCCGTCAGTCCGGATCGACACAAATCATCTGATCACACGACTACGGTCAGTATCCTCCGGATGTCCACCGCGTCAAATATCACTGGTAGGTAGTGCTCCCCTGCCAGGCTCAACTTCTCACTATAAGACATTCTTGCCCCGATGTACCTTACCGGGTCCACCATGTACCCGCAGACGGCGTCTCTCTCCTCGAATCGGGTATGTGTACACACGTGGCTTAAGAACCGAGAAAACTCATGGTGGACGCCACACATATCATATCACGAGAAAACTGCGATTTCTATTTTGAAAAGATAATAAGTTTATAAAATTCCTTTGCGGTTTTCCCCAAATCCCAAAATCTCATGAAAATCAAAATCTCAAAATCATGAGCTAATAATGGATAATGGATATCAGCATAAAGCCCAACAGTTGTATAAAATCAGAATATTGGTAAACAATGCATGTGGCATCTAAATACAAATGCAATGTTATAATTAGCGTATGATATCAAAAATGCTACTTAGCTACAATAATCAGTGTATACAAGGTAATAAGGGCGCATACAGTGTCTGTGACATGGCAATTACCGATGATGATGTGTGTGTACTGGCAAAAAAGTGTACGTGGAACATACTCATCATCGGTAATAGTGCTTGTGTCCTAACAGATGAGATCAAAATAGAAAGTAAACGGCAAAAGCAACAATAAGGTATATAAAACTATATACGAGCCATACCGTTAATCGTGTTTAAATAGCACGAATCGTTGTTTTTATAAAAAGCAGGGACTATGGTGTTTTGAGAAAAGAGATGTCTTCTGAAAATCCGAAGCTCCCCTCGTATTATTCTTTGAAAAAGCATACGATTCATCGGTTTTGAAAATAGGTATGACTTGAGCCTCAGTTAACCTATATCTACGTAACTAAAGACTAAACTAATAACCTAGTCGATGGTGATAAGAAATCTATAATATTCCGAGTCGATATACCTAGTAGTCGGCGATCCAGCCTTATAGCGTCACGTACTGTATAATACATAGTACGACATCCTTGAGTCAAGAGTGCAGATCAATCATCTCATATGTCTCGTACGGTAATATCCATGGTACGACATCCTCAAAATCGAGGGTACGGGTCAAAATCATACATAATATCATCATTCGTACAGTATCATCATCGTACAATATCATGATTAGGGGTATGGATCTAAAGTCTCGTATATTCTAATATATCATCAAGTCACATGTTATCGCATGATTGAAATTATATCGCCCAACGATCCTTTATTTTATCGTATCATGCCCGATCATATCGACTCATATCCATAGCATATACTATCCTCATCTCACGTGTATATGTATAAATATATATATATATATATGAACAGACACACACACACACATATATATATACACATATACACACATCAATGTAAACCACGCATATGTGTGTGTGTGAAACATATCACCTAAGGTTCACGACAAAGGTAAAAGGCTAAGGATATAGCTTCCTACAACTAAACATAAACTATCCTATAGTCTCCTAGGATTCTACTTGCTATGTATCCAAAACTCACGTCAACATAAATATATATAATTATATAACCCTAAGTTATGGTTGCGGGGGTGTTATACGCCTTCTACCCGACTTCACCCGTAGATATACATCTACTCACCTCGATCCTCTCTTTCTGAATTCGTTAACGCCATGCTCTCCCTTGTCGTACGAAGTCCACGCGGGGTACCTACAGTTTTCAACACGTTATATCTTAAACACGAATCAAACACGAAAACTAAAGCGACACGTGATACGCACAGAGGTTAGAACCTATGGTCTACACGTGCAAGAACAACCAAACAACCCTCGTCGTTGACGTACAAACATCAATCGAACAAGACAAATACCAAAACTCAAGTCACTAAAACCACAAAACCCAAAACAGCAACTAAGGAAAATAGCTCCAAAATTTAACTCAGGTAATTTGGGACTAAACAAACAATGGAGAGGCTAGGTTACAAGGTGTATGAACTACAGGAAAAACCACAACGCCATCCTCTGACATGGGCCCGGCGAGATGATCAAATTTCCAGGTGTCGCCGGTTATATAGGGGTATTTTAGGCTCGTCTATCTGTGGTGGTCTTCTAGTGGTCTGACTAGGTCAATGGAGTTGTTTGATTTTCTCACAAGGTTCCCAAGTTTATCCATATTCCCTGTAGTCTCCAAAATATCCAAAAAACCAACATTTGAAATATTTCTAACTTAAGTCTTAGGTTTTACTCTCTTTTTTGGTCCAAGAAACTAACACTACAAAGGTTGTGGTCACTAATTACACTAAATTACACCATCACAACTCATAATCTCCCCTTAAACCTCATCTTGGAAAATTCAAAGATCACTAAACTACACTTGATCCACTCTAAGCTACTATAGGAGGTGAGGAAAAAAAATAACTTAACTAATAATGTAGGATTTACTTCATGGAAGCAACTAGAGAAAATTCTAGGGTTGGTCCAAATGCTCAAAGTCCTATATTGATTCCACCAAAGGGGTTTGTAGTGAGGTTTGGAATGATTTTTGTGAAGGGGGCATGGGGTTTTAGTGTGGATTTGAAGATGATTTGGGGTGGTAGAAGAGGTGGAGGGAGAGGAGATAAAGATGGTGGTGAGGAAATGGAGAGATGAAGAAAGCTTGAGGGTTCACTAGATACTTCTTACTCTCTCTCTTTTTCACCTAGCCATGACACAAGTCACCTCACTAATAATATTTATTCTTTTCTTTTTTTATCTCATTTTCTTGAAAAAACCACAAATGGAAAGAAACAATTTGAAATGAAACCATGCATAAATAAGGATACAATGTGTCATGGTTAACAAAGCTAAATAAAAATGGATTTGGCTTAAACATGATTAGTAGTGCACTAATCGGGTTTAATATTAACTTGCACATAATTAGTTACATAATTAGGTATAATATACCCAAATCCAATCAATACTTCATTTTGATTTACAAATATTTTTCCAGCTATCGGTATATAATTAAACCATTTCATTTAAAACCAATCTCTATATTTTATAATATTCATAAAATTAATTATTTTATTTATTTAAATTCAAAAATAATATTTTATTTTCTGAAATGTTACAGTCGATGAGCAAACTCATCCGTACTCCTACTGAGCCTATCTGTGATAATCTCCGTACAGTCCGGTCTGTTCGTCTAAGAGTATCGCATATTGAGCCTAGGGGACGGTAAACGTCAGACCCATAATAGCGCAATAAGTCATGTGGGAGTGTAGCCTAAATTACCCAGAGAAACTTCCGGAGTACCTACTAGTAAATCTCGCTTGTCTTGGCCAAGGACTTTCTCTACTGACTTTCCGAACACAGCGCGATATCTACCCCCATTACCGAGAGAGACAAATCCTATCTAACCGCCACTGCCTCCAAGTGCTTCTGGACTGCACCTAACTACTACCTGTTTTCACGACTCCTTTGAGCCGTGGTAGGATAGTAATCTAAGTACAGTGGGAACACACTCGAGGCGAAGAAGCTGTGTCAAGTCGACGGACTAAGCTGTACTCATGTCACCTGGGAACTGCCACTCGACGATAGGTATAATACCCACCAGCAGTTCTCTACGAGTCCTGTCCAGTGTACTCATAACCCAATGAACACTTGCATACTATCTCCAGTACGACGTACTAATGGCTGTGGGATAGACCATCTCCCCTGCTCGGATGAGAAGCTTATACACTAGTCTACTCTGGAGTATCGATGCCCCGTCTTGATAATTCTACGACTAGGGACCTGTATAGGATGTGCTTATAGACTACCCAGCCCCCACTAGTGTGACTGCCATCACAATGCTGGTAATTGTCACGACCCAAAATTTGGCACGTGACCGGCACTTAAACCACGAAACGTCTACAGGCGTAACGCAATTTAAGTAAGCCGAAACCCAGAAATCTAAACCATCAAAAGTAGTAAGTGATGAAAACATTGTTAAAAAAATTTAGAAATCTCAAGTAAAAATCTTTAAGGTTTAAATTATTTTCTTAAAAATTTCGGCAGTATCTCCTTTGTAAAAACCAGCCCCGAAACGGGTACAAACATAAGACATAAGTAAAACAACATAAGAAATAAATAAAACATTCCCAACGGGAGGAAATCACGCCCCAAAGGCGGAAACAACCACTGCAAGCATATATACGACTCCGTAGCGAAGAAACAAACAGTATAATGTGAAAACAACATAAGAGGTAAAAACTGCATAATAAAAGTCGGCTCACACGAGCTCGACACCCAGTTTCACAAAAATATACAATATCGTCCTCACAACTTTTCTCTAAGTCAATACATGAAATGGTAGATGGAAGTACTAGATACAATAAGATGTACAATGAAATATAAAGTCGGATAACCGCAACCCACCTAGAAAAAAACGGCACACAGCTAACCGTAGAGGTATCCGCAAAATAATGATAATAAGCAGCCTGCCATGACTACTCTGAGGGTCAACCTGCAAAATACTGTGGCACAACGGGGGTGAGTTGCCAACTCATGAATAGTAAGTAACATCATACAGGTAATCGCAAGTATGTCTGTACGCAAGTATGCAATTCGTATGCGCAATAGAACAAGAATCATGTCTAATAATAAGGTAAGCTAAGCAATGTATTATCAATGGCAATTCTATAGTGTGAGTGTCATGGCAATTACTAACGGTGTGTGTGTGGCATACAGTTTAGTGCTTGTGCAAACATGAACCGTTAGTAAAAGTGTTGTGTCTCATTAATAATACGTCCACATGCAACAGGAAATGGGGTATGTAACAATGGTACACATACACAATCAATGTATATATATATATATAAACATGCGGCTATAATATCCTATCAAGTCCTGACGCATAATGCCATACGGGTGATTTCCCCATAGATGTTAAATCTACTCACCGTGATCTCGAGCTAGGTATATCTAACCACCTGATTCCCTTTCTTCGCAGCGTCCGAAGTCCCCGCCTGCGATCCTATAACACAAAACATAGTAAGTTCCACTCAGAAATCGACCAATAATACATACAATTACGTTTGAATAGACGCACCGATTCAAACACCCTCTAAAGTGTACGCTTAGCGGCTAACGTGTGTGGCGACACAACTAAAAAAACCCTACGTGCAGAAATCACGCAAAGCACAGAAACTGAGTCGGACACCGTATCGCGCGTCGTCGAAACACTAAAAACTAGCTAATCGATCCCAGATTTTACCCACTGTCAAAACATCAAAATCTAGCAGTACCAAACAACCTAAAACCACTGTAGAGAGCTACCAACAAAATTACAACACCCCAGTCCCCCAATTGGCCAAGCTCACCGGAAAAAGACCCCATCTCGCCGGCCAAAACCGCTCCGGTTGGGCTCGTGTTACTGGTGTACACTCAGGGCAACTAGTACAACACTTTTACACTGCTAGTTTTCACAGTAAAAACTCATAGACACAACAGGTTATAGACATCCAAAGAGACACTAAAAACAAGATATTGCACTAAAACTATATTTTTATCGTTCTAAACTGAATCTACAAAGCAACACTACAAAATAAGTACCTAATTAACAGTTTAGAGATTGTTACCTAACCACACTTGCTCAAAACCCTAGCTTTCCATGCTCCAAGTGATCTCTAATGGCTTTGGATCAAGTTTGATGAAGGGTGTAGTGACTTTTGTGAAGAGTAGTGAGGGTTTATGAGGATTTGGGTTAGGGTTTAGTGAAGAACAAGGGAGGGGTTCAGGTTGAGGGTGAGGGAGATAGTGAGGTGAAGAAAATATGAGGGTGAGAGTTGTGAATGAGTGTAAGAGTGAGGGTGTTGGTGTGAGGGAACACAAATGGGGTGTGAGTTTAGATGAGCCATGCATCCCTCCCTCTCTCCTCATTTAATGCATGTCATGCTTGCCATGCCTCATCATACCCTCTCTCTCTCTTCCTCTCTCAAGTCAACCTAAATTATTCAAACCTCTTTTATTTTAAAACCAACCAATTAATTAACTAATTACATAAAACAAAATGAAATGAGGTTAAGGTGCCATGGCTACTTAAGCATGGTTTAATACCTAATTAACCCTAGGTTTACATGAACATGTGTATGCAAGCCCAAAATAAATATTAATAAAATATTAATTAATTTTTATAAAATATTTGAAAACTATTTTGGTAAACTTTTTTTACTAAAAATACGCATTATCGCTTAATTAACACTAATCTTATTCTAAGGTGTTACAATCTTCCCCCCTTAAAGAAATTTTGTTAGTTGTATGTATGCCCTAGAGGCCAGTATTGTACAGATGATGTATATTATATTGGATGCTTGGACATATATAGAGATGACTTTCTTTCTCGATATGATAGTATGCTATCTGGTTTCTCTTTATCTTAACATGTACACTAGTCTCTTCATACTGTCTTATAGTTACATGTTGGTAAAGCCTTTAGGATGTGTACTTGACTACCTGGACTATGATGCAGATCATACTAGTGGGAACATGGTAGTCCATAAGTACATCCTTCAAGGTCCCTAGTCGTAGGTGTATCGAGACGGGGCATCGATATACCAGTGCAGACTAGCGTATACGCTTCTCGACCCATGAGATGGACGATGGATGATCCCATATCCATTGGTGTTTGACATCGGAGATGGTATACGGGTGCTCAGTGGAGACTGGGTACACTGGACGGACTCGCCGAGAACTCCCAGATGGTATTATACCTCACGTCAGATGGCAGTTCTCAGGTGACACTTGTGCAGGTTAGTCTGTAGACCCGAAATCGTCATAGTGTCTTGTGTGATTCCCACTGTGCTTTGATCTCCACCTTACCACGTCCATGAGGGCGTGTAAAACGGTGGTTTTTGGGTACAGTCCCGAGTCACATGGAGCAATGAGCGATAGGAGGGGTTTCGTCTCTCCCGGTATTGGGGGTTGATGTTGCGCTGTGCTCGATTGGCCGTAACAGGGAAGTCCTTGGCCAGGGTTGTTTCAGAGATTTGCTGGTAAGTGTTACCAGTAGTTTCTCGACCCGTTATGAGCCTCATAACGGCACGACTTATCGGTTATTGTGGTCTGACGTTTACCACCCCTAGACTTGATATGCAACATATCAGACGAGGAGACCGGACTGTACGGGAAGTGTTGCCGGTCGGCTCGACGGGAGTTGTAGTAGGTTCGCTTGTTCTCTTCTGATCGCTCAATACCCGGGTGGCCGTTACGTTTGGCTGACCGCTTGCGGCTTGGGGGTGCTTGATATGATCATCACCCACTGTCGGCATATTGACGAGTCTCAGAGTCCCACAATGGAGTTTCCTAGTCCAGGCGAAACGTTGTGGTGCACGTATGCGATATGCGCATGGACCCGATTAAAATGCGCGTATGGGATACCGTATATTGATCGGGCGGCTTGCTTTTGGTAGGGTTCATATGTGATATGGCCGGATTGATAAATCAAGTGTTGATTTATCATTTAACCATTAGATTCTCACTAGAAATCCTTTCTTGTTTTCTTTGGATGTATGGATGCATGTATGCATTTCTTATTGTTTCATGCAAATATGGATGTGCATGCACACATACATACATACATCATCTATCATGGTTGTTTATACATAGAAAATGGTGGATATATAAGACTCACACCATGGTTTATTTTATGGATATTTATTTCTATTTAAGCTGAAACAAAAGAATTGAGATAAGATTGAATCATGGTCAAAGTTTCTACACTCTTCTTGTGACCTAACCATTTGCACCTAACTTTTGACCATGGTTTAATCTTTCTCTTGTGTTTAACTAAAGAAAAATAAAATATTCATAAAGAGATAACCATGGTTTGAGATGAAGAAAGAAAAATATATATTCTTATGTTTTTCTTTTTCTCTTGAGAGTTATTCTTCTATTCTTCATAATATCCATCATCTTCTTCAATCTTGAGCTCTTGCTCTCTTGAATTTTCTAGAGAGCAAATCATTCATCAAGATAGGATTTTGAAGTGAGAAAATCCACCACAACATCATTCTACACAAGTCTTGCCCACTTGTTTAGAGTGTTGGCTTCGTTTTTCATTCTTGATCTTGCGAAGTTGCTAGCTTGGACAAAGCGGACTCCGGGTGGATCATCGCTGACTTCGAGGAGTTCAAGCGGAGTTCTTTCAAACCCCAAGCAGTCGAGGAGTCTAGCGTAGGGAGCTACAAAGGTTGTACTCTCTAAACCCTAGCTTTCCTTTCATATGTTGATGTGAAAACTTTTTGAAAACCTAATTTTTCTAGGATCGATCCTTTTCATGTTAACTTAGCATCCTAAATATTCCATCTTTGGTACATGTGATGCTTCCAAACCCTTCATGAGGTGCTAGGCTAACCTTTCAAATTTGTCCCCGAATTTAAAAATCTTACTATGCGTACCTTCAAAGAGATTAGGGAATTTCTTCCGCATCTGGCTCTCGGCCTCCCAAGTGACCTCTTCACTATTCGGGCTACTCCAAAGAACTTTCATAGATGGCAAGACCTTTGACCGAACTTTCATCACCTGCCGATCCAATATCACTACTGGCTGCTCGGTGAACGAAAGATCTCGCTCTTGCTGAACGGTCCGGTACTTAATCATGTGAGAAGGGTCATGAAGGTATTTGCGAAGAATCGACACATGGAATACGGGGTGAACATCCGGAAAACTGGGTGGAAGTGCCAAACGATAGGCAACGGTACCAACTCGCTCAAGGATCTCGAAAGGACCTACAAATTTGGGACTAAGCTTCCCTTTCTTCCCAAACCTCATCACGCCCTTCATCGGAGAAATCCGTAGAAATAAATGATCCCCCACTGCGAACTCGTGCCGGCGATGACGACGGTCGGCATAAAACTTCTGTCTGTACTGGGCCGCTCTCATCCTATCCCGAATCAACTGAATTTTCTTCGTAGTCTCTTGAACTAGCGGGGGTCCTAAAATCCCGCACTCGCTGAGTTTGGTCCAATAGACTGGCGATCGACACTTTCTACCATACAAAGCCTCAAAAGATGCCATCTGAATCGTCTCTTGATAACTGTTTGTTAGTGTTTATGCCCTAGAAGGCCATTACTGTATCATACTAGCTTGTATATTACTTAATGGAAGCTTGGGATATTCACATGTATATAACAATCTTGCTAAACATGGTAGTATGCTACTTGGTTTTTCTATCTTAATATGTGAGTATACGTATTGATAGAGCTCTTAGGATCTTGCTTGTCTACCAGCGTTGTGATGGCAGTCACACTAGTGGGGGCTGGGTAGTCTACAAGCACATCCTTATTCAGGTCCCTGGTCGTTGGATTATCGAGACAGAGCATCGATACTCCGGAGTAGACTAGTGTGTACGCTTCTCATCCCAGTTGGGGAGATGGTCTGTCCCACAGCCATCAGTACGTCGTACTGGAGATAGTATACAGGTGCTCGTTAGGTTACGGGTACACCGGACAGGACTCACAGGGAACTGTTGGTTGGTTTGATACCAGTCGTCAGTGAACAGTTCCCAGGTGACATGAGTACAGCGTAGTCCGCAGACTTGACACTGCTACTTCGCCTCGAGTGTGTCCCACTGTTCTTAGATTGCTACCCTACCACGGCTCAAAGGAGTCGTGCAAACAGGTAGCAGTTGGGTGCAGTCCCGAGCACTTGGAGGCAGTGGCGGTTAGACAGGATTCGTCCCTCCCGGTATTGGGAGTAGATATCGTGCTGTGTCAGAGAGCCATTACGCAAAGTCCCTGGCCAGGGCAAGCGAGATTTGCTGGTAGGTTCCAGCAGTTTCTCAGGGTGTAATGGGCTTCACTCCGACACGACTTACACCGCTATTAGGGGACTGACGCTTGCCGCCCCCCTAGGCCCGATATGCGATAGTCATGGACGAACGGACCGGACTGTATGGAGATTGTCACATTAGACTCAGTAGGAGTTCGGATGGGTTTACTCATCGGCCTTCTTATCGACAACTACCTGGGGACCGTTACGTACAGCTAGTGCCGCTTGCGGTCTGTGGTTAAACCCACTGCCAGCGTAGTAGTCGAGTCTCTAGAGTCCCACACAGAGAGTTTCCTACTCCAGGCGAAACGATATAGAGGTTGCATGGTTTTGCGACAAAGGGTTCGGACGCATACGTGCGTTTACGCGCGTACGACTTTCGGACAGATTTTACCAGTCAGGCTTTGGTTTAAGCCAGTTACTGGTATCCGGTTATTGGATTTTTACAGTCTAAAGTTTTTCCGTATTTTTACGGATCGGAGGGGCGTTCTCGTAATTACTCGAGAAGCTTCTAGAAGATGTGACTAAGGAGGTTTGTTTTGGAAAGAGAGTGAGTCATAGTGGTGATTCATTCACTTCATTAATGCACATTTATTGCTTAATGACTCATGTTAATGAATCATCACTAGATATTTCATAAAGCATGCTTATTCATTTCTATTATTCATTTATTGAAAATAAGAATGCTTCATGATATTATGATACACTCTCTCTCTTCTCTCATTATCATATTACACATTCTCTCTCCTCAAGCTCTCATCTTCTAACCCTAATCCTTAATCCTCATGTGTTGAGATCAAAGGATTAGTTAGACTAAACAATCCATAACCTTCACTCTTTATCATTCTATCATCTTTGATTAGCAATCAAAGTTGGTTAGTTACCTCAAGTTAGAGGTTTAGCTTGGAGTTTCGCTCTCGGGTGGATCGTCTACTACCTAGAGAAGGCCGAGGAGAACCAAGGAGGACATAAAGAAGAAGGACCGGTTCATTAGGTATAATCCCTAATCTCTTATGTAAAGAAACTCATAAGAATACGGTTTTTAGGGTTTAGCTTCGATTCATGCGGTTAGTCGATGTTCGTTGTTTGAACTTGATTGTTTTTTGTAAATTCCGCCTCCCCATAAGTACTGGGGTGTACTACATCGACTTACAGTGGTATCAGAGCCTCGCTAAACACTAAATAACTTAATCGCAAATTTGTACGAATTTCGAACGAAAAAAACGATCCCGGAAAACCCTAGTTCTGTTAAGTTTCTGTCGAAGTGAAAATGAAGTCCTAAAATTTTTCTGGTGTGTTCAGAGAGCTTGACATGAACACAGGAGAACACCCAAGAAAAACGAGCCCATGATTCGACTAAAGCGCCGCGGAAGCACGGCGGATCCCACCGATCCGCCGCGCTTCCGCGGCCGAGTTGCCGAGTCATGAGCTCATTTTTCATGGGTGGGTCCCCTGTGAAATTTGGGGTTTTCTGGAATATTTAATTATTGCTCAGGTTACTGTTTAACAGAGCAGATTTTGGAGCAATTTTGAAGTTGTTTATTCGATCGAAAAATACAGTATTTGCGTATTGGATTATATCTGTGATTGTTTGATGTGTTCGTAAACCTTCCCCAACTGCTAGTATGTCGGTTGGCAGGGGGTTGCACATTTCTGAAATGGTTATATCTGTTTGTGCATATAAACTGTATTGGACTGTTGTGGTGTATAGCCGGGGTTAACAATGGTTTATTGATTTATTCATTTGTTGTAAATGTAATTTGTTGTAATATTATTTTCGCGGGGCACTTCCAGGTTGCGGTTGTAGCCACCGTTGTATTATTTCATTTTACTGTTTTTGCTCCTAGGACTGACCCAAGGTGGGGTACACAGACTGCCGGGTGGGCAGTTTGCCGTACCCGTAGGGGTCGAGGGTGGGGTAAACGGCTATTCATCACAACTGTGTAATCTGTCTTTTCTTGCAGGCTCAAAAGAAATACAGATTGCTTGCAAATCCAATATTGTTTATCTGTGTTCTGGAATGAATATCATTGCGTCAGACGAATGTAGAATATCTATATTTATTATAGCTATTTAGACGTCACTTATGTTTTACACCCGCGCTAGCCCAGCCCCCGCTCTGTCGTTAGTTAAGTAACCTAACGGGTGATGACGGGACCCCGTGGCGAATGCGGATGGCATAAGAGGACGTTATATTTTCGTTGTTTTCTGCAATGATAGGTTAATGATGGGACGCATTATCTATAATGCAAAGTAAAACAAACCAAAGTTTAAATCGTTGGAACAATTTAAAAGAAACCACTCGGTTATTTTTAAAACAGATATTTTTAAATGCGGAGATTTAACCACTCCTTTTAAAAGCTATCAGGTTCCTTCGGTTATATCAAGTTCACTACGTTCACGGTTTCGCCAAAACCAGTCGTAGCCCTCCGTCGTTTCATTTGGGTATTCAGTAGTATTCAAGCTATGCATTTTGGCCAAAGTCAAGGTATAGTGTTTGGTAGCTACTGGGTTTTCATTTGTTGCATAAGATAGATGAGTTAGTTTGGGACAGTCGTATTATCATTTGACCAAAGTCAGGGGTATATACGGATGGGTTCAAATTGACAAGATAATGACGGGTAGAACTTGACATGTGACTTATGACATTTTGACCAAAGCCAAGGTCATAAGAGCATGGGGCAAAAACTTATATCGGGAATTTCTAAAGAAACTGAAATTTGCAAAGAGATGCATACCATTTGGAGTTTGATGAATGTTGGTAGGATTCCTTCAACATTATCATACGATGATATTTGGATCCCGATCCTACTGTGAGTATATGCTACTTATCAGGATATTCGTCGCTTAACGATCAATGCTATAAACCTAGTAGGTGTCCAGAAAAGTGTCAGCGGGGTTACGCCCCCAGAGAAAAGAGGTTATTTAATTAAGGAACTTCGCGAAAGCGTTGGAAAACCTCCCTCGAAGTATCGACACCGGCCTGGCTGAACGGTTAAGCAAGTATTGTACGGTGAGAATAGTCTTGGCTAATTCTTCTTTTATGGTTTGAGGAAGGATTCGAGAAACAGTGGGAGCCATCCAGTTTAGATAAACTAAAAACCACTCTAAACTTGCAAGAGCATCATGCTAAAGAGTTTTCTTCTCTCTCTCCTAATTGCAGCGACCCTGAAAATGACTGGACTTAAGTTACTTTTAGAGAAAAATATACTGACAGGGCCAAACTATAAAGATCGGCTGCGGAATGTCAAGATGGCTTTGACCTATGACAAACTGGGGTACGTCCTCACCGCTACAGCACCTGCTGTCCTTGGTCCCAAATCCAGCAATGCGGATAAAGAAATCCGTAAAGCCTGGGATTTAGATTGCGCGAGAGCCAAGTGCATCGTGCTTGCCTCGATGAACAATGAACATCAGAGGAGGCACGAGGATATGTCTCTAGATGGCATATTTCTCCATACAAAGGAACTTTATGGAGAGCAATCTCGTATAGCAAGATACGAGACCTCGAAGAAACTGTTTCGAGCGAGGTTGGCTGTCGGGTCATCGGTAGGTGAACATGTCCTACAGATGATCGGCTATATTGAAGAGCTCGCGGACCTTGGGACGACTTTGGATAATGAGCTCTATACAGACCTTGTTCTCCAGTCCCTTCCTCCCACCTACGCCCAGTTTATCCTCAACTTCAATCTTCAAGGAAAAGAAGTTGAACTTGCGGAACTCCTAAACATGTTAAGGAGTGCAGAGGGCACCTTGCAGAAGGCAAGGGAAACACCCGCTATGTTTGTTGGCGGTTCATCTTCTTCCGGGTCCAAGGCTAGGGCCAAAGGAAGGAAGAAGAAGGCCGCACCCAGACCTAGAGGAGGTGTTAGTAAGGTGGGAAAGAAGGGAAAGAAAAAGTTTACAGCACCGGTAGTTGGCCTGGATGAGTGCTTCCATTGTCACAGGAAAGGGCACTGGAAGAAGGATTGCAAGGCGTGGAACGCCAAGAACCAGGAACCGAAGCAAGCTGTGGCTTCGACTTCAGGTGTGTTTGTAATTGAGAATTGTCTGTCGATCAACTCTACTTCCTGGGTATTGGATACCGGGTCAGGATCTCATATTTGCAATTCATTGCAGGCACTGAGAAACCGTAGAGTGCTGAAGGAAGGTGATATGATCCTCAGGGTTGCTAACGGAGCTAGCGTGGGAGCTGCGTCCGTCGGGGATTATCACCTAGGATTGACGAGTGGACACATTTTGGTTTTACATAACTGTTATTTTGTACCCAGCTTAACGTGTAATATCATATCAGTTTCCTTGTTATCAAATAAAGGTTATGATTTCACGTTTGTAAGAGATGTTGTCAACATCCACCTTAATCATGGTTTGATTGGGTCCGGTACTCTAAATAACGGCATATATGTGTTAAACCAACTCCAAATTTTCAATGTCCAGAACACACTAAAAAGAAAGTCTCCAGATTTAAATAAAGCTTTCTTATGGCATTGTAGACTGGGTCACATCAATGAGAGAAGGTTGACTAAGTTGCATAGAGAAGGATATTTGGACACGTTCGAATATCAAACTTATGACACTTGTCAATCTTGTCTCAAAGGAAAGATGACAAAGACTCCATTTACTGGACAAGGAGTAAGAGCGAGCGAGCTCTTAGGACTCATACACAGTGATGTATGTGGTCCAATGTCTACACATGCGAGAGGTGGTTTTTCCTATTTCATTACTTTCACGGATGATTACTCAAGATACGGATTCATTTATCTGATGAAACATAAATCCGAGGCTTTTGAGAAATTCCAAGAGTATAAGAATGAAGTAGAAAACCAAACCGGCAAAAGTATAAAGACACTTAGATCTGATCGAGGTGGAGAATACTTGAGTGCCGAGTTCCTAGGTTACCTAAAAGAGAAAGGAATTCTCTCTCAGCTTACTCCTCCATACACTCCACAGCATAACGGTGTATCGGAGAGACGGAATCGAACCCTATTGGATATGGTGCGATCCATGATGAGTAATACTGAGTTACCGCGATCTTTCTGGGGTTATGCGCTTGAATCAGCGGCATATCTTCTGAACAGAGCTCCTACCAAGACTGTGCCTACCACTCCATATCAGATGTGGACTGGGAAGAAACCCCATCTTCAGCATATGAAGATTTGGGGATGTCCAGCTTTTGTTAAAAAGCAGCATGTGGACAAGCTCGAGGCACGATCAGTAAAATGTATGTTTGTGATATCCAAAGAACTCCAAGGGATATTATTTCTATTACGCAGAGGAACAAAAGGTTTTTGTTTCTCGTAATGCCCATTTTCTGGAAAATCAGTTTTTAGAAAAGGAAATAAGTGGGAGCGAAATAGAACTGGAAGAAATTCCAGAACCACAAACTGCTACTGAAAGTTTGGTAGAACCAGAGGTTCAAGAAGAACAGAACATTCCCGCACCCCTCCGCAGGAGTAGTAGGCCGTCTCGTCCGCCTGAGAGATACTACGGTTTTCTCATAGATGGGGATAGAGAGGATTGCATCATAGATGATGATGAACCTACTGACTTCAGGCAGGCCATCCAGAGCGGCGACTCGGTACGATGGCTAGATGCAATGCGGACCGAAATGGAGTCCATGTACACCAACAAAGTATGGACTTTGGACTTTGCTCCAGATGGGGTAAAACCCATAGGATGCAAATGGATCTTCAAGAAAAAGATTGGTGTAGATGGACAGGTGGAAACCTATAAGGCTAGACTTGTTGCAAAGGGTTTTCGTCAAAGACCTGGTTTGGACTATGACGAAACTTTTTCTCCAGTGGCTATGCTCAAATCCATTCGGGTCCTTCTTGCTATTGCTGCCTTCCAAGATTATGAAATCTGGCAGATGGACGTAAAGACGGCTTTTCTGAATGGAAATTTAGAAGAGAGCGTCTATATGGATCAGCCAGAGGGTTTCAATCAGAGTGGGAGCAGCGGGAAAGTATGCAAGCTGCTTAAGTCCATTTATGGACTAAAGCAGGCATCGCGGAGTTGGAACATCTGTTTTGATGAGACAGTCAAAGAATATGACTTTATCAAAAATCCAGATGAACCGTGCATATATAGTAAAGTTGTGGCCAGAAGTGTCGTATTCCTCGTCTTGTACGTGGATGACATTCTATTGATAGGAAATGACATTCCTATGCTACAATCTGTCAAAGGATTCTTGTCACACAGGTTCTCCATGAAAGACCTGGGTGATGCCTCTTACATTCTGGGGATCCGGATCTATCGTGATAGATCCAAGAGGATGTTGGGACTTTCGCAGTCCAGGTATATCGACACTGTACTGAAAAGATTCAGTATGGAAGATTCAAAGCGCGGTAATCTACCGGCTTGTCACGGAATCACCCTCTCCAAAGAGATGTCTCCCAAGACTGATTTGGAAAGGGAACGCATGTCTATTATACCCTACGCTTCTGCGGTAGGCTCTATAATGTATGCGATGTTATGTACCAGACCAGATGTAGCTTACGCACTAAGCGTGGTAAGCCGGTATCAGTCAGACCCAGGGGAGAAGCACTGGATAGCAGTAAAGAACATTCTCAAGTACCTGAGGAGGACTAAGGAGATGTTCTTGGTTTACGGCGGAAAAGACCTCAGGTTGGAGGCCTTTGCTGATTCCGGCTTCCAGAGTGATAAGGACGATTCCAAGTCCATGTCGGGTTATGTCTTTACCCTCAATGGAGGGGCGGTGTGCTGGAAGAGCTCCAAGCAGGACACCGTTGCTGACTCGACGATGGAAGCGGAGTATATAGCTGCTTGCGATGCCGCAAAAGAAGCAGTCTGGATGAAGAAGTTCCTAACAGAACTTCAGGTGGTTCCTACCATAGTTGATCCAATACCTCTGTATTGCGACAACAACGGAGCTATAGCTTTAGCGAAGGAACCAAGGTCCCATCAGAAGTCCAGACACATCTTAAGGCGGTATCACCTGATCAGGGAGATCATTGATCGTCAGGAGATCGAGGTTCGGAGAGTTGCTTCAGAAGAGAACATTGCTGATCCATTCACGAAGGCCCTTCCTCAGATTCAGTTCGAGAGGCTACTCGAGATCATTGGTCTGCGATATGCCAGTACATGGCCCTAGTGCAAGTGGAGATTGTTAGTGTTTATGCCCTAGAAGGCCATTACTGTATCATACTAGCTTGTATATTACTTAATGGAAGCTTGGGATATTCACATGTATATAACAATCTTGCTAAACATGGTAGTATGCTACTTGGTTTTTCTATCTTAATATGTGAGTATACGTATTGATAGAGCTCTTAGGATCTTGCTTGTCTACCAGCGTTGTGATGGCAGTCACACTAGTGGGGGCTGGGTAGTCTACAAGCACATCCTTATTCAGGTCCCTGGTCGTTGGATTATCGAGACAGAGCATCGATACTCCGGAGTAGACTAGTGTGTACGCTTCTCATCCCAGTTGGGGAGATGGTCTGTCCCACAGCCATCAGTACGTCGTACTGGAGATAGTATACAGGTGCTCGTTAGGTTACGGGTACACCGGACAGGACTCACAGGGAACTGTTGGTTGGTTTGATACCAGTCGTCAGTGAACAGTTCCCAGGTGACATGAGTACAGCGTAGTCCGCAGACTTGACACTGCTACTTCGCCTCGAGTGTGTCCCACTGTTCTTAGATTGCTACCCTACCACGGCTCAAAGGAGTCGTGCAAACAGGTAGCAGTTGGGTGCAGTCCCGAGCACTTGGAGGCAGTGGCGGTTAGACAGGATTCGTCCCTCCCGGTATTGGGAGTAGATATCGTGCTGTGTCAGAGAGCCATTACGCAAAGTCCCTGGCCAGGGCAAGCGAGATTTGCTGGTAGGTTCCAGCAGTTTCTCAGGGTGTAATGGGCTTCACTCCGACACGACTTATACCGCTATTAGGGGACTGACGCTTGCCGCCCCCCTAGGCCCGATATGCGATAGTCATGGACGAACGGACCGGACTGTATGGAGATTGTCACATTAGACTCAGTAGGAGTTCGGATGGGTTTACTCATCGGCCTTCTTATCGACAACTACCTGGGGACCGTTACGTACAGCTAGTGCCGCTTGCGGTCTGTGGTTAAACCCACTGCCAGCGTAGTAGTCGAGTCTCTAGAGTCCCACACAGAGAGTTTCCTACTCCAGGCGAAACGATATAGAGGTTGCATGGTTTTGCGACAAAGGGTTCGGACGCATACGTGCGTTTACGCGCGTACGACTTTCGGACAGATTTTACCAGTCAGGCTTTGGTTTAAGCCAGTTACTGGTATCCGGTTATTGGATTTTTACAGTCTAAAGTTTTTCCGTATTTTTACGGATCGGAGGGGCGTTCTCGTAATTACTCGAGAAGCTTCTAGAAGATGTGACTAAGGAGGTTTGTTTTGGAAAGAGAGTGAGTCATAGTGGTGATTCATTCACTTCATTAATGCACATTTATTGCTTAATGACTCATGTTAATGAATCATCACTAGATATTTCATAAAGCATGCTTATTCATTTCTATTATTCATTTATTGAAAATAAGAATGCTTCATGATATTATGATACACTCTCTCTCTTCTCTCATTATCATATTACACATTCTCTCTCCTCAAGCTCTCATCTTCTAACCCTAATCCTTAATCCTCATGTGTTGAGATCAAAGGATTAGTTAGACTAAACAATCCATAACCTTCACTCTTTATCATTCTATCATCTTTGATTAGCAATCAAAGTTGGTTAGTTACCTCAAGTTAGAGGTTTAGCTTGGAGTTTCGCTCTCGGGTGGATCGTCTACTACCTAGAGAAGGCCGAGGAGAACCAAGGAGGACATAAAGAAGAAGGACCGGTTCATTAGGTATAATCCCTAATCTCTTATGTAAAGAAACTCATAAGAATACGGTTTTTAGGGTTTAGCTTCGATTCATGCGGTTAGTCGATGTTCGTTGTTTGAACTTGATTGTTTTTTGTAAATTCCGCCTCCCCATAAGTACTGGGGTGTACTACATCGACTTACACTGTTATTGTAGGAGAACTCTATCAATGGCATGTGACGATCCCAACTGCCACAAAAATCAAGCACGCACGCACGAAGCTTATCCTCCAGAATCTGTATAGTCCGCTCCGACTGACGATCGGTCTGCGGATGGAAAGAGGTTCTAAAGCTCAAACGGGTACCCAAGGCTTCCTGAAGCTTCTTCCAAAGACGGCTAGTGAACTGGGTGCCTCTAACGGATACAATGCATGTGGGAACGCCGTGAAAACGTACAATCTCAACAATGTACAACTGAGCATACTGAGCATAACCGAAAGTGGTCTTCACTGAGAGGAAGTGAGCCGCTTTCGTCAACCGGTCAACAATCACCCAAATAGAGTCATACCCTCGACTAGACCTGGGTAAACTTACAACGAAGTCTATGGAAATATGCTCCCATTTCCACTCCGGAACGGGTAAAGGCTGCAACACTCCTGCCGGTCTCTGATGCTCAGCCTTGACTTGCTGACAAGTCAGGCACCTCGAAACAAAATCCGAAGCATCACTCTTCATCCCTTCCCACCAGTAGATATCTCTCAAGTCACGGTACATCTTGGTGGAACCTGGATGAACACTAAAAGCTGACTGATATGCCTGCTCTAGGATCTCTCATCTCAACCCATCGTTACCAGGTACCAACTTTGTCACGACCCAAAATTTGGCACGTGACCGACACTTAAACAATGAAACGACTACAGGCGTAACGCAATTTAAGTACGCCGAAACCAGAAATCTAAACCATCAAAAGTAGTAAGTGATGAAAACATTGTTAAAAACATTTGGAAATCTTAAGTAAAAATCTTTAAAGTTTAAATTATTTTCTTAAAAATTTCGGCAGCATCTCCTTTGTAAAAACCAGCTCCGAAACGGGTAAAAACATAAGACAGAAGTAAAAAAACATAAGAAATAAATAAAGCATCCCCAACGGAAGCAAATCATGCCCCAAAGGTGGAAACAACCACCTCAAGCATATATACGACGCCGTAGCGAAGAAACAAACAGTATAAAGTGAAAACAACATAAGAGGTAAAAACTTCATAGTAAAAGTCGGCTCGCACGAGCTCGACACCCAGAGTCACAAAAATATACAATATCGTCCTCACAACTTGTCTCTAAGTCAATACATGAAATGGTAGATGGAGAGTACTAAATACAGTAAGATGTATAATGAAATATAAAGTCGGATAACCGCAAGCCACCTACAGCAAAACGGCTCACAGCCAACCGTTGCGGTATCCGCAAAATAGAAATAATAATCATCATGCCGCGACTACTCTGAGGGTCAACCTGCAAAACACTGTGGCACAACGAGCGTGAGTTGCCAACTCGTGAATAGTAAGTAACATTATACAGGTAATCGTAGGTATGCGCGTACTGTGATACACTATCACATGCAATCTGATAGTATCAATATGCTAATATGGATATGCAACAATCATGAAAGGTACTCTATAAGGTACTACAAATACATGAAGCAATGCATATCAATGAATGCTGAGTATGGGATAAAACATATCATCTGTTAGTGTATATGCCCTAGAGGCCATTACTGTATCATACTAGTTTGTATATTACTTAATGGAAGCTTGGGATATTCACCTTGTATAAACAATCTTGCTCAATATAGTAGTATGCTACTTGGTTTGTTTCTACTTCAATGTGTACTTGTGTTTATTTCAGTATATCACTCATACGCATTAGTGGAGCCCTTAGGATCTTTGCTTGATTACCAGCGTTGTGATGGCAGTCACACTAGTGGGGGCTGGGTAATCTATAGGCACATCCTTATACAGGTCCCTAGTCGTAGGACTATCGAGACAGGGCATCGATACTTCGGAGTAGACTAGCGTATGCTCTTCTCATCCCAGTGTGGGAGATGGTCTGTCCCACAGCCATCAGTACGTCGTACTGGAGATAGTATACGGGTGCTCGTTGGGTTACGAGTACACTGGACAGGACTCGTCGGGAACTGAAAGGTTGGTATTATACCTATCGTCAGTTATCAGTTCCCAGGTGACATGAGTACAGCTTAGTCCGCTGACTTGACACTGGCACTTCGCCTCGAGTGTGTTCCCACTGCATTTTGATCACTACCCTACCACGGCTCAAAGGAGTCGTGCAAACAGGTAGTGGTTGGGTGCAGTCCCGAAGCACTTGGAGGCAGTGACAGTTAGACAGGATTCGTCTCTCCCGGTATTGGGGGTTGACATCGCGCTGTGTCTAGGAGAGCCATTACACGAGTAGTCCCTGGCCAGGGCAAGCGAGATATACTGGTAGGCTTCCAGTGTTATCTCAGGGTGTTTTGGGCTTCACTCCGACACGACTTGTACCGCTATTAGGGGACTGACGTTTACCGCCCCCTAGGCCCGCCATGCGATGTATCAGACGAACAGACCGGACTGTACGGAGAATGTCACATTCAGACTCAGTAGGAGTACAGATGGGGTTTCACCTCGTCAGCCTTCTTGTCGGCATCTACCTGGGGACCGTTACGCACAGCTAGTGCCGCTTGCGGTCTGTGGTTAAACCCACTGCCAGCGTAGTGCCGAGTCTTTACAGTCCCACACAGAGGGTATTCGCCTCTGGGCAAAACAGAGTAGAGGTCGCATGGTTTTGCGACAAGGTTCGTTCTCATCCGCGCACTTGTGCGCGTTTGGAGTCCGGACGGATTATACTGGCAGGCTCTGGTTTGAGCCAGATACTGGTTTATGTTTTAGGGTTGCTTTTATATCTTGGTATTCTTGTTCCTCGGAACGAGAATGCAGGTGTGTATGCACAGTTGCTTGAGGCGGAGAATGAGGTTTTTCATTAGGGTTTCGGAACGGGTGCGTATGCACAGTTGACAGTTATCTTTTTCCAAACCCTAATGGATTTTTGAATTATCTATTAATAATAGTAATTAAATGAGAATTATGTTATGGTTGATTTTTGTTGACTTATTGACCTTGGTTGACTTGTTGACCATTGACCACCATCATGCTTTGAAAGATCTTCCTTGATTCATGCTTACACTTCATTTAAAGAAGCATGATAGTGGTCATTCCAAAAATAACCATCAACTATTCTTATTTTCAATTATTATCATTTAGATAATTCTTTTCTTTTGCTTTATGGTTGCAAGAGAGAAAAAGAAAGCTCATTCTATCATAACCTCTCTCTCTCCTCTCTTCATCTTCTTCTTCCTCAAGCTCAAGGTGACCCCTTCTCATGTGTTGAGAATCCATCACCTTGAAAGGAAAAGCAAACCCTAATCACTCTCTACTCATTCTAGGATGAAGGTTTAGCAAGCCGGAAACCCTAGTTCACTCAAAGATCGAGGAAGAGCCCAAAGGTCGAACCTTCGAGGTGGATCCATCTTCGACGGAGGAAGGCGACAAGAAGAGAACCATCAACCTCTACAAGGTTTAAAGAAGAAGGAGTTCAAGTTTAGGTATAACCATCTTCCATAGTAGCTAACTCCTTTTAGCGTATTTGCTAGTTTAGTTTAGACACGATCCCGACCTAGTGTAGTCCATGTTGCCTCTTGCGATAAAAATTTGTTTTTTATACCGTTTCCGCCTCCCCGTAAGCACCGGGGGTCGCAATATGGACTTACAGTGGTATCAGAGCCTAACTAAACTTAAACTAGCTTGGTAGTGAAGTGTAACGAAGTTCGGAACCGAAAAATCGCAAAACCGGAAAAACCAAAACCCTAAGTTTCTGTTGAAATTTTTTCTGCTCAAAATGGAAAACTTTATACTTGTAAATTCGGCTCAGGGTTTTGTTTGAACACACAAGAAAAACGATGCACCAATTCAACTAAACCGCCGCGCTTCCGCGGCACGAGGTAGGCATGCGCCGCGGAAGCGCCGCAGTTTGGTTTCCTCTCTGCATCGTTTTTCGTGCAGTGTTCTTGTGGTGAGATTTTGGGATTTTTAAAATATATTATATGTGCCCAGATTTTCCAGAACTGAAATTCACTTTTGGGGTCCTATAATTCCGTATTTTTTTCCGAACTTCACTGCACTTTGGCTATATTGGTTATATCTGTGATGTTTGCATGTATTGAACGTCGGCTAATCGCTATAAGTCGATTAGTCGGGGTTATACATGATCTGTAATGTGCTGGAATGTGTATATGAATGTGTTGGACTGTCGCGGGTGAATAGCCGGGGTTGGATGTGAGATGAGCTTTTGTTTCTCTTTCATTCATTGTAAATGTAAATTGATGTAATAATTATTATTTGTTTGGCCGCACAACCGGGTCGGGGTTGTAGCCGTCATTGTATAATTCTTTTTACTGTTTTTGCTCCTAGGATAGACCCATGGAGGGGTGCACAAACTGCCGGGTACTTGGCGGGTAGTTTGCCGCACCCGTAGGGGTCTTGGGTGGGGTATTGGCTATTCACCGCGACCGTGTTATCCGCTTTTCGTTTCAGGCTCGAAAGGATTGCGGATTGCTAGTATATCCAATGTATTCATCTGTGATCTGTAATGTCTATCATTGCTTTCTATTTAGGCGTTGCTTATGTTTTACAGCCGCGCTAGCCCAGCCCCCGCTCTGTCGTTAGTTAAGTAACCTAACGAGTGATGACGGGACCCCGTGGCGAATGCGAATGGCATAAGCGTACGTCATATTTTGGTTGTTTTCTGCAATGGTAGGATTTAAATGATGGGACGCATTAAAAGTACTAATGCAAGAATATCACGCATTAAAAGAACTAATGCAAGATAATAAACCAAGTTAAAATCGTTGGAACACTTTCGAAAAACCACTCGGTTCTTTTCAAAACTAACTTTTAAATGCGGAGCTTGAGCCACTCCTTCTAAAAGCTATCTCGTTCCATCGATTATATCAAGTTCACTACGTTCACGGTTTTACCAAAACCATTCGTAGCCCTCCGTCGCTTCGCATGAATAGGCAGTAGTATTCAAGCTATGTATTTTGGCCAAAGTCAAGGCATAGTGATTGGTAGCTATTGGGTGTTCATGTGTAGCATAGATAGATGCGTTGGTTTGGGACAGTCGTGCTGCCATTTTGGCCAAAGTCAAGGGTAGGTACGGATGGATCCAAATTAACCTGGATAGTGACGGGCAGAACTTGACATGTGACTTATGATATTTTGGCCAAAGTCAAGGTCATAAGAGCATGGGGCAAAAATCCACATCGGGAGTTTCATAAGCACTGAAACTTGCTAGATTTGCATACCATTTGGAGTGTGGTGATTCTGGTAGGATTCCTTCAGTTTCGTCACGCGATGATATTTGGATCCCGATCCTACTGTGAGTATATGCTACTCCTCGGGAAATTTCTCACTAGACGATCAATGCTATAAACCTAGTAGGTGCCTAGAAAGGAGTCAGCGGGGCTACGCCCCCAGAGAAAAGAGGTTATTTAATTAAGGAACTTCGCGAAAGCGTTGGAAAACCTCCCTCGAAGTACCGACACTGGCCTGGCTGAACGGTTAAGCAAGTATTGCACGGTGGGATTGATCCCGGCTAATTCTTCCTTTGTGGTTTGAGGAGGGATTCGAGAGACAGTGGGAGCCATCCTGTTTAGACAAATTAAAAACCATTCTAAACTTGCAAGAGCATCGTGCTAAAGTGTTCCTTCTCTCCCCCCTGCAGCGACCAAATCGAAATGACTGGACTTAAGTTACTTCTAGATAAAAACATATTGACAGGGCCAAACTACAAAGATTGGCTCAGGAATGTCAAATTGGCAATCTCTTACGACAAGCTGGGGTATCTTCTTACCACCAAAGCTCCCCCCGTCCCAGGTCCCACCTCCAGCGTCGCGGATAAGGAAATCCGTAAGACTTGGGAGATTGACAGCGCGAAGGCCAGGTGCCTCGTACTTGCCTCGATGGACAACGACCATCAGAGGAGGCACGAGAATATGGATTTGGAATCCATATTTCTTCATACAAAAGAACTGTATGGAGAGCAGTCTCGTATCGCAAGATACGAAGTGTCGAAGAAGTTATTTTCGACAAAGTTGGCCGTCGGATCATCGGTAGCGGACCACGTGCTTAAGATGATTGGCTACACTGAGGAGCTCGCGGAACTTGGGACCACGTTGGACAGTGAACTCTATACGGATATAATTCTCCAGTCCCTTCCATCCACTTACGCCCAGTTCATACTGAATTTCAACTTGCAAGAAAAGGAAGTTGAACTTTCAGAACTCCTCAACCTGCTGAGGAGCGCAGAGGGCACCCTACAGAAGGGTAGGGAAACATCCACTTTGTTTGTAGGAGGATCTTCTTCTTCTAGGTCCAAGGCGAAAGCCAAGGGAAAGAAGAGGAAAGCCCCCGCCAAACCAAGAGGCGGTGTTAGTAAAGTGGGTACGAAGGGAAAGGAAAAGGCAACAAAGATTGCGGGGAAGCTTGTTGGTAAAGAGGAATGCTTCTATTGTCACAAGAGTGGACACTGGAAGAAAGATTGCAGGGCTTGGAAGGCCAAGACACAGGAACTGAAGCAGGTTGCGGCTTCAGCTTCAGGTGTGTATGTTATTGAAAACTGTCTTTCTATAAACTCTACTTCCTGGGTATTGGATACCGGATCAGGATCTCATATCTGTAATTCATTGCAGGCGTTGAGAAATCGTAGGTTTTTGAAGGAAGGTGACATGACCCTCAGAGTTGCGAACGGAGCTAGCATGGATGCTAAAGCCGTGGGGGACTATCACCTGGGAATGACAGATGGGCATGTTTTGGTTTTGCGTAATTGCTTTTTTGTACCCAACGCAACTTGTAATATCATTTCTGTATCTTTGGTTTCTAAAGAAGGTTATGAATTTGCGTTTGTAAGTAATGTTGTAAACATTCACCTTAATCAAGTTCTGATTGGGTCAGGTACACTGAGCAATGGTATATACGTGTTGAACCAACCACAGATTTTCAATGTCCAGAATACACACAAAAGAAAGTCTCCAGATATCAATCAGGCTTTCTTATGGCATTGTAGACTGGGTCACATCAATGAGACACGGTTGACTAAGTTACATAAAGAAGGATACTTGGATCCGTTCGAGTATCAGTCTTATGCCACTTGTGAATCTTGTCTCATGGGAAAGATGACAAAGACTCCGTTCACTGGACACGGAGTAAGAGCGAGCGAGCTCTTGGGGCTCGTACACAGCGACGTGTGCGGTCCAATGTCTACACATGCACGAAGCGGTTACTCTTACTTCATTACTTTTACGGATGATTTCTCAAGGTACGGTTATGTCTTCTTAATGAAACATAAGTCCGAAGCCTTTGAAAAGTTCCAGGAATATAAGAATGAAGTAGAGAAACAGACCGGCAAAAGTATCAAGATTCTAAGATCGGATCGAGGTGGAGAATACTTGAGTGCCGAGTTCCTGAATTATTTAAAAGAGAACGGAATTCTCTCTCAGCTTACTCCTCCATACACTCCGCAACACAACGGTGTATCGGAGAGACGGAACCGAACCCTATTGGATATGGTACGGTCCATGATGAGTAGCGCTGAGTTACCGCGATCATTCTGGGGGTATGCGCTAGAATCAGCTGCGTACCTTTTGAACCGAGTTCCTACTAAAACTGTGCCTACTACACCATATGAGATGTGGTGTGGGAAGAGGCCCCATCTCAGTCACATTAAGACTTGGGGAAGTCCAGCTTATGTTAAAAAGCAGCATGCGGACAAGCTCGAGGCGCGCTCAGTACTGTGTAAGTTTGTGGGATATCCAAAGAATTCCAAGGGATATCTCTTCTACTACGAAGAGGAACAAAAAGTTCTTGTTTCTCGTCATGCCCACTTTCTAGAACACCAGTTCATAGAAAAAGAGACAAGTGGGAGCGCAGTAGAACTGGAAGAAATTCCAGAACCACAGACTACTACTGAAAGCTTAATGGAACCAGAGGGTTCAAATGAACAGGACATTCCTATGCCGCTCCGCAGGAGTAGTAGGCAGTCTCATCCGCCCGAGAGATACTACGGTTTTCTCATAGACGGGGATCGAGAGGATTGCATCATAGATTATGATGAGCCTACTAGCTTCCAGCAGGCCGTTCAGAGCGTTGACTCGGTAAAATGGCTGGATGCAATGCGGACCGAAATGGAGTCCATGTACACCAACAAAGTATGGACGTTGGACATTGCTCCAGACGGGGTAAAACCCGTAGGATGCAAGTGGATCTTCAAAAGGAAGATTGGTGTAGATGGACAGGTTGAGACCTATAAAGCTAGACTTGTAGCAAAGGGTTTCCGTCAAAGACCTGGCTTGGACTATGACGAAACCTTTTCTCCAGTGGCTATGCTGAAATCCATTCGGATCCTTCTTGCCATTGCTGCCTTCCACGATTATGAGATTTGGCAGATGGACGTGAAAACCGCTTTTCTAAATGGAAATTTAGAGGAGTGTGTCTATATGGATCAGCCAGAGGGTTTCATTCAGAGTGGGAGCAGCGGAAAGGTGTGCAAGTTGCTTAAGTCCATCTATGGACTAAAGCAGGCATCGCGGAGTTGGAACATCTGTTTTGATGAGACAGTCAAGGAATTTGACTTTATCAAAAATCCAGATGAACCATGCATCTATAGTAGATTTGTAGCGAGAACTATAGTATTCCTCGTTTTATACGTGGATGACATTCTCTTAATAGGAAATGACATTCCTATGCTACAATCTGTCAAGGGGTTCTTGTCACACAGGTTCTCCATGAAAGACCTGGGTGATGCCTCTTACATCCTGGGGATCCGGATCCATCGTGATAGATCCAAGAGGATATTAGGACTTTCTCAGTCCAGGTACATCGACACCATAGTGAAGAGATTCAGTATGGAAGATTCCAAGAGCGGTAACCTACCGGCTTGTCACGGGATCACCCTCTCTAAAGAGATGTCTCCCAAGACTGATTTGGAGAGGGATCGCATGTCTATTATACCCTACGCTTCTGCGGTAGGCTCTATAATGTATGCGATGTTGTGTACCAGACCGGATGTAGCTTATGCACTGAGTGTGGTAAGCCGGTATCAGTCAAACCCTGGGGAGAAACACTGGATAGCGGTAAAGAACATTCTCAAGTACCTGAGAAGGACTAAGGAGATGTTCTTGGTGTATGGCGGAAAAGACCTCCAGATCGAGGCCTTTGCTGACTCCAGCTTCCAGAGTGACAAGGACGATTCCAAGTCCATGTCGGGTTTTGTCTTCACCCTCAATGGAGGGGCGGTATGTTGGAAGAGCTCCAAACAGGAAACCGTTGCAGACTCAACTATGGAAGCGGAATACATTGCTGCATCTGATGCCGCAAAAGAAGCTGTCTGGATAAGGAAGTTCTTAAAAGAACTTCAGGTGGTTCCGTCCATTGTTGACCCAATACCTCTGTATTGCGACAACAACGGGGCTATAGCTTTAGCGAAGGAACCCAGGTCCCATCAGAGATCCAGGCACATCTTGAGGCGGTATCACCTGATCAGGGAGATCGTGGATCGCAAGGAGATCGAGGTTCGGAGGGTTGCTTCAGAAGAGAACACTGCAGATCCATTCACCAAGGCCCTACCCCAGACTCAGTTCGAGCGGCTGATCGAGATGATAGGTCTTCGATACGCCAGTACATGGCCTTAGTGCAAGTGGGAGATTGTTAGTGTATATGCCCTAGAGGCCATTACTGTATCATACTAGTTTGTATATTACTTAATGGAAGCTTGGGATATTCACCTTGTATAAACAATCTTGCTCAATATAGTAGTATGCTACTTGGTTTGTTTCTACTTCAATGTGTACTTGTGTTTATTTCAGTATATCACTCATACGCATTAGTGGAGCCCTTAGGATCTTTGCTTGATTACCAGCGTTGTGATGGCAGTCACACTAGTGGGGGCTGGGTAATCTATAGGCACATCCTTATACAGGTCCCTAGTCGTAGGACTATCGAGACAGGGCATCGATACTTCGGAGTAGACTAGCGTATGCGCTTCTCATCCCAGTGTGGGAGATGGTCTGTCCCACAGCCATCAGTACGTCGTACTGGAGATAGTATACGGGTGCTCGTTGGGTTACGAGTACACTGGACAGGACTCGTCGGGAACTGAAAGGTTGGTATTATACCTATCGTCAGTTATCAGTTCCCAGGTGACATGAGTACAGCTTAGTCCGCTGACTTGACACTGGCACTTCGCCTCGAGTGTGTTCCCACTGCATTTTGATCACTACCCTACCACGGCTCAAAGGAGTCGTGCAAACAGGTAGTGGTTGGGTGCAGTCCCGAAGCACTTGGAGGCAGTGACAGTTAGACAGGATTCGTCTCTCCCGGTATTGGGGGTTGACATCGCGCTGTGTCTAGGAGAGCCATTACACGAGTAGTCCCTGGCCAGGGCAAGCGAGATATACTGGTAGGCTTCCAGTGTTATCTCAGGGTGTTTTGGGCTTCACTCCGACACGACTTGTACCGCTATTAGGGGACTGACGTTTACCGCCCCCTAGGCCCGCCATGCGATGTATCAGACGAACAGACCGGACTGTACGGAGAATGTCACATTCAGACTCAGTAGGAGTACAGATGGGGTTTCACCTCGTCAGCCTTCTTGTCGGCATCTACCTGGGGACCGTTACGCACAGCTAGTGCCGCTTGCGGTCTGTGGTTAAACCCACTGCCAGCGTAGTGCCGAGTCTTTAGAGTCCCACACAGAGGGTATTCGCCTCTGGGCAAAACAGAGTAGAGGTCGCATGGTTTTGCGACAAGGTTCGTTCTCATCCGCGCACTTGTGCGCGTTTGGAGTCCGGACGGATTATACTGGCAGGCTCTGGTTTGAGCCAGATACTGGTTTATGTTTTAGGGTTGCTTTTATATCTTGGTATTCTTGTTCCTCGGAACGAGAATGCAGGTGTGTATGCACAGTTGCTTGAGGCGGAGAATGAGGTTTTTCATTAGGGTTTCGGAACGGGTGCGTATGCACAGTTGACAGTTATCTTTTTCCAAACCCTAATGGATTTTTGAATTATCTATTAATAATAGTAATTAAATGAGAATTATGTTATGGTTGATTTTTGTTGACTTATTGACCTTGGTTGACTTGTTGACCATTGACCACCATCATGCTTTGAAAGATCTTCCTTGATTCATGCTTACACTTCATTTAAAGAAGCATGATAGTGGTCATTCCAAAAATAACCATCAACTATTCTTATTTTCAATTATTATCATTTAGATAATTCTTTTCTTTTGCTTTATGGTTGCAAGAGAGAAAAAGAAAGCTCATTCTATCATAACCTCTCTCTCTCCTCTCTTCATCTTCTTCTTCCTCAAGCTCAAGGTGACCCCTTCTCATGTGTTGAGAATCCATCACCTTGAAAGGAAAAGCAAACCCTAATCACTCTCTACTCATTCTAGGATGAAGGTTTAGCAAGCCGGAAACCCTAGTTCACTCAAAGATCGAGGAAGAGCCCAAAGGTCGAACCTTCGAGGTGGATCCATCTTCGACGGAGGAAGGCGACAAGAAGAGAACCATCAACCTCTACAAGGTTTAAAGAAGAAGGAGTTCAAGTTTAGGTATAACCATCTTCCATAGTAGCTAACTCCTTTTAGCGTATTTGCTAGTTTAGTTTAGACACGATCCCGACCTAGTGTAGTCCATGTTGCCTCTTGCGATAAAAATTTGTTTTTTATACCGTTTCCGCCTCCCCGTAAGCACCGGGGGTCGCAATATGGACTTACATCATCGTCATGAATCATCATCGTGGAAAATCCGGTGTCCATCAAATACGCCCCAAATCCCAATACCTCAGGCGCTGTCACTTTGATCGGCCCTCATATACTATAAATCTCATGGAACCTGAGTGTCCAACATCGGCACTCGAAAATATCATGAAATACTCGTGTCCAGTATCGACACGCAAATCCTCATATATCGGGCTCCGTCTGTCCGGATCGGCCCTCGGGCTCCGGCAGTAAGGATCGACCTATATCCATCTCTCGACTCCGGTCGGTATCCTCCGAATAACCGCCAGGTCCAACAAATCACCGGTAGGTAGTAGTCTCTCTGCCAGGCTCATTGTCTACGCAACAAAAACCATTTCTTGCTACGGGGTACCATACCGGGTCCAATATGAACCCGCAAACGGATCATCCACCTCCTCGAATCGGGTTTCTATCACACGTCGCAGAACCGAGAAAATGCATGGTGGATGCACTGAAATATCATATCAAGGGAACCAGGTTTTCAAAACAATGCATACTTTCTTGAAATAATACCACGGTTCTCAAATCCATAAATCACATGAAATCCGTATCTCAATGCGTAAATCCATGCAATATGATATATGTAACATAAAACCGAAATATGAGTATATCCAGGGGAAAACGCTATTTTAAATGAATCCAGTTTTTAAATTATCACGCGGTTCCCAATTTCTCCAAAATCCAATGCAACATCACATGTGAGCATATATGTAGCTATAGTAAGGTATGTATGTAAGAAAATATTTTTTTACACTAGTATGTATGTACGCAAGTATGCAATTCATATGAGCAATAGAACAAGAATCATGTCTAATAATAAGGTAACCTAAGCAAGAGTATTATCTATGGCAATTCTATAGTGTGAGTGTCATGGCAATTACTAACGGTGTGTGTGTGGCATACAGTTTAGTGCTCGTGCAAACATGAACCGTTAGTAACAGTGTTGTGTCTCATTAATACTACATCCATATGCAACAGGAAATGGGGTAGGCAACAACGGTACACATGCACAATCAATATATATATATATATATATATATATAAACATGCGGCTATAATTTCCTATCAAGCCCTGATGCATAACGCCATACGGGCGATTTCCCTGTAGATGTTAAATCTACTCACCGTGATCTCGAGCTAGGTATATCCAACCACCTGCTTCCCTTTCTTCACAGCGTCCGAAGTCCCCGCCTGCGATCCTATTAACACAAAACATAGCAAGTGCCACTCAGAAATCGACCAATAATACATACAATTACATTTAAATCGACACACCGATTCCAACACACTCTAAAGTGTTCGCTTAGCGGCTAACGTGTGTGGCGACACAACTAAAACAAACCCTACGTGCAGAAATCATGCAAAGCATAGAAACTGAGTAGGACACCGTATCGCGCGTCGTCAAAACACTAAAAACTAGTTAAACGATCCCAGATTTTACCCACTGTCAAAAAATCAAAATCTAGCAGTACCAAACAACCTAAAACCACTGCAGACAGCTACCCACAAAATTACAACACCCAAGTACCCCAATTGGCCGAGCTCGCCGGAAAAAGACCCCATGTCGCCGGCCGAAACCGGTCAGGTTGGGCTCGTGTTCCTAGTGTACACTCAGGGCAACTTGTACAACACTGCTAGTTTTCATAGTAAAGACTCGTAGACACAGCAGGTTACAGACATCCAAAAAGACACCAAAAACACGATATTGCACTAAAACTATATCTTTATCGTTCTAAACTGAAACTACAAAGCAACACTACAAAATAACTGCCTAATTAACACTTTAAAGATTGTTACCTAACCACACTTGCTCAAAACCCTAGCTTTCCATGCTCCAAGTGTTCTCTAGTGGCCTCGGATCAAGTTTGATGAAGGGTGTAGTGAGTTTTGTGAAGAGTGGTGAGGGTTTATGAGGATTTGTGTTAGGGTTTAGTGAAGAACAAGGGAGGGGTTCAGTTTGAGGGTGAGGGAGATAATGAGGTGAATAAAATATGAGAGTGAGAGTTGGGAATGAGTGTATGAGTGAGGGTGTAGGTGTAAGGGTGAGGGAACACAAATGGGGTGTGAGTTTAGATGAGTCATGCCTCCCTCTCTCTCCCCTCAATTAATACATGGCATGCTTGCCATGTCTCATCATGCCCCCTCTCTCTCTTCCTCTCTCAAGTCAACCTAAATTATTCAAACCTCTTTTATTTTAAAACCAACCAATTAATTAACTAATTACATAAAACAAAATGAAATGAGGATAATGTTCCATTGCTACTTAAGCATGGTTTAACACCTAATTAACCCTAGGTTAACATGCACATGTGTGTGCAAGCCCAAAGTAAATATTAATAAAATATTAATTAATTTTTATCAAATCTTTCAAGTCCAAAATAAGTATTAATAAAATATTAATTAATTTTTATAAAATATTTGAAAACTATTTTGGTAAGCTTTTTTACTAAACATCTGCATTATCGCTTAATTAACACTAATCGCATTCTAAGGTGTTACAGTAATCAAGCAGAGATCCTAAGGGCTTTACCAATATGTATAAGCGATATGCTAAAAGAAACACATGCACATATTGAGGTAAAAACAAACCAGGTAGCATACTACCATTTCGAGCAAGACTGTTACTATATCCGTGTATGTCTCAAACTTCCAATATATAATATACAAACCAGTATGATACAATAATGGCCTCTATGGCATATAATACTAAGACCTCCCAGTGCTTCGGGACTACACCCAACCACTACTTGTTTGCACTACTCATTTGAGCCGTGGTAGGGAAGTGATCTATGTACAGTGGGAACACACTCGAGGCGTAGTAGCGTTGTCAAGTCAGCGGACTATGTTGTGCTCATGTCACCTGGGAACGGCTACATGACGATATGTATAGTACCAACCAGCAGTTCCCTACAAGTCTTGTCTAGTGTAAATCATAACCCAGTGAGCACATGTATACTATCTCAAGTACGACGTACTAATGGCTGTGGGACAGACCATCACCCCTGCTGGGATGAGAAGCGTATACACTAGTCTACTCTGGATTATCAAAGCACCCACTCGATAATCCTATGACTAGGGACCGGTATAAGGATGTGCTTATAGACTACCCAACCCCTACTAGTTTAACTGCCATCATACTGCTGGTAGTCAAGCAAAGATCCTAAGGGCTCTATCAATATGTATTAGCGATACGTTAAAAGAAACATATACACATATTAAGATAGAATCAGACCAAGTAGCATACTACCATATTGAGCAAGACTGTCATTATATCAGTGCATATCCCAAGTATCCAAAATGTAATATACAAACCAATACTATACAATAATTGCCTCTAGGGCATATATCACTAACACAGTTCTCTGGTGACATGAGTACAGGGTAGTCTCTAAACCTGAAATCGCCACAGTGTCTCATGTGTGTTCCCACTATACTTTGATTAGTACCCTACCACGACTTTACTGAGTCGTAGAAACGGGTTTTAGTTGGGTACAGTCCCGAAGCTCATGGAAGCAGTGAGCGGTCGAGGGAATTCGTCACTCCCGGTATTGGGAGTCGATATCGCACTGTGCAGGACACGACAATAGCCAGAAGTCCATGGCCACGGCAGTAGAGATAAACTGGTAAGTGTTACCAGTTGTATCTCTTTGGTTATGAGTCCTCTGTCAGCACGACTTATCGTGTTATTGGGGGTCTGAAAGATTCCACTACCCAGACCCGATATGTGATACACATTGATGAAAAGACTGGACTGTACAGTGACTGTCACTTATAGACTTTGTTGGGTCCGGATGAGTTCGCTCGTCGACCTGACTTTATCTTGCTCAAACCTGGGTAGCCGTTACGTATAGCTAGTGCCACTGACGAGCATGTGGGTTAACCCGAAAAGGGGTTGAATCTGAAAGTGTTTCAGATTCAATTGGATACAATCCTGTATAACCTACTGCCATCGTATTGACAGGTATGTAGAGTCCCGCAACGAAAGTGCCTGCCCGGGCAAAACACGATGTGATGTACGTATAGGTTTAAGTACATGAGTTCGTTATAACATGTATATTGGATGTACATGTTCAATCGGACGACTGTTATACTAGCCAATTTCAAAGACGGAATATCAAGTCAAGTGTTGACTTGATAACCATATTAATGATACGATTTCTAGTATAGTATATATGATACACACACTCTCTACAGTATATGATACTGAGAAGATATTGATGGTATTTCGTGTATGTGATATATGATGTGTACTTGTATAGTATACATGTACTAATACTTATTTAATATATATATATATATATTTGATATATATATATATATATTTGATTGATGGTATTCCGTGTATGTGATATATGATGTGTACTTGTATAGTATACATGTACTAATACTTATTTAATATATATATATATATATATTTGATATATATATATATATTAATTCCCACTATTATGAATTATGTATTAATAAATATACAAATAAATATATATATATATATATATGTAAATGTAAATATATCTTTATATATATATATATATTAATGTGTGTATATATATATATTATATATTTAATATATTTAATTAAAATGTTGGGCCCACCCTCTCTCTTGTGTGTTGACACACACATGAGAGAGAGTGGGAGAGAGGGTATGTGTCTTGTATATACATGACATGGTTGGAAAAATTACTTAAGACAATTCATTTTGTTTTTTCAAGCCATCACAAAATGAAATACATCTTCTACTTCCTCCCAACATGAGGTCACGCTCTCTTGAAAAATGGCAAGTGTTGCCATGGTGAGATTTTGCGAAAAGTAGAGTATACCCATTGTTCGCATCGCCTTCCTCTACGCCTAGCAGGCTGTGGAGGAAGTCTCTCCATCCGGTGACGGAGTTGGAGCTCGGGCAGCCCGCTTTCAACGCGGATCATATACGTTGAGGCAGTCGGCGTGCAGATACGTTCGGGAGCACATAGAGTTTAGACGAGGTCGTCCGGGATCAGCCAGACACGCTACAAAGGTTGTATTACCTCTGAACTTTTCTTTTGGTTCTTTACATTTAGCTAGAAACTAGTGCTTGGACGATTTTTGCGTACGGTCGATCGCGCTCCAACGGAATTTTTGTTTTCCATCCATTCCCGATTCCGCTGCGCACACTGCGCGCCCGACCATACAGTAGTATCAGAGCCAACAAAGCACTAGGACTAGCTTTGGCAACATTTTAGTTTCGATTGACATTTCTCCGATTCCGATTGCCTAGTTTAAACCGCTTCTCTATCCAAATTTTAAAATTTATTTAAACAACTGCAGAATGTTGATTTTGATGTGGAAATGACATGGGAGAAAAATGGGGGTATTTGGCCATGTTTTGGCCGGCCATACCGGTTTTATAGCGGCCAAAAAGTTTCAGAATGCCTTCTATTTTCTCTGGGGGCTAAAACTTGTATAAATAGGATTTTTGGTATTGTTTGTTTTTTCCCAGTATTGAGATTTGATCTCGTATTGCACTGGAAAGTTATCGATCAAAACTGTAACATCGTAGTGTTTCCGTATTCATGATGTTAAAGTGTTTAACTCATTTTATATGATGATACATACTTGTTGATATGTATTGGTGAGTATGTGATGTTCTATGTTAAGTTTGTTTGGTGTGGATTGGATCGTCATGAAATGAATAGCCCTGTACGTATTTGGATGTTGCGATGTTATACGTTTCTTTTCATTCATGTTGTAGCCAAAAATGTATATTCTTTTATTCGGGACGAGCGGTCGATATGTGGCCGTCGTTTCTGCTTATAGTATTTTTATTGGTCGGGGCTTGATCAAGTTGCGATCGATGTCACCGTTGTATTAATACTGGTATTTGGTTCACCCCACGGAGAAGCGCACTGGCAGCCGGGTTCTAGATTGCAGCGGATGTCCATCTCAAGGAGTTGAGACCAGGTCACTCGATTCTAGGATTGGCGAGCTGGTTGTCACGCTTGTAGGGGGTTAGGATAGACCCACGTAGGAGTGCTTTTGTCATCGGATTGGAGAAAGTGCTGGGTGGCCCCATCATGGTGATGATGCCGGGTTGCCTCGTTTCTCGGGTTAGCGGATGACTTGCCGCACTCGTAGTGGTCTTCTTTTGGCTACGCACGGGCTGTTCACGCAACCGGGGTATTTCGTGTTTTGTTTGTGGCTTGAACGAAACACGGGATTCCTAGGTGATCCGACGATTCCAAACTCTGTGATGTTATTTTTCCTGATGTTGTAATGTGATTATTTGCGTGTTATGGTATATTTATATATGTGATATATATATATATATATATATATATATATATATATATATATTAATGCTATATCCATTTTGCATCCGCGATAGCCCTGCTCCCGCTCTGCCGTTAGTTAAGAAACCTAACTTTGTATGACGGGGCCCCGTGGCGAATGCGGATGGCGTATATGTGCATTTTTTTTCCTTTTCATACTTTTCTATAATGTTTGTGTGAGAAGGATAATAATAGATAACGAGATTATCTAAATGATGGGATTGTATTAATTTCATTAATTCAAAGTTAAATAAACCAATACGTTGTCGGAACCAACTTTTTATAAAGAGGAAATTTTAGTCGATTCTTTTCCTTTGCATCGAGGCATTCGGTTAGGAATGTCCAGCACCTCATTCAATGAGGAAAAAGCCTCGATCCCATCTCTAGGAGTTCGCTCTTGGGCAAAAGTGTGTGTTATTAAAATTGATTTTTTTGTAGCCGTATTCTTTTGCTTTGCATCGTGCTATTCGATTAGGAATATCCCGGACCTCATTCGATGAGGAAAAGAGTCTAGATCCCTTCACGGTGAGTTTACTCTTAAGAAAAGGTCTACGTGACTAAAAACATTCAAAAACCACTCCGTTCCTACGATGAGATCAAGTTCTTTACGTTGATGGTCTTATTAAAAACCAGCTGTAGCCCTCTGTTATTTCAAGAAGTAGGGCACTTAGTATTTGTGCTGCGTTTGTTGGCATCCGTCAAGGCGTAGTGCACAGTAGCTAAGTGATGTCTTCCTGCTAGCATTTGATGCAGTTAGCTGTGTTAGTTATATATATGCCCTAGATGCCATTGTTGTACATATGATGTATACTATAGTGGATGCTTGGATATATATAGAGAGGACTTTCTTGCTCGACATGATAGTATGCTATTTGGTTTCACTTTGTCTTAACATGTTGACTTGTATTGGTTTACTTTCTTGCTCTCACATGTTGACAAAGCCCTTAGGATATATACTCGATTACTGAGACTATGATGATATCATACTAGTGGGGCCAGGGTAGTCAACGAGTACATCCTATAACCGTTCCTTGTCGAGGGAGTATCGAGACAGGGCATCGATACTCCAGAGTAGACTAGCGTATACGCATCTTGACCCATCTGATGGGCGATGGATGATCCCATATCCATCGGTGTTTGACATCAAAGATGGTGTACGGGTGCTCAGTGGAGACTGAGTACACTGAACGGACTCGCCGAGAACTCCTAGATGATATTATACATATCGTCATATAGTAGTTCTCCGGTGACACTGGTACAGGTTAGTCTGTAGACCCGAGATCGTCATAGAGTCTTGTGTGATTCCTACTGTGCTTTGATTTCTACCTTACCAGGTCCAAGAGGGCATGCAAAACGGTGGCTTTTGGGTACAGTCCCGAATTACATGGAGGCAATGAACGATAGGAAGGGTTTCGTCTCTCCCGGTATAGGGAGTTGATGTTGTGCTTTGTTCGATTGGCTATAACTGGATGTCCCTGGCCAGAGCTGATATGGAGTACTGCTAGTAAGAGTTATCAGCTGTTTCTTGACCTGTTATGAGCCTCACATCGACACGACTTATCAGTTACTGGGGTCTGACGATTACCACCCCTAGACTGGATATGCGACATATCAGACGAAGAGACCGGACTGTATCGTAGTGTTACTGATAGGATTCACAGGAGAATGTATAGGCTTGCTTGTTGATCTTCTGATCGCTCAATACCTGGGTGGCTGTTACGTTTAGCTGACCGCTTGCAGCTTGTGGGTGTTTGATATGATCATCACCTACTGCCGGCGTATTGACGATTCTTTAGAGTCCTACACAGAGGTTTCCTGTCTCAGGCAAAACGGAGTTGGAGCACATATGTGATATGTGTGGGACCGAGAATAATACGATATGAGATACCGTATTCTATTCTCGCGATATGTAATATCGGCCGGGTATATGTGATATGGCCGGGTCATCGGATCAAGTGTTGATTCGATGAAATGGTACATGTTATATTAGTCGGTTATATGCAATATAGCCGGATTGTCGGATCAAGTGTTGATTCGATAATTTAATGTATAATTATATATGTGATATATTACATTACGTTAACTAATATAAGCTCGCTTTGTTGATTCATTTTCTCACGGGATAATACATTGATATATATGCGATATATGTTAATTGTATTTTTTTTTGTTACGAAATATATTATATATGTGATATATAATATTTTAACATGTTAGGCTTACAAATTCAATAATGGATTAGGGCTTAAACTTGGTTAGGGTTTGGATTAGGGTTAGCTTTTGCATGAAACTTCCATGAAGCTTCAAGAAGCTTTCTTTTGTTTTTAGCTTAGATATTTTGTGTTGATATTTCTTAACCCAACCCAAATCTTAACCTCTAGTTTATTCTCTACATGGGTTAACTCTATCATTCATAACCTATGGTTGAATAAGTAACCACAACAATAATTCATTATTCATCACAAAAGGAAATATTCATCTTCTTCTTCCTTGAGCTCTTAAAAGAAAACCTTCACTAGCTTTTGATTTGTGATGAATAAGTGTGAGAAATTGAAAAAAAAAGAGAGCAAAATTCCTACTTCATCATCCTCATCTATTCTAGTCACATAGATTAGGGTGTTCACTTATCTAATAAGTTGTTTAGTGAAGTGTTGGTTTGGGTTTGAGATTCTTCAAGGTAGATCATCTTAGATCATGAAGACTACAGGCAAGGTATCTCATTTACCTCATGGAGCCACTCAAGAGTCGGAGTTCATGTTGATCGCAGCGAAGGGACCTAAACACGGAGCTTATGAAGCGAAGGAGCCATTCAAAAACCCCTTATTTTCAAAACCCCCTTATTCTATGGACCCTCTAGAAGAATGAAACCCTAACTCGACTTAATGACCGTGTGAAAGCCTTTGAACCTTAGGCTTTGCGGCTGTTCCGCGGCACCATTAGTGAGGCTTGGGTTTGCCCTTCTACGGCTGGACCATCGATGTCGTGGTATGTACTCGATACTGTTAAACTGTACCCAAGATGTTGAGCTCTTGGGGGATTATGAGGTTTTGACGAATCGATCGGATGGTTCGACTTCATTCGGATGCTAGGTGGTGAGATGCATTCTTGGGAGACTCCAGATACGAGGATAGCCGTTGGAGCTCGGTCCCTGCAGCCACGACGAGACGAGTCCGAAGCAGTCGACGTTAGAGAAAAGTGGAGTAAGAGGTTCGTACCAGATCTGGATAAGATGACGTTCCACTACGCCGACATCAGAGATGCGATACGCATGCCGAGTCATTGTGCTTGGATATACCTTCCAAAAAGAGTCGCAATGAGTATGCAGCCGCTTCGGAAGAAGAAACAGATATAGTAAAGGACGATGACTTCCGGACAGTTCGGCAGAGACAAGATTTTGGAGGGACCTCGACAGGACCTTTCTAGAAAAAATTACGAGAAGACTTGGGCCCAGGAGTGGTAATGTTACGCACACCGGCAGGCCAGAGTTCAGGATCGTCGACGAGACATGCTATGAGTGACCACGACAGTTGGCCAGAGATTCTTGGAGGATGTGCTTGAGCGGGACTATTCCGCCATACTTGATTTTGGGTATTTTGGGCGATCTATTCGCATGATTGATTTTGATGATTGAGTTTCATGATATTTGTTTTCATGGACCATGGTTGCACCTACTGAGTATTTACGATTTTTGCACAGTTGTTGCACTTGAGATAGTTTTCGTGCCTTGGTTTCACATGTTTGTGATTATATGGATTTCATACAGTTGAGTTGATTTGTGCGTATATACGCATACGATTTTGTTTTTTCACTCGGTATAGTTCCCATATTCTTGCAGTGCAGTGATACGCATTTTGTGCACTACAGTTGCACTGGGCTTCGATTTCGATGGTGATGTTCGATATTTGTTTTGTGCCCTTGTGCACCTGATTGGATTTTGCGCATGTTCGGCGCTTGATATTGGATTTCATGATTTCGTGCATGATAGATGCACCTGCCTTGGATTTTCGCGCATGTTGAGCGCATTATTTGAGATGCGATTTTGGTGCACACCAGATGCACGAAATCGAGATTCTTCGTGCGTATCAGATGCACTTGCCCTTGCTTTCAGGCACACACGTTGCCTATGACAAATGTTGTGTGCACACCCGATGCACTTAGATGTTGTTTCTGTGCAGATGTATAGCACATTCATGGATTTCGATTTCCGTGCGCACCAGACGCACATGGCATTCATATATATATATTTGGGACTGATTTATGTTGTAGTATATTTTATGATGTTTGCTATTTAGTTTAGTACTGAGCAGGACTAATCACAGGACAGTACCTGAGTATATTTTTGCATGCATTGATTGTTATCGAAGGGATTTCCAAAGAAGAGCTATAGTCTCAGTACTGTCACCCCCCGAAAGTATGGAACATGACCGGCACTTAAACTACGAAACGTCTCGAGGCGTACGTAATCTAAGTAAGCCGAAAACCCAGAAATCCAAACCAAGAAAAGTAGTAGAGTGAAGGAAAAACAACTTAAAACAAGTAGTTTTAATAGCATAAGTCGAATTATGCGTTTTTTTTTAAAAAAAAACATCAAGTATTTCTTGAAAATTTCGGCAGACTTTTCTTTGTAAATACTGGCCCCCAAACGGGATACAACATGAATAGTATACGAAATCAATAAAAAGGCATCCCCAAGCAGGAGCTAGCTCTTCGTCAATCGACGGTCACAACCACACAAGCAATATAATATACAACGTCAAGGGCGAGGATCAAAACTCAAAAGAAAACTCAAACAACAAGAATTCCACAGAAATATAACGCGCGACTCTAAGGTCGAAAGAATAACATCTCTGGTCTCTATCTCAAAATAAATACATGTTTGGTTGATGGAACTTCTAGATACAACTGAATAATAATATACAATGTATAATGATGGGTACGATACAGATAAACCCACCTACTAGCAAGTCACCCGAAAGAAGCAGTGCCAGCAAAGCCGTAATGAAACCTGTACGGCAAAACCTGCAAGGAACTGTGGCACAACGGGGGTGAGTTGCGAACTCGTGAATAGAATACATCTACGAACAGAAATCGCATGTATGACACAATCCTAGGTCATACGATCAAAATATATAATCCTTAAATATAACCAGCAGTCTATAACAATGACTAGGGTAAATATCTAACCCAAGTGTAATCCCATATGCCCGTGTCAGTGCCTCAGGTAGCAATATATCATATGGATGATGTATGAATGCATGTACTGAAGAAAACTGCTTTCATAAATTAGTAAGATTTATGTATTTTTAAAATGAGGTATCATAATGAAATCAGCATAAAACAGTGCCTAGCATCGGCACAAAACGTAATCCCAATATCTCGATAACTCTGTATCACAGTCTCTGTACCTCAATATCTCGAAATCTCAATATCTCAATCATAATAACTAGGGCGCCGTCAGTCCAGGCCGGCCCCTACCATCCATCTCATGACCAAGACGGTATCCTCCGGATATCCGACGCGTCAGGTAATATCACCGGTCGGTCGTGCTCCCCTGCACAGGCTCAACGTCAACAACACGATCTTCTTGCCCTGGGGTACCGCACCGGGCCTACCATGTACCCGAAACGGTTCATCCATCTCCTCGAATCGGGTCTCGAAATCTATCAGGCAAACTCATGGTGGACGACTCATACATCATGGGAAAACCGCACTTTTTATTTAAAAGAGAGGAAAGAAGCTTATACAAGTTTTGCGGTTTTCCCCCAAATCCAGAAAATCTCATGGAAATCCGAATCCAAATCATCAATAGCATGTAAACCCATGAATATAGGCATGAGAATCCATGAATACGGCATAACAATGAATAACAGTATGCATGAAGTGACAAGTAATAACTACAATATCTAAGCTGGCATATAAGGTAAGTACACTAATATTATGTCAAACTACTAGCTATCAAGCTAAGTTAAGCAATAATAATTTCTAAGGTGTACGTGACATGGCAATTACTGATGAAGATGTGTGAGAGCCGTTAAGTAAGTGTACGTGGTACATACGCATCATCGGTAATGGTGCTTGTGTCCTAACAGCATAATGTCAACAATGCAATATGAAATAACAATGTAAGTATGCGATGCTGAGCGAGCAGCCATAATGAGCCGGAGCTAAATATTAAACAATGGTGCCATTTGAATTAACACGAATCATGGGGTTTTGAAAATTAGGGCTACGGTGGTTTTAAGAAAGGATACGTCTTTTGAAATATCCGTAGATCCCTTGACCTGTCTTTTAAAGTATCCACGATCCGCTAGTTTTAAAATAGGTAGGAGTATAATCTAATCTAACAACTATACTAAACTATACGGCTGAACTAACAAGCTGAACTACAGGTAAGGAAACCGCCTATCATCTGAGTCGATACATATACATACCTGTATATGTATAGTCGGTGATCCTGCCTCAATAATATCTTATCCGATACCATATCTATAATCAGACATCCCAAGTCAAGAGTGCAGATCAATCATCAATATATAGCTCGTACGTAAATCCGTTGTACGGCATCCCAAATCTGGGTACGGGTCCATATCACATTCATCATACTATTCATCTGGCATCCTTTTTATCAAATATCATGATCGGGGTACTGATCTACATCTAGTACAATACTGATACGCCTAAGTATGCATGCACGTGTGTGAAACACTACGTCAAGGACCCGCTACAACGTCATGTCGTATCTCAAATACGAACCCTGCCATATCACCGATCTCACGGCCTCAACTCAAATCTCATCGACTCATCTTAAATCCCAAATACTATCCTCATCATCCATGCATGTGTATATGAATGTATATATGCATAGTCCCATACCCACGCATATATACATATATACACATCCCCATCTGCGCACAAGAAAGTAATGTATGCAAGTCTGTGTGTGCGTATGTGGGTATAACAACTACTCTAGGGTTTCGCAACTAACCCAAAGGTAATCCATGAACACATAAACATAACATGAATAAACATTCTCGTATCATAAAACACCTATATAAACATATATATATGAACTATACTACGGACTGCGGGGGTGCTATACGCCATCCACCCGACTTCTCCCCGTAGATATAAATCTACTCACCTGGTCCTCGCTCGCCGGTGCCGACGTCGACACGTGCTTGCTTGTCGTCTCTAAGTCCACATGGGGTACCTACATATCATAACGCACCGTATCGCATTAAAACCAAATTCGAAATTGAAACGGCATACGAAAATCAAATCGGCACGTGTATCACGCATAGGTCAAAACCTATCGCCTACGCATGCAAGAATAGCCAAACCAACCGTCGATGTCGATGTACAGACGTCAAACCATCGAGAAAAACCCAAACACTCTTATTTGCGCATTCACGAACATTAATTATAATATAAAATTGGTTAAAATTCACAAAAATCCCAAATTCACCTTAAAAGCCATTTTTCCGAAAATCTAGCAAACAAAAATTACCCGTTTTAGTACAAAACTCAACGTTTAAACAAATCTAGTGGCCATAATACTTATTAAATATCTTAAATAAGTCATAAAAACAATTTCCATAATTTAATCCCAATAAATTTCATTACCCCAAAATCCTTGTTTACAATATACCCAAATTTTAACAATTTATAGCAAAAATGCACAAACAACAATTTAGCTTGGATTTTCATGAACTAAAAGCATTAAACCACTCAATATAATGTTAATAATGCTATGAAACCATAATTAGAATTTTTATCTAACAATTTACCTTAATTTTTAAAACCTAGTTTGCAATATTATGCAATTTGGGCAATTTAAAAGTAGCAATTAGCAAGATGCAACAAGGTTAAGTTTTACATAACAATAACATGTTAATCAACTCATTAAGACCACAATTTAATGATAGCAACCCGAATAAAAAAAATTAAACCCTTTTCTAGAATTTAATCTTGCAATTTAAAAACCTAAATTAAACACTTAATTAAGTTGATTCAAAGAAATTAACTTACAACTAAACACTAGGGTTAGGATTTACCTCCACAATTTTAGAGATCTCCCATGCAAACATGGCCTCCCAACTTGCTCTCTAGCTCCAAGATCCATATTAGCTAAGGAAAAGAAATAATGGGTAGGAGTTGGATTTGGATTTTGCTTTGAAATTTTGTGGATTTTAAAGCATTTTTGTGGATTTTTTGAAGAGAATGTGAGATGAAGAAGTGAAGGGGCTGTTCTAAATGGGGGGCTCGGCTAAATGCAGGTGGGGAGAGGAGAGAGAGGGTGTGGGGAGTTTGACCATGTCAAGAACCATACATTAAGTATATAAACCCATACCTCAATTACTATATAATAATCTACACTTCAATTCTTTTTATTTCTTGGTTTTGTGAGATATGAAGTGGGCCAAATGGGGTTTGGGGCAGCAAGGCTCGGCCAAGATGGCAAGTGGGTGTGTGTGAGTGTGTGGGGTGAGGGAATATGATAAATACTATACCCCAAACAACCATTTACACTAAATTCACTAAAAAAGCATTTTTTCTTCAATAATTTCTAAACCGTTTTGGCAAACGATTTCATTTCAGAAACAATATTTTACAAGTCACTTTAGTGTGTCATGAATTATAAAATTTATATCAACCCATTCCAATTTGTAATTTTCCCTAATTAAATGTATTAGTGCCGGCTTAAAATAATATTAAAATAATTTTTTTTCAGAAAATTTGAAATTTCACCAGTGGCTCAATAAACACCAAATAATAGTAATTACATAGCTAGAATATGTATATTTAATTTTATAATAAAGATATTTGTATTTTGACTTTTTACAGAAAACGCCCTTATTTTACCGATTTTCCGAAATTTCACCGAAACGATTTTCAAAACGTTACAAGTACTTACCTACGTGTCTGATAGGACACGAAACGTTTAAAACAAGGAACCCTTCTAAATTGTTTCCAAAATGGCGGAACGTACATTTTAAACAAAAGGTATATATGTATATGGTTATTTTCTTATGATAGACGTCCGCCACTGTGCAGTGTTATGCGCATTGCACAGCGACTTTAAAAGATTTGGCATGCATTTCCTTCAGATATTTACATATATAGATTTGATATTTACGTGTATAGTTTCGAGTTATATCATATTAGTTTTGTATTGGATTTGACATTTGTGTATTTGCCATGACTCAAATGATTACGAGATGCTTGACGGAGTTTTGATATTGAGTTATATGCTCATTTTTCATGCGCATGCGCTGCGCTACGATTTGTTTTATGTATTTACGATTTCGAAGCCTCGACGACTTGATGGTTTTGCTTAGATGTTTTAGTATTTTGGGGGAGTTTTAATTTAAATTCGGGGACCGAATTTCTTTAAGGGGGGAAGATTGTAACGTTTTGAAAATCGTTTCGGTGAAATTTCGGAAAATCGGTAAAATAAGGGGGTTTTCTGTAAAAAGTCAAAATACAAATATCTTTATTTTAAAATTATATATACATATTCTAGGTATGTAATTGATAGTATTAGGTGTTTATTGAGCCACTGGTGAAATTTCAAATTTTCTGAAATTTTTTCCGAAATTAATTATTTTAATATTATTTTAAGTCGTCACTAATACATTTAATTAGGGAAAATTACAAATTGGAATGAGTTGAAAAAAATTTTGTGCATCATAACACATTAATCAAAATTTTAACATGTGATTTTTGAAATTAAATGAAGTTGTTAAATGGAGTTAGAAAATATCGAAGAAAAAGGCTTAATTAGTGAATTTGGTGTAAATGGTTATTTGGGGTATAGTATTTATCATTTTCCCTCACCCCACACACTCACACACCCCCATTTCTCTTCCTCTTTTCTGCTGAAATCAGCAGCCCTCCCCCAAACGTTTCCCCACTTCTTTTGGAAAAAGAAAAGTCAAAGAAAATAAGATGGAATTAATAAAGAATGGAGCATGACTTGTTGACTTGGAAATTATATCATTCAATCAACCCACACTCTCTCTCCCCTATCCCCATCCCCTAGCCGAGCCCCCCCTCTCCCCAAATCAGCAGTAGCCCTCCCCTTGTTCTCCCCTCTTTCACCACAAAAAAATTCCACAAAATGCCCAAAAATCAATACAAAAATCCCACAAAATCAAATTCCAATCTCTACCCATTTCTTTTTGACCTATTCTAGTGTGGATCATGATTTAAGAGAGCAATTTGGAGGCCAAGATTTTGGTGCTAGATCTCTAATTTTGTGAGGTATAATCTTAGCATTTTGCATAAGTTATTGTTTGATTACTTGAATCTAGCTATTATGTGTTTAATTAGGAGTTAATTGTGGTTTTGATATTAAAGATTTAACTTTCAAGAAAGGGTTTTGAATGCAAGTTAGGGTTTTATGTTATGAGATTATGGTTGTGTGATGTTTTTGACATATTAATGTTATGCTAAATCAAATCTATTTGCTAGCTGCATTTTTGGTAATTTAAATTTGTAATAATTATATAAATTGCAAACTAGGTTTTAGAAATATATATATTTTGGTAAGATAAAATTGTAATTAGGGTTTCATGGCTTTATTAACATTATAATTTGTGGTTTAATACTTTAGTATATGCAAAACCAAGCTTTATTGTAAAATCGTGAATTTTGCTTTAAAAAGTGTTAAAATCGATATTTGTTGCAAACTTGAATTTTGAGTTATGATAATTAGTGAGATTAAAAATATGGAGGTGATTTGTATAACCTAATTATGATATTAAGTGAGCATTTTAGATATTAGAATCGTTAAAATATTTAGTTTGGGTAAAACATCAAGTTTTGAACCGAAATGTGAATTTGTGCTAACTAGGTTTTTGGAAAATAAAACGATTTGTTCAATTTTATGGTTTTGATGAATTAAACCCTATTTCTTATATAATTAGTGAGTTTTAAAATCACGATTGGTGTGTTTTGGTTTTTCTCGATGGTTTGATGTTTGTACATCGACATCGAGGGTTGGTTTGGCTATTCTTGCATGCGTAGGTGATAGGTTTTGACCTATGCGTAATACGCGTGACGATTTGGTTTTCGTATGTCGTTTCGATTTCGAATTTGGTTTTAATGCGATACGGTGCGTTATGATATGTAGATACCCCATGTGGACTTCAAGACGACAAGCAAGCGCGTGGCGACGTCGGCACCGGCGAGCGTGAACCAGGTGAGTAGATTTATATCTACGAGGAGAAGTCGGGTGGATGGCGTATAGCACCCCCGCAGTTCGTGGTGATGAATACGAATACGTATACACACATATATTGAATATATATTGTTTGAGATTATTAATGTTAAAGATGGATATGTGGTGTGTTGGATAGGTTTAGTGTTGCGAGACCCTAGAGTAGAGGTTGCACCATACATACACACACACCCATACTTGCATACCTTCTTCTTTCATTGTGCCTATACGGGAATATGTATTTATGTGTTCACATGGGTATGGGACTATGTGTTAACATACTGGATTTGAGGATAGTATTTGGGGATTTGAGTTGAGTCGATGAGATTGATTTGAGACCGTGAGCTCGGTGATATAACATGATTCGTATTTGATATACGACCTGATGTTTTAGCGGGTCCTTTGACGTAGTTTTCACACACGTGCATGCATACTTAGCTGGTATCAGTATGGTACTAGACGTAGATCAGTACCCCGATCACGATATTTGATAAAGAGGATACCAGATGAATAGTATGATGATGTGATATTGACTCGTATCCAGATTTGGGATGTCGTACGACGGATTTACGTACGAGCTATACATTGATGTTTGATCCGCACTCTTGACATGGGAATATCTGATTATAGATATGGTATCGGATGTGATATTATCGAGGCGGGATCACCGACTAATATATATATATATATATATATATATATATCGACTCAGATGTTAGGCGGTTTCCTTACCTTCAGTCAGCTTGTTAGTTCAGCCGTATAGTTTAGTGTAGTTGTTAGACTAGATTAGACTCCTACCTATTTCAAAACTAACGGATCGTGAGTATTTTAAAAGACAGGTCAAGGGATTCTACGGATATTTCAAAAGACGTATCTTTTCTTAAAAACACCGTAGCCCTTATTTTCAAAACCCCACGATTCATGTTATTTCAAATGGCACCACTGTAGAACTCATATTTCATTAAATGCAGATTAGTTACCGTTGTGTCTAGTATTTAGCTTCCGCTCATTATTGATGTTCTCTCCGCATCGCATGTTTATATTATGATTCATATTCTATTGTTGATATCAAGCTGTTAGGACACCAGCACCATTACCGATGATGCGTATGTACCACGTACACTCACTTGCCGGCTCACACACATCTTCATCGGTAATTGCCATGTCACGTACACCTTAGAAAATATTATTGCTTAACTTAGCTTGATAGCTAGTAGTTTAGACATGATATTAGTGTACTTGCCTTATATGCTAGTTGAGCCATTGTAGTTGTAAGTGCACGGCGGCGCCCCGGCCGTCAATCCGACGCCGGAATGCGGAAGCGGTGAAAAACTTTAATTTTGCGGACTTAGCAAACCGGCACCACCGCGCACTAAACACCCGGATCGTAACCATTAACAAGTCTAAGCTAACTAGAAGATGGGTTAGAGATATACCGACTGATCCGAGTCCTCCGGTCTTCATCTCCACTCCGATCTCCTCGCGGGATCTCCGTCTGTCTCCTCCTTGCCGGAAGGGCACCACATCGCCTGCATCTTTTACGGGCTCCCGCCTCAATACCGAGGCAACTCGGGCGCGAAGTTGGCTAGCCGACGCGCCCAAGATTTGCTGTAGAATAATGTAGAAACTTGTCTCTTTGGGGTTTAAGAGGTTGCCATGATGGAGGAATTTGTGCACTAGAATTTCATGGATACTTGATGGAGAAATTGAGCATGCAATGGAAATGAAATGGAGCATCCCTCAAAGATTGAGCTCGGCCAAAGGCTTTTTGCTCACTGGAAGAATGAAAAATCCAACTAGCTCACTCACTAAAGAACCATATATATATTAATCCCATTTAGTGCTTGCTGGAAAAAATACAAAAAAGGTTGAAGTGAATTAATTAAAACCATCAGCACTCCATGTGCACACAAAGCAACCAAATGTTTAAATATATTAATTCATCAACACCTCACCCCATACCCAACAGTGGCCGGCCCATGTATCCATCACAAATTCATAACCAAAAACCCATACTCTTTCAAAAGCCAATCATAACCTACAATGGTCAAGCCATCATCATAAAGCTAGAAGTCAAAGGATGGGCTCCATCATGAAACCATCATGATATAACAAGATGCAAAGAACCCCCTCCACTAATGCCTATTTGCAACAATGCAAATAAACCCTCCTCCACCAATCTTCGGCCAATGAACGGAACAATGGAAATTGGCCGAAACGGAAAGCAAACTGGCAACTCCATAAAACTGGTCCCGTAATAAATTACAGGAAAACCCCGATACTGTGCATACACACCCGCATTTGTATTTCGACCGAAATACAAAATGCAAAGAGACAAAAACTACACAATCAAATACTAAGATCCGGCTTATGCCAAAGCCGGCTAGTAAAAACCGTCCGATCACGATCCGTGCAATACCGCACGTATCTGATCGAACCCTGCCATATCTCCATACGGCATCTACAGCGTTTCGCCCGAAAGCTTGAGTAACTGAAAGTGTGGTGGACTCTAAAGACTCGTCAATACTATGGCTGTGGATTTAACCACCAGCACGTCAGAGGTATAAGCCAATACGTGACGGGCCACCAGCTATTAACCAAAAGGGACGTCGATGAGCGAACTCATCCTGACACCCTACTGAGCCTGTCAGGGACAATATCCGTACAGTCCGGTCCGTTCGTCTATGAGCATCGCATGGCGGGCCTAGGGGTTGGTAAAAGTCAGACCCCCAAAGGCGGTAGAAGTCGTGTCGGAGAGTAGCCCAGAACACCCTGAGATACTACTGGAATACCTACCAGTAAATCTCCTTGCCTTGGCCAAGGACTTCGTGTAATGGCTCTCCTAGACACAGCACGACCTCACCCCCAATACCGGGAGAGACGAACCCCTGAAGATACGCTCACTGCCTCCATGTGGCTCGGGACTGTACCCAACTAAAACCTGCTTGCACGACTCCTTTGAGCCGTGGTAGGGTAGTAATCAAAGTACAGTGGGAACTCACACGAGACAAATGACGATCCCCAGGTCGATGAACTAACCTGCACACATGTCACCAGGGAACTGCCATCTGACGTCTGGTATATGACCAACTAGCATGTTCCCGGCGAGTCCTGTCCGGTGTACTCATAACCCAATGAGCACCTGTATACATCTTAGGTGATCCAACTGACACCAGTGGCTTGTGAGACCGGCCACCGCCCCTCGTCGGGGTCTCGACTGTATACACTAGTCTACTATGGAGTATCGATGCCCTGTCTCGAAACTCACACGACTAGGGACCATTTAAGGATGTGCTTATAGACTACCAGCTCCCACGTATATGATCGCCCTCATAATGCTGGTGGTCAAGCAAGAATCCTAAGGGCTCTATCAACGTGTAATAGCGACTTGTCAGGTCACTTAAAGCAGTACACGATGTTAAAGGCAAACCAGATAGCATACTATCATCTCGAGTAAGACTGTCCTACCGGGATAGGTCCTCCATCAATCATTGCAATCACGTACCTGTGACCTAATAATTGACTCTGAGGGCACTATCTCCAACAATCTCCCACTTGCACTCAAGGCTAATTATTGCGATGTCGCATACTCACAGCCCGTGTGATACCGAACACCCAACTCCTCTACTAATCAGTCTCACAAAGCTCGCTTGCGAAAACTATTGCGTTCGAGGAATAGCCTTAGTGAGTGGATCCGCCTTGATGTCACTTTCTATGTCTCTCTATATCTCAAGTTCGCGGAGAAAACCCATCTCCCGAAAAGAGCAATACCTGTCTTAGAATGTGTCTGGATGTCTGATGGGACATAGCTCATAAATGAACTCCAAATCCAAACTTCTTAGACTGTATCGTCAACTGAACTTAATCAGTATCCTGCGCCATGCCTCCCTCAGTATTGCCTTGGATCACCTGTCCAAAATACTACCCCTCATCAGAAGGAAAAACTATAACTCTGACAACCTTCTTGTCGTCCATGTCACCTTGGAAGCCTGGAATGATAACTGTCTCCTGGATAAGGCTGTCGTTATCATATCCCTAGAACATTCACTTATGTTCTAAAACTGCTTCCGACCGTTTCTCCAGGATTGGATTAAAGTCAACTTATTGCATCTAGTGCAAGAACAACATCTGGTGTGGTACTTGACATCTCATGATTGACTCAATTGCCTGAGCAAGTGATCTGCCAGTCATGCACATCCCTCTCCCCTTTAGTCTGTAAGACACCTTTGGAGAGGGTGACTCCATCTTCTGCAGGTACACTACCATGCATGGAGTCGTCTATTCTAAATACTCTTAGAATGCTGTCAAAGTACCCTGATTGGGAAACCACCCAAATCTAGATCTAAAACCATAGATCTAGTAACCAGTATGTCTGATATAAAATCCATTTCCTTTGTGAAGAAAACACTGTGTGACGACCAAAGTATGACCGATCGTAGTATAGGAGTTTCCTTTCCTACTCTGTGTATGTCATCCAAGTACTATGACATCACACCCTACTACCTTCTCAACAGATCCATCCCCTATTCTGATGAAGTCAAACCCATGACTTTCACGTCAGAAATAGATGATCTATCTCCGATAAAACTGCTTTAGTCTATAAATAGACATAAGCTACCTGTCCACCAATGCTTCCGCTGCTCCCACTGACTACGACAACCCTCTGGCAGAGTCATATACACGTACACTTCTGAAGCGAGTTCAGAACGACGCTATACTCATCCTCCCGCCGGGTCTCGCAGCCTGGAACAACAGCAATGGTAATTGTGGGTAAACAAGAACTTCCTTGTCACCGTCCTTGAGGCTACCGGAGTACCTCTCAGGTGCCTGAAGTTACCCACCAAATCTGCGGAGTGGCCAATGGAATGTCAAGCCAGATTGAATCTTTAGGTTCCTATCAAATCTTCAGTAATCGTTTGTGGTTCTGGAATCACTTCCAGTTCTACCATACTCCCACTTCTGTTTTCTGAAAAAATCCATTTTTAATAAAACTGTGGCGAGTATAGAACAATATCGCTATTGTTCTTCCAGATGGTAGAAAGTCAACCCTCGTCATAGCCTGGGTCAACCCACAAACAGCAATTACAGAAACGTGCCTTGAGTTGTCCAGTGTCTAGTTTTAAGCATAAACCGGACAACTCCCTGTACCTTAACACCGTTAAGATATGAACTGTTCTATATCCAATATAGAACCAGAGGCACTGATTTAATTGAACCAGATTCAAATCATGCAGCTGTCTCCAGTGCATGTCAACTAAAAGGAAAGAGGACGATCAGCGTTACTCAACTTAAGAATGCTTCCAATTATGAGTAACCTGAAAGAGAAGCAAGATCTCTAAATCATTACTATCAACTGAATACCATACACAAGTATCTACATCTTCTATCACTTTGAAGAATCCCGATACTTGCAATATCTGGTTCTCTACTTTATTCAAATACCTACAACTTCTCAAAATTCAAACCCTGTGTTTCGAAGAAACACCTGTCTAAAAACTAGAGAAGTCATAAGTAAACCGAATATAGTATGAGGACCAACCCCTCTGTCCTGATGGACCCTGGACAACATACAATACTCTGTATAAGTCCCTTGAGTCTGATAACTCATTCACTGTGTGTCGTAGGTTGAAAACTGTACCTTTGGTTATGAAGAATTACACCGCTGTTCAATGCTCCTTACCTAACCATCCACTGATATAGGTAAATGTCATAGACATAATTTCAAAAGGGTATATCTCACTCTATGAAAATAGATGTACAGATATATCGATTTGAAATTGGTGCATAACAACGGATATTCAAAACCAAATATTTGCCGACCGGCAAACAGCCCAGGTGATTTCCTCAAATATCACCGATTACAACGAATCCCGATATAATGAGGATGATCACCTAATTCCCAATAACTTACTCCCACTCATCATCTGTAAGACTATACAGATGTGAGAATCATACTTGGTAAATACATACCCTGGAGCAAGTGTCTAATCGGGAAATCAGTTTTCCTTTAACAGTACACAGTGAAACTGAAACATTGAAATGTTTCGATGGGGTATCCTGGTATTCCTAGTAATGCCTCTTCCATTATCCAGATTCACAACTGTAGCCGTGTAATTCTTTGCCACCTTTCCAAATCCCTTTATATGTCTTTAGTCTTTACCTTCTGCACACCCCTTAGGCCAAGTGGTTTTCTTCCTTCCCTACCGTTCGGCACCAGCCTATGGTTGGAAGAAGACTATCCAATAAGCATAATGGGTGTACTGTCCCAATCCTAGGAACACTCGCAATGAGAGAGGGTGAAGATAAAAGACAACCGAATAAATCTTATTCCTATTTCTCCTGAACCAGAATCCATCCCCGAACTGGAACAAGTTCCTTTCGAGTTCGTATATTACCATACGATGGAGTATCCAATAAACTGTGGATCTTCGTAGTGATACGGAGTGTCCTGGAGAAATACAAAGGTGATTTAGGATTGGCGAAGGAATACTTGGTTTGGTCGTGAATATCTGTTGCAATTTACTTTGCCCTCTTACTAATCCCTTGCTTTGTCTTAACTTAATACCTTCTGCACACCATCGTTATGCTAATTGGTTTTCTTCATTCCCTACTGGTCGGCACCAGCCTAAGGTTTGGAAGAAGACTATCCAATTTGCGTAATAGGTGTACTATCTCCTAAACCAAGGAGTACTCGCAACCTGAGAGAGGGTGAAAAGAAAAGACAACTGAATAGTCCTATCCGTTTTCTCGAGAACCGGAAACCATCCTCGAATAAATCCCTTCGAGTTCGTATCTAACCATACGATGGTTTTGTCCAATGGAAGTGGACGTTCGTTGCAATACGGGGTGTCCTGGAGAAAAGGGTAAAAGTAGGAGTGGCAATGAGGTTTGCAACTCTGATAATCCAAAAGCCAGTGTTAAGAAGGTTCGGTCAACTTGGTCACTGAGTCATTGTCTTAGGGTCGGGTCAATGGTCGCTGCCAAAGAGAGAGAGAAAAGAAACACTCAGCGTGCACTCTAACCTAGATCAGAATGGTTACCAATTTATCTAATCTGGAAACCTCCCACTGTACCTCAAATTCTCCTCCAAACCTGAAAGAAGAATTAGTCGGGGTCACCCGAGGAGTATACCAACTCATCAGTGGGAATCGGGATCCAACTCGCATCGCATGACAACATGACGGAATCCGCTCACGGTATCACACTCCAGAAGGTATGCGCATATCTGGCAAGTTTCAGTTCTTTTGAAACTCCTGATGTGAGTTCTGCCCCATGCTCTTATGACCTTGGCGTGAGGTCAAAATATCATAAGTCACATGTCAAGTTCTACCCATCATTATCCAGGTTAATTTGAATCCACCCGTACATACCCTTGACGTAGGCCAAAATAGTAGTACGACTGTCCCAAACCAACGCATCTATCTATGCAACAGATAAATACCCGGCAGCTACCAATCACTATGCCTTAGCGTGAGGTCAAAATACATAGCTTGAATACTACCGAATATTTAACTGAAATGATGGAGGGCTACGAATGGTTTCTGGCGAAAACCTTTAACGTAAAGAACTTGATATCGTCGAAGGAACGGATAGCTTTTAAAAATACAGTGACGAAAACCGTTGCTAAAGAGGTCACTCCCGGTGAAGGGATCTCGGCTCTTTCCCCGTAGAATGGGGTGCAGGATATTCCAAATGAATACCGCGATGCAAAGCAAAAGTAATCGGCTATAGTGAAGTCATTGCCCTGACGCAAACTTTTTGTCCAAGGGGTCACTCCCGGTGAAGGGATCTCGGCCCTTGCCTCATCGACTGAGGAGCAGGATATTTCAACTGAATACCACGATGCAAAACAAAAGTGAACGTCCTTGCAAAAACAGCTTTTTGAAAAGTGTTCCAACAACATCAGATTAGGTTTGTTTTTAAACTTGCATTGATCCGAATCAATGCAGTCCCATCAATTGATCACACCAAAAAGAACGAAAATATACTGACGTACGTATATGCCATCCGCATTCTCCACTGGGTCCCGTCATTACCCGTTAGGTTAGCTAACTAACGACAGAGCGGGGACTGGACTAGCGCGGATGTAAAACATATACAACATCTACTAATATATATATACCAATATATTATATTTCGCTCAAGGCGTGAAAGAAATGCAACATCACAGAGAATGAACAGCATCACAGAAACAATACAGATATCTGGGATCCCCGGGTTTCACAGAGCCACTACTGAAACCCGACGTTCCCCTGGTCGTGTGGATAGCCTGCGCAATGAAATCCTAGACCCCTACGGGCGCGGCAAGTCACCCGCCAAAACCTGAAGCGAGGCAGCCCCTTTCAGTACCGTGAATGGACCACCCAGCACTTCACGGAATCCGGCAACTTGGGCACCCCTCCTGGGTCAACCTGTACCCCCTTCGAGTGCGGCGAATAGCCCGCCAATCCTAGAGTGAAGCCCCCTCCGTCTCAATGCCATGAGATGCGGGCTTGTTGCCCTCCAGAACCCGGCTATCCGTGCACCCCTCCGCGGGGTAATCCTAGTACAGAAAGTAAAATATACATACAACGGGTACATCGACCGCAACCAGGTCGTGCCCCAAAAGAATAATACAATCAGGCAGTGACGGCAGTCCACATGTCGGACGCTCGCCACGCAATATCAAATGTACATAATACAACACAAATGTACTAGCATTGCATCCAGGCTATCCCCCACGACCGATCCGCAACATCACAGCAAAAACAGAACATCAACGTGAAAATCATGTTCGCAAATCCGTCTAACCGGGCTATAGCAGTTAGACCGGATTTACCGATCAAGTGACATTCACGGTCGCAGATATAATTTAAATACTGTTAAATAATGTGTTTAAAATATCCGATCAATCAAATTTTAACAAGTGGGCCCCCAAACAATACTGTAGCAGATCAACAAATCCTGGGCCCAAAATTAATATTCCAAAACACATATATATGGCCCACAAAGACACTGTAGAAATTGGGTGCAGAGACCTCAACAGTGCGCGGCGGAAACGCGGCCCAAAGGGGGTTTTGGCCGCGGTTCCGTGCCTGCACTGTCGACCGAACCTGTCGAATTTTTACAGTATCCTTGTAATCTCCAGTACATCAATTTTATACATCTTGAAAATATTTTCGACACCAAAAATTTCCAACAGAAAACTGATGTGATAAAAAATGCGATTTTGGAACTTTTGATCTATCGGAAATGTAAACACATTACACAAAGCTAGACTAAGTTAATGGCGAGGCTCTGATACCACTGTAAGTGCACGGCGGCGCCCCGGCCGTCAATCCGACGCCGGAATGCGGAAGCGGTGAAAAACTTTAATTTTGCGGACTTAGCAAACCGGCACCACCGCGCACTAAACACCCGGATCGTAACCATTAACAAGTCTAAGCTAACTAGAAGATGGGTTAGAGATATACCGACTGATCCGAGTCCTCCGGTCTTCATCTCCACTCCGATCTCCTCACGGGATCTCCGTCTGTCTCCTCCTTGCCGGAAGGGCACTACATCGCCTGCATCTTTTACGGGCTCCCGCCTCAATACCGAGGCAACTCGGGCGCGAAGTTGGCTAGCCGACGCGCCCAAGATTTGCTGTAGAATAATGTAGAAACTTGTCTCTTTGGGGTTTAAGAGGTTGCCATGATGGAGGAATTTGTGCACTAGAATTTCATGGATACTTGATGGAGAAATTGAGCATGCAATGGAAATGAAATGGAGCATCCCTCAAAGATTGAGCTCGGCAAAAGGCTTTTTGCTCACTGGAAGAATGAAAAATCCAACTAGCTCACTCACTAAAGAACCATATATATACTAATCCCATTTAGTGCTTGCTGGAAAAAATACAAAAAAGGTTGAAGTGAATTAATTAAAACCATCAGCACTCCATGTGCACACAAAGCAACCAAATGTTTAAATATATTAATTCATCAACACCTCACCCCATACCCAACAGTGGCCAGCCCATGTTTCCATCACAAATTCACAACCAAAAACCCATACTCTTTCAAAAGCCATTCATAACCTACAATGGTCAAGCCATCATCATAAAGCTAGAAGTCAAAGGATGGGCTCCATCATGAAACCATCATGATATAACAAGATGCAAAGAACCCCCTCCACTAATGCCTATTTGCAACAATGCAAATAAACCCTCCTCCACCAATCTTCGGCCAATGAACGGAACAATGGAAATTGGCCGAAACGGAAAGCAAACTGGCAACTCCATAAAACTGGTCCCGTAATAAATTACAGGAAAACCCCGATACTGTGAATACACACCCGCATTTGTATTTCGACCGAAATACAAAATGCAAAGAGACAAAAACTACACAATCAAATACTAAGATCCGGCTTAAGCCAAAGCCGGCTAGTAAAAACCGTCCGATCACGATCCGTGCAATACCGCACGTATCTGATCGAACCCTGCCATATCTCCATACGGCATCTACAGCGTTTCGCCCGAATGCTTGAGTAACTGAAAGTGTGGTGGACTCTAAAGACTCGTCAATACTATGGCTGTGGATTTAACCACCAGCACGTCAGAGGTATAAGCCAATACGTGACGGGCCACCAGCTATTGACCAAAAGGGATGTCGATGAGCGAACTCATCCTGACACCCTACTGAGCCTGTCAGTGACAATATCCGTACAGTCCGGTCCGTTCGTCTATGAGCATCGCATGGCGGGCCTAGGGGGTTGGTAAAAGTCAGACCCCCAAAAGCGGTACAAGTCGTGTCGGAGTGTAGCCCAGAACACCCTGAGATACTACTGGAATACCTACCAGTAAATCTCCTTGCCTTGGTCAAGGACTTCGTGTAATGGCTCTCCTAGACACAGCACGACCTCACCCCCAATACCGGGAGAGACGAACCCCTGAAGATACGCTCACTGCCTCCATGTGGCTCGGGACTGTACCCAACTAAAACCTGTTTGCACGACTCCTTTGAGCCGTGGTAGGGTAGTAATCAAAGTACAGTGGGAACTCACACGAGACAAATGACGATCCCCGGGTCGATGAACTAACCTGCACACATGTCACCAGGGAACCGCCATCTGACGTCTGGTATATGACCAACTAGCATGTTCCCGGCGAGTCCTGTCCGGTGTACTCAAAACCCAATGAGCACCTGTATACATCTTAGGTGATCCAACTGACACCAGTGGCTTGTGAGACCGGCCACCGCCCCTCGTCGGGGTCTCGACTGTATACACTAGTCTACTATGGAGTATCGATGCCCTGTCTCGAAACTCACACGACTAGGGACCATTTAAGGATGTGCTTATAGACTACCAGCTCCCACGTATATGATCGCCCTCATAATGTTGGTAGTCAAGCAAGAATCCTAGGGGCTCTACCAACGTGTAATAGCGACATGTCAGGTCACCTAAAGCAGTACACGATGATAAAGATAAACCAGATAACATACTATCATCTCGAGTAAGACTGTCCTACCGGGATAGGTCCTCCCTCAATCATTGCAATCACGTGCCTGTGATCCAATAATTGACTCTGAGGGCACTATCTCCAACAGTAGTTATTACTTGCTAATTCATTCATGTTATTATTCACTGTCATGCTGCATTCATGGATTTTTATGCCTATACTCATTGTTTACATGCTATTGATGATTTGGATTCGGATTTCCATGAGATTTTCTGGATTTGGGGGAAAGCCGCAAAACTTATATAAGCTTCTTTTCTCTCTTTTAAAATAAAAAGTGCGGTTTTCCCATGATGTATGAGTCGTCCACCATGAGTTTGCTGATGGATTTCGAGACCTGAGTTCGAGGAGTGGAGGAACCGTTTCGGGTATATGGTGGACCCGGTGCGGTACCCCGGGGCAAGAGGATCGCAGATGATGGCGTTGAGCCTTGCACGGGAGCACTATCGACCGGTGATATTACCCGACGCGTCGGATATCCGGAGGATACCGTCGTGGTCTAGAAATGGATGGTAGGGGCCGGTCTGGACCGACGGCGCCCTAGATATTGAGACCGAGACATTGAAATTTGGAGATATTAAGGTACTGAGATTTGATGATACAGGCCAGTCCGGATAGTCGGAGCCTGAGATTTTGAGACATTGTGATTTATGTTTTGTGTCGATGCTAGACACTTTTATGCTGATTTCATTATGATACCTCATTTTAAAAATACAAAGGAAATCTCACTAAATTATGAAAGAAGTTTCTTTAGTACATGTATTCTGTTTTCATGCATTCATACATCATCCATATGATATATTGCTACCTGAGGCACTGACACGGGCATATGGGATCACACTTGGATTAGATGGTTACCTAGCCATTGTTATTAGGCTGCTGGTTATATATTTGAGGATATATTATGATCGTATGACCTAGGATTGCATCATACATGCGATTCCTGTTCGTAGATGTTTTTCTACTCACGAGTTGGTAACTCACCCCCGTTGTGCCCAGTTTCTTGCAGGTTTTGCCGCACAGGTTTCATTACGGCTTTGCTGGCACTGCTTCTTTCGGGTGACTTGCTAGTAGGTGGGTTATTTGTATCGTACCCATCATTGTACCTTGTATATTATTATTCTGTTGTATCTAGAAGTTCCATCAACCAAACATGTATTTATTGAGATAGGGACCAGAGATGTTATTCTTTTGACCTTAGAGTCGCGCGTTATATTTCTGTGGAATTCTTGTTGTTTGAGTTTCCTTTTGAGTTTTGATCCTCGCCCTTGGCGTTATATATAATATTGCTTGTATAGTTGTGACCGTCGATTGACGAAGAGCTAGCTCCCGCTTAGGGATGACTTTTATTGATTTCGTATACTATTCATGTTGTATCCCGTTTGGTTGCGGATTTAACCACTAGCACGTAAGAGGTATTAGCCATACGTAATGGGCTACCAGGTATTGAACAAAAGGGAGGTCGATGAGCGAACTCTTCCTGACACCCTACTGAGCCTGTCAGTGACAATATCCGTACAGTCCGGTCCGTTCGTCTATGAGCATCGCATGGCGGGCCTAAGGGGTTGGTAAAAGTCAGACCCCCAAAAGCGGTACAAGTCGTGTAGCAGTGTATCCCAGAACATCCTGAGATATTACTGAAATACCTACTACTAAATCTCCTGCCTTGGCCAAAGATTTCGTGTAATGGCTCTCCTAGACACAGCGCGACCTCACCTCCAATACCGGGAGAGACGAACCCCTGCAGGTCCGCTCACTGCCTCTATGTGGCTCGGGACTGTACCCAACTAAAACCTGTTTGCACGTCTCCTTTGAGCATGGTAGGGTAGTAATCAAAGTATAGTGGGAACTCACACGAGACAAATGACGATCTCAGGTCGATGAACTAACCTGTACACATGTCACGAGGGAACTGCTATCGGACGTCTGGTATAAGACCAACTAGCATGTTCCCGACGAGTCCTGTCCGGTGTACTCATAACCCAATGAGCACCTGTATACATCTTATGTGAAGCAACTGACACCAATGGCTTATGAGACCGGCCACCGCCCCTCGTCGGGGTCTCGACTGTATACACTAGTCTACTCTGGAGTATCGATGCCCTGTCTCGAAACTCCTACGACTAGGGACCTTTTATGGATATGCTTATAGACCCCAGCTCCCACGTATATGATCGCCCTCATACTGCTGGCAGTCAAGCAAGAATCCTAGGGGCTCTATCAACGTGCAACAGTGACATGCGAGGTCACCTAAAGCAGCACACGATGATAAAGATAAACCAGATAGTATACTATCATCTTGAGTAAGACTGTCCTATCGGGATAGGTCCTCCATCAATCATTGCAATCACGTGCCTGTGATCCAATAATTGACTCTGAGGGCACTATCTCCAACACATCTGGCCAATTACATTCTCGGGAACTCGTCCAAATCATCTGGGTAATGCGCACTTTCGCTCGTCCTTTCTCGATCGACTCACAACATGTATGTGTAGGGTCTTCTTCTAGCTGAAGTTAGTCAATTTCATAATCTCACATCGGAGCATCCTAAAGAAAAACATGTCCCAGTCATTTATCCAAGGGTGACTAGCGATCCTTTATCATGTCCCCATGTGTAAACTCCTGTTGCATTAGCTTCTGAAGTCTGGAGGTGATATCTTATCACTTCAATCAACAGCTGGCTCATCTGTCCGCATGGTAGACAACGCCTTAATCATCTAGAGTAAACGGTACCGTAATAATCTTCGCAATCTGGCTGGCCGCTAGCAATGGCCCGATCATGTGGTGTAGATCTCGAACGCTCGCGTCAACGAGAAAACATAGTAAACGATATATCAAAACGCTCGTGTCAACGGAAAACATCCTGGTCAGTCCTCGTTCGTGACGAGCTCGGGCCGACCACAACTCTATCCGCAGCTCTCTCTCTCTCTCTGCTCGTGTAACCACGGTAACAGAAACCACAATCCGATATCGATGAGGATAGATCATAGAAACGAATAGAATACAATACATAAGAAATGTACATCGTAAGGCTTCTTAAGCGAAGTAGCGTATCGTAAGTCTGCGGCGGAACATACACACGGTAGGTCACTCTACTTAAGTCACCAACTCCATCAACCAAGGTCGACCTACGGGACGAAAGTTCGGGTCTAATACCCTTTCAGCCAAGTCTAAGTTCCGTAAGGTCAAGCCTAGGTTCCGAATATAAATATACGGCCTAGACTCCGCATAGTCAAACCTAGACACGAACCAATGTTAAACCTAACGCTCTGATATCAACTTTGTCACGACCCGGAATAGGCACGTGACTGACACTTGAATCATGTGAAGCCTATAGGACCCCACCTAATTCATGTAAGCCAAAAGCCCAGAAATCTAAACCTTTTAGGGAAAGTAGTGGGGGTGATGTTTTGAAACAACGGTATAATGAAAACAAGTTATTTCTTTAAAATATATAAGTGATAGTGTACGAAAACACAATGTTTGTATCTAACTTGAAAACATTTTCATCATTAAAAGTTTAGGCAGCACCTCCTCTGTAATTTTTCATCCAAAAACGAATACAGCAATAATATATATAAGGCATCCCCAAGCGGGAGCTAGAACTTCGCCGAAAGGCGGAAACAAGCACGCAGATAATAAATATACAACGCCGAAGGGCGAGGATCAAAACACAGCAAGAAAACTAAATATCATCAAGAAAAACTAAATATCATCAAGAAAAACCAGAAAAACAATAAATACATGAGCGCGACTCTAAGGCCGAATGAATAACAAACCGTGGCTTCTAAGTCTACTAAATATACATAGTCTGGTTGATGGAGCTTTAAGTAGATACAACTGAAATAAAATATACAAGTAATAATAGTGGTCACGATGCAATGTGTCCCACCTATCAAAGCAAACACCCTGAATGAAGTGGTGTGCCAGTAAGTCACATCGTAACCTGTACGGCAAAACCTGCAAGAAACTGTGGCACAACAGGGGTGACTTGCCAACTCGTGAGTAGAAGACATCAACGAGTAGAAACCGAATGTACGACCATCTCCTAGGTCATACAGTACAATACAATAAAAGTAATAACACAGTAACAGCGAGTAATAGTATAAGTAATAAATATAAGCGGATGTATAAGGTCAAGTACTCGTGTCCGTGTCACAGAGTAACTACATGTTATGTATGCTATGCATGAATTCATCATCAATGGGTATGTCCAGCATCGACATACAGAAATCATGATAAACCTGAGTGCCAAACATCGACACTCGAAAACATCATAAAATCCGTGTCTATCAGCTACACATATTACAACATATCTCGGGATCCGTCAGTCCGGATCGACACAAATCATCTGATCACACGACTACAGTCAGTATCCTCCGGATGTCCACCGCGTCAAATATCACTGGTAGGTAGTGCTCCCCTGCCAGGCTCAACTTCTCACTATAAGACATTCTTGCCCCGATGTACCTTACCGGGTCCACCATGTACCCGCAGACGGCGTCTCTCTCCTCGAATCGGGTATGTGTACACACGTGGCTCAAGAACCGAGAAAACTCATGGTGGACGCCACACATATCATATCACGAGAAAACTGCGATTTCTATTTTGAAAAGATAATAAGTTTATAAAATTCCTTTGCGGTTTTCCCCAAATCCCAAAATCTTATGAAAATCAAAATCTCAAAATCATGAGCTAATAATGGATAATGGATATCAGCATAAAGCCCAACAGTTGTATAAAATCAGAATATTGGTAAACAATGCATGTGGCATCTAAATACAAGTGCAATGTTATAATTAGCGTATGATATCAAAAATGCTACTTAGCTACAATAATCAGTGTATACAAGGTAATAAGGGCGCATACAGTGTCTGTGACATGGCAATTACCGATGATGATGTGTGTGTACCGGCAAAAAAGTGTACGTGGAACATACTCATCATCGGTAATAGTGCTTGTGTCCTAACAGATGAGATCAAAATAGAAAGTAAACGGCAAAAGCAACAATAAGGTATATAAAACTATATACAAGCCATACCGTTAATTGTGTTTAAATAGCACGAATCGTTGTTTTTAGAAAAAGCAGGGACTATGGTGTTTTGAGAAAAGAGATGTCTTCTGAAAATCCGAAGCTCCCCTCGTATTATTCTTTGAAAAAGCATACGATTCATCGGTTTTGAAAATAGGTATGACTTGAGCCTCAGTTAACCTATATCTACGTAACTAAAGACTAAACTAATAACCTAGTCGATGGTGATAAGAAATCTATAATATTCCGAGTCGATATACCTAGTAGTCGGCGATCCAGCCTTATAGCGTCACGTACTGTATAATACATAGTACGACATCCTCGAGTCAAGAGTGCAGATCAATCATCTCATATGTCTCGTACGGTAATATCCATGGTACGACATCCTCAAAATCGAGGGTACGGGTCAAAATCATACATAATATCATCATTCGTACAGTATCATCATCGTACAATATCATGATTAGGGGTATGGATCTAAAGTCTCATACATTCTAATATATCATCAAGTCACATGTTATCGCATGATTGAAATTATATCGCCCAACGATCCTTTATTTTATCGTATCATGCCCGATCATATCGACTCATATCCATAGCATATACTATCCTCATCTCACGTGTATATGTATAAATATATATATATATATATATATATATGAACAGACACACACACACATATATATATACACATATACACACATCAATGTAAACCACGCATATGTGTGTGTGTGAAACATATCACCTAAGGTTCACGACAAAGGTAAAAGGCTAAGGATATAGCTTCCTACAACTAAACATAAACTATCCGATAGTCTCCTAGGATTCTACTTGCTATGTATCCAAAACTCACGTCAACATAAATATATATAATTATATAACCCTAAGTTATGGTTGCGGGGGTGTTATACGCCTTCTACCCGACTTCACCCGTAGATATACATCTACTCACCTCGATCCTCTCTTTCTGAATTCGTTAACGCCATGCTCTCCCTTGTCGTACGAAGTCCACGCGGGGTACCTACAGTTTTCAACACGTTATATCTTAAACATGAATCAAACACGAAAACTAAAGCGACACGTGATACGCACAGAGGTTAGAACCTATGGTCTACGCGTGCAAGAACAACCAAACAACCCTCGTCGTTGACGTACAAACATCAATCGAACAAGACAAATACCAAAACTCAAGTCACTAAAACCACAAAACCCAAAACAGCAACTAAGGAAAATAGCTCCAAAATTTAACTCAGGTAATTTGGGACTAAACAAACAATGGAGAGGCTAGGTTACAAGGTGTATGAACTACAGGAAAAACCATAACGCCATCCTCTGACATGGGCCCGGCGAGATGATCAAATTTCCAGGTGTCGCCGGTTATATAGGGGTATTTTGGGCTCGTCTATCTGTGGTGGTCTTCTAGTGGTCTGACTAGGTCAATGGAGTTGTTTGATTTTCTCACAAGGTTCCCAAGTTTATCCATATTCCCTGTAGTCTCCAAAATATCCAAAAAACCAACATTTGAAATATTTCTAACTTAAGTCTTAGGTTTTACTCTCTTTTTTGGTCCAAGAAACTATCACTACAAAGGTTGTGGTCATTAATTACACTAAATTACACCATCACAACTCATAATCTCCCCTTAAACCTCATCTTGGAAAATTCAAAGATCACTAAACTACACTTGATCCACTCTAAGCTACTATAGGAGGTGAGGAAAAAAAATAACTTAACTAATAATGTAGGATTTACTTCATGGAAGCAACTAGAGAAAATTCTAGGGTTGGTCCAAATGCTCAAAGTCCTATATTGATTCCACCAAAGGGGTTTGTAGTGAGGTTTGGAATGATTTTTGTGAAGGGGGCATGGGGTTTTAGTGTGGATTTGAAGATGATTTGGGGTGGTAGAAGAGGTGGAGGGAGAGGAGATAAAGATGGTGGTGAGGAAATAGAGAGATGAAGAAAGCTTGAGGGTTCACTAGATACTTCTTACTCTCTCTCTTTTTCACCTAGCCATGACACAAGTCACCTCACTAATAATATTTATTCTTTTCTTTTATTATCTCATTTTCTTGAAAAAACCACAAATGGAAAGAAACAATTTGAAATGAAACCATGCATAAATAAGGATACAATGTGTCATGGTTAACAAAGCTAAATAAAAATGGATTTGGCTTAAACATGATTAGTAGTGCACTAATCGGGTTTAATATTAACTTGCACATAATTAGTTACATAATTAGGTATAATATACCCAAATCCAATCAATACTTCATTTTGATTTACAAATATTTTTCCAGCTATCGGTATATAATTAAACCATTTCATTTAAAACCAATCTCTATATTTTATAATACTCATAAAATTAATTATTTTATTTATTTAAATTCAAAAATAATATTTTATTTTCTGAAATGTTACAGTCGATGAGCAAACTCATCCGTACTCCTACTGAGCCTATCTGTGATAATCTCCGTACAGTCCGGTCTGTTCGTCTAAGAGTATCGCATATCGAGCCTAGGGGACGGTAAACGTCAGACCCATAATAGCGCAATAAGTCATGTGGGAGTGTAGCCTAAATTACCCAGAGAAACTTCCAGAGTACCTACTAGTAAATCTCGCTTGTCTTGGCCAAGGACTTTCTCTACTGACTTTCCGAACACAGCGCGATATCTACCCCCATTACCGAGAGAGACAAATCCTATCTAACCGCCACTGCCTCCAAGTGCTTCTGGACTGCACCTAACTACTACCTGTTTTCACGACTCCTTTGAGCCGTGGTAGGATAGTAATCTAAGTACAGTGGGAACACACTCGAGGCGAAGAAGCTGTGTCAAGTCGACGGACTAAGCTGTACTCATGTCACCTGGGAACTGCCACTCGACGATAGGTATAATACCCACCAGCAGTTCTCTACGAGTCCTGTCCAGTGTACTCATAACCCAATGAACACTTGCATACTATCTCCAGTACGACGTACTAATGGCTGTGGGATAGACCATCTCCCCTGCTCGGATGAGAAGCTTATACACTAGTCTACTCTGGAGTATCGATGCCCCGTCTTGATAATTCTACGACTAGGGACCTGTATAGGATGTGCTTATAGACTACCCAGCCCCCACTAGTGTGACTGCCATCACAATGCTGGTAATTGTCACGACCCAAAATTTGGCACGTGACCGGCACTTAAACCACGAAACGTCTACAGGCGTAACGCAATTTAAGTAAGCCGAAACCCAGAAATCTAAACCATCAAAAGTAGTAAGTGATGAAAACATTGTTAAAAAAATTTAGAAATCTCAAGTAAAAATCTTTAAGGTTTAAATTATTTTCTTAAAAATTTCGGCAGTATCTCCTTTGTAAAAACCAGCCCCGAAACGGGTACAAACATAAGACATAAGTAAAACAACATAAGAAATAAATAAAACATTCCCAACGGGAGGAAATCACGCCCCAAAGGCGGAAACAACCAATACAAGCATATATACGACTCCATAGCGAAGAAACAAACAGTATAATGTGAAAACAACATAAGAGGTAAAAACTGCATAATAAAAGTCGGCTCACACGAGCTCAACACCCAGTTTCACAAAAATATACAATATCGTCCTCACAACTTTTCTCTAAGTCAATACATGAAATGGTAGATGGAAGTACTAGATACAATAAGATGTACAATGAAATATAAAGTCGGATAACCGCAACCCACCTAGAAAAAAACGGCACACAGCCAACCGTAGAGGTATCCGCAAAATAATGATAATAAGCAGCCTGCCATGACTACTCTGAGGGTCAACCTGCAAAATACTGTGGCACAACGGGGGTGAGTTGCCAACTCATGAATAGTAAGTAACATCATACAGGTAATCGCAAGTATGTCTGTACGCAAGTATGCAATTCGTATGCGCAATAGAACAAGAATCATGTCTAATAATAAGGTAAGCTAAGCAATGTATTATCAATGGCAATTCTATAGTGTGAGTGTCATGGCAATTACTAACGGTGTGTGTGTGGCATACAGTTTAGTGCTTGTGCAAACATGAACCGTTAGTAAAAGTGTTGTGTCTCATTAATAATACGTCCACATGCAACAGGAAATGGGGTATGTAACAATGGTACACATACACAATCAATGTATATATATATATATAAACATGCGGCTATAATATCCTATCAAGCCCTGACGCATAATGCCATACGGGAGATTTCCCCATAGATGTTAAATCTACTCACCGTGATCTCGAGCTAGGTATATCTAACCACCTGATTCCCTTTCTTCGCAGCGTCCGAAGTCCCCGCCTGCGATCCTATAACACAAAACATAGTAAGTTCCACTCAGAAATCGACCAATAATACATACAATTACGTTTGAATAGACGCACCGATTCAAACACCCTCTAAAGTGTACGCTTAGCAGCTAACGTGTGTGGCGACACAACTAAAAAAACCCTACGTGCAGAAATCACGCAAAGCACAGAAACTGAGTCGGACACCGTATCGCGCGTCGTCGAAACACTAAAAACTAGCTAATCGATCCCAGATTTTACCTACTGTCAAAACATCAAAATCTAGCAGTACCAAACAACCTAAAACCACTGTAGAGAGCTACCAACAAAATTACAACACCCCAGTCCCCCAATTGGCCAAGCTCACCGGAAAAAGACCCCATCTCGCCGGCCAAAACCGCTCCGGTTGGGCTCGTGTTACTGGTGTACACTCAGGGCAACTAGTACAACACTTTTACACTGCTAGTTTTCACAGTAAAAACTCATAGACACAACAGGTTATAGACATCCAAAAAGACACTAAAAACACGATATTGCACTAAAACTATATTTTTATCGTTCTAAACTGAATCTACAAAGCAACACTACAAAATAAGTACCTAATTAACAGTTTAGAGATTGTTACCTAACCACACTTGCTCAAAACCCTAGCTTTCCATGCTCCAAGTGATCTCTAATGGCTTTGGATCAAGTTTGATGAAGGGTGTAGTGACTTTTGTGAAGAGTAGTGAGGGTTTATGAGGATTTGGGTTAGGGTTTAGTGAAGAACAAGGGAGGGGTTCAGGTTGAGGGTGAGGGAGATAGTGAGGTGAAGAAAATATGAGGGTGAGAGTTGTGAATGAGTGTAAGAGTGAGGGTGTTGGTGTGAGGGTGAGGGAACACAAATGGGGTGTGAGTTTAGATGAGCCATGCATCCCTCCCTCTCTCCTCATTTAATGCATGGCATGCTTGCCATGCCTCATCATACCCTCTCTCTCTCTTCCTCTCTCAAGTCAACCTAAATTATTCAAACCTCTTTTATTTTAAAACCAACCAATTAATTAACTAATTACATAAAACAAAATGAAATGAGGTTAAGGTGCCATGGCTACTTAAGCATGGTTTAACACCTAATTAACCCTAGGTTTACATGAACATGTGTATGCAAGCCCAAAATAAATATTAATAAAATATTAATTAATTTTTATAAAATATTTGAAAACTATTTTGGTAAACTTTTTTTACTAAAAATACGCATTATCGCTTAATTAACACTAATCGTATTCTAAGGTGTTACAATCTTCCCCCCTTAAAGAAATTTTGTTAGTTGTATGTATGCCCTAGAGGCCAGTATTGTACAGATGATGTATATTATATTGGATGCTTGGACATATATAGAGATGACTTTCTTGCTCGATATGATAGTATGCTATCTGGTTTCTCTTTATCTTAACATGTACACTAGTCTCTTCATACTGTCTTATAGTTACATGTTGGTAAAGCCTTTAGGATGTGTACTTGACTACCTGGACTATGATGCAGATCATACTAGTGGGGACATGGTAGTCCATAAGTACATCCTTCAAGGTCCCTAGTCGTAGGTGTATCGAGACGGGGCATCGATATACCAGTGCAGACTAGCGTATACGCTTCTCGACCCATGAGATGGACGATGGATGATCCCATATCCATTGGTGTTTGACATCGGAGATGGTATACGGGTGCTCAGTGGAGACTGGGTACACTGGACGGACTCGCCGAGAACTCCCAGATGGTATTATACCTCACGTCAGATGGCAGTTCTCAGGTGACACTTGTGCAGGTTAGTCTGTAGACCCGAAATCGTCATAGTGTCTTGTGTGATTCCCACTGTGCTTTGATCTCCACCTTACCACGTCCATGAGGGCGTGCAAAACGGTGGTTTTTGGGTACAGTCCCGAGTCACATGGAGCAATGAGCGATAGGAGGGGTTTCGTCTCTCCCGGTATTGGGGGTTGATGTTGCGCTGTGCTCGATTGGCCGTAACAGGGAAGTCCTTGGCCAGGGTTGTTTCAGAGATTTGCTGGTAAGTGTTACCAGTAGTTTCTCGATCCGTTATGAGCCTCATATCGGCACGAATTATCGGTTATTGTGGTCTGACGTTTACCACCCCTAGACTTGATATGCAACATATCAGACGAGGAGACCGGACTGTACGGGAAGTGTTGCCGGTCGGCTCGACGGGAGTTGTAGCAGGTTCGCTTGTTCTCTTCTGATCGCTCAATACCCGGGTGGCCGTTACGTTTGGCTGACCGCTTGCGGCTTGGGGGTGCTTGATATGATCATCACCCACTGTCGGCATATTGACGAGTCTCAGAGTCCCACAATGGAGTTTCCTAGTCCAGGCGAAACGTTGTGGTGCACGTATGCGATATGCGCATGGACCCGATTAAAATGCGCGTATGGGATACCGTATATTGATCGGGCGGCTTGCTTTTGGTAGGGTTCATATGTGATATGGCCGGATTGATAAATCAAGTGTTGATTTATCATTTAACCATTAGATTCTCACTAGAAATCCTTTCTTGTTTTCTTTGGATGTATGGATGCATGTATGCATTTCTTATTGTTTCATGCACATATGGATGTGCATGCACACATACATACATACATCATCTATCATGGTTGTTTATACATAGAAAATGGTGGATATATAAGACTCACACCATGGTTTATTTTATGGATATTTATTTCTATTTAAGCTGAAACAAAAGAATTGAGATAAGATTGAATCATGGTCAAAGTTTCTACACTCTTCTTGTGACCTAACCATTTGCACCTAACTTTTGACCATGGTTTAATTTTTCTCTTGTGTTTAACTAAAGAAAAATAAAATATTCATAAAGAGATAACCATGGTTTGAGATGAAGAAAGAAAAATATATATTCTTATGTTTTTCTTTTTCTCTTGAGAGTTATTCTTCTATTCTTCATAATATCCATCATCTTCTTCAATCTTGAGCTCTTGCTCTCTTGAATTTTCTAGAGAGCAAATCATTCATCAAGATAGGATTTTGATGTGAGAAAATCCACCACAACATCATTCTACACAAGTCTTGCCCACTTGTTTAGAGTGTTGGCTTCGTTTTTCATTCTTGATCTTGCGAAGTTGCTAGCTTGGACAAAGCGGACTCCGGGTGGATCATCGCTGACTTCGAGGAGTTCAAGCGGAGTTCTTTCAAACCCCAAGCAGTCGAGGAGTCTAGCGTAGGGAGCTACAAAGGTTGTACTCTCTAAACCCTAGCTTTCCTTTCATATGTTGATGTGAAAAGTTTTTGAAAACCTAATTTTTCTAGGATCGATCCTTTTCATGTTAACTTAGCATCCTAAATATTCCATCTTTGGTACATGTGATGCTTCCAAACCCTTCATGAGGTGCTAGGCTAACCTTTCAAATTTGTCCCCGAATTTAAAAATCTTACTATGCGTACCTTCAAAGAGATTAGGGAATTTCTTCCGCATCTGGCTCTCGGCCTCCCAAGTGACCTCTTCACTATTCGGGCTACTCCAAAGAACTTTCATAGATGGCAAGACCTTTGACCGAACTTTCATCACCTGCCGATCCAATATCACTACTGGCTGCTCGGTGAACGAAAGATCTCGCTCTTGCTGAACGGTCCGGTACTTAATCATGTGAGAAGGGTCATGAAGGTATTTGCGAAGAATCGACACATGGAATACGAGGTGAACATCCGGATAACTGGGTGGAAGTGCCAAACGATAGGCAACGGTACCAACTCGCTCAAGGATCTCGAAAGGACCTACAAATTTGGGACTAAGCTTCCCTTTCTTCCCAAACCTCATCACGCCCTTCATCGGAGAAATCCGTAGAAATAAATGATCCCCCACTGCGAACTCGAGCCGGCGATGACGACGGTCGGCATAAAACTTCTGTCTGTACTGGGCCGCTCTCATCCTATCCCGAATCAACTGAATTTTCTTCGTAGTCTCTTGAACTAGCGGGGGTCCTAAAATCCCGCACTCGCTGAGTTTGGTCCAATAGACTGGCGATCGACACTTTCTACCATACAAAGCCTCAAAAGATGCCATCTGAATCGTCTCTTGATAACTATTATTGTAGGAGAACTCGATCAATGGCATGTGACGATCCCAACTGCCACAAAAATCAAGCACGCACGCACGAAGCTTATCCTCCAGAATCTGTATAGTCCGCTCCGACTGACGATCGGTCTGCGGATGGAAAGAGGTTCTAAAGCTCAAACGGGTACCCAAGGCTTCCTGAAGCTTCTTCCAAAGACGGCTAGTGAACTGGGTGCCTCTAACGGATACAATGCATGTGGGAACGCCGTGAAAACGTACAACCTCATCAATGTACAACTGAGCATACTGAGCATAACCGAAAGTGGTCTTCACTGAGAGGAAGTGAGCCGCTTTCGTCAACCGGTCAACAATCACCCAAATGGAGTCATACCCTCGACTAGACCTGGGTAAACTTACAACGAAGTCTATGGAAATATGCTCCCATTTCCACTCCGGAACGGGTAAAGGCTGCAACACTCCTGCCGGTCTCTGATGCTCAGCCTTGACTTGCTGACAAGTCAGGCACCTCGAAACAAAATCCGAAGCATCACTCTTCATCCCTTCCCACCAGTAGATATCTCTCAAGTCACGGTACATCTTGGTGGAACCTGGATGAACACTAAAAGCTGACTGATATGCCTGCTCTAGGATCTCTCATCTCAACCCATCGGTACCAGGTACCAACTTTGTCACGACCCAAAATTTGGCACGTGACCGACACTTAAACAATGAAACGACTACAGGCGTAACGCAATTTAAGTACGCCGAAACCAGAAATCTAAACCATCAAAAGTAGTAAGTGATGAAAACATTGTTAAAAACATTTGGAAATCTTAAGTAAAAATCTTTAAAGTTTAAATTATTTTCTTAAAAATTTCGGCAGCATCTCCTTTGTAAAAACCAGCTCCGAAACGGGTAAAAACATAAGACAGAAGTAAAAAAACATAAGAAATAAATAAAGCATCCCCAACGGAAGCAAATCACGCCCCAAAGGTGGAAACAACCACCTCAAGCATATATACGACGCCGTAGCGAAGAAACAAACAGTATAAAGTGAAAACAACATAAGAGGTAAAAACTGCATAATAAAAGTCGGCTCGCACGAGCTCGACACCCAGAGTCACAAAAATATACAATATCGTCCTCACAACTTGTCTCTAAGTCAATACATGAAATGGTAGATGGAGAGTACTAAATACAGTAAGATGTACAATGAAATATAAAGTCGGATAACCGCAAGCCACCTACAGCAAAACGGCTCACAGCCAACCGTTGCGGTATCCGCAAAATAGAAATAATAATCATCATGCCGCGACTACTCTGAGGGTCAACCTGCAAAACACTGTGGCACAACGAGCGTGAGTTGCCAACTCGTGAATAGTAAGTAACATCATACAGGTAATCGTAGGTATGCGCATACTGTGATACACTATCACATGCAATCTGATAGTATCAATATGCTAATATGGATATGCAACAATCATGAAAGGTACTCTATAAGGTACTACAAATACATGAAGCAATGCATATCAATGAATGCTGAGTATGGGATAAAACATATCATCGTCATGAATCATCATCGTGGAAAATCCGGTGTCCATCAAATACGCCCCAAATCCCAATACCTCAGGCGCCGTCACTCTGATCGGCCCTCATATACTATAAATCTCATGGAACCTGAGTGTCCAACATCGGCAATCGAAAATATCATGAAATACTCGTGTCCAGTATCGACACGTAAATCCTCATATATCGGGCTCCGTCTGTCCGGATCGGCCCTCGGGCTCCGGCAGTAAGGATCGACCTATATCCATCTCTCGACTCCGGTCGGTATCCTCCGAATAACCGCCAGGTCCAACAAATCACCGGTAGGTAGTAGTCTCTCTGCCAGGCTCATTGTCTACGCAACAAAAACCATTTCTTGCTACGGGGTACCATACCGGGTCCAATATGAACCCGCAAACGGATCATCCACCTCCTCGAATCGGGTTTCTATCACACGTCGCAGAACGGAGAAAATGCATGGTGGATGCACTGAAATATCATATCAAGGGAACCAGGTTTTCAAAACAATGCATACTTTCTTGAAATAATACCACGGTTCTCAAATCCATAAATCACATGAAATCCGTATCTCAATGCGTAAATCCATGCAATATGATATATGTAACATAAAACCGAAATATGAGTATATCCAGGGGAAAACGCTATTTTAAATGAATCCAGTTTTTAAATTATCACGCGGTTCCCAATTTCTCCAAAATCCAATGCAACATCACATGTGAGCATATATGTAGCTATAGTAAGGTATGTATGTAAGAAAATATTTTTTTACACTAGTATGTATGTACGCAAGTATGCAATTCATATGAGCAATAGAACAAGAATCATTTCTAATAATAAGGTAACCTAAGCAAGAGTATTATCTATGGCAATTCTATAGTGTGAGTGTCATGGCAATTACTAACGGTGTGTGTGTGGCATACAATTTAGTGCTCGTGCAAACATGAACCGTTAGTAACAGTGTTGTGTCTCATTAATACTACATCCATATGCAACAGGAAATAGGGTAGGCAACAACGGTACACATGCACAATCAATATATATATATATAAACATGCGGCTATAATATCCTATCAAGCCCTGATGCATAACGCCATACGGGCGATTTCCCTGTAGATGTTAAATCTACTCACCGTGATCTCGAGCTAGGTATATCCAACCACCTGCTTCCCTTTCTTCGCAGCGTACGATGTCCCCGCCTGCGATCCTATTAACACAAAACATAGCAAGTGCCACTCAGAAATCGACCAATAATACATACAATTACGTTTAAATCGACGCACCGATTCCAACACACTCTAAAGTGTTCGCTTAGCGGCTAACGTGTGTGGCGACACAACTAAAACAAACCCTACATGCAGAAATCACGCAAAGCATAGAAACTGAGTAGGACACCGTATCGCGCGTCGTCAAAACACTAAAAACTAGTTAAACGATCCCAGATTTTACCCACTGTCAAAAAATCAAAATCTAGCAGTACCAAACAACCTAAAACCACTGCAGACAGCTACCCACAAAATTACAACACCCAAGTACCCCAATTGGCCGAGCTCGCCGGAAAAAGACCCCATGTCGCCGGCCGAAACCGGTCAGGTTTGGCTCGTGTTCCTAGTGTACACTCAGGGCAACTTGTACAACACTGCTAGTTTTCATTGTAAAGACTCGTAGACACAGCAGGTTACAGACATCCAAAAAGACACCAAAAACACGATATTGCACTAAAACTATATCTTTATCGTTCTAAACTGAAACTACAAAGCAACACTAGAAAATAACTGCCTAATTAACACTTTAAAGATTGTTACCTAACCACACTTGCTCAAAACCCTAGCTTTCCATGCTCCAAGTGTTCTCTAGTGGCCTCGGATCAAGTTTGATGAAGGGTGTAGTGAGTTTTGTGAAGAGTGGTGAGGGTTTATGAGGATTTGTGTTAGGGTTTAGTGAAGAACAAGGGAGGGGTTCAGTTTGAGGGTGAGGGAGATAATGAGGTGAATAAAATATGAGAGTGAGAGTTGGGAATGAGTGTATGAGTGAGGGTGTAGGTGTAAGGGTGAGGGAACACAAATGGGGTGTGAGTTTAGATGAGTCATGCCTGTAAGTCCACGTTGCCACCCCCGGTTCTTACGGGGAGGCGGAAACGGTATAAAAATCAAATTTTTAGTGCGAGAGGCAACATGGACTGTGCAAGGTCGGGATCGTTACCTAAACTAAAACTAGCAACCTAGCTAAAGAAGTTTAGCTACTCGGATGAAGATGGTTATACCTAGACTTGAACTCCTTCGTCTTCAAACTTTGTAGAGGTTGATGGTTCTCCTTTGTCGCCTTCTCCCGTCGAAGATGGATCCACCTCGAAGGCTCGACCTTTGGGCTCTTTCTCGTACTTGGAGTGAACTAGAATCGCCGGCTTGCTAGACCCTTGATCCTAGAGTGAGTAGAGAGTGTTTAGGGTTTGCTTTTCTTTTTCAAGAGAAGGATTCTCAACTCATGAGAAGGTTTCTCTTGACTAGAGGAAGAAGAAGATGAAGTGAAGAGAGAGAGTGAGAATGATAGAATGAGCTCTTTCTTTTCCTTTTGCAACCATAACAAAAGAAAAAGAATAATCAAATAATAATAATAATCAAAATGAAAAAGGTTTGATGGATAGTTTAGAATGACTAATATCATTACATGCATTAAATGAATAAAGCAAGAATGAAAAAGCATCTTGCATTTGTAATGATGGTAGTCAAATGTTCAACCATGGTCAACAAGTCAACCATGGTCAACAAGTCAACAAAAACTAACCATAACACAATTTCATTTTATTATATATTATTAAATGATATAATACAAATCCATTAGGGTTTGGAAAAAGACGACTGTCAACTGTGCATACGCACCCGTTCCGAAACCCTAATGGAAATCATCTTCCTCCTCCTCAAATAACTGTGCATACACACCTGCATTCTTGTTCCGAGGAACATGAATACTGAGAGATAAAAGCAACCCCAAATACTATACCAGTATCCGGCTCAAACCAGAGCCCGCTGGTAATATCTGTCCGGACTCCAAACGCACACAAGTGCGCGGATGAGAACGAACCCTGTCGCAAAACCATGCGACCTCTACTCTGTTTTGCCCATAGGCGAATACCCTCTGTGTGGGACTCTAAAGACTCGACACTACGCTGGCAGTGGGTTTAACCACAGACCGCAAGCGGCACTAGCTGTGCGTAACGGTCCCCAGGTAGATGTCGACAAGAAGGCTGACGAGGTGAAACCCCATCGGTACTCCTACTGAGTCTGAACGTGACAGTCTCCGTACAGTCCGGTCTGTTCGTCTGATACATCGCATGGCGGGCCTAGGGGGCGGTAAACGTCAGTCCCCCAATAGCGGTACAAGTCGTGCCGGAGCGAAGCCCAAAACACCCTGAGATAACACTGGAAACCTACCAGTATATCTCGTTTGCCCTGGCCAGGGACTACTTGTGTAATGGCTCTCCTAGACACAGCGCGATGTCAACCCCCAATACCGGGAGAGACGAATCCTGTCTAACCGTCACTGCCTCCAAGTGCTTCGGGACTGCACCCAACCACCACCTGTTTGCACGACTCCTTTGAGCCGTGGTAGGGTAGTGATCAAAGTGCAGTGGGAACACACTCGAGGCGAAGTGCCAGTGTCAAGTCAGCGGACTAAGCTGTACTCATGTCACCTGGGAACTGATGACTGACGATAGGTATAATACCAACCTGTCAGTTCCCGACGAGTCCTGTCCAGTGTACTCGTAACCCAACGAGCACCCGTATACTATCTCCAGTACGACGTACTGATGGCTGTGGGACAGACCATCTCCCACACTGGGATGAGAAGCGCATACGCTAGTCTACTCCGGAGTATCGATGCCCTATCTCGACAGTCCTGCGACTAGGGACCTGTATAAGGATGTGCTTATAGATTACCCAGCCCCCACTAGTGTGACTGCCATCACAACGCTGGTAATCAAGCAAAGATCCTAAGGGCTCCACTAATGCGTATAAGTGATATAGTAAAATAAACACAAGTACACATTGAAGTAGAGACAAACCAAGTAGCATACTACTATTTTGAGCAAGATTGTATATACAAGGTGAATATCCCAAGCATCCATTAAGTAATATACAAACTAGTATGATACAGTAATGGCCTCTAGGGCATATACACTAACAATCTCCCACTTGCACTAAGGCCATGTACTGGCGTATCGAAGACCTATCATCTCGATCAGCCGCTCGAACTGAGTCTGGGGCAGGGCCTTGGTGAATGGATCTGCAGTGTTGTCTTCTGAAGCAACTCTCCGAACCTCGATCTCCTTGCGATCCACGATCTCCCTGATCAGGTGATACCGCCTCAAGATGTGCCTGGATCTCTGATGGGACCTGGGTTCCTTCGCTAAAGCTATAGCCCCATTGTTGTCGCAATACAGAGGTATTGGATCAACAATGGACGGAACCACCTGAAGTTCTTTCAAGAACTTCCTCATCCAGACAGCTTCTTTTGCGGCATCAGATGCAGCGATGTATTCCGCTTCCATCGTCGAGTCTGCAACGGTTTCCTGTTTGGAACTCTTCCAACACACCGCCCCTCCATTGAGGGTAAAGACAAAGCCCGACATGGACTTGGAATCATCCTTGTCACTCTGGAAGCTGGAGTCAGCAAAGGCCTCGATCTGGAGGTCTTTTCCGCCATACACCAAGAACATCTCCTTAGTCCTTCTCAGGTACTTGAGAATGTTCTTTACCGCTATCCAGTGTTTCTCCCCAGGGTTTGACTGATACCGGCTTACCACACTCAGTGCATAAGCTACATCCGGTCTGGTACATAACATCGCATACATTATAGAGCCTACCGCAGAAGCGTAGGGTATAATAGACATGCGATCCCTCTCCAAATCAGTCTTGGGAGACATCTCTTTAGAGAGGGTGATCCCGTGACAAGCCGGTAGATTACCGCGCTTGGAATCTTCCATACTGAATCTCTTCACTATGGTGTCGATGTACCTGGACTGAGAAAGTCCCAATATCCTCTTGGATCTATCACGATGGATCCGGATCCCCAGGATGTATGAGGCATCACCCAGGTCTTTCATGGAGAACCTGTGTGACAAGAACCCCTTGACAGATTGTAGCATAGGAATGTCATTTCCTATTAAGAGAATGTCATCCACGTATAAAACGAGGAATACTACAGTTCTCGCTACAAATCTACTATAGATGCATGGTTCATCTGGATTCTTGATAAAGCCAAATTCTTTGACCGTCTCATCAAAGTAGATGTTCCAACTCCGCGATGCCTGCTTTAGTCCATAGATGGACTTAAGCAACTTGCACACCTTTCCGCTGCTCCCACTCTGAATGAAGCCCTCTGGCTGGTCCATATAGACACACTCCTCTAAATTTCCATTTAGAAAAGCTGTCTTTACGTCCATTTGCCAGATCTCATAATCGTGGAAAGCAGCGATGGCAAGAAGGATCCGAATGGATTTCAGCATGGCTACTGGAGAAAAGGTTTCGTCATAGTCCAAGCCAGGTCTTTGACGGAAACCCTTTGCTACCAGCCTAGCTTTATAGGTCTCAACCTGTCCATCTACACCAATCTTCCTTTTGAAGATCCACTTGCATCCTACGGGTTTTACCCCGTCTGGAGCAATGTCCAACGTCCATACCTTGTTGGTGTACATGGACTCCATTTCGGTCCGCATTGCATCCAGCCACTTCACTGAGTCAACGCTCTGAACGGCCTGCTGGAAGCTAGTAGGCTCATCATAATCTATGATGCAATCCTCTCTATCCCCGTCTATGAGAAAACCGTAGTATCTCTCGGGCGGATGAGACTGCCTACTACTTCTGCGGAGCGGCGTAGGAATGTCCTGTTCTGTTGAACCCTCTGGTTCCACCAAACTTTCAGCAACAGTCTGTGGTTCTGGAACTTCTTCCAGTTCTACTGCGCTCCCACTTATTTCCTTTTCTATGAACTGGTGTTCTAGAAAGTGGGCATGACGAGAAACAAGAACTTTTTGTTCCTCTTCGCAGTAGAAGAAATATCCCTTGGAATTCTTTGGATATCCCACAAACTTGCACAGTACTGAGCGTGCCTCGAGTTTGTCCGCATGCTGCTTTTTGACAAAAGCCGGACTTCCCCATATCTTAATGTGATTAAGATGGGGTCTCTTCCCACACCACATCTCAAATGGCGTAGTAGGCACAGTCTTAGTGGGAACTCGGTTCAAAAGGTATGCGGCTGATTCTAGCGCATACCCCCAGAATGATCGCGGTAACTCAGCGTTACTCATCATGGACCGCACCATATCCAATAGGGTGCGGTTCCGTCTCTCCGATACACCGTTATGTTGCGGGGTGTATGGAGGAGTAAGCTGAGAGAGAATTCCGTTCTCTTTTAAGTAATTCAGGAATTCGGCACTTAAGTATTCTCCACCTCGATCCGATCTTAGAATCTTAATACTTTTGCCGGTCTGTTTCTCTACTTCATTCTTATACTCCTGGAATTTTTCAAAAGCCTCGGACTTATGTTTCATTAAGAAAACATAACCGTACCTTGAGAAGTCATCCGTAAAAGTAATGAAGTAAGAATGTCCGCTTCGGGCATGTGTAGACATTGGACCGCACACGTCACTGTGTACGAGTCCCAAGAGCTCGCTCGCTCTTTCTCCATGTCCAGTAAACGGAGTCTTTGTCATCTTTCCCTTGAGACAGGATTGACAAGTGGCATACGACTGATATTCGAACGCATTCAAATACCCTTCTGTATGTAACTTCGTCAACCTTCTCTCATTGATGTGACCCAATCTACAATGCCATAAGAAAGTCTGGTTTATTTCTGGAGACTTTCTTTTGTGTGTATTCTGGACATTGAAAATCTGTGGTTGGTTCAATACGTATATACCATTACTCAATGTACCTGACCCAATCAGAACTTGATTAAGGTGAATGTTTACAACATTACTTACAAACGCAAATTCATAACCTTCTTTAGAAACTAAAGATACAGAAATGATATTACAAGTTGCGTTGGGTACAAAAAAGCAATTACGCAAAACCAAAACATGTCCATCTGACATTCCCAGGTGATAGTCCCCCACGGCTTTAGCATCCATGCTAGCTCCGTTCGCAACTCTGAGGGTCATGTCACCTGCCTTCAAAACCCTACGGTTTCTCAACGCCTGCAAAGAATTACAGATATGAGATCCTGATCCGGTATCCAATACCCAGGAAGTAGAGTTTATTGAAAGACAGTTTTCAATAACATACACACCTGAAGCTGAAGCTGCAACCTGCTTCAATTCCTGTGTTCTGGCCTTCCAGGCCCTGCAATCATTCTTCCAGTGTCCTTTCTTATGACAAAAGAAGCATTCTTCCTTATCCACAAGCTTCCCCGCTATCTTTGTTGCTTTTCCTTTTCCCTTCGTATCCACTTTACTAACACCGCCCCTTGGTTTGGCGGGGGCTTTCTTCTTCTTTCCCTTGGCTTTCGCCTTGGACCTAGAAGAAGATGATCCTCCTACAAACAAAGTGGATGTTTCCCTACCTTTCTGTAGGGTGCCCTCTGCGCTCCTCAGCAGGTTGAGGAGCTCTGAAAGTTCAACCTCCTTTTCTTGTAGGTTGAAATTCATTATAAACTGGGCGTAAGTGGAAGGAAGGGACTGGAGAACTATATCCGTATATAGCTCACTCACCAATGTGATCCCTAGGTCAGCGAGCTCCTCAATGTAGCCGATCATCTTTAGCACATGCTCGGCTACTGATGATCCGACGGCCATTCTTGTCGAAAACAACTTTTTCGATGCTTCGTATCTTGCGATACGTGATTGCTCTCCATACAGTTCTTTTGTATGAAGCAATATGGACTCCATGTCCATATTCTCATGCCTCCTCTGATGTTCGTTGTCCATCGAGGCAAGCAGGAGGCACTTGGCCTTCGCGCTATCAATCTCCCAAGTCTTGCGGATTTCCTTATCCGCGACGCTGGAAGTTGGACCAGGGACAGGGGGAGCTTTGGTGGTAAGAAGATACCCCAGCTTGTCATAAGTGATTGCTATCTTGACATTCCTGAGCCAATCTTTGTAGTTTGGCCCTGTCAACTTGTTTTTATCTAGGAGTAACTTAAATCCAGTCATGTTGATTGGTCGCTGCAATTAGGAGAGAGAAGAAGAAACACTCAGCATGATGCTCTTGCAAGTTTAGAGTGGTTTTTAGTTTGTCTAAACAGGATGGCTCCCACTGTTTCTCGAATCCCTCCTCAAACCATAAAGGAAGAATTAGTCAGGATCAATCCCACCGTACAATACTTGCTTAACCGTTCGGCCAGGCTGGTGTCGGTACTTCGAGGGAGGTTTTCCAACGCTTTCGCGAAGTTCCTTAATTAAAGAACCTCTTTTCCCTGGGGGCGTAGCCCCGCTAACACCTTTCTAGGCACCTACTAGGTTTATAGCATTGATCGTTAAGTGAGAAATCTCCCGAGGAGTAGCATATACTCACAGTAGGATCGGGATCCAAATATCATCGCGTGACGAAACTGAAGGAATCCTACCAGAATCACCACACTCCAAATGGTATGCAAATCTAGCAAGTTTCAGTACTTATGAAACTCCCGATGTGGATTTTTGCCCCATGCTCTTATGACCTTGACTTTGGCCAAAATATCATAAGTCGCATGTCAAGTTCTACCCGTCATTATCCAGGTTAATTTGGATCCATCCGTATCTACCCTTGACTTTGGCCAAAATGGCAGTACGACTGTCCCAAACCAACGCATCTATCTATGCTACACATGAACACCCAACAGCTACCAATCACTGTGCCTTGACTTTGGCCAACATACACAGCTTGAATACTATTGACTATTTATGCGAAACGACGGAGGGCTACGAGTGGTTTTGGCAAAACCGTGAACGTCGTGAACTTGATTTGGTCGATGGAACGAGATAGCTTTTAAATGGAGTGGCTCAAACTCCGTATTTTAAAAATTGGTTTTGAAAAGAACCGAGTGGTTTTTCGAAAGTGTTCCAACGACTTTAACTTGGTTTATTATCTTGCATTAGTTCTTTTAATGCGTGATATTCTTGCATTAGTACTTTTAATGCGTCCCATCATTTAATTCCTACCATTGCAGAAAACAACCAAAATATGACGTACGCTTATGCCATTCGCATTCGCCACTGGGCCTCGTCATTACCCGTTAGGTTACTTAACTAACGACAGAGCGGGGGCTGGGCTAGCGCGTCTGTAAAACATAAGCAACGCCTAAATAGAAAGCAATGATAAACATTTCAGATCACAGATAAATACATTGGATATACTAGTAATCTGTAATTTGTACGAGCCTGTAACAAAAACAGATAACACGGTCGCGGTGAATAGCCAATACCCCACCCAAGACCCCTACGGGTGCGGCAAACTACCCGCCAAGTACCCGAAGCGTAGCAACCTCCCTCATTTCCATGAGTAGGCCACTCGACACTTCGGCATACCCGGTAGTTTGTGCACCCCTCCATGGGTCTATCCTAGGAGCAAAAACAGTAAAAGAATTATACAATGACGGCTACAACCCCGACCCGGTTGTGCGGCCAAACAAATAATAATTATTACATCAATTTACATTTACAATGAATTGCAAGAAAAGAAAACTCTCGTCTCACAACCCCCGGCTATTCACCCGCGACAATCCAACATATTTATATACACATTCCAGCACATTACAGATCATGTATAACCCCGACTAATCGTCTTATAGCGATTAGTCGACGTTCAATACATGCAAACATCACAGATATAACCATCATAGTCAAAGTGCAGTGAAGTTCGGAAAAAATACGGAATTATAGGCCCCCAAAAGTAAATTTTAGTTCTGGAAAATCTGGGCATATAATTTATATCCTAAAAATCCCAAAATCAACAAATAAAGACACTGCACGAAAATCGATGCAGAGGGGACATCAAGTCGCGGCGGATCCGCGGCGGCCAAGAAGGCTCACGCGGCGGAAGGGCGGCGGCTTAGACGAATCTCTGTGTCGTTTTTCATGAGTGTTTTTAAAAAACCCTGAGATGAATTTAAAAATATAAAGTTTTTCATTTCGAGCCCAAAAAATTTCAACAGAAACTCAGGTTTTGGAAAAATACGGTTTTTGGGTTTTTTACGGTTCCGAACTTCGTTACACTTCACTACCAAGCTAGTTTAAGTTTAGTTAGGCTCTGATACCACTGTAAGTCCACGTTGCCACCCCCGGTTCTTACGGGGAGGCGGAAACGGTATAAAAATCAAATTTTTAGTGCGAGAGGCAACATGGACTGTGCAAGGTCGGGATCGTTACCTAAACTAAAACTAGCAACCTAGCTAAAGAAGTTTAGCTACTCGGATGAAGATGGTTATACCTAGACTTGAACTCCTTCGTCTTCAAACTTTGTAGAGGTTGATGGTTCTCCTTTGTCGCCTTCTCCCGTCGAAGATGGATCCACCTCGAAGGCTCGACCTTTGGGCTCTTTCTCGTACTTGGAGTGAACTAGAATCGCCGGCTTGCTAGACCCTTGATCCTAGAGTGAGTAGAGAGTGTTTAGGGTTTGCTTTTCTTTTTCAAGAGAAGGATTCTCAACTCATGAGAAGGTTTCTCTTGACTAGAGGAAGAAGAAGATGAAGTGAAGAGAGAGAGTGAGAATGATAGAATGAGCTCTTTCTTTTCCTTTTGCAACCATAACAAAAGAAAAAGAATAATCAAATAATAATAATAATCAAAATGAAAAAGGTTTGATGGATAGTTTAGAATGACTAATATCATTACATGCATTAAATGAATAAAGCAAGAATGAAAAAGCATCTTGCATTTGTAATGATGGTAGTCAAATGTTCAACCATGGTCAACAAGTCAACCATGGTCAACAAGTCAACAAAAACTAACCATAACACAATTTCATTTTATTATATATTATTAAATGATATAATACAAATCCATTAGGGTTTGGAAAAAGACGACTGTCAACTGTGCATACGCACCCGTTCCGAAACCCTAATGGAAATCATCTTCCTCCTCCTCAAATAACTGTGCATACACACCTGCATTCTTGTTCCGAGGAACATGAATACTGAGAGATAAAAGCAACCCCAAATACTATACCAGTATCCGGCTCAAACCAGAGCCCGCTGGTAATATCTGTCCGGACTCCAAACGCGCACAAGTGCGCGGATGAGAACGAACCCTGTCGCAAAACCATGCGACCTCTACTCTGTTTTGCCCATAGGCGAATACCCTCTGTGTGGGACTCTAAAGACTCGACACTACGCTGGCAGTGGGTTTAACCACAGACCGCAAGCGGCACTAGCTGTGCGTAACGGTCCCCAGGTAGATGTCGACAAGAAGGCTGACGAGGTGAAACCCCATCGGTACTCCTACTGAGTCTGAACGTGACAGTCTCCGTACAGTCCGGTCTGTTCGTCTGATACATCGCATGGCGGGCCTAGGGGGCGGTAAACGTCAGTCCCCCAATAGCGGTACAAGTCGTGCCGGAGCGAAGCCCAAAACACCCTGAGATAACACTGGAAACCTACCAGTATATCTCGTTTGCCCTGGCCAGGGACTACTTGTGTAATGGCTCTCCTAGACACAGCGCGATGTCAACCCCCAATACCGGGAGAGACGAATCCTGTCTAACCGTCACTGCCTCCAAGTGCTTCGGGACTGCACCCAACCACCACCTGTTTGCACGACTCCTTTGAGCCGTGGTAGGGTAGTGATCAAAGTGCAGTGGGAACACACTCGAGGCGAAGTGCCAGTGTCAAGTCAGCGGACTAAGCTGTACTCATGTCACCTGGAAACTGATGACTGACGATAGGTATAATACCAACCTGTCAGTTCCCGACGAGTCCTGTCCAGTGTACTCGTAACCCAACGAGCACCCGTATACTATCTCCAGTACGACGTACTGATGGCTGTGGGACAGACCATCTCCCACACTGGGATGAGAAGCGCATACGCTAGTCTACTCCGGAGTATCGATGCCCTATCTCGACAGTCCTGCGACTAGGGACCTGTATAAGGATGTGCTTATAGATTACCCAGCCCCCACTAGTGTGACTGCCATCACAACGCTGGTAATCAAGCAAAGATCCTAAGGGCTCCACTAATGCGTATAAGTGATATAGTAAAATAAACACAAGTACACATTGAAGTAGAGACAAACCAAGTAGCATACTACTATTTTGAGCAAGATTGTATATACAAGGTGAATATCCCAAGCATCCATTAAGTAATATACAAACTAGTATGATACAGTAATGGCCTCTAGGGCATATACACTAACAATCTCCCACTTGCACTAAGGCCATGTACTGGCGTATCGAAGACCTATCATCTCGATCAGCCGCTCGAACTGAGTCTGGGGCAGGGCCTTGGTGAATGGATCTGCAGTGTTGTCTTCTGAAGCAACTCTCCGAACCTCGATCTCCTTGCGATCCACGATCTCCCTGATCAGGTGATACCGCCTCAAGATGTGCCTGGATCTCTGATGGGACCTGGGTTCCTTCGCTAAAGCTATAGCCCCATTGTTGTCGCAATACAGAGGTATTGGATCAACAATGGACGGAACCACCTGAAGTTCTTTCAAGAACTTCCTCATCCAGACAGCTTCTTTTGCGGCATCAGATGCAGCGATGTATTCCGCTTCCATCGTCGAGTCTGCAACGGTTTCCTGTTTGGAACTCTTCCAACACACCGCCCCTCCATTGAGGGTAAAGACAAAGCCCGACATGGACTTGGAATCATCCTTGTCACTCTGGAAGCTGGAGTCAGCAAAGGCCTCGATCTGGAGGTCTTTTCCGCCATACACCAAGAACATCTCCTTAGTCCTTCTCAGGTACTTGAGAATGTTCTTTACCGCTATCCAGTGTTTCTCCCCAGGGTTTGACTGATACCGGCTTACCACACTCAGTGCATAAGCTACATCCGGTCTGGTACATAACATCGCATACATTATAGAGCCTACCGCAGAAGCGTAGGGTATAATAGACATGCGATCCCTCTCCAAATCAGTCTTGGGAGACATCTCTTTAGAGAGGGTGATCCCGTGACAAGCCGGTAGATTACCGCGCTTGGAATCTTCCATACTGAATCTCTTCACTATGGTGTCGATGTACCTGGACTGAGAAAGTCCCAATATCCTCTTGGATCTATCACGATGGATCCGGATCCCCAGGATGTATGAGGCATCACCCAGGTCTTTCATGGAGAACCTGTGTGACAAGAACCCCTTGACAGATTGTAGCATAGGAATGTCATTTCCTATTAAGAGAATGTCATCCACGTATAAAACGAGGAATACTACAGTTCTCGCTACAAATCTACTATAGATGCATGGTTCATCTGGATTCTTGATAAAGCCAAATTCTTTGACCGTCTCATCAAAGTAGATGTTCCAACTCCGCGATGCCTGCTTTAGTCCATAGATGGACTTAAGCAACTTGCACACCTTTCCGCTGCTCCCACTCTGAATGAAGCCCTCTGGCTGGTCCATATAGACACACTCCTCTAAATTTCCATTTAGAAAAGCTGTCTTTACGTCCATTTGCCAGATCTCATAATCGTGGAAAGCAGCGATGGCAAGAAGGATCCGAATGGATTTCAGCATGGCTACTGGAGAAAAGGTTTCGTCATAGTCCAAGCCAGGTCTTTGACGGAAACCCTTTGCTACCAGCCTAGCTTTATAGGTCTCAACCTGTCCATCTACACCAATCTTCCTTTTGAAGATCCACTTGCATCCTACGGGTTTTACCCCGTCTGGAGCAATGTCCAACGTCCATACCTTGTTGGTGTACATGGACTCCATTTCGGTCCGCATTGCATCCAGCCACTTCACTGAGTCAACGCTCTGAACGGCCTGCTGGAAGCTAGTAGGCTCATCATAATCTATGATGCAATCCTCTCTATCCCCGTCTATGAGAAAACCGTAGTATCTCTCGGGCGGATGAGACTGCCTACTACTTCTGCGGAGCGGCGTAGGAATGTCCTGTTCTGTTGAACCCTCTGGTTCCACCAAACTTTCAGCAACAGTCTGTGGTTCTGGAACTTCTTCCAGTTCTACTGCGCTCCCACTTATTTCCTTTTCTATGAACTGGTGTTCTAGAAAGTGGGCATGACGAGAAACAAGAACTTTTTGTTCCTCTTCGCAGTAGAAGAAATATCCCTTGGAATTCTTTGGATATCCCACAAACTTGCACAGTACTGAGCGTGCCTCGAGTTTGTCCGCATGCTGCTTTTTGACAAAAGCCGGACTTCCCCATATCTTAATGTGATTAAGATGGGGTCTCTTCCCACACCACATCTCAAATGGCGTAGTAGGCACAGTCTTAGTGGGAACTCGGTTCAAAAGGTATGCGGCTGATTCTAGCGCATACCCCCAGAATGATCGCGGTAACTCAGCGTTACTCATCATGGACCGCACCATATCCAATAGGGTGCGGTTCCGTCTCTCCGATACACCGTTATGTTGCGGGGTGTATGGAGGAGTAAGCTGAGAGAGAATTCCGTTCTCTTTTAAGTAATTCAGGAATTCGGCACTTAAGTATTCTCCACCTCGATCCGATCTTAGAATCTTAATACTTTTGCCGGTCTGTTTCTCTACTTCATTCTTATACTCCTGGAATTTTTCAAAAGCCTCGGACTTATGTTTCATTAAGAAAACATAACCGTACCTTGAGAAGTCATCCGTAAAAGTAATGAAGTAAGAATGTCCGCTTCGGGCATGTGTAGACATTGGACCGCACACGTCACTGTGTACGAGTCCCAAGAGCTCGCTCGCTCTTTCTCCATGTCCAGTAAACGGAGTCTTTGTCATCTTTCCCTTGAGACAGGATTGACAAGTGGCATACGACTGATATTCGAACGCATTCAAATACCCTTCTGTATGTAACTTCGTCAACCTTCTCTCATTGATGTGACCCAATCTACAATGCCATAAGAAAGTCTGGTTTATTTCTGGAGACTTTCTTTTGTGTGTATTCTGGACATTGAAAATCTGTGGTTGGTTCAATACGTATATACCATTACTCAATGTACCTGACCCAATCAGAACTTGATTAAGGTGAATGTTTACAACATTACTTACAAACGCAAATTCATAACCTTCTTTAGAAACTAAAGATACAGAAATGATATTACAAGTTGCGTTGGGTACAAAAAAGCAATTACGCAAAACCAAAACATGTCCATCTGACATTCCCAGGTGATAGTCCCCCACGGCTTTAGCATCCATGCTAGCTCCGTTCGCAACTCTGAGGGTCATGTCACCTGCCTTCAAAACCCTACGGTTTCTCAACGCCTGCAAAGAATTACAGATATGAGATCCTGATCCGGTATCCAATACCCAGGAAGTAGAGTTTATTGAAAGACAGTTTTCAATAACATACACACCTGAAGCTGAAGCTGCAACCTGCTTCAATTCCTGTGTTCTGGCCTTCCAGGCCCTGCAATCATTCTTCCAGTGTCCTTTCTTATGACAAAAGAAGCATTCTTCCTTATCCACAAGCTTCCCCGCTATCTTTGTTGCTTTTCCTTTTCCCTTCGTATCCACTTTACTAACACCGCCCCTTGGTTTGGCGGGGGCTTTCTTCTTCTTTCCCTTGGCTTTCGCCTTGGACCTAGAAGAAGATGATCCTCCTACAAACAAAGTGGATGTTTCCCTACCTTTCTGTAGGGTGCCCTCTGCGCTCCTCAGCAGGTTGAGGAGCTCTGAAAGTTCAACCTCCTTTTCTTGTAGGTTGAAATTCATTATAAACTGGGCGTAAGTGGAAGGAAGGGACTGGAGAACTATATCCGTATATAGCTCACTCTCCAATGTGATCCCTAGGTCAGCGAGCTCCTCAATGTAGCCGATCATCTTTAGCACATGCTCGGCTACTGATGATCCGACGGCCATTCTTGTCGAAAACAACTTTTTCGATGCTTCGTATCTTGCGATACGTGATTGCTCTCCATACAGTTCTTTTGTATGAAGCAATATGGACTCCATGTCCATATTCTCATGCCTCCTCTGATGTTCGCTGTCCATCGAGGCAAGCAGGAGGCACTTGGCCTTCGCGCTATCAATCTCCCAAGTCTTGCGGATTTCCTTATCCGCGACGCTGGAAGTTGGACCAGGGACAGGGGGAGCTTTGGTGGTAAGAAGATACCCCAGCTTGTCATAAGTGATTGCTATCTTGACATTCCTGAGCCAATCTTTGTAGTTTGGCCCTGTCAACTTGTTTTTATCTAGGAGTAACTTAAATCCAGTCATGTTGATTGGTCGCTGCAATTAGGAGAGAGAAGAAGAAACACTCAGCATGATGCTCTTGCAAGTTTAGAGTGGTTTTTAGTTTGTCTAAACAGGATGGCTCCCACTGTTTCTCGAATCCCTCCTCAAACCATAAAGGAAGAATTAGTCAGGATCAATCCCACCGTACAATACTTGCTTAACCGTTCGGCCAGGCTGGTGTCGGTACTTCGAGGGAGGTTTTCCAACGCTTTCGCGAAGTTCCTTAATTAAAGAACCTCTTTTCCCTGGGGGCGTAGCCCCGCTAACACCTTTCTAGGCACCTACTAGGTTTATAGCATTGATCGTTAAGTGAGAAATCTCCCGAGGAGTAGCATATACTCACAGTAGGATCGGGATCCAAATATCATCGCGTGACGAAACTGAAGGAATCCTACCAGAATCACCACACTCCAAATGGTATGCAAATCTAGCAAGTTTCAGTACTTATGAAACTCCCGATGTGGATTTTTGCCCCATGCTCTTATGACCTTGACTTTGGCCAAAATATCATAAGTCACATGTCAAGTTCTACCCGTCATTATCCAGGTTAATTTGGATCCATCCGTATCTACCCTTGACTTTGGCCAAAATGGCAGTACGACTGTCCCAAACCAACGCATCTATCTATGCTACACATGAACACCCAACAGCTACCAATCACTGTGCCTTGACTTTGGCCAACATACACAGCTTGAATACTATTGACTATTTATGCGAAACGACGGAGGGCTACGAGTGGTTTTGGCAAAACCGTGAACGTCGTGAACTTGATTTGGTCGATGGAACGAGATAGCTTTTAAATGGAGTGGCTCAAACTCCGTATTTTAAAAATTGGTTTTGAAAAGAACCGAGTGGTTTTTCGAAAGTGTTCCAACGACTTTAACTTGGTTTATTATCTTGCATTAGTTCTTTTAATGCGTGATATTCTTGCATTAGTACTTTTAATGCGTCCCATCATTTAATTCCTACCATTGCAGAAAACAACCAAAATATGACGTACGCTTATGCCATTCGCATTCGCCACTGGGCCCCGTCATTACCCGTTAGGTTACTTAACTAACGACAGAGCGGGGGCTGGGCTAGCGCGTCTGTAAAACATAAGCAACGCCTAAATAGAAAGCAATGATAAACATTTCAGATCACAGATAAATACATTGGATATACTAGTAATCTGTAATTTGTACGAGCCTGTAACAAAAACAGATAACACGGTCGCGGTGAATAGCCAATACCCCACCCAAGACCCCTACGGGTGCGGCAAACTACCCGCCAAGTACCCGAAGCGTAGCAACCTCCCTCATTTCCATGAGTAGGCCACTCGACACTTCGGCATACCCGGTAGTTTGTGCACCCCTCCATGGGTCTATCCTAGGAGCAAAAACAGTAAAAGAATTATACAATGACGGCTACAACCCCGACCCGGTTGTGCGGCCAAACAAATAATAATTATTACATCAATTTACATTTACAATGAATTGCAAGAAAAGAAAACTCTCGTCTCACAACCCCCGGCTATTCACCCGCGACAATCCAACATATTTATATACACATTCCAGCACATTACAGATCATGTATAACCCCGACTAATCGTCTTATAGCGATTAGTCGACGTTCAATACATGCAAACATCACAGATATAACCATCATAGTCAAAGTGCAGTGAAGTTCGGAAAAAATACGGAATTATAGGCCCCCAAAAGTAAATTTTAGTTCTGGAAAATCTGGGCATATAATTTATATCCTAAAAATCCCAAAATCAACAAATAAAGACACTGCACGAAAATCGATGCAGAGGGGACATCAAGTCGCGGCGGATCCGCGGCGGCCAAGAAGGCTCACGCGGCGGAAGGGCGGCGGCTTAGACGAATCTCTGTGTCGTTTTTCATGAGTGTTTTTAAAAAACCCTGAGATGAATTTAAAAATATAAAGTTTTTCATTTCGAGCCCAAAAAATTTCAACAGAAACTCAGGTTTTGGAAAAATACGGTTTTTGGGTTTTTTACGGTTCCGAACTTCGTTACACTTCACTACCAAGCTAGTTTAAGTTTAGTTAGGCTCTGATACCACTGTAAGTCCACGTTGCCACCCCCGGTTCTTACGGGGAGGCGGAAACGGTATAAAAATCAAATTTTTAGTGCGAGAGGCAACATGGACTGTGCAAGGTCGGGATCGTTACCTAAACTAAAACTAGCAACCTAGCTAAAGAAGTTTAGCTACTCGGATGAAGATGGTTATACCTAGACTTGAACTCCTTCGTCTTCAAACTTTGTAGAGGTTGATGGTTCTCCTTTGTCGCCTTCTCCCGTCGAAGATGGATCCACCTCGAAGGCTCGACCTTTGGGCTCTTTCTCGTACTTGGAGTGAACTAGAATCGCCGGCTTGCTAGACCCTTGATCCTAGAGTGAGTAGAGAGTGTTTAGGGTTTGCTTTTCTTTTTCAAGAGAAGGATTCTCAACTCATGAGAAGGTTTCTCTTGACTAGAGGAAGAAGAAGATGAAGTGAAGAGAGAGAGTGAGAATGATAGAATGAGCTCTTTCTTTTCCTTTTGCAACCATAACAAAAGAAAAAGAATAATCAAATAATAATAATAATCAAAATGAAAAAGGTTTGATGGATAGTTTAGAATGACTAATATCATTACATGCATTAAATGAATAAAGCAAGAATGAAAAAGCATCTTGCATTTGTAATGATGGTAGTCAAATGTTCAACCATGGTCAACAAGTCAACCATGGTCAACAAGTCAACAAAAACTAACCATAACACAATTTCATTTTATTATATATTATTAAATGATATAATACAAATCCATTAGGGTTTGGAAAAAGACGACTGTCAACTGTGCATACGCACCCGTTCCGAAACCCTAATGGAAATCATCTTCCTCCTCCTCAAATAACTGTGCATACACACCTGCATTCTTGTTCCGAGGAATATGAATACTGAGAGATAAAAGCAACCCCAAATACTATACCAGTATCCGGCTCAAACCAGAGCCCGCTGGTAATATCTGTCCGGACTCCAAACGCGCACAAGTGCGCGGATGAGAACGAACCCTGTCGCAAAACCATGCGACCTCTACTCTGTTTTGCCCATAGGCGAATACCCTCTGTGTGGGACTCTAAAGACTCGACACTACGCTGGCAGTGGGTTTAACCACAGACCGCAAGCGGCACTAGCTGTGCGTAACGGTCCCCAGGTAGATGTCGACAAGAAGGCTGACGAGGTGAAACCCCATCGGTACTCCTACTGAGTCTGAACGTGACAGTCTCCGTACAGTCCGGTCTGTTCGTCTGATACATCGCATGGCGGGCCTAGGGGGCGGTAAACGTCAGTCCCCCAATAGCGGTACAAGTCGTGCCGGAGCGAAGCCCAAAACACCCTGAGATAACACTGGAAACCTACCAGTATATCTCGTTTGCCCTGGCCAGGGACTACTTGTGTAATGGCTCTCCTAGACACAGCGCGATGTCAACCCCCAATACCGGGAGAGACGAATCCTGTCTAACCGTCACTGCCTCCAAGTGCTTCGGGACTGCACCCAACCACCACCTGTTTGCACGACTCCTTTGAGCCGTGGTAGGGTAGTGATCAAAGTGCAGTGGGAACACACTCGAGGCGAAGTGCCAGTGTCAAGTCAGCGGACTAAGCTGTACTCATGTCACCTGGGAACTGATGACTGACGATAGGTATAATACCAACCTGTCAGTTCCCGACGAGTCCTGTCCAGTGTACTCGTAACCCAACGAGCACCCGTATACTATCTCCAGTACGACGTACTGATGGCTGTGGGACAGACCATCTCCCACACTGGGATGAGAAGCGCATACGCTAGTCTACTCCGGAGTATCGATGCCCTATCTCGACAGTCCTGCGACTAGGGACCTGTATAAGGATGTGCTTATAGATTACCCAGCCCCCACTAGTGTGACTGCCATCACAACGCTGGTAATCAAGCAAAGATCCTAAGGGCTCCACTAATGCGTATAAGTGATATAGTAAAATAAACACAAGTACACATTGAAGTAGAGACAAACCAAGTAGCATACTACTATTTTGAGCAAGATTGTATATACAAGGTGAATATCCCAAGCATCCATTAAGTAATATACAAACTAGTATGATACAGTAATGGCCTCTAGGGCATATACACTAACAATGCCTCCCTCTCTCTCCCCTCATTTAATACATGGCATGCTTGCCATGTCTCATCATGCCCCCTCTCTCTCTTCCTCTCTCAAGTCAACCTAAATTATTCAAACCTCTTTTATTTTAAAACCAACCAATTAATTAACTAATTACATAAAACAAAATGAAATGAGGATAATGTTCCATGGCTACTTAAGCATGGTTTAACACCTAATTAACCCTAGGTTAACATGCACATGTGTGTGCAAGCCCAAAGTAAATATTAATAAAATATTAATTAATTTTTATCAAATCTTTCAAGTCCAAAATAAGTATTAATAAAATATTAATTAATTTTTATAAAATATTTGAAAACTATTTTGGTAAACTTTTTTACTAAACATCTGCATTATCGCTTAATTAACACTAATCGCATTCTAAGGTGTTACAGTAATCAAGCAGAGATCCTAAGGGCTTTACCAATATGTATAAGCGATATGCTAAAAGAAACACATGCACATATTGAGGTAAAAACAAACCAGGTAGCATACTACCATTTCGAGCAAGACTGTTACTATATCCGTGTATGTCTCAAACTTCCAATATATAATATACAAACCAGTATGATACAATAATGGCCTCTATGGCATATAATACTAAGACCTCCCAGTGCTTCGGGACTACACCCAACCACTACTTGTTTGCACTACTCATTTGAGCCGTGGTAGGGAAGTGATCTATGTACAGTGGGAACACACTCGAGGCGTAGTAGCGTTGTCAAGTCAGCGGACTATGTTGTGCTCATGTCACCTGGGAACGGCTACATGACGATATGTATAGTACCAACCAGCAGTTCCCTACAAGTCTTGTCTAGTGTAAGTCATAACCCAGTGAGCACATGTATACTATCTCAAGTACGACGTACTAATGGCTGTGGGACAGACCATCACCCCTGCTGGGATGAGAAGCGTATACACTAGTCTACTCTGGATTATCAAAGCACCCACTCGATAATCCTATGACTAGGGACCGGTATAAGGATGTGCTTATAGACTACCCAACCCCTACTAGTGTAACTGCCATCATAATGCTGGTAGTCAAGCAAAGATCCTAAGGGCTCTATCAATATGTATTAGCGATACGTTAAAAGAAACATATACACATATTAAGATAGAATCAGACCAAGTAGCATACTACCATATTGAGCAAGACAGTCATTATATCAGTGCATATCCCAAGTATCCAAAATGTAATATACAAACCAATACTATACAATAATTGCCTCTAGGGCATATATCACTAACACAGTTCTCTGGTGACATGAGTACAGGGTAGTCTCTAAACCTGAAATCGCCACAGTGTCTCATGTGTGTTCCCACTATACTTTGATTAGTACCCTACCACGACTTTACTGAGTCGTAGAAACGGGTTTTAGTTGGGTACAGTCCCGAAGCTCATGGAAGCAGTGAGCGGTCGAGGGAATTCGTCACTCCCGGTATTGGGAGTCGATATCGCACTGTGCAGGACACGACAATAGCCAGAAGTCCATGGCCACGGCAGTAGAGATAAACTGGTAAGTGTTACCAGTTGTATCTCTTTGGTTATGAGTCCTCTGTCAGCACGACTTATCGTGTTATTGGGGGTCTGAAAGATTCCACTACCCAGACCCGATATGTGATACACATTGATGAAAAGACCGGACTGTACAGTGACTGTCACTTATAGACTTTGTTGGGTCCGGATGAGTTCGCTCGTCGACCTGACTTTATCTTGCTCAAACCTGGGTAGCCGTTACGTATAGCTAGTGCCACTGACGAGCATGTGGGTTAACCCGAAAAGGGGTTGAATCTGAAAGTGTTTCAGATTCAATTGGATACAATCCTGTATAACCTACTGCCATCGTATTGACAGGTATGTAGAGTCCCGCAACGAAAGTGCCTGCCCGGGCAAAACACGATGTGATGTACGTATAGGTTTTAAGTACATGAGTTCGTTATAACATGTATATTGGATGTACATGTTCAATCGGACGACTGTTATACTAGCCAATTTCAAAGACGGAATATCAAGTCAAGTGTTGACTTGATAACCATATTAATGATACGATTTCTAGTATAGTATATATGATACACACACTCTCTACAGTATATGATACTGAGAAGATATTGATGGTATTTCGTGTATGTGATATATGATGTGTACTTGTATAGTATACATGTACTAATACTTATTTAATATATATATATATATTTGATATATATATATATATATATTTGATTGATGGTATTTCGTGTATGTGATATATGATGTGTACTTGTATAGTATACATGTACTAATACTTATTTAATATATATATATATATATATTTGATATATATATATATATATATATTTGATATATATATATATATTTGATATATATATATATTAATTCCCACTATTATGAATTATGTATTAATAAATATACAAATAAATATATATATATATATGTAAATGTAAATATATCTTTATATATATATATATTGATGTGTGTATATATATATATTATATATTTAATATATTTAATTAAAATGTTGGGCCCACCCTCTCTCTTGTGTGTTGACACACACATGAGAGAGAGTGGGAGAGAGGGTATGTATCTTGTATATACATGACATGGTTGGAAAAATTACTTAAGACAATTCATTTTGTTTTTTCAAGCCATCACAAAATGAAATACATCTTCTACTTCCTCCCAACATGAGGTCACGCTCTCTTGAAAAATGGCAAGTGTTGCCATGGTGAGATTTTGCGAAAAGTAGAGTATACCCATTGTTCGCATCGCCTTCCTCTACGCCTAGCAGGCTGTGGAGGAAGTCTCTCCATCCGGTGACGGAGTTGGAGCTCGGGCAGCCCGCTTTCAACGCGGATCATATACGTTGAGGCAGTCGGCGTGCAGATACGTTCGGGAGCACATAGAGTTTAGACGAGGTCGTCCGGGATCAGCCGGATACGCTACAAAGGTTGTATTACCTCTGAACTTTTCTTTTGGTTCTTTACATTTAGCTAGAAACTAGTGCTTGGACGATTTTTGCGTACGGTCGATCGCGCTCCAACGGAATTTTTGTTTTCCATCCATTCCCGATTCCGCTGCGCACACTGCGCGCCCGACCATACAGTAGTATCAGAGCCAACAAAGCACTAGGACTAGCTTTGGCAACATTTTAGTTTCGATTGACATTTCTCCGATTCCGATTGCCTAGTTTAAACCGCTTCTCTATCCGAATTTTAAAATTTATTTAAACAACTGCAGAATGTTGATTTTGATGTGGAAATGACATGGGAGAAAAATGGGGGTATTTGGCCATGTTTTGGCCGGCCATACGGGTTTTATAGCGGCCAAAAAGTTTCAGAATGCCTTCTATTTTCTCTGGGGGCTAAAACTTGTATAAATAGGATTTTTGGTATTGTTTGTTTTTTCCCAGTATTGAGATTTGATCTCGTATTGCATTGGAAAGTTATCGATCAAAACTGTAACATCGTAGTGTTTCCGTATTCATGATGTTAAAGTGTTTAACTCATTTTATATGATGATACATACTTGTTGATATGTATTGGTGAGTATGTGATGTTCTATGTTAAGTTTGTTTGGTGTGGATTGGATCGTCACGAAATGAATAGCCCTGTACGTATTTGGATGTTGCGATGTTATACGTTTCTTTTCATTCATGTTGTAGCCAAAAATGTATATTCTTTTATTCGGGACGAGCGGTCGATATGTGGCCGTCGTTTCTGCTTATAGTATTTTTATTGGTCGGGGCTTGATCAAGTTGCGATCGATGTCACCGTTGTATTAATACTGGTATTTGGTTCACCCCACGGAGAAGCGCACTGGCAGCCGGGTTCTAGATTGCAGCGGATGTCCATCTCAAGGAGTTGAGACCAGGTCACTCGATTCTAGGATTGGCGAGCTGGTTGTCACGCTTGTAGGGGGTTAGGATAGACCCACGTAGGAGTGCTTTTGTCATCGGATTGGAGAAAGTGCTGGGTGGCCCCATCATGGTGATGATGCCGGGTTGCCTCGTTTCTCGGGTTAGCGGATGACTTGCCGCACTCGTAGTGGTCTTCTTTTGGCTACGCATGGGCTGTTCACGCGACCGGGGTATTTCGTGTTTTGTTTGTGGCTTGAACGAAACACGGGATTCCTAGGTGATCCGACGATTCCAAACTCTGTGATGTTATTTTTCCTGATGTTGTAATGTGATTATTTGCGTGTTATGGTATATTTATATATGTGATATATATATATATATATATATATATATATATATATATATTAATGCTATATCCATTTTGCATCCGCGATAGCCCTGCTCCCGCTCTGCCGTTAGTTAAGAAACCTAACTTTGTATGACGGGGCCCCGTGGCGAATGCGGATGGCGTATATGTGCATTTTTTTTCCTTTTCATACTTTTCTATAATGTTTGTGTGAGAAGGATAATAATAGATAACGAGATTATCTAAATGATGGGATTGTATTAATTTCATTAATTCAAAGTTAAATAAACCAATACGTTGTCGGAACCAACTTTTTATAAAGAGGAAATTTTAGTCGATTCTTTTCCTTTGCATCGAGGCATTCGGTTAGGAATGTCCAGCACCTCATTCAATGAGGAAAAAGCCTCGATCCCATCTCTTGGAGTTCGCTCTTGGGCAAAAGTGTGTGTTACTAAAATTGATTTTTTTGTAGCCGTATTCTTTTGCTTTGCATCGTGCTATTCGATTAGGAATATCCCGGACCTCATTCGATGAGGAAAAGAGTCTAGATCCCTTCACGGTGAGTTTACTCTTAAGAAAAGGTCTACGTGACTAAAAACATTCAAAAACCACTCCGTTCCTACGATGAGATCAAGTTCTTTACGTTGATGGTCTTATTAAAAACCAGCTGTAGCCCTCTGTTATTTCAAGAAGTAGGGCACTTAGTATTTGTGCTGCGTTTGTTGGCATCCGTCAAGGCGTAGTGCACAGTAGCTAAGTGATGTCTTCCTGCTAGCATTTGATGCAGTTAGCTGTGTTAGTTATATATATGCCCTAGATGCCATTGTTGTACATATGATGTATACTATAGTGGATGCTTGGATATATATAGAGAGGACTTTCTTGCTCGACATGATAGTATGCTATTTGGTTTCACTTTGTCTTAACATGTTGACTTGTATTGGTTTACTTTGTTGCTCTCACATGTTGACAAAGCCCTTAGGATATATACTCGATTACTGAGACTATGATGATATCATACTAGTGGGGCCAGGGTAGTCAACGAGTACATCCTATAACCGTTCCTTGTCGAGGGAGTATCGAGACAGGGCATCGATACTCCAGAGTAGACTAGCGTATACGCATCTTGACCCATCTGATGGGCGATGGATGATCCCATATCCATCGGTGTTTGACATCAAAGATGGTGTACGGGTGCTCAGTGGAGACTGAGTACACTGAACGGACTCGCCGAGAACTCCTAGATGATATTATACATATCGTCATATAGTAGTTCTCCGGTGACACTGGTACAGGTTAGTCTGTAGACCCGAGATCGTCATAGAGTCTTGTGTGATTCCTACTGTGCTTTGATTTCTACCTTACCAGGTCCAAGAGGGCATGCAAAACGGTGGCTTTTGGGTACAGTCCCGAATCACATGGAGGCAATGAACGATAGGAAGGGTTTCGTCTCTCCCGGTATAGGGAGTTGATGTTGTGCTTTGTTCGATTGGCTATAACTGGATGTCCCTGGCCAGAGCTGATATGGAGTACTGCTAGTAAGAGTTATCAGCTGTTTATTGACCTGTTATGAGCCTCACATCGACACGACTTATCAGTTACTGGGGTCTGACGATTACCACCCCTAGACTGGATATGCGACATATCAGACGAAGAGACCGGACTGTATCGTAGTGTTACTGATAGGATTCACAGGAGAATGTATAGGCTTGCTTGTTGATCTTCTGATCGCTCAATACCTGGGTGGCTGTTACGTTTAGCTGACCGCTTGCAGCTTGTGGGTGTTTGATATGATCATCACCTACTGCCGGCGTATTGACGATTCTTTAGAGTCCTACACAGAGGTTTCCTGTCTCAGGCAAAACGGAGTTGGAGCACATATGTGATATGTGTGGGACCGAGAATAATACGATATGAGATACCGTATTCTATTCTCGCGATATGTAATATCGGCCGGGTATATGTGATATGGCCGGGTCATCGGATCAAGTGTTGATTCGATGAAATGGTACATGTTATATTAGTCGGTTATATGCAATATAGCCGGATTGTCGGATCAAGTGTTGATTCGATAATTTAATGTATAATTATATATGTGATATATTACATTACGTTAACTAATATAAGCTCGCTTTGTTGATTCATTTTCTCACGGGATAATACATTGATATATATGCGATATATGTTAATTGTATTTTTTTTTGTTACGAAATATATTATATATGTGATATATAATATTTTAACATGTTAGGCTTACAAATTCAATAATGGATTAGGGCTTAAACTTGGTTAGGGTTTGGATTAGGGTTAGCTTTTGCATGAAACTTCCATGAAGCTTCAAGAAGCTTTCTTTTGTTTTTAGCTTAGATATTTTGTGTTGATATTTCTTAACCCAACCCAAATCTTAACCTCTAGTTTATTCTCTACATGGGTTAACTCTATCATTCATAACCTATGGTTGAATAAGTAACCACAACAATAATTCATTATTCATCACAAAAGGAAATATTCATCTTGTTCTTCCTTGAGCTCTTAAAAGAAAACCTTCACTAGCTTTTGATTTGTGATGAATAAGTGTGAGAAATTGAAAAAAAAAAGAGCAAAATTCCTACTTCATCATCCTCATCTATTCTAGTCACATAGATTAGGGTGTTCAATTATCTAATAAGTTGTTTAGTGAAGTGTTGGTTTGGGTTTGAGATTCTTCAAGGTAGATCATCTTAGATCATGAAGACTACAGGCAAGGTATCTCATTTACCTCATGGAGCCACTCAAGAGTCGGAGTTCATGTTGATCGCAGCGAAGGGACCTAAACACAGAGCTTATGAAGCGAAGGAGCCATTCAAAAACCCCTTATTTTCAAAACCCCCTTATTCTATGGACCCTCTAGAAGAATGAAACCCTAACTCGACTTAATGACTGTGTGAAAGCCTTTGAACCTTAGGCTTTGCGGCTGTTCCGCGGCACCATTAGTGAGGCTTGGGTTTGCCCTTCTACGGCTGGACCATCGATGTCGTGGTATGTACTCGATACTGTTAAACTGTACCCAAGATGTTGAGCTCTTGGGGGATTATGAGGTTTTGACGAATCGATCGGATGGTTCGACTTCATTCGGATGCTAGGTGGTGAGATGCATTCTTGGGAGACTCCAGATACGAGGATAGCCGTTGGAGCTCGGTCCCTGCAGCCACGATGAGACGAGTCCGAAGCAGTCGACGTTAGAGAAAAGTGGAGTAAGAGGTTCGTACCAGATCTGGATAAGATGACGTTCCACTACGCCGACATCAGAGATGCGATACGCATGCCGAGTCATTGTGCTTGGATATACCTTCCAAAAAGAGTCGCAATGAGTATGCAGCCGCTCCGGAAGAAGAAACAGATATAGTAAAGGACGATGACTTCCGGACAGTTCGGCAGAGACAAGATTTTGGAGGGACCTCGACAGGACCTTTCTAGAAAAAATTACGAGAAGACTTGGGCCCAGGAGTGGTAATGTTACGCACACCGGCAGGCCAGAGTTCAGGATCGTCGACGAGACATGCTATGAGTGACCACGACAGTTGGCCAGAGATTCTTGGAGGATGTGCTTGAGCGGGACTATTCCGCCATACTTGATTTTGGGTATTTTGGGCGATCTATTCGCATGATTGATTTTGATGATTGAGTTTCATGATATTTGTTTTCATGGACCATGGTTGCACCTACTGAGTATTTACGATTTTTGCACAGTTGTTGCACTTGAGATAGTTTTCGTGCCTTGGTTTCACATGTTTGTGATTATGTGGATTTCATACAGTTGAGTTGATTTGTGCGTATATACGCATACGATTTTGTTTTTTCACTCGGTATAGTTCCCATATTCTTGCAGTGCAGTGATACGCATTTTGTGCACTACGGTTGCACTGGGCTTCGATTTCGATGGTGATGTTCGATATTTGTTTTGTGCCCTTGTGCACCTGATTGGATTTTGCGCATGTTCGGCGCTTGATATTGGATTTCATGATTTCGTGCATGATAGATGCACCTGCCTTGGATTTTCGCGCATGTTGAGCGCATTATTTGAGATGCGATTTTGGTGCACACCAGATGCACGAAATCGAGATTCTTCGTGCGTATCAGATGCACTTGCCCTTGCTTTCAGGCACACACGTTGCCTATGACAAATGTTGTGTGCACACCCGATGCACTTAGATGTTGTTTCTGTGCAGATGTATAGCACATTCATGGATTTCGATTTCCGTGCGCACCAGACGCACATGGCATTCATATATATATATTTGGGACTAATTTATGTTGTAGTATATTTTATGATGTTTGCTATTTGGTTTAGTACTGAGCAGGTCTAATCACAGGACAGTACCTGAGTATATTTTTGAATGCATTGATAGTTATCGAAGGGATTTCCAAAGAAGAGCTATAGTCTCAGTACTGTCACCCCCCGAAAGTATGGAACATGACCGGCACTTAAACTACGAAACGTCTCGAGGCGTACGTAATCTAAGTAAGCCGAAAACCCAGAAATCCAAACCAAGAAAAGTAGTAGAGTGAAGGAAAAACAACTTAAAACAAGTAGTTTTAATAGCATAAGTCGAATTATGCGTTTTTTTTAAAAAAAAACATCAAGTATTTCTTGAAAATTTCGGCAGACTTTTCTTTGTAAATACTGGCCCCCAAACGGGATACAACATGAATAGTATACGAAATCAATAAAAAGGCATCCCCAAGCAGGAGCTAGCTCTTCGTCAATCGACGGTCACAACCACACAAGCAATATAATATACAACGTCAAGGGCGAGGATCAAAACTCAAAAGAAAACTCAAACAACAAGAATTCCACAGAAATATAACGCGCGACTCTAAGGTCGAAAGAATAACATCTCTGATCTCTATCTCAAAATAAATACATGTTTGGTTGATGGAACTTCTAGATACAACTGAATAATAATATACAATGTATAATGATGGGTACGATACAGATAAACCCACCTACTAGCAAGTCACCCGAAAGAAGCAGTGCCAGCAAAGCCGTAATGAAACCTGTACGGCAAAACCTGCAAGGAACTGTGGCACAACGGGGGTGAGTTGCGAACTCGTGAATAGAATACATCTACGAACAGAAATCGCATGTATGACACAATCCTAGGTCATACGATCAAAATATATAATCCTTAAATATAACCAGCAGTCTATAACAATGACTAGGGTAAATATCTAACCCAAGTGTAATCCCATATGCCCGTGTCAGTGCCTCAGGTAGCAATATATCATATGGATGATGTATGAATGCATGTACTGAAGAAAACTGCTTTCATAAATTAGTGAGATTTATGTATTTTTAAAATGAGGTATCATAATGAAATCAGCATAAAACAGTGCCTAGCATCGGCACAAAACGTAATCCCAATATCTCGATAACTCTGTATCACAGTCTCTGTACCTCAATATCTCGAAATCTCAATATCTCAATCACAATAACTAGGGCGCCGTCAGTCCAGGCCGGCCCCTACCATCCATCTCATGACCAAGACGGTATCCTCCGGATATCCGACGCGTCAGGTAATATCACCGGTCGGTCGTGCTCCCCTGCACAGGCTCAACGTCAACAACACGATCTTCTTGCCCTGGGGTACCGCACCGGGCCTACCATGTACCCGAAACGGTTCATCCATCTCCTCGAATCGGGTCTCGAAATCTATCAGGCAAACTCATGGTGGACGACTCATACATCATGGGAAAACCGCACTTTTTATTTAAAAGAGAGGAAAGAAGCTTATACAAGTTTTGCGGTTTTCCCCCAAATCCAGAAAATCTCATGGAAATCCGAATCCAAATCATCAATAGCTTGTAAACCCATGAATATAGGCATGAGAATCCATGAATACGGCATAACAATGAATAACAGTATGCATGAAGTGACAAGTAATAACTACAATATCTAAGCTGGCATATAAGGTAAGTACACTAATATTATGTCAAACTACTAGCTATCAAGCTAAGTTAAGCAATAATAATTTCTAAGGTGTACGTGACATGGCAATTACCGATGAAGATGTGTGAGAGCCGGCAAGTAAGTGTACGTGGTACATACGCATCATCGGTAATGGTGCTTGTGTCCTAACAGCATAATGTCAACAATGCAATATGAAATAACAATGTAAGTATGCGATGCAGAGCGAGCAGCCATAATGAGCCGGAGCTAAATATTAAACAATGGTGCCATTTGAATTAACACGAATCATGGGGTTTTGAAAATAAGGGCTACGGTGGTTTTAAGAAAGGATACGTCTTTTGAAATATCCGTAGATCCCTTGACCTGTCTTTTAAAGTACCCACGATCCGCTAGTTTTAAAATAGGTAGGAGTATAATCTAATCTAACAACTATACTAAACTATACGGCTGAACTAACAAGCTGAACTACAGGTAAGGAAACCGCCTATCATCTGAGTCGATACATATACATACCTGTATAAGTATAGTCGGTGATCCTGCCTCAATAATATCTTATCCGATACCATATCTATAATCAGACATCCCAAGTCAAGAGTGCGGATCAATCATCAATATATAGCTCGTACGTAAATCCGTCGTACGGCATCCCAAATCTGGGTACGGGTCCATATCACATTCATCATACTATTCATCTGGCATCCTTTTTATCAAATATCATGATCGGGGTACTGATCTACGTCTAGTACAATACTGATACGCCTAAGCATGCATGCACGTGTGTGAAACACTATGTCAAGGACCCGCTACAACGTCATGTCGTATCTCAAATACGAACCCTGCCATATCACCGATCTCACGGCCTCAACTCAAATCTCATCGACTCATCTTAAATCCCAAATACTATCCTCATCATCCATGCATGTGTATATGAATGTATATATGCATAGTCCCATACCCACGCATATATACATATATACACATCCCCATCTGCGCACAAGAAAGTAATGTATGCAAGTCTGTGTGTGCGTATGTGGGTATAACAACTACTCTAGGGTTTCGCAACTAACCCAAAGGTAATCCATGAACACATAAACATAACATGAATAAACATTCTCGTATCATAAAACACCTATATAAACATATATATATGAACTATACTACGGACTGCGGGGGTGTTATACGCCATCCACCCGACTTCTCCCCGTAGATATAAATCTACTCACCTGGTCCTCGCTCGCCGGTGCCGACGTCGACACGTGCTTGCTTGTCGTCTCTAAGTCCACATGGGGTACCTACATATCATAACGCACCGTATCGCATTAAAACCAAATTCGAAATTGAAACGGCATACGAAAATCAAATCGGCACGTGTATCACGCATAGGTCAAAACCTATCGCCTACGCATGCAAGAATAGCCAAACCAACCGTCGATGTCGATGTACAGACGTCAAACCATCGAGAAAAACCCAAACACTCTTATTTGCGCATTCACGAACACTAATTATAATATAAAATAGGTTAAAATTCACAAAAATCCCAAATTCACCTTAAAAGCCATTTTTCCGAAAATCTAGCAAACAAAAATTACCCGTTTTAGTACAAAACTCAACGTTTAAACAAATCTAGTGGCCATAATACTTATTAAATATCTTAAATAAGTCATAAAAACAATTTCCATAATTTAATCCCAATAAATTTCATTACCCCAAAATCCTAGTTTACAATATACCCAAATTTTAACAATTTATAGCAAAAATGCACAAACAACAATTTAGCTTGGATTTTCATGAACTAAATGCATTAAACCACTCAATATAATGTTAATAATGCTATGAAACCATAATTAGAATTTTTATCTAACAATTTACCTTAATTTTTAAAACCTAGTTTGCAATATTATGCAATTTGGACAATTTAAAAGTAGCAATTAGCAAGATGCAGCAAGGTTAAGTTTTACATAACAATAACATGTTAATCAACTCATTAAGACCACAATTTAATGATAGCAACCCTAATAAAAAAATTAAACCCTTTTCTAGAATTTAATCTTGCAATTTAAAAACCTAAATTAAACACTAAATTAAGTTGATTCAAAGAAATTAACTTACAACTAAACACTAGGGTTAGGATTTACCTCCACAATTTTAGAGATCTCCCATGCAAACATGGCCTCCCAACTTGCTCTCTAGCTCCAAGATCCATATTAGCTAAGGAAAAGAAATAATGGGTAGGAGTTGGATTTGGATTTTGCTTTGAAATTTTGTGGATTTTAAAGCATTTTTGTCGATTTTTTGAAGAGAATGTGAGATGAAGAAGTGAAGGGGCTGTTCTAAATGGGGGGCTCGGCTAAATGCAGGTGGGGAGAGGAGAGAGAGGGTGTGGGGAGTTTGACCAAGTCAAGAACCATACATTAAGTATATAAACCCATACCTCAATTACTATATAATAATCTACACTTCAATTCTTTTTATTTCTTTGTTTTGTGAGATATGAAGTGGGCCAAATGGGGTTTGGGGCAGCAAGGCTCGACCAAGATGGCAAGTGGGTGTGTGTGAGTGTGTGGGGTGAGGGAATATGATAAATACTATACCCCAAACAACCATTTACACTAAATTCACTAAAAAAGCATTTTTTCTTCAATAATTTCTAAACCGTTTTGGCAAACGATTTCGTTTCAGAAACAATATTTTACAAGTCACTTTAGTGTGTCATGAATTATAAAATTTGTATCAACCCATTCCAATTTGTAATTTTCCCTAATTAAATGTATTAGTGCCGGCTTAAAATAATATTAAAATAATTTTTTTTCAGAAAATTTGAAATTTCACCAGTGGCTCAATAAACACCAAATAATAGCAATTACATAGCTAGAATATATATATTTAATTTTATAATAAAGATATTTGTATTTTGACTTTTTACAGAAAACCCCCTTATTTTACCGATTTTCCGAAATTTCACCGAAACGATTTTCAAAACGTTACAAGTACTTACCTACGTGTCTGATAGGACACGAAACGTTTAAAACAAGGAAACCTTCTAAATTGTTTCCAAAACGGCGGAACGTACATTTTAAACAAAAGGTATATATGTATATGGTTATTTTCTTATGATAGACGTCCGCCACTGTGCAGTGTTATGCGCATTGCACAGCGACTTTAAAAGATTTGGCATGCATTTCCTTCAGATATTTACATATATAGATTTGATATTTACGTGTATAGTTTCGAGTTATATCATATTAGTTTTGTATTGGATTTGACATTTGTGTCTTTGCCATGACTCAAATGATTGCGAGATGCTTGACGGGGTTTTGATATTGAGTTATATGCTCATTTTTCATGCGCATGCGCTGCGCTACGATTTGTTTTATGTATTTACGATTTCGGAGCCTCGACGACTTGATGGTTTTGCTTAGATGTTTTAGTATTTTGGGGGAGTTTTAATTTAAATTCGGGGACCGAATTTCTTTAAGGGGGGAAGATTGTAACGTTTTGAAAATCGTTTCGGTGAAATTTCGGAAAATCGGTAAAATAAGGGGGTTTTCTGTAAAAAGTCAAAATACAAATATCTTTATTTTAAAATTATATATACATATTCTAGCTATGTAATTGAAAGTATTAGGTGTTTATTGAGCCACTGGTGAAATTTCAAATTTTCTGAAATTTTTTCCGAAATTAATTATTTTAATATTATTTTAAGTCGTCACTAATACATTTAATTAGGGAAAATTACAAATTGGAATGAGTTGAAAAAAATTTTGTGCATCATAACACATTAATCAAAATTTTAACATGTGATTTTTGAAATTAAATGAAGTTGTTAAATGGAGTTAGAAAATATCGAAGAAAAAGGCTTAATTAGTGAATTTGGTGTAAATGGTTGTTTGGGGTATAGTATTTATCATTTTCCCTCACCCCACACACTCACACACCCCCATTTCTCTTCCTCTTTTCTGCTGAAATCAGCAGCCCTCCCCCAAACGTTTCCCTACTTCTTTTGGAAAAAGAAAAGTCAAAGAAAATAAGATGGAATTAATAAAGAATGGAGCATGACTTGTTGACTTGGAAATTATATCATTCAATCAACCCACACTCTCTCTCCCCTATCCCCATCCCCTAGCCGAGCCCCCCCTCTCCCCAAATCAGCAGTAGCCCTCCCCTTGTTCTCCCCTCTTTCACCACAAAAAAATTCCACAAAATGCCCAAAAATCAATACAAAAATCCCACAAAATCAAATTCCAATCTCTACCCATTTCTTTTTGACCTATTCTAGTGTGGATCATGATTTAAGAGAGCAATTTGGAGGCCAAGATTTTGGTGCTAGATCTCTAATTTTGTGAGGTATAATCTTAGCATTTTGCATAAGTTATTGTTTGATTACTTGAATCTAGCTATTATGTGTTTAATTAGGAGTTAATTGTGATTTTGATATTAAAGATTTAACTTTCAAGAAAGGGTTTTGAATGCAAGTTAGGGTTTTATGTTATGAGATTATGGTTGTGTGATGTTTTTGACATATTAATGTTATGCTAAATCAAATCTAGTTGCTAGCTGCATTTTTGGTAATTTAAATTTATAATAATTATATAAATTGCAAACTAGGTTTTAGAAATATATATATTTTGGTAAGATAAAATTGTAATTAGGGTTTCATGGCTTTATTAACATTATAATTTGTGGTTTAATACTTTAGTATATGCAAAACCAAGCTTTATTGTAAAATCGTGAATTTTGCTTTAAAAAGTGTTAAAATCGATATTTGTTGCAAACTTGAATTTTGAGTTATGATAATTAGTGAGATTAAAAATATGGAGGTGATTTGTATAACCTAATTATGATATTAAGTGAGTATTTTAGATATTAGAATCGTTAAAATATTTAGTTTGGGTAAAACATCAAGTTTTGAACCGAAATGTGAATTTGTGCTAACTAGGTTTTTGGAAAATAAAACGATTTGTTCAATTTTATGGTTTTGATGAATTAAACCCTATTTCTTATATAATTAGTGAGTTTTAAAATCACGATTGGTGTGTTTTGGTTTTTCTCGATGGTTTGATGTTTGTACATCGACATCGAGGGTTGGTTTGGCTATTCTTGCATGCGTAGGTGATAGGTTTTGACCTATGCGTAATACGCGGGACGATTTGGTTTTCGTATGTCGTTTCGATTTCGAATTTGGTTTTAATGCGATACGGTGCGTTATGATATGTAGATACCCCATGTGGACTTCAAGACGACAAGCAAGCGCGTGGCGACGTCGGCACCGGCGAGCGTGGACCAGGTGAGTAGATTTATATCTACGAGGAGAAGTCGGGTGGATGGCGTATAGCACCCCCGCAGTTCGTGGTGATGAATACGAATACGTATACACACATATATTGAATATATATTGTTTGAGATTATTAATGTTAAAGATGGATATGTGGTGTGTTGGATAGGTTTAGTGTTGCGAGACCCTAGAGTAGAGGTTGCACCATACATACACACACACCCATACTTGCATACCTTCTTCTTTCATTGTGCCTATACGGGAATATGTATTTATGTGTTCACATGGGTATGGGACTATGTGTTAACATACTGGATTTGAGGATAGTATTTGGGGATTTGAGTTGAGTCGATGAGATTGATTTGAGACCGTGAGCTCGGTGATATAACAGGATTCGTATTTGATATACGACCTGATGTTTTAGCGGGTCCTTTGACGTAGTTTTCACACACGTGCATGCATACTTAGCTGGTATCAGTATGGTACAAGACGTAGATCAGTACCCCGATCACGATATTTGATAAAGAGGATACCAGATGAATAGTATGATGATGTGATATTGACTCGTATCCAGATTTGGGATGCCGTACGACGGATTTACGTACGAGCTATACATTGATGTTTGATCCGCACTCTTGACATGGGAATATCTGATTATAGATATGGTATCGGATGTGATATTATCGAGGCGGGATCACCGACTATAATATATATATATATATATATATATATATATATCGACTCAGATGTTAGGCGGTTTCCTTACCTTCAGTCAGCTTGTTAGTTCAGCCGTATAGTTTAGTGTAGTTGTTAGACTAGATTAGACTCCTACCTATTTCAAAACTAACGGATCGTGAGTATTTTAAAAGACAGGTCAAGGGATTCTACGGATATTTCAAAAGACGTATCTTTTCTTAAAAACACCGTAGCCCTTATTTTCAAAACCCCACGATTCATGTTATTTCAAATGGCACCACTGTAGAACTCATATTTCATTAAATGCAGATTAGTTACCGTTGTGTCTAGTATTTAGCTTCCGCTCATTATTGATGTTCTCTCCGCATCGCATGTTTATATTATGATTCATATTCTATTGTTGATATCAAGCTGTTAGGACACCAGCACCATTACCGATGATGCGTATGTACCACGTACACTCACTTGCCGGCTCACACACATCTTCATCGGTAATTGCCATGTCACGTACACCTTAGAAAATATTATTGCTTAACTTAGCTTGATAGCTAGTAGTTTAGACATGATATTAGTGTACTTGCCTTATATGCTAGTTGAGCCATTGTAGTTGTAAGTGCACGGCGGCGCCCCGGCCGTCAATCCGACGCCGGAATGCGGAAGCGGTGAAAAACTTTAATTTTGCGGACTTAGCAAACCGGCACCACCGCGCACTAAACACCCGGATCGTAACCATTAACAAGTCTAAGCTAACTAGAAGATGGGTTAGAGATATACCGACTAATCCGAGTCCTCCGGTCTTCATCTCCACTCCGATCTCCTCGCGGGATCTCCGTCTGTCTCCTCCTTGCCGGAAGGGCACCACATCGCCTGCATCTTTTACGGGCTCCCGCCTCAATACCGAGGCAACTCGGGCGCGAAGTTGGCTAGCCGACGCGCCCAAGATTTGCTGTAGAATAATGTAGAAACTTGTCTCTTTGGGGTTTAAGAGGTTGCCATGATGGAGGAATTTGTGCACTAGAATTTCATGGATACTTGATGGAGAAATTGAGCATGCAATGGAAATGAAATGGAGCATCCCTCAAAGATTGAGCTCGGCCAAAGGCTTTTTGCTCACTGGAAGAATGAAAAATCCAACTAGCTCACTCACTAAAGAACCATATATATATTAATCCCATTTAGTGCTTGCTGGAAAAAATACAAAAAAGGTTGAAGTGAATTAATTAAAACCATCAGCACTCCATGTGCACACAAAGCAACCAAATGTTTAAATATATTAATTCATCAACACCTCACCCCATACCCAACAGTGGCCGGCCCATGTATCCATCACAAATTCACAACCAAAAACCCATACTCTTTCAAAAGCCAATCATAACCTACAATGGTCAAGCCATCATCATAAAGCTAGAAGTCAAAGGATGGGCTCCATCATGAAACCATCATGATATAACAAGATGCAAAGAACCCCCTCCACTAATGCCTATTTGCAACAATGCAAATAAACCCTCCTCCACCAATCTTCGGCCAATGAACGGAACAATGGAAATTGGCCGAAACGGAAAGCAAACTGGCAACTCCATAAAACTGGTCCCGTAATAAATTACAGGAAAACCCCGATACTGTGCATACACACCCGCATTTGTATTTCGACCGAAATACAAAATGCAAAGAGACAAAAACTACACAATCAAATACTAAGATCCGGCTTAAGCCAAAGCCGGCTAGTAAAAACCGTCCGATCACGATCCGTGCAATACCGCACGTATCTGATCGAACCCTGCCATATCTCCATACGGCATCTACAGCGTTTCGCCCGAAAGCTTGAGTAACTGAAAGTGTGGTGGACTCTAAAGACTCGTCAATACTATGGCTGTGGATTTAACCACCAGCACGTCAGAGGTATAAGCCAATACGTGACGGGCCACCAGCTATTAACCAAAAGGGACGTCGATGAGCGAACTCATCCTGACACCCTACTGAGCCTGTCAGTGACAATATCCGTACAGTCCGGTCCGTTCGTCTATGAGCATCGCATGGCGGGCCTAGGGGGTTGGTAAAAGTCAGACCCCCAAAGGCGGTACAAGTCGTGTCGGAGTGTAGCCCAGAACACCCTAAGATACTACTGGAATACCTACCAGTAAATCTCCTTGCCTTGGCCAAGGACTTCGTGTAATGGCTCTCCTAGACACAGCACGACCTCACCCCCAATACCGGGAGAGACGAACCCCTGAAGATACGCTCACTGCCTCCATGTGGCTCGGGACTGTACCCAACTAAAACCTGTTTGCACGACTCCTTTGAGCCGTGGTAGGGTAGTAATCAAAGTACAGTGGGAACTCACACGAGACAAATGATGATCCCCAGGTCGATGAACTAACCTGCACACATGTCACCAGGGAACTGCCATCTGACGTCTGGTATATGACCAACTAGCATGTTCCCGGCGAGTCCTGTCCGGTGTACTCATAACCCAATGAGCACCTGTATACATCTTAGGTGATCCAACTGACACCAGTGGCTTGTGAGACCGGCCACCGCCCCTCGTCGGGGTCTCGACTGTATACACTAGTCTACTATGGAGTATCGATGCCCTGTCTCGAAACTCACACGACTAGGGACCATTTAAGGATGTGCTTATAGACTACCAGCTCTCACGTATATGATCGCCCTCATAATGCTGGTGGTCAAGCAAGAATCCTAAGGGCTCTATCAACGTGTAATAGCGACTTGTCAGGTCACTTAAAGCAGTACACGATGTTAAAGGCAAACCAGATAGCATACTATCATCTCGAGTAAGACTGTCCTACCGGGATAGGTCCTCCATCAATCATTGCAATCACGTACCTGTGACCTAATAATTGACTCTGAGGGCACTATCTCCAACAATCTCCCACTTGCACTCAAGGCTAATTATTGCGATGTCGCATACTCACAGCCCGTGTGATACCGAACACCCAACTCCTCTACTAATCAGTCTCACAAAGCTCGCTTGCGAAAACTATTGCGTTCGAGGAATAGCCTTAGTGAGTGGATCCGCCTTGATGTCACTTTCTATGTCTCTCTATATCTCAAGTTCGCGGAGAAAACCCATCTCCCGAAAAGAGCAATACCTGTCTTAGAATGTGTCTGGATGTCTGATGGGACATAGCTCATAAATGAACTCCAAATCCAAACTTCTTAGACTGTATCGTCAACTGAACTTAATCAGTATCCTGCGCCATGCCTCCCTCAGTATTGCCTTGGATCACCTGTCCAAAATACTGCCCCTCATCAGAAGGAAAAACTATAACTCTGACAACCTTCTTGTCGTCCATGTCACCTTGGAAGCCTGGAATGATAACTGTCTCCTGGATAAGGCTGTCGTTATCATATCCCTAGAACATTCACTTATGTTCTAAAACTGCTTCCGACCGTTTCTCCAGGATTGGATTAAAGTCAACTTATTGCATCTAGTGCAAGAACAACATCTGGTGTGGTACTTGACATCTCATGATTGACTCAATTGACTGAGCAAGTGATCTTCCAGTCATGCACATCCCTCTCCCCTTTAGTCTGTAAGACACCTTTGGAGAGGGTGACTCCATCTTCTGCAGGTACACTACCGTGCATGGAGTCGTCTATTCTAAATACTCTTAGAATGCTGTCAAAGTATCCTGATTAGGAAACCACCCAAATCTAGATCTAAAACCATAGATCTAGTAACCAGTATGTCTGATATAAAATCCATTTCCTTTGTGAAGAAAACACTGTGTGACGACCAAAGTATGACCGATCGTAGTATAGGAGTTTCCTTTCCTACTCTGTGTATGTCATCCAAATACTATGACATCACACCCTACTACCTTCTCAACAGATCCATCCCCTATTCTGATGAAGTCAAACCCATGACTTTCACGTCAGAAATAGATGATCTATCTCCGATAAAACTGCTTTAGTCTATAAATAGACATAAGCTACCTGTCCACCAATGCTTCCGCTGCTCCTACTGACTACGACAACCCTCTGGCAGAGTCATATACACGTACACTTCTGAAGCGAGTTCAGAACGACGCTATACTCATCCTCCCGCCGGGTCTCGCAGCCTGGAACAACAGCAATGGTAATTGTGGGTAAACAAGAACTTCCCTGTCACCGTCCTTGAGGCTACCGGAGTACCTCTCAGGTGCCTGAAGTTACCCACCAAATCTGCGGAGTGGCCAATGGAATGTCAAGCCAGATTGAATCTTTAGGTTCCTATCAAATCTTCAGTAATCGTTTGTGGTTCTGGAATCACTTCCAGTTCTACCATACTCCCACTTCTGTTTTCTGAAAAAATCCATTTTTAATAAAACTGTGGCGAGTATAGAACAATATCGCTATTGTTCTTCCAGATGGTAGAAAGTCAACCCTCGTCATAGCCTGGGTCAACCCACAAACAGCAATTACAGAAACGTGCCTTGAGTTGTCCAGTGTCTGGTTTTAAGCATAAACCGGACAACTCCCCGTACCTTAACACCGTTAAGATATGAACTGTTCTATATCCAATATAGAACCAGAGGCACTGATTTAATTGAACCAGATTCAAATCATGCAGCTGTCTCCAGTGCATGTCAACTAAAAGGAAAGAGGACGATCAGCGTTACTCAACTTAAGAATGCTTCCAATTATGAGTAACCTGAAAGAGAAGCAAGATCTCTAAATCATTACTATCAACTGAATACCATACACAAGTATCTACATCTTCTATCACTTTGAAGAATCCCGATACTTGCAATATCTGGTTCTCTACTTTATTCAAATACCTACAACTTCTCAAAATTCAGACCCTGTGTTTCGAAGAAACACCTGTCTAAAAACTAGAGAAGTCATAAGTAAACCGAATATAGTATGAGGACCAACCCCTCTGTCCTGATGGACCCTGGACAACATACAATACTCTGTATAAGTCCCTTGAGTCTGATAACTCATTCACTGTGTGTCGTAGGTTGAAAACTGTACCTTTGGTTATGAAGAATTACACCGCTGTTCAATGCTCCTTACCTAACCATCCACTGATATAGGTAAATGTCATAGACATAATTTCAAAAGGGTATATCTCACTCTATGAAAATAGACGTACAGATATATCGATTTGAAATTGGTGCATAACAACGGATATTCAAAACCAAATATTTGCCGACCGGCAAACAGCCCAGGTGATTTCCTCAAATATCACCGATTACAACGAATCCCGATATAATGAGGATGATCACCTAATTCCCAATAACTTACTCCCACTCATCATCTGTAAGACTATACAGATGTGAGAATCATACTTAGTAAATACATACCCTGGAGCAAGTGTCTAATCGGGAAATCAGTTTTCCTTTAACAGTACACAGTGAAACTGAAACATTGAAATGTTTCGATAGGGTATCCTGGTATTCCTAGTAATGCCTCTTCCATTATCCAGATTCACAACTGTAGCCGTGTAATTCTTTGCCACCTTTCCAAATCCCTTTATATGTCTTTAGTCTTTACCTTCTGCACACCCCTTAGGCCAAGTGGTTTTCTTCCTTCCCTACCGTTCGGCACCAGCCTATGGTTTGGAAGAAGACTATCCAATAAGCATAATGGGTGTACTGTCTCAATCCTAGGAACACTCGCAATGAGAGAGGGTGAAGATAAAAGACAACCGAATAAATCTTATTCCTATTTCTCCTGAACCAGAATCCATCCCCGAACTGGAACAAGTTCCTTTCGAGTTCGTATATTACCATACGATGGAGTATCCAATAAACTGTGGATCTTCGTAGTGATACGGAGTGTCCTGGAGAAATACAAAGGTGATTTAGGATTGGCGAAGGAATACTTGGTTTGGTCGTGAATATCTGTTGCAATTTACTTTGCCCTCTTACTAATCCCTTGCTTTGTCTTAACTTAATACCTTCTGCACACCATCGTTATGCTAATTGGTTTTCTTCATTCCCTACCGGTCGGCACCAGCCTAAGGTTTGGAAGAAGACTATCCAATTTGCGTAATAGGTGTACTATCTCCTAAACCAAGGAGTACTCGCAACCTCTGAGAGGGTGAAAAGAAAAGACAACTGAATAGTCCTATCCGTTTTCTCCAGAACCGGATACCATCCTCGAATAAATCCCTTCGAGTTCGTATCTAACCATACGATGGTTTTGTCCAATGGAAGTGGACGTTCGTAGCAATACGGGGTGTCCTGGAGAAAAGGGTAAAAGTAGGAGTGGCAATGAGGTTTGCAACTCTGATAATCCAAAAGACAGTGTTAAGAAGGTTCGGTCAACTTGGTCACTGAGTCATTGTCTTAGGGTCGGGTCAATGGTCGCTGCCAAAGAGAGAGAGAAAAGAAACACTCAGCGTGCACTCTAACCTAGATCAGAATGGTTACCAATTTATCTAATCTGGAAACCTCCCACTGTACCTCAAATTCTCCTCCAAACCTGAAAGAAGAATTAGTCGGGGTCACCCGAGGAGTATACCAACTCATCAGTGGGAATCGGGATCCAACTCGCATCGCATGACAACGTGACGGAATCCGCTCACGGTATCACACTTCAGAAGGTATGCGCATATCTGGCAAGTTTCAGTTCTTTTGAAACTCCCGATGTGAGTTCTGCCCCATGCTCTTATGACCTTGGCGTGAGGTCAAAATATCATAAGTCACATGTCAAGTTCTACCCATCATTATCCAGGTTAATTTGAATCCACCCGTACATACCCTTGACGTAGGCCAAAATAGTAGTACGACTGTCCCAAACCAACGCATCTATCTATGCAACAGATAAATACCCGGCAGCTACCAATCACTATGCCTTGGCGTGAGGTCAAAATACATAGCTTGAATACTACCGAATATTTAACTGAAATGATGGAGGGCTACGAATGGTTTCTGGCGAAAACCTTTAACGTAAAGAACTTGATATCGTCGAAGGAACGGATAGCTTTTAAAAATACAGTGACGAAAACCGTTGCTAAAGAGGCCACTCCCGGTGAAGGGATCTCGGCTCTTTCCCCGTAGAATGGGGTGCAGGATATTCCAAATGAATACCGCGATGGAAAGCAAAAGTAATCGGCTATAGTGAAGTCATTGCCCTGACGCAAACTTTTTGTCCAAGGGGTCACTCCCGGTGAAGTGATCTTGGCCCTTGCCTCATCGACTGAGGAGCAGGATATTCCAACTGAATACCACGATGCAAAACAAAAGTGAACGTCCTTGCAAAAACAGCTTTTTGAAAAGTGTTCCAACAACATCAGATTAGGTTTGTTTTTAAACTTGCATTGATCCGAATCAATGCAGTCCCATCAATTGATCACACCAAAAAGAACGAAAATATACTGACGTACGTATATGCCATCCGCATTCGCCACTGGGTCCCGTCATTACCCGTTAGGTTAGCTAACTAACGACAGAGCGGGGACTGGACTAGCGCGTATGTAAAACATATACAACATCTACTAATATATATATACCAATATATTATATTTCGCTCAAGGCGTGAAAGAAATGCAACATCACAGAGAATGAACAGCATCACAGAAACAATACAGATATCTGGGATCCTCGGGTTTCACAGAGCCACTACTGAAACCCGACGTTCCCCTGGTCGTGTGGATAGCCTGCGCAATGAAATCCTAGACCCCTACGGGCGCGGCAAGTCACCCGCCAAAACCTGAAGCGAGGCAGCCCCTTTCAGTACCGTGAATGGACCACCCAGCACTTCACGGAATCCGGCAACTTGGGCACCCCTCCTGGGTCAACCTGTACCCCCTACGAGTGCGGCGAATAGCCCGCCAATCCTAGAGTGAAGCCCCCTCCGTCTCAATGCCATGAGATGCGGGCTTGTTGCCCTCCAGAACCCGGCTATCCGTGCACCCCTCCGCGGGGTAATCCTAGTACAGAAAGTAAAATATACATACAACGGGTACATCGACCGCAACCAGGTCGTGCCCCAAAAGAATAATACAATCAGGCAGTGATGGCAGTCCACATGTCGGACGCTCGCCCCGCAATATCAAAGGTACATAATACAACACAAATGTACTAGCATTGCATCCAGGCTATCCCCCACGACCGATCCGCAACATCACAGCAAAAACAGAACATCAACGTGAAAATCACGTTCGCAAATCCGTCTAACCGGGCTATAGCAGTTAGACCGGATTTACCGATCAAGTGACATTCACGGTCGCAGATAAAATTTAAATACTGTTAAATAATGTGTTTAAAATATCCGATCAATCAAATTTTAACAAGTGGGCCCCCAAACAATACTGTAGCAGATCAACAAATCCTGGGCCCAAAATTAATATTCCAAAACACATATATATGGCCCACAAAGACACTGTAGAAATTGGGTGCAGAGACCTCAACAGCGCGCGGCGGAAACGCGGCCCAAAGGGGGTTTTGGCCGCGGTTCCGCGCCTGCACTGTCGACTGAACCTGTCGAATTTTTACAGTATCCTTGTAATCTCCAGTACATCAATTTTATACATCTTGAAAATATTTTCGACACCAAAAATTTCCAACAGAAAACTGATGTGATAAAAAATGCGATTTTGGAACTTTTGATCGATCGGAAATGCAAACACATTACACAAAGCTAGACTAAGTTAATGGCGAGGCTCTGATACCACTGTAAGTGCACGGCGGCGCCCCGGCCGTCAATCCGACGCCGGAATGCGGAAGCGGTGAAAAACTTTAATTTTGCGGACTTAGCAAACCGGCACCACCGCGCACTAAACACCCGGATCGTAACCATTAACAAGTCTAAGCTAACTAGAAGATGGGTTAGAGATATACCGACTGATCCGAGTCCTCCGGTCTTCATCTCCACTCCGATCTCCTCGCGGGATCTCCGTCTGTCTCCTCCTTGCCGGAAGGGCACCACATCGCCTGCATCTTTTACGGGCTCCCGCCTCAATATCGAGGCAACTCGGGCGCGAAGTTGGCTAGCCGACGCGCCCAAGATTTGCTGTAGAATAATGTAGAAACTTGTCTCTTTGGGGTTTAAGAGGTTGCCATGATGGAGGAATTTGTGCACTAGAATTTCATGGATACTTGATGGAGAAATTGAGCATGCAATGGAAATGAAATGGAGCATCCCTCAAAGATTGAGCTCGGCAAAAGGCTTTTTGCTCACTGGAAGAATGAAAAATCCAACTAGCTCACTCACTAAAGAACCATATATATATTAATCCCATTTAGTGCTTGCTGGAAAAAATACAAAAAAGGTTGAAGTGAATTAATTAAAACCATCAGCACTCCATGTGCACACAAAGAAACCAAATGTTTAAATATATTAATTCATCAACACCTCACCCCATACCCAACAGTGGCCTGCCCATGTTTCCATCACAAATTCACAACCAAAAACCCATACTCTTTCAAAAGCCAATCATAACCTACAATGGTCAAGCCATCATCATAAAGCTAGAAGTCAAAGGATGGGCTCCATCATGAAACCATCATGATATAACAAGATGCAAAGAACCCCCTCCACTAATGCCTATTTGCAACAATGCAAATAAACCCTCCTCCACCAATCTTCGGCCAATGAACGGAACAATGGAAATTGGCCGAAACGGAAAGCAAACTGGCAACTCCATAAAACTGGTCCCGTAATAAATTACAGGAAAACCCCGATAATGTGAATACACACCCGCATTTGTATTTCTACCGAAATACAAAATGCAAAGAGACAAAAACTACACAATCAAATACTAAGATCCGGCTTAAGCCAAAGCCGGCTAGTAAAAACCGTCCGATCACGATCCGTGCAATACCGCACGTATCTGATCGAACCCTGCCATATCTCCATACGGCATCTACAGCGTTTCGCCCGAATGCTTGAGTAACTGAAAGTGTGGTGGACTCTAAAGACTCGTCAATACTATGGCTGTGGATTTAACCACCAGCACGTCAGAGGTATAAGCCAATACGTGACGGGCCACCAGCTATTGACCAAAAGGGACGTCGATGAGCGAACTCATCCTGACACCCTACTGAGCCTGTCAGTGACAATATCCGTACAGTCCGGTCCGTTCGTCTATGAGCATCGCATGGCGGGCCTAGGGGGTTGGTAAAAGTCAGACCCCCAAAAGCGGTACAAGTCGTGTCGGAGTGTAGCCCAGAACACCCTGAGATACTACTGGAATACCTACCAGTAAATCTCCTTGCCTTGGCCAAGGACTTCGTGTAATGGCTCTCCTAGACACAGCACGACCTCACCCCCAATACCGGGAGAGACGAACCCCTGAAGATACGCTCACTGCCTCCATGTGGCTCGGGACTGTACCCAACTAAAACCTGTTTGCACGACTCCTTTGAGCCGTGGTAGGGTAGTAATCAAAGTACAGTGGGAACTCACACGAGACAAATGACGATCCCCAGGTCGATGAACTAACCTGCACACATGTCACCAGGGAACCGCCATCTGACGTCTGGTATATGACCAACTAGCATGTTCCCGGCGAGTCCTGTCCGGTGTACTCATAACCCAATGAGCACATGTATACATCTTAGGTGATCCAACTGACACCAGTGGCTTGTGAGACCGGCCACCGCCCCTCGTCGGGGTCTCGACTGTATACACTAGTCTACTATGGAGTATCGATGCCCTGTCTCGAAACTCACACGACTAGGGACCATTTAAGGATGTGCTTATAGACTACCAGCTCCCACGTATATGATCGCCCTCATAATGTTGGTAGTCAAGCAAGAATCCTAGGGGCTCTACCAACGTGTAATAGCGACATGTCAGGTCACCTAAAGCAGTACACGATGATAAAGATAAACCAGATAATATACTATCATCTCGAGTAAGACTGTCCTACCGGGATAGGTCCTCCCTCAATCATTGCAATCACGTGCCTGTGATCCAATAATTGACTCTGAGGGCACTATCTCCAACAGTAGTTATTACTTGCTAATTCATTCATGTTATTATTCACTGTCATGCCGCATTCATGGATTTTTATGCCTATACTCATTGTTTACATGCTATTGATGATTTGATTCGGATTTCCATGAGATTTTCTGGATTTGGGGGAAAACCGCAAAACTTATATAAGCTTCTTTTCTCTCTTTTAAAATAAAAAGTGTGGTTTTCCCATGATGTATGAGTCGTCCACCATGAGTTTGCTGATGGATTTCGAGACCTGAGTTCGAGGAGTGGAGGAACCGTTTCGGGTACATGGTGGACCCGGTGCGGTACCCCGGGGCAAGAGGATCGCAGATGATGGCGTTGAGCCTTGCACGGGAGCACTACCGACCGGTGATATTACCCGACGCGTCGGATATCCGGAGGATACCATCGTGGTCTAGAAATGGATGGTAGGGGCCGGTCTGGACCGACGGCGCCCTAGATATTGAGACCGAGACAATGAAATTTGGAGATATTGAGGTACTGAGATTTGATGATACAGGCCAGTCCGGATAGTCGGAGCCTGAGATTTTGAGACATTGTGATTTATGTTTTGTGTCGATGCTAGACACTTTTATGCTGATTTCATTATGATACCTCATTTTAAAAATACAAAGGAAATCTCACTAAATTATGAAAGAAGTTTCTTTAGTACATGTATTCTGTTTTCATGCATTCATACATCATCCATATGATATATTGCTACCTGAGGCACTGACACGGGCATATGGGATCACACATGGGTTAGATGGTTACCTAGCCATTGTTATTAGGCTGCTGGTTATATATTTGAGGATATATTATGATCGTATGACCTAGGATTGCATCATACATGCGATTCCTGTTCGTAGATGTTTTTCTACTCACGAGTTGGTAACTCACCCCCGTTGTGCCCATTTTCTTGCAGGTTTTGCCGCACAGGTTTCATTACGGCTTTGCTGGCACTTCTTCTTTCGGGTGACTTGCTAGTAGGTGGGTTATTTGTATCGTACCCATCATTGTACCTTGTATATTATTATTCTGTTGTATCTAGAAGTTCCATCAACCAAACATGTATTTATTGAGATAGGGACCAGAGATGTTATTCTTTTGACCTTAGAGTCGCGCGTTATATTTCTGTGGAATTCTTGTTGTTTGAGTTTCCTTTTGAGTTTTGATCCTCACCCTTGGCGTTATATATAATATTGCTTGTATAGTTGTGACCGTCGATTGACGAAGAGCTAGCTCCCGCTTAGGGATGACTTTTATTGATTTCGTATACTATTCATGTTGTATCCCGTTTGGTTGCGGATTTAACCACTAGCACGTAAGACGTATTAGCCATACGTAATGGGCTACCAGGTATTGAACAAAAGGGAGGTCGATGAGCGAACTCTTCCTGACACCCTACTGAGCCTGTCAGTGACAATATCCGTACAGTCCGGTCCGTTCGTCTATGAGCATCGCATGGCGGGCCTAAGGGGTTGGTAAAAGTCAGACCCCCAAAAGCGGTACAAGTCGTGTAGGAGTGTATCCCAGAACACCCTGAGATATTACTGAAATACCTACTAGTAAATCTCCTGCCTTGGCCAAAGATTTCGTGTAATGGCTCTCCTAGACACAGCGCGACCTCACCTCCAATACCGGGAGAGACGAACCCCTGCAGGTCCGCTCACTGCCTCTATGTGGCTCGGGACTGTACCCAACTAAAACCTGTTTGCACGTCTCCTTTGAGCGTGGTAGGGTAGTAATCAAAGTATAGTGGGAACTCACACGAGACAAATGACGATCTCAGGTCGATGAACTAACCTGTACACATGTCACGAGGGAATTGCTATCGGACGTCTGGTATAAGACCAACTAGCATGTTCCCGGCGAGTCCTGTCCGGTGTACTCATAACCCAATGAGCACCTGTATACATCTTATGTGAAGCAACTGACACCAATGGCTTGTGAGACCGGCCACCGCCCCTCGTCGGGGTCTCGACTGTATACACTAGTCTACTCTGGAGTATCGATGCCCTGTCTCGAAACTCCTACGACTAGGGACCTTTTATGGATATGCTTATAAACCCCAGCTCCCACGTATATGATCGCCCTCATACTGCTGGCAGTCAAGCAAGAATCCTAGGGGCTCTATCAACGTGCAACAGTGACATGCGAGGTCACCTAAAGCAGCACACGATGATAAAGATAAACCAGATAGCATACTATCATCTTGAGTAAGACTGTCCTATCGGGATAGGTCCTCCATCAATCATTGCAATCACGTGCCTGTGATCCAATAATTGACTCTGAGGGCACTATCTCCAACACATCTGGCCAATTACATTCTCGGGAACTCGTCCAAATCATCTGGGTAATGCGCCTTCGCTCGTCCTTTCTCGATCGACTCACAACATGTATGTGTAGGGTCTTCTTCTAGCTGAAGTTAGTCAATTTCATAATCTCACATCGGAGCATCCAAAAGAAAAACATGTCCCAGTCATTTATCCAAGGGTGACTAGCGATCCTTTATCATGTCCCCATGTGTAAACTCCTATTGCATTAGCTTCTGAAGTCTGGAGGTGATATCTTATCACTTCAATCAACAGCTGGCTCATCTGTCCGCACGGTAGACAACGCCTTAATCATCTAGAGTAAACGGTACCGTAATAATCTTCGCAATCTGGCTGGCCGCTAGCAATGGCCCGATCATGTGGTGTAGATCTCGAACGCTCGCGTCAACGAGAAAACATAGTAAACGATATATCAAAACGCTCGTGTCAACGGAAAACATCCTGGTCAGTCCTCGTTCGTGACGAGCTCGGGCCGACCACAACTCTATCCGCAGCTTTCTCTCTTTCTCTGCTCGTGTAACCACGGTAACAGAAACCACAATCCGATATCGATGAGGATAGATCATAGAAACGAATAGAATACAATACATAAGAAATGTACATCGTAAGGCTTCTTAAGCGAAGTAGCGTATCGTAAGTCTGCGGCGGAACATACACACGGTAGGTCACTCTACTTAAGTCACCAACTCCATCAACCAAGGTCGACCTACGGGACGAAAGTTCGGGTCTAATACCCTTTCAGCCAAGTCTAAGTTCCGTAAGGTCAAGCCTAGGTTCCGAATATAAATATACGGCCTAGACTCCGCATAGTCAAACCTAGACACGAACCAATGTTAAACCTAACGCTCTGATATCAACTTTGTCACGACCCGGAATAGGCACGTGACTGACACTTGAATCATGTGAAGCCTATAGGACCCCACCTAATTCATGTAAGCCAAAAGCCCAGAAATCTAAACCTTTTAGGGAAAGTAGTGGGGGTGATGTTTTGAAACAACGGTATAATGAAAACAAGTTATTTCTTTAAAATATATAAGTGATAGTGTACGAAAACACAATGTTTGTATCTAACTTGAAAACATTTTCATCATTAAAAGTTTAGGCAGCACCTCCTCTGTAATTTTTCATCCAAAAACGAATACAGCAATAATATATATAAGGCATCCCCAAGCGGGAGCTAGAACTTCGCCGAAAGGCGGAAACAAGCACGCAGATAATAAATATACAACGCCGAAGGGCGAGGATCAAAACACAGCAAGAAAACTAAATATCATCAAGAAAAACTAAATATCATCAAGAAAAACCAGAAAACAATAAATACATGAGCGCGACTCTAAGGCCGAATAAATAACAAACCGTGGCTTCTAAGTCTACTAAATATACATAGTCTGGTTAATGGAGCTTTAAGTAGATACAACTGAAATAAAATATACAAGTAATAATAGTGGTCACGATGCAATGTGTCCCACCTATCAAAGCAAACACCCTGAATGAAGTGGTGTGCCAGTAAGTCACAACGTAACCTGTACGGCAAAACCTGCAAGAAACTGTGGCACAACAGGGGTGAGTTGCCAACTCGTGAGTAGAAGACATCAACGAGTAGAAACCGAATGTACGACCATCTCTTAGGTCATACAGTACAATACAATAAAAGTAATAACACAGTAACAACGAGTAATAGTATAAGTAATAAATATAAGCGGATGTATAAGGTCAAGTACTCGTGTCCGTGTCACAGAGTAACTACATGTTATGTATGCTATGCATGAATTCATCATCAATGGGTATGTCCAGCATCGACATACAGAAATCATGATAAACCTGAGTGCCAAACATCGACACTCGAAAACATCATAAAATCCGTGTCTATCAGCTACACATATTACAACATATCTCGGGATCCGTCAGTCCGGATCAACACAAATCATCTGATCACACGACTACGGTCAGTATCCTCCGAATTTCCACCGCGTCAAATATCACTGGTAGGTAGTGCTCCCCTGCCAGGCTCAACTTCTCACTATAAGACATTCTTGCCCCGATGTACCTTACCGGGTCCACCATGTACCCGCAGACGGCGTCTCTCTCCTCGAATCGGGTATGTGTACACACGTGGCTCAAGAACCGAGAAAACTCATGGTGGACGCCACACATATCATATCACGAGAAAACTGCGATTTCTATTTTGAAAAGATAATAAGTTTATAAAATTCCTTTGCGGTTTTCCCCAAATCCCAAAATCTTATGAAAATCAAAATCTCAAAATCATGAGCTAATAATGGATAATGGATATCAGCATAAAGCCCAACAGTTGTATAAAATCAGAATATTGGTAAACAATGCATGTGGCATCTAAATACAAGTGCAATGTTATAATTAGCGTATGATATCAAAAATGCTATTTAGCTACAATAATCAGTGTATACAAGGTAATAAGGGCGCATACAGTGTCTGTGACATGGCAATTACCGATGATGATGTGTGTGTACCGGCAAAAAAGTGTACGTGGAACATACTCATCATCGGTAATAGTGCTTGTGTCCTAACAGATGAGATCAAAATAGAAAGTAAACGGCAAAAGCAACAATAAGGTATATAAAACTATATACGAGCCATACCGTTAATCGTGTTTAAATAGCACGAATCGTTGTTTTTAGAAAAAGCAGGGACTATGGTGTTTTGAGAAAAGAGATGTCTTCTGAAAATCCGAAGCTCCCCTCGTATTATTCTTTGAAAAAGCATACGATTCATCGGTTTTGAAAATAGGTATGACTTGAGCCTCAGTTAACCTATATCTACGTAACTAAAGACTAAACTAATAACCTAGTCGATGGTGATAAGAAATCTATAATATTCCGAGTCGATATACCTAGTAGTCGGCGATCCAGCCTTATAGCGTCACGTACTGTATAATACATAGTACGACATCCTCGAGTCAAGAGTGCAGATCAATCATCTCATATGTCTCGTACGGTAATATCCATGGTACGACATCCTCAAAATCGAGGGTACGGGTCAAAATCATACATAATATCATCATTCGTACAGTATCATCATCGTACAATATCATGATTAGGGGTATGGATCTAAAGTCTCGTACATTCTAATATATCATCAAGTCACATGTTATCGCATGATTGAAATTATATCGCCCAACGATCCTTTATTTTATCGTATCATGCCCGATCATATCGACTCATATCCATAGCATATACTATCCTCATCTCACGTGTATATGTATAAATATATATATATATATATATATGAACAGACACACACACACACATATATATATACACATATACACACATCAATGTAAACCACGCATATGTGTGTGTGTGAAACATATCACCTAAGGTTCACGACAAAGGTAAAAGGCTAAGGATATAGCTTCCTACAACTAAACATAAACTATCCTATAGTCTCCTAGGATTCTACTTGCTATGTATCCAAAACTCACGTCAACATAAATATATATAATTATATAACCCTAAGTTATGGTTGCGGGGGTGTTATACGCCTTCTACCCGACTTCACCCGTAGATATACATCTACTCACCGCGATCCTCTCTTTCTGAATTCGTTAACGCCATGCTCTCCCTTGTCGTACGAAGTCTACGCGGGGTACCTACAGTTTTCAACACGTTATATCTTAAACACGAATCAAACACGAAAACTAAAGCGACACGTGATACGCACAGAGGTTAGAACCTATGGTCTACGCGTGCAAGAACAACCAAACAACCCTCGTCGTTGACGTACAAACATCAATCGAACAAGATAAATACCAAAACTCAAGTCACTAAAACCACAAAACCCAAAACAGCAACTAAGGAAAATAGCTCCAAAATTTAACTCAGGTAATTTGGGACTAAACAAACAATGGAGAGGCTAGGTTACAAGGTGTATGAACTACAGGAAAAACCACAACGCCATCCTCTGACATGGGCCCGGCGAGATGATCAAATTTCCAGGTGTCGCCGGTTATATAGGGGTATTTTGGGCTCGTCTATCTCTGGTGGTCTTCTAGTGGTCTGACTAGGTCAATGGAGTTGTTTGATTTTCTCACAAGGTTCCCAAGTTTATCCATATTCCCTGTAGTCTCCAAAATATCCAAAAAACCAACATTTGAAATATTTCTAACTTAAGTCTTAGGTTTTACTCTCTTTTTTGGTCCAAGAAACTAACACTACAAAGGTTGTGGTCACTAATTACACTAAATTACACCATCACAACTCATAATCTCCCCTTAAACCTCATCTTGGAAAATTCAAAGATCACTAAACTACACTTGATCCACTCTAAGCTACTATAGGAGGTGAGGAAAAAAAATAACTTAACTAATAATGTAGGATTTACTTCATGGAAGCAACTAGAGAAAATTCTAGGGTTGGTCCAAATGCTCAAAGTCCTATATTGATTCCACCAAAGGGGTTTGTAATGAGGTTTGGAATGATTTTTGTGAAGGGGGCATGGGGTTTTAGTGTGGATTTGAAGATGATTTGGGGTGGTAGAAGAGGTGGAGGGAGAGGAGATAAAGATGGTGGTGAGGAAATGGAGAGATGAAGAAAGCTTGAGGGTTCACTAGATACTTCTTACTCTCTCTCTTTTTCACCTAGCCATGACACAAGTCACCTCACTAATAACATTTATTCTTTTCTTTTATTATCTCATTTTCTTGAAAAAACCACAAATGGAAAGAAACAATTTGAAATGAAACCATGCATAAATAAGGATACAATGTGTCATGGTTAACAAAGCTAAATAAAAATGGATTTGGCTTAAACATGATTAGTAGTGCACTAATCGGGTTTAATATTAACTTGCACATAATTAGTTACATAATTAGGTATAATATACCCAAATCCAATCAATACTTCATTTTGATTTACAAATATTTTTCCAGCTATCGGTATATAATTAAACCATTTCATTTAAAACCAATCTCTATATTTTATAATATTCATAAAATTAATTATTTTATTTATTTAAATTCAAAAATAATATTTTATTTTCTGAAATGTTACAGTCGATGAGCAAACTCATCCGTACTCCTACTGAGCCTATCTGTGATAATCTCCGTACAGTCCGGTCTGTTCGTCTAAGAGTATCGCATATCGAGCCTAGAGGATGGTAAACGTCAGACCCATAATAGCGCAAAAAGTCATGTGGGAGTGTAGCCTAAATTACCCAGAGAAACTTCCGGAGTACCTACTAGTAAATCTCGCTTGTCTTGGCCAAGGATTTTCTCTACTGACTTTCCGAACACAGCGCGATATCTACCCCCATTACCGAGAGAGACAAATCCTATCTAACCGCCACTGCCTCCAAGTGCTTCTGGACTGCACCTAACTACTACCTGTTTTCACGACTCCTTTGAGCCGTGGTAGGATAGTAATCTAAGTACAGTAGGAACACACTCGAGGCGAAGAAGCTGTGTCAAGTCGACGGACTAAGCTGTACTCATGTCACCTGGGAACTGCCACTCGACGATAGGTATAATACCCACCGGCAGTTCTCTACGAGTCCTGTCCAGTGTACTCATAACCCAATGAACACTTGCATACTATCTCCAGTACGACGTACTAATGGCTGTGGGATAGACCATCTCCCCTGCTCGGATGAGAAGCTTATACACTAGTCTACTCTGGAGTATCGATGCCCCGTCTTGATAATTCTACGACTAGGGACCTGTATAGGATGTGCTTATAGACTACCCAGCCCCCACTAGTGTGACTGCCATCACAATGCTGGTAATTGTCACGACCCAAAATTTGGCACGTGACCGGCACTTAAACCACGAAACGTCTACAGGCGTAACGCAATTTAAGTAAGCCGAAACCCAGAAATCTAAACCATCAAAAGTAGTAAGTGATGAAAACATTGTTAAAAAAATTTAGAAATCTCAAGTAAAAATCTTTAAGGTTTAAATTATTTTCTTAAAATTTTCGGCAGTATCTCCTTTGTAAAAACCAGCCCCGAAACGGGTACAAACATAAGACATAAGTAAAACAACATAAGAAATAAATAAAACATTCCCAACGGGAGGAAATCATGCCCCAAAGGCGGAAACAACCACTACAAGCATATATACGACTCCGTAGCGAAGAAACAAACAGTATAATGTGAAAACAACATAAGAGGTAAAAACTGCATAATAAAAGTCGGCTCACACGAGCTCGACACCCAGTTTCACAAAAATATACAATATCGTCCTCACAACTTTTCTCTAAGTCAATACATGAAATGGTAGATGGAAGTACTAGATACAATAAGATGTACAATGAAATATAAAGTCGGATAACCGCAACCCACCTAGAAAAAAACGGCACACAGCCAACCGTAGAGGTATCCGCAAAATAATGATAATAAGCAGCCTGCCATGACTACTCTGAGGGTCAACCTGCAAAATACTGTGGCACAACGGGGGTGAGTTGCCAACTCATGAATAGTAAGTAACATCATACAGGTAATCGCAAGTATGTCTGTACGCAAGTATGCAATTCGTATGCGCAATAGAACAAGAATCATGTCTAATAATAAGGTAAGCTAAGCAATGTATTATCAATGGCAATTCTATAGTGTGAGTGTCATGGCAATTACTAACGGTGTGTGTGTGGCATACAGTTTAGTGCTTGTGCAAACATGAACCGTTAGTAAAAGTGTTGTGTCTTATTAATAATACGTCCACATGCAACAGGAAATGGGGTATGTAACAATGGTACACATACACAATCAATGTATATATATATATATATAAACATGCGGCTATAATATCCTATCAAGCCCTGACGCATAATGCCATACGGGCGATTTCCCCATAGATGTTAAATCTACTCACCGTGATCTCGAGCTAGGTATATCTAACCACCTGATTCCCTTTCTTCGCAGCGTCCGAAGTCCCCGCCTGCGATCCTATAACACAAAACATAGTAAGTTCCACTCAGAAATCGACCAATAATACATACAATTACGTTTGAATAGACGCACCGATTCAAACACCCTCTAAAGTGTACGCTTAGCGGCTAACGTGTGTGGCGACACAACTAAAAAAAACCTACGTGCAGAAATCACGCAAATCACAGAAACTGAGTCGGACACCGTATCGCGCGTCGTCAAAACACTAAAAACTAGCTAATCGATCCCAGATTTTACCTACTGTCAAAACATCAAAATCTAGCAGTACCAAACAACCTAAAACCACTGTAGAGAGCTACCAACAAAATTACAACACCCCAGTCCCCCAATTGGCCAAGCTCACCGGAAAAAGACCCCATCTCGCCGGCCAAAACCGCTCCGGTTGGGCTCGTGTTACTGGTGTACACTCAGGGCAACTAGTACAACACTTTTACACTGCTAGTTTTCACAGTAAAAACTCATAGACACAACAGGTTATAGACATCCAAAAAGACACTAAAAACACGATATTGCACTAAAACTATATTTTTATCGTTCTAAACTGAATCTACAAAGCAACACTACAAAATAAGTACCTAATTAACAGTTTAGAGATTGTTACCTAACCACACTTGCTCAAAACCCTAGCTTTCCATGCTCCAAGTGATCTCTAATGGCTTTGGATCAAGTTTGATGAAGGGTGTAGTGACTTTTGTGAAGAGTAGTGAGGGTTTATGAGGATTTGGGTTAGGGTTTAGTGAAGAACAAGGGAGGGGTTCAGGTTGAGGGTGAGGGAGATAGTGAGGTGAAGAAAATATGAGGGTGAGAGTTGTGAATGAGTGTAAGAGTGAGGGTGTTGGTGTGAGGGTGAGGGAACACAAATGGGGTGTGAGTTTAGATGAGCCATGCATCCCTCCCTCTCTCCTCATTTAATGCATGGCATGCTTGCCATGCCTCATCATACCCTCTCTCTCTCTTCCTCTCTCAAGTCAACCTAAATTATTCAAACCTCTTTTATTTTAAAACCAACCAATTAATTAACTAATTACATAAAACAAAATGAAATGAGGTTAAGGTGCCATGGCTACTTAAGCATGGTTTAACACCTAATTAACCCTAGGTTTACATGAACATGTGTATGCAAGCCCAAAATAAATATTAATAAAATATTAATTAATTTTTATAAAATATTTGAAAACTATTTTGGTAAACTTTTTTTACTAAAAATACGCATTATCGCTTAATTAACACTAATCGTATTCTAAGGTGTTACAATCTTCCCCCCTTAAAGAAATTTTGTTAGTTGTATGTATGCCCTAGAGGCCAGTATTGTACAGATGATGTATATTATATTGGATGCTTGGACATATATAGAGATGACTTTCTTGCTCGATATGATAGTATGCTATCTGGTTTCTCTTTATCTTAACATGTACACTAGTCTCTTCATACTGTCTTATAGTTACATGTTGGTAAAGCCTTTAGGATGTGTACTTGACTACCTGGACTATGATGCAGATCATACTAGTGGGGACATGGTAGTCCATAAGTACATCCTTCAAGGTCCCTAGTCGTAGGTGTATCGAGACGGGGCATCGATATACCAGTGCAGACTAGCGTATACGCTTCTCGACCCATGAGATGGACGATGGATGATCCCATATCCATTGGTGTTTGACATCGGAGATGGTATACGGGTGCTCAGTGGAGACTGGGTACATTGGACGGACTCGCCGAGAACTCCCAGATGGTATTATACCTCACGTCAGATGGCAGTTCTCAGGTGACACTTGTGCAGGTTAGTCTGTAGACCCGAAATCGTCATAGTGTCTTGTGTGATTCCCACTGTGCTTTGATCTCCACCTTACCACGTCCATGAGGGCGTGCAAAACGGTGGTTTTTGGGTACAGTCCCGAGTCACATGGAGCAATGAGCGATAGGAGGGGTTTCGTCTCTCCCGGTATTGGGGGTTGATGTTGCGCTGTGCTCGATTGGCCGTAACAGGGAAGTCCTTGGCCAGGGTTGTTTCAGAGATTTGCTGGTAAGTGTTACCAGTAGTTTCTCGACCCGTTATGAGCCTCATATCGGCACGAATTATCGGTTATTGTGGTCTGACGTTTACCACCCCTAGACTTGATATACAACATATCAGACGAGGAGACCGGACTGTACGGGAAGTGTTGCCGGTCGGCTCGACGGGAGTTGTAGCAGGTTCGCTTGTTCTCTTCTGATCGCTCAATACCCGGGTGGCCGTTACGTTTGGCTGACTGCTTGCGGCTTGGGGGTGCTCGATATGATCATCACCCACTGTCGGCATATTGACGAGTCTCAGAGTCCCACAATGGAGTTTCCTAGTCCAGGCGAAACGTTGTGGTGCACGTATGCGATATGCGCATGGACCCGATTAAAATGCGCGTATGGGATACCGTATATTGATCGGGCGGCTTGCTTTTGGTAGGGTTCATATATGATATGGCTGGATTGATAAATCAAGTGTTGATTTATCATTTAACCATTAGATTCTCACTAGAAATCCTTTCTTGTTTTCTTTGGATGTATGGATGCATGTATGCATTTCTTATTGTTTCATGCACATATGGATGTGCATGCACACATACAAACATACATCATCTATCATGGTTGTTTATACATAGAAAATGGTGGATATATAAGACTCACACCATGGTTTATTTTATGGATATTTATTTCTATTTAAGCTGAAACAAAAGAATTGAGATAAGATTGAATCATGGTCAAAGTTTCTACACTCTTCTTGTGACCTAACCATTTGCACCTAACTTTTGACCATGGTTTAATCTTTCTCTTGTGTTTAACTAAAGAAAAATAAAATATTCATAAAGAGATAACCATGGTTTGAGATGAAGAAAGAAAAATATATATTCTTATGTTTTTCTTTTTCTCTTGAGAGTTATTCTTCTATTCTTCATAATATCCATCATCTTCTTCAATCTTGAGCTCTTGCTCTCTTGAATTTTCTAGAGAGCAAATCATTCATCAAGATAGAATTTTGAAGTGAGAAAATCCACCACAACATCATTCTACACAAGTCTTGCCCACTTGTTTAGAGTGTTGGCTTCGTTTTTCATTCTTGATCTTGCGAAGTTGCTAGCTTGGACAAAGCGGACTCCGGGTGGATCATCGCTGACTTCGAGGAGTTCAAGCGGAGTTCTTTCAAACCCCAAGCAGTCGAGGAGTCTAGCGTAGGGAGCTACAAAGGTTGTACTCTCTAAACCCTAGCTTTCCTTTCATATGTTGATGTGAAAAGTTTTTGAAAACCTAATTTTTCTAGGATCGATCCTTTTCATGTTAACTTAGCATCCTAAATATTCCATCTTTGGTACATGTGATGCTTCCAAACCCTTCATGAGGTGCTAGGCTAACCTTTCAAATTTGTCCCCGAATTTAAAAATCTTACTATGCGTACCTTCAAAGAGATTAGGGAATTTCTTCCGCATCTGGCTCTCGGCCTCCCAAGTGACCTCTTCACTATTCGGGCTACTCCAAAGAACTTTCATAGATGGCAAGACCTTTGACCGAACTTTCATCACCTGCCGATCCAATATCACTACTGGCTGCTCGGTGAACGAAAGATCTCGCTCTTGCTGAACGGTCCGGTACTTAATCATGTGAGAAGGGTCATGAAGGTATTTGCGAAGAATCGACACATGGAATACGGGGTGAACATCCGGAAAACTGGGTGGAAGTGCCAAACGATAGGCAACGGTACCAACTCGCTCAAGGATCTCGAAAGGACCTACAAATTTGGGACTAAGCTTCCCTTTCTTCCCAAACCTCATCACGCCCTTCATCGGAGAAATCCGTAGAAATAAATGATCCCCCACTGCGAACTCGAGCCGGCGATGTCGACGGTCGGCATAAAACTTCTGTCTGTACTGGGCCGCTCTCATCCTATCCCGAATCAACTGAATTTTCTTCGTAGTCTCTTGAACTAGCGGGGGTCCTAAAATCCCGCACTCGCTGAGTTTGGTCCAATAGACTGGCGATCGACACTTTCTACCATACAAAGCCTCAAAAGATGCCATCTGAATCGTCTCTTGATAACTGTTATTGTAGGAGAACTCTATCAATGGCATGTGACGATCCCAACTGCCACAAAAATCAAGCACGCACGCACGAAGCTTATCCTCCAGAATCTGTATAGTCCGCTCCGACTGACGATCGGTCTGCGGATGGAAAGAGGTTCAAAAGCTCAAACGGGTACCCAAGGCTTCCTGAAGCTTCTTCCAAAGACGGCTAGTGAACTGGGTGCCTCTAACGGATACAATGCATGTGGGAACGCCGTGAAAACGTACAATCTCATCAATGTACAACTGAGCATACTGAGCATAACCGAAAGTGGTCTTCACTGAGAGGAAGTGAGCCGCTTTCGTCAACCGGTCAACAATCACCCAAATGGAGTCATACCCTCGACTAGACCTGGGTAAACTTACAACGAAGTCTATGGAAATATGCTCCCATTTCCACTCCGGAACGGGTAAAGGCTGCAACACTCCTGCCGGTCTCTGATGCTCAGCCTTGACTTGCTGACAAGTCAGGCACCTCGAAACAAAATCCGAAGCATCACTCTTCATCCCTTCCCACCAGTAGATATCTCTCAAGTCACGGTACATCTTGGTGGAACCTGGATGAACACTAAAAGCTGACTGATATGCCTGCTCTAGGATCTCTCATCTCAACCCATCGGTACCAGGTACCAACTTTGTCACGACCCAAAATTTGGCACGTGACCGACACTTAAACAATGAAACGACTACAGGCGTAACGCAATTTAAGTACGCCGAAACCAGAAATCTAAACCATCAAAAGTAGTAAGTGATGAAAACATTGTTAAAAACATTTGGAAATCTTAAGTAAAAATCTTTAAAGTTTAAATTATTTTCTTAAAAATTTCGGCAGCATCTCCTTTGTAAAAACCAGCTCCGAAACGGGTAAAAACATAAGACAGAAGTAAAAAAACATAAGAAATAAATAAAGCATCCCCAACGGAAGCAAATCACGCCCCAAAGGTGGAAACAACCACCTCAAGCATATATACGACGCCGTAGCGAAGAAACAAACAGTATAAAGTGAAAACAACATAAGAGGTAAAAACTGCATAATAAAAGTCGGCTCGCACGAGCTCGACACCCAGAGTCACAAAAATATACAATATCGTCCTCACAACTTGTCTCTAAGTCAATACATGAAATGGTAGATGGAGAGTACTAAATACAGTAAGATGTACAATGAAATATAAAGTCGGATAACCGCAAGCCACCTACAGCAAAACGGCTCACAGCCAACCGTTGCGGTATCCGCAAAATAGAAATAATAATCATCATGCCGCGACTACTCTGAGGGTCAACCTGCAAAACACTTTGGCACAACGAGCGTGAGTTGCCAACTCGTGAATAGTAAGTAACATCATACAGGTAATCGTAGGTATGCGCGTACTGTGATACACTATCACATGCAATCTGATAGTATCAATATGCTAATATGGATATGCAACAATCATGAAAGGTACTCTATAAGGTACTACAAATACATGAAGCAATGCATATCAATGAATGCTGAGTATGGGATAAAACATATCATCGTCATGAATCATCATCGTGGAAAATCCGGTGTCCATCAAATACGCCCCAAATCCCAATACCTCAGGCGCCGTCACTCTGATCGGCCCTCATATACTATAAATCTCATGGAACCTGAGTGTCCAACATCGGCACTCGAAAATATCATGAAATACTCGTGTCCAGTATCGACACGCAAATCCTCATATATCGGGCTCCGTCTGTCCGGATCGGCCCTCGGGCTCCGGCAGTAAGGATCGACCTATATCCATCTCTCGACTCCGGTCGGTATCCTCCGAATAACCGCCAGGTCCAACAAATCACCGGTAGGTAGTAGTCTCTCTGCCAAGCTCATTGTCTACGCAACAAAAACCATTTCTTGCTACGGGGTACCATACCGGGTCCAATATGAACCCGCAAACGGATCATCCACCTCCTCGAATCGGGTTTCTATCACACGTCGCAGAACCGAGAAAATGCATGGTGGATGCACTGAAATATCATATCAAGGGAACCAGGTTTTCAAAACAATGCATACTTTCTTGAAATAATACCACGGTTCTCAAATCCATAAATCACATGAAATCCGTATCTCAATGCGTAAATCCATGCAATATGATATATGTAACATAAAACCGAAATATGAGTATATCCAGGGTAAAACGCTATTTTAAATGAATCCAGTTTTTAAATTATCACGCGGTTCCCAATTTCTCCAAAATCCAATGCAACATCACTTGTGAGCATATATGTAGCTATAGTAAGGTATGTATGTAAGAAAATATTTTTTTACACTAGTATGTATGTACGCAAGTATGCAATTCATATGAGCAATAGAACAAGAATCATTTCTAATAATAAGGTAACCTAAGCAAGAGTATTATCTATGGCAATTCTATAGTGTGAGTGTCATGGCAATTACTAACGGTGTGTGTGTGGCATACAGTTTAGTGCTCGTGCAAACATGAACCGTTAGTAACAGTGTTGTGTCTCATTAATACTACATCCATATGCAACAGGAAATGGGGTAGGCAACAACGGTACACATGCACAATCAATATATATATATATATATATATATATAAACATGCGGTTATAATATCCTATCAAGCCCTGATGCATAACACCATACGGGCGATTTCCCTGTAGATGTTAAATCTACTCACCGTGATCTCGAGCTAGGTATATCCAACCACCTGCTTCCCTTTCTTCGCAGCGTCCGAAGTCCCCGCCTGCGATCCTATTAACACAAAACATAGCAAGTGCCACTCAGAAATCGACCAATAATACATACAATTACGTTTAAATCGACGCACCGATTCCAACACACTCTAAAGTGTTCGCTTAGCGGCTAACGTGTGTGGCGACACAACTAAAACAAACCCTACGTGCAGAAATCACGCAAAGCATAGAAACTGAGTAGGACACCGTATCGCGCGTCGTCAAAACACTAAAAACTAGTTAAACGATCCCAGATTTTACCCACTGTCAAAAAATCAAAATCTAGCAGTACCAAACAACCTAAAACCACTGCAGACAGCTACCCACAAAATTACAACACCCAAGTACCCCAATTGGCCGAGCTCGCCGGAAAAAGACCCCATGTCGCCGGCCGAAACCGGTCAGGTTGGGCTCGTGTTCCTAGTGTACACTCAGGGCAACTTGTACAACACTGCTAGTTTTCATAGTAAAGACTCGTAGACACAGCAGGTTACAGACATCCAAAACGACACCAAAAACACGATATTGCACTAAAACTATATCTTTATCGTTCTAAACTGAAACTACAAAGCAACACTAGAAAATAACTGCCTAATTAACACTTTAAAGATTGTTACCTAACCACACTTGCTCAAAACCCTAGCTTTCCATGCTCCAAGTGTTCTCTAGTGGCCTCGGATCAAGTTTGATGAAGGGTGTAGTGAGTTTTGTGAAGAGTGGTGAGGGTTTATGAGGATTTGTGTTAGGGTTTAGTGAAGAACAAGGGAGGGGTTCAGTTTGAGGGTGAGGGAGATAATGAGGTGAATAAAATATGAGAGTGAGAGTTGGGAATGAGTGTATGAGTGAGGGTGTAGGTGTAAGGGTGAGGGAACACAAATGGGGTGTGAGTTTAGATGAGTCATGCCTCCCTCTCTCTCCCCTCATTTAATACATGGCATGCTTGCCATGTCTCATCATGCCCCCTCTCTCTCTTCCTCTCTCAAGTCAACCTAAATTATTCAAACCTCTTTTATTTTAAAACCAACCAATTAATTAACTAATTACATAAAACAAAATGAAATGAGGATAATGTTCCATGGCTACTTAAGCATGGTTTAACACCTAATTAACCCTTGGTTAACATGCACATGTGTGTGCAAGCCTAAAGTAAATATTAATAAAATATTAATTAATTTTTATCAAATCTTTCAAGTCCAAAATAAGTATTAATAAAATATTAATTAATTTTTATAAAATATTTGAAAACTATTTTGGTAAACTTTTTTACTAAACATCTGCATTATCGCTTAATTAACACTAATCGCATTCTAAGGTGTTACAGTAATCAAGCAGAGATCCTAAGGGCTTTACCAATATGTATAAGCGATATGCTAAAAGAAACACATGCACATATTGAGGTAAAAACAAACCAGGTAGCATACTACCATTTCGAGCAAGACTGTTACTATATCCGTGTATGTCTCAAACTTCCAATATATAATATACAAACCAGTATGATACAATAATGGCCTCTATGGCATATAATACTAAGACCTCCCAGTGCTTCGGGACTACACCCAACCACTACTTGTTTGCACTACTCATTTGAGCCGTGGTAGGGAAGTGATCTATGTACAGTGGGAACACACTCGAGGCGTAGTAGCGTTGTCAAGTCAGCGGACTATGCTGTGCTCATGTCACCTGGGAACGGCTACATGACGATATGTATAGTACCAACCAGCAGTTCCCTACAAGTCTTGTCTAGTGTAAGTCATAACCCAGTGAGCACATGTATACTATCTCAAGTACGACGTACTAATGGCTGTGGGACAGACCATCACCCCTGCTGGGATGAGAAGCGTATACACTAGTCTACTCTGGATTATCAAAGCACCCACTCGATAATCCTATGACTAGGGACCGGTATAAGGATGTGCTTATAGACTACCCAACCCCTACTAGTGTAACTGCCATCATAATGCTGGTAGTCAAGCAAAGATCCTAAGGGCTCTATCAATATGTATTAGCGATACGTTAAAAGAAACATATACACATATTAAGATAGAATCAGACCAAGTAGCATACTACCATATTGAGCAAGACTGTCATTATATCAGTGCATATCCCAAGTATCCAAAATGTAATATACAAACCAATACTATACAATAATTGCCTCTAGGGCATATATCACTAACACAGTTCTCTGGTGACATGAGTACAGGGTAGTCTCTAAACCTGAAATCGCCATAGTGTCTCATATGTGTTCCCACTATACTTTGATTAGTACCCTACCACGACTTTACTGAGTCGTAGAAACGGGTTTTAGTTGGGTACAGTCCCGAAGCTCATGGAAGCAGTGAGCGGTCGAGGGAATTCGTCACTCCCGGTATTGGGAGTCGATATCGCACTGTGCAGGACACGACAATAGCCAGAAGTCCATGGCCACGGCAGTAGAGATAAACTGGTAAGTGTTACCAGTTGTATCTCTTTGGTTATGAGTCCTCTGTCAGCACGACTTATCGTGTTATTGGGGGTCTGAAAGATTCCACTACCCAGACCCGATATGTGATACACATTGATGAAAAGACCGGACTGTACAGTGACTGTCACTTATAGACTTTGTTGGGTCCGGATGAGTTCGCTCGTCGACCTGACTTTATCTTGCTCAAACCTGGGTAGCCGTTACGTATAGCTAGTGCCACTGACGAGCATGTGGGTTAACCCGAAAAAGGGTTGAATCTGAAAGTGTTTCAGATTCAATTGGATACAATCCTGTATAACCTACTGCCATCGTATTGACAGGTATGTAGAGTCCCGCAACGAAAGTGCATGCCCGGGCAAAACACGATGTGATGTACGTATAGGTTTAAGTACATGAGTTCGTTATAACATGTATATTGGATGTACATGTTCAATCGGACGACTGTTATACTAGCCAATTTCAAAGACGGAATATCAAGTCAAGTGTTGACTTGATAACCATATTAATGATACGATTTCTAGTATAGTATATATGATACACACACTCTCTACAGTATATGATACTGAGAAGATATTGATGGTATTTCGTGTATGTGATATATGATGTGTACTTGTATAGTATACATGTACTAATACTTATTTAATATATATATATATATTTGATATATATATATATATATTTGATTGATGGTATTTCGTGTATGTGATATATGATGTGTACTTGTATAGTATACATGTACTAATACTTATTTAATATATATATATATATATTTGATATATATATATATATATTTGATATATATATATATATATATTTGATATATATATATATTAATTCCCACTATTATGAATTATGTATTAATAAATATACAAATAAATATATATATATATATATATATATGTAAATGTAAATATATCTTTATATATATATATATATATTGATGTGTGTATATATATATATTATATATTTAATATATTTAATTAAAATGTTGGGCCCACCCTCTCTCTTGTGTGTTGACACACACATGAGAGAGAGTGGGAGAGAGGGTATGTGTCTTGTATATACATGACATGGTTGGAAAAATTACTTAAGACAATTCATTTTGTTCTTTCAAGCCATCACAAAATGAAATACATCTTCTACTTCCTCCCAACATGAGGTCACGCTCTCTTGAAAAATGGCAAGTGTTGCCATGGTGAGATTTTGCTAAAAGTAGAGTATACCCATTGTTCGCATCGCCTTCCTCTACGCCTAGCAGGCTGTGGAGGAAGTCTCTCCATCCGGTGACGGAGTTGGAGCTCGGGCAGCCCGCTTTCAACGCGGATCATATACGTTGAGGCAGTCGGCGTGCAGATACGTTCGGGAGCACAAAGAGTTTAGACGAGGTCGTCCGGGATCAGCCGGACACGCTATAAAGGTTGTATTACCTCTGAACTTTTCTTTTGGTTCTTTACATTTAGCTAGAAACTAGTGCTTGGACGATTTTTTCGTACGGTCGATCGCGCTCCAACGGAATTTTTGTTTTCCATCCATTCCCGATTCCGCTGCGTACACTGCGCGCCCGACCATACAGTAGTATCAGAGCCAACAAAGCACTAGGACTAGCTTTGGCAACATTTTAGTTTCGATTGACATTTCTCCGATTCCGATTGCCTAGTTTAAACCGCTTCTCTATCCGAATTTTAAAATTTATTTAAACAACTGCAGAATGTTGATTTTGATGTGGAAATGACATGGGAGAAAAATGGGGGTATTTGGCCATGTTTTGGCCGGCCATACCGGTTTTATAGCGGCCAAAAAGTTTCAGAATGCCTTCTATTTTCTCTGGGGGCTAAAACTTGTATAAATAGGATTTTTGGTATTGTTTGTTTTTTCCCAGTATTGAGATTTGATCTCGTATTGCATTGGAAAGTTATCGATCAAAACTGTAACATCGTAGTGTTTCCGTATTCATGATGTTAAAGTGTTTAACTCATTTTATATGATGATACATACTTGTTGATATGTATTTGTGAGTATGTGATGTTCTATGTTAAGTTTGTTTGGTGTGGATTGGATCGTCACGAAATGAATAGCCCTGTACGTATTTGGATGTTGCGATGTTATACGTTTCTTTTCATTCATGTTGTAGCCAAAAATGTATATTCTTTTATTCGGGACGAGCGGTCGATATGTGGCCGTCGTTTCTGCTTATAGTATTTTTATTGGTCGGGGCTTGATCAAGTTGCGATCGATGTCACCGTTGTATTAATACTGGTATTTGGTTCACCCCACGGAGAAGCGCACTGGCAGCCGGGTTCTAGATTGCAGCGGATGTCCATCTCAAGGAGTTGAGACCGGGTCACTCGATTCTAGGATTGGCGAGCTGGTTGTCGCGCTTGTAGGGGGTTAGGATAGACCCACGTAGGAGTGCTTTTGTCATCGGATTGGAGAAAGTGCTGGGTGGCCCCATCATGGTGATGATGCCGGGTTGCCTCGTTTCTCGGGTTAGCGGATGACTTGCCGCACTCGTAGTGGTCTTCTTTTGGCTACGCACGGGCTGTTCACGCGACCGGGGTATTTCGTGTTTTGTTTGTGGCTTGAACGAAACACGGGATTCCTAGGTGATCCGACGATTCCAAACTCTGTGATGTTATTTTTCCTGATGTTGTAATGTGATTATTTGCGTGTTATGGTATATTTATATATGTGATATATATATATATATATATATATATATATATATTAATGCTATATCCATTTTGCATCCGCGATAGCCCTGCTCCCGCTCTGCCGTTAGTTAAGAAACCTAACGTTGTATGATGGGGCCCCGTGGCGAATGCGGATGGCGTATATGTGCATTTTTTTTCCTTTTCATACTTTTCTATAATGTTTGTGTGAGAAGGATAATAATAGATAACGAGATTATCTAAATGATGGGATTGTATTAATTTCATTAATTCAAAGTTAAATAAACCAATACGTTGTCGGAACCAACTTTTTATAAAGAGGAAATTTTAGTCGATTCTTTTCCTTTGCATCGAGGCATTCGGTTAGGAATGTCCAGCACCTCATTCAATGAGGAAAAAGCCTCGATCCCATCTCTAGGAGTTCGCTCTTGGGCAAAAGTGTGTGTTACTAAAATTGATTTTTTTGTAGCCGTATTCTTTTGCTTTGCATCGTGCTATTCGATTAGGAATATCCCGGACCTCATTCGATGAGGAAAAGAGTCTAGATCCCTTCACGGTGAGTTTACTCTTAAGAAAAGGTCTACGTGACTAAAAACATTCAAAAACCACTCCGTTCCTACGATGAGATCAAGTTCTTTACGTTGATGGTCTTATTAAAAACCAGCTGTAGCCCTCTGTTATTTCAAGAAGTAGGGCACTTAGTATTTGTGCTGCGTTTGTTGGCATCCGTCAAGGCGTAGTGCACAGTAGCTAAGTGATGTCTTCCTGCTAGCATTTGATGCAGTTAGCTGTGTTAGTTATATATATGCCCTAGATGCCATTGTTGTACATATGATGTATACTATAGTGGATGCTTGGATATATATAGAGAGGACTTTCTTGCTCGACATGATAGTATGCTATTTGGTTTCACTTTGTCTTAACATGTTGACTTGTATTGGTTTACTTTCTTGCTCTCACATGTTGACAAAGCCCTTAGGATATATACTCGATTACTGAGACTATGATGATATCATACTAGTGGGGCCAGGGTAGTCAACGAGTACATCCTATAACCGTTCCTTGTCGAGGGAGTATCGAGACAGGGCATCGATACTCCAGAGTAGACTAGCGTATACGCATCTTGACCCATCTGATGGGCGATGGATGATCCCATATCCATCGGTGTTTGACATCAAAGATGGTGTACGGGTGCTCAGTGGAGACTGAGTACACTGAACAGACTCGCCGAGAACTCCTAGATGATATTATACATATCGTCATATAGTAGTTCTCCGGTGACACTGGTACAGGTTAGTCTGTAGACCCGAGATCGTCATAGAGTCTTGTGTGATTCCTACTGTGCTTTGATTTCTACCTTACCAGGTCCAAGAGGGCATGCAAAACGGTGGCTTTTGGGTACAGTCCCGAATCACATGGAGGCAATGAACGATAGGAAGGGTTTCGTCTCTCCCGGTATAGGGAGTTGATGTTGTGCTTTGTTCGATTGGCTATAACCGGATGTCCCTGGCCAGAGCTGATATGGAGTACTGCTAGTAAGAGTTATCAGCTGTTTCTTGACCTGTTATGAGCCTCACATCGACACGACTTATCAGTTACTAGGGTCTGACGATTACCACCCCTAGACTGGATATGCGATATATCAGACGAAGAGACCGGACTGTATCGTAGTGTTACTGATAGGATTCACAGGAGAATGTATAGGCTTGCTTGTTGATCTTCTGATCGCTCAATACCTGGGTGGCTGTTACGTTTAGCTGACCGCTTGCAGCTTGTGGGTGTTTGATATGATCATCACCTATTGCCGGCGTATTGACGATTCTTTAGAGTCCTACACAGAGGTTTCCTGTCTCAGGCAAAACGGAGTTGGAGCACATATGTGATATGTGTGGGACCGAGAATAATACGATATGAGATACCGTATTCTATTCTCGCGATATGTAATATCGGCCGGGTATATGTGATATGGCCGGGTCATCGGATCAAGTGTTGATTCGATGAAATGGTACATGTTATATTAGTCGGTTATATGCAATATAGCCGGATTGTCGGATCAAGTGTTGATTCGATAATTTAATGTATAATTATATATGTGATATATTACATTACGTTAACTAATATAAGCTCGCTTTGTTGATTCATTTTCTCACGGGATAATACATTGATATATATGCGATATATGTTAATTGTATTTTTTTTTGTTACGAAATATATTATATATGTGATATATAATATTTTAACATGTTAGGCTTACAAATTCAATAATGGATTAGGGCTTAAACTTGGTTAGGGTTTGGATTAGGGTTAGCTTTTGCATGAAACTTCCATGAAGCTTCAAGAAGCTTTCTTTTGTTTTTAGCTTAGATATTTTGTGTTGATATTTCTTAACCCAACCCAAATCTTAACGTCTAGTTTATTCTCTACATGGGTTAACTCTATCATTCATAACCTATGGTTGAATAAGTAACCACAACAATAATTCATTATTCATCACAAAAGGAAATATTCATCTTGTTCTTCCTTGAGCTCTTAAAAGAAAACCTTCACTAGCTTTTCATTTGTGATGAATAAGTGTGAGAAATTGAAAAAAAAAAAAAAGAGCAAAATTCCTGCTTCATCATCCTCATCTATTCTAGTCACATAGATTAGGGTGTTCACTTATCTAATAAGTTGTTTAGTGAAGTGTTGGTTTGGGTTTGAGATTCTTCAAGGTAGATCATCTTAGATCATGAAGACTACAGGCAAGGTATCTCATTTACCTCATGGAGCCACTCAAGAGTCGGAGTTCATGTTGATCGCAGCGAAGGGACCTAAACACGGAGCTTATGAAGCGAAGGAGCCATTCAAAAACCCCTTATTTTCAAAACCCCCTTATTCTATGGACCCTCTAGAAGAATGAAACCCTAACTCGACTTAATGACCGTGTGAAAGCCTTTGAACCTTAGGCTTTGCGGCTGTTCCGCGACACCATTAGTGAGGCTTGGGTTTGCCCTTCTACGGCTGGACTATCGATGTCGTGGTATGTACTCGATACTGTTAAACTGTACCCAAGATGTTGAGCTCTTGGGGGATTATGAGGTTTTGACGGATCGATCGGATGGTTCGACTTCATTCGGATGCTAGGTGGTGAGATGCATTCTTGGGAGACTCCAGATACGAGGATAGCCGTTGGAGCTCGGTCCCTGCAGCCACGACGAGACGAGTCCGAAGCAGTCGACGTTAGAGAAAAGTGGAGTAAGAGGTTCATACCAGATCTGGATAAGATGACGTTCCACTACGCCGACATCAGAGATGCGATACGCATGCCGAGTCATTGTGCTTGGATATACCTTCCAAAAAGAGTCGCAATGAGTATGCAGCCGCTCCGGAAGAAGAAACAGATATAGTAAAGGACGATGACTTCCGGACAGTTCGGCAGAGACAAGATTTTGGAGGGACCTCGACAGGACCTTTCTAGAAAAAATTACGAGAAGACTTGGGCCCAGGAGTGGTAATGTTACGCACACCGGCAGGCCAGAGTTCAGGATCGTCGACGAGACATGCTATGAGTGACCACGACAGTTGGCCAGAGATTCTTGGAGGATGTGCTTGAGCGGGACTATTCCGCCATACTTGATTTTGGGTATTTTGGGCGATCTATTCGCATGATTGATTTTGATGATTGAGTTTCATGATATTTGTTTTCATGGACCATGGTTGCACCTACTGAGTATTTACGATTTTTGCACAGTTGTTGCACTTGAGATAGTTTTCGTGCCTTGGTTTCACATGTTTGTGATTATATGGATTTCATACAGTTGAGTTGATTTGTGCGTATATACGCATACGATTTTGTTTTTTCACTCGGTATAGTTCCCATATTCTTGCAGTGCAGTGATACGCATTTTGTGCACTACAGTTGCACTGGGCTTCGATTTCGATGGTGATGTTCGATATTTGTTTTGTGCCCTTGTGCACCTGATTGGATTTTGCGCATGTTCGGTGCTTGATATTGGATTTCTTGATTTCGTGCATGATAGATGCACCTGCCTTGGATTTTCGCGCATGTTGAGCGCATTATTTGAGATGCGATTTTGGTGCACACCAGATGCACGAAATCGAGATTCTTCGTGCGTATCAGATGCACTTGCCCTTGCTTTCAGGCACACACGTTGCCTATGACAAATGTTGTGTGCACACCCGATGCACTTAGATGTTGTTTCTATGCAGATGTATAGCACATTCATGGATTTCGATTTCTGTGCGCACCAGACGCACATGGCATTCATATATATATATTTGGGACTGATTTATGTTGTAGTATATTTTATGATGTTTGCTATTTGGTTTAGTACTGAGCAGGACTAATCACAGGACAGTACCTGAGTATATTTTTGCATGCATTGATAGTTATCGAAGGGATTTCCAAAGAAGAGCTATAGTCTCAGTACTGTCACCCCCCGAAAGTATGGAACATGACCGTCACTTAAACTACGAAACGTCTCGAGGCGTACGTAATCTAAGTAAGCCGAAAATCCAGAAATCCAAACCAAGAAAAGTAGTAGAGTGAAGGAAAAACAACTTAAAACAAGTAGTTTTAATAGCATAAGTCGAATTATGCGTTTTTTTTAAAAAAAAAACATCAAGTATTTCTTGAAAATTTCGGCAGACTTTTCTTTGTAAATACTGGCCCCCAAACGGGATACAACATGAATAGTATACGAAATCAATAAAAAGGCATCCCCAAGCAGGAGCTAGCTCTTCGTCAATCGACGGTCACAACCACACAAGCAATATAATATACAACGTCAAGGGCGAGGATCAAAACTCAAAAGAAAACTCAAACAACAAGAATTCCACAGAAATATAACGCGCGACTCTAAGGTCGAAAGAATAACATCTCTGGTCTCTATCTCAAAATAAATACATGTTTGGTTGATGGAACTTCTAGATACAACTGAATAATAATATACAATGTATAATGATGGGTACGATACAGATAAACCCACCTACTAGCAAGTCACCCGAAAGAAGCAGTGCCAGCAAAGCCGTAATGAAACCTGTACGGCAAAACCTGCAAGGAACTGTGGCACAACGGGGGTGAGTTGCGAACTCGTGAATAGAATACATCTACGAACAGAAATCGCATGTATGACACAATCCTAGGTCATACGATCAAAATATATAATCCTTAAATATAACCAGCAGTCTATAACAATGACTAGGGTAAATATCTAACCCAAGTGTAATCCCATATGCCCGTGTCAGTGCCTCAGGTAGCAATATATCATATGGATGATGTATGAATGCATGTACTGAAGAAAACTGCTTTCATAAATTAGTGAGATTTATGTATTTTTAAAATGAGGTATCATAATGAAATCAGCATAAAACAGTGCCTAGCATCGGCACAAAACGTAATCCCAATATCTCGATAACTCTGTATCACAGTCTCTGTACCTCAATATCTCGAAATCTCAATATCTCAATCACAATAACTAGGGCGCCGTCAGTCCAGGCCGGCCCCTACCATCCATCTCATGACCAAGACGGTATCCTCCGGATATCCGACGCGTCAGGTAATATCACCGGTCGGTCGTGCTCCCCTGCACAGGCTCAACGTCAACAACACGATCTTCTTGCCCTGGGGTACCGCACCGGGCCTACCATGTACCCGAAACGGTTCATCCATCTTCTCGAATCGGGTCTCGAAATCTATCAGGCAAACTCATGGTGGACGACTCATACATCATGGGAAAACCGCACTTTTTATTTAAAAGAGAGGAAAGAAGCTTATACAAGTTTTGCGGTTTTCCCCCAAATCCAGAAAATCTCATGGAAATCCGAATCCAAATCATCAATAGCTTGTAAACCCATGAATATAGGCATGAGAATCCATGAATACGGCATAACAATGAATAACAGTATGCATGAAGTGACAAGTAATAACTACAATATCTAAGCTGGCATATAAGGTAAGTACACTAATATTATGTCAAACTACTAGCTATCAAGCTAAGTTAAGCAATAATAATTTCTAAGGTGTACGTGACATGGCAATTACCGATGAAGATGTGTGAGAGCCGGCAAGTAAGTGTACGTGGTACATACGCATCATCGGTAATGGTGCTTGTGTCCTAACAGCATAATGTCAACAATGCAATATGAAATAACAATGTAAGTATGCGATGCAGAGCGAGCAGCCATAATGAGCCGGAGCTAAATATTAAACAATGGTGTCATTTGAATTAACACGAATCATGGGGTTTTGAAAATAAGGGCTACGGTGGTTTTAAGAAAGGATACGTCTTTTGAAATATCCGTAGATCCCTTGACCTGTCTTTTAAAGTACCCACGATCCGCTAGTTTTAAAATAGGTAGGAGTATAATCTAATCTAACAACTATACTAAACTATACGGCTGAACTAACAAGCTGAACTACAGGTAAGGAAACAGCCTATCATCTGAGTCGATACATATACATACCTGTATAAGTATAGTCGGTGATCCTGCCTCAATAATATCTTATCCGATACCATATCTATAATCAGACATCCCAAGTCAAGAGTGCGGATCAATCATCAATATATAGCTCGTACGTAAATCCGTCGTACGGCATCCCAAATCTAGGTACGGGTCCATATCACATTCATCATACTATTCATCTGGCATCCTTTTTATCAAATATCATGATCGGGGTACTGATCTACGTCTAGTACAATACTGATACGCCTAAGTATGCATGCACGTGTGTGAAACACTACGTCAAGGACCCGCTACAACGTCATGTCGTATCTCAAATACGAACCCTGCCATATCACCGATCTCACGGCCTCAACTCAAATCTCATCGACTCATCTTAAATCCCAAATACTATCCTCATCATCCATGCATGTGTATATGAATGTATATATGCATAGTCCCATACCCACGCATATATACATATATACACATCCCCATCTGCGCACAAGAAAGTAATGTATGCAAGTCTGTGTGTGCGTATGTGGGTATAACAACTACTCTAGGGTTTCGCAACTAACCCAAAGGTAATCCATGAACACATAAACATAACATGAATAAACATTCTCGTATCATAAAACACCTATATAAACATATATATATGAACTATACTACGGACTGCGGGGGTGCTATACGCCATCCACCCGACTTCTCCCCGTAGATATAAATCTACTCACCTGGTCCTCGCTCGCCGGTGCCGACGTCGACACGTGCTTGCTTGTCGTCTCTAAGTCCACATGGGGTACCTACATATCATAACGCACCGTATCGCATTAAAACCAAATTCGAAATTGAAACGGCATACGAAAATCAAATCGGCACGTGTATCACGCATAGGTCAAAACCTATCGCCTACGCATGCAAGAATAGCCAAACCAACCGTCGATGTCGATGTACAGACGTCAAACCATCGAGAAAAACCCAAACACTCTTATTTGCGCATTCACGAACACTAATTATAATATAAAATAGGTTAAAATTCACAAAAATCCCAAATTCACCTTAAAAGCCATTTTTCCGAAAATCTAGCAAACAAAAATTACCCGTTTTAGTACAAAACTCAACGTTTAAACAAATCCAGTGGCCATAATACTTATTAAATGTCTTAAATAAGTCATAAAAACAATTTCCATAATTTAATCCCAATAAATTTCATTACCCCAAAATCCTAGTTTACAATATACCCAAATTTTAACAATTTATAGCAAAAATGCACAAACAACAATTTAGCTTGGATTTTCATGAACTAAATGCATTAAACCACTCAATATAATGTTAATAATGCTATGAAACCATAATTAGAATTTTTATCTAACAATTTACCTTAATTTTTAAAACCTAGTTTGCAATATTATGCAATTTGGACAATTTAAAAGTAGCAATTAGCAAGATGCAGCAAGGTTAAGTTTTACATAACAATAACATGTTAATCAACTCATTAAGACCACAATTTAATGATAGCAACCCTAATAAAAAAATTAAACCCTTTTCTAGAATTTAATCTTGCAATTTAAAAACCTAAATTAAACACTTAATTAAGTTGATTCAAAGAAATTAACTTACAACTAAACACTAGGGTTAGGATTTACCTCCACAATTTTAGAGATCTCCCATGCAAACATGGCCTCCCAACTTGCTCTCTAGCTCCAAGATCCATATTAGCTAAGGAAAAGAAATAATGGGTAGGAGTTGGATTTGGATTTTGCTTTGAAATTTTGTGGATTTTAAAGCATTTTTGTGGATTTTTTGAAGAGAATGTGAGATGAAGAAGTGAAGGGGCTGTTCTAAATGGGGGGCTCGGCTAAATGCAGGTGGGGAGAGGAGAGAGAGGGTGTGGGGAGTTTGACCAAGTCAAGAACCATACATTAAGTATATAAACCCATACCTCAATTACTATATAATAATCTACACTTCAATTCTTTTTATTTCTTTGTTTTGTGAGATATGAAGTGGGCCAAATGGGGTTTGGGGCAGCAAGGCTCGGCCAAGATGGCAAGTGGGTGTGTGTGAGTGTGTGGGGTGAGGGAATATGATAAATACTATACCCCAAACAACCATTTACACTAAATTCACTAAAAAAGCATTTTTTCTTCAATAATTTCTAAACCGTTTTGGCAAACGATTTCGTTTCAGAAACAATATTTTACAAGTCAATTTAGTGTGTCATGAATTATAAAATTTGTATCAACCCATTCCAATTTGTAATTTTCCCTAATTAAATGTATTAGTGCCGGCTTAAAATATTATTAAAATAATTTTTTTTCAGAAAATTTGAAATTTCACCAGTGGCTCAATAAACACCAAATAATAGCAATTACATAGCTAGAATATGTATATTTAATTTTATAATAAAGATATTTGTATTTTGACTTTTTACAGAAAACCCCCTTATTTTACCGATTTTCCGAAATTTCACCGAAACGATTTTCAAAACGTTACAAGTACTTACCTACGTGTCTGATAGGACACGAAACGTTTAAAACAAGGAACCCTTCTAAATTGTTTCCAAAACGGCGGAACGTACATTTTAAACAAAAGGTATATATGTATATGGTTATTTTCTTATGATAGACGTCCGCCACTGTGCAGTGTTATGCGCATTGCACAGCGACTTTAAAAGATTTGGCATGCATTTCCTTCAGATATTTACATATATAGATTTGATATTTACGTGTATAGTTTCGAGTTATATCATATTAGTTTTGTATTGGATTTGACATTTGTGTCTTTGCCATGACTCAAATGATTGCGAGATGCTTGACGGAGTTTTGATATTGAGTTATATGCTCATTTTTCATGCGCATGCGCTGCGCTACGATTTGTTTTATGTATTTACGATTTCGGAGCCTCGACGACTTGATGGTTTTGCTTAGATGTTTTAGTATTTTGGGGGAGTTTTAATTTAAATTCGGGGACCGAATTTCTTTAAGGGGGGAAGATTGTAACGTTTTGAAAATCGTTTCGGTGAAATTTCGGAAAATCGATAAAATAAGGGGATTTTCTGTAAAAAGTCAAAATACAAATATCTTTATTTTAAAATTATATATACATATTCTAGCTATGTAATTGATAGTATTTGGTGTTTATTGAGCCACTGGTGAAATTTCAAATTTTCTGAAATTTTTTTCCGAAATTAATTATTTTAATATTATTTTAAGTCGTCACTAATACATTTAATTAGGGAAAATTACAAATTGGAATGAGTTGAAAAAAATTTTGTGCATCATAACACATTAATCAAAATTTTAACATGTGATTTTTGAAATTAAATGAAGTTGTTAAATGGAGTTAGAAAATATCGAAGAAAAAGGCTTAATTAGTGAATTTGGTGTAAATGGTTGTTTGGGGTATAGTATTTATCATTTTCCCTCACCCCACACACTCACACACCCCCATTTCTCTTCCTCTTTTCTGCTGAAATCAGCAGCCCTCCCCCAAACGTTTCCCCACTTCTTTTGGAAAAAGAAAAGTCAAAGAAAATAAGATGGAATTAATAAAGAATGGAGCATGACTTGTTGACTTGGAAATTATATCATTCAATCAACCCACACTCTCTCTCCCCTATCCCCATCCCCTAGCCGAGCCCCCCCTCTCCCCAAATCAGCAGTAGCCCTCCCCTTGTTCTCCCCTCTTTCACCACAAAAAAATTCCACAAAATGCCCAAAAATCAATACAAAAATCCCACAAAATCAAATTCCAATCTCTACCCATTTCTTTTTGACCTATTCTAGTGTGGATCATGATTTAAGAGAGCAATTTGGAGGCCAAGATTTTGGTGCTAGATCTCTAATTTTGTGAGGTATAATCTTAGCATTTTGCATAAGTTATTGTTTGATTACTTGAATCTAGCTATTATGTGTTTAATTAGGAGTTAATTGTGGTTTTGATATTAAAGATTTAACTTTCAAGAAAGGGTTTTGAATGCAAGTTAGGGTTTTATGTTATGAGATTATGGTTGTGTGATGTTTTTGACATATTAATGTTATGCTAAATCAAATCTAGTTGCTAGCTGCATTTTTGGTAATTTAAATTTGTAATAATTATATAAATTGCAAACTAGGTTTTAGAAATATATATATTTTGGTAAGATAAAATTGTAATTAGGGTTTCATGGCTTTATTAACATTATAATTTGTGGTTTAATACTTTAGTATATGCAAAACCAAGCTTTATTGTAAAATCGTTAATTTTGCTTTAAAAATTGTTAAAATCGATATTTGTTGCAAACTTGAATTTTGAGTTATGATAATTAGTGAGATTAAAAATATGGAGGTGATTTGTATAACCTAATTATGATATTAAGTGAGCATTTTAGATATTAGAATCGTTAAAATATTTAGTTTGGGTAAAACATCAAGTTTTGAACCGAAATGTGAATTTGTGCTAACTAGGTTTTGGAAAATAAAACGATTTGTTCAATTTTATGGTTTTGATGAATTAAACCCTATTTCTTATATAATTAGTGAGTTTTAAAATCACGATTGGTGTGTTTTGGTTTTTCTCGATGGTTTGATGTTTGTACATCGACATCGAGGGTTGGTTTGGCTATTCTTGCATGCGTAGGTGATAGGTTTTGACCTATGCGTAATACGCGTGACGATTTGGTTTTCGTATGTCGTTTCGATTTCGAATTTGGTTTTAATGCGATACGGTGCGTTATGATATGTAGATACCCCATGTGGACTTCAAGACGACAAGCAAGCGCGTGGCGACGTCGGCACCGGCGAGCGTGGACCAGGTGAGTAGATTTATATCTACGAGGAGAAGTCGGGTGGATGGCGTATAGCACCCCCACAGTTCGTGGTGATGAATACGAATACGTATACACACATATATTGAATATATATTGTTTGAGATTATTAATGTTAAAGATGGATATGTGGTGTGTAGGATAGGTTTAGTGTTGCGAGACCCTAGAGTAGAGGTTGCACCATACATACACACACACCCATACTTGCATACCTTCTTCTTTCATTGTGCCTATACGGGAATATGTATTTATGTGTTCACATGGGTATGGGACTATGTGTTAACATACTGGATTTGAGGATAGTATTTGGGGATTTGAGTTGAGTCGATGAGATTGATTTGAGACCGTGAGCTCGGTGATATAACAGGGTTCGTATTTGATATACGACCTGATGTTTTAGCGGGTCCTTTGACGTAGTTTTCACACACGTGCATGCATACTTAGCTGGTATCAGTATGGTACAAGACGTAGATCGGTACCCCGATCATGATATTTGATAAAGAGGATACCAGATGAATAGTATGATGATGTGATATTGACTCGTATCCAGATTTGGGATGCCGTACGACGGATTTACGTACGAGCTATACATTGATGTTTGATCCGCACTCTTGACATGGGAATATCTAATTATAGATATGGTATCGGATGTGATATTATCGAGGCGGGATCACCGACTATAATATATATATATATATATATATATATATATATATATATATATCGACTCAGATGTTAGGCGGTTTCCTTACCTTCAGTCAGCTTGTTAGTTCAGCCGTATAGTTTAGTGTAGTTGTTAGACTAGATTAGACTCCTACCTATTTCAAAACTAACGGATCGTGAGTATTTTAAAGGACAGGTCAAGGGATTCTACGGATATTTCAAAAGACGTATCTTTTCTTAAAAACACCGTAGCCCTTATTTTCAAAACCCCACGATTCATGTTATTTCAAATGGCACCACTGTAGAACTCATATTTCATTAAATGCAGATTAGTTACCGTTGTGTCTAGTATTTAGCTTCCGCTCATTATTGATGTTCTCTCCGCATCGCATGTTTATATTATGATTCATATTCTATTGTTGATATCAAGCTGTTAGGACACCAGCACCATTACCGATGATGCGTATGTACCACGTACACTCACTTGCCGGCTCACACACATCTTCATCGGTAATTGCCATGTCACGTACACCTTAGAAAATATTAATGCTTAACTTAGCTTGATAGCTAGTAGTTTAGACATGATATTAGTGTACTTGCCTTATATGCTAGTTGAGCCATTGTAGTTGTAAGTGCACGGCGGCGCCCCGGCAGTCAATCCGACGCCGGAATGCGGAAGCGGTGAAAAACATTAATTTTGCGGACTTAGCAAACCGGCACCACCGCGCACTAAACACCCGGATCGTAACCATTAACAAGTCTAAGCTAACTAGAAGATGGGTTAGAGATATACCGACTGATCCGAGTCCTCCGGTCTTCATCTCCACTCCGATCTCCTCGCGGGATCTCCGTCTGTCTCCTCCTTGCCGGAAAGGCACCACATCGCCTGCATCTTTTACGGGCTCCCGCCTCAATACCGAGGCAACTCGGGCGCGAAGTTGGCTAGCAGACGCGCCCAAGATTTGCTGTAGAATAATGTAGAAACTTGTCTCTTTGGGGTTTAAGAGGTTGCCATGATGGAGGAATTTGTGCACTAGAATTTCATGGATACTTGATGGAGAAATTGAGCATGCAATGGAAATGAAATGGAGCATTCCTCAAAGATTGAGCTCGGCCAAAGGCTTTTTGCTCACTGGAAGAATGAAAAATCCAACTAGCTCACTCACTAAAGAACCATATATATATTAATCCCATTTAGTGCTTGCTGGAAAAAATACCAAAAAGGTTGAAGTGAATTAATTAAAACCATCAGCACTCCATGTGCACACAAAGCAACCAAATGTTTAAATATATTAATTCATCAACACCTCACCCCATACCCAACAGTGGCCGGCCCATGTCTCCATCACAAATTCACAACCAAAAACCCATACTCTTTCAAAAGCCAATCATAACCTACAATGGTCAAGCCATCATCATAAAGCTAGAAGTCAAAGGATGGGCTCCATCATGAAACCATCATGATATAACAAGATGCAAAGAACCCCCTCCACTAATGCCTATTTGCAACAATGCAAATAAACCCTCCTCCACCAATCTTCGGCCAATAAACGGAACAATGGAAATTGGCCGAAACGGAAAGCAAACTGGCAACTCCATAAAACAGGTCCCGTAATAAATTACAGGAAAACCCCGATACTGTGCATACACACCCGCATTTGTATTTCGACCGAAATACAAAATGCAAAGAGACAAAAACTACACAATCAAATACTAAGATCCGGCTTAAGCCAAAGCCGGCTAGTAAAAACCGTCCGATCACGATCCGTGCAATACCGCACGTATCTGATCGAACCCTGCCATATCTCCATACGACATCTACAGCGTTTCGCCCGAAAGCTTGAGTAACTGAAAGTGTGGTGGACTCTAAAGACTCGTCAATACTATGGCTGTGGATTTAACCACCAGCACGTCAGAGGTATAAGCCAATACGTGACGGGCCACCAGCTATTAACCAAAAGGGACGTCGATGAGCGAACTCATCCTCACACCCTACTGAGCCTGTCAGTGACAATATCCGTACAGTCCGGTCCGTTCGTCTATGAGCATCGCATGGCGGGCCTAGGGGGTTGGTAAAAGTCAGACCCCCAAAGGCGGTACAAGTCGTGTCGGAGTGTAGCCCAGAACACCCTGAGATACTACTGGAATACCTACCAGTAAATCTCCTTGCCTTGGCCAAGGACTTCGTGTAATGGCTCTCCTAGACACAGCACGACCTCACCCCCAATACCGGGAGAGACGAACCCCTGAAGATACGCTCACTGCCACCATGTGGCTCGGGACTGTACCCAACTAAAACCTGTTTGCACGACTCCTTTGAGCCGTGGTAGGGTAGTAATCAAAGTACAGTGGGAACTCACACGAGACAAATGACGATCCCCAGGTCGATGAACTAACCTGCACACATGTCACCAGGGAACTGCCATCTGACGTCTGGTATATGACCAACTAGCATGTTCCCGGCGAGTCCTGTCCGGTGTACTCATAACCCAATGAGCACCTGTATACATCTTAGGTGATCCAACTGACACCAGTGGCTTGTGAGACCGGCCACCGCCCCTCGTCGGGGTCTCGACTGTATACACTAGTCTACTATGGAGTATCGATGCCCTGTCTCGAAACTCACACGACTAGGGACCATTTAAGGATGTGCTTATAGACTACCAGCTCCCACGTATATGATCGCCCTCATAATGCTGGTGGTCAAGCAAGAATCCTAAGGGCTCTATCAACGTGTAATAGCGACTTGTCAGGTCACTTAAAGCAGTACACGATGTTAAAGGCAAACCAGATAGCATACTATCATCTCGAGTAAGACTGTCCTACCGGGATAGGTCCTCCATCAATCATTGCAATCACGTACCTGTGACCTAATAATTGACTCTGAGGGCACTATCTCCAACAATCTCCCACTTGCACTCAAGGCTAATTATTGCGATGTCGCATACTCACAGCCCGTGTGATACCGAACACCCAACTCCTCTACTAATCAGTCTCACAAAGCTCGCTTGCGAAAACTATTGCGTTCGAGGAATAGCCTTAGTGAGTGGATCCGCCTTGATGTCACTTTCTATGTCTCTCTATATCTCAAGTTCGCGGAGAAAACCCATCTCCCGAAAAGAGCAATACCTGTCTTAGAATGTGTCTGGATGTCTGATGGGACATAGCTCATAAATGAACTCCAAATCCAAACTTCTTAGACTGTATCGTCAACTGAACTTAATCAGTATCCTGCGCCATGCCTCCCTCAGTATTGCCTTGGATCACCTGTCCAAAATACTGCCCCTCATCAGAAGGAAAAACTATAACTCTGACAACCTTCTTGTCGTCCATGTCACCTTGGAAGCCTGGAATGATAACTGTCTCCTGGATAAGGCTGTCGTTATCATATCCCTAGAACATTCACTTATGTTCTAAAACTGCTTCCGACCGTTTCTCCAGGATTGGATTAAAGTCAACTTATTGCATCTAGTGCAAGAACAACATCTGGTGTGGTACTTGACATCTCATGATTGACTCAATTGCCTGAGCAAGTGATCTGCCAGTCATGCACATCCCTCTCCCCTTTAGTCTGTAAGACACCTTTGGAGAGGGTGACTCCATCTTCTGCAGGTACACTACCGTGCATGGAGTCGTCTATTCTAAATACTCTTAGAATGCTGTCAAAGTACCCTGATTGGGAAACCACCCAAATCTAGATCTAAAACCATAGATCTAGTAACCAGTATGTCTGATATAAAATCCATTTCCTTTGTGAAGAAAACACTATGTGACGACCAAAGTATGACCGATCGTAGTATAGGAGTTTCCTTTCCTACTCTGTGTATGTCATCCAAATACTATGACATCACACCCTACTACCTTCTCAACAGATCCATCCCCTATTCTGATGAAGTCAAACCCATGACTTTCACGTCAGAAATAGATGATCTATCTCCGATAAAACTGCTTTAGTCTATAAATAGACATAAGCTACCTGTCCACCAATGCTTCCGCTGCACCCACTGACTACGACAACCCTCTGGCAGAGTCATATACACGTACACTTCTGAAGCGAGTTCAGAACGACGCTATACTCATCCTCCCGCCGGGTCTCGCAGCCTGGAACAACAGCAATGGTAATTGTGGGTAAACAAGAACTTCCCTGTCACCGTCCTTGAGGCTACCGGAGTACCTCTCAGGTGCCTGAAGTTACCCACCAAATCTGCGGAGTGGCCAATGGAATGTCAAGCCAGATTGAATCTTTAGGTTCCTATCAAATCTTCAGTAATCGTTTGTGGTTCTGGAATCACTTCCAGTTCTACCATACTCCCACTTCTGTTTTCTGAAAAAATCCATTTTTAATAAAACTGTGGCGAGTATAGAACAATATCGCTATTGTTCTTCCAGATGGTAGAAAGTCAACCCTCGTCATAGCCTGGGTCAACCCACAAACAGCAATTACAGAAACGTGCCTTGAGTTGTCCAGTGTCTGGTTTTAAGCATAAACCGGACAACTCCCCGTACCTTAACACCGTTAAGATATGAACTGTTCTATATCCAATATAGAACCAGAGGCACTGATTTAATTGAACCAGATTCAAATCATGCAGCTGTCTCCAGTGCATGTCAACTAAAAGGAAAGAGGACGATCATCGTTACTCAACTTAAGAATGCTTCCAATTATGAGTAACCTGAAAGAGAAGCAAGATCTCTAAATCATTACTATCAACTGAATACCATACACAAGTATCTACATCTTCTATCACTTTGAAGAATCCCGATACTTGCAATATCTGGTTCTCTACTTTATTCAAATACCTACAACTTCTCAAAATTCAGACCCTGTGTTTCGAAGAAACACCTGTCTAAAAACTAGAGAAGTCATAAGTAAACCGAATATAGTATGAGGACCAACCCCTCTGTCCTGATGGACCCTGGACAACATACAATACTCTGTATAAGTCCCTTGAGTCTGATAACTCATTCACTGTGTGTCGTAGGTTGAAAACTGTACCTTTGGTTATGAAGAATTACACCGCTGTTCAATGCTCCTTACCTAACCATCCACTGATATAGGTAAATGTCATAGACATAATTTCAAAAGGGTATATCTCACTCTATGAAAATAGACGTACAGATATATCGATATGAAATTGGTGCATAACAACGGATATTCAAAACCAAATATTTGCCGACCGGCAAACAGCCCAGGTGATTTCCTCAAATATCACCGATTACAACGAATCCCGATATAATGAGGATGATCACCTAATTCCCAATAACTTACTCCCACTCATCATCTGTAAGACTATACAGATGTGAGAATCATACTTGGTAAATACATACCCTGGAGCAAGTGTCTAATCGGGAAATCAATTTTCCTTTAACAGTACACAGTGAAACTGAAACATTGAAATGTTTCGATGGGGTATCCTGGTATTCCTAGTAATGCCTCTTCCATTATCCAGATTCACAACTGTAGCCGTGTAATTCTTTGCCACCTTTCCAAATCCCTTTATATGTCTTTAGTCTTTACCTTCTGCACACCCCTTAGGCCAAGTGGTTTTCTTCCTTCCCTACCGTTCGGCACCAGCCTATGGTTTGGAAGAAGACTATCCAATAAGCATAATGGGTGTACTGTCCCAATCCTAGGAACACTCGCAATGAGAGAGGGTGAAGATAAAAGACAACCGAATAAATCTTATTCCTATTTCTCCTGAACCAGAATCCATCCCCGAACTGGAACAAGTTCCTTTCGAGTTCGTATATTACCATACGATGGAGTATCCAATAAACTGTGGATCTTCGTAGTGATACGGAGTGTCCTGGAGAAATACAAAGGTGATTTAGGATTGGCGAAGGAATACTTGGTTTGGTCGTGAATATCTGTTGCAATTTACTTTGCCCTTTTACTAATCCCTTGCTTTGTCTTAACTTAATACCTTCTGCACACCATCGTTATGCTAATTGGTTTTCTTCATTCCCTACCGGTCGGCACCAGCCTAAGGTTTGGAAGAAGACTATCCAATTTGCGTAATAGGTGTACTATCTCCTAAACCAAGGAGTACTCGCAACCTGAGAGAGGGTGAAAAGAAAAGACAACTGAATAGTCCTATCCGTTTTCTCCAGAACCGGAAACCATCCTCGAATAAATCCCTTCGAGTTCGTATCTAACCATACGATGGTTTTGTCCAATGGAAGTGGACGTTCGTAGCAATACGGGGTGTCCTGGAGAAAAGGGTAAAAGTAGGAGTGGCAATGAGGTTTGCAACTCTGATAATCCAAAAGCCAGTGTTAAGAAGGTTCGGTCAACTTGGTCACTGAGTCATTGTCTTAGGGTCGGGTCAATGGTCGCTGCCAAAGAGAGAGAGAAAAGAAACACTCAGCGTGCACTCTAACCTAGATCAGAATGGTTACCAATTTATCTAATCTGGAAACCTCCCACTGTACCTCAAATTCTCCTCCAAACCTGAAAGAAGAATTAGTCGGGGTCACCCGAGGAGTATACCAACTCATCAGTGGGAATCGGGATCCAACTCGCATCGCATGACAACGTGACGGAATCCACTCACGGTATCACACTCCAGAAGGTATGCGCATATCTGGCAAGTTTCAGTTCTTTTGAAACTCCCGATGTGAGTTCTGCCCCATGCTCTTATGACCTTGGCGTGAGGTCAAAATATCATAAGTCACATGTCAAGTTCTACCCATCATTATCCAGGTTAATTTGAATCCACCCGTACATACCCTTGACGTAGGCCAAAATAGTAGTACGACTGTCCCAAACCAACGCATCTATCTATGCAACAGATAAATACCCGGCAGCTACCAATCACTATGCCTTGGCGTGAGGTCAAAATACATAGCTTGAATACTACCGAATATTTAACTGAAATGATGGAGGGCTACGAATGGTTTCTGGCGAAAACCTTTAACGTAAAGAACTTGATATCGTCGAAGGAACGGATAGCTTTTAAAAATACAGTGACGAAAACCGTTGCTAAAGAGGTCACTCCCGGTGAAGGGATCTCGGCTCTTTCCCCGTAGAATGGGGTGCAGGATATTCCAAATGAATACCGCGATGCAAAGAAAAAGTAATCGGCTATAGTGAAGTCATTGCCCTGACGCAAACTTTTTGTCCAAGGGGTCACTCCCGGTGAAGGGATCTCGGCCCTTGCCTCATCGACTGAGGAGCAGGATATTCCAACTGAATACCACGATGCAAAACAAAAGTGAATGTCCTTGCAAAAACAGCTTTTTGAAAAGTGTTCCAACAACATCAGATTAGGTTTGTTCTTAAACTTGCATTGATCCGAATCAATGCAGTCCCATCAATTGATCACACCAAAAAGAACGAAAATATACTGACGTACGTATATGCCATCCGCATTCGCCACTGGGTCCCGTCATTACCCGTTAGGTTAGCTAACTAACGACAGAGCGGGGACTGGACTAGCGCGGATGTAAAACATATACAACATCTACTAATATATATATACCAATATATTATATTTCGCTCAAGGCGTGAAAGAAATGCAACATCACAGAGAATGAACAGCATCACAGAAACAATACAGATATCTGGGATCCCCGGGTTTCACAGAGCCACTACTGAAACCCGACGTTCCCCTGGTCGTGTGGATAGCCTGCGCAATGAAATCCTAGACCCCTACGGGCGCGGCAGGTCACCCGCCAAAACCTGAAGCGAGGCAGCCTCTTTCAGTACCGTGAATGGACCACCCAGCACTTCACGGAATCCGGCAACTTGGGCACCCCTCCTGGGTCAACCTGTAGCCCCTACGAGTGCGGCGAATAGCCCGCCAATCCTAGAGTGAAGCCCCCTCCGTCTCAATGCCATGAGATGCGGGCTTGTTGCCCTCCAGAACCCGGCTATCCGTGCACCCCTCCGCGGGGTAATCCTAGTACAGAAAGTAAAATATACATACAACGGGTACATCGACCGCAACCAGGTCGTGCCCCAAAAGAATAATACAATCAGGCAGTGACGGCAGTCCACATGTCGGACGCTCGCCCCGCAATATCAAATGTACATAATACAACACAAATGTACTAGCATTGCATCCAGGCTATCCCCTACGACCGATCCGCAACATCACAGCAAAAACAGAACATCAACGTGAAAATCACGTTCGCAAATCCGTCTAACCGGGCTATAGCAGTTAGACCGGATTTACCGATCAAGTGACATTCACGGTCGCAGATATAATTTAAATACTGTTAAATAATGTGTTTAAAATATCCGATCAATCAAATTTTAACAAGTGGGCCCCCAAACAATACTGTAGCAGATCAACAAATCCTGGGCCCAAAATTAATATTCCAAAACACATATATATGGCTCACAAAGACACTGTAGAAATTGGGTGCAGAGACCTCAACAGTGCGCGGCGGAAACGCGGCCCAAAGGGGGTTTTGGCCGCGGTTCCGCGCCTGCACTGTCGACTGAACCTGTCGAATTTTTACAGTATCCTTGTAATCTCCAGTACATCAATTTTATACATCGTGAAAAAATTTTCGACACCAAAAATTTCCAACAGAAAACTGATGTGATAAAAAATGCGATTTTGGAACTTTTGATCGATCGGAAATGCAAACACATTACACAAAGCTAGACTAAGTTAATGGCGAGGCTCTGATACCACTGTAAGTGCACGGCGGCGCCCCGGCCGTCAATCCGACGCCGGAATGCGGAAGCGGTGAAAAACTTTAATATTGCGGACTTAGCAAACCGGCACCACCACGCACTAAACACCCGGATCGTAACCATTAACAAGTCTAAGCTAACTAGAAGATGGGTTAGGGATATACCGACTGATCCGAGTCCTCCGGTCTTCATCTCCACTCCGATCTCCTCACGGGATCTCCGTCTGTCTCCTCCTTGCCGGAAGGGCACCACATCGCCTGCATCTTTTACGGGCTCCCGCCTCAATACCGAGGCAACTCGGGCGCGAAGTTGGCTAGCCGACGCGCCCAAGATTTGCTGTAGAATAATGTAGAAACTTGTCTCTTTGGGGTTTAAGAGGTTGCCATGATGGAGGAATTTGTGCACTAGAATTTCATGGATACTTGATGGAGAAATTGAGCATGCAATGGAAATGAAATGGAGCATCCCTCAAAGATTGAGCTCGGCAAAAGGCTTTTTGCTCACTGGAAGAATGAAAAATCCAACTAGCTCACTCACTAAAGAACCATATATATATTAATCCCATTTAGTGCTTGCTGGAAAAAATACAAAAAAGGTTGAAGTGAATTAATTAAAACCATCAGCACTCCATGTGCACACAAAGCAACCAAATGTTTAAATATATTAATTCATCAACACCTCACCCCATACCCAACAGTGGCCAGCCCATGTTTCCATCACAAATTCACAACCAAAAACCCATACTCTTTCAAAAGCCAATCATAACCTACAATGGTCAAGCCATCATCATAAAGCTAGAAGTCAAAGGATGGGCTCCATCATGAAACCATCATGATATAACAAGATGCAAAGAACCCCCTCCACTAATGCCTATTTGCAACAATGCAAATAAACCCTCCTCCACCAATCTTCGGCCAATGAACGGAACAATGGAAATTGGCCGAAACGGAAAGCAAACTGGCAACTCCATAAAACTGGTCCCGTAATAAATTACAGGAAAACCCCGATACTGTGAATACACACCCGCATTTGTATTTCGACCGAAATACAATATGCAAAGAGATAAAAACTACACAATCAAATACTAAGATCCGGCTTAAGCCAAAGCCGGCTAGTAAAAACCGTCCGATCACGATCCGTGCAATACCGCTTGTATCTGATCGAACCCTGCCATATCTCCATACGGCATCTACAGCGTTTCGCCCGAATGCTTGAGTAACTGAAAGTGTGGTGGACTCTAAAGACTCGTCAATACTATGGCTGTGGATTTAACCACCAGCACGTCAGAGGTATAAGCCAATACGTGACGGGCCACCAGCTATTGACCAAAAGGGACGTCGATGAGCGAACTCATCATGACACCCTACTGAGCCTGTCAGTGACAATATCCGTACAGTCCGGTCCGTTCGTCTATGAGCATCGCATGGCGGGCCTAGGGGGTTGGTAAAAGTCAGACCCCCAAAAGCGGTACAAGTCGTGTCGGAGTGTAGCCCAGAACACCCTGAGATACTACTGGAATACCTACCAGTAAATCTCCTTGCCTTGGCCAAGGACTTCGTGTAATGGCTCTCCTAGACACAGCACGACCTCACCCCCAATACCGGGAGAGACGAACCCCTGAAGATACGCTCACTGCCTCCATGTGGCTCGGGACTGTACCCAACTAAAACTTGTTTGCACGACTCCTTTGAGCCGTGGTAGGGTAGTAATCAAAGTACAGTGGGAACTCACACGAGACAAATGACGATCCCCAGGTCGATGAACTAACCTGCACACATGTCACCAGGGAACCGCCATCTGACGTCTGGTATATGACCAACTAGCATGTTCCCGGCGAGTCCTGTCCGGTGTACTCATAACCCAATGAGCACCTGTATACATCTTAGGTGATCCAACTGACACCAGTGGCTTGTGAGACCGGCCACCGCCCCTCGTCGGGGTCTCGACTGTATACACTAGTCTACTATGGAGTATCGATGCCCTGTCTCGAAACTCACACGACTAGGGATCATTTAAGGATGTGCTTATAGACTACCAGCTCCCACGTATATGATCGCCCTCATAATGTTGGTAGTCAAGCAAGAATCCTAGGGGCTCTACCAACGTGTAATAGCGACATGTCAGGTCACCTAAAGCAGTACACGATGATAAAGATAAACCAGATAGCATACTATCATCTCGAGTAAGACTGTCCTACCGGGATAGGACCTCCCTCAATCATTGCAATCACGTGCCTGTGATCCAATAATTGACTCTGAGGGCACTATCTCCAACAGTAGTTATTACTTGCTAATTCATTCATGTTATTATTCACTGTCATGCCGCATTCATGGATTTTTATGCCTATACTCATTGTTTACATGCTATTGATGATTTGGATTCGGATTTCCATGAGATTTTCTGGATTTGGGGGAAAACCGCAAAACTTATATAAGCTTCTTTTCTCTCTTTTAAAATAAAAAGTGCGGTTTTCCCATGATGTATGAGTCGTCCACCATGAGTTTGCTGATGGATTTCGAGACCTGAGTTCGAGGAGTGGAGGAACCGTTTCGGGTACATGGTGGACCCGGTGCGGTACCCCGGGGCAAGAGGATCGCAGATGATGGCGTTGAGCCTTGCACGGGAGCACTACCGACCGGTGATATTACCCGACGCGTCGGATATCCGGAGGATACCGTCGTGGTCTAGAAATGGATGGTAGGGGCCGGTCTGGACCGACGGCGCCCTAGATATTGAGACCGAGACATTGAAATTTGGAGATATTGAGGTACTGAGATTTGATGATACAGGCCAGTCCGGATAGTCGGAGCCTGAGATTTTGAGACATTGTGATTTATGTTTTGTGTCGATGCTAGACACTTTTATGCTGATTTCATTATGATACCTCATTTTAAAAATACAAAGGAAATCTCACTAAATTATGAAAGAAGTTTCTTTAGTACATGTATTCTGTTTTCATGCATTCATACATCATCCATATGATATATTGCTACCTGAGGCACTGACACGGGCATATGGGATCACACTTGGGTTAGATGGTTACCTAGCCATTGTTATTAGGCTGCTGGTTATATATTTGAGGATATATTATGATCGTATGACCTAGGATTGCATCATACATGCGATTCCTGTTCGTAGATGTTTTTCTACTCACGAGTTGGTAACTCACCCCCGTTGTGCCCAGTTTCTTGCAGGTTTTGCCGCACAGGTTTCATTACGGCTTTGCTGGCACTGCTTCTTTCGGGCGACTTGCTAGTAGGTGGGTTATTTGTATCGTACCCAAAATTGTACCTTATATATTATTATTCTGTTGTATCTAGAAGTTCCATCAACCAAACATGTATTTATTGAGATAGGGACCAGAGATGTTATTCTTTTGACCTTAGAGTCGCGCGTTATATTTCTGTGGAATTCTTGTTGTTTGAGTTTCCTTTTGAGTTTTGATCCTCGCCCTTGGCGTTATATATAATATTGCTTGTATAGTTGTGACCGTCGATTGATGAAGAGCTAGCTCCCGCTTAGGGATGACTTTTATTGATTTCGTATACTATTCATGTTGTATCCCGTTTGGGGGCCAATATTTACAAAGGAGACCCTGCCGAAATTTTCAGGAAATATTTGATGTTTTTAAAAACGCATAATTCGGCTTATGCTATGAAAACTAGTTGATTTAAATTGGTTTTCCTTCACTCTACTACTTTTCTTGGTTTGGATTTCTGGGTTTTCGGCTTACTTAGATTACGTACGCCTCGAGACATTCGTAGTTTAAGTGCCGGTCATGTTTCGTACTTTCGGGACGTGACAATGGCATAAGCGTACGTTGTATTTTTCGTTTCTTCTGTGATGCTTAGGAAGCATAAATGATGGGATTTATTAATGAGATTAATAAAAGAAAAGAAACCTAAAAGATGTTGTAGAATCAAATTTATAAAAAAAAGGGTAGCTATAGTTTTTGCTTTGCATAGTGGTATATGTGATATACCCTGCACCTTATTCGATGAGGACAGAGCCGAGATTCTTTCACCGGGAGTGACCTCTTTAGCAAAACTGGTAGATGCTACAAACTCAAGGTTTAGTTTTTGATTGCTTATATAGATCTTGCTTTGCACCGCGGTATTTGTGAAATATCCTGCACCTTATTCGATAAGGAAAGAGCCGAGATCCCTTCACCGGGAGTGACCTTTTTAGCGAAACTAGAAAAGCCTCAAAAACACTCCTTTTCAAAATTACTTGTTTCTAAAACGATATCAAGTTCATTACGCAATAGGTTTTCTGAAAAACATGCGTAGACCTCCGTCATTTCAGATAAATCCTACTTAGTATTCGTGCTGTGTTTGTTGACCTTGCCAAGGCGCAGTGTACGGTAGCTAATTAGTGTTTATCTGCTAAAACATGAGATGTGATTGGATTAGGGTATTCGTACGGCCTTTCTGACCTTGTCAAGGGTAATGCGGGTGGGTTTAATTCAATCGGCTAATTAGTGTTTATCTGCTAAAACATGAGATGTGATATACCCTGTAAGAGGTTCGTACCAGATCTGGATAAGATGACGTTCCACTACGCCGACATCAGAGATGCGATACGCATGCCAAGTCATTGTGCTTGGATATACCTTCCAAAAAGAGTCGCAATGAGTATGCAGCCGCTCCGGAACAAGAAACAGATATAGTAAAGGACGATGACTTCCGGACAGTTCGGCAGAGACAAGATTTTGGAGGGACCTCGACAGGACCTTTCTAGAAAAAATTACGAGAAGACTTCGGCCCAGGAGTGGTAATGTTACGCACACCGGCAGGCCAGAGTTCAGGATCGTCGACGAGACATGCTATGAGTGACCACGACAGTTGGCCAGAGATTCTTGGAGGATGTGCTTGAGCGGGACTATTCCGCCATACTTGATTTTGGGTATTTTGGGCGATCTATTCGCATGATTGATTTTGATGATTGAGTTTCATGATATTTGTTTTCATGGACCATGGTTGCACCTACTGAGTATTTACGATTTTTGCACAGTTGTTGCACTTGAGATAGTTTTCGTGCCTTGGTTTCACATGTTTGTGATTATATGGATTTCATACAGTTGAGTTGATTTGTGCGTATATACGCATACGATTTTGTTTTTTCACTCGGTATAGTTCCCATATTCTTGCAGTGCAGTGATACGCATTTTGTGCACTACAGTTGCACTGGGCTTCGATTTCGATGGTGATGTTCGATATTTGTTTTGTGCCCTTGTGCACCTGATTGGATTTTGCGCATGTTCGGCGCTTGATATTGGATTTCATGATTTCGTGCATGATAGATGCACCTGCCTTGGATTTTCGCGCATGTTGAGCGCATTATTTGAGATGCGATTTTGGTGCACACCAGATGCACGAAATCGAGATTCTTCGTGCGTATCAGATGCACTTGCCCTTGCTTTCAGGCACACACGTTGCCTATGACAAATGTTGTGTGCACACCCGATGCACTTAGATGTTGTTTCTGTGCAGATGTATAGCACATTCATGGATTTCGATTTCCGTGCGCACCAGACGCACATGGCATTCATATATATATATTTGGGACTGATTTATGTTGTAGTATATTTTATGATGTTTGCTATTTGGTTTAGTACTGAGCAGGACTAATCACAGGACAGTACCTGAGTATATTTTTGCATGCATTGATAGTTATCGAAGGGATTTCCAAAGAAGAGCTATAGTCTCAGTACTGTCACCACCCGAAAGTATGGAACATGACCGGCACTTAAACTACGAAACGTCTCGAGGCGTACGTAATCTAAGTAAGCCGAAAACCCAGAAATCCAAACCAAGAAAAGTATTAGAGTGAAGGAAAAACAACTTAAAACAAGTAGTTTTAATAGCATAAGTCGAATTATGCGTTTTTTTTTAAAAAAAAACATCAAGTATTTCTTGAAAATTTCGGCAGACTTTTCTTTGTAAATACTGGCCCCTAAACGGGATATAACATGAATAGTATACGAAATCAATAAAAAGGCATCCCCAAGCAGGAGCTAGCTCTTCGTCAATCGACGATCACAACCACACAAGCAATATAATATACAACGTCAAGGGTGAGGATCAAAACTCAAAAGAAAACTCAAACAACAAGAATTCCACAGAAATATAACGCGCGACTCTAAGGTCGAAAGAATAACATCTCTGGTCTCTATCTCAAAATAAATACATGTTTGGTTGATGGAACTTCTAGATACAACTGAATAATAATATACAATGTATAATGATGGGTACGATACAGATAAACCCACCTACTAGCAAGTCACCCGAAAGAAGCAGTGTCAGCAAAGCCGTAATGAAACCTGTACGGCAAAACCTGCAAGGAACTGTGGCACAACGGGGGTGAGTTGCCAACTCGTGAATAGAATACATCTACGAACAGAAATCGCATGTATGACACAATCCTAGGTCATACGATCAAAATATATAATCCTTAAATATAACCAGCAGTCTATAACAATGACTAGGGTAAATATCTAACCCAAGTGTAATCTCATATGCCCGTGTCAGTGCCTCAGGTAGCAATATATCATATGGATGATGTATGAATGCATGTACTGAAGAAAACTGCTTTCATAAATTAGTGAGATTTATGTATTTTTAAAATGAGGTATCATAATGAAATCAGCATAAAACAGTGCCTAGCATCGGCACAAAACGTAATCCCAATATCTCGATAACTCTGTATTACAGTCTCTGTACCTCAATATCTCGAAATCTCAATATCTCAATCACAATAACTAGGGCGCCGTCAGTCCAGGCCGGCCCCTACCATCCATCTCATGACCAAGACGGTATCCTCCGAATATCCGACGCGTCAGGTAATATCACCGGTCGGTCGTGCTCCCCTGCACAGGCTCAACGTCCACAACACGATCTTCTTGCCCTGGGGTACCGCACCGGGCCTACCATGTACCCGAAACGGTTCATCCATCTCCTCGAATCGGGTCTCGAAATCCATCAGGCAAACTCATGGTGGACGACTCATACATCATGGGAAAACCGCACTTTTTATTTAAAAGAGAGGAAAGAAGCTTATACAAGTTTTGCGGTTTTCCCCCAAATCCAGAAAATCTCATGGAAATCCGAATCCAAATCATCAATAGCATGTAAACCCATGAATATAGGCATGAGAATCCATGAATACGGCATAACAATGAATAACAGTATGCATGAAGTGACAAGTAATAACTATAATATCTAAGCTGGCATATAAGGTAAGTACACTAATATTATGTCAAACTACTAGCTATCAAGCTAAGTTAAGCAATAATAATTTCTAAGGTGTACGTGACATGGCAATTATCGATGAAGATGTGTGAGAGCCGGCAAGTAAGTGTACGTGGTACATACGCATCATCGGTAATGGTGCTTGTGTCCTAACAGCATATTGTCAACAATGCAATATGAAATAACAATGTAAGTATGCGATGCAGAGCGAGCAGCCATAATGAGCGGGAGCTAAATATTAAACAATGGTGCCATTTGAATTAACACGAATCATGGGGTTTTGAAAATAAGGGCTACGGTGGTTTTAAGAAAGGATACGTCTTTTGAAATATCCGTAGATCCCTTGACCTGTCTTTTAAAGTACCCACGATCCGCTAGTTTTAAAATAGGTAGGAGTATAATCTAATCTAACAACTATACTAAACTATACGGCTGAACTAACAAGCTGAACTACAGGTAAGGAAACCGCCTATCATCTGAGTCGATACATATACATACCTGTATATGTATAGTCGGTGATCCTGCCTCAATAATATCTTATCCGATACCATATCTATAATCAGACATCCCAAGTCAAGAGTGCGGATCAATCATCAATATATAGCTCGTACGTAAATCCGTCGTACGGCATCCCAAATCTGGGTACGGGTCCATATCACGTTCATCATACTATTCATTTGGCATCCTTTTTATCAAATATCATGATCGGGGTACTGATCTACGTCAAGTACAATACTGATACGCCTAAGTATGCATGCACGTGTGTGAAACACTACGTCAAGGACCCGCTACAACGTCATGTCGTATCTCAAATACGAACCCTGCCATATCACCGATCTCACGGCCTCAACTTAAATCTCATCGACTCATCTTAAATCCTAAATACTATCCTCATCATCCATGCATGTGTATATGAATGTATATATGCATAGTCCCATACCCACGCATATATACATATATACACATCCCCATCTGCGCACAAGAAAGTAATGTATGCAAGTCTGTGTGTGCGTATGTGGGTATAACAACTACTCTAGGGTTTCGCAACTAACCCAAAGGTAATCCATGAACACATAAACATAACATGAATAAACATTCTCGTATCATAAAACACCTATATAAACATATATATATGAACTATACTACGGACTGCGGGGGTGCTATACGCCATCCACCCGACTTCTCCCCGTAGATATAAATCTACTCACCTGGTCCTCGCTCGCCGGTGACGACGTCGACACGTGCTTGCTTGTCGTCTCTAAGTCCACATGGGGTACCTACATATCATAATGCACCGTATCGCATTAAAACCAAATTCGAAATTGAAACGGCATACGAAAATCAAATCGGCACGTGTATCACGCATAGGTCAAAACCTATCACCTACGCATGCAAGAATAGCCAAACCAACCGTCGATGTCGATGTACAGACGTCAAACCATCGAGAAAAACCCAAACACTGTTATTTGCGCATTCACGAACACTAATTATAATATAAAATAGGTTAAAATTCACAAAAATCCCAAATTCACCTTAAAAGCCATTTTTCCGAAAATCTAGCAAACAAAAATTACCCGTTTTAGTACAAAACTCAACGTTTAAACAAATCTAGTGGCCATAATACTTATTAAATATCATAAATAAGTCATAAAAACAATTTCCATAATTTAATCCCAATAAATTTCATTACCCCAAAATCTTCGTTTACAATATACCCAAATTTTAACAATTTATAGCAAAAATGCACAAACAACAATTTAGCTTGGATTTTCATGAACTAAAAGCATTAAATCTCTCAATATAATGTTAATAATGCTATGAAACCATAATTAGAATTTTTATCTAACAATTTACCTTAATTTTTAAAACCTAGTTTGCAATATTATGCAATTTGGACAATTTAAAAGTAGCAATTAGCAAGATGCAACAAGGTTAAGTTTTACATAACAATAACATGTTAATCAACTCATTAAGACCACAATTTAATGATAGCAACCCTAATAAAAAAATTAAACCCTTTTCTAGAATTTAATCTTGCAATTTAAAAACCTAAATTAAACACTTAATTAAGTTGATTCAAAGAAATTAACTTACAACTAAACACTAGGGTTAGGATTTACCTCCACAATTTTAGAGATCTCCCATGCAAACATGGCCTCCCAACTTGCTCTCTAGCTCCAAGATCCATATTAGCTAAGGAAAAGAAATAATGAGTAAGAGTTGGATTTGGATTTTGCTTTGAAATTTTGTGGATTTTAAAGCATTTTTGTGGATTTTTTGAAGAGAATGTGAGATGAAGAAGTGAAGGGGCTGTTCTAAATGGGGGGCTCGGCTAAATGCAGGTGGGGAGAGGAGAGAGAGGGTGTGGGGAGTTTGACCAAGTCAAGAACCATACATTAAGTATATAAACCCATACCTCAATTACTATATAATAATCTACACTTCAATTCTTTTTATTTCTTTGTTTTGTGAGATATGAAGTGGGCCAAATGGGGTTTGGGGCAGCAAGGCTCGGCCAAGATGGCAAGTGGGTGTGTGTGAGTGTGTGGGGTGAGGGAATATGATAAATACTATACCCCAAACAACCATTTACACTAAATTCACTAAAAAAGCATTTTTTCTTCAATAATTTCTAAACCGTTTTGGCAAACGATTTCGTTTCAGAAACAATATTTTACAAGTCACTTTAGTGTGTCATGAATTATAAAATTTGTATCAACCCATTCCAATTTGTAATTTTCCCTAATTAAATGTATTAGTGCCGGCTTAAAATAATATTAAAATAATTTTTTTTCAGAAAATTTGAAATTTCACCAGTGGCTCAATAAACACCAAATAATAGCAATTACATAGCTAGAATATGTATATTTAATTTTATAATAAAGATATTTGTATTTTGACTTTTTACAGAAAACCCCCTTATTTTACCGATTTTCCGAAATTTCACCGAAACGATTTTCAAAACGTTACAAGTACTTACCTACGTGTCTGATAGGACACGAAACGTTTAAAACAAGGAACCCTTCTAAATTGTTTCCAAAACGGCGGAACGTACATTTTAAACAAAAGGTATATATGTATATGGTTATTTTCTTATGATAGACGTCCGCCACTGTGCAGTGTTATGCGCATTGCACAGCGACTTTAAAAGATTTGGCATGCATTTCCTTCAGATATTTACATATATAGATTTGATATTTACGTGTATAGTTTCGAGTTATATCATATTAGTTTTGTATTGGATTTGACATTTGTGTCTTTGCCATGACTCAAATGATTGCGAGATGCTTGACGGAGTTTTGATATTGAGTTATATGCTCATTTTTCATGCGCATGCGCTGCGCTACGATTTGTTTTATGTATTTACGATTTCGGAGCCTCGACGACTTGATGGTTTTGCTTAGATGTTTTAGTATTTTGGGGGAGTTTTAATTTAAATTCGGGGACCGAATTTCTTTAAGGGGGGAAGATTGTAACGTTTTGAAAATCGTTTCGGTGAAATTTCGGAAAATCGGTAAAATAAGGGGGTTTTCTGTAAAAAGTCAAAATACAAATATCTTTATTTTAAAATTATATATACATATTCTAGCTATGTAATTGATAGTATTTGGTGTTTATTGAGCCACTGGTGAAATTTCAAATTTTCTGAAATTTTTTTTCGAAATTAATTATTTTAATATTATTTTAAGTCGTCACTAATACATTTAATTAGGGAAAATTACAAATTGGAATGAGTTGAAAAAAATTTTGTGCATCATAACACATTAATCAAAATTTTAACATGTGATTTTTGAAATTAAATGAAGTTGTTAAATGGAGTTAGAAAATATCGAAGAAAAAGGCTTAATTAGTGAATTTGGTGTAAATGGTTGTTTGGGGTATAGTATTTATCATTTTCCCTCACCCCACACACTCACACACCCCCATTTCTCTTCCTCTTTTCTGCTGAAATCAGCAGCCCTCCCCCAAACGTTTCCCCACTTCTTTTAGAAAAAGAAAAGTCAAAGAAAATAAGATGGAATTAATAAAGAATGGAGCATGACTTGTTGACTTGGAAATTATATCATTCAATCAACCCACACTCTCTCTCCCCTATCCCCATCCCCTAGCCGAGCCCCCCCTCTCCCCAAATCAGCAGTAGCCCTCCCCTTGTTCTCCCCTCTTTCACCACAAAAAATTCCACAAAATGCCCAAAAATCAATACAAAAATCCCACAAAATCAAATTCCAATCTCTACCCATTTCTTTTTGACCTATTCTAGTGTGGATCATGATTTAAGAGAGCAATTTGGAGGCCAAGATTTTGGTGCTAGATCTCTAATTTTGTGAGGTATAATCTTAGCATTTTGCATAAGTTATTGTTTGATTACTTGAATCTAGCTATTATGTGTTTAATTAGGAGTTAATTGTGGTTTTGATATTAAAGATTTAACTTTCAAGAAAGGGTTTTGAATGCAAGTTAGGGTTTTATGTTATGAGATTATGGTTGTGTGATGTTTTTGACATATTAATGTTATGCTAAATCAAATCTAGTTGCTAGCTGCATTTTTGGTAATTTAAATTTGTAATAATTATATAAATTGCAAACTAGGTTTTAGAAATATATATATTTTGGTAAGATAAAATTGTAATTAGGGTTTCATGGCTTTATTAACATTATAATTTGTGGTTTAATACTTTAGTATATGCAAAACCAAGCTTTATTGTAAAATCGTTAATTTTGCTTTAAAAAGTGTTAAAATCGATATTTGTTGCAAACTTGAATTTTGAGTTATGATAATTAGTGAGATTAAAAATATGGAGGTGATTTGTATAACCTAATTATGATATTAAGTGAGCATTTTAGATATTAGAATCGTTAAAATATTTAGTTTGGGTAAAACATCATGTTTTGAACCGAAATGTGAATTTGTGCTAACTAGGTTTTTGGAAAATAAAACGATTTGTTCAATTTTATGGTTTTGATGAATTAAACCCTATTTCTTATATAATTAGTGAGTTTTAAAATCACGATTGGTGTGTTTTGGTTTTTCTCGATGGTTTGATGTTTGTACATCGACATCGAGGGTTGGTTTGGCTATTCTTGCATGCGTAGGTGATAGGTTTTGACCTATGCGTAATACGCGTGACGATTTGGTTTTCGTATGTCGTTTCGATTTCGAATTTGGTTTAATGCGATACGGTGCGTTATGATATGTAGATACCCCATGTGGACTTCAAGACGACAAGCAAGCGCGTGGCGACGTCGGCACCGGCGAGCGTGGACCAGGTGAGTAGATTTATATCTACGAGGAGAAGTCGGGTGGATGGCGTATAGCACCCCCGCAGTTCGTGGTGATGAATACGAATACGTATACACACATATATTGAATATATATTGTTTGAGATTATTAATGTTAAAGATGGATATGTGGTGTGTAGGATAGGTTTAGTGTTGCGAGACCCTAGAGTAGAGGTTGCACCATACATACACACACACCCATACTTGCATACCTTCTTCTTTCATTGTGCCTATACGGGAATATGTATTTATGTGTTCACATGGGTATGGGACTATGTGTTAACATACTGGATTTGAGGATAGTATTTGGGGATTTGAGTTGAGTCGATGAGATTGATTTGAGACCGTGAGCTCGGTGATATAACAGGGTTCGTATTTGATATACGACCTGATGTTTTAGCGGGTCCTTTGACGTAGTTTTCACACACGTGCATGCATACTTAGCTGGTATCAGTATGGTACTAGACGTAGATCAGTACCCCGATCACGATATTTGATAAAGAGGATACCAGATGAATAGTATGATGATGTGATATTGACTCGTATCCAGATTTGGGATGCCGTACGACGGATTTACGTACGAGCTATACATTGATGTTTGATCCACACTCTTGACATGGGAATATCTGATTATAGATATGGTATCGGATGTGATATTATCGAGGCGGGATCACCGACTAATATATATATCGACTCAGATGTTAGGCGGTTTCCTTACCTTCAGTTAGCTTGTTAGTTCAGCCGTATAGTTTAGTGTAGTTGTTAGACTAGATTAGACTCCTACCTATTTCAAAACTAACGGATCGTGAGTATTTTAAAAGACAGGTCAAGGGATTCTACGGATATTTCAAAAGACGTATCTTTTCTTAAAAACACCGTAGCCCTTATTTTCAAACCCCACGATTCATGTTATTTCAAATGGCACCACTGTAGAACTCATATTTCATTAAATGCAGATTAGTTACCGTTGTGTCTAGTATTTAGCTTCCGCTCATTATTGATGTTCTCTCCGCATCGCATGTTTATATTATGATTCATATTCTATTGTTGATATCAAGCTGTTAGGACACCAGCACCATTACCGATGATGCGTATGTACCACGTACACTCACTTGCCGGCTCACACACATCTTCATCGGTAATTGCCATGTCACGTACACCTTAGAAAATATTATTGCTTAACTTAGCTTGATAGCTAGTAGTTTAGACATGATATTAGTGTACTTGCCTTATATGCTAGTTGAGCCATTGTAGTTGTAAGTGCACGGCGGCGCCCCGGCCGTCAATCCGACGCCGGAATGCGGAAGCGGTGAAAAACTTTAATTTTGCGGACTTAGCAAACCGGCACCACCGCGCACTAAACACCCGGATCGTAACCATTAACAAGTCTAAGCTAACTAGAAAATGGGTTAGAGATATACCGACTGATCCGAGTCCTCCGGTCTTCATCTCCACTCCGATCTCCTCGCGGGATCTCCGTCTGTCTCCTCCTTGCCGGAAGGGCACCACATCGCCTGCATCTTTTACGGGCTCCCGCCTAATTACCGAAGCAACTCGGGCGCGAAGTTGGCTAGCCGACGCGCCCAAGATTTGCTGTAGAATAATGTAGAAACTTGTCTCTTTGGGGTTTAAGAGGTTGCCATGATGGAGGAATTTGTGCACTAGAATTTCATGGATACATGATGGAGAAATTGAGCATGCAATGGAAATGAAATGGAGCATCCCTCAAAGATTGAGCTCGGCCAAAGGCTTTTTGCTCACTGGAAGAATGAAAAATCCAAATAGCTCACTCACTAAAGAACCATATATATATTAATCCCATTTAGTGCTTGCTGGAAAAAATACAAAAAAGGTTGAAGTGAATTAATTAAAACCATCAGCACTCCATGTGCACACAAAGCAACCAAATGTTTAAATATATTAATTCATCAACACCTCACCCCATACCCAACAGTGGCCGGCCCATGTATCCATCACAAATTCACAACCAAAAACCCATACTCTTTCAAAAGCCAATCATAACCTACAATGGTCAAGCCATCATCATAAAGCTAGAAGTCAAAGGATGGGCTCCATCATAAAACCATCATGATATAACAAGATGCAAAGAACCCCCTCCACTAATGCCTATTTGCAACAATGCAAATAAACCCTCCTCCACCAATCTTCGGCCAATGAACGGAACAATGGAAATTGGCCGAAACGGAAAGCAAACTGGCAACTCCATAAAACTGGTCCCGTAATAAATTACAGGAAAACCCCGATACTGTGCATACACACCCGCATTTGTATTTCGACCGAAATACAAAATGCAAAGAGACAAAAACTACACAATCAAATACTAAGATCCGGCTTAAGCCAAAGCCGGCTAGTAAAAACCGTCCGATCACGATCCGTGCAATACCGCACGTATCTGATCGAACCCTGCCATATCTCCATACGGCATCTACAGCGTTTCGCCCGAAAGCTTGAGTAACTGAAAGTGTGGTGGACTCTAAAGACTCATCAATACTATGGCTGTGGATTTAACCACCAGCACGTCAGAGGTATAAGCCAATACGTGACGGGCCACCAGCTATTAACCAAAAACGACGTCGATGAGCGAACTCATCCTGACACCCTACTGAGCCTGTCAGTGACAATATCCGTACAGTCCGGTCCGTTCGTCTATGAGCATCGCATGGCGGGCCTAGGGGGTTGGTAAATGTCAGACCCCCAAAAGCGGTACAAGTCATGTCGGAGTGTAGCCCAAAACACCCTGAGATACTACTGGAATACCTACCAGTAAATCTCCTTGCCTTGGCCAAGGACTTCGTGTAATGGCTCTCCTAGACACAGCACGACCTCACCCCCAATACCGGGAGAGACGAACCCCTGAAGATACGCTCACTGCCTCCATGTGGCTCGGGACTGTACCCAACTAAAACCTGTTTGCACGACTCCTTTGAGCCGTGGTAGGGTAGTAATCAAAGTACAGTGGGAACTCACACGAGAGAAATGACGATCCCCAGGTCGATGAACTAACCTGCACACATGTCACCAGGGAACTGCCATCTGACGTCTGGTATATGACCAACTAGCATGTTCCCGGCGAGTCCTGTCCGATGTACTCATAACCCAATGAGCACCTGTATACATCTTAGGTGATCCAACTGACACCAGTGGCTTGTGAGACCGGCCACCGCCCCTCGTCGGGGTATCGACTGTATACACTAGTCTACTATGGAGTATCGATGCCCTGTCTCGAAACTCACACGACTAGGGACCATTTAAGGATATGCTTATAGACCCCAGCTCCCACTTATATGATCGCCCTCATACTGCTGGTGGTCAAGCAAGAATCCTAGGGGCTCTATCAACATGTAATAGCGACTTGTCAGGTCACTTAAAGCAGTACACGATGATAAAGGCAAACCTGATAGCATACTATCATCTCGAGTAAGACTGTCCTACCGGGATAGGTCCTCCATCAATCATTGCAATCACGTACCTGTGACCTAATAATTGACTATGAGGGCACTATCTCCAACAATCTCCCACTTGCACTCAAGGCTAATTATTGCGATGTCGCATACTCACAGCCCGTGTGATACCGAACACCCAACTCCTCTACTAATCAGTCTCACAAAGCTCGCTTGCGAAAACTATTGCGTTCGAGGAATAGCCTTAGTGAGTGGATCCGCCTTGATGTCACTTTCTATGTCTCTCTATATCTCAAGTTCGCGGAGAAAACCCATCTCCCGAAAAGAGCAATACCTGTCTTAGAATGTGTCTGGATGTCTGATAGGACATAGCTCATAAATGAACTCCAAATCCAAACTTCTTAGACTGTATCGTCAACTGAACTTAATCAGTATCCTGCGCCATGCCTCCCTCAGTATTGCCTTGGATCACCTGTCCAAAATACTGCCCCTCATCAGAAGGAAAAACTATAACTCTGACAACCTTCTTGACGTCCATGTCACCTTGGAAGCCTGGAATGATAACTGTCTCCTGGATAAGGCTGTCGTTATCATATCCCTAGAACATTCACTTATGTTCTAAAACTGCTTCCGACCGTTTCTCCAGGATTGGATTAAAGTCAACTTATTGCATCTAGTGCAAGAACAACATCTGGTGTGGTACTTGACATCTCATGATTGACTCAATTGCCTGAGCAAGTGATCTGCCAGTCATGCACATCCCTCTCTCCTTTAGTCTGTAAGACACCTTTGGAGAGGGTGACTCCATCTTCTGCAGGTACACTACCGTGCATGGAGTCATCCATTCTAAATACTCTTAGAATGCTGTCAAAGTACCCTGATTGGGAAACCACCCAAATCTAGATCTAAAACCATAGATCTAGTAACCAGTATGTCTGATATAAAATCCATTTCCTTTGTGAAGAAAACACTGTGTGACGACCAAAGTATGACCGATCGTAGTATAGGAGTTTCCTTTCCTACTCTGTGTATGTCATCCAAATACTATGACATCACACCCTACTACCTTCTCAACAGATCCATCCCCTATTCTGATGAAGTCAAACCCATGACTTTCACGTCAGAAATAGATGATCTATCTCCGATAAAACTGCTTTAGTCTATAAATAGACATAAGCTACCTGTCCACCAATGCTTCCGCTGCTCCCACTGACTACGACAACCCTCTGGCAGAGTCATATACACGTACACTTCTGAAGCGAGTTCAGAACGACGGTATACTCATCCTCCCGCCGGGTCTCGCAGCCTGGAACAACAGCAATGGTAATTGTGGGTAAACAAGAACTTCCCTGTCACCGTCCTTGAGGCTACCGGAGTACCTCTCAGGTGCCTGAAGTTACCCACCAAATCTGCGGAGTGGCCAATGGAATGTCAAGCCAGATTGAATCTTTAGGTTCCTATCAAATCTTCAGTAATCGTTTGTGGTTCTGGAATCACTTCCAGTTCTACCATACTCCCACTTCTGTTTTCTGAAAAAATCCATTTTTAATAAAACTGTGGCGAGTATAGAACAATATCGCTATTGTTCTTCCAGATGGTAGAAAGTCAACCCTCGTCATAGCCTGGGTCAACCCACAAACAGCAATTACAGAAACGTGCCTTAAGTTGTCCAGTGTCTGGTTTTAAGCATAAACCGGACAACTCCCCGTACCTTAACACCGTTAAGATATGAACTGTTCTATATCCAATATAGAACCAGAGGCACTGATTTAATTGAACCAGATTCAAATCATGCAGCTGTCTCCAGTGTATGTCAACTAAAAGGAAAGAGGACGATCAGCGTTACTCAACTTAAGAATGCTTCCAATTATGAGTAACCTGAAAGAGAAGCAAGATCTCTAAATCATTACTATCAACTGAATACCATACACAAGTATCTACATCTTCTATCACTTTGAAGAATCCCGATACTTGCAATATCTGGTTCTCTACTTTATTCAAATACCTACAACTTCTCAAAATTCAGACCCTGTGGTTCGAAGAAACACCTGTCTAAAAACTAGAGAAGTCATAAGTAAACCGAATATAGTATGAGGACCAACCCCTCTGTCCTGATGGACCCTGGACAACATACAATACTCTGTATAAGTCCCTTGAGTCTGATAACTCATTCACTGTGTGTCGTAGGTTGAAAACTGTACCTTTGGTTATGAAGAATTACACCGCTGTTCAATGCTCCTTACCTAACCATCCACTGATATAGGTAAATGTCATAGACATAATTTCAAAAGGGTATATCTCACTCTATGAAAATAGACGTACAGATATATCGATTTAAAATTGGTGCATAACAACGGATATTCAAAACCAAATATTTGCCGACCGGCAAACAGCTCAGGTGATTTCCTCAAATATCACCGATTACAACGAATCCCGATATAATGAGGATGATCACCTAATTCCCAATAACTTACTCCCACTCATCATCTGTAAGACTATACAGATGTGAGAATCATACTTGGTAAATACATACCCTGGAGCAAGTGTCTAATCGGGAAATCAGTTTTCCTTTAACAGTACACAGTGAAACTGAAACATTGAAATGTTTCGATGGGGTATCCTGGTATTCCTAGTAATGCCTCTTCCATTATCCAGATTCATAACTGTAGCCGTATAATTCTTTGCCACCTTTCCAAATCCCTTTATATGTCTTTAGTCTTTACCTTCTGCACACCCCTTAGGCCAAGTGGTTTTCTTCCTTTCCTACCGTTCGGCACCAGCCTATGGTTTGGAAGAAGACTATCCAATAAGCATAATGGGTGTACTGTCCCAATCCTAGGAACACTCGCAATGAGAGAGGGTGAAGATAAAAGACAACCGAATAAATCTTATTCCTATTTCTCCTGAACCAGAATCCATCCCCGAACTGGAACAAGTTCCTTTCGAGTTCGTATATTACCATACGATGGAGTATCCAATAAACTGTGGATCTTCGTAGTGATACGGAGTGTCCTGGAGAAATACAAAGGTGATTTAGGATTGGCGAAGGAATACTTGGTTTGGTCGTGAATATCTGTTGCAATTTACTTTGCCCTCTTACTAATCCCTTGCTTTGTCTTAACTTAATACCTTCTGCACACCATCGTTATGCTAATTGGTTTTCTTCATTTCCTACCGGTCGGCACCAGCCTAAGGTTTGGAAGAAGACTATCCAATTTGCGTAATAGGTGTACTATCTCCTAAACCAAGGAGTACTCGCAACCTGAGAGAGGGTGAAAAGAAAAGACAACTGAATAGTCCTATCCGTTTTCTCCAGAACCGGAAACCATCCTCGAATAAATCCCTTCGAGTTCGTATCTAACCAAACGATGGTTTTGTCCAATGGAAGTGGACGTTCGTAGCAATACGGGGTGTCCTGGAGAAAAGGGTAAAAGTAGGAGTGGCAATGAGGTTTGCAACTCTGACAATCCAAAAGCCAGTGTTAAGAAGGTTCGGTCAACTTGGTCACTGAGTCATTGTCTTAGGGTCGGGTCAATGGTCGCTGCCAAAGAGAGAGAGAAAAGAAACACTCAGCGTGCACTCTAACCTAGATCAGAATGGTTACCAATTTATCTAATCTGGAAACCTCCCACTGTACCTCAAATTCTCCTCCAAACCTGAAAGAAGAATTAGTCGGGGTCACTCGAGGAGTATACCAACTCATCAGTGGGAATCGGGATCCAACTCGCATCGCATGACAACGTGACGGAATCCGCTCACGGTATCACACTCCAGAAGGTATGCGCATATCTGGCAAGTTTCAGTTCTTTTGAAACTCCCGATGTGAGTTCTGCCCCATGCTCTTATGACCTTGGCGTGAGGTCAAAATATCATAAGTCACATGTCAAGTTCTACCCATCATTATCCAGGTTAATTTGAATCCACCCGTACATACCCTTGACGTAGGCCAAAATAGTAGTACGACTGTCCCAAACCAACGCATCTATCTATGCAACAGATAAATACCCGGCAGCTACCAATCACTATGCCTTGGCGTGAGGTCAAAATACATAGCTTGAATACTACCGAATATTTAACTGAAATGATGGAGGGCTACGAATGGTTTCTGGCGAAAACCTTTAACGTAAAGAACTTGATATCGTCGAAGGAACGGATAGCTTTTAAAAATACAGTGACGAAAACCGTTGCTAAAGAGGTCACTCCCGGTGAAGGGATCTCGGCTCTTTCCCCGTAGAATGGGGTGCATGATATTCCAAATGAATACCGCGATGCAAAGCAAAAGTAATCGGCTATAGTGAAGTCATTGCCCTGACGCAAACTTTTTGTCCAAGGGGTCACTCCCGGTGAAGGGATCTCGGCCCTTGCCTCATCGACTGAGGAGCAGGATATTCCAACTGAATACCACGATGCAAAACAAAAGTGAACGTCCTTGCAAAAACAGCTTTTTGAAAAGTGTTCCAACAACATCAGATTAGGTTTGTTTTTAAATTTGCATTGATCCGAATCAATGCAGTTCCATCAATTGATCACACCAAAAAGAACGAAAATATACTGACGTACGTATATGCCATCCGCATTCGCCACTGGGTCCCGTCATTACCCGTTAGGTTAGCTAACTAACGACAGAGCGGGGACTGGACGCGGATGTAAAACATATACAACATCTACTAATATATATACCAATATATTATATTTCGCTCAAGGCGTGAAAGAAATGCAACATCACAGAGAATGAACAGCATCACAGAAACAATACAGATATCTGGGATCCCCGGGTTTCACAGAGCCACTACTGAAACCCGACGTTCCCCTGGTCGTGTGGATAGCCTGCGTAATGAAATCCTAGACCCCTACGGGCTCGGCAAGTCACCCGCCAAAACCTGAAGCGAGGCAGCCCCTTTCAGTACCGTGAATGGACCACCCAGCACTTCACGGAATCCGGCAACTTGGGCACCCCTCCTGGGTCAACCTGTACCCCCTACGAGTGCGGCGAATAGCCCGCCAATCCTAGAGTGAAGCCCCCTCCGTCTCAATGCCATGAGATGCGGGCTTGTTGCCCTCCAGAACCCGGCTATCCGTGCACCCCTCCGCGAGGTAATCCTAGTACAGAAAGTAAAATATACATACAACGGGTACATCGACCTCAACCAGGTCGTGCCCCAAAAGAATAATACAATCAGGCAGTGACGGCAGTCCACATGTCGGACGCTCGCCCCGCAATATCAAATGTACATAATACAACACAAATGTACTAGCATTGCATCCAGGCTATCCCCCACGACCGATCCGCAACATCACAGCAAAAACAGAACATCAACGTGAAAATCACGTTCGCAAATCCGTCTAACCGGGCTATAGCAGTTAGACCGGATTTACCGATCAAGTGACATTCACGGTCGCAGATATAATTTAAATATTGTTAAATAATGTGTTTAAAATATCCGATCAATCAAATTTTAACAAGTGGGCCCCCAAACAATACTGTAGCAGATCAACAAATCCTGGGCCCAAAATTAATATTCCAAAACACATATATATGGCCCACAAAGACACTGTAGAAATTGGGTGCAGAGACCTCAACAGTGCGCGGCGGAAACGCGGCCCAAAGGGGTTTTGGCCGCGGTTCCGCGCCTGCACTGTCGACTGAACCTGTCGAATTTTTACAGTATCCTTGTAATCTCCAGTACATCAATTTTATACATCTTGAAAAATTTTTCGACACCAAAAATTTCCAACAGAAAACTGATGTGATAAAAAATGCGATTTTGGAACTTTTGATCGATCGGAAATGCAAACACATTACACAAAGCTAGACTAAGTTAATGGCGAGGCTCTGATACCACTGTAAGTGCACGGCGGCGCCCCGGCCGTCAATCCGACGCCGGAATGCGGAAGCGGTGAAAAACTTTAATTTTGCGGACTTAGCAAACCGGCACCACCGCGCACTAAACACCCGGATCGTAACCATTAACAAGTCTAAGCTAACTAGAAGATGGGTTAGAGATATACCGACTGATCCGAGTCCTCCGGTCTTCATCTCCACTCCGATCTCCTCGCGGGATCTCCGTCTGTCTCCTCCTTGCCGGAAGGGCACCACATCGCCTGCATCTTTTACGGGCTCCCGCCTCAATACCGAGGCAACTCGGGCGCGAAGTTGGCTAGCCGACGCGCCCAAGATTTGCTGTAGAATAATGTAGAAACTTGTCTCTTTGGGGTTTAAGAGGTTGCCATGATGGAGGAATTTGTGCACTAGAATTTCATGGATACTTGATGGAGAAATTGAGCATGCAATGGAAATGAAATGGAGCATCCCTCAAAGATTGAGCTCGGCAAAAGGCTTTTTGCTCACTGGAAGAATGAAAAATCCAACTAGCTCACTCACTAAAGAACCATATATATATTAATCCCATTTAGTGCTTGCTGGAAAAAATACAAAAAAGGTTGAAGTGAATTAATTAAAACCATCAGCACTCCATGTGCACACAAAGCAACCAAATGTTTAAATATATTAATTCATCAACACCTCACCCCATACCCAACAGTGGCCGGCCCATGTATCCATCACAAATTCACAACCAAAAACCCATACTCTTTCAAAAGCCAATCATAACCTACAATGGTCAAGCCATCATCATAAAGCTAGAAGTCAAAGGATGGGCTCCATCATGAAACCATCATGATATAACAAGATGCAAAGAACCCCCTCCACTAATGCCTATTTGCAACAATGCAAATAAACCCTCCTCCACCAATCTTCGGCCAATGAACGGAACAATGGAAATTGGCCGAAACGGAAAGCAAACTGGCAACTCCATAAAACTGGTCCCGTAATAAATTACAGGAAAACCCCGATACTGTGAATACACACCCGCATTTGTATTTCGACCGAAATACAAAATGCAAAGAGACAAAAACTACACAATCAAATACTAAGATCCGGCTTAAGCCAAAGCCGGCTAGTAAAATCCGTCCGATCACGATCCGTGCAATACCACACGTATCTGATCGAACCCTGCCATATCTCCATACGGCATCTACAGCGTTTCGCCCGAATGCTTGAGTAACTGAAAGTGTGGTGGACTCTAAAGACTCGTCAATACTATGGCTGTGGATTTAACCACCAGCACGTCAGAGGTATAAGCCAATACGTGACGGGCCACCAGCTATTGACCAAAAGGGACGTCGATGAGCGAACTCATCCTGACACCCTACTGAGCCTGTCAGTGACAATATCCGTACAGTCCGGTCCGTTCGTCTATGAGCATCGCATGGCGGGCCTAGGGGGTTGGTAAAAGTCAGACCCCCAAAAGCGGTACAAGTCGTGTCGGAGTGTAGCCCAGAACACCCTGAGATACTACTGGAATACCTACCAGTAAATCTCCTTGCCTTGGCCAAGGACTTCGTGTAATGGCTCTCCTAGACACAGCACGACCTCACCCCCAATACCGGGAGAGACGCACCCCTGAAGATACGCTCACTGCCTCCATGTGGCTCAGGACTGTACCCAACTAAAACCTGTTTGCACGACTCCTTTGAGCCGTGGTAGGGTAGTAATCAAAGTACAGTGGGAACTCACACGAGACAAATGACGATCCCCAGGTCGATGAACTAACCTGCACACATGTCACCAGGGAACTGCCATCTGACGTCTGGTATATGACCAACTAGCATGTTCCCGGCGAGTCCTGTCCGGTGTACTCATAACCCAATGAGCACCTGTATACATCTTAGGTGATCCAACTGACACCAGTGGCTTGTGAGACCGGCCACCGCCCCTCGTCGGGGTCTCGACTGTATACACTAGTCTACTATGGAGTATCGATGCCCTGTCTCGAAACTCACACGACTAGGGACCATTTAAGGATGTGCTTATAGACTACCAGCTCCCACGTATATGATCGCCCTCATAATGTTGGTAGTCAAGTAAGAATCCTAGGGGCTCTACCAACGTGTAATAGCGACATGTCAGGTCACCTAAAGCAGTACACGATGATAAAGATAAACCAGATAGCATATTATCATCTCGAGTAAGACTGTCCGACCGGGATAGGTCCTCCCTCAATCATTGCAATCACGTGCCTGTGATCCAATAATTGACTCTGAGGACACTATCTCCAACAGTAGTTATTACTTGCTAATTCATTCATGTTATTATTCACTGTCATGCCGCATTCATGGATTTTTATGCCTATACTCATTGTTTACATGCTATTGATGATTTGGATTCGGATTTCCATGAGATTTTCTGGATTTGGGGGAAAACCGCAAAACTTATATAAGCTTCTTTTCTCTCTTTTAAAATAAAAAGTGCGGTTTTCCCATGATGTATGAGTCGTCCACCATGAGTTTGCTGATGGATTTCGAGACCTGAGTTCGAGGAGTGGAGGAACCGTTTCGGGTACATGGTGGACCCGGTGCGGTACCCCGGGGCAAGAGGATCGCAGATGATGGCGTTGAGCCTTGCACGGGAGCACTACCGACCGGTGATATTCCCCGACGCGTCGGATATCCGGAGGATACCGTCGTGGTCTAGAAATGGATGGTAGGGGCCGGTCTGGACCGACGGCGCCCTAGATATTGAGACCGAGACATTGAAATTTGGAGATATTGAGGTACTGAGATTTGATGATACAGGCCAGTCCGGATAGTCGGAGCCTGAGATTTTGAGACATTGTGATTTATGTTTTGTGTCGATGCTAGACACTTTTATGCTGATTTCATTATGATACCTCATTTTAAAAATACAAAGGAAATCTCACTAAATTATGAAAGAAGTTTCTTTAGTACATGTATTCTGTTTTCATGCATTCATACATCATCCATATGATATATTGCTACCTGAGGCACTGACACGGGCATATGGGATCACACTTGGGTTAGATGGTTACCTAGCCATTGTTATTAGGCTGCTGGTTATATATTTGAGGATATATTATGATCGTATGACCTAGGATTGCATCATACATGCGATTCCTGTTCATAGATGTTTTTCTACTCACGAGTTGGTAACTCACCCCCGTTGTGCCCAGTTTCTTGCAGGTTTTGCCGCACAGGTTTCATTACGGCTTTGCTGGCACTGCTTCTTTCGGGTGACTTGCTAGTAGGTGGGTTATTTGTATCCATCAACCAAACATGTATTTATTGAGATAGGGACCAGAGATGTTATTCTTTTGACCTTAGAGTCGCGCGTTATATTTCTGTGGAATTCTTGTTGTTTGAGTTTCCTTTTGAGTTTTCATCCTCGCCCTTGGCGTTATATATAATATTGCTTGTATAGTTGTGATCGTCGATTGACGAAGAGCTAGCTCCCGCTTAGGGATGACTTTTATTGATTTCGTATACTATTCATGTTGTATCCCGTTTGGGGGCCAATATTTACAAAGGAGACCCTGCCGAAATTTTCAGGAAATATTTGATGTTTTTAAAAACGCATAATTCGGCTTATGCTATGAAAACTAGTTGATTTAAATTGGTTTTCCTTCACTCTACTACTTTTCTTGGTTTGGATTTCTGGGTTTTCGGCTTACTTAGATTACGTACGCCTCGAGACATTCGTAGTTTAAGTGCCGGTCATGTTTCGTACTTTCGGGACGTGACAATGGCATAAGCGTACGTTGTATTTTTCGTTTCTTCTGTGATGCTTAGGAAGCATAAATGATGGGATTTATTAATGAGATTAATAAAAGAAAAGAAACCTAAAAGATGTTGTAGAATCAAATTTATAAAAAAAAGGGTAGCTATAGTTTTTGCTTTGCATAGTGGTATATGTGATATACCCTGCACCTTATTCGATGAGGACAGAGCCGAGATTCATTCACCGGGAGTGACCTCTTTAGCAAAACTGGTAGATGCTACAAACTCAAGGTTTAGTTTTTGATTGCTTATATAGATCTTGCTTTGCACCGCGGTATTTGTGAAATATCCTGCACCTTATTCGATAAGGAAAGAGCCGAGATCCCTTCACCGGGAGTGACCTTTTTAGCGAAACTAGAAAAGCCTCAAAAACACTCCTTTTCAAAATTACTTGTTTCTAAAACGATATCAAGTTCATTACGCAATAGGTTTTCTGAAAAACATGCGTAGACCTCCGTCATTTCAGATAAATCCTACTTAGTATTCGTGCTGTGTTTGTTGACCTTGCCAAGGCGCAGTGTACGGTAGCTAATTAGTGTTTATCTGCTAAAACATGAGATGCGATTGGATTAGGGTATTCGTACGGCCTTTCTGACCTTGTCAAGGGTAATGCGGGTGGGTTTAATTCAATCGGGAAATGACGGGCTGGACTTGACTTGCGATTTATGGTTTGTTGACCTTGTCAAGGTCATAGATCGCTAGGGGCAAAACAATTATCGGGATTTCAAGTGTTGAAATTTGCAATGAGATTGCATACCTTCTATGAGATGGTTGGATCCTGATACCCACTACGAGTAAGAGTTACTCATGGGAGAGTTTTACACAGGACAATTAGCCGATCAAGTAGGTAACTAGAAAGGTGTTAACGGGGTAATGCCTCTGGGAAAACGAGGTTTATTCTAATTGTAGGGTTACTAGGCACACTCAAGAGGTTCCACAAGGCATCAACCATGCCAAATTCTAATTTTCCGGTGCCGAGAAACCCTAAACTAGATCGTTAACTAGAGGATAGGCAAAAACACAAGCTAGTTAACAACTTAACTACAAAGTGAATGGAAATACAACCTTTGTAGATCCAGTCCTCCACTTCTAAAGCTCCATGTTGACGTCCCTCCAAACACAAAACCAAGAAACATCAACACACACAGCCAAAGACAACCTAATCGACTGCGATCATCGGATCCCGGACTCTTGCGATGGTTTCGTCGGAGAAATGATCGGGCTAGGTCATTGACTTCGAGGCCGAAGATGATCTACGTCGGGGAGACTCAAACTCAAGCTATTCCTTCACTTGGTCAAAAACATTGTGAAGAGAACACCCTATACTACATGGCAAGTAGTAGAGGATGAAGAAATAGGATGTGGGTTCACTTTAGAATTGGATTTCTCCCTCTTTTTCCAATGGCACCATTGGAGATAGCAAGCTTTTGTGAGCTTGATGAAGGAGAAGAAGAAGAAAAGAATCATATGAATAATTATCCAAATGAAACTTATCCAATAAATAATGGAACCATGGTTGAGTTAAGCCCTCATGCGTAACTCATGTAGAGAATTAACCAAAGCATTAGGTTAAGGGTTGGGTTAACTAATATCTTGAACAAATGACAAAAGAGTTGACTTTGTCAATGTTTATCAAGCTTCATGAAGCTTGATAACTTTGACCAAAGTCTCACTCTTTTGTTATTTGTTAGGAAAATAGTAAACCCTAATTTAACCTTGAGTTGGTTCAAGTCTCATACACACAACTTGTTTGTATCATCAAGCATGATACAAACATGTACAATTGCATATATCACATATAAACAATGTGCACATTCAAGTGAGAAAATCAATCTTAAGTGAACCAATACTAGTTAATGTAAAGTAATATATCAAATATATAATTATACATTAAATCATTAAATCAACACTTGATTTAACGATCCGGTCATATTGTATATAACCGACTAATATCAATAGTAACAACTTATCGATTCAACACTTGATCCGATAACCCGGCTATATCGCATACAACCGATCAATGTCACAAATCATGAGAATAGAATACAGTATCACATACTGGAATTATTCTCGGTCTCGCACATATCTCATTTGCGCTCCTATTTCGTTTCGCTTGAGCCAGGAAACCCCTGTGTAGGACTCTAAAGACTCGTCAATACGCCGGCAGTAGGTGATGATCATATCAAACACCCACAAGCCGCAAGCGGTCTGCTAAACGTAACGGCCACCCTGGTATTGAGCGATCAGAAGATCAACAAGCAAGCCCGCTCACACTCCTGTGAATCCAACAAGTAACACTTACCGTACAGTCCGGTCTGTTCGTCTGATATGTCGCATATCTCTCCTGGGGGTGGTAAATGTCAGACCCCAATAACTCGATAAGTCGTGTCGATATGAGGCTTATAACGGGTCGAGAAACTACTGGTAACACTTACCAGTAAATCCCTAAAGCAGCCTTGGCCAAGGACTTCCTGTTATAGCCAATCGAGCACCGCGCAACATCAACTCCCTATACCGGGAGAGACGAAACCCCTCATATCGCTCATTGCCTCCATGTGATTCGGGACGGTACCCCAAAACCACCGTTTTGCATGCCCTCATGGACGTGGTAAGTTGGAAATCAAAGCACGGTGGGAATCACACAAGACTCTATGACCATCTCGGGTCTAGAGACTAACCTACACCAGTGTCACCAGAGAACTGCCATCTGACGTAAGGTATAATACCATCTGGGAGTTCTCGGTGAGTCCGTCCAGTGTACCCAGTCTCTACTGAGCACCCGTATATCATCTCTGATGTCAAACACCAATGGATATGGGATCATCCATCGCCCATCTGTATGGGTCGAGAAGGTATACGCTAGTCTACTCTGGTATATCGATGCCCCGTCTCGATACACCAACGACTAGGGACTTTGAAGGATGTACTTATGGACTACCATGTCCCCACTAGTATGATCCGCATCATAGTCCAGGTAGTCAAGTACACATCCTAAGGTCTTTACCAACATATAACAGAGAGACAATCAGTGTACACGTTAAAGTAAAGAGTAACCAGATAGCATACTATCATATCGAGCAAGAAAGTCATCCCTATATATGTCCAAGCATCCACTACAATATACATCCTATGTATAGTAATGGCCTCTAGGGCAAACATATAACTAACAATCTCCCACTTGCTCTAGGGCCATCTGATAGCAGTGGTCGTAGTATCTCATACTCAACTATCCCATAAAAGTCTCTCTCTGGGAAAAGGCCTTTGTGAGTCGATCCGCCGTGTTGTCCTCTGAGTCTGCTCTCCTAACCTCGATCCCCTGGAGATCAACCATCTCCACGATCAGGTGACACTGCCTTAGAATATGTCTGGATCGCTGATGGGACGGGCGTTCCTTAGCCTAAGCCACAACTCCATTGTCACACAATGGGAGGAACGAAGTTCATCTCATGAACTTATATACACCCAGACTGCCTCTTTGGTAGCATCTTTGGTAGCGATGTATCCAGCCTTTACCTTCTAGTATGCTACGGTATCTAGCTTGGAAATCTTCCAACATACCGTCCATTTACTGAGGTTAAAGACAATGCATGTGACTGACATTCAGTCTTCCTTATCACTCTGGAACCTTTCCTGTGATTCTCCCCAGGATCAACTAATACCTTCTCACTACAGCTAGTGAGGATCCTAAGGTCCACTTAGATCTATCTCATAGATCCAAACTAAGGATTTATGAGGTATCACTTTGATCCTCTATGGAGAATCCTTGTGATAAGCGGAGATTGACCGAGCGTAGCATAGGAAACTTCTTCCCTATCAAGAATATGTCATCCACGTACTCTACGAGGATCACCAGCATACTCCCTACTACCTTTTTGTATATACAAGGTTCATCTACCATTTTGATGATGTCAAACTCTTTGACTAACTCATCAAAACAGATGTTCCAACTCCGCGATGCCTGCTTTATCACATAAAACATCTTGCACACGTTTCCGCTGCTCCCACTGTCTACGAAGCCCTCTGGCTGTGTACTTATAGACGCTTTCTTCTAAAACATCATTTAGAAAAGCAGTCATGACACCCAACCGCCAGATATCGTAGTCATGGTATGTAGCCGTGGTAAGTAGGATCTGGATGTACTTAAGCATAGGTACTTAGAAAAGGTTTCATTATAATCCATAGCTGGTCAATGATGCAAACCATTAACAAGTCTAGCTTTGAAAGTCTCAACTTTTCCATGTACACCAAGTAATCTTCTCAAGATATACTTGCTCCTGATGGGGATTTAACCCTTCAGATAAAGCAAACAAAGTCCATACTTTGTTGGTGTAAAAGGATTCCATCTCAGATCGATAAACATCCAGCCATTCTTACAGAGTCCCGCTCCTGATGGCCAGCTCGAAACTAGTTAGGTCATCATCCCATGATGTAATCCTCGCTCCCACTGTCATAGAGAAACCGGAGTATCTCTCAGGTGGGTGAGGAAACCTACTATATCGGCGGTGTAACACCTTGAAATTCGTTTAGAATGTTTTCGCATTAATTAGCAAGTGTGCGTGTTTTTAAAAAAAACGGATATCTTATTTTCCTTCTTGGCTATTGGTCTTTTGTGTTGTGAAGTGTTTTTATGGATATATATATATATATATATATATATTAATAGGGTTGTTAATTATTTTTACTCGTGTTTACCATCATTGGAAATTTTGTTAGTGTACACATGCACACTTAGCACATTTTTGTGACTTTGGTTAAAAAGTGTTATCATGTTAACCCTTTTGCATTTTCTTGCATGGTTCTTTTCCCCACCCTTTTAATCAAGCCAAAAACCCTTTTTCATTTTAAATTTATATGAGGAATGGAGAGGTATGGTGGGTAGGTAAGAAACTTGACTTTTAACCATTTTCCTTCTCTCTTCTCTCTCTTTTCTCAATTTCTGGAATTCTCAGCAGAGAGCAGCAGCAAAACACAGCATTTTCTTCATCTTCTCTTCTCTTTTCACTTCTCTTTTGATTCGGCTACACTACACAAATCTATCCTTTTTCCTTCACAAAACCTTGGTTTAATGGCTCATTTGAGGTGTTTAGTGGCAAGACTGCATACTTGAGGCAAGATCTGGAGCTTTTGGAGTTTTATAAGGTCTTTAGAAGGTATAAACTCATTTCTTAACCTCTTTTTCCATAACTTGTTGAATTTTGGCTAAATATCACATTTTTACGCAAGTTTTGTGCTATATAAGGGGATTTATTGAAGTTATGTTAAAATTGATATCCTTATGGCTAGATTAGCTTGGTGATGAGTTATAAAGGTGATTTTAGACTTAGGTTTGTTTCAGATTTGGGAAAAATACCCTAAATTTTGATTTTAGTGCAATGTGTGACTTTTAACTTGAATTTGAGCTCTGAGGAATCTGCTGCCACCCGAGTTTCTGTAAATTAAAATTGGATTTACTGTAGCATAAACAGTGTGTATGGAGTGCACACACCAAACCCGGGAGCCCACCCCCCTACCCAGGCCGCCAAAATAATCATTCTGGCCGCAAATTGCGGCCAGATGGGAGGGTATTGGGTTGGGGTTTTGGTGGTTGGTGTCTGCTTATATTTGGGGTTTTAGATATATTTATTTTTGTAATTTCAATTCTGTATCAAAATCTGGGACTTATTACCCTATTTTCCGTATTTTAAATATCCGCGACACACGTGATACGTGTATGGTTTTGGGTTGTGCTGTGTATCGCGACGCGTCAGGTTAGCTTCAGGAGCGTGATCACACGTTTTAGCGTATCGTGCACACGGGCGCTTGGTTTGCAACGGGGGTTTCTAGTTTGACCTTAATATTGCGTTTTTGGTTGATTTGAGCTTATGTGTGATATATTGTGTAAATCTAGGTTCGCAGGCGAGTGAGACGGACGCTGCGAAGAAGGGGAAACAAGTCGTCGGCTACACTTTGCGCGAGACTTCGGTGAGTAGATTTAACATCTATAGGGATATCGCCCGCATGGCATTCTATGTCAGGGCTGATAGGACTTTATAGCTACACATTGCATTTACCTACATTGACTGTTCATAGATACTGTTGTTGCATACTACATTCCCTGCTACATGTATGAAATCTTAGAATTGATAGAACACCGCACTATTACTAACGGTTTATGTTGCACGAGCACTAATCTGTATGTTACACACACACCATTAGTAATTGTCATGACACACTCACTGTAGAATTGCCATGATCATTATACTGTAGTTCATTTCACATATGATTCGATATGATTTTCATAGAAATTGGAAGCTGCATGCTGTCTTGAAAACTGAAACTATCTTAAGAAAAGCGGTTTCTCCGTTGTGCCTATATTATGACTTGATGTACATAGCATATCGTATTTGATCTACTCGATGGTGTTGGATTTTTATGTGATTTCTGGTTTTGAGGACCGTGGAACTATTTAAGAAAAGATGCACTATTTGAAAACCCGGTTCCTCGTTATATGATATTTTGGTGCGTCAACCACGCGTTTTCTCGGTGCTGAGACGTATGCTTGAAACCCGATTCGTGGAGTAGATGATCCGTTTGCGGGTTCGTGGTGGACCCGGTATGGTTCCCCTCGGCAAGATGATCGATGGACTTTGCCGATTGAGCCTGGAGGAGGGCGAGTACCTACCGGTGATTGGTTGGACCTGGTGGTTATCCGGAGGATACCGACCTGAGTCGAGAGATGGATGCGGGATGATCCGTACTGCCGGGGCCGAGGGCCGATACCGCAGACGGAGCACGTGGGCTGATCCGGGCTTACGGAGACCGATGTATGAGGATTTGCGTGTCGATGCTGGACACGAGTATTTATGATATTTTGGGTGCCGATATTGGGCACTCGTGATTCTCAGAGATGTACAGGATTTGAGGGCCGAGGAGAGTGCCGGCGCCTGAGTTTATTTGGGATTTGGGTGGGCACCGACTATTTTTCCACGACCGATATTTCGTGTAGATGTTGTTTATCCCATGCTCAGTAGTGATTATCATGTATCTCATCCTGTAGTTATTTTACCTGACAGAGCATTTGCTTGATTATTGCACTTACTTCTTGTCGCATATAGATTTACCTGCTGGCATATGATAGCGTAGCGCAGTACGTGCATGCTCGTGATTACCTTTATATGTTATCTCTATTCATGAGTTGGCAACTCACCCCCGTTGTGCCACAGTATTTGCAGGCTGCCCCTCAGAGTAGTCGCGGACGGCTGCCTTTTTGCATCTTTTGGCTTCAGATACCACTACAGTTGGAGCGAGAGCTATTTTTCTAATTAGGTAGGTTTTGGTAACTGCTTACTTTTATTGTACACACTTTTGTATCTAGTATTCTCCATCTACCATATATGTACTTGACTTAGAAACAATGTGAGCACGATGATGTATATTTTTGTATTCTGGTGTCGAGCTCGTGTGAGCCGACTATATATATATGCAGTTATTATTCTGGGATGTTACTTTTGCTCATTCTTCGCTACGGCGTCGTATATTACTCTTGTGGTGATGGTTTCCGCCGTTGGGCATGATTGCTCCCGGTTGGGGATGCTTTGTTTATTTTATCTCATTTTCACTTATATCCTGTTTTTACCCGATTTTCTGGGTTACTTTTACAAAGGAAATGCTGCCAAAATTATTATAAGGATAATTTAACTTTAAAAAGAACCTCATTGACTAATTAAGGTTTTCTAAATGTTTTTAATTAAATGTTTTCAACACTCACTACTTTTAATGGTTTTGATTTCTGGGTTTCGGCTTACTTAGTCGCGTTACGCCTGTAGACGTTGCGTGGATTAAGTGCCGGTCACGGGCCAAATTTTGGGTCGTGACAAAGTTGGTATCAGAGCATAGGTTTTACCTTTCGGAGTGTTCCTAGGATGACCCTGGTATGATGGAGTAGGTAGCTGAAGCAGAGTGGCGTAGCGTGCGTATGTTCCGCGGCATACTCACGACACGGTACTCCACCAAAGCGACCTTAGGACTTATTGATTTAAATTCCTTTTGAGTATATACATTCTTGCGATTCGATTTCTGCTTCCTTATCGAATCCTATTTTCCTTTCAGCCATTATGCCGCCAAAGACTACGAGGGCACAGAGAGCGGCCGCGAGGGCCGAGATTCGAGTTGATTCGTCTGAGAAGAGGACTGATCCGGGCAGTACACCGGTTGTACCCGAGCAGGTTGTTCCTCCCGTGACAGATCAGATCGCCATGCTAGGGGCTGGTATGCAGGAGATGCGCCAGACGGTGGGATCCAGCATGCAGGAGATGCGCCAGATGATAGGATCGCTAGTTGAGACGCTTCGAGCGCAGCGACCGGAGGTAGTTCCACCTGTTACAGAGACCGCGATGGTACTTACCGCACAGCCAGTTGCCCCTGCAGCTACTGAGGTGATTACAGTATCGTTATCAGAGTTCATGAGGCTGAAGCCTCTGGTCTTCACAGGCACCGATGCAGCCGAGGACCCACAGTCTTTCATTGATAGGATGGCTTGGATATGTCGTTCCCTCAGATGCGCAGATGCGAGATGGGTTGAGTTCGCGAGCTTTCGCCTGGAAGGTCTTGCGCAGAAATGGTGCGAATCAGTCGAGAAGGGCAGAGCAACAGGTCTTCCTCCTATGACCTGGACAGTGTTCGTGGCACTATTCCTTGCCCGCTTTCTTCCCCTGAGTGTCAGAGATGCTAGAGCACGCAGGTTCGAGTCCTTACGCCAGACTCCGGAGATGTCAGTGGTAGAGTTTGATGTGCTGTTCACAGAGCTATCTATCTATGCGCCGTATCTAGTGGCTACCGAGGAGTTGCGAGTCAAGAGATTTGTTTGAGGCTTGCTTACACCACTGTTCCTTGCGATCTGTGCGCAGCACTACGAGACATATGCAGCAGCGGTAGATGCAGCTCTATTAGTCGAGGAGCGCCTTGCTGAGACTTCGGTAGCTCCAGAGCCGAAGAGAGTTTAGACTGGTATACCAGCACGGAGAAAGACATTCAGACACTGCGACAGGTATCGTTCAGGTACGAGGAGTGGCAGAGATTCGGGACGAGGCCAGATGTTTAGTTTGTATCCACGGGAGAGTCAGCAGTGGTCGCGAGGTTGCTATAGATGCGGCAGTTTACTTCACCTCGTCAGAGATTTTCCTGAGATACACCGGAGGGAGACAGAAGCACCGCACATCACCTTACCACCTTCAACATCCCTGAGGGCGTTGCCTGTTGTTCCTACTGTTACTCCGCGTCAGACTCATACACAGAGAGATCGTGGGCATGGAGGAGTTGCTTAGAGAGGACGGGATGACCAAGGCAGAGGACAGTCAGTCACAGGTGGAGGGCAAGCACGAGTTTTTGCTTTGACGCATCAGGATGCACAGGCGTCCAATGCGGTGGTCTCAGGTATCCTTCCAGTATGTTCTGTTGATGCACACGTATTGTTCGATCACGGATCCACGCACTCGTACGTATCTACACACTTCGTGCCGAGTTTGGGTAGAGAGTCCGGTTTACTTGATCAGCCGCTTGTTGTGACTACTCCTGTGGGAGAGTCATTTGTTGCTATGCACGTGTTCCGATCCTGTACCGTCTGTATTGGCGAGAGAGAGTTGCCTGTCGATTTGATCCTTCTCGAGATGTTGGACTTCGACGTTCTTTTGGGCATGGATTGGTTAGCCACGTGCTATGCTTCTGTGGACTGCCGTGAGAAGACAGTTAGATTTTGTTTTCCCGGAGAGTCGGTTTTTGTTGTGTTGGGGGACCGTGGTGCCGCCCCACACTGTGTGATTTCTTCTTTTCGCTCTGGACATCTTTTGAGGAAGGGATGTCAGGGATTTCTCGCCTATGTTTATGATACTAGAGCTACAGAGGTTCCTTTGGGTCAGGTTCCGGTTGTTAGCGAGTTCCCTGATGTGTTCCCTGACGAGCTTCCTGGGCTACCGCCCGAGCGCGACATTTCTTTCTGTATTGATTTGGTTCCTGGCGCGGGGCCTATTTTTATACCGCCTTATCGGATGGCCCCGGCGGAACTTAGAGAATTGAAGGGTCAGTTGCAAGATTTGCTGGATAAGGGACTTATTCGACCCAGTGTTTCTCCGTAGGGTGCTCCAGTCCTGTTCGTCAAGAAGAAGGACGGCAGTTTGCGTCTGTGTATTGACTACCGCCAGCTGAACAGGGTGACAGTGCGGAACATGTATCCTTTGCCACGCATCGACGATTTTTTCTACCAGCTTCAGGGGGCAGGATACTTTTTGAGGATCGATCTGCGATCTGGCTACCATCAGCTGCGGGTTAGACATGAGGACATTTCTAGGACAGCTTTCCGCACGCGCTACGGCCATTATGAGTTTTTGGTGATGTCGTTCGGACTCACCAATGCGCCAGCAGCATTTATGGACTTGATGAACCGCATTTTCCGGCCGTATCTTGATCTGTTCATCAATGTATTCATTGACGATATTCTTGTGTATTCTCGGAGTAGAGAGGAGCACGAGCAGCACCTGCGGACTACACTACAGACCTTGAGAGAGCATCAGCTTTTCGCCAAATTCTCCAAGTGTGCTTTCTGGCTGGACAGCGTAGACTTCTTGGGGCACGTGATTTCACGAGACGGTATATGTGTAGACCCGAGGAAGATCGAGGCCGTTCGGAGTTGGCCCAGACCCACATCAGTTACAGAGATTCGCAGCTTTCTAGGGCCGGCCGGCTACTACAGGCGATTTGTGCAGGATTTCTCTCGCATTGCTACACCTTTGACCGGGTTGACCCGGAAGGGAGTTCCTTTCGTTTGGACAAAGGAGTGTGAGCACAGTTTTCAGCAGTTACGGGCTCTAGTGACTACGGTGCCAGTATTATCATTGCCTTCAGGGTCAGGCGGATTTGTGGTATATTGTGATGCTTCTCTAGTGGGGCTAGGGTGTGTTCTGATGCAGAATGACAGGGTGATCGCGTATGCTTCGCGGCAATTGAAGAAACATGAACAGAACTACCCCACTCACGATTTGGAGATGGATGCAGTGGTCTTTGCACTTAAGATCTGGCAAAATTATTTGTATGGAGAGTCGTGCCAGATATTTACCGATCACAAGAGCTTAAAGTATATATTCCAGCAGCGAGACCTGAACCTTAGAATGCGCCGATGGATGGAGTTAGTGAAAGGCTACGACTGCGAGATCTTATAACACCCGGGCAAGGCGAATGTAGTGGCGGATGCTTTGAGCAGGAGGCCCGGGGGTAGTCTATCTTGTTTGAGCGAAGTGCAGAGGTAGTCGTCGGCAGATTGGCAGATCTTATGCGACAGCCGGGTATAGTTCGAGTTTACACCGATCGGAGGACAGATTGCGCATGTTCGTGCATGCCCGCAGTTGCTTGACTGTATACATGAGTCAAAGCACAGTGATGTCCATTGTTCAGAGATCAGGACGCAGTTGGGACAGGGAAGATTTTTCGAGTTCGTGATCGATGATCAGGGGATACTACGATTTGGGACCAGATTGTGCATACCAGATGTTGAGGGACTGCGGCGTGAGATTCTCGAGGAGGCACATCGATCGGTGTATAGTGTTCATTCCGGTTCCACCAAGATGTACCACGATTTGAGAGATGTTTACTGGTGGGACGGGATGAAGAGGGACATCGCAGATTTTTTGTCGAGATGCCTGACTTGTCAGCAAGTCAAGGCTGAGCATCAGAGGCCCACGGGAGAGCTACAGCCGTTGCCCATTCCGGAGTGGAAATGGGAACAGATTTCTATGGACTTTATTGTGGGTCTACCCAGGACTAGTCGGGGGTATGACTCCATCTGGGTGATCATGGATCGTTTGACAAAAGCGGCTCACTTCCTACCGGTGAAGACGACTTTCGGATTTGCTCAATATGCCGAGATTTACATTGATGAGATTGTACGACTGCACGGAGTTCCGACATGTATTGTGTCCGACAGAGGCACCCAGTTTACCAGCCGACTATGGTAGAGGCTTCAGGAGGCTTTGGGCACCCGCTTGAGTTTCAGCACAGTATTTCATCCGCAGATCGACGGACAGTCAGAGCGGAGTATTCAGACTCTTGAGGACATGCTCAGAGCGTGCGTATTAGACTTCGGAGGTAGCTGGGATAATCATTTCCCCCTAGTAGAGTTCTCCTATAACAACAGCTACCAGTAAACCGTTCAGATGGCACCGTTTGAAGCTCTTTATGGGAGGAGATGTAGATCGCCCGCCTGTTGGACAGAGCTTAGTGAGAGCAGTTTCTTAGGGCCGCAGATTGTGGAGGAGACGACCGCAAAGATCCAGTTGATTTGCAATAGGATGAGAGCAGCGCAGAGTAGGCAGAGATCTTATGCGGACCGTCGTCGGCGCAGGCTTGAGTTTTCTGTTGGTGATCATGTTTTCTTGAGGGACTCCCCAATGAAAGGTGTGATGAGATTTGGGAAGAAGGGGAAGCTTAGTCCCAGGTATGTGGGCCCATTCGAGATCCTCGAGCGAGTTGGTGCGGTTGCGTGTCGTTTAGCCCTTCCGGCCAGTTTTCCAGACGTGCACCCGGTATTTCACGTTTCGATGCTCCGCAGATATCTTCATGATCCTTCGCATGCGATTCGGCACCCGACGATCCAGCTTGAGCGTGACCTTTCCTATACAGAGCAGCCGGTGATGATCTTGGATCGACAAGTGAAGAAATTGAGATCGAAGGACATACCGTCAGTGAAGGTACTTTGGCATTGCCAGAGCGGCGAGGAGGTCACTTGGGAGACCGAGAGCGAGATGAGGAAGAGGTATCCTCATCTTTTTGAAGGTATGTACAGTTAGATTTTTAAATTCGAGGACCGAATTTCTTTAAGGGGGGTAGATTGTAACACCTTGAAATTCGTTTAGAATGTTTTCGCATTAATTAGCAAGTGTGCATGTTTTTCAAAAAAAAAGGATATCTTATTTTCCTTCTTGGCTAGTGATCTTTTGTGTTGTGAAGTGTTTTTATGGATATATATATATATATATATATATATATATATATATATAGGGTTGTTAATTATTTTTAGTCGTGTTTACCCTAATTGGAAATTTTGTTAGTGTACATATGCACACTTAGCACATTTTTGTGACTTTGGTTAAAAAGTGTTATCATGTTAACCCTTTTCCATTTTCTTGCATGGTTCTTTTCCCCACCCTTTTAATCAATCCAAAATCCCTTTTTCATTTTAAATTTATATGCGGAATGTAGAGGTATGGTGGGTAGGTAAGAAACTTGACTTTTAACCATTTTCCTTCTCTCTTCTCTCTCTTTTCTTAATTTCTGGAATTCTCAGTAGAGAGCAGCAGCAAAACACAGCATTTTCATCATCTTCTCTTCTCTTTTCACTTATCTTTTGATTCATCCTCAAACCCTACACAAATCTAACCTTTTTCCTTCACAAAACCTTGGTTTAATGGCTCATTTGAGGTGTTTAGTGGAAAGACTGCATACTTGAGGCTAGATCTGGAACTTTAGGTGTTTTATAAGGTCTTTAGAAGGTATAAACTCATGTCTTAACCTCTTTTTCCATAACTTGTTGTATTTTGGCTAAATATCACATTTTTATGCAAGTTTTGTGCTATATAAAGGGATTGAGTGAAGTTATGTTAAAATTGATATCCTTATGGCTTGATTAGCTTGGTGATGAGTTATAAAGGTGATTTTAGACTTAGGTTTCTTTCATATTTGGGAAAAATACCCTAAAGTTTGATTTTAGTGCAAAGTGTGACTTTTAACTTGAATTTGAGCTCTGAGGAATCTGCTGCCACCCGAGTTTCTGTAAATTAAATTGGATTTACTATAGCATATACAGGGGGTATGGAGTGTACACACCAAACCCGGGTGCCCACCCCCCTACCCAGGCCGCCAAAATAATCATTCTGGCCGCAAATTGCTGCCAGATAGGAGGGTATTGGGTTGGGGTTTTGGTGGTTGGTGTCTGCTTATATTTGGGGTTTTATGATATATTTATATTTGTAATTTCAATTCTGTATCAAAATCTGGGACCTATTACCCTATTTTCCGTATTTTAAATCTCCGCGACACACGTGATACGTGTGTGGTTTTAGGTTGTGCTGCGTATCGCGACGCGTCAGGTTAGCTTCAGGAGCGTGATCACACGTTTTAGCGTATCGCGCATTGTTAGTTATATGTATGCCCTAGAGGCCATTACTGTACATTGGATGTATATTGTAGTGGATGCTGGGACGTATATAGGGAGGACTTTCTTGCTCGACATGATAGTATGCTATCTGGTTGATCTTTACCTTAACGTGTACACCGATTGTCTCTCTGTTACATGTTGGTAAAGCCCTTAGGATGTGTGCTTGACTACCTGGACTATGATGCGGATCATACTAGTGGGGACATGGTAGTACGTATGTACATCCTTCAAAGTCCCTAGTCGTGGGTGTATCGAGACGGGGCATCGATATACCAGAGTAGACTAGCGTGTACCTTCTCGACCCATACAGATGGGCGATGGATGATCCCATATCCATTGGTGTTTGACATCGGAGATGATATACGGGTGCTCGGTAGAGACTGGGTACACTGGACGGACTCGCCGAGAACTCCCAGATGGTATTATACCTCACGTCAGATGGCAGTTCTCTGGTGACACTGGTACAGAGTAGTCTGTTGACCCGAGATCGTCATAGAGTCTTGTGTGGTTCCCACTGTGCTTTGATTTCCATCTTACCACGTCCAAGAGGGCGTGCAAAACGGTGGTTTTTGGGTACAGTCCCGAGTCACATGGAGGCAATGAGCGATAGGAGGGGATTCGTCTCTCCTGGTATAGGGAGTTGATGTTGCGCTGTGTTCGATTGGCTATAACAGGAAATCCCTGGCCAGGGTTGCTGAGATTTACTGGTAAGTGTTACCAGTAGTTTCTCGAAGTGTTATAGACCTCATATCGACACGACTTATCGAGCTATTGGGGTCTGACGTTTACCATCCCTAGGCGAGATATGCTACATATCAGACGATCAGACCGGACTGTACGGTAGTGTTACTGGTCGGATTCACTGGAGTGTGAGCGGGCTTGCTCATCGATCTTCAGATCGCTCAATACCCGGGTGGCCGTTACGTTTAGCAGACCGCTTGCGGCTTGTGGGTGCTTGATATGATCATCATCTGCTGCCGGCATATTGACGAGTCTTTAGAGTCCTACACAGAGGTTTCCTGGCTCAAGCGAAACGAAATAGGAGCGCATATGAGATATGCGCGGGACCGAGAATAATGCGTGTATGTGATACCGTATTTCATTCTCGCGATCAATGTGTCGAATGGTTGTATGCGATATAACCTAGTTATCGATTCAAGCGTTGATTCGATAAGCCGATACATTGTATACTAGTCGGTTGTGTGCGACATGACCGGATCATTGAATCAAGTGTTGATTTAATGATTTAATGCATAATTATATATTTGATATATTACTTTGCATTAACTAGTATTGGTTTACTTTAAATGGATTTTCTCACAAGGGATGTGCGCATTATATATGTGATATGATTTTGTGCACTTGCTTGTATCATGTTTGATGATACATGCTTTTTGGTTAAGTGTAAAGTATTAAACCTTGGTTAATGATATGGTTAGGGTTTATTATTTGTTATTCATTTATCTTATTTAGTTATCCATTTATTTTTGATAAATGAATAAAAGAAAGAGAAAAGAATGGTGGCTTCATTTGTTGTTTAGCTAAAGCTTCATGAAGCTTTGACTTGGTCCACCATTCTTATCTCATCCTTAACCCTAACCATACCACTCAACCATGATTAATTCTCTACACTAAACCATGGTTCTAAGATGATAAGAATGATTTATTCTTTTCATTTTTAGAATTAACTTATCATATCTTTTCTTCTTCTTCTTCCTTGAACTCAAGAAGAAAACCTTGAGGTCATCAATGGTGATTGATGCAAATGAGTGTGAAATCCAATTCTAAAGTCTACCCACTTCCTATTTCTTCATCCTCTACCTCTTGCCAAGTAGTAGAGTGTGTTTACTTCACAAGTTTCTTGACTTGGTGAAGTCGGAGCTTGATTTAGCGATGCCTCGACGTAGATCATCTTCGGCACGTCGTCGACGACCTAGCCCGCTTCTTCTCCGATGAAACCAACACAAGAGCCCGGATTTCGGATTTGTACAGCGGAGATGACTTCTTCATGGAGCTATGGAGGTGGACAAACGGATCTACAAAGGTTGTATTTCCGTATTCTCATTAGTTAAGTGTTAACTAGTTAAGTTTCGCCTAGACATCTAGCAAACGATCCGTACATTAGGGTTTCCCGGCACTAGAATTTTTGAAATTGGCATGATCGATGCCTTGTGAGACCTCACTAGAGTGCCTAGGAACCCTACAACGCACACACGCGCTTGGTTTGCAACGTGGGTTTCTAGTTTGACCTTAATATTGCGTTTTTGGTGGATTTGAGCTTATGTGTGATATGTTGTGTAAATCTAGGTTCGCAGGAGAGTGAGACGGACGCTGCGAAGAAGGGGAAACAAATCGTCGGCTACACTTAGCGCGAGACTTCGGTGAGTAGATTTAACATCTACAGAGATATCACCCGCATGACGTTCTACGTCAGGGCTGATAGAACTTTATAGCTACACATTGCATTTACCTACATTGACTGTTTATGGATACTGTTGTTGCATACTGCATTCCCTGCTACATGTATGAAATCTTAGAATTGATAGAACACCGCACTATTACTAATGGTTTATGTTGCACGAGCACTAATCTGCATGTTACACACACACCGTTAGTAATTGTCATGACACACTCACTGTAGAATTGCCATGATCACTATACTGTAGTTCATTTCACATATGATTCGATATGATTTTCATAGAAATTGGAAGCCGCATGCTGTCTTGAAAATTGAAACTATCTTAGGAAAAGCGGTTTCTCCCTTGTGCCTATATTATGACTTGATGTACATAGCATATCGTATTTGATCTACTCGATGGTGTTGGATTTTTATGTGATTTCAGGTTTTGAGGACCGTAGAACTATTTAAGAAAAGATGCACTATTTGAAAACCCGGTTCCTCGTGATATGATATTTTTGTGCGTCCACCACGCGTTTTCTCGGTGCTGAGACGTGTGCTTGAAACCCGATTTGTGGAGTAGATGATCCGTTTACGGGTTCGTGGTGGACCCGGCCCCTTGGCAAGATGATCGATGGACTTTGCCGATTGAGCCTGGAGGTGGACGAGTACCTAACGGTGATTGGTTGGACCTGGCGGTTATCCGGAGGATAAAGACCAGAGTCGAGAGATGGATGCGGGATGATCCGTACTGCCAGGGCCGAGGGCCGATACCGCAGACGGAGCCCGTGGGCTGATCCGGACTTACGGAGCCCGATGTATGAGGATTTGCGTGTCGATGCTGGACACGAGTATTTATGATATTTTGGGTGCCGATGTTGGGCACTCGTGATTCTCAGAGATGTACAAGATTTGAGGGCCGAGGAGAGTGTCGGCGCCTGAGTTTATTTGGGATTTGGGTGTTGCTTGGTCACCGACTATTTTTCCACGACAGATATTTCGTGTAGATGTTGTTTATCCCATGCTCAACAGTGATTATCATGTATCTCATCCTGTAGTTGTTTTACCTGACAGAGCATTTGCATGATTATTGCACTTACTACTTGTCGCATATAGATTTACCTGCTGGTATATGATAGCGTAGCGCAGTACGTGCATGCTCGTGATTACCTTTATATGTTATCTCTATTCACGAGTTGGAAACTCATCCCCGTTGTGCCACAGTATTTGCTGGTTGCCCCTCAAAGTTGTCGCGGCAGGCTGCCTTTTTGCATCTTTTGGCTTCAGATACCACTGCAGTTGGAGCGAGAACTATTTTGCTAATTAGGTGGGTTGTGGTATCTGGTTACTTTTATTGTACACACTTTTGTATCTAGTATTCTCCATCTACCATATATGTACTTGACTTAGAAACAGTGTGAGCACGATGATGTATATTTTTGTATTCTGGTGTCAAGCTCGTGGGAGCCGACTATATATATATGCAGTTATTATTCTGGGATGTTACTTTTACTCATTCTTCGCTACGGCGTCGTATATTACTCTTGTGGTGATGGTTTCCGCCGTTGGGCGTGATTGCTCCCGGTTGGGGATGCTTTGTTTATTTTATCTCATTTTCACTTATATCCTGTTTTTACCCGATTTTCGGGGTTACTTTTACAAAGGAAATGCTGCCAAAATTATTATAAGGATAATTTAACTTTAAAAAGAACCTCATTGACAAATTAAGATTTTCTAAATGTTTTTAATTAAATGTTTTCAACACTCACTACTTTTAATGGTTTTGATTTCTGGGTTTCGGCTTACTTAGTCGCGTTACGCCTGTAGACGTTGCGTGGATTAAGTGCCGGTCACGGGCTAAACTTTGGGTCGTGACAGGCGGAGAGGCTGAGGTTCGTTGGTTGCTATTGAATCCTTTGGTTGTACCAAATCATCAGCTGCAGTTTGTATAGCTGGAACTCTTTCCAGTTCTACCTCATGTCCTATAATTTCTTCATAAGAAATTCCCTTTCACAAAGATGGCATGCTGAGTAACAAAACATTTTTGTTCATCGGTTAGGTAGAAGATATTCCCTTGCATATTCTTGGGATATCCAACAAACTTCCTCAGATCTGACTTTGCCTCGAGCTTGTCCGGATTTTTCTTTTAGACATAGGCCGGACAACCCCAAATCTTAACTGACTTAAGAGATGGGCTCTTCCCTTACCATATCTTATATGAAATGGTAGGCATCTGATTTGATCGGAACCCTATTCAATAGGTATGCAACTTCATAAGTGCATAACTCCCTAAAAGGAAATAGGAAACTCAGTAGTACTCATCATAGAGCACACCATATCACATAGGGTGCTATTGCTCCGCCCCGATACACCGAGGTGCTGAGGTGTATACGGAGGAGTAATGCTGAGAGAGAATCTCATTCTCTTTTAGAATAATCCAGGAATTTCGTGCTCAAGTATTCTCCTCCTTGATCACATCAAAGGACATAATACTTATACCCGTATTTTGGTTCTCTACTTCTAACTTATATTCTGTGAATATCTCAAAAATTTCGGACTTGTGTTTCAACAGGAACATATGTCTGAATCTTGGGAGATTATCGGAGAATGTAATGAAGTACAAAGAACCGGTCTTAGCATTTGTAGACAGGGGACCTTCATACATCAATGTGTATCATCCCAAGAGTACACTAACTCTTTCTCTGCTTTCAATAAACAGAGCTGTGGTCATCTTATCTTGGTGACATGACCGGCAAGTTTTCACAAGATGTAAATTCAAACAGATTTAAATATGCATCTATGTGCAACTTAGCTAGTCGGGTCGCATTGATATGACCAAGTCTACAATACCTCAAGAAGGATCCGTTCATTTCTGAACTCTTCCTCTTGTGCGTGTTCCGTATAATAAGAACTGTAGTTTGATTTAGAACGTTAATGCTTTTAGATAACGTGCCTGAACCGATCAACTCTTGATATAGGAAATGTTCAAAACATTATCCAATCAATAAAAAATTGTATCCTTCTTTATAAATAAAGAGATTGATATGATTTTGTATATCAGGTTCGGTATCTAATAGCATTTGTTCAGAATCAATGTATTGGTAATACAGGGTAATAGTGACCAACAGACTTGGCTGCAACACTTGCACCGTTTTCTGTCTTGTGAAACTTATCACCCGTTCTCAGTTCTCTACCTTTCTGTAGCCTATGTAACATATTACATATGCGGGATCCTGATCTGGTATCACATACCCAGGACGTAAAGGATACTGAGAAACTGTTCTCTGTAATGAACACACCCGAAGATGATGCATCATCATGCACTTTCTTCGTTTGGGCGGCACGGGAATTCTGGAAAACCCCAATTTCCTGCTCTGTCTTATAACAATTATAAGTTGGAGCGGGACCAACGTTCCCCAGCTCAGTATAACAAGCGGGTTCGGTCAAAGTATCCGTATTATTATCTTGATTAAGGCGTGACATGGTCGCTATCTGGAGAGAGAGAGAAGAAAACACTCTGCGTGCGCTCTTGCAAGATCAGATTGGTTATTATTTTATCTAATCAGGATGGCTCCAACTGTTTTTTATCAAATCATCCTTCAAACCCTAAAAGGAAAGCCTAGCCGGGATTAATTACACTCTACAAGTTCGCCAATCTTTCAGCCAGGCCAGTGTCGGTACTTTGAGGGAGGTTCCCCGTGCTTTCGCACGGACCTAATTAAAGTAAACCTCGTTTTCCCAGAGGCGTAACCCTGTTGACACCTTTCTAGACACCTACTTGATCGGCTAATTGTAATGTGTAAAACTCTCCCAGGAGTAACAATTACTCGCAGTGGGTATCGGGATCCAACTATCTCATAGAAGGTATGCAATCTCATTGCAGATTTCAACACTTGAAATTCCCGATAATATTTTGCCCCAAGCGTGCTATGACCTTGACGCATGCCAAACAACCCATAGTCCGCTAGTCAAGTTCAACCCGTACATTTCTTGATTGAATTAAACACACCCGCACGACCCTTAACGTATGCCAAACAACGCCGTATGAATACCCTAATCCAATCGCATCGTATGCTAGCAGATAAGCACTAGTTAGCAACCGTACACTATGCCTTGACGCAAGCCAAACTACCGCAGCACGAATACTAAGTAGTACTTATCTAAAATGACGGAGGGCTACGACATGTTTTTTGAAAACCTATTGCGTAATGAACTTGATATCGTTGTAGAATCAAATAATTTTAAAATGGAGTGTTTTTTAGGCTTTTCTAGTTTTGCTAAAGGGGTCACTCCCGGTGAAGGGATCGTCGGCCCTTTCCTCATGGAATAAGGTAGAGGATATATCATATATACCGCTGTGCAAAGCAAGAACTATAGGAGCAATCAAAAGACAAACCGAGTGTTGTACCATCTGCCAGTTATCGCTAAAGGGGTCACTCCCGGTGAAGGGATCCCGGCCCTTTCCTTATCGAATAAGGTGCAGGATGTTCTACAAGGAACACCGCGATGCAAAGCAAGAACTGTAGCTACCTGTTTTTGAAAATTCGATTCCACAACATCTTTTAGGTTTCTTTTATTTCATTAATCATATTAATGAAGTCCCATCATTTAAATCACCTAAACATCACAGATAAATACGACGTACACTTATGCCATCCGCATTCGCCTCGATGTCCCCTCGTTCACCGTTAGGTTAGGTAACTAACGGCAGAGCGGGGCAGGGCTAGCGCGGGTGTAAAACATAAGTAACGTCTATATAATATATCATATATAATATATACAGTATCTATCACAATATATCAAATGATCACATCATAGATATCGCAGCAGAAGAAACATATGAAATATTGCATATACTAGGACGTCCGTGTTTTCAATACGAGCCTGTATAAAACACGGATTCCATGGTCGCGATGAATAGCCAAACCCCCCACACCCCTAGACCCCTACGAGAGCGGCAAGCAACCCTACCAATTCTAGAGTTAGGAGACCCGGACTCGACTCCTCGAGTTGGTCTCCCACTGGACTCTAGAACCCGATTACTTGTGCTCTCCTCCTTGGGTCTATCCTAGTGCGGAAAAGTAAATAATATACAAATGGTGACATCAACCTCAACCCGGAAGTGCCCCAATAAAAGAATATTACATACAAGTTTTTGCATGAATGAAAATGAAAAACTCTCATCTCACATAAAACCCCCGGCTATTCAAAACGCGACGATCCAATATAACATATCCAGCAACACATAACATCACAGGTCATCAACGTAAGTAAATGTGCGCATCCCAATTGTCGTTGACATATAGCAAAGAAACCGGCGATATCACATATTACACTTACGGTCACAGAAAAGAAAGTGTAAAACTACAACAGTTGGAATCCGCTACCCCTTTAGACATCGCATGCCTAACAATTATAAACCCCGCATTTTAGTCACTATATCGAAAACACTTTTCAATATCCAGTCGGGCAATTCAACAAGATTACCGATAAACTGATCGAATGCTCGTCGCAAACTTTAGTTAGGCTCTGATACCACTGTAGGGTTACTAAGCACACTCAAGAGGTTCCACAAGGCATCAACCATACCAAATTCTAATTTTCCGGTGCCGAGAAACCCAAAACTAGATCGTTAACTAGAGAATAGGCGAAAACACAAGCTAGTTAACAACTTAACTAAAAAGTGAATGGAAATACATCCTTTGTAGATCCGGTCCTCCACTTCTAAATCTCCGTTTTGACATCCCTCCGCTGCGATCATCGGATCCCGGACTCAAGCGATGGTTTCGTCGGAGAAATGATCGGGCTAGGTCATTGACTTCTAGGCCGAAAATGATCTACGTCGGGGAGACTCAAACTCAAGCTATTCCTTCACTTGTTCAAAAACTTTGTGAAGAGAACACCCTATACTACATGGAAAGTAGTAGAGGATGAAGAAATAGGATGTGGGTTCACTTTAGAATTGGATTTCTCACTCTTTTTCCCATGGCACCATTGGAGCTAGCAAGCTTTTGTGAGCTTGATGAAGGAGAAGAAGAAGAAAAGAATCATATGAATAATTATCCAAATGAAACTTATCCAATAATTAATGGCACCATGGTTGAGTTAAGACCACATGCTTAACTCATTTAGAGAATTAACCAAAGCATTAGGTTAAGGGTTGGGTTAACTAATATCTTGAACAAATGACAAAAGAGTTGACTTTGTCAATGTTTATCAAGCTTCATGAAGCTTGATTACTTTGACCAAAGTCTCACTCTTTTGTTATTTGTTAGGAAAATAGTAAACTCTAATTTAACCTTGAGTTGGTTAAAGTCTCATACACACAACTTGTTTGTATCATCAAGCATGATACAAACATGTACACTTGCATATATCACATATAAACAATGTGCACATTCAAGTGAGAAAATCAATCTTAAGTGAACCAATACTAGTTAATGTAAAGTAATATATCAAATATATAATTATACATTAAATCATTAAATCTGTTAGTTATATGTATGCCCTAGAGGCCATTACTGTACATACGATGTATATTGTAGTGGATGCTAGGACATATATAGGGAGGACTTTCTTGCTCGACATGATAGTATGCTATCTGGTTGTACTTTATCTTAACATGTACTCTGATTGTCTCTAAATTACATGTTGATAAAGCCCTTAGGATATGTACTCGACTACTGGGACTATGATGAGATCATACTAGTGGGGCCACGGTAGTCGACGAGTACATCCTATAACTGTTCCTAGTCGAAGGTGTATCGAGACAGGGCATCGATGCACCAGAGTAGACTAGCGTATACGCATCTTGACCCATATGATGGGCGATGGATGATCCCATATCCATCGGTGGTTGACATCAAGGATGGTGTACGGGTGCTCAGTGGAGACTGCGTACACTGGACGGACTCGCCGAAAACTCCCAGATGGTATTATACCATACGTCAGATGGCAGTTCTCTGGTGACACTGGTACAGAGTAGTCTGTTGACCCGAGATCGTCATAGAGTCTTGTGTGGTTCCCACTGTGCTTTGATTTCCATCATACCACGTCCAAGAGGGCGTGCAAAAAGGTGGCTTTTGGGTACAGTCCCGAATCACATGGAGGCAATGAGCGATAGGAGGGGATTCGTCTCTCCCGGTATAGGGAGTTGATGTTGTGCTGTGTTCGATTGGCTATAACCGGAAATCCCTGGCCAGGGTTGCTGAGATTTACTGGTAAGTGTTATCGGTAGTTTCTGGAACTGTTATAGACCTCAAATCGACACGACTTATCGAGCTACTGGGGTCTGACGTTTACCACCCCTAGGCGAGATATGCGACATATCAGACGACGAGACCGGACTGTACGGGAGTGTTACTGTTTGGATCCACAGGAGAATGTACAGGCTTGCTTGTTGATCTTCTGAGCGCTCAATACCTGGGTAGCTGTTACGTTTAGCTGACCGCTTGCAGCTTGTGGGTGTTTGATATGATCATCACCTATTGCCGGCGTATTGACGATTCTTTAGAGTCCTACACAGAGGTTTCTTGACTCAGGCAAAACGGAGTAGGAGCACATATGTGATATGTGCGGGACCGAGGATAATGCGATATGTGATACCGTATTCTATTCTCGCGATATTTGATATCAGCCGGGTCGTCGGATCAAGTGTTGATTCGATGAATCGGTACGGATAAATATTAGCCGGTTATATGCGATATAGCCGGATTGTCGGATCAAGTGTTGATTCGATAATTTAATGTATAATAATATATGTGATATATTAAATTGCATTAACTAATATTTGCTCACTAAAAGATTCTTTTTCTCACTCGGGTAATACATTGATATATATGCGATATATGTTAATTGTATTATTTTATTTTGTTACGGTAAATATTATAGATGTGATATATAATATTGTAACATGATATGATAACTAATGCAACTCGTTTAGTGGAGTTTAAACTTGATTAGGGTTCGGATTAGGGTTAATCTTTCTAGAAGTTTCTAGAAGGATTTGTTTTGTTTTGTGAAAGATATTTGTTCATGACTCATTCTTTTATTTACCCAAAACCCTAACCCTAGTCAATTCTCTACAAAGGTTAAGTGAACCATGGTTGCTTTATCTATCATATTATTATTTCCTATTCATCACAAATGGATTGATCTTCTTCTTCTTCCTTGATTCTTCCATGGAAAAGCTTGCTAGTTTTTCAAAGGTGATGAATAATAGTGAGAAAAAGATAAATAAATAGAGCAAAATTCCTACTTCATCATCCTCATCTTCCCTTGCCATTTAGATGAGGGTGTTCACATCATTTCATGAGTGTTAGCTTGTGTTAAAGAAACTTCGAGGTAGATCATCTTAGTATCGAAGATCGGATGCAAAGGTTGCGTCTTTCTCTTCGTGGAACCTCTCGAGAGCCCGGAACCCGATGATCGCAGCGAAGGGACCACAACACGGAGCATATGAAGTGAAGGACCGGATCTACAAAGGTTGTAATCCCTCTCACTTAGTGTTAAAGTGTTTAGCATGCAAGTTATCGCCTAATCTCTAGTTTAAAGTTCCGTATTCGGATAGTTCGGCACGGCTAAAATTTTAATTGGGCATGGTTGATGCCTCGTAGACCCTTGTGCGCGTGCCTAGCAACCCTACAGTGGTATCAGAGCCAAGCTAGAGCTTTAGGCGAAGTCTAGACGGAATTTGAAGTCCGAACGAACCCGAAAACCCAAACGAAACATGCTCTCTGTCCGGATTTTAAATCGTGGATTTTTCCGTATTAAAAATGCCCAAAAAATTCAATAAATAATTATAAGAATTACTGTGTAAACTCAGGCGAACAATTCGTCCAACAGAGCGCGGAACCGCGGCAGAAGCCCAGATTCTGCGGCGGTTCCGCGGCTAGGTGATGACGTCACCTCCCAATTGTTGCACAGTAATTCCTATTTTAATTTTCTGGGTTTTCTGGGAATTTTCAATATTTAATAAAGTGTTGAATTTTCTGGAGTTGTTTTGGGGATTCGGTGTTTCGATCGGGGTATCAAATTTTGTCTATGTGGTTTTCCGGATAACTTTTAGAAACTGTTAAAAAGTTCGAACGGATATCAATAACTCACTTTTTCCCCTGTCGGAATTTTTTTTTCAAAAGTTGGATTTTTTCCTCGTGTTTAAGAATGTTCTAAGTCGTGCAAGTAACTTGATGGACCCTCTAGAAGACAACAAACCTTAACTCGATTATGTGACCGTCTTGAACTGCCCTTTGAACCTTGGGGTTTGGGGCAGTACGGCGTGCCACATGTGAGGCGTTGGCTTGACCCTTCTACGGCTGGATCATTGGTACTGTGGCATGTAATGGATGTTTTTAAACTGTTTTCAAGTGTTGAGATATATTGGGGAAATCTTGGGTGCTTGATGATTCGATCGGAAAGTTTAACTTTTTCTATTTATCTGGAATGTGATACAATAATTGGAATCCATAAATAGTTATGAGATAACTGATTTGAATATTATAAACATAGTAGTTTAGTCTCAGTTGATCGGTTGCTACGGAATTTTGATGTGATCAAAAGTCCGTCGCAATCACGTAGTGTACGCGGATACTCGCCGGGTAAACTTAATAGACAGCCTCACTCCATAGCCCCGACCAACTGACCGTAGGAGAACCCCGTCACCGAAAGCATCCGTTCGGGTGCTCCCGGTAGCGGTGTTCCGCCTTGGTGCACTTCGTCGACGGTATCGGGGGTGCGGCCGTCTACTAAAGTTTGCGACGAGCATTCGATCAGGACGTCGGGAATCTTGTTGAATTGCCCGACTTGGTATTGAAAAGAGTTTTCGATAAATGAGACTAAAATGCGGGGTTTATAATTGTTAGGCATGTGATGTCTAAGGAATTCATTTGGTTAGGCATGCGATGTCTAAGGAAGTTGCGGATTCCAACTGTTCTAGTTTTACACTTTCTTTTCTGTGACCGTAAGCGTAGTATGTGGTGTATCGCCGGCTTCGTTGCTATACATCAACGACAATCGGGATACGCATACTTGCTTACGTTGATGATATGAGATATTATGTGTTGCTGTGATATGTTGTATTGGATCGTCGCGTTTGAATAGCCGGGGGTTTTATGTGAGATGAGAGTTTTTTCTTTTTCATTCATGTAAAATTCATTTGTATGTAATATTCTTTTATTGGGGCACTTCCAGGTAGCGGAAGATGTCACCGTTGTATATTATTTACTTTTCCGTATTAGGTAGACCCAAGGCGGGAAGCACAAGTAACCGGGTTCTAGGGTCCAGTGGGAGACCATCTCGAGGAGTCGAGACCGGGTCTCCTAACCTTAGAATTGGCAGTGTTACTTGCCGCTCTCGTAGGGGTCTAGGGATGTGGGTTTGGCTATTCATCGCGACCGTGGAATCCGTGTTTTATACAGGCTCGTATTGAAAACACGGACGTCCTAGTATATCCAATATTTCATATATGTTTCTTCTGCTGCAATGTTCTGTGATGAGATCATATTACTGCCTGAGACGAATGTTTATATATTATATATATGTGATATATGTTATATTGCAGATTTCGTTTCAACAGAGATGCTTGTGAAGCATAATCAAAATGGGACTTCATTAATGAGATTAATGAAATAAAATAAACCTAAGATGTTGTAGAAACTTGTTTATAAAACTGGTAGCTACAGTTCTTGCTTTGCATAGCGGTGTTCCTTGTAGAACATCCAGCACCTTATTCGATAAGGAAAGGACCGAGATCCCTTCACCGGGAGTGACTCCTTTAGCAATAACTGGCAGATGCTATAAACTCGGTTTGTCTTTTGATTGCTTCTATAGTTCCTGCTTTGCATAGAGGTATATATGATATATCCTGCACCTTATTCGATGAGGAAAGGGCCGACGATCCCTTCACCGGGAGTGACCCCTTTAGCAAAACTAGAAAAGCCTCAAAAGCATTCCATTTAAAATCACTCGATTCTACAACGATATCAAGTTCATTACGCAAAGGGTTTTCAGAAAAAACCTGTCGTAGCCCTCCGTCATTTCAGATAAGTACTAGTTAGTATTCGTGCTGCGGTAGTTTGGCATGCGTCAAGGCGTAGTGTACGGTAGCTAACTAGTGCTTATCTGCTAGCATACGATGCGATTGGATTAAGGTATTCGTACGGCGTTGTTTGGCATGCGTCAAGGGTCGTGCGGGTGGGTTTAATTCAATCAAGAAATGTACGGGTTGAACTTGACTAGCAGACTATGAGTTGTTTGGCATGCGTCAAGGTCATAGCGAGCTAGGGGTAAAATATTATTGGGAATTTCAAGTGTTGAAATTTGCAATGAGATTGCATACCTTCTATTAGATAGTTGGATCCCGATACCCGCTGCGAGTAAGAGTTACTCCTGGGAGAGTTTTACACATTACAATTAGCCGATCAAGTAGGTGTCTAGAAAGGTGTTAACGGGGTTACGCCTCTGGGAAAACGAGGTTTACAATAATTAGGTTCGTGCAAAAGCACGGGGGACCTCCCTCAAAGTACCGACACTGGCCTGGCTGAAAGATTGGCGAACTTGTAGCGTGTAATTAATCCCGGCTAGTCTTTCCTTTTAGGGTTTGAAGGAAGATTTGACTAAAATAGTGGGAGACATCCTGATTAGATATATTAGATAACCAATCTAATCTTGCAAGAGCATACGCTGAGTGTTTTCTTCTCTCTCTCTCCAGGTAGCGACCATATCACGCCTTAATCAAGATAATAAAACGGATATATTGACCGAACCCGCTTGTTATACTGAGCTGGGGAACGTTGGTCCCGCTCCAACTTATAATTGTTATAAGACAGAGCAGGAAATTGGGGAATACCAGATTTCCCGCGCCGCCCAAACGAAGAAAGTGCATGTTGATGCATCATCTTCGGGTGTGTTCATTACACAGAACTGTTTCTCAGTATCCTTTACGTCCTGGGTATGAGATACCGGATCAAGATCCCGCATATGTAATCTGTTACATGGGCTACAGAAAGGTAGAGAACTGAGAACGGGTGATAAGTTTCATGAGACAGAAAACGGTGCAAGTGTTGCAGCCAAGTCTGTTGGTCACTATCACCCTGTATTACCTGAATACATTGATTCTGAACAAATGTTATTAGATACCGAACCTGATATACAAAATCATATCAGTCTCTTTATTAGTAAAGAAAGGATATAATTTTGTATTGATTGGATAATGTTTTGAACATTTCCTATATCAAGAGTTGATCGGTTCAGGCACGTTATCTAAAAGCATTGACGTTCTAAATCAAACTACAGTTCTTAGTATACAGAACACACACAAGAGGAATAGTTCAGAAATGAACGAATCCTTCTTGAGGCATTGTAGACTGGGTCATATCAATGCGACCCGACTAGCTGAAGTTACATTTAGATGCATATTTAAATTAGTTTGAATTTACATCTTGTGAAACTTGCCGGTCATGTCACAAAGATAAGATGACCACAGCTCTGTTTATTGGAAACAGAGAAAGAGTTAGTGAACTTTTGGGATTGATACATGCTGATGTATGAAAGTCCCCTGTCTACACATGCCAAGACCGGTTCTTTTTACTTCATTACATTCTCTGATAATCTCTTAAGATTCAGACATGTGTTCCTGTTGAAATATAAGTCCGAAGCTTTTGAGATATTCACAGAATATAAGTTAGAAGTAGAGAACCAAAATACGGGTAAAAGTATTATGTCCTTTGATGAGATCAAGGAGGAGAATACTTGAGCACGGAATTCCTGGACTGTTCTAAAGGAGAATGAGATTCTCTCTCAGCATTACTCCTCCGTATACACCATAGCACGATGGTATATCAGGGCGGAGCAAACTCACCCTATGTGATATGGTGTGCTCTATGATGAGTACTACTGAGTTTTCCTATTTCCTTTTGGGAGTTATGCACTTATGAAGCTGCATACCTATTGAATGTGGATTCAATAGTTACCAACGAACCTCAGCCTCTCCGCCGATCTAGTAGGGTTCCTCACCCACCTGAGAGATACTTCGGTTTCTCTATGACAGTGGGAGCGAGGATTGCATCATGAGATGATGACCTAACTAGTTTCGAGCTGGCCATCAGGAGTGGGACTCTGTAAGAATGGCTGGGTGCTTATCGATCTGAGATGGAATCCTTATACACCAACAAAGTATGGACTTTGGTTGCTTTATCTGAAGGGTTAGATCCCCATCAGGAGCGAGTATATCTTGAGAAGATTACTTGGTGTACATGGAAAAGTTGAGACTTTCAAAGCTATGCTTAAGTCCATCCAGATCCTACTTGCCACGGCTACATACCATGACTACGATATCTGGTGGTTGGATGTCATGACTGCTTTTCTAAATGATGTTTTAGAAAAGAGTGTCTATAAGTACACAGCCAGAGGGCTTCGTAGACAGTGGGAGCAGCGGAAACGTGTGCAAGATGTTTTATATGATAAAGCAGGCATCGCGGAGTTGGAACATCTGTTTTGATGTGGTAGTCAAAGAGTTTGACTTCATCAAAATGGTAGATGAACCTTGTATATACAAAAAGGTAGTAGAGAGTATGGTGGTGATCCTCGTAGAGTACGTGGATGACATACTCTTGATAGGGAAAGAGTTTCCTATACTACGCTCGGTCAATCTCCGCTTATCACAAGGATTCTCCATATAAGATCAAAGTGATACCTACTAAATCCTAGGTTTTGGATCTATGAGATAGATCTAAGTGGATGTTAGGATACTCACTAGTTGTAGTGAGATGGTATCAATCGATCCTGGGGAGAATCACTGGAAAGGTTCCAGGGTGATAAGGACGACTGAATGTCAGTCGTAGGCATTGTCTTTACCCTCAGTGGAGGGACGGTATGTTGGAAGAGTTCAAAGCTAGATACCGTGACACACTAGACGATTAAAGGCAAGATACATCGTTACCTAGGATGCTACCAAAGAGGCAGTCTGGATATATATAAGTTCATAAGATGAACTTCGTTCCTACCATTGTGTGACAATAGAGTTGTGGCTTTAGCCAAGGAACTACCGTGCCATCAGAAATCCAGATATAATTCTTAGGCAGTATCACCTGATCATGGAGATGGTTGATCTCCAAGGAGATCGAGGTTAGGAGAGTAGACACAGAGGACAACAGCGCGGATCCACTCACAAAGGCCTTTTTCCCAGTAGAGACTTTTATGGGATGGTTGAGTATGAGATACTTCAACCGCAGCTAATTGTTGGGTATGTGATACCATAACAGATGGCCCTAGTGCAAGTGGGAGATTGTTAGTTATATGTATGCCCTAGAGGCCATTACTGTACAAACGATGTATATTGTAGTGGATGCTAGGACATATATAGGGAGGACTTTCTTGCTTGACATGATAGTATGCTATCTGGTTGTACTTTATCTTAACATGTACTCTGATTGTCTCTATATTACATGTTGATAAAGCCCTTAGGATATGTACTCGACTACTGGGACTATGATGAGATCATACTAGTGGGGCCACGGTAGTCGACGAGTACATCCTATAACTGTTCCTAGTCGAGGGTGTATCGAGACAGGGCATCGATGGACCAGAGTAGACTAGCGTATACGCATCTTGACCCATATGATGGGCGATGGATGATCCCATATCCATCGGTGTTTGACATCAAGGATGGTGTACGGGTGCTCAGTGGAGACTGGGTACACTGGACGGACTCGCCGAGAACTCCCAGATGGTATTATACCATACGTCAGATGGCAGTTCTCTGGTGACACTGGTACAGAGTAGTCTGTTGACCCGAGATCGTCATAGAGTCTTGTGTGGTTCCCACTGTGCTTTGATTTCCATCATACCACATCCAAGAGGGCGTGCAAAAAGGTGGCTTTTGGGTACAGTCCCGAATCACATGGAGGCAATGAGCGATAGGAGGGGATTCGTCTCTCCCGGTATAGGGAGTTGATGTTGTGCTGTGTTCGATTGGCTATAACCGGAAATCCCTGGCTAGGATTGCTGAGATTTACTGGTAAGTGTTATCGGTAGTTTCTCGAACTGTTATAGACCTCAAATCGACACGACTTATCGAGCTACTGGGGTCTGACGTTTACCACCCCTAGGCGAGATATGCGACTTATCAGACGACGAGACCGGACTGTACGGGAGTGTTACTGTTTGGATCCACAGGAGAATGTACAGGCTTGCTTGTTGATCTTCTGAGCGCTCAATACCTGGGTAGCTGTTACGTTTAGCTGACCGCTTGCAGCTTGTGGGTGTTTGATATGATCATCACCTACTGCCGGCGTATTGACGATTCTTTAGAGTCCTACACAGAGGTTTCTTGACTCAGGAAAAACGGAGTAGGAGCACATATGTGATATGTGCGGGACCGAGGATAATGCGATATGTGATACCGTATTCTATTCTCGCGATATTTGATATCAGCCGGGTCGTCGGATCAAGTGTTGATTCGATGAATCGGTACGGATAAATATTAGCCGGTTATATGCGATATAGCCGTATTGTCGGATCAAGTGTTGATTCGATAATTTAATGTATAATAATATATGTGATATATTAAATTGCATTAACTAATATTTGCTCACTAAAAGATTCTTTTTCACACTCGGGTAATACATTGATATATATGCGATATATGTTAATTGTATTATTTTATTTTGTTACGGTAAATATTATATATGTGATATATAATATTGTAACATGATATGATAACTAATGCAACTCGTTTAGTGGAGTTTAAATTTGATTAGGGTTCGGATTAGGGTTAATCTTTCTAGAAGTTTCTAGAAGGATTTGTTTTGTTTTGTGAAAGATATTTGTTCATGACTCATTCTTTTATTTACCCAAAACCCTAACCCTAGTCAATTCTCTACAAAGGTTAAGTGAACCATGGTTGCTTTATCTATAATATTATTATTTTCTATTCATCACAAATGGATTGATCTTCTTCTTCCTCCTTGATTCTTCCATGGAAAAGCTTGCTAGTTTTTCAAAGGTGATGAATAATAGTGAGAAAAAGATAAATAAATAGAGCAAAATTCCTAATTCATCATCCTCATCTTCCCTTGCCATTTAGATGAGGGTGTTCACATCATTTCATGAGTGTTAGCTTGTGTTAAAGAAACTTCGAGGTAGATCATCTTAGTATCGAAGATCGAAAGCAAAGGTTGCGTCTTTCTCTTCGTGGAACCTCTCGAGAGCCCGGAACCCGATGATCGCAGCGAAGGGACCACAACACGGAGCATATGAAGTGAAGGACCGGATCTACAAAGGTTGTAATCCCTCTCACTTAGTGTTAAAGTGTTTAGCATGCAAGTTATCGCCTAATCTCTAGTTTAAAGTTCCGTATTCGGGTAGTTCGGCATGGCTAAAATTTTAATCGGGCATGGTTGATGCCTCGTAGACCCTTGTGCGCGTGCCTAGCAACCCTACAAAATCAACACTTGATTTAACGATCCGGTCATATTGTATATAACCGACTAATATCAATAGTAACAACTTATCGAATCAACACTTGATCCGATAACCCGACTATATCGCATACAACCGATCAATGTCACAAATCGCGAGAATAGAATACAGTATCACTTACTGGTATTATTCTCGGTCCCGCACATATCTCATATGCGCTCCTATTTCGTTTCACTTGAGCCAGGAAACCCCTGTGTAGGACTCTAAAGACTCGTCAATACTCCGGCTGTAGGTGATGATCATATCAAACACCCACAAGCCGCAAGCGGTCTGCTAAACGTAACGGCCACCCGAGTATTGAGCGATCAGAAGATCAACGAGCAAGCCCGCTCACACTCTTGTGAATCCAACCAGTAACACTTACCGTACAGTCCGGTCTGTTCGTCTGATATATCGCATATCTCGCCTAGGGGTGGTAAACGTCAGATCCCAATAACTCGATAAGTCGTGTCGATATGAGGCTCATAATGGGTCGAGAAACTATTGGTAACACTTACCATTAAATCCCTAAAGCAGCCTTGGCCAAGGACTTTCTGTTATAGCCAATCGAGCACTGCGCAACATCAACTACCTATACCGGGAGAGATGAAACCCCTCCTATCGCTCATTGCCACCATGTGATTCGGGACTGTACCCAAAAACCACCGTTTTGCACGCCATCTTGGACGTGGTAAGGTGGAAATCAAAGCACAGTGGGAATCAGACAAGACTCTATGACGATCTCAGGTCTAGAGACTAACCTGCACCAGTGTCACCAGAGAACTGCCATCTGACGTAAGGTATAATACCATCTGGGAGTTCTCGGCGAGTCCGTCCAGTGTACCCAGTCTCCACTGAGCACCCGTATATCATCTCTGATGTCAAACACCAATGGATATGGGATCATCCATCGCCCATCTATACGGGTCGAAAAGGTATACGCTAGTCTACTCTGGTATATCGATGCCCCGTCTCGATACACCCACGACTAGGGACTTTGAAGGCTGTACTTATGGACTACCATGTCCCCACTAGTATGATCCGCATCATAGTCCAGGTAGTCAAGTACACATCCTAAGGGCTTTACCAACATGTAACAGAAAGACAATCAGTGTACACGTTAAAGTAAAGAGTAACCAGATAGCATACTATCATATCGAGTAAGAAAGTCATCCCTATATATGTCCAAGCATCCACTACAATATACATCCTATGTATAGTAATGGCCTCTAGGGCATACGTATAATTAACAATATTTAGGTCCGTGCTAAACCACGGGGAAGCTCCCTCAAAGTACCAACACTAGCCGGCCGAATGATTGGTGAACTTGTAAAGTGTAATTAATCCCAGCTAGTCTTACCATTTAGGGTTTGAAGGAAGATTTGATGAAAACAGTGTGAGCCATCCTGATTAAATAAGATAATAACCAATCTAATCTTGCAAGAGCATACGCTAAAGTGTTTTCTTCTCTCGTTCTCAAGGTAGCGACCCTGTCAGGCCTTAATCAAGATGATAGTATGGATGTATTGACCGAACCCGCTTATTATATTGAGCCGGGGAACGTTGGTCCCGTTCTTTCTTGTAATTGTTATAAGACAGAGCAGGAATTAGGAGAATATCTGGATTCTCAGGCCACCCAAATGATGAATAAGCATGCTGATGCAACTTCTTCAGGTGTGTAAGTTATCGAGAACTGTTTCTCAGTTCACTCTACGTCCTGAGTATTAGATACCAGATCGGGATCCCATATATGTAATATGTTACATGGGCTTCGTAAAGGTAGGGAACTGGGAGAGGGTGATTGTAGGGTTTCCTTATCACCTCATATAGGGTTTGGAAGCATCACACATGCCACAACTTTGATTTTAAGAGGTGCTAAGCAAACTTAACTAGGAATCGAACTAGAAATATGGAGTAACAAATAATAGTATCACATGTAAAAGTTAATCTATCACTAAGTGGAGAAACTACAACCTTTGTAGACCTCATAGGGTGACTCCTTGGATATCCTAGAGTTTGGAAAGGCTCGCTTGAACACTTCCGAGTCCACGACGATCCACCCGAAGTCCTTTGCTCAAAGCTTGTTGCTTCACTTGATCTTTAAAATCGGTGGAGCAAACACCCTACACATGAGAGCAAGAGATGTGTAGGATGATGAAGTGGTTTATGTTGTCACTTATAAAACCCCTCTTTTTCTTTTCCTCACTCTAAACTGTAAGTCCACGTTGCCCACCCCGGTGCTTGCGGGGAGGCGGAAAACGGAATAAAAATCGGATTTTTATCATGCTAGGCAACATGGACTAGACAAAGGAGGATCTTTGCTAAACAAAAACAAGCTAAAGCTAACTAGAAACTAGCTAAAGGGTAGAATGGTTATACCTAGGGCTTTATGTCCTTCTCTCCTTGCTCCTTGGAGTAGTAGAAAGGGATCACCTTTGTCGTCTTCTCACGTCGAAGAAGGATCCACCCGAAAGCCTCAACCTTTGGCTTCAACTTCAAGCTAGAAGTAACTAGGGTTCTAGAAGTGCTAATCCTAGAAACCTAGATGAGAGTAGAGATTATCAAGAAGAGGTTTTTCTCAAGCTCAAGTGTTTCTCAACACATGAGAGGGGAGAGCTTGAGGAAGAGGAAGAGCAAAAGAGAGATAGTATATGGTAGAATGAGAGAATTATGAAGCATTCTCACATATATGTGTGAATTATTATAAATTGATAATTAGTAAGATAATTGTCATGGCTTAATCAAGACATGACTGTTCATAACAGAATACGAAAACCGAACTTAACTCGTTAAAGCACATAGAAAAAGACTCCCATCTCCCTGCGGACGACCCGTACTCAACCGGCTAGCTACAAGCGAAACCGTCTTGATTGCGGTAATTAACTAAACTTGAACACGCAGAATCCCTAACGATCAAATGGCGCCGTTGCTGGGGAGACGGTAGCGTATTTTCTTTCTTGTTATTCGGGTTAATATTCTTTTTGTATATATTTAAAAATATATATATATCTTTTTGTTTTTTTTGATAATTTTTGTGGGCAAGTGTGCAGATTTTTGCGTATTTGCAAACTACGATTGTGGGGAGCAAAGTGTGCATTCAAGGCAAAGGTGATTACGAAGTACAGTGCCAACGATCCGGGTAGTTTGACCCGCGCAAGCGAACCTTTCAAGTTTACCGGATTTGATTCAACGGGGGTTTCCTAACCCAAAAACTTAACGGTACGTACTTTCCTAACACCTTCTTCTCAAATCCGACGCATCTAATATACTATTCTTTGCAGGATTCTTTGCAAGTTCGCTAGCAAACGCTAAAAATTGACTAACCCGTATTTATTGCAGTGCCGTGCTTAAACTAAAAAACGATTGTTTGATTCTTTATAGAATTTTTATTGAATTGCACATTGCATACATTAATACGGACTTAAGGGAAAGCGAACCCCACAATATACGGTAAAGGATTTCATCACCTTTTCCGTGGCCCACAAATCACGAACTTGAGCATAACGTTTACCCGCACAAATTTTAAAAGAAATTAGACTTTAAGCCTTAAGGACTTCACGCTCATTAGGAGAAGTTAACCGTGTTTAGAACCTCGCTTAACGGTATATTGCTTACGGGGTGTCTAGGAAAGTGTTAACGGCGAAACCGCCAAAAGAGAAAGGGTTATTTAATTAAGGAACTTCGCGAAAGCGTTGGAAAACCTCCCCTTATCTCTGCACTTACCTGGCCTCGTGATCAGTGTATCTTGAGCCCGTTTCTCGACACAGTTTTACTTCGACAATCAAGTTCTGGAGCAGGTCTAGTTGACCTAGGTGAACCCTAGAACGATTAGATGTGTGGTAATTTTGTGTTGTGATTGTTTTTGTCCATATTCTTTTTGTGTGTATATTTCATTCTTTTGTTAATATATAACTAAAAAAAATATCACATTCTTTTCCCCCTCCTTTTCTCTGCCTTTCTTTCTTTCTCTCTTCATATCATGTGTACCCCACCTCGCAAAACTCTTGCCGAACTTTGGTACCCACAACCAGACATTACTTCTTACGGTTCTTGCTTTGGCCGAACGTCAAACGATCCCTCCATGCCCAAAATCTCTTTCAAAGATCGGATAGACGCGTCTAAGACAAACACTTGCACTCCGCATTCCACACCCGCTTATGTTGATACCCCTTATGCAAGTCGTCCTTTGTCCATCGCTGAACAAATTGAACAATCTCGTAGCCGATCTTTCACTCCTTTCACCACCACAGATTCTTGGGATCAACAATTCCATTCACCTTCTTATCCAAATGTTGATCCTGCTCCTGTCCAGCCATTCAATTCCTACCAGTCCTACCCGACTTTTGCACATTCCCTAGACATTGCTTCAGAACCGCCATTTGGGAATTTTCAGTATCCAAACAACTTTGAATCTTTTACTGAAACCCCTTCACAACCCATGTCTAGTCTGGAACAGTCGTTGGAAGACTTTAGGGTAGCGTCAAGCCAACAGATGATGGATTTGAATGCGTCATTGGCCGCTCTCATACAACCTACGGACCCGGTAGCTAGTTTCCAGCTAGCTCCAAATTTTCCAATGTATGAAGAGGCGGTAGGACAGGCTGTGAATTTGAGTGGAGAGAGTGAGATGTACCCCCTTCCAAATCAAACCTACCCGTCCCAAATTGAATCCCACAACTCTTGTTTTGAAAGTCTATCGAGTGTCCCATATGATTTATCAATTGAAGATAGAATGATTAATGAGTTGTGCGACTTGGTGGTATTTGATTTGCCCGATTGTGAAGGGTCCCTTCCAAGTGAAACCAACCCCAATCCTTTTGACCTCTACACCTCCACTCTAGAACCCGAATCGATTGAAATCCATGCTTTTGACGAGGTGTCTGAGAAAATTGATTTTCACTTGATTGAGGATATTGACGCTGGGAATATTTTGGATGATGAACCCATAGATTTAGCTGAATTTTTCTCTCCTACTCATCATCCCAAGTCATTAACTGTTTTTCCCGAACCTCATATGCGTCTGGATATTGATGAAATATGCATGGATGAGCTTAATTTTGAGGAGAATATTGAGGATAGTACCGAGGATGAAACAGTTTTAATTGATGAGTCGGATTTTCCAATTCATCCTGTTCCTTTCATTGACTATGTACACCCTCCCGAAACCTTAACCGATACCCTTCCTAAATCACCTCCCCCCACCCTTTCCATCGTTCCGACCATGCAAGAAACCGTATCACTTTCATTTCATATGTCTGGTTTACCAAGTTCGGCTTACCCATGGTTTCTTACGAATCTTGAGAGATTTGACCCAATCTCTCGACGAGTTAATAGATTAGCACAATCGCTATTTACACATCGCTCATCATAAATTGTGCTAATCTATTCACTCCATTTGCACCCTCAAGTTCGTACTCCACTTCTTTTTCCCTTCCGCCATTCTTCTTCTGATATACCGAGACCGTATCCCGCTTCTATCTCCATACGGTCTCGCGTATTCTCCATCTTTTTTCTCTACGCCTTCTTTCACCAGCCACTGCTTTATCACGATAAGATCTTTGAATGGTTGGTGTTAACTTTTGGCTTGTGTAAGGCCTTGTATAGCTTGATACTGTTTTCTTTCCCCCCCTAATCCTGAATTTCAACGCTTAACAGTGGAAACACTGTTTTACTTAAGTTTGGGGGGGACACCTTTTTTGTATATATTTTTTGTTTTCTTTGTTGTATATAATTTGTTTTTTAGGGAGCGCCGGTAATTTTGACCCTCTTGGTATAGCCAGACAGTGAGGGCACTGTCAAGTTTAAGTTTGGGGGTGTGCTCGGTAAGCTTTCTTCCTTCGCATTCATTTGTATATTTTGCATTTGCATACCATATTAAAAACCCACAAAAATTGAAAATTTTCCAAAAAATATAAAAACTTTGTCGTCAAGTTAGCTAATAGGGTAACTTAGGTTTTTATTCTGATAGTTTAGTTGATATGATAGAAATAACTAAATTCTAGGCTTAGGAATTGAAAACCCTAAAAATAACCCTCATTCTGTTTAAACTTGGTAAGTATACGTCCTTACAGTTTTTTTTTTTGAGAAATAGGTAATCTTGAGTTCAGTTCTTTAGTTAAGTCAAGATGAAGGGAAAGTATTGATGCTCTACTGAAGGATAAGTCTGAAAAATAGTTTCTTTTCTTGAGTTCAAATTTAGAAAGTATATACCCTACAAACTTCACCTACACGTACCTTGAAACTTGGGATAGTAGAGGATACCTAGAAATACTCTTGCCTGAAAGCCTAGTATGAAAAAAAAACGGTATTTAAAGCTAAACACCAAAAGTGCATGTTGAAAAATATATCCGGTCAAGAAAAAGAAAAAGAAAAAGAAAAAGAAAAAATAGAATAAAGTCAAGACCTGGAAACTGCTATTTACGCTTTAAAGTTCACACATTCAGTAATCGGTCGTTAGTGCCTCAAGAAGCATTAATAGTCGCATGAAAGATGTATGAGCAAATCCGTCCATCCTTAATGAAAAGAAGTAATATTAGGTATTAGGGCAAGGGTATTATAGCTTGAATTGAATTCTTAAGTGTAGGGGTGCAAATATACACACACGTAGGGGTATACAATCGATGTTTGAATAAAAGATAGAAATAAAGAATAAGACTTGTGTTTTCTGTAAAGTTGATAAAAATCCCTAATTTAAGGCCGCACTTTAGAAGGAAAACTCAGGGGAACCAACATCTTTCTAAACTTTTTTGGAACGTATAGGACCTAAGGTTAAATAGATAGGAGGTGTGAAAAATAAGGGTTGGATATTTCTAACTTAGGATGATAGAGTTTCTAACATATATACTAAACTGTAGGAGTAGAATCAATGTTAACTTATGACACTAGCTTGACGGGATTTTGTCCGTGTAATCCGCTGAAAACCCTCAGGAGACAACACTCCTCCTGCTAGGGACACCTAGAGGTTTAACGGCTTGTTGCACGTGCTCAGTGCAATCGCGTTCCCTGCAAAAGTGCGGTTAGGATTTTATTTTTGTGAATAATTGGTTTTGCTCGGGACGAGCAAAAGTTAAGTTTGGGGGTATTTGTTCATAACAGAATACGACATTTTATACCGCCCATTCTTATGCTCGTGTGTTTATAGGTAGGTACTTTTAATCCGTGTTTGTTACATATTTACAGAGTACAGGTTTTCAGTCCAAATATTGCAAATCAAGACAAAATCTCCACAGTTACACCAAATACAGAACATCTGTCACAGAAGATAAAAGCCGGGTTCCGGTCATCCATATCCGTCCAGTGCCGAGTGCCAGTTCCAGAGACAAGACATATGACAGTGGTCATTCGTGTCTCGGACAAGCACAGAGCACGAGAGGGGCAGCACAAGAATCAATGGGTGCGCGGAGCTCGAGGGAGAAAAGGTCAAAAGTATTATTTTTGTTGCCACTTTGGACCATTGCAAATCTGATGCAACTGTGGAAGCATACTGCAATTTGGTATATGTACAATAACATAGGACAGAGAACTAGGGGAGCTCACAAAAGATGGTGGCCCAACTCATCAAGACGGCCGCCGAACCGCGGCCTAAGCAGGCTTAGGCCGCGGGTCCGCGGCCATGTGGGGTCCTCTCTCTGTTGTATTTCAGGGGCAGTTTGGGGACTTCATGTTGAGGCAGATTGTTGCCCTAGATTTTCAGTTCACCTCCTATAAATACCCCAGAACTTGCCAAGCTTTAGGGTCGAATTTTGTGTCCATTCTTTTGTAGGATTTAGTCTTTTTCTTCTTCTTCTTCATCTTTTCTCCATGAAAATTGTAGTGAGAGCTTTTTGAGTGGAAGATCAATGAAGATGTGGGCTTTTGTATCATTCTCTCTTGTTTAACTTCCCTTTGAGATTCTTGCTTCCTCTTGATCTTTCAACCTCTTCATTGAGCTTGAAAGGTTAAGGGTTAGTTATTGATCTCAAGGGTCGTATTTTCTTATGAAATTAGCACTCATTTCACATGCGTTCTCTACCCTTCTCTTTATCTTGCAACCTCTTGATTGAGCTTGCAAGTTTAAGTGTTGGCTATTGATCACATGCTTGTCTTGAGTTCTAGTTTCTAATTCTTTTTATTGCTTATTTATTACTTGCTTTTTATTACCTTTCTTTACTTTCTTGCAATTTATATTCATGCACTTAATTACTTGTATTCTTTTCTTTTCTTTGTTCTTTTCTTTTTGTTCTCTCTTTTTGGTTCTTTTTTGCGAATGAATGTAATTATCGTTGTTAAGAATAAATACGGTATTGTAAGTTAAGATTTTCTTTTCTCATTTCCTTTTCCCGTTATTTTCCATTGAAATCCGTCCAAACCATACGCAAGCGCTCCGTTAGGCACCCTACCCTGACAAGGTAACGGTGATTCCTAACCGCGACCGGTTGCGTTCGGTTTGGCCGGAGGCGAAAGCAAGATACAAGAACGGAAGGACAAGGGTAAATAAGCCGTATTCCATGAATACCGCGCTTAAATCTCCTAATCCACGTTGTTGCCGATTGCTCTAGCTTCAATTGGTCAAGACTCGGCTCAAAGGTTTTGAGTACGGATTTCTTTAGCTTACAATTTCGTATCTTTTTCTTAACAACTTTATACTTGCAAATAATACACATAGGATAGTCTCGAACAAACACATACAATTCTTTATTGACTCGTCTAAAACAAGAGCGGAAATACAACCATCTCCCTGTGGATCGACCCGTGCTCAACCGGCTAGCTGCATAGCGACACCGTCCTGATCGCGGTAAACTTTAGAACTTTGAACATCCGACACGCCAAAAGCGTGCGATCAATGACCATTATCATTTCATTTTTAATGCAAATTGCAAGGATCAAAGAGCATCTTCCAAATGAAATGATGATGGTCAAAGTGTCAACCTAGGTCAACAAGTCAAGAATGTCAAATGGTCAACAACCATAACCATGCACAATTATATTAAACTAATATCAATTAACCATAATACACACATAAGCATTAGGGTTAATAAAATGACAATGGTCATTAACCTTAATCAAAGTCCTCTCCCTCTGTCTTAAGCAACTGTGCATACGCACCCGTATTCGTGATCCGAGGAACACGAATACAAAGAGATAAAACCAATCCCAAGTCATATACTAGGATCCGGCTTAAACTAAAGCCCGCTAGTATAAGCTGTCCGGACAGCAAACGTGCACAAGTGCGCGGATGTGAACGAACCCTGTCGTAAAACCCTGCGACCTCTACTCATTTTGCCAAAAGGCGAATAGCTCTCTGTGTGGGACTCTAAAGACTCGACACTATGCTGGCAGTGGGTTTAACCACAGACCGCAAGCGGCACTAGCTGTACGTAACGGTCCCCAGGTAGATGCCGATAAGAAGACTGACGAGGTGACCCCATCTGAACTCCTACTGAGACTGTATGTGACAGTCTCCATATAGTCCGGTCTGTTCGTCTGATACATCGCATGGCGGGCCTAGGGGGCGGTGAACGTCAGTCCCCTAATAGCGGTACAAGTCGTGTCGGAGTGTAGCCCAGAACACCCTGAGATAACACTGGAAACCTACTAGTATATTTCGCTTGCCCTGGCTATGGACCACTTGTGTAATGGCTCTCCTGGACACAGCGCGATGTTAACCCCCAATACCGGGAGAGACGAATCCTGTCTAACCGTCACTGCCTCCAAGTGCTTCGGGACTGCACCCAAAAACTACCTGTTTGCACGACTCGTTTGAGCCGTGGTAGGGTAGTAATCAAAGTGCAGTGGGAACACACTCGAGGCGAAGTGACAGTGTCAAGTCAGCGGACTAAGCTGTACTCATGTCACCTGGGAACTGATAACTGACGATAGGTATAATACCAACCAACAGTTCCCGACGTGTCCTGTCCAGTGTACTTGTAACCTAACGAGCACCAGCATACTATCTCAAGTACGACGTACTGACGGCTGTGGGACAGACCATCTCCCATACTGGGATGAGAAGCGCATACGCTAGTCTACTCCGGAGTATCGATGCCCTGTCTCGATAGTCCAACGACTAGGGACCAGTATAAGGATGTGCTTATGGATTACCCAGCCCCCACGAGTGTGAGCGCCATCACAACGCTGGTAATCAAGCAAAGATCCTAAGGGCTCTACTAATATGTATATCATCGATATGCTAAAAGAAACACATGCACATATTAAAGCAGAGACAAACCAAGTAGTATACTACCATTTCGAGCAAGATTGTATATACAACTGTGAATATCCCAAGCTTCCATCAAGTAATATACAAACTAGTACGATACAGTAATGGCCTCTAGGGCATATACACTAACAAAAACAAATCTCAAAAGATCTTTAAGAAGGAGGAAGATGAAAATGGAAAAGCTTTTTGAAGATAATAATAATTCTTATGTTTTAAAAATAAAATAAAAGGATATATATGTGAGACACTCTCACAACAAACCATGGTTAATATAAATATCTAGATATTTTGTGATGAGTTAAAGAATAAAGGAAATTAACAAAGGTTAAGTCAATGGTCAAACAAAGAAGTGTGTAGAAACTATGAGTCATTTGTAAAGAAATGACTCATTAGTTAATTTCCTTTATCTTTTAACTTAAAACAAAAACTACATGTTAATATGAACCATGTGAGTCATGCATTTCCATCTTCAATATATCAACAACCATGATATATATGCATGCATGTATGTGTGTATGCACATCAACATGTATATATACATGCATGCATCCAACAAAAGAATAGGGTTTAATAAAAGTGAGCTAAAAGTCATTATTAAATCAACATTTGATTTAATAAACCGGTCATATCACATACGACCCGACCAATAGAAAACAACTGATTAACATACGGTATCTCATACACGTATTTAATCGAGTTCCCGCACATATCTCATATGCACACCACATCGTTTTTCCTGAGCTTGGAAACTTCTGTGTGGGACTCTAAGACTCGCCAATACGACGGCAGTAGGTGATGATCATATCAAACACCTACAAGCCGCAAACGGTCAGCTAAACAGAACGGCCACCCGGGTATTGAGCGATCAGAAGAAGAACAAGCGAACCTGTCAAAACTCCCGTCAATCCAACTGGCAACACTTACCGTACAGTCCGGTCTCTTCGTCAGATATGCTGCATATCGAGTCTAGGGATGGAATCGTCGACCCCAATAACCCAATAAGTCATGTCGGTATATGGTCTACAACAGATCGAGAAACTACTGATAACACTTATCTGTTATATCTCAGCAGCCCTGGCCAGGGACTTCCTGTTATAGCCAATCTTGCACAACACAACATCAACCCCCAATACCGGGAGAGACGAAACCCCTCCTATCACTCATTGCCTCCATATACCTCGGGACTGTACCCAAAATCCACCTGTTTGTACGACTCAGTAGAGCCGTAGTATGGTGGAGATCAAGATACAGTGGGAGGACACATAAGACTCTATGGCGATCTCGGGTCTACAGACGAACCTGTACCAGTGTCACCTGAGAACTGCTATCCGACGTATGATATAATACCACATAGGAGTTCTCGGTGACTCTGTTCAGTGTACTCAGTCTCACAAAGCACCCGTATACAATCTTTGGTGTCAGCACACAAGATGGATATGGGATCATCCATCGCCCATCATATGGAACAAGAATGGTATACGGTAGTCTACACTGGAATATCAATGCCCTGTCTCGATATACCTACGACTAGGAACATTTCAAGGATATGCTTATAAACTACAGGTGTCCCACATCATAATCCCATTAGTCATGACAATATCCTTAGGGCTTTATCAACATGTACCAAATGAGTAAAAACATGATCAAGTGAACATATGATAAAGAGAAACCAGATAGCATACTATTATGTCGAGCAAGACTGTTCTCTGAATATATATATATACACATCAGTACATACACTATCATATAATGGCCTCTAGGGCATACATATATCCAACAATCTCCCACTTGCACTATGGCCAATTATTGGCGTATCTCATACCCAACATCTCAAAAAGTCGCTCATTCTGCGGCTGAGGGAAGGCCTTGGTGAATGGATCTGCAATGTTGTCTTTTGTATCTACTCTCTTAATCTCGATCTCGTGGCGATCAACTATCTCCCGGATCAGTTGATATCGCCTCAGGATGTGTCTGGACTTCTGATGGGACCTGGGCTCTTTGGCCAACGCCATAGCCCCATTATTGTCATAATACAAAGGTATTGGATCAATAATGGTTGGAACTACTCCTAGCTCCGAAATGAACTTCCTCATCCAGACGTCTTCCTTGGCAGCAATGTACTCAGCTTCTATCGTTGAGTCTGCAACGGTATCCTGTTTGGAACTCTTCCAACTTATCGTCCTTCCATTGAGGGTAAATGCAAACCCTGAGATAGACTTGCTGTCATCTTTGTCACTCTGGAAGCTTGAATCGGTAAAGGCCTCCATTTGGAGATCCCCGTTACCATACACCAAGAACAATTCATTAGTCCTTCACAAGTACTTAAGAATGTTCTTCACAACAATCCAGTGATTCTCCCCTGGGTTTTACTTATACCTGCTTACTACACCAAGTGCATAAGTTACATCAGGACGTGTACACAACATCGCATACATTATCGATCCTACTGCCGAAGCATAGGGAATAATTCTCATGCGAGCTCTCTCTTTATCAGACTTTGGGCAATCGTCCTTGCAGAGAGTGACCCCGTGGCAAGCGGGTAAGGCACCCCGCTTGGAGTCTTCCATACTAAACCTCTTTAGGATGGTGTTGATATACTTGGTTTGGGACAATCCCAATAACCGTTTGGATCTATCCCTATAGATCCGTATGCCCAATATGTACGTGGCATCACCCAGGTCCTTCATGGAGAACCTTTGTGATAAGAATGATTTGACCGACTGTAGCATAGGAATATCATTTCGTATTAGAAGTATGTCATCTACGTACAATACGAGGAATGCGACAGATTTCCCTACAGTCTTCTTATAAACACAAGGTTCATCTAGATTTTTTATAAAATCAAACACTTTGATAACATCATCAAAACAGATGTTCCAACTCCGTGATGCCTTCTTTAATCTATAAATGGATTTAAGCAACTTACATGCTTTTCCGCTGCTCCCACTGTCAATGAAGCCCTCTGGCTGATCCATATAAACGCATTCATCTAAATCACCATTTAGAAATGTAGTTTTAACGTCCATCTGCCAGATTTCATAGTCGTAGTGAGCAGTAATAGCAAGTAGGATCCGAATGGTTTTAAGCATGGCTACCGGAGAGAAAGTCTCGTCATAGTCCAAACCTGGTCTTTGACGAAAACCATTCGCTACCAACCTTGCCTTATAGGTCTCTACATGTCCATCTACACCGATCTTCCTTTTAAAGATCCATTTGCAGCCTACAGGTTTTATCCCGGAGGGTACATCCTCCAAAGTCCATACTTTATTTGTGTACATGGACTCCATTTCGAATCTCATGGCATCCAACCATTTCATAGAGTCACCACTCGTGATAGCTTGATGAAAACTGGCAGGATCATCATCATCCATGATGCAATCTTCTCTATCACCATCAATGAGAAAACCGTAGTATCTCTCCGGTTGGCGAGAAGTCCTACCAGAATTACGGAGTGGCTGAGGTTCATTTGATTCTGTTACAACATCAGGTTCAGCCAAGTCGCCATTTGTAACTTGTGTTTCTAGAACCTCCTCTAGATCTACCACATTGCCATCAATATCATTTGGAAAAATCTCATTTTCTAAAACTGTGGCATACTAAGAAACAAACACGTTTTGTTCCTCTTTGTGGTAGAATAGATACCCAAACGAATGTTTCGAATATCCCACAAATATACATTTGACCGATCGTGTCTCGAGTTTGTCTGGATTCTGCTTTTTGACAAAAGCCGGACAACCCCAAATCTTATCTCTTTTAAGAAATGGTCTCTTCCCATGCCATATCTCATATGGAGTGGTAGACGCGGTCTTGGTTGGAACTTTGTTTAACAGAAAAGTTGCACTTTCCAATGGATGCCCCCAAAACGAGAGGGGTAACTCAGAATCACTCATCATGGATCGTACCATATCTAATAGGGTACGATTCCGCCACTCTGACACACCGTTGTGTTGTGGTGTGTAAGGTGGAGCGAGCTGAGAGAGAATCCCATTCTCTCTTAGGAAGTCCAAGAACTCAATACTTAATACTCTCCACCTCGATCTGATCGAAGTATCTTGATTCTCATTCCTGTTTGGTTTTCTACTTCAAGTTTGTACTCCTTGAATTTCTCAAAAGTTTCAGACTTATGCTTTGTCAAAAACACATGACCGAATCTTGAGAAATCATCAATAAAAGTTATGAAGTACGAAAAACCGCCTGTGGCATGTCTAGACATTGGCCCACATACATCACTATGTATGAGTCCTAGGAGCCCAGTAGCTCTTTCTCCATATCCACTAAACGGAGTTTTGCTCATTTTACCTTTGATGCAAGACTTGCAAGTTGCATAAGATTTATACTCAAAAGAATTTACGTATCCATCTTTATGAAGCTTGTTTAGTCTTGTTTCATTAATATGACCAAGTCTGCAATGCCAAAGAAAAGCTTCATTTATATCTGAAAATTTTCTTTTACTTGTTTGTTGAATGTTGAAAACTGTGTGTTGATTAAGGACGTATATCCCGTTATTAAGTGTACCACAACCAATCAACTCTTGATTAAGTCTAATGTTCATAACATTGTGTTGCACAGCAAAATGATATCCTTCATTGTCTAACAAAGAAACGGATATAACATTACAAAGCATACTTGGCACAAAATAACATGGGTTCAAAACCAATATACAACCCGACAGCAAACCTAGGTGATACTCTCCTACTGAAACTGCATTTACATTGGAACCATTTCCAACTTGGAGAGTATGATCACCTATCTTCAAAACTCTACTATTTCTCAACTCCTGCACAGAATTGCAAATATGAGAACTCGAACCGGTATCTAATACCTAGAAAGTAGAGTTGATAGAAAAACAGTTTTCAATTACGAACACACCTGAAGCTGAAGTATCACCATGCTTCTTCTTGAGTTCAAGGTACTCAGTACAGTTCCGCTTCCAGTGTCCCATCTTTTTGCAGGGGAAACATTCTCCTTTTCCCGATTCCCCAACCTTGGACTTGTTTTTCCCCTTAACCTTTTTAACTCCAACCTTAGATTTTGTGGGTTTCTTCCTCATCTTTCCCTTGACCTTAGCTTTTGGGCAAGAGGAGGAAGATGGCCCAACATTCAAAACGGGAGTCTTCACTGACTTCAGCGTACTCTCTGCACTCCTTAACAAATTAAGGAGTTCAGGTAGTTCCTTCTCCAAGTTGTGCATGTTGAAGTTAACTATAAATTGAGCAAAGGTGGAGGGGAGAGACTACAGAATAATATCCGTATTACTCAATGTCCATTGTCCACCCAAGGTCCTCAAGCTCTTCTATGAGAGCTATCATCATTAGAACATGGCCTCCTACTGCTGCGCCAAGGACCATTCGCATCTGAAACAGCTTTCTGGATGCTTCGTATCGTAATACACGAGATTGCTCTCCATAGAACTCATTTGTATGGAGGAATATGGCTTGTACGTCCATATTCTCGTGCTGCTTCTGATGTGTGTTATCCATCGATGCAAGCGCGAGGCATTTAGCCGTGGCACAGTCAGCGTCCCATGTCTTGCGGATTTGCTTATCTGCAACTGAAGGTTTAGGACCTAGGATGGACGGGGTTGAAGCCGTGAGGACACATGATACCTTATCATATGTCAAGGCAATGTTGAGATTCCTCAGCCAGCCTTTATAATTGGTCCAATTAAGTTTATTTTTTTCTAGTAGAAGCTTGAGTCCTGTCATTGGTAACTGCCATTAAGAGAGAGAAAAGAATACACTCAGCGAAAGCTTTTGCAAATATCAGATTGGTTATTATCTTGTCTAATCGATGTCTCCCACTGTTTTTATCAAATTTTCTTTAAAACCTTTTAAAAAGAAAACTAGCCGGGATTAATTACATTCTACAACTTCGCTAACCGTTCATCCAGGCCGGTGCTGGTAGTTGAGGGAGGTTCCCCGTGCTTTCGCACGAACCTAATTAAAATAAACATCGTCTTCCCAAAGGCGTAGCCTCGTTTTACACCTTTCTAGACACCTAATGTGTTAGCTAATTGTAAAGTGTAAAACTCTCCCGGGAGCAACTTTTGCTCACAGTGGGATCGGGATCCTACTATCATATAGAAGGTATGCAATCTCATTGTAAATTTCAACTCTTGAAATTCCCGATATAATTTTTACCCCTAGTACTCATGACCTTAACTATGGTCAACATATCATAAGCACTAGTCAAGTTCTTCCCGTCATTTCGTGATTAACTAGACCCACCCACATGACCCTTAACTAAAGTCAACATAATCATATGAATGTCCTAACTAATCTGCATCATATGCAGTGTAGGAAGACATCACTTAGCTACCGTACACTGCGCCTTAACTAAAGTCAAAATACGCAGCACGAATACTAAGTACTCTACTTCCTAAAATGACGGAGGGCTGCAGATAGTTTTTAAAAAACTTTTAACGCTTTGAACTTGATATCGTTGTAGAATCCAACGGGTTTAAAAGGAGTGGCTTAAGCTCCGCATTTTGAAACTTGCTTTTTCATAAAAGGCCGAGTGTGTTTCAAATACGATTCTACAACATCTTTTTAGGTTCATTTATCTTACATTAATCTCATTAATGTAGTCTTATCATTTAAGTGTAAGTCCATGCTACCCTTCCCCGGTACTTACGGGGTTGCGGAATTGGTGAAAAACGATTTTCAAGAGGGTGGTAACATGGACTACCAATACGGATCTTTGTTAAACTACTAGCTAACAACTTAACAAGAGTTTACCTACTCGGTTAGGGGGCTATACCTTTCTTGAACTCCTTCGTCTTCGACTCCTCCCGGTGTACGGATCGGCCTCACCTCGTCGTCTCCTTGCGCCGAAGATGGATCCACCCGAAAGCTTCTACCTTTGGCTTCTTCTTCGAACTTTGAAGAAACTAGATCACTTGGCTTGCTAGGCCTTGTGAACTAGAATGAGTAGAGGAATGTTTTGGTGTCTTTTTATCTCTAAGGCAATGAGTCTCAACACATGAGAATGGTTTGCCTTGAGGTAGAGAGAGCAAGAGGAAGAGGGAGAGCTTGAGGATGAGAGAGCTCAAGAGAGAGAAAGCAAATGATAGAATGAACCATACTCTTCTCATTCTCACCTCTCATAATCCAAAAGCCATCATCACAAAAATAGTAATCAAGTATTGTGTAAATGGTTTAAGTCAAAATGGCTATATCATTTCATGCACTCATTTTGCATAAATAAACAAGCAAGCAAAAGTCTTTGCCATGGAATGATAGCCATTGTCATGATGATGGTCAACCGATCAACAAAGTCAACAAGTCAACAATGTCAACCCCTCAACAACCATGTCACTATAATACTTAATTAATATTAATGTTAATCATATATCTTATTCTCATTAGGGTTAAGCAAAAGTCAATGGTCAACAGTCAACTGTCAACAGTCAACAGTCAACAACCCCAATGAGAATACTCTGCCACTGTCTCTCTGTCAACTGTGCATACACACCCGCATCCGCGTTCCGAGGAACACAAATACATACGAGATAAAACCAACCCCAAAACAAACACTAGGATCTGGCTTAAACCAAAGCCCGCTAGTGTTAACTGTCCGGACACAAGTGCACGGATGTGACCGAACCCTACCGCAAAACCATGCGACCTGTCGCAAAACCATGCGAGCTCTACTCTTTTGCCTAAAGGCGAATAGCTTTCTGTGTGGGACTCTAAAGACTCGACACTACACTGGCAGTGGGTTTAACCACAGACCGCAAGCGGCACTAGCTGTGCGTAACGGTCCCCAGGTAGATGCCGACAAGAAGACTGACGAGGTGAAACCCATCTGAACTCCTACTGAGTCTGACTGTGACAATCTCCATACAGTCCGGACTGTTCGTCTGATACATCGCATGGCGGGCCTTGGGGGCGGTAAACGTCAGTCCCCCAATAGCGGTACAAGTCGTGTCGGAGTGAAGCCCAGAACACCCTGAGATAACACTGGAAACCTACCAGTATATCTCGCTTGCCCTGGCCAGGGACTACTCGTGTAATGGCTCTCCTAGACACAGCGAGATGTCAACCCCCAATACCGGGAGAGACGAATCTTGTCTAACCGTCACTGCCTCCAAGTGTTTCGGGACTGCACCCAAAAACTACCTGTTTGCACGACTCCTTTGAGCCGTGGTAGGGTAGTAATCAAAGTGCAGTGGGAACACACTCGAGGCGAAGTGAAAGTGTCAAGTCAGCGGACTAAGCTGTACTCATGTCACCTGGGAACTGATAACTGACGATAGGTATAATACCAACCAACAGTTCCCGACGAGTCCTGTCCAGTGTACTCGTAACCCAACGAGCACCCGCATACTATCTCTAGTACGACGTACTGATGGCTGTGGGAAAGACCAACTCCTACACAGGGATGAGAAGCGCATACGCAAGTCTACTCCGGAGTATCGATGCCCTATCTCGATAGTCCTACGACTAGGGACCTGCATAAGGATGTGCTTATAGATTACCCGGCCCCCACTAGTGTGACTGTCATCACAACGCTGGTAATCAAGCAAAGATCCTAAGGGCTCCACTAATGTGTATAGGTGATATACTAAAATAAACACATGTACACATTGAAGTAGAAACAAACCAAGTAGCATACTACTATATTGAGCAAGATTGTTTATACAACTGTGAATATCCCAAGCTTCCATTAAGTAATATACAAACTAGTATGATACAGTAATGGCCTCTAGGGCATATACACTAACAATCTCCCACTTGCACTAAGGCCATGTACTGGCGTATCGAAGACCTATCATCTCGATCAGCCGCTCGAACTGAGTCTGGGGCAAGGCCTTTGTGATTGGATCAGCAGTGTGGTCTTCTGTAGAAAGTCTCCGAACCTCGATCTCCTGGCGAACCACGATCTCCCTGATCAGGTGATACCGCCATAAGATGTGTCTGGACTGCTGATGGGACCTTGGTTCCTTTGCAAAAGCTATAGCCCCGTTGTTGTCGCAATACAGAGGTATTGGATCAACAATGGACGGAACCACCTGAAGTTCAGTTAAGAACTTCCTTACCCAGACAGCTTCTTTTGCGGCATCTGCAGCAGCGATATATTCCGCTTCCATCGTCGAGTCAGCAACGGTTTCCTGTTTGGAACTCTTCCAACACACCGCCCCTCCATTGAGGGTAAAGACATAACCCGACATGGACTTGGAATCATCCTTGTCACTCTGGAAGCTGGAGTCAGCAAAGGCCTCGATCTGGAGGTCTTTTCCGCCATACACCAAGAACATCTCCTTAGTCCTTCTCAGGTACTTGAGAATGTTCTTTACTGCTATCCAATGTTTCTCCCCAGGGTTTGACTGATACCGGCTTACCACACTCAGTGCATAAGCTACATCTGGTCTGGTACACAACATCGCTTACATTATAGAGCCTACGGCAGAAGCGTAGGGTATAATAGACATGCGATCCCTTTCCAAATCAGTTTTGGGAGACATCTCTTTGGAGAGGGTGATCCCGTGACAAGACGGTAGATTACCGCGCTTGGAATCTTCCATACTGAATCTTTTCAGTATGGTGTCGATGTACCTCGACTGTGAAAGTGCTAATATCCTTTTGGATCTGTGACGATAGATCCGGATCCCCAGAATGTATGAGGCATCACCCAGGTCTTTCATGGAGAACCTGTGTGACAAGAACCCCTTGACAAATTGTAGCATAGGAATGTCATTTCCTATTAAGAGAATGTCATCCACGTATAAAACGTGGAATACTACAGTTCTCGCTACAAATCTACTATAGATGCATAGCTCATCTGGATTTTTGATAAAGCCAAATTCCTTGACCGTCTCATCAAAACAGATGTTCCAACTCCGCGATGCCTGCTTTAGTCCATAAATGGACTTAAGCAACTTGCACACCTTTCCGCTGCTCCCACTCTGAATGAAACCCTCTGGCTGGTCCATATAAACACACTCCTCTAAATTTCAATTTAGAAAAGCGGTCTTTACGTCCATCTGCCAAATCTCATAATCGTGGAAGGCAGCAATGGCAAGAAGGATCCGAATGGATTTCAGCATAGCTACTGGAGAAAAGGTCTTGTCATATTCCAAACCAAGTCTTTGTCGAAAACCCTTTGCAACCAGTCTAGCTTTATAGGTCTCAACCTGTCCATCTACACCAATCTTCCTTTCGAAGATCCACTTGCATCCTACGGGTTTTACCCCATCTGGAGCAATGTCCAACTTCCATACTTTGTTGGTGTACATGGACTCCATCTCGGTCCGCATTGCATCCAGCCATTTTACCGAGTCAACGCTCTGAATGGCCTGCTTGAAGCTAGTCGGCTCATCATAATCTATGATGCAATCCTCTCTATCCCCGTCTATGAGAAAACTGTAGTATCTCTCGGGCGGATGAGACTGCCTACTACTCCTGCGGAGCGGCGTAGGAATGTCATTTTCTTTTGAACCCTCTGGTTCCACTAAGCTTTCAGTAATAGTCTGTGGTTCTGGAATTTCTTCCAGTTCTATTTCGCTCCCACTTGTTTCCTTTTCTAAGAACTGGTGTTCTAGAAAATGGGCATTATGAGAAACAATGATCTTCTGTTCCTCTGCGTAATATTAAAGATATCCCTTGGAGTTCTTTGGATATCCCACAAACTTGTACTCTACTGAGCATGCCGCGAGCTTGTCCGCATGCTGGTTTTTGACAAAAGCTGGACTTCCCCATGTCTTAATGTGATTAAGATAGGGTCTCTTCCCACACCACATCTCATATGGTGTAGTAGGTATAGTCTTAGCTGGAACTCGGTTCAAAAGGTATGCAGCTGATTCTAGTGCATATCCCCAGAATGATCGCGGTAACTCAGCGTTACTCATCATGGACCGTACCATATCCAATAGGGTTCGGTTCCGTCTCTCCGATATGTTAGTGTATATGCCCTAGAGGCCATTACTGTATCATACTAGTATGTATATTACTTGATGGAAGCTTGGGATATTCATAGTTGTACAGACAATCTTGCTCAATATAGTAGTATGCTACTTGGTTTGTCTCTGCTTTAATGTGTACATGTGTGTTTATTTATTATATCACCTATACGCATTAGTAGAGCCCTTAGGATCTTTGCTTGATTACCGGCGTTGTGATGGCGATCACACTCGTGGGGGTTGGGTAATCTACAAGAACATCCTTATACACGTCCCTAGTCGTGGGAGTATCGAGATAGGGCATCGATGCTCCGGAGTAGACTAGCGTATGCGCTTCTCATCCCAGCACGGGAGACGGTCTGTCCCACAGCCGTCGGTACGTCGTACTTGAGATAGTATGCGGGTGCTCGTTAGGTTACGTGTACACTAGACAGGACTCATCAGGAACTGATGGTTGGTATTATACCTATCATCAGTTATCAGTTCCCAGGTGACATGAGTACAGCTTAGTCCGCTGACTTGACACTGTCTCTTCGCCTCGAGTGTGTTCCCACTGTTCTTTGATTGCTACCCTACCACGGCTCTACTGAGTCGTGCAAACAGGTAGTAGTTGGGAGCAGTCCCGAAGCACTTGGAGGCAGTGACGGTTAGACAGGATTCGTCTCTCCCGGTATTGGTGGTTGACATCTCGCTGTGTCTAGGAGAGCCATTACACAAGTAGTCCCTGGCCAGGGCAAGCGAGATGTACTGGTAGGTTCCAGTGTTATCTCAGGGTGTTCTGGGCTTCACTCCGACACGACTTGTACCGCTATTGGGGGTCTGACGCTTGCCGCCCCCCTAGGCCCGACATGCGATGTATCAGACGAACAGGCCGGACTGTACGGAGATTGTCACATACAGACTCAGTAGGAGTTCGGATGGGTTTACCTCATCGGCCTTCTTATCGACATCTACCTGGGGACCGTTACGTACAGCTAGTGCCGCTTGCAGTCTGTGGTTAAACCCACTGCCAGCGTAGTGTCGAGTCTTTAGAGTCCCACATAGGGAGTTTCCCTGCAATGAGCGAAACGTGTAGAGGCCGTATGGTTTTACGGCAGGGCTGCGATCACTTACGTACACTTGTGTGCGTGTGGTGTTCGGGCAGGCAATACTAGTGGGCTTTGGTTTAAGCCGGATCCTAGTATTGCATGGATTGATTTGTTTTGTCTTCTGCGCATCCGCATTCTACGGAATACGGATGCAGGTGTGTATGCACAGTTTTCTGGAGCGATAAAGGAGGAGGTGCCTCATTAGGGTTTTGGCAGTTGGTTCGGCCAAAACCGCTATGTGGCAGGCTCATTAGGGTTTTGACAGTTGATTCGGTCAAAACCATTTTGAGGCGGACTCATTGGGGTTTCGACAGTTCGTTTGGTCAAAACCATTATGAGCCGGGGACATTATTTACTAATCCTTTCATTGATAATTTTGTTATGGCTAATTACATTGACCATTTGACCATCTTGAGTTTGTTGACCATTTGACCAAAGTTGACTTGGATCTTCTTAGAAGATCTAAAGTATTCTTTGGTTTTCTTTTTCTTTAGTTATGATAATGGTCATGTCATTTGTAGCCATCACCTTTTCTTGATGGGATTAGTAATGATAATGTTTGTGCATTATTTGCAACCATGGTTGTTTTTCTTTTGTTCATAATATTATTCTCATTCTCTCTCTTGAAATGAGAAGCTCCATGGTTGCTAGAAAAACTCCTCCTTCCTCTTCCTCTTGATTTCTCCTTTGATCTCATGTGTTGAGAGAAAAAGGATTTCACTTGACAAACACATCCATACATCTTCTCTACACATCCTAGGGCTTCTAGATTAGCAATCTCCTTGCCCTAGTTACCTCGGCTTGAGGTGGAGCTCGGTGTACATCTCTCGGGTGGATCTTCTTCGACTCAAGGAGGCCGCGGAGGTGACCGAAGTCCGGATCAACCATTGAGCAAGCAAAGAGAAGAACAACAAGAAGAGAAGAACAACAAAGAAGAAGAACAACAAGAAGAGAAGGAGTTCAAGTTGAGGTATAACCCCTAACCGAGTAGATACATCTCATGTTAGGATGCTAGTGTATTGTTTAGCAAAGATCCGGCTTTTACGGTCCATGTTACAAAGTCCAGAAAATTTTTGTTTTACCGTTTCCGCAACCCCGAAAGTACCGGGAGAGGTAACGTGGACCTAACAGTGGTATCAGAGACTAACTAAGCATAAACTAGCTTGGTAGTAAAGTGTATCGAAGTTCGAAACGGAAAAATCGAAAAAACCAAGTTATAAAAACCTGAGTTTCTGTTAAAATTTTTTCTGGTCAAAACTGTAAGTGCACGGCGGCGCCCCGGCCGTCAAACCGACGCCGGAATGCGGAAACGGTGAATAACTTAAATTTTGCGGACTTTGCAAACCGGCACCACCGCGCACTAAACTCCGGATCGTAACCATTAACAAGTCTAAGCTAACTAGAATACGGGTTAGAGATATACCGACTGATCCGAGTCCTCCGGTCTTCATCTCCACTCCGATCTCCTCGCGGGATCTCCGGTCGTCGCCTCCTCGCCGGAAGGGCACCACGTCGCCTGCATCTTTTACGGGCTCCCGCCTCTATACCGAGGCAACTCGGGCATGAAGCCGGCAACTCGACATGCCCAAGATGTGCTGTAGGAAGTGTAGTGCTTTGTCTCTTTTGGGGTTTGTTGCCTTTGGATGGAGGAATGAAGAAACTTTGGAGGCAAATGATGCTATCAATTTTGCAAAGAAAATGAGATGAACAAAATGATACACCAAAAATGAACTCTCATTTTCTCTCCTTTCTTCTTCTCTCTTTCTTTTCTTTTTCTTCTCACTTATGAAAAACTTATCATCTCCAAAAGAGAATGGTGGAGGAGAGGTTATGAAGCATGAAGGGAGGTGAGTGTAGGAGAAGAAGGAGGTGACCACATCAAGGGACAAGAAAACATACAACCATGCTTCACTTTAATCAAACCATACCTCATCAAATCACAAGTCAAAGCAAGTCATGGTGCAAAGAAAAGAAAGCTATCATAATCAATCTTTATGCAATAAAACCCCTCCACTAAAGTTATTTGCACAATTGCAAATAACCCCCTCCATCAGAAAAGTCCGGCCGGGAAAGAACAAAGGAAAACCGGCCGGAACGGAAAGCAAACTGGCAACCCCAGAAAACTGGTCCCGTAATAAATTACAGGAAAACCCCATACTGTGCATACACACCCGCATCTGTATTCCGTCCGGATACAAATGCAATGAGACAGAATCTACACCGTACTAAACTAGGACCGGCTTAAACCAAAGCCGGCTAGTAATATCCGTTCGATCCTGATCCGTGCAATACCGCACGTATCTGATCGAACCCTGCCATATATCTATACGGCCACTAGTACAAACCGTCCGATCCTGATCCGTGCAATACCGCACGTATCTGATCGGACCCTGCCATATCTCCATACGGCCTCTACAGCGTTTCGCCCGAAAGCTTGAGTAACTGAAAGTGTGGTGGACTCTAAAGACTCGTCAATACTATGGCTGTGGATTTAACCACTAGCACGTCAGAGGTATAAGCCAATACGTGACGGGCCACCAGCTATTGACCAAAAGGGACGTCGATGAGGAAGCTCACCCCGACACCCAACTGAGCCTGTCAGTGACAATATCCGTACAGTCCGGTCCGTTCGTCTATGAGCATCGCATGGCGGGCCTAGGGGGTTGGTAAAAGTCAGACCCCCAAAAGCGGTACAAGTCGTGTCGGAGTGTAGCCCAGAACACCCTGAGATACTACTGGAATACCTACCAGTAAATCTCCTGCCTTGGCCAAGGTCTTTGTGTAATGGCTCTCCTAGACACAGCGCGACCTCACCCCCAATACCGGGAGAGACGAACCCCTGAAGATACGCTCACTGCCTCCATGTGGCTCGGGACTGTACCCAACTAAAACCTGTTTGCACGACTCCTTTGAGCCGTGGTAGGGTAGTAATCAAAGTACAGTGGGAACTCACACGAGACAAATGACGATCCCCAGGTCGATGAACTAACCTGCACACATGTCACCAGGGAACTGCCATCTGACGTCTGGTATATGACCAACTAGCATGTTCCCGGCGAGTCCTGTCCGGTGTACTCATAACCCAATGAGCACCTGTATACATCTTAGGTGATCCAACTGACACCAGTGGCTTGTGAGACCGGCCACCGCCCCTCGTCGGGGTCTCGACTGTATACACTAGTCTACTAATGGAGTATCGATGCCCAGTCTCGAAACTCCCACGACTAGGGACCTTTTAAGGATATGCTTGTAGACTCCAGCTCTCACTTATATGATCGCCCTCATACTGCTGGAAGTCAAGCAAGAATCCTAGGGGCTCTATCAACGTGCAATAGCGACATGTCAGGTCGCCTAAAGCAGTACACGATGATAAAGATAAACCAGATAGCATACTATCATCTCGAGTAAGACTGTTCTACCGGGATAGGTCCTCCCTCAATCATTGCAATCACGTGCCGGTGATCCAATAATTGACTCTGAGGGCACTATCTCCAACAATCTCCCACTTGCACTCAAGGCTAATTATTGCGATGTCGCATACTCACAGCCCGTGTGATACCGAACACCCAACTCCTCTACTAGTCAGTCTCACAAAAACCGTTTGTGAAACTATTGCGTTCGAGGAATAGCCTCAGTGAGTGGATCCGCCTTGATGTTTCTTTCTATGTCTCTCTATATCTCAAATTTGCGGAGAAAGCCATCTCCCGAAATGAGCAATACCTGCCTTAGAATGTATCTGGATGTCTGATGGGACATAGCTCATAAATGAACTCCAAATCCAAACTTCTTAGACTGTATCGTCAACTGAACTTAATCAGTATCCTGCGCCATGCCTCCCTCAGTATTGCCTTGGACCACCTGTCCAAAATACTGCCCCTCGTCAGAGGGAAAACTATAACTCTGACAACCTCCTTGTCGTCCAAGTCACCTTGGAAGCCTGGAATGATAACTGTCTCCTGAATAAGGCTGCCGTTATCATATCCCTAGAACATCCACTTATGTTCTAAAACTGCTTCCGACTGTTTCTCCAGGATTGGATTAATGTCAACTTATTTCATCTAGTGCAAGAACAACATCTGGTGTGGTACTTGATATCTCACGATTGACTCAATTGCCTGAGCAAGTGATCTGCCAATCATGCCCGTCCCTCTCCCCTTTAGTCTGTAAGACACCTTTGGAGAGGGTGACTCCGTTACCTGCAGGTACACTACCATGCCAGGAGTCGTCCATCCTAAATACTCTTAGAATGCTGTCAAGTACCCTGATTGGGAAACCACCCAAATCTAGATCTAAAACCATAGATCTAGTAACCAGTATGTCTGATATAAAATCCATTTCTTTTGTGGAGAAACAACTGTGTGACGACCAAAGTATAACCGATCGTAGTGTAGGAGTTTCCTTTCCTACTCTGTGTATATCATCCAAATACCAGGATATCACACCCTACTACCTTCTCAACAGATCCATCCCCTATTCTGATGAAGTCAAACCCATGACTGTCACGTCAGAAATAGATGATCTATCTCCGCTACATCTGCTTTAGTCTATAAATAGACATAAGCTGCCTGTCCACCAATGCTTCCGCTGCTCCCACTGACTACGACAACCCTCTGACAGAGTCATATAGACGTACACTTCTAAAACTAGTTTAGAACGACGCTATACTCATCCTCGCGCCGGGTCTCGCAACCTGGAACAACAGCAATGGTAATTGTGGGTAAACAAGAACTTCCCTGTCACCGTCCTTGAGGCTACCGAAGTACCTCTCGGGTGCCTGAAGTTACCCACCTTATCTGCGGAGTGGCCAATGGAATGTCAATCCATATTGAATCTTTAGGTTCCTTATCAAATCTTCAGTAATCGTTTGTGGTTCTGGAATCACTTCCAGTTCTACCATACTCCCACTACTGTTTTCTGAAAAATCCATTTTTATAAAACTGTGGCGAGTCTAGAACAATATTGCTATTGTTCATCCAGATGGTAGAAAATCAACCCGCGTCATAGCCTGGGTCAACCCACAAACAGCCATTACAGAAACGTGCCTTGAGTTGTCCAGTGTCTGGTTTTAAGCATAAGCCGGACAACTCCCCGTACCTTAACAACGTTAAGATATGAACTGTTCTACATCCAATATAGAACCAGAGGCACTGATTTAATTGAACCAGATTCAAATCATGCAGCTATCTCCAGTGCATGTCAACAAAATGGAAGGAGGCCGATCAGCGTTACTCAACTTAGGAATACTTCCAATTATGAGTAACCTGAAAGAGAAGTAATTTCTCTTTATCATTACTATTAACTGAATACCACACACAAGTATCTACATCTTCGATCACTTTGAAGAATCCCGATACTTGCTACACCTGGTTCTCTACTTTATTCTTATACCTATAACTTCTCAAAACTTCGACCCTGTGTTTCTACGAAACACTTGTCTAAGAACTAGAGAAGTCATAAGTAAACAGAATACAGTACGAGGACCAACCCCTCTGTCCTAGTGGACACTGGACAATATACAATACTTTGTATAAGTCCCCTGAGTCTTGCGACTCAATCACTGTGTGTCGTAGGTTGAAAACTGTACTTTTGGTTAAGAAGAATTACACCGCTGTTTAATGCTCCTTACCTAACCATCCACTGATATAGGTAAATGTCATCGACATAATATCAAAAGGTATATCTCACTCTATGAAAATAGACGTACAGATATATCAATTTGAAATTGGTGCATAACCGCGGATATTCAAAACCAAATAATTGCTAACTTGCAAACAACCCAGGTGACTTCCTCAAAAATGAGGATGATCACCCAATTCCCAATAACTCACTCCCACTCATCATCTGTAAAACCATACAGATGTGAGAATCATACCTGGTAAATACATACCCTGGAGTAAGTATCTAATCGGGAAATCAGTTTTCTTTTAACATTACACAGTGAGACTGAAACATTGAAATGTTTCGATGGGGTATCCTGGTATTCCTAGTAATGCATCTTCCAGATTCACGACTGTAACCGTATAGTTCTTTGCCACCTCTCCAAATCCCTCCATATGTCTTTAGTCTTTACCTTCTGCACACCCCTTTAGGCCAATTGGTTTTCTTCCTTCCCTACCGTTCGGCACCAGCCTATGGTTTGGAAGAAGACTATCCAAAAAGCATAAAGGGTGTACTGTCCTAATCCTAGGAGCACTCGCACCGCGAGAGAAGGTGAAGATAAAAGACACCTGAATGTACTTTATTCCTATTTCTCCTGAACCAGGATCCATCCCCGAACTGGAACAAGTTCCTTTCGAGTTCGTATATAACCATACGATGGATTATCCAATAAAATGGGATCTTCGTAGTGATACGGAGTGTCCTGGAGAAATACAAAGGTGATTTAGGATTGGCGAAGAAATACTTGGTTTGGTCATGAATATCTGTTGCAATTTACTTTGCCCTCTTACTAATCCCTTTCTTTGTCTTAATCTTAATACCTTCTGCACACCGTTTAGGCTAATTGGTTTTCTTCACTCCCTACCGGTCGGCACCAGCCTATGGTTTGGAAGAAGACTATCCAATTTGCGTAATAGGTGTACTACTCCTAAACCAAGGAGTACTCACAACCTGAGAGAGGGTGAAAAGAAAAGACAACTGAATAATCCTATCCGTTTTCTCCAGAACCGGAAACCATCCTCGAATAAATTCCTTCGAGTTCGTATATAACCATACGATGGTTTTGTCCAATGGAAGTGGACGTTCGTAGTAATACGGGGTGTCCCGGAGAAAAGGGTAAAAGTAGGAGTGGCAATGAGGTCTGCAACTCTGACAATCCAAAAGCCAGTGTTAAGATGGTTCGGTCAACTTGGTCACCGAGTCATAGTCTAGGGTCGGGTCAATGGTCGCTGCCAGAGAGAGAGAGAAAAGAAACACTCAGCGTGCACTCTAACCTAGATCAGAATGGTTACCAATTTACCTAATCTAGAAACCTCCCACTGTTCCTCAAATTCTCCTCCAAACCTGAAAGAAGAATTAGTCGGGGTCACCCGAGGAGTATACCAACTCATCAGTGGGAATCGGGATCCAACTCTCATCGCATGATAACGTGACGGAATCCGCTCACGGTATCACACTCCAGAAGGTATGCGCATATCTGGCAAGTTTCAGTACTTTTGAAACTCCCGATGTGATTTCTGCCCCATGCTCTTATGACCTTGGCGTGAGGTCAAAATATCATAAGTCACATGTCAAGTTCTACCCGTCATTATCCAGGTTAATTTGAATCCACCCGTACATACCCTTGACGTAGGCCAAAATAGTAGTACGACTGTCCCAAACCAACGCATCTATCTATGCAACAGATAAATACCCGGCAGCTACCAATCACTATGCCTTGGCGTGAGGTCAAAATACATAGCTTGAATACTACCGAATATTTAACTGAAATGACGGAGGGCTACGAATGGTTTCTGGCGAAGACCTTTAACGTAATGAACTTGATATCGTTGAAGGAACGGATAGCTTTTTAGAAAATATAGTGACGAAAACCTTTACTAAAGAGGTCACTCCTGGTGAAGGGATCTCGGCTCTTTCCCCGTAGAATGGGGTGCAGGATATTCCAACTGAATACCACGATGCAAAGCAAAAGTAATCGGCTATAGTGAAGTTAATGCCCTGACGCAAACTTCTGTCCAAGGGGTCACTCCCGGTGAAGGGATCTCGGCCCTTGCCTCGTCGACTGAGGAGCAGGATATTCCAAATGAATACCACGATGCAAAACAAAAGAGAACGTCCTTGCAATAACAGCTTTTTGAAAAGTGTTCCAACAACATCAGAATAGGTTTGTTTAACTTGCATTGATCCGAATCAACGCAGTCCCATCAATTGATCACACCACAAAGAACGAAAATATACTGACGTACGTATATGCCATCCGCATTCGCCACTGGGTCCCGTCATCACTCGTTAGGTTAGCTTACTAACGACAGAGCGGGGACTGGACTAGCGCGGATGAAAAACATATACAACATCTACTAATATATATACCAATATATTATATTTCGCTCAAGGCGTGAAAAGAAATGCAACATCACAGAAATGTACAGCATCACAGAACAATACAGATATCTGGGATCCCCGGGTTTCACAGAGCCACTACTGAAACCCGACGTTCCCCTGGTCGTGTGGATAGCCTGTGCAATGAAATCCTAGACCCCTACGGGCGCGGCAAGTCACCCGCCAAAACCTGAAGCGAGGCAGCCCCCTTCAGCGCCGTGAATGGACCACCCAGCACTTCACGGAATCCGGCAACTTGGGCACCCCTCCTGGGTCAACCTGTACCCCCTACGAGTGCGGCGAATAGCCTGCCAATTCTAGAGTGAAGCCCCCTCCGTCCCAATGCCATGAGATGCGGGCTTGTTGCCCTCCAGAACCCGGCTATCCGTGCACCCCACCGCGGGGTAATCCTAGTACAGAAAGTAAAATATACATACACCGGGTACATCGACCGCAACCAGGTCGTGCCCCAAAAGAATAATACAAACAGGCAGTGACGGCAGTCCACATGTCGGACGCTCGCCCCGCAATATCAAATGTACATAATACCACAATACAGTACTAGCATTGCATCCAGGCTATCCCCCACGACCGATCCGCAACATCACAGCATAAACATAGAACATCAACGTGAAAGTCACGTTCGCAAATCCGTCTAACCGGGCTATAGCAGTTAGACCGGACTTACCGATCGAGTGACATTCACGGTCGCAGATATAATGTAAATACTGTGAAAAATGTGTTTAAAATTTTCCGATTGATCAAACAATTAACAATTGGGCCCCAAAGAAAACTGTAGCACACACAGAAATAATTGGCCCAACTTTAATATCCCAAAACCCACAATTTCAACTCAGGAAAATACTGGAAAAATTTGGGGGGGTGAACAGTAAATTCCGCGGCGGAAGCGCCGCACGAGGTGGGGTTTCGCGGCGCTTCCGCGGCGGAATAGTGAGATCGGGGTACCAAATTTTTACAGTAACCTTATAATTCCCTGCACATCACACTGAGACAACCAGAAAAATTTTTGGACTTAAAAAAAAATTCGACAGAAACTGATGTGCACAAAATACGGGTTTTCGGGATTTTGTTCGATCGGAAACGTAAAACACATTACACAAAAGCTAGACGAAGTTAATGGCGAGGCTCTGATACCACTGTAAGTGCACGGCGGCGCCCCGGCCGTCAAACCGACGCCGGAATGCGGAAACGGTGAATAACTTAAATTTTGCGGACTTTGCAAACCGGCACCACCGCGCACTAAACTCCGGATCGTAACCATTAACAAGTCTAAGCTAACTAGAATACGGGTTAGAGATATACCGACTGATCCGAGTCCTCCGGTCTTCATCTCCACTCCGATCTCCTCGCGGGATCTCCGGTCGTCGCCTCCTCGCCGGAAGGGCACCACGTCGCCTGCATCTTTTACGGGCTCCCGCCTCTATACCGAGGCAACTCGGGCATGAAGCCGGCAACTCGACATGCCCAAGATGTGCTGTAGGAAGTGTAGTGCTTTGTCTCTTTTGGGGTTTGTTGCCTTTGGATGGAGGAATGAAGAAACTTTGGAGGCAAATGATGCTATCAATTTTGCAAAGAAAATGAGATGAACAAAATGATACACCAAAAATGAACTCTCATTTTCTCTCCTTTCTTCTTCTCTCTTTCTTTTCTTTTTCTTCTCACTTATGAAAAACTTATCATCTCCAAAAGAGAATGGTGGAGGAGAGGTTATGAAGCATGAAGGGAGGTGAGTGTAGGAGAAGAAGGAGGTGACCACATCAAGGGACAAGAAAACATACAACCATGCTTCACTTTAATCAAACCATACCTCATCAAATCACAAGTCAAAGCAAGTCATGGTGCAAAGAAAAGAAAGCTATCATAATCAATCTTTATGCAATAAAACCCCTCCACTAAAGTTATTTGCACAATTGCAAATAACCCCCTCCATCAGAAAAGTCCGGCCGGGAAAGAACAAAGGAAAACCGGCCGGAACGGAAAGCAAACTGGCAACCCCAGAAAACTGGTCCCGTAATAAATTACAGGAAAACCCCATACTGTGCATACACACCCGCATCTGTATTCCGTCCGGATACAAATGCAATGAGACAGAATCTACACCGTACTAAACTAGGACCGGCTTAAACCAAAGCCGGCTAGTAATATCCGTTCGATCCTGATCCGTGCAATACCGCACGTATCTGATCGAACCCTGCCATATATCTATACGGCCACTAGTACAAACCGTCCGATCCTGATCCGTGCAATACCGCACGTATCTGATCGGACCCTGCCATATCTCCATACGGCCTCTACAGCGTTTCGCCCGAAAGCTTGAGTAACTGAAAGTGTGGTGGACTCTAAAGACTCGTCAATACTATGGCTGTGGATTTAACCACTAGCACGTCAGAGGTATAAGCCAATACGTGACGGGCCACCAGCTATTGACCAAAAGGGACGTCGATGAGGAAGCTCACCCCGACACCCAACTGAGCCTGTCAGTGACAATATCCGTACAGTCCGGTCCGTTCGTCTATGAGCATCGCATGGCGGGCCTAGGGGGTTGGTAAAAGTCAGACCCCCAAAAGCGGTACAAGTCGTGTCGGAGTGTAGCCCAGAACACCCTGAGATACTACTGGAATACCTACCAGTAAATCTCCTGCCTTGGCCAAGGTCTTTGTGTAATGGCTCTCCTAGACACAGCGCGACCTCACCCCCAATACCGGGAGAGACGAACCCCTGAAGATACGCTCACTGCCTCCATGTGGCTCGGGACTGTACCCAACTAAAACCTGTTTGCACGACTCCTTTGAGCCGTGGTAGGGTAGTAATCAAAGTACAGTGGGAACTCACACGAGACAAATGACGATCCCCAGGTCGATGAACTAACCTGCACACATGTCACCAGGGAACTGCCATCTGACGTCTGGTATATGACCAACTAGCATGTTCCCGGCGAGTCCTGTCCGGTGTACTCATAACCCAATGAGCACCTGTATACATCTTAGGTGATCCAACTGACACCAGTGGCTTGTGAGACCGGCCACCGCCCCTCGTCGGGGTCTCGACTGTATACACTAGTCTACTAATGGAGTATCGATGCCCAGTCTCGAAACTCCCACGACTAGGGACCTTTTAAGGATATGCTTGTAGACTCCAGCTCTCACTTATATGATCGCCCTCATACTGCTGGAAGTCAAGCAAGAATCCTAGGGGCTCTATCAACGTGCAATAGCGACATGTCAGGTCGCCTAAAGCAGTACACGATGATAAAGATAAACCAGATAGCATACTATCATCTCGAGTAAGACTGTTCTACCGGGATAGGTCCTCCCTCAATCATTGCAATCACGTGCCGGTGATCCAATAATTGACTCTGAGGGCACTATCTCCAACAAAAACAAAATTTGTTATACTCCAAAAATCATCTCAGGGTTTTTAGAAGAAAGCCACCAAAAACGAGACAACGACTCGACCAAAGAGCCGCGTTTCCGCGGCAATAGCAAGCTATTGCCGCGGAAACGCGGCCAACTTGGTGAGTTGCTGTGTCGTTTTTGGTGCAGAGTGTTTCTGACTTGGTTTTAGGATTTTTAAGATATATTATATGTGCCCAGATTTTCCAGAATAGAAATTTGTTTTTGGGGGCCTATAATTCCGTATTTTTTCCGAACTTCACTACACTTTGACTATGTTGGTTATATCTGTGATGTTCTTATGTATTGAACGTCGGCTAATCGCTATATGTCGATTAGTCGGGGTTATACATATCTGTGATCTGTGATTGTTGTTGATGGTTTGTGTATATGAACTCGTTGGATTGTCGCGGATGAATAGCCGGGGTGGATGTGAGATGAGAGTTTCTTTTTCTTTCATTCATGTAATAAAATTGTAAATTGATGTAATATTATTTGTTTGGCCGCACAACCGGGTCGGGGTTGTAGCCGTCATTGTATAATTCTTTTTACTGTTTTTGCTCCTAGGATAGACCCATGGAGGGGGTGCACAAACTACCGGGTATCTCGAAGTGCCGAGTGGCCTACTCATGGCGTTGAGGGAGGTTTTTTCGCTTCGGGTACTTGGCGGGTAGTTTGCCGCACCCGTAGGGGTCTTGGGTGGGGTTTTGGCTATTCATCGCAACCGTGTAATCCGTTTTTCGTTGCAGGCTCGAACGAATCGCGGGTTCCTAGTATATCCAAAGTGTTCATCTGTGATCCGGATTGGTTATCATTGCAGTATATCTATATATAATAACTATTTAGGCGTTGCTTATGTTTTACAGCAGCGCTAGCCCAGCCCCCGCTCTGTCGTTAGTTAAGTAACCTAACGGGTGATGACGGGGCCCCGTGGCGAATGCGAATGGCATAAGCGTACGTCATATTTTGGTTGTTTTCTGCAATGGTAGGATTTAAATGATGGGACGCATTAAAAGAACTAATGCAAGAAAATAAACCTAAAAGACGTTGTTGGAACAATTTTTCAAAAAGCTGTTATAGCAAGGACGTTCATTTTTGTTTTGCATAGCGGTATTCGGTTGTGAATGCCCAGCACCTCAGTCGACGAGGCAAGGGCCGAGATCCCTTCATCGGGAGTGACCCCTTGGACAAAAATTTGCGTCAGGGTAATAACTTCACTATAGTCGATTATGCTTGCTTTGCATCGAGGTATTCAGTTTGGAATATCCTGCACCTCATTCGACGAGGAAAGAGCCGAGATCCCTTCGCAAGGAGTGACCTCTTTAGCAAAAGTTTTCGCCACTATATTTTCAAAAAGATTATCAGGTTCCTTCAACGATATCAAGTTCATTACGTTAACAGGTTTTTCGCCAAAAACCCAGCCGTAGCCCTCCGTCGTATCGGATAATTAATACTTAGTATTCGTGCTGCGTTTGTTGATTATTCGTCAAGACACAGTTAACGGTAGCTGAGTAATAATTCTCTGTTGCACTGATAGATGCGATTGGTTAGGACGGTCGCATGATTTTGTTGATTATTCGTCAAGGATCATGCGGGCGGGTCTAATGCAATCCTGGATAACGACGGGTTGAACTTGACTAGGACCTTTTGATTTGTTGATTATTCGTAAAGGTCACTTGGGTCCTAGGGGCAAAAACCACATCGGGAGTTTCAAAAGAACTGAAACTTGCAGATTTAGCATACCTTCTGGAGTGTGGTGACTAGAGTGGATTCCATCTAGGTTATCACACAATGACAGTTGGATCCCGATCCCACTGATGAGTTGGTTTACTCTCGGGAGATTATTTCACTTAACGATCAATGCTATAAACCTAGTAGGTGTCTAGAAAGGTGTTAGCGGGGTTACGCCCCCAGGGAAAAGAGGTTCTTTAATTAAGGAACTTCGCGAAAGCGTTGGAAAACCTCCCTCGAAGTACCGACACTAGCCTAGCTGAAAGGTTAAGCAAGTATTGTGACGTGAATTAAAACCCGGCTAGTTCTTCTTTTAAAAGGTTTTAAGAAGAATTTGAGTAAACAGTGGGAGACATCCTGGTTAGATAAATTAATGAACCAATCTAATCTTGCAAGAGCATACGCTGAGTGTTTCTTTTCTCTCTCTCCAGACAGCAACATTTTCACGCCCTAATCAAGATAATAAAATGTATCGCTTGACCGATCCGAATTCTTATTCGGGACTGGAGAAAGTTGGTTCAGCTCTTACTTGTGACAACAGTCATGAGTATGAGAATGGGAAAGGGGATTGTATGGATTTTCAGAATACCCAGTTGAAGAAGAAGCATGGTTTTGCATCTACTTCAGGTGTTCTTGTAATTGAGAACTGTTTTACGGTCAGCCCTACCTCCTGGGTACTTGATACCGAATCAGGATCTCATATCTGTAATTTATTGCAGGGACTGAGAAAAAGTAGGAAAGTTGCACAGGGTGATATGTCGCTCAGAGTAGCGAACGGAGCACAAGTTAATGCGGCAGCCGTCGGTGAATATCACCTAGTATTGCCAAATGGCAAGAATATGATTTTGAACGATTGCTACTATGTACTCTCCATGGTTTGCAACATCATATCAGTTTCTTTACTCGATAAAGATGGATATAACTTTGTTCTTGAAAAGAATATCATGAACATTTACCTTCATAAGGTACTGGTTGCAGAGGGTACACTGTGTAATGGTATCTACGTTCTAAATCAGAATACAGTTCTCAATATACAAAACACACGCAAGAGGAAGAATTCAGATACGAATGAATCCTACTTGTGGCATTGTAGACTTGGTCATGTCAGAGAGAAAAGACTGAGTAAGTTGCATAAAGATGGACTCTTGGATGCGTTCGAGTTTTCATCTTATGAAACTTGTCAGTCTTGTCTCAAAGGGAAGATGACCAAATCTCCGTTCACCGGACATGGAGAAAGAGCAGCAGAGCTCTTGGGACTCGTACATAGTGATGTATGTGGTCCGATGTCTATACATGCAAGGGGTGGGTTCTCGTACTTCATCACATTCACTGACGATCTCTCTAGGTTCGGATATGTGTATCTATTGAAACACAAATCTGAAGCTTTTGAGAAATTCAAGGAATTCAGAAAGGAAGTAGAGAACCAGACAGGCAAAAGTATCAAGATCCTCCGGTCTGACAGGGGAGGGGAGTACTTAAGCACGGAATTCCTAGATTACTTAAAAGAGAATGGTATTCTCTCTCAGCTTACTCCTCCTTATACACCACAGCACAACGGTGTATCGGAGCGGAGGAATCGTACCCTATTGGATATGGTTCGCTCCATGATGAGTAGTGCTGAGTTACCGCTTTCATTCTGGGGACATGCGCTTCAGACAGCGGCATACCTTTTGAATCAAGTTCCGTCCAAATCTGTGCCTAAAACTCCGTATGAAATATGGAGCAGTAAGAAACCATGTCTGAACTTTATTAAGATATGGGGTTGTCCGGCCTATGTGAAAACACAGAAACCGGACAAGTTAGAGGCACGGTCAGTTCTCTGTAAATTTGTGGGATATCCTAAAGACTCACTAGGATATCTGTTCTACCACACTAAGGAACAGAAGGTGTTTGTATCTCGCCACGCCACCTTCTTAGAAAAGGAGTTTCTTGCAAAAGAAGCTAGTGGGAGTTCGGTAGAACTGGAAGAAATTCAGCGACCACAAAATGTAACTGAAAATTTGGAGGAACCGCTAGATTCTATAACCCCAGACGAACCTCGCCACTCCGCAGATCTGGTAGGATTTCTCATCCGCCCGAGAGATACTACGGTTTTCTCATAGACGGGGATCGAGAGGATTGCATCTTGGAAGAAGATGACCCTACCAGTTTCAGGCAGGCCATTATCAGTAGGGACTCTGATAAGTGGCAGGAAGCAATGCAATCCGAAATGGAGTCCATGTACGCCAATAAAGTGTGGACCTTGGATATTGCTCCACCTAGGGTAAAACCCGTTGGATGCAAATGGATCTACAAAAGGAAACTTGGTGTAGATGGGCAGGTGGAAACCTATAAAGCTAGACTCGTTGCAAAAGGTTTTCGTCAAAGACCTGGTTTGGACTATGACGAGACTTTTTCTCCGGTGGCTATACTCAAATCCATTCGGATCCTACTTGCCATTGCTGCCTTCCATGACTATGAAATCTGGCAGATGGATGTTAAGACAGCTTTCCTAAACGGTTGTTTGGAAGAGTGCGTTTACATGGATCAACCAGAAGGTTTCGTAGACAGTGGGAGCAGCGGAAGGGTATGAAAGTTGCTTAAATCCATTTATGGATTAAAGCAGGCATCGCGGAGCTGGAACATCTGTTTTGATGAGGCAATCAAGGAATTTGATTTCATCAAGAACGAAGATGAACCCTGTGTATATAAGAAGATTGTAGGACGAACTGTCTTATTCCTAGTCTTGTATGTGGACGACATTCTTTTGATTGGAAATAATATTCCTATGCTACAATCGGTCAAGCTATTTTTGTCACAAAGGTTCTCCATGAAGGACCTGGGTGATGCCTCGTACATTCTGGGGATCAAGATCTATAGAGATAGATCCAAGAGACTATTGGGACTTTCGCAGTCCAGGTACATAGAGACCGTACTAAAGAGATTTAGTATGGAGGGTTCCAAGCGCGGTAACATACCCGCATTGCACGGAATTACCCTCTCCAAGAAGATGTCTCCTAAGACTGACGAGGAGAGGGTTCGCATGAGCACTATACCCTACGCTTCGGCGGTAGGATCTATAATGTATGCGATGCTATGTACAAGACCAGATGTAGCTTACGCGTTGAGCGCGGTAAGCCGGTATCAGTCAGACCCAGGGGAGGACCACTGGACAGCAGTGAAGAACATTCTCAAGTACCTAAGAAGGACTAAGGAGATGTTCCTGGTTTACGGTAATGGAGACCTCAGGGTCGAGTCCTTTACCGATTCAAGCTTCCAGAGTGACAAAGATGACAGCAAGTCCGTCTCGGGTTTTGTGTTTACCCTCAACGGAGGGGCGGTATGTTGGAGGAGTTCCAAGCAGGATACCGTCGCAGACTCGACGATGGAGGCTGAATACATTGCTGCAAGCGATGCCGCAAAAGAGGCGGTCTGGATAAAGTTCATTAGTGAACTTCAGGTGGTTCCGTCCATTGTTGACCCAATACATTTGTATTGCGATAACAATGGGGCTATAGCTTTAGCGAAGGAACCAAGGTCCCATCAGAAATCCAGGCACATCTTAAGGCGGTATCACCTGATCAGGGAGATCATTGATCGCCAGGAGATCGAGGTGCGGAGAGTGGACACAAAGGACAACACTGCGGACCCATTCACAAAGGCTTTACCCCAGACTCAGTTCGAGCGGCTGATCGAGATGATAGGTCTTCGATACGCCAGTACATGGCCTTAGTGCAAGTGGGAGATTGTTAGTGTATATGCCCTAGAGGCCATTACTGTATCATACTAGTATGTATATTACTTGATGGAAGCTTGGGAAATTCACAGTTGTACAGACAATCTTGCTCAATATAGTAGTATGCTACTTGGTTTGTCTCTGCTTTAATGTGTACATGTGTGTTTATTTATTATATCACCTATACGCATTAGTAGAGCCCTTAGGATCTTTGCTTGATTACCGGCGTTGTGATGGCGATCACACTCGTGGGGCTGGGTAATCTACAAGCACATCCTTATACACGTCCCTAGTCGTGGGAGTATCGAGATAGGGCATCGATGCTCCGGAGTAGACTAGCGTATGCCCTTCTCATCCCAGCACGGGAGACGGTCTGTCCCACAGTCGTCGGTACGTCGTACTTGAGATAGTATGCGGGTGCTCGTTAGGTTACGAGTACACTGGACAGGACTCGTCGGGAACTGATGGTTGGTATTATACCTATCGTCAGCTATCAGTTCCTAGGTGACATGAGTACAGCTTAGTCCGCTGACTTGACACTGTCACTTCGCCTCCAGTGTGTTCCCACTGTTCTTTGATTGCTACCCTACCACGGCTCTACAGAGTCGTGCAAACAGGTAGTAGTTGGGAGCAGTCCCGAAGCACTTGGAGGCAGTGACGGTTAGACAGGATTCGTCTCTCCCGGTATTGGGGGTTGACATCGCGCTGTGTCTAGGAGAGCCATTACACAAGTAGTCCCTGGCCAGGGCAAGCGAGATGTACTGGTAGGTTCCAGTGTTATCTCAGGGTGTTCTGGGCTTCACTCCGACACGACTTGTACCGCTATTGGGGGTCTGACGCTTGCCGCCCCCCTAGGCCCGACATGCGATGTATCAGACGAACAGACCGGACTGTACGGAGATTGTCACATACAGACTCAGTAGGAGTTCGGATGGGTTTACCTCATCGGCCTTCTTATCGACATCTACCTGGGGACCGTTACGTACAGCTAGTGCCGCTTGCGGTCTGTGGTTAAACCCACTGCCAGCGTAGTGTCGAGTCTTTAGAGTCCCACAGAGAGAGTTTCCCTGCACTGAGCGAAACGTGTAGAGGCCGTATGGTTTTACGGTAGGGCTGCGATCACTTACGTACACTTGTGTGCGTGTGGTGTTCGGGCAGGCAATACTAGTGGTCTTTGGTTTAAGCCGGATCCTAGTATTGCATGGATTGATTTGTTTTGTCTTCTGGGCATCCGCATTCTACGGAATACGGATGCAGGTGTGTATGCACAGTTTTCTGGAGCGATGAAGGAGGAGGTGCCTCATTAGGGTTTTGGCAGTTGGTTCGGCCAAAACCGCTATGTGGCAGGCTCATTAGGGTTTTGACAGTTGATTCGGTCAAAACCATTTTGAGGCGGACTCATTAGGGTTTCGACAGTTCGTTTGGTCAAAACCATTATGAGCCGGGGACATTATTTACTAATCCTTTCATTGATAATTTTGTTATGGCTAATTACATTGACCATTTGACCATCTTGACTTTGTTGACCATTTGACCAAAGTTGACTTGGATCTTCTTAGAAGATCTAAATTATTCTTTGGTTTTCTTTTTCTTTAGTTTTGATAATGGTCATGTCATTTGTAGCCATCACCTTTATCTTGATGGGTTTAGTAATGATAATGTTTGTGTATTATTTGCAACCATGGATGTTTTTCTATTGTTCATAATATTATTCTCATTCTCTCTCTTGAAATGAGAAGCTCCATGGTTGCTAGAAAAACTCCTCCTTCTTCCTCCTCTTGATTTCTCCTTTGATCTCATGTGTTGAGAGAAAAAGGATTTCACTTGACAAACACATCCATACATCTTCTCTACACATCCTAGGGCTTCTAGATTAGCAATCTCCTTGCCCTAGTTACCTCGGCTTGAGGTGGAGCTCGGTGTACATCTCTCGGGTGGATTGTCTTCGACTCAAGGAGGCCGCGGAGGTGACCGATGTCCGGATCAACCATTGAGCAAGCAAAGAGAAGAACAATAAGAAGAGAAGAACAACAAAGAAGAAGAACAACAAGAAGAGAAGGAGTTCAAGTTGAGGTATAACCCCTAACCGAGTAGATACATCTCATGTTAGGATGCTAGTGTATTGTTTAGCAAAGATCCGGCTTTTACGGTCCATGTTACAAAGTCCAGAAAATTTTTGTTTTACCGTTTCCGCAACCCCGAAAGTACTGGGAGAGGTAACGTGGACCTAACACGATACACCGTTATGTTGCGGAGTGTATGGAGGAGTAAGCTGAGAGAGAATTCCGTTCTCTTTTAAATAGTCCAGGAACTCGGCACTTAAGTATTCACCACCTCGATCCGATCTTAGAATCTCGATACTTTTGCCGGTTTGTTTTCTACTTCATTCTTATATTCCTGGAATTTTCCAAAGGCTTCGGACTTATGTTTCATTAAGAATACATAACCGTACCTTGAAAAGTCATCCCTAATAGTAATGAAGTAAGAATAACCGCTTCGCGCATGTGTAGAGATTGGACCGCACACGTCGCTGTGTATGAGTACCAAGAGCTCGCTCGCTCTTACTCCGTGTCCAGTGAACGGAGTCTTGGTCATCTTTCCTTTGAGACAGGATTGACAAGTGGCATACGATTAATATTCGAACGGATTCAAATATCCTTCTGTATGTAACTTTGTCAACCTTCTCTCATTGATGTGACCCAGTCTACAATACCATAAGAAAGTCTGATTTATTTCCGGAGACTTTCTTTTGTGTGTATTCTGGACATTGAAAATCTGTGGTTGGTTTAATACATATATACCATTTCTTAATGTACCTGACCCAATCAAAACTTCATTAAGGTGAATGTTTACAACATTACTTACAAACGCAAATTCATAACCTTCTTTAGAAACCAAAGATACAGAAATGATATTACAAGTTGCGTTGGGTACAAAAAAGCAATTACGCAAAACCAAAACGTGTCCATCTGACATCCCCAGGTGATAGTCCCCCACGGCCTTAGCATCCATGCTAGCTCCGTTTGCAACTTTGAGGGTCATGTCACCTGCCTTCAAAACCCTACGGTTTCTCAACGCCTGCAAAGAATTACAGATATGAGATCCTGATCCGGTATCCAATACCCAGGAAGTAGAGTTTATTGATAGAAATTTTTCAATAACATACACACCTGAAGCTGAAGCCGCAACTTGCTTCAGTTCCTGTGTCCTGGCTTTCCAAGCCCTGCAATCTTTCTTCCAGTGACCACTCTTATGACAGAAAAAGCACTCTTCCTTCCCTATAAGCTTCCCCGCTATTTTTGTTGCTTTTGCTTTTCCCTTCGTATCCACTTTACTAACACAGCCCCTTGGTTTGGCGGAGGCTTTCTTCTTCTTTCTCTTGGCTTTCGCCTTGGACCTAGAAGATGAAGATCCTCCTACAAACAAAGTGGATGTTTCCCTACCTTTCTGTAGGGTGCCCTCTGCACTCCTCAGCATGTTGAGGAGTTCTGAAAGTTCAATTTCTTTTTCTTGTAAGTTGAAGTTCAGGATAAACTGGGCGTAAGTGGAAGGAAGGGACTGGAGAATCAAGTCCGTATAGAGCTCGTTCTCTAACGTGGTCCCAAGTTCCGCGAGCTCCTCAATGAAGCCAATCATCTTAAGCACGTGTTCCGCTACCGATGATCCGATGGACAACCTTGCCGAAAATAACTTCTTCGACACTTCGTATCTTGCGATACGAGATTGCTCTCCATACAGTTCTTTTGTATGGAGAAATATGGATTCGAGGTCCATATTCTCGTGCCTCCTCTGATGTTTGTTGTCCATAGAGGCAAGTACGAGGCACTTGGCCTTCGCGCTATCAATCTCCCAAGTCTTACGGATTCCTTATCCGCGACGCTGGAGGTGGGACTTAGGACAGGGGGAGCTTTGGTGGTAAGGAGATACCCCAACTTGTCATAAGTGATTGCCATTTTTAAATTCCTGAGCCAATCTTTGTAGTTTGGCCCTGTCAGTATGTTTTTATCTAGAAGTAACTTTAGTCCAGTCATGTTGATTGGTCGCTGCAATTAGGAGAGAGAAGAAGAAACACTCAGCATGATGCTCTTGCAAGTTTAGAGTGGTTTTTAGTTTGTCTAAACAGGATGGCTCCCACTGTCTCTCGAATCCCTCCACAAACCAAAAAGGAAGAATTAGTCAGGATCAATCTCACGGTACAATACTTGCTTAACCGTTCGGCCAGGCCGGTGTTGGTACTTCGAGGGAGGTTTTCCAACGCTTTCGTGAAGTTCCTTAATTTAAGAAACTCTTTTCCCTGGGGGCGTAGCCCCGCTAACACCTTTCTAGACACCTACTTGGTTTATAGCATTGATCGTTAAGTGAGAAATTTCCCGAGGAGTAGCATATACTCACAGTAGGATCGGGATCAAAATATCATCGCGTGACGAAACTGAAGGAATCCTACCAGAATCATCACACTCCAAATGGTATGCAACACTAGCAAGTTTCAGTTCTTTTGAAACTCCCGATGTTGATTTTTGCCCCATGCTCTTATGACCTTGACTTTGGCCAAAATATCATAAGTCACATGTCAAGTTCTACCCGTCATTCTCCAGGTTAATTTGAGCCCATCCGCACATACCCTTGACTTTAGCCAAAATGGTTGTACGACTTCCCCAAACCAACACATCTATCTATGCTGCACATGAATACCCAATAGCTACCAATCACTATGCCTTGACTTTGGCCAACATACATAGCTTGAATACTATTGACCATCCATGTGAAACGACGGAGGGCTACGAATGGTTTTGGCGAAACCGTGAACGTAGTGAACTTGATATAATCTATGGAACGAGATAGCTTTTAAAAGGAGTGGCTTAAGCTCCGCGTTTAAAAGTTATTTTGAAAAGAAACCTAGTGGTTTTTGAAAGTGTTCCAACGACTTTTACTTGGTTTATTTTTCTTTGCATTAGTTCTTTTAATGAGTATTTTTCTTTTATTAGTTCTTTTAATGCGTCCCATCATTTAATCCTACCATTACAGAAAACAACCAAAATATGGCGTACGCTTATGCCATTCGCATTCTCCACGGGGCCCCGTCATTACCCGTTAGGTTACTTAACTAACAACAGAGCGGGGGCTGGGCTAGCGCGGCTGCAAAACATAAGCAACGCCTAAATAATATCATATATAGATATATTGCAATGATAGCCATTTCAGATCACAGATGAAAACATTGGATATACTTGGAAACCGCAATTCGTACGAGCCTGTAACGAAAAGCAGATTACATGGTCGCGGTGAATAGCCAATACCCCACCCAAGACCCCTACGGGTTCGGCAAACTACCCGCCAAGTACCCGAAGCGAAGCAACCTCCCTCAACTCTATGAGTAGGCCACTCGGCACTTCGGGATACCCGGTAGTTTGTGCACCCCCTCCATGGGTCTATCCTAGGAGCAAAAATAGTAAAAAGAAATTATACAATGACGGCTATAACCCCGACCCGGTTGTGCGTCCATACAAATAATTATTACATCAATTTACAAATTTACATGAATTGAAAGAAAAGAAAACTCTCGTCTCACAACCCCCGGCTATTCACCCGCGACAATCCAATGAATTCATATACACATTCCAGCAACATTACAGATCACAGATTTGTATAACCCCCCCTAATCGACATATAGCGATTAGCAGACGTTCAATACAAATATCACATCATAGGAAAACCCGTCCGCTTAAGTCTTTAGAAGTTCGATCAAAAATACGGATTTTTAGGCCCCCAAACACAAATTTATCGTTCTGGAAAATCTGGGCTGAAAAGACATATTCCAAAAATCCCAAAACAACCCCAGAAATACACTGCACTAAATTTGGACCTCGGCCAAGTCAACTCGGCCGCGGAACCGCGGCGCTTTGATCGGTTCGTGGGACCAAATTTTGTGGTTATTTAAACAAAAGCCTGAGCCGATTTTTAAGATGAAATTAATCAGTTTTTGAACAGAAAAAAAATCGGCAGAAACTTGACATATCGGGTTCGTTTCGTGACTTTTTCTTTGATCGATCTTCTAGTTACTTTGCTAACATGTTAGATAGAGTTTAACCAGGCTCTGATACCACTGTAAGTCCATGCTACCCTTCCTCGGTACTTACGGGGTTGCGGAATTGGTGAAAAACGATTTTCAAGAGGGTGGTAACATGGACTACCAATACAGATCTTTGTTAAACTACTAGCTAACAACCTAACAAGACTTTACCTACTCGGTTAGGGGGCTATACCTTTCTTGAACTCCTTCGTCTTCGACTCCTCCCGGTGTATGGATCGGCCTCACCTCATCGTCTCCTTGCGCCGAAGATGGATCCACCCGAAAGCTTCTACCTTTGGCTTCTTCTTCGAACTTTGAAGAAACTAGATCACTTGGCTTGCTAGGCCTTGTGAACTAGAATGAGTAGAGGAATGTTTTGGTGTCTTTTTATCTCTAAGGCAATGAGTCTCAACACATGAGAATGGTTTGCCTTGAGGTAGAGAGAGCAAAAGGAAGAGGGAGAGCTTGAGGATGAGAGAGCTCAAGAGATAGAAAGCAAATGATAAAATGAACCATACTCTTCTCATTCTCACCTCTCATAATCCAAAAGCCATCATCACAAAAATAGTAATCAAGTATTGTGTAAATGGTTTAAGTCAAAATGGCTATATCATTTCATGCACTCATTTTGCATAAATAAACAAGCAAGCAAACCTCTTTGCCATGGAATGATAGCCATTGTCATGATGATGGTCAACTAGTCCAACCTAGTCAACCGGTCAACAAAGTCAACAAGTCAACAATGTCAACCCCTCAACAACCATGTCACTATAATACTTAATTAATATTAATGTTAATCATATATCTTATTCTTATTAGGGTTAAGCAAAAGTCAACAGTCAACAGTCAACAACCCCAATGAGAATACTCTGCCTCTGTCTCTCTGTCAACTGTGCATACACACCCGCATCCGCGTTCCGAAGAACACGAATACATACGTGATAAAACCAACCCCAAAACGTACACTAGGATCTGGCTTAAACCAAAGCCCGCTAGTGTTAACTGTCCGGACACTGTACATGCACAAGTGCACGGATGTGACCAAACCCTGTCGCAAAACCATGCGAGCTCTACTCTTTTGCCTAAAGGCGAATAGCTTTCTGTGTGGGACTCTAAAGACTCGACAATACACTGGCAGTGGGTTTAACCACAGACCGCAAGCGGCACTAGCTGTGCGTAACGGTCCCCAGGTAGATGCCGACAAGAAGACTGACAAGGTGAAGCCCATCTGAACTCCTACTGAGTCTGACTGTGACAATTCCATACAGTCCGGTCTGTTCTTCTGATACATCGCATGGCGGGCCTAGGGGGCGGTAAACGTCAGTCCCCCAATAGCGGTACAAGTCGTGTCGGAGTGAAGCCCAGAACACCCTGAGATAACACTGGAAACCTACCAGTATATCTCGCTTGCCCTGTCCAGGGACTACTCGTGTAATGGCTCTCCTAGACACAGCGCGATGTCAACCCCCAATACCGGGAGAGACGAATCCTGTCTAACCGTCACTGCCTCCAAGTGCTTCGGGACTGCACCCAAAAACTACCTGTTTGCACGACTCCTTTGAGCCGTGGTAGGGTAGTAATCAAAGTGCAGTGGGAACACACTCGAGGCGAAGTGACAGTGTCAAGTCAGCGGACTAAGCTGTACTCATGTCACCTGGGAACTGATAACTGACGATAGGTATAGTACCAACCAACAGTTCCCGACGAGTCCTGTCCAGTGTACTCGTAACCCAAGAGCACCCGCATACTATCTCCAGTACGACGTACTGATGGCTGTAGGACAGACCATCTCCCACACAGGGATGAGAAGAGCATACGCTAGTCTACTCCGGAGTATCGATGCCCTGTCTCGATAGTCCTGGGACTAGGGACCTGCATAAGGATGTGCTCATAGATTACCCAGCCCCCACTAGTGTGACTGCCATCACAACGCTGGTAATCAAGCAAAGATCCTAAGGGCTCCACTAATGTGTATAGGTGATATACTAAAATAAACACATGTACACATTGAAGTAGAAACAAACCAAGTAGCATACTACTATATTGAGCAAGTTTGTTTATGCAACTGTGAATATCCCAAGCTTCCATTAAGTAATATACAAACTAGTATGATACAGTAATGGCCTCTAGGGCATATACACTAACATTAAGTCCTAAAGCCATCACAGAAAGAAACGAAAATATAACGTATGCTTATGTCACTCGCATTCGTCACCGTGTCCCGTTATGCCCCGTTAAGTTACTTAATTAACGGCATACCGGGACGGGGCTAGCGCGAGTGCAAAACATAAGCAACGTCTATTATATATCATATATATAATATTGCATTCGTCTCAGATATATATTAAATGATCACATCACAAAATATAAGCCGCAGAAGCACATTTAATATAGGATATCTAGGAGGTCCGTATTTTGTATTAATCCATCAATAGAAAATACGGATTCCACGGTCGCGATGAATAGCCAAGCCCACACCTCCAGACCCCTACGAGAGCGGCAAGTGACCCTACCAATTCTGGAGTTTAGGAGACCCGGTCTCGACTCCTCGAGATGGCCTCCCACTGAACCCTAGAACCCGGTCACTTGTGCCCTCCTCCTTGGGTCTATCCTAATGCGGAAAAATAAATAATATACAACATCGGTGACATCATCCTCAACCCGGAAGTGCCCCAAATAAAAGAATATTACATACAATTTAATTTTACATGAATGAAAAGAAAACTCTCATCTCACATAAAAAAACCCCGGCTATTCTATCACGACAATCCTGCATATCAAATCTCAGCAACACATACTATCACATATCATCAACGTAAGTAAGTATGCATACCCCGATCGTCGTTGATGTATAACAACGAAACCGGCGATACACCACATACTACACTTACGGTCACAGAGAAATAAAATGAAAAACTATAACAATTGGAATCGTAACTGTCTTTAGACAACACAAACCCGGAATATCACATATCCAAGATTTCATGCCTAACAATGTAAAGCTCGCATTTAGGTCTAACCCATGAAAACACCTTTTCTTAACAAGTCGGATAATTCAACAAGATTTCCGATTATACCCGAGACCGAAATGCTAGATTTACACGCAACAAAAAAATTTGTGGATTCCAATTATTGTATCACATACTAATAATCTAGGCGCACTTAAAACATTCGATCGAACGATTGAACACCCAAAGACTTCTCAGAAATATCAACACTTGAGCAGCTTTAAAATTTACCAGAAACTGCAATAAGTACATACGAGCCAGCGCAAGAAGGCACAGCCCCACCTGCACCAACGGCGCCGCGGAACCGCCGCAGAATGACCATTCATGCCACGGTTCCGCGGTCCAATAGTGGAGTCAGGGCTTCGTACTTCTTATGGGCCCATAAAATACCCTGCACAATTTTCTGAGTATTTTTAATATGAAAAAAAACCACGTTTTTGAAAAATTTCTAGAGAGCACCCTCCGAGCGTCGTATTTCGTTTGTTCGAGGTTTTTAACCTCGTCTAGGTTACTCTAAAGATCTAGCTTGGCTCTGATACCATTGTAGGGTTTCCTTATCACCTCATATAGGGTTTGGAAGTGTCACACATGCCACAGCTATGATTTTAAGTGTTGCTAAGCAAACTTAACTAGGAATCGAACTAGAAATATGGAGTAACAACTAATAGTATCACATGTAAAAGTTAATCTATCACTAAGTGGAGAAACTACAACCTTTGTAGACCTCCTAGGGTGACTCCTTGGATCTCCTAGAGTTTGGAAAGGCTCGCTTGAACACTTCCGAGTCCACGACGATCCACCTGAAGTCCTTTGCTTAAGGCTTGTTGCTTCACTTGATCTTTCAAATCGGTGGAGCAAACACCTTACACAAGAGAGCAAGAGATGTGTAGGATGAAGTGGTTTATGTGTCACTTAAAAACCCTCTCTTTTTCTTTTCCTCACTCTAAACAAATCTCAAAAGATCTTTAAGAAGGAGGAAGATGAAGATGGCAAAGCTTTTTGAAGATAATGATAGTTCTTATGTTTTAAAAATAAAACAAAAAGGATATATGTGTTAGACACTCTCACAAAAAAACCATGGTTAATATAAATATCTAGATATTTTGTGATGTGTTAAAGAACAAAGGAAATTAACCAAGGTTAAGTCAATGGTCAAACAAAGAAGTGTGTAGAAATTATGAGTCATTTGTAAAGAAATGAGTCATTAGTTAATTTCCTTTATCTTTTAACTTAAAACAAAAACTATATATTAATATGAACCATGTGAGTCTTGCATTGCCATCTTCAATATATCAACAACCATGATATATATGCACGTATGTATGTGTGTATGCACATCAACATGTACATATACATGCATGCATCCATCAAAAGAACAGGGTTTATTAAAAGTGAGCTAAAAGTCATTATTAAATCAACATTTGATTTAATAAACAGGTCATATCACATACGATCCGACCAATAGAAAACACTCGATTAACATACGGTATCTCATACACGTATTTAATGGAGTTCCCACGCATATCTCATATGCACACCACATCGTTTTGCCTGATCTAGGAAACTTCTGTGTGGGACTCTAAGACTCGTCAATATGCTGGTAGTAGGTGATGATCACATCAAACACCTACAAGCCGCAAGCGGTCAGCTAAACGTAACGGCCCCCCGGGTATTGAGCGATCAGAAGAAGAACAAGCGAACCTGTCAAAACTCCCGTCAATCCAACTGGCAACACTAACCGTACAGTCCGGTCTCTTCGTCAGATATGCTGCATATCGAGCCTAGGGATGGAATCGTCGACCCCAATAACCCAATAAGTCATGCCAATATATGGTCTACAACAGATCGAGAAACTACTGATAACACTTATCAGTAATATCTCAGCAGCCCTGGCCAGGGACTTCCTGTTATAGCCAATCGTGCACAGCACAGCATCAACCCCCAATACCGGGAGAGACGAAATCCCTCCTATTGCTCATTGCCTCAATATGCCTCGGGACTGTACCCAAAATCCACCTGTTTGTACGACTCAGTAGAGCCGTAGTAGGGTGGAGATTAAGATACAGTGGGAGGACACACAAGACTCTATGGCGATTTCAGGTCTACAGACTAACCTGTACCAGTGTCACCTGAGAACTTTTATCCGACGTATGATATAATACCACATAGGAGTTCTCGGTGAGTCCGTTCAGTGTACTCAGTCTCACTGAGCACCCATATACAATCTTTGGTGTCAGCACACCAGATGGATATGAGATCATCCATCGCCCATCATATGGAACAAGAATGGTATACGCTAGTCTACACTAGAATATTGATGCCCTGTCTCGATATACCTACGACTAGGAACATTTCAAGGATATGCTTATAAACTACAGGTGTCACACAAATATGATCCACATCATAATCCCAGTAGTCAAGCTAATATCCTTAGGGCTTTATCAACATGTACCAAATGAGTAAAAACATGATCAAGTGAACATATGATAAAGAGAAACCAGATAGCATACTTTATGTCGATCAAGAATGTCCTCTGAATATATATATATATATACACATCAGTACATACACTATCATATAATGGCCTCTAGGGTGTACATATATCCAACGGTGACCATTCCGTAAGAGTTGGGAATGGTGCAAATGTTGCACCAAAAGCAGTTGGCGAATATCACCTTGTGTTACCAAATGGTAATACATTGATTCTAAACGAATGCTATTACATTCCGACCCTGATATGCAATCTTATATCGGTATCTTTATTGAGTAAAGAGGGATATAATTTTGTAGTACAGGATAGTGTTATGAACATCTTCCTAAATCAAAAGTTGATTGGATCAGTCTCGTTAAATAATGGCATATACGTTCTAAGTCAAACTACAGTCCTGAATGTACAAAACACACACAAGAGGAAGAGTTCAGAAATGAATGAATCCTTCTTGTGGCATTGTAGACTAGGTCATTTCAATGCGACACGGCTAGCTAAGTTACATAAGGATGGATATTTGAATTCGTACGAATTTCATCTTATGATACTTGCAAGTCATGTCTCAAAGGCAAGATGAACATAACACCGTTTAGTGGACATGGAGAAAGAGTTACAGAACTCTTATGGCTGATACATAGTGATGTATGCAGACACATATCTATACATGCCAGGAACGGTTCCTCGTACTTCATTACATTCACTGACAATCTCTCAAGATACGGACATGTGTTCCTGTTGAAACACAAGTCTGAAGCTTTTGAGAAATTCAGAGAATATAAGAACGAAGTAGATAACCAAACGGGCAAAAGTATTAAGATCCTTCGATCAGATCGAGGAGGAGAATACTTGAGTAATGAGGTACTGGACTATCTAAAAGAGAATGGGATTCTCTCTCAGCTTACTCCTCCTTATACACCACAGCAAAACGGTGTATCGGAGCGGAGGAATCACACCTTATTAGATATGGTGCGCTCTATGATGAGCACCGCTGAGTTACATATTTCCTTTTGGGGTTTTGCGCTTGAGACAGCAGTATACCTATTGAATCAAGTACCATCTAAATCTGTACCTACCACACCATATGAGATATGGAGTGGGAAGAGACCTTATCTTAAACGAGTTAAGATATGGGGTTGTTCGGCCTATGTCAAAAGGCAAAATCCGGACAAACTCGAGGCACGATCAATTATTTGCAGGTTTGTGGCATATCGAAAGAATTCTTATGGATATTTTTTCTACCACAGTGAGGAAAAAAAGGTGTTTGTTGCTCAACATGCTACCTTTTTAGAAAAGGAATTTCTTGCAAAAGAAATTAGTGGCAATGAGGTAGAACTGGAAGAAGTTCCAGAAGCACAAACTGCGACTGAAGATTTAGTTGAACCAGATGATTCAGTAGTACCCGACGAACCCCAGCCTCTCCGCCGATCTAGTAGGGTTCCTCATCCACCCGAGAGATACTACGGTTTTCTCATTGACGGTGGAAGCGGGGATTGCATCATGGAAGATGATGACCCAACTAGCTTCGAGCAGGCCATCACAAGTGGGGACTCTGTGAACTGGCTGGATGCAATGCAATCTGAGATGGAATCCATGTACACCAACAAAGTATGGACTTTAGAAGTTGCTCCTGAAGGGGTAAAACCCATTGGGAGCAAATGGATCTTTAAGAAGAAACTTGGTTTAGATAGAAAAGTTAAGACTTTTAAATATAGACTTGTTGCAAAAGGTTTTCTTCAACGACCAGGTGTGGATTATGACGAAACCTTTTCTCCAGTGGCTATGCTTAAATCTATCCGGATCTTACTTGCCATTGCTGCATACCATGACTACGAAATCTGGCAAATGGATGTTAAGAACGCCTTTCTAAATGGTGATTTAGAGGAGTGCGTGTACATGACTCAGACAGAGGGCTTCGTAGATAGTGGGAGCAGCGGAAAGGTGTGGAAGCTGCTTAAATCCATCTATGGGTTAAAGCAAGCATCACGGAGTTGGAACATCTGCTTTGATGTTGTAGTCAAAGAGTTTGACATCATCAAAAACGTAGATGAACCTTGTATTTACAATAAGGTTGCAGAGAGTAAGGTTGTCTTCTTCGTATTGTACGTAGATGACATACTCTTGATAGGAAATGATGTTCATATGCTGCACTCGGTCAAGCTCTTCTTATCACATAGATTCTCGATGAAAGATCTAGGTGATGCCTCCTGCATTTTGGGGATTAAGTTCTATAGAGATAGATCTGAATGGATACTGGGATTGTCCCAATCCAGGTACATTGACACCATACTAAACTGGTTTAGTATGGAAGAATCCAAACGAGGTTACCAACCCACGATATCTGGACTCACTCTCTCCATAGAGATGTCTCCCAAGACTGATTTGGAGAGAGTTCGCATGCAAGGGATACCCTATGCTTCGGCAGTAGGCTCTATCATGTACGCGATGCTATGTACCAGACCCGATGTAGCTGTTACGCCACGGCAGCGCCCCGGCCGTCTATCCGAGGCCAAAATGCGGAATCAAAATTTTTCCTTACTTGGAAACCGGCGCTACCGCGGACAAAGAAAACCCGGATCGTAACCATTAACCTAATGCTAGCTAACAAGAGATGGGAAGAGAAGTATACCAAGTGATCCGAGTCCACCGGTCTTCTCTTCATCGTCCCGATCTCCCGCGGAAAGTCTTGTCTCCATATCGTCGCCTCCTCGCCGAAAAGGGCACCACATCGCCTGCGTCTTTTACGGGCTCCCGCCTCAATACCGAGGCAACTCGAGCATGAAGCCGGCAAGTCGACATGCCCAAGAAGTGCTGTAGAATGTAGTGTAGATGATGCTTGTCTCTTTGGGGTTTTGTTGCCATTTGAAGATGATGGAGGAAACTAGATTAGAAAAATGGTGCTTGCATTTTTCTAGCATGAAAATGAGATCAAGAATACTACACTCTCAAGAATGAAACTCTCATCTTCTTCTTCTCTCTTATTCTCTCAAGTGTGTCTTTTTTTCATCAAGTGAGAAAATGGTGGAGGAAAAACCAACATAAGCAAGAGGGAGGTGAGGGTAGTAAAAGCAAGTGGTAACCATATCCTAAACCTCATCATAACAATCTCACATCACCTTTCAACTCATTTCTAATCTTAATAAAGCATGAAATGATGAAGGAAAAGAATGGTATCTAAAGATGCTATCATAATAAATCATCTTGCAAATAAATCCTCCACAATGTTATTTGCAAACTTGCAAATAACCCCCTCCATCGGAAAAGTCCGGCCGGGAACGAACAAAGGAAAACCGGCCGGAACGGAATGCAAACTGGCAACTCCAGAAAACTGGTCCCGTAATAAATTACAGGAAAACCCCGATACTGTGCATACACACCCGCATCTGTATTCCGACCGGATACAAATGCAATGAGATAAAATCTACACTGTACTAAACTAGGACCGGCTTAAGCCAAAGCCGGCTTGTAATATCCGTTCGATCCTGATCCGTGCAATACCGCACGTATCAGATCAAACCCTGCCATATAACTATACGGCCACTAGTACAAAACTGTCCGATCCTGATCCGTGCAATACCGCACGTATCTGATCGGACCCTGCCATATCTCCATACGGCCTCTACAGCGTTTCGCCCGAAAGCTTGAGTAACTTTAAGTGTGGTGGACTCTAAAGACTCGTCAATACTATGGCTGTGGATTTAACCACTAGCATGTCAGAGGTATAAGCCAATACGTGACGGGCCACCAGCTATTGACCAAAAGGGACGTCGATGAGCGAACTCATCCTGACACCCTACTGAGCCTGTCAGTGACAATATCCGTACAGTCCGGTCCGTTCGTCTATGAGTATCGCATGGCGGGCCTAGGGGGTTGGTAAAAGTCAGACCCCTAAAAGCGGTACAAGTCGTGTCGGAGTGTAGCCCAGAACGCCCTGAGATACTACTGGAATACCTACCAGTAAATCTCCTGCCTCGGCCGAGGGCTTTGCGTAATGGCTCTCCTAGACACAGCGCGACCTCACCCCAATACCAGGAGAGACGAACCCTTGAAGATCCGCTCACTGCCTCCATGTGGCTCGGGACTGTACCCAACTAAAACCTATTTGCACGACTCCTTTGAGCCGTGGTAGGGTAGTAATCAAAGTACAGTGGGAACTCACACGAGACAAATGACGATCCCCAGGTCGATGAACTAACCTGTACACATGTCACCAGGGAACTGCTATCTGACGTCAGGTATAAGACTAACTAGCATGTTCCCGGCGAGTCCTGTCCGGTGTACTCATAACCCAATGAGCACCTGTATACATCTTAGGTGAACCAACTGACACCAGTGGCTTGTGAGACCGGCCACCGCCCCTCGTCGGGGTCTCGACTGTATACACTAGTCTACTCTGGAGAATCGATGCCCTGTCTCGAAACTCCTACGACTAGGGACCTTTTAAGAATGTGCTTATAGACCACCAGCTCTCACGTATATGATCGCCATCATACTGCCGGCAGTAAAGCAAGAATCCTAGGGGCTCTATCAACGTGTAATAGCGACATGCCAGGTCACCTAAAGCAGTATACGATGATAAAGATAAACCAGATAGCATACTATCATCTCGAGTAAGACTGTCCTACCGGGATAGGTCCTCCCTCAATCATTGCAATCACGTGCCTGTGATCCAATAATTGACTCTGAGGGCACTATCTCCAACAGTAGCATACTCACTAAGTGTAGTGAGTAGGTATCAAGCAGATCCAGGAGAGAATCACTGGACAGCTGTGAAGAACATTCTCAAGTACTTGAGAAGAACTAAAGAGATGTTTTTGGTGTATGGTAACGGAGAAGTCCAGGTGGAGTCCTTTACCGATTCAAGCTTCCAAAGTGACAAGGACGACTCTAAGTCGCACTCGGGATTTGTCTTTACCCTAAATGGAGGGGCGGTTTGTTGGAAGAGTTCCAAGCAAGAAACTGTGGCAGACTCGACGATGGAGGCTGAATACATCGCTGTCAACGATGCTGCCAAAGAGGCTGTCTCGATGAAGAAGTTCATCACTGAACTTGGTGTGGTTCCTTCCATTGAGCATCCAATACCTTTGTATTGTGATAACAATGGTGTTGTGGCTTTGGCTAAGGAACCCAGGTCCCATCAGAAGTCCAAATATATTCTAAGGTGGTATCACCTGATCCGGGAGATAGTTGATCGCCGCGAAATCGAGGTCAGGAGAGTTGACACGAAGGACAACACTGCGAATCCACTCACGAAGGCCATTCCCCCGATACAATTTGAGAGACTTTTCGGGATGTTGGCTATGAGATACTACAACAGCTGGCCTTAGTGCTAGTGGGAGATTGTTAGTTATATATATGCCCTAGAGGCCATTGTTGTACATATGATGTATATTATAGTGGATGCTTGGATATATAGAGAGAGGAATTTCCTGCTCGACATGATAGTATGCTATTTGGTTTCACTTTGTCATAACATGTTGACTTGTATTGGCTTACTGTCTTGCTCTCACATGTTGATAAAGCCCTTAGGATATGTACTCGATTATTGGGACTATGATGAGATCATACTAGTGGGGCCAGGGTAGTCAACGAGTACATCCTATAACTGTTCCTAGTCGAGGGAGTATCGAGACAGGGCATCGATACTCCAGAGTAGACTAGCGTATACGCATCTTGACCCAAATGATGAGCGATGGGTGATCCCATATCCATCGATGTTTGACATCAAAGATGGTGTAAAGGTGCTCAGTATAGACTGAGTAAACTGAACGGACTCGCCGAGAACTCCTAGATGGTATTATACCTATCTTCAGATAGCAGTTCTCCGGTGACACTGGTACAGGTTAGTCTGTAGACCCGAGATCGTCATAGAGTCTTGTGTGATTCCTACTGTGCTTTGATTTCCACCTTACCACGTCCATGAGGGCGTGCAAAACGGTGGCTTTTTGGTACAGTCCCGAATCACATGGAGGCAATGAGCGATAGGAGGGGTTTCTTCTCTCCCTGTATAGGGAGGTGATATTGTGCTGTGTTCGATTGGCTATAACTGGAAGTCCCTGGCCAGGGCTGATATGGAGTGCTGCTGGTAAGAGTTATCAGCAGTTTCTCGACATGTTGTGAGCCTCACATCGACATGACTTATCGGTTACTGGGGTCTGATGATTACCACCCCTAGACTGTATATGCGACATATCAGACGAAGAGACCGGACTGTACGGTAGTGTTACTGATTGGATTCACAGGAGAATGTACAGGCTTGCTTGTTGATCTTCTGATCGCTCAATACCTGGGTGGCTGTTACGTTTAGCTGACTGCTTGCAGCTTGTAGGTGTTTGATATGATCATCACGTACTGCCGGCGTATTGACGATTCTTTAGAGTCCTACACAAAGGTTTTCTGGCTCAGGCAAAACGAAGTAGGAGCACATATGTTATATGTATGGGACCGAGAATATTACGATATAAGATACCGTTTTCTATTCTCGCGATATGTGATATTGGCCGGGTATATGTGATATAGCCCGGTCATCGGATCAAATGTTGATTCGATGAAATGGTACATGTTATATTAGTCGATTATATGCAATATAGCCGGATTGTCGGATCAAGTGTTGATTCGATAATTTAATGTATAATTATATATGTGATATATTACATTACGTTAACTAATATAAGCTCGCTTTATTGATTCATTTTCTCACGGGATAATACATTGATATATATGCGATATAAGTTAATTGTATTATTTTCTTTTGAAACAAAATATATTATATATGTGATATATAATATTGTAACATGTTAGGGTTACAAATTCAACATTAGATTAGGGCTTAAACTTGGTTAGGGTTTGGATTAGGGTTAGCTTTTGCGTGAAGCTTCCATGAAGCTTCATGAAGCTTTCTTTTGGTTTTAGCTTAGATATTTTGTGTTGATATTTCTTAACCCAACCGAAACCTTAACCTCTTGTTTATTCTCTACAAGGGTTAACTCAATCATTCTTAACCCATGGTTGAATTAGTAACCACAACAATAATTCATTATTCATCACAAAAGGAAATATTCATCTTCTTCTTCCTTGAGCTCTTAAAAGAAAACCTTCACTAGCTTTTGATTTGTGATGAATAAGTGTGATAAATTGAAAACAAAAGAGAGCAAAATTCCTACTTCATCATCCTCATCTATTCTTGCCACTTAGATTAGCGTGTTCACTTCTCTAATAAGTTGTTTAGTGATGTGTTAGCTTGGGTTTGAGATTCTTCAAGGTAGATCATCTTAGATCATGAAGACTACAAGCAAGGTGTCTCGTTTACCTCATGGAGCCGCTCAAGAGTCGGAGTTCATGTTGATCGCAGCGAAGGGACCTCAACACGGAGCTTATGAAGCGAAGGAACGGATTACAAAGGTTGTAATCCATATCTCTTTTGCTTATTTGTATGTGATACAAACTTGTTACCCTAGAAATTCTAGCAAGATTCATGGTTAGTTAGCTTTGCACCTCTTTTTTTTTAAATTGGCATGAGTGATGCTACCAAACCCTAGACTAGGTGCAAGGGTAACCCAACAAGCTGGGACAGTCGCACAGCCTTATTGGCTTCCGTCAAGAGCATGTGCGGGTGGGTTCGAGTTAATCATGAAATGATGGGTTGATCTTGACTAGCGACCTATGATTTGTTGGCATCCGTCAAGGTCATAAGTTGTTAGGGGTAAAAACCGATATTAGGAGTTTCAAGTGTTGAAACTTACAATGAGATTGCATACCTTATATGGAGTCGGGTAACTTGTTGGCATCCGTCAAGGGTACCACGCCATGATAGTTTGGGTCCCGATTCCTACTGTGAGTAATAGTTACTCCCGGGTGATTTTCTATACAAAATTCCGGCTAGTTCTCCTTTTTTAGGGTTTGAAAGAGAATTTGAAAGAACAATGGGAGCCATCCTAATTAGATATATACACCAATCTAATCTAGGTTAGAGTGCACGCAGAATGTTTCTTTTCTCTCTCTCTCTCTGGCAGCGACCCTAGACTAACCTTTGACTAAGAACCAAGTTGACCGACCTTTCTTCCAAATCGACAGGTTTGGAATGTCTGGATTGCCCAAATCCATGACATAGTCACATATGTCCTCACATATCTTATTTCCCCTTCTGCTAACTCTAGAATCCTCTTTATTTGGTACAGAGATCCATATTGTTTGGAAGGCCATCGTATAGTTAGATACGATCTCGATGAAACTGTTTCAATCTCAGGATGGCCATTGGTTCTGGATTAGATGAGCTGTTCGTTTGTCTATCCCTCCTACCTTATCTCAAGTTTGAGAACTTCTTACATATATAGAGTGTATACCAGTTACGCTTATTGGATAGTCTTCTTCCAATCCCGAAACTGGTATTGAAGGAATGGAAAGGAGAAAACCAACAAGCATAAGTTCGGTATACAAGAAGGTAAGATAGAAAGACATCAAAAGGGGTTGAAGTGAGAAAAGGTAATAGCGACTACTGTCACGAGCCCGGACAATGAAAAAGGAAATTCTATGAATACCCGACTAACCCAACCGAAACAATTTTGATGTTTCGTATTCCCCATGCGTCTGTGTTTTGAGAAACTATTTCTCAATAAACTATAACTCCTGGGTATATAGATACCGGATTAAATCAAACATCTGTAGGGCATTACAGATGCTAAGAAGTAGCATAGAATTGAGAATGGATGATTTTATCCTCAATGTTGGTTTTCGGAGCAATTGTTGCTATTGAGGAAAATCATCAAGTTTTGTCTAAACAACAAACTTTTGGTTTTATCTAACCAAAAGAATGTTTTTCGATTAACAGCACACGGAAAATGAGTTAGTGAGCTCTATAGAGTTATACATATTGATGTTTGTTGTCCAATGTCCATACGGACAGGAGGTTAGTACTAGGTATTCTATATTGAGAATGTGATTCTCTCTCATATTGCTCATCTGCGGGTACGCTCCATGATGAGTAATATTAAGTTGCCTTTTCAATTTAGGGGATGCATTAGAAATAGATGCATATCAATTGCTATCGGTTCCACTTAAACAAGTGCCTATGTTTGTATATGTGATACAAAATGGTTTTCACTTAATGTTATTAAGATGTTGGGTTATCCGGTTTATGCTAAAAACCATAATACAGAAAAACTCGAGGCACGTTTCAGTGATAACAGTTTGTGGGTTATCCCAAGCTTTAGCGAGGGATAGATTCTACCATTTTCTAGTTCAAAAGTGTTTTGTTCTTGACTCGCCACCTCCTTGTTAATGGAATTTCTTGTAAAAGAAATTAGTAGGAGCATAGTAGAACTGGAAATGGTTCCAGAACTATAAACAGTTACCGAAAGTTTAGTAGAACTTGATGATCCAATTGACCCTAACAAACCATAGCTACTCCGCAGATCTAGTAGGTGACCTCAGCTACTCGAGAGATACTTCGGTTTTCTCATAGATGGTGACTAGGAGGCTAGCATCATGTGATGATGACCCTACTAGTTATCAGCATGCCATAGGAAGTGGTGACTTCCGACTGATGGCTGAATGCCAAGTTATCCAAGTTGGACTCCATGCACTACTATAAATTATAGACTTTGTAGTGTGCTCCTGAAAGGGGTAGGACCCATAAGGGGCAAGCAGATCTTTTGAGATCAGTGCAAATGGAAAGTTATTAACCTAATAAAGGATAAACTTGTAGTATATAGTATTCATCAAGTACTCGATGTAGATTATGATGATACTGTTAGTTCAAAGTCTGTGCTGAAGCCCATGCGGATAAAATTTGCCAACTGTTGTTTTCATGTCTATAATATCTGGCATGAGTATGATTATAACGTCTTTCTAAATTAGATTTAGAAGTGTACGTGTATATGACTCTACCATAGGATTGTCTTAGTCAGTGGGAGCAATGGTAAGTGTGCAAAATTGCTCAAATCTATTTGTAGACAAAAGCAGGCAGAGCAGAGGTGGATCATCAGCTTTTGATGCAACGGCCAAAGTGTTTGACTTCATCAAATTAAGAGATGGACCAGATATTTGTAAAAAAGTTGCAGGGAGTACTGTCAGATTCTGCATAGTGATGTTGATAACATACTCTTGATAGGAAATGATATTCCTATGTTATGATTCGGTCAAACGTTGCTAGTCACTTTAGTTTCTCTTTTTGTAGATTATATATATGTCAATAATTCTGGTGACTAGGTCTATAGAGTTAGACCTGGTAAGGGATTTGGAATTATCCAAATTCAGGTATAATGACACCATTCTGAATTAGTTTAGAATGAAGGACTCCTAGTGAGGTAATGTACCCGCAGGTAATGGGGTCACTGTCTCTAAAATGATGTCTTTCAGGACTAATGAAGAGAGAGACTCGCATGAATGAAATCCGACATGCTTCGGCAGTGAGGTCAATTATGCGATGTTAAATACCGGACTAGATATTTCTTTTACACTTGGTGTAGTAAGCAGACATTAATCCAATCATGGAGAAACATAGGATGAAGTGAAGAACATATGAGATGTTCTAGGTGTATGGTAATAGCAGACTCTTTCGAGAGGCAATTACCGATTCCAATTTCCGTAGTGACAAGGGGTACAGAGTATCTGCCGTGAGTCATTAGTTTACCCTCTTATGAGGATTAGTGTATTGGAAGAGTTCCAATCAAGATACTGGGGTAGTCAAGGCGCTAGATGCTGATTATGAATCAGCAGAGGATACATCCTATGTATTTGTTTGGATAAATATGTTCATTTGTGAACAAGGTCCCATCAGCTATCCAATCAATATTCTAGGGTAAGTATCGCACAATTTTCGGGAGCTAGTTGATCTCCAAGAAGTTGAGATTCGGAGAGATATAGTTAGAAACATATCAGCGAATCCACTCACTGATGCTATTTCTCGAACACAGTTTGCGGAACTATTAGTACAGAAGTTGGGTATGCAGTAGCACATGAGATGTGTGATTGCGATACCGCAATAATTAGCCTTGAGTGAAAGTAGGAGATTGTTGGATATATGTGCCCTCAAGGCAATTATCGTAATTGCGGGAATGCAATTACGGAATTCGAGGATGGCCTATACCAAGAACAGTCTAACTCGAGATGATAGTGAGCTATTTCGTTTTTCTTTATCTGTCATGTGAATGTGTGTTACTAATTATCGCGTATCGCTAATACATGAGATAAAGACTATAGGATCTTTGCTTGACTACCACGATTATGATAAGGATCATACTAGTGGGCCTGGTAGTTTATAAGCACATCCTTAAATGTCCCTAGTCGTAAGAGTATCGAGACAGGGCATCGGTACTCCATTTTAGAATAGTGTATACGTTTTATGACCCTGTACGGGGCGATGGTTGTTCCCATAACCATAGGTGTTTGACATTGATAATTGTATATAGGTGCTCATTGGATGAGTTACACTGGACGAACTCTCCAAGAACTCCTAGATTGTATTACGCTAATGTCATATAGCAGTTCTCTGGTGACGTGAGTACAGGGTAGTCCCTGGACCTGAAATCGCCACAGTGTCTCGTATGTGTTCCCACTGTACTTTGATTACTACCTTACCACGAATCTACTGAGTCGTGTAAAAAGGTTTTAGTTGGTTACAGTCCCGAAGCACATGGAGGTGGTGAGCGGTCGAGGGAATTCGTCACTCCCGGTATTGGGAGTCGATATCGCACTGTGCAGGACACGACTATAGCCAGAAGTCTGTGGCCACGGCAGTAGAGATAAACTGGTAAGTGTTACAAGTTGTATCTCTTTAGTTATGAGTCCTCTGTCAGCACGATTTATCGAGTCATTGGGGGTCTGACAGATTCCACTCCCAGACCCGGTATGTGATACACTTTGATGAAGAGACCGGACTGTATGGTGACGGTCACTTATAGACCTTATTGGGTCCGGATGAGTTCTCTCATTGACCTGCCTTTATGTTGCTCATACCTGAGTAGCTGTTACGTATAGCTAGTGCTACAGACGAGCTTGTGGGTTAACCCGAAAGGGGGTTGAATCTGAAAGTGTTTCAGATTCAATCGGATACGATCCTGTATAACCTACTTCCTGTGTATTGATGGGTCCTTAGAGTCCCGCAACGAATGTACCTGCCCGGGAAAAACGCGATGTGACGTACGTATAGGGATACATACATGAGTTCGATATAACATGTATATTGGATATACGTGTTCAAACGGACGAATGTTATACTAGCCGTTTTTAAAGCCGAAATATCAAGTCAAGTGTTGACTTGATAACCGTATTAATGATACTGTTTCTAGTATAGTGTATATGATACCCACTCTCTACAGTATATGATATTGAGAAGATATTGATGGCATTTCGTGTATGTGACACATGATGTGTACGTGTATAGGATACATGTACTAATACTTATTTAATATATATATATATATATTTGATATATATATATATTAATTCCTACCATTAAGAATTATGTATAAATAAATATACAAATAAATATATATATATATATGTAAATGTATATATATATATATATATATATATTTAATATACTTAATTAAAATGGTGGGGCCCACCCTCTCTCTTGTGTGTTGACACACACATGAGAGAGAGTGGGAGAGACGGTATGTGTCATGTATATACATGACATGGTTGGAAAAATTACATGAGACAATTCATTTTGTTTTTTCAAGCCATCACAAAAAGAAATACATCTTCTTCTTCCTCACAACATGAGCTCAAGCTCACTTGAAAAATGGCAAGTGTTGCTATGGTGAGATTTTGCAAAAATTATAGAGTATCCATTGTTCGCATCGCCTTCTTCCATGCCTAGCAAACCTCTGGAGGAAGTCTCCCCACCCGGTGACGGAGTTGGAGCTCGGGCAGCCCGCTTTCAATGCGGATCATCTACGGCGAGGCAGTCGGCGTGTAGACATGATCGGGAGCTCACGGATTTTAGACGGGATCTTACGGGATCATCCGGACATGCTACAAAGGTTGTAGCACCTCTGAACTTTTCTTTTTTTCTTTGCATTTAGCTAGAAACTAGTGCTTGGACAATTTCGGCATACGGTCGATCGCGCTCCAACGGAATTTTTGTTTTCCATCCAATATGTGTCCATCAATGAAAAATCAAAATCATCATAAAATCCAGAGTGCCCAGCATCGACACTCGAAATCACCATAGAACCCGTGTCCAGCATCGACACGTAAATCCTCATATCTCAGGCGCCGTCTCATCGGATCGGCCCTCATATCTCAGGCAACATATCATCAGGTTGGTCAACATATCCATCTGTCTCATATCACTCTGGTCGGTATCCTCTGGTTATCCACCGAGTCCAATACTGTAACCGGTTGGTAGTGTTCTCCTGCCAGGCTCAACACCTTTCTATACGATCTTCTAGCCCCGGGGTACTGTACCGGTCCACCATGTACCCGCAGAAGGAGACTCCTCACTCCTAGAATCGGTAATCATCATAGCTCATCACCGAGAAATCTAATGGTGGACGACGAAATATCATATCAAAAGAAACCACGTTTTTTTTAAAACAATCATAAGTTTTTAAATAATATCTACGGTTTCTCAAATCCAGAAATCTCATAAAAACAGAATCTCATTAAAGCATGGCAGTAATGAAATACTATGTACATGCACATAACAACAATGTAATGCAAAGAAAGTGTGTTCATTTGAGCGTGTCGTGTAGTAAGGTAAAGAAAGTATAATATCTATAATAACATGTGGTACTAATCAGTAACTAAAATGTTGTCACGCCCCGCTTCCCAATTGACGGAAATGGTGACGTGGCAAGCCCACGGTATATTTATCCAGAGAAGGTTATTCCCTAAATAAATATAGTAAGTGTATTGAAACAATAATACACAATGCAAGAATAAATTGAGATTGTAAAATTTTTCAACAAACATTCTTATTTACATTCAACTTCGAATATGTACAAGTACAAGAGTTTTTCTGGAAAGTAAATACAATAAGGAAAATGCCAAAATAAGTGGCATACATAAACTGAAGGAAAAAAGAGGTTGCGCTAGCCCTGAGTAGCGATCTGGTTGTAGTCCTCCTCTGTAGCTTCAACCTCCTCCGTCTCGACCGTATCTGACGAACATTCCAAGAGAAGAAAAGTGGGTAGAATGTCCGTCAGTGAACTAGCAATCGGTAAGTCCCACAGATAGGTAAGGGTAAATGAAATGATAAGTGTAGAATATCTATATGACGAGTAAGAGTATATGATCATGGGTATGTATATACTATAGGTCTCTAGATGGTCATTATGTGAACGTTAAGTTCTAAGTGTGATTGTGAACGCAGCCGAGAAGTATTCATGAGCTAAAGAGTGGTCCCAGGAGAAAGGAAACACAGGCCCATTTCATTTGTTATCATCAGGGCTCTAGGCTGTGGATGAGTCAACCCGATTGATATTCGAATAAAATAAAAAAGAGGTTAATACGGGATTCCTGAAGCTCCTTTGGATGCACACAAGAAACTATCCCAAGCACCCCGTGTATAATATATAATAACTGGCTAATATACTTAATTGATTTGATTTATTGATTGACATGTACTGACCGAAACCATAGATTGCAAAAAGTGTAGATTGTATTCGAGTTAGTCGAGTAATGTGCGAGTCATGACAATTACAATTTGGGTTCGAGTCAAGTTGGTTCGAGTAGATTGGATTCGAGTTCATATTCGAGTTTAGATTCGAGTTAGGTTAAAGTTCGAGTTTGTATACGAGTTCGAGTTCAAATTTAGATTTGAGTTTGGATTTGAGTTCGTGTCTTTTCATGTGAATTGATATTTAGAATCTTAGGTTCGGGAGAAATCGGCAACTGCTGCACATGGACGGGAGGATTTGTGTCTTTTTCCAAGACAATTGCCATTGATAACTCCTTTAAGTTGTATAACCTGAATAAGCAAGCACTCACTTTCACCGGCTCGCTGGTGCTCAAGAGAATTGATCCCGCTTAAACCTATATTTATCTAAAGTCCTTACAATATTGTTTTCATATCTCGATAGTGTTTTATGAAAAATACTTTAATATAGTTTGAAAATAAAGCTCGAGGGAGATTTATAACATTTAAGGTTTTTTCATGAAAATGTATTTTAATTGTTGTGGTATTTTGGTGATAAAACCTAGCTTTTTGAAAGTTTGTGGTATTTTTATGAAAACTACTTCTTTTGGAAACTTAGTGGTATTTTAATAACAAATTCAAATCTTTCATCTTAAAAATATAGTTTCTTAATTTGTTTTAATTGAAAATACGGATTTCATAATTTTATATAATTTTTCCAAAAATTAATATTTTTATTAGAAAAGTCGTGTTTCTTAAAAACCTTATTTTTTTATTTCTTTGGAGACCGAATACTCCGTGAGGAGTTCTGCATCTCGCTCTACTATCCCAAGGATGTGCGATAATCCGCACCATCCACTAGCGGGTCCCTTAACGAGGGTTGTAGAGGCGTAATTGCCAAGGTTTTCGAAATACTGATTTAAAGAATGTTGGATATAGTGCCCTCAAGGCAATTATTGTAATTGCTGGCACGCGATTATGATAATTGAGGAAGGGCCTATACAGGCAGAACAATCTTACTCGAAATGATAGTATGCTATCTGGTTTGTCTTTATCATTTATGTGTACACGTTTTACTTGTTATTACGTGATTGATGTGAAAAAGTGTTTGTGTAGTAACCGCAATCAATAACGGTGTGGCGTATAGCTGCTGGGTTCCTTAGCACCCTCACTATGTTTTCTAAGGCATCAAGCATGCAATTTTATAAAAATCTAGAGTGCTAAGAAACCCTAAACCAAGGATCTAACTAGAGAATTACGGTTTAACTAAGCAAGTAAACAACTTTACTCTAAGTGAACAAGGAATACAACCTTTGTAGACCGGTCCTTCACTTTTAAAGCTCCGTGTAGTTGCCCCTTAGCTCCAAGTAGTGGTCTCCCGGACTCTCGTTAGGCTCCACTAGGCGAAAGAAACAAGCTTGCTTAAGGATCTTCGAGGCCGAAGATGATCTACGTCGAAGAATCTCCAACTCAAGCTACCTCATCACTAATTGATGTACTAGTGAAGAAACAACCTATAATAAATGGCTAGTTTGGTATAGATTGGTGAAGTAGGAATTTTTCTCACTTTAGAATTATTTCTCTCTCTCTTTCTTCACCTCAAGAAAACCTAGTGAGCTTAATTGAGATGAAGAAGATGAAGTGGTGAATGAATGGCAACCATTGCAAACCATGGGTGAGAAAATATCATATATCATCTCATGTAGAGACGTAAACATGGCTGAAGATAATTGTTGGGTCAATAAATATTTAGATAAAACAAAATTAGTGGACTTAAGTCAAAGCTTCTCCAAGCCTCTTAGCAATGCTTATTTCCACCTAATTTTGTTTATTCTCTAAATAAATATTCACCCTAATTATCTTATGGTATGGTATAAGTCTCATACACCCATGTCCAATGTATCATCTAGCATGATAAATAAATAAATACATTAATATATATCACATATATATTTAAATGTATTTAGAGAAAACAATTTCTTAAGTGAGCTAATATTAGTTAATGTATATTAATATATCAAATATATATTCATACATTAAATTATACAATCAACACATGATTTAATAATCCGGTTGTATCGCATAAAACCGACTAATATCATTTATATGTATATCACATATATGTTATTTTTCCTAGCACCTTATGAGAGTTTTGGAGGCATCACATGTCACAAAGATCAAATTTTTGTGGTGCTAAGTAAACATACAAAGGATCTTATCCTAGAAAATTAGGGATTCATAATTTTACAAGCGATAAAGAATAGGGTTTCGAAACTACAACCTTTGTAGCTCCCTTTCGCTTAATTCTTTGGCCTCTTGAGTGTTGGAGGAAGGTTCTCTTGAAGTCCTCTAGCGTCTACGACGATCCACCCGGAGCTCCTAGTCCAAGCTCGCAACTTCACCTTTCCGGAGAAGAAATGAAGATAACACTATACACAAGTGGGCTAAACTTGTGTAGAATGAGGTTGTGGATTTTATTCTCACTTCAAAAACCTTTCTTGATCAATATTTTGCTCACTTGAAGAGAACAAGAGACCTTAGGAGGAAGAAGAGAGACAAGGAGGATGATGGCTCACCTTCTTGAAGAAGAGAAAGATTCTTCTTGAAGAAGAGAAAAGACTTACCTTGAAGAAGAGAAAAGCCTCTTCTTGGAAAAGAAATCAAAACATAAAAATATGTTTATTCCTTCTCATGCCATACCATGGTTAGGATGTGAAGACATTATTGTATCGTAGTTAAAACATCTAAGGAAAACTAACTAAGGGTTAAATGGTGGGTAAGTAAGGTAAGAGTGTAGAAACATTCCAATATTTAACCCTTTTTCTTTTCCTTTTGTTTTAGCATAAGTACAATAATAATTCACATTAAAAACCATGGTGTAAGTCTAGCATTGCCATCATATTCCATGTATAAGCAACCATGAAGGATGATGCATGTATGTATGTGTGCATGCACATCATATGTGCATGAAACTACAAGCAAGAAATCATACATGCATGCATACATCCATCATGCACAAGTAAAGGTTTCAAGTGAGAAAACTAATGGTTAAATGATAAATCAACACTTGATTTATCAATCCGGCCATATCACATATGACCCCACCAAAAGGCAGCTGCCCGATCAATATACGGTATCCCATACGCGCATTTTAATCGGGTCCATGCACATATCGCATACGCGCACCACAACGTTTTGCCTGGACCAGGTAACTCCTTTGTGGGACTCTAAGACTCGTCAATACTCCGGCAGTGGGTGATGATCATATCAAGCACCCCCAGGCCGCAAGCGGTCAGCTAAACGTAACGGCCACCCGGGTATTGAGCGATCAGAAGAAAACAAGCGAACCTGCTACAACTCCCGTCGAGCCAACCGGCAACACTACCGTACAGTCCGGTCTCTTCGTCAGATATGCCGCATATCGAGTCTAGGGATGGTAACGTCGACCCCAATAACCCAATAAGTCGTGCCGGTGAATGGTCTATAACAGATCGAGAAACTACTGATAACACTTATCAGCAAATCTCAGCAGCCCTGGCCAGGGAGTTACTGATATAACCAGTCGAGCACAGTACAACATCAACTCCCAATACCGGGAGAGACGAAACCCCTCCAATCGCTCATCGCCTTCGTGTGTCTCGGGACTGTACCCAACGGCCACCTGTTTGCACGACTCAGTAGAGCCGTGGTAGGGTGGTAATCAAAGTACAGTGGGAGGGCACACAAGACTCCATGACGATCTGGGTATACAGACTAACCTGTACCAGTGTCACCTGAGAACTGCTATCCGACGATAGATATAATTCCATATAGGAGTTCTCGGTGAGTCCGTCCAGTGTACCCAGTCAACACTGAGCACCCGTATATGATCTTGATGTCAAACATCGATGAATGTGGGAACATTCATCGCCCATCGAATGGGTCTAGTATCATATACGCTAGTCTACTCTGGTATATCAATGCCCTGTCTCGATATACCCATGACTAGGGACATTCCAGGATATGCTTAAAGACTATAGATGTCCCACTAGTATGATCTCTATCATAATCATTGTAGTCAAGCCAATATCCTTAGGGCCTTTCCAACATGTATGAATGAGTAAAAGCATGATCAAATCAACATGTCAGATTAAGAAGAACCAGATAGCATACTATCATGTCGAGCGAAAATGTATACTGAATATATATATATATATATGTATAAATACATCCACTATCACATAATGGCCTCTAGGGCATACATATATCCAACAATCTCCCACTTGCACTAAGGCCAATTATTGGCGTATCTCATACCCAACATCTCAAAAAGTCGCTCATGCTGCGGCTGAGGGAGGGCCTTGGTGAGTGGATCCGCGGCGTTATTCTTTGTGTCTACTCTCTTAATCTCGATCTCGCGGCGATCTACAATCTCCCGGATCAAATGAAAGCGCCTGAGGATGTGTCTGGATCGCTGATGGGACCTGGGCTCCTTGGCTAATGCCATAGCCCCATTATTATCACAATACAACAGTATTAGATCAATAATGGTTGGAACTACTCCTAGCTCCGAGATGAACTTCTTCATCCAGACGGCTTCCTTGGCGGCATCATTTGCAGCAATGTACTCAGCTTCCATCGTGGAGTCTGCAACGGTATCCTGTTTGGAACTCTTCCAACTAACCGCCCCTCCATTGAGGGTAAATACAAACCCTGAGATAGATTTACTGTCATCCTTATCGCTCTGGAAGCTCGAATCGGTAAAGGCCTCCATTTGGAGATCTGTATTACCATACACCAAGAACAATTCTTTAGTCCTTCGCAAGTACTTAAGAATGTTCTTCACAGCTGTCCAGTGGTTCTCCCCTGGGTTGGATTGATACCTGCTTACAACACTAAGTGCATAAGCTACATCTGGGCGTGTACATAACATCGCATACATTATAGATCCTACTGCCGAAGCATAGGGTATAATGCTCATGCGAGCTCTCTCTTCATCGGTCTTTGGACAAGAATCCTTGGAGAGAGTGACTCCATGGCAAGCGGGTAAGGCACCCCGCTTGGAGTCTTCCATACTAAACCTTTTTAGGATGGTGTTGATGTACCTGGTTTGGGACAATCCCAATAAATTTTTGGATCTATCCCTATAGATCTTTATGCCCAGGATGTTTGTGGCATCACCCAGGTCCTTCATGGAGAACCTTAGTGATAAGAACGATTTGACCGACTACAGCATAGGAATATCATTTCCTATCAGAAGAATGTCATCCACGTACAATACGAGGAATGTGACAGCTCTTCCTACAGCCTTCATATAAACACAAGGTTCATCTGGATTTTTGATGAAATCAAACTCTTTGATAACATCATCGAAACTGATGTTCCAACTCCGAGATGCCTGCTTTAACCCATATATGGATTTAAGCAGTCTACATGCTTTCCCGCTGCTCCCACTGTCAATGAAGCCCTATGGCTGATCCATATAAACGCATTCTTCTAAATCTCCATTTAGAAATGCTGTTTTAACGTCCATCTGCCAGATTTCATAGTCGTAGTGAGCAGCAATAGCAAGTAGGATCCGAATGGATTTAAGCATGGCTACGGGCGAAAAAGTTTCGTCATAGTCCAAACCTGGTCTTTGACGAAAACCTTTCGCCACAAGTCTTGCCTTATAGGTCTCTACCTTCCCATCCACACCAATCTTTCTCTTAAAGATCCATTTGCACCCTACAGGTTTTACCCCAGGGGGTACAACGTCCAAACTCCATACTTTGTTGGTGTACATAGACTCCATTTCGGATCTCATGGCATCCAGCCACTTCACAGAGTCACCACTCATGATAGCTTGCTGAAAACTGGTAGGATCATCATCATCCATGATGCAATCTTCTCTGTCACCATCAATAAGGAAACCGTAGTATCTCTCCGGTGGGCGAGAAGTCCTACCAGACCTTCGGAGTGGCCGAGGTTCTTCAGTTTCTGTTGCAACAGCCGGTTCAACCAAATCGTCATTTGTAGTTTGTGTCTCCAGAACCTCTTCTAGATCTACTACCTTGCCATCATCTTTATCTGTGAAAAACTCTTTTTCCAAGAATGCGGCATACTGAGAAACAAACACTTTTTGTTCCTCTTTGTGGTAGAACAGATATCCATAAGAATTCTTTGGATATCCCACAAAGTTACACATGAATGACCGTGTCTCGAGTTTGTCCGGATTCTGCTTTTTAACATAGGCCGGGCAACCCTAAATCTTAATTCTCTTAAGAGATGGTCTCTTCCCATTCCATATCTCATATGGCGTGGTAGACACGGCTTTGGTTGGAACCCTGTTTAGCAGAAACGCTGCAGTCTCCAATGCATGCCCCCAAAACGAGACTGGTAACTCAGCGTCACTCATCATGGACCGGACCATATCTAATAGGGTCCTATTGCGTCGTTCTGACACACCGTTGTGCTGTGGTGTGTAAGGAGGAGTGAGCTGAGAGAGAATCCCATTCTCCTTTAGGAAGTTTGCAAATTCTGTACTGAGATACTCACCACCTCGATCTGATCGAAGCATCTTGATACTCAAGCCGGTTTGTTTTTCTACTTCTTGTTTATATTCAATGAATTTCTCGAAAGCGTCGGACTTGTGCTTTAATAAAAATACATGACCGAATCTTGAGAAATCGTCAGTGAATGTAATGAAGTAAGAAAAACCGCCTCTAGCCTCTGTAGACATTGGCCCACATACATCACTATGTATGAGGCCAAGGAGCTGAGTAGCTCTTTCTCCGTGTCCGGTAAACGGAGTTTTGGTCATTTTACCCTTGATACAAGACTGGCAAGTCGCATAAGATTTATATTCAAAAGAGTTTAAATATCCATCTTTGTGTAACTTGTTTAGTCTTGTTTCGTTAATATGACCAAGTCTACAGTGCCAAAGAAAAGCTTCATTTAATTCTGAAAGTTTTCTTTTATTAGTGTGTTGTACACTAAAAACTGTGTGTTGATTCAGGACATATATTCCGTTATTAAGCGTACCATACCCAACCAACACTTGATTCAGGTAAATGTTCATAACATTGTTCTGCAATACAAAATTATATCCTACATTGTCCATCAATGAAACGGATATTATATTACAAAGCATACTGGGTACAAAATAACAAGGATTCAAAACCAAAATACATCCAGATGGCAACCCCAAGTGATACTCTCCCACTGCGACTGTATGTACATTGGAACCATTTCCAACGCGGAGAGTATGGTCACCTGTCTTCAAAACCTTGCTATTTCTCAACCCCTGCATAGAATTGCAAATGTGAGAACCTGAACCGGTATCCAATACCCAGGAAGCAGAGTTTATAGAAAAACAGTTTTCAGTCACAACGCACCTGAAGCAAAAGCATCACCATGCTTCTTCTTGAGACTTAAGTAGTCAATGCAGTTGCGCTTCCAATGTCCTGTCTTGTGGCAATGAAAACATTCACCCTTCCCCGAGTCTCCAGCCTTGGACTTTCCCTTTCCCTTCACCTTTTTAACTCCACCCTTAGGATTAGTGGGTTTCTTCTTTTTCTTTCCCTTGGCCTTAGCTTTCGGGCTAGAAGAGGAAGACTGTCCAATAGTCATAACGGGAGTTTTTGCTAATTTCATAGTGCTCTCTGCACTCCTTAACATATTAAGGAGTTCAGGGAGTTCCTTCTCCATGCCATGCATGTTGAAGTTCACTATGAACTGAGCAAAGGTGCAGGGGAGGGACTGCAGGATAATATCTATATATTGTTCATTTTCCATCGTCCATCCAAGGTCCTCAAGCTCTTCAATAAGAGCTATCATCTTCAGAACATGGTCTCCTACTGATGTGCCAGGGGCCATTCGCATCTGAAACAATTTCTTTGATGCTTCGTATTGTAATACGCGGGATTGCTCCCCATACATCTCCTTTGTATGGAGCAATATACCGTGAATGTCCATGTCCTCGTGCTGCTTTTGATGTGTGTTATCCATCGAAGCAAGCGCGAGGCATTTGGCCGTGGCACAGTCAGCGTCCCATGTCTTGTGGACTTCAACGTCCGAAACTAAGGATTTTGGACCTGGGACGGGCGGGGCTGAAGCCGTGAGGACATATGATACTTTATCATAAGTCAAGGCAATTTTCAGATTCCTTAGCCAGTCGTTATAGTTGGTCCCATTCAGTTTGTTTTTATCTAATAAAAGCTTGAGTCCAGTCATTGGTATCTGCCATTAAGAGAGAGAAAAGAATACACTCAGCAAAAGCTTTTGCATAGATTAGATTGGTTATTTATCTTGTCTAATCGATGTCTCCCACTGCTTTAATCAAGTTTTTCTTTCAAACCTTAAAATGAAAACTAGCCAGGATTAATTACAGTCTACAACTTCGCTAACCGTTCAGCCAGGCCAGTGTCGGTACTTGAGGGAGGTTCCCCGTGCTTTCGTACGTACCTAATTAAAGTAAACCTCATTTTCCCAGAGGCGGAGCCCCGTTAACACCTTTCTAGTCACCTAATGAGTTAGCTAATTGTAAACTGCAAAACTCTCCTAGGAGCAACTATTTCCCACAGTGGGATCGGGATCCAACCATCACATGGAAGGTATGCAATCTCATTGCAAATCTCAACACTTGAAATTCCCGATATGATTTTTACCCCTAGTACTCATGACCTTAACTATGGTCAACAAATCATAAGTACCAGTCAAGTTCTACCAGTCATTTATTGATCAATCAGACCCATCCATTTGACCCTTAACTATGGTCAACAAAGTCGCATGAATGTCGTAATTAATCTGCCTCATATGCAGTGTAGGAAGACATCACTTAGCTACCGTCCACTACGCCTTAACTAAAATCAACAAACGTAGCACGAATACTAAGTACTCTACTTCCTAAAATGACAGAGGGTTGCGAATGATTTTTAAGAAAATCTTTGACGCTTTGAACTTGATATCGTTGTAGAATCAAATGAAATTTTCAAATGGAGTGATTTTGAGGCTTTTCTAGTTTTGCTAAAGGGGTCACTCCCGATGAGGGGATCGTCGGCCCTTTCCTCGTCGAATGAGGTGCAGGATATATCATATACATCGCTGTGCAAAGCAAAAACACAAAAGCAGTCAAAAGCGAACCGAGTGTGTAGCATCAGCCAGTTATTGCTAAAGGAGTCACTCCCGGTGAAGGGATCTCGGTCCTTTCCTTATCGAATAAGGTGCAGGGTATATCATATATACCGCTGTGCAAAGCAAGAACTGTAGCTACCTATTTTATTTAAAATTCGATTCCACAACATCTTAAGTTTCTTATCTTTCATTAATCACATTAATGAAGTCCCATCATTTAAATACCTAAACATCACAGATAGATATGACGTACACTTATGTCATCCGCATTCGCCTCGATGTCCTCTCGTGCACCGTTAGGTTAGGTAACTAACGACAGAGCAGGGCAGGGCTCGCGCGGGTGTAAAACATAAGTAACGTATACTATATATCACATATATAATATGTCATTCATCTCAGATGTCACAGAATACAGGCAGCATAAACATGTATATAATGTGGGATATACTAGGACGTCCCTATTTAGTATTTAGCCAACAATAGAAAATACGGATTCCACAGTCGCGATGAATAGCCAAGCCCACACCCTTAGACCCCTACGAGAGCGGCAAGCGACCCTCCCAATCCTGGAGTTTAGGAGACCCGGTCTCGACTCCTCGAGATGGCCTCCCACTGAACCCCAGAACCCGGTCACTTTTGCTCCCCTCCTTGGGTCTATCTTAATGCGGAAAAGTAAATAATATACAACATCGGTGACACAACCTCAACCTGGAAGTGTCCCAAATAAAAGAATATTACATTTGAATTTACATGAATGAAAATTTAAAACTCTCATCTCACAAAAACCCCCTGGCTACTCAATCACGACAATCCAACACATCATATCTCAGCAACACATAATATCTCATATCATCAACGTAAGTAAGTATGCGTACCCCAATTGTCGTTGATGTATAGCAACAAAACCGGTGATATCGACATACTACACTTACGGTAACAGAAAATAAAGTGTAAAACTACAATATTTGGAATCCACATTCTCTTTAGACATCATAAATGCGAAATATCACATACTTCGTATTTCATGCCTAAACTACATGAATTCCACATATTGTATCACATTACAGATAAATATACAGTATTAAAGTTTTTGAGCGAATGGTCAAATACCCAAAATACCCTAAAGCTCAACACTTGAGCGGAGTTCAAAGATTCCGGAGTGTGACAAGTGGTGGCGGTCCAGCCGTAGAAGGGTCAAGCCAACGCCTCACATGTGGCACGCCGTACTGCCCCAAACCCTAAGGTTCAAAGGACAGTTCAAGACGGTCACATAATCGAGTTAAGATTTGTTGTCTTCTAGAGGGTCCACTACAAAACTTGCACATATATCCGAAAGACTTAAACCCCGGGAAAAGTGAGCAAATGATACTCGTCCAAATACTTCAATACATTCTAATTATCCGGATAAACAGGAAGTTAAAATTCCGATCGAATTAACGGGTCCAAAAACATCTTCAGAATTTATAGTAGTCAATTCAGATTAAAAATACTCCAAAACAGTGTTCAAGCAGTGAAATGAGTTACTGTGTAAACTTGACACCATGATGGAATAGTACGGCCGCGGAAGCGCGGCCTAAGGAGGGTTCTGCCGCGCTTCCGCGCTCAAATGAACAGTTCATGGTCTCAGTTTTCACAGTAACTCTTACAATCACCTGCTTAATATTTTGCATATTTTTATTTATGAAAATAAACAGTTTCAAAAAAATGTCCAGAGAGCGTCCCGTAATCCCGTATTTCGATTCGATCGGAGTTTTTACTTCGCAAGAGTAACGCCTAATGTTCCAGGTCGGCTCTGATACCAATGTTATTTTTCCTAGCACCTTATGAGAGTTTTGGAGGCATCACATGTCACAAAGATCAAATTTTTGTGGTGCTAAGTAAACATACAAAGGATCTTATCCTAGAAAATTAGGGATTCATAATTTTACAAGCGATAAAGAATAGGGTTTCGAAACTACAACCTTTGTAGCTCCCTTTCGCTTAACTCTTTGGCCTCTTGAGTGTTGGAGGAAGGTTCTCTTGAAGTCCTCTAGCGTCTACGACGATCCACCCGGAGCTCCTAGTCCAAGCTTGCAACTTCACCTTTCCGGAGAAGAAATGAAGATAACACTCTACACAAGTGGGCTAAACTTGTGTAGAATGAGGTTGTGGATTTTATTCTCACTTCAAAAACCTTTCTTGATCAATATTTTGCTCACATGAAGAGAACAAGAGAGCTTAGGAGGAAGAAGAGAGACAAGGAGGATGATAGCTCACCTTCTTGAAGAAGAGAAAGATTCTTCTTGAAGAAGAGAAAAGACTTACCTTGAAGAAGAGAAAAGCCTCTTCTTAGAAAAGAAATCAAAACATAAAAATATGTTTATTCCTTCTCATGCCATACCATGGTTAGGATGTGAAGACATTATTGTATCGTAGTTAAAACATCTAAGGAAAACTAACTAAGGGTTGAATGGTGGGTAAGTAAGGTAAGAGTATAGAAACATTCCAATATTTAACCCTTTTTCTTTTCCTTTTGTTTTAGCATAAGTACAATAATAATTCACATTAAAAACCATGGTGTAAGTCTAGCATTGCCATCATATTCCATGTATAAGCAACCATGAAGGACGATGCATGTATGTATGTGTGCATGCACATCATATGTGCATGAAACTACAAGCAAGAAATCATACATGCATGCATACATCCATCATGCACAAGTAAAGGTTTCAAGTGAGAAAACTAATGGTTAAATGATAAATCAACACTTGATTTATCAATCCGTCCATATCACATATGACCCCACTAAAAGGCAGCAGCCCGATCAATATACGGTATCCCATACGCGCATTTTAATCGGGTCCATGCACATATCGCATACGCGCACCACAACGTTTCGCCTGGACCAGGTAACTCCTTTGTGGGACTCTAAGACTCGTCAATACTCCGGCAGTGGGTGATGATCATATCAAGCACCCCCAGGCCGCAAGCGGTCAGCTAAACGTAACGGCCACCCGGGTATTGAGCGATCAGAAGAAAACAAGCGAACCTGCGACAACTCCCGTCGAGCCAACCGGCAACACTACCGTACAGTCCGATCTCTTCGTCAGATATGCCGCATATCGAGTCTAGGGATGGTAACGTCGACCCCAATAACCCAATAAGTCGTGCCGGTGAATGGTCTATAACAGATCGAGAAACTACTGATAACACTTATCAGCAAATCTCAGCAGCCCTGGCCAGGGACTTACTGATATAACCAGTCGAGCACAGTACAGCATCAACTCCCAATACCGGGAGAGACGAAACCCCTCCAATCGCTCATCGCCTTCGTGTGTCTCGGGACTGTACCCAACGGCCACCTGTTTGCACGACTCAGTAGAGCCGTGGTAGGGTGGTAATCAAAGTACAGTGGGAGGGCACACAAGACTCCATGACGATCCGGGTATACAGACTAACCTGTACCAGTGTCACCTGAGAACTGCTATCCGACAATAGATATAATTCCATATAGGAGTTCTCGGTGAGTCCGTCCAGTGTACCCAGTCAACACTGAGCACCCGTATATGATCTTGATGTCAAACATCGATGAATGTGGGAACATTCATCGCCCATCGAATGGGTCTAGTATCATATACGCTAGTGTACTCTGGTATATCAATGCCCCGTCTCGATATACCCACGACTAGGGACATTCCAGGATATGCTTATAGACTATAGATGTCCCACTAGTATGATCTCTATCATAATCATTGTAGTCAAGCCAATATCCTTAGGGCCTTTCCAACATGTATGAATGAGTAAAAGCATGATCAAATCAACATGTCAGATTAAGAAGAACCAGATAGCATACTATCATGTCGAGCGAGAATGTATACTGAATATATATATATATATATGTATAAATACATCCACTATCACATAATGGCCTCTAGGGCATACATATATCCAACAATATACATATAACATATCATTGAATCAATACTTGATTCAACAATCCGGTTATATCACATATAACCTGTATCGCGAGATTAGAATACGGTATCGCATACACGTATTAATCTCGGTCCCATACATATCACATATGTGCCCTACTTCGTTTCTCTTGAGCTAGGAAACCTCTGTGTTGGAGTCTAAAGACTCGTCAATACGCCGGCGGTAGGTAATGATCATATCAGTTACCCACAAGCCGTCAGCGGTACTAGCTGGAGGAAACGGCTATCCGGGTATTGAGCGATCATAAGATCAACAAGCAAGTATGCTCATACTCCCGTGAATCCAATATGCACAGTCTGGTCTCTTTGTCTGCTATGTCGCATATCTATTCTGGGGTGGTAAACGTCAAACCCCAATAACTTGATAAATCATGCCGATGTGAGGCTCATAACGGGTCGAGAAACTACTGATAACACTTACCAGTAAATCTCGGTATCATCCATGTCCAGGGACTTCCTGTTGCGGCCAATCGAGCACAGCGCAACATCAACCCCCAATACCGGGAGAGACGAATCCCCTTCTATCGTTCATTGCCTCCATGTGACTCGGGACTGTACCCAAAAACCACTATTTTGCACACTCTCTTGAACGTGGTAAGGTGGAAATCAAAGCACAATGGGAATCACACATGACTCTATAACGATCTCGGGTCTACAGACTAACCTGTTCTAGTGATACCAGAGAACTGCTATCTGACGATAGGTATAATTCCATCTGGGAGTTCTCGGCGAGTCCTGTTCATTGTACCCAGTCTCCACTGAACGCCCGTATACCATCTTCAAAAACCAATGGATATGGGATCATCCATCACACATCAGATGGGTCAAGAAGCGTATATGCTAGTTTACTCTGGATTATCGATGCCCCGTCTCGATACACCCTCGACTAGGAATAATTAAAAGATGTACTTGTGGACTACCCTAGCCCCACTAGTATGATCTCCATCATAGTCCTGGTAGTCAAGTATGTTGGAGATAGTGCCCTCAGATTCAATTATTCGATCACAGGCACGTGATTACAATGATTGATGGAGGACCTATCCCGATAGGACAGTCTTACTCGAGATGATAGTATGCTATCTGGTTTACCTTTATCATCGTGTACTGCTTTAGGTGACCTGAAAAGTCGCTATTACACGTTGGTAGAGCCCCTAGGATTCTTGCTTGACCACCAGCAGTATGAGGGCGATCATATAAGTGGGAGCTGGTAGTCTATAAGCATATCCTTAAATGGTCCCTAGTCGTGTGAGTTTCGAGACAGGGCATCGATACTCCATAGTAGACTAGTGTGTACATTCGAGACCCCGACGAGGGGAGGTAACCGGTCTCACAAGCCACTGGTGTCAGTTCGTTCACCTAAGATGTATACAGGTGCTCATTGGGTTATGAGTACACCGGACAGGACTCGCCGGGTACATGCTAGTTGGTCATATACCAGACGTCAGATGGCAGTTCCCTGGTGACATGTGTACAGGTTAGTTCATTGACCTGGGGATCGTCATTTGTCTCGTGTGAGTTCCCACTGTACTTTGATTACTACCCTACCACGGCTCAAAGGAGTCGTGCAAACAGGTTTTAGTTGGGTACAGTCCCGAGCCACATGGAGGCAGTGAGCGCATCTTCAGGGGTTCGTCTCTCCCGGTATTGGGGGTGAGGTCGCGCTGTGTCTAGGAGAGCCATTACACGAAGCCCTCGGCCGAGGCAAGGAGATTTACTGGTAGGTATTCTAGTAGTATCTCAGGGTGTTCTGGGCTATACTCTGACACGACTTGTACCGCTTTTGGGGTCTGACTTTTACCAACCCCCTAGGCCCGCCATGCGATGCTCATAGACGAACGGACCGAACTGTACGGATATTGTCACTGACAGGCTCAGTAGGGTTGTCAGGCTGAGTTCGCTCACAGACGTCCCTTTTAGTCAATACCTGGTAGCCCGTTACGTATTGGCTTATACCTCTGACGTGCTAGTGGTTAAATCCACTACCAAGGTGTTGACGAGTCTTTAGAGTCCCCCACATTCAGTTACTCAGCTTTCGGGCGAAAAGTTGTAGATGCCGTATGGAGATATGGCAAGGTCCGATCAGATACATGCGGTATTGCACGGATCAGGATCGGACAGTTTGTACTACAGGCCGTATGGATATATGGCAGGGTTCGATCAGATACGTGCGGTATTGCACGAATCAGGATCGAAAGGATATTACTAGCCGGCTTTGGTTTAAGCCGGATCCTAGTATAGTATAGTGTAGATTTTGTCTCATTGCATTTGTATTTCGGTTGGAATACAAATGCGGGTGTGTATGCACAGTATCGGGGTTTTCCTGTAATTTATTACGTGACCAGTTTTCTGGAGTTGCCAGTTTGCTTTCCGTTTCGGCCAATTTCCTTTGTATCGTTCATTGGCCGAAGTTTGGTGGAGGATGGCTTATTTGCATTGTTGCAAATAAGTGGTTGTGGAGGGGGTCTTTGCATTTTTGTTGCATCATGATTATAGCACCATACCTTGACTTTCTTTAGTTGATCATGGCTTGACTTTTGCTATCATGGTTGTTGATTGAGTGTTGGAATTATTGTGATCATTTGATTTTTTCTCATCATCATTTGCTTTCCACCCACCCCCTTGTTTTTGCTCTCTCTCCAATCACACAAAGGGGCGGGGGCGGCCAATATTGTAGGATGAGGGAAATGCTACTCTTTTGAGTTGGGAGAAAAATGATACTCTCATTCTTTGTATATCACATTTTTCTTCACCTCTCTCCAAGTTCTTTTTCTTCCACCACAAAGGCATCTCCATGAACCCTAAATGAGACTTCTTCTCTACACATTCTACAGCGAATCTTGGGCACGTCGACTAGCCAGCTTCGTGCCCGAGTTGCCTCGGCATTGAGGTGGGAGCCCGTAAAAGAAGTAGGCGATGTGGTGCACTTCCGGCGACGAGGTGGAGATCGGAGCTTCCGCAGGAGATCGGGACGACGACGAGAAGACCGGAGGACTTAGATCAGTCGTTATATCTCTCTTCCCCATCTTGTAGTTAGCTAGGACTAATTAATGGTTCGATCCGGGTATTAGTGCGCGGCGGTTTGCCAGTTCAAGTAAAATTAAAGTTTATCACCGCTTCCGGATTTGGCCGTCGGATTGACGGCCGGGGCCCCGCCGTGCACTTACAGTGTTATCAGAGCCTCGCCATTAACTTAGTATAGCTTGCCTTAATGTGTTTTGCATTTCCGATCGACCAAAATCCCAAAATCCGCATTTCTACTTGCATCAGTTTTCTGTTGAAATTTTTTGGTGTCGAAAATTTTTTCAGGTTACAGAAAAGTGATGTACTGGAAAATCTAAGAGTTCTGTGAAAATTCGATGAAGTAACTCCACTGTAGGAGCGCGGAACCGCGGCCAAACACCCCCTTGGACTGCGGTTCCGCCGCACTACTTTGGGTTTACTGTACCAATTGTTTACAAAGGCTTTCTGGGGTGAAAAGTGGGGTTTTGGAATAATAACATTGGGCCCAGAATTTCTTGATCTGCTACAGCCCGGTTAGACGGATTTGCGAACGTGACTTTCACGTTGATGTTCTGTGTTATGCTGTGATGTTGCGGATCGGTCATGGGGGATAGCCTGGATGCAATGCTAGTACAGTTGTGGTTGTATTATGTACATTTGATAATGCGGGGCGAGCGTCCGACATGCGGACTGACGTCACTGCCTGATTGTATTATTATTTTGGGGCACGACCAGGTTGCGGTCGATGTACCCGTTGTATGTATATTTTACTTTCTGTACTAGGATTACCCCGCGGAGGAGTGCACGGATAGCCGGGTTCTAGAGGGCAACGAGCCCGCATCTCATGGCATTGAGACGGAGGGGGCTTCACTCTAGGATTGGCGGGCTATTCGTCGCACTCATAGGGGGTACAGGTTGACCCAGGAGGGGTGCCCAAGTTGCCAGATTCCGTGAAGTGCTGGGTGGTCCATTCAGAGTACTGAAGGGGGCTGCCTCGCTTCAGGTTTTGGCGGGTGACTTGCCGCGCCCGTAGGGGTCTACGATTTCATTGCATAGGCTATCCACACGACCAGGGGAACGTCGGGTTTCAGTAGTGGCTCTGTGAAACCCGGGGATCCCAGATATCTGTATTGTTTCTGTGATGCTGTACATTTTCTGTGATGTTGCATTTTATCACGCCTTGAGCGAAATATAATATATTGGTATATATATTAGTAGATGTTGTATATGTTTTACATCCGCGCTTGTCCAGTCCCCGCTCTGTCGTTAGTTAGCTAACCTAACGGGTAATGACGGGACCCAGTGGCGAATGCGGATGGCATATACGTACGTCATATTATTTTCGTTCTTTGTGGTGTGATCAATTGATGGGACTGCGTTGATTCGGATCAATGCAAGTTAAAAACAAACCTAATCTGATGTTGTTGGAACACTTTTCAAAAAGCTGTTATTGCAAGGACGTTCACTTTTGTTTTGCATCGTGGTATTCATTTGGAATATCCTACTCCTCAGTCGACGAGGCAAGGGCCGAGATCCCTTCACCGGGAGTGACCCCTTGGACAAAAGTTTGCGTCGGGGCATTAACTTCACTGTAGCCGATTACTTTTGCTTTGCATCATGGTATTCAGTTAGAATATCCTGCACCTCATTCTACGGGGAAAGAGCCGAGATTCCTTCACCGGGAGTGACCTCTTTAGCAACGGTTTTCGTCACTATATTTTTAAAAGCTATCCGTTCCTTCAACGATATCAAGTTCATTACGTTAAAGGTTTTCGCCAGAAACCATTCGTAGCCCTCCGTCGTTTCATATGAGTGTTCAATAGTATTCAAGCTGTGTATGTTGGCCAAAGTCAAGGCACAGTGATTGGTAGCTATTGGGGCATTCATATGCAGCATAGATAGATGCGTTGGTTTGGGACAGTCGTACTGCCATTTTGGCCAAAGTCAAGGGTAGGTACGGGTGGATTCAAATTAACCTGGAGAATGACGGGTGGAACTTGACATGTGACTTATGATATGTTGGCCAAAGTCAAGGTCATAAGAGCATGGGGAAGAAATCACATCGGGAGTTTCAAAAGAACTGAAACTTGCCAGATATGCGCATACCTTCTGGAGTGTGATAGCGTGAGCGGATTCCGTCACATTATCATGCGATGATAGTTGGATCCCGATTCCCACTGATGAGTTAGTTTACTCCTCGGGTGACCTCGACTAGTTCTTCTTTCAGGTTTGGAGGAGAATTTGACGGTACAGTGGGAGGTTTCCAGATTAGATAAATTGGTAACCATTCTGATCTAGGTTAGAGTGCACGCTGAGTGTTTCTTTTCTCTCTCTCTTTGGCAGCGACCATTGACCCGACCCTAAGACAATAACTCAGTGACCAAGTTGACCGAACCTTCTTAACACTGGCTTTTGGATTGTCAGAGTTGCGAACCTCATTGCCACTCCAACTTTTACCCTTTTCTCCAGGACACCCCGTACTACTACGAACGTCCACTTCCATTGGACAAAACCATCGTATGATTAGATACGAACTCGAAGGAATTTATTCGAGGATGGTTTCCGGTTCTGGAGAAAACGGATAGGACTATTCAGTTGTCTTTTCCTTTTACCTTCTCTCAGGTTACGAGTACTCCTTGGTTTAGGAGTAGTACACCTATTACGCAAATTGGATAGTCTTCTTACAAACCTTAGGCTGGTGCCGACCGGTAGGGAATGAAGAAAACCAATTAGCCTAACGATGGTGTACAGAAGGTATTGAGTTAAGACAAAGCAAGGGATTAGTAAGAGGGCAAAGTAAATTGCGACTGCTATTCAAGACCAAACCAAGTATTCCTTCGCCAATCTAAAATCACCTTTGTATTTCTCCAGGACACTCCGTATCACTACGAAGATCCACAGTTTATTGGATACTCCATCGTATGGTTGTATACGAACTCGAAAGGGACTTGTTCCAGTTCGAGGATGGATTCTGGTTCAGGAGAAATATGAATAAGATTTATTCAGGTGTCTTTTATCTTCACCTTCTCTCGCATTGCGAGTGTTCCTAGGATTAGGACAGTACACCCATTATGCTTATTGGATAGTCTTCTTCCAAACCATAGGCTGGTGCCGAACGGTAGGGAAGGAAGAAAACCATTTGGCCTAAAGGGGTGTGCAGAAGGTAATGACTAAAGACATATGAAGGGATTTGGAGCGGTGGCAAAGAATTATACGGTTACAGTCGTGAATCTGGAAGAGGCATTACTAGGAATACCGGGATACCCCATCGGAACATTTCAATGTTTCAGTTTCACTGTGTACTGTTAAAGGAAAAACTGATTTCCCAGTTAGACACTTGCTCCAGGGTATGTATTTACCAAGTATGATTCTCACATCTGTATAGTTTTACAGATGATGAGTGGGAGTAAGTTATTGGGAATTAGGTGATCATCCTCATTATATCGGGATTCGTTGTAATCGGTGATATTTGAGGAAATCACCTGGGTTGTTTGCCGGTCGGCAAATATTTGGTTTTGAATATCCGTTGTTATGCACCAATTTCAAATCGATATATCTGTACGTCTATTTTCATAGAGTGAGATATAGCCTTTTTGAAATTATGTCTACGACATTTACCTATATCAGTGGATGGTTAGGTAAGGAGCATTGAACAGCGGTGTAATTCTTCATAACCAAAGGTACAGTTTTCAACCAACGACACACAGTGATTGGGTTATCAGACTCAAGGGACTTATACAGAGTATTGTCTGTTGTCCAGGGTCCATCAGGACAGAGGGGTTGGTCCTCGTACTATATTCGGTTTACTTATGACTTCTCTAGTTTTTAGACATGTGTTTCTTGGAAACACAGGGTCCGAATTTTGAGAAGTTATAGGTATTTGAATAGAGTAGAGAACCAGGTATAGCAAGTATCGGGATTCTTCAAAGTGATCGAAGATGTAGATGCTTGTGTATGGTATTCAGTTGATAGTAATGATTAAGAGAACTTGCTTCTCTTTCAGGTTACTCATAATTGGAAATGCTCCTAAGTTGTGTAATGCTGATCGGCCTCCTTCCTTTTAGTTGACATGCACTGGAGACAGCTGCATGATTTGAATCTGGTTCAATTAAATCAGTGCCTCTGGTCCAATATGGGATATAGAACAGTTCGTATCTTAACGATGTTAAGGTACGGGGAGTTGTCCGGCTTATGATTAAAACCAGACACTGGACAACTCAAGGCATGTTTCTGTAATGGCTGTTTGTGGGTTGACCCAGGCTATGACGAGGGTTGACTTTCTACCATCTGGATGAACAATAGCAATATTGTTCTAGACTCGCCACAGTTTTATTAAAAATGGATTTTTTCAAAAAACAGTAGTGGGAGTTTGGTAGAACTGGAAGTGATTCCAGAACCACAAACGATTACTGAAGATTTGATAAGGAACCTAAAGATTCAATCTGGATTGACATTCCATTGGCCACTCCGCAGATTTGGTGGGTAACTTCAGGCACCCGAGAGGTGCTACGGTAGCCTCAAGGACGGTGACAGGGAAGTTCTTGTTTACCCACAAATGCCATTGTTGTTGTTCCAGGTTACGAGACCCGGCAGGAGGATGAGTATAGCGTCGTTCTAAACTAGTTTTAGAAGTGTACGTGTATATGACTCTGCCAGAGGGTTGTCGTAGTCAGTGGGAGCAAAGGAAGCATTGGTGGACAGGTGGCTTATGTCTATTTATAGACTAAAGCAGATGTAGCGGAGATAGATCATCAATTTCTGACGTGACAGTCATAGGTTTGACTTCATCAGAATAGGGGATGGATCTGTTTAGAAGGTAGTTGGGTGTGATATCCGGGTTTTGGATGACATACACAAAGTAGGAAAAGAAACTCCTATACTACAATCGGTTATACTTTGGTCGTCACACTGTGGTTTCTCCATACAGGACTTGGATATTATATCAGACATACCGGTTACTAGATCTATGGTTTTAGATCTAGATTTGGGTGGTTTCCCAATTAAGGGTACTTAGACAGCATTCTAAGAGTATTTAGAATGGACGACTCCTGGCACGGTGGTGTACCTGCAGGTGACGGAGTCACCCTCTCTAAAGGTGTCTTACAGACTAAAGTAGAGAGGGATGTGCATGATTGACAGATCACTTGCTTAGGCAATTGAGTCAATCATGAGATGCCAAGTACCACACCAGATGTTGTTCTTGCACTAGATGCAATAAGTTGATATTGATCCAATCCTGGAGAAACAGTCGGAAGCAGTTTTAGAACATAAGTGGATGTTCTAGGGATATGATAACGACAGCCTCATTCGGGAGACAGTTATCGTTCTAGGCTTCCAAGGTGACATGGACGACAAGGAGGCTGTCAGAGTTATAGTTTTCCATCTGACGAGGGGCAGTATTTTGGATAGGTGATCCAAGGCAATACTGAGGGAGGCATGGCGCAGGATACTGATTAAGTTCAGTTGACGATACAGTCTAAGAAGTTTGGATTTGGAGTTCATTTATGAGCTAGGTCCCATCAGACATCCAGACACATTCTAAGACAGGTAATGCTCATTTCGGGAGATGGGTTTCTCCGCGAACTTGAGATATAGAGAGACATAGAAAGAGACATCAAGGCGGATCTACTCACTAAGGCTATTCCTCGAACGCAATAGTTTCGCAAGCGAGCTTTGTGAGACTGACTAGTAGAGGAGTTGGGTGTTCGGTATCACACGTGCTGTGAGTATGCGATATCGCAATAATTAGCCTTGAGTGCAAGTGGGAGATTGTTGGAGATAGTGCCCTCAGATTCAATTATTCGATCACAGGCACGTGATTACAATGATTGATGGAGGACCTATCCCGACAGGACAGTCTTACTCGAGATGATAGTATGCTATCTGGTTTACCTTTATCATTGTGTACTACTTTAGGTGACCTGACAAGTCGCTATTACACGTTGGTAGAGCCCCTAGGATTCTTGCTTGACCACCAGCAGTATGAGGGCGATCATATAAGTGGGAGCTGGTAGTCTATAAGCATATCCTTAAATAGTCCCTAGTCGTGTGAGTTTCGAGACAGGGCATCGATACTCCAGAGTAGACTAGTGTGTACATTCGAGACCCCGACGAGGGGCGGTGGCCGGTCTCATAAGCCACTGGTGTCAGTTCGTTCACCTAAGATGTATACAGGTGCTTATTAGGTTATGAGTACACCGGACAGGACTCGCCGGGAACATGCTAGTTGGTCATATACCAGACGTCAGATGGCAGTTCCCTGGTGACATGTGTACAGGTTAGTTCATTGACCTGGGGATCGTCATTTGTCTCGTGTGAGTTCCCACTGTACTTTCATTACTACCCTACCACGGCTCAAAGGAGTCGTGCAAACAGGTTTTAGTTGGGTACAGTCCCGAGCCACATGGAGGCAGTGAGCGCATCTTCAGGGGTTCGTCTCTCCCGGTATTGGGGGTGAGGTCGCGCTGTGTCTAGGAGAGCCATTACACGAAGCCCTCGGCCGAGGCAAGGAGATTTACTTGTAGGTATTCCAGTAGTATCTCAGGGTGTTCTGGGCTACACTCCGACACGACTTGTACCGCTTTTGGGGGTCTGACTTTTACCAACCCCCTAGGCCCGCCATGCGATGCTCATAGACGAACGGACCGGACTTTACGGATATTGTCACTGACAGGCTCAGTAGGGTTGTCAGGCTGAGTTCACTCACAGACGTCCCTTTTAGTCAATACCTGGTTTCCCGTTACGTATTCGCTTATACCTCTGACGTGCTAGTGGTTAAATCCACAACCAAGGTGTTGACGAGTCTTTAGAGTCCCCCACATTCAGTTACTCAGCTTTCGGGCGAAAAGTTGTAGAGGCCGTATGGAGATATGGCAAGGTCCGATCAGATACGTGCGGTATTGCACGGATCAGGATCGGACAGTTTGTACTACAGGCCGTATGGATATATGGCAGGGTTCGGTCAGATACGTGCGGTATTGCACGGATCAGGATCGAACGGATATTACTAGCCGGCTTTGGTTTAAGCCGGATCCTAGTATAGTACAGTGTAGATTTTGTCTCATTGCATTTGTATTTCGGTCGGAATACAAATGCGGGTGTGTATGCACATTATCGGGGTTTTCCTGTAATTTATTACTGGTCCAGTTTTCTGGAGTTGCCAGTTTGCTTTCCGTTTCGGCCAATTTCCTTTGTATCGTTCATTGGCCGAAGTTTGGTGGAGGGGGGCTTATTTGCATTGTTGCAAATAAGTGGTTGTGGAGGGGGTCTTTGCATTTTTGTTGCATCATGATTATAGCACCATACCTTGACTTTCTTTAGTTGATCATGGCTTGACTTTTGCTATCATGGTTGTTGATTGAGTGTTGGAATTATTGTGATCATTTGATTTTTTCTCATCATCATTTGCTTTCCACCCACCCCCTTGTTTTTGCTCTCTCTCCAATCACACAAAGGGGGGGGGGGGTGGCCACTATTGTAGGATGTGGGAAATGCTTCTCTTTTGAGTTGGGAGAAAAATGATACTCTCATTCTTTGTATATCACATTTTTCTTCACCTCTCTCCAAGTTCTTTTTCCTCCACTACAAAGGCATCTCCATGAACCCCAAATGAGACTTCTTCTCTACACATTCTACAGCGAATCTTGGGCACGTCGACTAGGCAGCTTCGTGCCCGAGTTGCCTCGGCATTGAGGTGGGAGCCCATAAAAGAAGTAGGCGATGTGGTGCACTTCCGGCGACGAGGTGGAGACCGGAGCTTCCGCAGGAGATCGGGACGACGACGAGAAGACCGGAGGACTTGGATCAGTCGGTATATCTCTCTTCCCCATCTTGTAGTTAGCTAGGACTAATTAATGGTTCGATCCGGGTATTAGTGCACGGCGGTTTGCCAGTTCAAGTAAAATTAAAGTTTATCACCGCTTCCGCATTTGGCCGTCGGATTGACGGCCGGGACGCCGCCGTGCAATTACAAAGTACACATCCTAAGGGCTTTATCAACAAGTAATAGAGAGACAGTACAAGTATACATGTTAATATAAAGAACAACCAGATAGCATACTATCATGTCGAGCAAGAAAGTCCTCCCTATATATGTCCAAGCATCCACTATAATATACAATCATGTACAATAATGGCCTCTAGGGCATACATACAACTAACAATCTCCCACTTGCACTAAGGCCAATTGTTTTATTATCTGTAGGGATTCTTTAGCACCGTCCTAGGGTTTGGGTTGCATCACACATGCTATAAAAAAATTTAGGGGGTTCTAAACAATACCAACCATGAATCGAACTAGAAAATTAGGGTAACAACATGTAGTATCATATACAAAGTAGTGTCTAACACCAAGAGGTAAGTAATACAACCTTTGTAGACCTCCTTTTATGACTCTTTAGATCGAGTAAGGTTTGAACCAGTTCGCTAGAATCCTTCCAAGTCCACGATGATCCACCACGAAGTCCCTTTGATCAAGCTCCTAGCTTCACTTAATCTTTGAAGAAGTGGAGCAAACAACCTTTTTGAAACCCCAGTGAGCTTGGAAGAGGAAGAAGATGATGATGGCAAACTTGACTCAAGTTAGAATAATCATTAACCTAATCCCAAGTGAATGAAATTATGTCATGCTTAACTAAGGTTAAAAAATATCTAGATATTTTGTGACCTGAGTTTAAGCAAAACCATGGGCTACAAAACCATGGGCAATGAAACCATGGGATTGACTTTGGTCAACACAAGAGAAGAGAGTTGAATAGTCAACCATGATTTTATTACCATTTTGCTTTTCTCAAATAAACAAAATATATATATATATATATATATATATATATATATATATGTTACCATGTGAGTCTTTCATTGCCACCACCAATGTATCGTCAACCATGACACATGTATGGTTGCATGTGTGCATCCATTTCAACATATACATACACACATGCATGCATCATAAAGAAATAGGTTTTAATAAATGAGCTAATGGACTTTATATTAAATCAACACTTGATTTAATAACCCGGTCATATCACATACGACCCGTCCAATAGTAAACTCCAGATTAAAATACAGTATCTAATACACGCATTTAATCGAGCTCCCGCGCATATCCCTTATGCACCCCACATCTTTTCGCCTGAGCTAGGAGACCCCTTTGTGGGACTCTAAGACTCGTCAATATGCTAGTAGTAGGCAGTGATCACATCATATGCACACAAACGTCAGTGGCACAAGCTATACGTAATGGCTCCCAGGTATTGAGCGATCAGAAGAAACACAAGCGAACCTGTCAAAACTCCCGTCGAGCCAACTGGTAAGACTTACCGTACAGTCCGGTCTCTACGTCAAATGTGCTGCATATCAAGTCTAGGGATGGTATCGTCGACCCCATTAACCCAATAAGTTATGCCGGTATATGGCTCATAACAGATCGAGAAACTACTTATAACAGTTATCAGTAAATCTCATCAGCCCTGGCCAGGGACATCCTATTATAGCCAATCGTACATAGCGCAACATCAACCCCAATACCGGGAGAGACGAAACCCCTTCTATCGCTCATTTTCTCCATGTGCCTCGGGACTATACCAAAAATCCACCTTTTTACACGACTCAGTAGAGTCGTGGTAGGGTAAAGATCAAAGTACAGTGGGAGGACACACAAGACTCTATGACGATCTCGGGTCTACAGACTAACATGTACCAGTGTCATCTGAGAACTGCTATCCGATGATAGATATAATACCATATAGGAGTTCTCGGCGAGTCCGTTCAGTATACCCAGTCTCACTAAGCACCCGTATACGGTCTTTGGTGTCACCACACCAATGGATATGGGATCATCCATCGCCCATCATATGGGACAAGTAACGTATACGCTAGTCTACTGTAGAAATATCGATGCCCCGTCTCGATAAACCCGCGAGTAGGAACATTTTAAGGATATGCTTGTAAACTACACATGTCCCACTTGTATGATCCGCATCATTATCTCAGTAGTCAAGCAAATATCCCAAGGGCTTTATCAACATGTACCAAATGAATAAGAAGCATGATCAATGAACATGTCAAGATAAAGTACAACCAGATAGCATACTATCATGTCGAGCAAGAATGTCCCCTGAATATATATATATATATATAGAAACACACACACATACACACATACACACATACCGGTACATACACTATCATATAATGGCCTCTAGGGCATACATATATCCAACAATCTCCCGCTGGCACTAAGGCCAATTATTGGCATATCTCATACCCAACATCTCAAAAAGTCGCTCATGTTGCGGCAGAGGGAGGGCCTTGGTGAGTGGATCCGCGGTGTTATCTTTTGTATATACTCTCCGAATCTCGATTACACGGCGATCTACTATCTCCCGGATCAGATGATATCGCCTTAAGATGTGTCTGGATCGCTGATGGGACCTGGGCTCTTTGGCCAACGCCATAGCCCCATTATTATCATAATACAATGGTATTGGATCAATAACGGTTGGAACTACTCCTACTTCAGAGGTGAACTTCCTCATCCAGATGGCTTCCTTGGCAGCATCATTTGCAGCAATTCACTCAGCTACCATCATTGATTCTGCAACGGTATCCTGTTTGGAACTCTTCCAACATACCGCCCCTCCATTGAGGGTAAATACAAACCCTGAGATAGATTTTCTGTCATCCTTATCACTCTGGAAGCTCGAATCGGTAAAGGCCTCCATTTGGAGATCTCCGTTACCATATACCAATAACATTTCTTTAGTCCTTCGCAAGTACTTAAGAATGTTCTTCACAGTTGTCAAGTGATTCTCCCCTGGGTTGGATTGATACCTGCTTACTACACCCAGTGCATAACCTACATCAAGGCGTGTACATAACATCGCATACATTATAGATCCTACAGCAGAAGCGTGGGGTATAATGCTTATGCGAGCTCTCTCTTCATCAGTCTTTGGGCAAATGTCCTTGGAGAGAGTGACTCCATGGCTAGCGGGTAAGGCACCCCGCTTGGAGTCTTCTATACTAAACCTCTTTAGGATGGTGTTAATGTACCAGGTTTGGGACAATCCCAACAACCTTTTAGATTTATCCCTATAGATCTTCATGCCTAATATGTACGAGGCATTACCCAGGTCCTTCATGGAGAACCTTTGTGATAAGAACAGTTTGATCGATTGTAGCAAAGGATCATCGTTTCCTATCAGAAGAATGTCATCCACGTACAATACGTGGAAGGTGACAGTACTTCCTGAAATCTTTTTATAAACACAAGGTTCATCTGGATTTTTGACGAAATCAAACACTTTGATAACATCATCAAAACATATGTTCCAACTCTGTGATGCCTTATTTAATCCATAAATGGATTTAAGCAACCTACATGCTTTCCCGCTGCTCCCACTATCAATGAAGCCCTCTGGCTGATCCATATAAACACATTCTTCTAAATCACCATTTAGAAAGGCAGTTTTAACGTCCATCTGCCAGATTTCATAGTCGTAGTGAGCAACAATAGCAAGTAGGATCCGAATGGATTTAAGCATGGCTACAGGAGAAAAGATTTCGTCATAGTCCAGTCCTGGTCTTTGCCGAAATCCTTTCGCCACAAGCCTTGCCTTATAGGTCTCAACCTGCCTATCTATACCGATCTTTCTCTTAAAGATCCATTTGCACCCTACGGGTTTTACCCCTGAGGGTACAACATCCAAAGTCTATACTTTGTTGGTGTACATAGACTCCATTTTGGATCTCATGGCTTCCATCCACTTCACAGAGTCACCACTCGTGATAGTTTGCGGAAAATTGGTAGGGTCATCATCATCCATGATGCAATCTTCTCCATCACCATCAACGAGAAAACCGTCGTATCTCTCCGGTGGGCGAGAAGTCCTACCAGATCTACGGAGTGGATGAGGTTCATATGTTTCTATTGCAACATCAGGTTCAACCAAGTCGTCATTTGTAACTTGTGTCTCTAGAACCTTATCTAGATCTACCACATTGCCATCAGTTTCATTTGGAAAAACTTATTTTCTAAATATGTGGCATACTGAGAAACAAACACCTTTTGTTCCTCCTTATGGTAGAAAAGATACCCAAACGAACGTTTCGAATATCCCATAAATATACACTTGACCGATCGTGTCTCGAGTTTGTCTGGATTCTGCTTTTTAACAAAAGCCGGACAACCCCAAATCTTAACTCGTTTAAGAGATGGTCTCTTCCCATACCATATCTCATATGGAGTGGTAGACACGGTCTTGGATGGAAAATCTGTAGTTTCCAATGCATGCCCCCAAAAGAAGAGAGGCAACTCAGTATCACTCATCATGGATCGTGCCATATCCAATAGGGTGCGATTCCGCCGCTCTGACACACCGTTATGCTGTGTTGTGTATGGGGGAGTGAGCTGAGAGAAACCCATTCTATTTTAGGAAGTTCGAAAACTCTGTACTAAGATACTCTCCACCTTGATCAGATCGAAGTGTTTTGATGCTCATTCCAGTTTGTTATTCTACTTCAAGTTTGTTCTCCTTGAATTTCTCTAAAGCTTCAGACATATGCTTTAATAAAAACACATGAACGAATCTCGAGAAATCATCAGTAAAAGTTATGAAGTAAGAAAAACCGCCTCTCGCATGTGTAGACATTGGCCCACATACATCACTATGTATGAGGCCTAAGTGCTCTGTAGCTCTTTCTCCGTGTCCAGTAAACGGAGTTTTGGTCATTTTCCCTTTGATACAAGACTGACAAGTGGCATAAGATTTCTACTCAAAAGGATTTAAATATCCATCGTTATGAAGCTTGTTTAGTCTTTTTTCATTAATATGACCAAGTCTACAATGCCAAAGAAAAGCTTCATTTATATCTGAAAATTTTCTTTTATTTGTGTGTTGTTTGTTGAAAACTGTGTTTTGATTTAGGACGTATATCCCGTTATTAAGTATACCAGAACCAATCAACTCTTGATTATGTTTAATGTTCATAACATTATGTTGCAATACAAAATGATATCCTTCATTGTATAACAAAGAAACGGATATTATATTACAAAGCATGCTAGGTACAAAATAACATGAGTTCAAAACCAATATACAACCCGACGACAACCTTAGGTGATACTCTCCCACTGAAACTGCATGTACATTAGAACCATTTCCAACTCGGAGAGTGTGATCACCGGTCTTCAAAACTCTACATTTCTCAAGCCCTGGACAGAATTGCAAATATGAGAACCCAAACCGGTATGTAATACCCAGGAAGAAGAGTTTATAGAAAAACAGTTTTCAGTCACAAACACACCTGAAGCAGAAGCATCATCATGCTTCTTCTTGTTGAGATCAGCAATATACACAGTACAATTCTGCTTCCAATGCCCCGTCTTATTGTAAAAGAAACATTCTCCCTTACCCGACTTTTCAACCATGGATTTGTCTCTTCCTTGTGCCTTCTTGATTCCACCTCTCAGTTTGGTGGATTTCTTCTTATTCTTTCTCTTGGCCTTGGCTTTTGGGACGGAAGAGGAAGATTGTCCAACAAGCATAGAGGGAGACTTCGCCTTAAGCGTGCTCTCCGCATTTCTCAACATATTGAGAAGTTCGGGTAGTGACTTCTCCATTTTATGCATGTTGAAGTTCACTATGAATGGAGTAAAGGCAGAGGGAAGAGACTGTAGAACAATATCAATATATTGCTCGTTATCCATTGTCCATCCAAGGTCCTCAAGCTCTTTAATAAGAGCTATCATCTTCAAAATGTGGTCACCTACTGGTGTGCCTGGAGCCATCCGCATCTGAAACATCTTTCGAGATGCTTCGTATCTCAGGGTCCGAGATTGCTCCCCATACAACTCTTTTGTATGGAGAAAGATGGATTGAACATCCATCTGCTCGTGCTGTTTTTGATGTGTATTGTCCATCGATGTAAGCGCGAGGCATTTAGCAGTAGCACAGTCAATATCTCATATTTTGCGGATCTCCTTATCCGCAACAGAATATTCAGGGCCTGGGGTGGGCGGGGCTGAGGCAGTGAGGACATATGATACTTTATCATATGTGAGACCAATGTTAATGTTCCTCAGCCAATCATTATAGTTCGGCCCATTTAGCTTATTTTTCTCTAACAGTAGCTTAAGTACAGTCATGGTTAACTGCCATTAGGAAAGAGAAAAGAATACACTCAGCGAAAGCTCTTGCAAAGATCAGATTGGGTTTATCTTATCTAATCGATGTCTCCCACTGCTTTTATAAAATTTTCCTTCAAACCTTAAAAAGAAAATATCATCCAGGATTAATTACATTCTACAACTTCGCTAACCGTTCAGCCAGGCCAGTGCCGGTACTTCTGAGGGAGGGTTCCCCGTGCTTTCGCACAGACCGAATTAAAATAAACCTCATTTTCCCAGATGCTTGGCCCCGTTGACACTTTTCTAGACACCTAATGAGTTAGCAAATTGTAAAGTGCAAAATTCTCCCGGGAACAACTTTTGCTCATAGTGGGATCGGGATCCTACTGTCACATAGAAGGTATGCAATCTCATTGCAAATTTCAACACTTGAAACTCCCGATATGGTTTTTATCCTTAGCACTCATGACCTTAACTATAGTAAATATATCATAAGCTCTAGTCAAGTTCCTCCCGTCATTTCGTGATCAACTGGACCCACCCATATGACCCTTAACTATAGTCAACATAATCACATGAATGTCCTAACTAATCGTATCATATACGGTGTAGGAAGACATCACTTAGCTACCGTACACTGCGCCTTAACTATAGTCAAAAGACGCAGCACAAATACTAAGTACTCTACTTCTAAAATGATGGAGGGCTACGAATAGTTTTTAAGAAAACCTTTAATGCTTTGAACTTGATATCGTTGTAGAATCCAATGGTTTTAAAAGGAGTGGCTTAAGCTCCGCAATTTGAAAACTTGCTTTTTCATAAATAGCCGGGTAGGTTTCAAATCTGATTCTACAACATCTTTTTAGGTTCCTTTTTGTTTACATTTATCTTCTTAATGTATTCCCATCATTTAAGTCCTTAAGCCATTACAGAAAAGAAACGAAAATAGAACGTACGCTTATGCCATCCGCATTTGCCACAATGTCCCGTTATGTAACGTTAGGTTACTTAACTAACGACATAGCTGGGCGGGACTAGCGCGGATGCAAAACATAAGCAACGTTTATTATATATCATATATATAATACATCATTCGTCTCAACATATAAATTGATCATATTACAGAATATTAACAACAGAAGCACATATATGAAAATACATGATACACTAGGAGGTCCGTATTTTGTATTTAGCCAACAATAGAAAATACGGATTGCACGGTCGCGATGAATAGCCAAGCCCACACCCCTAAACCCATACAAGAGCGGCAAGTGACCCTACCAAGTCTAGAGTTTAGGAGTCCCGGTCTCGACCCCTCGAGATGGCCTCCCACTGAACCGTAGAACCCGGTCACTTATGCTCCCCTCCTTAGGTCTATCTTAATGTGGAAAAGTATATAATATACAAAAATTGTGACATCATCCTCAACCCGGAAGTACCCCAATAAAAGAATATTACATATAATTAATTTTACATGAATGAAAAGAAAAACTCTCATCTCACATAAAACCCCCGGCCATTCTTTCACGACGATCTTGCACATCATAACTCAGCAATACATAATATCACATATCATCAACGTAACAAGTATGCATACCATAATTGTCGTTTATGTATAGCAACGAAACCGGCGATACACCACATACTACACTTATGGTCGCAGAAAATAAAGTGAAAAACTATAACAATTGGAATGAACACTGCCTTTAGATATCATAAACCCAGAATATCACATATTAAGGATTTCATGCCTAACGATGCAAATCTTACGTTTGGGTATCAACTATGAAAACACCTTTTCAATAGATGTCGGGTAATTCGACAAGATTCTCGATTCTACCGAGGCCAAAATATTAGATTTACACCCAACTAATTAATTTTCACAAAACTAGTTAGTTTAGATTCCAATTATTGTATCACATATACAAAAAATAGGCGATGCTAAACCATTCGATCGATTAATCGATTACCCAAAAAATTCACAGAGAAGCTCAACACTTGAGCAGTATTAAAAATTCTCAGAAGTATGACCTAGTACCTATGAACCAACCATAGAAGGGCCGACCCGTGCCTCACAAATGGCGCCGCGGAAATGCCGCCAAAAGCGCTTTTTGGCCGCGTTTCCGCGGTCATTTGATCGAGTTAGGCTTTCGTTCTTCTAGAGGGTCTATAGAATTACTTGCATGATTTTTTGAATATTTTTAATGTGAAAAATTCCAAAATTTTGAAAAATTTCCAGAGAACAATTTCTCGTAGCAATCGATGTTCGTTCAAAATTTTTAACGTCGTCTAGGTTACTCTAAAGTTCTAGCCAGGCTCTGATTCCACTGTAGGTATTCTCTAATACCATCATAGGGTTTGGGTTGCATCACACATGCTATAATAAAAATTTAGGGGTTGCTAAACAATACCAACCATGAATCGAACTAGAAAATTAGGGTAACAACATATAGTATCATATACAAAGTAGTGTTTAATACTAAGATGTAAGTAATACAACCTTTGTAGACCTCCTCTTGTGACTCCTTGGATCGAATAGGGTTTGAACAGGTTCGCTATATAATCCTTCCATGTCCACGATGATCCACCACGAAATCCTTTTGATCAAGATCCTAGCTTCACTTAATCTTTGAAGAAGTGGAGCAAACAACCTTTTTGAAACCCTAGAAAATGATAGCTAAACTTGACTCAAGTTAGAACAATCATCAACCTAATCCCAAGTGAATGTATGCCATGCTTAACTATGGTTACAAAATATCTAGATATTTTGTGACTTGAGTTTAAGCAAAACCATGGGCTACAAAACCATAGGCAATGAAACCATGTGATTGACTTTGGTTAACACAAGAGAAGAGAGTTGAAAAGTCAACCTTGATTTTATTGCCATTTTGCTTTTCTCAAATAAACAAAATATAAAAATATGTTACCATGTGAGTCTTGCATTGCCACCACCAATGTATCATCAACCATGACACATGTATGCTTGCATGTGTGCAACCATATCAACATATACATACACTCATGCATGCATCATAAAAAAAGAGGTTTTAATAAATGTGCTAATAGACTTTATATTAAATCAACACTAGATTTAATAACCCGGTGATATCACATACGACCCGTCCAATAGTAAACGCCCGATTAAAATACGGTATCTAAAACACGCATTTAATCGTGCTCCCGCGTATATCCCATATGCACCCCACATCTTTTCGCCTGAGCTAGGAGATCCCTTTGTTGGACTCTAAGACTCGTCAATACGCTAGCAGTAGGCAGTGATAAAATCACATGCCCATAAACCATCAGTCGCACAAGCTGTACGTAACGGCTCCCAAGTATTGAGCGATCAGAAGAAACACAAGCGAACCTGTCAAAACTCCCGTCGAGCCAACTGGCAACACTTACCGTACAGTCCGGTGTTTTCGTCAAATGTGCTACATATCAAGTCTATGGATAGTATCGTAGACCCCGTTAACCCAATAAGTTATGCCAGTATATGAATCATAACAGATCGAGAAACTACTGATAACATTTATCAGTAAATCTCATCAGCCCCAGCCAGGGACTCCATGTTATAGCCAATCGTACATAGCGCAACATCAACCCCCAATATCGGGATAGAAGAAACCCCTCCTATCGCTCATTGCCTCCATGTGCCTCGGGACTGTACCCAAAATCCACCTGTTTGCATGACTCAGTAGAGCCGTGGTAGGGTGGAGATCAAAGTATAGTGGGAGGACACACAAGACTCTATGACGATCTCGGGTCTACAGACTAACCTGCACCAGTGTCACATGAGAACTGCTATCCGACGATAGATATAATACCAAATAGGAGTTCTCGGCGAGTTCGTTCAGTGTTCCCAGTCTCACTGAGCACCCATATACGGTATTTGGTGTCACCACACCAACGGATATGGGATCATCCATCGCCCATCATATGGGACAAGTAACGTATACGCTAGTCTACTCCGGAAATATCGATGCCCCGTCTCGATACACCAACGACTAGGAACATTTTAAGGATATGCTTGTAAACTATCCATGTCCCACTAGTATGATCCACATCATAATCTCAGTAATCAAGCAAATATCCTAAGGGCTTTATCAACATGTACCAAATGAATAAGAAGCATGATCAAATGAAAATGTCAAGATAAAGTAAAACCAGATAGCATACTATCATGTCGAGCAAGAATGTCCCCTGAATATGTGTGTGTGTGTGTGTGTGTGTGTGTGTGATATGTATGCCCTAGAGGCCATTGCTATACATACGATATGTATTGTAGTGGATGCTTGGGCATATTTATGGAGGACTTTCTTGCTTGACATGATAGTATGCTATCTGGTTGCTTTTTATCTTAACATGTACTATGATTGTCTCTATGTTACATGTTGATAAAGCCCTTAAGATGAGTACTTGACTACCAGCACTATGATGCAAATCATACTAGTGGGTACAGTGTAGTCGTTAAGTACATCCTTCTAATTTCCCTAGTCGTAGGTGTATCAAGACAGGGCATCGATATACCAGAGTAGACTAAGGTATAGATTCTTGAACCATATAGATGGGCGATGGATGATCCCATATCCATTGGTGTTTAACATCAGAGACAGTATACGGGTGCTCAGTGGAGACTGAGTACACTGGACGGACTCGCCGAGAACTCCCAGATGGTATTATACCTCACGTCAAATGGCAGTTCTCTGGTGACACTGGTACAGGTTAGTCTGTAGACCGGAGATCGTCATAGAGTCTTGTGTGATTCCCACTGTGATTTGATTTCCATCATACCACGTCCAAGTGGGTATGCAAAACGGTGGCTTTTTGGGTACAGTCCCGAGTCATATGGAGGAAATGAGCGATAGGAGGGGTTTCGTCTCTCCCGGTATTGGGAGTTGATGTTGCGCTGTGTTCGATTGGCTATAACAGAAAGTCCTTGGCCAAGGGAGCTTAAGAGATATACTGGTAAGTGTTATCAGTAGTTTCTCGACCCGTTATGAGCCTCATATCGACACGACTTATCGAGTTACTGGGGTCTGACGTTTACAACCCCTAGACATGATATGCGACATATCAGACGAAGAGACCGGACTGTACGGTAGTGTTACTGATTGGATTCGTAGGAGTGTGAGCATGGTTGCTTGTTGATCTTCTGATCGCTCAATACCCGGGCGGCCGTTACGTTTGGCAGACCGGTTGCGGCTTGTGGGTGTTTGATATGATCATCACCTACTACCGGCGTATTGATGAGTCTTTAGAATCCTACACAGGGGTTTCCTAGCTCAAGCGAAACGGAGTAGGTGCACATATGTGACATGTGCGGGAACGAGATTGATACGATATGAGATACCGTATACTATTCTCGCGATTTGTAACAATGATCGGTTGTATGCGATATAGCCGGGTTATCGGATCAAGTGTTGATTCGATAAGTTGTTACACATGATATTAGTCTGTTTTAGCCGGATTATTAAATCAAGAGTTGATTTAATAATTTAATGTATAAATATATATATGATATATTACATTACATTAACTAGTATTAGCTCACTTAAGATTTCTTTTCTCACTAGATTGTGCATAAGTATATATGTGATATATATTTGTGTACATATGTTTATGTCATGTTTGATGATACATACAAGATGGGTGTATGAGACTTATACTATAATTAGGTTAAATTAGGGTTTTATTATGTATTAAGATTTAACAAAAGAGAATAACTTAGTCAAAGTTGTCAAGTTTGGAAGAAGCTTGTAGAAACTTTGACAAAGTCCACTCTTTTGTCATCTCTTAAGATATTAGCTTAACCCAACCCTTAACCTTATACCTTGGTTAATTCTCTACATGAGTTAAGCATGAGTGCTTAACTCAACCATGGGTGAATAATTCATTTGGATATATTTGTTTTTCATTTGGATGAATTATTCACTAGAGTTCTAGTTTCTTCTTCTTCTTCCTCCAAAAAAAGCTTGCTAGCTTCAATGGCGGTTTGAGAAAAAGTGTGAGAAAATCAATTCTAAAGTGAGCCCACTTCCTACTTCATTATCCTCTACGACTTTCCATGTAGTATAGGGTGTTCTCTTCACAATGTTCATGACCTAGTGAAGGAATAGCTTGAGTTAGTGTCTCCCCAACGTAGATCATCTTCGGCCTCGAAGTCTTCAAAGCAAGCACGTTCGTTTCTTCAACGGAGCCTCTCTAGAGTCCGGGGCTTGCGATCGCAGCGAAGGGGAATACTACACGGAGCTATTGAAGTGAAGGACTAGTCTACAAAGTTTGTATTCCTCGCTCTCTTTACTTATTGCAAACTGTTTGCATATTTCTTTCCGCATATTTCTAGTAGACGATCTTGTAGGGTTCCTAGGCACTCTCAAGAGGTCTCACAAGGCATCAACCATGCCAATTTACAAAAATACGATGCCGAGAAACCCTAGACTACGGATCGTCGGCTAGATGTCTAGGAGAAAAAGAACTAGTTAACAATTAACTATAAGAGAAAACGGAAATACAACCTTTGTAGATCCGGTGCTCCACCTCCATTGCTCCGCAACGAAGTCTCCTCGCTGTCCAAGTGAATTCCCGGGCTCTAGCGTCGGCTTCATCGGAGAAATGGCGAGCTAGGTCGTCGATGTCCATGCCGAAGATGATCTACGTCGAGGCATCGCTAGATCAAGCTCCAACTTCACCAAGTCTAGAAAACTTGTGAAGGAAACACACTCTACTACTTGGCAAGAGGTAGAGGATGAAGAAATAGGAAGTGGGTAGACTTTAGAATTGGATTTATCCCTTGTTTCATCAATCCACCATTGATGAAGTCAAGGTTTTCTTCTTGAGTTCAAGGAAGAAGAAGAAGAAATGTTATGATAAGTTAATTCTAAAATGAAAAGAATAATCAATTATTATCATAATAGAACCATGGTTAGGTGTAGAGAGTGAATCATGGTTTAGTGGAATGGTTAGGGTTAAGCATGAGACAAAATGGTGACTTATTCAAACCTTCATGAATCTTCATGAAAGAAACAAATGAAAGCCACCATTTTTCTCTTTATGCATTTTATTTTCCAAAAAGAATAAATGAAATAAATAAATGAATAAGTAAAAACAAAACCCTAACCATTACACAACCATGGTTTAATCTTTACACTTAGCCAATTTAGCATGCATCATCAAACATGATACAAACTAATGCACAAAAGTATATCACATATACAATGTGCACATCCGAGTGAGAATATCCATTTAAAGTGAACCAATACTAGTTAATGCAAAGTAATATATCAAATATATAATTATACATTAAATCATTAAATCAACACTTGATTTAACGATCCGGTCATATCGCATATAACCGACTAATATCAACAGCAACAACTTATCGAATCAACACTTGATCCGATAACCCGGCTATATCGCATATAACCGATCAATGTCACAAATCGCGAGAATCGAATACAGTATCATATACTGGTATCATTCTCGGTCCCGCACATATCTCATATGTGCTCCTATTTCGTTTCGCTTGAGCCAGGAAACCTCTGTGTAGGACTCTAAAGACTCGTCAATACGCCGGCAGCAGATGATGATCATATGAAGCACCCACAAGCCGCAAGTGGTCTGCTAAACGTAACGGCCACCCGGGTATTGAGCGATCTGAAGATCGACGAGCAAGCCCGCTCACACTCCAGTGAATCCAACCAGTAACACTAACCGTACAGTCCGGTCTGTCCGTCTGATATGTCGCATATCTCGCCTAGGGGTGGTAAACGTCAGACCCCAATAGCTCGATAAGTCGTGTCGATATGAGGTCTATAACAATTCGAGAAACTACTGGTAACACTTACCAGTAAATCTCTGCAACCCTGGCCAGGGATTTCCTGTTATAGCCAATCGAACACAGCGCAACATCAACTCCCTATACCGGGAGAGACGAATCCCCTCCTATCGCTCATTGCCTCCATGTGACTCGGGACTGTACCCAAAAACCACCGTTTTACACGCCCTCTTGGACGTGGTAAGATAGAAATCAAAGCACCGTGGGAACCACACAAGACTCTATGACGATCTCAGGTCAACAGACTACTCTGTACCAGTGTCACCAGAGAACTGCCATCTGACGTGAGGTATAATACCATCTGGGAGTTCTCGGCGAGTCCGTCCAGTGTATCCAGTCTCTACTAAGCACCCGTATATCATCTCCGATGTCAAACACCAATGGATATGGGATCATCCATCGCCCATCTGTATGGGTCGAGAAGGTATACGCTAGTCTACTCTGGTATATCGATGCCCCGTCTCGATACACCCACGACTAGGGACCTTGAAGGATGTACTTATGGAATACCATGTCCCCACTAGTATGATCCGCATCATAGTCCAGGTAGTCAAGTACACATCCTAAGGGCTTTACTAACATGTAACAGAGAGACAATCAGTGTACACGTTAAGGTAAAGAGTAACCAGATAGCATACTATCATGTCGAGCAAGAAAGTCCTCCCTATATATATCCCAACATCCACTACAATATACATCCTATGTATAGCAATGGCCTCTAGGGCATACATATAACTAACAATCTCCCACTTGCACTAGGGCCATCTGTAGCAGTGGTTGCAGTATCTCATACTCAACCATCCCATAAAAGTCTCTCTCTGGGAATAGGCCTTCGTGAGTGGATCCGCTGCGTTATCCTCTAAGTCTTCTCTCCTTGCCTCGATCACCCTGGAGATCAACTATCTCCATGATCAGGTGATACTGCCTTAGAATAAGTCTGGATCACTGATGGGACCGGCGTTCCTTGGAATAAGCCACAACTCCATTGTCTCACAATGGTAGGAACTTAGTTCATCTCATGAACTAATATACACCCAAACATCCTCTTTGGTAGCATCTTAAGTAGCGATGTATCCTGCCTTTATCGTCTAGTATGTCACGGTATCTAGCTTGGAACTCTTCCAACATACCGTCCTTTTACTGAGGTTAAAGACAATGCCTGCGACTGACATTCGGTCGTCTTTATCACCCTGGAACCCTTTCAGTGATTCTCCCCAGGATCAACTGATACCATCTCACTACTACTAGTGAGTATCCTAACATCCAATTAGATCTATCTCATAGATCCAAAAACCAGGATATAGGAGGTATCAGTTTGATCCTATATGGAGAATCATTGTGATAATCGGAGATTGACCGAGCGTAGCATAGGAAACTCCTTTCATATCAAGAGTATGTCATCCACGTACTCTACGAGGATCACCACCATACTCCCTACTACCTTTTTGTTTATACAAGGTTCATCTACCATTTTGATGATGTCAACTTCTTTGACTAATCCATCGAAACAGATGTTCCAACTCCGCGATGCCTGCTTTATCCTATAAAGCATCTTCCATACGTTTCCACTGCTCCCACTGTCTACGAGGCCCTTTGGCTGTGTACTTATAGACACACTCTTCTAAAATTATCATTTAGAAAAGCAGTCAAGACACCCAACCACCAGATATCATAGTCATGGTATGTAGCCGTGGCAAGTAGGATCTCGATGGACTTAAGCATAGCTACTTGAAAAGGTTTCATCACTATCCGCACCTGGTCAATGATGCAAACTTTTAACAATTCTAGCTTTGAAAGTCTCAACTTTTCCATGTACACGAAGTAATCTTCTCAAGATATACTTGCTCCTGATGGGGATTTAACCCTTCAGATATAGCAACTAAAGTCCATACTTTGTTGGTGCATAAGGATTCCATCTCAGATCGATAAGCATCCAGCCATTCTTACAGAGTCTTACTCCTGATGGCCAGCTAGAAACCAGTTGGGTTATCATCTCATGATGCAATCCTCGCTCCCACTGTCATAGAGAAACTAAAGTATCTCTCAGGTGGGTGAGGAACCCTACTAGATCGGCGGAGAGGCTGAGGTTCGTTGGTATCTACTGAATCCTTCGGTTCTACCAAATCATCTGTTGTAGCTTGTATAGCTGGAACCTTTCCAGTTGTACATAACTGACCTTGCCTCGAGCTTGTCCGGATTTTGCTTTTTAGACATAAGCCGGACAACCCCAAATCTTAACTAGCTTAAGACATGGGCTCTTCCCATTCCATATCACATATGAAATGGTAGGCAACTGATTTGATTGGAACCCTATTCAATAGGTATGCAGCTTCTCAAGTGCATAACTCCCAAAAGGAAATAGGTAACTTAGTAGTACTCATCATAGAGCACACCATATCAAATAGGGTGTATCTGCTCCACCCCGATATACCATCGTGCAATGGTGTATACGGAGGAGTAATTCCGAGAGAGAATCTCATTCTTGTTTAGAATAGTCCAGGATTTCCGTGCTCAAGTATTCTCCTCCATGATCTCATCATAGGACATAATACTTATACCCGTATTGGTTCTCTACTTCTATCTTATATTCTGTGAATATCTCAAAAGGTTCGGACTTGTATTTCAACAGGAACATATGTCTGAATCTTGAGAGATTATCAGAGAATGTAATGAAGTACAAAGAACCGGTCTTGGTATGTGTAGACAGGGGACCTTACGTACATCAAACATGTATCATCCCAAGAGTTTACTAACTCTTTCTCTGTTTCCAGTAAACGGAGCTATGGCCATCTTATCTTTGTGACATGACTGGCGAGTTTCATAAAATGTAAATTCAAACTAATTTAAATATGCATCTAAATGTAACTCTAGCTAGTCGGGTCATATTGAACTGACCTAGTCTACAATACCTCAAGAAGGATCCGTTCATTTCTGAACTCTTCCTCTTGTATGTGTTCTGTATACTAAGAACTGTAGTTTGATTTAGAACATTAATGCTTTTAGATAACATGCCTGAACCGATCAACTTTTGATATAGGAAATGTTCAAAACATTATCCAACAATACAAAATTTTATCATTTCTTTATTAATAAAGAGACAGATATGATTTTGTATATCAGGTTCGGTATCTAATAACATTCGTTCAGAATCAATGTATTGGTAATACAGGGTGACAGTGACCGACAGACTTGGCTGCAACACTTGCCCCGTTTTCTGCCTCATGAAACTTATCACCCGTTCTCAGTTTTTCTACCCTTTTGTAGCCCTATGTAACAGATTACATATCTGGGATCCTGATCCGGTATCATATACCCAGGATGCAGAGGATACTGAGAAACAGTTCTTTATAATGAACACACCCGAAGATGATGCATCAGCATGCACTCTCTTCGTTTGGGCGGCACGGGAAATCTGGTATTCCCCAATTTCCTGCTCTGTCTTATAACAATTATAAGTTGGAGCGGGACCAACGTTCCCCAGCTCAGTATAACAAGCGGGTTCGGTCAATAATCCGTTTTATTATCTTGATTAAGGTGTGATATGGTCGCTACCAGGAGAGAGAGAGAGAAGAAAACACTCAGCGTGCGCTCTTGCAAGAATAGATTGGTTATTATTTTATCTAATCAGGATGGCTCCCACTGCTTTTTATCAAATCTTCCTTCAAACCCTAAAAGGAAAGACTAGCCGGGATTAATTACACACTACAAGTTCGCCAATCTTTCAGCAAGGCCAGTGTCGGTACTTTGAGGGAGGTCCCCCGTGCTTTCGCACGAACCTAATTAATGTAAACCTCGTTTTCCCAGAGGCGTAACCCCGTTGACACCTTTCTAGACACCTACTTGATCGGCTAATTGTAATGTATAAAACTCTCCCAGGAGTAACTCTTACTCGCAGCGGGTATCGGGATCCAACTATCTCATAGAAGGTATGCAATCTCATTGCAAATTTGAACACTTGAAATTCCCGATAATATTTTGCCCCTAACCTCCTATGACCTTGACAAAGGCCAACAAACCATAGGATGCTAGTCAAGTTCAACCCGTCATTTCCTGATTGAATTAAACCCACCCGCACGGCCCTTGACAAAGGCCAACAAGGTCGCACGACTACCCTAACCCAATCTGCATCATATGCATAAGCAGATAAGCACCAGTTAGCTACCGCACACCGCGCCTTGACAAAGGCCAACAAACGCAGCACGAATACTAACTACTACTTATCTGAAATGACGGAGGGCTACGACAGGTTTTTCTGAAAACCTATTGCGTAATGAACTTGATATCGTTGTAGGATCGAATGAATTTTGAAATGGAGTGTTTTTGAGGCTTTTCTAGTTTTGCTAAAGGAGTCACTCCCGGTAAAGGGATCATCGGTCCTTTCCTCGTCGAATGAGGTGCGGGATATATCATATATATCACTGTGCAAAGCAAAAACACTTAAAAGCTATCAAAAGACAAACCGAGTGTGTAGCATCTGCCAGTTATTGCTAAAGGAGTCACTCCCGGTGAAGGGATCTCGGTCCTTTCCTTATCGAATAAGGTGCAGGATATATCATATATATCACTGTGCAAAGCAAGAACTGTAGCTACCTGTTTTATTTTGAAATTCGATTCTACAACATCTTAGGTTTCTTTTATTTCATTAATCACATTAATGAAGTCCCATCAATTAAGTACCTAAACATCACAGATAAATACGACGTACACTTATGCCATCCGCATTCGCCTCGATGTCCCCTCGTGCACCGTTAGGTTAGGTAACTAACGGCAGAGCGGGGCAGGGCTAGCGCGGGTGTAAAACATAAGTAACAGCTATATAATATATCATATATACTATATGCTGTATCTATCACAGAACATCACATGATCACATCACAGATATCGCAGCAGAAGAATCATATGAAATATTGGATATACTAGGACGTCCGTGTTTTCAATATGAGCCAGTATAAAACACGGATTCCACGGTCGTGATGAATAGCCAAACCCACACCCCTAGACCCCTACGAGAGCGGCAAGCAACCCTACCAATTCTAGAGTTAGGAGACCCGGACTCGACTCCTCGAGTTGGTCTCCCACTGAACTCCAGAACCCGGTTACTTGTGCCCTCCTCCTTGGGTCTATCCTAGTGCGGAAAAGTAAATAATATACAAACGGTGACTACTTCCGCAACCTGGAAGCGCCCCAATAAAAGAATATTACATACAAGTTTTTACATGAATGAAAATGAAAAACACTCATCTCACATAAAAACCCCCGGCTATTCAAACACGACGATCCAATATAACATATCCAGCAACACATAACATCACATGTCATCAACGTAAGTAAATATGCGCATCCCAATTGCCGTTGACATATAGCAACGAAACCGGCGATATCACATATTACACTTACGGTCACAGAAAAGAAAGTGTAAAACTACAACAGTTGGAATCCGCAACCTGCTCGGACATCGCATGCCTGACCAAATGAATTACTTAGACATCGCATGCCTAACAATTATAAACCCCGCATTTTAGTCTCAAAATCGAAAACTCTTTTCAATATCAAGTCGGGCAATTCAACAAGATTCCCGACATCCTGATCGAATGCTCGTCGCAAACTTCAGTAGGCGGCCGCACCCCCGATATCGTCGACGAAGTGCACCAAGGCGGAACACCGCTGCCGCGAGCACCCGAACGGATGCTTTCGGCGACGGGGTTCTCCTACAGTCACTTGGTCGGGGCTATGGAGTGAGGCTGTCTATTAAGTTTACCCGGCGAGTATCCGCGTACGCTACGTGATTGCGACGGACTTTTGATCACATCAAAATTCCGTGGCAACCGATCAAGTGAGACTAAAGTGCTACGTTTATAACATTCATTCAGTTATCTCATAACTTATTGTGAATTCCAACTATTGTATCACATTCCGGATTAATAGAAAATGTCAAACATTCCGATCGAACAATCGAACACCCAAGTTTTCCCGATACAGATCAACACATGAAATAAGTCTAACAACATTCAGTTCGTGCCTCAGTACCAACGGTCCAGCCGTAGAAGGGTCAAGCCAACGCCTCACATGTAGCACGCCGTACTGCCCCAAACCCGAAGGTGCAAAGGGCAGTTCAAGACGGTCACATAATCGAGTTAAGGTTTGTTGTCTTCTAGAGGGTCCATCGCGTTACTTGCACTACTTAGAACGTCGTTAAACTACGGAAAGATCCAACACTTGGAAATTTCCCGACAGGGGAAAAATTGGGTATTTATATCCGGTCGAACTTTTTAACATATTCTAAAAATTATCCGGAAAGCGAAATAGACAAAATTTGATACCCCGATCGAAACACCGAATCCCCAAAACAACCCCAGAAAATTCAACTCTTGAATAAGATTTAAAAAATACCCAGAGAACTCAGCACTGAAAACAATGAATTACTGTGTAAACAAAAATGCCACATAAGACAAAACGGCCGCGGAACCGCCGTACGAGCCATGCTCGTGCCGCGGAACCGCGGTGCAATGGTGGAATTATGCATACGAATTTTACAGTAACCCTTACAATTTCCTGCTGATTTCTCTGCATATTTTTAATTTGGAAAAACTCCAGAATTTGGAAAAAGTCCAGAGAGCAATTTGTAATAGGGTTTCGGGTTCGTTCGGAATTCAAAATCCGTCTAGACTTCGCCTAAGGCTCTAGCTAGGCTCTGATACCACTGTAGGGTTCCTAGGCACTCTCAAGAGGTCTCACAAGGCATCAACCATGCCAATTTACAAAAATACGGTGCCGAGAAACCCTAGACTACGGATCGTCGGCTAGATGTCTAGGCGAAAAAGAACTAGTTAACAATTAACTACAAGAGAAAACGGAAATACAACCTTTGTAGATCCGGTGCTCCACCTCCATTGCTCCGCAACGAAGTCTCCTCGCTGTCCAAGTGAATTCCCGGGCTCTAGCGTCGGCTTCGTCGGAGAAATGGCGAGCTAGGTCGTCGTTGTCCATGCCGAAGATGATCTACGTCGAGGCATCACTAGATCAAGCTCCAACTTCACCAAGTCTAGAAAACTTGTGAAGGAAACACACTCTACTACTTGGCAAGAGGTAGAGGATGAAGAAATAGGAAGTGGGTAGACTTTAGAATTGGATTTCTCACTTGTTTCATCAATCCACCAATGATGAAGTCAAGGTTTTCTTCTTGAGTTCAAGGAAGAAGAAGAAGAAATGTTATGATAAGTTAATTCTAAAATGAAAAGAATAATCAATTCTTATCATAATAGAACCATGGTTAGGTGTAGAGAGTGAATCATGGTTTAGTGGAATGGTTAGGGTTAAGCATGAGACAAAATGATGACTTAGTCAAACCTTCATGAATCTTCATGAAAGAAACAAATGAAAGCCACCATTTTTCTCTTTATGCATTTTATTTTCCAAAAAGAATAAATGAAATAAATAAATGAATAAGTAAAAACAAAACCCTAACCATTACACAACCATGGTTTAATCTTTACACTTAGCCAATTTACCATGCATCATCAAACATGATACAAACTAATGCACAAAAGTATATCACATATACAATATGCACATCCGAGTGAGAATATCCATTTAAAGTGAACCAATACTAGTTAATGCAAAGTAATATATCAAATATATAATTATAAATTAAATCATTAAATCAACACTTGATTTAACAATCCGGTCATATCGCATATAACCGACTAATATCAACAGCAACAACTTATCGAATCAACACTTGATCCGATAACCCGGCTATATCGCATATAACGGATCAATGTCACAAATCGCGAGAATCGAATACAGTATCATATACTGGTATCATTCTCGGTCCCGCACATATCTCATATGTGCTCCTATTTCGTTTCGCTTGAGCCAGGAAACCTCTGTGTAGGACTCTAAAGACTCGTCAATACGCCGGCAGCAGATGATGATCATATCAAGCACCCACAAACCGCAAGCGGTCTGCTAAACGTAACGGCCACCCGGGTATTGAGCGATCTGAAGATCGACGAGCAAGCCCGCTCACACTCCAGTGAATCCAACCAGTAACACTAACCGTACAGTCCGGTCTGTCCGTCTGATATGTCGCATATCTCGCCTTGGGGTGGTAAACGTCAGATCCCAATAGCTCGATAAGTCGTGTCGATATGAGGTCTATAACAATTCAAGAAAATACTGGTAACACTTACCAGTAAATCTCTGCAACCTTGGCCAGGGATTTCCTGTTATAGCCAATCGAACACAGTGCAACATCAATTCCCTATACCGGGAGAGACGAATCCCATCCTATCGCTCATTGCCTCCATGTGACTCGGGACTGTACCCAAAAACCACCGTTTTGCACGCCCTCTTGGACGTGGTAAGATGGAAATCAAAGCACAGTGGGAACCACACAAGACTCTATGACGATCTCGGGTCAACAGACTACTATGTACCAGTGTCACCAGAGAACTGCCATCTGACGTGAGGTATAATACAATCTGGGAGTTCTCGGCGAGTCCGTCCAGTGTACCCAGTCTCTACTGAGCACCCGTATATCATCTCCGATGTCAAACACCAATGGATATGGGATCATCCATCGCCCATCTGTATGGGTCGAGAAGGTATACGCTAGTCTACTCTGGTATATCGATGCCCCGTCTCGATACACCGACGACTAGGGACCTTGAAGGATGTACTTATGGACTACCATGTCCCCACTAGTATGATCCGCATCATAGTCCAGGTAGTCAAGTACACATCCTAAGGGCTTTACCAACATGTAACAGAGAGACAATCAGTGTACACGTTAAGGTAAAGAGTAACCAGATAGCATACTATCATGTCGAGCAAGAAAGTCCTCCCTATATATATCCCAGCATCCACTACAATATACATCCTATGTATAGCAAGGGCCTCTAGGGCATACATATAACTAACAAATCTATGTTAGGGTTATCTAAATCGGCAAAATTTTAATTTGGCATGGACGATGCCTCTCGAAACCTTGCTGCCGTCGTAACGAACCCTTCAATATACACATGTCGGTACATACACTATCATATAATGGCTTCTAGGGCATACATATATCCAACAATAACCCACTTGCACTAAGGCAAATTATTGGTATATCTCATACCCAACATCTCAAAAAGTCGCTCATACTGCGGCAGAGGGAGGGCCTTGGTGTGTCGATCTGCGGTGTTATCTTTTATATCTACTCTCCGAATCTCGAACTCGCGGCGATCTACTATCTCCCGGATCAGATGATATCGCCTGAGGATGTGTATGGATCGCTGATGGGACTGTAACATTTCAGAAAAATAAAATATTATTTTTGGGAATTTTATAATTTAATACTAATTTTAATGAATATTTTAATATTTCGGTATAATTAAATACCGATAAATGGTGAAAATTTGGAAAATTATGGAAATTACTGAAAAGAGTGTGCTTTATGAGATTCATGCAAATTATGAGAATTTATGTGTTATTTTGACACTATTTTAGTGCTAATCGCGATTAAAAATCGCTAATCGGGCCTTAAGCGTGTTTTGTGCACATATCATTTTGATCACACTTGTTACATTTTTCTTCCTACATGATTTTTGGTGTATGGTTATTGTTTTGGGTTTACTATTGCCAAGAGAAGAAAAGAAAAGAGAAGAAAACAAAACAAAAGAAAATGGAAAATGGAAAATGATTAAAAATGGTACGGGAGGTATGGGCAAAAAAAGGGTCTCCTTGACTTGGCCAATGTTTCCCCGCATTATTTCCACCTTCATTCTCCCTCCTCATCTGTCCCATGGCAGCACCATCTCCATCCCCATATTCAACCCTCACAACACCCTCAAAACAACACCAAAACATCATCTCCTCTTCTTTAAAAAGGTGCACAAGCTCACTACATGCATGGAGAACCAAGAAAAATAGGATTTTGATGCTCTAGGGGATTCATGCGTGCCAAATGAGGTAATTTCATCACCATTAGAGTAGTATTACATGCCATTAGCTTCTATTGTTAGTTTGGAATCGATATATCGAGGTTTAGCAAACTTTGAAATTCCAAGTTGAAGATTAGGGTTTGATTTGAATCCAAAGGGTAATTCAGGTCAGTAAGGACCATACAACCCCTGTAGTGATGATATATTGGACTAAACCAGAGGCTAGAACACCAATTATCGAACTTAGAAACCCCGATGTCGGGAAATTGTGAGAATTGTGATGTGTTTTGGTGATCTCCTATAACCAGGGTGACCTGAATTTTTTTTGCAATTACTGGGAGTCGTGCAGGCAACCTGGAGTGTACCCTAAAGACCCGTGCCCTAACCACCTTGTCCAGGCCGCAGATTTATTCATTTGGGCCCTTATTTAAGGCCTTGGTATACCCAATTTGCTTCGTTCTTGTTCCAGGGCTTTATCTCCAGTAAAATAGACCCCTCCAATATGCAACTTTGGCTAATTTCACCTAGGGTCAAATCTGGGACCATTTTCTTAAGTTGATGCATTGTTTTACGACTTCGTTTTGATTTGGAATTTGGTATTTGATATTGTATTTCCGTCGTGTGGCATTTGAACGCTAACGGCTGTAAGTCCATGTTGCCCACCCCGGTACTTGCGGGGAGGCGGAAAACATAATAAAAAACGGATTTTTATTGACTTAGGCATCATGGACCAAGCTTAGGAGGATCTTTGCTAAACTAAAACTAGCTAACCCTAACTACAAAGTAGCTAAGTGATGGAAAGGTTATACCTTTGGTCTTTAGTCCTTCTCTCCTTGCTCGTTGGAACGGTAGAAAGGGCTCACCTTGCTAGTCTCCTTCCGTCAAAGAACGATCCACTTGAAAGCCACCACCTTTAGCTTCAACTCCAAGCTAGGAGTAACTAGAGTTCAAGAAATGCTAAGACTTGAACCCTAGAAGTGAGTAGAGAAGATCAAGTGAGGGTTTTTCTTAAGCTTTTTGTTTCTCAACACATGAGAGGGAGAGAGCTTGAGGGAGAGGATGAACAAGAGAGAGAAAAGATATGATAGATTGATAAATTAGTGAGCCATTCTCACTAATATGTGTGGATAATTTTAATTAGATAATTAGCTTGAAAATTGTCATGATAAATCTTGACATGACCATTATCATTTCAATTTTGCAAAGATCAAAGAGCATCTTCCAAAACAAATGATGATGGTCAAGTGGTCAACAAGGTCAACAAGTCAACGAAGTCAAAATGTCAACAACAACCATGCACAATTTATTAAGCTAATTATCAATTAACTATAATCCACACAAAAACAATAGGGTTAATAAAATGACAAAAGTCATTAACCCTAAACAAGGTCCTCTCCCTCAATCCCAAGCAACCGTGCATACGCACCCGTATTCGTGATCCGAGGAACACGAACACAATGAGAAAAACCAATCTCAAATCATATACTAGGATCCGGCTTAAACCAAAGCCCGCTAGTATAAACTGTCCGGACAGCAACCGTGCATAAGTGTGCGGATGCGAACGAACCCTGTCGCAAAACCATGCGACCTCTACTCGTTTTGCCTAAAGGCGAATAGCTCTCTGTGTGGGACTCTAAAGACTCGACACTACGCTGGCAGTGGGTTTAACCACAGACCGCAAGCGGCACTAGCTGTACGTAACGGTCCCCAGGTAGATGTCGACAAGAAGACTGACGAGGTGAACCCCATCTGCACTCCTACTGAGCCTGTATGTGACAATCTCCGTACAGTCCGGTCTGTTCGTCTGATACATCGCATGGCGGGCCTAGGGGGGCGGTGAACGTCAGTCCCCTAATAGCGGTACAAGTCGTGTCGGAGTGTAGCCCAGAACACCCTGAGATAACACTGGAAACCTACCAGTATATCTCGCTTGCCCTGGCCAGGGACTACTCGTGTAATGGCTCTCCTAGACACAGCGCGATGTCAACCCCCAATACCGGGAGAGACGAATCCTGTCTAACCGTCACTGCCTCCAAGTGCTTCGGGACTGCACCCAAAAACTACCTGTTTGCACGACTCCTCTGAGCCGTGGTAGGGTAGTAATCAAAGTGCAGTGGGAACACACTCGAGGCGAAGTGACAGTGTCAAGTCAGCGGACTAAGCTGTACTCATGTCACCTGGGAACTGATAACTGACGATAGGTATATTACCAACCAACAGTTCCCGACGAGTCCTGTCCAGTGTACTCGTAACCTAACGAGCACCCGCATACTATCCCAAGTACGACGTACTAACGGCTGTGGGACAGACCGTCTCCCACACTAGGATGAGAAGCGCATACGCTAGTCTACTCCGGAGTATCGATGCCCTGTCTCGATAGTCCAACGACCAGGGACCAGTATAAGGATGTGCTTATAGATTACCCAGCTCCCACGAGTGCGAGCGCCATCACAACGCTGGTAATCAAGCAAAGATCCTAAGGGCTCTACTAATATGTATACCTGCAATATGCTAAAAGAAACACATGCACATATTAAAGCAGAGACAAACCAAGTAGCATACTACCATTTCGAGCAAGATTGTATATACAACTGTGAATATCCCAAGCTTCCATTAAGTAATATACAAACTAGTATGATACAGTAATGGCCTCTAGGGCATATACACTAACAATCTCCCACTTGCACTAAGGCCATGTACTGGCGTATCGAAGACCTATCATCTCGATCAGCCGCTCGAACTGAGTCTGGGGCAAGGCCTTGGTGAATGGATCTGCTGTGTTATCCTCTGATGCAACTCTCCGGACCTCGATCTCCTGGCGATCTACGATCTCCCTGATCAGGTGATACCGCCTTAAGATGTGTCTGGATTTCTGATGGGACCTGGGTTCCTTCGCTAAAGCTATAGCCCCGTTGTTGTCGCAATACAGAGGTATTGGGTCAACAATGGACGGAACCACCTGAAGTTCTTTCAAGAACTTCCTCATCCAGACAGCTTCTTTTGCGGCATCAGATGCAGCGATGTATTCCGCTTCCATAGTCGAGTCAGCAACGGTTTCCTGTTTGGAGCTCTTCCAACACACCGCCCCTCCATTGAGGGTAAAGACAAAACCCGACATGGACTTGGAATCATCCTTGTCACTCTGGAAGCTGGAGTCAGCAAAGGCCTCAATCTGCAGGTCTTTTCCGCCATACACCAAGAACATCTCCTTAGTCCTTCTCAGGTACTTGAGAATGTTCTTTACTGCTATCCAATGTTTCTCCCCTGGGTTTGACTGATACCTGCTTACCACACTCAGTGCATAAGCCACATCCGGTCTGGTACACAACATCGCATACATTATAGAGCCTACCGCAGAAGCGTAGGGTATAATAGACATGCGATCCCTCTCCAAATCAGTCTTGGGAGACATCTCTTTGGAGAGAGTGATCCCGTGACAAGCCGGTAGATTACCGCGCTTGGAATCTTCCATACTGAATCTCTTCAGTATGGTGTCGATGTACCTGGACTGCGAGAGTCCTAATATCCTCTTGGATCTGTCACGGTAGATCCGGATACCCAGAATGTAAGAGGCATCACCCAGGTCTTTCATGGAGAACCTGTGTGACAAGAACCCCTTGACAGATTGTAGCATAGGAATGTCATTTCCTATTAAGAGAATGTCATCCACGTATAAAACGAGGAATACTACAGTTCTCGCTACAAATCTACAATAGATGCATGGTTCATCTGGATTTTTGATAAAGCCAAATTCTTTGACTGTCTCATCAAAACAGATGTTCCAACTCCGCGATGCCTGCTTGAGTCCATAAATGGACTTGAGCAACTTGCACACCTTTCCGCTGCTCCCACTCTGAATGAAACCCTCTGGCTGATCCATATAGACACACTCCTCTAAATGACCATTTAGAAAAGCTGTCTTTACGTCCATCTGCCAGATCTCATAATCGTGGAAAGCAGCGATGGCAAGAAGGATCCGAATGGATTTCAGCATAGCTACTGGAGAAAAGGTTTCGTCATAGTCCAAACCAGGTCGCTGACGAAAACCCTTTGCTACCAGTCTAGCTTTATAGGTCTCAACCTGTCCATCTACACCAATCTTCCTTTTGAAGATCCACTTGCATCCTACGGGTTTTACCCCGTCTGGAGCAATGTCCAACGTCCATACTTTGTTGGTGTACATGGACTCCATCTCGGTCCGCATTGCATCCAGCCATTTTACCGAGTCGACGCTCTGAATGGCTTGCTGGAAGCTAGTAGGCTCATCACAATCCAGGATGCAATCTTCTCTATCCCCGTCAATGAGAAAACCGTAGTACCTCTCGGGCGGATGAGACTGCCTACTACTTCTGCGGAGTGGCATAGGAATGTCCTGTTCTTTTGAACCCTCTGGTTCTACTAAGCTTTCAGTAATAGCTTGCGGTTCTGGAATTTCTTCCAGTTCTATCGCGCTCCCACTTAATTCTTTTTCTAAAAACTGATGTTCCAGAAAATGGGCATTGCGAGAAACAAGGACTTTTTGTTCCTCTGCGTAATAGAAAAGATACCCCCTGGAGTTCTTTGGGTATCCCACAAACTTGCACAGTACTGAGCGTGCCTCGAGCTTGTCCGTATGCTGCTTTTTGACATAAGCTGGACATCCCCAAATCTTCAAGTATTGAAGATAGGGTTTCTTCCCACTCCATAACTCATATGGTGTGGTAGGCACAGTCTTAGTGGGAACACGGTTCAAAAGATATGCAGCTGTTTCTAGTGCATATCCCCAGAACGATCGCGGTAACTCAGCGTTACTCATCATGGACCGTACCATATCCAATAGGGTCCGGTTCCGTCTCTCCGATACACCATTATGTTGCGGAGTGTATGGAGGAGTAAGCTGAGAGAGAATTCCATTCTCTTTTAAGTAATTCAGGAATTCGGCACTTAAGTATTCTCCTCCTCGATCCGATCTTAGGATCTTGATACTTTTGCCGGTCTGGTTTTCTACTTCATTCTTATATTCCTGGAACTTATCAAAGGCTTCGGATTTATGCTTCATTAAGAAGATGTGCCCGAATCTTGAGAAATCATCCGTAAAAGTAATGAAGTAAGAAAAACCGCTTCGCGCATGTGTAGACATTGGACCGCACACGTCGCTGTGTACGAGTCCCAAGAGCTCGCTCGCTCTTTCTCCGTGTCCAGAAAACGGAGCCTTTGTCATCTTTCCTTTGAGACAGGATTGACAAGTTGCATACGATTGATATTCGAACGGATCTAAATATCCTTCAGTATGTAACTTAGTCAATCTTCTCTCATTGATGTGACCCAGTCTACAATGCCATAAGAAAGTTTTATTAATTTCTGGAGACTTTCTTTTGTGTGTATTCTGGATATTGAAAACCTGTGGTTGGTTTAAAACGTAAATACCGTTGTTTAATGTACCTGACCCAATCAAAACTTGATTAAGGTGAATGTTCACTACATTACTTACAAATGCAAATTCATAACCTTCTTTAGATAATAAAGATACAGATATGATATTACAGGTTGCATTTGGCACATAATAACAACTACGCAAAACCAAAAAGTGTCCATCAGATAATCCCAGGTGATAGTCCCCCACGGCCTCTGCATCCATGCTAGCACCGTTCGCAACTCTGAGGGTCATGTCACCTGCCTTCAAAACTCTACGCTTTCTCAACGCCTGCAAAGAATTACAGATATGAGATCCTGATCCGGTATCCAATACCCAGGAAGTAGAGTTTATAGATAGACAGTTTTCAATAACATACACACCTGAAGCTGAAGCTGCAACCTGCTTCAATTCCTGTGTTCTGGCCTTCCAGGCCCTGCAATCACTCTTCCAGTGTCCTTTCTTATGACAAAAGAAGCATTCCTCCTTATCCACAAGCTTCCCCGCTACCTTTGTTGCTTTACCCTTTCCCTTCGTATCCACTTTACCGACACCGCCTCTTGGTTTGGCGGGGGCTTTCTTCTTCTTGCCCTTGGCTTTCGCCCTGGACCTAGAAGAGGAAGATCCTCCTACAAACAAAGTGGATGTCTCCCTACCTTTCTGTAGGGTGCCCTCTGCGCTCCTCAGCATGTTGAGGAGCTCTGAAAGTTCAACCTCTTTTTCTTGTAGGTTGAAGTTTAGTATGAACTGGGCGTAAGTGGAAGGAAGGGACTGGAGAACTATATCCGTATATAGCTCACTCTCCAATGTGATCCCTAGGTCAGCGAGCTCCTCAATGTAGCCGATCATCTTTAGCACATGCTCGGCTACTGATGATCCGACGGCCATTCTTGTCGAAAATAACTTTTTCGAAGCTTCGTATCTCGCGATACGTGATTGCTCTCCATACAGTTCTTTTGTATGGAGCAATATGGATTCCATGTCCATATTCTCATGCCTCCTCTGATGTTCGTTGTCCATCGAGGCAAGCAGGAGGCACTTGGCCTTCGCGCTATCAATCTCCCAAGTCTTGCGGATTTCCTTATCCGCGATACTGGAAGTTGGACCAGGGACAGGGGGAGCTTTGGTGGTAAGAAGATACCCCAGCTTGTCATAGGTGATTGCAATCTTGACATTCCTGAGCCAATCTTTGTAGTTTGGCCCTGTCAATTTATTTTTATCTAACAGTAACTTAAGTCCGGTCATGTTGAATGGTCGCTGCAATTAGGAGAGAGAAAAGAAACACTTTAGCATGATGCTCTTGCAAGTTTAGAGTGGTTTTTAGTTTGTCTAAACTGGATGGCTCCCACTGTTTCTCGAATCCCTTCTCAAACCGTAAAGAAAAGGATTAGCCGGGATCTTTCTCACCGTACAATACTTGCTTAACCGTTCAGCCAGGCCAGTGTCGGTACTTCGAGGGAGGTTTTCCAACGCTTTCGCGAAGTTCCTTAATTAAGTAACCTCTTTTCCCTGGGGGCGTAACCCCGCTAACACCTTTCTAGGCACCTACTAGGTTTATAGCATTGATCGTTAAGTGAGAGTTTTCCCGAGGAGTAGCATATACTCACAGTAGGATCGGGATCCAAATATCATCGTGTGATAAAACCGAAGGAATCCTACCAGAATCATCACACTCCAAATGGTATGCAACGCTAGCAAGTTTCAGTGCTTATGAAACTCCCGATGTGGATTTTTGCCCCATGCTCTTATGACCTTGGCGTGAGGTCAAAATGTCATAAGTCACATGTCAAGTTCTTCCCATCATTATCCTGGTTAATTTGAACCCACCCGTACCTACCCTTGACGTAGGCCAAAATGGCAGTACGACTGTCTCAAATCAACCCATTCTATCTATGCAACGGATAAATATCCGGCAGCTACCAATCACTATGCCTTGGCGTGAGGTCAAAATACATAGCTTGAATACTACCGAATATTTAACCGAAATGATGGAGGGCTACGGATGGTTTTGGCGAAACCGTGAACGTAGTGAACTTGATATAATCGATGGAACGAGATAGCTTTTAAAAGGAGTGGTTCAAGCTCCGCGTTTAAAAGTTTAGTTTTGAAAAGAACCGAGTGGTTTTCAAAGTGTTCCAATCGACTTTTACTTGGTTTATTTCTTGCATTAGTTCTTTTAATGCGTCCCATCATTTAATCCTACCATTGCAGAAAACAACCAAAATATGACGTACGCTTATGCCATTCGCATTCGCCACGGGGCCCCGTCATCACCCGTTAGGTTACTTAACTAACGACAGAGCGGGGGCTGGGCTAGCGCGGCTGTAAAACATAAGCAACGCCTAAATAGTTATTTATATATATATATATACAGCAATGATAGACATTACAGATCACAGATGAATACATTGGATATACTAGGAATCCGCAATGCGTTCGAGCCTGCAACGCAAAGCGGATTACACGGTCGCGGTGAATAGCCAATACCCCACCCAAGACCCCTACGGGTGCGGCAAACTACCCGCCAAGCACCCGAAGCGAAGCAACCTCCCTCACCACCGTGAGTAGGCCACTCGGCACTTCGAGTACCCGGTAGTTTGTGCACCCCCTCCATGGGTCTATCCTAGGAGCAAAAACAGTAAAAAGAATAATACAATGACGGCTACAACCCCGACCCGGTTGTGCGGCCATACAAAGAATATTATTACATCAATTTACATGTTACAAATGAATGAAAGGAAACAACGCTCATCTCACATCCAACCCGGCTATTCACCCGCGACAATCCAACCCATTCATATCCACAAACCAATAGCAATCACAGATCATGTATAACCCCGACTAATCGTCTTATAGCGATTAGCCGACGTTCAATACATGCAAGCATTACAGATATAACCGATGTAGTTAAAGCGTAGTGAAGTTCCGAAAAAATACGGATTTATAGGCCCACAAAAGCAAATTTTTGTTCTGGAAAATCTGGGCATATATTATATATCCTAAAAATCCCAAAATCAACACAGTAAAACACTGCACGAAAAACGATGCAGTGACGTCATCAAACCGCGGCGCTTCCGCGGCACGAGCCTACCTCGTGCGGCGGAAGCGCGGCGGTTTGGATGATTCTCTGTCTCGTTTTTCTTGTGTGTTTTTAAAAAACCCTGAGATGATTTTACAGATATAAAGTTTTCTATTTTGAGCAGAAAAAATTTCAACAGAAACTAGGGTTTTTCAAAGTTCGGTTTTTGGATTTTTTCGGTTTCGAAACTTCGTTACACTTCACTACCTAGCTAGTTTGAGTTTAGTTAGGCTCTGATACCACTGTAAGTCCATGTTGCCCACCCCGGTACTTGCGGGGAGGCGGAAAACATAATAAAAAACGGATTTTTATTGACTTAGGCATCATGGACCAAGCTTAGGAGGATCTTTGCTAAACTAAAACTAGCTAACCCTAACTACAAAGTAGCTAAGTGATGGAAAGGTTATACCTTTGGTCTTTAGTCCTTCTCTCCTTGCTCGTTGGAACGGTAGAAAGGGCTCACCTTGCTAGTCTCCTTCCGTCAAAGAACGATCCACTTGAAAGCCACCACCTTTAGCTTCAACTCCAAGCTAGGAGTAACTAGAGTTCAAGAAATGCTAAGACTTGAACCCTAGAAGTGAGTAGAGAAGATCAAGTGAGGGTTTTTCTCAAGCTTTTTGTTTCTCAACACATGAGAGGGAGAGAGCTTGAGGGAGAGGATGAACAAGAGAGAGAAAAGATATGATAGATTGATAAATTAGTGAGCCATTCTCACTAATATGTGTGGATAATTTTAATTAGATAATTAGCTTGAAAATTGTCATGATAAATCTTGACATGACCATTATCATTTCAATTTTGCAAAGATCAAAGAGCATCTTCCAAAACAAATGATGATGGTCAAGTGGTCAACAAGGTCAACAAGTCAACGAAGTCAAAATGTCAACAACAACCATGCACAATTTATTAAGCTAATTATCAATTAACTATAATCCACACAAAAACAATAGGGTTAATAAAATGACAAAAGTCATTAACCCTAAACAAGGTCCTCTCCCTCAATCCCAAGCAACCGTGCATACGCACCCGTATTCGTGATCCGAGGAACACGAACACAATGAGAAAAACCAATCTCAAATCATATACTAGGATCCGGCTTAAACCAAAGCCCGCTAGTATAAACTGTCCGGACAGCAACCGTGCATAAGTGTGCGGATGCGAACGAACCCTGTCGCAAAACCATGCGACCTCTACTCGTTTTGCCTAAAGGCGAATAGCTCTCTGTGTGGGACTCTAAAGACTCGACACTACGCTGGCAGTGGGTTTAACCACAGACCGCAAGCGGCACTAGCTGTACGTAACGGTCCCCAGGTAGATGTCGACAAGAAGACTGACGAGGTGAACCCCATCTGCACTCCTACTGAGCCTGTATGTGACAATCTCCGTACAGTCCGGTCTGTTCGTCTGATACATCGCATGGCGGGCCTAGGGGGGCGGTGAACGTCAGTCCCCTAATAGCGGTACAAGTCGTGTCGGAGTGTAGCCCAGAACACCCTGAGATAACACTGGAAACCTACCAGTATATCTCGCTTGCCCTGGCCAGGGACTACTCGTGTAATGGCTCTCCTAGACACAGCGCGATGTCAACCCCCAATACCGGGAGAGACGAATCCTGTCTAACCGTCACTGCCTCCAAGTGCTTCGGGACTGCACCCAAAAACTACCTGTTTGCACGACTCCTCTGAGCCGTGGTAGGGTAGTAATCAAAGTGCAGTGGGAACACACTCGAGGCGAAGTGACAGTGTCAAGTCAGCGGACTAAGCTGTACTCATGTCACCTGGGAACTGATAACTGACGATAGGTATATTACCAACCCACAGTTCCCGACGAGTCCTGTCCAGTGTACTCGTAACCTAACGAGCACCCGCATACTATCCCAAGTACGACGTACTAACGGCTGTGGGACAGACCGTCTCCCACACTGGGATGAGAAGCGCATACGCTAGTCTACTCCGGAGTATCGATGCCCTGTCTCGATAGTCCAACGACCAGGGACCAGTATAAGGATGTGCTTATAGATTACCCAGCTCCCACGAGTGCGAGCGCCATCACAACGCTGGTAATCAAGCAAAGATCCTAAGGGCTCTACTAATATGTATACCTGCAATATGCTAAAAGAAACACATGCACATATTAAAGCAGAGACAAACCAAGTAGCATACTACCATTTCGAGCAAGATTGTATATACAACTGTGAATATCCCAAGCTTCCATTAAGTAATATACAAACTAGTATGATACAGTAATGGCCTCTAGGGCATATACACTAACAACGGCTAGGGTTGTTGATCGTGTTTCGCACGCGAGGCTAGACCTGCGGGCGAAACGTGTGCCGTTTCGGTTTTCTAACTTGGTTTTAATACGCATTGAGATTGTGTTATATATGTAGGTACCCCAATGCGGACTTCGAGAGAACGAGGATTAGCGTGGCATCATCGACTCCAGCAAGCGAAGAGCAAGGTGAGTATATATATATCTACGGGGGAAGTCGGGTGGATGGCGTATAGCACCCCCGGAGTTCGTAGTATAGTTATGATATATATGTGATTCATGATACTTGGATGTTTATTAGGAGATGATTATTGTGTTCATGGTTTAGCTTAGGGTATCTAGAAGTAACTAGCATAGCTTCTTAGTCGCGAACCTTAGAATAGGTTCATACCAACACGCACACACGCATTTGCATACATCTATTTTACCTGTGCGTATATGGGGATATATATATATATATATACATATACATATACTGGATTATAAGGATAGTACATGGGATTGGAGATGAGTCGATGAGATTGGGCATGAGGCCGTGAGATCGGTGATGCGATTTTTTTCGTATTCGAGATACGACTTGATGTTTTAGCGGGTCCTTTCGACGTTGTGTTTTCATACACATGCATGCTTATACATAGATGGTATCAGTGTTGTACTAGACATAGATTCGTACCCCGATCATGATATTTGATAAAGAGGATACCAGATGAATAATGTGATATTTGACCCGTACCCAGATTTGGGAGGCCGTACGACGGATTTACCGTACGAGCTATATATTGATGATAGATCCGCACTCTTGACTCGAGGATGTCATATTATATTAGGGTATCGTATGGGATACTATTGAGGCGGGATCACCGACTATTTTATATATATATATATATATATATATATATATATATATATATGTATCGACTCAGATGTTAGGCGGTTTCCTTACCTTTCGATCAGCCTGTTTAGTTTAGTCCGGTAGTTTACTTGTAAATGATAGATTTGACTCGAGTCATACCTATTTCAAAACTAACAAAATGGGGTATTTTAAAGACAGGCCAAGGTATTCGACGGATATTTCAAAGGATGTATCTTTTCTTAAAAACACCGTTTCCCTTATTTTCAACCCACCACGATTCGTGTTATTCTAAAATGGCAAAACTGTAAGACTCATATTTATATAAATGCTAATCGTTATCATTGTGTTTATTATTCAGCTCCCGCATATTCTTGCTGTTCGCATCGCATCGCTTGCTTATATTGTGTTTCCATATGCCATTATTGAAATGATGCTGTCAGGACACCAGCACCATTACCGATGATGCGTATGTTCCACATACCCTTACTTGCCGGCTCACACACATCATCATCGGTAATTGCCATGTCACGTACACTTTAGAAAACACTATTTCATTGACATAGCTTGCTAACTAATAGTTGCTACAAGTTTTAGCTTTCATATGCTAGTTAATTTATTACATGATATAAGATGCATCTATATATTCATTGGTTATGCAGTATCATGGAGATTTATGTCGGTTTTCATTGTTTATTGATATCACGATATTGATGATTTCGGATTTACATGAGATTTCTGGATTTGGGGGAAAACCGCAAGAATTTATAAACTTATTATCCTTTTAAAAATGCAAGTTGCGGTTTTCCCGTGATGTATGAGTCGTCCACCATGAGTTTTCATGATTGCTGTTGGATTTGGAAACCCGATTCGAGGAGTTGGATGAACCGTCTCTGGTACATGGTGGGCCCGGTATGGTACCCCGGGGCAAGAAGTTCGAGTTGTATTCGATGAGCCTGGCAGGGGAGCACTACCTACCGGTGATATTATTTGGACTCGTCGGCTATCCGTAGGATACCGGTCGGAGTCATGAGATGGTTATAGGTTGATCCGTTTTGTCAAAGCCTGAGATATTGATATTTGAGATTTGAGACACTGAGATATTGATATTTGAGATTTGATGATACAGGTTAGTCCGGGCAGCCGGAGCCTGAGATATTGAGATATTAGGATTTATGTTTTGTGTCGATGCTTGACACAGATTTCTCTATTGATTTCATTGAGGATACTCATTTTATATACATACAGATATCTCATTAAAAATAAAAGAAAACAGTTGTCTCACTCATTTCATTTCATTACATTCATATTTCATACAAATGATACATTGCTACCTGAGGCACTGACACGAGCACATAGGATTACACTTGTGTATAGATGTTTAGCCTTGCCACCTTTTCATGCTTCAGACTTATCATTTGAGGTTGTATTTACTGATCGTATCACCTAGGATTGCGTCATACATACAATTTCTACTCTGTGATGTTTTCTACTCACGAGTTGGCAACTCACCCCCCTTGTGCCACAGTTTTCTTGCAGGTTTTGCCGTACAGTTTCATTACGGCTTTGCTGGCACACTGTTTCCTTTTCGGGTGATTGCTTTGGTAGGTGGGTTCACTTGTATCGTGACCGCCATTGTATTTACTATAGGGTTACTAGGCACACTAATGAAGTCTCACAAGTGATCGAACACGGCCAATTTAAAATTTTCAAGTGCCTACAAACCCTAATACGGATCGTTAACTAGATAAATAGGCGAAGCGATGCAAGTTAACGACTTTTAACTAACGGAAAGAAGCTACAACCTTTGTAGATCCGGTCCTTCACATCCTAGACTCCGTGAAGAGGTCCCTCCGCTGTCCAAGTCGGATCCCGAACTCTAGCATCGGCTTCATCGAAGAAATGGGCGGGCTTGATCGTCGGTTCGATGCCGAAGATGATCTACGTCGAGGCATCACAAGAACAAGCTCCAACTTCACCAAGCCTTGAAAACTTGTGAAGGGAACACCCTATACAACTTGGCAAGAGGTAGAGGATGAAGAAAAAGGAAGTGGGTAGACTTTAGATTTGGATTTCTCACACTTTTTCATCAATCACCATTGATGGTCAAGCTTTTTCTTTCTTGCTCAAGATGAAGAAGAAGAAGAAAAGATATGATAAGTTGTTTTAAAAATAGATAATAAAATGAATACTTATCATAATCTTACCCTTGGTTAAGTGTAGAGAATCAACTAGGGTTAGTGAATGGTTAGGTTTTGTAGATGAAGACAAAATGGTCAAAGCTTCTTGAAGCTTCAAAGAAAAGAACAAAATGATCAACCATTTTATTTTCATTCCAAATGAAAAATGAATAAATAAATAAATAGTTAACAAATACAAAACCCTAACCATTACACAACCATGGTTTAATCATACACTTAACTAAGTATGCATGTATCATCAAACATGATACAATCATGTGCACAAAAATATATCACATATACAACTTGCACAATTCAAGTGAGAAAATCCATTTAAAGTGAACCAATATTAGTTAATGCAAAGTAATATATCAAATACATAATTATACATTAAATCATTAAATCAACACTTGATTTAACGATCCGGTCATATCGTATATAACCGACTAGTATCCAATGTATCGGCTTATCGAATCAATCCTTGATTCGATAACTAGGTTATATCGCATACAACCAATCGATACATTCATCGAGAGAATGGAATACGGTATCACATACACGCATTATTCTCGGTCCCGCACATATCTCATATGCGCTCCTATTTCGTTTCGCTTGAGCCAGGAAACCTCTGTGTAGGACTCTAAAGACTCGTCAATACGCCGGCAGCAGGTGATGATCATATCAAACACCCACAAGCCGCAAGCGGTCTGCTAAACGTAACGGCCACCCGGGTATTGAGCGATCAGAAGATCGACGAGCAAGCCCGCTCACACTCCTGTGAATCAACTAGTAACACTTACCGTATAGTCCGGTCTGTTCGTCTGATATGTCGCATATCTCGCCTAGGGGTGGTAAACGTCAGACCCCAGTAGCTTGATAAGTCATGCCGACGTGATGTCCATAACATTCGTGAAACTATTGATAACTCTTACCAGTATATCACAGCAACCCTGGCCAGGGATTTCCTGTTATGGCCGGTCGAGCATAGCGCAACATCAACCCCCAATACCGGGAGAGACGAATCCCCTCCTATCGCTCATTGCCTCCATGTGAATCAGGACTGTACCCAAAAACCACCTGTTTGCAAAACTCAGTAGAGCCGTGGTAGGGTGGAAATCAAAGCACAGTGGGAGACACACAAGACTCTATGACGAACTCGGGTCAACAGACTAAGTGTACCAGTGTCACCAGAGAACTGCCATCTGACGTGAGGTATAATACCATCTGGGAGTTCTCGGCGAGTCCGTTCAGTGTACCCAGTCTCCACTGAGCACCCGCATACCATCTTCGATGTCAAACACCAATGGATATGGGATCATCCATCGCCCATCTCATGGGTCGAGAAATTATGCGCTAGTCTACTATGGAATATCGATGCCCCGTCTCGATATTCCCTCGACTAGGAACATTTCAAGGATGTACTCATGGACTACCCAGGCCCCACTAGTATGATCTACATCATAGTCCTGGAAGTCGAGTACACATCCTAAGGGCTTTATCAACATGTAATCAGAGAGACAGAAAGTATACATGTTAAGATAAAGAGCAACCAGATAGCGTACTATCACGTCGAGCAAGAAAGTCCTACCTATATATGTCCCAGCATCCACTACAATATACATCCAATGTACAGTAATGGCCTCTAGGTCATACATATAACTAACAATCTCCCACTTGCACTAGGGCCATCTGTAGCAGTGGTTGCAGTTTCACATACTCAACCATCCCCTAAAAGTCTCTCTTTGGGAAAAGGCCTTCGTGAGTGGATCCGCCGTGTTGTCCTCTGAGTCTACTCTCCTAACCTCGATCAACCTGGAGATCAACTATCTCTATGATCAGGTGATGCTGCCTCAGAATTTGTCTGGGTCACTGATGGGACCAGGGTTCCAGGGCCAAAGCCACAGTTCCATTGTCACACAATGGTAGGAACTTAGTTCATCCTATGAACCAATATACACCCAAACTGCCTCTTTGGTAGTATCTTTAATAGCGATGTTACCAGCCTTTATCGTCTAGTTTTCCACGGTATTTAGCTTGGAACTCTTCCAACATACCGTCCCTTTACTGAGGGTAAAGACAGTGCCTGTGACTGACATTCAGTCGTCTTTGTCACCCTGGAACTCTTCCAGTGATTCTCCCCAAGATCGATTGATACCATCTCACTACATCTAGTGAGAATCCTAGCATCCAATTACATCTATCTCATAGATGAAAACTCAGGATTTAGGAGGTATCACTTTGATCCTATTTGGAGAATCCTTGTGATAATAGGAGATTGACCGATCGTAGCATAGGAAACTATTTTCCTATCAAGAGTATGCAATCTATGTGCTCTACGAGGATCATTGCCATACTTCATACTACCCTTTTTGTACATACAAGGTTCATCTACCATTTTGATGAAGTCAAACTCTTTGACTACCACTTCAAAACAGACGTTCCAACTCTGCGATGCCTGCTTTATTCTATAAAGCATCTTGCATACGTTTCCGCTGCTCCCACTGTTTACGAAGCCCTCTGGCTGTGCACTTATTGATGTTTTCTTCTAAATTAGCATTTAGAAAAGTAGTCATGACACCCAACCACCAGTTATCGTAGTCATGGTATGTAGACGTGGCAAGTAGGATCTGGATGGACTTAAGCATATTCCCTGGAAAAGGTTTCATCATTATCCGTGGCTGGTCGATGACGAAAACCTTTAACAAGTCTAGCTTTGAAAGTCTCAACTTTTCCATCTATACCAAGTAATCTTCTCAAGATATACTTGCTCCTAATGGGGATTTAACCCTTCAGATATAGCAACCAAAGTCCATACTTTGTTGGAGTATAAGGATTCCATCTCAGATCACTAAGCATCCAGCCATTCTTACAGAGTTCTACCCCCGATGGCCAGCTCGAAACTAGTTGGGTCATCATCTCATGATGCAATCCTCGCTCCCACTGTCATCGAGAAACCGAAGTATCTTTCAGGTGGGTGAGGAACCCTACTAGATCGGCGGAGAGGCTGAGGTTCGTTGGAATCTACTGAATCCTTTGGTTCTACCAAATTATCTGTTGTAGTTTGTATAGCTGGAAGCTTTCCAGTTCTACATTACAGACCTTGCCTCGAGCTTGTCCGGATTTTGCTTTTAGACATAGGCCGGTCAACCCCAAATCTTAACTAACTTAAGACATGGGCTCTTCCCTTTCCATATCACATATGAAGCGGTAGGCAACTGATTTGATTGGAACCCTATTCAATAGGTATGCAGCTTCTCAAGCGCATAACTCCCAAAAAGGAAACAGGCAACTCAGTAGTACTTATCATGGAGCACACCTTATCATATAGGGTGTGATTGCTCCACCCCGATACACCAATGTGCTATGGTTATTCGGAGGAGTAATGCTGAGAGAGAATCTCATTCTCCTTTAGAATAATCCAGGAATTCTATGCACAAGTATTCTCCTCCTTGATCTCATCAAAGGACATAATACTTATACCCGTATTTTGGTTCTCCACTTCTAACGTATATTCTGTGAATATCTCAAAAGGTTCGGACTCATGTTTCAACAAGAACATATGACTGAATCTTGAGAGATTATCAGAGATTGTAATGAGGTACAAAGAACCGGTCTTAGTATATGTAGACAGGGAACCTTACATACATCATCATGTATCAGTCCCAAGAGTTTACTAACTCTTTCTCTGTTTTCTGTAAACGGAGCTATGGTCATCTAATCTTTGTGACATGATTGACAAGTTTCACAAGATGTAAATTCAAACTAATTTAAATATGCATCTAAAATGTAACTTCAGCCAGTCGGGTCGCATTGATGTGACCTAGTCTACAATACCTCAAAAGGATCCGTTCATTTCTGAACCCTTCCTCTTTTGTATGTTCTGTATACTAAAGAACTGTGGTTTGATTTAGAACGTCAATGCTTTTAGATAACGTGCCTGAACCGATCAACTTTTGATATAGGAAATGTTCAAAACATTATCCATCAATACAAAATTTTATCATTTCTTTACAAATAAAGAGACTGATATGATTTTGTATATTAGGTTCGGTATCTAATAGCATTTGTTCAGAATCAATGTATTCGTAATACAGTGTGACAGTGACCAACAGACTTGGCTGCAACACTTGCCCCGTTTTCTGTCTCATGAAACTTATCACCCGTTCTCAGTTTTTCTACCCTTTTGTAGCCCTATGTAACAGATTACATATCTGGGATCCTGATCCGGTATCATATACCCAGGATGCAGAGGATACTGAAAAACAGTTCTTTGTAATGAACACACCCGAAGGAGATGCATCTCATGCACTTTCTTCGTTTCGGCGGCATGGGAATCCTGGTATTCCCTATTTTCTGCTCTGTCTTATAACAATTATAAGCTGGAGCGGGACCAACTTTCCCCAGCTCAGTATAACAAGCGGGTTCGGTCAATACATCCATATTATTATCTTGATTAAGGCGTGATATGGTCGCTACCTGGAGAGAGAGAGAAGAAAACACTCAGCGTGCGCTCTAGCAAGAATAGATTGGTTATTTATTTTATCTAATCAGGATGGCTCCCACTGTTTTTATCAAATCTTCCTTCAAACATTAAAAGGAAAGATTAGCCGGGTTTAATTACACTCTACAAGTTCGCCAATCTTTCAGCCAGGCCAGTGTCGGTACTTTGAGGGAGGTTCCCCGTGCTTTCGCACGGACCTAATTACAGTAAACCTCGTTTTCCCAGAGACGTAACCCCGTTGACACCTTTCTAGACACCTACTTGATCGGCTAATTGCAAAGTGCAAAACTCTCCCAGGAGTAACAATTACTCGCAGTGGGTATCGAGATCCAACTATCACATAGAAGGTATGCAATCTCATTGCAAATTCCAACACTTGAAACTCCCGATAAAGGTTTCTACCCCTAGCACCTATGACCTTAACTATGGTCAACAAATCATAAGTACTAGTCAAGTTCTACCCGTCATTTCATGATTAATTAGACCCACCCACATGACCCTTAACTAAGGTCAACAAAGTCACGCGACTGTCCTAACTAATCGCATCATATGCGGTGTAGGAAGACATCACTTAGCTACCGTACACTGTGCCTTGACTATGGTCAACAAACACAACACGAATACTAAGTACTCTACTTCCTAAAATGACGGAGGGTTGCGAATGGTTTTTATGAAAACCTTTAACTCTTTGAACTTGATCTCGTTGCGGAATCAAATGGTTTTTAAATGGAATGTTTTTTAGGCTTTTCTAGTTTTGCTAAAGGGGTTACTCCCGGTGAAGGGATCGTCGGCCCTTTCCTCGTCGAATGAGGTGCGGGATATATCATATATATCATTGTGCAAAGCGGAAACTATAGAAGCTATCAAAAAACAAACCGAGTGATGTAGCATCTACCAGTTATTGCTAAAGGAGTCACTCCCGGTGAAGGGATCTCGGTCCTTTCCCTATCGAATAAGGTGCAGGATGTTCTACAAGGAACACCGCGATGCAAAGCAAGAACTGTAGCTACCTGTTTTTATTTTGAAATTCGATTCCACAACATCAATTAGGTTTATTTTCTTTCATTAATCTCATTAATGAATGTCCCATCATTTAAGTCCACCTAACCATCACAGATAAATATAACGTACGCTTATGCCATCCGCATTCGCCTCGATGTCCCGTCTGCACCGTTAGGTTAGGTAACTAACGCCAGAGCGAGGCAGGGCTAGCGCGGGTGTAAAACATAAGCAACGTCTATATAATATATCATATATACTATATACTATATCTATCACAGAACATCACATGATCACATCACAGATATCGCAGCAGAAGAAACATATGAAATATTGGATATACTAGGATGTCCGTGTTTTCAATACGAGCCAGTATAAAACACGGATTCCACAGTCGTGATGAATAGCCAATCCCACACCCCTAGACCCCTACGAGAGCGGCAAGCAACCCTACCAATTCTAGGGTTAGGAGACCCGGACTCGACTCCTCGAGTTGGTCTCCCACTGGACCCCATAACCCGGTTACTTGTGCTCCCCTCCTTGGGTCTATCCTAATGCGGAAAAGTAAATAATATACAAACGGTGACATCTTCCGTAACTTGGAAGTGCCCCAATAAAAGAATATTACATACAAGTTTTTACATGAATGAAAATGAAAAAACACTCATCTCACATAAAAACCCCCCGGCTATTCGAACACGACGATCCAATATAACATATCCAGCAACATATAACATCACATGTCATCAACGTAAGTAAATATGCGCATCCCAATTGTCGTTGACATATAGCAACGAAACCGGCGATATCACATATTACACTTACGGTCACAGAAAAGAAAATGTAAAACTACAACAGTTGGAATCCGCAACCTCCTCAGACATCGCATGCCTGACCAAATGAATTTCTTAGACATCGCATGCCTAACAGTTATAAACCCCGCATTTTAGTCTCATTATCGAAAACACTTTTCAATACCAAGTCTGGAAATTCAACAGGATTCCCGACATCCTGATCGAATGATCGTCGCAAACTTTAGTAGACGGCTGCAACCCCGATACCGTCGACGAAGTGCACCAAGGCGGAACACCGCTACCGCGAGCACCCGAACGGAAGCTTTCGGTGACGGGGTTCTCCTACAGTCACTCGGTCGGGGCTAAGGGGTGAAGCTGTCTATTAAGTTTACCGGCGAATATCCGCGTACGCTACATGATTGCGACGGACTTTTGATCACATCAAAATTCCGTGGCAACCGATCAAGTGAGACTAAACTGCTATGTTTATAATATTCATTCAGTTATCTCATAACTATTTGTGAATTCCAATTATTGTATCAAATTCCGGATAAATGGAAAATGTTAAACTTTCCGATCGAACAATCGAACACCCAAGTTTTCCCGATACAGTCCAACACATGAAATAAGTCTAACAACATTCAGTTCGTGCCTCAGTACCAACGGTCCAGCCGTAGAAGGGTCAAGCCAACGCCTCACATGTGGCACGCCGTACTGCCCTAAACCCTAAGGTTCAAAGGGCAGTTCAAGACGGTCACATAATCGAGTTAAGGTTTGTTGTCTTCTAGAGGGACCATCACATTACTTGCACTACTTAGAACGCCATTAAACCTGGGAAAAATCCAACGATTGGAAATTTCCCGGCAGGGGAAAAAATGGGTATTTATATCCGGTCGAACTTTTTAACATATTCTAAAATATCCGGAAAGCCACATAGACAAAATCTGATAATCCGATCGAATCAACTAAGCTCCAAAACACCCCAGAAAACTCAACTATGAAATAAATATTAAAAATTCCCAGGAAAACCAGCACCAGAAAGCATGAATTACTGTGCAAAGTTTGAAGGCCAATCAAGTCAAGTAACCGCGGAACCGCCGCAGAAGCCAGGCTTCTGCCGCGGTTCCGCCGCGCTTTAGAAGTATCATGGAAAAAATTTTGCATCGTAATTCTTATAATTCCCTGCTGGGTTTTCTGCATATTTTTAATTCTCAAAAATCAACAAATTCAGAAAATGTCCAGAGAGCAATATTAGGGTTTGGGTTTTGATTCGATCGGAGTTCTAATTCCGTCTATACTTCGCCTAAGGCTCTAGCCAGGCTCTGATACCACTGTAGGGTTTGTAGGCACACTGATGAAGTCTCACAAGTGATCGAAAATGGCCAATTTAAATTTTTCAAGTGCCAACAAACCCTAATACGGATCGTTAACTAGATAAATAGGCGAAGCGATGCAAGTTAACGAATTTTAACTAAAGGAAAGAAGCTACAACCTTTGTAGATCCGATCCTTCACATCCTAGACTCCGTGAAGAGGTCCCTCCGCTGTCCAAGTCGGATCCGGAACTCTAGCATCGGCTCCATCGAAGAAATGGGCGGGCTTGATCGTCGGTTCGATGCCAAAGATGATCTACGTCGAGGCATCACAAGAACAAGCTCCAACTTCACCAAGCCTTGAAAACTTTTGAAGGGAACACCCAATAAAACTTGGCAAGAGGTAGAGGATGAAGAAATAGGAAGTGGGTAGACTTTAGATTTGGATTTCTCACACTTTTTCATCAATCACCATTGATGGTCAAGCTTTTTCTTTCTTGCTCAAGATGAAGAAGAAGAAGAAAAGATATGATAAGTTGTTTTAAAAATAGATAATAAAATGAATACTTATCATAATCTTACCCTTGGTTAAGTGTAGAGAATCGACTAGGGTTAGTGAATGGTTAGGTTTTGTAGATGAAGACAAAATGGTCAAAGCTTCTTGAAGCTTCAAAGAAAAGAACAAAATGATCAACCATTTTATTTTCATTCCAAATGAAAAATGAATAAATAAATAAATAGTTAACAAATACAAAACCCTAACCATTACCCAACCATGGTTTAATCATACACTTAACTAAGTATGCATGTATCATCAAACATGATACAATCATGTGCACAAAAATATATCACATATACAACTTGCACAATTCAAGTGAGAAAATCCATTTAAAGTGAACCAATACTAGTTAATGCAAAGTAATATATCAAATACATAATTATACATTAAATCATTAAATCAACACTTGATTTAACGATCCGGTCATATCGTATATAACCGACTAGTATCCAATGTATCGGCTTATCAAATCAATCCTTGATTCGATAACTAGGTTATATCGCATACAACCAATCGATACATTCATCGCGAGAATGGAATACGGTATCACATACACGCATTATTCTCGGTCACGCACATATCTCATATGCGCTCCTATTTCGTTTCGCTTGAGCCAGGAAACCTCTGTGTAGGACTCTAAAGACTCGTCAATACGCCGGCAGCAGGTGATGATCATATCAAACACCCACAAGCCGCAAGCGGTCTGCTAAACGTAACGGCCACCCGGGTATTGAGCGATCAGAAGATCGACGAGCAAGCCCGCTCAGACTCCTGTGAATCCAACCAGTAACACTTACCGTATAGTCCGGTCTGTTCGTGTGATATGTCGCATATCTCGCCTAAACGTCAGACCCCAGTAGCTTGATAAGTCATGCCGACATGAGGTCCATAACATTCGTGAAACTACTGATAAATCTTACCAGTATATCACTGCAACCCTGGCCAGGGATTTCCTGTTATGGCCAGTCGAGCATAGCGCAACATCAACCCCCAATACCGGGAGAGACGAATCCCCTCCTATCGCTCATTGCCTCCATGTGAATCGGGACTGTACCCAAAAACCACCTGTTTGCACAACTCAGTAGAGCCGTGGTAGGGTGGAAATCAAAGTACAGTGGGAGACACACAAGACTCTATGACGATCTCGGGTCAACAGACTAAGCTGTACCAGTGTCACCAGAGAACTGCCATCTGACGTGAGGTATAATACCATCTGGGAGTTCTCGGCGAGTCCGTTCAGTGTACCCAGTCTCCACTGAGCACCCGCATACCATCTTCGATGTCAAACACCAATGGATATGGGATCATCCATCGCCCATCGCATGGGTCGAGAAGATATGCGCTAGTCTACTCTGGAATATCGATGCCCCGTCTCGATATTCCCTCGACTAGGAACATTTCAAGGATGTACTGATGGACTACCCAGGCCCCACTAGTATGATCTACATCATAGTCCTGGAAGTCGAGTACATATCCTAAGGGCTTTATCAACATGTAATCAGAGAGACAGAAAGTATACATGTTAAGATAAAGAGCAACCATATAGCGTACTATCATGTCGAGCAAGAAATTCCTACCTATATATGTCCCAGCATCCACTACAATATACATCCAATGTACAGTAATGGCCTCTAGGGCATACATATAACTAACATTTACTTATATTCAGTTGTATCTAGAAACTCCATCAACCAGACTTGTGTATTTTTTTCAGACTTAGAGACCAGTTGTATATTATTTCGACCTTAGAGTCGCGCGTTGTATTGTTATGGTTTTCATTGATGTTTTGACCTTCCTTTTAAGTTTTGAACCTCGCCCTTCGGCGTTGTATAATATATTGCTTGCGTGGTTGTGGCCCTCGATTGACGAAGAGCTAGCTCCTGCTTGGGGATGCCTTTTATCATTATATATGCTTTTATCATGTTGTACCCCGTTCGGGGCCAGTATTTACAAAGGAAACTTTGCCGAAATTTTCATAAAAGATTTGATGTTTTAAAAACGCATAATTCGTCTTATGCTATTAAACGACTCATTTTAAAATAAGTTTCTTCTTACCTCAAATGGTTTTAGATTTCTGGGCTTTTGGCTTAGGTGAATTAGATATGGTCCTGTAGACTTCATATGATTCAAGTGCCAGTTACGGGCTATTTCCGGTCGTGACATAGTTGGTATCAGAGCGATAGGTTAACCTTGGTTTGAGTCTATGTTTGACTATGCGGAGCCTAGGGTGTTTGTATATATACGGAATCTAGGCTTGACCTTACGGAACTTAGACTTAGTCGAGGGGGTATTAAACCCGAACTTTCATCGCGTAGGTTGACCTTGGTTGATGGAGTAGGTGACTTAAGGAGTGTGACGTACCGTGTGTATGTTCCGCGACATACTTACGATACGCCACTCCGCTTAAGAAGCCTTAGGATGTACATTTTCTTGCACAGCATTATATTCATTCTTGATCTATCCTCATCGATATTGGTTATGGTTTTGCTGCCACGATTTCACGGGCAGAGAGAGCTACGGCTAGAGTTGCGGTCAGCATGAGCTCGTCACGGACGAGGACTGACCAGGGCGTGATTCTAGGGACATACGATTGCATAGAGAGGCGTCGTTTTATTGTATTTTCGCGCCATGAGCGTTTGATGGATCGCTGTTATGAGATTTCTCGGACGTGCAGATGAGCACCAGAGGATTGAGCAACTGATAGAGGCCAGCCAGAATGTGATGACCATTGATGTATCTCGTATTCATGATGATCGAGGCACTGTTTAGCGTGCAGAAGAATGAGTCAGTTGTTGCTGCGAACGACAAGATAATCGACACAGATGTTGGAGCTACTGCAGTACGAGTTATACTTAGAGATATGATAGATAGTCGCTAGTCACAGGAGGGTGAAAGACTGGGTCATGTGGTTCGTTCGCTTACCCCGATGCGTGGTCATCAGATTGATTGATTCCAGCTTGAGAAGACTTCACATGGATACGTTGGGAGTCGATAGAGACGATCGAATGTTAGAAACCCATTTTCCAAGTTTAAAGTATTTGAAGAAAACATGCAAGTAACTCTACGGACCCTCTAGAAGAATGAAAGCCTAACTCGACGTAATGACCATGAAACGCCCTTGAACCATAGGGTTTGCAGCAGTTTAGCGGTGCCATTTGTGAGGCTTGGGTTTGCCCTTCTACGGTTGGTCCATAGGTGTTGTGGCATGTACTCGATATTATTAAATTGTACCCAAGATGTTGATCTCTTGGGAGATTATGAGGTTTTGACGAGTCGATCGGATGGTTCGGCATCTTTCGGATATCATGTGATGGGATGCATTGCTTGGGAGACTCCAGATACGAGTATAACCGTTGGAGCACAGTCCATGCAGCCACGACGAGACAAGTCCGAAGCAGTCGACATTAGGGAAGAGTGGAGTAAGAGGTTCGTACGATATCTTGATGAGACGACGTTCCACTCCGCCGACATCAGAGATGTGACACGCATACATAGGCGTTATATATGGATATATCTTCCAGAAGAAGTCGCGATGAGTATGCAGCCGTTCCGGAACAAGAAACGGATATAGTAAAAGATGATAACCTCCAGGCAGTTCGGCAAAAATGAGATTTGGGAGAGACCTCGACAAGACTTTTCTGGAATAAATTACGAGAAGACTTGGACCCAGGAGCGGTCATATTACGCACACCCAGCAGGCCAGAGTTCGGCACCGTCGACGAGACATGTTATGAGTGACCATGACAGTTGGCCAGAGATTCTTAGAGGATATGCTTGAGCGGGACTATTCCGCCATACTTGATTTCGGTATTTTGGCCGATTTATTCGCATGATTGAGTTTTGATGACCGAGTTTCATGATATTTGTTTTCGTGCACCATGGTTGCACCTACTGGGTATTTATGATTTGTGCACGGTTATTGCACTTGATATCATTTTTATGCATTGGCTGCACATGTTTGTGATTTCATGAATTTCATACAGTTGAGTTGACTTTGTGCATATGGTACGCACACGATTTGGTTTTGCACTCGGTATAGTTCACATATGCTTGCAGTGCATTGATACGTATTTTGTGCACCACAGTTGTACAGGACACGATTTGATGATATTTGAGGTATTGATTTTGATTTCATGCCTAGGGCATGCATATGATGTGACTTATGCTTACGGCATAGTTTTCATTCACTTTTAGCGTTTCGATTAGATTTTGTGCACGCGGTTGCACATGGTTGTGAGATTATATACACGGTATACTGGATTTGGATTTGAGATGTGTTGTATACCGTCGATTTCGATTGTGATACTCGATATTTTTTTTGTGCACCTGTTTGGATCCATGTGCATATTTGACGCGCTTGGATGGAATTTGCGCATGTTCGGCGCTTGACATTGGATTTTGTGATTTCGTGCATGTTGGATGCACCTGAGTTAGACTTTATTGTGCATGATGGAAGCACTTGTTTTGGATTTTCGCGCATGTTGGGCGCATGTTATGAGATGCGATTTAGGTGTACACCAGATGCACAAAATCGGGATTCTTGGTGCATATCAGATGCACCTGATATTGCTGTCAGGCACACCGTTGCCTCTGACAGGTGTTTCGTGCACACCTGTTGCACTTAGATGTTGTTTCTGTGCACATGTATGGCACATTCATGGATTTTGATTTCCGTGCGCACCAGACGCACGCGACATTCTTAGACACATTTAGGGATTTATTCTTGTGGAGCAGTACATTTTATGATATTTGCTATTTGGTATCGTAGCTGAGCAGGACTAGTCAGAGGACAGTACCTGGATATATTTTGCATGCATTGATAGTTATCGAAGGGATTTCTAAAAAGGGAGCTATAGTCTCAGTATTTACCTACGTGTCTGATATGACATGAAACGTTTAAAACAAGGAAACCCTTCTAAATTGTTTTCAAAACGGCGGGACGTGCATATTAAATAAAAGATATATACATATATAGTTATTTTCAAACAATAGACGGCCGCCACTGTGCAGTGTTATGCGCATCGCACATCAACATGAAAGGTTTGGCATGCATTTCCTTCAGATGTTTACATGTATAGTTTGATGTATATCATATTGATTTTGTTTTGGATTTGACATTTGTGTCTTCACCATAACTGCGATGATTGCGGAATGCCTGACGGAGTTCTGTTTATGAGCTATCTGCTCATTGTTCATGCGCATGTATTGCGCTACGATGCGCTTTATGAATTGATGATTTCGGAGTCCCGACGACTTGGACTTTTACTGAAATGTTTTAGTAAAACGAAGGGTTTAAATTTAAATTCGGGGACCGAATTTCTTTAAGGGGGGAAGATTGTAACATTTCAGAAAAATAAAATATTATTTTTGGGAATTTTATAATTTAATATTAATTTTAATGAATATTTTAATATTTCGGTATAATTAAATACCGATAAATGGGGAAAAATTTGGAAAATTATGGAAATTAGTGAAAAGAGCGTGCTTTATGAGATTCATGCAAATTATGAGAATTTATGTGTTATTTGACATATTTTAGTGCTAATCGCGATTAAAAATCGCTAATCGGGCTTTAAGCGTGTTTTGAGCACATGTCATTTTGATCACACTTGTTATATTTTTCTTCCTACATGATTTTTGGTGTATGGTTATTTTTTTGGGTTTACTATTGCCAAGAGAAGAAAAGAAAACAAAAGAAAATGGAAAATGATTAAACAAAAGGGTATGGGAGGTATGGGCAAGAGAGAGATAGGTGAGGGGTCTCCTTGACTTGGCCATTGTCTCCCTTCATTATTTCCACCTTCATTCACCCTCCTCATCTCTCCCATGGTAGCCCCATCTCCATCCCCCTCTTCAACCCTCACAACACCCTCAAAACAACACCAAAACATCATCTCCTCTTCTTTAAAAAGGTGCACAAGCTCACTACTTGCATGGAGAACCAAGAAAAATAGGATTTTGATGCTCTAGGGGATTCATGAGTGCCAAATGAGGTAATTTCATCACCTTTAGAGTAGTATTACATGCCATTAGGTTCTATTGTTAGTTTGGAATCGATATATCGAGGTTTAGCGAACGTTGAAATTCTAAGTTGAGGATTAGGGTTTGATTTGAGTCCAAAGGGTAATTGAGGTCAGTAGGGACCATACAACCCCTGTAATGATGATATATTTTACTAAACCAGAGGCTAGAACCCCAATTAGAGAACTTCGAAACCACGATGTCGGGAAATTGTGAGAATTGCGATGTGTTATGGTGATCTGCTGTAACCCGGGTGACCTGAAATTGTTTTTGCTGTTACTGGGAGTCGTGAAGGTAACCTGGAGTGTACCCTAAAGACCCGAGCCCAAACCACCTTGTCCAGGCCGCAGATTTATTCATTTGGGCCGCAATTTACGGCCTTGGTACACCCAATTTGCTTCGTTCTTGTTCCAGGGCTTTATCTCCAGTAAAATAGACCCCTCCCATATGCAACTTTGGCTAATTTCACCTAGGGTCAAATCTGGGACCATTTTCTTGAGTTGTTGCATTGTTTTGCGACTTCGTTTTGATTTGGAATTTGTTATTTGATATTGTGTTTCCGTCGTGTGGCATTTGAACGCCAACGGCTAGGGTTACTGATCGTATTTCGCACGCGAGGCTAGACTTACGGGCGAAACGTGTGTCGTTTCGGTTTTCCGACTTGGTTTTAATACGCAATGCGATTGTGTTATATATGTAGGTACCCCTACGTGGACTTCGTGACGACGAGGATGAGCGTGGCATCATCGACTCCAGCAAGCGAAGAGCAAGGTGAGTAGATATATATCTACGGGGGAAGTCGGGTGGATGGCGTATAGCACCACTGCAGTTCATAGTATAATTATGATATATATGTGATTCATGATACTTGGATGTTTATTAAGAGATTATTATTGTGTTCATGGTTTAGCTTAGGGTAGCTAGAAGTAACTAGCATAGCTTCTTAGTCGCGAACAATAGAGTAGGTTCACACCCATACGCACACACGCATTTGCATACATCTATTTTACCTGTGCGTATATAGGGATATATATATATATATATACACACATATACATATACTGGATTATGAGGATAGTACTTGGGACTGGAGATGAGTCGATGAGATTGGGCTTGAGGCAGTGAGATCGGTGATGTGATTTGTTTCGTATTCGAGATACGACATGATGTTTTAGCGGGTCCTTTCGACGTGGTGTTTTCATACACACGCATGCTTATACATAGATGGTATCAGTGTTGTACTAGACATAGATTCGTACTCCGATCATGATATTTGATAAAGAGGATACCAGATGAATAATGTGATATTTGACCCGTATCCAGATTTGGGAGGCCGTACGACGGATTTACCGTACGAGCTATATATTGATGATTGATCCGCACTCTTGACTCGAGAATGTCATATTATATTAGGGTATCGTATGGGATACTATTGAGGCGGGATCGCCGACTATTATATATATATATATATGTATCTATTTAGATGTTAGGCGGTTTCCTTACCTTTCGATCAGCCTGTTTAGTTTAGTCCGATAGTTTACTTGTAAATGATAGATTAGACTCGAGTTTTACCTATTTCAAAACTAACAAATCGGCGGTATTTTAAAAACGGGCCAAGGGATTCTGCGGATATTTCAAAGGATGTATTTTTTCTTAAAAACACCATAGCCCTTATTTTCAACCCACCACGATTCGTGTTATTCTAAAATGGCAAAACTGTATGACTCATATTTATATAAATTCTGATTCGTTATCATTGTGTTTATTATTCAGCTCCCGCATATTCTTGCTGTTCGCATCGCATCGCTTGCTTATATTGTGTTTTCATATGCCTTTATTGAGATCATGCTGTCAGGACACCAGCACCATTACCGATGATGCGTATGTTCCACATACACTTACTTGCCGGCTCACATACATCATCATCGGTAATTGCCATGTCACGTACACTTTAGAAAACACTATTTCATTGACATAGCTTGCTAACTGATAGTTGCTACATGTTTAGCTTTCATATGCTAGTTAATTTATTGCATGATATCGGATGCATCTATATATTCATTGGTTATGCAGTATCACGGAGATTTATGCCGTTTTTCGTTGTTTATTGATATCACGATATTGATGATTTCGGATTTACATGAGATTTCTGGATTTGGGGGAAAACCGCAAGAATTTATAAACTTATTATCCTTTTAAAAATGCAAGTTGCGGTTTTCCCATGATGTATGAGTCATCCACCATGAGTTTTCATGATTGCTGTTGGATTTGGAAACCCGATTCGAGGAGTTGGATGAACCGTCTCGGGTACATGGTGGGCCCGGTATGGTACACCAGGGCAAGAAGTTCGAGTTGTATTCGATGAGCCTGGCAGGGGAGCACTACCTACCGGTGATATTATTTGGACTCATCGGCTATCCGTAGGATACCGGTCGGAGTCATGAGATGGTTATAGGTTGATCCGTTCTGTCAAATCCTGAGATATTGATATTTGAGATTTGAGACACTGAGATATTGATATTTGATATTTGATGATACAGGTTAGTCTGGGCAGCCGGAGCCTGAGATATTGAGATATTGGGATTTATGTTTTGTGTCGATGCTTGACATATATTTCTCTATTGATTTCATTGAGGATACTCGTTTTATATACATACAGATATCTCATTAAAAATAAAAGAAAACAGTTGTCTCACTCATTTCATTTCATTACATTCATATTTCATACATATGATACATTGCTACCGGAGGCAATGACATGAGTGCATGGGATTACACTTGTGTATAGATGTTTACCCTTGCCACCTTTTCATGCTTCAGACTTATCATTTGAGGTTATATTTACTGATCGTATGACTTAGGTTTGTGTCATACATACGATTTCTTCTCTGTGATGTTTTCTACTCACGAGTTGGGAACTCACCCCCCTTGTGCCACAGTTTTCTTGCAGGTTTTGCCGTACAGGTTTCATTACAGCTTTGCTGGCACACTGTTTCCTTTCCGGGTGATTTCTTTGGTAGGTGGGTTCACTTGTATCGTGACCGCCATTGTATTTACTTATATTCAGTTGTATCTAGAAACTCCATCAACCAGACTTGTGTATTTTTTCAGACTTAGAGACCAGTTGTAAATTATTTCGACCTTAGAGTCGCGCGTTGTATTATTATGGTTTTCTTTGATGTTTTGAGCTTCCTTTTAAGTTTTGAACCTCGCCCTTCGGCGTTGTATATTATATTGCTTGCATGGTTGTGGCCCTCGATTGACGAAGAGCTAGCTCCCGCTTGGGGATGCCTTTTATCATTATATATGCTTTTATCATGTTGTACCCCGTTCGGGCCCAGTATTTACAAAGGAAACTCTGCCGAAATTTTCAGAAAAGACTTGATGTTTTAAAAACGCATAATTCGGCTAATGATATTAAACGATTCTTTTTAAAATAAGTTTCTTCTTACCTAAAATGGTTTTAGATTTCTGGACTTTTGGCTTACGTGAATTAGATGTGGTCCTGTAGACTTCATATCAATCAAGTGCCAGTCACGGGCTATTTCGGGTCGTGACAGGGACCTGGGCTCTTTGGCCAACGCCATAGCCCCATTATTATCACAATATAATGGTATTGGATCAATAATGGTTGGAACTACTCCTAGCTCCGAGAATAACTTCCTCATCCAGACGGCTTCCTTGGCAGCATCATTTGCAGCAATATACTCAGCTTCCATCGTTGAGTCTGCAACGGTATCCTGTTTTGATACTCTTCCAACATACCGCCCCTCCATTGAGGGTAAATTCAAACCCTGAGATAGATTTTCTGTCATCCTTATCACTTTGGAAGCTCCAATCGGTAAAGGCCTCCATTTGGAGATCTCCGTTACCATACACCAAGAACATTTTTTTAGTCCTTCGCAAGTACTTAAGAATGTTCTTCACAGCTGTCTAGTTATTCTCTCCTGGGTTGGATTGATACCTGCTTACTACCACTAGTGCATAAGCTACATTAGGATGTGTACATAACATCGCATACATTATAGATCTTACAGCAGAAGCGTAGGGTATAATGCTCATGCGAGCTCTCTCTTCTTCAGTCTTTGGGCAAATGTCCTTGGAGAGAGTGACTAGCGGGTAACGCACCCCGTTGGAGTCTTCCATACTAAACCTCTTTAGGATGGTGTTAATGTACCTAGATTGGGACAATCCCAACAACCTTTTAGATCTATCCCTATAGATCTTCATGCCTAATATGTACGAGGCATCACCCAGGTCCTTCATGGAAAACCTTTGTGATAAGAACAGTTTGACCGATTGTTGCATAGGAACATCGTTTCCTATCAGAAAAATGTCATCCACGTACTATACGAGGAATGTGACAGTACTTCCTACAATATTTTTATAAACACAAGGTTCATCTGGATTTTTGACGAAATCAAACTCTTTGATAATATCACCAAAACAGATGTTCCAACTCCGTGATGACTGCTTTAATCCATAAATGGATTTAACCAACCTACATGCTTTCCCGCTGGTCCCACTATCAATGAAGCCCTCTGGCTGATCCATATAAACGCATTCTTCTAAGTCACCATTTAGAAAAGCAGTTTTAACGTCCTACTACCAGATTTCATAGTCGTAGTGAGAAGCAATAGCAAGTAGGATCCGAATGGATTTAAGCATGGCTACAGGAGAAAAGGTTTCGTCATAGTCCAGTCCTGGTCTTTGCCGAAATCCTTTCGCCACAAGCCTTTCCTTATAGGTATCCACCTGCCCCCCTACACCGATTTTCACTTAAAGATCCATTTGCAGACTAAGGGTTTTAAACCAGAGGGTACAACATTCAAAGTCCATACTTTGTTGTTGTACATAGCCTCCATTTTGGATCTCATGGCATCCGACCACTTCACAGAGTCACCACTCGTGATAGCTCGCTGAAAACTGGTAGGGTCATCATCATCCATGATGCAATCTTCTCCATCACCATCAACAAGAAAACCGTAGTATCTCTCCGGTGGGCAAGAAGTCCTACCAGATCTACGGAGTGGCTGAGGTTCATAAGTTTCTATTACAACATCAGGTTCAACCAAGTCGTCATTTGTAACTTGTGTCTCTAGAACCTCGTCTAGATCTACCACATTGGCATCAGTTTCATTTGGAAAAATCTTATTTTCTAAAAATGTGGCATACTGAGAAACAAACACCTTTTGTTCCTCCTTGTGGTATAAAAGATACCCAAACGAATGTTTCGGATATCCCATAAATATACACTTGACCGATCGTGTCTCGAGTTTGTCTGGATTCTGCTTTTTAACAAAAGCCGGAGAACCCCAAATCTTAACTCGTTTAAGAGATGGTCTCTTCCCATACCATATCTCATATGGAGTGGTAGACACGGTCTTGGTTGGAAAAGCTGCAGTTTCCAATGCATGCCCCCAAAAGAAGAGATGCAACTATGTATCACTTATCATGGATCATACCATATCCAATAGGGTGCGATTCAGCCGCTCTGACACACCGTTGTGCTGTGGTTTGTAAGGGGGAGTGAGCTGAGAGAGAATCCCATTCTCTTTTAGGAAGTTCGAAAACTCTGTACTAAGATACTCTCCACCTCGATCTGGTCGAAGTGTTTTGATGCTCATTCCAGTTTTTTTTTTCTATCTCCATGATCAGGTGATACTGCTTAAGAATATGTATGGTTCACTGATCGGACTGGGGTTCCCAGGCCAATGCCACAGCTCCATTTTCACCACAATGGTAGGAACCAAGTTCATCTTATGAACATCTATACCCAGACAGCCTCTTTGGTAGCATCGTTGGCAGCGATGTATTCACCTTTTATTGTTGTTTCTGCCACGGTATCTAGCTTGGAACTCTTCCAATCCCTCCTATCAGGGTAAAGAAAAAACTCGAGACTGTCTTATAGTCGACCTTATCACAATGGAAGCTCGAATCGGTAAAGGACTCCATCTGGAGTTCACCGTTACCAAACACCAAGAACATTTCTTTAGTCCTTCTCAAGTACTTAAGAATGTTCTTCACAGCTATCCAACGTTTCTCCCCAGGATCTGATTGATACCTACTCACTACTCCTAGTGAGTATGATACATCCTCTTAGATCTATCTCTATAGATCTTAATCACTGGACGCAGGAGGAATCACCCATATCCTTCATAGTGAAACATTGTGATAAGAGGAGCTTGACCGAGTGTAGCATAGTAACACCATTTCCTATCCATAGTATGTCATCCACGTACAATACGAGGAAAACAGCTTTACTCTCTACAACCTTTTTATATATACAAGGTTCATCTACCTTTTTTATGAAGTCAAACTCTTTGACTGCCACATAAGAAAAAATGTTCTAACTCCGCGATGCCTCCTTTAATCCGTAAATTGATTTAAGCAACTTGCACACCTTTCCGCTACTCCCACTGTCTACGAAGCCTTCTGTAGTGTCATGCATACGCTCTTTTCTAAATCACCATTTAGAAAAGCGGTCTTGATGTCCATCTGCCAGATTTCGTAGTCATGATATGTAGCGATGGCAAGTAGGATCTGGATGGACTTAAGCATAGCCACTGGAGAAAAGGTTTCATTAAAATCCACACCTGGTTATTTACGAAAACTTTTTGCTTCAACTATAGCTTTGAAAGTTTTAACTTTTCCATCTACACCAAGAATCTTCTCAAGATTCAATTTCTCTCATTGAGTTTTACCCCTTAAGGAGCAACTTTCAAAGTCATACTTTGTTGGTATATATGGATTCCATCTGAGATCGCATAGCATCCAGCCATTTCACAGAGTCTCCACTCGTGATGGCCTGCTCGAAACTAGTTGGGTCATCATCTTCCATGATGCAATCCTCGCTCCCACTGTCATTGAGAAAACCGTAGTATCTCTCAGGAAGATGAGGAAACCTATTAGATCGGCGGAGAGGCTGAGGTTCGTTGGGAACTATTGAATCCTCTGGTTCCATCAAATCATCAGCTGTAGTTTGTATAGCTGGAACTTCTTCCAGATCTATCTTATGTCCACTAATTTCTTTAACATGAAATTCCTTTTCTAAAAAGGTGGCATGCCGAGAAACAAAACACTTTTTTGTTCTTCGGTGTGGTAGAAGATATACCCTTGCGAATTTTTGGGATATCCAACAAACATACACAGAACTGACTCTGCCTCGAGCTTGTCCGGATTTTGCCTTTCAACATAGGCCGGACAACCCTATATCTTAACTCGTTAAGACATGGTCTCTTCCCATGCCATACCGCATATGGAGTGGTAGGCACTGATTTGGTCGGAACCCTATTCAATAGGTATGCGGCTTCTCAAGCGCATAACCCCAAAAGGAAATAGGTAACTCTGCAGTACTCATCATAAAGTGCACCATATCTCATAGGGTGCGATACTTCCGCCCTGATACACCGTTGTATTGTGGTGTATACGGAGGAGTAAGCTGAGAGAGAATCCCATTCTCTTTTAAATAATCCAGGAAATCCGTGCATAAGTATTCTCCTCCCAGATCGGATCAAAGGATTTAATACTTCTACCCGTTTAGTTCTCTACTTCGTATGTATATTCCTTGAATTTTTCTAAATCTTCAGACTTGTGTTTCATCAGGAACACATGTCCAAATCTTAAGAGATCGTCAGTGAATGTAATGAAGTACGAGGAACCAACCCTGGCATGTGTAGACATGGGACAGCATACATCACTATGTATCAGTCCCGAAGGTTCAGTAGCTCTTTCTCTGTGTCCAGTAAATGGAGTTTTGGTCATTTTACTTTTGAGACAAGAGTGGCAAGTTTCATAAGATGTAAATTCGAACGGATTCAAATATTCATCCTTATGTAACTTAGCTAGTCGTGTCACTTTGATATGACCTAGTCTACAATGCTAGAAGAAGGATTCGTTAATTTGTGACCTTTTCCTCTTGTGTGTGTTTTATACGTAAAGCACTATATTTTGATTTAGAACGTATATTCCATTACATAACGTGCCTGATCCAATCAACTTTTGATTCAGGAAAATGTTCATAACATTATCCTGCAATACATGATTATATCCTTCTCTACTTAATAAAGAAACTGATATAATATTGCATATCAGGTTCGGTATGTAATAACATTCGTTCAGAATCGATCTATTACCAGTCGGTAATACACGGTGATATTCACCAACTGCTTTGGCTGCAACATTTGCACCATTCTCTACACTTAGAGAATGATCACCTTTTCTCAGTTGTCCACCTTTCTTTAGCCCATGTAACAAATTACATATATGGGATCCCGATCCGGTATCTAATACCCAGGGCGTAGATTGTACTGAGAAACAATTCTCGGTGAAAAACACACCCGAATAAGATGCATTAGCATGCTCATTCGTCGTTTGGGTCGCACGGGAATCCGGATATTCCCCTATTTCCTGCTCGGACTTATAACAAATATAAGATAGAGCATAACCAATGTTTCCCAGCTCAGTATAACAAGCGGGTTCGGTCAATACATCCATAATATTATCTTGATTAAGGCATGTCACGGTCTCTACCTGGAGAGAAAGAGAAGAGAACACTCTGTGTATTCTCTAACAAGATTAGATTGGTTATTATTTTATCTAATCAGGATGGCTCCTACTGTTTTTATCAAATCTTCACTCAAACCCAAAAAGGAAAGACTAGCCAGGATTAATTACACCCTACAAGTTCGCCAATCTTTTGTTTGGAATATGTATGCCCTAGGGGCCATTATTGTTGATATAGTGGATGCTTGGACATATATATAGAGGACTTTCTTGCTCGACATGATTGTATACTATCAGGTTACCTTTATCTTAACATGTAGACTGGTATTTATATTTTGTCTCTTATATGTTGATAAAGCCCATAGGATATGTACTTGACAACCAGGACTATGATGAGATCATACTAGTGGGTTCAGGGTGGTCCAAAAGTACATCATTTAATCAGTTCCCAGTCGAAGGAATATCGAGACTAGGGCATCGATATTCCAGAGTAGACTAGTGTGTACGTTTCTTGTCACTTAGAGGGCGATGGTTCATCCCACAATCAATGGTGTGTGACATCAAAGATTGTACACAGGTGCTCATTGGAGAATGGGTACACCAAAAAGGACTCGCCGATGACTCCTATGTGGTAGTATACCTATCGTCAGATCGCAGTCCTCTGGTGACACTGGTACAGGTTAGTCTGTAGACCCGAGATCGTCATAGAGTCTTGTGCGGCACCCACTGTGCTTTGATTTCCTCCTTACCATGCTCAAAGGAGACGTGCAAACAGGTGGATTTTGGATATGGTCCCGAGTCATATGTAGGCAATAAGCGATAGGAGGGGTTTCTTCTCTCCCGGTATTGGGGGTTGATGTTGCACTAAGCTTGATTGGCTATAACTGGAAGTCCCTGGCCAGGGCTGCTTATGAGATTTACTGATAAGTATTATCAGTAGTTTCTTAAACCGCTATAGGCCAGACATCGGCATGACTTATCATGTTACTGGGTCTGGCGTTTACAACCCGTAGACATGATATGCGACATATCAGACAAAGATACCTAACTGTACGGTATTGTTACTGATTGGCTTCATGGAGACTATGGACAAGCTTGCATATTGATCTTCCTATCGCTCAATACCCGGGTAGCCATTACGTCCAGCTAGTACCGCTGATGGCTTGTAGATGACTGATGTGATCATCACCTACTGCTGGCTATTGACGAGTCTTTAGAGTCCCACACAGAAGTTCCCTGGTTCAAGCGAAACGAAGTAGGACACATATGTGATATGTGTGTGGGCCTGATTAAATACGTGTATGTGATACCGTATTGTAATCTTGTAGTTATCTCTTATCGATTCGGTTATATGTGATATAACCAGATTATCGAATCAAGTGTTGATTTGATAATGGGATATACAGATAACTGATATTAGTCGGTCATATGTGATATAACCGGATTATTAAATCAAGCGTTGATTTAATAATGTGATATATATTATATATGATATAATTATATCTTAACTAATATTATTAGCTCACTAAATATTTTCTTATATGTATTAATATATATATATACATATATGATATATATATATATAAATATAAATATGTAGCATGGCATGATTTCTATTTTTTAGAACTATAGTAATGAGGTGGAAAATGAGAGCATGGTTGCAAGCATGGGATTTATATTTGTATATTTTTGAGAAATATATATATGTAGCATTGCAAAATTCCATGCTTGAATGAGTGGGGGTCAAGGGTTGCCATTCATTCTAAGCTCATTCTCAGCACTTAGCAATTTTCCTTAGTTGCTCCCATGGTTGCTCTCTAGCTTCTTCTTCTTCATCAATTGCTATAGTTGAAGCTTCAACCCTCACATGTGATGTGAACCATCAAGCTTGAACACAAATTTGAGCTTTTAACATCCCCTACTTCACCATCCTACACTTGACTAGCGATCAAGTGTAGCGTGTTTACTACGCTAAAGAGTTTAGTATAGAGGTAGCTTGAGTTGGAGGGACTTCGCGTGGATCATCTTCGGCACGAAGGTCATCGGAGGAAGTTCGTCCAAAGACTCAAGTGGAGCCTAGTGGAGTCGCGGGACTACTACACGGAGCATATGAAGTGAAGGAGTCGACCTACGAAGTTATAGCCATCTTTCATTTCATATAGTTTTCTTTATAGCAAACCCTAATATTTTAGCAAAGATCTTGTTTATTCTAGCTTAGCACTACTAAAAAATAAAATTGGCCATGCTTGATGCCACAAGAACCTCATGTTGGTGCGAGGGTAGACTTGCATAGTATCAGAGAAAGCTAGAACATTAGGGAAGACTATCATAGCTTGTAGCGACGTTAGAAATCCGCCGTTTTTGTCGCACAAAAACTGCCGATAAAAACAGTTTCCAAATGATGTTTTGAGTTGTTTGCACACCCCGCGGGCTCACTGTTTGAACCAAGAAGCCGCGGGGTAAAGCGTGAGCACCCTGGGGACACCCCATGGGGACCTGAGGCCGGACCCACACCCCCATGACCACTACAAGGTGGCCTTAGGGGTGGGTGACCCGAGAGCACGCCAACTGGGTGCTCTCGGGTCTTCCTTCACTTAGGGACCACTTCGAGGTGGCCCCCGGGGGTGGGTAACCCCCCCCCCCAAGGCCCCCCATTCGATAGTTAATTTTAGGATCTTCGCATCCACGAAGATTCGGGCGGGTTTCGAGTTCGTTTCGACTCCCGGATTGACTTAAAACGATCGGTTTTGGAACTTTAGCTCACTGGATTTTTCATGTCTTGGAAAAATGGGTTTAGTTTGCTAATTACGTGCGGAATTCTAAAGTCGCAGTTAATTTAAAAGCTTTGTGATGTGTGATACAATTATTAGAATCCGGATTAATTTTTTTTATGAAAACTAGTTATTATATTGTAAACCTAGCCGTTTAGTCTCAATTGATCGATTGCCACGAAGTTTTGATTCGGATCAAAACTCTGTCGCAATTGCGTATTGTACGCGATCACTAAGTCGGGAATCTTCTTGAATTATCCGACAACCAATTGAAAAGTGTTTTCAATTTGAGTCTAAAATGCAAGTTTTATAAGTTAGGCATGAAATCCGGAATATGAGATATTTCGGGTTTATGATGTCTAAGGATATTGCGGATTCTAATTATTGTAGTTTTCTGTTTTCTTTTCTGCGACCGTAAGTGTAATATGTGGGGTATCCCAATCTCGTTTCTATATGTCAACAAGTTTTCGGGATACGCATATTTTCTTACGTTGATGATATGTGATATCATCTGTTGCTGTTGATATGATTTATTGGATCGTCGTGAAAGAATAGCTGGGGGGTTCAATGTGAGATGAGAGTTTTTTATTTTCATTCATGTAAAATCTATATGTAATATTCTTTTATTTGGGCACTTCCGGGTTGATGATGATGTCAGTACTGTTGTATATTATTTACTTTTCCTCATTAGGATAGATCCAAGGCGGGGAGCACAAGCAACCGGGTTCTAGAGTCCAGTGTGAGACAATCTCAAGGAGTTGAGACCGGGTCTCCTAACTCTAGAATTGGCAGGGATACTTGTCTCTCTCGTAGGGGTCTAGGGATGTGTGTTTGGCTATTCATCATGACGGTGGAATCCGTGTTTTACATTACTGGCTAAATTAAAAATACGGACATCCTAGTATATCCAATATTTCATATATTGCTTCTGCAGCTTGATTCTGTGATGTTGATTATATAACAACGTTAGACGAATGTACTATTATATATATGATATATAATAAACGCTTCTTATGTTTTGCACCCGCGCTAGTGCAACCCCCGCTCTGCCGGTAATTAAGTAACCTAACGGTGCATGACGGGCCCCCGTGGCGAATGCGGATGGCATAAGCGTACGTTTTATTTTCGTTTCACTTTTCTGTAATGTTTAGGAAACATTAATTGATGGGACTTCATTAATGAGATTAATGAAAATAAAGAAACCTAAAGATGTTGTAGAATCAAATTTTCAAAAAGGATAGCTCTAGTTATTTTTTTTGCATAGTGGTATTCCTTGATGAATATCCAGCACCTCATTCAATGAGGAAAGAGCCGAGATCCCTTCACCGGGAGTGACCTCTTTAGAGAAACTAGTAAATGCTACAACTTACTCGGTTTTTTTTATTGCTTCTCCAGCTTTTGCTTTTCATAGTGGTATTCCTGAATATCATGCACCACATTCGATGAGGAAAGAGTCGAGATCCCTTCACCGGGAGTGACCTCTTTAGCGAAACTAGCAAAAGCCTCAAAAACACTCCTTTACAAAATCATTAGATTCTACAACGATTTCAAGTTGATTACGCTCATGGTTTTCTTAAAAACCTGCGTAGCCCTCCTTCATTTCAGATAAGCACTATTTTAGTATTCGTGCTACGGTTGTTTGGCCTGCGTCAAGGCGTAGTGTGCGGTAGATGAATTAGTGCTTATCTACAACATGTGATGCGATTGGATTAGGGTATTCGTGCGGCATTGTTTGGCCTGTGTCAAGGGTTGTACGGATAGGTTTAATTCAATCAAGAAATGAACGGGTTGAACTTGACTAGCTCCCTATGGGTTGTTTGGCCTGCGTCAAGGTCATAGGACGCTTGGGGTAAAAACATTACCGGGAATTTGAAGTGTTGAAATTTGCAATGAGATTGCATACCTTATATATGATAGATGGGTCCCGATACCCACTGCGAGTAAGAGTTACTCCTGGGAGAATTTTGCACTTTACAATTAGCCGATCAAATAGGTGAATAGAAAGGTATCAATGGGGTCATACCTCTGGGAAAACGTGGTTTATTTTAATTAGGTTCGTGCGAAAGCATGGGGAACCTTCCTCAAAGTACCGACACTGGCCTGGCTGAACGATTGGCGAACTTGTAAGGTGTAATTAATCCCGGCTAATCTTACCTTTTAGGGTTTAAAGGAAGATTTGATAAAAACAGTGGGAGCCATCCTGATTAGATAAAATAACCAATCTAATCTTGCAAAGAGAGCACGCAAAGTGATTACCCCTCTCTCTCTCTCTCCTGGTAGCGACCAATGAAATGCCTTAATCAAGATAATAAAATGGATGTATTGACCGATCCTACATATTATACTAGGCTAGGTTCCGCTCTATCTTATGATTGTCATAAGTCTGAGCAAGGAATAGGGGAATATTCGGATTCCCCGGGCACCCAAACGAAGAAAAAACATGTTGATGCATTGTCTTCGGGTGTGTTCGTAACCAATAATTGTTTCTCAGTTACCTCTACGTCCATGGTATTAGATACCGGATCAGGATCCTATATATGTAATTTGTTACATGGGCTAAAGACAGGTAGTGTACTGGAATAGAGTGATATGTCTCTAAGTAGTAGAGAATGGTGCAATTATTGCAGCTAAAGCCGTTGACAGATATCACCTTGTGTTACCAACTGGTAATACATTAATTCTAAGCGACTAATATTCCGTAACAAAATATTGTGAATATTTTCCTGAATCAAGTGTTGATTGGGTTAGGTACATTGTATAACAGTATACACGTTTTGAATCAAAACACAGTTTTAACGCACACACAAGAGGAACAGTTCAGAAATGAACGAAGTCTTGTTGTGGCATTGTAGACTGGGTCATATCGATGAAACAAGACTAGCTAAAGTTCCATAAGGATGCATCTTTGAATCCGTTCGAATTTACATCTTATGAAACTTGCCAGTCATGTCTCAAAGACCAAGGTAATCAAATCTCCGTTTACTGGAAACGGAAAACGAGCTATTGAACTCTTGGACAGATACATGGTGATGTATGCGGTCCTATGTCTAAACATGCCAGGGATAGTTCCGCGTACTTTATTACATTCACCGATGTTCTCTCAAGATACGGACATGTGTTCTTGTTGAAACACAAAACTGAATCTTTTGAGAATTTTCAAGGAATATAAGTACAAAGTTGAGAACCAGATGGGTAAAGGCATTCAAATCCTTCGATATGATCGGGGAGAAGAATACTGTAGCACGAAATTCCGAGACTATTTAAAAGAGAATGAGATTCTCTTTCAGCTTACTCCTCCGTATGCACCACAGCACAACGGTATATCGGGGTGGAGGAATCGCACCCTATGAGATATGGTGCACTCTATGATGGATACTGCTGAGTTGCCTATTTCCTTTCAGGGACATGCATTTGAGAAGATGCATACCTATTGAATAGAGTTCCGATGAAATCCGTGGCCTACCACTCCATATGAGATATGGAATGGAAAGAGACCATCTCTTATACGAGTTAAGATATGGGGTTGTCCGGCCTATGTTGAAAAACAAAATCCGGATAAGCTCGAGGCAAGGTCAGTTCTGTGCAAGTTTGTAGGATATCCCAACCATTCGCGAGGGTATATCTTCCACCACACCGAGGAACAAAAGATATTTTGTTTCTCGACATGCCATCTTTTTAGAAAAGGAATTTCTTATGGAAGAAATTAGTGGCGACGAGGTAGAACTGGAAGAAGTTCCAACAAAGAAAACTATAACTGACGATTTTTTGGAACCGGAGGATTCAATAGTCCCTGACGAACCGAAGCCACTGCGCAGATCTAGTAGGGTTGCTCAACCACCCGAATGATACTACGGTTTCCTCATCCATACATATTCTAAGACAGTATCACCTGATTAGGGAGATAGTTGATCTCCAGGAGATCGAGGTCAGGAGAGTTGACACAGAGGATTACACAGCGGATCCACTCACCGAGGCCATCCCCCAGATGCTATTCGAGAGACTTTTGGGACGTTGGGTATGAGATACTACAAAAACTGGCCTTAGTGCAAGTGGGAGATTGTTAGGAATATGTATGCCCTAGAGGCCATTATTGTTGATATAGTGGATGCTTGGACATATATATAGAGGACTTTCTTGCTCGACATGATAGTATGCTATCAGGTTACCTTTATCTTAACATGTAGACTGGTATTTATACTGTCTGTCTCTTACATGTTGATAAAACCCTTAGGATATGTACTTGAATACCAGGACTATGATGAGATCATACTAGTGGGGCCAGGGTGGTCCAAAAGTACATCATTTAATCATATCATAGTCAAGGGAATATCGAGACCAGGACATCAATATTCCAGAGTAGACTAGTGTGTAAGTTTCTTGTCCCTTAGAGGGCGATGGTTGATCCCACAACCATTGGTGTGTGACATCAAAGATTGTACACAGGTGCTCATTAGAGAATGGGTACACCGAACAGGACCCGCCGAGGACTCCTATGTGGTAGTATACCTATCGTCAAATAGTGGTCCTCTGGTGACACTAGTACAGGTTAGTCTGTAGACCCGAGATCGTCATAGAGACTTGTGCGGCTCCTACTGTGCTTTGATTTCCTCCCTACCACACTCAAAGGAGACGTGCAAAAAGGTGGATTTTGGGTACAGTCCCGAGTCGCATGGAGGCAATGAGCGATAGAAGGGGTTTCGTCTCTCCCGGTATTGGGGGTTGATGTTGCGATATGCTCGATTTGCTATAACTGGAAGTCATTGGCCAGGGCTGCTTATGAGATTTACTGATAAGTGTTATCAGTAGTTTCTTAAACCGTTATAGGCCAGACATCGGCATGACTTATCACGTTAATGGGGTCTGACGTTTACCACCCCTAGACATGATATGCGACATATCAGACGAAGAGACCGAACAGTACGGTAGTGTTACTTATAGACTTCATGGAGACTATAGACAAGCTTGCTTGTTGATCTTCATATCGCTCAATACCCGGGTAGCCGTTACGTCCAGCTAGTACCGCTGACGGCTTGTAGGTGACTGATGTGATCAACACCTACTGCTGGCGTATTGACGAGTCTTTAGAGTCCCACACAGTAGTTCCATGGTTCAAGTGAAACGAAGTAGGACACATATGTGATAAGTGTGTGGGCCTAATTAAATACGTGTATGTGATCCTGTATTATAATATGGCAGTTATCTGTTATCAGTTCGGTTACATGTGAAATAACCAGATTGTCGAATCAAGTGTCGATTTGATAATGTGATATACAGATAAATGATATTAGTCGGCCATATATGATATAACCGGATTATTAAATCAAGTGTTGATTTAATAATCTGATATATATTATATGTGATATAATTATATCTTAACTAATATCATTAGCTCACTAAATATTTTCTTATATGTATTAATATATATATATATGATATATATATAAATATAGATATGTAGCATGGCATGATTTCTATTTTTGAGAAAAATAGAAATGAGGTGGAAAATGAGAGCATGGTTGCAAGCATGGGATTTATATTTGTTTATTCATCTTGACTCACTATTCAAGCATGGTTGCAATTTTATATTGCAAAATTCCTTGTTTGAATGAGTGGGGATCAAGGGTTGCCATTCATTCTAAACTCATTCTCAACACTTAACCATTTTCTTGAGTTGCTCCCATGGTTGCTCTCTAGCTTCTTCTTCTTCCTCAATTGCTATTGTTCAAGCTTCAACCCACATATGTGATGTGAACCATGAAGCTTGAACACAAATGTGAGCTTTTAACATCCCCTACTACACCATCCTACACTTGACTAGAGATCGAGTGTAGCGTGTTTACTACGCTAAAGAGTTTAGTGTAGAGGTAGCTTGAGTTGGAGGGACTTCACATGGATCATCTTCGGTACGAAGGTCATCGGAGTTGTAAGTCCATGTCACGCACCCCACGAGCTTGCGGGGAGTCGGAATATATGAAAAACAATTATCAAAGCTTCGTAACACGGACTTGAGCACACGGATCGTGTCTGAACCATTACTAGCAAACTACAAAAGGTTTAACTACTCGGATTCGAAGTTATACCTCACGTTACTTGTCCTTCGGGTTTTCATCGCTGTCCTCCACACCTTGTAGGCTCTATGGATTGTCGGCACCTCAACGGCCTCCTCGAGTCAAAAACGATCCACCCGAGAGCTACTACTCCAAGCTTGACCTCTAACTTGAGGTAACTAGGTTACTAAAAGTGCTAATCAAAGAAACCTAGGGGATATAGAGTAGGATTATGGATAAATAAGTCTTGCTAGGATTATGGATATATAAGTCTTGCTAATCCTTGATCTCAACACATGAGAGGTTAGGGTTAGGGTTTGAAGATAGAGAGCTTGAGGAGAGAGAAGGTGGGAATGTGAATCCTTTTTGGAATAATGATATCATTGTGAATATATGAAGCATAACACATTATTAAATGAATAAAAAATAATAATGTGTCATCATGCTTCATTAATACAAATAGTGATTCATCTCATGAGTCATTTAAACCATAAATGCATCATTAACTCCATGGATGAATCACACAATGACTCATTAAACCAATTAATGCAAATGTCACCTTAGCCTCCAACTCATCATACTTCTAGAAGCTTCTCGAAAAATTATGAGAACGCCCCTCTTATCCGTGAAAACACGGAAATATTTTAGACTGTATAAATCCAATAATCCGATACTAGAATCTGGCTTAAACCAAAGCCCGCTAATAAAAACTGTCCGAACAACGTACGTGCGTAAAAACACGTATGCGTCCGAACCCTGTCGTAAGACCATACGACCTCTATATTGTTTCGCCCGAAGCAGGGAAACTCTCTGTGTGGGACTCTAAAGACTCGATACTACACTGGCATTGGGTTTAACCATAGACCGCAAGCGGCACTAGCTGTACGTAACGGTCACCAGGTAGATGTCGATAAGAAGGACGATGAGGAACCCATCCAAACTCCTACTAAGCCTGATGTGACAATCTCCGTATAGTCCGGTCTGTTCGTATAGGACTATCGCATATCGGGCCTAGGGGACGGTAAACGTCAGACCCCTAATAGCGGTATAAGTCGTGTCGGAGTGAAGCCCATTACACATTGAGAAATTACTGGATGCCACCAGTAAATCTCGCTTTCCCTGGCCAGGGACTTTGCGTAATGGCTCTCCATACACAGCGCGATATCAACCCCAAATACTGGGTGAGACGAATCCTGTCTTACCGCCACTGCCTCCAAGTGCTTCGGGAATGTACCCAACTACTACCTGTTTGCACGACTCCATTGAGCCGTGGTAGGGTAGTAATCTAAGTACAGTGGGAACACACCCGAGGTGAAGTAGCAGTATCAAGTCAATGGACTAAGCTGTACTCATGTCAGCTGGGAACTGCTATCTTACGAAGGGTATAAATCCAACCTGCAGTTCCTGGCGAGTCATGTCCGGTGTACCCGTAACCTAACGAGCACCTGCATACTATCTCCAGTATGACGTACTGATAGCTATGGGACGGACCATCTACCCAACTGTGATGAGAAGCGTACACACCAGTCTACTCCGGAGTATCGATGCCCTATCTTGATAATCCTACGACCAGGGACCTGTATAGGATGGTGCTTATAGACTACCCAGCCCCTACTAGTGTGACTGCCATCACAACGCTGGTAATCAAGCAAAGATCCTAAGGGCTCTACTAAGATGTATAAGCGATACGTCACAAGAAACATATCTACATATTAAAGTAGACATAAACCAAGTAGCATACTACCATTTTTAGCAGGACTGTCAATACAACTGTGAATATCCCAAGCTTCCATTAAGTAATATACAAACTAGTATGATACAGTAATGTCCTCTAGGGCATAAAAACTAACAATCTCCCACTTGCACTAGGGCCATGTACTGGCATATCGCTGATCTATCATCTCGAATAGCCTCTCGAACTGCGTCTGAGGAATGTCCTTTGTGAATGGATCAGCAGTGTTATTCTCCATATATACTCTCTTTACCTCGATCTCCCGGTGATCAACGATCTCCCTGATCAGGTGATACCGCCTTAAGATGTGTGTTGACTTCTGATGGGACCTGGGTTCCTTCGCTAAAGCTATAGTGCCGTTGTTGTCGCAATACAGTGGTATTGGACCAACACTGGTAGGAACCACCTGAAGTTCTGTGAGGAACTTCGTCATCCAGACAGCTTCTTTTATGGCATCGCAAGCAGCTATGTACTCTGCTTCCATCGTTGAGTCAGCAACGGTCTCCTGCTTGGAACTCTTCCAACAGACCGCCCCTCCATTGAGGGTAAAGACATAACCCGACATAGACTTGGAGTCATCTTTTTCACTCTGGAAGCTGGAGTCGGCAAAGGCCTCGATCTGGAGGTCTTTTCCGCCATACACCAACATCTCCTTAGTCCTCCTCAGGTACTTGAGAATGTTCTTTACTGCTATCCAGTGCTTCTCTCCTGGGTTTTCCTGATACCGGCTTACAATGCTTAATGCGTATGCTACATCTGGTCTGGTACATAACATCGCATACATTATAGAGCCTACCCAAGAAGCGTAAGGTATAATCGACATTTGATCCCTTTCCAAATCAGTCTTGGGAGACATCTCATTGGAGAGGGTGATTCCGTGACAAGCCGGTTGGTTACCGCACTTAGAATCTTTTTAATATGGTGTCTATGTACCTGGACTGCGAAAGTCCTAACATCCTCTTAGATCTATCATGATAGATCTGGATCCCCAGAATGTAGGTGGCATCACCCAGTTCCTTCATGGAGAACTTCTGTGACAAGAATCTTTTGACTGACGGCAGCATAGGAATATCATTTCCAATTAGGAGAATGTCATCCACGTACAAGACGAGGAATACAACAACTCTCCCTACAATCTTACTGTATATGCATGGTTCATCTGGATTCTTGATAAAGTCGAATTCTTTGACAGTATCATCAAAACAGATGTTCCGACTCCGCGATGCCTACTTTAGTCCATAAATGGACTTAAGCAACTTGCACACTTTACCGCTGCTCCCACTCTGAATGAATCCCTCTGGCTGATCCATATAGACGCACTCTTCCAAATTACCATTTAGAAAAGCGATCTTTACGTCCATCTGCCAGATCTCATAATCGTGGAAGGCAGCAATGGCAAGAAGGACCCGAATGGATTTGAGCATAGCAACTGGAGAAAAGGTTTCGTCATAGTCTAAACCAGGTCTTTGACGGAAACCCTTTGCAACAAGTCTAGCCTTATAGGTTTCAACCTGTCCATCTACACCAATCTTCGTTCTGAAGATACATTTGCATCCTACGGGTTTTACCCCATTTGGAGCAATGTCCAAAGTCCATACTTTGTTACATGGACTCCATTTCGGTCCGCATTGCATCCAGCCATTTTACCGAGTCGCCGCTCTGAATGGCTTGCTGGAAGCTAGTAGGATCATCATTATCAATGATGCAATCTTCTCGATCCCCGTCTATGAGAAAATCGTAGTATCTCTTGGGCGGATGAGACTGCCTACTACTACTGTGGATAGGCCCTGATATGTCCCTTTCTTCTGAAAATTCTGGTTCTACCATACTTTCAGTAACAGCTTGTGGTTCCGAAATTTCCTCCAGTTCTACTGCGCTCCCACTTCTCTGATTTTCTAAAAATTCAGCTTCTAAGAAGTGGGCATGACGAGAAACAAAAATCTTTTGTTCCTCTGCGCAATAGAAATAATACCCTTTGGAGTTCTTTGTATATCCCACAAACTTACACTGTACTGAGCGTGCCTCAAGTTTGTCCGGATGCTGCTTTTTTACAAAAGCTGGACATCCCCATGTCTTCACGTAATGAAGATAGGGTTTCTTCCCACTCCATATCTGATATGGTGTGGTAGGCACAGTCTTGGTTGGAACCATGTTCAAAAGATATTTTGCTGATTCTAGTGCATAACCCCAGAAAGATCACGGTAACTCAGCCTTACTCATTATGGAACGAACCATATCCAATAGGGTTCGATTCCGCCTTTCCGATACACCGTTGTGTTGTGGTGTGTATGGAGGAGTAAGCTGAGAGAGAATTCCATTCTCTTTTAAGTAACCCAGGAACTCGGCACTTAAGTATTCACCACCTCGATCAGATCTCAGTGTCTTGATACTTTTGCCTGTTTGGTTTTCCACTTCATTCTTATATTCCTGGAATTTCTCAAAGGCCTCGGATTTATGCTTCATTAAGAAGATATGTCCATACCTAGAGAAATCATTCGTAAAAGTAATGGAGTAGGAATAACCACCTCGCGCATGTGTAGACATTGGACCGCACACGTCACTGTGTACGAGTCCCAAGAGCTCGCTCGCTCTTACTCCGTGTCCAGTAAACAGAGTCTTTGTCATCTTTCCCATGAGACAATATTCACAAGTAGCATAAGATTAATATTCGAACTAATTCAAATATCCTTCTCTATGTAACTTAGTTAATTGTGTTTCATTGATGTGACCTAGTCTACAAAGCCATAAGAAAGCCTAATTTATTTCTGGAGACTATCTTTTATGTGTGTTCTGGACATTGAAAACCTGAGCTTGACTCAATACGTATATATCGTCATCTAATGTACCGGACCCAATCAGAACTTGATTCAGGTGGATGTAAACTACATCGCTTACGAATGTAAAGTCATATCCCTCTCTAGAAAGTGAGGACACTGATATGATATTACAAGTCAAAGTAGGTACATACAAACAGTTACGTAGAATCAATATCTGCCCACTAGTCAAACCTAGGCGATATTCTCCCACGGATTCAGCATCCACGCTCATTCCGTTTGCAACTCTAAGAGACAAATCACCTACCCCGATAACTCTACGGTTTCTCAAAGCATGTAATGAATTACAGATATGAGATCCTGCTCCGGTATCTAGTATCCAGGAAGTAGAGTTAATTGACAAACAGTTCTCAATTACAAACACACTTGAGGCCGAAGCCACAACATGCTTCGTATCCTGGCTACTGGCTTCCAAAGCCCTGCAATCCTTCTGCCAATGTCCGTTCCCATAACAATAGGAACATCCCTCCTTACCTTCACAAAGTCCCGAAACTTTTGCTCTTCCCTTTCCTCCTACTTTACCAACACCGTATATCGGCTTTGTAGAGGTTTTCTTCTTTTCACCCTTTGCTTTCGCCCTGGATGTAGAAGAAGAAGGTCCCCTATTAAGCAGAGCTTGTGTCTCCCTAGTATCTTTCAGGGTGTAGGTAGAGGGTAGGGACTGTGGAAATAAGTCAGCGTATGACCTGTTTCCCAACGTGGTCTCCAGGTCCTTGAGCTCATCAATATAGCTAGTCATCGTAAGGACGTCGTCCCCTACAGATGACCCGACAGCCAACCTCGCTTGAATTAATTTGTTCGAGGTCTCATATCTTGCGATATGAGATTGCTCTCCATATAAATCTGTGTTATGGAGAAAGATGGAAACTGAGTCCATCTTCTCGTGCTGTTTCTGGTATAAACCATCAACTGAAGCTGACACGAGGCACTTGGCTTTCGCATTATTCTTTTCCCTTGTCTGACGGATATCCATATCCGCGATGGTGGAAAGTGGACCTGGGACGGCGGGATCTTGAGTAGTAATAGGGTGGCCTAGCTTGTCATAGGCAATGGACATCTGGACAGACCTTTGCCAGTCAAATAAGTCAGATTCAGTCAACTTGTTATTTAGATGTAACCTAGTCATGGTCACAAGGTCGCTGTAATGAGAGAGAGAGAAGAAAACACTTTCACATGATGCTCTTGCAAGTTTAGATTGGTTTTTAGTTTATCTAAACTGGATGGCTCCCACTATTTCTCGAATCCTTCTTCAAACCATAAACGAAGAATTAGCCAGGACTGATCTCACCGTACAATACTTGCTTAACCGTTCAGCCAGGCTGGTGTCGGTACTTCGAGGGAGGTTTTCCAACGCTTTCACGAAGTCCCTTAATTAAATAACCTTTTTTCTCTGGGGGCGTAGCCCCGCTGACACCTTTCTCGACAACTACTTTGTTTATAGCATTGATCGTTAAGTGACGAATCTCCTGATAAGTAGCATATACTCATAGTAGGATCGGGATCCAAATATCATCGTATGATAATGTTAAAGGAATCCTACTAACATTCATCAAACTCCAAATGGTATGCAACACTAGAAAGTTTCAGTTTCTTTAGAAACTCCCGATGTGGATTTTTGCCCCATGTTCTTATGACTTTGACGAAGGCCAACAAATCATAAGACACATGTCAAGTTCTACCCATCATTATCTTGTTAATTTGAACCTACCCGTACATACCCTTGATGAAGGCCAACAAGGTAATATGACTGTCCCAAACCAACTCATCTATCTATGCAACAAATGAATACCCCAGCAGCTACCAAACACTATGCCTTGACAAAGGCCATCAAACATAGCTTGAATACTACTGACCATCCATAAGAAATGACGGATGGCTACGACTGGTTTTGGCGAAACCGTGAACGTAGTGAACTTGATATAATCGAAGGAACCTGATAGCTTTTTAAAAGGTGTGGTTAAAGCTCCGCAATTAAAAATTCTGCTCTTTTAAAATAACCGAGTGGCTTCTTTTAAATTTGTTCCAACGATTCAACTTTGGTTTGTTTTCTTTGCATTAAAATAATGTGTCTCATCATTTATCCTATCATTGCAGAAAACAACGAAAATACAACGTCCTCTTATGCCATCCGCATTCGCCACTGGGTCCCGTCATCACCCGTTAGGTTACTTAACTAACGACAGAGCGGGGGATGGGCTAGCGCGGGTGTAAAACATAAGTGACGTCTAAATAGCTATCATATATAGATATTGTACATTCGTCAGACGCAATAATAGGCATTCCTGATCACAGATGAACATTATTTGATACACAAGCAATCCGCGTTTCTCTTGAGCCTGCAACAAAAGACGGATTACACAGTTGTGATGAATAGCCATTACCCCACCCTAGACCCCTACGGGTACGGCAAACTACCCGCCAAGTACCTGATGTGAAGCGGTCTCCCTCAACAACGTGAGTAGGACACTAAACACTTCAACGTACCCGGTAGTTGTGTACCCCACCTTGGGTCTATCCTAGGAGCATAAAACAGTAAATGAAATAATACAACGGTGGTTACAACCTCAGCCCGGATGTGCCCCGCAAAAGAATATTACATCATATTACAATTTACATCGAATGAATGAATATAAAAACTCATCTCAAACCCCGGCTAATCATCACAACGATCCAATCAAGTTCATATACACAAACAGTAAAAACCATTACAGAAATATGCAACCCCCTGCCAACCGACATACAAGCAGTTAGGGGAGGTTTACGAACACATTAAACATTACAGATAAAAACCCGATTACCAAATAACTTAGAATATCGATTGACAGGCTTTTTCCGTGTCTACCCCAAATGCAAGCCAGCACAGAAGTAACCTGGGTAGAAACAAAATATACTGGAAAACAAAACACCACAAAATAAGAATTACTGTGAAAATCCGAGTCAACTCCGAGTTGACTCGGCGGCGGATCCGCGGTCGAATGCACTCATCTGCCGCGGTTCCCCGGCCGTATCACCGAGTTACCCCCTCGTATTTTCCCAGTATTCTTAGAATCCCCTGCTGTGAATTTTCATACCTATCAAATAAATTTTTCGACACGTTTAAAATTGACAGAAACTAGAAGGGTCCGGGGTTATGTTTTCGCGTTTTTCCGACGATCGAAGTTCTAATTAGTTGCTAACAAACTAGTAATGGTTTAGTAGGCTTTGATACCACTGTAAGTCCATGTCACGCACCCCACGAGCTTGCAGGGAGGCGGAATATATCAAAAACAATTATCAAAGCTTCGTAACACGGACTTGAGCAAACGGATCGTGTCTAAACCATTACTAGCAAACTACGAAAGATTTAACTACTCGGATTCGAAGTTATACCTCACGTTACTTGTCCTTGGGGTCTTCATCGCTGTCCTCCACACCTCGTAGTCTCTATGGAACGTCGGCAGCTCAACGGCCTCCTCGAGTCAAAGACGATCCACCCGAGAGCTACTACTCCAAGCTTGACCTCTAAATTGAGTTAACTAGGTTACTAAAAGTTCTAATCAAAGCAACCTAGGGGATATAGAGTAGCATTATGGATTAATAAGTCTTGCTAATCCTTGATCTCAACACATGAGAGGTTAGGGTTAGGGTTTGAAGAGAGAGAGCTTGAGGAGAGAGAAGGTGAGAATGTGAATCCTTTATGGAATAATGATATCATTGTGAATATATGAAGCATAACACATTATTAAAAAAATAACAAATAATAATGTGTCATCATGCTTCATTAATACACATAGTGATTCATCTTATAAGTCATTTAAACCATAAGTGCATCATTAACTCCATGGATGAATCACACCACGACTCATTAAACCAATTAATGAAAATGCCACCTTAGCCTCCAACTCATCATACTTCTAGAAGCTTCTCGATAAATTACGAGAACGCCCCTCCTATCCGTGAAAACACGAAAATAGTTTAGACTGTATAAATCCAATAATCCAATACTAGAATCTGGCTTAAACCAAAGCCCGCTAGTAAAATCTGTCCGAACATCGTACGTGTGTAAAAACATGTATGCATCCGAACCCTGTCGTAAGACCATACGACCTCTATATCGTTTCGCCCGAAGCAAGGAAACTCTGTGTGTGGGACTCTAAAGACTCGACACTACGCTGGCAGTGGGTTTAACCACAGACCGCAACCAGCTGTACGTAACGGTCCCCAGGTAGATGTCGATAAGAAGGACGATGAGGAACCCATCTGAACTCCTACTGAGCCTGATGTGACAATCTCCATACAGTCCGCTCTATTCGTCTAGGACTATAGCATATTAGGCCTAGGGTGCGGTAAACGTCAGACCCCTAATAGCGGTATAAGTCATGTCGGAGTGAAGCCCATTACACCTTGAGAAACTACTGGAAGCCACCAGTAAATCTCGCTTACCCTGGCCAGGGACTTTGCGTAATGGCTCTCCATACATAGCGCGATATCAACCTCCAATACCGGGAGAGACGAATCATGTCTAACCGCCACCGCCTCCAAGTGCTTCGGGACTGCACCCAACTACTACTTGTTTGCACGACTCCTTTGAGCCGTGGTAGGGTAGTAATCTAAGTGCAGTGGGAACACACCCGAGGCGAAGTAGCAGTATCAAGTCGACGGACTAAGCTGTACTCATGTCACCTGGGAACTGCTATCTGACGATGGGTATAAATCCAACCTGCAGTTCCCGGCGAGTCCTGTCCGGTGTACCCATAAACTAACGAACACTTGCATACTATCTCCAGTACGACGTACTGATGGCTGTGGGACAGACCATCTCCCCAACTGGGATGAGAAGCGTACACACCAGTCTACTCCGGAGTATCGATGCCCTATCTCGATAATCCTACGACCAGGGACCTGTATAGGATGCTGCTTATAGACTACCCAGCCCCCACTAGTGTGACTACCATCATAACGCTGGTAATCAAGCAAAGATCCTCAGGGCTCTACTAATATGTATAAGCGATACGTCACAAGAAACATATGCACATATTAAAGTAGACACAAACCAAGTAGCATACTACCATTTTTAGCAAGACTATCAATACAACTGTGAATATCCCAAGCTTCCATTAAGTAATATACAAACTAGTATGATACTGTAATGTCCTCTAGGGCATAAACACAAACATGAGTAAGTTCGTCCAATGTCTCAAGTGGAGCCTAGTGGAGTCGCGGGACTACTACACGGAGCATGTGAAGTGAAGGACTGGATTTACGAGGGTATAGCCATTTTTCATTTCATATAGTTTTCTTTATAGCAAACCCTAATATACTGGCAAAGATCTTGTTTAGTCTAGCTTAGCATTACTAAAAAATAAAATTGGGCATGCTTGATGCCATAAGAACCTCATGGTGGTGCTTTGGTCGACTTTCATCTTTCAACCAGGCAAGTGTCGGTACTTTGATGGAGGTTCCCCATGCTTTCGCACGGACCTATTTAAAATAAACCTCGTTTTCCCAGAGGCATAACCCCATTGACACCTGATCAGTCGAAAATACTGCATTTTTTAACACATCAATTTCCCTACTATTTGCAATCATCTAAAGATGTTTGGTATGAATATAGCACATATTAGCAATTCGTCTGTAAAATACCAAATAACATGTGTTATAGATTATAACCGGCATTTTGAGGGAAATTGTTTGTTTATTATTATACGCATAATCTATTGTATATCGCAACACATGTCTAGAGAATCTGTGCAAGAAATTCAAGGTAAAGAGCCAAAACTGCTAAAAGTGCTGATAAAAATACGCCAAGTCCAAGACTTGTGATCTGGCAGTGAACAAGAAAGATTTATAAGATTACAGTCATTAGGAAACAGCACTAAAGCCCCCACAAGTGTACCCTGGAAGTTTGAAGCACCAATGCCATCAAAAGGGCCACAGATCCGCGGCCGTAGGGCCCTATTGGCGGCGGATCTGCGGCCACGAGATCATGACGTCAGCAGTTCATTACTTCAGGCTTCTCATTTCAAGGTCCAAACTCACTCAAGCCAATGTAAATTCCAGAAGCTTCTATCTGAACAGCCAAGCTTCTTGTACAAGCTACACACTTCCAAGCTTCTCAAATAAGCTAGCTAAACCTAGAAGGTTCTTCCCAACAACCAAGCTTATCAAGAAAGCTAGCTAACTAACTAACTCTAGAAACTTCTACTCAACTACCAAGCTTGTCATAGAAGCTAAACTAAACCTAGCTTCTAAAGGAAGCTAATCCTAATGAAGGTTATAAAAAGGACCCGAAGGCTTTCTCTCAAAGGTTGTTGAAGGAGAGGTTAGTTGAGTGACACAACTAGGAACTCAAACCCAAACCATAATCCAATTCCAAAAGCCAATTCAAGATCACCGAGTACAAAATCAAGCAAGAAGCCATCAACCTTTTAGAAGCGACGCCGATCTTCAACCGAGCAAGTGATCCAAGACGATCCGCGACTCACGGAGACCATGCGAAGCTAATTCGACGATCGAGTCTTTCCTCAAATTCTTGTAGTTCTTGAGCAAATTGTAAGGGAATTGTTGAATAATAAATGGTGAAATTTCTTTATCTTTCTTATCTTTATATTTGAGCATTATGATTAGTTCTCAATTCTTGATTGTGTTCGTTGTTATAATGTTTGAGTAACAACTCCGCTCGTGGAGGAATCGAGAGAATAGATAGATGATGATGATTACTATTTAGAAACGATTCTTAAGTCCTATGAGTTTTGTAAACTCTTGTAGATTGAATCATCGACAATCTAGTTTCGAGCGATATGATCTCTTGAATGTTTTCTCTCTTAATTAGAGATCAATGATCGATAATTCAAGATACTAGAGGCTAGCATTTGAATGATAATCAACGAAAGGACAAAGGATGAGATTAAGAAACCCTAGTTCCTTCAATAGATCCTTAAACCTCATTGATCATCATTGATGTAGCAAACAAATCATTAATGGATTAGAAAACGTAATCACAAGTTTTCATCATCTCTATAGATTCGATCGATTCCTACGAGCCTCATTACAAATCTTGATAACTAATTCAAATTGGACGATTCTTGATTCTTGATCTTTATTTTCTTGAAAGTTCTTGAAATAAAAATTTACAAATCTTGAATCAATTTTATTGCAAGTTCTTTTATCTTTCAATTTTCGACGCAAATAGAACAACTACGAACGAATCACACTTTCCCTGCGGACGACCCGTATTTATTAATGCGCTACATAGAAACCGTTAATTGATTGCGGTATAAATTTCTTTGATTGTGATTTTTACACATTCTCAAAACACGACACACAAAGAATCATTCAATCAAATGGCGCCGTTGCCGGGGATAGTGTGGTAATTTGTTCGTTTTTGTAATTTGAGTTGAAAGATTTATTACTCCATCAGAATTTTTTAGATTAAAATTCGCACAAACACTAAACGATTCGTTCTGATTTGTTGCAAGGAAATCTGGAATCTGTGGAGCGAGAGGAAAATTTTTCTGAATTTTCCAGAGAGCTCATGGAGTGAACAGGAGCAGCTGCAAGAATTTTTTGTGCAGGTATCTCATCCCTTCACCGCGCATCCGCGGTCGAATAGCGCTAATAGCGGCGGTTCCACGGCGTGTCTAGGGCATCGCTGTACCAAATTTGCTCGGTGACTTTATGACGTTCTTATCTCTTCTTTGATCTGCTCCATTAACCAATTTCTGCAGGTTTCTTTACAAAAATTCGCAGCGCCACAAAAATAAAAAATTGTGCGTGTTTGATCTTGGTTGTTTGCATTTTTAATACGGAAATTAAGGGGCAAAGACCAAATTCAGATTAGGTCGGGATTTTATTACCCGTCCTAGGCCCCAAAAATCACAAAATTGCATCCGCATCACCCTCATTAACTAAAAAATATCTAGACATGACTCTAAGGACCGTCGCGCTCACTTAGGACAGAAGGAGGCCGTGGGTAATCTATTGCTTATCCGAGTTTCTTTTGTGGTGTCTAAGGAAATTGTGTCTAAGGCAAGTGGTTACTTAATTAGGCCCACTACTTACGTAGCGGAGAACCTCCCACTTACCTGGCACTTACCTGGCCATAAGAGGGGCAAAGAGGCAGTAGAGGATCTATCTTGCGACTTGTCTTCTGGAAGTCTAGGAGCGGTCTAGAGCCTTGACCTCGGTGACCATTAGACTTAGGGTTGCTTATGCAGTGCTTGTGTGATTTGCATTTTTCAAAAATCCGTATTTTTCAAACCAAACACCAATCTCATCATTTCCTTAATTATCACAACGCTGCCACTTGTGCTAAACCATTTAGTGCATGCCCGGCTGGACACGGGATTCTAGTGCCCGACTTGTCCGCGTTCCTCCTATTGACTCCGGAGTCGGTAATCTACGTCTACTTTTTCTATACCCCCTACCACACCCACTTTGATGGACGATTCTCCATCGAACTTCTTTTCCACTACTCTGCCACCGTCCGCAGATGCGCAGAATCCACCCCGCATCTCTCTCCAAGAGAGATGCTATCCTATGAGAGGTCCTCTTTCGACCTGTCTCACCATTCCACCAGCCAACGGGGACAATTTTGAAATAAAACCCCAATACATCAATCTTCTCCCAAAATACCACGGTCTCGAGTCTGAAGACGCATACGTCTTTATTACCAAATTTGAAAATGTATGCGCAATGATGGGTACTTCACAACTTTCTGTGGATGCTATGCGTTTACGTCTTCTCCCATTTACTTTGTGCGATATAGCTGAGAAGTGGCTTTATAACACAGCCACACATTCTATTTCAAATTGGGGAGAATTCGTAACAGCATTCCTAAAGAAATTCAACCCTAATCATAAAACAGCTCGTCCGTAGTGAAATAAATCAATTTACCCAGCTTCCAAATGAGCCATTCTCGAAGTGTTTTGAATGCTTCAAGGATCTGTTAGTCCAATGTCCACATCACGAAATCCCTAGATGGGATCTGTGCAGAATCATCAATGAGGGCATTAATCCTACAACAAAACAGACCTTTGAATCCATGTTTCAAGGCACCTTCATGACTAAAGATGATGGTGAAGCGTGGAGATTCTTAGAAGATTTCGCTGAAAAATCTTTGCAGTGGAAGGGTGTAAACCAGTCATCGTCTTTGCGTGACAATAACCAATCTGATGTTTCCATAGGAGTTAGAACTGAAATGTCAGCAATGCAAAAAAACTCGAAACTATGGAAAATAAATTTTTAGCCGCCGCCCTAAATCAGATGTCATTTTCCAAAACTGTATGTGAATGTTGTTCTGATCAATCTCATCTTACGGAAGAATGTCCATTGAATTCTCCGTTTCAAGGTCAAGAGCATACCAATGCTGCTTTCTAACAAAGAACTAGAAACGATCCGTATTCTTCCACATATAAGCAGGCTTGGAGGAATCACCCTAATTTTTCTTGGAACCGATCACAAAGTAAAAACACCGTTCTAAACCAAAACAATTTCCAAAGGGCCCCTCCACCACAACAGCAACCACCTCAAATAAGTCAGCACCCCTACCAATCATAAAATTTTCAAAATCCGGTTAACACTACTGCACCGCACAACAATTCTTTCCAAACGGTCGGTTCAGATAACTCCTCTTCACTCGAATAAACCATGAATTTGCTTCTGACAAATTTCATGCAAACTACGGTAAAGTTTCAGTCTTCCGTCGATGACATAAAAAGGAACTCTGCTTCACAAAATAAGAGTATTAAATCGATGGAAGCACAAATTGCCCGTATAAATGCCGAATTGAGTGCTAGAGAGAAAGGGAAACATCCAGCTCAACCTTTACCCAATCCTGGCTATTCATATCATGTGAACGTCATCACAACGTTGAGATCTGGAAGAGTGATTGATAATCATGTTGGTGAAGAGATTGATAATAATGAAGAATCAATCGATGATACCTCGGCTGAGACTTTTCCTTCCTCTTCTACTTCTAATTCTGACCCCAGTCATTTTCTCCCGAGCCTATTCTCCGTTTTCCTCAAGGCTCGACACCTCACCATACCTCTTCTACTCCACCAAAGATGATCCCCACTCCTATTCTGCGATCAATTCTACAGACCACACCTTCTCCAATGTTGGATCCAGCTATGATTGCTAAAGCTCCTTACCCTAATCGGTTAAGGGGTAACAAAACTAGTCTACATATGGAGGAGATTATGGAAATATTTAAACAGGTTAACATCAACATCCCTCTTCTAGATGCTATTCAACAAGTCCCCGCTTATGCGAAAATTCTTAAAGACTTGTGCACTCGGAAGAGGAAGACTCAAGTGCCGAAGATGGTCTTCATGACTAATAATGTTAGCACTGCTTTTACCCCACAGTTACCAAGAAACGTAAGGACCCAGGATGTCCTACAATATCGATTTCTATTGGGGATAAAAACATCAACCGTACTTTACATGACCTTGGCGCAAGTGTTAACCTGCTTCCTTACTCGGTTTATGAGCAGTTAGGGATCGGAGAGTTGAAACCAGCTCACTGCACTCTCAAAATGGCCGACCGATCAATCACCAATCCTAGGGGTGAACTAGAGGATGTGTTAATAAAAATCGGGGAATTTGTATTCCCTGTGGACTTTATTGTTCTTGATACACAGCCTGTTGCGAACCCACGGAATCAAATTCCGGTTATTCTTGGTCCACCCTTTTTGGCCACTTCCAATACTATAATCAACTGTCGTAACGGCTCTATGACCCTATCCATCGGGAAGATGTCAATTGAGTTGAATATTTACAAGTTGGGAAGTGTACCCTCCGAACCTACTGCTCAGGTCTATTCTGTTGAATTAATGGATGTCGACAGCAGCGAATTTGATCAGCCTCATGATACTGATCTAGACTATTTTCATATGTTGTTGTTTGACCCAACTATGTATCATACACATACGGACTCTTCCACCTAGTTGTCCGGTTCAACAACTAACACTGATTATGAACCATTTCTGGATTCTGAAGATCACCCCGCTCTTTTTGATGATATTATTTTTCGGGGTATTGATTAGACTTTTGAGGAAATCTTTGCTAATGAACTCGCATTTTTGAAACACACGGGTGTTGAGATGAATCAACTACAAGAAAAAGAAATTGAACCTCCATCCCTTCTCCTCGATAATCATGTGGATGCGAGTAATCCATCATTATCACTGTGTCATCTCTCCAAATTGAGATGCAAACACATTCTATCCCACCACTTACCTTTTCCCCACTTCTTCCTGGCTCTTTTCAACTTGTTCTTTCACCAACCGGTGCACTACACGGATTAAATTTTCGAATGGTTGGTGTTGACCTTCGGTCTTTGCAAGGCTTGGAATCGACCAATAACTTTGACCCCCTCTTGTGATTTTCAAAGCTTAACATTGTTTGACTCAAGTTTGGGGGGGTATCATCTGGCTCTTGAAAGTAAAATTTTACTCAAAATATGAGCCAAAAATAAGTTTGGGGAGATTTTCACGATCATATTTCATGTCCCCTTTAACAAATTTCCTCCCAAGTTTACAAGTTTTTTAGCTTTAACAGAAGGCAACAGTGAGTACACTGTTGAAAACAAGTTTGGGGGAGGTTTGTGCTTATTTTCGCATCACTTCGCATAAGCACAAAACATATAAAAATAAAAGAAAATGTATGAAAAATAAAAAAAACTAAATTTTTTTTTTGTACATAAATAAGATAATAAAAGATTAGATAGTGAAAAATTACATCCAAAAGATTAGAAAAAATTTAAGAAAACCAAGAAAGTTAGAAGTTTTCTTAAACGAAACTTGTAATAAGTAGTTATGAGCCGTTGTCCCAAGAGTTAGTAAGATGATGGAAGTCACTAATCTGAAGATAAAAATAAGTCTGAAAAATAGTTCATATTCTTGAAGCCAAACATTTGAATGTTGATACCCTACTATTCGCACTTACACATATTTTGAAACTCGGAATAATAGAGGATACCTTGAAATGCTCTTGTCTAAAAGCCAAAGTATGAAGGAAATTATAAATGGAAAATAAAAGATAAAATGGTGAAAAGAAAAATGAACACTGGTTTTGTTATCACCAAGGCAGCAATAAAAAAATATTGCGAGGGTGCTTCATCACCTAGTGCCTTAGACCAACTGGTTTGGGAGTCACTGCTAAGCCTTAGGTGGTGCAAGATGAGGAAAATATTAAATACACCTATTTAGCAAGCACATGAGTAATCAGTCGGTTAGTACCTCAAGAAGTATTAACGGTCACATGAAAAATGTGTGAGCAAATTCATCTAAACATTAATTAAAAAGTACTGAGGTAGATGGACAAGAGTATGATAGCTTGAATTGAATTCTCCGAGTGTAGGGACGTCCTTTTCACACACGTAGGGGTATATGATCGATGCTTGGAAGAAATATAGGAATGATGAATAAAGACGATGTTTTATTGAGGGATGATGTGATTTCTAACATCTTTTCATGACTATTAAGATAGGGCTCATGACAACCGAAAAGCTAGTGTAGTTGGAAACTCTAATTTTCAAAGTCTTTCTTTTATAATTCTTATCTTTAAATGTAACTTTCACAGTCATTCTTTTATTATGGGATTTTGTGGGTGCAATCCGCTGAAAACCCTCAGGAGACAACACTGCTCCTACTAGTGACACCTAGAGGTTTAAAGGCTTGTTGCACGTGCTCAGTGCAATCGTGTTGCCTACGAAAGTGTGCTAGTTAGTTTTTCTTTTTCTTTATTTTCTCCTTCTCTTTCTAATAAAACAAGTTTGCTCGAGAAGAACAAAATTAAGTTTGGGGGAATCTGATCAGTCAAAAATACTGCATTTTTTAACACATCAATTTCCCTACTATTTGCAATCATCTAAAGATGTTTGGTATGAATATAGCACATATTAGCAATTCGTCTGTAAAATACCAAATAACATGTGTTATAGATTATAACCGGCATTTTGAGGGAAATTATGTGTTTATTATTATACGCATAATCTATTGTATATCGCAACACTTGTCTCGAGAATCGGTGCAGGAAATTCCAGGTAAAGAGCCAAAACTGCTAAAAGTGCTGATAAAAATACGCCAAGTCCAAGACTTGTGATCTGGCAGTGAACAAGAAAGATTTATAAGATTACAGACATCAGGAAACAGCACTAAATCCCCCACAAGTGTACCTTGGAAGTTTGAAGCACCAATGCCTTCAAAGGGCCGCGGATCCACTGCCGTAGGGCCCTATTGGCGGCAGATCCGCGGCCACGTGATCATGACGTCAGCAGTTCATTACTTCAGGCTTCTCATTTCAAGGTCCAAACTCATTCAAGCCAATGTAAATTCCAGAAGCTTCTGTCCGAACAACCAAGCTTCTTGTACAAGATACACACATCCAAGCTTCTCAAATAAGCTAGCTAAACCTAGAAGGTTCTTCCCAACAACCAAGCTTATCAAGAAAGCTAGCTAACTAACTAACTCTAGAAACTTCTACTCAACTACCAAGCTTGTCAGAGAAGCTAAACTAAACCTAGCTTCTAAAGGAAGCTAATCCTAATGAAGGCTATAAAAAGGACCCGAAGGCTTTCTCTCAAAGGTTGTTGAAGGAGAGGTTAGTTGACTGACACAACTAGCAACTCAAACCCAGACCCTAATCCAATTCCAAAAGCCAATTCAAGATCATCGAGTACAAAATCAAGCAAGAAGCCATCAACCTTTGAGAAGCGACGCCGATCTTCAACCGAGCAAGTGATCGAAGACGATCCGCGACTCACGGAGACGATGCGAAGCTAATTCGACGATCAGGTCTTTCCTCAAATTCTTGTAGTTCTTGAGCGAATTGTAACTGAATTGTTGAATAATAAAAGGTGAAATTTCTTTATCTTGCTTTTCTTTATATTTGAGCATTATGATTAGTTCTCAATTCTTGATTGTGTTCTTTGTCATAATGTTTGAGTAAAAACTCCGCTCGTGGAGCAATCGAGAGAATAGATAGATGATAATGATTACAATTTTGAAACGATTCTTAAGTCCTATGAGTTTTGTAAACACTTCTAGATTGAATCATCGACAATCTAGTTTTGAGCGAGATGCATTCTTGAATGTTTTCGCTCTTAATTAGAGATCAATGATCGATAATTCAAGTTACTAGAGGCTAGCATTTGAATGATAATCAACGAAAGGACAAAGGATGAGATGAAGAAACCCTAGTTCCTTTAATAGATCCTTAAACCTCTTTGATCATCATTGATGTAGCAACAAATCATTAATGGATAAGAAAACGTAATCACAAGTTTTCATCATCTCTATAGATTCGATCGATTGCTACGAGCCTCATTACAAATCTTGATAACTAATTAAAATTGGATGATTCTTGATCTTTATTTTCTTGAAAGTTCTTGACATAAAAATTTACAAATCTTGAATCAATTTTATTGCAAGTCTTGAGAAAAACGGCTAATGACTCGGGATGATGTCCACACGGAAGTGAAAGTAAATGATGAATTGGAGAGAAAAACTCATCCAAAGCTGTGGGTTCATCATCCAAAATATTCCCAGAGTCAATATCCTTAATCAAGTGAAAATCAATATTCTCAGACACCTCATCAAAAGCATGGATTTCAGTCAATTCAGGTTCTAGAGTGGAGGTGCAGAGGTCAACAGGATTGGGATAGGTTTCACTTGTAATGGACGCTTCACAATTGGGTAAATCCAACAATACAAGTCGCACAACTCATTAAACGTTCTATCTTTAATTGGTAAATCATTTAGGACATTTGATAGACATTCAAAACCGGAGTTGTGGTATTCAATTTGGGACGGGTAGGTTTGATTTGGAAGGGTGTACAGCTCACTCTCTCCACTCAAATTCTCAACATGTCCTACCGTCTCATCATACATTGGAAAATATGGAGCTTGTTGGAAACTAGCTACCAGGTCACTAGGTTGTATGAGGGCGGCCATGGACGCATTCAAATCCATCATCTGTTGGTATGATGCTACCCGAAATTCTTCTAACGACTGTTCCAGACTAGACATGGGCCGTGAAGGTGTTTCAGTAAAAGATTCAAAGTTGTTTGGATACGGGAAACTCCCAAATGGATATTCAGAAGCAATGTCTAGAGAAGGTGTAAAAGTCGGGTAGGACTTGTAGGAATTGAATGGCTGTACTGGGTGATGATTAACATCATGATAAGAAGGTGAATGGAATTGTTGATCAAAAGAATTTGTAGTGGTGAAAGGAGTGAAAGATCGGCTACGAGATTGTTCAATACGTTCAGCAATAGACATGGGTTTCGGAGTTACAATAGGACTTTCAAAAGGGGTATCAACGTAAGAAGGTGGTGAAGGTTGAATTGGTTGGTACAAGGTGGATTGCGGAGTCCAATTGTTCCTCCTAGACGGGTCTATCCGATCTTTCAAAGAAAGTTTGGGCTTGGATGGATCGTTCGACGTTTGACCAAAGTAAGAACCGTAAGAAGTAATGTTTGGTTATGGGTACCAAAGTTTGGCAAGAGTTTTTCGAGGTGGGGTACCCACTATATAAAGAGAGGAAGTAGAAGGAAAAGGAGGGAAAAAGAATGTGTTTTTTTTATGTTAGTTATTAACAGAAGAATGAAATATACACAGAAAAAGAAACTGGACAAAAAATCACGACACAAAAATACCACGCACCAAATCGGTCTAGGGTTCACCTAGGTCAATTAGACCTTCTCAAGCACTTGATTTTCGAAGTAAAACTCTATCGAGAAACAGGCTTATGATATATAGATTATGAGTCCAGGTAAGTGCAGAGATAATGGGAGGTTTTCCGACGCTTTCGCGAAGGTCCTTAATTAGATAAACCTTTCTCTTTTGGCGGTTTCGCCGTGAACACTTTACTAGACACCCCGGGAACGATATACCGTTAAGCGGTGTTTTAAACACAGTTAACTTCTCCTAGTGAGCGCGAAGTCCTTAAAGGCTTAATGTCTAGTTTCTTTTAAACTTTGCGTGGGTAAACGTTATGCTTATTTTCGTGATTTGTGGGCCATGGAAAAGGTGATGAAATCCTTTACCGTATGTTGTGGGGTTTGCTTGCCCTTAAGTCTGTATTAATGTATGCAATGCGCAATTCAATAAAAATTCAAAGAATCAAACAATCGTTTTTTATATTAAGCACGGCACTGCAACAAATACGGTTTAGTCAATTTTGGCATTTGAATAAGAACTTTAAAAGAATCTTGCAAAGATATTATAGTGGATGTGTCAGATTTGAGAAAAAGGTGTTAGTAAAGAACGTACCGATAAATTTTCGGCTGAAGAAACCCCAGTTGAATTGAATCCGAATAACTTGGAAAGTTATCTTTTGCGGGTAAAACTACCTGGATCTTTAGCACTGTACCTCGCAATCACCTTAACCTTGAATGTATACTTTGCTCCCCACTATCACAGTTCGCAAATCCGAAAAAATCTGAATTGTCGGAAAAACAGATTTGAGTGTGAACAGCGATACGAATGCCCAAATACCTGCACACTAAAAATTATAAAAAAACAAGAAATAAAAATGGGACAAAACCAGAACACTGGAGCACAAAGGAGAAATTGGAGGCAAAATGAGGTGAACAGGCCGGCGAGCTCCGTTTTAGGGGGAATGTCGCCGGTTTTATTTGTGAATTAGGACACCAAATTTCAATAGCAGTCTCAGTGTTCCACTAATGCCTCAATAGTATTGTTTATCTTTTTAGTTGAGATCCCGAGTGCTAGGAGGTAAGAAATCCAGAGAGCAAAAATGGTTAACTTTGTTAGTTTTTGTTTTGGTTTTTGATATTTTGAAATTTTTAGTTTGTTATAGAAAAGTGTTAGATGGATATTAACAAGATTAACCCTAAATAACAAAAATAAAAACGTTACCGTCTCCCCGGCAACGACAACATTTGATTGGCACGCTTTCGGCGTGCCGAGTGTTTGATGTTCTAAAGTTAACCACAATCAGGACGGTGTCGCTTTGCAGCTAGCCGCGATGAGTACGGGTAGATCCACCGGGAGACGGAGTGTTTTAGGTTCTTGTTTTGCATGAGTTAATGCGTGTGGGCGGAATGTTCGTATGTATCCTATGTGTATATATGCAAAGTATAGTTTGTTAGGAATAGATAGGTTAGGTTAAGCAAGGGAATTCCGTACTCAATCCTTTGAGCCGAACATAACCAATTAAGCTAGAGCAATCGGCAACAATGTGGATTAGGGTGCTTAAGCACGGTATTAGAAATCCGGCTTATTGACCCTTGTCCGTCCGTTCTTGTCTCTTGCTTTTGCCTCCGGCCAAACCGAATGCAACCGATCGCAGTTATGAATCACCAATACCTTGGTAGGGTAGGGTGCCTAACGGAGCGTTTGCGTAAGGTTTAGGTGGAGTTAAATTGGAAAATACGGGAAAAGGAAATGAGCAATGAAACCTTAACTTACAATATCTTTCTCTTTTACTAACAACACATATTTACAACCATCTCAAGAACAAACCAAAAAAGAAGAGTAAAAGAAAGACAAACAAATAAAAGAAAAGACGACATTATAAGAAAGTAAATGACATGGAATTAAAATACTAGAACGTAAAGTAAGTAATAAAGAGCATGTAATTAAAGTGCAAGTAAGGAAAGCATGGAAAGAAAAGTGCAAGAAAGAGATACTAAGAACCTTGGAACAAGTTACAAACCATTGGTTTAATAACCCAAACTTAAACTTGCAAGCTCAATTAAGAGGTTGCAAGATCAAGAGAGGGTTAAAAACTCAAGGCAAATGAAGGCACAAAAGAGTGCTTTATTAAACTTCAAGAATGATACAACCCTTGAGATCAATAACCAAAGCTTAAACTTGCAAGCTCAATGAAGAGGTTGCAAGATCAAGTTAAGGCAAAGAACTCAAGGGGTTAGCTTATCTATGTACAAGAGAACTAAAGAGAACAAAAATAAAACTTTAGAGTAACAAAAATGAGGCAAAGAATGACCCTTGATCCCTTGCTCATTGGCCTACTTATATAGGCAGAAAAGAAAAATAAACAAACAATAAATTTAAGACCACGTAGCAGCAAGGGAGGTCTCAAAGAAAACTCGCAGCATTTAGAGGCAAGGGGGCCGGCCAGCTAGGCCAGAAGGTGAATGTGGCCGACCACTTTGGTGGTTCCAGGCCTCATGCTTGGTGTGTTGGTTTGTGTATTCCCCCACATCACTTTGGTGCTGCTAGAATTCACTAATTTAACCTGGTATGCACTCAGTAGCTTGGAGGGAACATGTAGCTATACATCACATCACATCTTTACGCATTTAATACTCATGTCGCCCCACTTGTGTGCCATGGGCAGCCCCCTCACCAGTCCATGCCAAAAAGTCTTATGTACACACTTGTATTGTGTTGGTCCATTTAGATAAAAAAGTGTGTACACAATCATGTTGCACAAAGAAACTCTTCAAGCATCGATCGGTTTGCGGTTCTGGTTGCAGTGTCGGCTCACAAACGATATATCCGTGATTTTAAGTGTATTTCCAGTATTTATCACGGAAACTTGTAATCTGTAATTACTGAGCAGACACTGGTTAATAGTACCGATATATAAAAAAATAGATAATGAATGAGCGGTATTAAAATGCAATATTCTTCTATGAACAGTAAGCTAATATTAGTTAATGTATATTAATATATGAAATTTATAATCATACATTAAATTATTAAATCAATACTTGATTTAATAACCCGGCTGTATCGCATACAACCGACTAATATCATTTATATGTATATAACATATACATATAATATATCATTGAATCAACACATGATCCAACAATCTGGTTATATCACATAAATCCTGTATCGCGAGATTAGAATACGGTATCACATACACGTATTAATCTCTGTCCCGCACATATCACATATGTGCCCTACTTCGTTTCGCTTGAGCCAGGAAACCTCTGTATAGTACTCTAAAGACTCGTCAATACGCCGGCAGTAGGTAATGATCATATCAGTTACCCGTAATCCGTCAACGGTACTAGCTGTACGTAAAGACTACCCGGGTATTGAGCGATCAGAATATCAACAAGCAAGCCTTCTTATACTCCCGTGAATCCAATAAGCAACATTGTTGTACAATCCGGTCTCTTCGTCTGATATGTCGCATATCTAGTCTAGGGGTGGTAAACGTCAGACCCCAATAACTTGATAAGTCATGCTGATTGCTCATAACGGGTCAAGAAACTACTGATAACACTTACCAGTAAATCTCAGTATCAGCCCTGGACAGGGACATCCTTTTTTGGCCAATCGAGCACAACGCAACATCAACCTCCAATACCGGGAGAGACGAATCCTCTCCTATCGCTCATTGCCTCCATGTGACTCAGGACTGTACCCAAAACCACCGTTTCGCATGCTCTCTTGAACGTGGTAAGGTGGAAATCAAAGCACAATGGGAATATACAAGACTCTATGACGATCTCAGGTGTACAAACTAACCTGTACCAGTGTCACCAGAGAACTGCTATCTGACGATACGTATAATACCATCTAGGAGTTTTCGGCGAGTCCTGTTCAGTGTATCCAGTCTCCACTGAGCACCCGTATACCATCTTTGATGTCAAACACCAATGGATATGGGATCATCCATCGCCCATTATATGGGTCAAGAAGCGTATACGCTAGTCTACTCTGAAATATCGATGCCCCGTCTCGATACACCCTCGACTAGGAATAATTCAAGGATGTACTTGTGGACTACACTGGCCCCACTAGTATGATGTCCATCATAGTCCTGGTAGCCAAGTACACATCCTAAGGGCTTTATCAATATGTAGCAGAGAGACAGTACAAGTAAACATGTTAAGATAAAGAGCAACCGGATAGCATACTATCATGTCGAGCAAGAAAGTCCTCCCTATATATGTCCATTTATCCACTATAATATACAATCATGTACAACAATGGCCTCTAGGGCATACATACAACTTACAGTAGCTAGCCGATATGAGTACGGGTCGTCATTAGGATGCGTGGAACTTTTAATCTTGCTTTAGACGAGTTGATTAGAAATAGGGGAGAGTGATTCTAGATCTATATTGAACACGGATGTAGAATATATAAGAAGAGGGCTTGTTGGGTTCTTTAGAATTTAGTAGTAATGGATGGTTAAATAAAGATGACTCCTTTTATCTTTTAATAGGTTTAGAACTATATTGATAGTGATGAATGAAGATTAGGGTTTTTGGAGGGAATAGGGTTCCCACTCTTAACCCTTATCTTTTCATTGACCTCTATTCATGTCTAGCCTCTATCAAAACAATTGTTAATCTGATCTCAAATCGCGGTCGAGACTATCAATACTTTGGTAGCGCGCCCGATAAGGATGTTAACATTTGTTTTCCTAAAGTTTATAAACTTCATAAGATGTAAAAGAAGTTAAGGGATTTTATCATCTATTGATCTACCCTAATCCTACGAACCCTATCAAGCGGAGAATTACTCACGCATGTTTGGAGAAGAAGAAGAAAGGATAGAGAAGGAAATCATATTGCAGAAATTTAAATGCGAAAAGTAAATGCGAAATAATTACAATCTATCTACCTTTATTAATCAACGTTACAAGTACAAATCCTTCGAATTTAGATTACAAGAGGAAGAAGTTGCTCTTGATCTCTGCCTCATAAGAAGTATTTGCCGCGTCGATATTCACGTTGCTCTATCACGTCGAATCGTGGACCTGTCATGGATCTCTTGTTCTTTGACGGTAATTTACTTCGTGTTAAAGGTGAGGATTCTCTAAGTTTAGCCTTCGGTCGTTTATATAGACCTCAAATTAGAAACCTTAGATCTCATAGGTTAAGATATGCAATCATGATCAGCCACAAAAAAAATCTCAGATCCAACGGCCACAAAGGGGCCGCGGATCCATCGGATATATGGCACTTTGGCCACGGAAGCGCCGCGCTTTGGTGGGCTTAGGGTTTGGGTTTTCTGCTATGGCATCATGTTGACACGTTGAGATCTTCTAGATATCTGTATTTTGGAAATATTTCCTAAGACTCTGCCAGTATTGATTCTTCGATTTTATTGGAAAATTTTTGATCCAGACATCTTCAATATCTTGATCTCCTGACCTGAGCTAAATCTGCACAATATCTTCATGAATAATATTAGTAATATTTGTTATATCAAAGATATAATCTTAATCATTTTATATAGTAATAAATTTTTAAGAAATATGATTAAGATTATTTGATATGATAAGCATATTTTAATTACCAAAATATTATATAAACATTATACGCATATATTTTCCTTCATAATGTTAATTATAATATATAAACATATGGTAAAGAGTATTTTGCAGATAAACCTAAATATGTTCTATATTTATAATAAACACCTTTAAATATTTAAGAAAATTAAGGAAAATGTTATATCAAATGTGCAATATTTTCGACTAAACAAATACCCCCAAACTTAACTTTGATCGTCCCGAGCAAACTAGTTAATCAAGAGAGGGAGAAAAAGAAAAAGAAAAACCTAAGTAGCACACTTTCGTAGGAAATACGATTGCACTAAGCACATGCAACAAGCCGTTAAATCTCTAGGCGACCCTAGAAGGACGAGTGTTGTCTCCTGAGGGTTTTCAGCGGATTACACCCACAAAATCCCATAATAAAAAAAAGAAAATGAAAGTTACGTAAAAAGTTAAGAACTATATAAAAAAAGAACTTAAAAATAAGAGTTTCCAACTACACTGGCTTTTTAGCTGCCATGAGCCCTATCTTAATGGTCATGAAAAGATGTTAAAAATCAAATAATCTCTCAATAAAACATCGCCATTAGTCTTCCTCCCTATCTTTCTTCCAAACATCAATCATATACCCCTATGTGTGTGTAAAAGACATCCTTACACTTAGAGAATTCAATCCAATCTATTATACTCTTGTTCATCTTCTTTAATACTTTTTAATCGGTGAATATTTTCAGATAGAATTGCTCACACATTCTTCATGCGACCGTTAATACTTCTTGAGGTACTAACCGACCGACTACCCAATGTGCTTGTTTATTTAGGCGTAATTATCCTCGTCTTTCAACACCTAAGGCTTAGCAGTAGCTCCCAAACCAGTTGGTCTAAGACATTAGGCGATGAAGCACCATCGCTATAATTTTTTTTATGCTGCCATGGTAATTACAAGACAAGTGTTCATTTTTCTTCACCATTTTTTTATTTTTTATTTTTCAAAATAAGGCTTTTAGACAAGAGCATTTCAAGGTATCCTCTACTATCCCAAGTTTCAAGATGTGTGCAAGTGCGTATAGTAGGGTATCAACGTTCAAATGTTTGGACTAAAGAATAGGGACTATTTTTCAGACTCAGATATATCATCAGATTAGTAACTTCCTTCAACTTACTAATCCTTGGGAGAACGGCTCTTGACTACTTATTACTAGTTTCGTTTAAGAAAACATCTAACTTTCTTCCTTTTCTTAAACTATTCCTATCTTTCATATGTAATTTTTCACTTTCAAAGTTTCATTATCAAAAAAAATTTGTGCTTATATTTATGATAATGCAAAATAATGCGTAAATAAGCACAAACCTCCCTCAAACCTATTTGCAGCAGTGTCCACACTGATGTCATATTTTTAGCTTAAAAACTTGTAGACTTGGGTGGAAAAGTTAGTAACGGGGACATGAATTAATGACAGTGAAATCATACCCCAAACATATTTTTAGCTCACAATTTTGTAAAAAAATATTTTCTTTCAAGAGCCAAAATATTTTCATCCCCCTTAGACTTGAGTAAAATAATATTAAGCATTTAAAATTATGAGGGGTGGTTAAAGTTATTGGTCTATGTAAAGCTTTACAAAGACAAAAAGTCAACACCAACCATTCATAGATTTTATCAATGTAGAGCCAAGGTTGGTAGAAGAACATATCACCTATAGACGTGAAGAAGTGGGAAGGGGATATGAGGTGGAATAGAACGGGTTTACGTCTCGGTTTGTAGAGACGAAAAAATGATTATGGATTACTCGCATTCTCGTTATTTATAAGAAGAAGGGGTGGCGGTTCAACTTCTTTGTGTTGGGGTTGATTCATCACAACTCCTATATTTTCTAAGAATGCGAGTTCTTTAGAAGATTTCTTCAAAGCTTTCATCGATATCCCGAATAATAATCTCATCGCAAAGAACGGGATGATACTCGGCCTTCATAAAAGGTTCATATTTAGCGTTAGTTGTTGACCTGGACAGCTCGATAGAAGGGCTTGTATGTTTATAATAAATAGCAGGGTCAAACAATAACGTACTAGCGGAGTCAAGATCAGTATCGTGAAGCTGTTCAAATTCGATATTGTCGGAATCCATCCTTTCGACAGAACATAATTGAGCATAAGGTTCGGAGGGTTCACTTCCCAACTTGTAAATGGTAAGCTGAATTGACATCTTCCCGAAGGATAGGTTTATAGAGCCGTTACAACAATTGATTACAGCGTTGGATGTCGCTAGAAAAGGTCGACCTAAAATCATCGGAATTTGGTTTCGTGGGTTTTCTACAGGCTGTGTATCTATAACGATAAAGTCCACAGGGAATATAAATTCCCCGACATTGATTAACACATCCTTTAGCTCACCCTTAGGTTGGGTGATAGATAGATCGGTCATCTGAAAAGTGCAGTGCGCCGGTTTTAACTCTCCGGTACCTAATTGCTCATAGACGGAATATGGAAGCAAGTTAACACTAGCACCGAAATCGAGTATAGCACGATTGATATTTTTACCCCCAATAGAAATAGAAATGGTAGGACTTCCGGTGTCCTTTCGTTTCTTGGGTATTTGTTGTGTAAAAGATGTGCTTACATTACTCGCAAGGAAAACTTTTTTAGGCACATGAATTTTTCTCTTCCTAGTGCACAAGTCCTTTAGGATTTTCGCATAAGACGGAACTTGTTGAATAGCATCTAGGAGAGAAATATTTATGTTAACATGCTTAAAAATTTCCACAATCTTCTCTATTTATGGACTTAGTATGTTGCCCCTTAACCTGTTTGGATAAGGAGCTTTATCAATAAAGGTTGGGTCCAGCATTGGAGGAGATTGTGGGGATGGAATGGATCCCAGAATTGGAGTTGAGATCGTTTTAGGTTGACTCGAGGAAGTGGGCTGAGGGTTCGAGCATAGGGAAAAACAAAGAATAGGCTCGGAAGAAGGCGGTGGACTAGACGAAGTAGGAGTAGAAGAAGTAGAAGCCGGGGTACAATTAATATCATCATCATCAACATGTTCACCCACTTGGTTGGTCAGCACTCTTCCCAATCTCAACGTTGTTACGACACTCACATTATAACTTTGTGAGTGGCCCGGATTTGGTAGAGGTTGAGATGGAAGTTTCCCTTTCTATCTCTCACTTATCGCGGCATTTAACTGTACAAGTTATGCTTCTATCGATTTTATACTTTCACCGTGGGAAGCGGTGTTTAGTACTAACGTTTGGATAGAAGACATTAAATTAGCCATCGTTTGCGAGCAATGTTTAATAAATGTGTCCAAGCTTCGTTCGAGTGCGGAGAATTGTTCTGTACCGGCCGTTTGGAAAGAATTATTATAGGGTGCAAAATTGTTGGCCGGTTTTTGAAAAGTTTACTGTTGAAAGGTACGCTGACTCGATTGTGGTGGTTGTTGTTGCTGTGGAGGAGGTTTTTGATAGTTGCTTGGGAACTGGTTTTGATTTTGAGTTTGGTTTTGGTTCCAAGCAAAATTAGGATGATTCCTCCATCCCTGATTGTATGTGGAAGAATAAGGATCGTTTCTATGTCATTGCTGAAAAGTAGCATTAATTTGTTCTTGACCTTGAAACGGTGGACTCAAAGGACATTCTTCCGTCAAATGTGATGGGTCGGAAAAGCAACCATACATGGTTTTGGGAAGCATAGCTTGGTTTAGGGACGCAGATGAGAATATTTTTTCGATAGCGTCGAGTTTCTTTTGCATCGCGGCCATTTCGGCTTTCACTGTGATGGAAACGTCGAGCTGATGGATACCTCTCCTAGATGATGTTGGTCTAACGCTTTCCCACTACAAAGTTTGTTCAGTAAGATCTTCCAGAAATTGCCAAGCTTCACCATCGTCTTTAGTCATGAAATAGCATTGACAAATGGTTTCAAGCATCTGTTTTGTCACAGGATTAAGACCCTTATATATAATTCGGCAAAGGTCCCATCTATTAATTCCGTGATGACGGATTGGACAAGCAGATCCTTAAATCGTTCAAATCATTTCCAAAATGGTTCATTGGGAATTTGGGTAAACTAGTTAATCTCGTTTTGAACACGCTTATGATTGGGATAAAATTTCTTAAGGAATGCTATAAAGAATTCATCCCAATTAGAAATAGAGCGTTCGACAGTATTATAAAGCCATTTTTCTGCTAGATCGCATAAGGTAAAAAGGAGAAGACGTAATCTCATAGCATCCACTGAAAGTTGTGTAGCGTCTATCATTGCGCATACGTTTTCGAATTTGGTGATAAAAACGTATGTGTCTTCGGATTCAAGACAGTGAAATTTGGGAAACGGTTGATGAAGTGGGGTTTAATATCAAAATTATCCCCATTGGCTGGTGGAATAGATAGACAAGTAGGAAGAGGATCGCGTATCGGGTAGCATCATTCTTGGAGAGAGATGCACGGTGGATTCATTGCACCTACGGGTGGTGGCAGGGGTGTGTTGGTAAAATCTGATGGAGAACCATCCATCTCGGTCGATGTGGTGGGTGGATGGGAAAAAGAAGATGAAGAAGTACAGACTTCGAAGTCGATAGCAGAAACGTGGACAAGATGGGTACTAGAATACCATGTCCAGCCGAGCATGCATAAAATGTGTTTAGCGCACGTGGCAGCGTGTGTGAGAACTAAAATGGTTTATTTTCAAAAATGTCGGACGTGAGACAAATCACACAAAAAATGCACAATCAACCCTAGAACTAAGGTCACCTAGGTCAAGTCACTAGAATGCTCCTAAACTTCCAAAGGACAAATCGTAGGATCAATCCTCTACCACCTCATTATTACTCTTGTGGCCAGGTAAGTGCCAGGTAAGTGGGAGGTATCAGCTATACAAATCACCGAAAATAACGGGCCTAATTAAGTAACTACTTGCCTAGACACCACAAAAGAAATGCGGATAAGTGATAGATTACCCACGATCCTCCTCTGTCCTAATTGAGCGCGACGGTCCTTAGAGTCTTGGTCTAGATATTTTTTAGCTAATATAGGGTTATGCGTATGCTCGTTTTGTGATTTGTGGGGCCTAGGAAGGGTGATGAAATCCCCACCTAATCTGAATTTTGGTCTTTCCCCTTAAAGTCCAAATTAATATATACACAAACAAACAAATTTCAAAACACGCAAAAAGATATTTGAGCGGCGATATTTTGCAAAGAATCCAGAAGAGAAATCAAATTATTGGATCACAAAGGAGAGAGAAAGATATGAAGAAAATACCAGAGGAGTTTGGCACTCCAATTCTCCCACGTCGCCGCGGTTCCGCCGCTAAAACCACCTTTCTGCCGCGGTTCCGCCGTGAAATTGAGGGATCTTTTGACAATTTTTCTACAGTGGATTCCTTTGCTCCTCTGGTCCTCTCTGAAAGTCTCTGAATCTCAAATTCCTTGTTCCAGTGACACCAGATACCCTTGCAAAATTCGGACAATAATCGTTAAATATGCAAGTTGCGGTTTTCATTTTTATTTTTATGATAAGGATCGAATAAGAATTCAACCCGAATAGCAAGAAAAAAAATTACGCACGTATCCCCAGCAACGACGCCATTTGATTGATGTGAAAAAGTGTTTGTGTAATAACCGCAATCAATAACAGTGTCGCGTGTAGCTAGCCGAGATGAGTACGGGTCGTCCTCAGGGATGCGTGGAACTTTTAATCTTGCTTTAAACGAGTTGATTAGAAATAGGGGACAGTGATTCTAGATCTCTGTTGAACACAGATGTAGAATATATAAGAAAAGGGCTTGTAGGATTCGTTAGATTTTAGTAGTAATGGATGATTAAATAAAGATGACTCCTTTTATCATTTAATAGGTTTAAAACTAGATCGATAGTGATGAATGAAGATTAGGGTTTTTGGAGGGAATAGGTGAAACGTTTTGAAAAAAATCGTTTAAGGGAATTTTCCGATAATCGGTAATATAACCTGTGTTTTCCTTAAAAACCAAGATATAATTATTTTTCAGCATAGGCTTAAATATACCTATTCTAGCTATGTAATTGCTAGTATTTGGTATTCAATTGGTCACTTATAAATTTATAGTTTACTTACATATTTTTCTTAATTAATTGTTTTAAATATTATTTTTAAGCTTTCACTAATACATTTAATTAGAGATAATTAAAAATTGTAATGGGTTAATTATACTTTAGTGAACCATGACACATTAAACCAAAATGTAACATGTTGTTTTTGAAATGAAAAGAATTGTCAAGATGGTTCATGAAATTTTTAAAAAAAACTTAAGGGAAAAGAAAATTTAAAAGAAAGTAATAAACAAAGATGTATGGGCATGTTGAATTGAGGTATGGGCTTTTCTTGACTTGGGCATTATATACACTCATACAATCACCTCTCTCTTCCTCTCTTAGCTGAATTCTGCAGCCCCTCCCCCATCTCATTAGAAAATCGCCTCATTTTCAAATCAAATATAAAATAAAATAAAGTAATTAAGAAAAGACTTAAGTGATGTAATAATTGGGGAAGTTTCCACACACCTCACTTTCTCTCTCTCCCTCTCATTCTTGCTGGCCGAAACAAGGCAGCCCAAATCCCCCATTTTCCTCACCTCATTTCTCTTCAAAAATCCTTCATTTTTGCTTCAAAAATACATATAAATTCTCACTAATTTATAGTTTAATCTCCACCCAATTTTCCTTGGCTAAATCTTGCTTGAATATAGGATCAAAGAGGCATTTAGGGAGGCTATGTTGCAAGTTTGATTTCTTGATTGTTGAGGTATAATCTTAACCCAATGAATTACATGTTGGTTAATTACTTCAATCAAGCTTATTAGGTGTTTAATATGGTTTTAATTTCAAGATTTAATTTTCAAGAGGAAGGGTTTGAGATCAAGTTAGGGTTTTTATCATTTGTTCATGGTTATAATATGTAGTTTAACATTTTAAGACATGTAAAATCTAGTCTAGTTGTTAAATTACAAATTGTTGCTTTAAAATTGTCCAAATTATATAATCTTGCAAAATAGATTTTTAGGATTAATGTAAAAATGTGAGATTAAATTTTTGTAAATAATGGTGTGACCTAATTAAGATATTAAGTGATCTTTATGGCCACTAGAATTGCTAAAACATCTAGATTTGTACTAAAACAGTCAATGGTTGCTTACTAGGTTTTTTGGAATAAATCGATTTGAATCAAGTTTGAGGTTTTGATGGTTTACCACCTATTTCGTATAATAATTAGTGTGTTGTGAATGCGCGCTTGGTACATGTGGGTTTTAAGTTTGGGGTTTGCCACGTATAGCGACCCTAGTTGTCGGTTGTGGCGTTGTCGCGAACGCGTTTGTGCACAAGTGTGCGCGCCTCTAGTTAATGCGCGTGGTTGATTGTATTGTTTGTGTCCGCGGCTATTTATATATCTATCCTCCAATTTACTTGTGTGCGATTCTATGATCGGGTGCAGAGGCGTCGGATGTGGCGCGGAAAAAGCAAGGCCAAGATCGGATCAGATTAGTCGAGACGTCCCGGTGAGTAGATGTACACATCTACGGGGGATCGTCTGGATGGCGCGAGGTGCCCGATGGTTTAGGATTACTTGTTGTACTTGCATTTTATATCCTTAGTTTCCTAGTTATTAATCTCATTGCATCGCACAATCTTATATATATGTGTGTGTGTGTGAAATCATCTCATAGGACACTTGCACCATTACCATCGGTTCAAGCTGCACGGGCACTATTCATGCGAACACACACGCCTTTGGTAATTGCCATGTCACGAACACTATAGATCTTGCTTTAAATCGGAAACTATGTATCTGCATCATATTTGATTCATAGACTTATACTTGTATGTTCATTTCTCTAAATGGATATGTAGGATTGTTAGTTGTATATGCATACATTACTGCATCATGATTCATGCAAAGCTTCTGGCCGTATTTCGCATGGTATATACTACCGTATCATAGATTTCCATCATCACCGGCATGTTTATATATTGTGATTTTTCTCGAGGATTTCTGTATTGATGGGGTTTCTGGATTTTTGGGAAAACCGCAAGAATATTATAAACCTGTTATCACTTTAAAAATGCAAGTTGCGGTTTTCTCGTGATATGATGTATGTGTCGTCCACCATGAGTTTTCCTGATTTATGTTGGTTTTCGAGACCCGATTCAAGGAGTTGGATGAACCATTTCGGGTACATGGTGGTCCCGGTAAGGTACCCCTGGGAAAGAAGCTCGAGTTATAGATGATGAGCCTTGCAGGGGCAGACTACCTACCGGTTATTGTTAGCGCGGCGGATACCGACGTGGTCGTGAGATTCGATGATATGGGCCGATCCGAACTGACGGTGACCGAGATATTGAGACATTGAGATATTGAGATATTAGGATATACATATATTGTGTCGATGCTTGACATGGATTGATTTCATTGATGATACTCAGTTTATTGCACAGATGCTTTTCTAAGATAAGATTAAAGGTTTTCTTATACCAGACATGTTCAGGTTTCGTGTTTAATTATGCATTCATGTTGCATTCATGCTAGTACATAGTATCATTTGAGATACGCGGGTTGTGACGCATTTGCGTACATGCTTGCGTTAGCCTTATTAGATGTTACTTACAACTCACGAGTTAGCAACTCACCCCCGTTGTGCCACAATATCTTGCAAGTCCGACCCATCACCACAGTAGCGGCGGGCACCCTTCCTCATTTCGTTCCTTTTGCTTGGACTTGCGGCATTGCTCGTAGGTGGGTTGCGAGGATATTTTATTCCATCATGTATTTTATTTTGTATCTAGTATACTCCATCTACCCTTGTATATTGGACTAGACGGTGAGACTCATGAGATTTGTATTTGTGGTATTTGGTGTCGATGCTCACTTGAGCCGGCGTGGTATTTTCTTATTTCTTGCTTTCGGATGCTTATTGTGCAATTTTAATATACATATTGCATGTGGCTGTGATTCCGCCATTGGCGAAGAGCTAGCTCCCGCTTGGGGATGCCTTTATTCATTATATATATGTATTTTCATGTGTTGTACCCATTAGGGGGCCAGTATTTACAAAGGAAACTCTGCAGAAATTTTTGGGAAAATATGATGTTGCTCTTAACTGTTTAATGCCACTTATTTGTTAAAATCACTTTCTTTAAAACAAGTTTTCTTTCACTCTAATTGTTAAACGGTTTAGTTTTCTGGGCTTTGGCTTACTTAGACTACGTTGCGCCTTTAGACGTTCGTAATTTAAGTGCCAGTCACGTTCCGTACCTTCGGGTCATGACAAATTTGGTATCAGAGCCTTAGGTTTTACCTTTCTGAGTGTAGGATGACCGTTGGTAGATGGAGTGGGTGACTTAAGCAGAGTGACGTAGCGTGGGTATGTTCCGCGGCATACATACGATACGGTACTCCGCCTAAGTGACCTTAGGGTATATATTTATTGTATTTCCTTCCTTGGTTCCAGAAATCCTTTGATTCGATCGCAATGTTCCTATCTATCCTGATTCTTGTTCTAGCCACTATGCCGCCGGAGACTACGAGGGTCATAGGGCAGCCGCCAGAGATGAGATTAGAGCAGGCTCGTTTGAGACGAGGATCGATCCGGGCGGTACGCCTACCCCTCTGGGACAGAGTGATCTGCCTTCTCAAGGACGGATAGCTAGGCTGGAGTCGAGTATTCTGGACTTGTGACAGATGGTTGGATTGTTGGTTGAGGTTAGCCGAGCTCTGAGAGCTGATGATGTCCCTCCTACTGCAGGGATTGTGATTGTACCTGCTTCTCTGGCAGTTGTTTCTTTGGTTACCAAGATTATTTCCATATTCTTATAGGAGTTTTTGAGGCTGAAGCCTCCAGTTTTTCACCGGCACTTATACGATGGAGTATCCACCGATAATCCTTGACAGGATGGATAGGAATTGTCATTCACAGAGATGTTCTGATGAGATATAGATTGAGCTTGCAAGTTTTCGTCTAGAGAGGTCTTGCTCAGACGTGGTGCGAGTCAATTGAGAGAGGCCGAGCTGCAGATCTACTTCCTATGACTTGGGATGAGTTCATAGCTATATTTCTTGCTCATTTCCTTCCAGAGAGCGATCGAGATGCCCGAGCTCATAGTTTTGAGCCTTTGCGTAAGACTTCAGGGATGACGTTGTCTGAGTACTACATTTAGTTTACTCAGCGGCCCGATATGCTCCTTACCTGGTGGACACTGAAGGGAAACAGATAAAGAGGTTCGTGTAGAGATTGGACATGCAGTTATTTCTTGCTGTTGGTGCCCAACATTTAGAAACTTATGCAGCCGCGATGGATGCGACCTTACTGTTGGAGGAGCGTCTTTCTAAGACTTCAGTCGTTTTTGGATCGAAGCAGAATCGTACCGGTATGTCAACTCATGGCGGTTAGATAGACGCCGTTGTGATAGTTATTCTTTCGGTGTTTTCGCCTGATGCGTATTTCTTTCTGGTGTTGTTTGAAATGGTATCCATATGTTTGTATCGAAGTCTAGCCGATTGTAGTCCTTGCTAAATCAGCAGCTTGTTGTGATTTCTTCCGCAGGCTAATCTTTTGCCGCTCGAAATGTTTTCGCTCGTGTTTGATGTGTTCATATCGGAGATAGGGATTCTCCTATCAATTTGATTCTTTACGATATGTTAGACCTTGACGTTCTTCTGAGCATAGATTGATTAGCCACATGTTATGCATTCGTGGAATACCGTAAGAAGGCAGTCGGATTTAGTTTTCCGGGTGAACCAGTTCTTGTTTGTTTTCGAAGAGACCGTAGCGTCACGCTTCCCGATTCGAATTCTTCTCTTCGCGCTAGTCAGCTTTTGAGAAAGGGATGTCAGGAATTCTTGATGTATGTTTGTAATGTTAGAGACGCAGAGGTCCTGTTGGACCAGGTCCCGATTGGGAGAGAGTTTACAGATGTTTTCCTGACGAGTTGCTTGGTTTGTCGCCAGAGCTCAATATGGAGTTCTGCTTGACTTGATTTCCGGCACGGAGCTTTTTTCTATACCGCCATATCGGATGGACCCAGCGGAGCTTAAAGAACTGAAGGACCAGTTGCATGATTTGTTGGATAAAGGGCTTGTTCGTCTGAGTGCGTCGCCTTGGGGAGCTCCTATTCTGTTCGTCAAGAAGAAAAACGGCAGTTGTGTTTGTGCATCGATTTTTGTCAGTTTAATCGGGTTACTGTGCGGAACAGATATCCCTTACCTCGTATCGACGATTTATTTGATTAGCTCCAGGGTGCGGGACATTTCTCGGAGATTGACTTGCGATCAGGTTACCATTAGTTGCGGGTTCGAGAGGATGATATTCCGAAGACAGCTTTTCGCACGTGTTGCGGGCATTATGAATTCTTGGTGATGTCGTTCGGACTCACCAATGCCTAGTAGCGTTTATGGATTTGATGAACCATATATTCAGGTCGTTTCTTGATAAGTTTTTATCGTGTTCATTGAGGACCTCCTAGTATACTTTTGGAGCCGAGTGGAGCCTAGGCAGTAATTGAGGACTTCGTTGCAGACTTTGAGGGAGCACCATCTACTCGCTAAATTATCAAAGTGTGTTTTCTAGTTGGATGATGTTGACTTCTTAGGTCACGTGGTTACGAGAGATGATAAATATGGAACCGAAAAAGATCGAGGCCATTCAGCACTGGCCCAGACCTGTATCAGTGACGGAGGTTCGCAGCATTTTGGGTTTGGATGGATGCTATTGATATTTCGTACAGGATTTTTCACAGATAGCTGCAACGTTGACCGGGTTGGCCCGGAAGGGAGTTTCTTTTCGTTGGACCGAGGTATGCGAGCAGAGCTTTTACTAGTTGAAGACTCGTTTGATTACGGCGCCAGTATAATCTTTTCCTTCAGGATCAGACGGTTTTGTTGGTTATTGTATGTCGATGTACAACACCCCACGACTTGTGGGGAGGCGGAATAATGAAAAACGATCTTGTTTAAAGCGTAAACATCGACTAACCGAGAATCTTTGCATAAACAATACATAACAACAAACATAGGAGTTAACGACTACTATGAAAAGTGATTATACCTGTAGAACCAAGTCCTTTGTCTGGTCGTTCTCCACGTCCTCTCCGGCCTTCTCTAAGTAGTAGAAGATCCACCCGAGAGCTTTACTACAAGCTTCACCTCAAACTAGAGGTAACTAGGTTTCTTAAATCGCTAATCTAAGCAACCTAGGTGATATAGAGAATGGTTAAGGATTAAGTAGTCTAATCTAATCCTTGTACTCAACACATGAGAGGGGAGGATTAGGGTTTGAAGAGAGAGAGCTTGAGGAGAGAGAAAGCGAGCAAGAGAATGAGATGAGAAAATGAGCTATCATAATATATATCTAGCATTATGATTTATCCAAATAAAAGAAATAAATGATTAATCATCATGCTTAATAAATATGAGAGGATGATTCATCTCCATGAGTCATTAAGCATTTATGATGCATTAATGAATTGGATGAATCACTCAAATGACTCACTAATCTCATTTAATGCATATGCCACCTTAACCCCCAAGTCACCATCTTCTAGAAGCTTCTCGCGCAATTACGAGAATGCCCCTCCTATCCGTGAAAACACGGAAAAACTTTAGACTGTATAAATCCAATAACCAGATACTAGAAACTGGCTTAAACCAAAGCCGACTAGTAAAAACAGTCTAGATGTCGTACGTGCGTAAACACACGTATGCGTCCGAACCCTTGTCGTAAAACCATACGACCTCTATATCGTTTCTCCTGGAGTAGGGAAACTCTCTGTGTGGGACTCCAGAGACTCGACTACTACGCTGGCAGTGGGTTTAACCACAGACCGCAAGCGGCACTAGCTGTACGTAACGGTCCCCAGGTAGTCGATAAGAAGGCCGATGAGGAAACCCATTTGAACTCCTACTGAGTCTGATGTGACAATCTCCGTACTTTCCGATGTGTTCGTCTAAGACTATTGCATATCGGGCCTAGGGGGGTGGCAAGCATCAGTCCCTTAATAGTGGTATATGTCGTGTCGGAGTGAAGCCCATTACACCCTGAGAAACTACTGGAACCTACCAGCAAATCTCGCTTGCCCTGGCCTTGGACTTTGCGTAACAGCACTCTAACACAGCGCGATATCAACCCCCAATACCGGGAGAGACGAATCTTGTCTAACCACCACTGCCTCCCAGTGCTCGGGACTGCACCCAACTGCTACCTGTTTGCATGACTCCTTTGAGCCGTGGAAGGGTAGCAATCTAAGAACAGTGGGACACACTCGAGGCGAAGCAGCAGTGTCAAGTCTGCGGACTATGCTGTACTCATGTCACGTGGGAACTGTTCACTGACGACTGGTATAAAACCAACCAACAGTTACCTGTGAGTCCTGTCCGGTATACCCGTAACCTAACGAGCACCTGCATACTATCTCCTGTACGACGTATTGACGGCTATGGGACAGACCATCTCCCCAACTGGGATAAGAAGCGTACACACTAGTCTACTCCGGAGTATCGATGCCCTGTCTCGATAATCCTACGACTAGGGACCTGAATAAGGATGTGCTTGTAGACTACCCAGCCCCTACTAGTGTGACTGCCATCACAACGCTGGTAGTCAAGCAAGATCCTAAGAGCTCTATCAATACATATACTCACATATTAAGATAGAAAAACCAAGTAGCATACTACCATATTTAGCAAGACTGTTATATACATGTGAATATCCCAAGCTTCCATTAAGTAATATACAAACTAGTATGATACAATAATGGCCCCTAGGGCATATACACTAACAATCTCCCACTTGCACTAGGGCCTTGTACTGGCATATCGAAGACCGATGATCTCGAGTAGCCTCTCGAACTGAATCTGAGGTAGGGCCTTTGTGAATGTATCAGCAATGTTCTCTTCAGTAGCAACTCTCCGAACCTCGATCTCCCGACGATCAATGATCTCCCTGATCAGGTGATACCGCCTTAAGATGTGTCTGGACTTCTGATGGGTCCTTGGTTCTTTCGCTAAAGCTATAGCTCCGTTGTTGTCGCAATACAGAGGTATTGGATCAACAATGGTAGGAACCACCTGAAGTTCTGTTAGGAACTTCTTCATCCAGACTGCTTCTTTTGCGGCATCACAAGCAGCTATATACTCCGCTTCCATCGTCGAGTCAGCAACGGTGTCCGGCTTGGAGCTCTTCCAGCACACCGCCCCTCCATTGAGGGTAAAGACATAACCTGACATGGACTTGGAATCGTCCTTATAACTCTGGAAGCCGGAATCAGCATAGGCCTCCATCCTGATGTCCTTTCCGCCGTAAACCAAGAACATCTCTTTAGTCCTCCTTAGGTACTTGAGAATGTTCTTTTCTGCTATCCCGTGCTTCTCCCCTGGGTCTGACTGATACCGGCTTACCACGCTCAGTGCGTAAGCTACATATGGTCTGGTGCACAACATCACATACATTATAGAGCCTACCGCAGAAGCGTAGGGTATAATAGACATGCTTTCCCTTTCCAAATCAGTCTTGGGAGACATCTCTTTGGATAGGGTGATTCCGTGACAAGCCGGTAGATTACCGTGCTTAGAATCTTCCATACTGAATCTTTTCAGTACAGTGTCGATATACCTGGACTGTGAAAGTCCCAACATCCTCTTGGATCTATCACGATAGATCCGGATACCCAGAATGTAAGAGGCATCACCCAGGTCTTTCATGGAGAACCTGTGTGACAAGAATCCTTTGACAGATTGTAGCATAGGAATGTCATTTCCTATCAATATAATGTCATCCACGTATAAGACGAGGAATACGACAGTTCTTGCTACAACTTTACTATATATGCACGGTTCATCTGGATTTTTGATAAAGTCATATTCTGTGACTGTTTCATCAAAACAGATGTTCCAACTCCGCGATGCCTGCTTTAGTCCATAAATGGACTTAAGCAACTTGCATACTTTCCCGCTGCTCCCACTCTGATTGAAACCCTCTGGCTGATCCATATAGCGCACTCTTCTAAATTTCCATTCAGAAAAGCCGTTTTTACGTCCATCTGCCAGATTTCATAATCATGGAAGGCAGCAATAGCAAGAAGGACCCGAATGGATTTGAGCATAGCCATTGGAGAAAAAGTTTTGTCATAGTCCAAATCAGGTCTTTGACGAAAACCCTTTGCAACAAGTATAGCCTTATAGGTTTCCACCTGTCCATCTACACCAATCTTTTTCTTGAAGATCCATTTGCATCCTATGGGTTTTACCCCATCTTGAGCAAAGTACAAAGTCCATACTTTGTTGGAGTACATGGACTCCATTTCGGTCCGCATTGCATCTAGCCATCGTACCGAGTCGCCGCTCTGGATGGCCTGCTGGAAGCCAGTAGGTTCATCATCATCTATGATGCAATCCTCTCTATCCCCATCTATGAGAAAACCGTAGTATCTCTCAGGCGGATGAGACGGCCTACTACTCCTGTGGAGGGGTGCGGGAATGTCCTGTTCTTCTTGAACTACCGGTTCTACCAAACTTTCAGTATTAGTTTGTGGTTCTGGAATTTCTTCGAGTTCTATTTCGCTCCCATTTGATTCCTTTTCTAAAAACTGATGTTCTAAAAAATGGGCATTACGAGAAACAAATACCTTTTGTTCCTCTGCATAATAGAATAGATATCCCCTGGAGTTCTTTGGATATCCCACAAACTAACACTTTACTGCTCGTGCCTCGAGCTTGTCCACATGCTGCTTTTTAACAAAAGCTGGACATCCCCAAATCTTTATATACTGTAGATAGGGTTTCTTCATACTCCACATCTGATATGGAGTGGTAGGCACAGTCTTGGTAGGTACCATGTTCAAAAGATATGCCGCTGATTCTAGCGCATAACCCTAAAATGATCGTGGTAACTCAGCATTACTCATCATGGATCATACCATATCCAATAGGGTTCGATTCCGTCTCTCCGATACACCGTTATGCTGTGGAGTGTATGGAGGAGTAAGCTGAGAGAGAATTCCTTTCTCTTTTAGGTAACCTAGGAACTCGGCACTCAAGTATTCACCACCTCGATCAGATCTTAGTGTCTTGATACTTTTGCCGGTTTGGTTTTCTACTTCATTCTTATACTCTTGGAATTTCTCAAAAGCCTCGAATTTATGTTTCATCAGATAAATGAATCCGTACCTTGAGTAATCATCCGTGAAAGTAATGAAATAAGAAAAACCACCTCTTGCATGTGTAGACATTGGACCACATACATCGCTGTGTATGAGTCCTAAGAGCTCGCTCGCTCTTACTCCATGTCCAGTAAATGGAGTCTTTGTCATCTTTCCTTTGAGACAAGATTGACAAGTGGCATAAGTTTGATATTCGAACGAGTCCAAATATCCTTCTCTATGTAACTTAGTCAACCTTCTCTCATTGATGTGACCCAGTCTACAATTCCATAAGAAAGCTTTATTTAAATCTGGAGACTTTCTTTTTAGTGTGTTCTGGACATTGAAAATTTGGAGTTGGTTTAACACATATATACCGTTATCCAGTGTACCGGACCCAATCAAACCATGATTAAGGTGGACGTTAACAACACCACTTCCAAACGTGAAATCATAACCTTTATTTGATAACAAGGAAACAGATATGATATTACACGTTAAGCTGGGTACACAAAAATAGTTATGTAAAACCAAAATGTGTCCACTCATCAATCCCAGGTGATAATCCCCTACGGACACAGCTCCCACGCTAGCTCCGTTAGTAACCATCAGGGTCATATCACCTTCCTTCAGCACTCTACGGTTTCTCAGTGCCTGCAATGAATTGCAAATATGAGATCCAGATCCGGTATCCAATACCCAGGAAGTAGAGTTGATTGACAGACAATTCTCAATTACAAACACACCTGAAGTCGAAGCCACAGCTTTCTTCGGTTCCTGGTTCTTGGCGTTCCACACCTTGCAATCCTTTTTCCAGTGCCCTTTCCTGTGACAATGGAAGCACTCATCCTGGGCCACTACCGGTACCGTAAACTTTTTCTTTCCCTTCCCTGCCACCTTACTAACACCTCCTCTAGGTCTGTTGGGGGCTTTATTCTTCCTTCCTTTGGTTTTAGCCTTGGACCCGGAAGAAGAAGTACCGCGAACAAACATAGCGGGTGTTTCCCTTTCCTTCTGCAAGGTGCCCTCTGCACTCCTCAACATGTTAAGGAGTTCTGAAAGTTCAACTTCTTTTCTTTGAATGTTGAAGTTCAGAATAAACTGGGCGTAGTGGGAGGGAGGGACTGGAGAATAAGGTCTGTATAGAGATCATTATCCAAAGTCGTCCCAAGGTCTGCGAGCTCTTCTATATAGCCAATCATCTTTAGGACATGTTCTCCTACCGATGATCCGACGGCCAACCTCGCTTGAAACAGCTTCTTTGAGGGCTCGTATCTTGCTATACGAGATTGCTCCCCATACAGATCTTTTGTAAGGAGAAATATGGAGTCAAGATCCATATCCTCATGCCTCCTCTGATGTTCATTGTTCATCGAGGCAAGCACGATGCACTTGGCTTTCGCGCAATCTAAATCCCAGGTTTTGCGGATTTCCTTATCCGCATTACTGGATTTGGGATCTGGGACTTCAGGTGCCGTAGTGGTGAGGACATACCCCAATTTGTCATAAGTCAAGGCCATTTTGACATTCCGCAGCCAATCTTTATAGTTTGGCCCTGTCAGTATATTTTTCTCTAAAAGTAACTTAAGTCCAGTCATTTTCAGGGTCGCTGCAATTAGGAGAGAGAGAAGAAAACTCTTTAGCATGATGCTCTTGCAAGTTTAGAATGGTTTTTAATTTATCTAAACTGGATGGCTCCCACTGTTTCTCGAATCCTTCCTCAAAACCATAAAAGAAGAATTAGCCAGGACTATTCTCACTGTACAATACTTGCTTAACCGTTCATCCAGGCTGGTGTCGGTACTTCGAGGGAGATTTTCCAACGCTTTCGCGAAGTTCCTTAATTAAATAACCTCTTTTCTCTGGGGGCGTAACCCCGCTGACACCTTTCTTGACACCTACTTGGTTTATAGCATTGATCGTTAAGTGACGAATATCCTGATGAGTAGCATATACTCACAGTAGGATCGGGATCCAAATATCATCGTATGATAATGTTGAAGGAATCCTACCAACATTCATCAAACTCCAAATGGTATGCAACTCTTTGCAAATTTCAGTTTCTTTAGAAATTCTCGATATATATTTTTGCCCCATGCTCTTATGGCCTTGGCGCTAGGTCAAAATGTCATAAGTCACATGTCAAGTTCTACCCATCATTATCTTGTTAATTTGAACCCATCCGTATATATCCTTGACGTTCGGCCAAAATGATAATACGACTGTCCCAAAGTAACTCATCTATCTATGCGACAAATGAATACCCAGCAGCTACCGAACACTATGCCTTGGCGTTAGGTCAAAATACATAGCTTGAATACTACTGAATACCCAAATGAAATGACGGAGGGCTACGAATGGTTTTGGCGAAACCGTGAACGTAGTGAACTTGATATGACCGAAGGAACCTGATAGCTTTTAAAAGGAGTGGTTAAAGCTCCGCAATTAAAAATATCATCTGTTTTAAAATAACCGATTGGTTTCTTTTAAAATGTTCCAACGATTCAACTTTTTGGTTTATTTTCTTTGCATTATAAATAATGCGTCCCATCATTAACCTATCATTGCAGAAAACAACGAAAATACAACGTCCTCTTATGCCATCCGCATTCGCCACGTGGTCCCGTCATCACCCGTCAGGTTACTTAACTAACGGCAGGGCGGGGGCTGGGCTAGCGCGGGTGTAAAACATAAGTGACGTCTAAATAGCTATCATATATAGATATTGTACATTCGTCAGACGCAATAATAGGCATTCCAGATCTCATATGAACTTTATTGGATTTGCAAGCAATCCGTGTTTGTTTAGAGCCTGCAACAAAAGACGGATTACACAGTTGTGATGAATAGCCATTACCCCAGCCTAGACCCCTACGGGTACGGCAAACTACCCGCCTAATACCCGAAGTGAAGCGGTCTCCCTCAACAAAGTGAGTAGGCCACTAAACACTTCAAAGTACCCGGTAGTTTGTGCACCCCATCTTGGGTCTATCCTAGGAGCAAAAACAATAAAATGAAATAATACAATGGTGGTAACAACCGTAACCTGGATGCGCCCCGCAAAATAATATTACAACATATTACAGTTACATCGAATGAATGAATATAACAACCCATCTCAAACCCCGGCTAATCATCACAATAGTCCAATACAGTTCACAACCACAAACAGTAAAAACCATTACAGAAATGTGCAACCCCTGCCAACCGACATACTAGCAGTTAGGGAAGGTTTACGAACACATTATACAATCACAAATATAATCATATTAGCAAACATCGTAAAATTTCGATCGAGAAAAACACTTTAGATTCTACTCCAAAACTTCTCTGTGCACCTGAGATCTTAGCAGAAAATAAAACATCCCAGAAACATCACTGTTAACACCTAGGAGTTACTGAAGAAATTGGGGCTGACTCGGCCCCAACTCGGCCGCGGATCCGCGGCGGATTGCATGGATCCGCCGCGGTTCCGCGGTGAGTTTGCCGAGTCATGAGTCCAAATTTCTTCAGCAGACCTAATATTCTCTGCTTGTAATTCTGCAGGTCCCTGAAAAATTTTTAGGGCCGGTTTCAAATTTGACAGAAACTGTGATAAAGCGACGATGTTTCCGGTTCCTTTTGCGTTCAAAATTCTTACGACTTTGCTAATGAGTTAATTATTGTTTAGCGAGGCTCTGATACCACTGTAAGTCGATGTACAACACCCCACGATTTGTGGGGAGGCGGCATAATGAAAAACGATCTTGTTTAAAGCGTAAACATCGACTAACCGAGAATCTTTGCATAAACAATAACTAACAACAAACAAAGGAGTTAACGACTACTATGAAAAGTGATTATACCTGTAGAACCAAGTCCTTCGCCTGGTCGTTCTCCACGTCCTCTCCGGCCTTCTCTAAGTAGTAGAAGATCCACCCGAGAGCTTTACTACAAGCTTCACCTCAAACTAGAGGTAACTAGGTTTCTTAAATCGCTAATCTAAGCAACCTAGGTGATATAGAGAATGGTTAAGGATTAAGTAGTCTAATCTAATCCTTGTACTCAACACATGAGAGGGGAGGATTAGGGTTTGAAGAGGGAGAGCATAAGGAGAGAGAAAGTGAGCAAGAGAATGAGAAGAGAAAATGAGCTATCATAATATATATCAAGCATTATGATTTATCCAAATAAAAGAAATAAAAGATTAATCATCATGCTTAATAAATATGAGAGGGTGATTCATCTCCATGAGTCATTAAGCATTTATGATGCATTAATGACTTGGATGAATCACTCAAATGACTCACTAATCTCATTTAATGCATATGCCACCTTAACCCCCAAGTCACCATCTTCTAGAAGCTTCTCGCGCAATTATGAGAACGCCCCTCCTATCCGTGTAAACACGGAAAAACTTTAGACTGTATAAATCCAATAACCGGATAGTAGAAACTGGCTTAAACCAAAACCGACTGGTAAAAACTGTCCGGATGTCGTACGTGCGTAAACACACGTATGCGTCCGAACCCTTGTCGTAAAACCATAGGACCTCTATATCGTTTCGCCTGGAGTAGGGAAACTCTCTGTTGGGGACTCTATAGACTCGACTACTACGCTGGCAGTGGGTTTAACCACAGACCGCAAGCGGCACTAGCTGTACGTAACGGTCCCCAGGTAGATGTCGATAAGAAGGCCGATGAGGAAACTCATCCGAACTGCTACTGAGTCTGATGTGACAATCTCCGTACAGTCCGGTCTGTTCGTCTAAGACTATCGCATATCGGGCCTAGGGGGGCGGCAAGCGTCAGTCCCCTAATAGCGGTATAAGTCGTGTCGGAGTGAAGCCTATTACACCCTGAGAAACTACTGGAACCTACCAGCAAATCTCGCTTGCCCTGGCCAGGGACTTTGCGTAATGGCTCTCTGATACAGCGCGATATCAACCCCAAATACTGGGAGAGACGAATCCGGTCTAACCACCACTGCCTCCAAGTGCTCGGGACTGCACCCAACTGCTACCTGTTTGCACGACTCCTTTGAGCCGTTGTAGGGTAGCAATCTAAGAACAGTAGGACACACTCGAGGCGAAGCAGCAGTGTCAAGTCTGCGGACTATGCTGTACTCATGTCACGTAGGAACTGTTCACTGACGACTGGTATAAAACCAACCAACAGTTCCTTGTGAGTCCTGTCCGGTGTACCCGTAACCTAACGAGCACCTGCATACTATCTCCAGTACGACGTACTGACGGCTTTGGGACAGACCATCTCCCCAACTGGGATGAGAAGCTTACACACTAGTCTACTCCGGAGTATCAATGCCCTGTCTCGATAATCCTACGACTAGGAACCTGAATAAGGATGTGCTTGTAAACTACCCAGCCCCCACTATTGTGACTGCCATCACAACGCTGGTAGTCAAGCAAGATCCTAAGAGCTCTATTAATACGTATACTCACATATTAAGATAGAAAAACCAAGTAGCATACTACCATGTTTAGCAAGACTGTTATATACATGTGAATATCCCAAGCTTCCATTAAGTAATATACAAACTAGTATGATACAATAATGGCCCATAGGGCATATACACTAACAGTTATTGCCATGCTTCTCGGCAGTTTAAGAAGCACGAGCAGAACTATTCCACGCTTGACTTAGAGATGGCTGCGGTGGTTGTTGTTGGGTTTACCTAGCACCTCATCTAGGGTTTGGAAGCATCACTCATGCCACAATCAAATTTTAAAGGTGCTAAGTGAACTTGATAAGAATCATAACTAAAAAGAAATGGTTTTGATTATAGAATACAAACCACATCATCATACTACACACATCTAGCCCATTTGTGTAGGGTGTTTGCTCTACTTCATTCACAAATCAAGTAAAACAAGGAGCTTTGGGCAAAGGGACTTCGGGTGGATCTTCGTGGACTAGGAAGGCTTCCATCGATCCGTTCCAAACTTTCATAGTGCCAAGGAGTCACCAAGGGAAGTCTACAAAGGTTGTAATCTCTACCCTTAGTGATAGTTTTTCATTTTCATGTGATGCTTCTCAAGAGAGGAAGAAGAAGATAATGGTGGCTAAGCTTGAGCTCAAAAGATAATGATATGATGAATAATTGTGATGAGAATGAATAATCAGTAATATATCCTTCTCACTTCAACCATGGTTAGTAATTATTTAGATATTTACTATTGAGTTAATTGCTAAAGGAAAATTATCTTATGGTTAAAAATTAGGTCAAGTATGGTCAAAGATGATAAACATTAACCATGAGTAAATTATCCTTACATTAACTCAATATGATAAATATATATATAATTACTACAATATGAGTCTTGCTTTGCCACCAAATATGTATCAACAACCATGATACAATGTATGTATGTATGTGTCCATGCACATCATCATGTGTATACATGCATACATACATGTATGCATACAAAAATAGAAAAGGGTTTAATTAAATAATTAATCTAAAAGTCATTTGTTAAATCAACACATGATTTAGCAAACCGGTCATATCACATACGACCTGACCAATAGAAAATGCCCGATTAATATACGGTATCATATATCCGTATTTAATCGGGTCCCCGTGCATATCTCATATGCACACCACATCTTTTCGCCTGAGCCAGGAAATTTCATTGTGGGACTCTAAGACTCGTCAATACGCCGGCAGTAGGTGATGATCATATCAAACACCCACAAGCCGCAAGCGGTCAGCTAAACGTAACGGCCACCCGGGTATTGAGCGATCAGAAGAAAACCAGCGAAACTGTCAAAACTCCTATCGAGCCAACTGGCAACACTTACCGTACAGTCCGGTCTCCTCGTCAGATATGTTGCATATCGAGTCTGGGGATGGAATCATCGACCCCAATAACTCAATAAGTCATGCTGGTGTATGGCTCATAACAGATCGAGAAACTACTGATTGTAGGGTTCCTAGGCACTCTAACAAGGTTCTACAAGACATCAACCATGCCTGATTAAAATTTTAGCCGTGCCATACAACCCTAAACAAGATCTTTGCTAGATTATTAGGGTTTCACATGCAAGTAAACATCTTTACTATCTAAGTGAAGAAGAAAATACAACCTTTGTAGAACGGTCCTTCACTTTATTAGCTCCTTATTGAAGTCCCTTCGCCGCGATCGTGGTTCTCCCGGACTCTTGCATGGCTTCACGAGGCTAAAGGAGCGTCCTTGCTTGAAGTCTTCGAGGATGAAGATGATCTACGTCGAGGGAATACGAACTCAAGCTTCTTCTTCACTAACTAGAGATTTAGTGAAGCAAACACCCTAAACTAAAGTTCTAGTCTACTAGAGGATGAGGAAATAGGAAGTGGGTACACCTTAGAATTATTTATCTCACTTTTATTTCTCACTTAATCAAAACCTAGAGTACTTTTGAGCTCAAAGAAGAAGATGAACAAATAATGAGATGAGGATAATGATTAAGTGAGTGAGCTAACCATGGGTGAGTGAGTATCATATACTAACTCATGTAGATACATAACCATGGCTAATGCAAATGGTTAGGTTAACAAAAATCTAAAGTAAAGACAAAGTTAGTGGACTTTGTCAGAGCAAACCAAGCTTCTACAAGCTTCATGCTCTTTCCAAATCTGCACTAATTTTGTAATTACCTTAAATAATTATAACCCAGCATAATAAATAGAATGGTGTATGTCTTACACACACATGAATGATGTATCAACAACCATGATACAAAATGAAAACACATTTTAATATATATCACATATATATTAAAGTTATGCACATGTGAGAAAAATCCTTAAGTGAACAAATGTTAGTTAATGTAAATTAGTATATCAAATATACAATTATACACTAGATTATTAAATCAACACTTGACTTAATAATCCGGTTATATCTCATATAACCGACTAACATCCAATGTATCGACTTATCGAATCAACACTTGATTCGATAACCCGGCTATATCACATATAACCGACCGATACAAAAAGTCGCGAGATTGGAACACGGTATCACATACACGCATTATTCTCGGTCCCACACATATCTAATATGCGCTCCTAATTCGTTTTGCCTGAGCCAGTAAAACCTCTATGTATGACTCTAAATACTCGTCAATACGCTTGCATTAGGTGATGATCACATCAAGCACCCATAAGCCGTCAGCGGTACTAGTTGTACGTAACGGCTACCCGAGTATTGAGCGATCACAAGATCAGAAAGCAAGCCCGCTCCAACTCCTGTATAAGCCTAACGGCAACACTTACCGTACAGTCCGGTCTTCTCGTCTGATATGTCGCATATCAGGTCTAGGGATGGTAAACGTCAGACCCCAATAACCGATAAGTTGTGCCTGTAACGTTTTGAAAATCGTTTCGGTGAAATTTCAAAAAAACGGTAAAATAAGGGGGTTTTCTGTAAAAAGTCAAAATGCAAATATTTTTATTATAAAATTAAATATACATATTCTAGCTATGAAATTGCTAGTATTTGGTGTTTATTGAGCCACTGGTGAAATTTCAAATTTTCTGAAAAAAATTTAGTTTATATTATTTTATGCCGTCACTAATCATTTAATTAGGGAAAATTACAAATTGGAATGAGTTGAAACAAATTTTGTGCATCATAACACATTAAACAAAATTTTATCTTGTGGTTTTTGAAATGAAATGGTTTGCCAAAACGGTGTTAGAAAATATCGAAGAAAAAAGCTTAAATAGTGAATTTAGTGTAAATGGATGTTTGGGGTATGGTATTTATCATTTTCCATCACCCCACACCCATACCCACACTCACACACACCCATTTTTCCTCCCCCTTGGCTGAATTCAGCAGCCCCCCTCAATTTTCCCCATTTGTTTTGCTAAAGAAAAGAAAAGAAAACAAAAGAGAGAAGGAAATTGATAAAAGGAGTGGGCTTTGACTTGGTGGACTTGACTTTCCCCATTTGACCTCTCCCCACCTCACACACTCCCACACCCCCTCCCACCTGCACCTGGCCGAGCCCCATCCTTCAGCCCCTCCATTTCTCCCTCTCTTTCCCCATCAAAAATCCCCCAATTTTTGCCTCAAAATCCCTACAAAAAATTCCTAAAATCCAAATCAAACTCCTACCCATTTTTCCTTAGCCCCTATAGCATGGATCTTGGTGCAAGGATTTCAATTTGGAGGTCTAGATTCTTGTTAGATCTCAAGATAATTGTGGAGTAAATTCTTAATTTTATAGCTAGATTGTTGTTTAATTATGATAAGCTATTGTATTCATGTGTTAAAGTGGTTGAATTGCTAGTTATAAATCTTCAAGTTAGGGTTTGGAAATTCTAGAATTCGATTTTAAAATCAAGTTAGGGTTTTGTGAGATTGGTGTATGGTTGTGTGATGTTTTTAGGCTCTTATGACATGTTAAAACAAGATTAGTAGCTAGTTGTTAATGGTTAGTTTAAAAATTGCGTTAATTATGCTAATTTGTAAACTAGGTTTTTAAAATAATTATATTCCTGTGAGATAAAATTCAAATTAAGGTGTCATGTCATTATAATTATTATATTGAGTTGTTTAATGCTTTTAGTTCATGAAAATCCAAGCTAAATTGTCGTTTTGGCATTTTGCTATAAAATTGTTAAAATTGGGTATATTGTGAACTAGAATTTTGGGGTTAATGAAATTTAATAAGATTAAACTGTGGAAATTGTTTTTATGACTTATTTAAGTTATTTAATAAGTATTATGGCCGCTAGAATGGTTTAAACGTCGAGTTTTGTACTAAAACGGGAAATTTTGCTTGCTAGTTTTTCGGAAAAACGTCTTTTAAAGTGAATTTGGTGTTTTTGTGAGTTTTAACCTATTTTATATTAAAATTAGTGTTCGTGAATGTGCAAATGAGTGTATTTGGGTTTTTCTCGATGGTCTGGCGTTTGTACGCCGATGTCGAGGGATTTTGGGTTGATTTGTGGAAGCAACCATAGGTTTTGACCTATGTGGGATTCGTGTGTCGTTTTGGTCATGAGTCGGATTTTAATGCGATGCGGTGCGTTATGATATGTAGGTACCCCCATGTGGACTTCGAGACGGGAAGCAAGCGTATGGCGACGTCGGCACCGGCGAGCGAGGACCAAGTGAGTAGATTTATATCTACGGGGAGAAGTCGGGTGGATGGCGTATAGCACCCCCGCAGTCCGTGGTGATGTATACGGATGCGTATACACACCAACAATAATTTTATGTTCCTTGTGATAAATTATTGATGTTTAAATGGATATTGGTATGTTGGATTGGTAAATGGTTACGAAACCCTAGGGTAGTCGGTGCACTACACATACATACTTGCATACATCCTCACGTCATATGTGCATAGATGGGATTCTACATAGATATGTGTTCACTTGGGTTTGGGATTTTGTGTTCACATACGGACTTGAGGATGATACCTGGGATTGATATGAGTCGGTGAGTTCGATCTGGATTATGATATCGGTGATATGATAGGATTCATGATTGAGATACGTCTGGATACTTTAGAGGATTTTGGGAATGATGATGCTATAGAAATAGTGACATATACATTATGTAGTCGACATGTGATCGTGATATGAGGCAGGATATGCTAGGACATTGATATTAGGCCGTATCGGGCGATGTATACCCCTTGATGATGATAGGTGCTGACGATACCGGTTTGTACGAGATTGTCGATCAGTAGTCAGATCATGGGTATAGTGAGGATATTAATATTGTACTAGACATAGGTCAGTACCCTAGACTATGATCTTGGATAAAGAGGATACCAGAGGAATACTGTGAGGAATATGATATTGACCCGTACCCAGATTTAGGGATGTCGTACGACGGATTCACGTACGAGCTATACCTTGATGATTGATCCGCACTCTTGACTTGGGATGTCTGATTATAGATATGGTATAGGATATGATATTATTGAGGCGGGATCACCGACTAATATATATACAGGTAGGTATATGTATCGACTCAGATGTTAGGCGGTTTCCTTACCTGTAGTCTAGCTTGTAGCTTAGCCCTTTAGTTTAGTTAGTTGTTAGATTAGATTCGGTTCCTACCTATTTCAAAGCTTACGAATCGTGCGTATTTTAAAAAGACAGGTCAAGGGATTCTACGGATATTTCAAAAACGTATCTTTTCTTAAAAACACCGTATCCCCTATTTTCAAAACCCCACGATTCGTGTTATTTCAAAAGGCACCATTACAGGACTTATATTAGGTTAATGCAGATTAGTTATCGTTGCGTCTAGTATTCAGCTCCCGCTCATTATTGTTGTTCGCTCCGCATCACATGATTATATTATGTTTCATATTCTACTATTGATATCGTGTGGTTAGGACACCAGCACCATTACCGATGATGCGTATGTACCACGTACACTTACTTGCCGGCTCACACACATCTTCATCGGTAATTGCCATGTCACGTACACCTTAGAAAATATTATTGCTTGACATAGCCTGTTAGCTAATAGTTTAGACATGATATTAGTGTACTTGCCTTATATGTTAGTTTAGACATGATAGTTATTGCCTGCTACTTCATGCATACTGTTATTCATTGTTATGCCGCATTCACGGATTCTCATGCATATATTCACTTTTTACATGCTATTGAGGTTTTGGATTTGGATTTCCATGAGATTTTCTGGATTTGGGGAAAACCGCAAAACATATACAAACTTCTTCTTTCTCTTTTTAAATGAAAAGCGCGGTTTTTCCAATGATGTATGAGTCGTCCACCATGAGTTTGCTGATGGATTTCGAGACCCGCTTCGAGGAGACGGATGAACCGTTTCGGGTACATGGTGGACCCGGTAAGGTACCCCGGGGCAAGAAGCGCGTGATGATGACGATGTGAGCCTGGCAGGGGAGCACTACCTACTGGTGATTTTACCCGACGCGTCGGATATCCGGAGGATACCGTCGTGGTCTTGAGATGGATGGTAGGGTACGGTCTGGACTGACGGCGCCCTAGATATTGTGATTGAGACATTGAGATTTCGAGATATTGAGGTACAGAGACTGTGATACAGAGATATCGAGATATTGGGATTACGTTTTGTGCCGATGCTAGGCACTGTTTTATGCTGATTTCATTATGATACCTCATTTTAAAAACAATGGAAATCTCACTAAATTATGAAAACAGTTCTTCATTTACATGTATTCTGTTTTCATGCATTCATACCTCATTCATATGATATATTGCTACCTGAGGCACTGACACGGGCACATGAGATCACATTCGGGTTATATATTACCCTAGTCATTGTTATAGGCTGCAGGTTATTCATATATTTGAGGATATATTATGATCATTTACCTAGGTTGCGTTATTTATGCGACTTCTTTTCGTAGATGTTTTTCTATTCACGAGTTGGCAACTCACCCCCGTTGTGCCCAGTTTCTTGCAGGTTTGCCGTACAGGTTTCATTACGGCTTGCGGGCATAGTTTCCTTCGGGTGATTTGCTAGTAGGTGGGTTTACTTGTATCGTACCCCCATTATATATCTTGTATATTATTATTCTGTTGTATCTAGAAGTTCCATCAACCAAACATGTAGTTAATTTGAGATAGAGACCGGTGATGTTATTCCTTCGACCTTAGAGTCGCGCGTTTTATTTCTGCGGTTTTCTTGTGGTTTTGAGTTTCCTTTTGAATTTTGATCCTCGCCGTTGGCGTTGTATATTATATTGCTTGTGTGGTTGTGACCGTCGATTGACGAAGAGCTAGCTCCCTCTTGGGGATGTCTTTTTATTGATTTCGTATACTATTCATGTTGTATCCCGTTTGGGGGCCAGTATTTACAAAGGAGACTCTGCCGAAATTTTCAGTAAATTTTGATGTTCTTAAAAACCGCATAATTCAGCTTATGCTATTAAAACTACTTGTTTTAAATTGGTTTTCCTTCACTCTACTACTTTTCTTGGTTTGGATTTCTGGGTTTTCGGCTTATTTAGATTACGTACGTCTCAAGCCGTCTCGTAGTTTAAGTGCCGGTCATGTTCCGTACTTTCGGGACGTGACATAGTTGGTATCAGAGCGTTAGGTTTTACCTTCGGAATGTAGGATGACCCTTGGTTGATGGAATAGGTGACTAAAGTAGAGTGACGTAACGTGGGTATGTTCCGCGGCATACTTACGACACGCCACTCCACTTAAGGAGCCTTAGGATGTACATTTCCTTGCTCAGTATTATATTCTTTCCGATCTAGCCTCATCAGTACCAGTTTTGGTTTTGCTGCCACGATTACGGGCAGGGAGAGCTACAGCTAGAGTTGTGGTCAGCACGAGCTCGTCATGAACGAGGACTGACCAGGGCGAAATTCCGGCGACACACGATTGCGGAGATGTGTCTTTTTACTGTGTTTCCGTGCCACGAGCGTTTGGCGGATCGCCTTTATGAGGTTACTCGGATGTGCTGATCGACACTAGAGGATTGAGCCAATGATAGAGGCCAGCCAGATTTTGATGACCGTTGGTGTGTTGCTTATTCATGATTATCGAGGCACTGTTCAGCGTGCAGACGAGCGAGCCAGTTATTGCTGCGAACGACGAGATATTGCCCCAGATGCTGGAATTAGGGCAGAATGAGTTGTACTAAGAGATGATAGAAGGTCGCTAGTCATCGAGGATGAATGACTAGGACATGTGGATCGTTCGCCTACCCGGATGCGAGGTCATCATATAGATTGATTCCAGCTAGAGACGACTTCACGCGGAGACGTTGGGAGTCGACAGAGACGATCGAATGTCAGAAACCTATTATTCCAAGTTTAAAGTAGTCGGAAAGACATGCATGCAATTCTATGGTCCCTCTAGAAGAATGAAATCCTAACTCGACTTAATGACCGTGTGAAAGCCTTTGAACCTTCGGGTTTGCGGCAGTTCTACGGCGCCATTAGTGAGGCTTGGGTTTGCCCTTCTACGGCTGGACCACCGATGCTGTGGTATGTACTCGATACTATTAAATTGTGCCCAAGAGGTTGAGCTCTTGGGGCATTATGAGGTTTGACGACTCGATCGGATGGATCGACTTAATTCGGATGCTAGGTGGTGAGATGCATTTCTTGGGAGACTCCCGATACGAGGATAGCCATTGGAGCTCAGTCCATGTAGCCACGATGAGACGAGTCCGAAGAAGTCGACATTATAGAAAGTGGAGTAAAGAGGTTCGTACAAGATCTGTATAAGACAACGTTCCACTCCGCCGACATCAGAGATGCGATACGCATGCCGAGGCAGAGTACTGAATATACTTTCCAGAAGGAGTTGCGATGGGTATGCAGCCGTTCCGGAGCAAGATGCAGATATAGGAAAGGACGATGAATTCTGGACAGTTGGCAGGGACGAGACATAGAAGAGACCGTGAGCAGGATTCCTTCCAGGACACTACTGCAATGATACTTGCACCCAGGATCAGATGTGTCACGTACATTCAGAGAGCCAGAGGCCGATGAGCCGATCGACCGAGAGATTGGTAATTCCCAGTGAAGACCCTGACCCAGGAGTGGTCATTATTACGCACACCAGCAGGCCAGAGTTCATGATCATCGACGAGACGTCCCACTAGTGACCGCGACAGTTGGCCCGAGATTTTTAGAGGATGCGCTTGAGCGGTACTATGCCGCCATTATTGAGTTCGATGTTTTGGGTGATTTATTCGAATGATTTGATTTTGATGATTGAGGATTTACGATCTTTGCACAGTGTTGCACTTGATATCGTTTTCATGCTTGGGTTTCACATGTTTGTGATTTGACGGTTTTAGACATTTGAGTTGATTTTGTGCGTATGCACGCACACGATTTGGTTCCTGCACTCAGTATAGTTTATATATGCTTGCAGTGCAGTGATTCTCCTTTTATGCACTTAGATGCATTGGACATTGATTTCGATGGTGGTGTTCGATATTGTTTTGTGCACCTTGTGCAACAGATTTGATTTTGCGCATGTTCGGCACTTGATATTGGATTTCATGATTTCGTGCACGATGGATGCACCTGATTTGGATTTTCGCGCATGTTGGGCGCATGTTTTGAAGTGTGATTTTGGTGCACACCAGATGCACTAAATCGAGATTTTTCGTGCATGTCAGATGCACCTGATTTTGCTGTCAGGCACACATGGTGCCTACGACAGATGTTTCGTGCACACCCGATGCACTTAGATGTTGTTTCTGTGCATATGTATGGCACATATTTGGATTTTGATTTCCGTGCGCACAAGACACGCGTAGTATTCATACGCGTATTTTGAGATTGATTTTTCTTATAGTGCAGTATGTTTTTAGGATATTGCTATGTGTTTTCGTACTGAGCAGGGCTAGTCAGAGGACAGTACCTGAATATGATTTACATGTATAGTTTCGAGTTATATCATATTGGTTTTGCTTTGGATTTGGTATTGATGTCTTCCCCATGACTCCGATGATTGCGGGATGCTTGACGGAGTTCGGATTTGAGTTATATGCTCAATTTTTTTTTCATGCGCATGCGTTGCGCTACGATTTGTTTTATGTATTTATGATTTCGGAGCCCCGGCGATTTCATGGTTTTGGCTGAAATAATTTAGTATTTGGGGGAAGTTTTAATTTAAATTCGGGGACCGAATTTCTTTAAGGGGGGGAAGATTGTAACGTTTTGAAAATCGTTTCGGTGAAATTTCAAAAAAACGGTAAAATAAGGGGGTTTTCTGTAAAAAGTCAAAATGCAAATATTTTTATTATAAAATTAAATATACATATTCTAGCTATGAAATTGCTAGTATTTGGTGTTTATTGAGCCACTGGTGAAATTTCAAATTTTCTGAAAAAAATTTATTTTATATTATTTTATGCCGTCACTAATCATTTAATTAGGGAAAATTACAAATTGGAATGAGTTGAAACAAATTTTGTGCATCATAACACATTAAAAAAAATTTCATCATGTGGTTTTTGAAATGAAATGGTTTGCCAAAACGGTGTTAGAAAATATCGAAGAAAAAAGCATAAATAGTGAATTTAGTGTAAATGGATGTTTGGGGTATGGTATTTATCATTTTCCATCACCCCACACCCATACCCACACTCACACACACCCATTTTTCCTCCCCCTTGGCTGAATTCAGCAGCCCCCCTCAATTTTCCCCATTTGTTTTGCTAAAGAAAAGAAAAGAAAAGAAAAGAAAACAAAAGAGAGAAGGAAATTGATAAAAGGAGTGGGCTTTGACTTGGTGGACTTGGACTTTCCCCATTTGACCTCTCCCCACCTCACACACTCCTACACCCCCTCCCACCTGCACCTGGCCGAGCCCCATCCTTCAGCCCCTCCATTTCTCCCTCTCTTTCCCCATCAAAAATCCCCCAATTTTTGCCTCAAAATCCCTACAAAAAATTCCTAAAATCCAAATCAAACTCCTACCCATTTTTCCTTAGCCCCTATAGCATGGATCTTGGTGCAAGGATTTCAATTTGGAGGTCTAGATTCTTGTTAGATCTCAAGATAATTGTGGGGTAAATTCTTAACCTTATAGCTAGATTGTTGTTTAATTATGATAAGCTATTGTATTCAAGTGTTAAAGTGGTTGAATTGCTAGTTATAAATCTTCAAGTTAGGGTTTGGAAATTCTAGAATTGGATTTTAAAATCAAGTTAGGGTTTTGTGATATTGGTGTATGGTTGTGTGATGTTTTTAGGCTCTTATGACATGTTAAAACAAGATTAGTAGCTAGTTGTTAATGGTTAGTTTAAAAATTGTGTTAATTATGCTAATTTGTAAACTAGGTTTTTAAAATAATTATATTCTTGTGAGATAAAATTCAAATTAAGGTTTCATGTCATTATAAATATTATATTGAGTGGTTTAATGCTTTTAGTTCATGAAAATCCAAGCTAAATTGTCGTTTTGGCATTTTGCTATAAAATTGTTAAAATTGGGTATATTGTGAACTAGAATTTTGGGGTTAATGAAATTTAATAAGATTAAACTATGGAAATTGTTTTTATGACTTATTTAAGTTATTTAATAAGTATTATGGCCGCTAGAATGGTTTAAACGTCGAGTTTTGTACTAAAACGGGAAATTTTGCTTGCTAGTTTTTCGGAAAAACGGCTTTTAAAGTGAATTTGGGGTTTTTGTGAGTTTTAACCTATTTTATATTAAAATTAGTGTTCGTGAATATGCAAATGAGTGTATTTGGGTTTTTCTCGATGGTCTGGCGTTTGTACGCCGATGTCGAGGGTTTTTGGGTTGATTTGTGGAAGCAACCATAGGTTTTGACCTATGTGGGATTCGTGTGTCGTTTTGGTCATGAGTCGGATTTTAATGCGATGCGGTGCGTTATGATATGTAGGTACCCCCATGTGGACTTCGAGACGGGAAGCAAGCGCAAGGCGACGTCGGCACCGGCGAGCGAGGACCAGGTGAGTAGATTTATATCTACGGGGAGAAGTCGGGTGGATGGCGTATAGCACCCCCGCAGTCCGTGGTGATGTATACGGATGCGTATACACACCAAAAATCATTTTATGTTCCTTGTGATAAATTATTGATGTTTAAATGGATATTGGTATGTTGGATAGGTAAATGGATACGAAACCCTAGGGTAGTGGGTGCACTACACATACATACTCACACATACATACTTGCATACATACTCACGTCATATGTGCATAGATGGGATTCTACATTGATATGTGTTCACATGGGTTTGGGATTTTATGTTCACATACGGACTTGAGGATGATACCTGGGATTGATATGAGTCGGTGAGTTCGATCTGGATTATGATATCGGTGATATGATAGGAATCATGATTGAGATACGTCTGGATACCTTAGAGGATTTTGGGGATGATGATGCCATAGCAATAGTGACATATACATTATGTAGTCGACATGTGATCTTGATATGAGGCAGGATATGCTAGGACATTGATATTAGGCCGTATCGGGCGATGTATACCCCTTGATGATGATAGGTGCTGACGATACCGGTTTGTACGAGATTGTCGATCAGTAGTAAGATCATGGGTATAGTGAGGATATTAATATTGTACTAGACATAGTTCAGTACCCTAGACTATGATCTTGGATAAAGAGGATACCAGAGGAATACTGTGAGGAATATGATATTGACCCGTACCCAGATTTAGGGATGTCGTACAACGGATTTACGTACGAGCTATACCTTGATGATTGATCCGGACTCTTGACTTGGGATGTCTGATTATAGATATGGTATCGGATATGATATTATTGAGGCGGGATCACCGACTAATATATATACAGGTATGTATATGTATCGACTCAGATGTTAGGCGGTTTCCTTACCTGTAGTCTAGCTTGTAGCTTAGCCCTTTAGTTTAGTTAGTTGTTAGATTAGATTCGGTTCCTACCTATTTCAAAGCTTACGAATCGTGCGTATTTTAAAAAGACAGGTCAAGGGATTCTACGGATATTTCAAAAACGTATCTTTTCTTAAAAACACCGTAGCCCCTATTTTCAAAACCCCACGATTCGTGTTATTTCAAAAGGCACCATTACAGGACTTATATTAGGTTAATGCAGATTAGTTATCGTTGCGTCTAGTATTCAGCTCCCGCTCATTATTGTTGTTCGCACCGCATCACATGCTTATATTATGTTTCATATTCTACTGTTGATATCGTGTGGTTAGGACACCAGCACCATTACCGATGATGCGTATGTACCACGTACACTTACTTGCCGGCTCACACACATCTTCATCGGTAATTGCCATGTCACGTACACCTTAGAAAATATTATTGCTTGACATAGCCTGTTAGCTAATAGTTTAGACATGATATTAGTGTACTTGCCTTATATGTTAGTTTAGACATGGTAGTTATTGCCTGTTACTTCATGTATACTGTTATTCATTGTTATGCCGCATTCACGGATTCTCATGCATATATTCACTTTTTACATGCTATTGAGGTTTTGGATTTGGATTTCCATGAGATTTTCTGGATTTAGGGAAAACCGCAAAACATATACAAACTTCTTCTTTCTCTTTTTAAATGAAAAGCGCGGTTTTTCCCATGATGTATGAGTCGTCCACCATGAGTTTGCTGATGGATTTCGAGACCCGATTCGAGGAGACGGATGAACCGTTTCGGGTACATGGTGGACCCGGTAAGGTACCCCGGGGCAAGAAGCGCGTGATGATGACGATGTGAGCCTGACAGGGGAGCACTACCTACCGGTTATTTTACCCGACGCGTCGGATATCCGGAGGATACCGTCGTGGTCTTGAGATGGATGGTTGGGGCCGGTCTGGACTGACGGCGCCCTAGATATTGTGATTGAGACATTGAGATTTCGAGATATTGAGGTACAGAGACTGTGATACGGAGATATCGAGATATTGGGATTACGTTTTGTGCCGATGCTAGGCACTGTTTTATACTGATTTCATTATGATACCTCATTTTAAAAACAATGGAAATCTCACTAAATTATGAAAACAGTTCTTCATTTACATGTATTCTGTTTTCATGCATTTATACCTCATTCATATGATATATTGCTACCTGAGGAACTGACAAGGGCACATGAGATCACACTCGGGTTAGATATTACCCTAGTCATTATTATAGGCTGCAGGTTATTCATATATTTGAGGATATATTATGATCATTGACCTAGGTTGCGTTATTTATGCGACTTCTTTTCGTAGATGTTTTTCTATTCACGAGTTGGCAACTCACCCCCGTTGTGCCCAGTTTCTTGCAGGTTTGCCGTACAGGTTCATTACGGCTTGCGGGCATAGTTTCCTTCGGGTGATTTGCTAGTAGGTGGGTTTACTTGTATCGTACCCACATTATATATCTTGTATATTATTATTCTGTTGTATCTAGAAGTTCCATCAACCAAACATGTATTTATTTTGAGATAGAGACCAGTGATGTTATTCCTTCCACCTTAGAGTCGCGCGTTTTATTTCTGCGGTTTTCTTGTGGTTTTGAGTTTCCTTTTGAATTTTGATCTTCGCCGTTGGCGTTGTATATTATATTGCTTGTGTGGTTGTGACCGTCGATTGACGAAGAGCTAGCTCCCGCTTGGGGATGCCTTTTTATTGATTTCGTATACTATTCATGTTGTATACCGTTTGGGGGCCAGTATTTACAAAGGAGACTCTGCCGAAATTTTCAGTAAATTTTGATGTTCTTAAAAACCGCATAATTCAGCTTATGCTATTAAAACTACTTGTTTTAAATTGGTTTTCCTTCACTCTACTACTTTTCTTGGTTTGGATTTCTGGGTTTTCGGCTTACTTAGATTACGTACGTCTCAAGCCGTCTCGTAGTTTAAGTGCCGGTCATGTTCCGTACTTTCGGGACGTGACAGTGCCGATGTGAGTCTCATAACTGGTCGAGAAACTACTGGTAACACTTACGAGTAAATCTCTAATTCAGCCCTGGCCAGGGACTTTCCTGTTATGGCCAATCGAGTACAGCGCAACATCAACCCCCATTACCGGGAGAGACAAAACCCCTCCTATCGCTCATTGCCTCCAAGTGACTCGGAACTGTACCCAAAAACCACCGTTTTGCATGCCCTCTTGGACGTGGTAAGGTGGAGATCAAAGCACAGTGGGAATCACACAAGACTCTATGATGATCTCGGGTCTACAGACTAACCTGCACAAGTGTCACCAGAGAACTTCCATCTGACGTGAGGTATAATATCATCTGGGAGTCCGTCCTGTGTACCCTGTGTCCACTGAGCACCCGAATACCATCTCTGATGTCAAACACCAATGGATATGGGATCATCCATCGCCCATCTCATGGGTCGAGAAGCATATACGCTAGTCTACTCTGGTATATCGATGCCCCGTCTCGATATACCCACGACTAGGGACATTAAAGGATGTACTTATGGACTACCATGTCCCCACTAGTATGGTCTGCATCATAGTCCTGGTAGTCAAGTACACATCCTAAGGGCTTTAACAACATGTAACTATAAGACAGTATCAAGAGACAAGTATACATGTTAAGATAAAGAGCAACCAGATAGCATACAATCATATCGAGCAAGAAAGTGCTCTCTATATATGTCCAAGCATCCAATATAATATACATCATCTGTAAAATACTGGCCTCTAGGGCATACATACAACTAACAATCTCCCACTTGTACTAGGGCCAGCTGCTGTAGTATCGCATACCAAGCATCCCGAAGAGTCTCTCAAACTGTATCTTGGGAATGGCCTTCGTGAGTGGATCCGCAGTGTTGTTCTTCGTATCAGCCCTCCTGACCTCAATCTCCCGGCGATCTACTATCTCCCAGATCAAGTGATACCGCCTCAGAATATGCCTGGATCGCGGATGGGACCTGGGTTCCTTGGCCAAAGCCACCGCTCCATTGTTATCATAATACAAAGGTATTGGATGCTCAATGGATGGAACCACTCCAAGTTCAGTAATGAACTTCTTGATCCAGACAGGCTCTTTGGCAGCATCGTTGGCAGCGATGTATTCAGCCTCAATCGTCGAGTCTGCCACGGTTTCCTGCTTGGAACTCTTCCAGCTAACCGCCCCTCTATAAAGGGTAAAGACAAAAGCCGAGTGCGACTTAGAGTCGTCCTTATCACTCTGGAAGCTCGAATCGGTAAAGGACTCCACTTGGAGTTCTCCGTTACCATACACCAAGATCATCTCTTTAGTCCTTCGTAAGTACTTGAGAATGCTTTTCACAGCTGTCCAGTGACTCTCTCCAGGATCAGCTTGATACCTACTCACTACACTTAGTGAGTGTGCTACATCGGGTCTGGTACATAGCATCACATACATGATAGAGCCTACAGCCGAAGCATAGGGTATCCCTTGCATGCGAGCTCTCTCCAAATCAGTCTTGGGAGACATCTCTTTGGAGAGAATGAGCCCTGAGATCGTGGGTAAAAACCCACGCTTGGACTCTTCCATACTAAACCACTTTAGTATGGTGTCAATGTACCTGGATTGGGACAATCCCAGTATCCGTTTGGATCTATCTCTATAGATCTTAATAGCCAAGATGTAAAGGTATCCCCTAGATCTTTCATTAAGAATCTTTGTAACAAGAAGAGCTTGACTAATTGCAGCATAGGAATGTCATTTCCTATCAAGAGTATGTCGTCCACGTACAATACGAGGAAGACAACCTTACTCTCTGCCACCTTCTTGTAGATACAAGGTTCATCTACGTTTTTGACGAAATCAAACTCTTTAATAACGACGTCAAAGTAGATGTTCCAACTCCGCTATTCTTTCTTTAATCCATAAATGGATTTAAGCAGATTGCACACCTTCCCGCTGCTCCCACTAGCTACTAAGCTCTCTGGCTGAGTCATGTACACGCTCTCTTCTAAATCATCATTTAGAAAGGCGGTCTTAACATCCATGTGCCAGATTTCATAGTCATGATATGTAGCGATGGCAAGCATGATCGAGATAGATTTAAGCATAGCCAATGGAGAAAAGGTTTCATCATAGTCCACACCTGGTCTTTGACGAAAACCCTTTGCAACAAGTCTAGCTTTGAAGGTCTCCACTTTCCCATCTACACCATGTTTTTTCTTGAAGATCCACTTGCTCCCAATGGGTTTTACCCCTTCAGGAGCATCTTCCAAAGTCCATACTTTGTTGGTGTACATGGATTCCATCTCGGACCGCATTGCATCGAGCCATTTTACTGAGTCCCCAGTCGTGATTGCCTGCTCGAAGCTAGTTGGGTCATCATCCTCCATGATGCAATCCTTTCTCCCACCATCCATGAGAAAACCATAGTATCTCTCAGGTGGGTGAGGAACCCTACTAGATCGTCGGAGTGGCTGGGGTTCAACGGGAACTAATGAATCCTCTGGTTCCACTAAATCTTCAGTTTGAGTTTGTGTAGCCGGAATTTCTTCCAGTTCTACCTCGTTGCCACTAATTTCTTTTGTATGAAATTCCTTTTCTAAAAAGGTGGCATGTCGAGAAACTAACACCTTTTGTTCCTCGCTATGGTAGAAAAGATATCCATGTGAATGTTTGGGATATCCCACAAACTTGCATAGAACTGACCGTGCCTCGAGTTTGTCCGGATTTTGCCTTTTGACATAGGCCGGACAACCCCATATCTTAACTCGTTTAAGACATGGTCTCTTCCCACTCCATATCTCATATGGTGTGGTAGGTACAGATTTAGATGGAACTTGATTCAATAGGTATACTGCTGTCTCCAGCGCATACCACCAGAAGGAAATAGGTAACTCAGCTGTGCTCAGCATAGAGCGCCCCATATCTAATAGGGTGCGGTTCCTCCGTTCCGATACACCGTTGTGCTATGGGGTATATGGAGGAGTTAGCTGAGAGAGAATCCCATTCTCTTTTAGGAAGTCCAGGAATTCATTGCTCAAGTATTCACCTCCTCGATCAGATCGAAGGATTTTAATACTTTTCCCGGTTTGGTTCTCGACTTCTTGTTTATATTCTCTAAATTTCTCAAAAGCTTCTGATTTGTGTTTCATCAGGAACACATACCTGAATCTAGAGAGATCGTCAGTGAATGTAATGAAGTACGAAAAACCATCCCTGGCATGTGTAGACATGGGACCGCATACATCATTATGTACCAGTCCCAAAAGTTCCGTAACTCTTTCTCCGTGTCCCGCAAACGAAGTTTTGGTCATCTTTCTTTTGAGACATGACTGGCAAGTATTATAAGATGAAAATTCATATGGATTCAAATATCCATCCTTATGCAACATAGCTAGCCGTGTCGCATTGATGTGACCTAGTTTACAATGCAACAAGAATCTTCGTATTCCCCTATATCCTGTTCAGTCTTATAACTTTTATAAGAAAGAACGGAACCAACGTTCCCCAGCACAGTATAACATGCGGGTTCAGTCAATACATCCATATTATTATCTTGATTAAGGCATGATATGGTCGCTACATGGAGAGAGAGAGAAGAAAACACTTTAGCGTATGCTCTTGCAAGATCAGATTGGTTATTATTTTATCTAATCAGGATGGCTCCCACTATTTTTATCAAATCTTCCGTCAAACCCTAAAAGGAAAGACTAGCCGGGATTAATTACACCCTACAATTTCGCAAATCTTTCAGCCAGGCCAGTGTCGGTACTTTGAGGGAGGTTCCCCGTGCTTTCGCACGGACCTAATGAAAGTAAACCTCGTTTTCCCAGAGGCGTAACCCCGTTGACACCTTTCTAGACACCTACATGATCGGCTAATTGTCCTGTGTAAAACTCTCCCACGAGTAACAATTACTCGCAGTGGGTATCGAGATCCAACTATCTCATAAAAGGTATGCAATCTCATTGCAAATTTTAACGCTTGAAATTCCCGATAATATTTTTCCCCTAACCCCTATGACCTTGACAAAGGCTAACAAATCATAGGATGCTAGTCAAGTTCAACCCGCCATTTCTTGATTGAATCAAACCCACCCGCACGACCCTTGACAAAGGCCAACAAGGTCGTAGGACTACCCCAAAACAATCTGCATCACATGCGTAAGCCAATAAAGACTATTCAGCTACCGCACACTACGCCTTGACAAAGGCCAACAAACGCAGCACGAATATTAAACAGTTCTTATCTGAAATGACGGAGGGCTGTGACAGGTTTTTCTGTAAACCTATTGCGTAATGAACTTGATATCGTTGTAGAATCGAGTGAATTTTCAAAAGGAGTGTTTTTTAGGCTTTCACTAGTTTTGCTAAAGAGGACTTCCCAGTGAAGGGATCTCGGCTCTTTCCTCATCGAATAAGGTGCATGACATATCATATATATCACTATGCAAAGCAAAACTCTAAAAGCAATTAAAAGACAAACCGAGTGTTGTAGCATCTGCCAGTTTTCCTAAAGAGGTCAGTTCTGGTGAAGGGATCTCGGCTCTTTCCTCATCGAATAAGGTGCAGGATATATCATATATATCTCTATGCAAAGCAAAAACTGTAGCTACCCTTTTTGAAAGTTTGATTCTACATTATCTTTTAGGTTTCTTTTCTTTCATCAATCACATTAATGAAGTCCCATCATTTAAGTCACCTAAACATCACATATAAATACGACGTACACTTACGCCATCCGCATTCGCCTCGATGTCCCCTCGTGCACCGTTAGGTTAGGTAACTAACGGCAGAGCGGGGCAGGGCTAGCGAGAGTGTAAAACATAAGTAACGTCTATATAATATATCATATATACTATATGCAGTATCTATCACAACATATCAAATGATCACATCACAGAGATCGCAGCAGAAGAAACATATGAAATAATGGATATACTAGGAGGTCCGTGTTTTATTTTGAGCCTCTATAAAACACGGATTCCACGGTAGCGATGAATAGCCAAACCCACACCCCTAGACCCCTACGAGAGAGGCAAGCAACCCTTCCAATTCTAGAGTTAGAAGACCCGGACTCGACTCCTCGAGTTGGTCTCCCACTGGACTCTAGAACCCGGTTACTTGTGCTCTCCTCGTTGGGTCTACCTAATGCAGAAAAGTAAATAATATACAATGGTGACATCATCATCATCCCGGAAGTGCCCCAATAAAAGAATATTACATACAATGAATTTTACATGAATGAAAATAAAAACCCTCATCTCACATAAAATCCCCGGCTATTCAAAACACGACGATCCAATATAACATATCACAGCAACACATAATATCTCATATTATCAACGTAAGCAAGCATGCGTATCCCGACTGTCCTTGATGTATAGCAACGAAGCCGGCGATACACCACATACTATACTTACGGTCACAAAAAAGAATGTGTACAACTACAACATTTGGAATCCACAATCTCTTTAGACATCCTAAATCCGAAATATCACATACTTAGCATTTCATTCCTAACTATATGAATTCCACATATTGTATCACATTCCAGATAAATAGACAGTATTAAACTTTCTGATCGAATAATCAAATACCCAAGATTTTCTAAATAGCTCAACACTTGAGCGGAATTAAAAAATTCCAGAATACGTCACAGTACCAATGGTCCAGCCGTAGAAGGGTCAAGCCAACACCTCACATGTGGCACGCCTTACTGCCCCAATCCCTAAGGTTTAGAGGCGGTTCAGATGGTCACATAATGGAGTTAAGGTTTGTGTTCTTCTAGAGGGTCCATCGCGTTACATGCACGTTTTTCCGAAAGATTTAAAATCTAGAAAAATTCAACACTTGAAAGTTTTTCGTGTAGGGAAAAATTGAGTTAATGATATCCGTTCGAACATTTTAATACTTTCTAAATTATCCGGAAAACTGAACGAAATTAAATTTTCCGATCGAATAAACGAATTCAAAATAATCCCCAGAACACTCAACACTTGAGTCAGATTAAAAATACCCAGAAATATGCAGGAACATCTAAGGATAAGACAGTGCAAACACGTGTCAATAATGCCAAAGTACGGTCGCGGAACCGCCGCTGGAAGCAGGTTCCTGCCACGGTTCCGCGGCGACTTCATGGTATCTTAGGTTCGTGTTTCATGGTAATTCTTAGAATTCCCTGCTGATTTTTTAAGTATTTTTAATGCAGAAAAAATCACATTTTTAAAAATTGTCCAAAGAGGGGTTCAAAGTCGGTGTTTCGGGGTTGGATCGGACTTTTAATTTCGTATACACATCGCCTTATGCTCTAGATTGGCTCTGATACCACTGTAGGGTTCCTAGTCACTCTAACAAGGTTCTACAAGGCATCAACCATGCCCGATTAAAATTTTAGCCGCGCCGAACAAGCCTAAACAAGATCTTTTCTAGATTATTAGGGTTTCACATGCAAATAAACATCTTTACTATCTAAGTGAAGAAGAAAATACAACCTTTGTAGATCGGTCCTTCACTTTATTATCTCTTTGTTGAAGTCCCTTCGCCGCGATCGTGGTTCTCCCGGACTCTTGCATGGCTTCACGAGGCTAAAGGAGCATCCTTGCTTGAAGTCTTCGAGGCCGAAGATGATCTACGACGATGGAATACGAACTCAAGCTTCTTCTTCAGTAACTAGAGATTTAGTGAAGCAGACACCCTAAACTAAAGTGCTAGTCTAGTAGAGGATGAAGAAATAGGAAGTGGGTACACCTTAGAATTATTTATCTCACTTTTATTTCTCACTTAATCAAAACCTAGAGTGCTTTTGAGCTCAACGAAAAAGATAAACAAATAATGAGATGAGGATAATGATTAAGTGAGTGAGCTAACCATGGGTAAGTGAGTATCATATACTAACTCATGTAGAGATATAACCATGGCTAATGCAAATGGTTAGGTTAACAAAAATAAAAAGTAAAGACAAAGTTAGTGGACTTTGTCAAAGCAAAGCAAGCATCTACAAGCTTCATGCTTTTTCCAAATCTCCACTAATTTTGTAATCACCTTAAATAATTATAACCCACCATAATAAATAGAACGGTGTATGTCTTACACACCCATGAATGATGTATCAACAACCATGATACAAAATGAAAACACATTTTAATATATATCACATATATATTAATGTTGTGCACATGTGAGAAAAATCCTTAAGTGAACAAATGTTAGTTAATGTAAATTAGTATATCAAATATACAATTATACACTAGATTATTAAATCAACACTTGACTTAATAATCCGGTTATATCTCATATAACTGACTAGCATCCAATATATCGACTTATCGAATCTACACTTGATTCGATAACCCGGCTATATCACATATAACCGATCGATTCAAAAAGTCATGAGAATGGAATACGGTATAACATACACGCATTATTATCGGTCCCGCACTGTCATGACACGCAGGGTATGGAACATGACTGGCACTTAAGTTACGAAACGTCTCAAGGAGTCCGTAAAATAAGTAAGCCAAAGCCCAGAAATCAAAACCAATTAAGCAGTAGAGTGAAGGAAAAACCAATCAAATGAAAACGAATTTATCAAATAAGTCATATCAAGCCCTTTTAAAAGCAATGTCCATTTTTCCGAAAATTTCGGCAGAGTCTCATTTGTAAATACTGGCCCCCAAAATGGGTACAACAAGAATATATATGAATACAAAAAATAAGTCATCTCCAAGCGGGAGCTAGCTCTTCTCTACAAGGCGATCACAAATCCCACGCAATGTAAATCAGCAATGTGCATAAATAAACATAAGAAGCACAAGTCAAATATAATGTCGACTCAAGTGAGCTCGACAAAAAAATAAAGCATAAAAAGTCCACAAATCTCACAGTCTCGTCTCTAGGTCAATATACAACAATAAAAATAACACGTACAGCTGATACAATAGATGGAGTACTATAGATACCATAAATATACAAGGTGGTACAAAATGATAACACAATCCACCTACGAGCAAAAGCCTCGAGTCCAGGCAAAGTAGGCAAAAGAAGCTAGTGTGCCCGCCGCTACTGTGCTGACGGAGCGGACCTGCAAAAAGGCTGTGGCACAACGGGGGTGAGTTGCCAACTCATGAGTAATAAATAACATCTATAGAGGCTATCGCAAGCATGCACACAAGCATCCTAGCATCTACAATATAGGTATGGCAGGATATACTAGCAGGTATGTATGCAACGTGAATGTACTAGCAGGTATGAATGCAATATGAATCATCTCGTGATCTGAATATATAGGTACCAGAAGTCATATTTTTCTTTTAGGAATCTATTTTCTTTTAAAATATCAGCACAATACCAATAGAATCAACAAGAATCCGTGTCCAGCATCGACACCTCCAAATTGTCTCAATCTCATGTATCCATATCATAGTATCTCTGGCCTCAGCCGTCCGGCTGACCCATCTCAAATGTCAATATCTCATCGTCTCGCGACCATGGTCGGTATCCTCTGGATATCCGCCATGCCAAAAAAAATCACCGGTAGGTAGTCCATCCCCTGCCAGGCTTATCGTCTACTACTCGAACTTCTTGCCCCGGGGTACCTTACCGGGCCCACCATGTACCCGAGACGGTTCATCCAACTCCTCGAAACGGGTCTCGAAAACCACAGCAAACTCATGGTTGACGACACTTACATCACTAGAAAACCGCAATTTTTGCATATTTTAAAAAGGGTAAAAAGTTTTAGAAATTTTGCGGCTTTCCCTCGAAATCCAGAAATATCATAAATCTCAATAAATCGTCATAAGTGCATATGTCAATGATAATGAATGCATATGGTATCACTAATCAAATTGCAATGTATGATTAATAGACTAGGCATGAACAAATGATGTAATGAGATACATGCAAATGAATAGCAATTCTACAATTTTATTTTAAGGATTTAATGCAATAGCACAGGTTTACGCATCAATATGGTGACAATTTTCTAGATTATAAGTTACCTAGTGTCATGGAATGGCAATTACCAGGGCGTGTGTGTACACATGAATAGTGCTTGTGCTGCATATAAAAACCCTGGCAATGGTGCAGGTGTCCTATGGAACGAGTTCACATATGTAGGTAAAACATAGATCATGAATGTAGCAGATAACATGCAAGTATTATACCCCTTATTACTAACATCACTAAGAATCTTTTAAAATTACTAAAACTATCGGGCGACTTGAGCCATCCAAACGATAGTCCCCCGTAGATGTAACATCTACTCACCGGAAATCCCCAGCTAACTATGTCCTATCACCGCTTTCCCTTTTCGTGCCGCGTCCGAAGTCTCCGTGACCGATACTGGAATTTGCACCAATACAAAACATAAGGTTGCATATCATGAAACGACGCAAATCCCAAACGAAAATATCAACGTTCACTAGCTAGGCACAACATGCACAAGGTGCGCGGAACACACATGAAAATCGCAAAAACTAACAAGAATCGTCGTTTTGGGGCGCCCGGCAAAACTAAAACCCGATCAAGCAAAATTCCGTACTCACACATCCTAAATCTCGTAGGATATGATAAAAATATAACCAAGATATCACAGGAATTCATCACATAATTTTTTTTTTAAATCTAGTAAGCACTAAAAATTCCAAATTCGTGCAAACATTGCGGATTTCCGATAAAGTGCACACAACATCGCGCAAACACCCAAGTTAACCATTAGCAAGACACTACAATTAATTTAACCCAATTACCATGCTACAAAACCCATTATCCAAACACAACCCTTTTCTTGATTTTCATAAAACAAGCATAACAACCAAATTAACACTAAAAAAACTAGATTAACACATTTGAAACCCACTTAAACTGAGTGACCACTTAGATAAGGCTAACAAAACAACTAGATAACAAAATAGATTTAATTCACCACTTAATGGTGTTTTTTTTTAAAAACCCAAGTTTAAATCAAACCATTCACCTTAAAAGACTAGATTATAAATTAGCTATACTTTTAACACTAAAACAATTTAATTAAAGGAATTTAACCATAAGAATTCAAATGGGTCAAGATTATACCTCAATATCTAGAGATCTAGCAAGAAGTTTTGCCTCCAAAGATTGCCTCCTAGCATCCAAGATCCATGCAAGAAAGGCTAAGAATAATGGATGAAGAATTGACTTGAAATTGTGAAGTTTAAATTGGATTTTGATGGAATTTATGATGTTTTTTGAAGGAAAAAGAGGGGTAAATTTGGGGGATGTTTTTTGCAGTTGCTTTTGGCAGTGGAGGAGTGCGGAGAGGTGTGGGGGAGTTGTGGAAATTTACACAAATTCAAAAGTCAACTTTCTCACTTAAAACTTATACCTTAATTAATATATTATTTTCACTTCCTATAGTTTAAATTCAAGTGAGTTTGAAGGGAAATTTTAAGGGGAGAAGTGGCATGCTGCAGGTGTGGGGCCGGCCAAGAGGAGTGAGGGTGAGTGTGAGTGAATACAAAAAGGTTTTTTTGCAAAAAAGACCCCCCACTAGATCATATTTGCAAGATTTAGTTCAAAATAATTATATTTTTGTTTTCCATAATAAAAACCAATAAGAACATGAAATAAAATACTAAAAATTTATATTACTAACTAGTTTTTAGTTGTCATGGTTCTATTGATTAAAATTAGCCCATTCAAATTTGTATTTATCGCTAAAATAATGTATTTTTAACAGCTTAAAATAATATTAAAAATAGTAAAATAGGGAAAAAGTTTAAATGACCAGAAATTTTTAAGTAACTCATTAGCTAATAAAAACTAGCAATTACCTATCCAAATTAGGTATAATTAGGCCTAAACTGCAAAATAACTATATTGACGATTTACGGAAAAATACCAGATTTTCACCGATTTTTGGGAAAACACCAAAATGACTTTTCAAGGCGTTACAATCTTCCCCCATTAAAGAAATTCGCTCCCCGAATTTAAAAATATAGCTACGCGTACCTTCAAAGAGATGGGGATATTTCTTCCTCATTTTGTCCTCGGTATCCCAGGTGACTTCCTCGCTGCTCGAGCCACGCAAAATGACCTTGACGGTTGGTATAACTTTCGATCTCAATTTCATCACCTGCCGATCCAGGATGACCACCGGCTGCTCTGCAAAAGAAAGGTCGCACTCTAGCTGGACTGTCGGGCGCTGAATCGCATGCGAAGGGTCGTGAAGGTACTTGCGGAGCATCGAAACATGGAAGACGCGGTGAACATCGGGAAAGATGGGTGGAAGAGCCAAACGATACGCAACTGCGCCGACACGCTCGAGAATCTCGAAGGGACCCACAAATCTGGGACTAAGCTTTCCTTTGCGCCCAAATCGCATCACACCCTTCATCGAAGAGACCCTCGGTAAAACATGATCGCCAACTGCGAACTCTTGCCTGCGACGGCGCCTGTCTGCATACGATTTCTGCCTTCTCTGAGCCGCTCTCATCCGGTATCGAATCAACTGTATCTTCACGGTCGTCTCCTCAACAAGCTGCGGGCCCCAATATACTGATCTCGCTGAGCTCTGTCCAACAGACGAGCGATCTGCATCTCCTCCCATACAATGCCTCGAAAGGTGCCATTTGAATAGTATCCTGGAAGCTGTTATTGTAGGAGAACTCCACTAAGGGTAAATGATGATCCCAGCTACCTCCGAAGTATAAAACGCACGCTCGGAGCATGTCCTCAAGAGTCTGAATAGTCCGCTTTGACTGACCATCGGTCTGCGGATGAAATTCTGTGCTGAAACTCAAACGGGTGCCCAACGCCTCCTGAAGTCGCTGCCATAGTCGGCTGGTAAACTGGGTGCCTCAGTCTGACACGATACAAGTCGGTACGCCATGCAACCGTACGATCTCGTCGATGTAAATTTGGGCATACTGAACAAAACTGAAAGTGGTCTTCACTGGCAGGAAGTGAGCCGCTTTCGTCAAACGATCCACGATCACCCAAATGGAGTCATACCCTCGACTGGTCCTGGGTAGACCTACCACAATGTCCATAGAAATATGCTCCCATTTCTACTCCGGAATTGGCAAATGCTGCAACTCTCCTGCTGGCTTCTGGTGCTCGGCCTTGACTTGTTGACAAGTGAGGCATCTCGACACGAAGTCTGTGACGTCCCTTTTCATCAGACATTTCTCAAATCGCAGTACATCTTGGTGGAACCCGGATGAACGCTGTATGTTGATCTATGCACCTCCTCAAGAATCTCACGTCGTAGTCCCTCAGAATCTGGTACGCACAATCGAGTCCCAAATCGCAGTACTCCCTGATCATCGATCACGAACTCGGAATCTCTGCCCAGCCCAATATGCTCCATGATCTCTGAAAGACGGTCATCGCTTGGCCGTGCCTCTCGAATACAGTCAAGTAACTGCGGACGTACACGAACATGCGCAAGCTGTCCTCTGTCGGAGTGAACTCGAACTCAACCCGGCTGTCGCATAAAATCTCCAATCTGCCGACGACTGCCTCTCAACTGCGCGCAAACAAGATAGACTGCCCCCGGGCCTCCTGCTCAAAGAATCCGCCACTACATTAGCCTTGCCCGGGTGATACAAAATCTCGCAATCGTAGTCCTTTACTAGTTCCATCCAATGGCGCTGTCTGAGATTCAGGTCTCGCTGCTGAAATATATACTTTAGGCTCTTATGATTAGTGAATATCTGATACGACTCGCCGTATAGTTAATGTCGCCAGATCTTAACTGCAAAGACCACTGTAGCCATCTCCAAATCGTGAGTGGGATAGTTCTGTTCATGTTTCTTCAATTGCCGTGAAGCATACGCGATCACCCTGTCATGCTGCATCAAAATGAACCCTAGCCCCACTCGTGAAGCGTCACAATAAACCACGAATCCTCCTGATCCTGAAGGCAATGATAACACCGGCGCCGTAGTCAAACAAGTCCGTAGCTGTTGGAAACTGTGCTCGCACTCCTCCGTCCAATCGAAAGGAACTCCCTTCCGGGTCAATCCGGTAAAAGGTGCAGCAATACGGGAGAAATCCTGAATGAATCGCCTGTAGTAGCCAGCCAGGCCAAGGAATCTGCGGATCTCCGTAACTGATGTCGGTCTGGGCCACTGCTGAACGGCCTCGATCTTCTTCGGGTCCACACATATGCCATCTCTCGTAATCACGTGACCCAAGAAACCAACGCTGTCCAGCCAGAATGCACACATGTAAAATTTTGCGAAAAGCTGGTGCTCCCTCAAAGTCTGCAACGTAATCCGCAAGTACTGCTCGTGCTCCTCTCGGCTCCGGGAATACACCAAAATATCATCAATGAACACTATGATGAACAAGTCGAGATATGGCCAGAATATACGGTTCATCAAATCCATGAATGCTGCTGGGGCATTGATGAGTCCGAACGACATCACCAAAAACTCATAGTGGTCGTAGCGCGTGCGGAAAGCTGTCCTCGGTATATCCGCCTATTGAACTCGTAGCTGATGGTATCCTGATCGCAAATCGATCCTCGAGAAATATCCTGCCCCCCGAAGCTGGTCGAACAAATCGTCGATACGTGGTAAAGGATACCGGTTCCGTACGGTAACTTTGTTCAGCTGGCAGTAGTCGATAAACAAACGCAAACTTCTGTCCTTCTTCTTGACAAACAGGACTGGAGCACCCCACGGAGAAACGCAAGGTCGAATAAGCCCCTTATCTAACAAATCCTGCAACCGATCCTTCAGCTCTCTAAGCTCCGCCGGGGCCATCCGATAAGGCGGTATGGAAATAGGCCCCGAGCCGGGAATCAAATCAATACAGAAGGCAATATCGTGCTCATGCGGTAGCCCAGGAAGCTCGTCAGGGAAAACATCAGGGAACTCACATACAATCGGAACCTGGTCCAATGGAACATCTGTAGCTCTAGTATCGTAAACACAGGCTAGAAATCCCCGACATCCCTTCCTCAACAGCTGTCTAGCGCGATGAGAAGAAATCAATATGTGAGGGGCGGCACCACGGTCCCCCTGCATAACAAAAGCCGGCTCCCCGGGAAACAAAATCTAACTGTCTTCTCATGGCAGTCCACCGACGCATAGCACGTGGCTAACCAATACATGCCCAAAAGAACGTCGAAGTCTAACATCTCGAGAAAGATCAAGTCGACAGGCAACTCTCTCTCGCCAAAACGGACAACACAGGATCGGAACACGTTCGTAGTAACATACGAATCAACCACAGGAGTGGTCACAACAAGCGGTTGATCAAGCAAACCGGACTCTCTACCCAAACACAGCACGAAGTGTGTGGAAACGTACGAGTGCGTGGATCCGGGATCAAACAACACGTGTGCGTCAATATAACATACTGATAAGGTACCTGTCACAACGGCATTGGAAGCATGTGCATCCCGCGGCGTCAAAGCAAATACTCAGGCCTGATCCCCACAAATAGCTGGCTGTCCTCGACCTCGGCCTCCTCGGCCTCTCTGGATCGGACCGCCACATCCACGGCCTATGGGTGCATCAAACTGACGTGGAGCATCGCCTGTGGTAGGAAGTAGAGCTCTCTGAGGAGGAGGTCGTAATGGTGGTAAGGTCACATGTGGAACTGTCGCCGCTCCCTGCCGTCTCGCCGGACAGTCTCTGATAAGATGTTGCGGACTCCCACACCCAAAACATCCCGGCGCCACCCGCTGTCCCTGCGGATATGAACCATATAACTGACCCGGCCCAACTCCTCTGCCGGCACCATCTCTCGGGAAGAATCTGGCACGATACCTCGGAGCTGGCACGTCGGTAAGAATCCTCTTCGGCCCAGAAACGGCCGAAGTCGCTGAAATGCATGCCTCCATCCGTAATGCCGTGTCCATAGCAGCTGAATTAGTGTCGAAGTGCTCGGCGCCAATAGCAAGAAATAGCTGGGTGTCAAGTCCCTGCATGAACCACTTCACTCTCTTTTCTTCAATATCCAACAAATACGGAGCATATCTGGACAACTGCGTGAACTGGACATCTTACTTAGACACCGTCATCCCTGGGGTCTTGATCAAAGCTTAAAAACTGCGAGCCCTAGCGTCACGAACGCTCGCTGGGAGGAAACGAGCTGGAAAGACTGGTGTAAACATGGCCCAAGTCATAGGAGGTAGACCTGCAGCTCGACCTCTCATGACTGACTCCCACCATGTCTGCGCGAGGCCCTCTAGACGGAAACTCACGAGCTCCACCCATCGATCTTCAGAACATCTGAGCGAACAGCAAATCCTGGCTAAACTGTCAAGGAATGTCTGCAGATCCTCTGCTGCATCGGTGCCTGTAAAGACTGGAGGTCTCAGCCTCATGAAATCCTGTAGCGATGCTAGGATAGCCATGGTAGTAGTAGTAGGAGCAACTGTCTGGGCAGCAGGCACCATGGTAGTCTGTGATGTGGTAGGTACGTCCTCCGATCTCGGTGCACGAATGGCCGCTACTAAGGATCCTACCATCTGTCGTAACTCCTGCATACCTCCCATCATCTGTCGTAGCTCCTCCATACCAGACTCTAGCCTATCCATGCAGCCTGGGGAATGCGGATCAGTCTGTCCCTGAGGCGTAGGTACACCACCCTGCTCGGTCCTCGTCTCGGACGAGCCTGCTCGGATCTCATCTCGGGCGGCAGCCCTCTGCACTCTCGTAGCCTTCGGCAGCATAGTGGCTGGTACAAGAAACAGGAGAATAAGAACAGTGCACTAGAATCATAGGATACACGGAATTGAAGAAGAAATTTCAAACAAGTATATCCTAAAGTCACCTAGGCGGAGTACCGTATCGCAAGTATGCCGCGGACATACACACGCTACGTTACCCTGCTAAAGTCACTTACTCAGTCTACCAAGGTCATCCTACACTCTGAAAGGTAAAACCTATCGCTCTGATACCAACTTTGTTATGACCCGCAGGGTACGGAACGTGACTGGCACTTAAGTTACGAAACGTCTCAAGGCGTCCGTAAAATAAGTAAGAAAAAGCCCAGAAATCAAAACCAATTAAGCAGTAGAGTGAAGGAAAAACCAATCAATTGAAAACGAATTTATCAAATAAGTCATATCAAGCCCTTTTAAAAGTAATGTCCATTTTTCCAAAAATTTCGGCAGAGTCTCTTTTGTAAATACTGGCCGCCAAAATGGGAATATATATGAATACAAAAAATAAGACATCCCCAAGCGGGAGTTAGCTCTTCGCCACAAGGCGGTCACAAATCCCACGCAATGTAAATCAGCAATGTGCATAAATAAACATAAGAAGCACAAGTCAAATATCATGTCGACTCAAGTGAGCTCGCCCACAAAATACAGCATAAAAAATCCACAAATCTCACAGTCTCGTCTCTAGGTCAATATACAACAATATAAATAACAGGTACAACTAATAAAGTAGATGGAGTACTCTAGATACCATAAATATACAAGATGGTACAAAATGATAACACAACCCACCTACGAGCAAAAGCCTCGAGTCCAGGCAAAGGAGGCAAAAGAAGCTAGTGCGCCCGCCGCTACTATGCTGACGGAGCGGACCTGCAAAAAGACTGTGGCACAACGGGGATGAGTTGCCAACTCGTGAGTAATAAATAACATCTATAGAGGCTATCGCAATCATGCACACAAGCATCATAGCATCTACAATACAGGTATGGCAGGATATACTAGCAGGTATGTATGCAACATGAATGTACTAGCAGGTATGAATGCAATATGAATCATCTCGTGATCTGAATATATAGGTACCAGAAGTCATATTTTTCTTTTAGGAATCTCTTTTCTTTTAAAATATCAGCACAATACCAATAGAATCAACAAGAATACATGTCCAGCATCAACACCTCAAAATTGTCTCAATCTCATGTATCCATATCATAGTATCTCTGGCCTCAGCCGTCCGGCTGACCCATCTCAAATGTCAATATCTCATCATATCTGGGCCACGGTCGGTATCCTCTGTATATCCGCCATGCCAAAAAAAATCACTGGTAGGTAGTCCATCCCCTGCCAGGCTCATCGTCTACTACTCGAACTTCTTGTCTCGGGGTAACTTACCGGGCCCACCATTTACCCGAGACGGTTCATCCAACTCCTCGAAACGGGTCTCGAAAACCACAGCAAACTCATGGTGGACGACACTTACATCACTAGAAAACCGTAATTTTTGCATATTTTAAAAAGGGTAAAAAGTTTTAGAAATTTTGCGGCTTTCCCCCGAAATCCCGAAATATCATAAATCTCAAGAAATCGTCATAATTGCATATGTCAATTGATCAGTCGAAAATATTGCATTTTTAACACGTCAATTTCTCTATCATTTGCACTTATCTAGAAGTGTTCGGTATTCATATTGCACATATTAGTAAAAAAACCCTCGAAATACCAGATTGCATGTGTTATACTTTAAAACCGGCACTTTAAGAGAAATTGACTGTTTATCATGGCATCGCATCATCTCTATATTACGCAACACTTGTTTCGAAGTCTGTGCAGGAAATTTCAGGAACCGAGCCAAAATTGTCAAAGTGCTGATAAAAGAAACGCCAACTCAAAGATTTGAGATCTGGCAGTGTTACAGAAAGCCAAATGAGATTTAACATATTTTATAAAGGCCCATAAGTCAGCAGAAGAATTACCAAGAATTTTCATGCAGTGGGGCCCTCAATGGACCGCGGATCCGTGGACCAATACCCACTACTGCCGCGGATCCGCGGTTGTTGTGACACGTCATCAAAAATGCTCTGGTCCATTATTCTTCAGTTCAGCTCCAGAATTCATTCCAACCACTGCAATTTCTATAGAACTCCAGAAGCTTCTCCAGATCAGCAAGGATCATTAAGCAAGTTAATCTTGATTAAGCCCCTAAAAACTAGTTCTAGAAGCTCCCTCTAACTAACTACTTCTAGAAGCCTCTCTAGCTAACAAACTTTTCGAGGGAAATTCAAATTTTGAATCCTAGATCTAGGGTTTTGGAAGTCTATAAAAGAGAGCCTAGATCTAAGGTTAATTCTTCTTCTTCAATCTTCATCTTCCTCAATTTCCACCTACAAGTTGAGTGACACATCTTGTAGCCCTAAATTCTAAATCCAAGAAAAATTCAAGATCCCGAGTACCAATTAAGCGAGAAGCCTTCAACCTTTTAGGAGCGGAGCCGATCTTCAATCGAGCAAGTGATCCAAGCCGATCCCGACTCAGGGAGACGAGCGAAGCCAAATCGACGATCGAGTTCTTCCTCTTGTAGTTCTTGAGCGATTGTAACGGAATTGATGATATAAATAAAAGGTGAAATTCTTTAATCTTTCTTTCTTTAAATTCTTGCATCATGATTCGATCTCAATTTGTGATTTTAGTTCTTGTTGTGATGTTTGAGTAAAACTCCGCTCGAAAAGGTGTCGAGACGATCAATAGAATGATGATGTAACAAATCTTAAAACGATTCTTAAGTCCTACGAGTTTTGTAAACCCTAGCAAAATGAAGAATCGACGACCTAATTTCATTGCGATGCTTTCTTGATTGTGATCGCTCGAAATTAGGGATCCACGATCGATTCTTGAATTTACTAGAGGCTAGAATGTGGATGATATCGACGAAGGAACAAGGGATAAATGATGAAACCCTAGTTTCATTAGAAATCCCTAATTCTCGTTTATCATCATCGATCTAGTATCAATTCATCGATGGATAAGAATACGTCATCGCTAGATTACATCACATTTATAGATCCGATCGATTCCTACGAGCCTCGTTTAGATTCTTGATATTTGGTTTGGAAAATCAACAAATTCTCAATTCTTGATTCTATCGTTTTTTGTTATTAGATCTAGATTTTCTAATTCTTGAACTTCAATTACAAATCATGAATTGTTCTTTCTCTTTTCTTTAAAGTTTCAATTCATCTAATTCGAAACACGAACGATTACACTTTCCCTGTGGACGATCCGCACTTACTAACGCGCTATATTTGACACCGTTATTGATTGCGGTCAAAATATTTTTGTTTGTGATTTCTTTACAATTTTCCAACTACACAATCGGAAATCGTATTCAATCAAATGGCGCAGTTGCCGGGGATAGTGCGCTAATTGTTCGTATTTTTGAAATTTGAGTTGAAAGATTTATTCCATTATAATTTTTAGATCAAAATTCGCGCAAACACTAATACGAGTTGTTGTGATTTGTTGCGAAGAAATCTGGAATCATTGGAGCTTGAAAAAAAAAATTCAGAGCATTCCGGAGAGCTGTGTATGTGAACAGGTGCATCTGTGGAAAAATTTGTGAAGTGATCCCCTGAAGGAGCCACGATTCCGCGGCATTAGCAAGCTCCCACCGCGGTTCCGCCGCGTGCTGACGTCATCACTGCATCAATTTTGCTCTGTAACTCTCTTATTTTCTTATCTCCTTCGAAATCTGCTCTAAATAACAATTCTCTGCAAGTTTCTTTGCAAATAATTCTCAGCGCCGCAAAAGAAAAATAAATTGTGTGTGTTTTGATATTTGGTTGTTTGCATATTAATACGGAAATTAAGGGGCACGGCCAAATCCAGATTAGGTGGGGAGTTCATTACCCTTCCTAAGCCCCAAAAATCACAAACTTGCATCCGCATTACCCTCATTAACTAAAAGAAATCTAGAGATGACTCTAAGGACCGTCGCGCTCACTTAGGACAAGAGAAGGCCGTGGATAATTTATTGCTTGTCCGCGTTTCTTTTGTGGTGTCTAAGGAAAGTGTGTCGAAGGCTAGTGGTTACTTAATTAGGCCCACTACTTACGTAGTGGAGAACCTCCCACTTACCTGGCACTTACCTGGCCACAGGAGAGACAAAGAGGCAGTAGAGGATTTATCCTGCGACTTGTCTTTTGGCAGTTAGGAGCGGTCTAGAGCTTTGACCTAAGTGACCACTAGATTTTAGGGTTTTTCTTGTTGCATTTGTTGTGATCGCATCATATTTTCAAAAATCCGTATCATTTTTCAAAACAAACACCAACACTTCATTCATTCCCCTAATTATAAGTCACGCTGCCACTTGTACTAACCCTTTTTAGTGCAAGATTGGCTGGAAACGGGATTCTAGTGCCCGTTTAGTCCGCGTTCCCTTGATCGACCCAAAAGTCGGTATTTCTACGTTTACCTCTTCTTTACCCACCACCACACCCACATCGATGGATCCATCTCCATCGAACATCATTACCACTACTCTACCGCCGTCCGTTGGTGCGCATAATCCACCTCGCATCTCTCTCCAAGAGAGGTGCTATCCTACACGAGGTCCCCTTTCCACCTGTCTTTCCATTCCATACGGGGAAAATTTTGAAATTAAACTCCAATACATCAACCTTCTACCAAAATTTCACGGTCTTGAGTCTGAAGACGCATATGCCTTTATCACCAAATTTGAAAATGTATGCGCAATGATGGGTACCTCACAGCTTTCTATGGATGCTATGTGGCTACGTCTTCTCCAATTTACCTTGTGCGATATAGCCGAGAAGTGGCTGTATAACACAACCACACATTCCATTTCAAATTGGGAAGAATTAGTCAAAGCATTCCTTAAGAAATTCTACCCACATCATAAAACAGCTCGAGTCCGTAACGAAATAAATCAATTCACCCAGCTTCCAAATGAACCATTTTCAAAATGTCTTGAACGCTTCAAGGATCTGTTAGTCCAATGTCCACATCACGGAATCCCTAGATGGGAACCGTGCAGAATCATGTATGAGGGCATTAATCCTAACACAAGACAGACCCTTGAATCCATGTGTCAAAGCAACTTCATGACCAAAGATGATGGGGAAGCCTGGAAATTCCTAGAAAATTTTGCTGAAAAATCGTTACAGTGGGAGGGTATGAGTCGATCGTCTAGAGATGGCAATGATATTTCCATAGGAGTTAGAGCTGAAATTTCAGCTTTACACAAGAAATTCGACGCTATGGAAAATAAATTTTTAGCTGCCGCCGTAAATCAAATGTCACTCTCCAAAACTGTATGTGGATGCTGTTCGGATCCTTCTCATTTGACGGAAGAATGTCCACTAAACTCTTCGTTTCAAGGTCACGAGCATACCAATGGCGCATATCAAAGACCTAGGAACGATCCATTTTCTTCCACATATAATCAGGATTGGAGGAATCACCCTAACTTTGCTTGGAACCAATCACAATCTCAAAACACGGTTCCAACACAAAACAATTTCCAAAGGGTCCCTCCACCATAGCAGCAACCACCACTTCAATTGAGTCAGCACCCCTTCCAATCACAAAACTTCCAAAATCCGGCCAACACTTTTGCACCGTCTAGTCCTTTACAGTTGACCGGGACCGATGAATCCTCTTCATTCATAAACTTGCTTCTAACAAATCTCATGCAAGTATCGGCTGAAATAAAGAATTCTGTCGATGATAGAAAGAAAAACTCAGCGTCCCAAGCCGAGAGTATTAAATCGATGCAAGCCGAAATTTCACGATTAAAAGCCGAAATGAGTGCAAGAGAGAAAGGGAAACTTCCTGCTCAACCTTTACCCAATCCTTGTTAGTGTATATGCCCAGAGGCCATTACTGTATCATACTAGCTTGTATATTACTTAATGGAAGCTTGGGATATTCACAGTTGTAAAAACAATCTTGCTCAAAATAGTAGTATGCTACTTGGTTTGTTTCTACTTCAATATGTGCATGTGTTTCTTTTAGCATATCGCTTATACATATTAGTAGAGCCCTTAGGATCTTTTCTTGATTACCAGCGTTGTGATGGCAGTCACACTCGTGGGGGCTGGGTAATCTATAAGCACATCCTTATACAGGTCCCTAGTCGTAGGACTATCAAGACAGGGTATCGATACTCCGGAGTAGACTAGCGTATGCGCTTCTCATCCCAGCAGGGGAGATGGTCTGTCCCACAGCCATCAGTACGTCGTATTAGAGATAGTATGCGGGTGCTCGTTGGGTTACGAGTACACTGGACAGGACTCGTCGGGAACTGTTGGTTGGTACTATACCTATCGTCAGTTATCAGTTCCCAGGTGACATGAGTACAGCTTAGTCCGCTGACTTGACACTGTCACTTCGCCTCGAGTGTGTTCCCACTGTACTTTGATTACTACCCTACCACGGCTCAAAGGAGTCGAGCAAACAGGTAGTAGTTGGGTGCAGTCCCGAAGCACTTGGAGGCAGTGACGGTTAGACAGGATTCGTCTCTCCTGGTATTGGGGGTTGACATTGCGCTGTGTCTAGGAGTGCCATTACACGAGTAGTCCCTGGCCAGGGCAAGCAAGATATACTGGTAGGTTTCTAGTGCTATCTCAGGGTGTTCTGGGCTACACTCCGACACGACTTGTACCGCTATTAGGGGACCGACGTTTACCGCCCCCTAGGCCCGCCATGCGATGTATCAGACGAACAGACCGGACTGTATAGAGATTGTCACATTCAGGCTCAGTAGGAGTTCAGATGGGTTTCACCTCGTCAGTCTTCTTGTCGGCATCTACCTGGGGACCGTTACGCACAGCTAGTGCCGCTTGCGGTCTGTGGTTAAACCCACTGCCAGCGTAGTGTCGAGTCTTTAGAGTCCCACACAGAAAGCTATTCGCTTTTAGGAAAAAGAGTAGAGGTCGCATGGTTTTGCGACAGAGTTCGGTCACATCCGTGCACTTGTGCACGTTTGGTGTCCGGACAGTTAACACTAGCGGGCTTTGGTTTAAGCCAGATCCTAGTGTACATTTTGGGATTGGTTTTATCTCGTTTGTATTCATGTTCCTCGGAACGCGGATGCCGGTGTATATGCACAGTTGATAGAGAGACAGAGGCAGAGGATTCTTATTGGGGTTGTTGACTGTTGACTGTTGACTATTGACTTTTGGCTAAACCCTAATGAGAATAAGATATATGATTAATGATAATATTAATTAAGTATTATAGTGTCTTGGTTGAGACGAGGGGTTGACTTTGTTGACTTGTTGACTTTGTCGACCGATTGACTAGGTTGGACTAGTTGACCATCATCATTGCAATGGCTATCATTTCATGGCAAAGACTTTTGCTTGCTTGTTATGCTTTGCAATATGAGTGCATGAAATGATAATGCCACTTGATATGATATGAACCATCACATAATACTCAATTATTATTATTATTATGATTATTATTTTGGGAGCATGAGAGGAAAAGATGTTGGCTCATTCTATCATTCTTCTTCTCCCTCATGCTCAAGCTCTCCCTCTTGCTCTTCCTCTTGCTCTCTCTCTAGTTCAAGGCAACTCCATCTCATGAGTTGAGAAACATTGCCTTAGAGATAAAAGAAAACCCATATCACTTCTCTACTCATCCTAGTTCACAAGGTTTAGCAAACCAAGTGTTCTAGTTTCTTCAAGTTCGAAGAAGAAGCCAAAGGTAGAACCTTTCAGGTGGATCCATCTTCGGCGCAAGGAGACGACGAGGTGAGGCCGATCCGTAGACCGGAATGAGTTGAAGACAAAGGAGTTCAAGAAAGGTATAGCCCCCTAACCGAGTAGGAAAAACTCTATTTAGTTTGTTAGTTAGTTGTTTAACAAAGATCCGTATTATAAGTCCATGTTATCACCCTAGCAAAAATCGTTTTTCACCAATTCCGCAACCCCGTAAGTACCGGGGAAGGGTAGCATGGACTTACAGTAGTATCAGAGCCTAGTTAAACACTATCTAACATGTTAGCTAAGTAACTAGAAATTCGATCGGAGAAAAAGTCGCGAAACACGCCCGAAAAAAACACTTTCTGTCGAATTTTTCCTTTGTTCAAAAATTAATAAATCTTAGCTTAAAATTCGACTCAGGGTTTTTACATCTCACTGTAGAAAAATGGTCCAGAGAGCCCATCAACGCGCTGCGGATCCGCGGCCGAGTTGACTCGGCCGTGGACGATTTTTCTTGCAGTGAGGTCATAGGGGTGTTTTGGGATTTTTACAATATGTTTTTTATGCCCAGATTTTCCAGAAAGAAAAATTTGTGTTTGGGGCTTGAAAATCCGTATTTTGATCGAACTTCTAAAGACTTAAGCTGACGGGTATATATCTGTGATGTGATATATGTATTGAACGTCCGCTAATCGCTATACGTCGATTAGTGGGGGTTATACATATCTGTGATCTGTAATGTTGCTGGTATGTGTATATGAATTCATTGGATTGTCGCGGATGAATAGCCGGGGGTTGTGAGATGAGAGTTTTTCCTTTTATCTTTCAATTCTTGTAATATGTAAATTGATGTAATATTATTTTTGGCCGCACAACCGGGACGGGGTTGTAGCCGTCATTGTATAATTTCTTTTTACTGTTTTTGCTCCTAGGATAGACCCAAGGTGGGGTGCACAAACTACCGGGTATCTCGAAGTGCCGAGTGGCCTACTCACGTCGTTGTGGGAGGTTGCTCCGCTTCGGATATTTGGCGGGTAGTTTGCCTCATCCGTAGGGGTCTAGGGTGGGGTGTTGGCTATTCATCGCGACTGTGTAATCCGCCTTTCGTTACAGGCTCGTACGAATTGCGGATTCCTAGTATATCCAATGTGTTCATATGTAATCTGGAATGGTTATCATTGCATGTGACGAATGAGTATATCTATATATGATATTATTTAGGCGTTGCATATGTTTTGCATCCGCGCTAGTCCATCCCCCGCTCGGTCGTTAGTTAAGTAACCTAACGGGTAATGACGGGGCCCTGTTGAATGCAGATGGCATAAGCGTACGTCATATTTTCGTTTTTTTCTGCAATGGTAGGATTAAATGATGGGACGCATTGGAATTAATGCAAGAAAAATAAACCAAGTAAAAGTCGTTGGAACACTTTCAAAACCACTCGGTTTCTTTTCAAAAATAACTTTTAAAGCGCGGAGCTTAAGCCACTCCTTTTAAAAGCTATCAAGGTTCCTTCGATTATATCAAGTTCACTACGTACAAGGTTTCGCCAAAACCATTCGTAGCCCTCCTTCGTTTCATATGAATATTCAACAGTATTCAAGCTGTGTTTGTTGGCCTTAGTCAAGGCACAGTGTTTGGTAGCTGATGGATATTCATATGTTGCATAGATAGATGCGTTGGTTTGGGACAGTCGTATTACTTTGTTGGCCATAGTCAAGGGTACATACGGGTGGGTTCAAATCAACCTGGACAACGACGGGTAGAACTTGACATGTGACTTATGATTTGTTGGCCTTAGTCATGGTCATAAGAGCATGGGTCAAAAATCCACATCGGGAGTTTCAAAAGAACTGAAACTTGCTAGCGCTGCATACCATTTGGAGTGTGATGATTCTGTTAGGATTCCTTCAGTTTTGTCACGCGATGATATTTGGATCCCGATCCTACTGTGAGTATATGCTACTCCTCCGGAACTTTCTCACTTAACGATCAATGCTATAAACAAAGTTGGTGCCTAGAAAGGTGTTAGCGGGGCTACGCCCACAGGGAAAAGAGGTTATTTAATTAAGGAACTTCGCGAAAGCGTTGGAAAACCTCCCTCGAAGTACCGACACCAGCCTGGCCGAACGGTTAAGCAAGTATTGTACGGTGAGATTGACCTGACTAATTCTTCCTTTATGGTTTGAGGAGGGATTCGAGAGACGGTGGGAGCCATCCAGTTTAGATAAATTAAAAACCAATCTAAACTTGCAAGAGCATCATGCTGAGTGTTTTCTTCTCTCTCTCTTAATTGCAGCGACCCAGTGACCAGACATAGGTTACATCTAGATAATAAAATGACTGAATCTGACTGTTTTAACTAGCAAAGCTCTGTCCAGATGTCCATTGCCCATGACAAGCTGGGACACATCTTAACTAATCAAACCTATGCCGTCTCAGGTCAAGTTTCCCCCGTCACGGATATTTATATCCGCAGGACATCGGAAAAAGACTGTGCAAAAGCCAAGTGCCTCATGTTAGCCTCAATTGATGGTGCAAACCAGAGGCAGCACGAGAAGATGGACTCAGTTTCTATCTTCCTCCATAACAAAGATTTATATGGAGAGCAATCTCGTATCGCAAGATATGAGACCTCGAATGAATTTCTTCAAGCGGGGTTGGCTGTCGGGTCATCTGTAAGGAGCAACGTCCTTACAGAGACCAGCTATTTTGAGCTCACGGACCTGGAGACCACGTTGGAGAATGGGTCAAGTACTGACTTAATTCTACAGTCCCTGCCCTCTGCTTATACCCTGAAGGAAACCAGGGAAGAAGAAGGAAAAGCAAGGGCAAAAGTTTCAGGACTGGATGTAGTAAAAGAGGGACGTTCCTATTGTAACGGGAATGGACATTGGCAGAAAGATTGTAGGGCTAGCAAAGCCAGTAGCCAGAATTCGAAGCATGTTGTCGCTTCGGCTTCGGGTGTGTTTGTGATAGAGAACTGTATGTCAGTTAACCCTACTTCCTCGGTATTGGATACCGGATCAGGATCTCACATTTGTAATTTATTACATGCTCTGAGAAACCGTAGGGTTATCAGGAAAGGTGATATAACTCTCAGGGTTGCTAACGGAATGAGCATGGATGCTGAGTCCGTAGAGGAATATCATCTTGGACTGACAACTGGGCAGATATTGATTTTGCGTAACTGTTTGTATGTACCAGGTGCGGCTTGTAATATCATATCTGTATCCTTACTTTCTAAGGAAGTATATGAATTTACTTTTGTAAGCGATGTAGTACACATCCACCTAAATCAAGTTCTGATTGGGTCAGGTACATTAAATAACGGGATATACATATTAAATCAAGCTCAGATATTCAGTGTCCAGAACACACTTAAAAGAAAGTCTCCGGAAATAAATCAGTCTTTCTTATGGCATTGTAGACTGGGTCACATTAATGAGACAAGATTAACTAAGTTACATAAAGAGGGATACTTAAATCCGTTCGAGGATCAGTCTTATGCCACTTGTGAATCTTGTCTCATGGGAAAGATGACAAAGACTCCGTTCACTGGACACGGAGTAAGAGCTAGCTCGCTCTTAGGACTCATACACAGTGATGTGTGTGGTCCAATGTTTACACATGCGCGAAGTGGTTATTCATACTTCATTACTTTCACAGATGATTTCTCTAGGTACGGACATGTCTTCTTAATGAAGCAAAAATCCGAGGCCTTTGAGAAATTTCGGGAATACAAGAATGAAGTTGAAAAACAAACAGGCAAAAGTATAAAAACACTGAGATCTGATCGAGGTCGTGAATACTTGAGTGCCGAGTTTCTGGACTACTTAAAAGAGAATGGAATTCTCTCTCAGCGTACTCCTCCGTACACACCACAACACAACGGTGTATCTGAAAGGCGGAATCGAACTTTATTGGATATGGTTCGTTCCATGATGAGTAAGGATGAGTTACCGCGATCTTTCTGGAGTTATGCACTAGAAACAGCTGCATATATCTTGAACCAAGTTCCTACTAAGATAGTGCCTACCACACCATACCAGATGTGGAGTGGGAAGAAACCCTGTCTTAAACGCTTTAAGACATGGGGATGTCCAGCTTTTGTCAAAAAGCAGCATGCGGACAAGCTCGAGGCACGCTCAGTACAGTGCAAGTTTGTGGGATACCCAAAGAACTCCAAGGGGTATCTTTTCTGTTACGCAGAGGAACAAAAAGTCTTTGTTTCTCGTAATGCCCGCTTCTTGGAAACTGAGTTTTTAGAAAATCAGATAAGTGGGAGCGCAATAGAACTGGAAGAAATTCCAGAACCACAAGCTATTACTGAAACCTAAGTAGAACCAGAAGGTTCAGGGGAACCGAAAATTCCTGCGCCGCTCCGCAGAAGTAGTAGGCAGTCTCATCCACCCGAGAGATACTTCGGTTTTCTCATAGACGGGGATAGAGAGGATTTCACAGTTGATTATGATGAGCCTACTAGCTTCCAGCAAGCCATTTAGAGCGGTGACTCGGTAAAATGGCTGGATGCAATGCGGACCGAGATGGAGTCCATGTACACCAACAAAGTTTGGACATTGGACTTTGCTCCAGAAGGGGTAAAACCCGTAGGCTGCAAATGGATCTTCAAAAAGAAGATTGGTGTGGATGGGCAGGTTGAAACATATAAAGCTAGGCTTGTTGCAAAGGGTTTTCGTCAAAGACCTGGTTTGGACTATGACGAGACCTTTTCTCCGGTAGCTATGCTCAAATCCATTCAGATCCTTCTTGCCATTGCTGCCTTCCACGATTATGAAATCTGGCAGATGGACGTAAAGACGGCTTTCCTAAATGGAAATTTGGAAGAGTGCGTCTATATGGATCAGCCAGAGGGATTCATTCAGAGTGGGAGCAGCGGTAGAGTGTGCAAGTTGCTCAAGTCCATCTATGGACTCAAGCAGGCATCGCGGAGTTGGAACATCTGCTTTGATGATACTGTCAAAGAATTCAACTTTGTCAAAAACCCAGATGAACCATGCATTTACAGTAAGATTGTAGGGAGAAGTGTGGTATTCCTCGTCTTGTACGTCGATGAAATTCTCCTAATAGGAAATGATATTCCTATGTTACAGTCAGTCAAAGGATTCTTGTCACAGAGGTTCTCCATTAAGGACCTGGGCGATGCCAACTACATTCTGGGGATCCAGATCTATCATGATATATCTAAAAGGATGTTGGGACTTTCACAGTCAAGGTACATCGACACTATACTGAAACGATTCATTATGGAAGATTCCAAGCGCGGTAATTTACCGGCTTGTCACGGAATCACCCTCTCCAAAGAGATGTCTCCCAAGACTGATTTGGAAAGGCTCGCATGTCATCAATATCCTACGCATCTGCGGTAGGATCTATTATGTATGCGATGTTGTGTACCAGACTAGATGTAGCATACGTATTGAGTGTTGAAAGCCAGTATCAGTCGAACCCAGGGGAGAAACACTGGATAGCAGTAAAGAACATTCTCAAGTACCTGAGAATGACTAAGGAGATGTTCTTGGTGTATGGCGGAAAAGACCTCCAGATCGAGGCCTTTGCTGACTCCAGCTTCCTGAGTGACAAGGATGAATCCAAGTCCATGTCGGGTTATGTCTTTGTATTTACCATTAATGGAGGGGAGGTTTGCTGGAAGAGCTCCAAGCAGGAAACCGTTGCTGACTCAACTATGGAAGCGGAGTATATAGCTGCTTGCGATGCCGCAAAGGAAGCTGTCTGGATGAAGAAGTTCCTCACGGAGCTTCAGGTGGTTCCTACCAGTGTTGATCCAATACCGCTGTATTGTGACAACAACGGCGCTATAGCTTTAGCGAAGGAACCCGGGTCCCATCAGAAGTCCAGGCACATTTTGAGGCGGTACCACCTGATCAGGGAGATCGTAGATCGCCGGGAGATCGAGGTGAAGAGAGTAAATACAGTAGATAACACTGCTGATCCACTCACGAAGGCCTTACCCCAGACTCAGTTCGAGCGGCTGATCGAGATGATAGGTCTTCGATACGCCAGTTCATGGCCTTAGTGCAAGTGGGAGATTGTTAGTGTATATTCCCTAGAGGCCATTACTGTATCATACTAGCTTGTATATTACTTAATGGAAGCTTGGGATATTCACAGTTGTAAAAACAATCTTGCTCAAAATGGTAGTATGCTACTTGGTTTGTTTCTACTTCAATATGTGCATGTGTTTCTTTTAGCATATCGCTTATACATATTAGTAGAGCCCTTAGGATCTTTGCTTGATTACCAGCGTTGTGATGGCAGCCACACTCGTGGGGGCTGGGTAATCTATAAGAACATCCTTATACAGGTCCCTAGTCGTAGGACTATCGAGACAGGGCATCGATACTCCGGAGTAGACTAGCGTATGTGCTTCTCATCCCAGCAGGGGAGATGGTTTGTCCCACAGCCATCAGTACGTCGAACTGGAGATAGTATGCGGGTGCTCATTGGGTTACGAGTACACTAGACAGGATTCGTCGGGAACTGTTGGATGGTACTTGATTGAAAACGATTTCGGATTGTGTAGTATGAAAATTGTATAGAAATCACATCCAAAAATTATTTGACCGCAATCAACTACGGTGTCGGATGCAGATCGTTAGCGAGTGCGGATCGTCTACAGGGAAAGTGTAATTGTTCGTGTTTCGAATTAGATGAATTGAAAGTTTAAGGAAAAGAAAAGAAAACAATTCATGATTTGTAATTGCAATTCAAGAAAGAGAAAAATATAGATCTAAGAAAGCATTAAAATCAAGAAGTGGTAATTTCTGATGATTTTTCCAACCAAATATCAAGAATCTAAATGAGCCCCGTAGGAATCGATCGGATCTATAGATGTGATGTAATCTTATCCTTCGATGAATTGATACTAGATCGATGATGATCGATGAGAATTAGGGATTTCTAGTGAAACTAGGGTTTCATCATTTATCCCTTGTTCCTTCGTCGATATCATTCACATTCTAGCCTCTAGTAAATTCAAGAAACGATCGTAGATCCCTAATTTCGAGCGATAACAATCAAGAAAGCATCGCAACGAAACTAGGTCATCGATTCTTGAACTTGCTAGGGTTTACAAAACTCATAGGACTCAAGAATCGTTTTAAGATTTGTTACATCATCATTCTATTGATCGTCTCGACTCCTCGACGAGCGGAGTATTACTCAAATATCACAACAAGAACTACAATTACAAATTGAGATCGAATCATGATGCAAGAATTTAAAGGAAATAAGATTAAAGAATTTCACCTTTTATTTATATCAACAATTTCATTACAGTCGCTCAAGAACTACAAGAGGAAGAACTCGATTGTCAATTTGGCTTCGCTTGTCTCCGTGAGTCGTGGATCGGCTTGGACCACTTGCTCTGTTGAAGATCGGCTCCGCTCATAAAAAGGTTGATGGGCTTCTTGCTTGATTTGGTACTCGGGATCTTGAATTTTGATTGGAATTAGGGTTAGGGTTTCGCACAAGTCTTGTCACTAGACTTGTGGAAGAAGATGGAGAATTGAACTACTATTAGAGATTAAGGAATAAGGAAGAAGTTTAACCATAGGTCTAGGCTTCTATTTATAGATTTCCCCAAAACCCTAGATCTAGGATTTGAATTTTAAGTTTCCCTCCAAAAGTTTGTTGAGGAGATTTGAATTTCCCTCCAAAAGTTAGTTAGCTTAGAAAGGCTTCTAGAAGAGGTTAGTTAGGAGGGAGCTTCTAGAAATAGTTTGTTAGGAGCTTAATTAGGATTAGCTTGCTTAATGATCTTTGCTGATCTGGCAGAAGCTTCGAGGGTTTTCTGGAGTTTGAAGTATATTAAAGGAATGTGGGCCCAGAGAGAATAATTGTGCACTGAAAATGGGGAGCTGACGTGGCTAATCTGCGGCGGATCCGCGGCGCAAGCAGGCTACCGCCGCGGATCCGCGGCCATGTTGGAGGCTTGGGCCTTAGGATTTCTGGTGCTACTTTGGGCTAATACTTGGGCCTTTTTGAGATATGTTGATTTTCCAATTGAGTCCCTGATCTCTGCCAGATCTCTGGCCTTTGAGTTGGCGTATTTTTTTCAACACTGTTTTGGCTTTGTTCCTGCACAATTTCTCAAGACAAGTGTTGCGCAATATAGGGATGATGCGATGCCATGAAATATGGTCAATTTCCTTTATAGTGCCGGTTTTAGAGTCTAACACATGAAATCTGATATTTAACGACTGATTTGCTAATATGTGCTATATGAATGCCGAACACTTTTAGATTAATGCAAATGATAGGGAAATTGCCGTGTTAAAAATACATTATTTTCGACAGATCAAATTCCCCCAAACTTATTTTCGATCGTCTCGAGCGAACTGTTTTATTAAAAAGAGAAGGAGAAAATAAAGAAAGAGAAAAAACTAACTAGCACACTTTCGTAGGAAACACGATTGCACTGAGCACGTGCAACAAGCCTTTAAACCTCTAGGTGTCCCTAGTAGGAGGAGTGTTGTCTCCTGAGGGTTTTCAGCGGATTGCACCCACAAAATCCAATAATAAAAGGAAGATCATGAATATTACATTTAAAGACAAGAATTGTAAAAGAAAAGATTTGAAAATTAGGGTTTCCAACTAAGCTAGCTTTTCGGTTGTCATGAGCCCTATCTTAATGGTCATGAAAAGATGTCAGAAATCACTTCCTCCCTCAATAAAACATCGTCTTATTATTCATTCCTATCTTTCTTCCAAATATCGATCATATAACCCTGCGTGTGTGTAAAGACATCCCTACACCCGGAGAATTCAATTCAAGCTATCATACTCTTGCCCATCAGCCTCAGTACTTTTTAATTAATGAATATTTAGATGAGATTGCTCACACACTTTCATGCGACCGTTAATACTTCTTGAGGTACTAACCGACCGATTACTCCTGTGCTTGCTTACTTGGTGTATTTTCCTCGTCTTGCACCACCTAAGGCTTAGCAGTGACTCCAGACCAGTTGGCCTTAGGGCACTAGGTAAAGAGGCACCCTCGCTATATTTTTTTATTGCTGCCTTGGCGATAACAAAACCAGTGTTCATTTTTCTCACCACTTTATATTTTCTTCATTTTTTTATTTCCTTCATACTTTTGGCTTTAAGACAAGAGTATTTCAAGGTATCCTCTACTATCCCAGGCCTTAAGACGTGTGTAAGTGCGAATAGCAGGGTATCAACGTTCAAAATGTTTGGCTTCCAGAATATAAACTATTTTTCAGACTTATTTTTATCCTCAGATTAGTGACGTCTTTCATCTTACTAACCCTTGGGACAACGGCTCATAACTACTTATTACTAGTTCGTATAAGAAAACTTCTAATTTTCTTGGTTTTCTAAAATTTTTCTAATCTCATGGATGTAATTTTTCACTATCTAAACTTTTATTATCTTATTTATGTATAAAAAAAATGTTTTTATCTTTTGAAAATTTTTAAATTTTTATAGGTTTTGAAAAATGTTTTGTGCTTATGCAAATGATGCGAAAATAAGCACAAACCTCCCCCAAACTTATTTTCAACAGTGTCCTCACTGTTGCCATCTGCTAAATCTCGAAAAACCTGTAAGCCTGGGAGGAATTTATTAGTGGGGGCAAAATATTTAAGTGAAGATCCTCCCCCAAACTTATTCTTGGCTCATCATTTTGTAAAAATTTTCTTTTCAAGAGCCAGAAAAATTGCCCCCCGCCAAACTTGAGTTATGCAATGTTAAGCTTTGAAAATGACATGAGGGGGTCAAAAATCAGTGGTCGATACCAAGCATTGCAAAGACCGAATGTTAACACCAACCATTCAAAATTTTTATCAATGCAGTGCTCTGGTTAGTGGAAGAAGAAGTGGGGAAAGGTTAAGTGGTGGAATAGAATGTGTGTGCGTCTCATTTTGGAGAGACGATGCAGTGAATGTCGTGGATTACTCGCATTCTTTTTACAGTTCAGAAGAAGGAGTGGAGGTTCAATTTCATTGATTGGGAGATGATTCATCTCAACACCCGTGTCATTCAAAAATGCTAGTTCATCAGCGAAGATCTCCTCAAAAGTTCCATCAATGCCCCGATGAATAATGCCATCACAAAGTGCGGGGTGATCTTCAGACTCTAAAAACAGTTCATAATCAGTGTTAGTTGTTGACCCGGACATCTCGGTGGAAGAGTCCGTATGTGTATGATACATAGTTGGGTCAAACAATAACGTATGAAAAGAGTCAAGATCGGTATCATGAGGATCATCAAATTCGCTGCTGTCGACATTCGTTAAGTCGACAGAACATACCTGAGCAGTAGGTTCGGAGGGTACACTTCCCAACTTGTAAATGTTCAGCTCAATTGACCTATTCCCGAAGGATAGGGTAATAGAACCGTTACGACAGTTGATTATTGCATTGGAAGTGGCCAAAAAGGGGCGACCTAAAATCACCGGAATTTGATTCCGTGGGTTCGCTACAGGCTGTGTATCAATTACAATAAAGTCCACAGGGAATATAAATTCCCCGATTTTTATTAACACATCCTCCAGTTCACCCCTACGTTTGGTGATTGATCGGTCAGCCATTTGGAGAGTGCAATGGGTTGGCTTCAACTCTCCGATACCTAGTTGCTCATAGACTGAGTATGGAAGCAAGTTAACACTAGCGCCAAGGTCTAGTAGAGCACGGTTGATGTGTTTTTTCCCAATAGAAATGGAAATTGTAGGATATCCAGGATCCTTATGTTTCCTTGTTAATTAGTGGGGGAAAGCCGTGTCTACTGTTTTTCCCATGAATATCTTCTTGGGCACTTGAGTCTTCCTCTTCCTAGTGCACAAGTTCTTAAGAGTTTTCGCATAGGACGGAACTTGTTGGATAGCATCTAGGAGACGGATGTTGATGTTAACTTGCTTAAAAATGTCCATGATCTTGTCCATAGGTGGACTCGATGTGTTAGCCCTTAACCGATTAGGATAAGGTGCTTTAGCAATAAGCGCTGGGTCCATCATAGGAGAAGGAAGTGTGTGTGGCCCCGATCCCAAAATAGAAGTGGGGATCGTTTGTGGAGGAGTATAAGAGGTGGGATGAAGTGGCGAGCCTTTTGGGAAACGAAGAATAGGCTCGGAAGAAGGTGGTGGGGTAGAAGAACTGGGGTCAGAATTAGAAGTGTGTGTGTAAGGAAAGGTCTCAGCCGGGGTGTTATTGATTGATTTTTTAGTATCATCAAACTCTTCCCCAACGTGAGTGTCAAGCACTCTTCCAGATCTCAACGTGATTGCATCCACATGATGTGAATAGCCGGGATTGGGTAAAGGTTGAGCTGGAAGTTTCCCTTTCTCTCTTGCACGCATTTCGGCTTTTAGTTGTGAAATTTGTTCTTCCATCGATTTTATATTCTCAGTTTGAGAGATAATGATCTTCATCACATTCTCGACGGAAGATTCCAAACTTGCCGTCCCTTGGATAGATTGTTTCATGAAAGTATCCAAGGTTTGTGCTAGTGCAGAGGTATTATCTGTACCGCTCAATTGCAAAGAGTTTTCATGTGGTGCAAAAGTGTTGGCCGGATTTTGGAAGTTTTGTGATTGGAAGGGGTGCTGACTCAATTGAAGTTGTGGGTGCTGTTGTGGTGGAGGGACCCTTTGGAAATTGTGTTGGTTTGGAACCGTGTTTTGAGATTGTGATTGGTTCCAAGCAAAATTAGGGTGATTCCTCTAACCCTGATTATATGTGGAAGAAATTGGGTCGTTTCTAGGTCTATGAAATGCGGCATTGGTATGCTCGTGACCTTGAAAAGGAGAATTTAGTGGACACACTTCCGTCAAATGAGAAGGATCAGAACAGCATCCACATATAATTTTGGAGAGTGATATTTGACTTAGGGCGGCTAAAAATTTGTTATCCATAGTCTCGAGTTTCTTTTGCATAGCTGAAATGTCAGCTCTAACTCCTATGGAAATATTTTTTCCATCCCCAAACGATTGACTCACACCCTCCCACTGTAAAGATTTTTCAGCGAAATCTTCTAGAAAATTACAGGCTTCCCCATCATCTTTCGTCATGAAGTTGCCTTGACACATGGATTCAAGGATCTGTCTTGTGTTAGGATTAATGCCCTCATAAATGATTCGGCACAGTTCCCATCTCGGGATGCCGTGATGTGGACATTGGACTAACAAATCCTTGAAGCGTTCAAGACATTTTGAAAATGTTTCATTTGGAAGCTGGGTGAATTGATAGATTTCGCTACGGACTCGAGCTGTCTTTTGATGTGGGTAGAATTTCTTAAGGAATGCTTTGACGAATTCGTCCCAATTTTAAATGGAATGTGCGGTAGTGTTATATAGCCACTTCTCGGCTAAATCGCACAAGGTAAATGGGAGAAGACGTAGACGTAAAGCATCCACAGAAAGCTGTGAAGTACCCATCATTGCGCATACATTTTCAAATTTGGTGATAAATGCAAATGTGTCTTCAGACTCGAGACCGTGAAATTTGGGTAGAAGGTTGATGTACTGGGGTTTTATTTGAAAATTTTCCCCGTTGGCTTGTGGAATGGAAAGACAGGTGGAGAGTGGACCTCGTGTAGGATAGCATCTCTCTTGGAGAGAGATGCGAGGTGGATTCTGCGCACCAACGGACGGCGGCAGATTAGTGTTAATGAAATTCGATGGAGGTGGATCCATCGATGTGGGTGTGGTGGTGGGTAAAAGAATGGGTAAATGTAGAAATACCGACTTTAGAGTCGATCAAGGAAACGCGGACTTAACGGGCACTAGAATCCCGTGTCCAGCCTATCTTGCACTAAAATGGGTTAGTAGAAGTGGCAGCGTGAATTTATAATTAAGGGAAATGATATGAAGGCGGTGTTTGTTTTGAAAATTGACACGGATTTTGAAAATATGATGCAACATAACAAATGCAACACACAAAACCCTAGAATCTAGTGGTCACCTAGGTCAAACTCTAGACCGCTCCTAACTGCCAAAAGACAAGTCGCAGGATAAATCCTCCACTGCCTCTTTGTCTCTCCTGTGGCCAGGTAAGTGCCAGGTAAGTGGGAGGTTCTCCATTACGTAAGTAGTGGGCCTAATTAAGTAACAACTAGCCTTTGACACACTTGCCTTAGACACCACAAAAGAAACGCAGATGAGCAATGAATTACCCACGGCCTTCTTCTGTCCTAAGTGAGCGCGACGGTCCTTAGAGTCATCTCTAGATACTTTTTAGTTAATTGGGGTAAATGCGGATGCAAGTTTTGCGGTTTTCGGGGCTTAGGAAAGGTAATGAACTCCCCATCTAATCTGGATTTGGTCTTTGCCCCTTAATGTCCGTATTAATTATGCAAACAACCACAAAGATAAAAACACGCACAATTTATTTTGCTTTTGCGGCGCTGCGATTATTTGCAAAGAAACCTGCAGTAAATTGTTATTTGGAGCGGAGAAAGGGAGAAATAAGAAAGTGTAGAAGTATACCTGAAAATTTGGTACAGAGAAGAAGCAAGTCTGCCGCGGAACAGCCGCAGTAGGGGGTTCTTTGCCGCGGAAGCGTGGTGGAGGAAAGAGATCACTGCACAGAACTTTAGGAAAATGCTTCTGTTGCTCCCTTTAGCTCTCTAGAATATTCCTAAAAATTTTATCCAAGCTTCAATGATTCCAGATTTCCTCGCAATCAAATCACAACACACGTATTAGGGTTTGTGCGAGTTTAGATCTAAAAATTATAATGGAATAAATTTTTCAACTCAAATTTCAAAATACGAAAAATTAGCGCACTATCCCCGGCAACGGCGCCATTTGATTGAAAACGATTTCGGATTGTGTTGTATGAAAATTGTAAAGAAATCACAACCAAAAATTATTTGACCGCAATCAACTACGGTGTCGGATGTAGATCATTAGCGAGTGCGGATCGTCCATAGGGAAAGTGTAATTGTTCGTGTTTCGAATTGGATGAATTGAAACTTTAAGAAAAAGAAAAGAAAACAATTCATGATTTGTAATTGCAATTCAAGAAAGAGAAAAATATATATCTAAGAAAGCATTAAAATCAAGAAGTGGTAATTTGTGATGATTTTTCCAACCAAATATCAAGAATCTAAATGAGGAGTCGATCGGATCTATAGATGTGATGTAATCTTACGATGACGTATTCTTATCCTTCGATGAATTGATACTAGATCGATGATGATCGATGGGAATTAGGGATTTCTAGTGAAACTAGGGTTTCATCATTTATCCCTTGTTCCATCGTCGATATCATTCACATTCTAGCCTCTAGTAAATTCAAGAAACGATCGTAGATCCCTAATTTCGAGCGATAACAATCAAGAAAGCATCACAACGAAACTAGGTCATCGATTCTTGAACTTGCTAGGGTTTACAAAATTCGTAGGACTCAAGAATCGTTTTAAGATTTGTTACATCATCATTCTATTGACCGTCTCAACTCCTCGACGAGCGGAGTTTTACTCAAACATCACAACAAGAACTACAATTACAAATTGAGATCGAATCATGATGCAAGAATTTAAAGAAAACAAGATTAAAGAATTTCACCTTTTATTTATATCAACAATTTCATTACAGTCGCTCAAGAACTACAAGAGGAAGAACTCGATTGTCTATTTGGCTTCGCTTGTCTCCGTGAGTCGTGGATCGGCTTGGACCACTTGTTCTGTTGATGATCGGCTCTGCTCCTAAAAAGGTTGAAGGGCTTCTTGCTTGATTTGGTACTCGGGATCTTGAATTTTGATTGGAATTAGGGTTAGGGTTTCGCACAAGTCTTGTCACTGACTTGTGGAAGAAGATGGAGAATTGAACTACTATTAGAGATTAAGGAATAAAGAAGAAGTTTAACCCTAGGTCTAGGCTTCTATTTATAGATTTCCCCAAAACCCTAGATCTAGGATTTGAATTTTAAGTTTCCCTCCAAAAGTTTGTTGAGGAGATTTGAATTTCCCTCCAAAAGTTAGTTAGCTTAGAGAGGCTTCTAGAAGAGGTTAGTTAGGAGGGAGCTTCTAAAAATAGTTTGTTAGGAGCTTAATTAAGATTAGCTTGCTTAATGATCTTTGCTGATCTGGCAGAAGCTTCGAGGGTTTTCTGGAGTTTGAAGTATATTAAAGGAATGTGGGCCCAGAGAAAATAATTGTGCACTGAAAATGTGGAGCTGACGTGGCTAATCTGTGGCGGATTCGCGGCGCAAGCAGGCTACCGCCGCGGATCCGCGGCCATGTTGGAGGCTTGGGCCTTGGGATTTCTGGTGCTGCTTTGGGCTAATACATGGGCCTTTTTGTGATATGTTGATTTTCCAATTGAGTCCCTGATCTCCTCTAGATCTCTGGCCTTTGAGTTGGTGTATTTTATCAGCACTGTTTTGGCTTTGTTCCTGCAAAATTTCTCAAGACAAGTGTTGCACAATATAGGGATGATGCGATGCCATGAAATGTGGTCAATTTTCCTTTATAGTGCCGGTTTTAGAGTCTAACACATGCAATCTGATATTTAACGACTGATTTGCTAATATGTGCAATATGAATGCCGAACACTTCTAGATGAGTGCAAATGATATGGAAATTGCCGTGTTAAAAATACATTATTTTCGACTGATCAGTACTATACATATCGTCTGTTATCAGTTCCCAGGTGACATGAGTACAGCTTAGTCCGCTGACTTGACACTGTCACTTCGCCTCGAGTGTGTTCCCACTGTACTTTGATTACTACCCTACCACGGCTCAAAGGAGTCATGCAAACAGGTAGTAGTTGGATGCAGTCCCGAAGCACTTGGAGGCAGTGACGGTTAGACAGGATTCGTCTCTCCCGGTATTGGGGGTTGACATCGCGCTGTGTCTAGGAGAGCCATTACACGAGTAGTCCCTGGCCAGGGCAAGCGAGATATACTGGTAGGTTTCCAGTGCTATCTCAGGGTGTTCTGGGCTACACTCCGACACGACTTGTACCGCTATTAGGGGACTGACATTTACCGCCCCCTAGGCCCGCCATGCGATGTATCAGACGAACAGACCGGACTGTACAGAGATTGTCACATTCAGGCTCAGTAGGAGTTCAGATGGGTTTCACCTCGTCAGTCTTCTTGTCGGCATCTACCTGGGGACCGTTACGCACAGCTAGTGCCGCTTGCGGTCTGTGGTTAAACCCACTGCCAGCGTAGTGTCGAGTCTTTAGAGTCCCACACAGAAAGCTATTCGCCTTTAGGCAAAAGAGTAGAGGTCGCATGGTTTTGCGACAGGTCGCATGGTTTTGCGACAGAGTTCGGTCACATCTGTGCACTTGTGCACGTTTGGTGTCCGGGCAGTTAACACTAGCGGGCTTTGGTTTAAGCCAGATCCTAGTGTACGTTTTGGGATTGGTTTTATCTCGTTTGTATTCGTGTTCCTCGGAACGCGGATGCGGGTGTGTATGCACAGTTGACAGAGAGACAGAGGCAGAGGATTCTCATTGGGGTTGTTGACTGTTGACTGTTGACTATTGACTTTTGGCTAAACCCTAATGAGAATAAGATATATGATTAATGATAATATTAATTAAGTATTATAGTGTCTTGGTTGAGATGAGGGGTTGACTTTGTTGACTTGTTGACTTTGTCGACCGATTGACAAGGTTGGACTAGTTGACCATCATCATTGCAATGGCTATCATTTCATGGCAAAGACTTTTTCTTGCTTGTTATGCTTTGCAATATGAGTGCATGAAATGATAATGCCACTTGATATGATATGAACCATCACATAATACTCAATTATTATTATTATTATGATTATTATTTTGGGAGCATGAGAGGAAAAGAGGTTGGCTCATTCAATCATTCTTCTTCTCCCTCTTGCTCAAGCTCTCCCTCTTGCTCTTCCTCTTGCTCTTCCTCTTGCTCTCTCTCTAGTTCAAGGCAACTCCATCTCATGAGTTGAGAAACATTGCCTTAGAGATAAAAGAAAACCCATATCACTTCTCTACTCATCCTAGTTCACAAGGTTTAGCAAACCAAGTGTTCTAGTTTCTTCAAGTTCGAAGAAGAAGCCAAAGGTATAAGCTTTCAGGTGGATCCATCTTCGGCGCAAGGAGACGACGAGGTGAGGCCGATCCGTACACCGGAAAGAGTTGAAGACGAAGGAGTTCAAGAAAGGTATAGCCCACTAACCGAGTTGGAAAAACTCTAGTTAGGTTGTTAGTTAGTTGTTTAACAAAGATCCGTATTATGAGTCCATGTTACCACCCTAGCAAAAATCGTTTTTCACCAATTCCGCAACCCCGTAAGTATCGGGGAAGGGTAGCATGGACTTACAATCCTGACTATTCACATCATGTGAATGCAATCACGTTGAGATCTGGAAGAGTGCTTGACAACCACGTTGGGGAAGAGATTGATGACACTGAAAGATCTATCAATGATACCCCGGCTGAGACATTTCCTTCCACTTCTACTTCTAATTCTGACCCCAGTTCTTCTACCCCACCACCTTCTTGCGAGCATATTCTTCGTTTCCCACAAGGCTCGCCACCTCAGCTAATCTCTTCTAGTTCTCCACGGAAGATCCCCATTTCTATTCTGGGATCGGGTCCACCCACACGATCTTCACCAATGTTGGACCCCGACCTTATTGCCCAAGCTCCTTACCCAAATCGGTTAAGGGCAAATAGACCGAGTCCACAAATGGAGAAGATCACTGAAATGTTTAAACAGGTTAACATCAACATCCCTCTTCTAGATACTATCCAACTAGTCCCCGCGTATGCGAAAGTTCTTAAAGACTTGTGCAATAGAAAGAGGAAGAAACAAGTGCCCAAGAAGATATTCATAGCAAAGACAGTAGACACAGCTTTCCCCCAACAATTTCCGAGGAAACGTAAGGATCCTGGCTATCCTACTATTTCCATTTCTATCGGGGAGAAACACATCAACCATGCTCTACTAGACCTTGGCGCAAGTGTTAGCCTGCTTTCTTTCTCAGTCTATGAGCAGTTAGGAATCGGAGAGTTGAAACTAGCCCATTGCACACTCCAGATGGTTGACCGATCAATTACCAAACCTAGGGGTGAACTGGAGAATGTGTTAATAAAAATCGGGGAATTTATATTCCCTGTGGACTTTATAGTAATTGATACACAGCCTGTAGTGAACCCACGGAATCAAATTCCGGTGATTTTAGGTCGCCCCTTTTTGGCCACTTCCAATGCTATCATCAACTGTCGTAATTGTTCTATGACCCTATCTTTCGGGATTAGGTCAATAGAGCTGAACATTTACAAGTTGGGAAGTGTACCCTCCGAACCTACTGCTCAGGTCTGTTCTGTCGACTTAATGGATGTTGACAGCAGCGAATTTGATGATCCTCATGATACCGATCTTGACTCTTTTCATATGTTGTTGTTTGACCCAATTATGTTTCATACACAAACGGACTCTTCCACTGAGATATCCGGGTCAACATCTAACACTGATTATGAACTGCTTTTAGAGTCTGAAGATCACCCCGCGCTTTGTGGTGACATTATTCTTCGGGGTTTTAATGAGACTTTTGAGGAGATCTTCGCTGACGAACTCGCATTTTTAAATGACACGGTGTTGAGATGAATCATGTCCCAATCAATAAAAATGAACCTCCACCCCTTCTTTTGAACTGTAAAAAGAATGCGAGCAATCCATCACTTTCACTGCATCGTCTCTCCAAAACGAGACGCACACACATTTTATTCCACCACTTAACCTTTCCCCACTTCTTCTTCCACCAACCAGAGCACTGCATTGATAAAATTTTTGAATGGTTGGTGTTAACCTTCGGTCTTTGCAAAGCTTGGCATCGACCAATGATTTTTGACCCCCTCTTGTGATTTTCAAAGATTAACATTGCATAACTCAAGTTTGGGGGGGCATTTTTTCTGGCTCTTGAAAAGAAATTTTTTACAAAAATGATGAGCCAAGAATAAGTTTAGGGGATGTTCTTCGCTTAAATATTTTGTCCCCATTAATAAATTTCCTCCCAAGCTTACAGGTTTTTGAGATTTAGCAGACGGCAACAGTGAGGACACTGTTGAAAACAAGTTTGGGGGAGGTTTGTGCTTATTTTTGCATCATTTGCATATCACTTTCCATAAGCACAAAACATTTTCGAAAACCTATAAAAATTTCAAAAAAATAAAAACATTTTTGTACATAAATAAGATAATAAAAGTTTAGATAGTGAAAAATTACATCCAAAAGATTTGAAAAATTTAAGAAAACCAAGAAAATTAGTAGTTTTCTTATACGAACTAGTAATAAGTAGTTAGAGTCGTTGTCCCAAGGGCTAGTAAGATGAAGGAAGTCACTAATCTGAGGATAAAAATAAGTTTGAAAAATAGTTTCTATTCTGGAAGCCAAACAATTTGAACGTTGATACCCTGCTATTCGTACTTACACACGTCTTGAAACTCGGGATAGTAGAGGGTACCTTGAAATGCTCTTGTCTAAAAGCCAAAGTATGGAGGAAATAAAAAATGAATAAAATATAAAATGGTGAGAAAAATGGACACTGGTTTTGTTATCGCCAAGGCATCAATAAAAAAATATAGCGAGGGTGCCTCTTCACCTAGTGCCCTAAGGCCAACTGGTCTGGGAGTCACTGCTAAGCCTTAGGTGGTGCAAGACGAGGAAAAAAACACTAAATAATCAAGCACATGAGTAATCGGTCGGTTCGTACCTCAAGAAGTATTAACGGTCGCATTAAAGTGTGTGAGCAAATTCAGCTAAATATTCATTAATTAAAAAGTACTGAGGCTGATGGACAAGAGTATGATTGCTTGAATTGAATTCTCCGGGTGTAGGGATGTTCTTTACACACACGTAGGGTTGTATGATCGATGTTTGGAAGAAAGATAGGAATGAAGAATAAGACGATGTTTTATTGAGGGAGGACATGATTTCTAACATCTTTTCATGACTATTAAGATAGGGCTCATGACAACCGAAAAGCTAGTTTAGTTGGAAACCCTAATTTTCAAAGTCTTTCTTTTACAATTCTTTTCTTTATATGTAATATTCATGATCTTCCTTTTATTATTGGATTTTGTGGGTGCAATCCGCTGAAAACCCTCAGGAGACAACACTCCTCCTACTAGGGACACCTAGAGGTTTAAAGGCTTCTTGCACGTGCTCAGTGCAATCGTGTTGCGTACGAAAGTGTGCTAGTTAGTTTTTCTTTTTTTTTTTAATTTTCTCCTTCTCCTTTTAATAAAACAGTTTGCTCGAAACGATCAAAAATAAGTTTGGGGGAATTTGATCAGTCGAAAATACTGCATTTTTAACACGTCAATTTCCCTATCATTTGAACTCATCTAGAAGTGTTCGGTATTCATATTGCACATATTAGCAAAACATCCCTGAAAAACCAGATTGCATGTGTTATACTTTAAAACCGGCACTATAAGGGAAATTGACTGTTTATCATGGCATCGCATCATCCCTATATTGCGCAACACTTGTTTCGAAGTCTGTGCAGGAAATTTCAGGAGCCGAGCCAAAATTGTCAAAGTGCTGATAAAAGATACGCCAACTCAAAGATTTGAGATCTAGCAGTGATACAGAAAGCCAAATGAGATTTAACATATTTTATAAAGGCCCATAAGTCAGCAGATGAATTACCAAGAATTTTCATGCTGTGGGGCCCTCAAAGGACCTCGGATCCGCGGCCCAATACCCACTATTGCCGTGGATCCGCGGTTGATGTGACACGTCATCAAAAATGCTCTGCTCCATTATTCTTCAGTTCAGCTCCAGAATTCATTCCAACCACTGCAATTTCTACAGAACTCCAGAAGTTTCTCCAGATCAGCAAGGATCATTAAGCAAGCTAATCTTGATTAAGCCCCTAACTAACTAGTTCTAGAATCTCCCTATAACTAACTACTTCTAGAAGCCTCTCTAGCTAACAAACTTTTGGAGGGAAATTCAAATTTTGAATCCTAGATCTAGGGTTTTGGAAGTCTATAAAAGAGATCCTAGATCTAAGGTTAATGGCTAATCAATCTTGAACTAATCTTCAATCAATAGTTAGTTCTTCATCCTCCCACAAGTTTAGTGACAAAACTTGCCTCTAAACCCTAACCCTAATCCAATCAAGAAACTAAATTCAAGATCCTTTGAGTGCTAGCAAAGCGAGTCTTCAACGATCCTTTAGAAGCGAAGCCGGACTTCAACGGAGCACGAGATCCAAGCCGATCCACGACTCAAGGAGCCGAGCGACGCTAGATTCGACGATCAAAGTTCCTTCCTCTTGTAGTTCTTGAGAGTTGTAACTAATTGTTGATATAATAAAGGTGAAGATTCTTTAAACTTGCTTATATTTCAATTCGAGCATTATGATTCGTATTCAATTCTTGAATGTATTCTTCGTGATGATGCTTGAGTAAAACTCCGCTCGTGGAGGAATCGAAACGATTGTAGATTGATGATATTGACGAATCTTTAAACGTTTTCTTAAGTCCTATAACAATTGTAAATTCTTGAAAATTGAATGATCGATGATCTAAATCGATGTGAAATGCGTTCTTGATTCTTTTCGCACGATTTAGAGATCAACGATCAATCATTCGATTTCCTAGAAGCTATCTAGTGAATGTGATTCATCAAAAGGACAAAGGATAGGATGAGGAACCCTAATTCTTCGCAAGATCCTTGATCCTCGATGAATCTACATAGATTTAGCATCAATTTGTTAATGGATAAGAAATCGTAATTTCGAATCTTCTTCACATATACGATCTAATCGATTCCTACGAGCTTTACTTCAAATCTTGAAACCTAAATCGATTGGAATTCTATCAATACTTGATTCTTGATGTTTATCGCTTTCTTGATTCTTGATTAGATTAGTTGATTCTTGAAATTCATCGATATAAATCTTGAATCGTTTTTGCTTTTCTTTTTTATTAAATTTTCGATTCAAACAAAACAAAATACGAACGAATCGCGCAATCCCTTTGGACGATCCGCACTCACTAATGCGCTACAAACCGACACCGTTATTGATTGCGGTCAAATAATTCTTTGATTGTGATATCTATATACAATTTTCTTAATACTACACACACCAAAGAAAATTATCAATCATCAATGATAATGAATGCATATGGTATCACTAATCAAATTGCAATGTATGATTAATAGACTAAGCATGAACAAATGATGTAATGAGATACATGCACATGAATAGCAATTCTACAATTTTATTTAAGGATTTAATGCAATAGCATAGGTTTACGCATCAATATGGTGACAATTTTCTAGATTATAAGTTACCTAGTGTCTTGGTATGGAAATTACCAGGGCGTGTGTGTACACATGAATAGTGCTCGTGCTTCATATAAAAACCCTGGCAATGGTGCAGGTGTCCTATGGAGCGAGTTCACATATGTAGGTAAAACATAGATCATGAATGTAGCAGATAACATGCAAGTATTATACCCGTTATTACTAACATCACAAAGAAACTTTTAAAATTACTAAAACTATCGGGCGACTTGCGCCATCCAAACGATAGTCCCCCGTAGATGTTACATCTACTCACCGGAAATCCCCAGCTAGGGACATTAAAGGATGTACTTATGGACTACCATGGCCCTACTAGTATGGTCTGCATCATAGTCCTGGTAGTCAAGTACACATCCAAAGGGCTTTACCAACATGTAACTATAAGACAGTATCAAGAGACAAGTATACATGTTAAGATAAAGAGCAACCTGATAGCATACTATCATATCGAGCAAGAAAGTCCTCTCTATATATGTCCAAGCATCCAATATAATATACATCCTCTGTACAATACTGGCCTCTAGGGCATACATACAACTAACACTGATAACGTTTATCAGTAAATCTCAGCATCCCTGTCCAGGGACATACTGTTATAGCCAATCGAGCATAGCACAACATCAACTCCCAATACCGGGAGAGAAGAAACCCCTCCTATCGGTCATTGCCTCTATGTGCCTCGGGACTGTACCCAAAGTCCACCTGTTTGCACGACTCAGTAGAGCCGTGGTAGGGTGGATATCAATGTATAGTGAGAGGACACACAAGACTCTATGAAGATCTTGGATCTACAGACTAACATGTACCAGTGTCACCTGAGAACTGCTATCCGACGATAGATATAATACCACATAGGAGTTCTTAGTGAGTCCGTTCCGTGTACCCAGTCTCCACTGAGCACCTGCATACAATCTTTAGTGTCACCTCACCAGATGGATATGGGATCATCCATCGCCCATCATATAGGACAAGAATAGTATATGCTAGTCTACTCTGGAATATCGATTCCCTGTCTCGATACACCCACAACTAGGAACTGTTCAACGATATGCTTATACACTGCACATGCCCCACTAGTATGATCCGCATCATAGTCACAGTAGTCAAGCAAATATCCTGTGGGATTTATCAACATGTGCAAGTGAATAAAAGCATGATCAAATATACATGTCAAGATAAAGTAAACCAGATAGCATACTATCATGTCGAGCAAGAAAATCATCTATATACATATATACATGTCCAAGCATCCACTATACATATAATGAACTCTAGGGTTTACTTATATCTAACAATCTCCCACTTGCACTAAGGCCAGTTATTGGCGTATCTCATACCCAACATCTCAAAAAGTCGCTCATGCTGCGGCTGTGGAAGGGCCTTGGTGAGTGGATCCGTTATGTTATCCTTTGTATCTACTCTCCGAATCTCGATCTCCTGGCGATCTACTATCTCTCGGATCAAATGATATCTCCTCAGGATGTGTCTGGATTTCTGATGGGACCTTGGTTCTTTGGCTAACGCCATAGCTCCATTATTATCACAATACAATGGTATTGGATCAACAATGGTTGGAACTACTCCTAGTTCCGTGATGAATTTCCTCATCCAGACGGCTTCCTTGGCACCATCATTCGCAGCAATATACTCAGCTTCCATCGTGGAGTCTGCAACGGTGTCCTGTTTGGAACTCTTCCAACTAACCGCCCCTCCATTGAGAGTAAATACAAACCCTGAGATAGATTTGCTGTCATCCTTATCACTTTGGAAGCTGGAATCGGTATAGGCCTCCATCTGGAGATCCCCATTACCATACACCAAGAACAATTCTTTAGTCCATCGTAAGTACTTCAGAATGATCCACACTGCTATCCAATGTCTCTCCCCTGGGTTGGACTGATACCTCCTTACTACAGCTAGTGCATAAGCTACATCAGGGCATGTATATAACATCATATACATTATAGATCCAACGGCTGAAGCGTAGGGTATAACGCTCATGCGAGCTCTCTTTTCATCTGTCTTCGGACAGAATTCCTTGGAGAGAGTGATTCCATGACAAGCGGGCAAGGCACCACGCTTGGAATCATCCATACTAAACCTTTTTAGGATGGTGTCTATGTACCTTGATTGGGGCAGTCCCAATAACTTCTTGGATCTATCTCTATAGATCCTTATGCCCAAAATGCACGAGGCATCACCCAGGTCCTTCATGGAGAACCTTTGTGATAAGAATAGTTTGACCGATTATAGCATAGGAATATCATTTCCTATCAGGAGAATATCATCTACTTACAATACGAGGAATGTGACAGTACTCCCTACAATCTTCTTATAAATGCATGGTTCATCTATATTTTTGATAAAATCAAACTCTTTGATTGTATCATCAAAACAGATGTTCCAGCTCCGTGAGGCCTTCTTTAATCCATAAATGTATTTAAGCAATCTACATGCTTTCCCGCTGCTCCCACTGTCAATGAAGCCCTCTGGCTGATCCATAAAAACGCATTCTTCCAAATCACCATTTAGAAATGCAGTTTTCACGTCCATCTGCCAGATTTCTTAATCATAGTGAGCAGCAATAGCAAGTCGGATCCTAATGGATTTAAGCATTGCTACCGGAGTGAAAGTTTCATCATAGTCCAATCCTGGTCTTTGACGAAAACCTCTCGCTACAAGCCTTGCTTTAAAGGTCTCTACCTGTCCATCTACACCAATCTTTCTCTTAAGGATCCATTTGCACCCAACGGGTTTTATCCCAGGAGGCGCAACGTCCAAAGTCCATACTTTGTTGGTGTACATGGACTCCATTTCGGATCTCATGGCTTCCAGCCACTTCACTGAGTCACCACTCGCGATAACTTGCCGAAAACTAGTATGGTCATCATCATCCATGATGCAATCTTCTCTATCACCATCAATGAGAAACCCATAGTATCTCTCTGGTGGGCAAGAAGTTCTACTAGATCTCCGTAGCGGCTGAGGTTCTTGAAGTTCTACTGTAACATCAGTTTCAACCAATTCTTCCTGAGTAATTTATGTCTCTAGAACCTCTTCTAGTTCTACCACATTGCCTTCAGTACTTTCTGTAAAGACTTCATTTTCCAAAAATGTGGCATGATGAACAACAAACACCTTTTATTCCTCCATATGGTTGAATAGATATCCATACGAATGTTTTTGATACCCTACAAATTTACACATGACTGATCGTGTCTCGAGTTTGTCAGGATTTTGCTTTTTAAAAAAAGCCGGACAACCCCAAATCCTAACTCTTTTAAGTGATGGTCTCTTTCCACTCCATATCTCATATGGAGTGGTTGACACGGTCTTGGTTGGAACCCTGTTTAACAGATACATTGTTGTTTCCAATGCATATCCCCAAAAGGAAAGCGGTAACTCAGCATCTTACATCATGGATCGTACCATATCTAATAGGGTACGATTCTTCCGTTCTGACACACCGTTGTGCTGTGTTGTGTAAGGAGGAGTGAGCAGAGAGAGAATTCCATTCTCTTTTAAGAAGTCAAAAACTCTGTACTTAAATACTCTCCACCTCGATCTGATCGAAGTTTCTTGATGTTCAAGCTCGTTTGTTTTTCTACATCAAGTTTATACTCCTTGAATTTCTCGAAAGCTTCGGATTTGTGCTTTATCAAAAACACGTGTCTGAATCTTCAGAAATCATCAGTAAAAGTGATGAAGTATGAAAAAGCACCTCTAGCATGTATAGACATTAGTCCGCATACATCACAACGTATGAGGCATAAGAGTTCCACAGCTCTTTCTCTGTGTCCAGTAAATGGGGTTTTGGTCATTTTACCATTGATACAGGACTAGAAAGTCGCATAAGATTTATATTCAAAATTATTTAAATATCAATCTTTATGTAGCTTGTTTAGTCTTGTTTCATTAATATGACCAAGTCTACAATGCCAAAGAAAAGCTTCATTTATATCGGAAAACTTTCTTTTATTAGTATGATGTATATTGAAAACTGTGTGTTGGTTCAGGACGTAAATACCGTTATTTAGTGTACCATACCCAATCAACTCTTGATTCAAGATAATGTTCATACCATTATTTTGCAATACAAAATGATATCCTTCATTGTCTAACAAAGAAATGGATATTATATTACATAGCATACTTGGTACAAAATAACACGGGTTCAAAACCAATATACAAACCGAAGGCAAAAGCAGATGATACTCTCCTACGGATACAGAATGTACATTGGAACCATTTCCAACCAGCAGAATATGGTCTCCAGTCTTCAAAACTATATTGTTTCTCTGCCCCTGCATATAATTGCAGATGTGAGAACCCGAACCGGTATCTATTACCCAAGATGCAGAGTTAATTGAAAAACAGTTGTCGGTTACAAAAACATCTGAAGTGGAAGCATCAGCATGCTTCTTCTTCTTGAGATCAGCAAGATACAAAGCACAGTTCCGTTTCCAATATCCCGTCTTGTGGCAGAAAAAACATTCCCCTTTTCCACTTCCCGTGACCCCGGTTTTGTCTTTCCCCTTTGCCTTTTTAACTCCACCTTTCGGTTTGATGGACTTCTTCTTCTTCTTTCCCTTGGCCTTGGCTTTTGGGACTGAAGAGGAAGATGGCCCAGCAAGCAGAGCGGGAGTCTTCGCTGTATTCAGCGTGCTCTCTGCACTTCTCAACATATTGAGAAGTTCAGGCAATGATTTCTCTAAATCGTTCATACTGAAATTCACTATGAACGGAGCAAAGGCGGGGATAGAGACTGCAGAACAACATCTGTATATTGCTCATTATCCATTATCTATCCCAGTTTCTCAAGTTCTTCTATAAGTCCAATCATCTTCAAGAAATGGTCTCCTACTGATGCACCAGGGGCCATCCGCATCTGAAACAGCTTTCGAGATGCCTCGTATCTCAAAGTACGAGATTGCTCTTCATACAACTCCTTTGTATGAAGAAAGATGGATTGTACATCCATCTTCTCGTGCTGTTTGTGATGGATGTTGTCCATAGAAGAAAGCGCGAGGCACCTGGCCGTGTTGTAATCAATATCCCATGTTTTTCGTATCTCCCTATCTGAAACAGATGATTCAGGTCCTGGGACGGGTGGGGCTTTGGTAGTGAGGACATATGATACTTTATCATATGCGAGTGCAATGTTCAAGTTCCTCTTCCATTCTTTATAATTTGGTCCAGTCAGTTTATTTTTCTCTAGTAGAAGCTTATGTCCCATCATCGGTATCTGCCATTAGGAGAGAGAAAAGAATACACTCAGCGGAATGCTCTTGCAAAGATTTAGATTGGTTATTATCTTATCTAATCGATGTCTCCCACTGCTTTAATCAAATTTTCTTTCAAAACTTGAAAAGAAAACTAGCCAGGATTAATTACATTCTACAGTTTCGCTAAACGGTCGGCCAGGCCAGTGTCGGTACTTTGAGGGAGGTTCCCCGTGCTTTCGCACGGACCTAATTAAAATAAACCTCGTTTTCCCAAAGGGCAAACCCCGTTAACACCTTTCTAGACACCTACTGGATAAGCTAATTGTAAAGTGAAAAACTATCCTGGAAGTAACACTTACTCACAGTGGGATCGGGATCCAACTATCATATAGATGGTATGCAATCTCATTGCAAATTTCAACTCTTGAAACTCCTGATATGGTTTTTACCCCTAGTTACTTATGATCTTGGCTATGGTCAAAATATCATAAGCATTGGTCAAGTTCTACCCGTCATTTCGAGATTAACTAGACCTACCCATATGACCCTTGACTATGATCAACATAATCACATGAATGTCCTAACTGATCGCATCATATGCTTTGTAGGAAGGCATCACTTTGCTACCGTACACAACGCCTTGACGATGATCAAAATACGCAGCACGAATACTAAGTACTCTGCTTCCTAAAATGACGGAGGGTTGCGGATGGTTCTTATGAAAACTTTTAACGCTTTGAACTTGATCTCGTTGTAGAATCAAAACAGTTTAGAAAAGGAGTGGCTTAAGCTCCACATCTTTTGAAACTTGCATTTTTCATAAAAAAACCGAGTTGGTTCAAATCTGATTCTACAACATCTTTTAGGTTTCTTTTACTTTACATTAATCTCATTAATGTTATCCCATCATTTAAGTTCCTGAGCCATCACAGAAAAGAAACGAAAATAGAACGTATACTTATACCATCCGCATTCGCCACAGTGTCCCGCTATGCACCGTTAGGTTACTTAACTAACGGCATAGCGGGGCGGGACTACCGCGGGTGTAAAATATAAGCAACGTTTATTATATATCATATATATAATAATAATCCATTCGTCTCAGATACTAAGTAATCACATTACAGAATATCAACAGCAGTAGAAGCACATATGAAAATAAAAAGATATCTACGATGTCTGTATTTTGTATTTAGCCAACAATAGAAAATACGGATTCTACGGTCGCAATGAATTGCCAAGCCCACACCCCAAGACCCCTATGAGAGCGGCAAGTGATCCTGCCAATTCTAGAGTTTAGGAGACCCGGTCTCGACTCCTCGAGATGGCCTCCCACTGAACCCTAGAAACCGGTCACTTGTGCACCCCTCCTTGGGTCTATCCTAATCCGGAAAAGTAAATAATATACAATGATGGAAACATCTTCCTCAACCCGGAAGTGCCCCAAATAAAAGAATATTACATACAATTGATTTATACATGAATGAAAATAAAACTCTTATCTCACATATAACCCCCCGGCTATTCAATCGCGACAATCCTGCACATCATATCTCAGCAACACATAATATCTTATATCATCAACGTAAGCAAGTATGCGTATCCCAATTGCCGTTGATGTATAGCAACGGAATCGGCGATACTACATACTATACTTACGGTCGCAGAAAATAAAGTGAAAAACTACAACATTTGGAATCCACAATCACTTTAGACATCGTAAATTCGAAATATCACATACTTCGCATTCCATGCCTAACTTTATGAATTCCACATATTGTATCACATTCCAGATAAATAGACAATGCTAAACTTTTCGATCGAATAAACAAACAACCAAGATTTCCCAAATAGCACAACACTTGAGCCGAGTTAAAAAATTTCAAGAACATGTCACAGCCCCTATGATCCAGCCGTAGAAGGGTCAAACCAACGCCTCACATGTGGGAACGCTAAACTACCACAAACCCTAGGGTTCAGTGGCAGTTTTGACGGTCACATAATCGAGTTAAGGTTACGTTCTTCTAGAGGGTCCACAGATACGCTTCTATGTTTTTCCGAAAGTTTCAAACTCGTGAAAAATCCAACATTTGAAAGTTTTCTAATACGGGAAAAAGTGAGTTATTGATATTCGTTCGAACATTTTAACACGTTCTAAATTACCTGAAAAACTAAACGATGTTAAACTTTCCGATCGAATCAACGAATACAAAAAATCTCCAGAAAACTCAACATCTGAGAAATATTAAAAATACCCAGAAGCATGTAGTAATACATACGGATGAACCCTAGAAATAACGATCCCTGACAGCCAAGTACGACCGCGGAACCGCCGCCAAAAGCATGGTAGGGCCGCGGTTCCGCGGTGACTTAAAGGCTACAGTGACTCGTATTTCACAGTAATCCAAACAATTACCTGCTTGATTTTTTGAGTATTTTTAATATTGAAAAAATCAATTTTTTAGAAAATTTCTAGAGAAGGGTCTAAAAAAGTGTTTCGTGGTTCGATCGGAGTTTTAACTTCACCTACGCATTGCCTAAAGCTCTAGTTTGGCTCTGATACCATTTTTGGGTTTACCTAGCACCTCATCTAGGGTTTGGAAGCATCACTCATGCCACAATCAAATTTTAAAGGTGCTAAGTGAACTTGACAAGAATCATAACTAGAAATTTAGGGTTTCATTCAACCAAGCATCACATGCAAATGAAAAACTATTACTATGGGTAGAGATTACAACCTTTGTAGACCTCCCTTGGTGACTCCTTGGCACTATGAGAGTTTGGAACGGATCCATGGAAGCCTTCCTAGTCCACAAAGATCCACCCGAAGGCCCTTTACCCAAAGCTCCTTGGTTTACTTAATTTGTGAATGAAGTAGAGCAAACACCCTACACAAATGGGCTAGATGTGTGTAGTATGATGATGTGGTTTGTATTCTATAATCAAAACCCTTTCTTTTTATCAACTTCACTCAAAGAAAAATCTCAAGAGAGGAAGAAGAAGATAATGGTGGCTAAGCTTGACCTCAAAAGATAATGATATGATGAATAATTGAGATGAGAATGAATAATCAATAATAAATCCTTCTCACTTCAACCATAGTTAGTAATTATTTACTATTGAGTTAATTGCTAAAGGAAAATTAACTCATGGTTAAAGATTAGGTCAAGTATGGTCAAAGATGATAAATATTAACCATGAGTGAATTATCCTTACATTAACTCAATATGATAAATATATATATATATATATATTTATATATATATATATATATAATTACTACAATATGAGTCTTGCATTGCAACCAAATTTGTATCAACATCCATGACACAATGTATGTATGTATGTGTCCATGCACATCATCACGTGGATACATGCATGCATACAAAAATAGAAAAGGGTTTAATTAAATAATTAATCTAAAAGTCATTTGTTAAATCAACAATTGATTTAGCAAACCGGTCATATCACATACGTCCCGACCAATAGAAAATGCCCGATTAATATACGGTATCACATATCCGTATTTAATCGGGTCCCCGTGCATATCTCATATGCACACCACATCTTTTCTCCTGAGCCAGGAAACTTCATTTGGGACTCTAAGACTCGTCAATACGCCGGCAGTAGGTGATGATCATATCAAACACCCACAAGCCGCAAGCGGTCAGCTAAACGTAACGGCCACCCGGGTATTGAGCGATCAGAAGAAAACCAGCGAAGCTGTCAAAACACCCGTCGAGCCAACTGGCAACACTTATCGTACAGTCCGGTCTCCTCGTCAGATATGTTGCATATCGATTCTAGGGATGGAATCGTCGACCCCAATAACTCAATAAGTCATGCTGGTGTATGGCTCATAACAGATCGAGAAACTACTGATAACGCTTATCAGTAAATCTCAGCAGCCTTAGCCAGGGACTTACTGTTATAGCCAATCGGGCTTGGCACAACATCAACTCCCAATACCGGGAGAGACGAAACCCCTCCTATCGCTCATCGCCTCCATGTGCCTCGGGATTATACCCAAAGTCCACATGTTTGCACGACTCAGTAGAGCCGTGGTAGGGTGGATATCAAAGTACAGTGGGAGGACACACAAGACTCTGTGACGATCTTGGATCTACAGACTAACCTGTACCAGTGTCACCTGAGAACTGCTATCTGACGATAGATATAATACCACATAGGAGTTCTCAGTGAGTCCGTTCAGTGTACCCAGTCTCCACTGAGCACCCGTATACAATCTTTGGTGTCACCTCACCAGATGGATATGGGATCATCCATCGCCCATCATATGGGACAAGAATAGTATACGCTAGTCTACTCTAGAATATCGATGCCCTGTCTCGATACACCCACGACTAGGAACAGTTCAAGGATATGCTTATAAACTACATATACCCCACTAGTATGATCCGCATCATAGTCATAGTAGTCAAGCAAATATCCGGTGGGCTTTATCAACATGTGCAAGTGAATAAAAGCTTGATCAAATCTACATGTCAAGATAAAGTAAACCAGATAGCATACTATCATGTCGAGCAAGAAAGTCATCTATATACATATATACATTTCCAAGCATCCACTATACATATAATGGACTCTAGGGCATACATATATCTAACAGTTGTTACACTTAAGATCTGGAGACATTATAACTTTCAGCAGCGAGATTTGAATTTAAGACAACGCCGTTGGATGGAGCTAGTGAAAGACTATGACTGAGAGATTCTTTATCATCCGGGCATGGAAAATGTTGTGGCAGATGCTTTGTGTTGGAAGCCCGGAGGTAGCTTTTCTTGTTTGAGCACAGCTCAGAGACATTCGATGGCTGATTACCAGACTCTTTGTGACAGCCGAGTACAGTTCGAGTTTACGTCGACCGGGGTACAACTTGTCCGGGTCCGGGCACATCCATAGTTATTTGATCTTATCCATGAGGCCCGGTCCGATGACGTTCGTTGTCAGAGATCTTGGAACAGGTTCGACAGGGAAGAGATTCAGAGTTCGTGATCGATGGTCAGGGTGTACTACAATTTGGGACTCGACTATGTGTGCCAGATTCTGAGGGATTGAGACGCGAGATCTTAGAGAAAGCACATCAGCGAGTATATATAGTGTTCATCCGGGTTCCACCAAGATGTACTATGATGTGAGAGAAGTCTACTGGTGTGAAGGGATGAAGAGAGATGTCACGGATGTTTTCTTGGGATGCTGACTTGTCAGCAAGTTAAGGCCGAGCATCAGGGGTCAGCAGGAGAGTTACAACCTTTGCCCATTCTGGAGTGGAAGTGGGAACATATTTCTATGGATTTTATTGTGGGTCTACCTAGGACCAGTCGAGAGTATGACTCTATTTGAGTGATTGTAGACCGATTGACGGAAGCAGCTCACCTTCTAACAGTCAAGACCACATTCAGATTCGTTCAGTCTGCTCAGATATATGTTGATGAGATTGTAAGATTGCACGGCGTTCCGACTTGTATTGTTTCCAACAGAGGCACCCAGTTCACCAGCCGACTATGGCAGAAACATCAGGAGGCTTTAGGCACCAGATTGAGTTTCAGTGCAGTTTTCTATCCGCAGACCGACGATCAATCAGACCGGACCATTCAGATTCCTGAGGACATTCTCCAAGCATGCGTTCTAGTTTTCGTGGCAGTTGGGATCGCCACTTGCCCTTGAGAGAGTTTCCTATAATAACAGATTCCAGGAGAAGATTCAGATGGCACCCTTCGAGATATTATATAGGAGGAAATACCGATCACCAGTTTGTTCGACAGAGCTCAGTGAGAGTAGTATTTTGGGGCCACAGCTTGTGCAGGAGATGATCGAAAAGATCCAGTTAATTCGGAGTAGGATGAGAGCGGCCCAGAGAAAGAAGAAGTCTTAGGCAGACTGACGTTGGATCAGACTTGAGTTTATAGTAGGCGATCATGTTTTCTTGAGGGTTTCTCCGATGAAGGGCGTGTTGAGATTTGGAAGCAAAGGGAAAGCTTAGTCCCAGATATGTGGGTCCCTTAGAGATTCTCGAACGTGTTGGCGCAGTTGCTTATCGTTTGGCTCTTCCACCCAGCTTTCCAGATATTCACCTCGTGTTTCATGTATCAATGCTTCGTAAGTACCTTCATGACCACTCTCGCGCGACACAACATCCGACGATCCAGCTGGAGCACAATCTTTCTTCCACCGAGAAGCCGATAGTCATTCTAGATCGGCAGGTGAAGAAACTGATGTCCGAGGTCATACCGTCTTATAGGTTCTTTGATGTGGCCCGAACGGCGAAGAAGGTCACGTGGGAAACCGAGGATGAGATGTGATTGTTAGGTTTTTTGCGTGCTTAGTTAATTACCGCAATCAAGACGGTTTCGCTTGTAGTTAGCCGGTTGAGTACGGGTCGTCCGTAGGGAGATGGGAATCTTTTTCTATGTGCTTTAACGAGTTAAGTCCAAATGTCCAGGTTTGTTTGAGATTAACTATGTGCTAAAATGTATATAAAGAGAGCTTGTTAGGTTTAGGATTTGGTTAGTTTGAGATAGGAGTCGATCACTTCTTTCGTTGCCACTCTTAATATCGGTGTTACGGTAATCGGCAACAATGGGGATTAGCACAACTAGGAAGGAACTTGCGAGTATAAACTAGGCTTTCCAACGCTTAGTTCCTTCCTTTTGGTCCTTGTACGTCTGTTCTTGGCTCTTAGCCTTAACCTCCGGTTAATTCAACCACAACCGGTCTCACTAAGGAATCACCGCTATCATATAGGATATGGTGCCGTAGGGAGCGGATTGTGGTTTAATTAACGGGAGTCCGAATTAAGATGTTGGGCAAGAAAAGAGTGAGAGAGATTTCCTTCTCTCAAACTTTCCTTATCCTACCCTAACAAGTGAGAAAACTACTCACCCATTACAAAAAAAAGGAAAATAAAACAAAAGGAGAAAGATAGAAAGAAAGAGGTTAGAAGATTACAACTAGTTATTTGAGACCTCAACTTAGCAAGGATCAAGCTTAAGCATCATTGTAGTTAAGGATGAAGAAAAATAGAACAAGAAAGAAACAAACAACAAATAACAACAACTAGATTAGCAACTGAAAATTACAAGCAATTATAATTAACAACATCACAAGACAAGCATGATAAAGAAAAGAACTCTTTTATTCATCATTTCACTCATAAAAGCTCACTACAAAGTTTTAATGGAGAAAAGATGAAAAGAGGAAGAAGAACAACAACAAATCCTAAAATCTAACAGAAGAATTAAGCACCCTCACTTGGCTCTGTTCTGGGTTATTTATAGGCAGGAAACTGAAACCCTAGGGCAACAATCAGGCTCTGAATGATGTTACCAAAATGCCCATAAAATTTGATCACCTGATGAGCTAACTTGGCCGCGGATAAGCGGCCAAGTCACCATGTTGGCCGCGGATCCGCGGCCATATTGTGGAGTTGGCTCATCGTATTTTTTGTACTTCTCTGTGTTGCTATTTACATCAGTGTGGTACACTTTGTTTCTCAGAAGCTCTCCACATTTCTTCCAGATTTTCAGCAGGTCAAAAGGTGATTTGATATGGATCTTTTGCCATGATTTCCTTGAGCTCCGCGTAAATATCTTGGATTTTGTGTTGCCATTGTGCTTTGTGCAAGAAAATGACCATCGATTTGCCATTTTGTCCCTTAAACTGGTGTGCAGCAACATACGGATAGAGAGCGGAGACCCGTATTTTATCTGTGGTTGGTAGTAATCCAGAATTTGTCGCGCTTTTCCAAGAATTTCACTGTTTAGAGCTGAGAACCTGTTACCTGCAATTCTCTAGCAAACACGGCTCAAGAGTACCTACCTACAAGCAATGTGATCAAAAATTGGTGGTATAAAAGTGCAAAAATCTGATATGAACAAGATGCGGAAGAAATATTCACATCTCTTCGAAGGTACGCGTAGTTAAATTTTAAATTCGGGGACCGAATTTCTTTAAGGGGGGAAGACTGTAACGTTTTGAAAAAAATCGTTTAAGGGAATTTTCCGATAATCGGTAATATAACCTGTGTTTTCCTTAAAAACCAAGATATAATTATTTTTCAACACAGGCTTAAATATACCTATTCTAACTATATAATTGCTAGTATTTGGTATTCAATTGGTCGCCTATAAATTTCTAGTTTACTTAAATATTTTTCTTAATTAATTGTTTTAAATATTATTTTTAAGCTTTCACTAATATATTTAATTAGAGATAATTACAAATTGGAATAGGTTAATTATACTTTAGTGAACCATGACACATTAAACCAAAATGTAACATGTTGTTTTTGAAATGAAAAGAATTGTCAAGATGGTTCTTGAAATTTTAAAGAAAAACTTAATGCAAAATAAAATTTAAAAGAAAATAATAAACAAAGATGTATGGGCATGTCGAATTGAGGTATGGGCTTTTCTTGAATTGGGCATTATATACACTCATACACTCACCTGTTTCTTCCTCTCTTGGCTGAATTCTGCAACCCCTCCCCCATCTCATTAGAAAATCCCCTCATTTTCAAATCAAATATAAAATAAAAAAAAGTAATTATGAAAAGACTTAAGTGATGTAATAACCGAGGAAGTTTCCACAAACACACACACACACACCTCACTTTCTCTCTCTCCCTCTCATTCTTGCTGACCGAAACAAGGCATCCCCAATACCCCATTTTCCTCACCTCATTTCTCTTCAAAAATCCTTCATTTTTGCTTAAAAAATCAATATAAATTCTCACTAATTTATAGTTTAATCTCCACCCAATTTTCCTTGGCCAAATTTAGCTTGAATCTAGGATCAAGGAGGCATTTAGGGAAGCTATGTTGCAAGTTTGATCTCTTGATTGTTGAGATATAATCTTAACCCAATGAATTACATGTTGGTTAATTAATTCAACCTAGCTTATTAGGTGTTTAATATGGTTTTAATTTCAAGATTTAAGTTTCAAGAGAAGGGTTTGAGATCAAGTTTGGTATTTTATCATTTGTTCATGGTTATAATGTGTAGTTTAACATTTTAAGACATGCAAAATCTAGTCTCGTTGTTAAATTGCAAATTGTTGTTTTAAAATTGTCCAAATTATATAATCTTGCAAACTAGATTTTTAGGATTAATGTAAAAAGGTGAGATTAAATTTTTGTAAATAATAGTGTGACCTAATTAAGATATTAAGTGATCTTTATGGCCACTAGAATTGCTAAAACATCTAGATTTGTACTAAAAAGGTCAATGGTTGCTTACTAGGTTTTTTGGAATAAATCGATTTGAATAAAGTTTGAGCTTTTGATGGTTTACCACCTATTTCATATAATAATTAGTGCGTTGTGAATCCGCGCTTGGTGCAAGTGGGTTTTAGGTTTGGGGTTTGCCACGTATAGCGACCCTAGTTGTGGGTTGTGGCATTGTGGCGAACGCGTTTGTCCACCATGTGCGTGCGCGTCTAGTTAGTGCACGTGGTTGATTGTATTGTTTGTGTCCGCGGCTATTTATATATATATATCCTTCTATTTACTTGTGTGCGATTCTAGATTCGAGTGCAGCGGCGTCGGATGTGGTGCGAAAAAAGCAAGGCCGAGATCGGATCAGATTAGCCGAGGCGTCCCGGTGAGTAGATGTACACATCTACGGGGGGATCGTCTGGATAGCGCGAGGAGCCCGATGGTTTAGGATTACTTTTAGTACTTGCATTTTATATGCGTAGTTTCCTAGTTTATAATCTCATTGCATCGCACCATCTTATATGTGTGTGTGTGTGTGTGTGTGAAATCATCTCATAGGACACTTGCACCATTACCATTGGTTCATGCTGCACGGGCACTATTCATGCGAACACACACGCCTTTGGTAATTGCTATGTCACGAATACTATGGAACTTACTTAAAATCGGTAAAAGGGAGAAGACGTAATCTCATAGCATCCATTGAAAGTTGTGAAGCGCCTATCAATGCGCATACGTTTTCGAATTTGGTGATAAAAACGTATGCGTCTTCGGATTCAAGCCAGTGAAATTTGGGAAACGGTTGATGAAGTGGGGTTTAATATCAAAATTATCCCCATTGGCTGGTGGAATAGATAGAAAAGTAGGAATATGATCGCGTATCGGGTAGCTTCTTTCTTGGAGAAAGATGCACGGTGGATTCTGCGCACCTACGGGTGGTGGCAGGGGTGTGTTGGTAAAATCTGATGGAGAATAGTCCATCTCGGTCGATGTAGTGGGTGGAGGGGAAAAAGAAGATGAAGAAGTACTGACTTCGGAGTCGATAGCAGAAACGTGGACAAGACGAGCACTAGAATACCATGTCTAACCGAGCATGCACAAAACAGGTTTAGCGCACGTGGCAACATGTGTGAGAACTAAAAAGGTTTGTTTTCAAAAATGTCGGACGTGAGACAAATCACACAAAAAATGCACAATCAACCCTAGAACTATGGTCACCTAGGTCAAGTCACTAGACCGGTCCTAAACTTCCAAAGGACAAATCGTAGGATCAATCCTCTACCACATAATTGTTACTCTTATGGCCAGGTAAGTGCCAGGTAAGTGGGAGGTATCAGCTATACAAATCACCGAAAATAGCGGGCCTAATTAAGTAACCACTTGCCTTAGTCACACTTACCTAGACACCACAAAAGAAATGCGGATAAGCGATAGATTACCCACGACCCTCCTCTGTCCTAATTGAGCGCGACGGTCCTTAGAGTCTTGGTCTAGATATTATTTAGTTAATATAGGGTTATGCGGATGCTCGTTTTGTGATTTGTGGGACCTAGGAAGGGTGATGAAATCCCCACCTAATCTGAATTTTGGTCTTGCCCCTTAAAGTCCAAATTAAAATATGCACAAACAAAAAAATTTCAAAACACGCAAAAAGATTTTTTAGCGGCGGTATTTAGCAAAGAATCCAGGAGAAAAATCAAATTATTGGATCATAAAGGAGAGATAAAGATATGAAGAAAATACCAGAGGAGTTTGGCACTCCAATTCTCCCACGTCGCCACGGTTCCGCCGCTAAAACCACCTTTCTGCGGCGGTTTCGCCGCGAAATTGAGGGATCTTTTGCCAATTTTTCTACAGTGGCCTCCTTTGCTCCTCTCTAAAAGTGTCTGAATCTCAAATTCCTCGTTCCAGTGACTCCAGATACCCTTGCAAAATTCGGACAATAATCGTTAAATATGCAAGTTGCGGTTTTGATTTTTATTTTTATGATAAGGATCGAGAAGAATTCAACCCAAATAGCAAGAAAAAAATTACGCACGTATCCCCAGCAACGACGCCATTTGATTGATGTGTAAAAGTGATTGTGTAGTAACCGCAATCAATAACAGTGTCACGTGTAGCTAGCCGAGATGAGTACGGGTCGTCCTTAGGGATGCGTGGAACTTTTAATCTTGCTTTAGACGAGTTGATTAGAAATATGGGAGAGTGATTCTAGATCTATGTAGAACACGGATGTAGAATATATAAGAAGAGGTCTTGTAGGGCTCGTTAGATTTTAGTAGTAATGGATGATTAAATAAAGATGACTCCTTTTATCATTTAATAGATTTAAAACTAGATCGATAATGATGAATGAAGATTAGGGTTTTTGGAGAGAATAGGTGTAACGTTTTGAAAAAAATCGTTTAAGAGAATTTTCCGATAATCCGTAATTTAACCTGTGTTTTCCTTAAAAACCAAGATATAATTATTTTTCAACATAGGCTTAAATATACGTATTCTAGCTATATAATTGCTAGTATATTGTATTCAATTGGTCACTTATAAATTTCTAGTTTACTTAAATAAATTTCTTAATTAATTATTTTAAGTATTATTTTTAAGCTTTCACCAATATATTTAGTTAGAGATAATTACAAATTGGAATGGGTTAATTATACTTTAGTGAACCATGACACATTAAACAAAAATGTAACATGTTGTTTTTGAAATGAAAAGAATTGACAAGATGGTTCTTGAAATTTTAAAGAAAAACTTAATGGAAAGGAAAATTTAAAAGAAAATAATAAACAAAGATGTATGGGCATGTTGAATTGAGGTATGGGCTTTTCTTGACTTGGGCATTATATACACTCATACAATCACCTCTCTCTTCCTCTCTTGGCTGAATTCTGCAGCCCCTCCCCTATCTCATTAGAAAATCCCATCATTTTCAAATCAAATATTAAATAAAATAAAGTAATTAAGAAAAGACTTAAGTGATGTAATAATTGGGGAAGTTTCCACACACCTCTTTTTCTCTCTCTCCTTCCCATTCTTGCTGGCCGAAACAAGGCAGCCCCAATCCCCCAATTTCCTCACCTCATTTCTCTTCAAAAATCCTTCATTTTTTCTTCAAAAATCCATATAAATTCTCACTAATTTATAGTTTAATCTCCACCCAATTTTACTTGGCCAAATCTAGCTTGAATCTAGGATCAAGGAGGCATTTAAGGAGGCGATGTTGCAAGTTTGATCTCTTGATTGTTGAGGTATAATCTTAACCAAATGAATTACATGTTGGTTAATTACATCAATCTAGCTTATTAGGTGTTTAATATGGTTTTAATTTCAATATTTAATTTTCAAGAGAAGATGTAACATTTCAGAAAATATAAAATATTATTTTTGGGAATTTAATATTAAAATAATATTTTTCCCGAAAACTGCCGATTTGCAAAATTGGGGTTTTCGAAAAAGGGTATAAATATATACCAATAATTATGAAATAAATAGAAATTAAAATTATTTATTCATTTAATAATATAATTAAAGGATTTGGCATTTTTAAAATTTATTTTGTGTAGTTTCGTTAAAAACCCGATTAGTGCACTGCTAATCGCGATTAAGCCAAATCCGCGTTTTTACGGTTTCCATGTTTAGTGCACCATGACATGTTCATTTTGTTACATGTTTCATTTCATTTGGGCTTTATATTATGGTTTTTGGTGAGAAAAAGAGAGGAAAAAGGTCATGATGAGTGAGGAGAGAGAAAGGAGACAAAATGATGACATGTGAAGGGAGTGGGTGAGAATTATAGAGAGAGAGAGAGAGAAGGGGGCTGCTGCCTTAGCCATTTCCCACCTAATTTTCCCTTGCCTCTTCATCTCCCTCAAGCCACAACCCTCCACTAAAATCCCTAGATCCATCTCTTAACAATCCCCAAAACCCTACACACCCTTCACAAAAGTTAATCCCCTCTTCGACCTCTACACATGGGACCAAGAAAAATTCAGTTTTGATAATCTTGGGGGATTCATGGGTGTTATATGAGGTATAATTTCTTCCCTTTAGATTAGTTTTGTGGGACATCATGTTTAGATGCCGCTTTGTGAAGATTAGTGGACATTGGGAAACCCTAGTGAATGTTTGAGTGTTTGTTGGAATTAAGTGATGCCTAGTAACTGCTAACTAAACTTAGGTGCTGTTTAGTGACCTAGAACAGACCTTAGAAACCCCAAAACACGGATTTAGAAACCCGACATCGGATAAATGTGTGATCTGTGAAGGTATTCTGGAATCTGGAGCAACCCGGGGACGCTAGAATTAATTTTGGGATTACTGGGAGTCGTGCAGGCACCTAGGAAGCTACCACTGAGACTCGAGCCCCTATCGACAAGCCCAGGCCACAGATTTAGTCATTCTGGCGGCAATTTGCGGCCAGAGTAAAATGGAATGGGTTCATTTTTTTTCCATGGCTCATTTTGCACTAAATTAGACCCCTCCTATGTGCAGTTTTCGCTAATTGTCACCTGGGGAAAATCTAGAAGCATTTTGGTGTGTTTTAGGCTATGTTTTCCGTATTTTGAAATGCATTTTCTTGATCTTTGGATTTGTATTTGGTTGTCGGGTGTTTGTACATCGACAACAGGGGTTGTTTGATTGATTTGCACGTTTATGCCATATGTTTCAAACTATGAGCACACTGTGCGCTGTATCGGTTTTCTGCCTTGATTTTAATACGTATTGCGATTGGTTATTATTGTAGGTACCCTCGCATGGATTCCGGGGCGAAGAAGCATGGCGTCATCGATTTCGGCGAGCGAAGACCAGGTGAGTAGATCTATATCTACCGGGGAAGTCGGGTGGATGGCGTATAGCACCCCCGCAAACTTTTGATGGAAACCAATTTATAGTGTATGGTTAGGAAACCTAGATTAGGAAACTAGGGTTAGAATATAGATAGCTATGTAGTCATATTAGAAACTAGAGGATAGTTAAGTGTGATATGTTGCTACTACCCTAGGATGTCGTTTAGCGATATTACCGCGTAGGGTACTGTAGGACTAGATAGTCGATGTAGATGCGTCATCCGAACCATAAATTTTCCTAAACTAAAGAATCGTATGTATCATTTAAATGTATATCTTAAGGGATGTTACGAATTTTCAAATGATATCTTTTCCTTAAAAACACCATAACCCCTGATTTCAAAACTGCGATTCACTTCTTTCAAAATCTGATTGTATGGTTTGGGTGTGTTTGTTAGATTAGATACTTATACTTAGTAGAGATAGCATGTTTATGTAAACTCGACATGATCTGAGACATAAATGAGATGAAATAATACAAGACGAATTTGATGATATGCTGAGATGATGATATGATATGATGGTATACGGATGTGAGTCGATTGAAATGATTTATACCCTGTCGGTCCCCTGATATGAGATTATTGCCGATGCGACCTGGGACATAGGTATATAGGGTTATATATATTTATAGAACGTGGTGAATCATGGATGATAGGCCGTATGTGATATTAGGTCATACCCTCATTTGTCTTATAGGATGATAGAATCCTTTTTAGCCTAATGCCGCCGCACGATGATATTCCGTGCGTAATGAGTTGACTTGATGATTGATCCTTAACCTTGACTAGAGGATGCCGTACGATGGATTATACCATACTCGGTGTTATTGGGCTAGATGCCGATTGATAGATTCACCGACTCGGACATATGATAGTTATGTATACCTTATAGCTGTTAGCTGATGATTTACTTGCTGCATTCATGATATTATTATTGCATCACATATACCTGTGATAGTACACCTGCACCATTATCGATGATGCGTATGTTACACGTACACATATTTGCCGGCTCAGACACTTCATCATCGATAATTGCCACGTCACTACACAGTAGGGTTGCTGCATCATGACAAATACATAGATACATTCATACTTGCGGATATACACATTCGTATATCCATATTGGTGTACATATACCTTGATACACCCATACTTGTGCACATACATATTGTATATTCATATTTGTGCACACATACATGGTACATCTATACTTGCGCATATTCATATTGTACCTATATAGATAACTGGTTTTATTGGGGAATTGGGAACCGCAAGTTATATTTTAAAAACTGGAATCATCTTAAAAGAGCGGTTTTCCCCTTAATATGTCATATCACTATTCCAAATTGCATGATACACGGATATGCTCGCATTTCTTTTTACATGTCGCGTACATCATTCTTTATTATTTTACGCATTGAGATATGCTGTTTTTGTGAGATTTCTGGATTTGAGAACCGGGGATATTTCAAAAGAGATTATGTGTTGTTTTAAAAACTCGGTTTCTCTTGATATGATATTTCAGTGCGTCCACCATGTGTTTTCTCGGTTCTGAGAGCGACATGTGAATCCCGATTGAAGGAGGCGGATGAGGCCGATTGCGGGTACATGGTAGGCCCGGTATGGTATCCCAGGGCGAGAACGGATCGCTGTGTAGTAGACGGTGAGCCTGGCAGAGGGACTACTACCTACCGGTGATAGTATTTGGACTCGGTGGATATCCGGAGGATACGGACCGGAGTCGAGAGATGATATGGGCTGATCCGGACTGACGGAGCCCGTGGGCCGATCCGGACTGACGAAGCCCGAGATATGAGGATTTACGTGCCGATGCTGGGCACGGTTTTCATGATGTTTTCAAGTGTCGATGCTAGGCACTCAGGTTCCTTGATTTTGATGTGTCGGGAGTGACACCGTTGATCTATATATCCTCATACTTTCATGCACACTCGCTTATGATATTTACGTGCATACAGACATTGATTTTGGGTGGACGAGATCCACATACATACATTCCTTGATATGGTTGGACGAGATCCATATACATGCATTGATTATTATTATTGGATGTTATCCGCATGTACTTAGGTAGTGACTACCTTGTTGGCACATATACGACCCGGTCGCCCTAGATATCATAGTATTACCTTATGATATAGTTGACCTAGGAGTCGTTGTTTATTCGATTTCTACTTGTAGATATATTTGTATTCACGAGTTGGCAACTCACCCCCGTTGTGCCACAGTTCTTACTGGTTGACCGCTTGGATCAGTAGCGGCTTCGCTGGCACACAGTTCCATTCGGGTGTTTTGCATTGGTAGGTGGGACATTGTATCGTACCCACTCTTGTATTATATTTCATACTGTATCTAGTTAACTCCATGAATCAATCAAAAGTTGTAATTGTATAAGTGATGAGACTTAGTGAGACCTGTAGTTGCGAGATTTGAGCGATGGGTTTTATTTTCCCTTTGGGGTTATATCTTGCTCTTTTCACTGTCTTTTTGTGGTGAACTTCGCCGTTGGGCGTCGTATACTTATTTGTACTGTATTGCATGGTTGTGATCCGCCGTTTGGCGACGAGCTAGCTCCCGCTTGAGGATGCCGTTATTCTTATTATGTATTTGTGTTTTTGGATCAAAATATACAAAGGAGGTGCTGCCAAAATTTTTAAAAGAAGAAAATTGTTTTCAAACTGTAAGTCGATGTACAACACCCCACGACTTGCGGGGAGGCGGAAAATTGAAAAACGATCTTGTTCTTTGCATAAACATCGACTAACCAAGAATCTTTGCTAAACTATAACTAACAAGAAACATAGAAGTAATGAACTACTATGATAAGTGATTATACCTAATGAACCGTGTCCTTCTCCTTTTCGTTATCCACGTCCTTCTCGGCCTCCTCCACGTAATAGATGATCCACTCGAGAGCTATACTCCAAGCTTCACCTCTAACTTGAGGTAACTAGGTTTCTTAAAGTGCTAATCTAAGTAACCTAGGTGATATAGAGGAGTGTTATGGATTAAATAGTCTTTTCTAATCCTTGGTCTCAACACATGAGAGGGGAGAATTAGGGTTTGAAGAGAGATCTTGAGGAGAGAGAAGGTGAGCAAGAGAATGAGAAGAGATAATGAACTCATTTGAATATATATGAAGCATAATGTTTTATGAAATAAATCAATTAAATCATTTAACAACCATGCTTCATTCATTCATATGAGTGATTCATCTCATGAGTCATTAGATCAATAAATGATGCATTAACTCTATGGATGAATCACACAAATGAGTCATTAACACAATAAATGCAAATGCCACCTTAACCCTCAAGTCACCATCCTTCTAGAAGCTTCTCGCGAAATTACGAGAACGCCCCTCCTATCTGTGAAAACACGGAAAAAATTTAGACTGTATAAATCCAATAACCAGATACTAGAAACTGGCTTAAACCAAAGCCGGCTAGTAAAAACTGTCCGGATGTCGTACGTGCGTAAACACACGTATGCGTCCGAACCCTTATCGTAAAACCATATGACCTCTATATCATTTTGCCTGGAGCAGGGAAACTCTCTGTGTGGGACTCTAAAGACTCGACTACTACGCTGGCAGTGGGTTTAACCACAGACCGCAAGCGGCACTAGCTGTACGTAATGGTCCCCAGGTAGATGTCGATAAGAAGGCCGATGAGGAAACCCATCCGAACTCCTACTGAGCCTGATGTGACAATCTCCATACAGTCCGGTCTGTTCGTCTAAGACTATCGCATATCGGGCCTAGGTGGGCGGCAAGCGTCAGTCCCCTAATAGCGGTATAAGTCGTGTCGGAGCGTAGCCCATTACACCCAGAGAAACAACTGGAACCTACCAGTAAATCTCGCTTGCCCTAGCCAGGGACTTTGCGTAATGGCTCTCTAACACAGCGCGATATCAACTCCCAATACCGGGAGTGACGAATCCTGTCTAACCGCTACTGCCTCCAAGTGCTCGGGACTGCACCCAACTGCTACCTGTTTGCACGACTCCTTTAAGCCGTGGTAGGGTAGCAATCTAAGAACAATGGGACACACAAGAGGCGAAGTAGCAGTGTCAAATCTGCGGACTATGCTGTACTCATGTCACCTGGGAACTATTAACTGACGACAGTACCAACCAACAGTTCCCCGCGAGACCTGTCCGGTGTACCCGTAACCCAACGAGCACATATATACTATCTCCAGTACGACGTACTGAAGGCTGTGGGACAGACCATCTCCCCAACTGGGATGAGAAGCGTACACACTTGTCTACTCCGGAGTATCGATGCCCTGTCTCGATAATCCTACTGTTAGTTATATGTATGCCCTAGAGGCCATTACTGTGTATATGATGTATATTGTAATGGATACTTAGACATATATAGGGAGGACTTTCTTGCTCGACATGATAGTATGCTATCTGGTTGTACTTTATCTTAACATGTACTCTGATTGTCTCTATGTTATATGTTGATAAAGCCCTTAGGATATGTACTTGACTACTGGGACTATGATGAGATCATACTAGTGGGGAAACGGTAGTCGATGAGTACTTCCTATAATTGTTCCTAGTCGAGGGTGTATCGAGACAGGGCATCGATGCACCAGAGTAGACTAGCGTATACGCATCTTGACCCATATGATGGGCGATGGATGATCCCATATCCATCGGTGTTTGACATCAAGGATAGTGTACGGGTACTCAGTGGAGACTGGGTACACTGGACGGACTTGCCGAGAACTCCCAAATGGTATTATACCTCATGTCAGATGGCAATACTTCGGTGACACTGGGACAGAGTAGTCTGTTGACCCGAGATCGTCATACAGTCTTGTGTGATTCCCACTGTGCTTTGATTTCCATCATAACACGTCCAAGAGGGCGTGCAAAAAGGTGGCTTTTCGGTGCAGTCCCGAATCACATGAAGGCAATGAGCGATAGGAGGGGATTCGTCTCTCCCGGTATTGGGAGTTGATGTTGTGCTGTGTTCGATTAGCTATAACCGAAAATCCCTGGCCAGGATTGTTGAGATTTACTGGTAAGTGTTATCAGTAGTTTCTCAAACTGTTATAGACCTCAAATCGACACGACTTATCGAGCTACTGGGGTCTGACGTTTACCACCTCTAGGCGAGATATGCGACATATCAGACGACGAGACCGGACTGTACGGGAGTGTTACTGTTTAGATTCACAGGAAAATGTACAGGCTTGCTTGTTGATCTTCTAAGCGCTCAATACCTGGGTGGCTGTTACGTTTAGCTGACCGCTTGCAGCTTGTAAGTGTTTGATATGATCATCACCTACTTTCGGCGTATTGACGATTCTTTAGAGTCCTACACAGAGGTTTCTTGGCTCAGGTAAAACGGAGTAGGAGCACATATGTGATATGTGTGGGACCGAGGATAATACGAAATGAGATACCTTTTTCTATTCTCGCGATATTTGATATCAGCGGGGTCATCAGATCAAGTGTTGATTCGATAAATCGGTACAGATAAATATTAGTCGGTTATATGCGATATAGCTGGATTGTCGGATCAAGTGTTGATTCGATAATTTAATGTAAAATAATATATATGATATATTAAATTACATTAACTAATATTTGCTCACTAAAAGATTCTTTTTCTCACTCGGGTAATACATTGATATATATGCGATATATGTTAATTGTATTATTTTATTTGGTTACAATAAATTTTATATATGTGATATATAATATTGTAACATGACATGATAACTAATGCAACATGTTTAGTAGAGATTAAACAAGATTAGGGTTTGATTTGGGTTAATACTTTCTAGGTGATTCTAGAAGGTTTAGTTTTGTTTTGTGAAAGATATTTTGTGGTGACTCATTCTTAACCTAACCCAAACCCTAGCCTTGGTTAATTCTCTACAATGGTTTATTCAACCATGGTTGCATTATTCATCATATTTATCTTTCATTATTCATCACAAAAGGTTTCTAATGATATTATTGTAGGGTTACTAGGCACACTCAAGAGGTTCCACAAGGAATCAACCATGCCAAACAAAAAATTTCCGGTGCCGAGAAACCCTAATATAGATCGTTAACTAGAAGTAAAGGCGAAAAGCAAGCAAATAAATAACTTTATTGCTAAGTGAAAAGGGACTACAACCTTTGTAGATCCGCTCCACCATTTCTTTAGCTCCGTGTTGTCGTCCGTCCGCTGCGATCATCGGATCCTGGACTCTAGCGATGGTCTCGTGGGAGAAATGATCGGGCTAGGTCATTGACTTCGAGGCCGAAGATGATCTACGTTGGGGAGACTCAAACTTAAGCTTTTCCTTCACTTGGTCAAAAACTTTGTGAAGAGAACACGCTATACTACATGGAAAGTGGTAGAGGATGAATAAATAGGAAGTGGGTTCACTTTAGAATTGGATTTCTCACTCTTTTTCTCATGGCACCATTGGAGCTCTCAAGCTTTTGTGAGCTTGATGAAGATGAAGAAGAAGAAAAGAATCATATGAATTAAAAGAATAATATGAATACTTATCCTTTTAATCATGGCACCATGGTTGAGTTAAGCCCTCATGCTTAACTCATGTAGAGAATTAACCATAGCATAAGGTTAAGGGTTGGGTTAGCTAATATCTTAAACAAATGACAAAGAGAGTTGACTTTGTCAATGTTTATCAAGCTTCATGAAGCTTGATAACTTTGAACAAAGTCACACCCTTTTGTTATTTGTTTAGGAAAATAGTAAACCCTAATCTAACCTTGATTTGGTTCAAGTCTCATACACACAACTTGTTTGTATCATCAAGCATGATACAAACATGTACACTTGCATATATCACATATAAACAATGTGCACATTCAAGTGAGAAAATCAATCTTAAGTGAACCAATACTCGTTAATGTAAAGTAATATATCAAATATATAATTATACATTAAATCATTAAATCAACACTTGATTTAACGATCCGGTCATATCGCATATAACCGACTAATATCAAGTGTATCAATGTATCGAATCAACACTTGATTCGGTAACCCGGCTATATCACATATAACCGACCGAGGATACAAATCGCGAGAATAGAATACAGTATCACATACTGGTATTATTCTCAATCCCGCACATATCTCATATGCGCTCCTATTTCGTTTCGCTTGAGCCAGGAAACCCCTGTGTAGGACTCTAAAGACTCGTCAATACGCCGGCAGTAGGTGATGATCATATCAAACACCCACAAGCCGCAAGCGGTCTGCTAAACGTAACGGCCACCCGGGTATTGAGCGATCAGAAGATCAACGAGCAAGCCCGCTCACACTCCTGTGAATCCAAGCAGTAACACTGCCGTTCAGTCCGGTCTGTTCGTCTGATATGTCGCATATCTCGTCTAGGGGTGGTAAACGTCAGATCCCAACAACTCGATAAGTCGTGTCGATATGAGGCTCATAACGGGTCGAGAAACTACTGGTAACACTTACCAGTAAATCCATAAAGCAGCCTTGGCCAAGGACTTCCTGTTATAGCCAATCGAGCACAGCGCAACATCAACTCCCTATACCGGGAGAGATGAAACCCCTTCTATCGCTCATTGCCTCCATGTGATTCGGGATTGTACCCAAAAGCCACCTTTTTGCATGCCCTCTTGGACGTGGTATGATGGGAATCAAAGCACCGTGGGAATCACACAAGACTCTATGACGATCTCGGGTATACAGACTAACCTGTACCAGTTTCACCTGAGAACTTTTATCTGACGTAAGGTATAATAGCATCTGGGAGTTCTCGGCGAGTCCGTCCAGTATACCCAGTCTCCACTGAGCACCTGTATATCATCTCTGATGTCAAACACCAATGTATATGGGATCATCCATCGCCCATCTGTATGGGTCAAGAAGCTACACGCTAGTCTACTCTGGTATATCGATGTCCCGTCTCGATACACCCACGACTAGGGACTTTGAAGGATGTACTTATGGACTACCACGTCCCTACTAGTATGATCCGCATCATAGTCCAGGTAGTCAAGTACACATCTTAAGGGCTTTACCAACATGTAACAGAGAGACAATCAGTGTACACGTTAAAGTAAAGAGTAACCAGATAGCATACTATCATATCGAGCAAGAAAGTCATCCCTATATATGTCCAAGCATCCACTACATTATACATCCTATGTATAGTAATGGCCTCTAGGGCATACATATAACTAGCAATCTCCCACTTGCACTAGGGCCATCTGATAGCAGTGGTTGTAGTATCTCATACTCAACCATCCCATAAAAGTCTCTCTCTGGGAAAAGGCCTTTGTAAGTGGATCCACCGTGTTGTCCTCTGAGTCTACTCTCCTAACCTCGATCCCCTGGAGATCAACCATCTCCACGATCAGGTGATACTGCATACGAATATGTCTGGATCACTGATGGGACGGGCTTTCCTTGGCATAAGCCACAACTCCATTGTCACATAATGGGAGGAACGAAGTTCATCTCATGAACTTATATACACCCAGACTTCCTCTTTGGTAGCATCTTTGGTAGCGATGTATCGAGCCTTTATCGTCTAGTATGCCACGATATCTAGCTTGGAACTCTTCCAACATACCGTCCCTGTGCTGAGGATAAAGATAATGCCCGCGACTGACATTCAGTCGTCTTTATCACCCTGGAACCTTTCCAGTGATTCTCCCCAGGATTGATTGATACCATCTCACTACAACTAGTGACTATCCTAACATCCAATTAGATCTATCTCATAGATCTAAAACCCAGGATTTAGGAGGTATCACTTTGATCCTATATGGAGAATCCTTGTGATAAGCGGAGATTGACCGAGCGTAGCATAGGATACTCCTTCCCTATCATGAGTATGTCATCCACGTACTCTACGAGGATCACCATCATACTCCCTACTACCTTTTTGTATATACAAGGTTCATCTACCATTTTGATGATGTCAAACTCTTGGACTAACTCATCAAAACAGATGTTCCAACTCCGCGATGCCTTCTTTATCACATAAAATATCTTGCACACGTTTCCGCTGCTCCCACTGTCTACGAAGCCCTCTGACTGTGTACTTATAGACTCTGTCTTCTAAATCATTATTTAGAAAAGCAGTCATGACACCCAACCACCAGATATCGTAGTCATGGTATGTAGCCGTGGCAAGTAGGATCTGGATGGACTTAAGCATAGCTTCTTAGAAAAGGTTTCATCATAATCCATACCTGGTCAATGATGCAAACTTTTAACAAGTCTAGCTTTGAAAGTCTCAACTTTTCCATGTACACCAAGTAATCTTCTCAAGATATACTTGCTCCTGATGGGGATTTAACCCTTCAGATAAAGCAACCAAAGTCCATACTTCGTTGGTGTATAAGGATTCCATCTCAGATCGCTAAGCATCCAGCCATTCTTACAGAGTCCTACTCCTGATGGCCAGCTCGAAACTAGTTGGGTCATCATCTCATGATGCAATCCTCGCTCCCACTGTCATAGAGAAACCAAAGTATCTCTCAGGTGGGTGAGGAACCCTAATAGATCGGCGGAGAGGCTGAGGTTCGTTGGTGGCTATTGAATCCTTTGGTTCTACCAAATCATCAGCTGCAGTTTGTATAGCTGGAACTGTTTCCAGTTCCACCTCATGACCAATAATTTCTTCACAAGAAATTCCCTTTCATAAAGGTGGTATGCTGAGAAACAAAACATTTTTGTTCCTCGGTTAGGTAGAAGATATTCCCTTGCGAATGGTTGGGATATCCAACAAACTTCCACAGAACTGACTTTGCCTCGAGCTTGTCCGGATTTTGCTTTTTAACATAGGCTGGACAACCCCAAATCTTAACAAACTTAAGATATGAGCTCTTTCCTTTCCATATCATATATGAAGTGGTATGCAACTTATTTGATCGGAACCCAATTCAATAGGTATGCAACATCATAAGTGCATAACTCCCTAAAAGGAAATAGGAAACTCAGTAGTACTCATCATAGAGCACACCATATCACATAGGGTGTTATTGCTCCGCCCCGATATACCATCGTGCTATGGTGTATACGGAGGAGTAATGCTGAGAGAGAATCTCATTCTCCTTTAGAATAATCCAGGAATTCCGTGCTCAAGTATTCTCCTCCTTGATCACATCAAAGGACATAATACTTATACCCGTTTTTGGTTCTCTACTTCTAACTTATATTTTATGAATATCTCAAAAGGTTCGGACTTGTGTTTCAATAGGAACATATGTCTGAATCTTGAGAGATTATCAGAGAATGTAATGAAGTACAAAGAACCGGTCTTGGCATTTGTAGACAGGGGACCTTCATACATCAACATGTATCAATCCCAAGAGTTCACTAACTCTTTCTCTGTTTCCAATAAACAGAGCTATGGTCATCTTATCTTTGTGACATGACTGGCAAGTTTCACAAGATGTAAATTCAAACAGATTTAAATATGCATCTATGTGTAGCTTCAGCCAGTCGGGTCGCATTGATATGACCTAGTCTACAATACCTCAAGAAGGATCCGTTCATTTCTGAACTCTTCCACTTGTGTGTGTTCTGTATACTAAGAACTGTAGTTTGATTTAGAACGTCAATGCTTTTAGATAACGTGCCTGAACCGATCAACTCTTGATATAGGAAATGTTCAAAACATTATCCAATCAATACAAAATTATATCCTTCTTTATCTAAATAAAGAGACTGATATGATTTTGTATATCAGGTTCGGTATCAATTAACATTTGTTCAGAATCAATGTATTCTGGTAATACAGGGTGACAGTGACAAATAGACTTGGCTGCAACACTTACACCGTTTTCTGTCTCATGAAACTTATCACCCGTTCTCATTTCTCTACCTTTCTGTAGCCCATGTAACAGATTACATATGCGGGATCCTGATCTGGTATCACATACCCAGGACGTAAAGGATACTGAGAAATAGTTATATGTAACGAACACACCCGAAGATGTTGCATCAACATGCACTTTCTTCGTTTGAGCGGCATGGGAAATCTGGTATTCCCCAATTTCCTGCTCTGTCTTATAACAATTATAAGTTGGAGCGGGACCAACGTTCCCCAGCTCAGTATAACAAGCGGGTTCGGTCAATATATCCGTTTTTATTATCTTGATTAAGGCGTGACATGGTCGCTACCTGGAGAGAGAGAGAAGAAAACACTCTGCGAGCGCTCTTGCAAGATCAGATTGGTTATTATTTTATCTAATCAGGATGGCTCCCACTGTTTTTATCAAATCTTCCTTCAAACCCTAAAAGGAAAGACTAGCCGGGATTAATTACACGCTACAAGTTCGCCATTCTTTCAGCTAGGCCAGTGTCGGTACTTTGAGGGAGGTTCCCCGTGCTTTCGCAGGGACCTAATTAAAGTAAATCTCGTTTTCCCAGAGGCGTAACCCCGTTGACACCTTTCTAGACACCTACTTGATCGGCTAATTGTAATGTGTAAAACTCTCCCAGGAGTAACAATTACTCGCAGCGGGTATCGGGATCCAACTATCTCATAGAAAGTATGCAATCTCATTGCAAATTTCAACACTTGAAATTCCCGATAATTTTGCCCCTAGCGTTCTATGACCTTGACGGAGGCCAAACTACCCATAGTCCGCTAGTCAGGTTCAACCCGTCATTTCCTGATTGAATTAAACCCACCCGCACGACCCTTGACGGAGGCCAAACAACGCCGTACGAATACCCTAATCCAATCACATCGTATGCTAGCAGATAAGCATTAGTTAGCTACCGTACACTACGCCTTGACGGACGCCAAACTACCGCAGCACGAATACTAACTAGTACTTATCTGAAATGACGGAGGGCTACGACAGGTTTTTCTTAAAACCTATTGCGTAATGAACTTGATATCGTTGTAGAATCAAATGATTTTAAAATGGAGTGTTTTTTAGGCTTTTCTAGTTTTGCTAAAGGGGTCACTCCCGGTGAAGGGATCGTCGGCCCTTTCCTTATCGAATAAGGTGCAGGATATATCACATATACCGCTGTGCAAAGCAAGAACTATAGGAGCAATCAAAGGACAAACCGAGGGTAGTAGCATCTGCCAGATATTGCTAAAGGAGTCACTCCCGGTGAAGGGATCTCGGTCCTTTCCCTTTCGAATAAGGTGCAGGATGTTCTACAAGGAACACCGCGATGCAAAGCAAGAACTGTAGCTACCTGTTTTTGAAAATTCGATTCCACAACATCTTTTAGGTTTCTTTTCTTTCATTAATCATATTAATGAATGTTCACACCATAATATTGCATTATTATATTCCTCAATCTTATTCTTTTTATAAATAAACATGTGCTTTTGACGCATGTCTGCTACATGTTACTGGTTATCGGTTCTTAGACAGAAAACAGTGAAAACGATGTAAAGACGATGAAAAAGTGGACTTTGACCAACAAATAGAAGACTCTTCATCAAGCCTACATCAAAGATAAAATTAACAAAGTAAAAGGCAATGCAAGGTCCAAGATTACAAAGCGAACGGTTAAAAGTCCACCGCAATTATTCACTGGAGATCTGGAAGAAACATAGAAGCTATTTTAATAAAGAACCAAATAATAAGGAAGCCCAAATATCCAAGGCCCAATACTTTCTTTAAAGAGACAGAGACATAAAATTTTACCAAAGCTTGAAGTCTACTTTGACTAGGTCTTCCTAAGGATATTTTGGTAAATGTAGACATGCAAATCAATTGTAACCTAGGGTTTCCTATTCTCTATAAATAGGAACTCTACTCATTGTAATTTCTTATGCCTCCTTTTAATAAAAATTCAGAAATCCTTTTTGGAGAGCATCGGTGTTTCTTCTCCATTCAGAAATTCAGATCTGACAACCCTGCATGGAAGATTGGAGGGATGCATCTGTAAGTAATTTAATTTCTTACCCTAATGTAGTTTTCAATTCCTTGCCCTTGGTAGATTTAATTTCATACCCTAGGAACTTGTTTATGGTTTAGCTTTGGGAAGGATTTTGAGAGATGAGATCTCTCATCCCTTTCTTACCCACCAAATATTTACAATAGGACTCTATGCATACATGCACATACCACTCCCTACGGCACTCTATCCCTCGAGGTAGCGGTGATACCGTAGTATAAAGGCCCGGGTGTGATGTTTTCCATGAAGGTTAGGGTAAGGATCTCTAAAGGAAGGACAAGAATCTAGAGGAGGGATTACCTTCCCGAACGGATCTAATCCACTTTATTAATAATTACCAAAACTCCTCACAGATCTTCATTCGGGTATCGAAAGCGTTGAGGTTTACTTGCATTTCCAAACCATCCCTAAACCTAGTCCTAGCAAGAATAGATTTAGATAATTAGTATATATTAATTAGGTTTTTATATTTAATAATTAATCCGAACACCCTTCGGAATTAATTCGTAAGCGCGAATCGGAAATTCACAACATCCCTGTGGACCGACCCGTACTCACCGGCTAGCTTCATACGACGCCGTTCTTGATTGATGTTACAAATATTTTTGATCTATCTTTTAGAAAGCGCAAGCACGCTAAATCACTAAATCAAATGGCGTCGTTGCCGTGGATGGCGTAGAACTTTCATTTTCGCAATTTCGGGTTAATCATAAAATTTAAAAAAATCTGAAAAATCAAAAAAATATAAAAATATATATATTTTGTTATTTTTGGAAGGGATACTTTGTGGTTTGAATTTTTGCAGGATATACAAAGTCGGATCTGGAAATTTCCAGAAAGCAAAACAGGAAATAAAATATCGGAACAGAAGAGATTTTGATCAACAGACTAGAAGAATTTTTCTGGAGACCCAACTCCCCCAAACCGCCGCGATTCCGCGGCCAAAACCCACATTAGGCCGCGGAACCGTGGCCATCTTGGAGATTCAGAACGTCAGAAAATTTTTGGGGTTTCGTGCTGACGAGACCGCCGCGAAAACGCGGCATTAATGCACTTAAACCGCGGAAACGCGGCCTTATGGTGTCTTCAGGTGATGAAATTTGCAATGTAAGCTCTCTGTTATTTCTCCTCTACAAATTTTAATATATTTTCTGAATATTGCCTGCAAGATTTTGTTTGCTTTAAAAATATATTCTCTTCCATATAACAAGTCTTGTGCAGGATTTTTGGGCCCCGCTTGAACTAAATTGATTGCAAGAAATATTTTGTTGTTGCATATCTTTTCTCGAATATCTTTTTGCAACAATTCTTTCCAAATAAAGATTCTTGTGATATGCTTAAAATAATAATTGATTGCAACTAATATTTTGTTGTTGCATATATTTTTTTTCTCTAAAATCTTTTTGCAACAATTTTTTCCAAATAAAGAGAAAGAAAAAAATCATTGAAAAATGAAAATAAAAAGGACAAATATTTTATAGAACCTGCAAATTTTTTTAGCCCCAAATAAATCTTTGCACCACCCAACCTTCCTTCTTGTAATCTTTCTTCTTCTAACATGGGTACCCTAAACAATAAATCATTAGCCGAACTTTGGTATCCCGAACCTAATTTTGCGTCGTACGTTAATTTGTTCGGTCAATTTAAAAACGATCCTTCCTTGCCAAAAATTTCGTTGAAAGATCAAATAGAGGCGTCTAGGAGAAATAGTTTGACTTTTCAACCCAATTTGTGTCAACTGAGTCAACCTTTACCACCTACATATGTTGATACAACTTCTTCAAGTCCTTCTGTCACTCCTAGGCCGATGTCCATTGCTGAGCATATTGCTCAATCTCGCAGTCGATCTTTCACCCCTCTCCACTCATCCAGTTCTAGGGATCAACACGACTATTCACCTTTTTATCCATATGTTGACCCTACCCCTGCCCAACCACCCACTTCCTACAAGTCATACCCAACCTTCCCACCTTCACTAGACACTGTTTCGACACAGCCATTAGGGAGTTTCACATATCCAACCAATTTTGAATCTTTTACTGAAACCCCCTTACCACCTAAGTCTAGTTTGGAAGAGTCGTTGGAGGCATATATTGCTGCAACAAATAAAATGATGAGGAATGTGGAAGCGTCCATGGCCGCCCTTATGCAACCTAGTGAACCGGTAGCTAGTGTCCCGCTAGGTCCAAATTTTTCAATGTATGAGGCGGCAGTTGGACAAAGTGAGAATGAGAGAGGATTTTCAAATCAAACCTACCCTTTTCCATCGATTGCCCTAAATAGTTCACCTGTTGAAAATAAAGATGAGTTGAGCAAATTTGTAGTGTTTGATTTGCCAGATTGTGAGGAACCCCTTTCGAGTGAAACCGCACCTAATCCTTTCGTTCTTTACACCTCCACTCTAGAACCTAAATCGATAGATATCCATGCTTTTGATGAGGTGTCTAAAGAAATTGATTTTCACTTGATTGAGGATATAGACGCCGGGAATATTTCGGATAATGAACCTGTCGATTTGCTTGAAATTTTATGTTCAAATCATCATCCTGAGTTATTAAATGTTTCTCCCGAATCTCATATGTGTCTAGATTTTGATGATAATGGCATGGATAGGCTAAATAATGAGTTGAATATTGAGGATAGTATTGAGGAGAGTCTTGAGGATAATATTGAGGTTGAATCTTTTTTGTTTGATGTGTCTGATTTTCCAACTCATCCTCTTGAACGTTTAACTAAATCACCCTCCCTCCTTTCCATCGTTCTGACCCCGCTTGAAGACTGTGAGCTTGAAACCTTTTCCTTTGAATCTGACACAATTCTCACAGACGATACCGCCTACGAGTGTTTCACTTTTTCGGACGATGTTGATGACTCATCGCCCGAGTTTGACTCCTTTACATTTTCAGATGAGCCAACAGACTCGGTTGATTATAGTAGTTTCGAACCATTAATGGAATCTTTCAAGTTCGAAACAGTTTACTACGGTGAGAAAAATACTATCCCTAATTCACTCCCTTTCGTATTTCCCATTGTTCCGACCGAACAAATGACCGTTACGCTTTCATCTCCTATACCAAGTTCGGCGTACCCATGTTTTCTTGCGAATCTTGAGGGATTTGACCCCATTTCCCGACGGGTTGATAGGTTAGCGCAATCGCTTATAACATATAGTTCATCACATATTGCGCTAATTTATTCACTCAATTTACACCCTCAAGATCATACTCCACTTCCTTCTTCTTTTCGCCATTCTTCTCCCCCACCGAGACCATATTCTACCATTCTTCTTTCCACACGGTCTCGCGTGCTTCTCATTTTCTTGCACCAACTATACCATTTCTACGATAAGATTTTTGAATGGTTGGTGCTAACCTTTGGCTTGTGTAAGGTCAAGCTTAAGTTTGGGGGGGGGGACCTTTGTATATATGTTTATATTTTTGTTTTTTTTTTTCAATAAAATAATAAAAAAAAATTCAAAACATTAAAAATATAAAAAAAATTAAATTATAAATAAATAAACAGGGGAGTGCCTGTATTTTGACCCTCTTGGTTTAGCATGATAGTGAGGACACTGTCAAGTTCAAGTTTGGGGGTATGCTCGGTAAGTCTTCTTCCTTCGCATTCATTTGTACATATTTTTGCATTTGCATACTTATTTGAAAAATCCATAAAAATTGAAAATTTTCAAAAATTATAAAAATTATTGTATTCAATTTTGGCCATATTTGATTTGAGTTTGACAAATAGGTTAACTTGCTAGGAACAACTAGATCTTAGACTTAGTGAATTAAAAACCCTAAAAATAACATTCCTTAAAGTTTAACGCTAGAAAGTATATGCCTTGTATTTTATTTAGAAATAGGCAAATTTTGGGTTCACATCTTGGGCTAAGTCTAAACAAGGGAAGAGTATTGATGTTCTTATTAGAGTATAAGTTTGAAAAATAGTTCCTAGCTTAAGTTTAGATTCTGAAAACGTATATCCTACAATTTGCACAATCACGAACCTTGAAACTTGGAATAGTAGAAGAGACCTTGAAATGCTCTTGTCTAAAGTCCTTAGTACGAAGAAAATAAAAGAAAAAAAAAGTGAATAAAGAAAAAAAATGGACACTGGTTTTTGTGATTACTTAAGGCTGTAAAAAATAGAAAAATATTTAGCGAGGGTGCTTCATCACCTAGTGCCTTAGACCAACTGGTTTGGGAGTCACTGCTAAGGCCTTGGGTGTTGCAAAACTAGGATGTACGCTTTAAAGTGCTAACGCATCTTGTAATCGGTTGTTGGTACCTCAAGAAGTATTAACGGTCGCATGAAGGATGTGTAAGCAAAAATTCATTTAAATTCACCAACTAATAAGTATTTTGGACAACGGACAAGGGTATGATTGCATGATTTGAATTTCCAAGTGTAGGGGTGATCTATACACACACGTAGTGATATGTGATTGGAGTTTAGATGAGAGAAAGGAGTGAAGAATAGAACTTGTATCTTTAGTAAGGGTGATAGAAATTCCTTAGTGGAGATGGAACCCTAGAAGGAAAACTTAGGAGATGCCGAAAGCTAAATAAGTCTATAGAACGTATATAATCTTAAGTTAGATGATGAGGAAGTGTGAAGAATATGGGTGGATAATTTGCGAGTCAAAAGATAATAGAATTCCTTGTTAGAAAACCTAATTGGAGAACAAAAGTCAAGGGGCCGAGTTGATAGGATTTTGTGGGTGTAATCCGCTGAAAACCCTCAGGAGACAACACTCCTCCTACTAGGGACACCTAGAGGTTTAACGGCTTGTTGCACGAGCTCAGTGCAATGGCGTTTCCCTGAAAAAGTGTGGTTAGGATTTTAGTGAATAAAAATAAGTTTGCTCGAGGACGAGCAAAATATATGTTTGGGGGTGTTTGTTCACACCATAATATTGCATTATTATATTCCTCATTCTTATTCTTTTTATAAATAAACAGGTGCTTTTGACGCATGTCTGCTACATGTTAAAGGTTACTGGTTCTTAGACAGAAAACAGTGAAAACGATATAAAGACGATGAAAAAGTGGACTTTGACCAACAAATAGAAGACTCTTCATCAAGCCTACATCAAAGATAAAATTAACAAAGTAAAAGGCAATGCAAGGTCCAAGATTACAAAGCGAACGGTTAAAAGTCCACCGCAATTATTCACTGGAGATCTGGAAGAAACATAGAAGCTATTTTAATAAAGAACCAAATAATAAGGAAGCCCAAAGATCCAAGGCCCAATACTTTCTTTAAAGTGACAGAGACATAAAATTTTACCAAAGCTTGAAGTCTACTTTGACTAGGTCTTCCTAAGGATATTTTGGTAAATGTAGACATGCAAATCAATTGTAACCTAGGGTTTCCTATTCTCTATAAATAGGAACTCTACTCATTGTAATTTCTTATGCCTCCTTTTAATAAAAATTCAGAAATCCTTTTTGGAGAGCATCGGTGTTTCTTCTCCATTCAGAAATTCAGATCTTACAACCCTGCATGGATGATTGGAGGGATGCATCTGTAAGTAATTTAATTTCTTGCCCTAGGTAGATTTAATTTCATGCCCTGGGAACTTGTTTAGGGTTTAGCTTTGGGAAGGATTTTGAGAGATGAGATCTCTCATCCCTTTCTTACCCACTAAATATTTACAATAGGACTCCATGCATACATGCACATACCGCTCCCTACGGCACTCTATCCCTCGAGGTAGCGGTGATACCGTAGTATAAAGGCCCGGGTGTAATGTTTTCCATGGAGGTTAGGGTAAGGATCTCTAAAGGAAGGACAAGAACCTAGAGGAAGGATCACCTTCCCGAACGAATCTAATCCACTTTATTGATAATTACCATAACTCCTCACAGATCTTCATTCGGGTATAGAAAGCGTTGAGGTTTACTTGCATTTCTAAACCATCCCTAAACCTAGTCCTAGCAAGAATAGATCTAGATAATTAGTATATATTAATTAGGTTTTTAGATTTAATAATTAATCCGAACACCCTTCGGAATTAACTCGTAAGCGCGAATCGGAAATTCACAACATCCCTGTGGACCGACCCGTACTCACCGGCTAGCTTCATGCGACGCCGTTCTTGATTGCGGTTACAAATATTTTTGATCTATCTTTTAGAAAGCGCAAGCACGCTAAATCATCTAATCAATGAAGTCCCATCATTTAAATCACCTAAACATCACAGATAAATACGACGTACACTTATGCCATCCGCATTCGCCTCGATGTCCCCTCGTGCACCGTTAGGTTAGGTAACTAACGGCAGAGCGGGGCAGGGCTAGCGCGGGTGTAAAACATAAGTAACGTCTATATAATATATCATATATACTATATACAGTATTTATCATCACATATCAAATGATCACATCACAGATATAGAAGCAGAAGAAACATATGAAACATTGGATATACTAAGAGTCCGTGTTTTCAATACGAGCCAGTATAAAACACGGATTCCATGGTCGTGATGAATAGCCAAACCCACACCCCTAGACCCCTACCAGAGCGGTAAGAAACCCTACCAATTCTAGAGTTAGGAGACCCAGACTCGACTCCTCGAGTTGGTCTCCCACTGGACTCTATAACCCGGTTACTTGTGCCCTCCTCCTCGGGTCTATCGTAGTGCGGAAAAGTAAATAATATACAAAAGGTGACATCTTCCGCAACCTGGAAGTGCCCCAATAAAAGAATATTACATACAAGTTTTTACATGAATTAAATGAAAAACACTAATCTCACATAAAACCCCCGGCTATTCAAACAAGACGATCCAATATAACATATCCAGCAACACATAACATAACATGTCATCAATGTAAGTAAACATGCGTATCCCAATTGTCGTTGACATATAGCAACGAAATCGGCGATATCACATATTACACTTACGGTCACAGAAAAGAATGTGTAAAACTACAACAGTTGGAATCCGCAATCTCCTCAGACATCGCATGCCTGACCAAATGAATTCCTTAGACATCACACGCCTAACAATTATAAACCCCGCATTTCAGTCACATTATCGAAAACACTTTTCAATATCAAGTCGGGCAATTCAACAAGATTCCCGACATTCTGATCGAATGCTCGTCGCAAACTTTAGTAGGCAGCCGCACCCCCGGCTGCCGTCCACGAAGTGCACTAAGGCGCAACACCGTTGCCGCGAGCACCCGAACGGATGCTTTTGGCAACGGGGTTCTCCTACATTCACTTGGTCGGGGCTATGGGGCATGGCTGTCTATTAAGTTTACCCGGCGAGTATCCGCGTACGCTACGTGATTGCGACGGACTTTTGATCACATCAAAATTTCGTGGCAACCGATCAAGTGAGACTAAAGTGCTATGTTTATAACATTCATTTTAGTTATCTCAAAACTACTTGTGAATTCCAAATATTGTATCACATTCCAGATAAATAGAAAATGTTAAACTTTCCGATCGAACAATCAAACACCCAAGTTTTCCCGAAACAGCTCAACATATGAAATAAGTTTAAAAACATCCACTTCATACCACAGTACCAACGGTCCAGCCGTAGAAAGGTCAAGCCAACGCCTCACATGTGGCACGCCGTACTTCCCCAAACCCGAAGGTTCAGAGGGCAGTTCAAGAGGGTCACACAATCGAGTTAAGGTTTGTTGTCTTCTAGAGGGTCCATCGCGTTACCTGCACTACTTAGAACGTCTTTAAACTACGGAAAAATCCTACACTTGGAAATTTCCCGGCAGGGGAAAAATTGGGTATTTATATCCGGTCGAACTTTTTAACATATTCAAAAATTATCTGGAAAAACACAGACAAAGTTAAAGATTCCGATCGAATCGTCGAATTCCCAATACAACCCAGAAAACTCAACACTTGAGTATAAGTTAAAATTACCCATAAAACATAGTAATCAATATAGGATATTATTGTGCAAAGCACGTGCCAAGATCAACATTGTGGCCGCGGAACCGCCACACATGCTATGGTGGGGCCGCGGTTCCACGGCGCTTTGGAGGACTTGGGCTCACGTGCTTCACAGTAACTCTTATAATACCCTGCTGTAATTTTTGGATATTTTTAATTTGGAAAAAACCACATTTTCAGAAAATGTACAGAGAAGAGTTTGAGTTAGCGTTTCGGGGTTCGATCGGATTTCTAACATCGTCTACACTTCGCCTAAAGCTCTATCTAGGCTCTGTTACCACTGTAGGGTTACTAGGCACACTCAAGAGGTTCCACAAGGCATCAACCATGCCAAACAAAAAATTTCCGGTGCCGAGAAACCCAAATATAGATCGTTAACTAGAAGTAAAGGCCAAAAGCAAGCAAATAAACAACTTTATTGCTAATTGAAAAGGGACTACAAACTTTGTAGATCCGCTCCATCATTTCTTTAGCTCCGTGTTGACGTCCCTCCGCTGCGATCATCGGATCCTGGACTCTAGCGATGGTTTCGTCGGAGAAATGATCGGGCTAGGTCATTGACTTCGAGGCTGAAGATGATCTACGTCGGGGAGACTCAAACTCAAGCTTTTCCTTCACTTGGTCAAAAACTTTGTGAAGAGAACACCCTATACTACATAGCAAGTGGTAGAGGATGAAGAAATAGGAAGTGGGTTCACTTTAGAATTGGATTTCTCACTCTTTTTCTCATGGCACCATTGGAGCTCTCAAGCTTTTGTGAGCTTGATGAAGATGAAGAAGAAGAAAAGAATCATATGAATTAAAAGAATAATATGAATACTTATCCTTTTAATCATGGCTCCATGGTTGAGTTAAGCCCTCATGCTTAACTCATGTAGAGAATTAACCATAGCATAAGGTAAAGAGTTGGGTGAGCTAATATCTTAAACAAATGACAAAGAGAGTTGACTTTGTCAATGTTTATCAAGCTTCATGAAGCTTGATAACATTGACCAAAGTCACACACTTTTGTTATTTGTTTAGGAAAATAGTAAACCCTAATCTAACCTTGATTTGGTTCAAGTCTCATACACACAACTTGTTTGTATCATCAAGCATGATACAAACATATACACTTGCATTTATCACATATAAACAATGTGCATATTCAAGTGAGAAAATCAATCTTAAGTGAACCAATACTAGTTAATGTAAAGTAATATATCAAATATATAATTATAAATTAAATCATTAAATCAACATTTGATTTAACGATCCGGTCATATCGCATATAACCGACTAATATCAAGTGTATCAATGTATCGAATCAACACTTGATTCGGTAACCCGGCTATATCACATATAACCGACCTATAATACAAATCGCGAGAATAGAATACAGTATCTCATAATGGTATTATTCTCGATCCCGCACATATCTCATATGCGCTCCTATTTCATTTCGCTTGAGCCAGAAAACCCCTGTGTAGGACTCTAAAGACTCGTCAATACGCCGGCAGTAGGTGATGATCATATCAAACATCCACAAGCTGCAAGTGGTATGCTAAACGTAACGGCCACCCGGGTATTGAGCGATCAGAAGATCAATGAGCAAGCCCGCTCACACTCCTGTGAATCCAACCAGTAACACTACCGTACAGTCCGGTCTGTTCGTCTGATATGTCATATATCTCCTCTAGGGGTGGTAAACGTCAGACCCCAATAACTCGATAAGTCGTGTCGATATGAGGCTCATAACGGGTCGAGAAACTACTGGTAACACTTACCAGTAAATCCCTAAAGCAACCTTGGCCAAGGACTTCCCGTTATAGCCAATCGAGCAGAGCGCAACATCAACTCCCTATACTGGGAGAGATGAAACCCCTCCTATCGCTCATTGCCTCCATGTGATTCGGAACTGTACCCAAAAGCCACCTTTTTGCACGCCCTCTTGGACATGGTATGATGTAAATCAAAGCACAGTGGGAATCACACAAGACTCTATGACGATCTCGGGTATACCGACTAACCTATACCAGTGTCACCTGAGAACTGCCATCTGACGTAAGGTATAATACCATCTGGGAGTTCTCGGCGAGTCCGTCCAGTGTACCCAGTCTCCACTGAGCACCCGTATATCATCTCTGATGTCAAACACCAATGGATATGGGATCATCCATCGCCCATCTGTATGGGTCGAGAAGCTACACGCTAGTCTACTCTGGTATATCGATGCCCCGTCACGATACACCCACGACTAGGGACTTTGAAGGATGTACTTATGGACTACCACATCCCCACTAGTATGATCCGCATCATAGTACAGGTAGTCAAGTACACATCGTAAGGGCTTTACCAACATGTAACAGAGAGACAATCAGTGTACACGTTAAAGTAAAGAGTAACCAGATAGCATACTATCATATCGAGCAAGAAAGTCATCCCTATATATGTCCAAGCATCCACTACATTATACATCCTATGTATAGTAATGGCCTCTAGGGCATACATATAACTAACAATTATTCATCACAAAAGTTTTTTAATGATATTATTCATCATCTTCTTCCTTCTTCTTCCATTGAGCAAAAGCTTTCTAGCTTTTTGCTTTGTGATGAAAATGAGTGAGAATATGAAAACAAATGAGAGAAAAAATCCTACTTCATCATCCTCATCCATCCTTGCCATTTAGATGAGGGTGTTCAATTCATATTATGAGTGTTAGCTTGTGTTAACGAAACTTCAAGGTAGATCTTCTTTGTATCGAAAATCGGAAGCAAGACTGCATCTATCTCTTCGTGGAACCTCTCGAGAGTCCGGAACACGATGATCGCAGCGAAGGGACTTCAACACGGAGCTTAAGAAGTGAAGGACCGGATCTACAAAGGTTGTAATCCCTCTCACTTAATGTTAAAGAGTTTAACATGCTTGTTTTCGCCTAAATCTAGTTTAAAGATCCGGCTTTGGGTTGGTCGGCACGGCTAAATTTTTATTCGGGTATGGTTGATGCCTCATAGAACCTTGTGGCAGTGCCTAGCAACCCTACAGTGGTATCAGAGCCTAGCTAGAGCTTTAGTCGAAGTCTAGACGAAGTTTAAAGTCCGATCGAACCCGGAAACCCCGAAATTTACCCCTCTCTTGATTTTTTCTAAAAAGGTGTTTTTTTCTGGATTAAAAATTCTCAAAAAAATCAGCAGGAAAATACAAGAGTTACTGTGCAACGCGTGCCTCTAATTCAATTAAACCGCCGTGGAACCGCGGCCGTACGTTGGTTGGCGCGGCGGTTCCGCGGCCAAAAAGAAGAATTATGGCACATGATTTGCACAGTAATGTCCGTCTGTAATTGCTTATTCTTCTGGGAATTTTTAATTTGCTCAAGTGTTGAGTTTTCTAGGGTTGTATTGGGGACTCGTTGATTCGTTCGGATAATTTAACTTCGTTTATTTTTTTTTCCGGATAATTTTAGAAACTGTTAAAAAGTTCGAACGGATATCAATAACTCACTTTTTTCCCTGTCGGAAAATTTTCAAAAGTTGGATTTTTTCTCGAGTTTGAAACTTTCGTAAAGTCATGCAAGTAACGCGGTGGACCCTCAAGAAGACAACAAACCTTAACTCGATTATGTGCCCGTCTTGAACTGCCTCTAAACCTTAGGGTTTGCGCCAGTACGGCGTGCCACATGTGGGGCGTTGGCATGACCCTTCTACGGCTGGACCATTGGTACTGTGGCATGTGATGGTTGTTTTTAAACTGATTTCAAGTGTTGAGATTTATTGGGGTAATCTTGGGTGTTTGATTATTCGATCGGGAAGTTTAACATTGTCTATTTATCTGGAATGTGATACAATATTTGGAATCCACAGGTAGTTATGTGATTACTAATTTGAATGTTATAAATCTAGCAGTTCAGTCTCAATTGATCGGTTGCCACGGAATTTTGATGTGATCAAATGTCCGTCGCAATCACGTAGTGTTCGCGGATACTCGCCGGATAAACTTAACAGAAAGCCACGCCATATAGCCCCGACCAAGTGACTGTAGGAGAACCCCGTTGCCAAAAGCATTCGTTCGGGTGCTCGCGGCAGCGGTGTTCAGCCTTAGTGCACATCGTCGACGGCATCAGGGAGTGCGTCCGTCTACTAAAGTTTGCGACGAGCATTTGATCAGGATGTCGGGAATCTTGTTGAATTGCCCGACTTGATATTGAAAAGTGTTTTCGATAAAGAGACTAAAATGCGGGGTTTATAAGTGTTAGGCATGCGATGTCTAAGGAATTTATTTAGTTAGACATGAGATGTCTAAAGAGGTTGCGGATTCCAACTGTTGTAGTTTTACACTTTCTTTTCTGTGATCGTAAGCGTAGTATGTGGTGTATCGCCGGCTTCGTTGCTATACATTAACGACAATCGGGATACGCGTACTTGCTTACGTTGATGATATGAGATATTATGTGTTGCTGTGATATGTTATATTGGATCGTCGCGTTTCAATAGCCGGGGGGTTTATGTGAGATGAGAGTTTTTCTTTTTCATTCATGTAAAATTCATTTGTATGTAATATTCTTTTATTGGGGCACTTCCGGGCTGAGGATTATGTCACCATTGTATATTATTTACTTTTCCACATTAGGTAGACACAAGGAGGGGAGCACAAGTAACCGGGTTCTAGGGTCCAGTGGGAGACAATCTCGAGGAGTCGGGACCGGGTCTCCTAACCCTAGAATTGGCAGTTTTGCTTGCCGCTCTCGTAGGGGTCTAGGGATGTGGGTTTGGCTATTCATCGCGACCGTGGAATCCGTGTTTTATACAGCCTCGTACTAAAACACGGACGTCCTGGTATATCTAATATTTCATATATGTTCTTCTGCCGAAGTGTTCTGTGATGAGATCATATTACTGCCTGAGACGAATGTTTATATTATATATATGAGATATATGTTATATTGCAGATTTCGTTTCAAAAGTGATGCTTGTGAAGCATAATAAAATGGGACTTCATTAATGAGATTAATGAAATAAAAGAAACCTAAGATGTTGTAGAAACTTGTTTAAAAACTGGTAGCTCTAGTTCTTGCTTTGCATAGCGGTGTTCCTTGTAGAACATCCAGCACCTTATTCGATAAGGAAAGAGCCGAGATCTCTTCACCGGGAGTGACCTCTTTAGTGAAACTAAAAGATGCTACAAACTTGGTTTGTCTTTTGATTGCTTCTATAGTTCTTGCTTTGCACAACGGTATATATGATATACCCTGCACCTTATTCGATGAGGAAAGGGCCGACGATCCCTTCACCAGGAGTGACCCCTTTAGCAAAACTAGAAAAGCCTCAAAAACATTTCATTAAAAAAATCACTCGATTCTACAACGATATCAAGTTCATTACGCAAAGGGTTTTCATAAAAACCTGTTGTAGCCCTCCGTCATTTCAGATAAGTAATAGTTAGTATTCGTGCTGCGTTTGTTGACCTTGTCAAGGCGTACTGTGCGGTAGCTGATTACTGCTTATCTGTATAAGCATATGATGCGATTGGATTAGGGTAGTCGTGCGACTTTGTTGACCTTTTCAAGGGTCGTGCGGGTGCGTTTAATTCAATCAAGAAATGACGGGTTGAACTTGACTTGCGGTCTATGGTTTGTTGACCTTGTCAAGGTCATAGATCGCTTGGGATAAAATATTATTGTGAATTTCAAGTGTTGAAATTTGCAATGAGATTGCATACCTTCTATGAGATAGTTGGATCCCGATACCCGCTGCGAGTAAGAGTTACTTCTGGGAGAGTTTTACACATTACAATTAGCCGATCAAGTAGGTGTCTAGAAAGGTGTTAACGGGGTTATGCCCTTGGGAAAACGAGGTTTACTTTAATTAGGTTCATGCGAAAGAACGGGGGACCTCCCTCAAAGTACCGGCACTGGCCTGGATGAAAAATTGGCGAACTTGTAGCGTGTAATTAATCCCGGCAAGTCTTTCCTTTTAGGGTTTGAAGGAAGATTTGATTAAAACAGTGGGAGACATCCTGATTAGATATATTAGATAACCAATCTAATCTTGCAAGAGCATACGCTGAGTGTTTTCTTCTCTTTCTCTCCAGGTAGCGACCATATCACGCCTTAATCAAGATAATAAAACGAATGTATTGACCGAACCTGCTTGTTATACTGAGCTGGGGAACGTTGGTCCCACTCCAACTTATAATTGTTATAAGACAGAGCAGGAAATTAGGGAATACCAGATTTCCCGTTCCGCCGAAACGAAGAAAGTGCATGCTGATGCATCTTCTTCGGGTGTGTTCATTACAGAGAATTGTTTCTCAGTATCCTTTACGTCCTGGATATGAGATACCGGATCAGGATCCCACATATGTAATCTGTTACATGGGCTACAAAAAGGTAGAGAACTGAGAACGGGTGATAAGTTTCATGAGACAGAAAACGGTGCAAGTGTTGCAGCCAAGTCTGTTGGTCACTATCACCCTGTATTACCAGAATACATTGATTCTGAACAAATGTTATTAGATACCGAACCTGGTATACAACATCATATCAGTCTTTTTATTAGTAAAGAAAGGATATAATTTTGTATTGTTGGATAATGTTTTGAACATTTCCTATATCAAGAGTTGATCGGTTCAGGCACGTTATCTAAAAGCATTGACGTTCTAAATCAAACTACAGTTCTAAGTATAAAGAACACACACGAGAGGAAGAGTTCAGAAATGAACGAATCCTTCTTGAGGCAATGTAGACTAGGTCATATCAATGCGACCCGACTAGCTAAGTTACATTTAGATGCATATTTAAATCTGTTTGAAATTATATCTTGTGAAACTTTCCGGTCATGTGACAAAGATAAGATGACCATAGCTCTGTTTATTGGAAACAGAGAATGAGTTAGTGAACTCTTGGGATTGATACATGTTGATGAATGTAAGGTCCCCTGTCTACACATGCCAAGACCGGTTCTTTGCACTTCATTACATTCTCTGATAATCTCTCAAGATTCAGACATATGTTCCTGTTGAAACACAAGTCCGAAGATTTTGAGATATTCACAGAATATAAGTTAGAAGTAGAGAACCAAAATACGGGTAAAAGTATTATGTCCTTTGATGTGATCAAGGACAAGAATACTTGAGCACGGAATTCCTGGATTATTCTAAAGGAGAATGAGATTCTCTCTCAGCATTACTCCTCCGTATACACCATAGCATGATGGTATATCGGGGCGGAGCAATAGCACTCTATGTGATATGGTGTGCTCTATGATGAGTACTACTGAGTTTCCTATTTTCTTTTAGGTGTTATGCGCTTGAGAAGCTGCATACCTATTGAATAGGGTTCAAATCAAATCAGTTGCCTACCACTTCATATGTGATATGGAATGGGAAGAACCCATATCTTAAGTATGTTAAGATTTGGGGTTGTCCGGCCTATGTCTAAAAGCATAATCCGGACAAGCTCGAGGCAAAGTCAGTTCTGTAGAAGTTTGTTGGATATCCCAAGCATTCGCAAGGGAATATCTTCTACCTAACCAAGGAACAAAAGATATTTTGTTTCTCAACATGCCACCTTTTTGAAAGAGAATTTCTTGTGAAAAAATTAGTGGCCATGAGGTAGAACTGGAAAGAGTTCCAGCTATACAAACTACAGTAGATGATTTGGTAGAACTAAAGGATTCAATAGTTTCCAACGAACCTCAGCCTCTCCGACGATCTAGTAGGGTTCCTCACTCACCTGAGAGATACTTCGGTTTCTCTATGACAGTGGGAGCGAGGATTGCATCATGAGATGATGACCCAACTAGTTTCGAGCAGGCTATAGGGAGTGGGACTCTGTAAGAATGGCTGGATGCTTATCGATCTGAGATGGAATACTTATACACCAACAAAGTATGGACTTTGGTTGCTTTATCTGAAGGGTTAAATCCCCATCAGGAGCAAGTATATATCTTGAGAAGATTACTAGGTGTACATGGAAAAGTTGAGACTTTCAAAGCTATGCTTAAGTCCATCCAGATCCTACTTGCCACGGCTACATACCATGACTACGATATCTGGCGGTTGGGTGTCATGACTGCTTTTCTAAATGATGGTTTAGAAGAGAACGTCTATAAGTACACATCCAGAGGGCTTCATAGATAGTGGGAGCAGCGGAAACGTGTGCAAGATGTTTTATGTGATAAAACAGGCATCGCGGAGTTGGAACATCTGTTTTGATGTGGTAGTCAAAGAGTTTGACTTCATCAAAATGGTAGATGAACCTTGTATATACAAAAAGGTAGTAGAGAGTATGATGTTGATCCTCGTAGAGTACGTAGATGACATACTCATGATAGGGAAGGAGTTTCCTATGCTACGCTCGGTCAATTTCCGCTAATCACAAGGATTCTCCATATAGGATCAAAATGATACCTCATAAATCCTGGGTTTTGGATCTATGAGATAGATCTAATGGATGTTAGGATACTCACTGGTTGTAGTGAGATGGTATCAATCGATCCCAGGGAGACTCACTGGAAAGGTTCCAGGGTGATAAGGACGACTGAATGTGAGTCACAGGCATTGTCTTTACCCTCAGTGGATGGACGGTATGTTGCAAGAGTTCCAAGCTAGATACCGTGACTTACTAGACGATTAAAGGCAAGATACATCGTTACCAAAGAGGAAGTCTGGATATATAAGTTCATGAGATGAACTTCGTTCCTACCATTGTGTGACAATGGAGTTGTGGCTTTAGCCAAGGAACTACCGTCCCATCTGAAATCCGAATATAATTCTTAGGCAGTATCGCCTGATCATGGAGATGGTTGATCTCCAGGAAGATCGAGGTTAGGAGAGTTGACACAGAAGACAACAGCACTAATCCACTCATAAAGGCCTTTTTCCCATTAGAGACTTTTATGGGTTGGTTGAGTGTGAGATAATTATACCACAGCTAATTGTTGGGTATGTGATACCACAAAAGATGTCCCTAGTGCAAGTGGGAGATTGTCAGTTATATGTATGCCATAGAGGCCATTACTGTGCATATGATGTATATTGTAATGGATGCTTGGACATATATAGGGAGGACTTTCTTGCTCGACATGATAGTATGCTATCCGGTTGTACTTTATCTTAACATGTACTCTGATTGTCTCTATGTTACATGTTGATAAAGCCCTCAGGATATGTACTCGACTACGGGGACTATGATGAGATCATACTAGTGGGGCCACGGTAGTCGACGAGTACTTCCTATAATTGTTCCTAGTCGAGGGTGTATCGAGACAGGCCATCGATGCACCATAGTAGACTAGCGTATACGCATCTTGACCCATATGATGGGCGATGGATGATCCCATATCCATCGGTGTTTGACATAAAAGATAGTGTACTGGTGATCAGTGGAGACTGGGTACACTGGACAGACTCGCCGAGAACTCCCAGATGGTATTATACCTCACGTCAGATGGTAGTTCTCCGGTGACACTGGTAAAGAGTAGTCTGTTGACCCGAGATCGTCATAGAGTCTTGTGTGATTCCCGCTGTGCTTTGATTTCCATCATACCACGTCCAAGAGGGCGTGGAAAAATGTGGCTTTTGGGTACAGTCCCGAATCACATGGAGGCAATGAGCGATAGGAGGGGATTCGTCTCTCCCGGTATAGGGAGTTGATGTTGCGCTGTGTTCGATTGGCCATATCCGGAAATCCCTGGTCAGGGTTGCTGAGATTTACTGGTAACTGTTATCAGTAGTTTCTCGAACTATTATAGACCTCAAATCGACACGACTTATCGAGCTACTGGGGTCTGACGTGTACCACCCCTAGGCGAGATATGCGACATATCAGACGATGAGACCGGAATGAACGGGAGTGTTACTGTTTGGATTCACAGGAGAATGTACAGGCTTGCTAGTTGATCTTCTGAGCGCTCAATACCTGGGTGGCTGTTATGTTTAGGTGACCGCTTGCAGCTTGTAGGTGTTTGATATGATCATCACCTACTGCCGGCGTATTGACGATTCTTTAGAGTCCAACACAGAGGTTTCTTGGCTCAGGCAAAACGGAGTTGGAGGACATATATGATATGTTTGGGACCGAGGATAATACGATATGAGATACTGTATTCTATTCTCGCGATATTTGATATCAGCCGGGTCATCGGATCAAGTGTTGATTCGATGAATCGGTACGGATAAATATTAGTCGGTTATATGCGATATAGCTGGATTGTCGGATCAAGTGTTGATTCGATAATTTAATGTAAAATAATATATATGATATATTAAATTACATTAACTAATATTTGCTCACTAAAAGATTCTTTTTCTCACTCGGGTAATACATTGATATATATGCGATATATGTTAATTGTATTATTTTATTTGGTTACAATAAATATTATATATGTGATATATAATATTGTAACATGATATGATAACTAATGCAACATGCTTTGTAGAGATTAAATAAGATTAGGGTTTGATTTGGGTTAATACTTTCTAGGTGATTCTAGAAGGTTTAGTTTTGTTTTGTGAAAGATATTTTGTGGTGACTCATTCTTAACCTAACCCAAACCGTAGCCTTGGTTAATTCTCTACAATGGTTTATTCAACCATGGTTGCATTATTCATCATATTTATCTTTCATTATTCATCACAAACGGTTTCTAATGATATTATTCATCACAAAAGGTTTCTAATGATATTATTCATCATTTTCTTCCTTCTTCTTCCTTTGAGAAAAAGCTTTCTAGCTTTTTGCTTTGTGATGAAAATGAGTGAGAGTATGAAAACAAATTAGAGAAAAAATCCTACTTCATCATCCTCATCTATCCTTGCCATTTAGATGAGGGTGTTCACTTCATATTATGAGTGTTAGCTTGTGTTAACGAAACTTCAAGGTAGATCATCTTTGTATTGAAGATCGGAAGCAAGACTGCATCTTTCTCTTCATGGAACCTCTCGAGAGTCTGGAACACGATGATCGTAGTGAAGGGACTTCAATACGGAGCTTAAGAAGTGAAGGACCGGATCTACAAAGGTTGTAATCCCTCTCACTTAATGTTAAAGAGTTTAACATGCTTGTTTTTGCCTAAATCTAGTTTAAAGATCCGGCTTTGGGTTGTTCGGCACAGCTAAATTTTTAATCGGGCATGGTTGATGCCTCATAGAACCTTGTGGCAGTGCTTAACAACCCTACACCTACGACTAGGGACCTGAAAAGGATATGCTTGTAGACTACCCAGCCCCCACTAGTGTGACTGCCATCACAACGCTGGTAGTCAATCAAGATCCTTAGAGCTCTATCAATACGTAAACTCACATATTAAGATAGATAAAACCAAGTAGCATACTACCATGTTTAGCAAGACTGTTATATAACTGTGAATATCCAAGCTTCCTTTAAGTAATATACAAGCTAGTATGATACAATAATGGCACCTAGGGCATATACACTAACAATCTCCCACTTGCACTAGGGCCATGTACTGGCATATCGAAGACCGATGATCTTGAGTAGCCTCTTGAACTGAATCTGAGGTAGGGCCTTCGTGAATGGATCACCAATGTTCTCTTTAGTAGAAACTTTCCGGACCTCGATCTCCTGACGATCAATGATCTCCCTGATAAGGTGATACCGCCTTAAGATGTGTCTGGACTTCTGATGGGACCTTGGTTCCTTCGCTAAAGCTATAGCTCCGTTGTTGTCGCAATACAGAGGTATTGGATCAACAATGGTAGGAACCACCTGAAGTTCTGTTAGGAACTTCTTCATCCAGACCGCTTCTTTTGCGGCATCGCAAGCAGCAATATACTCCGCTTCCATCGCCGAGTCAGCAACGGTTTCCTGCTTGGAACTCTTCCAGCACACCGCCCCTCCATTAAGGGTAAAGACATAACCTGACATGGACTTGGAATCGTCCTTATTAATCTGGAAGCCGGAATCAGCAAAGGCCTCCATCTTGAGGTCTTTTCCGCCGTAAACCAAGAACATCTCCATAGTCCTCCTCAGGTACTTGAGAATGTTCTTTACTGCTATCCAGTTCTTCTCCCCTGGGTTTGACTGATACCGTCTTACCACGCTCAGTACGTAAGCTACATCTGGTCTGGTGCACAACATCGCATACATTATAGAGCCTACCGCAGAAACGTAGGGTATAATAGACATGCGTTCCCTTTCCAAATCAGTCTTGGGAGACGTCACTTTGGATAGGGTGATTCCGTGACAAGCTGGAAGATTACCGTGCTTAGAATCTTCCATACTGAATCTTTCCAGTATAGTGTTGATATACCTGGACTGCGGAAGTCCCAACATCCTCTTGGATCTATCACGATAGATCCGGATCCCCAGAATGTAAGAGGCATCACCCAGGCCTTTCATGGAGAACATGTGTGACAAGAATCCTTTAACAGATTGGAGCATAGGAATGTCATTTCCTATCAATAGAATGTCATCCACGTACAAGACGACGAATACGACAGTTCGTGCTACAACTTTACTATATATACATGGTTCATCTGGATTTTTGACAAAGTCATATTCTTTGACTGTATCATCAAAACAGATGTTCCAACTCCGCGATGCCTGCTTTAGTCCATAAATGGAATTAAGCTACTTGCATACTTTCCCGCTGCTCCCACTCTGATTGAAACCCTCTGGCTGATCCATATAGACGCGCTCTTCTAAATTTCCATTCTGAAAAGCCGTCTTTACGTCCATCTGCCAGATTTCATAATCATGGAAGGCAGCAATAGCAAGAAGGACCCGAATGGATTTGAGCATAGCCACTGGAGAAAAAGTTTCGTCATAGTCCAAACCAGGTCTTTTACGAAAACCCTTTGCAACAAGTCTAGCCTTATAGGTTTCCACCTTTTCATCTATACCAATCTTTTTCTTGAAGGTCCATTTGCATCCTATGGGTTTTACCCCATCTGGAGCAAAGCCCAAAGTCCATACTTTGTTGGGGCACATAGACTCCATTTCGGTCCGCATTGCATCTAGCCATTGTACCGAGTCGCCGCACTGGATGGCATGTTGGAAGCCAGTAGGTTCATCATCATCTATGAAACAATCCTCTCTATCCCCATCGATGAGAAAACCGCAGTATCTCTCAGGAAGATGAGACGGCTACTACTCCTGCGGAGGGGTGCGGAAATGTCCCGTTCTTCTTGAACTACTGGTTCTACCAAACTTTCAATAGTAGTTTGTGGTTCTGGAATTTCTTCCAGTTCTATTTCGCTCCCACTTATTTCCTTTTCTAAAAACTGATATTCTAGAAAATGGGCATTACGAGAAACAAAAACCTTTTGTTCCTCTGCGTAATAGAATAGATACCCCCTTGGAGTTCTTTGGATATCCCACAAACTTACACTGTACTGATCGTGCCTCGAGCTTGTCCACATGTTTCTTTTTAACAAAAGCTGGACATCCCTATATCTTCAGATACTGAAGATAGGGTTTCTTCCCACTCCACATCTGATATGGCGTGGTAGGCACTGTCTTGGTAGGAACCATGTTCAAAAGATATGCCGCTGATTCTAGCGCATATCCCCAGAAAGATCGCGGTAACTCAGCATTACTCATCATGGAATGTACCATATCCAATAGGGTTCGACTCTGTTTCTCCGATACACCGTTATGCTGTGGAGTGTATGGAGGAGTAAGCTGAGAGAGAATTCCTTTCTCTTTTAGGTAACATAGGAACTCGGCACTTAAGTATTCACCACCTCGATCAGATCTTAGTGTCTTGATACTTTTGCCGGTTTGGTTTTCTACTTCATTCTTATACTCTTGGAATTTCTCCAAAGCCTCGGATTTATGTTTCATCAGATAAATGAATCCGAACCTTGAGTAATCATCCATAAAAGTAATGAAATAGGAAAAACCACCTCTTGCATGTATAGACATTGGACCACATACATCGTTGTGTATGAGTCCTAAGAGATCGTTCGCTCTTACTCCATGTCCAGTGAATGGAGTCTTTGTCATCTTTCCTTTGAGACATGATTGACAAGTGGCATAAGTTTGATATTCGAACGAGTCCAACTATCCTTCTCTATGTAACTTAGTCAACCTTCTCTCATTGATGTGATCTAGTCTACAATGCCATAAGAAACCTTTATTTAAATCTGGAGACTTTCTTTTTAGTGTGTTCTGGACATTGAAAATTTGGAGTTGGTTTAAGACATATATACCGTTATCCAGTGTACCGGACCCAATCAAACTATGATTAAGGTGGATGTTAACAACATCACTTACAAACGTTAAATCATAACCTTTATTTGATAACAAGGAAACTGATATGATATTACACGTTAAGCTTGGTACACAAAAACAGTTATGTAAAACCAAAATGTGTCCACTCGTTAATCCTAGGTGATAATCCCCTACGGACACAGCTCCCACGCTAGCTCCGTTAGCAACCATCAGGGTCATATCACCATCCTTCAGCACTCTACGGTTTCTCAGTGCCTGCAATGAATTGCATATATGAGATCCTGATCCGGTATCCAATACCCAGGAAGTAGAGTTGATTGACAGACAATTCTCAATTACAAACACACCTGAAGTCGAAGCCACAGCTTGCTTTGGTTCCTGGTTCTTGGCGTTCCACGCCTTGCAATCTTTCTTCCAGTGCCCTTTCCTATGACAATGGAAATACTCATCCTGGGCCACTACTGGTACCGCAAACTTTTTCTTTCCCTTCGCTCCCACCTTACTTACACCTCCTCTAGGTTTGGTGGCGGCCTTCTTCTTCCATCCTTTAGCCCTAGCCTTGGACCTGGAAGAAGAAGCACCGCTAACAAACATAGCGGGTATTTCCCTTGCCTTCTGCAAGGTACCCTCTGCACTCCTCAACATGTTAAGGAGTTCCGGAAGTTCAACTTCTTTTCTTTGAATGTTGAAATTCAGAATAAACTGGGCGTAGGTGGAAGGAAGGGACTGGAGAATAAGGTTTGTATAGAGCTCATTACCCAAAGTCGTCCCAAGGTCTGTGAGCTCTTCTATATAGCCAATCATCTTTAGGATCAAGTAGGTGTCTAGAAAGGTGTCAACGGGGTTACGCCTCTGGGAAAACGAGGTTCACATTAATTAGGTTCGTGCGAAAGCACGGGGGACCTCCCTCAAAGTACCGACACTGGCCTGGCTGAAAGATTGGCCAACTTGTAGTGTGTAATTAATCCCAGCTAGTCTTTCCTTTTAGGGTTTGAAGGAAGATTTGATAAAAAGCAGTGGGAGCCATCCTGATTAGATAAAATAATAACCAATCTGATCTTGCAAGAGCATAGGCTGAGTGTTTTCTTCTCTCTCTCTCCTGGTAGCGACCATATCACGCCTTAATCAAGATAATAAAACGGATTATTGACCGAACCCGCTTGTTATACTGAGCTGGGGAACGTTGGTCCCGCTCCAACTTATAATTGTTATAAGACAGAGCAGGAATTTGGGGAATACCAGATTTCCCGTGCCGCCCAAACAAAGAGAGTGCATGCTGATGCATCATCTTCGGGTGTGTTCATTACAAAGAACTGTTTCTCAGTATCCTCCGTATCCTGGGTATTTGATACCGGATCAGGATCCCAGATATGTAAGATGTTACATAGGGCTACAAAAGGGTAGAAAAACTGAGAACGGGTGATAAGTTTCATGATGCAGAAAACGGGGCAAGAGTTGCAGCCAAGTCTGTCGGTCACTGTCACCCTGTATTACCAATACATTGATACTGAACGTATGTTATTAGATACCGAACCTGATATACAAAATCATATCTGTCTCTTTATTAGTAAAGAAACGATAATATTTTGTATTGTTGGATAATGTTTTGAACATTTCCTATATCAAAAGTGGATCGGTTCAGGCACGTTATCTAAAAGCATTAATGTTCTAAATCAAACTACAGTTCATAGTATACGGAACACACACAAGAGGAAGAGTTCAGAAATGAACGAATCCTTCTTGAGGTATTGTAGACTCGGTCATATCAATGCGACCCGACTAGCTGGAGTTACATTTAGATGCATATTTAAATCAGTTTGAATTTACATCTTATGAAACTCGCCAGTCATGTCACAAAGATAAAATGACCATAGCTCTGTTTATTGGAAACAGAGAAAGAGTTAGTGAACTCTTGTGATGATACATGTTGATGTATGCAAGGTCCCCTGTCTACACATACCAAGACTGGTTCTTTATACTTCATTATATTCTCTGATAATCTCTCAAGATTCAGTCATATGTTCCTGTTGAAACATGAGTCCGAACCTTTTGAGATATTCACAGAATATAAGCGAGAAGTAGAGAACCAAAATACGGGTAAAAGTATTATGTCCTTTGATGAGATCAAGGAGGAGAATACTTGTGCATAGAATTTCTGGACTATTCTAAAGGAGAATGAGATTCTCTCTCAGAATTACTCCTCCATATACACCATAGCACGATGGTATATCGGGGCGGAGCAGATACACCCTATTTGATATGGTTTGCTCTATGATGAGTACTACTAAGTTACCTTTTTCCTTAAAGAGGGTTATGCACTTGAGAAGTTGCATACCTATTGAACAAGGTTTCAATCAAATCAAAGCCTACCATTTCATATGTGATATGGAAAGGGAAGAGCCCATATCTTAAGTTAGTTAAGATTTGGGGTTGTCCAGCCTATGTCTAAAAGCAAAATCCGGACAAGCTCGAGGCAACGTCTGTTATGTAGAACTGGAAACGTTCCAGCTATACAAACTGGAGTTGATGATTTGGTAGAACCGAAGGATTCAATAGATTCCAACGAACCTCAACCTCTCCGCCGATCTAGTAGGGTTCCTCACCCACCTGAGAGATACTTCGGTTGCTTTATGACAGTGGGAGCGAGGATTGCATCATGAGATGATGACCCAACTAGTTTCGAGCTGGCCATCAGGAGTGAGACTCTGTAAGAATGGCTGGATGTTTAGCGATCTGAGATGGAATCCATGTACACCAGCAAAGTATGGACTTTTGCTGCTATATCTGAAGGGTTAAATCCCCATCAGGAGCAAGTATATCTTGAGAAGATTACTTTGTGTACTTGGAAAGGTTGAGACTTTCAAAGCTAGACTTGTTAAAGTGATTCGTCATTGACCAGGCATGGATAATGATGAAACCTTTTCCAGTACCTATGCTTAAGTCCATCAAGATACTACTTGCCACGGCTACATACCATAACCACGATATCTGGCGGTTGGGTGCCATGACTGCTTTTCTAAATGATGATTTAGAAGAGTGCGTCTGTAAGTACACAGCCAGAGGGCTTCGTAAACAGTGGGAGCAGCGGAAACGTGTGCAAGATGATTTATCTGATAAAGCAGGCATCGCGGAGTTGGAACATCTGTTTTGATGGATTAGTCAAAGAAGTTGACATCATCAAAATGGTAGATGAACCTTGTATATACAAAATGGTAGTAGGGAGTATGGTGGTGATCCTCGTAGAGTACGTGGATGACATACTCTTGATAGGGAAGAAGTTTCCTATGCTACGCTCGATGAATCTCCGTTTATCACAATGATTCTCCATATAGGATCAAAGTGATACCTACTAAATCCTGGATTTTGGATCTATGAGATAGATCTAAGTGGATGTTAGGATTCTCACTAGCTGTAGTGAGATGGTATCAATCGATCCTGGGGAGAATCACTGGAAGTGTTCCAGGGTGATAAAGACGACTGAATGTCAGTCGCAGGCATTGTCTTTACCCTCACTAAAGGGACGGTATGTTGGAAGTGTTCCAAGCTAGATACCGTGACATACTAGACGATAAAGGCTGGATACATCGCTACTTAAGATGCTACCAAAGAGGATGTTTGGGTGTATATTAGTTCATGAGATGAACTACGTTCCTACCATTGTGAGACAATGGAGTTGTGGCTTATGCCGAGGAACGCCGGTCCCATCTGTGATCCAGACTTATTCTAAGGCAGTATCACTTGATCATGGAGATGGTTGATCTCCAAGGTGATCGAGGCAAGGAGAGAAGACTTAGAGGATAACGCAGCGGATCCACTCACGAAGGCCTATTTCCAGAGAGAGACTTTTATGGGATGGTTGAGTATGAGATAATACAACCACTGCTACAGATGGCCCTAGTGCAATTGGGAGATTGTTAGTTATATGTATGCCCTAGAGGCCATTACTGTACATAGGATGTATATTGTAGTGGATGCTGGGACATATATAGGGAGGACTTTCTTGCTCGACATGATAGTATGCTATCTGGTTGCTCTTTACCTTAACGTGTATACAGATTGTCTCTCTATTACATGTTGGTAAAGCCCTTAGGATGTGTACTTGACTACCTGGACTATGATGCGGATCATACTAGTGGGGACATGGTAGTCCATAAGTACATCCTTCAAAGTCCCTAGTCGTGGGTGTATCGAGATGGGGCATCGATATACCAGAGTAGACTAGCGTGTACCTTCTCGACCCATACAGATGGGCGATGGATGATCCCATATCCATTGGTGTTTGACATCGGAGATGATATGCGGGTGCTCCGTAGAGACTGGGTACACTGGACGGACTCGCCGAGAACTCCCAGATGGTATTATACCTCACGTCAGATGGCAGTTCTCTGGTGACACTGGTACAGAGTAGTCTGTTGACCCGAGATAGTCATAGAGTCTTGTGTGGTTCCCACTGTGCTTTGATTTCCATCTTACCACGTCCAAGAGGGCGTGCAAAACGGTGGTTTTTGGGTACAGTCCCGTGTCACATGGAGGCAATGAGCGATATGAGGGGATTCGTCTCTCCCGGTATAGGGAGTTGATGTTGTGCTGTGTTCGATTGGCTATAACAGGAAATCCCTGGCCAGGGTTGCTGAGATTTACTGGTAAGTGTTACCAGGAGTTTCTCGAAATGTTATAAACCTCATATCGACACGACTTATCGAGCTATTAGGGTCTGACGTTTACCACCCCTAGGAGAGATATGCGATATATCAGACGATCAGACCGGACTGTACGGTAGTGTTACTGGTCGGATTCACTGGAGTGTGAGCGGGCTTGCTCGTCGATCTTCAGATCGCTCAATACCCGGGTGGCCGTTACGTTTAGCAGACCGCTTGCGGCTTGTGGGTGTTTGATATGATCATCACCTGCTGCCGGCGTATTGACGAGTCTTTAGAGTCCTACACAGAGGTTTCCTGGCTCAAGCGAAACGAAATAGGAGTGCATATGAGATATGTGCGGGACCGAGAATGATACCATTATGTGATACTGTATTCGATTCTCGCGATATGTGACATTGATCGGTTATATGCGATATAGCCGGGTTATCGGATCAAGTGTTGATTCGATAAGTTGTTACTGTTGATATTAGTCGGTTATATGCGATATGACCGGATCGTTAAATCAAGAGTTGATTTAATGATTTAATGCATAATTATATATTTGATATATTACTTTGCATTAACTAGTATCGGTTCACTTTAAATGGATTTTCTCACTCGGGTGTGCGCATTGCATATGCGATATGATTTTGTGCACTTGATTGTATCATGTTTGATGATACATATCTTTTTGTTAAGTGTAATGAATTAAACCTAGGTTAAGTAAATGATTAGGGTTTTCTTTTATTCATTCATTTATATTTTCATTTGCATTTAAAAGATAAATGAGAAAAGGAAAAGAAGTCAAAAATGGTGGCTAGTTTTGTTTTAAACATGAAGCTTCATGAAGCTTTCATTAAGTCACCATTTTTGTCTCATCTCCTTAACCCTAACCATTCTTTAACCTTGGTCAATTCTCTAAACTTAACTTAGATTAATATTATGATAAGAATAAAATAATTATTCTTTTCATAATAACTTATCATATCATTTTCTTCTTCTTCTTCCTTTCTTCAAGTAAAGAAAACCAAACTTCATCAATGGTGGATTGATGAAGAGTGTGAGAAATCCAAAACTAAAGTCTACCCACTTCCTATTTCTTCATCCTCTACCTCTTGTCAAGTAGTAGAGTGTGTTTCCTTCCCAAGTTTTTAGGGCTTGGTGAATGTGGAGCTTGATTTAGCGATGCCTCGACGTAGATCATCTTCGGCATGGACATCGACGACCTAGCTCGCCTTTTCTCCGACGAAGCCGACTCTAGAGCCCGGATTCTTTTTGGACAGCGGAGACGACTTCGTTGCGGAGCTATGGAGGTGGAGCACCGGATCTACAAAGCTTGTATTTCCGTATTCCTTTAGTTAAGTGTTAACTAGTTATCTTTTCGCCTAAATTTCTAGCAAACAATCTTGTTAGGGTTTGTAGGCACCGTTAAAATTTGAAATTGGCATGATCGATGCCTTGTGTGACCTCATTATGGTGCCTAGGAACCTTTCACTGGTATCAGAGCCTAGCTAGAGCCTTAGGCGAAGTCTAGACGGATTTTGAAACCCGAACGAACCCGAAAACCCAAACCCAAAATGCTCTCTGTCCTTTTTCCAGAAATTGGGATTTTTCCATATTAAAAATATTCAGTAAAATCAGCAGGAAATTATAAGGGATACTGCAAAATTCGTGCGCCTGATTCCATAAATGTGCCGCGTTTCCGCGGCACGAGCCTGGCTCGTGCGGCGGAACCGCAGCCATTTTGTCGTTTGTGGCGTCCAAATTTGTACAGTAATTCACAATATGCTGTTCTGGTTTTCCTGGGTATTTTTGATATTTTTTCAAGAGTTGAATTTTCTGGAGTTGTTTTGGGGATTCAGTGTTTCGATCGGGGTATCAAATTTTGTCTATTTGGCTTTCCGGATAAATTTTAGAATATGTTAAAAAGTTCGACCGGATATAAATACCCAGTTTTTCCCCTGTCGGGAAATTTCCAAGTGTTGGATTTTTCCGAAGTTTAACGATGTTCTAAGTAGTGCAAGTAACGCGATGGACCCTCTAGAAGACAACAAACTTTAACTCGATTATGTGACCGTCTTGAACTGCCCTTTGAACCTTCGGGTTTGGGGCAGTACGGCGTGCCACATGTGAGGCGTTGGCTTGACCCTTCTACGGCTGGACCGTTGGTACTGAGGTACGAACTGAATGTTGTTAGACTTATTTCATGTGTTGATCTGTATCGGGAAAACTTGGGTGTTCGATTGTTCGATCGAAAAGTTTAACATTTTCTGTTTATCTGGAATGGGATACAATAATTGGAATTCACAAGTAGTTATGTGATAACTGAATGAATATTATAAACATAGCACTTTAGTCTCACTTGATCGGTTGCCACGGAATTTTGATGCGATCAAATGTCCATCGCAATCACGTAGCGTACGCGGATACTCGCCGATAAACTTAATAGACAGCCTCACTCCATAGCCCCGACCAAGTGACTGTAGGAGAACCCCGTCGCCGAAAGCATCCGTTCGGGTGCTCGCGGCAGCGGTGTTCCGCCTTGGTGCACTTCGTCGACGGTATCAGGGGTGCGACCGTCTACTGAAGTTTGCAAGGAGCATTCGATCAAAATGTCGGGAATCCTGTTGAATTGCCCGACTTGGTATTGAAAAGAGTTTTCGATAAAGAGACTAAAATGCGGGGTTTATAACTGTTAGGCATGTGATGTCTAAGTAATTCATTTGATTAGGCATGCGATGTCTATGCAGATTGCCGATTCCAACTGTTGTAGTTTTACACTTTCTTTTCTGTGACCGTAAGTGTAATATGTGATATCGCCGGTTTCGTTGCTATATGTCAACGACAATTGGGATGCGCATATTTACTTACGTTGATGACATGTGATGTTATGTGTTGCTGGATATGTTATATTGGATCGTCGTGTTTGAATAGCCGGGGGTTTTTATGTGAGATGAGTGTTTTTCATTTTCATTCATGTAAAAACTTGTATGTAATATTCTTTTATTGGGGCACTTCCAGGTTGCGGAAGTTGTCACCTTTTGTATATTTTTTACTTTTCCGCACTAGGATAGACCTAAGGAGGAGGGCACAAGTAACCGGGTTCTGGAGTCCAGTGGGAGACCAACTCGAGGAGTCGAGTCAGGGTCTCCTAACTCTAGAATTGGTAGGGTTGCTTGCCGCTCTCGTAGGGGTCTAGGGGTGTGGGTTTGGCTATTCATCACGACCGTGGAATCCGTGTTTTATACTGGCTCGTATTGAAAACACGGACGTCCTAGTATATCCAATATTTCATATGATTCTTCTGCTGCGATATCTGTGATGTGATCATGTGATGTTCTGTGATAGATACAGTATATAGTATATATGATATATTATATAGGCGTTACTTATGTTTTACACCCGCGCTAGCCCTGCCCCGCTCTGTCGTTAGTTACCTAACCTAATGGTGCACGAGGGGACATCGAGGCGAATGCGGATGGCATAAGTGTACGTCGTATTTATCTGTGATGTTTAGGTACTTAAATGATGGGAATTCATTAATGTGATTAAAGAAATAAAAGAAACCTAAGATGTTGTAGAATCGAATTTCAAAATTAAACAGGTAGCTACAGTTCTTGCTTTGCATAGCGGTATATATGATATATCCTGCACCTTATTCGATAAGGAAAGGACCGAGATCCCTTCACCGGGAGTGACTCCTTTAGCAATAACTGGCAGATGCTACACCCTCGGTTTGTCTTTTGATTGCTTTTAAGAGTTTTTGCTTTGCACAGTGATATATATGATATATCCCGCACCTCATTCGACGAGGAAAGGACCGACGATCCCTTCACCGGGAGTGACTCCTTTAGCAAAACTAGAAAAGCCTCAAAAGCACTCCATTTTTAAAATCGTTTGATTCTACAACGATATCAAGTTCATTACGCAATAGGTTTTCAGAAAAACCTGTCGTAGCCCTCCGTCATTTCAGATAAGTCCTAGTTAGTATTCGTGCTACGTTTGTTGACTATGTTAAGGCGTAGTGTGCGGTAGCTAATTAGTGCTTATCTGCATAAGCATATGATATAATTGGATTAGGGTAGTCGTGCGACTTTGTTGACTATGTTAAGAGTCGTGCGGGTGGGTTTAATTCAATCGGGAAATGACGGGTTGAACTTGACTAGCACTTATGATTTGTTGACTATGTTAAGGTCATATAGCTGCTAAGGGCAAAATATTATCGGGAATTTCAAGTGTTGAAATTTGCAATGAGATTGCATACCTTCTATGAGATAGTTGGATCCCGATACCCGCTGCGAGTAAGAGTTACTCCTGGGAGAGTTTTATACATTACAATTAGCCGATCAAGTAGGTGTCTAGAAAGGTGTCAACGGGGTTACGCCTCTGGGAAAACGAGGTTTACATTAATTAGGTTCGTGCGAAAGCACGGGGGACCTCCCTCAAAGTACCGACACTGGCCTGGCTGAAAGATTGGCGAACTTGTAGTGTGTAATTAATCCCGGCTAGTCTTTTCTTTTAGGGTTTGAAGGAAGATTTGATAAAAAGCAGTGGGAGCCATCCTGATTAGATAAAATAATAACCAATCTGATCTTGCAAGAGCATACGCTGAGTGTTTTCTTCTCTCTCTCTCCTGGTAGCGACCATATCACGCCTTAATCAAGATAATAAAACGGATTATTGACCGAACCCGCTTGTTATACTGAGCTGGGGAACGTTGGTCCCGCTCCAACTTATAATTGTTATAAGACAGAGCAGGAATTTGGGGAATACCATATTTCCCGTGCCGCCCAAACGAAGAGAGTGCATGCTGATGCATCATCTTCGGGTGTCTTCATTACAAAGAACTGTTTCTCAGTATCCTCCGTATCCTGGGTATTTGATACCGGATCAGGATCCCAGATATGTAAGATGTTACATAGGGCTACAAAAGGGTAGAAAAACTGAGAACGGGTGATAAGTTTCATGAGGCAGAAAACGGGGCAAGAGTTGCAGCCAAGTCTGTCGGTCACTGTCACCCTGTATTACCAATACATTGATTCTGAACGTATGTTATTAGATACCGAACCTGATATACAAAATCATATCTGTCTCTTTATTAGTAAAGAAACGATAATATTTTGTATTGTTGGATAATGTTTTGAACATTTCCTATATCAAAAGTTGATCGGTTCAGGCACGTTATCTAAAAGCATTAATGTTCTAAATCAAACTACAATTCATAGTTTACGGAACACACACAAGAGGAAGAGTTCAGAAATGAACGAATCCTTCTTGAGGTATTGTAGACTGGGTCATATCAATGCGACCCGACTAGCTGGAGTTACATTTAGATGCATATTTAAATCAGTTTGAATTTACATCTTGTGAAACTCGCCAGTCATGTCACAAAGATAAAATGACCATAGCTCTGTTTATTGGAAACATAGAAAGAGTTAGTGAACTCTTGGGATGATACATGTTGATGTATGCAAGGTCCCTTATCTACACATACCAAGACTGGTTCTTTATACTTCATTATATTCTCTGATAATCTCTCAAGATTCAGTCATATGTTCCTGTTGAAACATGAGTCCGAACCTTTTGAGATATTCACAGAATATAAGCGAGAAGTAGAGAACCAAAATACGGGTAAAAGTATTATGTCCTTTGATGAGATCAAGGAGGAGAATACTTGTGCATAGAATTTCTGGACTATTCTAAAGGAGAATGAGATTCTCTCTCAGAATTACTCCTCCATATACACCATAGCACGATGGTATATTGGGGCGGAGCAGATACACCCTATTTGATATGGTGTGCTCTATGATGAGTACTACTGAGTTACCTTTTTCCTTAAAGGGGGTTATGCACTTGAGAAGTTGCATACCTATTGAACAGGGTTTCAATCAAATCAAAGCCTACTATTTCATATGTGATATGGAAAGGGAAGAGCCCATATCTTAAGTTAGTTAAGATTTGGGGTTGTCCGGCCTATGTCTAAAAGCAAAATCCGGACAAGCTCGAGGCAACGTCTGTTATGTAGAACTGGAAACGTTCCACCTATACAAACTGGAGTTGATGATTTGGTAGAACCGAAGGATTCAGTAGATTCCAACGAACCTCAACCTCTCCGCCGATCTAGTAGGGTTTCTCACCCACCTGAGAGATACTTCGGTTGCTTTATGACAGTGGGAGCGAGGATTGCATCATGAGATGATGACCCAACTAGTTTCGAGCTGGCCATCAGGAGTGAGACTCTGTAAGAATGGTTGGATGTTTAGCGATCTGAGATGGAATCCATGTACACCAGCAAAGTATGTACTTTTGCTGCTATATCTGAAGGGTTAAATCCCCATCAGGAGCAAGTATATCTTGAGAAGATTACTTGGTGTACTTGGAAAGGTTGAGACTTTCAAAGCTAGATTTTTTAAAGTGATTCGTCATTGACCAGGCATGGATAATGATGAAACCTTTTCCAGTACCTATGCTTAAGTCCATCTAGATACTACTTGCCACGGCTATATACCATAACCACGATATCTGGCGGTTGGGTGCCATGACTGCTTTTCTAAATGATGATTTAGAAGAGTGCGTCTGTAAGTACACAGCCAGAGGGCTTCGTAAACAGTGGGAGCAGCGGAAACGTGTGTAAGATGTTTTATCTGATAAAGCAGGCATCGCGGAGTTGGAACATCTGTTTTGATGGATTAGTCAAAGATGTTGACATCATCAAAATGGTAGATGAACCTTGTATATACAAAAAGGTAGTTAGGAGTATGGTGGTGATCCTCGTTGAGTACGTGGACGACATACTCTTGATAGGGAAGAAGTTTCCTATGCTACGCTCGATCAATCTCCGTTTATCACAATGATTCTCCATATAGGATCAAAGTGATACCTACTAAATCCTGGATTTTGGATCTATGAGATAGATCTAAGTGGATGTTAGGATTCTCACTAGCTGTAGTGAGATGGTATCAATCGATCCTGGGGAGAATCACTGGAAGTGTTCCAGGGTGATAAAGACGACTGAATGTCAGTCGCAGGCATTGTCTTTACCCTCACTAAAGGGACGGTATGTTGGAAGAGTTCCAAGCTAGATACCGTGACATACTAGACGATAAAGGCTGGATACATCGCTACTTAAGATGCTACCAAAGAGGATGTTTGGGTGTATATTAGTTCATGAGATGAACTACGTTCCTACCATTGTGAGACAATGGAGTTGTGGCTTATGCCGAGGAACGCCGGTCCCATCAGTGATCCAGACTTATTCTAAGGAAGTATCACTTGATCATGGAGATGGTTGATCTCCAAGGTGATCGAGGCAAGGAGAGAAGACTTAGAGGATAACGCAGCGGATCCACTCACGAAGGCCTATTCCCAGAGAGAGACTTTTATGGGATGGTTGAGTATGAGATACTACAACCACTGCTACAGATGGCCCTAGTGCAAGTGGGAGATTGTTAGTTATATGTATGCCCTAGAGGCCATTACTGTACATTATATGTATATTGTAGTGGATGCTGGGACATATATAGGGAGGACTTTCTTGCTCGACATGATAGTATGCTATCTGGTTGCTCTTTACCTTAACGTGTATACAGATTGTCTCTCTATTACATGTTGGTAAAGCCCTTAGGATGTGTACTTGACTACCTGGACTATGATGCGGATCATACTAGTGGGGACATGGTAGTCCATAAGTACATCCTTCAAAGTCCCTAGTCGTGGGTGTATCGAGATGGGGCATCGATATACCAGAGTAGACTAGCGTGTACCTTCTCGACCCATACAGATGGGCGATGGATGATCCCATATCCATTGGTGTTTGACATCGGAGATGATATGCGGGTGCTCAGTAGAGACTGGGTACACTGGACGGACTCGCCGAGAACTCCCAGATGGTATTATACCTCACGTCAGATGGCAGTTCTCTGGTGACACTGGTACAGAGTAGTCTGTTGACCCGAGATCGTCATAGAGTCTTGTGTGGTTCCCACTGTGCTTTGATTTCCATCTTACCACGTCCAAGAGGGCGAGCAAAACGGTGGTTTTTGGGTACAGTCCCGAGTCACATGGAGGCAATGAGCGATAGGAGGGGATTCGTCTCTCCCGGTATAGGGAGTTGATGTTGCGCTGTGTTCGATTGGCTATAACAGGAAATCCCTGGCCAGGGTTGCTGAGATTTACTGGTAAGTGTTACCAGTAGTTTCTCGAAATGTTATAGACCTCATATCGACACGACTTATCGAGCTATTGGGGTCTGACGTTTACCACCCCTAGGCGAGATATGCGACATATCAGACGATCAGACCGGACTGTACGGTAGTGTTACTGGTTGGATTCACTGGAGTGTGAGCGGGCTTGCTCGTCGATCTTCAGATCGCTCAATACCCGGGTGGCCGTTACGTTTAGCAAACCGCTTGCAGCTTGTGGGTGTTTGATATGATCATCACCTGCTGCCGGCGTATTGACGAGTCTTTAGAGTCCTACACAGAGGTTTCCTGGCTCAAGCGAAACGAAATAGGAGTGCATATGAGATATGTGCGGGACCGAGAATGATACCAGTATGTGATACTGTATTCGATTCTCGCGATATGTGACATTGATCGGTTATATGCGATATAGCCGGGTTATCGGATCAAGTGTTGATTCGATAAGTTGTTACTGTTGATATTAGTCGGTTATATGCGATATGACCGGATCGTTAAATCAAGAGTTGATTTAATGATTTAATGCATAATTATATATTTGATATATTACTTTGCATTAACTAGTATCGGTTCACTTTAAATGGATTTTCTCACTCGGGTGTGCGCATTGCATATGCGATATGATTTTGTGCACTTGATTGTATCATGTTTGATGATACATATCTTTTTGTTAAGTGTAATGAATTAAACCTAGGTTAAGTAAATGATTAGGGTTTTCTTTTATTCATTCATTTATCTTTTCATTTGCATTTAAAAGATAAATGAGAAAAGGAAAAGAAGTCAAAAATGGTGGCTAGTTTTGTTTTAAACATGAAGCTTCATGAAGCTTTCATTAAGTCACCATTTTTGTCTCATCTCCTTAACCCTAACCATTCTTTAACCTTGGTCAATTCTCTACACTTAACTTAGGTTAATATTATGATAAGAATAAAATAATTATTCTTTTCATAATAACTTATCATATCATTTTCTTCTTCTTCTTCCTTTCTTCAAGTAAAGAAAACCAAACTTCATCAATGGTGGATTGATGAAGAGTGTGAGAAATCCAAAACTAAAGTCTACCCACTTCCTATTTCTTCATCCTCTACCTCTTGCCAAGTAGTAGAGTGTGTTTCCTTCACAAGTTTTTAGGGCTTGGTGAAGGTGGAGCTTGATTTAGCGATGCCTCGACATAGATCATCTTCGGCATGGACATCGACGACCTAGCTCGCTTTTTCTCCGACGAAGCCGACTCTAGAGCCCGGATTCTTTTTGGAAAGCAGAGACGACTTCGTTGCGGAGCTATGGAGGTGGAGCACCGGATCTACAAAGGTTGTATTTCCGTATTCCTTTAGTTAAGTGTTAACTAGTTATCTTTTCACCTAAATTTCTAGCAAACGATCTTGTTAGGGTTTGTAGGCACCATTGAAATTTGAAATTGGCATGATCGATGCCTTGTGTGACCTCATTAGGGTGCCTAGGAACCTTTCAGGACTGCAGGTGCCTTAGCGGTGAGGACGTACCCTAATTTGTCATAGGTCAAAGCCATTATGACATTCCGCAGCCAATCTTTAAAGTTTGGCCCTGTTAGTATATTTTTCTCTAAAAGTAACTTAAGTCCAGTCATTTTCAGGGTCGCTGCAAGTAGGAGAGAGAGAAGAAACACTTTAGCATGATGCTCTTGCAAGTTTAGAGTGGTTTTTAATTTATCTAAACTGGATGGCTCCCACTGTTTCTCGAATCCTTCCACATACCATAAAAGAAAAATTAGCCAGGACTATTCTCACTGGACAATACTTGCTTAACCATTCAGCCAGGCTGGTGTCGGTACTTCGAGGGAGGTTTTCCAACGCTTTCGCGAAGTTCCTTAATTAAATAACCTCTTTTCTCTGGGGGCGTAACCCCGCTGACACCTTTCTTGACACCTACTTGGTTTATACCATTGATCGTTAAGTGACGAATCTCCTGATGAGTAGCATATACTCACAGTAGGATCGGGATCCAAATATCATCGTATGATAATGTTGAAGGAATCCTACCAACATTTATCAAACTCCAAATGGTATGCATCTCTTTACAAATTTCAGTTTCTTTAGAAATTCCCGATATTAATTTTTTCCCCTTGCTCTTATGACCTTGGCGTTGGTCAAAATGTCATAAGTCACATGTCAAGTTCTACCCATCATTATCTTGATAATTTGAACCCATCCGTACATATCCTTAACGTTGGCCAAAATGATAATACCACTGTCCCAAACTAACTCATCTATCTATCCAACAAATGAATACCCAGCAGCAACCAAACACTATGCCTTGGCGTTGGTCAAAATACATAGCTTGAATACTACTGAATACCTAAATGAAATGACGGAGGGCTACGAATGGTTTTGGCGAAACCGTGAACGTAGTGAACTTGATATGACCGAACGAACCTGATAGCTTTTTAAAAGGAGTGGTTAAAGCTCCGCAATTAAAAATATCATCTGTTTTAAAATAACCGAGTGGTTTCTTTTAAATTATACCAACGATTCAACTTTTGGTTTATTTTCTTTGCATTAATAATAATGCGTCCCATCATTAACCTATCATTGCAGAAAACAACGAAAATACAAAGTCCTCTTATGCCATCCGCATTCGCCACTGGGTCCCGTCATCACACGTTAGGTTACTTAACTAACGACAGAGCGGGGGCTGGGCTAGCGCTGGTGTAAAACATAAGTGACGTCTAAATAGCAATCATATATAGATATTGTACATTCGTCAGACGTAATAATAGGCATTCCAGATCACATATGAACATTATTGGATTTGCAAGCAATCCGCGTTTGTTTAGAGCCTGCAACAAAAGAAAAATTACACAGTTGTGATGAAGAGCCATTACCCCACCCTAGACCCCTACGGGTACGGAAAACTACCCGCCAAATACCCGAAGTGAAGCGGTCTCCCTCAACAACGTGAGTAGGCCACAAAACACTTCAAAGTACCCGGTAGTTTGTGCACCCCACCTTGGGTCTATCCTAGGAGCAAAAAACAGTAAAATGAAATAATACAACGGTGGCTACAACCGCAACCTGGATGTGCCCCGCAAAATAATGTTACAACATATTACAATTACATTGAATGAATAAATATAACAATCCATCACAAACCCCGGCTAATCATCACAACAGTCCAATACAGTTCACAACCACAAACAGTAAAACCATTACAGAAATGTGCAACCCCCTGCCAACCGATATACTAGCAGTTAGGGGAGGTTTACGAACACATTATACAATCACAGATATAATCAAATTAGCAAACATCGTAAGATTTCGATCAAGCAAACACTTTAGATTCTACTCCAAAACTTTTCTGTGCACCTGAGACTTGAGCAGAAAAATAAACATTCCAGAAAACACAAAAATATCATAGAAGAGTTAGTAGAGCAAACTGGGTTGAATCGGCTTCAACTCGGCCGCGGATCCGCGGCGGATCTGTGGGTTCGGCCGCGGTTCCGCGGCTGTTTGGCCGATTCAGGAACCCATTTTTCTCCAGTAACCTTATAATTCCTTTCTTGTTATTTTAGAGGTCCCTGAAAAATTTTTAGGGCCTGTTTTAAAAACGACAGAAACTTAGTGATATCGTTGTTTTTTCCGGTTCGTTTTGCGTTCGAAATTCATACGACTTTGCTAATGAGTTAATTATTGTTTAGCGAGGCTCTGATACCATTGTAAGTCGATGTACAACACCCCACGACTTGCGGGGAGGCGGAAAATTGAAAAACGATCTTGTTCTTTGCATAAACATCGACTAACCGAGAATCTTTGCTAAACTATAACTAACAAGAAACATAGAAGTTATGAACTACTATGATAAGTGATTATACCTAATGAACCGTGTCCTTCTCCTTTTCGTTATCCACGTCCTTCTCGGCCTCCTCCACGTAATATATGATCCACCCGAGAGCTATACTCCAAGCTTCACCTCTAACTTGAGGTAACTAGGTTTCTAAAAGTGCTAATCTAAGTAACCTAGGTGATATAGAGAAGTGTTATGGATTATATAGTCATTTCTAATCCTTGGTCTCAACACATGAGAGGGAAGGATTAGGGTTTGAAGAGAGAGAGCTTAAGGAGAGAGAAGGTGAGCAAGAGAATGAGAAGATATAATGAACTCATTTGAATATATATGAAGCATACTGTTTTATGAAATAAATCAATTAAATCATTTAATAACCATTCTTCATTCATTCATATAAGTGATTCATCTCATGAGTCATTAGATCAATAAATGATGCATTCACTCCATGGATGAATCACACAAATGAGTCATCAACACAATAAATGCAAATGCCACCTTAACCCTCAAGTCACCATCCTTCTAGAAGCTTCTCGCGAAATTACGAGAACGCCCCTCCTATCCATGAAAACACGGAAAAACATTAGACTGTATAAATCCAATAACCTGATACTAGAAACTGGCTTAAACCAAAGCCGGCTAGTAAAACCTGTCCGGATGTCGTACGTGCGTAAACACACGTATGCGTCCGAACCCTTGTCGTAAAACCATACGACCTCTATATCGTTTCGCCTGTAGCAGGGAAACTCTTTGTGTGGGGCTCTAAAGACTCGACTACTACGCTGGCAGTGGTTTTAACCACAGACCGCAAGCGGCACTAGCTGTACGTAACGGTCCACAGGTAGATGTCGATAAGAAGGCCGATGAGGAAACCCATCTGAACTCCTACTGAGCCTGATGTGACAATCTTCGTACAGTCCGGTCTGTTCGTCTAAGACTATTGCATATCGGGCCCAGGGGGCGGCAAGCGTCAGTCCCCTAATAGCGGTATAAGTCATGTCGGATCGTAGCCCATTACACCCTGAGAAACAACTGGAACCTACCAGTAAATCTCGCTTGCCCTGGCCAGGGACTTTGCATAATGGCTCTCTAATACAGCGCGATATCAACTCCCAATACCGGGAAAGACGAATCCTGTCTAACCGCCACTGCCTCCAAGTGCTCGGGACTGCACCCAACTGCTACCTGTTTGCACGACTCCTTTGAGCCGTGGTTGGGTAGCAATCTAAGAACAGTGGGACACACTCGAGGCGAAGTAGCAGTGTCAATTCTACGGACTATGCTATACTCATGTCACTTGGGAACTGTTAACTGACGACGGGTATAATACCAACCAACAGTTCCCCGCGAGTCCTGTCCGGTGAACCCGTAACCCAACGAGCACATGTATACTATCTCTAGTACGACGTACTAACGACTGTGGGACAGACCATCTCCCCAACAGGGATGAGAAGCGTACACACTAGTCTACTCTGGAGTATCGATGCCATGTCTCGATAATCCTACGACTAGGGACCTAAAAAGGATGTGCTTGTAGACTACCCAGCCCCCACTAGTGTGACTGCCATCACAACGCTGGTAGTCAAGCAAGATCCTAAGAGCTCTATCAATATGTATACTCACATATTAAGATAGATAAAACCATGTAGCATACTACCATGTTTAGCAAGACTGTTATATAACTGTGAATATCCCAAGCTTCCATTAAGTAATATACAAGCTAGTATGATACAATAATGGCCCCTAGGGCATATACACTAACACAAACTAGTAAATTTCACTTGCATCATTCATGTTTCTTTTCTTTGCATTAAGAAAACTTGATTTCATATACCTTTATTTCAAAACCTCACCTCCTTTATTTTACTTAGAAGGTTTAGATTTTTGGGTTTAAGCTTACTTGAATTTCGTTACGCCTTTAGACGTGGCGTTATTCAAGTGCTGGTCACGAGCTAATATTTCGGGTCGTGACAGAAGGGTTTGAGATCAAGTTAGGGTTTTTATTATTTTTTCATGGTTATAATGTGTAGTTTAACATTTTAAGACATGCAAAATCTAGTCTAGTTGTTAAATTGCAAATTGTTGCTTTAAAATTGTCCAAATTATATAATCTTACAAACTAGATTTTTAGGATTAATGTAAAAATGAAAGATTAAATTTTTGTAAATAATGGTGTGACCTAATTAAGATATTAAATGATCTTTATAGCCACTAGAATTTCTAAAACATCTAGATTTGTTCTAAAACGGTTAATGGTTTCTTACTAGGTTTTTTGGAATAAATCGATTTGAATCAAGTTTGAGGTTTTGATGGTTTACCTCCTATTTCATATAATAATTAGTGCGTTGTGAATGCGCGCTTGGTGCAAGTGGGTTTTAGGTTTGGGGTTTTCCACGTATAGCGACCCCAGTTGTGGGTTGTGGCGTTGTCGCGAACGCATTTGTGCACCAAGGGCGTGCGCCTCTAGTTAGTGCACGTGGTTGATTGTATTGTTTGTGTCCGCGGCTATTTATATATCTATCCTCTTATTTACTTGTGTAAGATTCTAGAATCGAGTGCAGAGGCATCGGATGTGGCGAGAAAAAAGCAAGGCCGAGATCGGATTAGATTAACCGAGGCATCCCGGTGAGTAGATGTACACATCTACGGGAGGATCGTCTGGATGGCATGAGGCGCCCGATGGTTTAGGATTACTTGTTGTACTTGCATTTTATATGCGTAGTTTCTTAGTTAATAATCTCATTGCATCGCACCATCTTATATGTGTGTGTGTGTGTGAAATCATCTCATAGGACACTTGCACCATTACCATTGGTTCATGCTGCACGGGCACTATTCATGTGAACACACACGCCTTGGGTAATTGCTATGTCATGAATACTATAAAACTTGCTTAAAATCGGTAACTGTGCATCTGCATCATATATGATCCATAGACTTATACTTGTATGTTCATTTTACTAAATTGATATGTAGGATTGTTAGTTATATATGCATACCTCACTGCATCATGATTAATGCATAGCTTCTGGTCGTATTTCGCATGGTATATACTATTGTATCATAGATTTCCATCATCACAGGCATGTTTATATATTGTGATTCTTCTCGAGGATTTCAGTATTGATAGGATTTCTGGATTTTTGGGAAAACCGCAAGAATTTTATAAACCTGTTATCGCTTTAAAAATTCAAGTTGCGGTTTTCTCGTAATATGATGTATGTGTCGTCCACCATGAGTTTTTCAGATTTATGTTGGCTTTCGAGACACGATTCGAGGAGATGGATGAACCGTTTTGGGTACATGGTGGGCCCGGTAAGGTACCCCGGGGCAAGAAGCTCGAGTTGTAGACGATGATCCTAGCAGGGGCAGACTACCTACCGGTGATTGTTGGCGCGGCGGATATCCGGAGGTAACCGACGTGGTCGTGAGATTTGATGATATGGGCCGATCCGGACTGACGAAGCCCGAGATATTGAGACATTGAGACATTGAGATATTGAGATATTTGTTGGGTTGCCTAGCATGGCAGCAAGTTTTCGGGAGGCATCGTCCATGCTAATTTTAAAAATTTTCCATTCTAGTAAACCCTAAACCTAAAATCGCTTCTAGAAAATCCGACGAAACATAATGTAAACACTTTATATCTAAAGTGAACAAGGAATACAACCTTTGTGGACCGGTCCTTTACTTTAATAGCTCCGTGTAGTACTTCCTTCGCTGCGATCACGAACTCCCGGACTCTAGAGAGGCTCCCATGAAGAAACGAACAAGCTTTCAACGTAGTCTTCGAGGCCGAAGATGATCTACGTCGAGAAGACACTAACCCAAGCTATCTCTTCACTAATGGTGAGATATGTGAAGCAAACACCCTATACTAAATTGCAAGTAGTAGAGGATGATGAAGTAGAAAGTGGGCTCACTTTAGATTTATTTTTCTCACACTAAATCTTCACATAGAAAAAACCCTAGCAAGCTTTTTCTTTTGTTGAAGAAGAAGAGGAAAAGAAACTCATGAGAGAGTGATGTTAGAATTGCAACCATGGGTGAGTAAGTATCATGCCTAACTCATATAGAGAATAAACCAAGGTCAAGTGTTAAGGTTGGGTTAACAAATATCTTAAGCAATGACAAAAGAGTGGACTTGGTCAATGTTCTACAAGCTTCATCCAAGCTTGAAACATTGACTAAGGATTTACCATTTTGTGATAACTTAAGTGATAAATATCAAACCCTAGTTTTAACCTTAGCATGGTATAAGTCTCATACATACATGTTGCATGTCTAACCTAGCATGACACAACAATATATATCACATATATATTTTGTGTGCAAATAGAAAACAATACATATATCACATATATGTAAAGTGTATCAAATGTGAGAATTTTTTTTTAAGTGAGCTAATACCAGTTAATGTTATGTAATATATCAAATATATAATTATACATTAAATTATCAAATCAACACTTGATTTAATAATTCGGCAATAGTGTGTATAACCGACTAATATCAAATGCAAAAACTTATCGAATCAACACTTGATCCGATAACCCGGCTATATCACATATAACCGACCGATGACAAAAATCGTGAGAATAAAATACGGTATCACATATCGTATTAATCTCGGTCCCGCACATATCACATATGTGCCCCTACTCCATTTTGCTTGAGCCAGGAAACCTCTGTGCAGAACTCTAAAGAATCGTCAATACGCCGGCAGTAGGTGATGATCATATCAAACACCCACAAGCCGCAAGCGGTCTGCTAAACGTAACGGCTAAACGGGTATTGAGCGATCAGAAGATCAACAAGCAAGCCTGCTCATACTCCTGCGAATCCAATCAGTAACACTACCATACAGTCCGGTCTCTTCGTCTGATATGTCGCATATCAAAGCCTGAGGGTGGTACAACGTCAGACCCCAATAGCCTGATAAGTCATGCCGTTACAAGGTCCATAACGGTTCCAGAAACTACTGATAACACTTAACAGTAAATCTCAGCAACCCTGGCCAGGGATTTCCTGTTATGGACAATCGAGCATAGCGCAACATCAACTCCCAATACCGGGAGAGACGAAACCCCTCCTATCGCTCATTGCCTCCATGTGACTCAGGACTGTACCCAAAAACCACCTTTTTGCATGATCTCATGACCGTGGTGTAGTGGAAATCAAAACACAGTGGGAATTACACAAGTCTTTATGACGATCTCGGGTCTACAGACTAACCTGTACCGGTGTCACCAGAGAACTGCTATCCGACGATAGGTATAATACCATCTAGGAGTTCTCGGCGAGTCCGTCCAGTGTACTCAATCTCCACATAGCACCCGTATAACTTCTATGATGTCAAACACCAATGGATGTAGGATCATCCATCGCCCATCATATGGGTCGAGAAGCGTATATGCTAGTCTACTCTGGAGTATCGATGCCCTGTCTTGATACTCCCATGACTAGGAACATTTGAAGGATGTACTTGCTGACTACCGATGTCCCCACTAGTATGATCTGCATCATAGTCCTGGTATTCAAGTACTAATCCTAAGGGCTTTATAAACATGTAATAGAGAGACAATAATTGTACATGTTAAGATAAAAAGCTACCAGATAGAATACTATCATATCTAGCAAGAAAGTCCTCTCTATATATATCGAAGCATCCACTACAATACACATCGTATGTACAGTAATGGCCTGTAGGGCAGACATATAACTAACAACCAGCCACTTGCACTAAGGCCATCTGTTGTAATATCCAATACCCAACAATAAAGCAGTGGTTGTAGTATCCCATACTCAACCATCCCTTAGAAGTCTCTCTATGGGTAAGGCCTTTGTGAGTGGATCCGCTGTGTTATCCTTCGTGTCTACTCTCCTTACCTCGATCCCTTGGAGATCATCCATTTCCCTGATCAGGTGATACTTGACTCAGAATATGTCTGGAACGCTGATGGGAACGGTGTTCCTAGGATAAAGCCACAACTCCATTGTTGTCACAATAACACTTATTGGACGCTCAATGGTAGGAACCATGTTCATCTCATGAACAATAATTACCCAGACAGCCACTTTGGCAGCATTGTTGGTAGCAATGTATTCAGCCTTTATCGTCTAGTAAATCATGGTATCTGGCTTGGAACTCTTCCAATATACCGTCCCTGCACTGAGGGTAAATTCAATGCCTGTGACTGACTCTCAGTCGACCTTATTCCTATGGAAGCCGAACTAAGAACTTTCTTTTAGTGCTTCTCAAGTACTTAAGAATGTCCACCATAGCTTTCCAGTGATTCCCCTAAGATCTGATTGATTCCTAATCACTACACCTAGTGAGTCATCTACATCTGGTCTGGTACATAACATCACATACTCTGATAGAGCCTACTTCCGTAGCATAGGGTATCCCTTGCATACGAGCTCTCTCCAAATCAGTCTTGGAAGACATCTTTTTGGAGAGTGTGATTCATGAGTAAGTGGGCGAACCACCACGCTTAGAATCATCCATACTAAACCCCTTTAGTATGGTATTAATGTACCTTGATTTGGGACACTCCCAACAACCACTTAGATCTATCACCATAGACCATAATCCACAAGATGTTGTAGGTATCATCTAAATCTTTTATTGAGAATCCCCGTGATAAGAGGAGCTTGACCGAGTGTAGCATAGGAAATCATTTCCTATCAAGAGTATGTCATCTACATACAATACGTGTAAGACAACCTCACTCACTACAACCTACTTGTATATACAAGGTTCATCTACCATTTTGATGAAGTCAAACTCTTGGACTGTCACATCAAAACAGATGTTCCAACTCCGCGATGCTTGCATTGATCCTGATGGACTTAAGCATAGCTTTGAAAGTCTCAACTTTCCATTTACACCAAGAATGTTCTCAAGATCTATTTGCTCCAATAGGTTTTACCCCTTCAGGTGCAAAATTCAAAGTCATACTTTGTTGGTGTACATGGATTCCATCTTTGATCACATAGCATCCAGCCTTTTGACAGAGTCGCCACTCATGAAAGCCTGCCTGAACTTAGTTGGGCCACATCTACCATGATGCAATTCTCGCTCCTACTGTCACAAAAAATACCGTAGTATATGTCAAGTGGATGAGGAATCCTACCAGATTCACGGAGAGGCTGAGGTTCGTTGGAGACTACTGAATCCTTTAGTTCTACCAAATCATCTGCTGTTAGTTTGTCTGGATGGAACTTTTTCTAGTTCTACCTCATGACCACTAATTTCTTCACAAGAAATTCCATTTCTACAAAGGTGGCATGCTGAGAAACAAAACACCTTTTGCTCCTCAGAGTTGTAGAAGATATTCCCTCAAAAATGTTTGGGATATCCTAACAAACTTATACAGTCCTGACCTTGCCTCGAGCTTGTCCGGATTCTGCCTTTCAACATAGGCCGAACAACCCTATATCTTAACTCGTTTAAGACATGGTCTCTTCCGATTCCATATCTCTAATGTGCTGGTAAGCCCTGATTTAGATGGAACCCCATTCAATAGGTATGCAGCTTCTCAAGTGCATAACTCCGAAAGGAAATAGGTAACTCAGCAGTACTCATCATAGAGCGCGCCATATCTCATAGGGTGTGATACCTCCGCCCCGATACACCGTTGTGGTCTGGTGTACTCGAAGGAGTAAGCTGAGAGAGAATCACATTCTCCTTTTAGAAAGTCTCGGAACTCAATGCTCAAGTATTCTCCGACTCGATCACTTCGTAGGACTTAATACTTCTACCCGTCTAGCTCTCAACATCAAGCTTATATTCCTTCAATTTCTCAAAAGTCTCAGACTCTTGTTTCAACAAGAACATATGTCTGAATCTTGAGAGACGGTCGATGAATGTAATGAAGTACTAAGAACCAACCTTGGCATTTGTAGACTTAGGACCATATACATCATAATGTATGCGTCCTTAGAGTTCACTAACTCTTTCTCTGTTTCCAGTAAACGGAGTATTGATCATTATATCTTTGAGACAAGACAGACAAGTATCATAAGATGAAAATTTGAACAGATTCTTATATTCATCCTTATGTAACTTTGGTGGTCGTGTTGCATTGATATGACCTAGTCTACAATGCCACAAGAAGGATTCGTTCATTTCTGAACTACTCCTCTTGTGTGTATTCTATATACTTTGAACTATGGTTTGATTTAGAACGTATATGCTATTATATAACATGCCTGATCAAATCAACTCTTGATTCGGAAAAATGTTCACAACATTATCCTCCAATACAGAATTATAGCTTTCTTTATCTTAGTAAAGAACATGATGTAATGTTGTATATCAGGTTCGGTATCTAATAACATTTGTTCAGAATCAATGTATCTAATATAAGGTGATATCTGCCAACTGGTTTGGCTGCAACAACTGCACCATTCTCTAACTCTTAGAGATATATCACCTATTCTCAGTTCTCTACCTTTTGTAGCCCATGTAACAGATTACATGTGTTGGATCCTAATCCGGTATCACATACCTAGGACATAGAGGATACTGAGAAATAGTTCTTGGTAATGAACACACCCGAAGAAGACGAATCAACATGTGCTTTCTTCGATTGGGTGGCATGGGAATCCGGATATTCCCCTTGTTCCTTCTCAGACTTATAACAGTTGTAAGATAGAGCGGAACCAACGTTCCCTAGCTTAGTACAATAAGCAGGTTCGGTTAATGCATCCATATTATTATCTTGATTACGGCGTGACATGGTCGCTACCACGAGAGAAAGAGAAGAAAACACTCTGCGTGCACACTTGCAGGATTAGATTGGTTATTATCTTATCTAATCAGGATGGATCCCACTGTTTTAGTCAAATCTACCTTCAAACCCCAAAAGGTAAGGCTAGCAGGGATTAATTACACCCTACAAGTTTGCCAATCATTCAGCCAGGCCAGTGTCGGTACTTTGAGGGAGGTTCCCCGTGCTTTCGCACGGACCTAATTAAAATAAACCTCTTTTTCCCATGGGCGTAACCCCGTCAACACCTTTCTAGACACCTACTTGATCGGCTAATTGTAATGTACAAAACTCTCCCAGGATTAACTCTTACTCGCAGTGGGTATCGGGATCCAACTATCTCATAGAAGGTATGCAATCTCATTGCAAATTTCAACACTTGAAATTCCCGATAATCTTCTGCCCCTAGCAACTTATGACCTTAACAAGGTCAACAAATCATAAGCGCTAGCCAAGTTCAACCCGTCATTTCCTGATTGAATTAAACCCACCCGCACGACCATTATTAAGGTCAACAAAGTCGTACGACTACCCTAATCCAATCGCATCATATGCTTATGCAGATAAGCTCTAATCAGCTACCGCACATTACGCCTTAACATGGTCAACAAACGTAGCACGAATACTAAGTAGTACTTATCTGAAACGACGGAGGGCTACGACTGGTTTTTATGAAAACCTTTTGCGTAATGAACTTGATATCATTGTAGAATCGAGTGAATTTAAAAAAGGAGTGTTTTTGAGGCCTTTACTAGTTTTGCTAAAGAGGTCACTCCCGGTGAAGGGATCTCGGCTCTTTCCTTATCGAATAAGGTGCAGGATATTTCACAAATACCACTATGCAAAGAAAAAACTATAGAAGCAATCAAAAGAAGAACTGAGTTTGTAGCATCTGCTAGTTTCGCTAAAGAGGCCACTCCCGGTGAAGGGATCTTGGCTCTTTCCTTATCGAATAAGGTGTTGGATATTCTACAAGCAATACCGCTATGCAAAGCAAGAACTAGAGCTACTAGTTTTTAAACAAGTTTCTACAACAACTTTAGGTTTCTTTTATTTCATTAATCTCATTAATGAATTCCCATCAAATTATGCTTCCCAAGCATCACAGAAGAAACGAAAGCAACAATATTTATTATATCTCATATATATAATATAGGCATTCGTCTCAGAACATATCAAGTGATCACATCACAGAATATCAGCAGCAGAAGAATCATATATGAAATATTGAATATAATAGGAATTCCGTGTTTTATTTAAGCCAATAAAAAAACGCGGATTCCACGGTCGCGATGAATAGCCAAACCCACATCGCTAGACCCGTACGAGAGCGGCAAGCAACCCTACCAATTCTAGAGTTAGGAGACCCGGCCTCGACTCCTCGAGATGGTCTCCTACTAGACCCTAGAACCCGATTACTTGTGCTCCCCGCCTTGGGTCTATCCTAATGCGGAAAAGTAAATAATATACAATGGTGACATCATACTCAACCCGGAAGTGCCCCAATAAAAGAATATTACATACAATGAATTTTACATGAATAAAAATAAAAAACCCCATCTCACATAAAACCCCTGGCTATTCAAAACACAATGATCCAATATAACATATCACTACAACACATAACATCACATGTCATCAACGTAAGTAAATATGCGTATCCCAGTTATCGTTGACATATAGCACCGAAACCGGCGATACACCACATACTATACTTACGGTCGCAGAAAAGAAAGTGAAAAACTACAACAGTTGAAATCCGCAACCACCTTAGACATCATAAACCCAATGTATCTCATACTTTGGATTTCATGCCTAACCAAATGAATTCTTTAGACGTCACATGCATAACAATTATAAATCCCGCATTTTATTCTCGATATTGAAAACACTTTCCAATAACCTGTCGGGTAATTCAACAAGATTCCCGATAACCTGATCGAATGCTTGTCGGAAATTTTAGTAGATGGCCGCACCCCCCGATGCCGTCGACGAAGTGCACTAAGGCGGAACACCGTGTCCGCGAGCACCAGAACGGATGCTTTTGGCGACAGGGTTCTCCTACAGTCACTTGGTCGGGGCTATGGGGTGTGGCTATCTATTAAGGTTACCCGGTGAGTATCCGCGTACACTATGTAATTGTGACGGACTTTTGATCCATATCAAAATTCAGTGGCAACCGATCAAATGAGACTAAACTGTTAGATTTATAATATTCAAACTAGTTATCTCATAACTATTTGTGGATTCCAAATATTGTATCACAATCACAGATAGCTAGACGAAGTTAAACTTTTCTATCGAATAAACAAGAACCCACAATTTCCCGTGAAGCTCAACACTTGAGCGGAGTTCAAAAAGTACCCAGAAACTGCTACAGCTCCTATAAACCAGCCGTAGAACGGTCAACCAATGCCTCAAATGTGGCACCGCTGAACTACCACAAAACCTAGGGTTTGATGGCGGTTCTGACGGTCACATAATCGAGTTAGGGTTTCGTTCTTCTAGAGAGTCCACAGAATCGCTTACAAGATTTTCTGAAAATTTTAAACTCGGAAAAATCCAACTCTTGGAAAATTTCAGCGAGGGAAAAATTGGGTAATCGATATCCGTTTTAACATCGTCTAAATAACCCGAATACATGTTATAATTATGATTACGAAACACTCAGAATTTCTTTTGCTGAAAGATAACATGACATGAAAATTTAGCAAAAACAAACAACACTTGAAACCCCAAGACCCAGAGACTGGAACACACCAAAAAATTCAGCCCAATTGTGCACTGTTCACCCAAGGTGGCCGGTTTTTATATGGTAGTGGACGGCCATATTATGGTGGAATGGGCTAAATTTTTTACTGTGTTCATGTTATATCTCGTACAACATTCTGCAACTGTTTAAAAAAATTTTTGAAGACTTTAAAAATTCGACAAAATCCAAGTTTTCGTATCGGGTGTTTCGGAGTATTTCGGTTTCGTAATCTTAACAAAATCCGTCTAATTTTCTAGCATGGATCTGATACCACTTTTGGGTTGCCTAGCACGGCAGCATGTTTTCGGGAGGCATTGTCCATGCCAATTTTAAAAATTTGTCGTTCTAGTAAGCCCTAACCCTAGAATTGCTACTACAAAATCCGACAAAACATAATGTAAACACTTTACATCAAAAATGAACAAGGAATAAAACCTTTGTAGACCGGTCCTTCACTTTAATAACTCCGTGTTGTAGTCCCTTCACTGCGATCACGAACTCCCGGACTCTAGAGAGGCTCCTATGAAGAAACGAACAAGCTTGCATCGAAGTCTTCGAGGACGAAGATGATCTACGTCGAGAAGACACTAACCCAAGCTATCTCTTAACTAATGGTGAGATTAGTGAAGCAAACACCCTATACTAAATGGCAAGTAGTAGAGGATGATGAAGTAGGAAGTTGGCTAATTTTATATTTATTTTTCTCACACTAAATCTTCACGTAGAAAAAACCAAAGCAAACTTTTTCTTTTGTTGAAGAAGAAGAAGAAAAGAAACTCATGAGAGAGTGAGGTTAGAATTGCAACCATGGGTGAGTAAGTATTATGCCTAACTCATGTAGAGAATAAACCAAGGTCAAGGGTTAAGGTTGGGTTAAGGTTGGGTTAACAAATATCATAAGAAATGACAAAAGAGTGGACTTGGTCAATGTTCTACAAGCTTCATCCAAGCTTGAAACATTGACTAAGTCTTTACCATTTTCTGATAACTTAAGTGATAAATATCAAACCCTAGTTTTAACCTTAGCATGGTATAAGTCTCATACATACATGTTGCATGTCTAACCTAGCATGACATAACAATATATATCACATATATATTTTGTGTGCAAATAGAAAACAATAAATATATCACATATATGTAAAGTGTATCAAATGTGAGAAAAAAATTTTTAAGTGAGCTAATACCAGTTAATGTTATGTAATATATCAAATATATAATTATACATTAAATTATCAAATCAACACTTGATTTAATAATCCGGCTATAGTGTGTATAACCGACTAATATTAAATTCAACTTATCGAATCAACACTTAATCTGATAACCCGGCTATATCACATTTAACCGACCGATGCCACAAATCGAGAGAATAAAATACAGTATCTCATATCGTATTAATCTCGGTCCCGCACATATCACATATGTGCTCCTACTCCATTTCGCTTGAGCGAGGAAACCTCTGTGTAGGACTCTAAAGACTCATCAATACACCGGCAGTAGGTGATGATCATATCAAACACCCACAAGCCGCAAGCGGTCTGCTAAACGTAACGGCCACCCGGGTATTGAGCGATCAGAAGATCAACAAGCAAGCCTGCTCATACTCCTGCGAATCCAATCAGTAACACTACCGTACAGTCCGGTCTCTTCGTCTGATATGTCGCATATCATAGCCTGGGGGTGGTATAACGTCAGACCCCAATAACCTGATAAGTCATGCCGATACAATTTCCATAACGGTTCGAGAAACTACTGATAACACTTACCAGTAAATCTCAGCAACCCTGGCCAGTGATTTCCTGTTATGGCCAATCGAGCATAGCGCAACATCAACTCCCTTTATCGGGAGAGACGAAACCCCTCCTATTGCTCATTGCCTCCATGTGACTCGGGACTGTACCCAAAAACCACCTTTTTGCACGATCTCTTGACCATGGTATGGTGGAAATCAAAGCACAGTGGGAATCACACAAGTCTCTATGACGATCTCGGGTCTACAGACTAACCTATACCGGTGTCATCAGAGAACTGTTATCCGACGATAGGTATAATACCATCTAGGAGTTCTCGGCGAGCCCGTCCAGTGTACTCAGTCTCCACTGAGCACCCGTATACCTTCTCTGATGTCAAACACCAATGAATGTGGGATCATCCATCTCCCATCATATGGGTCGAGAAGCGTATACGCTAGTCTACTCTGGAGTATCGATGCCTTTTCTCGATACTCCTACGACTAGGAACATTTGAAGGATGTACTTGCTGACTACCGATGTCCCCACTTGTATGATCTGCATCATAGTCCTGGTAGTCAAGTACTAATCCTAAGGGCTTTATCAACATGTAATAGAGAGACAATAAGTGTACATGTTAAGATAACGAGCAACCAGATAGCATACTATCATATCGAGCAAGAATGTCCTCTCTATATATATCCAAGCATCCATTACAATATACATCCTATGTACAGTAATGGCCTCTAAGGCATACATATAACTAACAATATTGAGACATTGAGATATTGAGATATAGAGACATTGAGATATTGGGATATAAATATATTGTGTTGATGCTTGACACGGATTTTCTGTTGATTTCATTGATGATACTCAGTTTATTGCACAGATGCTTTTCTAAGATAAGAATAAATGTATTCTTATACCAGCCATGTTCAGGTTTCGTGTTTAATTATGCATTCATGTTGCATTCATGCTAGTACATAGTATCATTTGAGATACGTGGGATTGTGGCGTATTTGCGTGCATGCTTACGATGGACTTATTAGATGTTACTTACTACTCACGAGTTGGCAACTTACCCCCGTTGTGCCACAGTATCTTGCAGGTCCGATCCGTCAGCATAGTTGCGGCGGGCGCACTTCCTCATTTCGTTCCTTTTGCTTGGATTTGCGGCATTGCTCGTAGGTACGTTGCGAGGATATTTTATTCCATCATGTATTTTATTTTTATCGAGTATACTTCATCTACCCTTGTATATTGGACTAGATGGTGAGACTCGTGAGATTTGTATTTGTGGTATTTGGTGTCGATGCTCACTTGAGCCGACGTGGTATTTTCTTATTTCTTGCTTTCAGATGCTTATTGTGCACTTTTGATATACATATTGCATTTGGTTGTGATTCCGCCATTGGCGAAGATCTTGATCCCGCTTGGGGATGCCTTTATTCATTATATATATGTATTTTCATGTGTTGTACCCGTTTGGGGGCCAGTATTTACAAAGGAGACTCTGCCGAAATTTTCGGGAATATATGATGTTGTTTTTAACTGTTTAATGCCACTTATTTGTTAAAACCACTTGCTTTAAAACAAGTTTTCCTTCACTCCAATTGTTAAACGGTTTAGTTTTCTGGGCTTTGGCTTACTTAGACTACGTTGCGCGTTTAGACGTTTCGTAATTTAAGTGCCAGTCACGTTCCGTACTTTCGGGTCGTGACAATAGGGTTCCCACTCTTAACCTTTATCTTTTCATTAACCTCTATTCATGGATAGCCTCTTCCAAAACAATTGTTAATCTGATCTCAAATCGCGGTCGAGACTATCAATAATTTGGTAGCACGCCCGATAAGGATGTTTACATTCATTTTGCTAAAGTTTATAAACTTTATAAGATGTAAAAGAAGTTAAGGGATTTTATCATCCATTGATCTATCATAATCCTACGAACCCTATCAAGCGGAGAATTACTCACGCATGTTTGGAGATGAAGAAGAAGAAAGGATAGAGAAGGAAATCATAATGCAGAAATTTAAATGCGGAAAGTCAGTGCGAAATAATTACAAATGATCTACCTTTATTAATCAACGTTACAAGTTCAAATCTTTCGAATTTAGATAACAAGAGGAAGAAGTTGCTCTCTATCTCTGCATCGTAGGAAGCATTTGCTCCGTCGATATTTACGTCGCTCAATCACGTCGAATTGTGGACCTGTCGTGGATCTCTTGTTCTTTGACGGTGATTTACTTCGTGTTAAAGTGACGAGTCTCTAAGTTTAGCCTTCGGTCCTTTATATAGCCCTCAAATCAGAAACCCAGATCTCATAGGTTAAGATAAGCAATCTTGATCACCCACTAAAAATCTCAGATCCAACGGCCACAAAGGGGCCACGGATCCGCCGCATATATGGCACTTTGGCCGTGGAAGCGCCGCGCTTTGGTCGGCTTAGGGTTTGGGTTTTCTGCTGTTGACACATGGAGATCTTCTAGATATCTGGATTTTGGAAATATTTCTTGAGTCTCTGCTAGTATTGATTCTTCGATTTTATTGGCAGATTTTTGATCCTGATATCTTGAATATCATGATCTCCTGACCTGAGATAAATCTGCACAATATCTCCATGAATAATGTTAGTAATATTTTTTATATTAGAGATATAATCTTAATCATTTTATATGGTAATAAATCTTTAAGAAATTTGATTAAGATTATTTGATATGATATGCATATTTTAATTACCAAAATATTATATAAACATTATATGCATATATTTTCCTTCATAATGTTAATTATAATATATAAACATATGATAAATAGTATTTTGCAGATAAACCCAAATATGTTCTATATTTATAATAAACAAATTTAAATATTTAAGAAAATTAAGGAAAATGTTATATCAAATGTGTAATATTTTCGACTGAAAATTACGTGTCGCTAATACATAATGATAAAGCCCGTATGATTCTTGCTTGACTACCAGCATTATGATGGCGATCATATACGTGAGAGCTGGGTGGTCTATAAGCACATCCTTAAATTTCCCTAGTCGTGGGAGTATCGAGACTGGGCATCAATATTCCGGAGTATACTAGTGTATTAGTTTCGAGACCCCGACGAGGAGTGGTGGTCGGTCTTACAAACCATTTGTGTTATGTCACCTAAGATAGTATACAGGTGCTCACTGGAGGTGAGTACACTGGACGGACTCGCCAAGAACTTCTAGATGGTATTATACCTATCGTCAGATGGAAGTTCTCAGGTGGCATGAGTACAGGTTAGTCCTTCGACATGAAGTCGTCATTTTTTTCGTGTGAGTTTCCACTGTACTTTGATTAATACCCTACCATGGCTCAAAGGAGTCGTGCAAACTGGTTTTAGTTGGGTACAGTCCTGAGCCACATGGAAGCAGTGGTCGACTGTCAGGGATTCGTCTCTCCTGGTATTAGGAGTCGATGTCATGCTGTGTTCGGTTGGCTATCACCAGAAATCCGTGGCCACGGAAGAGGAGATTTAATGATAGTTGATCTGTAGTATCTCAATTGGTGATGAGCTAGACTCAGACACGACTTATCGGGTTAGTAGGGATCTGACATTATCCACCCCCTTGACCCGATATGTGATACTCTTTGACAAAGAGACCGGACTGTACGGAGATTGTTACATTCAGGCTCAGTAGGGTAAGGACGCACTTGATTGTCGACCACCCTTTCGACAACTGCCTAGATAGCTGTTACGTACAGCTAGTGCCGCTAACGTGCTTATGGTTAAACCCACTGCCAGCGTATTGTCGAGTCTTTAGAGTCCCATACAGAGGGTTTTCTTGGTTCAGGCGACGAATGTAGGAGCCGTACAGTGGTACGTGCAGGGGTCCGATTAAATACGTGTACACGGTTTACGGACTTTAATCGGACAGTTGATAATACTAACCGGCATACGATTAAGCCGGATTAATAAATCAGGTTTTGATTTAATAATTTATATATGTATTTCGATACATGTATTTTAGTATTATTATTCACTATTCATCTTCTCTCTTTTGGTGCTATTCGTATTTTTATACGGAGATGCGTATATGTAGCGATACATATACCAGGTGAAGTATTACGTATTTATACGGCAATGCTTATAGAAGAAGGACACCTCATATTTGATTTTTCTTTTTGGAAAATTAAATGGGAAATGAAGTGGCATGTGGAGGACATGAAGCATGGTTGTGGACATTGTAGGGAGGCATGGCTATGTATTTTAAAATGATTTATTCATTTGTGAGCACTATTTGAATCATTTTTTTTATTTTTAATCCATTCTTTTCTACACTTGTGGCCTCGATAAGTTTTTTCCCTCATCTCCTCCACCATGGCTCATGCTTCATCTTCTCCATCTCCTTCTTCTTCTTGCTCCCATATTTGAGCAAGATTCTAGAGAGAAAAATTTAGTGAAGTATTCCTACATCACCGACCATCCAAACTTAGGAACTTTGGGTCGTCGGTTTGAGCCTCCTCCGCGTTCCCTCGAGTGGATAGTCTTCGGCGAAGGGTGGTCGATTCTCAAGCACGATCCTTGCAGCTATGAGCTTGGAGGGGTCTTCCACAATTGGGTGAACATGCGACAAAGGTTGTATTCTCAATCCATGAATGCTGGGTTTGCTAGTTTAGGAATTTGGATTGATTCTAGGTTCGGAGTTCCATCGTGATTGCTTGAATTTTTGTTCTCCATCCATGCCTCCGCTGCGCCGTGGGCAATAGGGAACCATGCAGTGGTATCAGAGCCTCCCAAACAAATTAAACTAGCTAGTTACGGCATTAGAATTCATGTTTTTTTGGGCATCGAAAACCGTAAAAAAACAGTCCCAAATTTTTGAGTTTTGAGATGTTTGCACACCCCGCGGGCTCTCAGTTTGAACCGAGACGCCGCGGGATGGTGCGTGGGCATCGTGGGAAGACCTCGGGAGGGACCAAATAGCTGGGCCCACTCCCCAAGGCCACCACAAGGTGGTCTTGGGGGTAGGGACCCAAAACTGCCCCTCCATGGGCAGTTTCGGGTCTGCCTCACCCTCTGGACACCTCATGGTTGCCTCTGTAGGGTTCCTAAGCACACCCATGAGGTTCTACAACTGATCAACCATGTCCAATTCAAAAATTTCTTGTGCCGAGAAACCCTAATGCTAGATCGTTACTAGAGGTAAGGCGAAACTACAACAAGTTAACAACTTAACTAATAAGTGAAAGGGACTACAACCTTTGTAGATTCGGTCCTCCACTTCTTTAGCCCTGTGATGATGTCCCTCCGCTGCGATCATCGGATCCCGGACACTGGCGATGGTTTCGTCGGAGAAATGATCGGGCTAGGTCGTCGACTTTGATGCCGAAGATGATCTACGTCGAGGCGACTCAAGATCAAGCTCCATCTTCTCTTGGTCATAGAACTTATGAAGATAACACACTCTACTACATGGCAAGTGGTAGAGGATGAAGAAATAGGAAGTGGGTTCACTTTGGATTTGGATTTCTCACTCTTTTGATCATGACACCATTGGAGGTAGCAAGGTTTCTTCTTCTTGAAGAAGAAGAAGAAGAAGAAAAAGAATATGGTAAGCATAATAAAATCAATTGATTAATAATAATAAATCAAGTGATCTTATCATATAGCAACCATGGGTTAGTGTAACTAGTGTAGAGACTAAACTAGGGTTTAGGTGAATGGTTAGGGTTAAAGAAAAAACAAAATGGTAGATAAAGCTAAGAAGCTTCATGAAGCTTAAGCAAGAAACAAAGTTAGCCACAATTTCATTTTTGCCAAAAGGAATAAAGAAAATAAATAAAATGAATAAGTGAATAATTTAAAACCTTAACCATTAACCTAAACATGTTGTATAGCATACACTCACCCAAGTTTGCATGTATCATCAAACATGATACAAACTAGTGCACAAAACTATATCATATATACAATGTGCATATCAAGTGAGAAAATCCATCTTAAGTGAACTAATACTAGTTAATGTAAAGTAATATATCAAATATATAATTATACTTTAAATCATTAAATCAACACTTGATTTATTGATCCGGTCATACTGCATATAACCGACTAATATCAAGTGTATCATTGTATCGAATCAACACTTGATTCGATAACCTGGCTATATCCTATATAACCGTCCAATGATACATATCACGATAATAGAATACAGTATCACATACTGGTATTATTCTCGGTCCCGCACATATCTCATATGAGCTCCTATTTCATTTCTCTTGAGCCAGGATACCTCTGTGTAGGACTCTAAATACTCGTCAATACGCCTGCAGCATGTGATGATCATATCAAACACCCACAAGCCGCAAGCGGTCTGCTAAACGTAACGGCCACCCGGGTATTGAGCGATCAGAAGATCAACGAGCAAGCCCACTCACACTCCTGTGAATCCAGCCAGTAGCACTTACCGTACAGTCCGGTCTGTTCGTCTGAAATGTCGCATATCTCGCCTAGGGGTGGTAAACGTCAGACCCCAGTAGCTCGATAAGTCATGCCGATGTAAGGTCCATAACAAGTGTGAAACTACTGATAACTCTTACCAGTATATCACTGCAACCCTGGCCAGGGATTTCCAGTTATGGCCAGTCGAGCATAGCGCAACATCAACCCCCAATACCGGGAGAGACGAATCCCCTCCTATCGCTCATTGCCTCCATGTGAATCGGGACTGTACCCAAAAACCACCTGTTTGCACGACTCAATAGAGCCGTGGTAGGGTGGAAATCAAAGCATAGTGGGAGACACACAAGACTCTATGACGATCTCGGGTCAACAGACTAAGCTGTACCAGTGTCACCAGAGAACTGCCATCTGACGTGAGGTATAATACCATCTTTGAGTTATCGACGAGTGCGTTCAGTGTACCCAGTCATCACTGAGCACCCGCATACCATCTCTGATGTCAAACACCAATGGATATGGTATCATCCATCGCCCATCACATGGGTCGAGAAGATATACGCTAGTCTACTCTGGAATATCGATGCCCCGTCTCGATATTCCCACGACTAGGAACATTGAAGGATGTACTCATGGACTACCCAGGCCCCACTAGTATGATCTGCATCATAGTCCTGGAAGTCGAGTACACATCCTAAGGGCTTTATCAACATGTAATAGAGAGACAACAAGTATACATGTTAAGATAAAGAGCAACCAGATAGCGTACTATCATGTCGAGCAAGAAAGTCCTACCTATATATGTCCCAGCGTCCACTACAATATACATCCAATGTACAGTAATGGCCTCTAAGGCATACATATAACTAACAATCTCCCACTTGCACTAGGGCCATCTGTAGCAGTGGTTGTAGTATCTAATACTCAACCATCTCATAAAAGTCTCTCTTTGGGAAAAGGCCTTCATGAGTGGATCCGCCGTGTTGTCCTCTGAGTCTACTCTCCTAACCTCGATCACCCTGGAGATCAACTATCTCCATGATCAGGTGATGCTGCCTCAGAATATGTCTGGGTCACTGATGGGACCAGGGTTCATAGGCCAAAGCCACACTTCCATTGTCACACAATTATAGGAACCTAGTTCATCTCATGAACCAATATACACCCAAACTGCCTCTTTGGTAGTATCTTTAATAGCGATGTTACCATCCTTTATCGTCTAGTTTGCCATGGTATCTAGCTTGGAACTCTTCCAACATACCGTCCCTACACTGAGGGTAAAGACGATGCCTGCGACTGACATTCAGTCGTGCTTATCAGCCTGGAACCTTTCCAGTGATTCTCCCCAGGATCGATTGATACCATCTCACTAAACCTAGTGAGAAGCCTAACATCCATTTAGATCAATCTCATAGATCCAAATCCCAGGATTTATGAGGTATTACTTTGATCCTGTATGGAGAATCCTTATGATAAGAGGAGATTGACCGTGTATAGCATAAGAAACTCTTTTCCTATCAAGAGTATGTTGTCCACATACAATACGAGGATGACCACCTTACTCTCTACTACCGTTTCGTATATACAATGTTCATCTATCATTTTGATGAAGTCAGACTCTTTGACTACCACATCAAAACAGACGTTCCAACTCCGCGATGCCTGCTTTATTCTGTATAGGAACTTGCACACGTTTCCGCTGCTCCCACTGTTTACGAAGCCCTCTGGCTGTGTTCTTATAGAAGTTCTCTTCAAAATCATTATTTAGAAAAGCAGTCATGGCACCTAACCACCAGATACCGTAGTCATGGTATGTAGCAATGGCAAGTAGGATCTTGATGGACTTAAGCATAGCTACTGGAAAAGGTTTTATCATTTTCCACGCCTGGTCGATGACGAAAACCATTAACAAGTCTAGCTTTGAAAGTCTCAACTTTTCCATCTACACCAAGTAATCTTCTCAAGATATACTTACTCCTGATGGGGATTTAACCCTTCAGATATCGTAACCAAAGTCCATACTTTGTTGGTGTACATGGATTTCATCTCAGATCGCTAAGCATCCAGCCATTCTTACAGAGTCTCACTCCTGATGGCCAGCTCGAAACTAGTTAGGTCATCATCTCATGATGCAATCCTCGCTCCCACTGTCATCGAGAAACCAAAGTATCTCTCAGGCGGATGAGGAACCCTGCTAGATCGGCGGAGAGGCTGAGGTTCGTCGGGAACTATTGAATCCTTTGGTTCTGTCAAATCATCAGCTGCAGTTTGTATAGCTGGAACCTTACCAGTTCTACAGAACTGACCTTGCCTCGATCTTGTCCGGATTTTGCTTTTAACATAGGCCGGACAATCCCAAATCTTAACTTCATTAAGAGATAGGCTCTTCCCATACCATATCTTATATGGAGTGGTAGACACTGATTTGATTCGAACCTAATTCAATAGGTACGCAACTTCTCAAATGCACAACCCCTTAAAAGAAACAGGTAACTCAGTAGTACTCATCATAGAGCACACCATATCTAATATGGTGTGATTGCTCCGCCCCGATACACCGTTGTGCTGTGGTATATTCAGAGGAGTAATACGGAGAGAGAATCCCATTCTCCTTTAGAACAGTCCAGGAATTCTATGCAGAAGTATTCTCCTCCCTGATCTCATCATAGGACATAATACTTATACCCGGTTTTTGGTTCTCTACTTGTAACTTATATTATGTGAATATCTTGTTAGTGTATATGCCCTAGAGGCCATTACTGTATCATACTAGTTTGTATATTACTTAATGGAAGCTTGGGATATTCACAGTTGTATATACAATCTTGCTCGAAATGGTAGTATGCTACTTGGTTTGTCTCTGCTTTAATATGTGCATGTGTTTCTTTTAGCATATTGCAGGTATACATATTAGTAGAGCCCTTAGGATCTTTGCTTGATTACCAGCGATGTGATGGCGCTCGCACTCGTGGGAGCTGGGTAATCTATAAGCACATCCTTATACTGGTCCCTGGTCGTTGGACTATCGAGACAGGGCATCGATACTCCGGAGTAGACTAGCGTATGCGCTTCTCATCCCAGTGTGGGAGACGGTCTGTCCCACAGCCGTTAGTACGTCGTACTTGAGATAGTATGCGGGTGCTCGTTAGGTTACGAGTACACTGGACAGGACTCGTCGGGAACTGTTGGTTGGTAATATACCTATCGTCAGTTATCAATTCCCAGGTGACATGAGTACAGCTTAGTCCGCTGACTTGACACTGTCACTTCGCCTCGAGTGTGTTCCCACTGCACTTTGATTACTACCCTACCACGGCTCAGAGGAGTCGTGCAAACAGGTAGTTTTTGGGTGCAGTCCCGAAGCACTTGGAGGCAGTGACGGTTAGACAGGATTCGTCTCTCCCGGTATTGGGGGTTGACATCGCGCTGTGTCCAGGAGAGCCATTACACGAGTAGTCCCTGGCCAGGGCAAGCGAGATATACTGGTAGGTTTCCAGTGTTATCTCAGGGTGTTCTGGGCTACACTCCGACACGACTTGTACCGCTATTAGGGGACTGACGTTCACCGCCCCCCTAGGCCCGCCATGCGATGTATCAGACGAACAGACCGGACAGTACGGAGATTGTCACATACAGGCTCAGTAGGAGTGCAGATGAGGTTCACCTCGTCAGTCTTCTTATCGACATCTACCTGGGGACCGTTACGTACAGCTAGTGCCGCTTGCGGTCTGTGGTTAAACCCACTGCCAGCGTAGTGTCGAGTCTTTAGAGTCCCACACAGAGAGCTATTCGCCTTTAGGCAAAACGAGTAGAGGTCGCATGGTTTTGCGACAGGGTTCGTTCGCATCCGCGCACTTGTGCACGGTTGCTGTCCGGACAGTTTATACTAGCGGGCTTTGGTTTAAGTCGGATCCTAGTATATATTTTGAGATTGGTTTTTCTCATTCTGTTCGTGTTCCTCGGATCACGATTGCGGGTGCGTATGCACAGTTGCTTGAGATTGAGGGAGAGGACCTTGTTTAGGGTTAATGACTATTGTCATTTTATTAACCCTATTGTTTTTGTGTGTATTATTGTTAATTAATAATTAGCTTAATTATTGTGCATGGTTGTTGTTGATGACTCTTTGACTTTGTTGACTTGTTGACCAAGTTGACAATTTGACCATGATCATTTCATTTGGAAGATGCTCTTTGATCCTTGCAATTTGCATTAATGATGAAATGATAATGGTCACCTCTTGATTAAACCATGACAATTTTCTAGCTAATTAGTTAATTAAAATATTACACACATATTAGTGAGAATGGCTCACTAATAATTCATTCTATCATATCTTTTCTCTCTCTTGCTTATCCTCTCCCTCAAGCTCTCTCCCTCTCATGTGTTGAGAAACAAAAAGCTTGAGAAAAACCTTCACTTGATCTTCTCTACTCACTTCTAGGGTTCAAGTCTTAGCATTTCTTGCACTCTAGTTACTCCTAGCTTGGAGTTGAAGCTAAAGGTCGAGGCTTTCGGGTGGATCGTTCTTTGACGGAAGGAGACAAGCAAGGTGAGGCCTTTCTACCATTCCGACGAGCAAGGAGAGAAGGAGTTCGAGCTCAAGGTATAACCTTTCTACAACTTAACTAGTTGTTACTTTGTTTTAGCTAGTTCTAGTTTAGTAAAGATCCTCACATGCAAGGTCCATGTTGCCTAAGTCATTAAAAATCCAATTTTTATTATGTTTTCCGCCTCCCCGTAAGGACCGGGGTGGGCAACGTGGACTTACAGTGGTATCAGAGCCTAACTAAACTCAAACTAGCTAGGTAGTGAAGTGTAACGAAGTTTCGAAACCGGAAAATCCGAAAACCAAACCATGCAAAACCCAAGTTTCTGTTAATTTTTCCTCTGGTCAAAATGACATTTGTTATACACCAAAAATTATCTCAGGGTTTTGTGTGAAAAACCACCAAAGACGAACCAGAGAGGAGATGAGAGGAGCGCGGATCCGCGGCAAGAGGAGGCTCCTGCCGCGGAAGCGCGGCCGTCTTGTCCCCTCTCTGCATCGTTTTTGGTGCAGTAAGTTTCTGTGTTGGTATTGGGATTTTTAAGATATATATTATATGCCCAGATTTTCCAGAACTAAAATTTACTTTTGGGGGCCTATAAATCCGTATTTTTCGGAACTTCACTACACTTTAACTACACCGGTTATATCTGTAATGCTTGCATGTATTGAACGTCGGCTAATCGCTATAAGACGATTAGTCGGGGTTATACATGATCTGTGATTGTCATTGGTTTGTGGATATGAATGGATTGGATTGTCGCGGGTGAATGGCCGGGGTGGATGTGAGATGAGCGTTGTTTTTCTTTCATTCATTTGTAACAAGTAAATTGATGTAATAATATTCTTTGTATGGCCGCACAACCGGGTCGGGGTTGTAGCCGTCATTGTATAATTCTTTTTACTGTTTTTGCTCCTAGGATAGACCCATGGAGGGGGTGCACAAACTACCGGGTATCTCGAAGTGCCGAGTGGCCTACTCACGGTGGTGAGGGAGGTTGCTTCGCTTCGGATGCTTGGCGGGTAGTTTGCCGCACCCGTAGGGGTCTTGGGTGGGGTTTTGGCTATTCACCGCGACCGTGTAATCCGCTTTGCGTTGCAGGCTCGAACGCATTGCGGATTCCTAGTATATCCAATGTATTCATCTGTGATCTGTAATGTCTATCATTGCTGTATATTTATATATAAATAACTATTTAGGCGTTGCTTATGTTTTACAGCCGCGCTAGCCCAGCCCCCGCTCTGTCGTTAGTTAAGTAACCTAACGGGTGATGACGGGGCCCCGTGGTGAATGCGAATGGCATAAGCGTACGTCATATTTTGGTTGTTTTCTGCAATGGTAGGATTAATTGATGGGACGCATTAAAAGAACTAATGCAAGAAATAAACCAAGTAAAAGTCGATTGGAACACTTTGAAAACCACTCGGTTCTTTTCAAAACTAAACTTTTAAACGCGGAGCTTGAACCACTCCTTTTAAAAGCTATCTCGTTCCATCGACCATATCAAGTTCACTACGTTCACGGTTTCGCCAAAACCATTCGTAGCCCTCCGTCATTCCACATGAATGGTCAAAAGTATTCAAGCTGTGTATTTTGGCCAAAGTCAAGGCATAGTGATTGGTAGCGTTTGGGCATTCATGTGCAGCATAGATAGATGCGTTGATTTGGGACAGTCGTGCTGCCATTTTGGCCAAAGTCAAGGGTAGGTACGGGTGGGTCCAAATTAACCAGGAGAATGACGGGTAGAACTTGACATGTGACTTATGATATTTTGGCCAAAGTCAAGGTCATAAGAGCATGGGGCAAAAATCCACATCGGGAGTTTCATAAGTACTGAAACTTGCTAGATTTGCATACCATTTGGAGTGTGATGATTCTGGTAGGATTCCTTCGGTTTTATCACGCGATGATATTTGGATCCCGATCCTACTGTGAGTATATGCTACTCCTCGGGAAAACTCTCACTTAACGATCAATGCTATAAACCTAGTAGGTGCCTAGAAAGGTGTTAGCGGGGCTACGCCCACAGGGAAAAGAGGTTACTTAATTAAGGAACTTCGCGAAAGCGTTGGAAAACCTCCCTCGAAGTACCGACACTGGCCTGGCTGAACGGTTAAGCAAGTATTGTACGGTGAGAATGATCCCGGCTAATCCTTTTCTTTATGGTTTGAGAAGGGATTCGAGAAACAGTGGGAGCCATCCAGTTTAGACAAACTAAAAACCACTCTAAACTTGCAAGAGCATCATGCTAAAGTGTTTCTTTTCTCTCTCCTAATTGCAGCGACCATTCAACATGACCGGACTTAAGTTACTGTTAGATAAAAATATATTGACAGGGCCAAACTACAAAGATTGGCTCAGGAATGTCAAGATGGCGATCACTTATGACAAGCTGGGGTATATACTTACCACCAAAGCTCCCCCTGTCCCAGGTCCCACCTCCAGCGTCGCGGATGTAGAAATCCGTAAGACATGGGAGATAGATTGCGCGAGGGCCAGATGCCTCGTACTTGCCTCGATGGACAACGAACATCAGAGGAGGCACGAGAATATGGACCTAGAGTCCATATTTCTCCATACAAAAGAACTGTATGGAGAGCAGTCTCGTATCGCTAGATACGAAGTGTCGAAGAAGCTTTTTTCGGCAAGGTTGGCCGTCGGATCATCGGTAGCGGACCACGTGCTTAAGATGATCGGCTACATAGAGGAGCTCGCAGACCTCGGGACCACGTTGGAGAATGAACTCTATACCGATTTGATTCTCCAGTCCCTTCCTTCCACTTACGCCCAGTTCGTTCTTAACTTCAACATGCAAGGAAAGGAGGTTGAACTTGCCGAGCTTCTGAACATGTTGAGGACTGCTGAGGGCACCCTACAGAAGGGTAGGGAGACATCCACTTTGTTTGTAGGAGGATCTTCCTCTTCTAGGTCCAGGGCGAAAGCCAAGGGCAAGAAGAAGAAAGCCCCCGCCAAACCAAGAGGTGGTGTCGGTAAAGTGGATACGAAGGGAAAGGGTAAAGCAACAAAAGTAGCGGGGAAGATGGTGGGGAAGGAAGAATGCTTCTATTGTCACAAAAGTGGTCACTGGAAACAAGATTGCAAGGCTTGGAAAGCCAGAACACAGGATTTGAAGCGAGTTGCAGCTTCAGCTTCAGGTGTGTATGTTATTGAAAACTGTCTATCAATAAACTCTACATCCTGGGTATTGGATACCGGATCAGGATCTCATATCTGTAATTCTTTGCAGGCGTTGAGAAAGCGTAGAGTTTTGAAGGCAGGTGACATGACCCTCAGAGTTGCGAACGGTGCTAGCATGGATGCAGAGGCCGTGGGGGACTATCACCTGGGATTATCTGATGGACACTTTTTGGTTTTGCGTAGTTGTTATTATGTACCAAATGCAACCTGTAATATCATATCTGTATCTTTATTATCTAAAGAAGGTTATGAATTTGCATTTGTAAGTAATGTAGTGAACATTCACCTTAATCAAGTTTTGATTGGGTCAGGTACATTAAACAACGGTATTTACGTTTTAAACCAACCGCAGATTTTCAATATCCAGAATACACACAAAAGAAAGTCTCCAGAAATTAATAAAACTTTCTTATGGCATTGTAGACTGGGTCACATCAATGAGAGAAGATTGACTAAGTTACATACTGAAGGATATTTGGATCCGTTCGAATATCAATCGTATGCAACTTGTCAATCCTGTCTCAAAGGAAAGATGACAAAGGCTCCGTTTTCTGGATACGGAGAAAGAGCGAGCGAGCTCTTGGGACTCGTACACAGCGACGTGTGCGGTCCAATGTCTACACATGCGCGAAGCGGGTTTTCTTACTTCATTACCTTTACGGATGATTTTTCAAGGTACGGTTATGTCTTCTTAATGAAACATAAATCCGAGGCTTTTGAAAAATTCCAGGAATATAAGAATGAAGTTGAAAAACAAATCGGCAAAAGTATCAAGATCCTAAGATCGGATCGAGGAGGAGAATACTTAAGTGCCGAATTCCTGAACTACTTAAAAGAGAATGGAATTCTCTCTCAGCTTACTCCTCCATACACTCCGCAACACAACGGTGTATCAGAGAGACGGAACCGGACCCTATTGGATATGGTACGGTCCATGATGAGTAACGCTGAGTTACCGCGATCGTTCTGGGGATATGCGCTAGAATCAGCAGCATACCTTTTGAACCGAGTTCCAACTAAGACTGTGCCTACTACACCATATGATATGTGGTGTGGGAAGAGACCCCATCTTAATCACATTAAGACATGGGGATGTCCAGCTTTTGTAAAAAGGCAGCATGTGGACAAGCTCGAGGCACGCTCAGTACAGTGCAAGTTTGTGGGATATCCGAAGAACTCCAAGGGATATTACTTCTATTGCGAAGAGGAACAAAAAGTCCTTGTTTCTCGCCATGCCCACTTTCTAGAACATCAGTTCATAGAAAAAGAATTAAGTGGGAGCGCGGTAGAACTGGAAGAAGTTCCAGAACCGCAAGCTATTACTGAAAGCTTAGTAGAGCCAGAGGGTTCGAAAGATCAAGACATTCCCGTACCACTCCGCAGGAGTAGTAGGCAGTCTCATCCGCCCGAGAGATACTACGGTTTTCTCATTGACGGGGATAGAGAGGACTGCATCCTAGATTGTGATGAGCCTACTAGCTTCCAGCAAGCCATTCAGAGCGTCGACTCGGTAAAATGGCTGGATGCAATGCGGACCGAGATGGAGTCCATGTACACCAACAAAGTATGGACGTTGGACATTGCTCCAGACGGGGTAAAACCCGTAGGATGCAAGTGGATCTTCAAAAGGAAGATTGGTGTAGATGGACAGGTTGAGACCTATAAAGCTAGACTGGTAGCAAAGGGTTTTCGTCAGCGACCTGGTTTGGACTATGACGAAACCTTTTCTCCAGTAGCTATGCTGAAATCCATTCGGATCCTTCTTGCCATCGCTGCTTTCCACGATTATGAGGTCTGGCAGATGGACGTAAAGACAGCTTTTCTAAATGGTCATTTAGAAGAGTGTGTCTATATGGATCAGCCAGAGGGTTTCATTCAGGGTGAGAGCAGCGGGAAGGTGTGCAAGTTGCTCAAGTCCATTTATGGACTCAAGCAGGCATCGCGGAGTTGGAACATCTGCTTTGATGAGACGGTCAAAGAATTTGGCTTTATCAAAAATCCAGATGAACCATGCATCTATTGTAGATTTGTAGCGAGAACTGTAGTATTCCTCGTTTTATACGTGGATGACATTCTCTTAATAGGAAATGACATTCCTATGCTACAATCTGTCAAGGGGTTCTTGTCACACAGGTTCTCCATGAAAGACCTGGGTGATGCCTCATACATTCTGGGTATCCGGATCTACCGTGACAGATCCAAGAGGATATTGGGACTTTCTCAGTCCAGGTACATCGACACCATACTGAAGAGATTCAGCATGGAAGATTCCAAGCGCGGTAATCTACCGGCTTGTCACGGGATCACCCTCTCCAAAGAGATGTCTCCCAAGACTGATTTGGAGAGGGATCGCATGTCTATTATACCCTACGCTTCTGCGGTAGGCTCTATAATGTATGCGATGTTGTGTACCAGACCGGATGTGGCTTATGCACTGAGTGTGGTAAGCAGGTATCAGTCAAACCCTGGGGAGAAACATTGGATAGCAGTAAAGAACATTCTCAAGTACCTGAGAAGGACTAAGGAGATGTTCTTGGTGTATGGCGGAAAAGACCTGCAGATTGAGGCCTTTGCTGACTCCAGCTTCCAGAGTGACAAGGATGATTCCAAATCCATGTCGGGTTTTGTCTTTACCCTCAATGGAGAGGCGGTGTGTTGGAAGAGCTCCAAACAGGAAACCGTTGCTGACTCGACTATGGAAGCGGAATACATCGCTGCATCTGATGCCGCAAAAGAAGCTGTCTGGATGAGGAAGTTCTTGAAAGAACTTCAGGTGGTTCCGTCCATTATTGACCCAATACCTCTGTATTGCGACAACAACGGGGCTATAGCTTTAGCGAAGGAACCCAGGTCCCATCAGAAATCCAGACACATCTTAAGGCGGTATCACCTGATCAGGGAGATTGTGGATCGCCAGGAGATCGAGGTCCGGAGAGTTGCATCAGAGAATAACACAGCAGATCCATTCACCAAGGCCTTGCCCCAGACTCAGTTCGAGCGGCTGATCGAGATGATAGGTCTTCGATACGCCAGTACATGGCCTTAGTGCAAGTGGGAGATTGTTAGTGTATATGCCCTAGAGGCCATTACTGTATCATACTAGTTTGTATATTACTTAATGGAAGCTTGGGATATTCACAGTTGTATATACAATCTTGCTCGAAATGGTAGTATGCTACTTGGTTTGTCTCTGCTTTAATATGTGCATGTGTTTCTTTTAGCATATTGCAGGTATACATATTAGTAGAGCCCTTAGGATCTTTGCTTGATTACCAGCGATGTGATGGCGCTCGCACTCGTGGGAGCTGGGTAATCTATAAGCACATCCTTATACAGGTCCCTGGTCGTTGGACTATCGAGACAGGGCATCGATACTCCGGAGTAGACTAGCGTATGCGCTTCTCATCCCAGTGTGGGAGACGGTCTGTCCCACAGCCGTTAGTACGTCGTACTTGAGATAGTATGCGGGTGCTCGTTAGGTTACGAGTACACTGGACAGGACTCGTCGGGAACTGTTGGTTGGTAATATACCTATCGTCAGTTATCAATTCCCAGGTGACATGAGTACAGCTTAGTCCGCTGACTTGACACTGTCACTTCGCCTCGAGTGTGTTCCCACTGCACTTTGATTACTACCCTACCACGGCTCAGAGGAGTCGTGCAAACAGGTAGTTTTTGGGTGCAGTCCCGAAGCACTTGGAGGCAGTGACGGTTAGACAGGATTCGTCTCTCCCGGTATTGGGGGTTGACATCGCGCTGTGTCCAGGAGAGCCATTACACGAGTAGTCCCTGGCCAGGGCAAGCCAGATATACTGGTAGGTTTCCAGTGTTATCTCAGGGTGTTCTGGGCTACACTCCGACACGACTTGTACCGCTATTAGGGGACTGACGTTCACCGCCCCCCTAGGCCCGCCATGCGATGTATCAGACGAACAGACCGGACAGTACGGAGATTGTCACATACAGGCTCAGTAGGAGTGCAGATGAGGTTCACCTCGTCAGTCTTCTTATCGACATCTACCTGGGGACCGTTACGTACAGCTAGTGCCGCTTGCGGTCTGTGGTTAAACCCACTGCCAGCGTAGTGTCGAGTCTTTAGAGTCCCACACAGAGAGCTATTCGCCTTTAGGCAAAACGAGTAGAGGTCGCATGGTTTTGCGACAGGGTTCGTTCGCATCCGCGCACTTGTGCACGGTTGCTGTCCGGACAGTTTATACTAGCGGGCTTTGGTTTAAGTCGGATCCTAGTATATATTTTGAGATTGGTTTTTCTCATTGTGTTCGTGTTCCTCGGATCACGATTGCGGGTGCGTATGCACAGTTGCTTGAGATTGAGGGAGAGGACCTTGTTTAGGGTTAATGACTATTGTCATTTTATTAACCCTATTGTTTTTGTGTGTATTATTGTTAATTAATAATTAGCTTAATTATTGTGCATGGTTGTTGTTGATGACTCTTTGACTTTGTTGACTTGTTGACCAAGTTGACAATTTGACCATGATCATTTCATTTGGAAGATGCTCTTTGATCCTTGCAATTTGCATTAATGATGAAATGATAATGGTCACCTCTTGATTAAACCATGACAATTTTCTAGCTAATTAGTTAATTAAAATATTACACACATATTAGTGAGAATGGCTCACTAATAATTCATTCTATCATATCTTTTCTCTCTCTTGCTTATCCTCTCCCTCAAGCTCTCTCCCTCTCATGTGTTGAGAAACAAAAAGCTTGAGAAAAACCTTCACTTGATCTTCTCTACTCACTTCTAGGGTTCAAGTCTTAGCATTTCTTGCACTCTAGTTACTCCTAGCTTGGAGTTGAAGCTAAAGGTCGAGGCTTTCGGGTGGATCGTTCTTTGACGGAAGGAGACAAGCAAGGTGAGGCCTTTCTACCATTCCGACGAGCAAGGAGAGAAGGAGTTCGAGCTCAAGGTATAACCTTTCTACAACTTAACTAGTTGTTACTTTGTTTTAGCTAGTTCTAGTTTAGTAAAGATCCTCACATGCAAGGTCCATGTTGCCTAAGTCATTAAAAATCCAATTTTTATTATGTTTTCCGCCTCCCCGTAAGGACCGGGGTGGGCAACGTGGACTTACATATCTCAAAAGCTTCGGACTTATATTTCAACAGGAACATATGGCTGAATCTTGAGAGATTATCAGAGAATGTAATGAAGTACAAAGAACCGGTCTTGGCATATGGAGACAGGGGACTTTGCATACATCACTATGTATCAGTCCCAAGAGTTTAACAACTCTTTCTCTGTTTCAAATAAACAGAGTTATGGTCATCTAATCTTTGTGACATGACTGACAAGTTTCATAAGATGTAAATTCAAACTAATTTAAATATGCATCTAAATGTAACTTCAGCCAGTCGGGTCGCATTGATATGACCTAGTCTACAATGCCTCAAGAAGAATTCGTTCATTTCTGAACTCTTCGTCTTATATGTGTTCTGTATACTAGGAAATGTGGTTTGATTTAGAACATCAATGCTTTTAGATAACGTGCCTGAACCGATCAAATTTTGAAATAGGAAATGTTCAAAACATTATCCAACATTACAAAATTTTATCATTTCTTTACTAATAAAAAGACTGATATGATTTTGTATATCAGGTTCGGTATCTAATAACATTTGTTCAGAATCAATGTATTGGTAATACAGGGTGACAGTGACCAACAGACTTGGCTGCAACACTTGCACCGTTTTCTGTCTCATGAAACTTATCACCCGTACTCAGTTCTCTACCTTCCTGTAGCCCTATATAACAGATTACATATCTGGGATCCTGATCCGGTATCAGATACCCAGGATACAAAGAATACTGAGACAGTTCTTTGTAACGAACACACCCGAAGAAGATGCATCATATGCACTTTCTTCGTTTGGGCGGCATAGGAATTTTGGTATTCTCCTATTTTCTGCTCTGTCTTATAACAATTATAAGTTGGAGGGGGACCAACATTCCCCAGCTCAGTATAACAAGCGGGTTCGGTTAATACATCCATATTATTATCTTGATTAAGGCGTGATATGGTCGCTACCTGGAGAGAGTGAAAAGAAAACACTCTGCGTGCGCTCTTGCAAGATTAGATTGGTTATATATTTTATCTAATCAGGATGGCTCCCACTGTTTTTATCAAATCTTCCTTCAAACCCTAAAAGGAAAGACTAGCCGGGATTAATAACACTCTACAAGTTTGCCAATCTTTCAGCCAGGCCAGTGTCGGTACTTTGAGGGAGGTTCCCCGTGCTTTCGCACGGACCTAATTAAAGTAAACCTCGTTCTCCCAGAGGCGTAACCCCGTTGACACCTTTCTAGACACCTACTTAATCGGCTAATTGTAAAGTGCAAAACTCTCCCAGGAGTAACAATTACTCACAGTGGGTATCAGGATCCAACTATCATATAGAAGGTATGCAATCTCATTGCAAATTTCAACACTTGAAACTCCCGATAAAGGTTTTTACCCCTAGCACCTATGACCTTAACTATGGTCAACAAATCATAAGTACTAGTCAAGTTCTACCAGTCATTTCGTGATTAATTAGACCCACCCACATGACCCTTAACTAAGGTCAACAAAGTTACGCGACTGTCCTAACTAATCGCATCATATGCGGTGTAGGAAGACATCACTTAGCTACCGTACACTGTGCCTTGACTATGGTCAACAAACACAGCACGAATACTAAGTACTCTACTTCCTAAAATGATGGAGGGTTGCGAATGGTTTTTTTATGAAAACCTTTAACGCTTTGAACTTGATCTTGTCGCGGAATCAAATGGTTTTTAAGTGGAGTAGTTTTGAGGCTTTTCTAGTTTTGCTAAAGGGGTCACTTCCGGTGAAGGGATCGTCGACCCTTTCCTCATCGAATAAGGTGCAGAATATATCATATATAACGCTATGCAAAGCAAAAACTATAGAAGCAATCAAAAGACAAACCGAGGGTTGTAGCATCTGCCAGTTATTGCTAAAGGAGTCACTCCCGGTGAAGGGATCTCGGTCCTTTCCTTATCGAATATGGTGCAGGATGTTCTACAAGGAACACCGCGATGCAAAGCAAGAACTGTAGCTACCTGTTTTATTTTGAAATTCAATTCCACAACATCTTTTAGGTTTATTTTCTTTCATTAATCTCGTTAATGAATGTCCCATCATTTAAGTCCACCTAAACATCACAGATAAATATAACGTACGCTTATGCCATCCGTATTCGCCTCGATGTCCCGTCTGCACCGTTAGGTTAGGTAACTAACGGCAGAGCGGGGCAGGGCTAGCGCGGGTGCAAAACATAAGCAACGTCTATATAATATATCATATATACTATATACTATATCTATCTGAACATATCACATGATCACATCACAGATAACGCAGCAGAAAATATCATATGAAATATTAGATATACCAGGACATCCGTGTTTTTAATACGAGCCAGTATAAAACACGGATTCCACAGTCGTGATGAATAGCCAATCTCACACCCCTAGACCCCTACGAGAGCAGCAAGCAACCCTACCAATTCTAGGGTTAGGAGACCCGGACTCGACTCCTCGAGATGGTCTCCCACTGGACCCTAGAACCCGGTTACTTGTGCTCCCCTCCTTGGGTCTATCCTAATGAGGAAAAATAAATAATATACATCAACGGTGACATCTTCCGCAACCTGGAAGTGCCCCAATAAAAGAATATTACATACAAGTTCTTACATGAATGAAAATGAAAAACACTCATCTCACATAAAAAAAACCCGGCTATTCAAACATGACGATCCAATATAACATATCCAGCAACACATAACATCACAAGTCATCAACGTAAGTAAACATGCGTATCCCAATTGTCGTTGACATATAGCAACGAACCGGCGATATCACATATTACACTTACGGTCACAGAAAAGAAAGTGTAAAACTACAACAGTTGGAATCCGCAAACTCTTTAGACATCGCATGCCTAATCAAATGAATCCTTTAGACATCGCATGCCTAACAATTATAAACCCCGAATTTTAGTCTCAATATCGAAAACACTTTTCAATATAAAGTCGGGCAATTCAACAAGATTCCCGGCATCCAGAACGAATGCTCGTCGCAAACTTTAGTGGACGGCTGCACCCCTGATACCGTCGACGAAGTGCATTAAGGCGGAACACCGCTGCCGCGAGCACCCGAACGGATGCTTTTTGGCGACGGGGTTCTCCTACAGTCACTTGGTCGGGGCTATGGGGTGTAGCTGTCTATTAAGTTTACCGGCGAGTATCCGTGTAATCAACGTGATTGCGACGGACTTTTGATCGCATCAAAATTCCGTGGCAACCAATCAAATCAGACTAAACTGCTATGTTTATAACATCCAAATCAGTTATCTCATAACTACCTGTGGATTCCAAATATTGTATCACATTCCAGATAAATAGAAAATGTTAAACTTTCCGATCGAACAATCAAACACCCAAGTTTTCCCGAAACAGCTCAACACATGAAATAAGTTTAAAATCATTCACTTCATGCCACAGTACCAACGGTCCAGCCGTAGAAGGGTCAAGCCAACGCCTCACATGTGGCATGCCGTACCGCCCCAAACCCTAAGGTTCAAAGGGCAGTTCAAGACGGTCACATAATCGAGTTAAGGATTGTTGGCTTCTAGAGGGTCCATCACGTTACTTGCACTACTTGGAACGTCTTTAAACCACGGAAAAATCCAACACTTGGAAATTTTCCGGCAGGGGAAAAATTGGGTATTTATATCCGGTCGAACTTTTTAATATATTCTAAAATACCCGGAATAAACACACAGACAAAATTAGACAATCCGATCGAATCTACGAACTCCCAATACAACCCAGAAAACTCAACTCTTGAGTGCAATTTAAAAATTCCCAGAAAACTCAACAACTAAAGAAAGAAATTACTGTGCAAAATTCACAACACAATGGTCCTGTATGGCCGCGGAACCGCCGCACGAGCCATTCTCGTGCCGCGTTTCCGCGGCGCTTTAGTGGACACAGGCGCACGTGCTTCATAGTTTTTCTTAGAAAACCCTGCTGAATTTTCTGCATATTTTTAATTCACAAAAATCGCCGATTTCAAAAAATGTACAGAGAATGGTTTTGAATTAGGGTTTCGGGTTCGATCGGGTTTCTAACTTTGTCTACTCATCGCCTAAGGCTCTAGCTTGGCTCTGATACCACTGTAGGGTTCCTAGGCACACCCATGAGGTTCTACAAATGATCAACCATGTCCAATTCAAAAATTTCTTGTGCCGAGAAACCCTAATGCTAGATCGTTACTAGAGGTAAGGCGAAACTACAACAAGTTAACAACTTAACTAATAAGTGAAAGGGACTACAACCTTTGTAGATCTGGTCTTCCACTTCTTTAGCTCCGTGACGATGTCCCTCTGCTGTGATCATCGGATCCCGGACTCTGGCGATGGTTTCGTCGGAGAAATGATTGGGCTAGGTCGTCGACTTTGATGCCGAAGATGATCTACGTCGAGGCGACTCAAGATCAAGCGCCATCTTCACTTGGTCATAGAACTTGTGAAGATAACACACTCTACTACATGGCAAGTGGTAGAGGATGAAGAAATAGGAAGTGGGTTCACTTTGGATTTAGATTTCTCACTCTTTTGATCATGACACCATTGGAGGTAGCAAGGTTTCTTCTTCTTGAAGAAGAAGAAGAAGAAGAAAAAGAATATGATAAGCATAATAAAATCAATTGATTAATAATAATCAATCAAGTGATCTTATCATATAGCAACCATGGGTTAGTGTAAGTAGTGTAGAGACTAAACAAGGGTTTAGGTGAATGGTTAGGGTTAAGGAAAAAACAAAATGGTAGATAAAGCTAAGATGCTTCATGAAGCTTAAGCAAGAAACAAAGTTAGCCACCATTTCATTTTTGCCAAAAGGAATAAAGAAAATAAATAAAATGAATAAGCGAATAATTTAAAACCCTAACCATTAACCTAAACATGGTGTATAGCATACACTCACCCAAGTTTGCATGTATCATCAAACATGATACAAACTAGTGCACAAAACTATATCATATATACAATGTGCATATCAAGTGAGAAAATACATCATAAGTGAACTAGTACTAGTTAATGTAAAGTAATATATCAAATATATAATTATACATTAAATCTTTAAATCAACACTTGATTTTATGATCCGGTCATACTGCATATAACCGACTAATATTAAGTGTATCATTGTATCGAATCAACACTTGATTCGATAACTCGGCTATATCCTATATAACCGTCCAATGATACATATCGTGAGAATAGAATACAGTATCACATACTGGTATTATTCTCGGTCCCGCACATATCTCATATGAGCTCCTATTTCGTTTCGCTTGAGCCAGGAAACCTCTGTGTAGGACTCTAAAGACTCGTCAATACGCCGGCAGCAGGTGATGATCATATCAAACACACACAAGCCGCAAGCGGTCTGCTAAACGTAACGGCCACCCGGGTATTGAGCGATCAGAAGATCAACGAGCAAGCCCGCTCACACTCCTGTGAATCCAACCAGTAACACTTACCGTACAGTCCGGTCTGTTCGTCTGATATGTCACATATCTCGCCTAGGGGTGGTAAACGTCAGACCCCAGTAGTTCGATAAGTCATGCCGATGTAAGGTCCATAACAAGTGTGAAACTACTGATAACTCTTACCAGTATATCACTGTAACCCTGGCCAGGGATTTCCAGTTATGGCCAGTCGAGCATAGCGCAACATCAACCCCCAATACCGGGAGAGACGAATCCCCTCCTATCGCTCATTGCATCCATGTGAATCGGGACTGTACCCAAAAACCACCTGTTTGCACGACTCAATAGAGCCGTGGTAGGGTGGAAATCAAAGCATAGTGGGAGACACACAAGACACTATGATGATCTCGGGTCAACAGACTAAGCTGTTCCAGTGTCACCAGGGAACTGCCATCTGACATGTGGTATAATACCATCTGGGAGTTCTCGGCGAGTCCGTTCAGTGTACCCAGTCATCACTGAGCACCCGCATACCATCTCTGATGTCAAACACCAATGGATATGGGATCATCCGTCGCCCATCACATGGGTCGAGAAGATATACGCTAGTCTACTCTGGAATATCGATGCCCCGTCTCGATATTCCCATGACTAGGAACATTGAAGGATGTACTCATGGACTACCCGGGCCCCACTAGTATGATCTGCATCATAGTCCTGGAAGTCGAGTACACATCCTAAGGGCTTTATCAACATGTAATAGAGAGACAACAAGTATACATGTTAAGATAAAGAGCAACCAGATAGCGTACTATCATGTCGAGCAAGAAAGTCCTACCTATATATGTCCCAGCATCCACTACAATATACATCCAATGTACAGTAATGGCCTCTAGGGCATACATATAACTAACAGCCTCGGGGGTAGGGTACCCACTCTAAGCCCCCTGACTCAAAGTTAATTTCGTTCTCTAACTCCCCGAGAAGGTTCGTGCGTGTTTCATTTTGATTCGGACTTCCGAATTGGCTCAAAACTCGAATTTTTTGGATATTTAGTGCACTTGGTTTTTTATCCTTGGTAAATTTGGGATGTGCGCTAATTGTGTTTTGGAATTCTATTGCCGTGAGTTCATTTGTGTGCATGGATGTATTTTGAACGTATTCTAATTGCTATATGTTCATTTAGACAGGGTTGCATACATTCTGGTGTTGCTTGCTTCTGCGGTTATATATATATATATATATATATATATATATATATATATATATATATATATATATCTTGTTATGGAGGGATTGTCGTGATGGATAGCCTTGTGTGCAATGTTAGATGTACAGTTCAGATTCATTAGTAAATTCTTTATTGTGGAGAGAGCATCCGATATGTAGACTGCCAGTTAGTATATTCTTTTATTCGGGCACGACCGGGTTGAGGTCGATGTCGCCGTTGTATATATATTTTCTTTTCTGTACTAGGATTACCCCATGGAGGAGTGCTCGAATAGCCGGGTTCTAGAGGGAAATGGGCCCACATCTCATAGCTTTTAGACCGGGGGGGACTTACTCTAGAATTGGCGGGCTATTCGTCACACTCGTAGGGGTATAGGTGACCCACGGAGGGTGCTCAAGTTACCGGATTCCATGAAGTGCTGGGTGGCCCAATCACTTTGTTGATTGGGGTTGCCTCGCTTCGGGGATTGGCGGGTAACTTGCCGCACTCGTAGTGGTCTAGGATCTTCATTACACTGGCTATCCACACGACCGAGGAATGTCACGTCTCATTTATGGCTCAAATTAAATGTGGGGCTCCTAGATTATCCACTATTCCAAATTGTTGTTCGCATGCTTGTGATGATTTTTTTTATCTTCTGTGATGATTATTATCTACCTGCGATATATATATATATATATATATATATATATATATATATATATTATACATATTTAGTAGATACTTCTATATGTTTTTCATCCACGCTAGTGCAGCCCCCGCTCTGCCGTTAGTTAAGTAACCTAACGGGGCATGACGGGGCCCCGTGGCGAATGCGGATGACATATAAATAGCGTGTTTTTTTGGTTGTTTCTTTTGTGGCTTGGAAACATAAAATGATGGGAATGCATTATCTATATAATGAAAGGAAAATAAACCTAAATGATGTTGTCGGAACTAATTTTTAAAACTCCTCGATTTCTTCAAAACTTTTAGTCGTATTCTTTTGCTTTGCATAGAGGTATTCGGTTAGGAATATCCCGCACCGCATTCTATGAGGAAAGAGCCTTGATCCCTTCATTGGGAGTTCACTCTTAAAAAAAAATTTTTGTTACTTGTTATAAAAATCGGAGCTTAAACAACTCCATTTCAAAGCCACTCGAGTTCCTTCAATGATATCAAGTTCATTACGTTAAAGGTTTTTCGCAAAAAAACGGCTGTAGCCCTCCGTCATTTCAGATGGGTAACGCTTAGTATTCATGGTATTTTTGTTGGCCTTCGTCATGGCATAGTGTATGGTAGCTATGTGTTACTTTTCTGTTGCATGGATATACATTAAACTTGGACAGTCATACAGCCTTGTTGATCTTCGTCAAGGGCGAGTACGGGTGAGTTTAGATTAATCAGGACAATGACGGGTAGTTTTAGGAATATGTATGCCCTAGAGGTCATTATTGTATGATATAGTGGATGCTTGGACATATATAGAGAGGACTTTCTTGCTCGACATGATAGTATGCTATCTAGTTGCTCTTTATCTTAACATGTACAGTTGTATTATTATACCGTCTCTCTGATACATGTTGGTAAAGCCCTTAGGATGTTTGCTTGACTATCAGGTCTATGATGTAGATCATACTACTAGGACTTATGTACTCTACAAGTACATTCTTTAACAGTTCCTAGTCGAGGGAGTATCGAGACAGGGCATCGATATTCCAGAGTAGACTAGTGTGTACGTTTCTTGACCCTGTATGGGGCGATGGTTGATCACATAACCATTGTTGTTTGACATCAAAGATTGTACACAGGTGCTCATTAGAGAATGGGTACACTGAACAGGACTCGCTGAGAACTCCTAGATGGTACTATACCTATCGTCAGATAGCATTTCTCTGATGACACTAGTATAGGTTAGTCTGTAGACCCGAGATCGTTATAGAGTCTTGTTGGATGTAGTGCCCTCAAAGTCAATTATTGGATCGCAGGTATGTGATTGGAATGATTGAGGAGGACCTATACCGGTAGCACAGTCTTACTCGAGATGATAGTATGCTATCTGGTTTGCCTTTATCAATCGTGTACAGGTTCAGGTGACTGATCACTATTACACGTTGATAGAGCCCTTAGGATCTTGCTTGACTACCAGCAGTATGATGGCGATCATATACACGAGAGTTGGGTAGTCTATAAGCACATCCTTAATTGTGGTCCCTAGTCGTAGGAGTTTCGAAACAGGGCATCAATACTCCGGAGTAGACTAGTGTATACAGTCGAGACCCCGACGAGGGGCGGTGCCCGGTCTCACAAGCCACTGGTGTTAGTGGGATCACCTAAGATGTATACAGGTGCTCATTGGGTTATGAGTACACCGGATACTTTGTAGATATAATATCATTGTCTCAGTTGCATTTGTATTCGGTCGTAATACAAATGCGGGTATGTTTATACAGTTACGGGGTTATCCTGAAATTCGTTTCGGGATCGCTTTTCGAAGTTTCCAGCTTTCTATCACCCTTCTTAAACATTCGGTTTAATGCGGAATTATCTTTTTCTTTGAGGGTGAGTCATGAGGGTGAGTCATGAGTTAAAGCTTCTTGTTGGTGACTTGGTTTAGTGTGTCACCATTTTGCATTAATGGTTGATGAGGTGTTATTAGTGAGTCACCTTTTCCTTTAATGCCTTTTGGTTTGAACTTGGATATTGCTTCATGATCTTTTCCATTATGGTCACCCCCCCTTGCTCCTACACTCACCCCCTCCTCATATATGTGGCCGGCCCCTCTTTTGGAAAAGAGATATGGTTGTTAAAAAGATAATGATTAATTTGGTCCATAAAAATTTGATAGCTCTTTTCTCATTACTCCAAAAGGAAACTTCATTAACCGTTCATCCATGGTTTTGGATGAAGCGAGACAAAGTATTCTACTCATTCTCTACATCAATCTTGGACACGTCGGCTAGCAAACTTCATGTCCGAGTTGCCTCGGTTCAGAGGCGGGAGCCCGTATAAAGATCCGTTGACGTGGTGCCACCTGGACGAGGAGACCGGAGATCGAGCGAGATCGCAGATGCCGCAATGGAGCGTGGGATGATGACTAAAGACCGAAGGACTCGGATCGTTCGGTATAGCCTTTCAACCCACTTTGTAGTTAGTTAGTTTAGCGTTAATGGCAAGATCCGGGTTATAGTATGCGATAGCGCCAGTTATAAAAGTTTTTGTTCCGCATTTGACGTCAGAATGACGGCCGGGGCGCTACCGTAGACTTACATGGTATCAGAGCCACGCCATTAAGCTTTACTAACTTGTTCTAACGCGTTTAAAACAACGATCTAACGGAATTTCGAAAACCGCAATTTTTTTGATAAAGTTTCTGTCGATTTTTAAAACTGGTCTAAAAATCATTTTGAGCATCTAAGAAAATCATGCATTGTTTTTTAAGAATACTGCAGAAATTTGGTAGACTGAAGCTTCCAAAGAGCCGCGAAACCGCCGCACAAACCCTAGTTTGGCCGCGGTTCCGCCGCCGTTTTAGAGCTACAGTAAACCATTTTTCTATAGTAGGTTCATCATAGAAAATTGTGGTTTCTGGAATATTTCTTTAGGGCCCAGATTTTATTACTGTACTGCAGTTGTACGTGGGTCCCACTTCGAGAAGTTTTGTCGATCGAAATTTTAAACTTGTTAGTTTACAGTACTTACATTATATCTCCGACCGTGAATGTCATTCGAGCGGTAAATTGCGTCTAATTGCTATAGTCCTTTTAGACGGATTTGCGAACGTGACATTCGTGTTGATGTTCTGTGTTGTGCTGTGATGTTGCGGATTTGTCGTGGTGGATAGCAGTGTGCAATGGTAGTGCAGTTTGGATTTATTTGTACATTTGATATTGCGGGGCGAGCGTCCAACATGTGGACTGCCGCCTCTTACTTTTTGTATAATATTCTTTTGGGGCACGACCGGGCTGAGGTCGATGTACCCGTTGTACATATTTTTCATTTCTGTACTAGGGTTACCCCGCGACGGAGTACACGAATAGACGGGTTCTGGAGGGCAACGGGTCCGCATATCATGGCTTTGAGAGGCAGAGGGGCCTCACTCTAGAATTGGCAGACTATTCGCCGCACTCGTAGGGGGTACAGGTTGACCCAAGGAGGGGTGCTCAAGTTACCGGATTCCGTGAAGTGCAGGGTGGTCCATTCACTTTGCTGTAGGGGGCTGCCTCGCTTCTGGTTTTGGCGGGTAACTTGCCGCACCCGTAGGGGTCTAGGTTTCATTGCATAGGTTATCCACACGACCAGGGGAACGTCGGGTTTCAGTAGCGGCTCTGTGAAACCCGGGGATCCCAGATTATCTGTATTGTTTTGTGATGCTTATTACTTTTCTGTAATGTTGCATATTATCACGCCTGGAGCGATTATTGTATATTGGTATATATACTAGTAGATGTTGTATATGTTTTACACCCGCGCTAGTCCAGTCTCCGCTCTGTCGTTAGTTAAGTAACCTAACGGGTGAAGACGGGACCCAGTGACGAATGCGGATGGCATATACATACATTTTATTTTCGTTCTTTTCTGGTGTGATTAATTGATGGGACTACGTTGATTCTGATCAATGCAAAGGAAAACAAACCTGTTTGGATGTTGTTGGAACAATTTTAAAAAGTGTTATTACAAAGACGTTTTCTTTTGTTTTGCATAGAGGTATTCAGTTGGAATATCCTGCACCTCATTCGATGAGGTAAGGGCCGAGATCCCTTCACCGGGAGTAACCCATTGGGCAGAAGATTGCATCAGGGTAATAACTTCACTATAGTCGATTACATGTTGCTTTGCGTCGCGGTATTCAGTTGGAATATCCTGCACCTCATTCCACGAGGAAAGAGCGGAGATCCCTTCACCGGGAGTGACCTCTTTAGCAAAGGTTTTCGCCACTATATTTTTATAAAAAGCTATCAGGTTCCTTCAACTAGATCAAGTTCATTACGTTAAAGGTTTTCGCCAAAAACCAACCGTAGCCCTCCGTCGTTTCAGACGGTAGCACGTAGTATTCACGCTATGTTTGTTGGCCTTCGTCAAGGCATTGTGGATGGTAGCTGCTTGTTACTGTTCTGTTGCATAGATAGATGAGTTGGTTTGGGACAGTCGTATTACCTTGTTGGCCTTCGTCAACGGTATGTATGGGTGGGTTCGAATTAACAAGATAATGACGGGCAGAACTTGACATGTGACTTATGATTTGTTGGCCTTCGTCAAGGTCATAAGAACATGGGGTAAAAATCATATCGGGAGTTTCTAAAGAAACTGAAACTTGCCAGGCATGCGCATACCTTCTGGAGTGTGATAACGTGAGTGGATTCCGTCACGTTATCATGCGATGAGAGTTGGATCCCGATTCCCACTGATGAGTTGGTTAACTCTTCTGGTGATCCCGATTGATTCTTCTTTCAGGTTTGGAGGAGAATTTGACAGTACAGTGGGAGGTTTCTTGATTAGATAAAGTGATAACCATTCTGATCTAGGTTAGAGTGCACGCAGAGTGTTTCTTTTCTCTCTCTCTTTGGCAGCGACCTTTGACCGACCCTAGACTATGACTCAGTGACCAAGTTGACCGAACCTTCTTAAAATACTGGCTTTTGGATTGTCTGAGTTGCATAAGTCATTGCCGCTCCTTCTTTTACCCTTTGCATTTCTCAGAACACCCCGTATTACTACGGACATCCACTTCCATTGGATAGATCCATCGTATGGTTATATACGAACTCGAAGGGACTTCTTCGACGGTGGATCCAGGTTCAGGAGAAAATGAAATTGTTTATTCGGTTGTCTTTTATTATCACCTTCTCTCAGGTTGCGAGGGCTCCTTAGTTTAGGAGAGTACACCTATTACGCTTATTGGATAGTCTTCTTCCAGACCATAGGCAGGTGCTGAAAGGTAGGGAATGAAGAAAACCAATTAGCCTAAGTAGGGTGTACAGAAGGTAATAACTAAAGACAAAATAAAGGGATTAGAAAGAGGGCAAAGTAAATTGTGACTTCTATCATTCACGACCAAACCGCGTACTTCATCGCCACTCCTATTTCACCTTTGCTTTTTTCCCTAGTTCGGGAGACATAGAATAAGGTATTATTGAGTTGTCCTTTATCATCACCTTCTCTCAAGTTGCGAGTACTCCTTGGTTTAGGAGAGTACACCTATTATGCTTACTGGATAGTCTTCTTCCAAACCATAGGCTGGTTCCGAATGGTAGAGAAGGAAGAAAAACATTTAGCCTAACGATGGTGTATAGAAGGTAACGACTAAAGACAAATAAAGGGATTTGGAGAGATGGCAAATAAATATACGGTTATAGTCATGAATTGGATTATTGAAGAGGCATTACTAGGAATACCAGGATACCCCTAGGAAACATTTTCATGTTTCAGTGCATTGTTAAAGGAAAACTGATTTCTCGATTAGATACTTACTCCAGGGTATGTATTTACTAGGTATGATTCTCATATCTGTATAGTTTTACAGATGATGAGTGGGAGTAAGTTATTGGGAATAAGGTGATCATCCTCATTATATCGGAATTTGTTGTAATTGGTGATATTTGAGGAAGTCGCCTGGATTTTTGCCGGACGGCATGTATTTGGTTCTGAGTATCTGTTGTTTTGCACCAATTTCAAAATGATATATCTGTATGTTTATTTTTATAAATTGAGATATAACTTTTTGAAATTATGTCCGTGACATTTACCTATATCAGTTGTCGATTGGGTAACGAGCATTGAACAACGGAGTAGTTCTTAAACCATAAGTACAGTTTTCAACCTACGATGCACAGGTTTTTAGTTATTCAACTCAGCGGACTTATACAGAGTATTGTATGTTGTCCAGTGTCCATCAGGACAAAAGGGTTGGTCCACATACTATGGTCTGTTTACTTATGACTTCTCTAGTTTTTAGACAAGTGTTTCATAGAAATACAATGTCTAAGTTTTGAGAAGTTGTGGGTATAAGAATAAAGTAGAGAACCAGGTGTCGCAAGTATCGGGATTCTTCAAAGAGATCGAAGATGTAGATTCTTGTGATTGGAATTCAGTTGATATTAATGGTTTTGAGAAACTTGTTTCTCTTTCAGGTTACTCATAATTGGGTGGATTCCTAAGTTGAGTAATGTTGATTTGCCTCTCTCCATTAAGTTGATATGCACTGGAGACAGCTGCATGATTAGAATCTGGTTCCAATTAAATAAGTGCCAAAGTTTATATATTGGATATAGAATGGTTCATATCTTAACAATGTTAAGGTACGGGGAGTTGTCCGGCTTATGCTTAAAACCAGACTCTGGATAACTCAAGGCACGTTTCTGTAATGGCAGTTTGTGGGTTGACCCGGGCTATGTCGAGGGTTGATTTTCTTCTATCTGGAAGATCAATAGTGATATTGTTCTTGACTCGCCACAGTTTTAGTAGAATGGATTTTTTTCAGAAAACAGTAGGGGGGTATGGTAGAACTGGAAGTTATTCCAGAACCGCAAACGATTACGGAAAATTTAATAGGACTTAAAGATTCAATCGGGTTTGACATTCCATTAGCCACTCCGCAGATATGGTGGGTAACCTCAGACACCCGAGAGGTACTCCGGTAGCCTCAAGGACGGTGACAGGGAAATTCTTGTTTACCCAGACTCGACACTACTGTTGTTCCAGGCTATGAGACCCGGCAGGAGGTTAAGTATAGCGTCGTTCTAAACTAGCTTTAGAACTGCACGTATATATTATTCTGCCAGAGGGTTGTTGTGGTCTGTGGGAGCAGCGAAAGCATAATGGGCAAGTAGCTTATACCTATTTATAGACTTGTGCAGATATAGCGGAGATAGATCATCTATTTTTGATGTGACAGTCATAGGTTTGACTTCATCAGAATATGGGATGGATCTATTAAGAAGGTAGTAGGGTGTGATGTCCTGGTATTTGGATGACATACACAGAGTAGGAAGTAAAATTCCTATACTACGATCGGTTGTACTGTGGTCGTAACACAGTTGTTTCTCCACACAGGATATGGATATAATATCAGACATTCTGGTTTCTAGATCTATTGTTTTAGATCTAGATTTGGGTAGTTTCCCAATGTGGGTACTTTGACAGTATTCTAATAGTATTTTAGAATAGAATACTCCTGGCATGGTGGTGTACCTGCAGGTTATGGAGCCACCCTCTCTAAAGGTGTCTTACAGACTAAAGGGGAGAGGTATGTGCATGATTGGCAGATCACTTGCTTAGGCAATTGAGTCAATCATGAGATGTCAAGTTCTACACTAGATGTTGTTTTTGCACCAGATGCAATAAGCTTATATTAATCCAATACTGAAGAAACATATGGAAGCAGTTTTAGAACTTGTTAGTTGTATGTATGCCCTAGAGGCCAGTATTATACAGATGATGTATATTATATTGGATGCTTAGACATATATAGAGATGACTTTCTTGCTCGATATGATAGTATGCTATCTGGTTGCTCTTTATCTTAACATGTATACTTGTCTCTTTATACTGTCTTATAGTTACATGTTGGTAAAGCCCTTAGGATGTGTACTTGACTACCTGGACTATGATGTGGATCATACTAGTGGGGACATGGTAGTCCATAAGTACATCCTTCAAGGTCCCTAGTCTTGGATGTATCGAGACGGGGCATCGATATACCAGTGTAGACTAGCGTATACGCTTCTCGACCCATGAGATGGGCGATGGATGATCCCATATCCATTGGTGTTTGACATCAGAGATGGTATACGGGTGCTCAGTGGAGACTGGGTACACTGGACGGACTCGCCGAGAACTCCCAGATGGTATTATACCTCATGTCAGATGGCAGTTCTCAGGTGACACTTGTGCTGGTTTGTCAGTAGACCCGAGATCGTCATAGAGTCTTGTGTGATTACCACTGTGCTTTGATTTCCACCTTACCACGTCCATGAGGGAGTGCAAAACGGTGGTTTTTGGGTACAGTCCCGAGTCACATGGAGGCAACGAGCGATAGGAGGGGTTTCGTCTCTCCCGGTATTGGAGGTTGATGTTGCGCCGTGCTCGATTGGCCGTAACAGGGAAGTCCCTGGCCAGGGCTGATTAGAGATTTACCGGTAAGTGTTACCAGTAGTTTCTCGACCCGTTATAAGCCTCACATCGGCACGACTTATCGGTTATTGGGGTCTGACGTTTACCACCCCTATACTTGATATGCGACATACCAGACGAGGAGACTGGAGTGCGCGGGTAGTGTTGCCGGTTGGCTCGACGGGAGTTGTAGCAGGTTCGCTTGTTTTCTTCTGATCGCTCAATACCCGGGTGGCCGTTACGTTTAGCTGACCGCTTGCGACTTGGGGGTGCTTGATAAGATCATCACCCACTTCCGGCGTATTGACGAGTCTTAAAGTCCCACAAAGGAGTTACCTAGTCCAGGCGAAACGTTGTGGTGCGCGTATGCGATATGCACATGGACCCGGTTAAAATGCGCGTATGAGATACCGTATTTTAATTGGGCGGCTTGCTTTTGGTCGGGTCGTATGTGATATGACCGGATTGATAAATCAAGTGTTGATTTATCATTTAACCATTAGCTTCTCACTAAGAATCTTATCTTGTTTCTTTTGGATGTATGCATGTATGCATTCATTCTTGTTCATGCACATATGGATGTGCATGCACACATGCATACATACATCATTCTATCATGGTTTCTTATACATAGAAAATGATGGCAATATAAGACTCACACCATGATTTTATTTATATGTGTTATTATTTCATTTGTTTTTAAAACAAATGAAAAAGAAAAGGATAATACATGGATGAGTTCTACACTCTTCTTGACCTAACCATGCTCACCTACCTTCTAACCATGAGTTTATCTTTTCTTTTATGTTTTAACTCAAGTGAAATAATATCCATATGTTTTAACCATGGTTTGAGATGAGAAGTGATAAATATTTATACGTATATTTTCATTTTCTTTTTATGAGTTTTATCTTCTCTTCTTCTTAAAAAGCCATCATCTTCTTCAACCTTGATCTCTTGCTCTCTAGACTTTTCAAGTGAGCAAAATACTCAAAAAGATAGGATTTTGAAGTGAGAAAGAGAACCACAACACCATTCTACACAAGTCTAGCCCACTTGTTTAGAGTGTTAGCTTCATTTCATCTTCTTGTTAAAGTGAAGTTGCTAGCTTGGACAAAGGAGCTTCGGGTGGATCGTCGTGGACGTTAGAGGACTTCAAGCTAATCGATTTCCAACTCTCAAGTGGCCAAGGAGTCTACAAAAGGGGGCTACAAAGGTTGTACTCTCAAAACCCTAGCCTTTGTACCATATGATGTTGGTTAAAGTTTTTGAAACCCTAATTTTCTAGTATAGATCCTTTGTATGTTTACTTAGCACCATACAAACTTGATCTTTGTGACATGTGATGCTTCCAAACCTCTCATAGGGTGCTAGGTAAACCCTACATTGGTATCAGAGCCGACCTAGAACATTATGCGACACTTTAGTGAAGTCAAAACCCCGATCGAAACAAAATACGGCTTTTTGGGACACTCTCTGGACATTTTTTCAAAACTGTTGTTTTTCATAATTAAAAATACTTAAAAAATACAGCAGGCAAATATAAGCAATACTGTGAAAAATGAACCCATGAACAGTAATATCCACCGCGGAACCGCGGCAATATCCTGCTTGGGCCGCGGTTCCGCGGCCGTACTGATGAGTCTCTGCGTCGTTTTTGTACAGTAATTAGTTGGTCTGCTTGTATAATTTTTGGGATATTTTTAATATGAATTTAGTGTTGTATGTTCTGGAGATTGTTTTGGAGTCGGTGATTCGATTGGAATTTTGATTTCGTGTTTCTTTCCGTGTAATTTAGAAAGTGTTGAATTGTTCGAACGAGTATCATTTACTCAATTTTTCACGGGGTTTAAATCTTTCGGAATTACGTGCAAGTTTGTTTGTGGTGGACCCTCTAGAAGACAACAAACCTTAACTCGATTATGTGACCGTCTTGAACTGCCTTTTGAACCTTAGGGTTTGGGGCAGTACGGCGTGCCATATGTGAGGTGTTGGCTTGACCCTTCTATGGCTGGATCGCTACTACTGTATCACACTCTGGGTTTTTGAACTCCGCTCAAGTGTTGAGCTTTAGGGAATTTTGAGTATTTGATTATTCGTTCGAAAACTTTAATACCGTCTATTTATCTGGAATGTGATGCAATATGTGGAATTCATATAGCTAGATATGAAATACGAAATATGTGATATTTCGCATTTACGATGTCTAAAGAGAATGTGGATTCCAGATATTGCAGTTTTACACTTTCTTTTCTGTGACCGTAAGTGTAGTATGTCGATATCGCCGGTTTCGTTGCTATACATCAACGACAATTGGGGTACGCATACTTACTTACGTTGATGATATATGATATTATGTGTTGCTGAGATATGATGTGCAGGATTGTCGCAATTGAATAGCCGGGGGTTTTATGTGAGATGAGAGTTTTATATTTTCATTCATGTAAATTTAAATGTAATGTAATATTCTTTTATTTGGGGCACTTCCGGGTTGAGGTCGATGCCACCAGTGTTGTATATTATTTACTTTTCCGCATTAGGATGGACCCAAGGAGGGGAGCACAGGTGACCGGGTTCTGGGGTTCAGTAGGAGGCCATCTCGAGGAGTCAAGACCGGGTCTCCTAAACTGCAGAATTGTTAGGGTCGCTTGCCGCTCTCGTAGGGTTCCAGGGTGTGGGCTTGGCTATTCATCGCAACAGTGGAATCCGTATTTTCTATTGTTGGCTAAATACTAAATATGAACGTCCTAGTATATCCCACATTATATCTGTGTTTCTGCTGCAGTATCTGTGATGTGATCATTAGATATGTTCTGTGATGGATACAATATATAGTATATATGATATATTATATAGGCGTTACTTATGTTTTACACCCGCGCTAGCCCTGCCCTGCTCTGCCGTTAGTTACCTAACCTAACGGTGCACGAGGGGACATCGAGGCGAATGCGGATGGCATAAGTGTACGTCGTATTTATCTGTGATGTTTAGGTGACTTAAATGATAGGACTTCATTAATGTGATTAATGAAAGAAAAGAAACCTAAAAGATGTTGTAGAATAAAAAAATTTCAAAAAGGGTAGCTACAGTCTTGCTTTGCATAGCGGTATATATGATATACCCTGCACCTTATTCGATGAGGAAAGAGCCGAGATCTCTTCACCGGGAGTGACCTCTTTAGCAAAACTGGCAGATGCTACAAAACTCGGTTTGGTTTTTGATTGCTTTTGGAGTTTTGCTTTGCACAGTGATATATATGATATATCCCGCACCTTATTGGATGAGGAAAGAGCCGAGATCCCTTCACCGGGAGTGACCTCTTTAGAAAAACTAATAAAAGCCTCAAAGTCACTCCATTTCAAAATTCACATGATTCTACAACGATATCAAGTTCATTACGCAATAGGTTTTCAGAAAAACCTGTCGTAGCCCTCCGTCATTTCAGATATGTTGTCTATAGTTTTCGTGCTACATTTGTTCGCTTTCGTCAAGGTGTAGTGAGCGGTAGCTATATGCTGCTTATCTGTTGCATATGATGCGACTGGATTAGGGTAGTCGTACGGCTTTGTTGGATTTCGTCAAGGGTCGTGCGGGTGGGTTTAATTCAGTCAAGAAATGTACGGGTTGAACTTGACTAGCGGGTTATGGGTTGTTGGCTTTCGTCAAGGTCATAGCACGTTAGGGGCAAAATATTATCGGTAATTTCAAGTGTTGAAATTTGCAATGAGATTGCATACCTTCTATGAGATAGTTGGATCCCGATACCCACTGCGAGTAATTGTTACTCCCGGGAGAGTTTTACACAGGGCAATTAGCCGATCATGTAGGTGTCTAGAAAGGTGTCAACGGGGTTACGCCTCTGGGAAAACGAGGTTTACTTTAATTAAGTCCGTGCGAAAGCACGGGGAACCTCCCTCAAAGTACCGACACTGGCCTGGCTGAAAGATCGGCAAAGTTGTAGGGTGTAATTAATCCCGGCTAGTCTTTCCTTTTAGGGTTTGAAGGAAGATTTGATAAAAACAGTGGGAGCCATCCTGATTAGATAAGATAATAACCAATCTGATCTTGCAAGAGCTTACGCTAAAGTGTTTTCTTCTCTCTCTCTCGAGGTAGCGACCATTTTATGCCTTAATCAAGATAATATTATGGATGTATTGACCGAACCCGCAAGTTATACTGTGCTAGGGAATGTTGGTTCCGTTCTATCTTATAAGAGTTATAGGACTGAACAGGACATAGGGGAATACCAGGATTCCCATGCCACCCGAATAAAGAAAGTACATGATGATGCATTTTCTTCGGGTGTGTTTGTTACAGAGAACTGTTTCTCCATTTGCCCTACGTCCTGGGTATTAGATACCGGGTCAGGATCCCATATATGTAATCAGTTACATGGGCTTAAGAAAGGTAGAGAACATGGAGAAGGTGATAAAGACATAAGGGTTGGAAATGGTGCAATTGTTGCAGCTAAGACCGTAGGGGAGTATCACCTTGTATTACCAACTGGTAATACATTGATTCTGAATGAATGCAATTATATGCCGAACTTGATATGCAACATTATATCAGTTTCTTTGTTGAGTAAAGAAGGATATAATTTTGTATTACAGGATAATGTTATGAACATTTTCCTTAACCAAAAGTTGGTTGGATCAGGCACGTTGTGCAATGGCATTTATGTTCTAAATCAATCAACAGTTCTGAGTATAACAAACACACACAAAAGGAAGAGTTCAGAACTGAACGAATCCTTCTTGTGGCATTGTAGACTGGGTCACATCAATGCGACACGACTAGCTAAGTTGTATAAGGATGGATATTTGAATCCATTTGAATTTTGATCTTATGACACTTGCCAGTCATGTCTCAAAGGCAAGATGACCAAAACTCCGTTTATGGGACACGGAGAAAGAGTTACCGAACTCTTGGGACTGATACATAGTGATGTATGCGGTCCCATGTCTACATATGCCAGGGATGGTTCTTCGTACTTCATTATATTTACTGACGATCTCTCAAGATACGGACATGTGTTCTTAATATGACACAAGTCTGAAGCTTTTGAGAAATTTAGAGAATATAAACAAGAAGTCGAGAACTAAACCGGAAAAAGTATTAAAATCCTACGATCTGATCGAAGAGGTGAATACTTGAGCAATGAATTCCTGGACTTCCTAAAAGAGAATGGGATTCTCTCTCAGCTGACTCCTCTATATACACCACAGCACAACGGTGTATCGGAACGGAGGAACCGCACCCTATTAGATATGGTGCACTCTATGATGAGCACAACTGAGTTACCTATTTCCTTCTGGGGGTATGTGCTAGAGACAGCCATACATCTACTAAACATGGTCCCCACCAAATCTGTGCCTACCACTCTATATGAGATATGGAAAGGGAAGAGACCATGTCTTAACTATGTTAAGATACGGGGTTGTCCAGCCTATGTCAAACGACAAAATCCGGACAAACTCGAGGCACGGTCTGTTCTATGGAAATTTGTAGGATATCCCAAGAATTTACAAGGGTATATCTTCTACCACACTGAGGAACAAAGAGTATTTGTTTCTCGGCATGCCACCTTTTTAGAAAAGGAATTTCTTGCAAAAGAGATTAGTGGACATGAGGTAGAACTGGAAGAGTTACCAGCTACAAAAGCTGCAACAGAAGATCTGGTGGAACCAGAGGATTCCGAAGTTCCCGATGAACCCCAACTACTCCGCCGATCTAGTAGGGTTTCTCACCCACCTGAGAGATACTACGGTTTTCTCATGGATGGTGGGAGCGAGGATTGCATCATGGAGGATGATGACCCAACTAGCTTCGAGCAGGCCATCACGAGTGGGGACTCAGTGAAATGGCTGGATGCAATGCGGTCCGAGATGGAATCCATGTACACCAACAAAGTATGGACTTTGGAAAATGCTCCTGAAGGGGTAAAACCCATTGGGAGCAAGTGGATCTTCAAGAAAAAACTTGGTGTTGATGGGAAAGTGGAGACTTTCAAAGCTAGACTTGTTGCAAAGGGTTTTCATCTAAGACCATATGTGGACTATGACGAAACCTTTTCTCCAGTGGATATGCTTAAATCCATCCGGATCATGCTTGCCATCACTGCATATCATGATTACGAAATCTGGCAAATGGATGTTAAGGCCGCATTTCTAAACGGTGATTTAGAAGAGTGCGTGTACATGACTCAGCCAGAGGGCTTCGTAGATAGTGGGAGCAGCGGGAAGGTGTGCAAGCTGCTTAAATCCATTTATTGATTAAAGCAAGCATCGCGGAGTTGGAACATCTGCTTTGACGTCATTATCAAAGAGTTTGATTTCGTCAAAAACGTAGATGAACCTTGTATCTACAAGAAGGTGGCAGAGAGTAAGGTTGTCTTCCTCGTATTGTACGTGGACGACATACTCTTGATAGGAAATGACATTCCTATGCTGCAATCGGTCAAGCTCTTCTTATCACAAAGATTCTCAATGAAAGATCTTGGTGATGCCTCTTGCATATTAGGAATTAGGATCTATAGAGATAGATCCAAACGGATATCGGGATTGTCCCAATCCAGGTACATTGACACAATACTAAAGAGGTTTAGTATGGAAGAATCCAAGCGTGGGAACTTACCCATGATCTCTGGAGTCACTCTCTCCAAAGAGATGTCTCCCAAGACTGATTTGGAGAGAGCTCGCATACAAGGGATACCCTATGCTTCGGCTGTAGGCTCTATCATGTACGCGATGCTATATACCAGACCCAATGTAGCATACTCACTAAGTGTAGTGAGCAGGTATCAAGCTGATCCTGGAGAGAGTCACTGGACAGCTGTGAAGAGCATTCTTAAGTAGTTACGAAGGACTAAAGAGATGCTCTTGGTGTATGGTAACGGAGAACTCCAAGTGGAGTCCTTTACCGATTCAAGCTTCCAGAGTGATAAGGACGACTCTAAGTCGCAGTCGGGATTTGTCTTTGCCCTTTACGGAGGGGCGGTTAGCTGGAAGAGTTCCAAGTAGGAAACCGTGGCAGACTCGACGATGGAAGCTGAATATATCGCTACCAACGATGCAGCCTAAGAGGTTGTCTGGATCAAGAAGTTCATTACTGAACTTGGAGTGGTTCCATCCATTGAGCATCCAATACTGTTGTATTGTGATAACAATGGAGCGGTGGCTTTGGCCAAGGAACCCAGGTCCCATCAGCGATCCAGGCATATTCTGAGGCGATATCACCTGATCCGGGAGATAGTTGATCGCCGGGAGATCGAGGTCAGGAGGGTTGACACGAAGAATAACACAGCGGATCCACTCACGAAGGCCATTCCCCAGATACAGTTTGAGAGACTCTTCGAGATGCTCAGTATGCGATACTACAGCAGCTGTCCCTAGTGCAAGTGGGAGATTGTTAGTTGTATGTATGCCCTAGAGGCCAGTATTGTACAGATGATGTATATTATATTGGATGCTTGGACATGTATAGAGATGACTTTCTTGCTCGATATGATAGTATGCTATCTGGTTGCTCTTTATCTTAACATGTATACTTGTCTCTTTATACTGTCTTATAGTTACATGTTGGTAAAGCCCTTAGGATATGTACTTGACTACCTGGACTACGATGCAGATCATACAAGTGGGGACATGGTAGTCCATAAGTACATCCTTCAAGGTCCCTAGTCGTGGGTGTATCGAGACGGGGCATCGATATACCAGTGTAGACTAGCGTATACGCTTCTCGACCCATGAGATGGGTGATGGATGATCCCATATCCATTGGTGTTTGACATCAGAGATGGTATACGGGTGCTCAGTGGAGACTGGGTACACTGGACGGACTCGCCGAGAACTCTCAGATGGTATTATACCTCACGTCAGATGGCAGTTCTCAGGTGACACTTGTGCTGGTTAGTCTGTAGACCCGAGATCTTCATAGAGTCTTGTGTGATTCCCACTGTGCTTTGATTTCCACCTTACCACGTCCATGAGGGAGTGCAAAACGGTGGTTTTTGGGTACAGTCCCGAGTCACATGGAGGCAATGAGCGATAGGAGGGGTTTCGTTTCTCCCGGTATTGGGGGTTGATATTGCGCTGTGCTCGATTGGCCGTAACAGGGAAGTCCCTGGCCAGGTCTGATTAGAGATTTACAGGTAAGTGTTACCAGTAGTTTCTCGACCCGTTATGAGCCTCACATCGGCATGACTTATCGGTTATTGGGGTCTGACGTTTACCACCTCTAGACTTGATATGCGACATATCAGACGAGGAGACCGGACTGCGCGGGTAGTGTTGCCGGTTGGCTCGACGGGAGTTGTAGCAGGTTCGTTTGTTTTCTTCTGATCGCTCAATACCCGGGTGGACGTTACGTTTAGCTGACCGCTTGCGGCTTGGGGGTGCTTGATATGATCATCACCCACTGCCGGCGTATTGACGAGTCTTAGAGTCCCACAAAGGAGTTACCTAGTCCAGGCGAAACGTTGTGGTGCGCATATGCGATATGCACATAGACCCGGTTAAAATGCGCATATGAGATACCGTATTTTAATTGGGCGGCTTGCTTTTGGTTGGGTCGTATGTGATATGACCGGATTGATAAATCAAGTGTTGATTTATCATTTATATTAGCTTCTCACTAAGAATCCTATCTTGTTTCTTTTGGATGTATGCATGCATGTATCCATTCATTCTTGTTCATGCACATATGGATGTGCATGCACACATACATCATTCTATCATGGTTGCTTATACATGGAAAATGATGGCAATATAAGACTCACACCATGATTTTATTTATATGTGTTATTATTTCATTTGTTTTTAAAACAAAGGAAAAAGAAAAGGATAATTCATGGATGAGTTCTACACTCCTCTTGACCTAACCATGCTCACCTACCTTCTAACCATGAGTTAATCTTTTCTTTTATGTTTTAACTCAAGTGAAATAATATCCATATGTTTTAACCATGGTTTGAGATGAGAAGTGATAAATATATATACATATATTTTCATTTTCTTTTTATGAGTTTTATCTTCTCTTCTTCTTAAAAAGCCATCATCTTCTTCAACCTTTCTCTTGCTCTCTAGACTTTTCAAGTGAGCAAAATACTCAAAAAGATAGGATTTTGAAGTGAGAAAGAGAACCACAACACCATTCTACAGAAGTCTAGCCCACTTGTTTAGAGTGTTAGCTTCATTTCATCTTCTTGTTAAAGTGAAGTTGCTAGCTTGGACAAAGGAGCTTCGGGTGGATCGTCATGGACGTTAGAAGACTTCAAGCTAATCGCTTTCCAACTCTCAAGTGGCCAAGGAGTCTACAAAAGGGAGCTACAAATGTTGTACTCTCAAAACCCTAGCCTTTGTAACATATCATGTTGGTTAAAGTTTTTGAAACCCTAATTTTCTAGTATATATGCTTTGTATGTTTACTTAGCACCATACAAACTTGATCTTTGTGACATGTGATGCTTCCAAACCTCTCATAGGGTGCTAGGTAAACCCTACAAAGTGCATGTTCTACGGATTTGTTGACGGCAGCCTCCTTACGGGGACGGTTATCATTCCAGGCTTCAAAGGTGACATGGATGACAGAATGGTTGTCAGAGTTATAGTTTTCCCTCTGACGAGGGACAGTATTATGGACAGTTGGTCCGAGAGGATACTGTGGGAGGCATGGTGCAGGATACTGATTAGGTTCAGTTGACGATACAGTCTACGAAGTTTGGATTTGGAGTTCATTTATGAACTAGGTCCCATCAGATATCCAGGCATATTCTAAGACAGGTATTACACAATTCGGGAGATGGCTTTCTCCGCGAACTTGAGATTAAGAGAAACATATAAAGACACATCGGGGCGGATCCACTCACTGAGGCTATTTCTCGAACACAAGAGTTTTACAAACGGGCTTTATGAAACTGATTAGTAGAGGAGTTGGATGTTCGGTATCACATGGGCTGTGAGTATGCGACATCGCAATAATTAGCCTTAAGTGCATGTGGGAGATTGTTGGATGCAGTGCCCTCAAAGTCAATTATTGAATTGCAGGTACGTGATTGCAATGATTGAGGAGGACCTATACCGCTAGCACAGTCTTACTCGAGATGATAGTATGCTATCCGGTTTGTCTTTATCAGTCGTGTACATGTTCAGGTGACTGATCACTATTACACGTTGATAGAGCCCTTAGGATCTTGCTTGACTACCAGCAGTATGATGGCGATCATATACGTGAGAGTTGGGTAGTCTATAAGCACATCCTTAATTGTGGTCCCTAGTCGTGGGAGTTTCGAGACAGGGCATCGATACTCCGGAGTAGACTAGTGTATACAGTCGAGACCCCGATGAGGGACGGTGGCCGGTCTCACAACCCCTGGTGTCAGTTGGATCACCTAAGATGTATACAGGTGCTCATTGGGTTATGAGTACACCGGACACGACTCTTCGAGAACCTGCCGGTTGGTATTTATACCTAGCGTCAGATAGCAGTTCCCTGGTGACATGTGTACAGGTTAGTTCATCGACCTAAGGTCATCATTTGTCTCGTGTGAGTTCCCACCGTGCTTTGATTTCTACCCTACCACGGCTCAAAGGAGTCGTGCAAACAGGTCTTTTTTGGGTACAGTCCCGAGCCACATGGAGGCAAGTGAGCGGATCGGCAGGTGATTCGTCTCTCCCGGTATTGGGGGTGAGATCGCGCTGTGTCTAGGAAAGCCATTACACCAAGTCCTTGGCCATGGCAGGTGAGAATTAATGGTAAGTATTCCAGTAGTTTCTCAGGGTGTTCCGGGCTTGTCTCCGATACGACTTATACCGCTATTGGGGGTCTGACGTTACCAGCCCCCTAGGCCTGATATGCGATACTCATAGACGAACGGACCAGACTATATGTATATTGTCACTGTTAGGCTCTATAGGGTTCCAGGATGAGTTCGCTCATCGGCTTCCCTTGAGGTCAGTACATGGGCAGCCGTTACGCACTGCTAGTGTCGCTGATGGCTTGTGGTTAAACCCACTGCCAGGGTACTGATGAGTCATTAGAGTCCACCACAGATAGTTTCCCAAGTTCGGGCAAAACGTTGTAGAGCCCGTATGGTTTTATGACAGGGTTCGGAAAATGCACGTGCGTTGTCGCACGTGTCATATTTCGGAAAGATAATACTGGTGGGCTTTGGTTTAAGCCGGATCCGAGTATTATACTTTGTAGATATAATATCTTTGTCTCAGTTGCATTTATATTCAGTCGTAATACAAATGCGGGTATGTTTATACAGTTACGGGGCTATCCTGAAATTCGTTTCGGGATTGCTTTTCGAAGTTGCCAGCTTTCTATCACCCGTCTTAAACATTCTGTTTAATGAGGAATTATCTTTTTCTTTGAAGGTGAGTCATGAGGGTGAGTCATGAGTGGAAGCTTCTTGTTGGTGACTAGGTTTAGTGTGTCACCATTTTGCATTAATGGTTGATGAGGTGTTATTAGTGAGTCACCTTTTCCATTGATGCCTTTTGGTTTGAACTTGGATATTTCTTCTTGATCTTTTCCATTATCGTCACCCCCTTGCTCCTACACTCACCCCCTACTCATATAAGTGGCCAGCCCCTCTTTTGGAAAAAAGATATGGTTGTTAAAAAGATAATGATTAATTTGGTTCATAAAAATTTGATAGCTCTTTTCTCATTACTCCAAAAGGCAACTTCATTAACCGTTCATCCATTGTTTTGGTTGAAGCGAGACAAATTATTCTACTCATTTTCTACATCAATCTTGGACATGTCGGTTAGCAAACTATGTCCAAGTTGCCTCTGTTCAGAGGCGGGAGACCGTATAAAGATCCGTTGACGTGGTGCCACCTGGACGAGGAGACCGGAGATCGAGCGAGATCGCAGATGCCGCAAATGCCACTTTGTAGTTAGTTAGTTTAGCGTTAATGGCAAGATCCAGGTTATAGTATGCGATAGCGTCAGTTATAAAAGTTTTTGTTCCGCATTTGTCGTCAGAATGACGGTCGGGGCGCTACCGTAGACTTACAAGTCTTGTGTGGTTCCCATTGTTCTTTTATTTCCTCCCTACAACGGCTCAAAGGAGTCATGCAAACATGTGGATTTTGGGCACAGTCCCGAGTCACATGGAGGCAATGAGCGATAGGAGGGGTTTCGTCTCTCCCGGTATAGGGAGTTGATGTTGCGCTATGTTCGATTGGCTATAACAGGAAATCCCTGGTCAGGGCTGTTGATGAGATTCACTGGTAAGAGTTATCAGTAGTTTCTCGTACCGTTATAGGCCACACATCGGCATGACTTATCAAGTTATTGGTGTCTGACGATTCCACCCCCAGACTCGATATGCGACATATTAGACGAAGAGACCGGACTGTACGGTAAGTGTTACTTATAGGTTTCATAGGAGTTTGGACAAGCTTGCTTGTTGATCTTCTAATCGCTCAATACCTGGGTACTCGTTACGTCCAGCAAGTACCGCTGACGGCTTGTAGGTAACTGATGTGATCATTACCTACTGCTGGTGTATTGACGAGTCTTTAGAGTCCCATACAGAAGTTTCCTAGTTCAGGCTAAACGAAGTAGGTCACATATGCTGATATGTGCGAGGGCCAGATTAAATACGAGTATGTGATACCGTATTCTAATTTGGCGGTTATTTGTTATCGGTGAGGTTATATGTGATATAACCGGATTATTGAATCAAGTGTTGATATCATAATGAGATATAAAGATAAATGGTATTAGTCGTTTATATGTGATATAACCGGCTTATTAAATCAAGTGTTCATTTGATAATTTGATATATATTATATTTGATATAATTATATATTAACTAATATTATTACCTCACTAATTATTTTCTTAATATATATTTTTGATATATGCATATATATATATATATATATATTAAATGAAGCATGGCATGGATTTTCTATTTTTAGAAAATAGAAAATGAGGTTGAAAAATAGGGAGATATTTGTGGAATGGGCAAGTATGGCATTTATCTTTTGTTTATTAGTCTTGACTCACTATTCAAGCATGGTTGCAATTTATTATTGCAATTTATTCCATGCTTGAATGAGTAATGTTAAGACAATCTTAGCCATTGTACACTTGAGTTTTTCTTGAGCTCGTTTTGCTCTCTAGCCCTCTCTCATTTTTTCCTTCATCTTCCTCTTTCTTCAACAAAACCCTAACACTCACATGTGATGTAAATCAAAGGGTTTTGTAGGAACCTAGTGAGCAAAAAAAAACCCTACTTCACCATCCTACACTTGATTAGCACTTAGGTGTAGTATGTTTCCTTCACTAAAGTATGTTTAGTGAAGAGGTAACTTGGATTAGCGGAACTTCGGGTGGATCATCTTCGGCAAGAAGATCGCAAAAGAAGCTCGATCCAACTTCAAGTGGAGCCTAGTTGAGTCGCATGAACTACTACACGGAGCTTGAGAAGAGAAGGACACGGTCTACAAAGGTTGTAGTTTCCTTCTGTTAGTTTAAATCCTTTTATATCATCATGTTAACCCTAATAATCTAGTTTGATTCTTAGTTAGTGAAACTTAGCTCCCGAAATTTTTTAAAATTGCATGCTTGATGTCGGTTTAAACCTCATGGGGGTGCTAGGGTAGACTTTCATGGTATCAAAGCCAAGATAGAAGATTAGGGGAAGTCGTTACGATGTTAAAGTGTTCGATCGGTTTTCGAAGGCCGTATTTTATCAAGTTTCTGTCGATTTTTCAAAAGTTGGAATTTTTCAAATTAATAATATTCAGAAAATCGTGCTGGGAATTTAGTGGAGCCCCAAGAATGTTGAGGAGACAAATCCATCAAAGCGCCGCGGAACCGCCGCCAAACCTCTAGTTAGCCGCGGTTCCGCCGCCAGTTTGTGGAGTTTTGGCTTCATCTTTCTTGTGCTGCTCCAGTATCTAATTTTGCACTTTCTGGATGTTTTTATTGAGACTCAAGTTGTTGAGATCTCTGTGATTTTTGTGTGTTTGTTAAATCGATCGAAATATTTAGCGTCATATAGATTATGATGACATGTGACACAATTTTTAGAATCCAAATAATTAGTTTTGTATAAACTAGTTAGTATTTTTTAAATCTATCTGTTTAGTCTCGTTTGATCGATTGCCACAGAGTTTTGATTCAGATCAAAACTCCGTCAAAAACTCGTATAGTACACGATCACTTAATCGAGAATCTTGTTGAATTATCTGACTATTTATTTAAAAGTGTTTTCAATTTGAGACTAAAATGCAAGGTTTATAAGCTGGGCATGAAATTCGGAATATGAGATATTCCGGGTATATGATGTCTAAGGTATTTGCGGATACTAAATATTGTAATTTTTCATTTCTTTTCTGCGACCGTAAGTGTAATATGTGGTGTATCCCCGATCTCGTTGCTGTATGTCAATAGAATTTGGGATACACATATTGACTTACGTTGATGACATGTGATGTTATGTGTTGCTGTGATATGTTATATTGGATCATCGTGATTGAATAGCCGGGGTTTTTTGCGTTAGATGAGAGTTTTTTAATTTTCATTCATGTAAAAAATGAATGTAATATTCTTTTATTAGGACACTTCCAGGTTGAGTATGATGTCATCATTGATATATATTATTTACTTTTCCGCATTATGATAGACCCAAGAAGGGGAGCACAGGTAACCGGGTTCTGGAGTCCAGTAGGAGACCATCTCGAGAATTCGAGAACGGGTCTCCTAACTTTAGAATTGGCAGGGTTGCTTTCCGCTTTCGTAGGGGTCTAGGGATGTGGGTTTGGCTATTCATCACGACCGTGGAATCCGTGTTTTTCATTACAGGCTGAATTTAAAACACGGAACTCCTAGTAGATCCAATATTTCATTTGTTGACTTCTGCTGTTTGGATCTGTGATCTGATCATATAACTGCGTGAGATGAATGCTATATTATATATAAGATATATAATAAACATTGCTTATGTTTTGTACCCGCTCTATCGTTAGTTAAATAACCTAACGGTGCATGATGGGGCCCCATGGCGAATGCGGATGTCATAAGCGTACGTTCTATTTTCGTTTCTTTTCTATGATGTTTAGGGAAACATAAATGATGGGACTTCATTAATGAGATTAATGAAAAGAAATGAAACTTAAAGATGTTGTAGAATCAAAATTTTAAAATGGTAGCTCTAGTTCTTGCTTTGCATAGTGGTATTCCTTGATGAATATCCAGCACCTCATTCGATGAGGAAAGAGCCGAGATCCTTTCACCGGGAGTGACCTCTTTAGAAAAAGTAGAAAATGCTACAACCCACTCGGTTTGAAGGAAGATTTGATCAAAACAATGGGAGCCATCCTGAATAGATAAGATAATAACCAATCTAATCTTGCAAAGAGCGCATGCTAAACCGTTTCCTTCTCTCTCTCTCTCTCCAAGTAGCGACCAATGACACGCCTTAATCAAGATAATAATATGGATTTATTGACTGAACCCACTTATTATACTGAGCTGGGGAACATTGGTTCCGCTTTTTCTTATGATTGTCATAAGTCTGAGCAAGGAATAGGGGAATATCTGGATTCCCACGCCACCCGAACGAAGAAGGAGCATGATGATGCATCTTCTTCGAGAGTGTTCGTTATCGAGAACTGTTTCTCAGTTTGCTCTACGTCCTAGGTATTTGATATCGGATCAGACCCCACGTATGTTATTTGTTACATGGGCTAAGAAGAGGTAGAGAACTGGGAAAATGTGATATGTCTCAAAAAGTAGGGAATGGAGCAATTGTTGTAGCCAAAGCAGTTGGCGAATATCACCGTGTATTACCAAGTGGTAATACATTGATTCTGAATGACTGTTATTACGTTCCAAATATGATGTGCAATATTATATCAGTCTCTTTATTACATAAAGAAGGATATAACTTTTTATTAGAGGATAATGTTATGAACATTTTCCAAAATCAAGTGTTGGTTGGGTTTGGTACGTTGTGTAACGGTATATACGTTCTGAATCAAACCACAGTTCTAAATATATAGAACACACACAAGAGGAAAAGTTCAGAAATGAACGAAGCCTACTTGTGGTATTGTAGACTAGGTCATATCAATGCGACAAGATTAGCTAAGTTGCATAAATATGGATATTTGAATCCGTTCGAATTTACATCTTATGAAATTTGCGAGTCATGTCTCAAAGGCAAAATGACCAAAACTCCGTTTACTGGACATGGAGAAAGATCTACTGAACTCTTGGGACAGATACATAGTGATGTATGCGGTCTATGTCTACACATGCCAGGAATGGTTCCTCGTACTTCATTACATTCACCGATGATCTCTCAAGATTCGGACATGTGTTCTTGATGAAACACAAATCTGAAGATTTTGAGAAATTCAAAGAATATAAGAACGAAGTTTAGAACAAGAAGGGTAAATGTATTAAAGTCCTACGATCTGATCGGGGAGGAGAATACTTGAGCACGAAATTCAGAGACTACTTAAAAGAGAATGGGATTGTCACGACCCGAAGGTACGGAACGTGACTGGCACTTAAATTACAAAACGTCTAAAGGCGTAACGTAATCTAAGTAAGCCATAGCCCAGAAATCTAAACCGTTTAGAAAAATAATAGAGTGAATGAAAACCTAACGTAAAAAGGTGATTTTAGTAAAATAAAGTCATATTAAAAGCATTTTAAAATATCAAATTTTTCCCGAAAATTTGGGCAGAGTGTCCTTTCTAAATACTGGCACCAAATGGGTACAAAACAAGAATACATATAAATAATGAATAAAGGCATCCCCAACTGGGAGCTAGCTCTTCGCCAATTGCGGAACCATAACCACAAGCAATATGTATATCATAATAGTACAAAATAAGCATATAAAAGCACGAGGAAAAGAAAATGTCATGACGGCTCAAGTGAGCTCGACACAAGAGAACAACACATAAACTAATCTCACTGTCACATCTCTAGGTTACATATACAATGGTAGAAGCTATAGATATGGTAGATAGAGTATACTAGATACAATAATAATACGAAGTGGAAACAAAATGTCCTCGCAACCCACCTACGAGCAATGCCGCAAGTCCAAGCTAAAGAAAGAAAATGAGGAAGTACCCCCACCGCTACTGTGCTGACGGGTCGGACCTGCAAGATACTGTGGCACAATGGGGGTTAGTTTCCAACTTGTGAGTAGTAAGTAACATCTAATAAGACTATTGTAAGCATGCACTCAAATGCGTCACACCCTACATATACAAATATGCTATGATGTGCTAGTATGTATGCAACATGAATGCATAATCAACATGAAATCTTGATATGTCTGATATTAGAAGATCTGTATCTTTAACTTAGTAAAACCTTTTATAAAATAAAAACTGGATTATCATCACTGAAATCGACAGAAATCCGTGTCAAATAGCGACACAAAATATGTATATCTCAACGTCTCAATATCTCAAAGTCTCAATATCTCAATATCTCCGGCTCCGTCAGTCCGGATTGACCCATATCATAAAATCTCACGACTACGGTAGGTATCCTCCGTATATCCGCCGCGTCAACAGTAACCGGTCGGTAGTGCTCCTCTACCAGGATCAACGCCTTATCAATACGTCCATCTTGCCCCGGGGTACCGTACCGGGTCCACCATGTACACACAGATGGTGCATCTCCCTCCTCGAATCGGGTATATGATACAACTCAAGAACCGAGAAAATACATGGTGGATGCCACACACATCATATCACGAGAAAACCGCAAATTTCTACTTTTAAAATGATAATCGGTTTATAAAATTCTTGCGGTTTTTCCCAAAATCCAGAAATCTCATCAATACTGAAATCCTCGAGAGCAATCACGATATGTAAACATGTCGGTGATGATGGATGTCTATGATACGATAGTATATACCATGCGAAGTACGGCCAGAAGCTATGCATGGATTATGATGCAATGAGGTATGTATATATGACTAACAATATTACGTATCCATCCCGATGAAATGAATATACAAGTACAAGTCTACAGCTCATATATGATGCAAATGCACAGATACCGATTCTAAGAAAGTTCTATAGTGTTCGTGACATAGAAATTACCAATGGCATGTGTTTTCACATAAAGTAGTACACTTGCGGCATGGACCAATGGTATGTTGGCTATAGTGTCGTCAAGTCAATTATTGGATCGCAGGCACGTGATTGCAATGATTGTGGGAGGACCAATACCGGTAGAACAGTCTTACTTGAGATGATAGTATGCTATATGGTTTATCTTTATCATCATGTGCTTGCATTAGGTGGCTTTAGAGATCACTATTACTTGTTGATAGAGCACATAGGATTCTTGCTTGACTACCAGCAGTATGATGGCGATCATATACGTGGGAGGGTGGACGCTCTCACAAGCCATTGGTGTCAGTTTGTTCATCTAAGATGTATACATGTGCTCATTGGGTTTATGAGTACACTGGAAGGACTCGCCGGGAACATGCTAGTTGGTATTGTACCTACTGTCAGATAACAATTCCCTGGTGACATGGTACAGGTTAGTCTATCGACCTGAGATCGTCATTTGTCTCCTGTGAGTTCCCATTGTGCTTTGATTACTACCTACCACGGCTTAAAGAAGTCATGCAAATAGGTTTTAGTTGGGTACAGTCCCGAGCCACATGGAGGCAGTGAGCGGATCGTCAGAGATTTGCCTCTCCCGGTATTGGGGGTTGATGTCGTGGTGTGCACGGGTGGCCAACAACAGAAATCCTTACCCAAGGTAGTCGATAATTACTGATCTAGGATCGATAGTTTATCAGGTGGTGATTGGTTTCATGCCGACTCTAAATGTCGCGTTATTAGTGGTCTAGCTTTATCCAGGCCCCTAGACTCGATATGCGATACTCATAGATGAACGGACCGGACTATACGGATATTGTCACTGTCAGGCTCGGTAGGGGTTTCAGGATGAGTTTGCTTATCGGCCTCCCTTTCGCTCAATACCTGGGTAGCCGTTACGTATAGGTAGTGCCACTGACGTGCTTGTGGTTAAACCAATTGCCAGCGTATTGACGAGTACTTAGAGTCCCACACAGAGGGTTTCCCTGGTTCGGGCGAAACGTTGTAGAGGACGTATGGTTTTAAGTTCGGACAGATAATACTAGGGGATTTGGTTTAAGCCGAATCCTTGTATTATATTGTTGGATTATTTTCATCTCGTTGTATTCATATTCAGTCGAAATACGGATGCGGGTATGTATATACAGATGAGGGGTATTCTTGTAATTCGTTACAAGTTTACTTTAGAAGATGCTTTTTTATTTTGTGTTAAACATTTAGTTTAAATGTTTATGAGTTGGAAAGTGTGAGTGTAAGTTTTGGCATAGTTCATGCATGCACTTGGTAACTCATGGTATTGGGTCTTGTGAGGTTTTTTTTTTGGCCAAGATATTTGTGTGAGATATTTGTGTGGAGTGAGATGGCTGTTGATTTTTTGGGTGAGGATTTTCTTTATGTGCTCACAATATCACAAACAAAAGAATTAGCCAAAACATCTCAAGATAAAGCAGCAGCCTACATTTCATTCTTGACTTGCCAAAAGCTTTAACTCACACTTTCCTCCATTGGCTTCTTCTTCAACCTCCACCCAAACCCTCTCATGAGTTGAGAATCCTTATGTGTTTTGAGATAAAGTAAACACACACTCTCTCTAATTTATCTTGGCTATCTAGGCTAGTAAACTAGATACCCGAGTTGCTTCGGTTTTAAGGCGGGAGCCCGTATTACTAACCCTCGACGTGGATCTTCTTCGATGTGGGGAGACCGGAGATCAAACATGATCAAGAAAGCTGCGAGGAGCTTGGGACAGAGGTTGAAGACCGAAGGACTCGGATCGTTCGGTATAACCACTCTAAACTCCTTTACATATAGCTAGTATAGGGTTAATGGTACGATCCGAGAATCGGGTTCCGTTAGCGCCGGTTTAATTAAATTTTTGTTCCACGTTTGGCCACGGATTGATGGCCGGGGCGCTGGCGTAACCCAACATGGTATCAGAGCTACTAGGCAGGGATTGTAAGTCCACATTACCTCTCCCGGTACTTACGGGCTTGCGGAAATGATGAAAAACGATTTTTCAAGATGTGGTAACATGGACTCATAATACGGATCTTTGTTAAACAACTATCTAACAAACTTAACAAGAGTTTTACCTACTCGGTTAGGGGTTTTTACCTTTCTTGAACTCCTTCATCTTTAACTCTTTGCGGTGTACGGATCGGCCTCACCTCGTCGTCTCCTTGCGCCGAAGATGGATCCACCTGAAAGCTTCTACCTTTGGCTTCTCTTCAAACTAGAAGAAACTAGAACACTTGGTTTGCTAAACCTTGTGAACTAGGATGAGTAGAGAAGTGATATGGATTTTCTTTTATCTCTTATTCAATTTCTTTTAATTCAGTACATGGAGTTGCCTTGAGCTAGAGAGAGAGCAAGAGGAAGAGCAAGAGGGAGAGCTCAAGCAAGAGAGAGAAAGCAAATGAGAGAATGAGTAAGTCTTTTGCCATCCAAGCTTTCATAATCCAAAATCATCATAACAAATAATAGTAATCAAGTATTATGTGATGGTTCAAGTCAAAATGGCCATATCATTTCATGCACTCATTTTGCAAGAAGAAACAAGCAACCAAAAGTCTTTGCCAAGAAATGATAGCCATTGTAATGATGATGGTCAACTAGTCCAACCTAGTCAACCGGTCAACAAAGTCACCAAGTCAATAAAGTCAACCCCTCAACAACCATGTCACTATAATATTTAATTAATATTATTGTTAATCATATTTCTTATTCTCATTAGGGTTTAGCAAAAAGTCAACAGTCAACAACCCCAATGAGAATCCTCTACCTCTGTCTCTCTGTCAACTGTGCATACACACCCGCATCCGTGTTCCGAGGAACACGAATACAAACAAGATAAAACCAATCCCAAAACGTACACTAGGATCTGGCTTAAGCCAAAGCCCGCTAGTGTTAACTGTCCGGACACAAAACGTGCACAAGTGCACGGTTGTGACCGAACCCGGTCGCAAAACCATGCGACCTGTCGCAAAACCATGTGACCTCTACTCTTTTGCCTAAAGGCGAATAGCTTTCTGTATGGGACTCTAAAGACTCGACACTACGCTGGCAGTGCGTTTAACCACAGACCGCAAGCGGCACTAGCTGTGCGTAACGGTCCCCAGGTAGATGCCGACAACAAGACTTACGAGGTGAAACCCATCTGAACTCCTACTGAGCCTGAATGTGACAATCTCAGTACAGTCCGGTCTGTTCGTCTGATAACATCGCATGGCGGGCCTAGGGGGCGGTAAACGTCAGTCCCCTAATAGCGGTACAAGTCGTGTCGGAGTGTAGCCCAGAACACCCTGAGATAACACTGGAAACCTACCAGTATATCTCGCTTGCCCTGGCCAGGGACTTTGTGTAATGGCTCTCCTTGACACAGCGCGCTATCAACCCCCAATACCGGGAGAGACGAATCCTTTCTAACCGTCACTGCCTCCAAGTGATTCGGGACTGCACCCAACTAATACCTGTTTGCACGACTCCTTTGAGTCGTGGTAGGGTAATAATCTAAGTACACTGGGAACACACTCGAGGTGAAGTGACAGTGTCAAGTCAGCGGACTAAGCTGTACTCATGTCACCTGGGAACTGATAACTGACGATAGGTATAGTACCAACCATCAGTTCCCAACAAGTCCTGTCCATTGTACTCGTAACCTAACGAGCACCCGCATACTATCTCAAGTACGACGTACTGACTGCTGTGGGATAGACCGTCTCCCATACTGGGATGAGAAGCGCATACTCTAGTTTACTCCGGAGTATCGATGCCCTGTCTCGATAATCCTGCGACTAGGGACCTGCATAAGGATGTGCTTGTGGATTACCCAGCCCCTACTAGTGTGACTGCCATCACAACGCTGGTAATCAAGCAAAGATCTAAGGGTTCCACTAATGTGTATAGGTGATATCTAAAATAAACACATGTACATATTAAAGAAGAAACAAACCAAGTAGCATACTACTATATTGAGCAAGATTGTCTATACAAGGTGAATATCGCAAGCTTCCATTAAGTAATATACAAACTAGTATGATACAGTAATGGCCTCTATGGCATATACACTAACAATCTCCCACTTGAACTAAGGCCATGTACTGTAGTATCGAAGCCCTATCATCTCGATCAGCCGCTCGAACTGAGTCTGGGGTAAGGCCTTTGTGAGTGGATCAGCAGTGTTATCTTCCGTAGAAACTCTTTGAACCTCGATCTCCCTGATCAGGTTATACCGCCTCAAGATGTGTCTGGATCTCTGATGGGACCTGGGTTCCTTCTCTAAAGCTATAGCCCCGTTGTAGTCGAAATACAGAGGTATTGGATCAACAATGGACGGAACCACATGAAGTTCTGTTAGGAACTCCCTATCCAGACGGCTTTTTTTGCGGCATCTGCAGCAACGATATATTCCGCTTCCATCGTCGAGTCAGCAACGGTTTCCTGTTTGGAACTCTTCCAACACACCGCCCGTCCATAAAGGGTAAGACATAACCCGACATGGACTTGGAATCATCCTTGTCACTCTGGAAGCTGGAGTCAGCAAAGCCCTCGATCTGGAGGTCTTTTCCGCCATACACCATGAACATCTCCTTAGTCCTTCTTAGGTACTTGAGAATGTTCTTTACTGCTATCCAGTGCTTCTCCCCAGGGTTTGACTGATACCGGCTTACCACACTCTGTGCATAAGCTTCATCTGGTCTGGTACACAACATCGCATACATTATAGAGCCTGCCGCAGAAGCGTAGGGTAATATAGACATGCGATCCCTTTCCAAATCAGTCTTGGGAGGCATCTCTTTGGAGAGGGTGATCCCGTGACAAGCCGGTAGATTACCGCGCTTGGAATCTTCCATACTGAATCTTCTCAGTATGGTGTCGATGTACCTGGACCGTGAAAGTTCTAATATCCTCTTGGATCTGTCACGATCGATCCGGATCCCCAGAATGTATGAGGCATCACCCAGGTATTTCATGGAGAACCTGTGTGACAAGAACCCTTTGACAGATTGTAGCATAGGAATGTCATTTCCTATCAAGAGAATGCCATCCACGTATAATACGAGGAATAAAACAGTTCTTGCTACAAATCTACTGTAGATGGATGGTTCATCTGGATTTTTGATAAAGCCAAATTCTTTGACCGTCTCATCAAAACAGATGTTCCAACTACGCGATGCCTGCTTTAGTCCGTAGATGGACTTAAGCAACTTGCACACCTTTCCGCTGCTCCCACTCTGAATGAAACCCTCTGGCTGGTCCATATAGACACACTCTACTAAATTTCCATTTAGAAAAGCGGTCTTTACGTCCATCTGCCAGATGTCATAATCGTGAAAGGCAGCAATGGAAAGAAGGATCCGAATGGATTTCAGCATAGCCACAGGAGAAAAGGTTTCGTCATAGTCAAAGCCAGGTCTTTAACGGAAACCCTTTTGCAACAAGTCTAGCTTTATAGGTCTCAACCTGTCCATCTACACCAATCTTCCTTTTGAAGATCCACTTGCATCCTACGGGTTGTACCCCATCTGGAGCAATGTCCAACGTCCATACTTTGTTGGTGTACATGGACTCCATTTCGGTCCGCATTGCATCCAGCCATTTTACCGAGTCAACGCTCTAAATGGCCTGCTGGAAGCAAGTCGGCTCATCACTATCAATGATGCAATCCTCTCTATCCCCGTCTATGAGAAAACAGTAGTATCTCTCGGGCGGATGAGACTGCCAACTACTCCTGCGGAGCGGCGTAGGAATGTCATGTTCTTTTGAACCCTCTGGTTCTACTAAGCTTTCAGTAATACCTCGTGGTTCTGGAATTTCTTCCAGTTCTATTCTGCTCCCACTTATCTGATTTTCCAAAAACTCAGTTTCCAAGAAGTGGGCATGACGAGAAACAAAAACCTTTTGTTCTTCTTCGCAATAGAAGAAATATCCCTTGGAGTTCTTTGGATATCCCACAAACTTGCACTGTACTGAGCGTTCCTCGAGCTTGTCCGCATGCTGCTTTTTGACAAAAGCTGGACATCCCCATGTCTTAATGTGCTTAAGATAGGGTTTCTTCCCGCACCACATCTGATATGGTGTGGTAGGCACAGTCTTAGTTGGAACTCGGTTCAAAAGGTATGCAGCTGATTCTAGTGCATATCCCCAGAATGATCGCGGTAACTCAGCGTTACTCATCATGGACCGTACCATATCCAATAGGGTTCGGTTCCGTCTCTCCGATACACAGTTATGCTGCGGAGTGTATGGAGGAGTAAGTTGAGAGAGAATTCCATTCCCTTTTAGATAATCCAGGAACTCGGCACTTAAGTATTCACCACCTCGATCAGATCTTAGTGTCTTGATACTTTTGCCGGTTTGTTTTTCTACTTCATTTTTATAATCCTAGAATTTTCCAAAGGCTTCGGATTTATGTTTCATTAAGAAGACATTTCCGTACCTTGAAAAGTCATCCGTAAAAGTAATGAAGTAAGAATAACCGCTTCGTGCATGCGTAGACATTGGACCGCACACGTCCCTGTGTACGAGTCCCAAGAGCTCGCTCGCTCTTACTCCGTGTCCAGTGAACGGAGTCTTTGTCATCTTTCCTTTGAGACAGGATTGACAAGTTGCATACGATTGATATTCGAAAGGATCCAAATATCCTTCTGTATGTAACTTCATCAACCTTCTCTCATTAATATGACCCAGTCTACAATGCCATAAGAAAGCCTGATTTGTTTCCGGAGACTTTCTTTTGTGTGTATTCTGGACATTGAAAATCTGTGGTTGGCTTAATTCGTATATACCATTGCTTAATGTACCTGACCCAATCAGAACTTGATTAAGGTGAATGTTTACAACATTACTTACAAATGCAAATTCATAACCTTCTTTAGAAATCAAAGATACAGAAATGATATTACAAGTTGCATTGGGTACAAAAAAGCAATTACGTAAAACCAAAACATGTCCATCTGACATTCCCAGGTGATAGTCCCCCACGGCCTCAGCATCCATACTAGCTCCGTTTGCAACTTTGAGGGTCATGTCACCTGCTTTCAAAAACCTACGCTTTCTCAACGCCTGCAAAGAATTACAGATATAAGATCCTGATCCGGTATCCAATACCCAGGACGTAGAGTTTATTGATAGACAGTTTTCAATAACATACACACCTGAAGCTGAAGCCTCAACCTGCTTCAGATCCTGTGTTCTGGCTTTCCAAGCCTTGCAATCTTTCTTCCAGTGTCCACTCTTGTGACAGTAAAAGCATTCTTCCTTATCCACAAGCTTCCCCGCTACCTTTGTTGCTTTTGCCTTTCCCTTCGTATCCACCTTACTAACACCGCCCCTTGGTTTGGCGGGGGTTTTCTTCTTCTTTCCCTTAGCTTTCGCCTTGGACCTAGAAGAGGAAGATCCTCCTACAAACAAATTGGATGTTTCCCTACCTTTCTGTAGGGTGCCCTCTGCACTCCTCAGCATGTTGAGGAGTTCTGAAAGTTCAACTTCCTTTTCTTGCAAGTTGAAGTTCAGGATAAACTGGGCGTAAGTGGAAGGAAGGGACTGGAGAATCAAGTCCGTGTAGAGCTCGTTCTCTAACGTGGTCCTAAGGTCCGCGAGCTCCTCAATGAAGCCAATCATCTTAAGCACGTGTTCCGCTACCGATGATCCGACGGCCAACCTTGCCGAAAACAGCTTTTTCGACACTTCGTATCTGGCGATACGAGATTGCTCTCCATACAGTTCTTTTGTATGGAGAAATATGGATTCGAGGTCCATATTCTCGTGCCTCCTTTGATGTTCATTGTCCATAGAGGCAAGCATGAGGCACTTGGCCTTCGCGCAATCGATTTCCCAGGTCTTACGGATTTCCCTATCCGCGACGCTGGTTTTGGGACCTGGGACAGGGGGAGCTTTGGTGGTAAGGAGATACCCCAACTTGTCATAAGTGATTGCCATTTTGACATTCCTGAACCAATCTTTGTAGTTTGGCCCTGTCACTATGTTTTTATCTAGTAGTTACTTAAGTCCGGTCATGATGTTTGGTCACTGCAATTAGGAGATAGAGAAGAAACACTTTAGCATGATGCTCTTGCAAGTTTAGAGTGCTTTTTAATTTGTCTAAACAGGATGGATTCAACTGTCTCACGAATCCCTCCTCAAACCAAAATGGAAGAATTAGTCAGGATCAATCTCACCGTAAAATACTTGCTTAAAAGTTCAGCCAGGCTAGTGTTGGTACTTCGAGGGAGGTTTTCCAACGCTTTCGCGAAGTTCCTTAATTAAATAACCACTTTTCCCTGGGGGCGAAACCCCGCTAACACCTTTCTAGACACCACTTGGTTTATAGCATTGATCGTTAAGTGAGAAATTTCCCGAGGAGTAGCATATACTCACAGTAGGATCGGGATCCAAATATCATCGCGTGACAAAACTGAAGGAATCCTACCAGAATCATCACACTCCAAATGTTATGCAGCGCTAGCAAGTTTCAGTTCTTTTGAAACTCCCGATGTGGATTTTTTCCCCATGCTCTTATGACCTTGACTTTGGCCAACAAATCATAAGTCACATGTCAAGTTCTACCCGTCATTCTCTAGGATAATTTGAGCCCACCCGCACATACCCTTGACTTTGGCTAACAAGGTAGAACGACTGCCCCAAACCAACACATCTATCTATGCTGCACATGAATACCCAATAGCTACCAATCACTATGCCTTGACTTTGGACAACAAACATAGCTTGAATACTTATTGACCATTCATGTGAAACGACGGAGGGCTATGAATGGTTTTGGCGAAACCGTGAACGTAGTGAACTTGATATAATCGAAGGAACGAGATAGCTTTTAAAAGGAACCGAGTGGTTTTGAAAGTGTTCCAACGACTTTTACTTGGTTTATTTTTCTTGCATTAATTTTAATGCGTCCCATCATTTAATCCTACCATTGCAGAAAACAACCAAAATATAACGTACGCTTATGCCATCCGCATTCGCCACGGGGCCCCGTCATTACCCGTTAGGTTACTTAACTAACGACAGAGCGGGGGCTGGACTAGCGCGGATGCAAAACATAAGCAACGCCTAAATAGTATCTTATATAGATATATGGCAATGATAGCCATTCCAGATCACAGATGAACACATTGGATATACTAGAAATCCGCAATTCGTACTAGCCTGTAACGAAAAGCGGATTACACGGTCGCGATGAATAGCCAATACCCCACCCTAGACCCTACGGGTGCGGCAAACTACCCGCCAAATTTCTGAAGCGGAGCAACCTCCCTCAACGACGTGAGTAGGCCACTCGGCACGTCGAGATACCCGGTAGTTTGTGCACCCCACCTTGGGTCTATCCTAGGAGCAAAAACAGTAAAAGAAATTATACAATGATGGCTACAACCCCATCCCGGTTGTGCGGCCATATAAATAATATTACATCAATTACAAATTTACATGAATTGAAAGAAAAAGAAAACTCTCATCTCACAACCCCCGGCTATTCATCCGCGACAATCCAATGAATTCATATACACATACCATCAACATAACAGATCACAGATATGTATAACCCCCACTAATCGACGTATAACGATTAGCAGACGTTCAATACATATATCACATCACAGATATAAACCCGTTAGCTTTAGTCTTTAGAAACTCGATCAAAATACGATTTTTTATGCCCCAAAATCAAATTTTGCTTTCTGTAAAATCTAGGGCTGAAAAAACATACTCCAAAAATCCCAAAATACCCCATAAAGTATACTGCAGTGAAACCGATCCACGACCGAGTCAACTCGGCCGCGGATTCACGGCAAGATGCTGTTCTTGCCGCGGAACCGCGGTGAGTTGGTCGGTTCTGTGGATCATTTTTCTGCAGTATACTATAAAAACCCTGAGTCGATTTTTGGTATATGTCAAATAATTTTTACAGCAGTTTAAAAATCGACAGAAAGTTTGTGTTCCGGGCGTATTTCGCGACTTTTTCTCCGATCGAATTTCTAGTTACTTTGCTAACATGTTAGATAGGGTTTAACTAGGCTCTGATACCACTGTAAGTTCACGTTACCTCTCCCGGTACTTACGGGCTTGTGGAAATGATGAAAAACGATTTTTCAAGAGGTGGTAACATGGACTCATAATACGGATCATTGTTAAACAACTATCTAACAAACCGAACAAGAGTTTTACCTACTCGGTTAGGGGTTTTTACCTTTCTTGAACTCCTTCGTCTTTAACTCTTTGCGGTGTACGGATCGGCCTCACCTCGTCGTCTCCTTGCGCCGAAGATGGATCCACCTGAAAGCTTCTACCTTTGGCTTCTCTTCAAACTAGAAGAAACTAGAACACTTGGTTTGCTAAACCTTGTGAACTAGGATGGGTAGAGAAGTGATATGTGTTTTCTTTTATCTCTAAGGCAATGTTTCTCAACTCATGAGAAGGAGTTGCCTTGAGCTAGAGAGAGCAAGAGAAAGGGCAAGAGGCAGAGCTCAAGCAAGAGAAAGAAAGCAAATGAGAGAATGAGCAAGTCTTTTGCCATCCAAGCTCTCATAATCCAAAATCATCATAACAAATAATAGTAATCAAGTATTATGTGATGGTTCAAGTCAAAATGGCCATATAATTTCATGCACTCATTTTGCAAGAAGAAACAAGCAAGCAAAATTCTTTGCCATGAAATGATTGCCATTGTAATGATGATGGTCAACAAGTCCAACCTAATCAACCTGTCCACAAAGTCAACAAGTCAACAAAGTCAACCCCTCAACAACCATGTCAATATAATACTTAATTAATATTATTGTTAATCATATTTCTTATTCTCATTAGGGTTTAGCAAAAAGTCAATAGTCAACGGTCAACAGTCAACAACCCCAATGAGAATCCTCTGCCTCTGTCTCTCTGTCAACTGTGCATACACACCCGCATCCGCGTTCTGAGGAACATGAATACAAACGAGATAAAACCAATCCCAAAACGTACACTAGGATCTGGCTTAAACCAAAGCCCGCTAGTGTTAACTGTCCGGACACAAAACGTGCACAAGTGCACGGATGTGACCGAACCCTGTCGCAAAACCATGCGACCTGTCGCAAAACCATGCGACATCTACTCTTTTGCCTAAAGGTGAATAGCTTTCTGTGTGGGGCTCTAAAGACACGACAGTACGCTGGCAGTGGGTTTAACCATAGACCGCATGCGGCACTAGCTGTGCGTAACGGGCCCCAGGTAGATGCTGATAAGAAGACTGACGAGGCGAAACCCATCTGAACTCCTACTGAGCCTGAATGTGACAATCTCCGTACAGTCCGGTTTGTTCGTCTGATAACATCGCATGGCGGGCCTAGGGGGTGGTAAGCGTCAGTCCCCATAATATCAGGACAAGTCGTGTCGGAGTGTAGCCCAGAACACCCTGAGATAACACTGGAAACCTACCAGTATATCTCGCTTGCCCTGGCCAGGGACTTTGTGTAATGGCTCTCCTAGACACAGCGCGATATCAACCGCCAATACCGGGAGATATACTGTCTAACCGTCACTGCCTCCAAGTGCTTCGGGACTGCACCTAACTACTACCTGTTTGCATGACTCCTTTGAGCCGTGGTAGGGTAGTAATCTAAGTACAGTAGGAACACACTCGAGGCGAAGTGACAGTGTCATGTCAGCGGACTAAGCTATACTCATGTCACCTGGGAACTGATAAATGACGATAGGTATAGTACCAACCATCAGTTCCCAACGAGTCATGTCCAGTATACTCGTAACCTAACGAGCACCCGCATACTATCTCAAGTACGACGTACTGACGGCTGTAGGACAGACCGTCTCCCACACTGGGATGAGAAGAGCATACGCTAGTCTACTCCAGAGTATCGATGCCCTGTCTCGATAGTCCTACGACTAGGGACCTGTATAAGGATGTGCTTGTGGATTACCCAGCCCCCACTAGTGTGACTGCCATCACAATGCTGGTAATCAAGCAAAGACCCTAAGGGCTCCACTAATGTGTATAGGTGATATACTAAAATAAACACATGTACACATTAAAGCAGAAACAAACCAAGTAGCATACTACTATATTGAGCAAGATTGTCTATACAAGGTGAATATCGCAAGCTTCCATTAAGTAATATACAAACTAGTATGATACAGTAATGGCCTCTAGGGCATATGCACTAACAGGGATGCCGACCCATAGGGAGTTCTCACTGTGGTCAAAGTAGTGGCGAAGCACATACTCTTACCCCCAGGGTGCCCCGTGCGGTTATATGGTCCGACAGGTTGTGGTCCGTCGCGAGGGGATTATGTAAAAAGTAGCTGCTGAAGAACCTATGGGCGCCACGGCCAGTTTCTGCTGTGCTGATGAGTTAGTATGGGGTTAATGGATTGGCTTGCTAATTGCGTGCGGAATTCTAATGTCGTAGTTTATAGTACATACATTACAATCTGCGACCGTGAATGTCATTAGAGCGGTACAACTTGTCTAATTGCTATATGTCTTTTAGACGGGTTTGCGAATGTGACATTCACGTTGATGTTCTGTCTTGTGCTGTGTGTGGCTGAATCGTCGTGGTGGATAGCTTGAGTGCAATGTTAGTACAGTTTAGTTTAATTTGTACATTTGATATCGTGGGGAGAGCATCCGACTTGTGGACTGCCGTCACTGCCTGCTTGTATATTATTTGTTTAGGACACGACCGGGTTGAGGTCGATGTCACTGTTGTACATATTTTATTTTCTGTACCAAGATTACCCCGCGGTGGAGTGCTCAGATAGCCGGGTTCTAGAGGGCAACGGGCCCGCATCTCATGGCTTTAAGATGGAGGAGGCCTCACTCTAGAATTGGTGGGCTATTTGCCGCACTCGTAGGGGGTACAGGTTGACCCAAGGAGGAGTGCTCAAGTTACCGGATTCCGTGAAGTGTCGGGTGGCCTATTCACATTGATGAAGGGGCCGCCTCGCTTTTGGTTTTGGCGGGTAACTTGCCGCGCTCGTATGGGTCAAGGTTTTCATTGCACAGGCTATCCAGACGGCCCGGGGAACGTCGGGTTTCATTTGCGGCTCAAAATAAACCCGAGGCTTCCAGATTATCAGTAATTTTCTGTGATGCTTATCGCTTATCTGTGATGTTGCATTTATCATACCTGGAGGGATTATTATATATTGTTATATATATACTGGTAGATGTTGTATATGTTTTACACCCGTGCTAGTCCAGTCCCCACTCTGTCGTTAGTTAAGTAACCTAACGGGTGATGACGGGACCTAGTGGCGAATGCGGATGGCATATACGTACATTATATTTTCGTTCTTTTCTGGTGTGATTAATTGATGTGACAACAATGATTCTGATCAATACAAGGAAAACATACCTATTCGATGTTGTTGTAACATTTTTCAAAAGCTGTTATTGCAAGGACGTTTTCTTTTGCTTTGCACAGCGGTATTCGGTTATGAATATCGAACACCTCATTCGACGAGGCAAGGGCCGAGATCCCTTCAACGGGAGTGATCCCTTGGGCAGAAGTTTGCGTCAGGGTAAAAACTTTACTATAATCGATTACTTTTTGCTTTGCATAGCGGTATTCAGTTGGGAATATCCTGAACCTCATTCCATGAGGAAAGAGCCGAGATCCCTTCACCGGGAGTGACCTCTTTAGCAAAGGTTTTCGCCACTATATATTTGTAAAGCTATCTAGTTCCTTCAACGATATCAAGTTCATTACGTTAATGGTTTTTCGCAAAAAACCATTCGTAGCCCTACGTCATTTCAGACGGGTAGCACTTAGTATTCATGCTATGTTTGTTGACCTTCGTCAAGGCATAGTGTATGGTAGCTGTTTGTTGCTTTTCTGTTGCATAGATAGATGCGTTGGTTTGGGACAGTCGTACAGCCTTGTAGACCTTCGTCAAGGGCGAGTACGAGTGGGTTCAAATTAACCTGGACAATGACTGGTAGAACATGACATATGACTTATGATTTGTTGACCTTTGTCAAGGTCATAAGAGCATGGGGTAAAAATCACATCGGGAGTTTCTATGGTGTTTCTAAAAAAACTGAAACTTTCCAGGCATGCTTGTCAAGCCCCGCTTCCCAGAGTACGCTAAAAGGGCACGTGACATAGCCAACCATGCTACCTGTGGGTAAGAAGTATCCATCCACAGTCACATTACGGCTATAGAGATATCAAGAACAAAATGAAACTATCTAAAACATGTCCGTAATCCAAGATAATCCGAGTCAAGAATAATAAAATGCGGAAGCGAAAGATCCAATACAAATAACTGGAATGTATGTCCCATAAGACGGGCTCACATCAGGAATAAAATGCAGGAAAGAAATACTAACTACTGCTGACACTCACAGCTCAGCCTGTCGGCTGAAGTACTCCTGATCCGACTGCGAAAGCGGTACAGAATCTGGGCCATGCAAAACCCAGACTTCAGCGAGTCAAGTCATCAAGTAACAACATAATATACAGGGTAACAGGCAATGCGAATATAAACATGAATAAAGCAAGCGTAACAATAATATAAATCAGAGCAGTGTAGTGGGTAAACTAAACTGTTTTATCAGGTTTTCTGTTCTAAAGTCTTTGAAACCAAATTGATGAATCATCGATGTAACTCAATAGTATCCCATACATACCCGGGACCATTGCCCCAGATTCTCGGGCTGAAACCGAGACATGCCGCTACGCACTAAACAGGAATGTGTACAGATGAATGATGTCAGCATCATCATTCCAAGGCAGGCCTAGCCTCTAAAAACTGATCAGAACAGGTAGCGAGCTGTTGAGTTACAAGTCAGGTTTCACCTTTGATTTCCCCATACTCCCAAGTTATATGTGTATATCAAGTCAGGTATCCCGTAATCAAGAACTAATGCCAACACAGGATCAGGTAAACAGGTTTGTCTGGATAGACAACCGGAACGTTCCATGAGGACTACATGTCAGGTTTGTTGGCATTAGACACAAGATCAGGTAACGGGTCAGGTCATGGTACATCAGGTCAAGTCAAGTAATATACGGTACCATGTCGGGTAAATCAATATGTATGTAGCAAGTCAGGTCAAGATGTAAACGATATCATGGGTATGCTCTTACTCAGTTACAAAATCAAGCATGGTCATCAACAACATAGATTTAAGCAACGATTTTAACAATAAAGAAACTTCAATTAATCAGCAGCACAGTTATCAATTGTGGTTCAGAGGTGTTATCAACATTATAAGAATACTGTATGACAGATAGGGCCGTTAAATCATGTTAACCATTTTAAGAATTTTATGGATGCAGTGATATATATATATATATAGGTTCCATTGATGAAATCACAGTTTATGCAGGTTAAATGTACACATGTGTCCGAATGAAGTAAAACGATAGAGAAAGTGCCATAGGCTACGTCATTAGCGAAAGTGTAATTAAAACATGTAAATGTGATTATTAGGTTCAATACAGTAATTGCAAATAGTAGGTTTCACGTTTGGAAGATAAAATGATATATAACAATATTGAACATGAAAATGGGAAATTGTCGTGGTAAAGTTACATTACAAGTTTAAGGTGTCATCAATGTATATGTAAATATTGTTTTGCATGTAGCAAGGGGTACTTGCCTCGACGGGTCGCGAATCGGGAAAACGAAACGTAAAACGTCGGCGGGGAAAACTCGCGACGGGCGCACGGTCCACGGAATGAACCCAAACGACGAACAGTGGAACCACACAGATCAGAGTATCTCGCTGGATTGTCGGGACACGTCGCCGGCACGGCCGGATTCCGACGAGATGCAAAACAGCGTACTATCAAGAATGCAACAAGAAAAGAAATGAAAATAAAGAAGGATGGAAGAAGGATGGAGAATGGAATGCTCACGAATATCTGTGGGGAGGTTGTGGTCGTCGATCACGTCGACGGAGCTCCGGCGGTCGGCCTACGACGACAGCGACGGAAACCTACGGATCAATAAAATATGAACCGAGAAAAGAAGAAGATAGGAGGAGAGTAGAAGAGAGGAGGAGAGGAGAAGAAGCTTACTAAGGGATGCGCGAGGCGGGGGGGCGGATCGAGATCGCCGGCGGCGATGCCACGAGGTGCAGGCGGTGTGCAGGTGGCTGCGGTTGCCGGTGCAGGGTGCACGGGGAGTTGATGAAGGAGGGAGAAGAGGTGGATGTGGATGCGACGAGGGCGAGGAGGCCGGTGATGGTGGCGTCGGCGTCGGGCTACTGCGGCGAAGGGCTGAGGAAGCTAGGGTGCGCAAGGTGGGTTCGCTGAAGGAAAGAAATTGAGGGGGGAGGAAGTTTAAAAATATAGAGAAGAGAGAGAGAGATATAGGGAGAGAGACGGGGGAGAGTGATAGATAGAGACGGGGGGAGAGAGAGGGATTGCGAGAGGAGAGAGAGAGGAGAGAGATAGAGAGGGGAGAGAGAAAGTATAGGTGAAGAGAGAAAATTGGATTGTAGCGTTTTAGAGAAGAGAGAGGTGAAGTGGGGCCCACGGGGTGAAAGAAGGAAGGTGATTGGCTGAAAGATTTGTGGGTTGGGAAAATTTAATAAGGATTTAAAGATAGGAAAATATGTTATGGGTTATAAAAATATAATCGACATTTTTAAAAATATATTAGAAATTGGGATTTGGTGCAAAGTAAAATATTTCCAAATTGCACCCGAGTCGGGTCTAATAATTTGAAATTAAAATAAGAAAATTTTAGGCGGGATCCAAAATTTAAAATGAAGTATTTTACAATCAAAAAGCATACCCCCAAGACGGACACACGTACGTGCGCGTAGCCGTCCAAACTCGCCCGTTTCACTGAACGGGACGAGAACACGATGCACGGACGCTACAACAGGGTTAGGAGTGTCAAGCATGCCATGAAGAATATTTTTAATTTTATTTTAGATGCCTTAAATTGTTATATGCAGAAATGAATTGCCGGGTAAAATTTATAACTCACAACAGTCAAGAAGGATCAACGAAATAAATACCATGCGTCAACATACGACAACAGAAACCAGTAGCATTGGGCTCGGGTGTTACATTATACCCAACTATAAAAAGAATTTCGTCCTCGAAATTCCAAGAATACAAAGATAGATGTCAAAATAACTACAAGAAAAGGTGAGGAAACTTCTGCCGGATTTCATCTTCTCGTTCCCAAGTGGACTCTCCATGCGAGCGATTACCCTAAGAAACAAGCATAAGAGGGATCACCTTGTTCTTAAGAACCTTTTCCCTTCGATCCACGATTTCAATCGGTCGCTCCTCAAAAGTTAAGTCTTCTTGTACTGTTAGCTCCGAATGATCTAATACGTGCGTTTCATCTCGAACATACCTACGGAGTTGAGATACGTGAAACACATCGTGCACATTCGCCAAGGACTGCGGTAACACCAAACGATACGCTACCTCACCAACACGCTCCAAGATCGCAAAGGGTCCAACGAATCGATGACTATGCTTTCCTCGACTTCCAAAACGAATCACCCCTCTAGTTGGTGATATCTTCAAGAATACCAAATCACCCACGGCGAACTCTAGAGGTCTTCTTGACGTGTCTGCCCAACTCTTCTGTCGGTCTTGTGCTGCCTTCATATGATTTCTGATAGTGTTAACCTTCTCAACTGTCTGCACAACCAAATCTGGTCCCAATAATCTTCGTTCAACGATATCGTCCCAACAAACAGGTGAACGGCATTTACGACCATACAAAGCTTCAAATGGAGCCATCTGGATAGTTGCCTGAAACTGTTGTTGTAAGAAAACTCCACCAAATGTAGATGATCCTCCCAAGACCCCTTGAAGTCCAACATGCATGCTCTGAACATATCTTCAAGAGTTTGGATTGTTCTCTCGGACTGACCATCAGTTTGAGGATGATAAGCTGTGCTAAACTTCAATCGAGTCCCCAAACATTCCTGTAAACTCCGCCAAAAGTGTGATAAGAACCGAGTGTCACGATCGGACATGATGCTCCCTGGTACTCCATGCAATCTTACAATCTCCTGCATGTACCGCTCCGCCAACGTCTCAGTTGATTGACCAACCCGAAAAGGGATAAAGTGAGCTGCCTTGGTCAATCGATCAACACTCACCCATACAACATTCTTGCCTTTTGGACTCCGCGGTAAAGCCATCACGAAATCCATGGTTATATGTTCCCACTTCCACTGAGGAATCGGAAGTGGTTGCAATAAACCAGCAACCCTTTGATGTTCAGCCTTAACTTGCTAACACACCAAGCACTTTGCCACAAAGCGAGCAATCTCCTGTTTCATGCCTTCCTACCAGAAATGCTGTCGAATATCTCTGTACATCTTTGTGCCTCCAGGATGTACAGAATAAGCTGAACTGTGTGCTTCTTTCATAAGCTCTTCATGAATATCTCCTTTTGGCATACACAAACGGCTACCATACCTCAACGAACCATCTTCGTGGATCAATAAATCTGTTCGTAGTCCGGCTTCAACCTGTCCTCGAAACTTTTGCAGTATAGGATCCTGCGATTGCGCTGCTTTAATATTCTCGATCAACGATGAATGTACTTGCAGCTGCATCAACTGTCCCGTAGAATGCGGTAGCACCACCTCCAAGTCGAATCTTCGAAAATCTTCAACGAGCTCCTTCTGCGTAGTTAACACCTGAATTGCTGGTAACCGACTAAGCGCATCCGGCAGGACATTAACCTTCCCCGGATGGTATTTAAGATCAAGATCGTAGTCCGCCATCAGCTCCAACCATCTACGTTGCCTCATATTAAGCTCCTTCTGCGTGAACACATACTTCAAGCTCTTATGATCAGTAAAAACTTCGACCCTTTCGCCCAAAAGGTAGTGTCTCCAAATCTTCAAAGCGAAAATCACAGCCGCAAGTTCTAAGTCATGAGTTGGTAATTCTTCTCATGGGTCTTCAACTGTCTCGATGCGTACGCTACAACCTTCCCATGCTGCATCAAAACACATCCCAATTCTTTCCCAGATGCGTCGCTGTGAATCACCAATCCTCCGTAATTGTCTAGCATGGTCAGAATAGGGGCGGTTATCAACTTCTGCTTCAACGTCTAAAAAGCTAACGCACATTTGTCCGTCCATACAAAAGGTACCTCCTTGCACGTAAGCTTGGTTAACGGCTCCGCCAGACGAGCAAAGTTCTCCACAAATATTGTGTAATACCCGGCGAGTCCAAGAAAACTTATCATCTCCGCAACATTCTTTGGAATCGGCCAATCTCGAACTGCTGCAATATTTTCTGGATCGACGACAATTCCATCGCCAGACACAACATGCCCCGAAAACTTTAATTCCTCCAGCCAAAACTCGCACTTACTCATCTTCGCATATAACTTCTCTTGTCTCAACGTTTGTAGTGCGATCTTCAAATGCTCAGCATGCTCTTCAAAACTCTTCGAGTAAACCAGAATATCGTCAATGAACACGACAATAAACTGATCCAAGATTGGTGAAAAGATTCGGTTCATCAAGTCCATGAATACTGCCGGCGCATTCGTTACTCCGATGGGCATCACTAAGTATTCGTAATGTCCATACCGAGTTCGGAACGCCGTCTTGCAAATATCTTCTGCTCTCACTCGGACCTGATGATATCCGGATCGCAAATCCAGCTTCGAGAATACCCTCGCGCCACTAAGCTGCTCGAAAAGTTCGCCAATGCGAGGGATCGGGTACTTGTTCTTAATAGTCACCCAGTTTAATTCTCGATAGTCGATGCACATCCTTCTTGTGCCATCCTTCTTCTTTACTAGAAGAACTGGAGCTCCCCAAGGCGAGTTACTGCTTCGAATCCAACCCTTCTCAAGCAATTCAGCAACCTGTTTCTTGACTTTTTCCAACTCTACTGGTGCCATTGGATAATACGCTTTGGATACTGGCGCTGCACCAGGAATAAGGTCAATTGCGAACTCCACATCTCGCTTCGGCGGTAATCCCGATATATCTTCAAACACGTCCATAAAATCACGAACGACAGCTGGTTCCTCACTTTTATCAACTTCCATTGATGCAAGAATATTGCTTGTCGGCCTGGCCTTAAACTCGACTGGCCCGACAGAACTGCTTCCTCCAGTGAAGCTAAACTCGGGATGTCCGGGAATCTGGAAAATTACTTTCCTTGCCCTACAATCAATATGAGCGTGGAAAGTGCTAAGAAAATCCATTCCCAAGACGACTTCGTAGCTGCCCGTATCAATCACCAAGAAATCTGCAAAAAGCTCTCGTCCGCATACAACAACGGTACAATCTATACATTCCCTACTAGCTATGATTTTCCCATTCCCAGTGTGTATGTCCCAGAAACTAGACAGGGTCGTGCAGTCAATCGAGTGTGTAGTTATAAACTTGGATGACATAAAACAATGGGATGCACCAGAATCAAATAACGCTAATGCGGGAAAACCATGAACGAGTCGAGTACCTGAAACAACTTCTCCTAACGCCTTAGCTTCTTCAGCTGTCAAGGTAAAAGTTCGAGCCTGATTAGGTCCTTGAGTCAGCTGTTTCTGTCCCTGGAACGGTCTCTATGGAGGCTTCTGAAAATCCTCCCTCGTACGAAGCTTCGACGGACAAGCACTAACAGCGTGATCTGCCGCTCCACAAACCAAACAGAGTCCCAGCCTCCTTCGACAATCCTTTTGCATGTGGCCAGGTAAATTGCAGTAGTTACAAGTCATGCTCTTTCTTCGATCGATGACAACAGGCTTCTTCATGGGTGCTACACCTCGACGGTCCACTGGAATACCTCTGCGACCATGAGCTCGGTTTGGTACAAATGCTGGCTTCCTTACCGCAACTGCTGTCTGCTGCAAACTCCCCTTCATCCCAGATAAACTCTGCTGCTCTCGGGCTGCCGCAAGCACTTGTGAGAAAGTGGTCAAACCCAGGGAGACAATCTGCCTCTGGATGTCCACGTCCAAGCCGCGCATGAACCTCCGTGCCCTGTCTGCATCGTAGGCAACTAAAGGTCCAGCGAATCTACTGAGTCTTGTCCATTCTGCTGCATGCACATCCACGGGTGCTCCCTTCTGCTTTAGCCCGATGAACTTCTCTTCCATTTCCTCCCGTGCGGTCCGCCGGAAGAACTATTCTAGAAAACTCTTTGAAAAATCTGCCCACGTGATCGGCTTGGGCAAGCGGTTCTCCTCCACAAGCCACCATTCTCGGGCGTAGTCCACTAACTGAATGCGTACCACATCAACTCTTTTCTCATCTGGAATCTGTGCCGTAATAAGCAAGTTCTCTGTGTCAACTAGCTACTGCTCTGCTGGCAACGACTCCTCCAAACCAGTAAATGTAGACGGACCCAAACGCCTGAAATCTGCTACGGTCCCTACTCGGTCAACTGGTTTAGCTCCGACATTGTACACAGACTGCTGAACGATCTGCAAACCTTCCTGAAATAATTCCGCTTGCTGTTGGATCAGCTCGGTCTGTTTCTTTTGATTCTCCAGCATTCCACTTATCACTCCAAGCATGGCGGCTTCGTCCACATGCCTTTGGTACGTCTTCAAATTATTACCTGCCATATTCCTGAAATCAAAACACCCAACATTAGCATGATTATAGATTCAAAATATAGATCAAGGCTAGAACTCCAAGTTACTTAAATAGAGTGCCGCATTGTAACTATGCCGCGGTATCATAGCCACAATTACATAACTCCACCCAAGTCTCCTAAGTCCTAGAGATAACAAGGAATCAGGTTTTCGAGTCGATATGCAAAGGAAGTTTGCACATCGTAAAAGATATAATCAGGAAGAATGTGATTCAAGAATGGTAAAACGGCAAGGTGGCAGGACAAGTTTCCTAAACACGGGTATTCAGATTCGTGTATTGGGTACAATACCCAACTACAAAAGAATCAACCCGACTAACCTATGTCTCTGATACCAAAAGAACCATGTCACGCCCCGCTTCCCAGAGTACGCAAAAAGGGCACGTGACATAGCCAACCATACTACCTATGGGTAGGAAGTATCCATCCACAATCACATTATAGCTGTAGAGATATCAAGAACAAAATGAAACTATCTAAAACATCTCCATAATCCAAGATAATCTAAGTCAAGAATAACAAAATGCGGAAGCGAAAGATCCAATACAAATAACTGGAATGTATGTCCCATAATGCAGGCTCACATCAGGAATAAAATGCAGGAAAGAAAAACTAACTACTGCTGACACTCACAGCTCAGCCTGTCGGCTGAAGTACTCCTGCTCGGACTGCGACAGCGGTACAGAATCTGGGCCATGCAAAACCGAGACGTCAGCGCGTCAAGTCATCAAGTAACAACATAATATACAGGGTAACAAGCAATGCGAATATAAACATGAATAAAGCAAGCGTAACAATAATATATAAATAAGAGCAGTGCAGTGGGTAAACTAAACTGTTTTATCAGGTTATCTGTTCTAAAGTCGTTGAAACCAAATTGATGAATCATCGATGTAACTCAATAGTATCCCGTACATACCCGGGACCACGGCCCCAGATTCTCGGGCTGAAACCGAGACATGCCGCTAGGCACTAAACAGGAATGTGTACAGATGAATGATGTCAGCATCATCATTCCAAGGCTGGCCTAGACTCTAAAAACTGATCAGAACAAGTAGCGAACTGTTGAGCTACAAGTCAGGTTTCACCTTTGATTTCCCCATACCCCCAAGTTATATGTGTATGTGAAGTAAGGTATCCCGTAATCAAGAACTAATGCCAACACAGGATCAGGTAAACAGGTTTATCTGGATAGACAACAGGAACGGTCCATGAGGACTACATGTCAGGTTTGTTGTCATTAGACACAAGATCAGGTAACGGGTCAGGTCATGGTACATCAAGTCAAGTCAAGCAGTATACGGTACCATGTTGGGTAAATCAATATGTATGTAACAAGTCAAGTCAAGATGTAAACGATATCATGCGTATGCTCTTACTCGGTTACAAAATCAAGCATGGTCATCAACAACATAGATTTAAGCAACGAATTTAACAATAAAGAAACTTCAATTAATCAGCAGCACAGTTATCAATTGTGGTTCAGAGGTGTTATCAACATTATAAGAATACTGTATGACAGTTAGGGCCGTTAAATCATGTTAAACAGTTTAAGAATTTTATGGATGCAATGATATATATATATATATATATATAAGTTCCATGGATGAAATCACAGTTTATGCAGGTTAAATGTACACATGTGTCCGAAAGTAAAACGATAGAGAAAGTGCCATAGGCTACGTCATTAGCGAAAGTGTAATTAAAACATGTAAATGTGATTATTAGGTTCAATACAGTAATTGCAAATAGTAGGTTTCACGTTTGGAAGATAAAATGATATATAACAATATTGAACATGAAAATGGGAAATTGTCGTGCTAAAGTTACACTATAGGTTTAGGGTGTCATCAATGTATATGTAAATATTGTTTAGCATGTAGCAAGGGGTACTTGCCTCGACGGGTCGTGAATCGAGAAAACGGAACGTAAAACGTCGGCGGGGAAAACTCGCGACGGGCGCACGGTTCGCGGAATGAACCCAAACGACGAACAGTGGAACCACACAGATCAGAGTATCTCGTTGGATCGTCGGGACACGTCGATTCCGGCGAGATGCAAAACAGCGAACGATCAAGAATGCAACAAGAAAAGAAAATAAAGAAGGAGGGAAGGAGGATGGAGAAGGGAATGCTCACGAATATCTGTGGGGAGGTTTTGGTCGTCGATCACGTCGACGGAGCTCCGGCGGTCGGCCTACGACGACAGCGAAGGAAACCTACGGATCAATAAAATATGAACCGAGAAAAGAAGAAGAAAGGAGAAGAGAGGAGGAGAGGAAAAGAAGCTTACAGAGGGATGCGCGAGGCCGGGGGGACGGATCGAGATCGTCGGCGGTGATCCCACGAGGTGCAGGCGGTGTGCAGGTGGTCGCGGTTGCCGGTGCAGGGTGCACGGGGAGTTGATGAAGGAGGGAGAAGAGGTGGATGTGGATGCGACGAGGGTGAGGAGGCGAGGAGGCCGGTGATGGCGGCGTCGGCGTCGGGCTACTGCGGCGAAGGGGTGAGGCGGCTAGGGTACGCAAGGTGGGTTCGCTGAAGGAAAGAAATTGAGGGGGGAGGAAGTTTAAAAATATAGAGAAGAGAGAGAGAGAGATATAGGGAGAGAGAGAGACGGGGAGAGAGAGAGGGATTACGAGAGGAGAGAGAGAGGAGAGAGATAGAGAGGGGAGAGAGATCGAGAGGAGAGAGAAAGTATAGGGAGAGAGAGAAAATTGGATTATAGCGTTTTAGAGAAGAGAGAGAGAGGTGAAGTGGGGCCTACGGGGTGAAAGAAGGAAGGTGTTTGGCTGAAAGATTTGTGGGTTGGGAAAATTTAATAAGCATTTAAAGATAGGAAAATATATTATGGGTTATAAAAATATATTCGACAGTTTTAAAAATATATTAGAAATTGGGATTTGGTGCAATGTAAAATATTTCCAAATTGCACCCGGGTCGGGTCCAAAAATTTGAAATTGAAATAAGAAAATTTTAGGCGGGATCCAAAATTTAAAATGAACTATTTTACAATCAAAAAGTATAACCCCAAGACGGACACACGTACGTGCGCGTAGCCGTCCAAACTCGCCTGTTTCACTGAACGGGACGAGAACACGATGCACGGAAGCTACAACAGGGTTAGGGGTGTCAAGCATGCCATGAAGAATATTTTCAATTTTATTTTAGATGCCTTAAATTGTTATATGCAGAAATGAATTGCCGGGTAAAATTTATAACTCACAATAGTCAAGTAGGATCAACGAAATAAATAACACGCGCCAACATACGACAACAGAAACCAGTAGCATTGGGCTCGGGTGTTACAATGCACATACCTTCTGAAGTGTGATAACTTCAGTGGATTCCACCAGGTTATCATGCGATGATAGTTGGATCCCGATTCGCACTGATGAGTTGCTTTACTCCTCGGGTGATTTTAGTTGATCCCGACTAATTCTTCTTTTGGGTTGGGAGGAGTATTTGAGGATACAGTGGGAAACATCCTGATTAGATAAAGTGATTAACCATTCTGATCTTGGTTAGAGTGCACGCAGAGTGTTTCTTTTCTCTCTCTATTTGGCAGCGACCATGTCCCGACCTTAGACTAGAACTCAGAAATCAAGTTAACTGGACCTTCTTAAAACACTGGCCTTTAGATTTTCAGAGTTGCATACATCATTGCCACTCCTTCTTTTACCCTTTGCTTTTCTCCGGAACATTCTGTATCACTACGAAGATCCGCATTTTTTGGATATGACCATCGTATAGTTACATACGAACTCGAAGAAACTTGTTTCAGATTCGAGGATAGTTTCCGGTTCTGTGGAAATTGAATAGGACTATTCAGTTGTCCTTTCCTTTTACCTTCTCTCAGTTTGTGAGGGCTCCTAGGATTAGGAGAGGGTACACCTATTTGGCTTATTTGATAGTCTTCATCCAAACCATAGGCAGGTGCCGAAAGGTAGGGAAGTAAGAAAATCGATTAGCCCAAGTGTGGTGTGTTGGCTATAGTGACCTCAAGTCAATTATTGGATCGCAGGCACGTGATTGCAATGATTGAGGAATGACCTATACCGGTAGAACAGTTTTACTCGAGATGATAGTATGCTATCTGGTTTGTCTTTATCATCGTATACATGCTTTAGGTGACATTACAGATCACTATTATATGTTGATAGAGCCCATAGGATTCTTTCTTTACTACCAGCAGTATGATGGCGATCAAATACGTGAGAGTTGGGTAGTTTATAAGCACATCCTTAAAGTGACCTAAGTCGTGGGAGTTACGAGACTGTGCATCGATACTCCGAGAGTAGACTAGTGTATACGGATCGAGACCCCGACAAGGGGCGATGGCCGGTCTCACAAGCCATTGGTGTCAGTTGGTTCACCTAAGATAGTATACAGGTGCTCATTGGGTTATGAGTACACCTGACGGACTCGCCGGGAACATGCTAGTTGGTATTATACCTATCGTCAGATAACAGTTCCCTGGTGACATGTGTACAGGTTAGTCTATCGACCTGAGATCGTCATTTGTCTCGTGTGAGTTCCCACTGTACTTTGATTACTACTCTACCATGGCTCAAAGGATTCGTGCAAACAGGTTTTAGTTAGGTACAGTCCGGAGCCACATGGAGGCAATGAGCGGATCAGCAGGGGATTCGACTCTCCCGGTATTGGGGGTTGATACCGCGCTGTGTTTAGAGAGCCATTACACAAAGTCCTTGACCAAGGAAAGTGAGATTTACTTGTAGGTATTCCAGTAGTTTCTTAGGGTGTTCTGGGCTACACTCCGACACGACTTATACTGCTATTAGGGGTCTGACGTTTACCATCCCGCTAGGCCCGATATGCGATACTCATAGACGAACGGACCAGACTGTACAGATATTGTCACTATCAGGCTCAGTAGTGTTTCAGGATGAGTTCGCTCGTCGTCCTTCCTTTCGCTCAATACCTGGGCAGCCGTTACGTACAGCTAGTGCTACTGACAGGCTTGTGGTTAAACCTACTGCCAGCGTATTGACGAGTCTTTAGAGTCCCACACAGAGGGTTTCCCTAGCTCGGGCGAAACGTTGTTGAGGTCGTATGGTTTTATAGCAGGGTTCAATCATATACGTGCACTCATGCACGGATCATGATCGGACGGATCATACTAGTGGGCTTTGGTTTAAGCTGGATCCTAGTATTAGATTGTTGGATTGTTTTCGTCTCGTTGTATTCGAATTCATTCGGAATACGGATACTGGTATTTATATACAGATGAGGGGTATTCTTGTAATTCGTTATGAGTTTAGTTTAGAAGCTGCCATACTATTTTTGATTAAACATTTAGTTTAATGTTTAATTATTTGGAAATTGTGAGTGCAAGTTTTAACCTAGGGCATTGAATTTGGCATGTGCTAGTTTGGTGACTCATGGTATGTTTATTTATGCCATGTATATTTTCTTTAATGATTCAATTTGTGTGGGATATTTTTTGGAGCGAGAGGGTAGCCACTATATGGCTAGGGATTTGTCTTGAGTTGTTAGGAGACCTCACACAAAAATATCTCACAAAAAAGCTATGCCATTTTTTTCACTAGCTAAAAACTTAAGCTCACAACTTCTTCCTCCAATGGCCTTGTTCATATCAGAAAACTGCATTCTAATACTGCCCATTCATTATCTATTTGTTGTATTTATTGGTATTATTAACCAGTGTCTACTCAGTAATACAGATTACAGGTATCCATGACAAAATACTTGAACTGCATCCAAAAGCACGGATATATCACTTGAGGGAAGACACTGCGACTAGAAACGCAAACCGACCAATACTTCAGGAGTTCCTTTACGCAACAAGTTGTGTACACATTTTTTTATCTAAATGGTCCAACACAACAAGTGTGTACACAAGACTTTTAAGTACATGTGGATATGATTTTATATGCATTCAAGGAGATGATTTTATATGCATATGATTATATGCATTCAAGACAAAAAAGCATGTCTTCAAATCAAAAGGAATCAAACAAATCAGCATGAGCCATAATTGGGCAGCCAAGAATCAAGCCACATGTGGGAATGGAGTAATGAGCATTTAATGGTGAAGATTATGTGTGTGATTTAAAGATTCAAATTTCCTTCCAAAACTGAGTGCAAATCAAATTCAAATAGACAAATCAGCATGGACCTTGATGGGGAAGACAAGAATCAAGGAACAAATGGACATGAAGTAATGTGCATTCAATGCTAAAGATTTTGTGTTGATTTAAAAATTCGAATTTCCCTCCATTCTTTGGAGCCTATAAAAGAAGGCAGTGGGCAAAGGTTCAAGGATCATTCTTTAGTGATTCTTTAGTCTTGGATTGTCATTCTTTGTCCAAGTTTTCTTTTCTCTTTTCTTGTAAATAGATTAGTCCCTTTGAAGTCTTAACCTTTTCTTGATCCTTCAACCTCTTAATTGAGCTTGAAAGTTTAAGGGTTGGTTATTGATCTCAAGGGGTTGTATCATTCTTGAAGTTTAATAAAGTGTTCTTTTGTGCTTCCTTCACCATGAGTTCTTTGACCTCTCTTGATCTTGCAACCTCTTTATTGAGCTTGCAAGTTTAAGTTTGGGTTATTGAACCCATGTCTTGCAATATGTTCTTTGGTTCCTAATCTTTTACTTACTTGCATTTTATTCTTGCTCTTTTAATTCTCGCACTTAAATTCCATGCACTTTAATTACTTGCTTGTAATCTTTTCTTTTCCTTGTTCTTCTATTTTGTTATCGCTTTTTGGTTTGTTTTGTGAATGGTGTGAATATTGTTGTTAGGAAAAGAGAAAGATATTGTAAGTTAACGTTCCGTTTTTCATTTCCTTTTCCCCTCTTTCCATTTGAAACTCCGTCCAAACCCTACGCAAGCGCTCGTTAGGCACCTGATTGTTCTAGAATTCTTGTTTGTGTAAATCGAACAAAGCGAATGAGTTTCTTTGTGTCGGTAATTAGAAAATGTATAGAATCACAATCAAAGAATTATATTTGACCGCAATCAATTACGGTGTCGATTGTAGATCGTAAGCGAGTGCGGATCGTCCACAGGGATTGTGCGATTCGTTTCTGTATTTAATTTGTTTGAATCGAAAAGTTAATTGAAAAGAAAAGAAAACATGATTCAAGAATTTATCAATTGATTCAGGTGTCATGATGTTTAATCAAGAATCAAGAAACTGATAAACAATCAAGAATTGGGTTTCGATAATATTTCCAACCAAAATGTCAAGAATCTAAATGAGGCTCGTAGGAATCGATCAGATCGATAGACGTGATGTAATCTAATGATTTCGTGTTCTTGTCCTTCGAAGGATTGATACTAGATCGATGATGATCGACGAGAGTTAGGGCTTTCTCGTGAAACTAGGGTTCATCTTATCCCTTGTTCTTTTGTCGATATCATTCACATTCTAGCCTCTAGCAATTTCAAGAAATGATCGTAACTCCCCAATTTCGAGCGATATCATTCAAGAAAGCATCGTAACGAAATGGGTTGTCGGTTTTTGAACTTGTTAGGGTTTACAAAACTCGTAGGAATCAAGAATCGTTTTCAGATATATTACATCATCTTTCTATTGATCGTCTCGGCTCCTTTACGAGCGGAGTTTTACTCAAACATTACAATAAGAATAACAATTACAAATTGAGATCTAATCATGATGCAAGAATTAAAAGAAAACAAGATAAAAGAAAATCACCTTTTATTTATATCAACAATTTGATTACAGTCGCTCAAGAACTACAAGAGGAAGAACGAAATTGTCGATTTGGCGTCGCTCGGCTCCGTGAGTCGCGGATCGTTTGGACCACTTGCTCTGTTGAAGATCGGCTCGGCTCATAAAAGGTTGCAAGGCTTCTTGCTTGATGGGTACTCGGGATCTTGGCTTTTGGAGTTGGAATTAGGGTTAGGGTTTCACACAAGCCCTGTGACTAGACTTGTGGAAGAAGAAGATGAAGAAAGAGATAGAATGGGTCTAGTTTTATGCTAGATTGGGGATTGATCCATTCTCCTTTACAAGTGAGCCTAGGGTCTTATTTATAGAGCACCCAAATCCTAGGTCTAGGTTTGAATTTACAATTCCCTCCAAAAGTTTGTTGAGGAGTTTCTAGAAAGAGTTTGTTAGGAGTTAGCTTAGGGTTTAAGCTAGGATTAATTAAGCTTAGAAAACCCTAGTTTGCTGATCTGGCAGAAATATCTGGAATCTTCTAGAACATGGAGTGTCTTTCTGAACTGTAGGAGCTGAGACAGGAGTTTTGCACTAAAATTGAGGATCTGAAGTGGTAGAATAGCCGCGGAACCGCGGCAATAGGTGGCTTAGGCCGCGGTTCCGCGGCCAATTGGGCTCCTTGAGTCTTGAACTTTTTGCAGTGGTCTTGGGTTGACACTTAGGGCTTTAGCTGATATGTTGAATTGTATTTTGCCTTTTGGATTGCTACCTGAACTGAAATCATTGAGTTGGCGTAATGTTTTAGCAGTGTACATTCGAGCAAGCTTCTGATTTTCCTGCACAGACTTCGAAACACGGGTTGCGATATATGGAAATGATGTCATGCAATGAAATGCAGTCAATTTCCCAAGAAAGGCCGGTTTTAAGGTCTAATACATGCAATATGATATTTTGCGACAGTTTTGCTAATATGTGAAATATGAATGCCGTATACATCTAAATGAGTGCAAATGATATGGAAATTGCCGGCTAAAATATACAATATTTTCGACTAATCAAGTTCCCCCAAACTTAATTTCGATCGTCTCGAGCGAACTGTTTTATTAAAAAAAGAGAAGGAGAAAATAAAGAAAGAGAAAAACTAACTAGCACACTTTCGTAGGCAACACGATTTCACTGAGCACGTGCAACAAGCCTTTAAACCTCTAGGTGTCCCTAGTAGGAGGAGTGTTGTCTCCTGAGGGTTTTCAGCGAATTGCACCCACAAAATCCAATAATAAAAGGAAGATTATGAATATTACATTTAAAGAAAAGAATTGTAAAAGAAAGACTTTGAAAATTAGGGTTTCCAACTAAGCTAGCTTTTCGGTTGTCATGAGCCCTATCTTAATGGTCATGAAAAAATGTCAGAAATCACGTCCTCCCTCAATAAAACATCGTCTTATTCTTCATTCCTATCTTTCTTCCAAACATCGATCATATAACCCTGCGTGTGTGTAAAGATATCCCTACACCCGGAGAATTCAATTCAAGCTATCATACTCTTGCCCATCAGCCTCAGTACTTTTTAATTAGTGAATATTTAGACGAAATTGCTCACACACTTTCATGCGACCGTTAATACTTTTTTAGGTACTAACCGACCGATTACTCATGTGCTTGCTTACTTGGTGTATTTTCCTCGTCTTGCACCACCTCAGGCATAGTAGTGACTCCCAAACCAGTTGGCCTTAGGGCACTAGGTGAAGAAGCACCCTCGCTATATATTTTCTTTATTGCCCTCGGTGATAACAAAACCAGTGTCCATTTTTCTCACCATTTTATATTTTATTCATTTTTTTTATTTCCTTCACACATCGGCTTTAAGACAAGAGCATTTCAAGGTATCCTCTACTATCCCAGGCTTCAAGACGTGTGTAAGTGCGAATAGCAGGGTATCAACGTTCAAAATGTTTGGCTTCCAGAATAGAAACTATTTTTCAGACTTATTTTTATCCTCAGATTAGTGACGTCTATCATCTTACTAACCCTTGGGACAACGGCTCATAATTACTTATTACTAGTTCGTATAAGAAAACTTCTAATTTTCTTGGTTTTCTTAAATTTTTCTAATCTCATGGATGTAATTTTTCACTATCTAAACTTTCATTATCTTATTTATGTACAAAAAATATTTTTATATTTTGAAAATTTTTAAATTTTTATGGTTTTCAAAAAAATGCTTTGTGCTTTTGCAAAGTGATATGCAAATGATGCGAAAATAAGCACAAACCTCCCCCAAACTTGTTTTCAACAGTGTCCTCACTGTTGCCTTCTGCTAAATCTCGAAAAACCTGTAAGATTGGGAGGAATTTTTTAGTGGGGGCAAAATAGTTAAGTGAAGAACCTCCTCGAAACTTATTTTTGGCTCATCTTTTTGTAAAATTTTCTTTTCAAGAGCCAGAAAAAATGATGCCCCCCCAAATTTATGCAATGTTAATCTTTGATAATCATATGAGGGGTTAAAAACTAGTGGTCGATGCCAAGCTTTGCAAAGACCGAATGTCAACACCAACCATTCAAAAAATTTATCAATGTAGTGCTCTGGTTGGTGGAAGAAGAAGTGGGGAAAGGTTAAGTGGTGGAATAGAATGTGGGTGCGTCTCGTTTTGGAGAGACGATGCAGTAAGCGTGATGGATTGCTCGCATTACAAGTCAGATGAAGGGGTGGAGGTTCAATTTCATTGGTTGGGATATGATTCATCTCAACACCCGTGCTTTTCAGAAATGCGAGTTCATCAGCGAAGATCTCCTCAAAAGTTTCATCTATACCCCGAAGAATAATGTCATCACAAAGTGCGGGGTGATCTTCAGACTCTAAAAGCAGTTCATAATCAGTGTTAATTGTTGACCCGGATATCTTGGTGGAAGAGTCCGTATGTGTATGATACATAGTTGGGTCAAACAATAATGTATGAAAAGAGTCAAGATCGGTATCAGGAGGATCATTAAATTCGCTGCTGTCGACATCCATTAAGTCGACAGAACAGACCTGAGCAGTAGGTTCGGAGGGTACACTTCCTAACTTGTAAATGTTCATCTCAATTGTCCTCTTCCCGAAGGATGGGGTCATAGAACCGTTACGACAATTGATGATAGCATTGGAAGTGGCCAAAAAGGGGCGACCTAAAATCACCGGAATTTGATTCCGTGAGTTCGCTATAGGCTGTGTATCAATTACAATAAAGTCTACAAGGAAGATAAATTCCCCGATTTTTATTAACACATCCTCTAGTTCACCCTTAGGTCTGGTGATTGATCGGTCAGCCATCTGGAGAGTGCATGGAGATGGTTTCAACTCTCCGATCCCTAACTGCTCATAAACTGAGAAAGGAAGCAGGTTAACACTTGCCCCAAGATCTAGTAGAGCACGGTTGATGTGTTTCTCTCCAATAGAGATGGAAATCGTAGGATAGCCAGGATCCTTACGTTTCCTCGGTAATTGCTGGGGGAAAGCTGTGTCTACTGTTTTTGCCATGAATATCTTCTTGGGCATCTGTTTCTTCCTCTTTCTAGTGCAAAAGTCTTTAAGAACTTTCGCATATGCAGGGACTTGTTGGATAGCATCTAGAAGAGGGATATTGATGTTAACCTGTTTAAACATCTCAGTGATCTTCTCCATATGTGGACTTGGTGTGTTAGCCCTTAACCGATTAGGATAAGGTGCTTTAGCAATAAGCGCTGGGTCCATCATAGGAGAAGGAAGTGTGTGTGGAACTGATCCCAGAATAGAAGTAGGGATCGTCCGTGGAGGGGTAAAAGAGGTGGGCTGTAGTGGCGAGCCTTTGGGAAAATGAAGAATAGGCTCGGAAGAAGATGGTAGGGTAGAAGAACTGGGGTCAGAATTAGAAGTGTGTGTGTGTGTGGAAAGGTCTCAGCCGGGGTGTTGATATGATTTTCAGTATCATCAACTTCTTCCCCAACATGATTGTCAAGCACTCTTCCAGATCTCAACGTGGTGATTGCATTCACATGATGTGAATAGCCAGGATTGGGTAAGGGTTGAGCTGGAAGTTTCCCTTTCTCTCTTGCACTCATTTCGGCTTTTAATCGTGCAATTTCTTCTTCTATCGATTTAATACTCTCGTTTTGGGACGCAGGGATTTTCTCAATTTTATCGACAGAAGACATCATTTCAGCCGAAACTTGCATGATATTTGTTAAGACCAAATTCATGTATTGTGCAAAAGAAGAGGATTCATCAGTTCCGATCAACTGTAAAGGACTAGACAGTGCAGGTGTGTTGACCTGATTTTGAAAATTATGTGCTTGAAAGGGGTGCTGACTTAATTGAAGTTGTGGTTGCTGTTGTGGTGGAGGGACCCTTTGGAAATTGCTTTGGTTTGGAACCGTGTTTTGTGATTGGTTCCAAGCAAAATTAGGGTGTTCCTCCAACCCTGATTATATGTGGAAGAAAAAGGATCGTTTCTCGGTCTTTGAAATGTGGCATTGGTATGCTCGCGACCTTGAAACGGACATTCTTCCGTCAAGTGAGACGGATCAGAACAGCAGCCACATACAGTTTTGGAAAGTGACATTTGATTAAGGGAGGCAGCTAAAAATTTGTTTTCCATAGTCTCGAGTTTCTTTTGTATAGCTGAAATGTCAGCTCTAACTCCTATGGAAACATCTGATTGGTTGTTTCCTCTCCTAAGTGATGGACTTTCCCACTGTAAAGACTTTTCAGCGAACTCTTCTAAATATCGCCAAGCTTCCCCATCATCCTTGGTCATGAAGGTACCTTGACACATGTTTTCAAGGCTCTGTTTAGTGTTAGGGTTACTGCCCTCATATATGATTCGGCAAAGCTCCCATCTCGGGATGCCGTGATGAGGACATTGAACCAATAGATCCTTGAAACGTTCAAAGCATTTAGAGAATGGTTCAGCAGGGAGCTGGGAAAATTGATTAAGTTCGCTACGGATTCGAGTTGTCTTTTGTATTGGGTAAAATTTCTTAAGGAATGCAGCGACGAATTCTTCCCAATTCTTAATAGAGTGCGCGGTGGTGTTATATAGCCACTTCTCGGCTATATCGCACAAGGTAAATGGAAGAAGTCGTAGACGCATAGTATCCACAGAAAGTTGTGACGTACCCATCATTGCGCATACGTTTTCGAATTTGGTGATGAAAACGTAAGCGTCCTCAGTCTTGAGTCCGTGGAATTTGGGTCAAAGGTTGATATACCGGGGCTTAATCTCAAAGTTATCCACATTGGCTGGTGGTGTGGATAAGCAGGTCGAAAGAGGACCTCGAATAGGGTAGCACCTCTCCTGGAGAGAGATGCGGGGTGGATTCTGCGCACCAACGGACGGCGGCAGATTAGGGTTAAAGAAGTTTGATGGAGGTGGATCCATCGGTGTGGGTGTGGTAGTGGGTAAAGAAAAGGTAAATGGAGAATTATCGACTTCGGAGTCGATAAAGGGTACGCGGACTAAACAGGCACTAGAATCCCGTGTCCAGCCTATCTTGTACTAAAAAGGGTTAGTACAAGTGGCAGGTTGGCTTATAATTAGGGGTAAATGAATGAATGCGGTGGTTGCTTTTGAAAAAGGGACGGATTTTTTGAAAAAAATGATGCGACACAACAAATGCAGCACAAAAGCCCTAGAATCTAGTGGTCACCTAGGTCCAACTCTAGACCGCTCCAAACTGCCAAAAGACAAGACGCAGGATAGAATCCTCCACTGCCCCTTTGTCCCCCTGTAGCCGGATAAGTGCCAGGTAAGTGGGAAGGTACTCCACTACGTAAGTAGTGGGCCTAATTAATAACCACTAGCCTTAGACACACTCGCCTTAGGCACTACAGGAAAACGCGGATAAGCAATGAATTACCCACGGCCTTCTTCTGTCCTAATTGAGCGCGACAGTCCTTAGAGTCATCTCTAGATTTCTTTTAGTTAATGTGGGTCAATGCGGATGCAAGTTTGGTGGTTTTCAGGGCCTAGGAAGGGTAATGAAATCCCCACCTAATTTGGATTTGGCCGTGCCCCTTAATATCCATATTTTGAATGCAAACAACCAAGAAACAAAATCACGCACAAATTTAACTTTGCAATTTGCGAGCTGCTATTCTTTGCAAAGAATCCTGCAGCAGAGTATTAGTAGGAGCTAAAAAGAGGAGAGAGGACAAGGTAAGAAATTACCTGAAGCAAAACTTTTTCAGAGAACCCCCTAAGAGGCCGCGGTTCCGCCGCAATAGGGGACTAATGCCGCCTTTCCGCGGTCCTTTCAAGGGATCAATGCACCAAATTTCACTACAAAGCTACTGTATACTTCCTCAGCCATCTGGAATTTTACAAAAAAATTTATCAATTTCCAGCAAGCTCCAGATCTCCTTGCAATGAAACACAACAAATTGTTTAGGGTTTGCACGAATTTTGATCTCAAAATAACAATGAAATAATTCTTTCAATTCAAACTATAATATGAAACGAATTAGCGCGCGATCCCCGGCAACGACGCCATTTGATTGATCTAAAATTCTTGTTTGTGTAAATCGAACAGAGCGAATGAGTTTCTTTGTGTCGGTAATTAGAAAATGTATAGAATCACAATCAAAGAATTATATTTGACCGCAATCAATTACGATGTCGATTGTAGATCGTAAGCGAGTGCGGATCATCCACAGGGATTGTGCGATTCGTTTCTGTATTTAATTTGTTTGAATCGAAAAGTTAATTGAAAAGAAAAGAAAACATGATTCAAGAATTTATCAATTGATTCAGGTGTCACGATGTTTAATCAAGAATCAATAAACTGATAAACAATCAAGAATTGGGTTTCGATAATATTTCCAACCAAAATGTGAAGAATCTAAATGAGGCTCGTAGGAATCGATCGGATCGATAGACGTGATGTAATCTAAAGATTTCGTGTTCTTGTCCTTCGAAGGATTGATACTAGATCGATGATGATCGACGAGAGTTAGGGCTTTCTCGTGAAACTAGGGTTTCATCTTATCCCTTGTTCTTTTGTCAATATCATTCACATTCTAGCCTCTAGCAATTTCAAGAAACGATCATAACTGTAAGTCCATGCTACCTCTCCCGGTACTTTCGGGCATGCGGAATTTGATAAAAAACGATTTTCTTAGAGGTGGTAACATGGACTTAAAAGCCGGATCTTTGTTAAACATCTAACTGACAACCTAACTACGAGTTGCTAACTACTCGGTTAGGGGGTTATACCTTTCTTTTTCTCGAACTCCTTCGTCTTCAAGCCTCGATGGATGTCCGGATCGCCTTCACTTCGTCGTCTCCTTGTGCCGAAGATAGATCCACCTCGAAAGCTTCTACCTTTGGCTTCTTCTTCGGTCTTTGAAGAAACTAGTTCACTTGGTTTGCCAAACCTTGTGAACTAGAGTGAGTAGAGAAGAGTTTGTATAGGATTTTATCTATGGTTCTTGATTCTCAACTCATGAGACAAGTGAACCATAGAGTCAAGAGAGGGAGAGCAAGAGGAGGAGATGAGAGCTCAAGAACAAGAGAGAGAGTGAGCATGAAAGAATGAGAGAAGACTTTTCTCATTTGGCTCTCATAATCCAAAACAATCATAACACATCATATCAATCAAGTATTATGTGATGGTTTAAGCAACCATAGCCATATCATTTCATGCACTCAGTTTGCACAAAAGAGCAAGCAAGCAAAAGTCTTTGCCATGAAATGATAGCTAAGGTTATCATGATGGTCAACTAGTCAAGCCTAGTCAATCGGTCAACAAAGTCAACAAGTCAACAAAAGTCAACAAGTCAACAAAGTCAACAACTCAACAACCATGTCACCATAATACCTAATTAATATAATTGTTAATCACATATCATATTCTCATTAGGGTTGAGCAAAAAGTCAATAGTCAACTGTCAACGGTCAACAACCCTAATGAGAATCCTCCGCCTCTGTCTCTCCGTCAACTGTGCATACACACCCGCATCCGCGTTCCGAGGAACACGAATACAAACTGGATAAATCCAATCCCAATACATACACTAGGATCTGGCTTAAACCAAAGCCCGCTAGTGTAAACTTTCCGGACACTGTACGTGCACAAGTGCACGGATGTGGCCGAACCCTGTCGCAAAACCATGCGACCTGTCGCAAAACCATGCGACCTCTACTCTTTTGCCTAAAGGTGAATAGCTTTCTGTGTGGGACTCTAAAGACTCGACACTACGCTGGCGGTGGGTTTAACCACAGACCGCAAGCGGCACTAGCTGTGGGTAACGGTCCCCAGGTAGAAGCCGACAAGAAGACTGACGAGGTGAAACCCATCTGAAATCCTACTGAGCCTGAATGTGACAATCTCCGTACAGTCCGGTCTGTTCGTCTGAAACATCGCATGGCGGGCCTAGGGGTCGGTAAACGTCAGTCCCCTAATAGCGGTACAAGTCTTGTCGGAGTGAAGCCCAAAACACCCTGAGATAACACTGGAAGCCTACCAGTATATCTCGATTGCCCTGGCCAGGGACTACTCGTGTAATGGCTCTCCTAGACACAATGCGATGTCAACCCCCAATACCGGGAGAGACGAATCCTGTCTAACCGTCACTGCCTCCAAGTGCTTCGGAACTGCACCCAACTACCACCTGTTTGCACGACTCCTTTGAGCCGTGGTAGGGTAGTAATCAAAGTACAGTGGGAACACACTCGAGAGGAAGTGACAGTGTCAAGTCAGCGGACTAAGCTGTACTCATGTCACCTGGGAACTGATAACTGACGATAGGTATAATACCAACCGGTCAGTTCCCGACGAGTCCTGTCCAGTGTACTCGCAACTTAACGAGCACCCGTATACTATCTCCAGTACGACGTACTGATGGCTGTGGGACAGACCGTCTCCCACACTGGGATGAGAAGCGCATACGCTAGTCTACTACGGAGTATCGATGCCCTGTCTCGATAGTCCTGCGACTAGGGACCTGCATAAGGATGTGCTTATAGATTACCCAGCCCCTACTAGTGTGACTTCCATCACAACGCTGGTAATCAAGCAAAGATCCTAAGGGCTCCACTAATGTGTATAGGTGATACACTGAAATAAACACAAGTACACATTGAAGTAGAAACAAACCAAGTAGTATACTACTATATTGAGCAAGATTGTTTATACAAGGTGAATATCCCAAGCTTCCATTAAGTAATATACAAACTAGTATGATACAGTAATGGCCTCTATGGCATATACACTAACAATCTCCCACTTGCACTATGGCCATGTACTGGCGTATCGAAGACCTATCATCTCGATCAGCCGCTCGAACTGAGTCTGGGGCAAGGCCTTGGTGAATGGATCTGCAGTGTTATCTTCTGAAGCGACTCTCCAAACCTCGATCTCCTGGCGATCCACGATCTCCCTGATCAGGTGATACCGCCTCAAGATGTGTCTGGATCTCTGATGGGACCTGGGTTCCTTCGCTAAAGCTATAGCCCCGTTGTTGTCCCAATACAGAGGTATTGGATCAACAATGGACGGAACCACCTGATGTTCTTTCAAGAACTTCCTCATCCAGACAGCTTCTTTTGCGGCATCAGATGCAGCGATGTATTCCGCTTCCATCGTCGAGTCTGCAACGGTTTCCTGTTTGGAACTCTTCCAACACACCGCCCCTCCTTTGAGGGTAAAGACAAAACCCGACATGGACTTGGAATCATCCTTGTCACTCTGGAAGCTGGAGTCAGCAAAGGCCTCGATCTAGAGGTCTTTTCCGCCATACACCAAGAACATCTCCTTAGTCCTTCTCAGGTACTTAAGAATGTTCTTTACCGCTATCCAGTGTTTCTCCCCAGGGTTTGACTGATACCGGCTTAACACACTTAGTGCATAAGCTACATCCGGTCTGGTACACAACATCGCATACATTATAGAGCCTACCGCAGAAGCGTAGGGTATAATCGACATGCGATCCCTCTCCAAATCAGTCTTGGGAGACATCTTTTTAGAGAGGGTGATCCAGTGACAAGCCGGTAGGTTACCGCGCTTGGAATCTTCCATACTGAATCTCTTCAGTATGGCGTCGATGTACCTGACTGCGAAAGTCCTAATATCCTCTTGGATGTGTCACGGTAGATCCGGATACCCAGAATGTACGAGGCATCACCCAGGTCTTTCATGGAGAACCTGTGTGACAAGAACCCCTTGATAGATTGTAGCATAGGAATGCCATTTCCTATTAAGAGAATGTCATACACGTATAAAACGAGGAATACTACAGTTCTCGCTATAAATCTACTATAGATGCATGGTTCATCTGGATTTTTGATAAAGCCAAATTCTTTGACCGTCTCATCAAAACAGATGTTCCAACTCCGCGATGCCTGCTTTAGTCCGTAAATGGACTTAAGCAACTTGCACACCTTTCCGCTGCTCCCACTCTGAATGAAACCCTCTGGCTGATCCATATAGACACACTCCTCTAAATTTCCATTTAGAAAAGCTGTCTTTACGTCCATCTGCCAAATCTCATAATCGTGGAAGGCAGCAATGGCAAGAAGGATCCGAATGGATTTCAGCATAGCTACTGGAGAAAAGGTCTCGTCATAGTCCAAACCAGGTCTTTGACGAAAACCCATTGCAACCAGTCTAGCTTTATAGGTCTCAACCTGTCCATCTACACCAATCTTCCTTTTGAAGATCCACTTGCATCCTACGGGTTTTACCCCGTCTAGAGCAACGTCCAACGTCCATACTTTGTTGGTGTACATGGAAACCATTTCGTTCCGCATTGCATCCAGCCATTTTACCGAGTCGACGCTCTCAACGGCTTGCTGGAAGCTAGTAGGCTCATCATAATCTATGATGTAATCCAATCTATCCCCGTCTATGAGAAAACCGTAGTATCTCTCGGGCGGATGAGACTGCCTACTACTTCTGCGGAGCGGCGTAGGAATGTCCTGTTCTTTTGAACCCTCTGGTTCCACTAAGCTTTTAGTAATAGTCTGTGGTTCTGGAATTTCTTCCAGTTCTACTGCGCTCCCACTTATTTCCTTTTCTAAGAACTGGTGTTCTAGAAAGTGGGCATGACGAGAAACAAGAACTTTTTTTTCCTCTTCGCAGTAGAAGAAATATCCCTTGGAATTCTTTTGATATCCCACAAACTTGCACTGTACTGAGCGTGCCTCGAGCTTGTCCGCATGCTGCTTGTTAACAAAAGCTGGACTTCCCCATGTCTTAATGTGCTTAAGATAGGGTCTCTTCCCACACCACATTTCATATGGTGTAGTAGGCACAGTCTTAGTCGGAACTCGGTTCAAAAGGTATGCAGCTGATTCTAGCCCATACCCCCAGAATGATCGCGCTAACTCAGCGTTACTCATCATGGACCGAACCATATCCAATAGGGTTCGGTTCCGACTCTCCGATACACTGTTATGATGAGGAGTGTATGGAGGAGTAAGCTGAGAGAGAATTCTGTTCTCTTTTAAATAATCCAGGAATTCGGCACTTAAGTATTCTCCACCTCGATCCGATCTTAGGATCTTGATACATTTGCCGGTTTGTTTTTCTACTTCATTCTTATACTCCTGGAATTTTCCAAAGGCTTCGGACTTATGTTTCATTAAGAAGACATAACCGTACTTTGAGAAGTCAACCGTAAAAGTAATGAAGTAAGAATGACCGCTTCGCGCATGTGTAGACATTGGACCGCACACGTCGCTGTGTACGAGTCCTAAAAGCTCGCTTGCTCTTACTCCGTGTCCAGTGAACGGAGTCTTTGTCATCTTTCCTTTGAGACAGGATTGACAAGTAGCATACGATTGATATTCGAACGGATTCAAATATCCTTCTGTATGTAACTTCGTCAACCTTCTCTCATTGATGTGACCTAGTCTACAATGCCATAAGAAAGTCTGATTTATTTCCGGAGACTTTCTTTTGTGTGTATTCTGGACATTGAAAATCTGTGGTTGGTTTAATACGTATATACCATTACTCAATGTACCTGACCCAATCAAAACTTGATTAAGGTGAATGTTTACAACATTATTTACAAACGCAAATTCATAACCTTCTTTAGAAACTAAAGATACAGAAATGATATTACAAGTTGCGTTGGGTACAAAAAAGCAATTACGCAAAACCAAAACATGTCCATCTGACATTCCCAGGTGATAGTCCCCCACGGCCTTAGCATCCATGCTAGCTCCCTTTGCAACTCTGAGGGTCATGTCACCTGCTTTCAAAACACTACGGTTTCTCAACGCCTGCAAAGAATTACAGATATGTGATCCTGATCCGGTATCCAATACCCAGGAAGTAGAGTTTATTGAAAGACAGTTTTCAATAACATACACACCTGAAGCTGAAGCCGCAACCTGCTTCAATTCCTGTGTCCTGGCTTTCCAAGCACTGCAATCATTTCTCCAGTGACCTTTCTTATGACAATAGAAGCATTCTTCCTTATCCACAAGCTTCCCCGCTATCTTTGTTGCTTTAGCTTTTCCCTTCGTATCCACTTTACTAACACCGCCCCTTGGTTTGGCGGAGGCTTTCTTCTTCTTTCCCTTGGCTTTCGCCTTGGACCTAGAAGAGGAAGATCCTCCTACAAACAAAGTGGATGTTTTCCTACCTTTCTGTAGGGTGCCCTCTGCACTCCTCAGCATGTTGAGGAGTTCTGAAAGTTCAACTTCTTTTTCTTGTAAGTTGAAGTTCAGTATAAACTGGGCGTAAGTGGAAGGAAGGGACTCGAGAATCAAGTCCGTATAGAGCTCATTCTCCAACGTGGTTCCAAGTTCCGCGAGCTCCTCAATGAAGCCAATCATCTTAAGCACGTGTTCCGCTACCGATGATCCGATGGCCAACCTTGCCGAAAATAACTTCTTCGACACTTCGTATCTTGCAATACGAGATTGCTCTCCATACAGTTCTTTTGTATGGAGAAATATGGATTCAAGGTCCATATTCTCGTGCCTCCTCTGATGTTCGTTGTCCATCGAGGCAAGTACGAGGCACTTGGCCTTCGCGCTATCAATCTCCCAGGTCTTACGGATTTCCTTATCCGCGACGCTGGAAGTGGGACTTGGGACAGGGGGAGCTTTGGTGGTAAGAAGATACCCCAGCTTGTCGTAAGTGATTGCCATTTTGACATTCCTGAGCCAATCTTTGTAGTTTGGCCCTCTCGGTATGTTTTTATCTAGAAGTAACTTAAGTCCAGTCATTTCGATTGGTCGCTGCAATTAGGAGAGAGAAGAAGAAACACTTAGCATGATGCTCTTGCAAGTTTAGAGTGGTTTTTAATTTGTCTAAACAGGATGGCTCCCACTGTTTCTCGAATCCCTCCTCAAACCAAAAAGGAAGAATTATTCAGGATCAATCTCACCATGCAATACTTGCTTAACCGTTCGGCCAGGCTGGTGTCGGTACTTCGAGGGAGGTTTTCCAACGCTTTCGCGAAGTTCCTTAATTTAAGAACCTCTTTTCCCTGGGGGCGTAGCCCCGCTAACACCTTTCTAGACACCTACTAGGTTTATAGCATTGATCGTTAAGTGAGAAATTTCCCGAGGAGTAACATATACTCACAGTAGGATCGGGATCCAAATATCATCGCGTGACGAAACTGAAGGAATCCTACCAGAATCATCACGCTCCAAATGGTATGCAATATTAGCAAGTTTCAGTTCTTTTGAAACTCCCGATGTGGATTTTTGCCCCATGCTCTTATGACCTTGACTTTGGCCAAAATATCATAAGTCACATGTCAAGTTCTTCCCGTCATTATCCAGGTTAATTTGGATCCACCCGTACCTACCCCTGACTTTGGCCAAAATGGCAGTACGACTGTCCCAAACCAACGCATCTATCTATGCTACACACGAATACCCAATAGCTACCAATCACTATGCCTTGACTTTGGCCAACATACATAGCTTGAATACTATTAACCATTTATGCGAAACGACGGAGGGCTACGAATGGTTTTGGCGAAACCGTGAACGTAGTGAACTTGATTTAGTCGATGGAACGAGATAGCTTTTAAATGGAGTGGCTCAAACTCCGTATTTTAAAAGTTTGTTTTGAAAAGAACCGAGTGGTTTTTCGAAATTGTTCCAACGACTTTTACATGGTTTATTTTCTTGCATTAGTTCTTTTAATGCGTGATATTCTTGCATTAGTTCTTTTAATGCGTCCCATCATTTAATCCTACCATTGCAGAAAACAACCAAAATATGACGTACGCTTATGCCATTCGCATTCGCCACTGGGCCCCGTCATTACCCGTTAGGTTACTTAACTAACGACAGAGCGGGGGCTGGGCTAGCGCGGCTGTAAAACATAAGCAACGCCTAAATAATATCATATATAGATATACTGCAATGATAAACATTTCAGATCACAGATGAATACATTGGATATACTAGGAATCCGCAATTCGTACGAGCATGTAACGAAAAGTAGATTACACGGTCGCGGTGAGTAGCCAATACCCAACCCAAGACCCCTACGGGTGCGGCAAACTACCCGCCAAGTACCCGAAGCGAAACAACCTCCCTCATCCCCGTGAGTAGGCCACTCGGCACTTCGGCATACCCGGTAGTTTGTGCACCCCTCCATGGGTCTATCCTAGGAGCAAAAACAGTAAAAAGAAATTATACAATGACGGCTACAACCCCGACCCGGTTGTGAGGCCATACAAATAATTATTACATCAATTTACAAATTTACATGAATTGAAAGAAAAGAAAACTCTCGTCTCACAACCCCCGGCTATTCACCCGCGACAATCCAATGAATTCATATACACATTCCAGCAACATTACAGAACACAGATTTGTATAACCCCCACTAATCGACATATAGCGATTAGCAGACGTTCAATACCAATATCACATCACAGAAAAACCCGTCAGCTTAAGTCTTTAGAAGTTCGATAAAAAATACGGATTTTCAGGACCCCAAAAATAAAATTTTCGTTCTGGAAAATCTGGGCAGAAAATATATATTCCAAAAATCCCAAAACAACCCCAGTAAAACACTGCACCAATCTTGGACCTCGGCCGAGTCAACTTGGCCGCGGATCCGCGGCGGGAGCGTGCTCCCGCCGCGTTTCCGCGGCGCATTGACTCGATCGTTGGACCAATTTTGGGGGGTGTTCACACAAAAGCCTGAGCCGATTTTTAAGATGAAAATTATCAACTTTTGAACAGAATAAAAATCCGCAGAAACTTGAAATTCTCGGGTTCGTTTTCGTGACTTTTTCTTTGATCGATCTTCTAGTTACTTGCTAACATGTTAGATAGAGTTTAACTAGGCTCTGATACCACTGTAAGTCCATGCTACCTCTCCCGGTACTTTCGGGCATATGGAATTTGATAAAAAATGATTTTCTTAGAGGTGGTAACATGGACTTAAAACCCGGATCTTTGTTAAACACCTAACTAACAACCTAACTACGAGTTGCTAAGTACTCGGTTAGGGGGTTATACCTTTCTTTTTCTCGAACTCCTTCGTCTTCAAGCCTCGATGGATGTCCGCATCGCCTTCACTCCGTCGTTTCCTTGCGCCGAAGATAGATCCACCTCGAAAGCTTCTACCTTTGGCTTCTTCTTCGGTCTTTGAAGAAACTAGTTCACTTGGTTTGCCAAACCTTGTGAACTAGAGTGAGTAGAGAAGAGTTTGTATGGGATTTTATCTATGGTTCTTGATTCTCAACTCATGAGACAAGTGAACCATAGAGCCAAGAGAGGGAGAGCAAGAGGAGGAGATGAGAGCTCAAGAACAAGAGAGAGAGTGAGCATGAAAGAATGAGAGAAGACTTTTCTCATTTGGCTCTCATAATCCAAAACAATCATAACACATCATATCAATCAAGTATTATGTGATGGTTTAAGCAACCATAGCCATATCATTTCATGCACTCATTTTGCACAAAAGAGCAAGCAAGCAAATGTCTTTGCCATGAAATGATAGCTATGGTTATCATGATGGTCAACTAGTCAAGCCTAGTCAATCGGTCAACAAAGTCAACAAGTCAACAAAAGTCAACAAAGTCAACAACTCAACAACCATGTCACCATAATACCTAATTAATATAATTGTTAATCACATATCATATTCTCATTAGGGTTGAGCAAAAAGTCAATAGTCAACTGTCAACGGTCAACAACCCTAATGAGAATCCTCCGCTTCTGTCTTTCGTCAACTGTGCATACACACCCGCATCCGCGTTCCGAGGAACACGAATACAAACTGGATAAATCCAATCCCAATACATACACTAGGATCTGGCTTAATCCAAAGCCCGCTAGTGTAAACTGTCCGGACACTGTATGTGCACAAGTGCACGGATGTGACCGAACCCTGTCGCAAAACCATGCGACCTGTCGCAAAACCATGCGACCTCTACTCTTTTGCCTAAAGGCGAATAGCTTTCTGTGTGGGACTCTAAAGACTAGACACTACGCTGGCAGTGGGTTTAACCACAGACCGCAAGCGGCACTAGCTATGAGTAACGGTCCCCAGGTAGAAGCCGACAAGAAGACTGACGAGGTGAAACCCATCTGAACTCCTACTGAGCCTGAATGTGACAATCTCCGTACAGTCCGGTCTGTTCGTCTGATACATCGCATGGCGGGCCTAGGGGGGCGGTAAACGTCAGTCTGCTAATAGCGGTACAAGTCGTGTCGGAGTGAAGCCCAAAACACCCTGAGATAACACTGGAAGCCTACCAGTATATCTCGATTGCCCTGGCCAGGGAGTACTCGTGTAATGGCTCTCCTAGACACAGCGCGATGTCAACCCCCAATACCGGGAGAGATGAATCCTGTCTAACCGTCACTGCCTCCAAGTGCTTCGGGACTGCACCCAACTACCACCTGTTTGCACGACTCCTTTGAGCCGTGGTAGGGTAGTAATCAAAGTACAGTGGGAACACACTCGAGACGAAGTGACAGTGTCAAGTCAGCGGACTAAGATGTACTCATGTCACCTGGGAACTGATAACTAACGATAGGTATAATACCAACCGGTCAGTTCCCGACGAGTCCTGTCCAGTGTACTCGCAACCTAACGAGCACCCGTATACTATCTCCAGTACGTCGTACTGATGGCTGTGGGACAGACCATCTCCCACACTGGGATGAGAAGCGCATACGCTAGTCTACTCCGGAGTATCGATGCCCTGTCTCGATAGTCCTGCGACTTGGGACCTGCATAAGGATGTGCTTATAGATTACCAGCCCCCACTAGTGTGACTGCCATCACATCGCTGGTAATCAAGCAAAGATCCTAAGGGCTCCACTAATGTGTATAGGTGATATACTGAAATAAACACAAGTACACATTGAAGTAGAAACAAACCAAGTAGCATACTACTATATTGAGCAAGATTGTTTATACAAGGTGAATATCCCAAGCTTCCATTAAGTAATATACAAACTAGTATGATACAGTAATGGCCTCTAGGACATATACACTAACAGTAACTCCACAATTTCGAGCGATATCATTCAAGAAAGCATCGTAACGAAATCGGTTGTCGGTTCTTGAACTTGCTAGGGTTTACAAAACTCGTAGGAATCAAGAATCGTTTTCAGATATATTACATCATCTTTCTATTGATCGTCTCGGCTTCTTTACGAGCGGAGTTTTACTCAAACATCACAACAAGAACAACAATTACAAATTGAGATCTAATAATGATGCAAGAATTAAAAGAAAACAAGATAAAAGAAAATCACCCTTTATTTATATCAACAATTTGATTACAGTCGCTCAAGAACTACAAGAGGAAGAACGAAATTGTCGATTTGGCGTCGCTCGGCTCCGTGAGTCGTGGATCGTTTGGACCACTTGCTCTGTTGAAGATCGGTATGGCTCATAAAAGGTTGCAAGGCTTCTTGCTTGATGGGTACTCGGGATCATGGCTTTTGGAGTTGGAATTAGGGTTAGGGTTTCACACAAGCCCTGTCACTGGACTTGTGGAAGAAGAAGATGAAGAAAGAAATAGAATGGGTCTAGTTTTATGCTAGATTGGGGATTGATCCATTCTCCTTTACAAGTGAGCCTATGGTCTTATTTATAGAGCATCCAAACCCTAGGTCTAGGTTTGAATTTACAATTCCCTCCAAAAGTTTGTTGAGGAGTTTCTAGAAAGAGTTTGTTAGGAGTTAGCTTAGGGTTTAAGCTAGGATTAATTAAGCTTAGAAAACCCTAGTTTGCTGATCTGGCAGAAATATCTGGAATCTTCTAGAACTTGGAGTGTCTTTCTGAACTGTAGGAGCTGAGACAGGAGTTTTGCACTAAAATTGAGGATCTGAAGTGGTAGAATAGCCGCGGAACCGCGGCAATAGGTGGCTTAGGCCGCGGTTCCGCGGCCAATTAGGCTCCTTGAGTCTTGGACTTTTTGCAGTGGTCTTGGGTTGACACTTGGGGCCTTAGCTGATATGTTGAATTGTATTTTGCCTTTTGGATTGCTACCAGAACTGAAATCATTGAGTTGGCGTAATGTTTTAGCAGTGTCCATTCGAGCAAGCTTCTGATTTTCCTGTACAGACTTCGAAACACGGGTTGCGATATATGGAAATGATGTCATGCAATGAAATGCATTCAATTTCCCTAGAAATGCCGGTTTTAAGGTCTAATACATGCAATCTGATATTTTGCGACAGTTTTGCTAATATGTGAAATATGAATGCCGTATACTTCTAAATGAGTGCAAATGATGAGGAAATTGCCGGCTAAAATATACAATATTTTCGACTAATCATCACCCTACCCTACCAAGGTAAAGGTGATTCCTAACCGTGACCGGTTGAATTCGGTTTGGCCGGAGGCGAAAGCAAGAGACAAGAACGGACGGACAAGGGTCAATAAGCCGGATTCCATGAATACCGTGCTTAAGTCCCCTAATCCACGCTGTTGCCGATTGTTCTAGCTTCATTTGTTTAAGTTCGGCTCAAAGTACTTGAATACGGAATCCATTAACTTACATTATCCTATCGTTTCCGAACAAGCCTTATACTTTGCATATAACACATAGGTTAGATAACGAACAAATAAGCCATGTTGTTAACTCGTTAAAACAAGAACATAAAAACATACCATCTCCCTGTGGATCGACCCGTGCTCATCGCGGCTAGCTGCAAAGCGACACCGTCCTGATCGCGGATAAACTTTTGAACTTTTAAATATCCGACACGCTTTTGGCGTGCGATCAAATGGCGCCGTTGCCGGTGAGACGGTAATGTTTTTGTTTTTGTTATTTTGAATTAATCTTGTTAATACCCATCTAACCCTATTATTCAAAACAACATAAAAATTTCAAAACCAAAAAACAAAATCAAAACTAAAATTAACACAAGCTCACCATTTTGTTCTCTGGATTTTATACCTGCTTGCACTCTGTAATTAAACATAAAAAGATAAACAATACCAGTGTGGCATTAGTGGAACACTGAGACTACTGTTGAAATTTGGAGCCCTAACTCATCAAGTTGACTGGAGACATCATCCCCAAATCCGGCGACGCCGGCCCTTTCACCACCTCTTGCCTCCAATTTCTTCTCTGAGCTCCAGTGTTCTATTTTTGTCCTATTTGTATTGTTTGTTTTTTATAATTTTTAATGTGCAGGTATTTGGGCATTTGTATCGTTTTTCCGCACTAATATCCATTTTTTCCGACATTTCAGATTTTACGGATTTGCGAACAGCGAGCGTGGGGAGCAAAGTGCACATTCAAAGTTAAGGTGGTTACGAAGTACAGTGCCAAAGATCCGAATAGTTTGACCCGTGCAAGCGAACTTTTCAAGCTTGCCGGATTTGATTCAACGGTGGTTTCTTAACCCACAACTTAACGGTACGTACTTTACTAACACCTTCTTCTGAAATCCGACGCTTTAATATAATATCTTTGCAGGATTCTTTGCAAGTTCGCTAGCAAACGCCAAAAAAAAATTGACTAACCCGTATTTGTTGCAGTGCCGCGCTTAAAAAAAAAAGATTGTTTGAAATTTTGAACAAATTTTTTCATTGATTTGTGCATTGCATACATTAATACGGACTTAAGGGCAAGCGAACCCCCAAAACATACGGTAAAGGATTTCATCACCTTTTCCGTAGCCCACAAATCACGAAACTTTGCATAAACGTTTACCCGCACAAATTTTAAAAGAAACTAGATTTTAAGCCTTAAGGACTTCGCGCTCACTAGGAGAGGTTAATTGTGTTTAGAACACCGCTTAACGGTATATTGTTTATGGGGTGTCTAGGAAAGTGGTAACGGCGAAACCGCCAAAACAGAAAGGGTTATTTAATTAAGGACCTTCACGAAAGCGTCGAAAAACCTCCCCTTATCTCTGCACTTACCTGGCCTTGTCATCAGTTTATCTTGAGCCTGTTTCTCGACACAGTTTTACTTCGACAATCAAGTTCTTGAGCAGGTCTAGTTGACCTAGGTGAACCCTAGAACGATTAGGTGTGTGGTATTTTTGTGTCGTGATTGTTATTGGTCCAGATTCTTTTTGTGTGTATATTTCATTCTTTTGTTAATAACTAACAAAAAATAAAAAAAATTAAAAAATCACATTCTTTTTCCCCTCCTTTTCTCTTCCTTTCTTTCTTTCTCTCTTCGTAACATGGGTACCCCACCTCGAAAAACTCTTGCCGAACTTTGGTACTCACAACCAGACATAACTTCCTACGGTTCTTGCTTTGGCCGAACGTCGAACGACCCCTCCATGCCTAAAATTTCATTGAAAGATCGCATAGACGTGTCTAGGACAAACACTTGCACTCACAATCCACTTTGTATCAACCGTTTCAACCTTCACCACTCTCTTATGCTGATACCCCTTTTGCGAGTCTTCTATTTTCCATCGCTGAACGTATTGAACAATCTCGTAGCCGATCTTTCACTCCTTTCACCACTTCCAATTCTTTTGATCAACAATTCCATTCACCTTCGTATCCAAATGTTGATCATCACCCTGTCCAACCATTCAATTCCTACGAGTCCTACCCAACTTTTGCACCTGCCCTAGACATTGCTTCTGAACAACCTTTTGGGACTTTCCAGTATCAAAACAACTTCGAATCTTTTACTGAAACCCCTTCACAACCTATGTCTAGTCTAGAACAGTCGTTGGAAGACTTTAGGGTAGCGTCATGCCAACAGATGATGGATTTGAATGCTTCCATGGCTTCCCTCATACAACCTAGTGACCCGGTAGCTAGTTTCCAACTAGCGCCAAATTTTCAAATCTATGAAGAGGCGGTTGGACAGGTTGAGAATTTGAGTGGAGAGAGTGAGTTGTATACCCTTCCAAATCGAACCTACCCGTTTCAACTTGAATCACACGACTACGGTTTTGAATGTCTATCTAATGTTCCAAACGATTCACCAATTGAAGATAGAAGGGTGAATGAGCTGTGCGACTTTGTAGTATTTGATTTACCTGATTGTGAAGGGTTCGTTCCAAGTGAAACCAGTCCTAAACCATTTGACCTCTACACCTCCATCTTAGAACCAGAATCGATTGAAGTCCATGCTTTTGATGAGGTGTCTGAGAATATTGATTTTCACTTGATTGAGGATATTGACGCTGGGAATATTTTGGATGATGAACCTGTAGATTTGGATGAGTTTTTCTCTCCAATTCATCATCCCGAGTCATTAACTGTTTTTCCCGAACTTCATATGCGTCTTGATTTTGATGAAATATGCATGGATAGAGTTAACTTTGAGGAGAATTTTGAGGATATTTTAGAGGATGAAACAATTCTAGATGATGAGTCGGATTTTCCAATTCATCATATCCCTTTCATTTACTGTGTACAACCTCCTGAACCTATAACCGATAACCTTTTTCAAGAACTCCACTCCATCATTTCCATCGTTCCGACCGCGCAAGAAACCATATCACTTTCATTTCTTATGTCTGGTTTACCAAGTTCGGTGTACCCATTTCTCACGAATCTTGAGGGATTTGACCCTATTTCTCGACGGGTTAATACATTAGCACAAACGCTTCTTACACATCGATCATTACAAATTGTGCTAATTTATTCACTCCATTTTCACCCTCAAGTTCGTATCCCATTTCTTTCTCCCTTCCGCCAATCTCCTCCTCCACCGAGACCGTTTACCACTTCTACCTCCATACGGTCTCGCGTATTTTCCATTTCTTTTCTTTTCATCTTCTTTCACCAACCCGCATATTACATAGATAGAATTTTTGAATGGTTGGTGCTCACTTTTGGCCTGTGTAAGGCCTTGCATAGATTGATACTGTTCTCTTTCCCCCCTAATCCTGAACTTCAACGCTTAACAGTGGAAACACTGTTTTACTTGAGTTTGGGGGGGAACCTTTTGGTGTACATATTTTTTGGTTTTTATTTTTGTATAGAATTTTTTTTTGGGGAGGCACCGACAATTTTGACCCTCTTAGTGTAGCCTGACAGTGAGGGCACTGTCAAGTTTAAGTTTGGGGGTATGCTCGGTAAGCTTTCGACCTTCGCATTCATTTGTATATTCTGCATTTGCATACTTACTTAAAAACCCATAAAAATCCGAAAATTTTATAAAAAAATATAAAAATTTTGTCATCAAGTTAGCTAGTGGGAGAACTTAGATTCAATATTTCGACGGTTTTGTTTAATAAGATAGGAACAACTAAATCCTATTTTTAGATTTTGAAAACCTGAAAAATAACTCTCCTTTGAAGTTAACTAATGCTGATATATGTCTTTATATCACACTACACGTGTCGTGAGTTTTGAGAATTAGATGACAAGTCTATTATGTCTGAAATTGTTTTTTGATAAACTATTTTCTGAGGATCAAATAGGTTTGTTCTGAAATAAGTAATATCAAGACTACTTTATAAAGAGAGGTGGAAATGAAGGGATATTATTGACAACTTAATTGGAACTAATTCTGAAGAATAACCCATCTGAATCTTGATTGGAATGATTACACACCTAATCCACTAAACACGTTTTATATCCAAAAAAATAATTGAACTACCGGTTATATCTCCGTTCGCATTAAATCATCATTGTCTTTTGTTTTTGGGCCTAGGTAGCTTGAGTAATTAAGTCCGCTGTGTTGTCTCTACACCTAATGCCCTAAAACCAACTGGTTTGGGAGCATTGTCCCAAAGCTCGCTAAGAAGCCTAGAAAGTCCAGATTAAAACAAAGTCAAGTAAGTGTTCTCTCCGAGTTAAAATTCCTAACGGTTCTTTGTGTGAGAATAATCTTGACAAAAGGCAGGTTTTTATAAAAAAGTATTTCTAGCGGAGATATGGAGGTTATATTCTATGATAAAGACTATTGCACGTTCACAAAGGTATGCATGAAATGTAAACAAGAAAAAGGTGGAGTGAAAAATAAGACCTAGTTTCCTGTTAAGGAAGATAGAAATTCTGAATTGAAACCTTACTGGAAAACGAAACTTGAGAAATACTTAACTTTTTATAAAACTTATGTGATCCTTTTTAAATCTTTATCTGGGCTTTATTTTGTGACATAATGATTTTTCGATCTTTTTGAAACTTAACGACACTATTTGCACTACACGTAAAGACATATAAAATCATAAGTTAAAAGAGAAGCGAGGTGTGAAAAATAAAGGTTCGATAGTTCTAAATTTAGGATAATAGAATTGATATCTTTTAAACAAAGCCTTAGGGTTTGAATCATAGTCATTTCGCAAAACTAGATTGACGGGATTTTGTGGGTAGTATCCGCTAAAAACCCTCAGGAGACAACACTCCTCCTACTAGGGACAACTACAGGTTTAACGGCTTGTTGCACACGCTCAGTGCAATCGCGTTCCCTGCGAAAGTGCGGTTAGTATTTTCTTTTTTGAATAAATGGTTTTGCTCAGGACGAGCAAAAGATAAGTTTGGAGGTATTTGTTCATATCAGAAAACTGTATTCTAATACCGTCCGTTCATTATCTATTTGTTGTATTTATCGGTATTATTAACCAGTGTCTACTCAGTATTACAGATTACAGGTATCCATGACAAAATACTATAACTGCATCCAAAAGCATGGATATATCACTTGAGGGAAGACACTGCGACCAGAAATGCAAACCGACCAATACTTCAGGAGTTCCTTTACGCAACAAGTCATGTACACATATTTTTATCTAAATGGTCCAACACAACAAGTGTATACACAAGACTTTTAAGCACATGTGGATATGATTTTATATGCATTCAAGAAGATGATTTTATATGCATATGATTTTATATGCATTCAAGACTAAAAAGCATGTGTTCAAATCAAAAGGAATCAAACAAATCAGTATGAGCCATAATGGGGCAGCCATGAATCAAGCCACATGTGGGAATGGAGTAATGAGCATTTAATGGTGAAGATTATGTGTGTGATTTAAAGATTCAAATTTCCTTCCAAAACTGAGTGCAAATCAAATTCAAATAGACAAATCAGCATGGACCATGATGGGGAAGTCAAGAATCAAGGCACAAATGGACATGAAGTAATGTGCATTCAATGCTAAAGATTTTGTGTTGATTTAAAAATTCGAATTTCCCTCCATTCTTTGGAGCCTATAAAAGCAGGCGGTGGGCAAAGATTCAAGGATCATTCTTTAGTGATTCTTTAGTCTTAGATTGTCATTCTTTGTCCAAGTTTTCTTTTCTCTTTTCTTGTAAATAGATTAGTCCCCTTGAAGTCTTAACCTTCTCTTGATCCTTCAACCTCTTCATTGAGCTTGAAAGTTTAAGGGTTGGTTATTGATCTCAAGGGGTTGTATCATTCTTGAAGTTTAATAAAGTGTTCATTTTTGCTTCCTTCACCATGAGTTCTTTGCCCTCTCTTGATCTTGCAACCTCTTTATTGATCTTACAAGTTTATGTTTGGGTTATTGAACCCATGTCTTGCAATATGTTCTTTGGTTCCTAATCTTTTACTTACTTGCATTTTATTCTTGCTTTTTTAATTCTCGCACTTAAATTCCATGCACTTTAATTACTTGCTTGTATACTTTTCTTTTCTTTGTTCTTCTTTTTTGTTTTCTCTTTTTGGTTTGTTTTGTGAATCGTGTGAATATTGTTGTTAGGAAAAGAGAAAGATTTTGTAAATTAACGTTTCGTTTTTCATTTCCTTTTCCCGTCTTTTCCATTTGAAACTCCGCCCAAACCCTACGCAAGAGCTCCGTTAGGCACCCTACCCTGCCAAGGTAAAGGTGATTCCTAACCGTGACCGGTTGCATTCGGTTTGGCCGAAGGCGAAAGCAAGAGACAAGAACGGACGGACAAGGGTCAATAAGCCGGATTCCATGAATACCGTGCTTAAGTCCCTAATCCAAGTTGTTGCCGATTGTTCTAGCTTCATTTGTTTAAGTTCGGCTCAAAGTACTTGATTACAGAATCCATTAACTTACACTATCCTATCGTTTCCTAACAAGCCTTATACTTTGCATATAACACATAGGTTAGATAACGAACAAATACGCCATGTTGTTAACTCGTTAAAACAAGAACGTAAAAACTTACCATCTCCCTGTGGATCGACCCATGCTCATCGCGGCTAGCTGCAAAGCGACACCGTCCTGATCGCGGTTAAACTTTAGAACTTTTAAATATCCGACACGCTTTTGGCGTGCGATCAGGCTTCTTCTGTAAGTGCACGGCGGCGCCCCGGCCGTCAATCCGACGCCGGAATGCGGAAGCGATGCTAAACTTTAACTTTTCAAACCGGCACCACCGCGCACTATAAACCCGGATCGTGCCATTAATCTAGTCCTAGCTATCTAGAAAGAGGGTAGAGAGATATACCGAGCGATCCGTGTCCTTCGGTCTTCTCGTCGTCGCCCCGATCTCCCCGCGGAATCTCCGGTCTCCACCAAGTCGCCGGAAGGGCACCACGTCGCCTGCTTCTTTTACGGGCTCCCACCTCTGGACTGAGGCAACTCGGGCACGAAGCTGGCGAGTCGACGTGCCCAAGATTTGCAGTAGAATAGTGTGTAGAACTCATGTCTCATTTGGGGTAGGGGATGTTGCCTTTTAGTGGAGGAAAGGAGATATGAACTTTTTGAGATCAACTTGGGGATTTTTGCAAGCATCAAGAGAGTGAAAATCCCACACCAAAATGAATCAACCCCCACCCCTCTAGTGGCCGGCCCATGCATGGTGGGAAAATGAGAGAGGAGCATGGAAAAAGATAGCCACAAGAATAATGCAAGTGAGAGGAATGGTCATCATGCAAGAATCATCATCACTAGCAAAACCAACACACCATACCCACCATCATGACCATCCATCATCACTCACAAAAGTCAAGTCATCATGGAGTCAAAACAAGTCAATGGACGGTGCACCATCATGAAAACCATCATGATGCAACTATATGCAAAGAGAACCCACCATAATGCTTATCTGTACAAAAGTAGATAAGCCCTCCTCCACCAAACTTCGGCCAATGAAAAATACAAAGAAATATGGCCGAAACGGAAAGCAAACTGGCAACTCCAGAAAACTGGTCCCGTAATAAATTACAGGAAAACCCCGATACTGTGTATACATACCCGCATTTGTATTCCGACAGAAATACAAATGCAATGAGACAAAATCTACACTGTACTATACTAGGATCCGGCTTAAACCAAAGACGGCTAGTAATATCCATCCGATCCTGATCCGTGCAATACCGCACGTATCTGATCGAACCCTGCCATATATCCATATGGCCTCTAGTACTAACCGTCTGATCCTGATCCGTGCAATACCGCACGTATCTGATCGAACCCTGCCATATCTCCATACGGCCTCTACAGCGTTTCGCCCGAAACTTGAGTAACTGTGTGTGTGGTGGACTCTAAAGACTCGTCAATACTATGGCTGTGGATTTAACCACTAGCACGTCAGAGGTATTAGCCATACGTGACGGGCCACCAGCTATTGAACAAAAGGGACGTCGATGAGCGAACTCATCCCGACACCCTACTGAGCCTGTCAGTGACAATATCCGTACAGTCCGGTCCGTTCGTCTATGAGCATTGCATGGCGGGCCTAGGGGGTTGGTAAAGTCAGACCCCCAAAAGCGGTACAAGTCGTGTCGGAGTGTAGCCCAGAACAACCTGAGATACTACTGGAATACCTACCAGTAAATATCCTGCCATGGCCAAGGACTTCGTGTAATGGCTCTCCTAGACACAGCGCGACCTCAACCCAATACCGGGAGAGACGAACCCCTGAAGATCCGCTCACTGCCTCCATGTGGCTCGGGACTGTACCCAACTAAAACCTGTTTGCACGTCTCCATTGAGCGTGGTTGGGTAGTAATCAAAGTACAGTGGGAACTCACACGAGACAAATGACGATCCTCAGGTCGATGAACTAACCTGTACATATGTCACCAGGGAACTACTAACTGAAGTCAGGTATAAGACCAACTAGCATGTTCCCGGCGAGTCCTGTCCGGTGTACTCATAACCCAATGAGCACCTGTATACATCTTAGGTGATCCAACTGACACCAGTGGCTTGTGAGACAGGCCACCGCCCCTCCTCGGGGTCTCGACTGTATACACTAGTCTATTCTGGAGTATCGATGCCCTATCTCGAAACTCCCACGACTAGGGACCTTTTAAGGATGTGCTTATAGACTACCAGCTCCCATGTATATGATCGCCCTCATACTGCTGGCAGTCAAGCAAGAATCCTAGGGGCTCTATCAACGTGCAATAGTGACCTGTAAGGTCACCTTACGCAGTACATGATGATAAAGGTAAAGCAGATAGCAAACTATCATCTTGAGGAAGACTGTCCTCCAGGGATAGGTCCTCCCTCAATCATTGCAATCACGTGCCTGTGATCCAATAATTGACTCTGAGGGCACTATCTCCAACAATTTCTCACTTGCACTCAAGTCTAATTATTGCGATGTCGCATACTCACAGCCCGTGTGATACCGAACACCCAAATCCTCTACTAGTCAGTCTCACAAAGCTCGTTTGCGAAACTATTGCGTTCGAGGAATAGCCTTAGTGAGTGGATCCGCTTTGATGTTTCTTTCTATGTCTCTCTATATCTCAAGTTCACGGAGAAACCCATCTCCCGAAATGAGCAATACCTGTCTTAGAATGTGTCTGGATGTATGATGGGACCTAGCTCATAAATGAACTCCAAATCCAAACTTCTTAGACTGTATCGTCAACTGAACTTAATCAGTATCCTGCGCCATGCATCCCTCAGTATTGCCTTGGACCATCTGTCCAAACTACTGCCCCTCGTCAGAAGGAAAAACTATAACTCTGACAACCTCCCTGTCGTCCAGGTCACCTTGGAAGCCTGGAATGATAACTATCTCCCGAATGAGGCTGTCGTTATCAAAACCCTAGAACATCCACTTATGTTCTAAAACTGCTTCCGACTGCTTCTCCAGGATTGGATCAATGTCAACTTATTGCATCTAGTGCAACAACAATATCTGGTGTGGTACTTGACATCTCATGATTGACTCAATTGCCTGAGCAAGTGATCTGCCAATCTTGCACATCCCTCTCCCCTTTAGTCTGTAAGACACCTTTAGAGAGGGTGACCCCATCACCTGCAGGTACACTACCATGCCAGGAGTCGTCCATTCTAAATACTCTTAGAATGCTGTCTAAGTACCCTGATTGGGAAACCACCCAACTCTAGATCTAAAACCATAGATCCAGTAACCAGAATGTCTGATATAATATCCAAGTCCCATGTGGAGAAACCACTGTGTGACGACCAAAGCATAACCGATCGTAGTATAGGAATATCACTTCCTACTCTGTGTATGTCATCCAAATACCATGACATCACACGCTACTACCTTCTCAACAGATCCATCCCCTATTCTGATGAAGTCAAACCTATGACTGTTACATCAGAAATTGATGATCTATCTCCGCTACATGTGCTTTAGTCTATAAATAGACATAAGCCACTTGTCCACCAATGCTTCCGCTGCTCCCACTGACTATGACAACCCTCTGGTAGAGTCATATAGACGCACACCTAAAGCCAGTTTAGAACGACGCTATACTCATCCTCCCGCCGGGTCTCACAGCCTGGAACAACAGCAATGGCAAGTATAGGTAAACAAGAACCTCCCTGTCACCGTCCTTTAGGCTACTGGAGTACCTCTCGGGTGCCTGAGGTTACCCACCTTTTCTGCGGAGTGGCCAATGGAATGTCAAACCAGATTGAATCTTTAGGTTCTTATCAAATCTTCAGTAATCGTTTGTGGTTCTGGAATCACTTCCAGTTCTACCATACTCCCACTGCTGTTTTCTGAAAAAATCCATTTTTATTAAAACTGTGGCGAGTCTAGAACAATATCACTATCGATCTTCCAGATGGTAGAAAGTCAACCCTCGTCATAGCCTGGGTCAACCCACAAACAACCATTACAGAAACGTGCCTTGAGTTATCCAGAGTCTGGTTTTAAGCATAATCCGGACAACTCCCCGTACCTTAACATCGTTAAGATATGAACTGTTCTATATCCAAATTAGAAGCAGAGGCACTGATTTAATTGAACCAGATACAAATCATGTAGCTGTCTCCAGTGCATGTCAACTAAATGGAAAAAGGCCGATCAGCATTACTCAACTTAGGAGCACTTCCAATTATGAGTAACCTGAAAGAGAAGCAAGTTCTCTTAATCATTACTATCAACTGAATACCATACACAAGTATCTACATCTTCTATCACTTTGAAGAATCCCGATACTTGCAATATCTGGTTCTCTACTTTATTCAAATACCTATAACCTCTCAAAATTCGGACCCTGTGTTTCCACGAAACACCTGTCTAAAAACTAGAGAAGTCATAAGTAAACCGAATATAGTACGAGGACCATCCCCTCTGTCCTGATCGACCCTGGACAACATACAATACTCTGTATAAGTCCCTTGAGTCTGATAACTCAATCCCTGTGTGTCGTAGGTTGAAAGCTGTACTTATGGTTATGAAGAATTACACCGCTGTTTAATGCTCCTTACCTAATCATCGACTGATATAGGTAAATGTCAAGGACATAATTTCAAAAAGGTAAATCTCACTCTATAAAAATAGACGTACAGATATATCATTTTGAAATTGGTGCATAACAGCGGATATTCAAAACCAAATATTTTGCCGACCGGCAAACAACCCAGGCGATTTCCTCAGATATCACCAATTACAATGAATTCCAATATAATGAGGATGATCACCTAATTCCCAATAACTTACTCCCACTCATCATCTGTAAAACCATACAGATGTGAGAATCATACCTGGTAAATACATACCCTGGAGCAAGTGGCTAATTGGGAAATCAGTTTTCCTTTAACAGCACAGAGTGAAACTGGAACATTGAAATTTTTCGATGGGGTATCCCGGTATTCCTAGTAATGCATCTTCCATTATCCAGATTCACAACTGTAACCGTGTAATTCTTTGCCATCTTTCCAAATCCCTTTCTATGTCTTTAGGCATTACCTTCTGCACACCCTCTTAGGCTAAATGGTTTTCTTCCTTCCCTACCGTTCGGCACCAGCCTATGGTTTGGAAGAAGACTATCCAATATGCATAATGGGTGTACTGTCCAAATCCTAGGAGCACTCGCAATGCGAGAGAAGGTGAAGATAAAAGACAACCGAATAAACCTTATTCCTATTTCTTCTGAACCAGAATCCATCACCGAACTGTAACAAGTTCCTTTCGAGTTCGTATATAACCATACGATGGAGTAGCCAATAAACTGTGGATCTTCGTAGTGATACGGAGTGTCCCGGAGAAATACAAAGGTGATTTAGGATTGGCGAAGAAATACTTGGTTTGGTCGTGTATAGCAGTCGCAATTTACTTTTCCCTCTTACTAATCCCTTGATATGTCTTTACTTAATATCTTCTGTACACCATCGTTAGGCTAATTGGTTTTCTTCATTCCCTACCGGTCGGCACCTGCCTATGGTTTGGAAGAAGACTATCCAATTTGCGTAATAGGTGTACTGTCTCCTAAACTAAGGAGCACTCGCAACCTGAGAGAAGGTAAAATGAAAAGACAACTGAATAGTCCTATCCGTTTTCTCCAGAACCGGAAACCATCCTCGAATAAATTCCTTCGAGTTCGTATATAACCATACGATGGTTTTATCCAATGGAAGTAGACGTTCGTAGTAATACGGGGTGTCCGGGAGAAAAGGGTAAAAGTAGGAGTGGCAATAAGGTTTGCAACTCTGACAATCCAAAAGCCAGTGTTTAAGAAGGTTCGGTCAATTTTGGTCACTGAGTCATAGTCTTAGGGTCGGGTCAATGGTCGCTGCCAAAGAGAGAGAGAAAAGAAACACTCAGCGTGCACTCTATCCTAGATTAGAATGGTTACCAATTTATCTAATCTGGAAACCTCCCACTGTAACATCAAATTCTCCTCTAAACCTGAAAGAAGAATTAGTCGGAGTCACCCGAGGAGTAAACTAACTCATCAGTGGGAATCGGGATCCAACTATCATCGCATGATAACGTGACGAAATCCGCTCACGTCATCACACTCCAGAAGGTATGCGCATATCTGGCAAGTTTCAGTTTCTTTAGAAACTCCCGATGTGATTTCTACCCCCATGCTCTTATGACCTTGACTTTGGCCAACATATCATAAGTCACATGTCAAGTTCTACCCGTCATTCTCCAGGTTAATTTGAGCCCACCCGCACATACCCTTGACTTTGTCCAAAATAGTAGTACGACTGCCCCAAACCAACGCATCTATCTATGCTGCATATGAATACTCCAATAGCTACCAATCACTGTGCTTTGAATTTGGCCAACATACACAGCTTGAATACTATTGACCACCCATATGAAACGACGGAGGGCTACGAATGGTTTCTGGCAAAAACCTTTAACGTAATGAACTTGATATCGTTGAAGGAACCGGATAGCTTTTAAAAATATAGTGACGAAAACCTTTGCTAAAGAGGTCACCCCCGGTGAAGGGATCTCGGCTTCTTCCCCGTAGAATGAGGTGCAGGATATTCCAACTGAATACCACGATGCAAAGCAAAAGTAATCGGCTATAGTGAAGTTAATGCCCTGACGCAAACTTTTGTCTAAGGGGTCACTCCCGGTGAAGGGATCTCGGCCCTTGCCTCGTCGACTGAGGAGCAGGATATTCCAACTGAATACCACGATGCAAAACAAAAGAGAACGTCCTTGCATTAACAGCCTTTTGAAAATTGTTCCAACAACATCAGAATAGGTTTGTTTTAACTTGCATTGATCCGAATCAACGCAGTCCCATCAATTGATCACACCACAAAGAACGAAATATAATGATGTACGTATATGCCATCCGCATTCGCCACTGGGTCCCGTCATTACCCGTTAGGTTAGCTAACTAACGACAGAGCGGGGACTGGACTAGCACGGATGCAAAACATATACAACATCTACTAGTATATATATCAATATATAATATTTCGCTCAAGGCGTGATAAAATGCAACATCACAGAAATGTACAGCATCACAGAACAATACAAATATCTGGGATCCCCGGGTTTCACAGAGCCACTACTAAAACCCGACGTTCCCTTGGTTGTGTGGATAGCCTGTGCAATGAAATCCTAGACCCCTACGGGCGCGGCAAGTTACCCGCCAAAACCTGAAGCGAGGCAGCCACCTTCAGCAACGTGAATGGACCACCCAGCACTTCACGAAATCCGGTAACTTGGGCACCCCTCCTGGGTCAACCTGTACCCCCTACGAGTGCGACGAATAGCCCGCCAATTCTAGAGTAAAGCCCCCTCCGTCTCAATGCCATGAGATGCGGGCTTGTTGACCTCTAGAACCCGGCTATCCGTGCACCCCTCCGCTGGGTAATCCTAGTACAGAAAGTAAAATATACATACAGCGGGTACATCGACCGCAACCTGGTCGTGCCCCAAAATAATAATATACAATCAAGCAGTGACGGCAGTCCATATGTCGGACGCTCGCCCCGCAATACCAAATGTACATAATACAACAAAAACTGTACTAGCATTGCATCCAGGATATCCCCCTTGACCAATCCGCAACATCACAGCACAATACAGAACATCAACGTGAATGTCACGTTTGCAAATCCGTCTAACCGGGCTATAGCAGTTAGACAGGATTTACCGATCGTGTGACATTCACGGCCGCAGATATAATGTAAATACTGTGAACTAATGTGTTTAAAATATCCGATCGATCAAATTTTACCAAGTGGGCCCCAAGCATTACTGTAGCAGTTAAAGAAATTCTGGGCCCAAAAACTAATATTCCAAAACCCCAATTTCACTGTAAAAAGATTACTGTGCAAAAATGGTGCACTGAAGACATTGAACTGCGGCGGAACCGCGGCCAGAAGGGGGGTTTGGCCGCGGTTCCGCGGTCATCCTACTGTATCAGTTCACCAAATTTTCACAGATGTCTTATCTTTCTCTGCACATCACTCTACAACATACTGAAAAAATTTTGGAGCCAAAAAAATTTCGACAGAAAACTGATATGCATGAAAACGCGGTTTTGGGATTTTTGTTCGATCGGAAACGTAAACACATTAGACCAAGCTAGACTAGGTTAATGGCGAGGCTCTGATACCACTGTAAGTGCACGGCAGCGCCCTAGCCGTCAATCCGACGCCGGAATGCGGAAGCGATGCTAAACTTTAACTTTTCAAACCGGCACCACCGCGCACTATAAACCCGGATCGTGCCATTAATCTAGTGTCACGACCCGAAAGTACGGAACGTGACCGACACTTAGATTACGAAGCGTCTAGAGGCGTAACGTAACCTAAGTAAGCCGAAGCCCAGAAATCTAAACCATAAAAGAAGAGGAAGAAGTAAAAGAAATATGAAGGAAACAAGTTTTAAAAGCATCAGCAAATTTTCCCAAAAATTTCGGCAGAGTCTCCTCTTTAAAAACTGGCCCCAAACGGGTACAACAAGTATAATATACATATAACCAATAAAAAGCATCCCCAACGGGAGCTAGCTCAACGCCAATAGGCGGAAACAACCACAACAAGCACAATAATATACAACGCCAAAGGGCGAGGCTCAAAGCTCAAAAGAAAACAAAACCACTAGATCAGAATAATACAAGCGCGACTTTAAGGTCGAAATAAATAACTGGTCCAATAAACTTATCAAGTAATAAAAGTATGGTTGATGGAGCTTTCTAGATACAAATGAAATAATAAAAATACAACGGCGGTCCAGATACACGTGAACCAACCTACCGTGCAAATCACCCGGAATGAAATGAGGTGCTAGCAAACAGCCAAGGAACCCTGTACATCGAACCTGTAATAAAATTTGGCACAACGGGGGTGAGTTGCCAACTCGTGAGTAGAAGATATCTACGAAAAGAAATCAAATGCACGACGCTATCCTAGGTCATAATAATACACTACTAAGTCTCAATCATCTGGTAATGGCAGGGTAATACTACGTGTAAATGCAAATACTCTGTGCTCGTGTCAGTGCCTCATATAATACTATATCATAAGAATGAGTATGCATGCACCATGAATGTAACATAACCAATCCTAAAATCTAGATATATCTGCATAAGAAATCTTTAGCCTTTACCATGTAAAATGTGTATAGAAATCTGAAATAGCAACAATGAAATCCATAGAAATCTGTGTCAAGCATCGACACAAAACATGTAAATCTCAAGTCTCAATACCTCATAATCGCAATGTCTCATAGTCTCAATATCTCGGGCTCCGTCAGTCCGGATCGGCCCATATCATCAAATCTCACGACAACGGTCGGTATCCTCCGGATATCCGCCGCGCCAGACATCACCGGTAGGTAGCCTTCCCCTGCCAGGCTCATCGTCTACAACTCGATCTTCTTGCCCCGGGGTACCATACCGGGCCCACCATGTACCCGAGACTGTTCATCCACTCCTCGAATCGGGTCTCGAAATCCAACAAAGAACATGAAATCTCATGGTGGACGACACATACATCACGAGAAAACCGCATCTTATGTTTTAAAAAGAGAGGAGGAGAGAGAGAGAAGTTTTTATATATTCTTGCGGTTTTCCCCAAAAATCCAGAAATCTTATAGAAACCCAAATCTCAAAATCATGAGTAAGTATATGATAAGTGTCGGCTTATGCCCATAATACTGCATGATAACATGAAAAATATGAATGCATGAATGTCTAAGTAATAAATACCAAGTCTATACTAACATCAGAGAGTAATCACAATCTTATATCGGTCTAGTTGTTAACTGATTCTATCAATAAAAGATAATATGATCTAAAGTGTACGTGACATAGCAATTACCGATGATGATGTGTGTAAGCCGGCAAATAAGTGTGCGTGGAATATGCGCATCATCGGTAATGGTGCTGGTGTCCTAACAGGCAAAGTTTTATGCTGATTATAGAAACATATATATGAACATACACATTATGATTACGGTATGAAAGTAAAGGCAGATGTGTGTTACCCACCCATTTGATATACAAATATAACTACCACTATAAGACTCGAACCTAAACTAGTGTCCATCTAACCTCCTAAAGAACTAAAACTAAGAACTAGTCGATAAGAAATAAGGGTACACCTAAAGTCTGAGTCCATATCTCTAATAGTCGGCGATCCAGCCTCAATAGCGTCACGTACGTAGTACGGTTTCCTCGAAACAAGAGTGCGGATCAATCATCATATCTATGCCTCATACGGTAACATCCATCATACGGTATCCTAATATCGGGGTACGGGTCAAGTATCTCCTAGGTGTCTCATTATTCGTATAATATCATCATCAACACAGGTCATGATCAAGGTGCTATGATGTAATCGCATACATCAACTATATAACATTGCCATCATAAATATACCTCATTAATTTATCCTCAGAAATATCATGTCATATGTATCATATTGTGATTAAGTCATACTGATATCATATCGTCATCAAGTCACAACTATATGATATCGACATCAGGTCACACCTATATGACGTCGTAATCAGGTCATACATATATCATATCGTAATCAGTCACAAGTTACAGTTCGGGTTCTATTCTAGAGTCCCATGTACCTCAATATCATCACTACCCATTATAATTTACGTATACCTGTTCATTATCATTTTCTAATGATCCCCTAACATTTTAATACGACTGCATAGCCAAGAATCACGGCATCAAGCCCAGTTATACTGTTTCATTCCCGTGTATCATATCACATCAATGTATCCCATATACGTGTTGTATATATATATATACCTATACTTAGTCCTATATATATATATATACACATACACGTATACACCATGTCGAGTTTCAGTGTGTGCGTGTGTGTGTTTCTACCTGAAACCTACGAACCTCTTCCAAGGTATTCATCCTCTGATATGGTCTTCCTAAATCAGTCTAGTCCAGCCTAGGGTCATTACTAGGGTCCTACTCATTAAGAATATAGGGTCACATCTGGCTTCCTAATGTCAATAAGTACTATTCCTATTCTACGTTGCGGGGGTGCTAAACGCCATCCACCCGACTTCCCCCCGTAGATATGCATCTACTCACCTGGTCCATGTCTGCCGAAGACGGTGTCGCCATCCTCCTCTTCATCGCCCGCAGTTCACGTGAGGGGTACCTAAACGGAAACATATAAATAGTATCGTAAACTGAATCACATACAAAAGTCAAAACGACGCAAGGAACAAGCATAGGTTAAAACCTATGTCCCGTCCACGCAAAAGAACCAAATATCGCTCGATATCGGCGTACAAACTCCGATGGATCGAGATAACATGAACAAATAACTCATAGTTTTAAAAATCATTACTTATATTATAAAACATGATTTAATTCATCGAAACACTAAAATCCATCAAATCGCCCGATTTCGTAAAACCCGAAAATGCCAATTTACCGTTTTTCTTCAAAACTTGACATTTAAATGAAACCAATGTTCATAAAACTCATTAAATAGCCTAACTAGATTATAGAAACCATTACTATATTTTTATTACACAAATATGTATGGATTTGGAATTTCTAGTTTGCAACCTTTATCAATTTTCAACATCTTACAAGCCAAATTCCACAATTTCACAACAAACTTGATTTTGCATGAGTTAATGTATTAAACTACAATTCATGATGATAATGATATAATGAAACCATAATTTATATTTTTAATCTCATATATTTAGGAATTTCCAAAATCTAGTTACAAAAATAGCAATTTTTATCACAATTTATCAATTATCAATAACACTAGTAACTAAATTGAGTTTTTTATTTCACCAACAAGTTAATATTCTCACTAAAACTACAATCTAATGATAACAACCTTAATTAGAATTTTATATTACCCACATATACATTTTATAAAAACCTAGTTAGCAAAATATTTAATTTAAACAATTTTAAATGAACAAATTATAATTCAACATCCATGCAAGATTTTCCAATTCTAAAAGAGTTAAACTAATTATTATAACCCTATTTAATTAATAAAAACCCCAACTTAATTTTATAACCCTAACTTGAATTTTAAGAATTTGAAGATAGATTTAATCTATTAATTCTAATTATGCTAGAATGAAACATCTAATAAAATAAATCAAAAGTATAAGATTTATACCTTCAAACAAGAAATCCAAACATGAAAATAAGCCTCCAAAATGCATGCTTTCCATCTCCAAAATCCATGTAAAGAAGAGCAAAAAATAGGGGGTATGAATTTATTAGGATTTTGTGGATTTTTATTTGGATTTTTAATGAATTTTTGATGGATTTTGCAACAAAAATGAAGTGGGATATGGGGGGGGGGGGCTGCCATGATGGGGAGGCCGGCCAAACTTGGGGAAGAAAAGAGAGAAGGAAAACAATGAGGAATTGTGTAGAAACTTCACTCAAAACATCACTTACTTTAAGTCTTTTCATAACTTTATTTAATTTCCTTTTTATTTCTTTTCTAAACAACTCAAGAAAACTCAAGAATTTTGGAAAAATTTACAAATAAATTTTTCATGATACACACAAAATTCTAATATGTCATGGTTCATTTTTACAAATTAAAACCATTCAAATTTGTAATTTACACTAATTTAGTGTAAAAATAAAATTTATGTTAATATTTAAAACAATTAATTTAGGAAAAATATTTAATTAAACTAAAAATTTATAAGTGACTAAATAAACACCATTTACTAGTAATAACATAATTAAAATAGGTATTTTTAAATTTATAGTGAAAAATAATTACAGTTTTATTTTACGAAAAATACGTTTTACTTTACCGAAAGTCACAAAATTCACTTAAACAATTTTATTTATTTAATTATTTTAAAATGTTACATCTAGTCCGAGCTATCTAAAGAGAGGGTAGAGAGATATACCGAGCGATCCGTGTCCTTCGGTCTTCTCGTCGTCGTCCCGATCTCCCCGTGGAATCTCCGGTCTCCACCAAGTCGCCGGAAGGGCACCACGTCGCCTGCTTCTTTTACGGGCTCCCACCTGTGGACCGAGGCAACTCGGGCATGAAGCTGGCGAGTCGACGTGCCCAAGATTTGCGGTAGAATAGTGTGTAGAACTCATGTCTCATTTGGGGTAGTGGATGTTGCCTTTTAGTGGAGGAAAGGAGATATGAACTTTTTGAGATCAACTAGGGGATTTTTGCAAGCATCAAGAGAGTGAAAATCCCACACCAAAATGAATCAACCCCTACCCCCTAGTGGCCGACCCATGCATGGTGGGAAAATGAGAGAGGATCATGGAAAAAGATAGCCATTAGAATAATGCAAGTGAGAGGAATGGTCATCATGCAAGAATCATCATCACTAGCAAAACCAACACACCAAACCCACTATCATGACCATCCATCATCACTCACAAAAGTCAAGTCATCATGGAGTCAAAACAAGTCAATGGATGGTGCACAATCATGAAAACAATCATGATGCAACTATATGCAAAGAGAACCCTCCATAATGCTTATTTGCACAAATGCAGATAAGCCCTCCTCCACCAAACTTCGGCCAATGAAAGATACAAAGAAATATGGCCGAAACGGAAAGCAAACTGGCAACTCCAGAAAACTGGTCCCGTAATAAATTACAGGAAAACCCCGATACTGTGTATACATACCCGCATTTGTATTCCGACCGAAATACAAATGCAATGAGACAAAATCTACACTGTACTATACTAGGATCCGGCTTAAACCAAAGCCGGCTGGTAATATCCGTCCGATCATGATCCGTGCAATACCGCACGTATCTGATCGAACCCTGCCATATATCCATACGGCCTCTAGTACTAACCGTCCGATCCTGATCCGTGCAATACCGCACGTATCTGATCGAACCCTGACATATCTCCATACGGCCTCTACAGCGTTTCGCCCGAAACTTGAGTAACTGTGTGTGTGGTGGACTCTAAAGACTCGTCAATACTATGGCTGTGGATTTAACCACTAGCACGTCAGAGGTATTAGCTATACGTGACGGGCCACCTGCTATTGACCAAAAGGGACGTCGATGAGCGAACTCATCCTGACACCCTACTGAGCCTGTCAGTGACAATATTCGTACAGTCCGGTCCGTTCGTCTATGAGCATCGCATGGCGGGCTTAGGGGGTTGGTAAAAGTCAGACCCCCAAAAGCGGTACAAGTAGTGTCGGAGTGTAGCCCAGAACACCCTGAGATACTACTGGAATACCTACCAGTAAATCTCGTGCCTTGGCCAAGGACTTCGTGTAATGGCTCTCCTAGACACAGCGCGACCTCACCCCCAATACCGGGAGAGACGAGCCCCTGAAGATCCGCTCACTGCCTCCATGTGGCTCGGGACTGTACCCAACTAAAACCTGTTTGCACGTCTCCTTTGAGCGTGGTAGGGTAGTAATCAAAGTACAGTGGGAACTCACACGAGACAAATGACGATCCTCAGGTCGATGAACTAACCTGTACACATGTCACCACGGAACTGCTATCTGACGTCAGGTATAAGACCAACTAGCATGTTCCCGGCGAGTCCTGTCCGGTGTACTCATAACCCAATGAGCACCTGTATACATCTTAGGTGATCCAACGGACACCAGTGGCTTATGGGACCGGCCACCGCCCCTCGTCGGGGTCTCGACTGTATACATTAGTCTACTCTGGAGTATCGATGCCCTGTCTCGAAACACCCACGACTAGGGACCTTTTAAGGATGTGCTTATAGACTACCAGCTCCCACGTATATGATCGCCCTCATACTGCTGGCAGTCAAGCAAGAATCGTAGAGGCTCTATCAACGTGCAATAGTGACCTGTAAGGTCACCTAAAGCAGTACACGATGATAAAGGTAAACCTGATAGCATACTATCATCTTGAGTAAGACTGTCCTCCTGGGATAGGTCCTCCTTCAATCATTGCAATCACGTACCTGTGATCCAATAATTGACTCTGAGGGCACTATCTCCAACATCTTCTTCAACCTCCATCTATACCATCTCATGTGTTGAGAATCCATGGATGTTTTGAGACAAAATGATCCCACACACTCTCTACTTCATCTTGGGCACCTAGACTTGCAAACTAGTTGCTCGAGTTGCATCGGTTTAGAAGCGGGAGCCCGTATAAAGAATCATCGACGTGGTATACCGGAGAGTGAACTCGTCCGGAGCAGCCGCGGCAAGCTTGGGATGATGGTTAAAGATCGAAGGACACGGATCCATCGGTATAACCATTTCTAAACTCCATTTTGCATGTTTGCTAGTATATGGTATTTAGAATGATCTTGTGCGGGTTTTGTTTGCGCCAAAGTTTTTAAAGTTTTTGTTCCGCATTTGGCCACGGAAAGATGGCCGGGGCGCCGGCAAAACCCAACATGGTATCAGAGTCACCAAAAGACCTTAAACTAGCTAGTTGCGACATTAGAATTCACGTTTTTTCTGGCATCGAAAACTGTCGAAAAAACAGTCCCGAATTTTTGAGTTTTGAGATGTTTGCACACCCGCGGGCTCTCGGTTTGAACCGAGAAGATGCAGGGTGCTGCGTGGGCACCCCAGGGAGACCCCGGGGAGGACCGAACGGCTGGTCCCACTCCCCAAGACCACCACAAGGTGATCTTGGGGGTGGGGGCCCGAAACTGCCCCTGCGTGGGCGGTTTCGGGTCTGCCTCACCCTCTGGCTACCTCATGATGGCCTCACGGGTGGGGTACCCCTATAGGCCCCTAGACTCGAAGTTAATTTCGTGCTCTAACACCCTGCGAAGGTTTGGGCGCGTTTCGTTTTGATTCGTACCTCCGAATTGGTTCAGAACTCGACTTTTTTGGACGTTTAGTGCACTTGATTTTTGATCCTTAGTATATTTGGGATGTGCGCTAATTGAGTTTTGGAATTCTAATGTCTTGACTTCGTTTGCATGCGTGGATGTATAGGTAACGTTGTCTAATTTCTATATGCTCAATTAGAAGGGGTTACACACTTGATGCAGTTACTTGTTTCTGTGTATAAATCTGGTTATGGTTTGTGCGGATTGTCGTGATGGATAGCCTTGGGTACAATGGTAGTGCAGTTTAGTTTCATTTGTACATTTGATATTGCGGAGCGGGCGTCCGACATGTGGACTGCCGTCACTGCCTATTTGTATATTATTTGTTTGGGGCATAACCCGGTTGAGGTCGATGTTACCGTTGTACATATTTTCTTTTCTATACCAGGATTACCCCGAGGTGGAGTGCACGGATAGCCGGGTTCTGGAGGGCAACGGGTCTGCATCTCATGGTATTGAGAAGGAGGGGGTCTCACTCTAGAATTGGCAGGCTATTCGCCGCACTCGTAGAGGGTACAGATTTACCCAAGGAGGAGTGCTCAAGTTACCGGATTCCTTGAATTGCCGGGTGGCCCATTCACTTTGCTGAAAGGGGCTGTCTCGCTTCTGGTTTTGGCGGGTAACATTCCGCACTCGTAGGGGTCTAAGTTTTCATTGCACAGGCTATCCATGCGACCCAGGGGACGTCGGGTTTCAGTTGCGGCTCAAAGGAAACCCGGGGCTCCCAGATTATCTGTATTGTTCTGTTATGCTTATTACTTATCTGTGATGTTGCATTTATCATACATGGAGTGATTATTATATATTGCTATATATATACTAGTAGATATTGTATATGTTTTACACCCGCGCTAGTCCAGTCCCCGCTCTGTCGTTAGTTAAGTAATCTAACGGGTGATGACGGGACCCAGTAGCGAATGCGGATGGCATATACGTACAACATATTTTCGTTCTTTTGTGGTGTGATCAATTGATTGGACTGCATTGATTCAGATCAATGCAAGGAAAACAAACCTATTCGATGCTGTTGGAACCATTTTCAAAAAGCTGTTATTGCAAAGACGTTTTCTTTTATTTTGCACAGAGGTATTCGGTTATGAATATCCAGCACCTCATTCGACGAGGCAAGGGCCTGTCACGACCCGAAAATGGCCCGTGATGGCCCTTAAACTACGCAACGTCTACAGGCGTAACGCAATTTAAGTAAGCCGAAAAACCCAGCAATCTAAACCATCAAAAGTAGTAAGAAATAAGAACATTGCTAAAACTTTTGAAATCTCAAACCAAATTCTTTAAAGTCCCGCATTTCTTCCTTTAAAATTTTGACAGCACCTCCTTTGTAAAACAAGCCCCCAAAAATGGGTACAACATAATATAAGAAAAAGCATCCCAAACGGGAGCAAAATCCACGCCCAACGGCGGAAAACAACCACCACAACAGATATACGACACCGTAGCGAAGAAATTGACGATACAAATAAAACTTCATAAAAGACCACCAAGTCACAAAATACTATATAATATCGCCCTCACACAAAGTCTCTAAGTCATACAAGATAATGGTAGATGGAGAGTACAGGATACAACGAATATACAACAGGCAACATCGAATAACCGCAAAACCTACCTAAGCAAAACTGCACACTGTCAGGCGAAGCAGTATCCGCAGCAAAAGATGATACGATGGATGAAAATAGTGTTGCCTTTGACTATTCTGAGGAACACCTGCAAAACACTGTGGCACAATGGGGGTGAGTTGCCAACTCGTGAATAGTAAATAACATATGCAGGTAATCACGAGTATTAACGTACAATGCGAATCTAACACATTGCAAGCTGATAGCAATAAGATGGCAGTATGTATGTGCAATAGTCATGAAAAGTACTCTAGAAGGTACTACAATACATGAACAATCATATGAAAATATGTATGCGACCATCATGTAAGGTACTCTATCAGGTACAACTAATACATGAAGCAATGCATATAATTGTATGTAAATACAAGAGTCATGGAAAGTACTCTATCAGGTACGACTAATACATAAAACAGTGCATAAACAATAAATGTGGAGTATGTAATATAACATGTCATTCCCACGGAAATCCTAAACTCGTGGTAGGACCAAAATCCAACAAGACAATCTAAATTCAAATTTCCACAAAACAGCCCCTAAATTGGCTCTCATATTATGTAAGTCTCGTATATCATTAATGTACAACATCAAGTAGATCTCACATATCCTGTATGTACAATATCAGTATATCCCACATATCCCGAATGTACAACATCAAGTAGATCTCACATATCCTGTATGTACAAGATCAGTATATCCCACATATCCCGAATGTATAACATCAAGTAGATCTCACATATCCTGAATATAATTGCATGAATAAATGTGATGAAGTATATGAAATTGTATGTATACATATATATTAGCGTCCCACTCAACTAACATATATATAGGAGTAAAATATCATGAAAACAAGTGTCTCACACTGACACATAAATGCTGATCTATCAGGTGTTGTCGCCACGACTGGCCCCCTGATAGGTACGTATCATATGCTACACCGAAAGCTCGAGTGCCTAGCTCTGACCCTCACTTCTCGACATATCCATACGCACATGACTCCCGTCGGTATCCCCACGATAACCGCCGAGTCATAGCTACTGTCACCAGATGGTATGGTTCCCCCACTAACTCATCTCCTCATTAAGATTCTTGCCCCGGGGTACCTCCGGCCCCCACCATGTGCCCGCACACGGACCCCTCCATTCCTCGCGTGGGGTATATATATCAGAACCAATAAAACTCATGGTGTGCGCTGAAATATCATATCAAGTGAAACCGGGTTTTTTCAAATACTGCATAATTTCATGAAACTACCACGGTCCCGAATCCATAAAACATCATGAAAAATCCATATCTCAATGCGAAAATCCATGAATATAACATACGCAACATGTAACTGAAATGCGAGCGTATAAAGGAAAAGCCACTATTTAACTGCAACGAGTTAAAATATAAAACATGTGGTTCTTAATTCTCCAAGTCCAATATAATATCAAATAAAGGTGAACATTTAGCTATAACCAGATATATGTGTAAACATAGAGGTATAGCAAGGTATAAATATCTATCTATCAGTAATGATGTAATATACCCTCCAAGTATAAGTAAGGTATGCATACAAGGTATACACATAGCTATGTCATTATGTGTGTATGTACCTATCGCAAATGGTACAATACCCTATAGGTAATACAAGTAACTAGCATGTAAGCATGTCAAGGCATATGTGTAAGCATGTAGATATACAGTTATGCTATAAGTCATATGCATAAACAATTATGAATCAATGTCTCAATGTCCCTAACCAACAATATCATATAGGTATGTGTGTTGTGCGTAACATGGCAATTATTGACGGTGTGTGTGGCATAAAAGCAGTGCTCGTGCAACATAAGGCGTCAATAATATGTGCAGTGTCCTAAGGATAATAGTCCAAGCACAACAATAACTAAGAAATAAGGTGCATGCGCAACTCTATATATGAAATAGAGTATGCGACAAAACATAACATCTTTAGCCCAGACGCATAATGCCATGCGTGCGATTCCCCTGTAGATGTTAAATCTACTTACCAACCGTACTAGCTAAGTAAAGCCAACCACCCGTTTCCCCCTCCTTCGCAATGTCCGAAGTCCCCGCCTGCGAACCTAAAACAAGTGTATATTAGAAAATGATCATAAACACGTACAAACTACGTTTTATCGACACAACAACTCCAAACCTACTCCCAAGTGTTCGTATTGTGGCTAACGTACGTAGCGACACGATGAAACCAACCCAAGAGAAAAACCAGCACGAAGTGCATGGACCGTGTCAGATAACGTATCGCGCGTAGTCGTATCACTAGAAGCTACCTATATGATCCCAGATTTTGCATACAGAGAAAAGTCAACAAACAAACATAACCAAACACACCTAAACCAAAGTATAGAGCTACCCAAAAACCCACACCCCAACTCCACCTAGGGGCCGATCTCGCCGGAAATCCTCTTCACGTCGCCGCCGAGATCCAAGCAGGGTGGTTCGTGCTCCAGGTGAGGTCCTATGGTCATTGGTACAATAAAACTACATTGTTTGGTTTTCTTGTAAACACTCCGGGTCACAACAGAACACAGATATCACATATCGACACTAAAATACGATATTTCGCACAAAACTTAACTTTAAACAATCTAAACTGAAACTAAAAAGCTACTCAACACAATAACTACAAAAAGAATAGCTAGAGATCATTACCTAACCAAAAGAACTCAAAGATCCAAGCTATCCAAGCTCCTAGGCATCCAAGAGGCAAAACAAGGTAAAAGATGTGATTTTCGTGAGATTTTATGAATTTTGTGATGGATTTGTGTTGAAAACTCAAGTGTTCAGTTTGAGTGAAGTGAAGAATGAAAAATAATGCTATGGGAATAAGTGTGAGATAATTGGAAAAAGAAATGATAAAGAGAAAGAGAGTGGTGAGTGCAAGAAATGAGTGCACCATGTATTAATTCACCATTAATGCCTTCACACACCATCATTAGTCACCATGCCACCTTTCTCTTCCAAAAGAAATATCTCTCTCGCTCACAACAATAACCTAGAAGATAAAGGCTAGGTTAAAGCAAGAATAGATTAAAGCAAAGGATTGGATTAGGGTTAAGTGTCATGGTTGCTAAACTAGATTAGCACAAACAAACCCTCACATTTACGTGCACACGTGTGTGCATGCCCATAACAAATAATATTAAAATAATAATTAAATGTTATAAAATGTGAGGAACCCGAATTAGTAAACTTTTTACAGTAAACCCTCATTACCGTCAAAACTAACACTAACCGAAATCTAAGGCGTAACAATCTCCCCCCTTATAAAAATTCGTCCCCGTATTTAAAATTCTCACTAAGCGTACCTTCAAAGAGATGAGTACAAAACTCCCAAATCTCGCTCGCAGCCTCCCAAGTGACCACCTCACTATACGGCTAGGTCCAAGAAAACCCTCCACAGATGGAAAGACCCTTGACCGAAGTTTCTCCACCTGCCGAGCCACTAACCCAAATGGCTGCCGGTGAACGAAAAGATCACGTCCAAGCTAAATGGTCTGATGCTAAATCATGTGAGAAAGGTCATGAAGGTATTTGCAAAGTATCGACACAAGCAATACGTGGTGAAAACTCAATAATCTGGGCGGAAGTGCCAAAATAAAGGCAACGTAACTAACTCGCTTAAAAGATCTCAAAAGGACCTACAATCCTGGGATAAGCTTTCCAAAACTCAACACGTCATTCATCGGAAAATCCGTAGGAATACATGATTTTCCACCGCGAACTCAAGTCTGCGACCACCACGATCGACATAAGACCTCTGTCTGCACTTGGCTCTCCTCATCCTGACCTGAACCAACTAGATCATCTCCGATGTCTCTAGACTAGCTGGGGTCCTAAAATCCTACTCATGCAGATTCAGAAAAACAGAATGGCGATCGACACAACCTAACAACCAAACCTAAAGGTTGCTAATTGGAGTGTATCCTGATAACAGCTATCAAAAGTGAACCCTAACAATGCCAAGTGACGATCCCAACTGCCAACAAACACTTAGTACGTACGCACAAGCATAACCTATAGAGTCTGTATAGTCCGCTCCACTGACCATCGTCCCACAGATGGAAAAGCGGAGCTAAAGCTCAACCAGTACCTAAGGCTTCCTGAAGCTTCTGCCAACTTCGGCTAGCGAACAGGGTGTCTCAACTGGATACAACGCATGAAGGAACTCCGTGCAAACGTACAATCTTTAACAAAGAACAACTGAGCAACTAAGCAAAAGCGGACAACAAACACCCAAATAGAGTCACACCCTGATTAAACCTGGGTAGACGCCACCACGAAAATTCATGGAGATCTGCTCCCATTCCCTCTCCGGAACGGTTAAAGATTGCAACTCTTCAGACGGTCTTAAATGCTCAACCTTCGCTCACAACAAGACATACACCTTGAAACGAAATCCGAAACTTCACTCTTCATCCTACCCACCGGTAACTAACTCACAAGTCACGTCACAAATTGGTGGAACTTGAATGAACTCAGAAAGATGACTGATGTGCTTGCTCTAGGATTTCGCGTCTCTACCTATCAACATCAGGTACATACAAACGTGTCCCTAAATGTAGCACACCCTGGTCACAAATCAAGGACTCCGAATCTTTACCCTATCGAACATGCTCAAGTATCACAGGAAACGAGCATCGGTGGGCTGTGCCTCATGAAAACGATTAAGTAAAAGTGGACGGGCGCGGACATGAGCAAGTTGTCCCCGCAGAAGAGGCGAACCTAAGCTGTACTCCATGATCGCACAAGAACTGTAAATCTGCAAAAGTTTGTTTCTGAACTGCGCACAACTGGAACAAGCTAACCCCGGGCCTACGACTCAAGCATCAGCTACCACAGTCGCCTTGCCAAGGGAAAAAAATATCACAAACACAATCCTCCACAAGCTCTATCCAACGGCGCTGTCTCAACAATCAAAACCCGCTGCAGGAAGATGTACATTAGGCTCTGGTGGTCCGTGAAAATCTGACATAACTCTCCACACAAGTAGTGTCTCCAAATCCCCAACGCACGACCACCGCAGCCATCTCCAGATCATGAGTTGGATATCCTGCTCTTACTTCTTACAACTATCGGGAAGCAAAAGAAATAACTCTATAATGCCACATCAACGCAAAATCGAGCCCCACTCGCGAAACATCACAGTTAAACAACAATGTCTCCCGAACTAGAAAACAAGAAAGAACTGGTGCAGTTGTCAACCGAATTTCCAACTGCTGAAAACTCCGCACACATGCCTCAGTCCACAGAAAAAGAACGTCCTTCCCGGTCAATTCAGTCAACGGTGCAGCGATACACAAGCAATCCTGCACGAAACGGCGGTAAAAACCTGCTAAGCCCAAAATCTGCGGACTTATGACCTGGATATATGTATGGGCCAAAGCTGTACGGCCTCGATCATCCTCGGGTCCATACGAAAACCGTCTCCCGTAACTACTAGACCTAGGAGTCAACACAATCAAGCCAGAAAGAGCACTCAGAGGATTTAGCAAACAGTTGGTGCTCTCCCAATGTCTGCAAAGCAAATCCTCAAGTGCTGCTCCAATTCCTCACGACACAAGGAAAAGACCAGAATGTCATCAGTGACACAACAATAAACTGGTCGAGGAATGGCCTATAGAAATCTGGTTCATGATATCCACGATTGCTGCTAGGGCACTGGTGAGTCCAACGACACCACCAAAACACATAAAGCCCGTAGCACGCACAAAAGCAGTCTTCGGAATGCCATCACTCCGAACACACAACCAATGATGACATGATCCCAAACAAACTTAGAAAGATGTCTCGCACACTGGAGCTGATCGAAGAAATCATCAATGCGAGGTAAAGGATACCTATCTGCACCGTATGCTGGTTCAATTGACGATCCATCAATACACAACCTCAAACTGCCGTCATTCTCCCTGACGAACAGAAAAGGAGCTCCCTAAAGCGAAACACTCAGACGCACAAGTCCCCCAACACACAACTCTGCAGCTAATCCTTAAGCTCCCTAAGCTCCGCCGGCTCATCTGGAACAACGTCGGAAAAATCTCGCACGAAAGGAACCCGGTCCAACAAACCCACTATGGCTCAGGTATCACGAATGAAATCCAAGAATTTTAGACATCCTCTCCAAAAAAAGCCGACAAGCGAAAAAGGCTGAATTCAAGCTGTGAGATGCGGCACCACTGTCCCTCTGCACAACAAGAACTGACTCGCCGGGAAAACAAATCCTCACTGTTTTCTCGCGGCAGTCAGCAAACGCCTAGCATGTAGCTAACCAGTCCGTGCCCAGGAGAACGTCAAATCCAACATCTCTAGAAGGATCACAACGACGGACGAATCTCTATCTCCTATCTGATTGGCACGCGACTGAAACACGTGTCGCGCAACAAAGAATCGCTGATAGAAGTTAACACAACAAACGGCTGATCTAACTAACACGTCTCTCGGCCCAACCACGGCACAAAGTGTGAAAAACAAACTGGTGCATCAAAAGAACATACACCACAGAAAACCTGAAAACTCTGCACTGGATGCCCATGCGTCCCGATGAGTAGAAGCAAACTCTCTAGTCTGCCCCCTACTCACAACTGGCTGAACTCCTCCTCTGCCAAACTGTCCCCTCAGAGTGAACCCTCCGCGTCCATGACCTTTCTGAAAACAACCCTGACGCGGTGTTAGGGAACAACTCCTAATGTGGTGATGAAGGCTCCCGCATAGAAAACATCCATACAATGGCTGCTGACCTTCCTGGGGATAAGAGCTGAACGACAGTCCTCGTACCAAGCCTCTGCTACTCCCGCGATGGTCAAGAAATCTGTCTCGACGCCTAAACCACTGTCTCTGGGCTGGTACACCTGTACGAGCCCTCCTCTGTTCCGGAAATCCCAAAGTCTCGGAAAGACGCTCCTCGTCAAAACGGGCTGTGTCCACTGGTGCTGTATAAGTAACATAAGGCTGAGTGCGGACTACAAGGAACAACTGGGTAACAGGGGTGACAACCTCCTTTCGCTGCGCTCGAATGGCCTCAACCAAAGAACTCATCGTCTGGCGCAAGTCCTACATCTCTACCACAAGCCTATCAATATGATCTATCGAAGGCGGTTCCATCTGCTCCGTTGCAATAAGCGTGCCATCCTGGTCAGTCCTCGTCCCATACGAGTAAACTCTGACCTCGGCTCTCGCTACGTCACTCTGAGTCCTCATAGTCATCGGAGGCAAAGGGTATAAATGGAAGAAGGATTCGATATGAACACGGAAATCGAATCACAAGGATATGTATCATCAAGAAAGGAATTTCAAGCAATTTGTACTTAGGTCGCTTTAGGCGGAGTACCACGTCGTGAGTATGCCGAAGACATACACAAACTACGTTACTCTGCTTAAGCTACCTACTCCATCATACCAAGGTCATCCTACACTCCGAAAGATAAAACCAAGCGCTCTGATACCAACAATGTCACGACCCGAAAATGGCACGTGATGGCCCTTAAACTACGCAACGTCTACAGGCGTAACGCAATTTAATTAAGTCGAAAAACCCAGCAATCTAAACCATCAAAAGTTGTAAGAAATAAGAACATTGCTAAAACTTTTGAAATCTCAAACCAAATTCTTTAAAGTCCCACTTTTCATCCTTTAAAATTTTGACAGCACCTCCTTTGTAAAACAAGCCCCCAAAAATGGGTACAACATAACATAAGTAAAAGCATCCCGAACGGAAGCAAAATCCATGCCAAACGGCGGAAAACAACCACCACAACAGGTATACGACGCCGTAGCGAAGAAAGAGACGATACAAATAAAACTGCATAAAAGACCACCAAGTCACAAAATAATATACAATATCATCCTCACACCAAGTCTCTAAGTCATACAAGATAATGGTAGATGGAGAGTACATGATACAACGAATATACAACAGGCAACATCGGATAACCGCAAAACCTACCTAAGCAAAACTGCATACTGTCAGGCGAAGCGGTATCCGCAGCAAAAGATGATACGATGGATGAAAATAGCACTGCCTCTGACTATCGTGAGGAACACCTTGAAAACATTGTAGCACAACGGGGTTGAGTTTCCAACTCGTGAATAGTAAATAACATATGCAGGTAATCGCGGGTATGCACGTACAACGCGAATCTAACACATTGCAAGCTGATAGCAATAAGATGGCAGTATGTATGTGCAATAGTCATGAAAAGTACTCTAGCAGGTACTACAATACATGAACAATAATTTGACAATATGTATGCGACCATCATGTAAGGTACTCTATCAGGTACAACTAATACATGAAGCAATGCATATAATAGTATGTAAATGCAATAGTCATGGAAAGTACTCTATCAGGTACTACTAATACATGAAACAGTGCATAAACATTAAATGTAGAGTATGGAATATAACATGTAATTCCAACGGAAATCCTAACCTCGTGGTAGGACCAAAATCCAACAAGACAATCCAAATTCCAATTTCCACAAAACAGCCCCCAAATTGGCTCTCATATCATGTAAGTCTCGTATATCCTTGATGTACAACATCAAGTAGATCTCACATATCCTGTATGTACAATATCAGTATATCCCACATATCCCGAATGTACAACATCAAGTAGATCTCACATATCTTGTATATACAATATCAGTATATCCCACATATCCCGAATGTACAACATCAAGTAGATCTCACATATCCTGAATATAATTGCATGAATAAATATGATGAAGTATATGAAATGGTATGTATACATATATATTAGCGTCCCACTCCACTAACATATATGTATATATATATGAGTAAAATATCATGAAAACAAGTGTGTCACACCGACACATAAATGCTGATCTATCGGGTGCTGTCACCACGACTGGCCCCCTGATAGGTATGTATCATACGCTATACCGAAATCTCGAGTTCCTAGCTCTGACCCTCGCCTCTCTACGTATCCATACGCACATGACTCCCATCGGTATCCCCACGATAACCGCCGAGTCATAGGTATTGTTACCGGATGGTATGGTTCCCCCACTAACTCATCTCCTCACTGAGATTCTTGTCCCGGGGTACATCCGGCCCCCAACATGTATCAGCACATGGACCCCTCCATTCCTCGCGTGGGGTATATATATATATCAGAACCAATAAAACTCATGGTGGGCGCTGAAATATCATATAAAGGGAAACCGGGTTTTTTCAAATAATGCATAATTTCATGAAACTACCACGGTCCCAAATCCATAAAACATCATGAAAAATCCATATTTCAATGCGAAAATCCATGAATATAATATACGCAACATGTAACTGAAATGCGAGCGTATAAAGGAAAAGCCGCTATTTTACTGCAACCAGTTAAAATATAAAGCATGCGGTTCCTAATTCTCCATGTCCAATATAACATCAAATAAAGGTGAACATGTAGCTATAACCAGATATATGTGTAAACATAGAGGTATAGAAAGGTATAAGTATCTACCTATCAGTAATGATGTAATATACCCTCTAGGTATAAGTAAGGTATGCATACAAGGTATACACGTAGCTATGTCATTATGAGTGTATGTACCTATCGCAAATGGTACAATACCCTATAAGTAATACAGGTAACTAGCATGTAAGTATGTTGGTATACAGGTATGCTATAAGTCATATGCATAAAGAATTATGAATCAATGTCTCAATGTCCCTAACCATCAATATCATATAGGTATGTGTGATTTGCGTAACACGGCAATTATTGACGGTGTGTGTGGTATTAAATCAGTGCTCGAGCAACATAAGCCGTCAATAATATGTGCAGTTTCCTAAGGATACTAGTCCAAGCACAACAATAACTAAGAAATAAGGTGCATGCACAACTCTATATATGAAATAGAATATGCCACAAAACATAACATCTCTAGCCCAGACGTATAACTCCATGCGGGCGATTCCCCTGTAGATGTTAAATCTACTCACCAACCGTACTGGCTAAGTAAAGCCAACCACCCGTTTCCCCCTCCTTCGCAGCGTCCGAAGTCCCCGCCTGCGAACCTAAAACAACAAAATGATAACACAAGTGTATATTAGCAAACGATCATAAACACGTACAAACTACATTTTACCGACACACCAACTCCAAACCTACTCCCAAGTGTTCGTATTGTGGCTAACGAACATAGCGACACGACGAAACCAACCCAAGAGCAAAACCAGCACGAAGTGCACGGACCGTGTCGGATAACGTATCGCTCGTAGTCGTATCACTAGAAGCTACGTATGTGATCCCAGATTTTGCATACAGAGAAAACTCAAGAAACAAACAGAACCAAACACACCTAAACCAAAGTATAGCTCTACCCTCAAAAACCCACACCCCAACTCCACCTAGGGGCCGATCTCGCCGGAAATCCTCTTCATGTCACCGGCCCTCCAGGTGAGGTCCTATGGTCACTGGTACAACACAACTACATTGTTTGGTTTTCTAGTAAGCACTCCGTGTCACAGCAGAATACAGATATCACATATCGACACTAAAATACGATATTTCACACAGAACATAACTTTAAACAATCAAAACTGAAACTAACAAGCTACTGAACACAATAACTACAAAAAGAACAGCTAAAGATCATTACCTAACCAAAAGAACTCAAAGATCCGAGCTATCCAAGATCTTAGGCATTCAAGAGGCAAAACAAGGAAAAGATGTGATTTTGGTGTGATTTTGTGATGGATTTGTGTTGGAAACTCAAGTGTTCAGTTTGAGTGAAGTGAAGAATGAGAAATAATGCTAAGGGAATAAGTGTGAGAGAATTGGAAAAAGAAATGATAAAGAGAAAGAGAGAGGTGAGTGCAAGAGGTGAGTGCACCATGCATTAATTCACCATTAATGCCTTCACACACCATCATTAGTCACCATGCCACCTTTCTCTTCCAAAAGAAATATCTCTCTCTCTCACAACAATAACCTAGAAGATAAAGGCTAGGTTAAAGCAAGAATAGATTAAAGCAAAGGATTGGATTAGGGTTAAGTGTCATGGTTGCTAAACTAGATTAGCACAAACAAACCCTCACATTTACGTGCACACGTGCGTGCATGCCCATAACAAATAATATTAAAATAATAATTAAATGTTATAAAATATGAGGAACCCGAATTGGTAAACTTTTTACAGTAAACCCTCATTACGGTCAAAACTAACACTAACCGAAATCTAAGGTGTTACAGGGCCGAGATCCCTTCATCGGGAGTGACCCCTTGGGCAGAAGTTTGCGTCAGGGTAATAACTTCACTATAGTCGATTAATTTTTGCTTTTCATCACGGTATTTAGTTTGGAATATCCTGCACCTCATTCTACGTGGAAAGAGCCGAGATCCCTTCACCGGGACTGACCTCTTTAGCAAAGGTTTTCGCCACTATACATTTGTAAAAAGCAATCTGGTTCCTTCAACGATATCAAGTTCATTACGTTAAAGGTTTTTCGCCAAAAACCATTCGTAGCCCTCCGTCATTTCAGACGGGTAGCACTTAGTATTCATGCTATGTTTGTTAGCCTTAGTCAAGGCATAGTGTATGGTAGCTATTTGTTACTTTTATGTTGCACAGATAGAGGCGTTGGTTTGGGAGAGTCGTACAGCCTTGTTGGCCCTAGTTAAGTGCGAGTACGGGTGGGTTAAAATTAACTTGGACAATGGCTGGTAGAACTTGACATGTGACTTGTGATTTGTTGGCCATAGTCAAGGTTATAAGAGCATGGGGTAAAAATCACATCGGGAGTTTCAAACATACCGGAAACTTTCCAGGCATGCGCATACCTTCTGGAGTGTGATAACGTGAGTGGATTCTATCAGGTTATCATGCGATGATAGTTGGATCCTGATACCCACTGATGAGTTAGTTTACTCCTCGGGTGATTTTAGATGATCCCGACTAATTCTTCTTTTAGGTTTGGAGGAGAATTTGAGGATACAGCGGGAGACATCCTGATTAGATAAAGCGATTAACCAATCTGATCTAGGTTAGAGTGCACGCAGAGTGTTTCTTTTCTCTGTCTCTTTGGCAGCGGCCATGTCAAGACCCTAGACTATAACTCAGTAACCAAGTTAACCGAACTTTCTTAAAATACTAGCTTTTGGATTGTCTGAGTTGCATACATCATTGCCACTTCTTCTTTTACCCTTTGAATTTCTCTGGAACATTCCTTATTACTACGAAGATCCCTTTTATTGGATATGACCATCATATGGTCATATACGAACTTGAAGAAACTTGTTTCAGATTCGAGGATGGTTTCCGGTTCTAGAGAAATTGAATAGGACTATTCAGTTGTCTTTTCCTTTTACCTTCTCTCAGGATGTGAGGGCTCCTAGGATTAGGAGAGGGTACACCTATTGCGCTTATTGGATAGTCTTCTTCTAAACAATAGGCAGGTGATGAAAGGTAGGGAAGGAATAAAATCAATTAGCCCAAGTGTGGTGTACAGAAGGTAATAAGTAAAGACAAATAAAAGGATTAGAAAGAGGGCAATGTAAAATGCGACTGCTGTCATTCATGACCAAACCATGTATTTCATCGCCACTCCTACTTCTCCTTTGTATTTCTCCAGAACACCCCGTATCACTACGAAGATCAACAGTTATTGGATAATCCATCATATGGTTATATACGAAATCGAAGAAACTCGTTACGGTTCGAGGACGTATTCTGGTTCAGGAGAAATAGAATAAGGTTTATTCAGTTGTCTTTTATCTCTACCTTCTCTCAGGTTGCGAGGGCTCCTAGGATTAGGAGAGGACACCTGCTACGCTTATTGGATAGTCTTCTTCCAAACCATTGGTTGGTGCCGAACAGTACGGAAGAAAGAAAACCTTTTAGCCTAAGGATGGTGTACAGAAGGTAATGAGTGAAGACAAATAAAGGGATTTGGAGAGATGGCAAGGAAATATACGGTTATAGTCATGAATCTGGATAATGGAAGGGCATTACTAGGAATATCCGGATACCCTTTCGAAACATTTTCATGTTTCAGTTTCTCTGTGCATTGTTAATTGAAAACTGATTTCCCAATTAGATTCTTACTCCAGGGTATGTATTTACCAGGTTTGATTCTCACATCTGTATGGTTTTACAGATGATGAGTGTGAGTAAGTTATTGGGAATTAGGTGATCATCCCCATTATATCGGGGTTCGTTGTAATTGGTGATATTTATGGAAATCTCCTGGGTTTTTGCCGGATGGCAAATATTTGGTTTTGAATATCCGTTATTATACACCAATTTCAAACTGATATATCTGTAAGTTTATTTCATAAAGTGAGATATAACCTTTTGAAATTATGTCCATGACATTTACCTATATCAGTTGATGATTAGGTAAGGAGCATTAAACAGCGGTGTAATTCTTCATAACCATGGTACAGTTTTCAACCTACGACGCACAGGGTTTGAGTAATTCTACTCAGGGGACTTATAAAAAGTATTGTAAGTTGTCCAGTGTCCATCAGGACAGAGGGGTTGGTCTTCATACTATATTCTGTTTACTTTTGACATCTCCAGTTTTAGACAAGTGTTTCGTAGAAATACAAGGTCTAAGTCTTGAGAAGTTATAGGTACAAGAATAAAGTAGAGAATCATGTATTGCAAGTATCAGGATTCTTCAAGGTAATCGAAAATGTAGATACTTTTATTTAGTATTCAGTTGATAGTAATGGTTTTGAGAACTTGTTTCTTTTTCAGGTTACTCATATCTGGATGCACTCCTATGTTGAGTATTGCTGATCGGCTTCTCTCCATTTAGTTGACATGCACTGGAGATAGCTGCACGATTTGAATCTGGTTCCAATTAAATCAGTGCCTCTGTTTCTATATTGAATATAGAATGGTTCATATCTTAACGATGTTAAGTTATATGGAGTTGTCCGGCTTATGCTTAAAACCAGACTCTGGATAACTCAAGTCACATTTCAGTAATGGCAGTTTGTGGGTTAACCCGAGCTATGACGAAGGTTAACTTTCTACCATCTGGAAGATCAATAGTGATATTGTTCTTGACTCGCCACAGTTTTAGTAAAATGGACTTTTTCAGAAAACAGTAGTGGGAGTATGGTAGAACTAGAAGTGATTCCAGAACCACAGACGATTACTGAAAATTTAATAGAACCTAAAAATTCAATCAGGTTTGACATTCCATTAGCCACTCCGCGGATATGGTGGGTAACCTGAGGCACCCGAGAGGTACTTCGGTATCCTCAAAAACGGTGACATTGAGGTTCTTGTTTACCCAGACTTGCCATTACTGCTATTATGGACTATGAGACCCGGCAGGAGGATAAGTATAGCGTCGTTCTAAACTAGCTTTAGAGGTGCACGTGTATATGACTCTGCCAGAGGGTTGTTGTGGTCAGTGGGAGTAGCGGAAGCATAATGGACAAGTAGCTTATGTCTATTTATAGACTAAAGCAGATATAGCGGAAATAGATTATCTATTTTTGATGTGACAGTCATAGGTTTTGACTTCATCAGAATAGGGGATGGATCTGTTAAGAAGGTAGTAGGGTGTGATGTCCTGGTATTTGGATGACATACACATAGTAGGAAGTGAAATTCCTATAATACGTAGGTTATTCTGTGGTTGTCACACAGTGGTTTCTCCACATAGGATATGGATATAATATCAGGCATTCTGGTTAATAGATCTATGGTTTTAGATCTAGATTTTGGTAGTTTTCCAATCTGGGTACTTAGATAGTATTCTAAAGATGTTTTAGAATGGACGACTCCTGGCTTGGTGGTGTACCTGCAGGTGATAGAGTCACTCTCTCTAAAGGTGTCTTACAGACTAAAGGGGAGATGGATGTGCATGATTGGCATAGCACTTGCTTAGGCAATTGAGTCAATCATGAAATGTCAAGTACCACACTAGATGTTGTTTTTTCACTAGCTGCAATAAGTTGATGTATTAATCCAATCCTGGAGAAACGTTTGGAAGAATTTTTAGAACATAAGTGATATGTTCTAGGGATATGATAACGGTAGCCTCCTTCGGGAGACAGTTATCATTCCAGGCTTCCAAGCTGACCTGCATGACAGAGTGACTGTCAGAGTTATAGTTTTCCCTCTGACGAGGTGCGGTAGTTTAGACAGGTGGTCCAAGTGGGTACTGAGGGAGGCGTGGCGCAGAATACTGATTAAATTCAGTTGACGATACATTCTAAGAAGTTTACTGGATTTGGAGTTCATTTATGAAGTGGGTCCCATTAGATATCCATACATATTTTAAGATGGGTATTGCTCATTTCGGGAGATGGCTTTCTCCACGAACTAGAGATAAAGAGAGACATAGAAAGAAACATCAGAGCGGATCCACTCACTAAGGCTATTTCTCGAAAGCAATTGTTTTACAAATGAGCAATGTAATGCTGATTAGTAGAGAAGTTGGGTATTCGGTATCACACGGGCTGTGAGTATGCGACACCGCAAAAATTAGCCTTAAGTGCAAGTGGGAGATTGTTCGCTATAGTTCCCTCAAGTCAATTATTGGATCGCAGGCACGTGATTGCAATGATTGAGGGAGGACCTATACCAGTAGAACAGTCTTACTCGAGATGATAGTATGCTATCTGGTTTGTCTTTTTCATCGTGTACATGCTCCAGGTGACATTACAGATCACTATTACATGTTGATAGAGCCCATAGGATTCTTGCTTGACTACCAGCAGTATGATGGCAATCATATACGTGAGAGTTGGGTAGTCTATAAGCACATCCTTAAAGGTTCCCTAGTCGTGGGAGTTTCGAGATTGGGAATCGATACTCCGAGAGTAGACTAGTGTATCGGCTCGTGACCCCGACGAGGGGCGATGGCCGGTCTCACAAGCCATCGGTGTCAATTGGTTCACTTAAGATAGTATACAGGAGCTCATTGGGTTATGAGTACACCGGACGGACTCGCCGGGAACATGCTAGTTGGTATTATACCAATCGTCAGTTAGCAGTTCCCTGGTGACATGTGTACAGGTTAGTCTATCGACCTGAGATCGTCATTTGTCTCGTGTGAGTTCCCACTGTGCTTTGATTACTACCCTACCACGGCTCAAAGGAGTCGTGCAAACAGGTTTTATTTTGGTACAGTCTCGAGCCACATGGAGGCAGTGAGCGGATCGGCAGGGGATTCGTCTCTACCGGTATTGGGGATTGATATCGCGCTGTGTTTGGAGAGCCATTACACAAAGTCCTTGGCCAAGGCAAGTGAGATTTACTGGTAGGTATTCCAATAGTTTCTCAGTGTGTTCTGCGCTACACTCCGACACGACTTATACCGCTATTAGGGGTCTGACGTTTACCATCCCCCTAGGCCCGATATGCGATACTCATAGACGAACGGACCGGACTGTACGGATATTGTCACTGTCAGGCTTAGTAGTGTTTCAGGATGATTTCGCTCGTCGCCCTCCCTTTCTCTCAATACCTGGGCAGCCGTTACGTATAGCTAGTGCCACTGACGTGCTTATAGTTAAACCCACTACCAGCGTATTGACGAGTCTTTAGAGTCCCACAAAGAGAGTTTCCCTAGTTCGGGTGAAACGTTGTAGAGGTCGTATGGTTTTATGGCAGGGTTCGATCATATGCATGCACTCGTGCACGGATCATGGTCGGACGGATCATACTAGTGGGCTTTGGTTTAAGTCGAATCCTAGTATTAGATTGTTGGATTGTTTTCGTCTCGTTTTATTCGTATTCATTCAGAATACGGATACAGGTATGTATATACAGATGAGGGGTATTCTTGTGTTTCGTTTCGAGTTTATTATAGAAGATTCCATTCTCTTTTTTATTAAACATTTAGTTTAATGTTTAATTATGTGGAAATTGTGAGTGCAAGTTTTAACCTAGGGCATTGAATGTGGCATGTGCTAGTTTGGTGACTCATGGTGTGTTTATTTGTACCATGTCTATTTTCTTTAATGATTTTATTTGTGTGGGATATTTTTTGGAGTGAGAGGGCAGCCACTATATGGCTAGGGATTTGTCTTGAGTTGTTGGGAGACCCCACACAAAAATATCTCACACAAAAGCTATGCCATTTTTCTTCACTAGCTAAAAACTTAAGCTCAGAACTTCTTCCTCCAATGGCTTCTTCTTCAACCTCCATCCATACCATCTCATGTGTTGAGAATCCATAGATGTCTTGAGAAAAAATGATCACACACACTTTCTACTTCATCTTGGGCACCTAGGCTAGGAAACTAGGTGCTCGAGTTGCTTCGGTTTAGAAGCGGGAGCCCGTATAAAGAATCCTCAACGTGGAGCCTCTTTGACGAGGGTGACCGGAGAGCGAACTCGTCCGTGGCAGCCGCGACAAGCTTGGGATGATGGTTAAAGACTGAAAGACACGGATCGATCGGTATAACCATCTCTAAACTCCTCTTTACATGTTTGCTAGTATAGGGTATTTGGTTCAATCTTGTGCGGGTTTTGTTTGCGCCAAAGTTTTGAAGGGTTACCCAAGACGGCAGCAAGGTTTCGGGAGGCATCGTCCATGCCAAATTCAAAAATTTTCCATTTTAGCTAACCCTAACTGGAATCGTAAACTAGAAATATACGGAATAACAAATGCAAACACTTTGCAATAAGTAAAGAGAGCAAGGAATACAACCTTTGTAGACTGGTCCTTCACTTCAATAGCTCCATGTAGTAGTCCCTTAGCTGCGATCGTGAACTCCGGACTCTACAGAGGCTCCCTTGAAGAAACGAACATACTTGCTTCGATGTATTCGAGGCCGAAGATGATCTACGTCGAGGAGACGCTAACCCAAGCTATTTCTTCACTAGGTCATGAACTTTGTGAAGAGAACACCCTATACTAAATGGCAAGTAGTAGAGGATGATGAAGTAGGAAGTGGGCTCACTTTAGAATTGATTTTCTCACACTTTTTCTCATAACTCCAATAGAGCTAGAAAGCTTTTGAGGAGGAAGAAGAAGAAGAAGAAGAACTCAAGTCAATAATTTAACCAAATGAATTATGTAACCATGGGTGAGTTAATTCATCATGCTTAACTCATGTAGAGAATTAACCAAGGTGTAAGGTTAATGGTTGTGTTAAGAAATATCCTAAGGAATGACAAAAGAGTTGACTTTGTAAATGTTTCAACAAGCTTCAAGCAAGTTTGACAACATTGACCTAGTCTTCTCTCTTTTGCTATTTCTTAAGAAATAAACAAAACCCTAATTTAACATTTAGATGGTCTAAGTCTCATACACCCATCTTGTATGTATCATCAAGCAAGTCACAAACATGTACACTTGCATATATCACATATATACAATGTGCACAATCTAGTGAGAAAAGAAATCATAAGTGAGCTAATACTAGTTAATGTAGTGTAATATATCAAATTTATAATTATACATTAGATTATCAAATCAACTCTGGATTTAATAATCCGGCTATATCACATATAACCGACTAATATCTTGTGTAACAACTTATCAAATCAACACTTGATCCGATAACCCGGCTATAACGCATATAACCGAAAAATGTCACAAATCGCGAGAATAGAATACGGTATCTCATATCGTATCAATCTCGGTCCCGCACATATCACATATGTGTTCCTACTCCGTTTCTCTTGAGCCAGAAAACCCATGTGTAAGACTCTAAAGACTCGTCAATACGCCGGCAGCAGGTGATGTTCATATCAAACACCCACAAGCCGCAAGCGGTCTTCTAAACGTAACGGCCACCCGGGTATTGAGCGATCAGAAGATCAACAAGCAAGACTGCTCACACTCCTGCGAATCCAATCAGTAACACTACCGTACAGTCCGGTCTCTTCGTCTGATATGTCGCATATCTCGTCTAGGGGTGGTAAACGTCAGACCCAAGTAACTCGATAAGTCGTGTCGATATGAGCCTCATAACGGGTCGAGAAACTACTGATAACTATTACCAGTGTATCTCTAAAGCAGCCTTGGCCAAGGACTTCCTGTTATAGCTAATCGAGCACAGCGCAACTTCAACTCCCTATACCGGGAGAGACGAAACCCCTCCTATTGCTCATTGCCTCCATATGACTCGGGACTGTACCCAAAAGTCACCGTTTTGCACGTTCTCTTGAACGTGGTAAGGTGGAAATCAAAGCACAGTGGAAATCACACAAGACTCTATGCCGATCTCGGGTCTACAGACTAACCTGTACCAGTGTCACCAGAGAACTGCCATCTGACGATAGGTATAATACCATCTGGGAGTTCTCGGCGAGTCCGTCCAGTGTACCCAGTCTGCACTGAGCACCCGTATACTGTCTCTGATGTCAAACACCAATGGATATGGGCTCATCCATCTCCCATCTACATGGGTCGAGAAGATATACGCTAGCCTACTCTGGTATATCGATGCCCTGTCTCGATACACCCACGATTAGAGACATTTGAAGGATGTACTTAACGACTACTTTGTCCCCACTAGTATGATCTGCATCATAGTCCTGGTAGTCAAGTACTCATCCTAAGGGCTTTATCAACATGTACACGTTAAGATAAAGAGCAACCAGATAGCATAATATCATGTCGAGAAAGAAAGTCCTCCATATATATGTCCAAACATCCACTACAATATACATCGTAAGTATAGTAATGGCCTCTAGGGCATACATATCACTAACAATCTCCCACTTGCACTAGGGCCATCTGTTGTAGTATCTCATACCCAACAATCAGCAGTGGTTGTAGTATCACATACTCAACCATCCCATAAAAGTCTCTCATGGGAAAAAGCCTTTGTGAGTGGATCCGCCCTGTTCTCCTCTGTGTCTACTCTCCTTTCCTCGATCTCCCTGGAGATTAATCATATCCATGATCAGGTGATACTGCCTAAGAATATGTCTAGATCTCTGATAGGACGGGGGTTCGTAGGCCAAAGCCACAACTCCATTGTCACACAATGGTAGGAACGAAGATCATCTCATAAACTAATATACATCCAGATTACCTCTTTGGTAGTATCCATGGTAGCAATGCATCCAGCCTTTATCGTCTAGTATGCCACGGTATCTAGCTTGGAACTCTTCCAACATACCGTCCCTCCACTGAAGGTAAAGACAATGCCTGTGACTGACATTCAGTCGGCCTTACCACCCTGGAAGCTATCCAGTGATTCTCCACAGGATCGATTGATACCATCTCACTACACCTAGTGAGAATCAAAACATCCAATTAGATCTATCCCATAGATCCAAAACTCAGGATTTAGGAGGTATCATTTTGAACCTATATGGAGAATCATTGTGATAAGAGGAGATTGACCGAGCGTAGCATAGGAAACTCCTTTCCTATCAGGAGTATGTCATCCACGTACAATACGAGGATCATTGATTGAATCGATTTCCGTGTCGTGTTTTTAAAAGTGTAAAGATCACAACCAAAAAAATTTATACCGCAATCAATTGACGGTGTCTATTGTAGTTTCGTCAATGAGAACGGATCGTCCACTGAGAAAGTGTGATTTGATCGATCTTGTTTTAGTTGAGTTGAAAACTAAAAGATAAATGAAAATGATTCAATATTTATGAAATTTAGTTTCAAGAATCATCAAGAAATAGATCAAAAATCAAGAAATGATAGATATCAAGAAAATGCCCAAATTTTTTGAATTATCAAGATTTGTAAAGTAGCTTGTAGGAATCGATCCAATTGATAGTGATGATGAATACTAATGATTACGAATTCTTATCTATTGAAGATTTGTTGCTAGATCGATTACAATCAATGAGGTTTAGGGATCTATTAGAGAAACTAGGGTTTCTTCATCATCATCCCTTTTCCTTTCATTTATTATCATTCAAATTCTAGCCTCTAGCAAATTAAATCATCGATCATTGATCTCTAATTTGGAGCGATTTAAGCGATCTCGCTCAAATTAGGTTTTCGATGATTCAATTTCCTAAAGTTACAAAACTCATAAGACTTAAGAATCGTTCAAGAATTTAATCATCATCATCTACCTATTCTCTCGATTCCTCTACAAGCAGAGTTTTCACTCAAAGATCATGAAAAAGAAAAGAATCAGGACTCGATCACTCTTCATAATGCAAGAATGTAAAGATAAGAAAGATTTATAATCTTCACCTTTATTAATCGATGATTAGTTACAATTCACTCGAGTCGAGGTTACAAGATTTGAGGAAAGAACTAAATCGTCGAAATTAGCTTCGCATCAGTCTTCTTGAGTCGCGGATCGTCATAGAACTCTTGCTCAGATAAAGATCGACGTTGCTTCAATGGCTTGTTGAAGGCTTGTTTGAATCGATACTCGATGGATCTTGATTTGGCTCAAATTGTGTCACCCAACTTGATTTGAATTGATTTTGATTTTGCTGGAATTTTTATCCTAATTGATGAACAACCATTAATGAAACCTTAGGTTCCTTTTTATAGTTTTCCCTTTAGCTTCCCCGAGAAGTTAGGTTGTTATGAAGCTTGCATGAAAAGCTTGGTAGGTATCAAACTTGCACAGGAAGCTTTGCTGTTAAAAGATAAGCTTCTGGAGAAATCTACACAATTCGAAACATCTTGGAGAAGCTTGGCCGTTAAAAGAGAAGCCCTGCAAAAAGTTCCAACCGCCGACGAGTCAACTCGGCCGCGGATCCGCGGCGGATCGGCCTGACTCGGCCGCGGATCCCTTGCAATCTGGTGGGCTTAGTGCATGGAATCTTCAGGTTATTCTGATGATGGCTTTAGGGTTGTTTTGTGATGTCTGGAATATTTTTATGCTTTCTTGTTCACTACCAGATCGCAAGTCTTGCACTTGATGTATTTTATCAGCACTTTTTAACAGTTCCGGCTCTTTTACCTGGAGAATTTTCTGCACACAATCTTGAGACAAGTGTATAGATCATGCGAATAGTAATAAACACTTAATTTTCCTTTAGAATGTCGATTATAACTATAACACAGGTTATTTGGTATTTTTCATATGAATTCGTAATCCGTATTATAATTACAATAAGCACCTATAAATGAATGATAAGAGTAGGGAAATTAACGTGTTGAGAATGCACTATTTTCGACTGATCAAATTCCCCCAAACTTAATTTTGGTCGTCTCGAGCAAACGTCTTTATTTTTATTTAAGAGAAGGAGAAAATAAAAATAAAGAAAAAGAAAAACTAACTAGCACACTTTCGTATGCAACACGATTGCACTGAGCACGTGCAACAAGCCTTTAAACCTCTAGGTGTCCCTAGTAGGAGGAGTGTTGTCTCCTAAGGGTTTTCAGTGGATTGCACCCACAAAATCCCATAATAAAAGGAAGGCTGTGAAAGTTACATATAAAGATAAGAACTGTAAAAGAAAGACTTTGAAAATTAAGGTTTCCAACTAATACTAGCTTTTCGGTTGCTATGAGCCTTATCTTAATAGTCATGAGAAGATGTTGGAAATCACGTCATCCCTCAATAAAACATCGTCTTTATTCTTCTTCTTTTCTTCCAAACATTGATCATATACCCCTACGTGTGGGTAAAAGACATCCCTACACTCGGAGAATTCAATTCAAGCAATCATACTCTTGCCCATCTACCTCAGTACTTTTTAATTGATATTTAGATGGAATTTGCTCACACATTTTTCATGCGACCATTAATTCTTCTTGAGGTACTAACCGACCGATTACTCATGTGCTTGCTGATTAGGTGTTTTTAGTATTTTCCTCGTCTTGCAACACCTAAGGCTTAGCAGTGACTCCCAAACCAGTTGGTCTAAGGCACTAAGTGATAAAGCACCCTTGCCATATTTTTTTATTGCTGCCTTGGTGATAACAAAACTAGTGTTCATTTTTCTTTTCACCATTTTATCTTTTATTTTCCATTTATTATTTTCTTCAAACTTTGGCTTTTAGACAAGAGAATTTCAAGGTATCCTCTACTATCCCGAGTTTCAAGACGTGTGTAAGTGCGTATAATAGAGTATCAACATTCAAATGTTTAGCTTCCAGAATAGGAACTATTTTTCAGACTTATTTTTATCTACAGATTAGTGACTTCTTTCATCTTACTAACCCTTGGGACAACGGCTCATAACTACTTACTACTAGTTTCATCTAAGAAAACTTCTAACTTTCTTGGTTTTCTTAAACTATTCAAATCTTTTGGATGTAATTTTTCACTATCTAATCTTTTATTATAAAATTAAATATTAAATATTTTAATTTTATTTTAATTTTTAAATTTTTTTTATATGTTTTAAATGTTTTGTGCTTATGCAAAGTATGATGCAAATGATGTGAAAATATGCACAAACCTCCCCCAAACTTGTTTACAACAGTGTCCTCACTGTTGTTATCTGTTAAAGCTCAGAAACCTGTAAACTTGAGTGGAAAAATTTGTTAAAGGCTACATGAAATATGATCGTGAAAATCTCCCCCAAACCTATTCTTTTATTTATGTACAAAAATTTAATTATTTTGTTTTGTGTATTTTTTTATTTTTTTTTAAAAAATGTATGTACAAGTTGACCCACCTCCATTCTAAAAAATGTGAAAAAATTACCAAGTCATGGAGGTGAGGTGGAGGAAAATCAGTCATTATAAAGCGGCTCTTGTAAGAACAGGAGCTCCTCCGAGGGGTCAGTGGAAAAATATGGTTTAAGTCTATATCCATTCACTTTAAAAAATTTACCGTTTTGAACATTTTCAACCTCAACTGTCCCGTGCGGGTATACATACCGCACAAAAAAAGGTCATTTCCACCGAGATTTTAGCTTACCAGCCTGAACATGGAGTCGTGAATCATAAAGAAGGACTTGTTGACCGGATGTAAAAGTTTTTCTCAAAATGTTTTTATCGTGAAATACTTTAGTCCGGTTCTTTACAATTACAGCATTATCGTAAGCTTCGTCGTGGAGTTCGCTTAGCTCGTTTAATTGCAGCTTCCGAAAGTTGCAGGCTTGATTTAAATCAAAGTTTAGTTCTCTAATGGCCCACATTGCTTTGTGCTCAATTTCGATCGGAATGTTAGTGTATATGCCCTAGAGGCCATTACTGTATCATACTAGTTTGTATATTACTTGATGGAAGCTTGGGATATTCACAGTTGTACAGACAATCTTGCTCAATATAGTAGTATGCTACTTGTTTTGTCTCTGCTTTAATGTGTACATGTGTGTTTATTTATTATATCACCTATACGCATTAGTAGAGCCCTCAGGATCTTTGCTTGATTACCGGCGTTGTGATGGCGATCACGCTCGTGGGGGCTGGGTAATCTACAAGCACATCCTCATACACGTCCCTAGTCGTGGGAGTATCGAGATAGGGCATCGATACTCCGGAGTAGACTAGCGTATGCGCTTCTCATCCCAGCACGGGAGACGGTCTGTCCCACAGCCGTCGGTACGTCGTACTTGAGATAGTATGCGGGTGCTCGTTAGGTTACGAGTACACTGGACAAGACTCGTCGGGAACTAATGGTTGGTATTATACCTATCGTCAGTTATCAGTTCCCAGGTGACATGAGTACAGCTTAGTCCGCTGACTTGACACTGTCACTTCGCCTCGAGTGTGTTCCCAATGTTCTTTGATTACTACCCTACCAAGGCTCTACTGAGTCGTGCAAACAGGTAGTAATTGGGAGCAGTCCCGAAGCACTTGGAGGCAGTGACGGTTAGACAGGATTCGTCTCTCCCGGTATTGGGGGTTGACATCGCGCTGTGTCTAGGAGAGCCATTACACGAGTAGTCCCTGGCTAGGGCAAGCGAGATATACTGGTAGGTTTCCAGTGTTATCTCAGGGTGTATTGGGCTTCACTCCGACACGACTTGTACCGCTATTAGTTGACTGACGTTTACCGCCTCCCTAGGCCCGCCATGCGATGTATCAGACGAACAGACCAGACTGTACGGAGATTGTCACATACAGACTCAGTAGGAGTTCGGATGGGTTTACCTCATCGGCCTTCTTATCGACATCTACCTAGGGACCGTTACGTACAGCTAGTGCCGCTTGCGGTCTGTGGTTAAACCCACTGCCAGCGTAGTGTCGAGTCTTTAGAGTCCCACACAGAGAGTTTCCCTGCACTGAGCGAAACGTGTAGAGGCCGTATGGTTTTACGGCAGGGCTGCGATCACTTACGTACACTTGTGTGCGTATGGTGTTCGGGCAGGCAGTACTAGTGGGCTTTGGTTTAAGCCGGATCCTAGTATTGCTCGGATGGATTTGTTTTGTCTTCTGTGCATCCGCATTCTACGGAATACGGATGCAGGTGTGTATGCACAGTTTTCCGGAGCGGTGAAGGAGGAGGTGCCTCATTAGGGTTTTGGTAGTTGGTTCGGCCAAAACCGTTATGTGGCAGGCTCATTAGGGTTTTGACAGTTGATTCGGTCAAAACCATATTGAGGCGGACTCATTAGGGTTTTGACAGTTGGTTTGGTCAAAACCATTATGAGCCGCGGATATCATTTACTAATCCTTTTAGTGATAATTTTATGATGGCTAATTGCATTGACCATTTGACCCCATTGACCTCTCTTTACTTTGTTGACCGGTTGACCGTGTTGACCATTGACTTTCAAGAGGGATCTACATTCTTCTTTTCATTTTCTTTTTCTTTTGGATTATGATAATGGTCATTTCAATGTAGCCATCAAACTTTATCTTAATGGGATTAGTAATGATGTTGTTTTTACATTATTGCAACCATGGTTACTTTTCTTTGTATCATAATTTCTTTCTCATTCTCTCTCTTGGTTTTGAAGTGAGAAGAAAAGAAAAAAACCATGGATGTTGCTCCTCCTTCTTCTTCCTCCTCTTGATTCATCTTTTGATCTCATGTGTTGAGAGATAAAGATCCCACAAAGACAAAACCATCCATTGATCATTTCTACACAACCTAGGGCTTCTAGATTGGCAATCTCTTTGCCCTAGTTATCTCGGCTCGAGGTGGAGCTCGGTGCATATCTCTCGGGTGGATCGTCTTCGACTCAAGGAGGCCGCAGAGGTGACCAAAGTCCGGATCAACCCTTGGAGCAAGCAAGGAGAAGAACAAGAAGAAGAGAAGGAGTTCAAGTTGAGGTATAACCCCTAACCGAGTAGATGAATCTCTAGTTAGGATGCTAGTGTATTGTTTAGCAAAGATCCGGCTTTTACGGTCCATGTTGCCAAGTCCAGAAAAATTTTTGTTTTACCGTTTCCGCAACCCCGAAAGTACCGGGAGAGGTAACGTGGACCTAACAGTGGTATCAGAGCCTAACTAAACACACCCTAGCATGTTAGCAAAGTATTTAGAATATCGACCGGACGAAAAAACCGCAAAATCACCCGGAAAAAATTCAGTTTCTGCCGATTTTCAGATCTGTTCCAAAAGCAATAAATCATACCCTAAAAATCGGCTCAGGCTTTTGTTAGAAACCTGGAGAAATTTCATCCCCCAACTCGTCCAAAGCGCCGCGTTTCCGCGGCATAAGCTTGCTTATGCAGCGGAACCGCGGCGGCGTTGGCTCTGTTGGGGAATATTTTTCTTGCAGTTTTCTTAGAGGGGTATTTTGGGATTTTTGGTATATGACTTTTCTGCCCAGATTTTCCAGAAAGCAAAATTTGTTTTTGGGGCTCATAAATCCGTATTTTTGGTCGATGTTTTGTAGACTTTGGCTAATGGTTATCTCTGTAATGTTATATGTGTATTAAACGTCTACTAATCGCTATACGTCGATTAGTGGGGGTTATACATATCTGTGATCTGTGTTGATGATGGTTTGTGTATATGAACTCGTTGGATTGTCGCGGATGAATAGCCGGGGTGGATGTGAGATGAGAGTTTCTTTTTCTTTCATTCATGTAATAAATTTGTAAATTGATGTAATATTATTTGTATGGCCGCGCAACCGGGTCGGGGTTGTAGCCGTCATTGTATAATTCATTTTACTGTTTTTGCTCCTAGGATAGACCCATGGAGGGGGTGCATAAACTACCGGGTATCTCGAAGTGCCGAGTGGCCTACTCACGGCGTTGAGGGAGGTTACATCGCTTCGGGTACTTGGCGGGTAGTTTGCCGCACCCGTAGGGGTCTTGGGTGGGGTTTTGGCTATTCATCGCGACCGTGTAATCCGCTTTTCGTTGCAGGCTCGAACGAATCGCGGGTTCCTAGTATATCCAAAGTGTTCATCTGTGATCTGGATTGGCTATCATTGCTATATTGTTATATATAATAACTATTTAGGCATTGCTTATGTTTTACAGCCGCGCTAGCCCAGCCCCCGCTCTGTCGTTAGTTAAGTAACCTAACGGGTGATGACGGGGCCCCATGGCGAATGCGAATGGCATAAGCGTACGTCATATTTTGGTTGTTTTCTGCAATGGTAGGATTTAAATGATGGGACGCATTAAAAGAACTAATGCAAGAAAATAAACCTAAAAGACGTTGTTGGAACAAGTTTTTCAAAAGCTGTTATTAAAAGGACGTTCACTTTTGTTTTGCATCGAGGTACTCGGTTATGAATGCCCAGCACCTCAGTCGACGAGGCAAGGGCCGAGATCCCTTCATTGGGAGTGACCCCTTGGACAAAAGTTTGCGTCAGGGTAATAACTTCACTATAGTCGATTATTCTTGCTTTGCATCGAGGTATTCAGTTTGGAATATCCTGCACCTCATTCGACGAAAAAAGAGCCGAGATCCCTTCACAGGAAGTGACCTCTTTAGCAAAAGTTTTCACCACTATATTTTCAAAAAGGCAACCATGTTCCTTCAACGATATCAAGTTCATTACGTTAGCGGGTTTTTTGCCAAAAACCCAGCCGTAGCCCTCCGTCATTTCCTACAAGTACTACTTAGTATTCGAGCTACGTATTTTGGCATTGTCAAGGCGTAGTGATCGGTAGCTAAGTATTGCTTGTTTGCAGCCTTATTTTTCCGGATTATTTAGGACAGTCGCATAGCTATGTTGGCATTGTCAAGAGTTGTGCGGGTGGGTCTAAGTTAATCAAGATAATGACGGGCCGAACTTGACTAACGGTTCATGATATGTTGGCATTGTCAAGGTCATGAATCGTTAGGGGCAAAAACCACATCGGGAGTTTCAAAAGTACTGAAACTTGCAGATTTAGCATACCTTCTGGAGTGTAGTGACTAGAGTGGATTCCATCTAGGTCATCAAACTATGATAGTTGGATCCCGATCCCACTGATGAGTTGGATTACTCTCGGGAGATTATTACACTTAACAATCAATGCTATAAACCTAGTAGGTGTCTAGAAAGGTGTTAGCGGGGTTACGCCCCCAGGGAAAAAGAGGTTCTTAAATTAAGGAACTTCGCGAAAGCGTTGGAAAACCTCCCTCGAAGTACCGACACTAGCCTGGCTGAAAGGTTAAGCAAGTATTGTGACGTGAATTAGATCCCGGCTAGTTCTTCTTTTAAAAAGTTTTTAAGAAGAATTTGAGTAAACAGTGGGAGACATCCTGGTTAGATAAATTAATAAACCAATCTAATCTTGCAAGAGCATACGCTGAGTGTTTCTTTTCTCTCTCTCCAGGCAGCAACCTTTTCATGCCCTAATCAAGATAATAAAATGTATCGCTTGACCGATCCGAATTCTTATTCGGGGCTGGGGAACGTTGGTTCAGCTCTAACTTGTGACAACGGTCATGAGTATGAGAATGGGAAAGGGGATTGTATGGATTTCCAGGATACCCAGTTGAAGAAGAAGCATGGTTTTGCATCTACTCCAGGTGTTCTTGTAATTGAGAACTGTTTTACGGTCAGCCCTACCTCCTGGGTACTTGGTACCGGATCAGGATCTCATATCTGTAATTTATTGCAGGGACTGAGAAAAAGTAGGAAAGTTGCACCAGGTAATATGTCGCTCAGAGTAGCGAACGGAGCACAAGTTAATGCGGCAGCCGTCGGTGAATATCACCTAGTATTGCCAAATAGCAAGACTATGATTTTGAACGATTGCTACTATGTACCCTCCATGGTTTGCAACATCATATCAGTTTCTTTACTCGATAAAGATGGATATAACTTTGTTCTTGAAAAGAATATCATGAACATTTACCTTCATAAGGTACTGGTTGCAGAGGGTACACTGTGTAATGGTATCTACGTTCTAAATCAAAATACGGTTCTCAATATACAAAACACACGCAAGAGGAAGAATTCAGATACGAATGAATCCTACTTGTGGCAATATAGACTTGGTCATATCGGAGAGAAAAGACTGAGTAAGTTGCATAAAGATGGACACTTGAATGCGTTCGAGTTTTCATCTTATGAAACTTGTCAGTCTTGTCTCAAAGGGAAGATGACCAAATCTCCGTTCACCGGACATGGAGAAAGAGCAGCAGAGCTCTTGGGACTCATACACAGTGATGTGTGTGGTCCGATGTCTATACATGCAAGGGGTGGGTTTTCGTACTTCATTACATTCACTGACGATCTCTCTAGGTTCGGATATGTGTATCTGATGAAACACAAATCTGAAACTTTTGAGAAATTCAAGGAATTCAGAAACGAAGTAGAGAACTAAACAGGCAAAAGTATCAAGATCCTCCGGTCTGATAGAGGAGGGGAGTACTTAAGCACGGAATTCCGAGTTTACTTAAAAGAGAATGGTATTCTCTCTCAGCTTACTCCTCCTTATACACCACAACACAACGGTGTATCGGAGAGAAGGAATCGTACCCTATTGGATATGGTTCGATCCATGATGAGTAATGCTGAGTTACCTCTTTCATTCTGGGGACTTGGGCTAGATACAGCGGCATACTTACTGAATCAGGTTCCGTCTAAATCTGTGCCTAAGACTCCATATGAAATATGGAGTGGTAAGAAACCATATCTCGGACGAATTAAGATATGGGGTTGTCCAGCCTATGTAAAAGTACAAAAACCGGACCAGCTTGAGGCACGGTCAGTTTTATGCAAGTTTGTAGGATATCCTAGAAATTCTCTGGGATATCTATTCTACCACACTGAGGAACAGAAGGTGTTCGTTGCTCGCCGCGCCACCTTTTTAGAGTGGCAATTTCTTGCAATAGAAATAAGTGGGAGCACGGTAGAACTGGATGAAATATCTGATCGACAAACTCAAACTGCGGATTTAGCAGAACAAGAAAATTCAATAACCCCAAACGAACCTCAGCCACTCCGCAGATCGGGTAGGATTTCTCATCCGCCCGAGAGATACTACGGTTTTCTCATAGACGGGGATCGAGAGGATTGCATCTTGGAAGAAGATGACCCTACCAGTTTCAGGCAGGCCATTATCAGTAGGGACTCTGATAAGTGGCAGGAAGCAATGCAATCCGAAATGGAGTCCATGTACGCCAATAAAGTGTGGACCTTGGATATTGCTCCACCCGGGGTAAAACCCGTTGGATGCAAATGGATCTACAAAAGGAAACTTGGTGTAGATGGGCAGGTGGAAACCTATAAAGCTAGACTCATTGCAAAAGGTTTTCGTCAAAGACCTGGTTTGGATTATGACGAAACTTTTTCTCCGGTGGCTATGCTCAAATCCATTCGGATCCTACTTGCCATTGCTGCCTTCCATGACTATGAAATCTGGCAGATGGATGTTAAAACGGCTTTCCTAAACGGTTGTTTGGAAGAGTGCGTTTACATGGATCAACCAGAAGGTTTCGTAGATAGTGGGAGCAGCGGGAAGGTGTGCAAGTTGCTTAAATCCATTTATGTATTAAAGCAGGCATCGCGGAGCTGGAGCATCTGTTTTGATGAGGTAATCAAGGAATTTGATTTCATCAAGAACGAAGATGAACCCTGTGTCTATAAGAAGATTGTAGGACGAACTGTCGTATTCCTAGTCTTGTACGTGGACGACATTCTTTTGATAGGAAATGACATTCCTATGCTACAATCGGTCAAGCTATTTTTGTCACAACGGTTCTCCATGAAGGACCTGGGTGATGCCTCGTACATTCTGGGGATCAAGATCTATAGAGATAGATCCAAGAGACTATTGGGACTTTCGCAGTCCAGGTACAGAGAGACCGTACTAAAGAGATTTAGTATGGAGGATTCCAAGCGCGGTAACATACCCGCATTGCACGGAATTACCCTCTCCAAGAAGATGTCTCCTAAGACTGACGATGAGAGGGTTCGCATGAGCACTATACCCTACGCTTCGGCGGTAGGATCTATAATGTATGCGATGCTATGTACAAGACCAGATGTAGCTTACGCGTTGAGCGCGGTAAGCCGGTATCAGTCAGACCCAGGGGAGGACCACTGGACAGCAGTGAAGAACATTCTCAAGTACCTGAGAAGGACTAAGGAGATGTTCCTGGTTTACGGTAATGGAGACCTCAGGGTCGAGTCCTTTACCGATTCAAGCTTCCAGAGTGACAAAGATAACAGCAAGTCTGTCTCGGGTTTTGTGTTTACCCTCAATGGAGGGGCGGTATGTTGGAGGAGTTCCAAACAGGATACCGTCGCAGACTCGACGATGGAGGCTGAATACATTGCTGCAAGCGATGCCGCAAAAGAGGCGGTCTGGATGAAGAAGTTCATTAGTGAACTTCAGGTGGTTCCGTCCATTGTTGATCCAATACCTTTGTATTGCGATAACAATGGGGCTATAGCTTTAGCGAAGGAACCAAGGTCCCATCAGAAATCCAGGCACATCTTAAGGCGGTATCACCTGATCAGGGAGATTATTGATCGCCAGGAGATCGAGGTGCGGAGAGTGGACACAAAGGACAACACAGCGGACCCATTCATGAAGGCCTTACCCCAGACTCAGTTCGAGCGGCTGATCGAGATGATAGGTCTTCGATACGCCAGTACATGGCCTTAGTGCAAGTGGGAGATTGTTAGTGTATATGCCCTAGAGGCCATTACTGTATCATACTAGTATGTATATTACTTGATGGAAGCTTGGGATATTCACAGTTGTACAGACAATCTTGCTCAATATAGTAGTATGCTACTTGGTTTGTCTCTGCTTTAATGTGTACATGTGTGTTTATTTATTATATCACCTATACACATTAGTAGAGCCCTCTGGATCTTTGCTTGATTACTGACATTGTGATGGCGATCACACTCGTGGGGGCTGGGTAATCTACAAGCACATCCTCATACACGTCCCTAGTCGTGGGAGTATCGAGATAGGGCATCGATGCTCCGGAGTAGACTAGCGTATGCGCTTCTCATCCCAGCACGGGAGACGGTCTGTCCCACAGCCGTCGGTACGTCGTACTTGAGATAGTATGCGGGTGCTCGTTAGGTTACGCGTACACTGGACAGGACTCGTCGGGAACTGATGGTTGGTATTATACCTATCGTCAGTTATCAGTTCCTAGGTGACATGAGTACAGCTTAGTCCACTGACTTGACACTGTCACTTCGCCTCGAGTGTGTTCCCACTGTTCTTTGATTACTACCCTACCACGGCTCTACTGAGTCGTGCAAACAGGTAGTAGTTGGGAGCAGTCCTGAAGCACTTGGAGGCAGTGACGGTTAGACAGGATTCGTCTCTCCCGGTATTGGGGGTTGACATCACGTTGTGTCTAGGAGAGCCATTACACGAGTAGTCCCTGGCCAAGGCAAGCGAGATATACTGGTAGGTTTCCAGTGTTATCTCAGGGTGTATTGGGCTTCACTCCGACACGACTTGTACCGCTATTAAGGGACTGACGTTTACCGCCCCCTAGGCCCGCCATGCGATGTATCAGACGAACAGACCGGACTGTACGGAGATTGTCACATACAGACTCAGTAGGAGTTCGGATGGGTTTACCTCATCGGCCTTCTTATCGACATCTACCTGGGGACCATTACGTACAGCTAGTGCCGCTTGCGGTCTGTGGTTAAACCCACTGCCAGCGTAGTGTCGAGTCTTTAGAGTCCCACACAGAGAGTTTCCCTGCACTGAGCGAAACGTGTAGAGGCCGTATGGTTTTACGGAAGGGCTGCGATCACTTACGTACACTTATGTGCATATGGTGTTCGGGCAGGCAGTACTAGTGGGTTTTGGTTTAAGCCGGATCCTAGTATTGCTCGGATGGATTTGTTTTGTCTTCTGTGCATCCGCATTCTACGGAATACGGATGCAGGTGTGTATGCACAGTTTTCCGGAGCGGTGAAGGAGGAGGTGCCTCATTAGGGTTTTGGCAGTTGGTTCGGCCAAAACCGTTATGTGGCAGGCTCATTAGGGTTTTAACAGTTGATTCGGTCAAAACCATTTTGAGGTGGACTCATTAGGGTTCTGACAATTCGTTTGGTCAAAACCATTATGAGCCGCGGATATCATTTACTAATCCTTTTAGTGATAATTTTATGATGGCTAATTGCATTGACCATTTGACCCCATTGACCTCTCTTGACTTTGTTGACCTGTTGACCGTGTTGACCATTGACTTTCAAGAGGGATCTACATTCTTCTTTTCATTTTCTTTTTCTTTTGGATTATGATAATGGTCATTTCAATGTAGCCATTAAACTTTATCTTGATGGGATTAGTAATGATGTTGTTTTTACATTATTGCAACCATGGTTACTTTTCTTTGTATCATAATTTCTTTCTCATTCTCTCTCTTGGTTTTGAAGTGAGAAGAAAAGAAAAAAAACCATGGTTGTTGCTCCTCCTTCTTCTTCCTCCTCTTGATTCATCTTTTGATCTCATGTGTTGAGAGATAAAGATCCCACAAAGACAAAACCATCCATTGATCATTTCTACACAACCTAGGGCTTCTAGATTAGCAATCTCTTTGCCCTAGTTATCTCAGCTCGAGGTGGAGCTTTGTGGACATCTCTCGGGTGGATCGTCTTCGACTCATGGAGGCCGCGGAGGTGACCAAAGTCCGGATCAACCCTTGGAGCAAGCAAGGAGAAGAACAAGAAGAAGAGAAGGAGTTCAAGTTGAGGTATAACCCCTAACCGAGTAGATGAATCTCTAGTTAGGATGCTAGTGTATTGTTTAGCAAAGATCCGGCTTTTACGGTCCATGTTGCCAAGTCCAGAAAAATTTTTGTTTTACCGTTTCCGCAACCTCGAAAGTACCGGGAGAGGTAACATGGACCTAACACGGAAGGTGACAAGCCTTTCCAAACACTAGTCGGTAAGGAGACATGCCTAGATCGGTTTTATATGTAGTTCGGAATGCCCAAAGAGCATCCGTCAATTTTGTTGACCAATCTTTTCGATTTTTAGAAACAGTTTTCTCCAAAAAAAATTTGATTTTTCTGTTTGAAACCTCAGCTTGCCCGCTCGTTTGTGGATGATAGGGTGTAGAAAGTTTGTGGTTGATTGCATATTTCCGCATCAAAGTCTCGAAAGATCGATTACAGAAATGCGTCGCGTTATCGCTAATGATAGCGCGAGGGTTTCCAAATCGCGAAAAGATGTTTTCTTTTAAGAACTTAAAGACAACCTTTTTTTCATTAGTGCGACAAGGAATAGCTTCCACCCATTTCGAGACGTAATCAACCGCAAGCAATATGTACAAATTCCCGAAAGAGTTGGGGAAATGACCCATAAAGTCAATACCCCAAACGTCAAAAGTTTCAACCACCAAGATGGGTTGAAGTGGCATCTCATTTCTCCGAGAGATCCGACCCGTGTGTTGACACTGTGTACAGGTTTTGCAATGATCAAATGAGTCATTGAACAAAGTCGTCCAATAAAAACCGCATTTCAAAACCTTCTCCTCCGTCTTTCGAGGACGAAGTGACCCCCACATGCCTGATCATGACAAAAAGATAGAACACTCTTGAATTCATCGTTGGGGACGCACCTGCGAATAATCTGGTCAGGACAATACTTAAACAGATAAGGTTCATCCCAGTAAAAATGTTTTACTTGGGATAGAAATCGATATTTGTCCTGTTTCGACCATTCACAGGGAATATGTCGCGTAGCAATATAATTCACAATATCCCCGAACCAAGGTTCAGTGGATACTTTCAAGAGTTGTTCGTCGGGAAAAGAATCATTAATCGGCAGGGTCATAGGTGAAGAAGAGATACGCGACAGATGGTCCGCAACAACGTTTTCACATCCTTTCTTATCTTTAATAACAAGATCAAATTCTTGTAATAGAAGGATCCAACGTATTAGCCTACCTTTAGCATCCTTCTTTGCCAAAAGATGTTTCAAGGCGGAGTGGTCAGTGTAAACAACAATTGGTGAGCCGATCAAGTAAGGCCTGAATTTTTCTAATGCAAATACAACTGCCAAAAGTTCTTTTTCGGTGGTTGTATAATTAATTTGAGCATCATTCAGAGTCTTACTTGCATAATAGATCACCTGTGGCATCTTTTCAATGTGTCCTCCTAAGACTGCACCAACAGCAAAATCTGATGCATCACACCTAAGCTCAAACTGGTGGTTCCATTCTGGAATTGATAGAATGAGGGCTGTAGTGATAGAGTGTTTGAGTGAGTCAAATGCAGCCTCACAATCCGAGTCAAAGTGAAAGGTTGTGTCCTTGGCCAAAAGAAGAGTTAAAGGTCTAGCAATTTTTCTAAAATCCACAATGAATCTCCTGTAAAAGCCTGCATGGCCAAGAAAAGATCGTATATTCTTGACGCATTTGGGATGAGGAAGGTTTTGAATGACATCTATTTTAGCTTTGTCATCCTCAATGCCTTTCCGTGAAATCACATGTCCAAGAACAATTCCCTCTTGGACCATGAAATGGCATTTTTCCCAATTCAAGGTTATGTTCTTCTTTTTACAACGAGTAAGAACTGCGTCAGGATGAGATAAGCAGTCAGCAAAAGAATCTCCAAATATCGAGAAATCGTCCATGAAAATCTCCAGAAAATTCTCGACCATGTCTGAGAATATCCCCATCATACACCGCTGAAATGTAGCGGGAGCATTGCATAACCCAAAGGGCATGCGTCTATAAGAAAACGTACCAAAAGGACAAGTAAATGTGGTTTTGTCTTGATCATTTTCGACAATAGGGACCTGGTTGTAGCCAGAGTATCCGTCCATGAAGCAATAGTATTCACGTCCAGCTAAGCGTTCTAGCATCTGGTCAATAAAAGGCAGAGGTAAGTAGTATTTCCTCGTTGCGGCATTGAGTTTTCTATAATCAATACATACACGCCACCCAGTTTGAGTGCGTGTCTGGATTAACTCATTTGCCTCATTTGTTACGACCGTGATGCCAGATTTCTTAGGGACGACATTGTCACGACCCGCAGGGTACGGAACGTGACTGGCACTTAAGTTACGAAACGTCTCAAGGCGTACGTAAAATAAGTAAGCCAAAGCCCAGAAATCAAAACCAAATTAGCAGTAGAGTGAAGGAAAAACCAATCAATTGAAAACGAATTTATCAAATAAGTCATATCAAGCCTTTTTAAAAGCAATGTCCATTTTTTTCCGAAAATTTCGGCAGAGTCTCCTTTGTAAATACTGGCCCCCGAAATGGGTACAACAAGAATATATATGAATACAAAAAAAATAAGGCATCCCCAAGAGCGAGCAAGCTCTTCGCCACAAGGCGGTCACAAATCCCACGCAATGTAAATCAGCAATGGGCATAAATAAACAAAGAAGCACAAGTAAAATATCATGTCGACTCAAGTGAGCTCGACCCCAAAATACAGCATAAAAAGTCCACAAATCTCACAGTCTCGTCACTAGGTCAATATACAACAACACTGGTAGATATAGTAAATGGAGTACACTAGATACAATGAATGTACAAGGTGGAAGACAAAATAAACATATAACCCACCTACGAGCAAAAGCCTCGAGTCCAAGCAAAGGAGGCAAAAGAAGCTAGTGCACCCGCCGCTACTGTGCTGACGGAGCGGACCTGCAAAAAGACTTTGGCACAACGGGGGTGAGTTTCCAACTCGTGAATAATAAATAACATCTATAGAGGCTATCGCAAGCATGCACGCAAACATCCTAGCATCTATAATACAGATATGGCAGGATATACTAGCAGGTATGTATGCAATATGAATCAACTCGTGATCCGAATATGTAAGTATAAGAAATAATATTTTTCTTTTATGAATCACTTTTGAAATATCATCACAATACCAATGGAATCAACAAGAATCAGTGTCCAGCATCGACACCTCAAAACTGTCTCAATCTCATGTATCCATATCATAGTATCTCTGGCCTCAGCCGTCCGGCTGACCCATCTCAAATATCCATATATCAACATCTCGTGGCCACGGTCGGTATCCGCCGTGCCAAAAAAATTACTGGTAGGTAGTCCATCCCCAGCTAGGCTCATCGTCAGCAACACGGGCTTCATGCCTCGGTACCTTACCGGGCCCACCATGTACCCGAGACAGTTCATCCAACTCCTCGAAACGGGTTTCGAAAACCACAGCAAACTCATGGTGGACGACACTTACATCACTAGAAGACCGCAATTTGCTTATTTTAAAAAAAAGGTAATAAGTGTAGAAATTTTGCGGCTTTCCCACGAAATCCAGAAATATCATAAATCTCAAGAAATCATCATACGTGCATATGTCAATGATAATTTATGCATATGGTATCAATAATCAAGTTGCAATGTATGATTAATAAACTAGGCATGAACAATTGATGTAATGGTATGCATGCACATGAATAGCAATCCTACGATTTCATTTTAAGGATTTAAATGTAATAATGTTCAGACCATAATATTGCATTTATCATTCCCCTATTCTTATCCTTTTTATAAATAAACAGGTGCTCTTGACGCACATTTGTTGCATATTACAGGTTACAGGTTTCTGGAGCAAATACAGTGAGAAAGAAACAAAACAACAGAAAAAGGGACTTTTGACCAACAATTAGACGGATCTCAGTCGAGCCCAGTTCATATAGGTGCAAGACAAAGCAAGTCAAGGTGAAACGGTTAAAAGACCAATACGAATCTTCACTGAAAATCTGGAGTAGACTCAGAAGCCCAACAGAGGAAAGGAATAGAAAAATAGAAAGCCCAAGAAACAAGGAATAAAGCCCAGAAGTTTCACAAACTGAACCCACAGTTTGGCCGCGAATCCGCGGCCAAACCCTACCTGGCACCGCGGATCCGCGGCCATCAAGCTCCCGTGTCGGTGGAAAATCTCTGGGTTGTTGCGACGGTTCTGGTATTATGATTTTACGTGGGCAAATCTGTAATTGCGCAAGTGCGAGAGTCTGTAACCCTAGGTTTCCTATTTTCCTATAAATTGTAATCTTAGATATAAAAATTGTATGCCTCTTTTCAATAAATAAAATTCAGAAATTCTGGAAGTGACATTCAGATCTGTTCTTTATCGCTTGGAGGGAGCCATCACCATTAGTAAGTGTTTTTCTTTTATTTTTTTAATGTTATTTCATCCCCTAATGAGCGAGTAGTCTCCTCGCTTGTTAGGGTTAGCCTTAGGGAAAGGGTTGAGAGATGAGATCTCTCACCCCATTCAATGCCATATTAAACTAACCCATTAAGAACTCCATGCATGCGCGCACAACCGCTCCCTGCGGCACCCTACCCCTCGAGGTAATGGTGAACCGCAGTATAAAGGGCCGGTTGCGCGCGTTTTCCATGGGGGTTAGGGTAATTAACGATAAAGGAAGGATACGAATCTAGAGGAAGAAAACATCTTCCCAAAAGAGTCGTATCCACTTTATCGATAATTACTATAACACCTAATGGATTTAAAATACGGCATTGAAAGCGGTGAGGAAACATCAATCTCCAAAACTTCCTCTAAGCCTAACCCTAGCAAGAATTTAAATTAGATTAATTAAGTTTTAGATCTTGATTTTTATAATACAAAAACGACAAATAGAATCAACTCGTTAAGACACACTAAAGGAATTTACCCGTCTCTGTGGATCGACCCGTACTCACCGGCTAGCTGCGAAGCGACGCCGTTTCTGATTGCGGTAAATTACATGTTTTTGACATTAATCAAATGGCGCCGTTGCCGGGGACGGCGTAATCTTTCTTTTTGTGAATTTTCAGGTTGATATAAAATTTAAAAATTATAAAAATCTGAAAATATAAAAAAATAAAAAAAAATTATCAAATTTGATCTGTTTGAAGGGTGTATCTTTTGGATCTTGCAGGAACAGCGACGAATCACGGATCTGGAATTTTACAGAGGGCAAATCAAAATTTGGTACATAAGAACAGAGAGGAATTTAAAGTACAGAACCACAGAATTTTTTCCAGAAGCTGATCCCCTCACTTTGCCGCTCTTCCGCCGCATATGTGGGCCCCACGCCGCGGATCCGCGCCTACTGTGCCACGTCAGGACATCAAATTTTTTCTGGTTTGATTTCTCTCTTTCCCCTCTGCAAAATCCCATATATTTGTCTGTAAAAAAAATTTCTGCAGGGTTCTTTGCGCTAAAAATATCTTTCTCCCCCTTCTAAATAACAGATTTTCTGCAGGTTTCTTTGCGCCGCGCTAAAAATTGATTGCAAGTGAAATTTTATTGTTTTGCATAATTTAACCGGACTCTAAGGGGCTAATTGACAAACTCAGATTGGGTGGGGATTTCATCACCCTTCCCAGGACCCCAGAAAACACCTAAGCATTTTGCATCGACCACAATTAATTAAAAAAAGATTAGACTCAGACCTAAGGACGGCGAGCTCAATAGGAAAAGGACTAGGGTAGGCATCCACCGTTTATCCTAACCGACATTGCGGTGTCTAGGCTAGTGGTTATTAATTAGGCCCACTGTAGTGGTGGTTCCTTCCCACTTACCTGGCCGTATTTGTCCGTGAAGAGGCGGTTTGAGGTCCTATCTCTAGCCCTTGTTAGGAGCTGTCTAGCAGACCTAGACGACCCTAGATCTAGGCCTGATTGTGCATGTGTGGTTGATACTTTTGTGTCACGAGTCCATTTTCTAAAACCGTCTTGCAAAAATCTTCAATAAAAAATTAAAGAAAAATCTTTTAAAAACTTGCAAAAATTTTGTCGCTAAGAAATCCTTGCATTCTTCTATCATGGGTACCCCACATCATAAATCTCTTGCCGAATCTTGGTATCCCGAACCGAACTTTGCGTCGTTCGTCAATGTGTTCGGTCAATTTAAAAACGATCCCTCCATGCCTAAAAAATCTCTGAAAGATCACATAGAGGAGTCTAGGAGAAACAGTTTAACTTTTCAACCCACTTTGTGTCAACCAAGTCAACCTTTACAACCTACATATGTTGATACCACTTCTTCAAGTCCTTCTATCACTCCTAGACCGATGTCCATTGCTGAGCATATTGCTCAATCTCGCAGTCGATCTTTCACCCCTCAACACTCATCTAGTTTTAGGGATCCACATGATTATTCACCTTCTTATCCATATGTTGACCCTACTCCTGTCTTACCACCCACTTCCTACCCATCATACCCGACCTTCCCACCTTCACTAGACACTGTTTCGACACAGCCATTAGGGAGTTTCACATACCCAACCAATTGTGAATCTTTTACTGAAACCCCCTCACCACCTAAGTCTAGTTTGGAAGAGTCGTTGGAAGCATATATTGCTGCAACAAATAAAATGATGAGGACAATGGAAGCATCCATGGCCGCCCTTACGCAACCTAGTGAACCGGTAGCTAGTGTCCCTCTAGCTCCGAATTTTTCAATGTGTAAGGCGGCAGTTGGACAGAGTGAGAATGAGAGAGGATTTTCAAATCAAACCTACCCTTACCCAATTGAAGCCCACAACTCCGGTTTTCCATCGATTGTTCCAAATGATTCACCAGTTGAAAATAAAAATGAGTTGTGCGATTTTGTAGTGTTTGATTTGCCAAATTGTGAGGAACCCCTTTCAAGTGAAACCGTACCTAATCCTTTCGATCTTTACACCTCCACTCTAGAACCTACATTGATAAATATCCATGCTGTGGATAAAGTGTCTAAAGAAATTGATTTTCACTTGATTGAGGATATAGACGCCGGGAATATTTCGGATGATGAACCTGTCGATTTAATAGAAATTTTATGTTCAAATCATCATCCTGAGTTATTAAATGTTTCCCCCGAATCTCATATGCGTCTAGATTTTAATGATAATGGCATGGATGAATTACATATTGAGGATAGTACTGAGGAGAGTCTTGAGGATAATATCGAGGTTGAACCATTTTTATTTGATGTGTCGGATTTTCCAATTCAGCCTCCTGAACCTTTGACTGTTATATCACCCTCCCTCATTCCTATTGTTCCGACCGAACAAATGACCGTTACGCTTTCATCTCCTATACCAAGTTCGGCGTACCCATGTTTTCTTACGAATCTTGAGGGATTTGACCCCATTTCCCGACGGGTTGATAGGTTAGCGCAATCGCTTTTAACACATCGTTCATCACATATTGCGCTAATTTATTCACTCGATTTACACCCTCAAGATCGTACTCCACTCCTTTCTCCTTTCCGCCATTCTCCTCCTCCACCGAGACCGTATTCTACCCCTCTTCCCACACGGTCTCGCGTGTTTCTCATTTCTTTCCTCCACACCCTATTCTTGCACCAACTATACCATTACCACGATAAGATCTTTGAATGGTTGGTGCTAACCTTTGGCTTGTGTAAGGCCAAGCTTAAGTTTGGGGGGGACCTTTGTATATATGTATATATCCTTTTGTTTTCTTTTTCTAAATAAAAAATAAAAAAAAAATTCAAAACATTAAAAATACAAAAAAAATATAAATAAATAAACAGGGGAGTATCGGTATTTTGACCCTCTTGGTTTAGCATGACAGTGAGGACACTGTCAAGTTCAAGTTTGGGGGTATGCTCGGTACGTCTTCTTCCTTCGCATTCATTTGTACATATTTTTGCATTTGCATACTTATTTAAAAACCTATAAAAATTTGAAAAATTTAAAAAATTATAAAAATTAATGTATTCAATTTTGGCTTATTTGACGTGAGTTTGACAAATAGGTTAACTGGTTAGGAACAACTAGATCTTAGACTTAGTACATTAAAAACCCTAAAAATAACCTTCCTTAAAGTTTAACAGTAGAAAGTATATGCCTTGTAGTTTATTTAGAAATAGGCAAATTTTGGGTTCACTTCTTGGGCTAAGTCAAAATGAGGGAAGAGTATTGATGTTCTTATTAGAGTATAAGTTTGAAAAATAGTTCCTAGCTTAAGTCTAAATTCTGAAAATGTATACCCTACAAATTGCACATTCACGCACCTTGAAATTTGGAATAGAAGAAGAGACCTTGAAATGCTCTTGTCTAAAGTCCTTAGTATGAAAAAGTGTGAATAAAAAAAAAATGGACACTGGTTTTTGTGATTATTTAAGGCTGCAAAAATAGAAAAATATTTAGCGAGGGTGCTTCATCACCTAGTGCCTTAGACCAACTGGTTTGGGAGTCACTGCTAAAGCCTTGGGTGTTGCAAAGACTAGGAAGTACGCTTTAAAGTGCAAACGCATTTTGTAATCAGTCGTTGGTACCTCAAGAAGTATTAACGGTCGCATGAAGGATGTGTAAGCAAATTAAATTCACCAATTAGTACTTTGGACAACGGACAAAGGGTATGATTGCTTGATTTGAATCTCCAAGTGTAGGAGTGATCTATACACACACGTAGGGGTATGTGATTGGAATCTAGATAAGAGAAAGGAATGAAGAATAGAACTTGTATCTTTAGTAGAGTTGATAAAAATTCCTAAGTGGAGATGGAACCCTAGAAGGAAAACTTAGGAAATGCCGAAAGCTAAGTAGGTCTACATAACATATATAATCTTAAGTTAAATAATGAGGAAGCGTGAAGAATATGGGTGGATAATTTACAGGTAGAAGATAATAGAATTCCTTGTTAGAAAACCTAATTGGAGAACAAAAGTCAATGGGCTGAGTTGATAGGATTTTGTGGGTAGTATCCACTGAAAACCCTCAGGAGACAACACTCCTCCTACTAGGGACACCTAGAGGTTTAACGGCTTGTTGCACGTGTTCAGTGCAATCGCGTTTCCCTGCGAAAGTGCGGTTAGGTTTTTTGTAGTGAATAAAATAATAAGTTTGCTCGAGGACGAGCAAAAGGTAAGTTTGGGGGTATTTGTTCAGACCATAATATTGCATTTATCATTCCCCTATTCTTATCCTTTTTATAAATAAACAGGTACTCTTGACGCACATTTGTTGCATATTACAGGTTACAGGTTTCTGGAGCAAATACAGTGAGAAAGACACAAAACAACAGAAAAAGGGACTTTTGACCAACAATTAGACGGATCTCAGTCGAGCCCAGTTCATATAGGTGCAAGACAAAGCAAGTCAAGGTGAAACGGTTAAAAGACCAATACGAATCTTCACTGAAAATCTGGAGTAGACTCAGAAGCCCATCAGAGGAAAGGAATAGAAAAATAGAAAGCCCAAGAAACAAGGAATAGAGCCTAGAAGTTTCACAAACTGAACCCACATTAAACTAACCCATTAAGAACTGAAAATCTGTAATTGCGCAAGTGCGAGAGTCTGTAACCCTAGGTTTCCTATTTTCCTATAAATTGTAATCTTAGATCTAAAAATTGTATGCCTCATTTCAATAAATAAAATTCAGAAATTCTGGATGTGACATTCAGATCTGTTCTTTATCGCTTGGACGGAGCCATCACCATTAGTAAGTGTTTTTCTTTTATTTGTTTAATGTTATTTCATCCCCTAATGAGCGAGTAGTCTCCTCGCTTGTTAGGGTTAGCCTTAGGGAAAGGGTTGAGAGATGAGATCTCTCACCCCCTTTCAATGCCATATTAAACTAACCCATTAAGAACTCCATGCATGCGCGCACAACCGCTCCCTGCGGCACCCTACCCCTCGAGGTAACGGTGAACCGCAGTATAAAGGGCCGGTTGCGCGCGTTTTCCATGGGGGTTAGGGTAATTAACGATAAAGGAAGGATACGAATCTAGAGGAAGAAAACATCTTCCCAAAAGAGTCGTATCCACTTTATCGATAATTACTATAACACCTAATGGATTTAAAATACGGCATTGAAAGCGGTGAGGAAACATCAATCTCCAAAACTTCCACTAAGCCTAACCCTAGCAAGAATTTAAATTAGATTAATTAAATTTTAGATCTAGATTTTTATAAAACCAAAACGACAAATAGAATCAACTCGTTAAGACACACTAAAGGAATTTACCCGTCTCTGTGGATCGACCCGTATTCACCGGCTAGCTGCGAAGCGATGCCGTTTCTGATTGCGGTAAATTACATGTTTTTGACATTAATCAAATAACACAGGTTTAAGCATCAATTATAGTTAAAATGATTCAGATTATAAGTTATCTAGTGTTGTGGCATGGTAATTACCAGGGCGTGTGTGTACGCATGAATAGTGCTTGTGCGGCATATAAAAACCTTGGCAATGGTGCAGGTGTCCTATAGAATGGGTTCGCATATGTATGTCAATATAAAGCATGGATGTAGCAAATAATCATGCAAGTATTACACCCCTAATTACTAACATCACTAGGAATCTTTTAAAGTTACTAAAACTATCGGGCCACTTGCGCCATACAACGATAGTCCCCCGTAGATGTTACTTCTACTCACAGGAAATCCCCAGCTAGCTATGTCCAATCACCGCTTTCCCTTTTCGTGCCGCGTCCGAAGTCTCCGCGACCGATCCTAAATTTTCACCAATACAAAACATAAGGTTACATATCATGAAACGATGCAAATCCCAAACGAAAATATCAACGTTCACAAGCTAGGCACAACGTACACAAGGTGCGCGGAACACACACGAAAATCGCAAAAACTAACTAGAATCGTCGTTTTGGGACGCCCGACAAAACTAAAACCCGATTAACCCAAATTCCGATTGAGCACCTCCTAAATGTCATAGGAGATGCCAACAATATCATCAAGATCTCATAAATAAATCACCACAAGATTTTACGAAAACCTAGTAAGCATGAAAGCTAGAAAATTGGCGCAAATATCGCGGATTTGCGACGAAAAGACTACAATCAATCTTGAACAACCAACCACACTACAAGTAATCTACAAACCTCACATAACCCACATGCAATGCTTCAAATTCCCCTTTTTCCATAAACAAAACCCTTCTTGATTTTCATAAAACAACAATTAAAAACCAATTTCACACTTTAAAATTAACTAAATTAGAATAATTGAAGACCACATAAACAAAGTAACCTCTTTGATTTGGTTGTGTAGGAACTAGCAAGCAAAATAAATTTAATTAACCAAATAATGGTTTCTAAAACCCTAGTTTAAACTCAAGCCATGAACTTTAAAACCTAGACTAGAAATTAGCTAAACTTTTAACACTAAAATCATTTAATTAAAGGAATTTAACCAAAAGAATTTAATTAGGTAGAAATTATACCTCAATCTAGAGATCTAGCAGGAACAATTTGCCTCCAATGATGGCTTCATAGCACCATAACCCATGCAAGAAAGTCTAAGGAGAATGGGATGAAGGATGAGGATTAATTTGTGAGTTTTAATTTGGATTTTTGGAGCAATTTTGATGAAATTTTAAAGGAAATGAAAAGAGGAAAGTGAAGGGGGAGGGCTGCTGAATTTCCGGCCAGAGGAGGGAGGGAAAATGGTGTGGGTGTTGTAGGAAAAGTCAAGGTCAAAGCCCATACCAATCAACCAAAAACCCATACTCAATTTAATATATTAAAACCCTTTTTTAAACAATTTAAAATGAGTGAAGAACACATTTAGGAGGGGGGAAATTTTGGGCTGCTGAAATAGTGGTGGGGCCGGCAAAATAAGAGGGGTGAGGTTGTGAGAGAGTGTACAAAAAATTTCTAAGCAAAAAGACCCCCGACAATATCATATTTGCAAGTTAAAGCTTAATTAATTAAATTTTTTGTTTCCTTCGATTATAACTAAATAGAACTTAAAATAAAATACTAAAAATTTATATTACTTACTAGATTTTAATTAACATGATTCTAAAGAGTAAAATTAGCCCATTTAAATTTGTATTTATCGCTAATTTAATGTATATTTTACAGCTTAAAATAATATTAAAAATAGGGAAATAGGGAAATTTTTTTAAATGTCCAGAAATTTATAAGTAACTCATTAGCTACTAAAAACTAGCAATTACCTATCCAAATTAGATATAATTAGGCCTATACTGCAAAATAACAATAATGACGATTTACGGAAAAATACCAAATTTTCACCGATTTTCGGGAAAACACCAAAACGACTTTTCAAGGCGTTACAATCTTCCCTCCTTAAAGAATTCGGCCACCGAATTTAAAAATATAGCTACGCGTACTTTCAAAGAGATGGGGATATTTCTTCCTCATCTCGTCCTCGGTCTCCCAGGTGACCTCCTCGCTGCTCGGGCCACGCCAAAGGACCTTGACGGTCGGTATAACTTTCGATCTTAATTTCTTCACCTACCGATCCTGGATGACCACCGGCTGCTCTGCAAAAGAAAGGTCACGCTCTAGCTGGACTGTCGGGTGCTGAATCGCATGCGAAGGGTTGTGAAGGTACTTGCGGAGCATCGAAACATGGAAGACGAGGTGAACATCAGGAAAGCTGGGTGGAAGAGCCAAGCGATACGCAACTGCGCCGACACGCTCGAGGATCTCGAAGGGACCTACAAATATGGGACTAAGCTTTCCAATTCGCCCAAATCGCATCACGCCCTTCATCGGATAGACCCTCAGAAAAACATGATCGCCAACTGCGAACTCTAGTCTGCGACGGCGTCGGTCCGCATACGATTTCTGCCTGCTCTGAGCCGCTCTCATACGGTCTCAAATCGGTCCGCATACGATTTCTGCCTGCTCTGAGCCGCTCTCATACGGTCTCGAATCAACTGTATCTTCACGGTCGTCTCCTCAACAAGCTACGGCCCCAATATACTGCTCTCGTTGAGCTCTGTCCAACAGACGGGCGATCTGCATCTCCTCCCATACAAGGCCTCGAAAGGTGCCATCTGAATAGTATCCTGGAAGCTGTTGTTGTAGGAGAACTCCACTAAAGGTAAATGATGATCCCAGCTACCACCAAAGTCCAAGACGCACGCTCAGAGCATGTCCACAAGAGTCTGAATAGTCCGCTCTGACTGGCCGTCGGTCTGCGGATGAAATGCTGTGCTGAAACTGAAACGGGTGCCCAATGCCTCCTAAAGTCGCTGCCATAGTCGGCTGGTAAACTTGGTGCCTCGGTCTGACACGATACAAGTTGGTACGCCATGCAACCGTACGATCTCGTCGATGTAAATCTGGGCATACTGAGCAAAACTGAAAGTCGTCTTCACTGGCAGGAAGTGAGCCGCTTTTGTCAATCGTTCCACGATCACCCAAATGGAGTCGTACCCTCGACTGGTCCTGGGTAGACCCACAATGAAGTCCATAGAAATCTGCTCCCATTTCCACTCCGGAATGGGCAAAGGCTGCAAATCTCCTGCTGGCCTCTGGTGCTCGGCCTTGACTTGCTGACAAGTCAGGCATCTCGATACGAAGTCTGTGACGTCCCACTTCATCCCGTCCCACCAATAGATATCTCTCAAATCGCGGTACATCTTGGTGGAACCCGGATGAACGCTGTATGTCGATCTATGCGCCTCCTTAAGAATCTCACGCCGCAGCCCCTGAAAATCTGGTACGCATAATCGAGTCCCAAATCGTAGTACTCCCTGATCATCGATCACGAACTCGGAATCTCTGCCCTGCCTAATCTGCTCCATGATCTCTGAAAGACGGTCATCGCTGGGATGTACCTCTCGAATACGGTCAAGTAACTGTGGACGTGCATGAACATGCGCAAGCTGTCCCCCTGTTGGAGTGAACTCGAACTCAACTCGGCTGTCGCATAAAGTCTGCCAATCTGCTAACGACTGCCTCTGTACTATACTCAAACAAGATAAACTACCCCCGGGCCTCCTGCTCAAAGCATCCACCACTACATTAGCTTTGCCCGGGTGATACAAGATCTCGCAATCGTAGTCTTTCACCAGCTCCATCCAACGGCGCTGTCTGAGATTCAGGTCTCGCTGCTGAAATATATACTTTAAGCTCTTATGATCAGTGAATATCTGACACGACTCGCCGTATAGGTAATGTCGCCAGATCTTAAGTGCAAAGACCACTGGAGCCATCTCCAAATCGTGAGTGGGGTAGTTCTGTTCATGTTTCTTCAACTGCCGTGAAGCATACGCGATCACACTGTCATGCTGCATCAATACGCACCCTAGCCCCACTCGTGAAGCGTCACAATAAACCACGAACCCGCCTGATCCTGAAGGCAGAGATAACACCGGCGACGTAGTCAAACAAGTTCGTAGCTACTGGAAACTGTGCTCGCACTCCTCCGTCCAATCGAAAGGAACTCCCTTCCGGGTCAATCCGGTCAAAGGTGCAGCAATACGGGAGAAATCCTGAAAGAATCGCTTGTAGTAGCCAGCCAGGCCTAGGAAACTGCGGATCTCCGTAACTGATGTCGGTCTGGGCCACTACTGAACGGCCTCGATCTTCTTTGGGTCCACACATATGCCATCTCTTGTAATCACGTGACCCAAGAAACCAACGCTGTCCAGCAAGAATGCACACTTGGAAAATTATGCGAAAAGCTAGTGCTCCCTCAAAGTCTGTAACGTAATCCGCAAGTGCTGGTCGTGCTCCTCTCGGCTTCGGGAATACACCAAAATATCATCAATGAACACTATGATGAACAAGTCGAGATACGGCCTGAATATACGGTTCATCAAATCCATGAATGTTGCTGGGGCGTTGGTGAGTCCGAACGACTTCACCAAAAACTCATAGTGGCCGTAGCGCGTGCGGAAAGCTGTCCTCGGTATATCCTCCTGTCGAATGCGCAGCAGATGGTATCCTGATCGCAAGTCGATACTCGAAAAATATCCAGCCCCTTGAAGCTGGTCGAACAAATCGTCGATTAGTGGTAAGGGATATCGGTTCCGTACGGTAACTTTGTTCAGCTGGCGGTAGTCGATACACAAACGCAAACTGCCGTCCTTCTTCTTGACAAATAGGACCGGAGCACCCCACGGAGAAACGCTAGGTCGAATAAGCCCCTTATCTAACAAATCCTGCAACCGATCCTTCATCTCTCTAAGCTCCGTCGGGGCCATCTGATAAGGCGGTATGGAAATAGGCCCCGAGCCGGGAATCAAATCAATACAGAAGGCAATATCGCGCTCAGGCGGTAGCCCAGGAAGCTCGTCAGGGAAAACATCAGGTAACACACATACAATCGGAACCTGGTCCAATGGAACATCTGTAGCTCGAGTATCGCAAACATAGGACAGAAATCCCCGACATCCCTTCCTCAACAGCTGTCCAGCGCGAAGAGAAGAAATCAATATGTGAGGGGCGGCACCACGGTCCCCCCGCACAACAAAAGACGGCTCGCCGAGAAAACAAAATCTAATTGTCTTCTTACGGCAGTCCACCGATGCATACCACGCGGCTAACCGATCCATGCCCAAAAGAACGTCGAAGTCCAACATCTCAAGAAGGATCAAGTCGACAGGCAACTCTCTCTCGCAAAAACGGACAACACTGGATCGGAACACGTGCCTAGCAACAAACGGCTCTCCCACAGTAGTGGTCACAACAAGCGGCTGATCAAGCAAACCGGACTCTCTACCCAAACTCGGCACGAAGTGTGTGGAAACGTACGAGTGCGTGGATCCGGGATCAAACAACACGTGTGTGTCAACAGAACATACTGATAAGGTACCTGTCACAATGGCATTGGATGTCTGTGGATCCCGCGGCGTCAAAGCAAATACTCGGGCCAGACCCCCACAAATAGCTGGCTGTCCTTGGCCTCGGCCTCCCCGGCCTCGGACCGCCACGTCCACGGCCTCTGGGTGCATCAAACTGACATGGGGCATCGCCTGTGGTATGAAGTAGAGCTCTCTGAGGAGGAGGTAGTGATGGTGGTAAGGTCACATGTGGAACTGTCGCCGCTCCCTGCCGTCTCGCCGGACAGTCTCTGATAAGATGGTGCGGACTCCCGCACCCATAACATCCTGGTGCCGCCCGCTGTCCCTGCGGATATGAACCATATAACTAACCCCGTCCAATTCCTCTGCCAGACCCATCTCTCAGAAAGAGTCTGGCGCGCTGCCTCTGCGACGACACATCGGTGCGAATCCTCTTCGGCCCAGAAACGTCCGAAGTCTGTGATATGCGTGCCTCCATCCGTAATGCTGTATCCATAGCAGCTGAATAAGTGTCGTAGTGCTGGGCGCCGATGTAAAGAAATAGCTGGGCATCAAGTCCCTACACGAACTTCTTCACTCTCTTCTCTTCGGTATCCACCAAATACGGAGCATATCTGGACAACTGCATGAACTGGACATCGTACTCAGACACCGTCATCCCTGGAGTCTTGATCAAGGCCTCAAAACTACGAGCTCTGGCGTCACGAACGCTCTTTGTGAGGAAACGAGCTAGAAAGACTACTTTAAACTCGGCCCAAGTCATAGGCGGTAGACCTGCAGCTCGACCTCTCACGACTGACTCCCACCATATCTGCGCGAGGCCCTCTAGAAGGAAACTCGCGAGCTCCACCCAGCGATCGTCCGAACATCTGAGCGAACAGCAGATCCTGGGTAAACTGTCAAGGAATGTCTGCGGATCCTATGCTGCATCGGTGCCCGTGAAGACTGGAGGTCTCAGCCTCATGAAATCCTGTAGCGATACTGGGATAGCCACGATCGGAGGAGGAGGAGCAACTGTCTGGGTAGCAGGCACAATGGTAGTCTGTAATGTGGTAGGTACGTCCTCCGATCTCTGTGCACGACTGGCCGCTACTAAGGATCCCGCCATCTGTCGTAACTCCTGCAAACCTCCCATCATCTGTCGTAGCTCCTCCATACCAGACTCTAGCCTATCCATGCGGCCTGGGGAATACGGATCAGTCTGTCCCTGAGGCATAGGTATGCCACCCTCTCGGTCCTCGTCTCGGCGGAGCCTGCTCGGATCTCATAACGGGCGGCGGCCCTCTGCGCTCTCGTAGCCTTCGGCGGCATAGTGGCTGGTACAAGAAACAGGATAATAAGAATAGTTCAATAGAATCATAGGATACATGGAATTGAAGAAGGAATTTCAAGCAAGTATATCCTAAAGTCACTTAGGCGGAGTACCGTATCGCAAGTATGCCGCGGACATACACACGCTACGTTACACTGCTTAAGTCACTTACTCCATCTACCAAAGGTCATCCTACACTCAGAAAGGTAAAACCTATCGCTCTGATACCAACTTTGTCACGACCCACAGGGTACAGAACGTGACTGGCACTTAAGTTACGAAACGTCTCAAGGCGTCCGTAAAATAAGTAAGCCAAAGCCCAGAAATCAAAATCAAATAAGCAGTAGAGTGAAGGAAAAACCAATCAATTGAAAATCAATTTATCAAATAATTCATATCAAGCCTTTTTAAAAGCAATGTCCATTTTTTTCCGAAAATTTCGGCAGAGTCTCCTTTGAAAATACTGGCCCCCAAAATGGGTACAACAAGAATATATATGAATACAAAAAAATAAGGCATCCCCAAGCGGGAGCTAGCTCTTCGCCACAAGGCGGTCATAAATTCCACGCAATGTAAATCAGCAATGTGCATAAATAAACAAAGAAGCACAAGTAAAATATCATGTCGACTCAAGTGATCTCGACCCCAAAATACAGCATAAAAAGTCCACAAATCTCACAGTCTCGTCGCTAGGTCAATATACAACAACAGTAGTAGATACAGTAGATGGAGTACACTAGATACAATGAATGTACAAGGTGGAAGACAAAATAAACATATAACCCACCAACGAGCAAAAGCCTCGAGTCCAGGCAAAGGAGGCAAAATAAGCTAGTGCGCCCGCTGCTACTGTGCTGACGGAGCGGACCTGCAAAAAGACTGTGGCATAACGGGGGTGAGTTGCCAACTCGTGAGTAATAAATAACATCTATAGAGGCTATCACAAGTATGCACGCAAGCATCCTAGAATCTATAATACAGATATGGCAGGATATACTAGCAGGTATGTATGCAGCATGAATGTACTAGCAGGTATGTATGCAATATGAATTAACTCGTGATCCGAATATGTAAGTATAAGAAATCATGTTTTTCTTTTAGGAATCACTTTTGAAATATCATCACAATACCAATGGAATCAACAAGAATCCGTGTCCAGCATCGACACCTCAAAACTGTCTCAATCTCATGTATCCATATCAGAGTATCTCTGGCCTCAGCCGTCCGGCTGACCCATCACAAATATCCATATCTCAACATCTCGTGGCCACGGTCGGTATCCTCTGGATATCCTCCGTGCCAAAAAAATCATCGGTAGGTAGTCCATCCCCTGCCAGGCTCATCATCAGCAACACGAGCTTCTTGCCCCAGGGTACCTTACCGGGCCCACCATGTACCCGAAACGGTTCATTTAACTCCTCGAAACGGGTCTCAAAAACCACAGCAAACTCATGGTGGACAACACTTACATCACTAGAAAACCGCAATTTGCATATTTTAAAAAAAAGGTAATAAGTTTAGAAGTTTTGCGGCTTTCCCCCGAAATCCAGAAATATCATAAATCTCAAGAAATCATCATACGTGCATATGTCAATGATAATGAATGCATATGGTATCAATAATCAACTTGCAATGTATGATTAATAAACTAGGCATGAACAATTGATGTAATGGTATGCATGCACATGAATAGCAATCCTACGATGTCATTTTAAGGATTTAAATGTAATAACACAGGTTTAAGCATCAGTTAATGTGAAAATGCTTCAGATTATAAGTTATCTAGTGTTGTGGCATGGAAATTACCAGGGCGTGTGTGTACGCATGAATAGTGCTCGTGCGGCATATAAAAACCCTGGCAATGGTGCAGGTGTCTTATAGAATGAGTTCGCATATGTATGTCAATATAAAGCATGGATGTAGCAAATAATCATTCAAGTATTACACCCCTAATTATTAACATCAATAGGAATATTTTAAAGTTACTAAAACTATTGGGCGACTTGCGCCATCCAACGATAGTCCCCCGTAGATGTTACATCTACTCACAGGAAATCCCCAGCTAGCTATGTCCCATCACCGCTTTCCCTTTTCGTGCCGTGTCCGAAGTCTCCGGACCGATCCTGGAATTTGAACCATTACAAAACATAAGATTACATATCATGAAACGACGCAAATCCCAAACGAAAATATCAACGTTCACAAGCTAGGCACAACGTGCACAAGGTGCGCGGAACACACACGAAAATCGCAAAAACTAACTAGAATCGTCGTTTTGGGACGTCCGGCAAAACTAAAACCCGATTAACCCAAATTCCGCATGCACACCTCCTAAATGTCATAGTAGATGCCAACAATATCATCAAGATCTCATAAATAAATCACCACAATATTTTACGAAAACCTAGTAAGCATGAAAGCTAGAAAATTGGCGCAAACATCGCGGATTTGCGACGAAAAAACTACAATCTAGCTTGAACAACCAACCACACTACAAGTAATCTACAACCCTCACATAACCCACATGCAATGCTTCAAATTCCCCTTTTTCCATAAACAAAACACTTCTTGATTTTCATAAAACAACAATTACAAACAAATTTCACACTTTAAAATTAACTAAATTAGCATAATTTAAGACCACATAAACAAAGTAACCTTTTTGATTTGGTTGTGTAGGAACTAGCAAGCAAAATAAATTTAATTAACCAAATAATGGTTTCTAAAACCCTAGTTTAAACTCAAGCCATGAACATTAAAATCTAGACTAGAAATTAGCTAAACTTTTAACACTAAAATCATTTAATTAAAGGAATTTAACCAAAAGAATTTAATTAGGTAGAAATTATACCTCAATCTAGAGATCTAGCAAGAACAATTTGCCTCCAATGATGGCTTCATAGCACCATGACCCATGCAAGAAAGTCTAAGTAGAATGGGATGAAGGATGGGGATTAATTTGTGAGGTTTAATTTGGATTTTTTTAGCAATTTTGATGAAATTTTGAAGGAAATGAAAAGAGGAAAGTGAAAGGGGAGGGCTGCTGAATTTTCGGCCAGAGGAGGGAGGGAAAATGGTGTGGGTGTTGTGGGAAAAGTCAAGGTCAAAGCCCATACCAATCAACCAAAAACCCATACTCAATTTAATATATTAAAACCCTTTTTTAAACAATATAAAATGAGTGAAGACCACAATTTGGAGGGGGGAAATTTTGGGCTGCAGAAATAGAGGTGAGGCCGGCCAAATAAGAGGGGTGAGGTTGTGAGAGAGTATACAAAAAAATTCTATTCAAAAAGACCCCCCACAATATCATATTTGCAAGTTAAAGCTTAATTAATTAAATTTTTTGTTTCCTTCGATTATAACTAAATAGAACTTAAAATAAAAAAATAAAAATTTATATTAATAACTAGATTTTAATTAACATGATTCTAAAGAGTAAAATTAGCCCATTTAAATTTGTATTTATCGCTAATTTAATGTATTTTTTACAGCTTAAAATAATATTAAAAATAGTAAAATAGGGAAAAAAATTTAAATGACCAGAAATTTATAACTCATTAGCTACTAAAAACTAGCAATTACCTATCCAAATTAGGTATAATTAGGCCTATACTGCAAAATAACAATAATGACGATTTACGGAAAAATACCAAATTTTCACCGATTTTTGGGAAAACACCAAAACGACTTTTCAAGGCGTTACAGACATGAATTGGACTTACGCATTGGCTATCGGAGATTGGGTAAATGATACCATTATCAAGGAATTTGACGATCTCTTTCTTTACCGCATCCTTCACGACGGGGTTTAACCGTCTCTGTGGTTCTCGGGTTGGCTTGGCTTCATCCATCAGATGTATATGATGTTCTACAATCAAGGGACTAATCCCTTTGATGTCATCCATAGTCCAACCAAACGCCTACCTATTAGATCTCAATACCGTCAAAAGAGTGTTCTCTTGCTCTGAGGCTAGAGAAGCTGATATGATAACATGTACAGACTCATTCTCACCTAAATATGCATATTTAAGATGAGAAGGTAAAAGTTTGAGATCTAATACAGGCGGAGAAACTATAGAAGGTGGGGTCAGCGAATGATATTCGGAGTCATAAAGAAGCTCGTAGCCTGCAAGAGATACAGACTCGGAAGGTGAAAGATCAAACATTGATGTGCTAGTGTCGTCGAGATTATCAAAGAAAAGTTCATCAACTTCGCAACTTTCAGAAACAATCTCTTCTACAGAACAGACATCAAGAATGTGAGCAGAGGGTTCAGATGGCTAACTTCCAATTTTGTAGATGTTAAGTTCAATTGTCATTTTTCCAAAAGATAGGTTCATTGAACCGTTTCGACAATTAATGACAGCAATGGAAGTGGCAAGGAATAGTCTACCCAGAATCACCGGAATATGGTTATGTGGGTTTGCTACAGGTTGTGTATCAAGAACAATAAAGTCCACAGGGAATATAAATTCCCCAACTTTTATCAACACATCCACCAGTTCACCCCTAGGTTTGGTGATTGATCGGTCTGCCATTTGGAGAGTACAATGAGCTGGTTTCAACTCTCCAATCCCTAACTGCTCATAAACAGAATATAGAAGCAGGTTAACACTTTTGCCCAGTTCAAGTAAAGCACGGTTAATGTTTTTACCCCCAATAGAAATTGATATCATCGGACATCCTGGATCATTACATTTCTTTGGTAACTGTGGGGTAAAAGCAGTGCTAAAATATTGGTCATGAAAACCTTTTTAAACACTTGAGTCTTCCTCTTCCTAATGCACAATTCCTTGAGAATTTTCGCATAAGCGGTGACTTGTTGAAAAGCATCTAGGAGAGGGATGTTGATGTTAACCTGTTTAAACATTTCCATAATCTTCTCCATATGTGGACTCGATTTGTTTCCCCTTAACCGATTCGGATAAGGAGCTTTAGCAATAATAGCTGGGTCCAACATTGGAGAAGGTGGTGCATGTGGAAGTGATCCCAGAATAGGAGTGGGGATCGTCTTTGGTGGAATAGAAGTATGATGCTGAGGGTTCGAGCCTTGAGGAAAACGAAGAATAGGCTCGCTAGAAAATTGTGGGGTAGAAGAACTAGGATCAGAAGTAGAAGAGGGTGTGGAAGGAAAAGTCTCAACCGGGGTATTATTGATTAATTCTTCATGATTATCAATCTCTTCCCCAACTTGATTATTCAGCACTCTTTCCGATCTCAACGTTGTAATGGCATTCACATTGTAATGTTGTGAATGCCCAGGATTCGGTAGGGGTTAAGACGGAAGTTTCCCTTTCTCTCTAGCACTCATCTCGACATTTAATCGAGCAATATGTGTTTCCATCGATTTAATACTCTCACTATGGGAGTCAGAGTTTTTCTGGATTTTATCAACAAAAGTTTTTATTTCAGCCGAAACATGCATCAAATTTTTCAGAATCAAATTCATGGTTTCTGCGAGTGAAGAGGATTCATCAGTACCGGTCAATTGCAAAGAACTAGACGGTGCAGAAGTGTTGACCGGATTTTGAATGTTTTGTGATTGGTAGGGGTGCCGAGTCAGTTGTAGTGGTTGCTGTTGTTGTGGAGGGACCCTTTGAATGTTTTTTGGTTTGGAACCGTGTTTTGATTTTGGTGTTGGTTCCAAGCAAAGTTGGGCTGATTCCTCCAACCCTGATTATAAGTGGAAGAATACGGATCGTTTCTAGGTATTTGTTGGAAAGCAGCAATGGTATGCTCTTGACCTTGAAATAGAGAATTTAAAGGACATTCTTCCGTAAGATGTGATGGATCAGAACAGCATCGACAGACAGTTTTGGAGAGTGACATCTGATTTAGGGCGGCTACTAAAAATTTATGTTCCATAGCTTCGAGTTTCTTTTGCATTGCTGCCATTTCAGCTCTAACTCCAATGGAAACATTAAGTTGATGAATGCCACCCCTAGATGATGACTGGTTTACACTCTCCCACTGTAAAGTTTTTTCAGCGAAATCTTCTAAAAATCTCCAGGCTTCACCATCATCTTTATTCATGAAGGTTCCTTGACACAAGGATTCAAGAATCTATTTTGTTGTAGGATTAATGCCCTTATATATGATTCTGCACAGATCCCATCTAGGAATTCCGTGATGAGGACATTGAACTAACAGATCCTTGAAGCGTTCAAAACACTTCGAAAATGGTTCATTTGGAAGCTGGGTAAATTGATTTATTTCGCTACGAACTCGAGCTGTTTTATGATTCGGTTGGAATTTCTTTAGGAAAGCTGTTACAAATTCTCCCCAGTTCGAAATGGAATGTGCGGCTGTGTTATAAAGCCACTTCTCTGCTATATCGCACAAAGTAAACGGGAGAAGACGTAATCTCATAGCATCCACAGAAAGCTGTGAAGTACCCATCATAGCTCATACATTTTCAAATTTGGTAATAAAGACGTATGCGTCCTCAGACTCGAGACCGTGAAATTTTGGTAGAAGATTGATGTATTGAAGTTTTATTTCAAAATTGTCCCCATTGGCTGGTGGAATGGTGAGACGGGTCGAAAGAGGACCTCGCATAGGGTAGCATCTCTCTTGGAGAGAGATGCGGCGAGAATTTTGCGCACCTGCAGACAGTGGCAGAGTAGTGTTAAAGAATTTCGATGGAGAATCATCCATCGAAGTGGGTGTGGTAGGGGATTTATAAAAAGTAAACGGAGAATTACCGACTTCGGAGTCGATAGGAGGAACACGGACAAGACGGGCACTAGAATCCCGTGTCCTGCCGAGCATGCACTAAATGGTTTAGCACAAGTGGCAGCGTTGTGTTAATTAAGAAAAAGATGAGTTGATGTTTGGTTTTGAAAAATACGGATTTTTGAAAAATTCACACAAACAATGCACAAGCAACCCTAATTCTAGTGTTCACCTAGGTCAAGTCTCTAGACCGCTCCTAGACATCCAGAAGACAAGTCGCAAGATAGATCATCTACTGCCTCTTTGTCCCTTCTGTGGCCAGGTAAGTGCCAGGTAAGTGGGAGGTTCTCCGCTACGTATGTAGTGGGCCTAATTAAGTAACCACTTGTTTTAGACACACTTGCCTAGACACCACAAAAGAAACGCGGATAAACAGTAGATTACCCACGACCTTCGTCTGTCCTTAATGAGCGCGACGGTCCTTAAAGTCTTGTCTTAATTTCTTTTAATTAATGTGGGTAATGCGGATGCAAGTTTGTGTTTTTCGGGGATTAGGACGGGTAATGAAATGCCGACCTAATCTGAATTTTTGTCGTGCCCCTTAATTTCTGTGTTAAAAAATTCAAACAACCAAGATCAAACAAGCAACAATTTTTCTTTTTGCGGCGCTTCGAATTTTTGCAAAGAAACATGCAGAAATTGGTCAATGGAGCAGATCAGAGAGGAGATACGAAAGACAAAGATTCACCAAGAAAATTTGGTGCAGTGAAACAACTTTCCCGCCGCGCTTCCGCAGCGATATGCCTCTTATGCCACGGTTCCGCCGCGTGATGAAGAGTTCCCTGCACAAAAATTTCAGAAACTGCTCCTGTTGCCTCTCTGGACTTTTTGAGATGTCCTGAAAATTTTTCCTCTCGCTCCACAGATTCCAGATCTCCTTGCAACAAATCACAACAAATCGTTAAGCGCTTGTTGCGAATTTTGATCTAAAAATTCTGATGGAATAATAAATTTTCCAACTCAAATTACAAAAACGAACAAATTAGCACACAATCCCCTGTAAGGTTACTAGGCACTATCACAAAGGTATATAAGGCATCAACCATGCTGAATTTAAAAAATTCAAGTGTCGAACAACCTAAAGCGAGGATCTTTGCTAGATAATTAGGGTTAACAAAGCAAGTAAACATCTTTACTTCTAAGAGATTAGGATTACAACCTTTGTAGTCCGTTCCTTCGCTTCATAAGCTCTGTGTAGAAGTCCCTTCGCCGTGATCTATGATCTCAAGGACTCAAGAGAGGTTCCACAAGTCGAATGGTCCATTCAAGCTCTCACTTCTCTAATCAAGTATTAGAGAAGTGAAAACCCTAATCTAAGTGGGTAGAATAGATGAGGATGATTAAGTAGGAATTATGCTCTTTTTTGTTTTCAATTTCTCACACAAAATCATCACAAAACAAAAAGCTAGTAAACTTTTCAAGGAGGAAGAAGAAGATGAAGTCTTTTGTGATGGATAATGAAATTGTTTCTATGGTTACAAAACAACCTTGAGTTAATAATATCAAGTATTAACTCATGTAGAGAATTGACTAGAGTTAAGAGTTTGGGTTGGGTTAAATAATATCTCCAAAATATCAACACAAAAATATCTAACTAAGAAACAAAATAAATCTTCTAGAAGCTACATGAAAAAGCTCACCCAAATAAAACCCTAACTATGCTTAATCTCCACAAATCATGTTGCATTTGTAATCATAACTTGTTACAATATTATATATCACATATATAATATATATTTGTAACAAAAGAAAATAATACAATTAACATATATCGCATATATATCAATGTATTATCCGGTGAGAAAATGAATCAATAAAGCGAGCTTATATTAGATAATATAATGTAATATATCACAGATATATTTATACATTAAATCATCGAATCAACACTTGTTCCGAAAATCCGGCTATATCGCATATAACCGACTAATATACCATGTACCGATTTATCGAATCAACACTTGATCCGATGACCCGGCTATATCACATATACCCGGCCGATATCATATATCGGGAGAATAGAATACGGTATCTCATATCGTATTATCCTCGGTCCCGCACATATCATATATGTGCTCCTACTCCGTTTTGCCTTAGCCAAGAAACCTCTGTGTAGGACTCTAAAGAATCGTCAATACGCCGGCAGTGGGTGATGATCATATCAAACACCCACAAGCTGCAAGCGGTCAGCTAAACGTAACAGCCACCCAGTTATTGAGCGATCAGAAGATCAACAAGCAAGCCTGTACATTCTCCTGTGAATCCAGTCAGCAACACTACCGTACAGTCCGGTCTCTTCATATGATATGTTGCATATCTAGTCTAGGGGTGGTAAACGTCAGACCCCAGTAACCGATAAGTCGTGTCGATGTGAGGCTCATAACAGGTCGAGAACCTACTGATAACACTTACCAGTAGCATTCTATATCAGCCCTAGCCAGGGACTTCCAGTTATAGCAAATCGAACACAGCACAACATCAACTCCATATACCGGGAGAGACGAATCCCCTCCTATCGCTTATTGCCTCCATGTGATTCGGGACTGTACCCAAAAGCCACTATTTTGCATGCCTTCTTGGATGTGGTAAGGTGGAAATCAAAGCACAGTGGGAATCATACAAGACTCTATGACGATCTCGGGTCTACAGACTAACCTGTACCAGTGTCACTGGAGAACTTCCTTCTGACGTGAGATATAATACCATCTGGAAGTTCCCGGCGAGTCCGTTCAGTGTACCCAGTCTCCACTGAGCACCCGTACAACATCTCTGATGTCAAACACCAATGGATATGGGATCATCCATCGCCCATCATATGGGTCAAGAAGCGTATATGCTAGTCTACTCTGGTGTATCGATGCCCTGTCTCGTTACACCCTCGACTAGTAACAGTTATAGGATGTACTCGTTGACTACCCTGGCCCCACTAGTATGATCTCATCATAGTCCCAATAGTCGAGTACATATCCTAAGGGCTTTATCAAAATGTGAGAGGAAGACAGTAAACTAATACAAGTCAACATGTTAAGACAAAGTGAAACCAAAAAGCATACTATCCTGTCGAGCAAGAAAGTCCTCTCTCTATATATCCAAGCATCCACTATAATATACATCATATGTACAACAATGGCCGCTAGGGCATATATATAACTTACAATCTCCCACTTGCACTAAGGCCAGCTGTTGTAGTATCTCCTACCCAACATCCCGAAGAGTCTCTCAAACTGTATCTGGGGATTGGCCTTTGTGAATAGATCCGCAGTGTTGTCGTTCGTATCAACACTCCTGACCTCGATCTCCCGGCGATCAACTATCTCCCTGATCAGGTGTTATCGCCTCAGAATATGTCTGGACTTCTGATGGGACCTGGGTTCCTTGGCCAAAGCCACAGCTCCATTGTTATCACAATACAAAGGTATTGGATGCTCAATGGACGGAACCACACCAAGTTCAGTAATGAACTTCTTCATCCAGACAGCCTCTTTGGCAGCATCGTTGGCAGCGATGTATTCAGCCTCCATCGTCGAGTCTGCAACGGTTTCCTGTTTGGAACTCTTCCAACACACCGCCCTTCCATGAGGGTAAAGGCAAATCCCGAGTGTGACTTAAAGTCGTCCTTATCACTTTAGAAGCTCGAATCGGTAAAGGACTCCACCTGGAGTTCTCCGTTACCATACACCAAGAACATCTCCATAGTTCTTCTTAAGTACTTGAGAATGTTCTTCATAGCTATATAGTGACTCTCTCCAGGATCTGCTCGATACCTACTCACTATACTTAGTGAGTATGCTACATCGGGTCTGGTACATAGCATCGCGTACATGATAGAGCCTACTGCCGAAGTATAGGGTATCCCTTGCATGTGAGCTCTTTCCAAATCAGTCTTGGGAGACATCTCTTTGGAGAGAGTGAGTCCAGAGATCGTGGGTTGGTTCCCACGCTTGGATTCTTCCATACTAAACCTCTTTAGTATGGTGTCAATGTACCTAGATTGGGACAATCCCAGTATCTGTTTAGATCTATCTCTATAGATCATAATTCCCAGTATGCAGGAGGCATCACCTAGATCTTTCATTAAGAATCTTTGCGATAAGAAGAGCTTGACCGATTGCAGCATATGAACATCATTTCCTATCAAGAGTATGTCATCGACGTACAATACGAGGAAGACAACCTTACTCTCTACAACCTTCTTATATATACAAGGTTCGTCTACGTTTTTGATGAAGTGAAACTTTTTGACTACAACATCAAAGCAGATGTTCCAACTCCGTGATGCCTGCTTTAACCCGTAGATGGATTTAAGAAGCTTGCACACCTTTCCGCTGCTCCCACTATCTATGAAGCCCTCTGGCTGAGTCATCTACACGCACTCTTCTAAATCACCATTTAGAAAGGCGGTCTTAACATCCATCTACCAGATTTCGTAGTCATGGTATGCAGCAATGGCAAGTAGGATCCGGATGGACTTAAGCATAGCCACTGGAGAAAGGGTTTCGTCATAATCCACACCTGGTCGTTCACGAAAACCCTTTGCAACAAGTCTAGCTTTGAAAGTCTCCACTTTTCCATCTACACCAAGTTTCTCCTTAAAGATCTATTTGCTCCCAATGGGTTTTACCCCTTTAGGAGTAACTTCCAAAGTCCATACTTTGTTGGTGTACATGAATTCCATCTCAGATCGTATTGTATCGAGCCAGTTCACAGAGTCCTCACTCGTGATGGCCTGCTCGAAGTTAGTCGGGTCATCATCTTCCATGATGCAATCCTCGCTCCCACCATCAACGAGAAAACCGTAGTATCTCTCAGGTGGATGAGAAACCCTACTAGATCGGCGGAAAGGCTGAGGTTCGTTGGGAACTACTGAATCATCTGGTTCCACTAAATCTTCAGTTATAGTTTGTGGTGCTGGAACCTCTTCCAGCTTTACCTCTTCACCACTAATTTCTTTAACAAGAAATTCCTTTTCTAAATAGGTGGCATATTGAGAAACAAACACTTTTTGTTCTTCAGCACGGTAGAAAAAATATCCTTGTGAATTCTTAGGATATCCCACAAACTTGCAAAGAACTGATCGTGCCTCGAGATTGTCCGGATTTTGCCTTTTGTCATAGGTCGGACAACCCCATATCTTAACTCGTTTATGATACGGTCTCTTCCCACTCCATATCTCATATGGTGTGGTAGGTACAGATTTAGATGGAACTTGATTCAATAGGTATGCTGCTGTTTCAAGCGCATAACCCTAAAAGGAAATTGGTAACTCAGCAGTGCTCATCATAGAGCGCACCATATCTAATAGGGTGCGATTTCTCTGCTCCGATACACCGTTGTGCCGTGGTGTATATGGAGGAGTAAGCTGAGAGAGAATCCCATTCTCTTTTAGATAGTCTAGGAACTTATTGCTCAAGTATTCTCCTCCTCGATCAGATCGAAGGATCTTAATACTTTTGCCCGTTTGGTTCTCAACTTCGTACTTATATTCCCTAAATTTCTCATAAGCTTCAGACTTGGGTTTCATCTGTAACACATGTCCGTATCTTGAGAGATCGTCAGTGAATGTAATGAAGTAGGATGAACCTTTCCTGACATGTGTAGACATGGGACTACATACATTACTATGTATCAGCACAAGAGCTTATAACTCTTACTCCGTGTCTACTAAACGGAGTTTTGGTCATTTTGCCTTTGAGTCATGACTTGAAAGTGTCATAAGATGAAAATTCGAACGGATTCAAATATCCATCCTTATGCAATTTAGCTAGTCGTGTCGCATTGATATGACCTAGTCTACAATGCCACAAGAAGGATTCGTTTATTTCTGAACTCTTCCTTTTGTGTGTGTTTTGTACATTAAGTACTGTAGTTTGGTTGAGAACGTATATGCCATTATTTAATGATCCTGATCCTATCAAATTTTGATCAGGAATATGTTCATAACATTATCCTGTACTACAAAATTATATCATTCTTTATTCAATAAAGAAACTGATATAATATTGCATATCAGGGTCGGAATGTAATAGCACTCGTTAAGAACCAATGTATTACCATTTGGTAACACATGGTGATATTCGCCAACTGCTTTGGATGCAAGATCTGCACCATTCCATACTTTTATGGAATGATCACCCATTCCCAGTTCTCTACCTTTACGTAGCCCACGTAACAAATTACATATGTGGGATCCCGATCCGGTATCTAATACCCAGGACGTAGAGTGAACTGAGAAACAGTTCTCAATAACTAACACACCCGAAGAAAATGCATCAGTATGCTTGTTCTTCGTTAGGGCGGTGTGAGAATCCAGATATTCTCTTATTTCCTGCTCAGTCTTATAACACTTATAAGAAAGAACGGGAGCAACGTTCCCCTGCTCTGTATAATAAGCTGGTTCAGTCAATGCATCCATATTATTATCTTGATTAAGGCCTGACATGGTCGCTACCTGGAGAGAGAGAGAAGAAAATACTTTAGCGTATGCTCTTGGAAGATTAGATTGGTTATTATCTTATCTAATCAGGATGTCTCCCACTATTTTTATCAAATCTTCCTTCAGACCCTTAAAGGAAAGACTAGCCGGGATTAATTACACCTTACAAGTTCGCTAATCTTTCAGCCACGCCAGTGTTGGTAATTTGAGGGAGGTCCCCCGTGCTTTCGCACAGACCTAATTAAAATAAACCTCGTTTTCCCAGAGTCATAACCTCACTAACACCTTTCTAGACACCTACTTGATCGCCTAATTGTCTTGTGTAAAATTCTCCCAGGAGTAACTCTTACTCTCAGTGGGTATCGGGATCCAAATATCTCATAGAAGGTATGCAATCTCATTGCAAATTTCAACACTTGAAATTCCTCATAATGCATTTGCCCCTAGCAACTTATGACCTTATTATAGTCAACAAATCATAATTGCTAGCCAAGTTCAACCCATCATTTACCGATTGAATTAAACCCACCTGTACGACCCTTAACATAGTCAACAAAGTCGTTCAACTACCCTAATCCAATCACATCTCATGTTTTAACAGATATGTACTAATTAGCTACCGCACACTACGCCTTAACATAGTCAACAAACGTAGCACGAATACTAAGTAGTATTTATCTGAAATGACGGAGGGCTACCCAGGTTTTTCAGAAAACCATGAGCGTAATGAACTTGATATCGTTGTAGAAACAAGTGATTTTGAAAAGGTAGTGATTTTGAGGATTTTCCAGTTTCGCTAAAGAGGTCACTCCCGGTGAATGGATCTCGGCTCTTTCCTCATCGAATAAGGTGCAGGGTATATCATATATACCGCGGTGCAAAGCAAGAATTATAGAAGCTATCAAAAACTAAACCGCGAGTTTGTAGCATCTGCCAGTTTTGTTAAAGAGATCACTCCCGGTGAAGGGATCTCGGCTTTTTCCTCATCGAATAAGGTGCAGGGTATATCATATATACCGCTATGCAAAGCAAAACTGTAGCTACCCTTTTTATAAAGTTTTGATTCTACAAAATCTTTTAGGTTTCTTTTCTTTTATTAATCTCATTAATAAATCCCATCAGTTATGCTTCCTAAGCATCACAGAAAAAACAAAAGCAGTAATATTTATATATCATCATATATATATAGTATAAGCATTCTTCTTAGGCAGTAATATGATCTCATCACAGAACATTGCAGCAGAAAATAACATATGAAATATTGGATATACTAGGACGTCCATGTTTTATTTCGAGCCTGTATAAAATACAGATTCCACGGTCGCGATGAATAGCCAAACCCACATCCTAAGACCCCTACAAGAGCGGCAAGTAACACTGCCAATTCTAGGGTTAGGAGACCCGGTCTCGACTCCTCGAGATGGCCTCCCACTGGACCCTAGAACCCGGTTACTTGTGCTCCCCTCATCGGGTCTACCTAATGCGCAAAAAGTAAATAATATACAATGGTGACATCAACCTCAACCCGGAAGTGCCCCAATAAAAGAATAGTACATACATTGAATTTTACATGAATGAAAATAAAAACCCTCATCTCACATAAAAACCCCGGCTATTCATAACACGACGATCCAATATAACATATCATAGCAACACATAATATCTCATATCATCAACGTAAGCAAGTATGCGTATCCCGATTGTCGTTGATGTATAGCAACGAAGCCGGCGATACACCACATACTACGCTTACGGTCACAGAAAAGAATGTGTAAAACTAAAACATTTGGAATCCACAAATACTTTAGACATCTTAAATCCGAAATATAACAAACTTCGCATTTCTTGCTTAACTATATGAATTCCACATATTGTATCACATTCAAGATAAATAGACAATGTTAAACTTTCCGATCGAATAAACAAACACCGAAGATTTCCCAAATAGCTCAACACTTAAGCGGAGTTCAAAAATCCCAGAACATGTCACAGTCCCAATGAACCAGCCGTAGAAGGGTCAAACCAACGCCTCACATGTGGCAACGCTAAACTACCACAAACCCTAGGGTTCAGTGGCAGTTTTGACGGTCACATAATCGAGTTAAGGTTACGTTCTTCTAGAGGGTCCACAGATTAGCTTGCATGATTTCCCGAAAGTTTTAAACTCAGGAAAAATCCAACACTTGAAAGTTTTCCGACAGTTGAAAAAGTGAGTTATTGATATCCGTTCGAACATTTTAACACGTTCTAAATTTGCTGAAAAACTAAACGATGTTAAAATTTCCGATCGAATCAAAGAATACAAAAGATCTCCAGAAAACTGAATACTTGAGTAATATAAAAAATTCCCAGAAGCAGTAGTGAAGCCTACGGATGTACTGTTAAAGTATGATCCCTCACTCCTCATGTTCGGCCGCGGAACAGCCGCCAATTGCTTGGTTTGGCCACGGTTCCGCGGTGACTTGATGGAGTTAGGGTGTCGTACTTCACAGATATCCATAGAATCACCTGCTTAATTTTCTGAGTATTTTTAATACGGAAAAAACCATATTTTAAAAAAATTTCCAGAGAGGGGGTCCATTTTGATGTTTCGGGGTTCGATCGGACTTTTAACTTCGTCTACACGTCGCCTAATGCTCCAGCTAGGCTCTAATACCACTGTAAGATTACTAGGCACTATCACAAGGGTCTATAAGGCATCAACCTTGCCGAATTTAAAAAATTCAAGTGCCGAACAACCTAAAGCGAGAATCTTTGCTAGATAATTAGGGTTAACAAAGCAAGTAAACATCTTTACTTCTAAGAGATTGGGATTACAACCTTTGTAGTCCGTTCCTTCACTTCATAAGCTCCGAGTAGAAGTGCCTTCTCCGCGATCCATGATCTCCTGGACTCAAGAGAGGCTCCACAAGTCGAATGGTCCATTCTTGCTTGAAGTCTTCCTTTTAAAAGATGATCTACCTTGAAGAATCTTTAACTTAAGCTCTCACTTCTCTAATCAAGTATTAGAGAAGTGAACACCCTAATCTAAGTGTCTAGAATAAATGAATATGATTAAGTAGGAATTATGCTCTCTTTTGTTTTCAATTTCTCACACTAAATCATCACAAAACCAAAAGCTAGTAAGCTTTTCAAGGAGGAAGAAGAAGATGAAGTCTTTTGTGATGAATAATGAAATTGTTTCTGTGGTTACAAAACAACCTTGAGTTAATAATATCAAGTATTAACTCATGTAGAGAATTGACTAGAGTTAAGGGTTTGGGTTGGGTTAAATAATATCTCCAAAATATCACCACAAAAATATCTAAGCTAGAAACAAAATAAAACTTCTAGAAGCTACATGAAAAAGCTAACCCAAATCAAACCCTAACTATGTTTAATCTCCACAAATCATGTTGCATTTGTAATCATAACTTGTTACAATATTATATATCACATATATAATATATATTTGTAACAAAAGAAAATAATACAATTAACATATATCGCATATATATCAATGTATTATCCGGTGAGAAAATGAATCAATAAAGCGAGCTTATATTAGATAATGTAATGTAATATATCACATATATAATTATACCTTAAATCATCGAATCAACACTTGATCCGACAATCCGGCTATATCGCATATAACCGACAAATATAACATGTACCGATTCATCGAATCAACACTTGATCCGATGACCCGGTTATATCACATATACCCGGCCGATATCATATATCGCGAGAATAGAATACGGTATCTCATATCGTATTATCCTCGGTCCGGCACATATCATATATGTGCTCCTACTCCGTTTTTCCTGAGCCAAGAAACCTTTGTGTAGGACTCTAAAGAATCGTCAATACGCCGGCAGTGGGTGATGATCATATCAAACACCCACAAGCTGCAAGCGGTCAGCTAAACGTAACAGCCACCCAGGTATTTAGCGATCAGAAGATCAACAAGCAAGCCTGTACATTCTCCTGTGAATCCAGTCAGCAACACTACCGTACAGTCCGGTCTCTTCGTCTGATATGTTGAATATCTAGTCTAGGGGTGGTAAACGTGTGACCCCAGTAACCGATAAGTCGTATCGATGTGAGGCTCATAACAGGTCGAGAACCTACTGATTACACTGTAAGTGTACGGTAGCACCCCAGCCGTCTGTCCGAGGCCAAATTGCGGAAACGAAAACTTTTTCAAAACATGAAACCGGCGCTATCACAGACTTTAATCCCGGATCGAACCATTAAACTATAACTAGCAATCTAGAGAAGGGTTGGAAACGCTATACCGATCGACCCGTGTCCTTCGGTCTTTGGCCACCATCCCAAGCTCCTCGCGGCATCTCCGATCTCGATCTCCTTGTCGAAAAGGGCACCACATCTTCAAGTCTTTTTACGGGCTCCCGCTTCGTCCGAAGCAACTCGGGCACGAAGTTCGCTAGCCGACGTGTCCAAGGCGATGTAGAGAATGTGTGTGATCACTTTGTCTCAAACATCCATTGATTCTCATCACATGAGAGTGTATGGATGGAGGTTAGAGATGATGCCATTAGTGGAGGTTGTGAGCTATAGCAAGAGGAAGAAGAAGAAGCCTTTTCTTTCTTGAGTTGTATGAGAAAAATGAGAGGGAGAATAAAAAATACAATAGCTAACCCAAAGGGATATGGCTGCCCTTCTCTCTCTTCCTCTCATTTCATCACTCAAATCCATCACAAAATGTGACATATACACAATATAAGAGACCATGAGTCACTAGGTTGCATGTGTCACAATAAATGCACCTCATGATGATTTCTAGCTCATAATTTCCAAATGAAAACATTAATCCAAATGTTTGCAACAATAAAAAGATACGGCAACATCTAAAGTAAACTCGTGACAGATCACAAGGATACCCCTCACCTGTATATACATACCTGCATCCGCATTCCGACTGAATGCGAGTGCGATGAAACTAAAGTAATCCAACAAATCTAATACTAGGATCCGGCTTAAACCAAAGCCCACTAGTATGATCCGCCCGATCATGATACGTGCACTACTGCACGTATATGATCAGACCCTGCCATATATTATACGGCCTCTACAAAGTTTCGCCCGAAACTTGAAAACTGTCTGTGGGGGACTCTAAAGACTCGTCAATACATTGGCTGTGGATTTAACCACTAGCACGTCAGAGGTACTAGCCGTACGTAACGGGCTACCAGGTATTGACCAAACGGGAGGTTGATGAGCGAACTCATCCTGACACCCTACTGAGCCTGTCAGTGACAATATCCGTACAGTCCGGTCCGTTCGTCTATGAGCATCGCGTGGCGGGCCTAGGGGGTTGGTAAAAGTCAGACCCCCAAAAGCGCTACAAGTCGTGTTGGAGTGTAGCCCAGAACACCCTGAGATACTACTGGAATACCTACCAGTAAATCTCCTGCCTTGGCCAAGGACTTCGTGTAATTGCTCTCCTAGACACAGCGCGATCTCACCCCCAATACCGGGAGAGACGAAACCTCTGCCGATCCGCTAACTTCCTCCATGTGGCTCGGGGCTGTACCCAACTAAAACCTTTTTGCACGACTCCTTTGAGCCGTGGTAGGGTAGTAATCAAAGCACAGTGGGAACTCATATGAAACAAATAACGATCTCAGGTCGATGAACTAATCTGTACACATGTCACCAGGGAACTGCTATCTGACGTCAGGTATAATACCAACTAGCATGTTCCCGGCGAGTCCTTTCCGGTGTACTCATAACCCAATAAGCACCTGTATACATCTTAGGTAAACCAACTGACACCAATGGCTTGTGAGACCATCCACCGCCCCTCGTCGTGGTCTCGACTGTATACACTAGTCTACTAATGGAGTATCGATTCCCAGTCTCGAAACTCCCACGACTCGGGACCTTTTAAGGATGTGCTTATAGACCCTAGCTCCCACATATATGATCGCCATCATATTGCTGGAATTCAAGCAAGAATCCTAAGGGCTCTATCAACGTGTAATAGCGACCTGTAAGGTCACCTAAAGCAGTACACGATGATAAAGATAAACCAGATAGAATACTATCAACTTGAGTAAGACTGTCCTACCGGTATAGGTCATCCCTCAATCATTGCAATCACGTGCCTGTGATCCAATAATTGACTCTGAGGGCACTATATCCAACAATCTCCCACTTGCACTCAAGGCTAATTATTACGATGTCGCATACTCACAGCCCGTGTGATACCGAACACCCAACTCCTCTACTAATCAGTTTCACAAAGCCCGTTTGCGAAACTATTGCATTCGAGGAATAGCCTCAGTGAGTGGATCCGCCCTAATGTTTCTTTCTATGTCTCTCTTCATCTCAAGTTCGCGGAGAAAGCCATCTCCCGAAATGAGCAATACCTGTCTTAGAATATATCTGGATATCTGATGGAACCTAGTTCATAAATGAACTCCAAATCCAAACTTCTTAGACTTTATCGTCAACTGAATTTAATCAGTATCTTGCGTCATGCCTCCCTCAGTGTCCGCTTGGATCACCTGTCCAAACTACTGCCCCTCGTCAGAGGGAAAACTATAACTCTGACAGTCACTCTGTCATCCATGTCACCTTGGAAGCCTGGAATGACAACCGTCCCCCGAAAGAGGCTGTTGTTATCATATCCTTAGAACATTCACTTATGTTCTACAACTGCTTCCGAACGTTTCTCCAGGAATGGATTAATATAAACTTATTGCATCTAGTGCAAAAACAACGTCTGGTGTGGTACTTGACATCTCATGATTGACTCAATTGCCTAAGCAAGTTATCTGCCAATCATGCACATCCCTCTCCCCTTTAGTCTGTAAGACACCTTTAGAGATGGTGACTCCATCACCTGCAGGTACACTACCGTGCCAGGAGTCGTCCATTTTAAAACACTTTTAGAATACTGTCTAAGTACCCAGATTTGGAAACTACCCAAATCTAGATCTAAAACCATAGATCTAGTAAGCAGAATATCTGATATAATATCCATATCCTATGTGGAGAAACCATTGTTTGACAACCAAAGTATAACCGATCGTAGTATAGGAATTTCATTTCCTACTATATGTATGTCATCCATATACCAGGATATCACACCCTACTACCTTCTTAACAGATCCATCCCCTATTCTGATGAAGTCAAAACCTATGATTGTCACATCAGAAATAGATGATCTATCTTCGCTATATCTACTTTAGTCTACAAATAGACATAAGGTACTTGTCCACTATGCTTCCGCTGCTCCCACCGACTACGACAACCCTCTGGCAGAGACATATACACGTACACTTCTAAAACTAGTTTAGAACGACGCTATACTCATCCTCCTGCCGGGTCTCACAGTCTGGAACAACAGCAATGGCAAGTCTGGGTAAACAAGAACCTCCCTGTCACCGTCCTTGAGGCTACCAGAGTACCTCTCGGGTGCCTGAGGTTACCCACTATATCTGCAGAGTGGCTAATGGAATGTCAAACCAGATTGAATCTTTAGGTCCTATTAAATTTTCAGTAATCGTTTGCGGTTCTGGAATCACTTCCAGTTCTACCATACTCCCACTGCTGTTTTCTGAAAAATCCACTTTATTAAAACTGTGGCGAGTCAAGAACAATATCACTATTGGTCTTCAGATGGTAGAAGGTTAACCCTCGTCATAGCCCGGGTCAACCCACAAACAGCCATTATAGAAACGTGCCTTGAGTTATCCAGAGTCTGGTTTTAAGCATAAGGCAGACAACTCCCAGTACCTTAACATCGTTAAGATATGAACCGTTCTATATCCAATATAGAAACAGAGGCACTGATTTAATTGGAACAAGATTCAAATCATGCAGCTGTCTCCAGTGCATGTCAACTAAATGGAGAGAGGCCGATCAACATTACTCAACATAGGAATACATCAAATTATGAGTAACAAGAAAGAGAAACAAGTTCTCATAATCATTACTATCAACTGAATACCATACACAAGTATCTACATCTTCGATCACCTTGAAGAATCCTGATACTTGCAACACTTGGTTCTCTACTTTATTCTTATACCTATAACTTCTCAAAACTCAGACCTTGCATTTCTACGAAACACATGTCTAAGAACTAGAGAAGTCATAAGTAACAGAATATTACACGAGTATCAACCCCTCTGTCCTCATGGATAGTGGAAAACATACAATACTCTGTATAAGTCCCCTGAGTCGAATAACTCAAACCCTGTGTGTCGTAGGTTGAAAACTGTACTATGGTTATGAAGAATTACACCGCTGTTGAATGCTCCTTACCTAACCATCAACTAATATAGGTAAATGTCAAGGACATAATTTCAAAAAGTTATATCTCACTTTATAAAAATAAACGTACAGATATATCAATTTGAAATTGGTGCATAACAACGGATAGTCAAAACCAAATATTTACCGTCCGGCAAATAGCCCAGGCGATTTTCTCAAATATCACCAATTACAACGAATCCCGATATAATGAGGATGATCACCCAATTCCCAATAACTTACTCACACTCATCATCTGTAAAACCATACAGATGTGAGAATCATACCTGGTAAATACATACCCTGCAGTAAGTACCTAATTGGGAAATCAGTTTTGTTTTAATAATGCATAGTGAAACTGAAACATGTAAATGTTTCCAAGGGGTATCCGGATATTCCTAGTAATGCCTCTTCCATTATCAGATTCACAACTGTAACCGTATATTTCTTTGCCATCTCTCCAAATCCCTTTACATGTCTTTAGTCATTACCTTCTGCACACCATCGTTAGGCTAAATAGTTTTCTTCCTTCCCTTCCGTTCGGCACCAGCCTATGGTTTGGAAGAAGACTATCCATTAAGCGTAATAGGTGTACTCTCCTAATCCTAGGACCACTCGCAACGCGAGAGAAGGTAAAGATAAAAGACAACAGAATAAACCTTATTCTATTTCTCCTGAACCAGAATCCATCCTCGAAAAAGTTCCTTCGAGTTCGTATATAACCATATGATGGATTAATCCAACGGAATTGGATGTTCGTAGTGATACGGGGTGTTACGGATAAATACAAAGGTGAAGTAGGAGTGGCGATGAAATACTTGGTTTGGTCGTGAATTGCAGTCACAATTTACTTTGCCCTCTTTCTAATCCCTTTATTTGTCTTTACTTATTACCTTCTGGACACCTCACTTAGGCTAACCGGTTTTCTTCATTCCCTACCGTTCGACATCTGCCTATGGTTTGGAAGAAGACTATCCAATAATCATGATGGGTGTACTGTCCTAATCGAAGGAGCACTCGTAACCTGAGAGAAGGTAAAAGGAAAAAGACAACTGAATAGTCCTATTCGTCTTCCCCAGAACAGGAAACCATCCTCGAATCTGGAACAAGTTCCTTCGAATTCGTATATAACCATACGATGGTTTTATCCATTGGAAGTGGATGTTCGTAGTAATACGGGGTGTTCTGGAGAAAAGGGTAAAAGTAGGAGTGGCAATGAGGTATGCAACTAAGACAATCCAAAAGCCAGTGTTTTAAGAATGTTCGGTTAACTGAGTCATAGTTTAGGGTCGGGCAATGGTCGCTGTCAAAGAGAGAGAGAGAAAAGAAACAGTCAGCGTGCACTCTAACCTAAATCAGAATGGTTATCACTTTATCCAATCAGGAAACCTACCACTATAACGTCAAATTCTCCTCCAAACCTGAAAGAAGAATTAGTCGAGATCACCCGAGAAGTAAACAAACTCATCAGTGGGAATCGGGATCCAACTATCATCGCATGATAACGTGATGGAATCCACTCACGTTTTCACACTCCAGAAGGTATCCGCATGCCTGGCAAGTTTCAGTTTCTTTAGAAACTCCCGTTGTGATTTTTACCCTTAGGACCCAAGTGACCTTGACGAATAATCAACAAATCAAAAGGTCCTAGTCAATTTCAACCCGTCATTATCTTGATTGCGTTAAACCCACCCGCACGACCCTTGACGAATAATCAACAAAGTCGTACGACCGTCCTAACCAATCCACATATCCATGCGACAGAAAAGCACAACAGAGCTACCGCACACTACGTCTCGGCGAATAGCAACGACAAACGTAGCGTGAATACTAAGCAATACTAATCTGAAATGACGGAGGGCTACGGCTGGTTTTTGGCGAAAAAACTTTAACGTAATGAACCTGATATCATTGAAGGAACCGAATAGCTTTTTATAAAAATATAGTGGCGAAAACCTTTGCTAAAGAGGTCACTCCCGGTGAAGGGATCTCGGCTCTTTCCCCGTAGAATGAGGTGCAGGATATTCCAACTGAATAACACGATGCAAAGCCAAAAGTAATCGACAATAGTGAAGTTATTACCCTGACGCAAACTTCTGTCGAAGGGGGCACTCCCGGTGAAAGGATCTCGGCCCTTGCCTCGTCGACTGAGATGCTGGATATTCCAACTAAATAACACTTTGCAAAACAAAAGAGAACGTCCTTGCAATAACAGCTTTTTGAAAAATATTCCAACAACATCAGAATAGGTTTGTTTAGCTTGCATTAATCCGAATCAATGCAATCCCATCAATTAATCACACCACAAAAGAACGAAAATATGATGTACGTATATGCCATCCGCATTCGCCACTGGGTCCCGTCATCACCCGTTAGGTTACTTAACTAACGACAGAGTGGGGACAGGACTAGCGCGGGTGTAAAACATATACAACATCTACTAGTATATATATCAATATATAATAATCGCTCATAGCGTGATAAAATACAACATCACAGAAAAGTAATAAGCATCACAGAACAATACAGATAATCTGGGATCCTCGGGTTTCATAGAGCCGCTATTGAAACCCGACGTTCCCCTGGTCGTGTGGATAGCCTGTGCATTGAAAACCTAGACCCCTACGGGCGCGGCAAGTTACCCGCCAAAACCTGAAGCGAGGCAGCCCCCTACAGCAAAGTGAATGGTCCACCCAGCACTTCACGGAATTCGGTAATTTGAGCACCCCTCCTTGGGTCAACCTGTACCCCCTACGAGTGCGGCGAATAGCCCGCCAATTCTAGAGTGAAGCCCCCTCCGTCTCAAATCCATGAGATGCGGGCCTGTTGCCCTCTAGAACCCGGCTATCCGTGCACCCCACCGCGAGGTAATCCTAGTACAGAAACTAAAATATACAACGGGTACATCGATATCAGCCCAGTCGTGCCCCAAAAGAATAATATACAGAAAGGCAGTGACGGCAGTCCACATGTCGGACGCTCGCCCCACAATATCAAATGTACAAATAATACCAAACTGTACTACCATTGCTTCCGGGCTATCCACCACGACAAATCCGCAACATCACAGCACAACACAGAACATCAACGTGAATGTCACGTTCGCAAATCTGTCTAAAAGAGCTATAGCAATTAGACAGATTTACCGATCAAATGACATTCACGGTCGCAGATATAATGTAAATACTGTGAACTAACATGTTTAAAATTTTCGATCGACAAAATTTCCCCAAAGTGGGCCCCAAGCACAATTCCCAGTACTCAAACAAATCTGGGCCCAAACAAAAAATACCAGAAACCCCATTTCCAAGTCAGAGACAACTGTGGAAATTATGGTGCATTGTTGCTACAGTGCGGCGGCGGATCCACGGCTAAAACGTGGGTACGACCGCGGTTCCGCAGCGCTACAGTGATAACAGTATACCAAATTTTCTCAGATCTCTTAAAAATGCCTGCCTGATTTTCTGCAATACTCAAAATAATTTTTTTACGACAATTAAAATTCGACAGACTGTTCAGTATTGGAAATGCTGTTATGGAAAATTTCGTTCGATCGAAATTCTAAACACGTTAGAGCAAGCTAGTAAAGGTTAATGGCGTGGCTCTGATACCGTGTAAGTGTACGGTAGCGCCCCAGCCGTCTGTCCGAGGCCAAAATGCGGAAACAAAAACTTTTTCAAAACTTAAAACCAGCGCTATCGCAGACTTTAATCCCGGATCGAACCATTGACTTATAACTAGCAAACTAGAGAAAGGTTGGAAAGGCTATACTGATCGACCCGTGTCCTTCGGTCTTTGGACACCATCCGAAGCTCCTCGCGGCATCTCCGATCTCGATCTCCTCATCGGAAATGGCACCACATCTTCGAGACTTTTTACGTGCTCCCGCTTCGTCCGAAGCAACTCGGGCACGAAGTTCGCTAGCCGACGTGTCCAAGGCGATGTAGAGAATGTGTGTGATCACTTTTTCTCAAACATCTATTGATTCTCATCACATGATAGTGTATGGATGGAGGTTAGAGATGATGCCATTAATGGAGGTTGTGAGCTAGAGCAAGAGGAATAAGAAGAAGCCTTTTCTTTCTTGAGTTGTATGAAAAGAATGAGAGCAAGAATCAAAAATACAAGAGCTAACCCAAAGGGATATGGCTGCCCTTCACTCTCTTCCTCTCATTTCATCACTCAAATCCATCACAAAATGTGACATATGCACAATAAAAGAGACCATGAGTCACTAGGTTGCATGTGTCACAATAAATGCAGCTCTTGATGATTTCTAGCTCATAATTTCCATATGCAAACATTAATCCAAATATTTGCAACAATAAAAAGATACGGCAACATCTAAAGTAAACTCGTTGATTGATCATTTCTTTGTGTGTCGGTTTAAGAAAATATATAGAATCACAATCAAAGAATTATATTTGACCGCAATCAACTACGGTGTCGGATGTAGATTGTTAGTGAGTGCGGATCGTCCACAGGGATTGTGCGATTCGTTTTTATGTTTGATTTGTTTGAATTGAAAAGTTAATCGAAAAGAAAAGAAAACTTGATTCAAAATTTTATCGATTGATTCAGGTGTCACTATTCTAATCAAGAATTAAGAAAATGATAAACAATCGAGAATTGGGTTTCGATGATATTTCCAACCAAATGTCAAGAATCTAAATGAGGCTCGCAGGAATCGATCGGATCTATAGACGTGATGTAATCTCAAGATATCGTGTTTTTCTCCTTCGAAGACTTGATACTAGATCGATGATGATCGACGAGAGTTAGGGCTTTCTCGTGAAATTAGGGTTTCATCATTTAACCCTTGTTCTTTCGTCGATATCATTCACATTCTAGCCTCTAGCAATTTCAAGAAACGATCGTAACTCCCCAATTTCGAACGATATCAATCAAGAAAGCATCTCAACAAAATTAGGTCGTCGATTCTTGAACTTGCTACGGTTTACAAAACTCGTAGGAATCAAGAATCGTTTTCAGATATATTACATCATCATTCTATTGATCGTCTCGACTCCTCGACGAGCGGAGTATTACTCAAACATCACAACAAGAACTACAACTAGAAATTGAGATCAAATCATGATGCAAGAATTTAAAGAAAACAAGATAAAAGAATATCACCTTTTATTTATATCAACAATTTGATTACAGTCGCTCAAGAACTACAAGAGGAAGAACTAAACTGTCGATCTGGCGTCGCTTTTCTCCGTGAGTCGTGGATCGGCTTAGACCACTTGCTCTGTTGAAGATCGGCTTCGCTCCTAAAAGATTGAAGAGATTCTTGCTTGATTTGGTACTCGGGATCTTGGCTTTTGATTGGAATTAGGGTTAGGGTTTCACACAAGTCTTGTCGCTAGACTTGTGGACGAAGATGAAGAAAGGGGTAAAATGAAGTAGTAGAGATTGAATGGCTCTAGTTTGATACTAGATTGGGATTATAGTTGATCTCTTCACCCTAGGTCTAGGCTTCTATTTATAGACTTTCTAAACCCTAGGTCTAGGTTTGAAATTACAATTCCCTCCAAAAGTTTGTTGAGGGGCTTCTAGAAAGCGTTTGTTAGGAGTTTAGCTTAGGCTTTAAGCTAGGATTAATTAAGCTTAGAAATCCTAGTTTGCTGAACTGGCAGAAGTCTCTGGAGTCTTCTGGAACTTGAAGTGTCTTTCTGAAGTGTAGGAGCTGAGGAAAACATTGTGCACTGAAATTGATGTGCTGACGTGGCAAGGCCACCGCGGAACCGCGGCGCAAGCCGGCTCCGGCCGCGATTCCGTGGCCATGTAGGCTCCTTGGGACTTGGGCTCTCTGTAGTGTTCTTGGGTTGACACGTGGGACTTTCTCTGATATGTTGATTTTTATATTTCCTTCTGAATTGCTACCAGATCTGAAATTATTGAGTTGGCGTAATGTTTGATCAGCACCATGTAAGATTTTGGCTTTTCTTCTGGGTTTTCCTGCACAGATCTCAAAACAAGTGTTGCGCAATATACGGATGATGCGATGCCATGAAATGCGGTCAATTTCCTTTATAGTACCGGTTTTAGAGTCTAACACATGTAATCTGATATTTAATGACTGATTTGCTAATATGTGAAATATGAATACCGTACACTTCTAAATGAATGCAAATGATAGGGAAATTGCCGGTTAAAAGATGCAGTATTTTCGACTGATCAAATTCACCCAAACTTATTTTCGATCGTCTCGAGCGAACTGTTTTATTAAAAAGAAGGAGAAAATGAAGAAAGAGAAAAAACTAACTAGCACACTTTCGTAGGCAACACGATTGCACTGAGCACGTGCAACAAGCCTTTAAACCTCTAGGTTTCCCTAGTAGGAGGAGTGTTGTCTCCTGAGGGTTTTCAGCGGATTGCACCCACAAAATCCAATAATAAAATAAAGATCCTGAATATTACATTTAAAGAAAAGAATTGTGAAAGAAAAAGCCTTGAAAATTAGGGTTTCCAACTAAGTTAGCTTTTCGGTTGTCATGATCCCTATCTTAATGGTCATGAAAAGATGTCGGAAATCACGTCCTCCCTTAATAAAACATCGTCTTATTCTTCATTCCTATCTCTCTTCCAAACATCGATCATATCACCCTGCGTGTGTGTAGAGACATCCCTACACCCGGAGAATTCAATTCAAGATATCATACTCTTGCCCATCAGCCTCAGTACTTTTTAATTAATAAATATTTGGATGAGATTGCTCACACACTTTCATGCGACCGTTAATACTTCTTGATCTACTAACCGACCGATTACTCATGTGCTTTCTTACTTGGTGTATTTTCCTCGTCTTGCACCACCTAAGGCATAGCAGTGACTCCCAGACCAGTTGGCCTTAGGGCACTAGGTGAAGAGGCACCCTCGCTATACGTTTTTTTTATTGCCCTCGGTGATAACAAAACCAGTGTTCATTTTTCTCACCACTTTATATTTTCTTCATTTTTTTTATTTCCTTCATACTTTTGGCTTTAAGACAAGAGCATTTCAAGGTATCCTCTACTATCCCAGGCTTTAAGACGTGTGTAAGTGCGAATAGCAGGGTATCAATGTTCAAAATGTTTGGCTTTCCAGAATAGAAACTATTTTTCAGACTTATTTTTATCCTCAGATTAGTGACGTCCTTCATCTTACTAACCCTTGGGACAACGGCTCATAACTACTTATTATTAGTTCGTATAAGAAAACTTCTAATTTTCTTGGTTTTCTTAAATTTTTCTAATCTCATGGATGTAATTTTTCATTATCTAAACTTTCATTATCTTATTTATGTACAAAAAATGTTAAAATATTTTTATAATTTGAAAATTTTAAATTTTTATGGATTTTGAAAATTTTAAATTTTTATAAGTTTTTAAAGAAATGTTTTGTGCTTGTGCAAATGATATGCAAATGATGCAAAAATAAGCACAAACCTCCCCCAAACTTGCTTTCAACAGTGTCTTCACTGTTGCCAACAGCTATATCTACAAAACCTGTAAGTCTAGGAGGAATTATTAGTGGGGGCAAAATATATAAGTGAAGAACTTCCCCCAAACTTACTCTTTTCACTCACCTTCATTCAAAAGATGATGCAATGATATGCAGGATCTGAAGATGAGACGGAGGAATTTTAATCCAAATAAACTGGCTCCTGTAAGAACAGGAGCTCCTCCGTGGGGTCAGTGGAAAAATACGGCTTTAGTCTATGTTCATTCACTTTGAAAAATGTGCCGTTTTTAACATTTTCTACTTCTACTGCCCCGTGCGGGTATACAGACCGCACAACAAAAGGTCCCTTCCACCGAGATCGGAGCTTACCCGCGTGAAGGTGTATTCGTGAATCATAAAGAAGGACTTGTTGACCTTGTGAAAATGTTTTCCTCAAAATGTTTTTATCGTGAAAAACCTTAGTTCTATTCTTTTTTATTACAGCGTTATCATAAGCTTCATCGCGGAGTTCGCTAAGCTCATTTAGTTGCAGCTTCCGAAAGTTGCAAGCTAAGTTTAGATCAAAATTTATTTCTTTAATAGCCTACAATGCTTTATGCTCTATTTCGACTGGTAAATGACATGCTTTTCCAAACACTATCCTATATGGAGACATTCCTAGGTCGGTTTTATATGCAGTTCTGAATGCCCAAAGAGCATCCGTCAGTTTGGTCGACCAGTCTTTTCTATTTTTAGCAACTGTTTTCTCCAGGATAAGTTTGATTTGTTTGTTTGAGATTTCTTCCTGCCCGCTTGTTTGGGGATGATAGGGTGTAGAAAGTCGGTGGTTGATTGAGTATTTCCGCATCAAAGTCTCGAAAGACCTGTTGCAGAAATGTGTCCCATTATCGCTAATAATAGCGCGTGGGTGTCCAAATCGCGAAAAGATATTCTCTTTTAAGAACTTAATGACAACTTTCCTGTCATTAGTGCGACATGGAATGGCTTCAACCCACTTTGAGACATAATCAACCGCCAGCAGTATGTACAAATTCCCAAAGGAGCTGGGAAAAAGACCCATAAAATCAATGCCCCAAATATCGAATACTTCAACAACCAGAATGGGTTGCTGAGGCATTTCATTTCTCTGGGAGATTCTTCCCGTGTACTGACATTGTGTACAGGTTTTGCAATAGTCAAATGCGTCCTTTAATAAGGTCGGCGAATAAAATCCACATTGCAAAACCTTCTCCGCCGTCTTTTTAGGACCGAAGTGACCCCCACAGGCCTGATCATGACAAAAAGAAAGAACACTCTTGAACTCTTCTTTCGGGACACACCGGCGGATGATCTGATCAGGACAATACTTAAACAAGTATGGATCATCCCAGTAAAAGTGTTTTACTTGGGAAAGAAAACGGTATTTGTCCTATTTTGACCAATCGCTGGGTATAAGTCCCGTGACAAGATAGTTCACAATATCCCTGAACCATGGTTCATTGGATACGCTCAAGAGTTGTTCGTCAGGGAACGAGTCATTGATCGGCAGGGTCACAGGGGAAGAAGAGATGCGTGAAAGATGGTCTGCTACTACGTTTTCACATCCTTTCTTGTCTTTGATAAAAAGATCAAATTCTTGTAACAGAAGGATCCAACGTATTAGTCGACCTTTTGCATCTTTCTTCGCCACAAGATGTTTTAAAGCGGAATGGTCAGTATACACAACTATAGGTGAGCCAATTAAATAAGGCCTGAATTTTTCTAATGCAAATACAACCGCTAAAAGTTCTTTTTCAGTGGTTGTATAATTGATTTGAGCATCATTCAGGGTCTTACTTGCATAGTATATCAAATGTGGTATCTTTTCGATGTGCTGTCCTAAAACTGCACCTACTGCAAAATCAGATGCGTCACACATCAGCTCAAAGGGGTAGTCCCAGTTTGGCGATGATAGCATGGGGGCTGAAGTGAGTGAGTGTTTAAGTGAGTCGAAAGCTGTCTCACAGTCCGAGTCAAAATGGAAGGTCGAATCCTTGGCCAGGAGAAGAGTTAAAGGTCTAGCAATTTTGCTAAAGTTCTTAATGAATCTCGTATAAAAGCCCGCATGGCCAAGAAAAGATCGAATATCTTTGACGCTTTTGGGATGAGGGAGGTTTTGAATGACATCTATTTTAGCTCTGTCAACCTCAATGACTTTCTGTGAAATAACATGTCCAAGAACAATTCCTTCTTGGACCATAAAATGGCATTTTTCCCAGTTCAAAGTCAAGTTTTTCTCTTTGCAACGAGCAAGAACAGCGTCAAGATTCGCTAGGCAATCAGAAAAAGAGTCTCCAAAAATCGAGAAATCGTCCATAGAGATCTCCAGAAAATTCTCTACCATATCAGAGAATATCCCCATCATACACCGCTGAAAGGTAGCGGGAGCATTGCATAGCCCAAAAGGTATGCGACTGTAAGCAAAGGTACCAAAAGGAAAAGTAAAAGTGGTTTTATCTTGATCCTTTTTGGCGATGGGGACCTGATTATAGCCTGAGTATCCGTCCATAAAACAATAATATTCTCGTCCCGCTAAGCGTTCCTGAATTTGATCAATGAATGGTAGAGGAAAGTGGTCTTTCCTCATGGCAACATTGAGTTTTCTATAATCGATACATACACGACACCCAGTTTGGGCGCGTGTTTTTATCAACTCATTCGCGACATTGGTTATAATAGTGATACCGGATTTCTTAGGAACGACATTTATAGGACTCACCCATTGGCTACGGAGATGGGGTATATAATACCATTATCTAAGCATTTGACGATCTCTTTCATCACAGCTTCCTTCATGACAGGATTCAACCGTCTCTGTGGTTCTCGGGTTGGTCTGGCATCATCCATCACATGTATATGATGTTCAACTATCAAGGGACTAATCCCTTTGATGTCCGCCATACTCCAACCAAACGCCTCTTTGTTAGATCTCAATACCGATAAAAGTGCATTCTCTTGCTCTAATGCTAGAGAAGCGGATATTATAACCGGTAAAGACTCCTTCTCACCTAAATAACCATATTTAAGATGAGAAGGTAAAATTTTGAGATCTAATTCAGGCGGAGAAATGATAGAAAGAGGGATCATTGATTGATTTTTGGATTTACAAAGAAGCTCAGAGCCTGTGAAAGATACAGACTCGGGTGGAGAAAAGTCAGGAGTGCAGGACTCAAGTGTAGAAAAAGTGTCCTCACTAAGATCTTGTGTGAAATCAAACAGAGATGTGTTAATGTCATCGAGATCAGTAAAGCAAAGTTCCTCAGCTCCACAACTATCGGGAGCGATCTCATGGACAGAGCACACATCTAAAATATGAGCAGAGGGTTCTGATGGCTGACTTCCAACCTTGTAGATATTTAGTTCAATGGTCATATTTCCAAATGATAAGTTCATTGAACCGTTTCTACAGTTTATAACAGCGTTGGAAGTGGCAAGGAAAGGACGACCCATAATCACCGGAATTTGGCCCCGGGGGTTTGCTACAGGCTGTGTGTCAAGCACAATGAAGTCCATAGTGAAAACAAATACCCCGACCTTTATCAACACATCTTCTAATTCACACCTTGGTTTGGTGATTGAACGATGGATGTAGGTTAACACTTGCGCTATGGTCTAAAAGAGCACGATTTATGTTTTTACCCCCGATAGAAATCGATATTGTAGGACATCCTGGGTCCTTTCGTTTCTTTGGTAGCTAGGGAATAAAAGCAGTACTGATATTATTAGACATAAAGACCTTCTTTGGCACTTGAGTCTTCCTCTTCCTAGTGCACAAGTCCTTAAGAATTTTCGCATAAGCGGGGACTTGTTGAATCGCATCTAGGAGAGGGATATTGATGTTAACATGTTTGAAAATTTCCATAATTTTCTCCATATGAGGACTCGTTCTATTACCCCTTAACCGATTCGGGTAAGGATCTTTCGCAATAAGCGCCGGGTCCATCATAGGAGAAGGAAGAGGGGGTAGACGAGGTCCCAAAAGAGGTGTGGGGACCGTCTGTGGAGAACTATAAGGGTTGGGTTGAGGTGTCGAGCCTAGTGGGAAATGGAGAATAGGCTCTCGAGAAGGTGGTGGGGTAGAAGAAGAAAGATCAGAATTAGAAGTGTGTGTGTGAGGAAAGGACTCAGCCGGGGTGTTATTGATAGGATTTTCAATATCATCAATACCTTCCCCGACATGATTGTTCAGCACTCTTCTCGATCTCAACGTTGTGACGGCATTTACATTGTAATGCCCAGGATTCTGTAGGGGTTGAGAGGGAAGTTTCCTTTTTTCTCTCGCACTCATTTCGGCTTTAAGTCGAGCTATTTCAGCTTCCATCGATCTGATACTCTCAGCTTGGGAAGCTGAGTTTTTCTTTATCGCACTGACGGAAGATCTAACCTCAGTCGAAACCTCTATGAAATTTGATAAAAGTCATTTCATGGTTTGAGTGAATTGAGAGAATTCGTCAGAACAGGACAACTACATAGGATTAGACTATCCAGGAGTGTTGACCTGGTTTTGGAAATTTTGTGACTGGTAGGGGTGCTGAGTGATTTGAAGTGGTTGCTGTTGTGGTGGAAGAGCCCTTTGAAAATTATTTTGGCTTGGAACCGTGTTTTGAGATTGTTGTTGGTTCCAAGAAAAATTTGGGTGATTCCTCCAACCCTGATTGTACGTGGAAGAATATGGATCGTTTCTAGGTCTTTGAAATGCGGCATTAGTATGCTCGTGACCTTGAAACGCAGAGTTTAATGCACATTCTTCCGTTAAGTGAGACGGATCAGAACATCACTTACAAACAGTTTTGGGGAGCGACATTGGGTTTAGGGAGGCTGCAGAAAATTTGTGTTCCATAGCGTCGAGCTTCTTTTGCATTGCTGCCATCTCAGCTCGAACACCTATGGACACATCTATTTGGTGTACTCCACCCCTATTCAATGGTTGGGTTCCACTCTCCCACTGTAGTGATTTTTCAGCGAACTCTTCTAAATACTTCCAAGCTTCCCCATCATCCTTGGTGATAAAAGTACCTTGACACATGTTTTCAAGGCTCTGTTTAGTGTTTGAGTTAATGCCCTCATATATGATTCGGCAAAGATCCCATCTCGGGATGCCGTGATGAGGACACTGAACCAATAGATCCTTGAAACGTTCAAAGCATTTTGAAAATGGTTCAGTAGGGAGCTGGGCAAATTGATTCAGTTCGCTACGGATTCGAGCTGTCTTTTGTATTGGGTAAAATTTCTTAAGGAATGCAGCGACGAATTCTTCCCAATTCGTAATAGAGTGTGCGGTACTGTTATATAGCCACTTCTCGGCTATATCGCACAATGTAAATGGAAGAAGTCGTAGACGCATCGCATCCACTGAAAGTTGTGACGTACCCATCATTGCGCATACGTTTTCAAATTTTGTGATGAAAACGTAAGCGTCCTCAGTCTCGAGTCCGTGGAATTTAGGTAAAAGGTTGATGTATTGGGGTTTAATCTCAAAGTTATCCCCGTTGGCTAGTGGTGTGGATAAGCAGGTCGAAAGAGGACCTCGCAGTGGATAGCACCTCTCTTGGAGAGAGATGCGGGGTGGATTCTGCGCACCAACGGACGGCGGCAGATTAGGGTTAAAGAAGTTCGATGGGGGTGGATCCATCGATGTTGGTATGGAAGTGGGTAAAGAAGAAGTAAATGGAGAAATATCGACTTCGGAGTCGATAAAGGGTACGCGGACTAAACGGACACTAGAATCCCGTGTCCATCCTATCTTGTACCAAAAAGGGTTAGTACAAGTGGCAGCGTTGACTTATAATTAAGGGTAATGAATGAATGCAGTGTCTGCTTTGAAAAAGGGACGGATTTTTTTTTAAAAAAATGATGCGACACAACAAATGCAGCACATAAAACCCTAATTCTAAGGGTCGCCTAGGTCAGATCTCTAGACCGCTCCTAACTGCCAGAAGACAAGACGCAGGATAAAATCCTCCACTGTCTCTTTGTCTCTCCTGTGGCCAGGTAAGTGCTAGGTAAGTGGGAGGTTCTCCACTACGTAAGTAGTGGGCCTAATTAAGTATCCACCAGCCTTCGACACACTTGCCTAGACACCACAAGAGAAACGCGGATAAGCAATGAATTACCCACGGCCTTCTTCTATCCTAAGTGAGCACGGCGGTCCTTAGAGTCATCTCTAGATATTTTTTAGTTAATTGGGGTAAATGCGGATGCAAGTTTTGTGATTTTCGGGGCCTAGGAAGGGTAATGAACTCCCCACCTAATTTGGATTTGGCCGTGCCCCTTAATATCCGTATTTAGAATGCAAACAACCAAGAAACAAAAACAAGCACAAATTTAATTTTGCAATTTGCGAGATGAGATTATTTGCAAAAAATCCTGCAGAAATTTGTTATTTGGAGCTAAAAAGAGGAGAGAGAAGAAGGTAAGAAAGTACCTGAAAGAAAAATTGTACAGAGAACCCTCAACAAGGCCGCGGTTCCGCCGCAAATCTTGGCTAATGCCGCCCTTCCGCGGTCGAATGAAAAGAACACTGCACAAAATTTTCAGGGAATGTTCCTGTTCACTTCCCCTGTCCTCTGGAATTCTCCAAAAATTATTCCAATTTTACAGCAAGCTCCAGATCTCCTCGCAATGAACCACAACAAATCGTTTAGGGTTTGCACAAATTTTGATTACAAAAATTACAATGGAATAAATCTTTCAATTCAAACTTTAATATGAAACGAATTAGCGCGTAACACCGGCAACGGCGCCATTTGATTGATCATTTCTTTGTGTGTCGGTTTAAGAAAATGTATAGAATCACAATCAAAGAATTATATTTGACCGCAATCAACTACGGTGTCGGATGTAGATTGTAAGTGAGTGCGGATCGTCCACAGGGATTGTGCGATTCGTTTTTATGTTTGATTTGTTTGAATTGAAAAGTTAATCGAAAAGAAAGAAAACATGATTCAAGATTTTATCGATTGATTCAGGTGTCACTATTCTAATCAAGAATCAAGAAAATGATAAACAATCGAGAATTGGGTTTCGATGATATTTCCAACCAAATATCAAGAATCTAAATGAGGCTCGCAGGAATCGATCGGATCTATAGACGTGATGTAATCTCAAGATATCGTGTTTTTGTCCTTCGAAGACTTGATACTAGATTGATGATGATCGACGAGAGTTAGGGCTTTCTCATGAAACTAGGGTTTCATCATTTAACCCTTGTTCTTTCGTCGATATCATTCACATTCTAGCCTCTAGCAATTTCAAGAAACGATCGTAACTCCCCAATTTCGAGCGATATCAATCAAGAAAATATCGCAACAAAATTAGGTCGTCGATTATTGAACTTGCTAAGGTTTACAAAACTCGTAGGAATCAAGAATCGTTTTCAGATATATTACATCATCATTCTATTGATCGTCTCGACTCCTCGACGAGCGGAGTATTACTCAAACATCACAACAAGAACTACAACTAGAAATTGAGATCGAATCATGATGCAAGAATTTAAAGAAAATAAGATAAAAGAATATCACATTTTATTTATATCAACAATTTGATTACAGTCGCTCAAGAACTACAAGAGGAAGAACTAAATTGTCGATCCGGCGTCGCTTTTCTCCGTGAGTCGTGGATCGGCTTGGACCACTTGCTCTGTTGAAGATCGGCTTCGCTCCTAAAAGGTTGAAGAGCTTCTTGCTTGATTTGGTACTCGGGATCTTATCTTTTGATTGGAATTAGGGTTAGGGTTTCACACAAGTCTTGTCACTAGACTTGTGGAAGAAGATGAAGAAAGGGGTAAAATGAAGTAGTAGAGATTGAATGGCTCTAGTTTGATACTAGATTGGGATTATAGATGATCTCTTAACCCTAGGTCTAGGCTTCTATTTATAGACTTTCTAAACCCTAGGTCTAGGTTTGAAATTACAATTCCCTCCAAAAGTTTATTGAGGGGCTTCTAGAAAGAGTTTGTTAGGAGTTTAGCTTAGGCTTTAAGCTAGGATTAATTAAGCTTAGAAACCCTAGTTTGCTGAACTGGCAGAAGTATCTGGAGTCTTCTAGAACTTGAAGTGTCTTTCTGAAGTGTAGAAGCTGAGGGAAACATTGTGCACTGAAATTGATGTGCTGACGTGGCAAGGCCGCCGTGGAACCGCGGAGCAAGCCGGCTGCGGCCGCGGTTCCGCGGCCATGTAGGCTCCTTGGGGCTGGGGCTCTCTGTAATGGTCTTGGGTTGACACGTGGGACTTTCTCTGATATGTTGATTTTTATATTTCCTTCTGAATTGCTACCAGATCTGAAATTATTGAGTTGGCGTAATGTTTGATCAGCACCACGTAAATTTTTGGCTTTTCTTCTGGGTTTTCCTTCACAGATCTCAAAACAAGTGTTGCGCAATATAGGGATGATGCGATGCCATGAAATGCGGTCAATTTCCTTTATAGTGCCGGTTTTAGAGTCTAACACATGTAATCTGATATTTAACGACTGATTTGCTAATATGTGAAATATGAATACCATACACTTCTAAATGAATGCAAATGATAGGGAAATTGCCGGTTAAAAGATGCAGTATTTTCGACTGATCACTCATGACGGATCACAAGGATACCCCTCACCTGTATATACATACCTGCATCCATATTCCGGCTGAATGCGAATGCGATGAGACTAAAGCAATCCAACAAATCCAATACTAAGATCCGGCTTAAACCAAAGCCCACTAGTATGATCCGCCCGATCATGATCCGTGCACTACTGCACGTATATGATTGGACCCTGCCATATATCTTACGGCCTCTACAACGTTTCGCCCGAAACTTGAAAACTATCTGTGGGGGACTCTAAAGACTCGTCAATACTTTGGCTGTGGATTTAACCACTAGCACGTCAGAGGTACTAGCCGTACGTAATAGGCTACCAGGTATTGACCAAAAGGGAGGTCGATGAGCGAACTCATCCTGACACCCTACTGAGCCTGTCAGTGACAATATCCATACAGTCCGGTCCGTTCGTCTATGAGCATCACATGACGGGCCTAGGGGTTGGTAAAAGTCAGACCTCCAAAAGCGGTTCAAGTCGTGTCGGAATGTAGCCCAGAACACCCTGAGATACTACTGGAATACCTACCAGTAAATCTCCTGCCTTGGCCAAGAACTTCGTGTAATGGCTCTCATAGACACAGCGCGATCTTACGCCCAATACTGGGAGAGACGAAACCCCTGCCGATCCGCTCACTGCATCCATGTGGCTTGGGACTGTACCCAACTAAAACCTGTTTGCACGACTCCTTTGAGCCGTGGTAGGGTAGTAATCAAAGCACACTGGGAACTCATACGGGACAAATGAAGATCTCAGGTCGATGAACTAACCTGTACACATGTCACCAGGGAACTGCTATCTGACGTTAGGTAGAATACCAACTGGCATGTTCCCGGCGAGTCCTGTCCGGTGTACTCATAACCCAATGAGCACCTGTATACATCTTAGGTGAACCAACTGACACCAATGGCTTGTTAGACCAGCCACCGCCCCTCGTCGGGATCTCGACTGTATACACTAGTCTACTAATGGAGTATCAATGCCCAGTCTCGAAACTCCCACGACTAGGGACCTTTTAAGGATGTTCTTATAGACCCAATCTCCCAAGTATAGGATCGCCATCGTACTGCTGGCAGTCAAGCAAGAATCCTAAGGGCTCTATCAACGTGTAATAGCGACCTGTAAGGTCACCTAAAGCAGTACACGATGATAAAGATAAACAAAATAGTATACTATTATCTTGAGTAAGACTGTCCTACCGGTATAGGTCCTCCCTCAATCATTGCAATCACGTGCCTGTGATCCAATAATTGACTCTGAGGGCACTATATCCAACAAACACTTACCAGTAGACCTCTATATCAGCCCTGGCCAGGGACTTCCAGTTATAGCCAATCGAACGCAGCACAACATCAAATCCCTATACCGGGAGAGACGAATCCCCTCGTATCTCTCATTGCCTCCATGTAATTCGGGACTGTACCAAAAAGCCACCGTTTTGCATGCCCTCTTGGACGTGGTAAGGTGGAAATCATAGCACAGTGGGAATCACACAAGACTCTATGACGATCTCGGGTTTACAGACTAACCTGTACCAGTGTCACCGGAGAACTGCCATCTGACGTGAGGTATAATACCATCTGGAAGTTCTCGGCGAGTCCGTTCAGTGTACCAAGTCTCCACTGAGCACCCGTACACCATCTCTGATGTCAAACACCAATGGATATGGGATCATCCATCGCCCAGCATATGGGTCAAGATGTGTATATGCTAGTCTACTCTGGTGTATCGATGCCTTGTCTCGATACACCCTCGACTAGGAACAGTTATAGGATGTACTCGTTGACTACCCTGGCCCCACTAGTATGATCTCATCATAGTCCCAGTAGTCGAGTACATATCCTAAGGGCTTTATCAATATGTGAGAGCAAGACAGTAAACTAATACATGTCAACATGTTAAGACAAAGTGAAACCAAATAGCATACTATCATGTCGAGCAAGGAAGTCCTCTCTATATATTTCCAAGCATCCACTATAATATACATCATATGTACAATAATGGCCTTCTGGGCATATATATAACTAACATCCCCGGCAACGGCGCCATTTGATTGAATCGATTTCCGTGTCGTGTTTTGAAAAGTGTAAAGGTCACAACCAAAGAAATTTATACCGCAATCAATTTACGGTGTCTATTGTAGTTTCGTCAATGAGAACGGATCGTCCACTGAGAAAGTGTGATTTGTTGGATCTTGTTTTAGTTGAGTTGAAAACTAAAAGATAAAAGAAAATGATTAAATATTTGTGAAATTTAGTTTCAAGAATCATCAAGAAATAGATCAAAAATCAAGAAATAATAGAGATCAAGAAAATGTCCAAATTGTTTGAATTATCAAGATTTGTAAAGTAACTTGTAAGAATCGATCCAATTGATAGTGATGATGAATACTAATGATTACAAATTCTTATCTATTGAGGATTTGTTGCTAGATTGATGAAAATCAATGAGGTTTATGTTAGTGTATATGCCATAGAGGCCATTACTGTATCATACTTGTTTGTATATTACTTAATGGAAGCTTGGGATATTCACCTTGTATAGACAATCTTGCTCAATATAGTAGTTGTTAGTGTATATGCCCTAAAGGCCATTACTGTATCATACTAGTTTGTATATTACTTGATGGAAGCTTGGGATATTCACAGTTGTATATACAATCTTGCTCGAAATGGTAGTATGCTACTTGGTTTGTCTCTGCTTTAATATGTGCATGTGTTTCTTTTAGCATATCGCTGATATACATATTAGTAGAGCCCTTAGGATCTTTGCTTGATTACCAACGTTGTGATGGCGCTCACACTCGTGGGGGCTGGGTAATCCATAAGCACATCCTTATACTGGTCCCTGGTCGTTGGACTATCGAGACAGGGCATCGATACTCCGGAGTAGACTAGCATATGCGCTTCTCATCCCAGCGTGGGAGACGGTCTGTCCCACAGCCGTCAGTACGTCGTACTTGAGATAGTCTGCGGGTGCTCGTTAGGTTACGAGTACACTAGACAGGACTCGTCGGGAACTGTTGGTTGGTATTATACCTATCGTCAGTTATCAGTTCCCAGGTAACATGAGTACAGCTTAGTCCGCTGACTTGACACTGTCACTTCGCCTCGAGTGTGTTCCCACTGCACTTTGATTACTACCCTACCACGGCTCAAAGGAGTCGTGCAAACAGGTAGTTTTTGGGTGCAGTCCCAAAGCACTTGGAGGCAGTGACGGTTAGACAGGATTCGTCTCTCCCGGTATTGGGGGTTGACATCGCGCTGTGTCCAGGAGAGCCATTACACAAGTAGTCCCTGGCCAGGGCAAGCGAGATATACTGGTAGGTTTCCAGTGTTATCTCAGGGTGTTCTGGGCTACACTCCGACACGAGTTGAACCGCTATTAGGGGACTGACGTTCACCGCCCCCTAGGCCCGCCATGCGATGTATCAGACGAACAGACCGGACTGTACGGAGACTGTCACAAATAGGCTCAGTAGGAGTTCAGATGGGGTCACCTCGTCAGTCTTCTTATCGGCATCTACCTGGGGACCGTTACGTACAGCTAGTGCCGCTTGCGGTCTGTAGTTAAACCCACTGCCAGCGTAGTGTCGAGTCTTTAGAGTCCCACACAGAGAGCTATTCTCCTTTAGGCAAAATGAGTAGAGGTCGCATGGTTTTGTGACAGGGTTCGTTCAAATCCGCGCACTTGTGCACGTTTGTTGTCCGGACAGCTTATACTAGCGGGCTTTGGTTTAAGCCAGATCTAGTATATGATTTGGGATTGGTTTTATCTCTTTGTATTCGTGTTCCTCGGATCACGAATACGGGTGCGTATGCACAGTTGATTGAGACAGAGGAAGAGGACTTTGATTAGGGTTAATGACCATTGCCATTTTATTAACCCTAATGTTTATGTGTGTATTATAATTAATTGATATTAGCTATATATATATATATAATTGTGCATGGTTAGGATTGTTGACATTTTGACCATACTTGACTTGTTGACCTTATTTGACATGTTGACCATCATCATTCCATATATAAGATGCTTTTTGATCCTTGCAATTACCATTAAATATGAAATGATAATGGTCATGTCTTGATTAACTATGACAATTATCTAGCTAATTATATATTTTTTATAATTCACACATATATGTGAGAATGGCTTAGTATTCTCTCAATTCTATCATATACTTTCTCTCTCTTGCTCTTCCTCTTCCTCAAGCTCTCCCCTCTCATGTGTTGAGAAACACTTGAGCTTGAGAGAAAACCTCTTCTAGATAATCTTTACTCTCATCTAGGGTTCTAGGATTAGCACTTCTAGCACCCTAGTTACTTCTAGCTTGAAGTTGAAGCCAAAGGTTGAGGCTTTCGGGTGGATCCTTCTTCGACGTGAGAAGACGACAAAGGTGATCTCTTTCTACTACTCCAAGGAGCAAGAAGATAAGGACATAAAGCTCTAGGTATAACCATTCTATCCTTTAGCTAGTTTCTAGTTAGCTTTAGCTTGTTTTTGTTTAGCAAAGATCCTCCTTTGTCTAGTCCATGTTGCCTAACATGATAAAAATCCGTTTTTTATTCCGTTTTTCCGCCTCCCCACAAGCACCGGGGGGGGCAACGTGGACTTATAGTAGTATGCTACTTGGTTTATTTCTACTTTAATGTGTACATGTGTTTATTTTAGTATATCACATATACACCTTAGTGGAACCCTTAGGATCTTTGCTTGATTACCAGCGTTGTGATGGCAGTCACACCCGTGGGGGCTGGGTAATCCACAAGCACATCCTTATGCAGGTCCCTAGTCGTAGGACTATCGAGACAGGGCATCGATACTCCGGAGTAGACTAGCGTATGCGCTTCTCATCCCAGTGTGGGAGACGGTCTGTCCCACAGCCGTCAGTACGTCGTACTTGAGATAGTATGCGGGTGCTCGTTAGGTTACGAGTACACTGGACAGGACTCGTCGGGAACTGTTGGTTGGTACTATACCTATCGTCAGTTATTAGTTCTCAGGTGACATGAGTACAGCTTAGTCCGCTGACTTGACACTGTCACTTCGCCTCGAGTGTGTTCCCACTGTACTTAGATTACTACCCTACCACGGCTCAAAGGAGTCGTGCTAACAGGTAGTAGTTAGCTGCAGTCCCGAAGCACTTGGAGGCAGTGACGGTTAGACATGATTCGTCTCTCCCAGTATTGGGGGTTGATATCGCGCTGTGTCTAGGAGAGCCATTACACAAAGTCCCTGGCCAGGGCAAGCAAGATATACTGGTAGGTATCCAGCGTTATCTCAAGGTGTTCTGGGCTACACTCCAACACGACTTGTACCACTATTAAGGGACTGACGTTTACCGCCCCCCTAGGCCCGCCATGCGATATTCTCAGACGAACAGACCGGACTTTACGCAGATTGTCACATTCAGGCTCAATAGGAGTTCAGATGGGTTTCACCTTGTCCGTCTTATTATCGGCATCAACTTGGGGGCCGTTACGCACAGCTAGTGCCGCTTGCGGTATGTGGTTAAACCCACTGCCAGCGTAGTGTCGAGTCTTTAGAGTCCCACACAGAGAGCTATTCGTCTTTAGGCAAAAGAGTAGAGGTCGCATGGTTTTTGCGGCAGGGTTCAGTCGCATCCGTGCACTTGTGCACGTTTAGTGTCCGGGAAGTTAACACTAGCGGGCTTTGGTTTAGGCCAGATCCTAGTGTAAGTTTTGGGATTAGTTTTATCTCGTTTGTATTCGTGTTCCTCGGAACGCGGATGCGGGTGTGTATGCACGGTTGACAGAGAGACAGAGGCAGAGGATTCTCATTAGGGTTGTTGACTGTTGACTTTTTGCTAAACCCTAATGAGAATAAGAAATATGATTAACAATAATATTAATTAAGTATTATTGTGACATGGTTGTTGATGGTTGACTTTCTTGACTTGTTGACTTGGTTTACAGGTTGACTAGGTTGGACTTGTTGACCTTCATCATTACAATGGCTATCATTTCATGGCAAATACTTTTGCTTGCTTGTTTCTTTTTGCAAAATGAGTGCATGAAATGATATGGCCATTTTGACTTGAACCATCAAATAATACTCAATTACTATTATTTGTTATGATGGTTTTGGATTATGAGAGCTTGGATGACAAAAGTCATGCTCACTTTTTCATTTCCTTTCTCTCTCATGCTTGAGCTCTCCCTCTTCCTCTTGCTCTCTCTCTAGTTCATGGTTTACTTGTCTCATGAGTTGAGAAGCAAGAACCATTGAGATAAAACCCAACACACTCCTCTACTCATCCTAGTTCACATGGTTTAGCAAACCAAGTGTTCTAGTTTCTTTTAGTTTGAAGTGAAGCCAAAGGTAGAAGATTTCAGGTGGATCCATCTTCGGCACAAAGAGACGACGAGGAGAGAAACATCCGACCACCACAAGGAGACCAAGAGAAGGATTTCAAGTTAAGGTATAACCCCTAACCGAGTAGGTAAAACTCTTGTTAGGTTTGTTAGATAGTTGTTTAATAAAGATCCGTATTTTGAGTCCGTGTTACCACCAAAAGAAAAATCGTTTTTCATCATTTCCGCAAGCCCGTAAGTACCGGAAGAGGTAACGTGGACTTACAATGGTATTCAGAGCCAGGTTAAACACTATCTAACATGTTAGCAAAGAAACTAGAAGTTCGATCGGAGAAAAAGTCACGAAACACGCCCGAATAGTATAGTTTCTGCCTTTTTTTTGTTGTTCAAAAAATAATAAATCTTACACTAAAAATCGGCTCAGGCTTTTTATAACATGTTCATACCAGAATATTGCATTTTATACCGCCCATTCTTACGCTCGTTTGTTTATAGGCAGGTGCTTTTGATCAGTGTTTGCTACATATTTACAGAATACTGGTTCTCAGCTCTAAACAGTGAAATTCATGGAAAAGTATGACAAATTCCGGATTACTGCCAACCACAGATAAAACACGGGTCTCCGCTCTCTATCCGTATGTTACCACACACCAGTTTAAGGGACAAAATGGCAAATCGATGTCATTTTAATGCAAAAAGCTCAATGTCAACACAAAATCCAATATATCTACGCGGAGCTCGAGGAAATCATAGCAAAAGATCCACATCACATCACCTTTTGATCTACTGAAATTTTGGAAGAATTGTGAAGAGCTTCTGAGAAAAGTACTATACCACACTGAAGAGGACCACAAACTGGGGAAACCGACAAAAGATGAAGATCCAATTCCTCTATAGGGCCGCGGTTCCGCGGGATAAGCGTGCTTAGGCCGCGGAACCGCGACCATTTTGGCTCGTCATATGAAAATATTTCAGGGGCTGTTTGGTAATTGCATGTAGTGCCAGAATGTTGCCCTAGGTTCTCGGTTTCCTGTCTATAAATAGCCCAGAACTTGCCAAGCCACATGGTCAATTCTTATGCCCTCTTTTCGTTAGTTTTTAGTTTACTCCTTCTTCTTCTTCTTCATCTTTCCTCCATTAAATTATTGTGAGAGCTTTTGAGTGGATGTTAAATGAAGATAAGGGTTATTTTGTATCATTCTTTTGTTTAGCTTCCACTTGAGATCCTTGCTTTCTCTTGATCTTTCAACCACTTCATTGAGCTTGAAGGTTTAAGGGTTGGTATTTGATATCAAGGGTTGTATCACTTTGGAAGAAATAAAGTCTCTTTTGTGCTTCATTTTGCCTTGGGTTTTTAGCTCTCTCTTGATCTTGCAACCTCTTAATTGAGCTTGCGAGTTTAAGTTTGGGTTATTAAACACATGGTGTGTAACTTGTTCCATGGTTTCTAGTTCTCTTTCTTTCTTATTTCTCTCTTACTTTTTATTACTTGCTTTACATTCATGCTTCACTTTCATGCACTTAAATTCCATGCACTTTTAATTACTTACATATAATCTTTTCTTTTCTTTGTTTATCTTTTCTTTTGCTCTTTTTACTTCGTTTTGTGAATGGTTGTAATATGTTGTTGTTAAGAATAAATACAATATTGTAAGTTAAGGTTTCATTCCTCATTTCCTTTTCCCATTATTTTCCTTTGAACACCGCCCAAACGTTACGCAAGTGCTCCGTTAGGCACCCTACCCTACCAAGGTAACGGTGATTCCTAACCGTGACCGGTTGCGTTCGGTTTGGCCGGAGGAGAAAGCAAAAGACAAGAACGGAAGGACAAGGGTCATTAAGCCGGATTCCATGAATACCGTGCTTAAATCCCCTAATCCACGTTGTTGCCGATTGCTCTAGCTTCAATTGGTCAAGACTCGGCTCAAAGGTTTTGAGTACGGATTTCTTTAGCTTACACTTTCGTATCTTTTTCTTAACAACTTTATACTTGCATATAAAACACATAGGTTAGATTTGAACAAACATATACACATTCTTTATTGACTCGTCTAAAACTCGAACGGACATACAACCATCTCCCGGTGGATCGACCCGTGCTCAACCGGCTAGCTGCAAAGCGACACCGTCCTGATCGCGGTTATAACTTTAGAACTTTGAACATCCGACACGCCAAAAGGGTGCGATCAAATGGCGCCGTTGCCGAGGAGACGGTAGCGTATTTTCTTTCTTGTTATTCGGGTTAATATTCTTTTTTGTATATATTTATAAATAAAAAAATAAAATCTTTTTGTTATTTTTTTTGATAATTTTTGTGAGCAAGTGTGCAGGCTAATCTGGAGCAAGTACAGTAATCCAAAAAGAAAACAGAGGTTTTTATTTTGGAGAAGAGAAGAAGTGGAGTTCGTTGAACAAAGACAAATCCCCAAGTCAACATTTTGACCGCGGAACCGCGGTCAAAAGGTGCCTTGTGCGGCAGTTCCGCGGTCTCATTGAGGCCTCTGTGCCCAATTTTTTCTCCACCCCTTTTTCTTTTCTTTTATCGTCTCTGTAAATTCCACTATACTGTATTTTCTGCAGATTTGTTTTGCAGATTTGCGAACTGCGATTGTGGGGAGCAAAGTGTACGTTCAAGGTTAAGGTGATTACGAAGTACAGTGCCAAATATCCGGGTAGTTTGACCCGCGCAAGCGAACTTTTCAAGCTTACCGGAATTGATACAACGGGGGTTTCCTAACCCAAAAACTTAACGGTACGTATTTCTTAAAACACCTTCTTCTCAAATCCGACGCATCCAATATACTATTCTTTTCAGGATTCTTTGCAAGTTCGCTAGCAAACGCTAAAAAAATTGACTAACCCATATTTGTGGCAGTGCCGCGCCTAAACTAAAAAACGATTGTTTGATTCTTTATAGAATTTTTATTGAATTGCGCATTGCATACATTAATACGGACTTAAGGGCAAGCGAACCCTACAATATACGGTAAAGGATTTCATCACCTTTTCCGTGGCCCACAAATCACGAACTTGAGCATAAGGTTTACCCGCACAAATTTTAAAAGAAATTAGACTTTAAGCCTTAAGGACTTCGCGCTCATTAGGAGAAGTTAACTGTGTTTAGGACCTCGCTTAACGGACATTGTTTACGGGGTGTCTAGGAAAGTGTTAACGGCGAAACCGCCAAAAGAGAAAGGGTTATTTAATTAAGGACCTTCGCGAAAGGGTCGGAAAACCTCCCCTTTTCTCTGCACTTACCTGGCCTCGTGATTAGTGTATCTTAAGCCCGTTTCTCGACACAGTTTTACTTCGACAATCAAGTTCTGGTGCAGGTCTAGTTGACCTAGGTGAACCCTAGAATGATTAGGTGTGTGGTATTTTTGTGTCGTGATTGTTTTTGGTCCAGATTCTTTTTGTGTGTATATTTCATTCTTTTGTTAATATCTAACTAAAAAAAATCACATTTTTCCCCTCCTTTTCTCTGCCTTTCTTTCTTTCTCACTTCATATCATGGGTACCCCACCTCGCAAAACTCTTGCCGAACTTTGGTACCCACAACCAGACATTACTTCTTACGGTTCTTGCTTTGGCCGAACGTCGAACGATCCCTCCATGCCCAAAATCTCTTTGAAAGATCGGATAGACGCGTCTAGGACAAACACTTGCCCTCCGCAATCCACTTTGTATCAAGCTTTTCAACATCACCCACCCAGTTATATTGATACCCCTTTTGCAAGTCGTCCTTTGTCCGTCGCTGAACATATTGAACAATCCTGTAGCCGATCTTTCACTCCTACAGATTCTTGGGATCAACAATTTCATTCACCTTCTTATCCAAATGTTGATCCTACTCCTGTCCAACCATTCAATTCCTACCAGTCCTACCCGACTTTTACACCTTCCCTAGAAATTGCTTCTGAACCGCCATTTGGGAGTTTTCAGTATCCAAATAATTTTGAATGTTTTACTGAAACCCCGTCACAACCCATGTCTAGTCTGGAACAATCGTTGGAAGACTTTAGGGTAGCGTCGTACCAACAGATGATGGATTTGAATGCGTCCTTGGCCGCCCTCATACAACCTAGTGACCCGGTAGCTAGTTTTCAACTAGCTCCAAATTTTCGAATGTATGAAGAGGCGGTAGGACAGGTTGAGAATTTGAGTGGAGAGAGTGAGATGTACCCCCTTCTGAATCAAGCCTACCTGTTTCAACTTGAATCCCACAAATCCGGTTTTGAATGTCTATCTAGTATTCCAAACGATTCATCGATTAATGATAGAACAGATAATGAGTTGTGTGACCTTGTAGTGTTTGATTTGCTCGATTGTGAAGGGTCTTTTTCGAGTGAAACCACACCCAATCCTTTTGACCTCTACACCTCCACTCTAGAACCTGAATTGATTAATATCCATGCTTTTGTTGAGGTGTCTGAGAATATAGATTTTCACTTGATTGAGGATATTGACGCTGGGAATATTTTGGATGATGAACCCGCAGATTTGGCTGAGTTTTTCTCTCCAATTCATCATCCCGAGTCATTAACTGTTTTTCCCGAACCCCATATGCGTCTTGATTTTGATGAAATTTGCATGGATAAGCTGAATTTTAAGGAAACTTTTGAGGATATTTTTGAGGATGAACCAGTTTTAATTGATGAGTCGGATTTTCCAATCCATCATGTTCCTTTCATTGACTGTGTACACCCTCCTGAACCTTTAACCGATAACCTTCCTAAATCACCTACCTCCATCCTTTCCATCATTCCGACCATGCAAGAAACCGTATCATTTTCACTTCCTGTGTCTGGTTTACCAAGTTCGGCGTACCCATGGTTTCTCACGAATCTTGAGGGATTTTACCCAATTTCTCTCCATATTAATAGATTAGTACAATCCATCTTTTCACATCGATCATTACAGTTTGTACTAATTTTTTCAATCCATTTCCATCCTCAAGTTCGTATTCCACTTCTTTCTCCCTTCCGCCATTCTTCTTCTTATATACCTCGACCGTATACCACTTCTATCTCCATACGGTCTCGCGTATTCTCCCTCTCTTTTCTCTAAGCCTTCTTCCACCAACCTGTACATTATAGCGATAAAATCTTTGAATGGTTGGTGCTCACTTTTGGCCGGTGTAAGGCCTTGTATAGTTTGAAACTGTTTTCTTTCCCCCTAATCCTGAACTTCAACGCTTAACAGTGGAAAAAATGTTTTACTTAAGTTTGGGGGGAACCTTTTTGTATATATTTTTTGTTTTCCTTTTATTTTGTTTTGTATATAACGTGTTTTTAGAGAGAGAGCCGACAATTTTGACCCTCTTGGTGTGGCCTGACAGTGAGGGCACTGTCAACTTTAAGTTTGGGGGTATGCTCGGTAAGCTTTCTTCCTTCGCATTCATTTGTATATTCTGCATTTGCATACCTTGTTCAAAACCCACAAAAATCAAAAATTTTCCAAAAAAATATAAAAACTTTGTCGTCAAGTTAGCTAATAGGGTAACTTAGATTTTTATTCTGAAAGTTTAGTTGATATGTTAGAAATAACTAAATTCTAGGCTTAGGAATTGAAAACCCTAAAAATAACCCTCCTTCTGTTTAAACTTGGTGATTATACGTCCTTACAGTTTTTTTTATAGAAGTAGGTAATCTTGAGTTCAGTTCTTGAGATAAGTTAAGATGAGGGGAAAGTATTGAAGCTTTACTGAAGGATAAGTCTGAAAAATAGTTTCTTTTCTTAAGTTCAAATTTAGAAAGTATACACCCTACAAACTGCACTTACACGCACCTTGAAACTTGGGATAGTAGAGGATACCTAGATATACTCTTGCGTGAAAACCTAGTATGAAAGAAAAAACGGTATTTAAAGCTAAACACCAAAAGAGCATTATTGAAAAATATATCCGGTCTTGAAAAAGAAAAAGAAAAAAAGAAAAAGAAAAATAGAATAAAGTCAAGACCTGGAAACTGCTATTTACGCTTTAAGCTCACACATTCAGTAATCGGCTGTTAGTGCCTCAAGAAGCATTAATAGTCGCATGAAAGGTGTGCAAGCAAATCCGTCCATCCTTTATGAAAAGAAGTAGTATTAGGTATTAGGGCAAGGGTATTATAGCTTGAATTGAATTCTTGAGTGTATGGGTGCAAATATACACACACGTAGGGGTATACAATCGATGTTTGGATAAAAGATAGACATGAAGAATAAGACTTATGTTTTCTGTAAAGTTAATAAAAATCCCTGATTTGAGACCACACTTAAAGAAGGAAAACTCAGGAGATACCAACATCTTTCTAAACTTTTTTGGAATGTATAGGATCTAAAGTAAAATAGATAGGAGGTGTGAAGCATTAGGGTTGAATATTTCAAACTTAGGATTAAGAATTTCTATCATAGATACTAAACTGTAGGAATAGAATCGATGTTAACTTATGACACTAGCTTGACGGGATTTTGTGGGTAGTATTCGCTGAAAACCCTCAGGAGACAACACTCCTCCTACTAGGGACACCTAGAGGTTTAACGGCTTGTTGCACGTGCTCAGTGCAATCGTGTTCCCTGCGAAAGTGCGGTTAGGACTTTTTTGTGAATAATTGGTTTTGCTCGGGACGAGCAAAAGTTAAGTTTGGGGGTATTTGTTCATACCAGAATATTGCATTTTATACCGCCCATTCTTACGCTCGTTTGTTTATAGGAAGGTGCTTTTGATCAGTGTTTTCTACATATTTGCAGAATACTGGTTCTCAGCTCTAAACAGTGAAATTCATGGAAAAGTATGACAAATTCCGGATTACTGCCAACCACAGATAAAACACGAGTCTCCGCTCTCTATCCGTATGTTGCCACACACCAGTTTAAGGGACAAAATGGCAAATCGATGTCATTTTAATTCACAAAGCTCAATGTCAACACAAGATCCAACATATTTACGCGGAGCTCGAGGAAATCATATTAAAAGATCCACATCACAACACCTTTTGATCTACTGAAATTCTGGAAGAATTGTGAAGAGCTTCTGAGAAACGCACTATACCACACAGAAGAGGACCACAAACCGGGGAAACCGACAAAAGATGAAGATCCAATTCCTCTATAGGGCCGCGGTTCCGCGGCATAAGCGCGCTTAGGCCGTGGAACCGCGACCATTTTGGCTCGTCAGATGAAAATATTTCAGGGGCTGTTTGGTAATTGCATGTAGTGCCAGAATGTTGCCATAGGTTCTCGGTTTCCTGTCTATAAATAGCCCAGAACTTGCCATGCCACATGATCAATTCTTATGCCCTCTTTTTGTTAGTTTTTAGTTTACTTCTTCTTCTTCTTCTTCATCTTTCCTCCATTAAATTGTTGTGAGAGCTTTTGAGTGGATGTTAAATGAAGATGAGGGTTATTTTGTATCATTCTTTTATTTAGCTTCTGCTTGAGATCCTTGCTTTCTCTTGATCTTTCAACCTCTTCATTGAGCTTGAAATTTTAGGGGTTGGTATTTGATCTCAAGGGTTGTATCATTTTGGAAGGAATAAAGTCTCTTTTGTGCTTCATTTTGCCTTGGGTTTTTAGCTCTCTCTTGATCTTGCAACCTCTTAATTGAGCTTGCAAGTTTAAGTTTGGGTTATTAAACCCATGGTGTGTAACTTGTTCCATGGTTTCTACTTCTCTTTCTTTCTTATTTCTTTCTTATTTCTTTCTTACTTTTTATTACTTGCTTTACATTCATGCTTCACTTTCATGCACTTAAATTCCATGCACTTTTAATCACTTGCTTGTAATCTTTTCTTTTCTTTGTTTATGTTTTCTTTTGCTCTTTTTGGTTCGTTTTGTGAATGGTTGTAATATGTTGTTGTTAAGAATAAATAAAATATTGTAAGTTAAGGTTTCATTCCTCATTTCCTTTTCCAGTTATTTTCCTTTGAACTCCGCCCAAACGTTACGCAAGCGCTCCGTTAGGCACCCTACCCTACCAAGGTAACGGTGATTCCTAACCGCGACCGGTTGCGTTCGGTTTGGCCGGAGGCGAAAGCAAGAGACAAGAACGGAAGGACAAGGGTCATTAAGCCTGATTCCACGAATACCGTGCTTAAATCCCCTAATCCACGTTGTTGCCGATTGCTCTAGCTTCAATTGGTCAAGACTCGGCTCAGAGGTTTTGAGTACGGATTTCTTTAGCTTACACTTTTGTATCTTTTTCTTAACAACTTTATACTTTCATATAAAACACATAGGTTAGATTTGAACAAGCATATACACATTCTTTATTGACACGTCTAAAACTCGAACGGACATACAACCATCTCCCTGTGGATCGACCCGTGCTCAACCGGCAAGCTGCATAGCGACACCGTCCTGATCGCGGTTATAACTTTAGAACTTTAAACATCCGACACGCCAAAAGCGTGCGATCATAACACACTGTAGAAAATTGGTCCATGGACTCGGTCAAACCGCCGCGGAACTGCGGCAGGAGCATGCTCCCGCTGCGGATCCGCGGCCGAGTTAACTCGGTCGTGGGCGAATTTTCTTGCAATGTGTTCACTGGGGTGTTTCGGGATTTAACAATATGTTTTTTCTGCCCAGATTTTCCAGAAAGCAAAATTTGTTTTTGGGGTCTAAAAATCCGTATTTTGATCGAACTTCTAAAGACTTAAGCTAACGGTTTATATCTGTGATGTGATATATGTGTTGAACGTCTGCTAATCGCTATACGTCGATTAGTGGGGGTTATACATATCTGTGATATGTAATGTTGATGGTATGTGTATATGAATTCATTGGATTGTCGCAGATGAATAGCCGGGGGGGTTGTGAGATGAGAGTTTTCTTTTTCTTTCAATTCTTGTAATTTGTAATTGATGTAATATTATTTATATGGCCGCACAATCGGGATGGGGTTGTAGCCGTCATTGTATAATTTCTTTTCCTGTTTTTTTGCTCCTAGGATTGACCCAAGGTGGGGTGCACAAACTACCGGGTATCTCGAAGTGCCGAGTGGCCTACTCACGGTGTTGAAGGAGGTTGCTTCGCTTCGGGTACTTGGCGGGTAGTTTGCCGCACCCGTAGGGGTCTAGGGTGGGGTCTTGGCTATTCATCGCGACCGTGTAATCCGCTCTTCGTTATAGGCTCGTACGGATTGCGGATTCCTAATATATCCAATGTGTTCATCTGTGATCTGGAATGGCTATCATTCCATGTGACGAATGTGTATATCTATATATGATATCTATTTAGGCGTTGCTTATGTTTTGCATCCGCGCTAGTCCATCCCCCACTCTGTCGTTAGTTAAGTAACCTAACGGGTAATGACGGGGCCCCGTGGCGAATGCGGAAGGCATAAGCGTACGTCATATTTTCGTTGTTTTCTGCAATGGTAGGATTAAATGATGGGACGCATTAAATTAATGCAAGAAAATAAACCAAAGTTGAGTCGTTGGAACACTTTCAAAACCACTCGGTTTCTTTTCAAAAACAACTTTTAAAACGTGGAGCTTAAGCCACTCCTTTTAAAAGCTATCTCGTTCCATCGATTATATCAAGTTCACTACGTTCACGGTTTTGCCAAAACCATTCGTAGCCCTCCGTCGTTTCATATGGATAGTCAATAGTATTCAAGCTATGTTTGTTGGCCAAAGTCAAGGCATAGTGTTTTAGTGTATATGCCCTAGAGGCAATTACTGTATCATACTAGCTTGTATATTACTTAATGGAAGCTTGGGATATTCACAGTTGTATAGACAATCTTGCTCAAAATGGTAGTATGCTACTTGGTTTGTCTCTACTTCAATATGTGCATGTGTTTCTTTTAGCATATCGCTTATATACATATTAGTGGAGCCCTTAGGATCTTTGCTTGATTACCAGTGTTGTAATGGCAGTCATACTCGTGGGGGCTGGGTAATCCATAAGCACATCCTTATACAGGTCCCTAGTCGTAGGACTATCGAGACAGGACATTGATACTCCGGAGTAGACTAGCGTATGCGCTTCACATCCCAGCGGAGGAGACGGTCTATCCCACAGCCGTCAGTACGTCGTACTTGAGATAGTATGCGGGTGCTCGTTAGGTTACGAGTACACTGGACAGGACTCGTCGGGAACTGTTGGTTGGTATTATACCTATCGTCAGTTATCAGTTCCCAGGTGACATGAGTACAGCTTAGTCCGCTGACGTGACACTATCACTTCGCCTCGAGTGTGTTCCCACTGTACTTCGATTACTACCCTACCACAGCTCAAAGGAGTAGTGCAAACAGGTTGTAGTTGGGTGCAGTACCGAAGCACTTGGAGGCAGTGACGGTTAGACAAGATTCGTCTCTCCCGGTATTGGGGGTTGACATCGCGCTGTGTCTAGGAGAGCCATTACACAAGTAGTCCCTGGCAAGGGCAAGCGAGATATACTGGTAGGTTTCCAGTGTTATCTCAGGGTGTTCTGGGCTACACTCCGACACGACTTGTACCGCTATTAGGGGACTGACGTTCACCTCCCCCCTAGGCCCGCCATGCGATGTATCAGACTAACATACCGGACTGTACGGAGATTGTCACAAACAGGCTCAGTAGGAGTTCGGATGGGTTTACCTCATCGGCCTTCTTATCGACATCTACCTGGGGACCGTTACGTACAGCTAGTGCCGCTTGCGGTCTGTGGTTGAACCCACTGCCAGCGTAGTGTCGAGTCTTTAGAGTCCCACACAGAGAGTTTCCCTGCACTGAGCGAAACGTGTAGAGGCCGTATGGTTTTATGGCAAGGCTGCGATCACATACGTGCACTTGTGTGCGTATACTGTTCGGGCAGGCAATACTTGAGGGCTTTGGTTTAAGACAGATCCTAGTATTGCACGGATGGATTTGTTTTGTCTTCTGTTCATTCGCATTCTACGGAATGCGGATGCGGGTGTGTATGCACAGTTTTGAGGAGCGATAAAGGAGGACGTGCCCCATTAGGGTTTTGGCAGTTGGTTCGGCCAAAACCGTTATATGACAGCTTCATTAGGGTTTTGGCAATTCGTTTGGTCAAGACCATTATGAGCCGGAGACATTGTTTACTAATCCTTTTAGTGATAGTTTAGTGATGGCTAATTGTATTGACCATTTGACCACCTAGACCTCTCTTGACTTTGTTGACCCGTTGACCGGTGTTGACCATTGACCTTCAAGAGAGGTCTACACTCTTCTTGGATTTTCTTTTCCTTTTTGATTATGAAAATGGTCAATTCAATGTAGCATCAATTTTATCATGATAGGATTAGTAATGATGGTTTTAGTGTATTATTGCAACCATGGTTCATTTGCTTTAGTTAATCTTTTCATTATTCTCTTCTCATTCTCTCTCTTGAAGTGAGAAGAAAAGAAAAGATCCATGCTTGCTAAAGTTTCTCCTTCATCTTCTTTCTCTTGATAATTCTTTTGATCTCATGTGTTGAGAGAAAAAGAATCCACATAGACAAACACTTCCATCTTTCTCTCTTACACAACCTAGAGCATCTAGATTAGCGATCTCGTTGCCCTAGTTGCCTCAGCTTGAGGTGGAGCTCGGTGTACAACTCTCGGGTGGATCGTCTTCGACTCAAGAAGGCCGCGGAGGTGACCAAGATCCGGATCGACCCTCGGAGCGTGGATGGATGAGCCGGACAGCGGAGAGAAGACCCGAAGGACCGGTTTCGTGAGGTATATTTTCTACAGCATAGTAGTTAAAGCCTCTACTTGTTTGCTAGTTTCTAGTTTAGCCAAGATCCTTGCTTTTGAGTCCATGTTGCCTTGCGCCAAATTATTGTTTTTCGCCGTTTCCGCCTCCCCGTAAGAACCGGGGTGAGCAACGTAGACTTACAGTGGTATCAGAGCATAGCTAAACATAAACTAGCAAGTTAGCAAAGTGTTTAGAATATCGATCGGAAAAAAAGTCGCAAAACACGCCCGGAAAAAACCTAGTTTATGTCGATTTTTTATAATGCTCAAAAAGTTATTTAAAATATATGAAAAATCGGCTCAGGGTTTTTATTGAACACGCAGAAAAATTGAGCCACTGACTCGGCCAACTCGTCGCGGAAACGCGACCAAACCATGTGTTTGGCCGCGGATCCGCGGCCGAGATGACTCGGCCGCGACTCCGTTTTGCTGCAGTGTTCTTAGCTTGCTGTTTTGAGATTTTTAATACATGTGTTTTCCACCCAGAATTTCCAGAGAGCAAATTGACTTTTGGGGTGGTCATAAATTCGTATTTTGATCGATATTCCATAGACTTTGGCTAATGCATATTATCTGTGATGTGATATATGTATTGAACGTCCGCTAATCGCTATACGTCGATTAGTGGGGGTTATAAATATCTGTGATCTGTAATGTTGATGGTTTGTGGATATGAACTCGTTGGATTGTCGCGGATGAATAGCCGGGAATGGGTGTGAGATGAGAGTTTCTTTTTCTTTCATTCATTGTAAAATTTGTAAATTGATGTAATATTATTTGTTTGGCCGCACAACCGGGTCGGGGTTGTATCCGTTATTGTATAATTTCTTTTTACTGTTTTTTCTCCTAGGATAAACCCAAGGTGGGGTGCACAAACTACCGGGTATCTCGAAGTGCCGAGTGGCCCACTCACGGTGTTGAGGGAGGTTGCTTCGCTTCGGGTACTTGGCGGGTAGTTTGCCGCATACGTAGGGGTCTAGGGTGGGGTTTGGCTATTCATCGCGACCGTGTAATCCGCTTTTCGTTGCAGGCTCGAACGAATCTCGGGTTCCTAGTATATCCAAAGTGTTCATCTGTGATCTGTAATGGCTATCATTGCTATATATCTATATATGATATCTATTTATGTGTTTCTTATGTTTTGCATCCGCGCTAGTCCAGCCCCCTCTCTGTCGTTAGTTAAGTAACCTAACGGGTGATGACGGGGCCCTGTGGCGAATGAGGATGGCATAAGCGTACGCCATATTTTGGTTGTTTTCTGCAATGGTGGGATTAAATGATGGGACGCATTGGAATTAATGCAAGAAAATAAACCATGTAAAAGTCGTTGGAACAATTTGAAAACCACTCGGTTCTTTTCAAAAACCAGCATTTTAAACGCGGAGCTTGAACCACGCCTTTTAAAAGCTATCTCGTTCCATCGATTATATCAAGTTCACTACGTTCACGGTTTCGCCAAAAACATTCGGAGCCCTCCGTCATTTCGGTTAAATATTCAGTAGTATTCAAGCTATGTATTTTGACCTTCACCAAGGCATAGTGATTGGTAGCTGCTGAATATTTATCTATAGCATAGATAGATGCGTTGGTTTGGGACAGTCGTACTACTATTTTGGCCTTCGTCAAGGGTATGTACGGGTGGGTTCAAATTAACCTGGACAATGACGGGTAGAACTTGACATGTGACTTATGATATGTTGGCCTTCGTCAAGGTCATAAGAGCATGGGGCAAAAATCCACATCGGGAGTTTCAAAAGTACTGAAACTTGCTAGCGCTGCATACCATTTGGAGTGTGATGATTCTGGTAGGATTCCTTCAGTTTTGTCACGCGATGATATTTGGATCCCGATCCTACTGTGAGTATATCTACTCCTCGGGAACTTTTTCACTTAACGATCAATGCAATAAACCTAGTAGGTGTTAGCGGGACTACGCCCACAGGGATAAGAGGTTACTTAATTAAGGAACTTCGCGAAAGCGTTGGAAAACCTCCCTCGAAGTACCGACACTGGCCTGGCTGAACGGTTAAGCAAGTACTGTACGGTGAGATTGATCCTGACTAATTCTTCCTTTATGGTTTGAGAAGGGATTCGAGAGACAGTGGGAGCCATCATGTTTAGATAAATTAAAAACCAATCTAAACTTGCAAGAGCATCATGCTAAGTGTTTTCTTCTCTCTCTCTTAATTGCAGCGACCCAGTGACCGCACCTAGGTTACATCTAGATAATAAGATGACTGAATCTGACTGTTATGACTGGCAAAGGTCTGTCCAAATGACCATTGCCCATGACAAGCTGGGACACCCCTTGACTAATCCAACCCCTGCCATCTCAGGTCCAGTTTCCCCTGTCACGGATATTGATATCCGTAGGACATCGGAAGAAGAGTGTGCGAAAGCCAAGTGCCTCGTGTTAGCCTCAGTTGATGGTACATACCAGAGGCAGCACGAGAAGATGGACTTAGTTTCTATCTTCCTCCATAACAATGATTTATATGGAGAGCAATCTCGTATCGGAAGATATGAAACATCAAACGAATTGCTTCCAGCGAGGTTGGCTATCGGGTCATCTGTAGGGGGCAACGTCCTTACAGAGACCAGCTCTTTTGAGCTCACGGACCTGAAGACCACGTTGAAGAACGGGTCAGATGCTGACTTAGTTCAACAGTCTCTACCTACTACCCTGAAGGAAACCAGGGAAGTAGAAAGAAAGGGAAGGGCAGAAGTTTCGGGACTGGATGTAGTAAAAAAGGGATGTTCCTATTGTTACGGGAATGAACATGGGCAGAAGGATTGCAGGGCTTGCAAAGCCAGTAGCCAGAATTCGAAGCATGTTGTGGCTTCGGCTTCGGGTGTGTTTGTAATAGAGAACTGTATGTCAGTTAACCCTACTTCCTGGGTATTGGATACCGGATCAGGATCTCATATCTGTAATTCGTTACAGGCTCTGAGAAACCGTAGGGTTATCAAGAAAGGTGATATGACTCTCAGGGTTTCTAACGGAATGAGCATGTATGCTGAATCCGTAGGGGAATATCATCTAGGACTGACAACTGGGCAGATATTGATTCTGCGTGACTGTTTTTATGTACCAGGTGCGACTTGTAATATCATATCTGTATCCTTACTTTCTAAGGAAGGATATGATTTTACTTTTGTAAGCGATGTAGTAAACATCCACCTGAATCAAGTACTGATTGGGTCAGGTACATTGAAAAACGGTATATACGTTTTGAATCAAGCTCAGGTCTTCAGTGTCCAGAACACACTTAAAAGAATGTCTCCGGAATTAAATCAGGCTTTCTTATGGCATTGTAGACTGGGTCACATCAATGAGACACGGTTAACAAAGTTACATAAAGAAGGATACTTGGATCCGTTCGAGTACCAGTCTTATGCCACTTGTGAATCTTGTCTCATGGGAAAGATGACAAAGACTCCGTTCACTGGACACGGAGAAAGAGCGAGCGAGCTCTTGGGACTCATACACAGTGACGTGTGTGGTCCAATGTCAACACATGCGCGAAGTGGTTATTCATACTTCATTACTTTCACAGATGATTTCTCTAGGTATGGGCATGTCTTCTTGATGAAGCACAAATCCGAGGCCTTTGAGAAATTTCAGGAATACAAGAATGAAGTTGAAAAACAAACAGGCAAAAGTATCAAGACACTGAGATCTGATCGAGGTGGTGAATACTTGAGTGCCGAGTTTCTGGGCTACTTAAAAGAGAATGGAATTCTCTCTCAGCTTACTCCTCTATACACACCATAACACAACGGTGTATCGGAAAGGAGGAATCGAACCCTATTGGATATGGTTCGTTCCATGATGAGTAAGGCTGAGTTACCGCGATTCTTCTGGGGTTATGCACTAGAATCAGCTGCATATCTTTTGAACAAGGTTCCCTCCAAGACTGTGCCTACCATACCATATCAGATGTGGTGTGGGAAGAAACCATGTCTTAAGTATCTCAAGATATGGGGATGTCCAGCTTTTATAACAAAGCAGCATGCGGACAAGCTCGAGGCACGCTCAGTACTGTGTAAGTTTGTGGGATACCCAAAGAACTCCAGGGGGTATTTTTTTTCTATTACGTAGAGGAACAAAAGGTTTTTGTTTCTCGTCATGATCACTTTCTGGAACATTAGTTTTTAGAAAAAGAAGTAAGTGGGAGCGTAGTAGAACTGGAGGAAATTCCAGAACCACAAGCTATGACTGAAAGCTTGGAAGAACCAGAAGTTTCAAAAGATCCGGACATCCCAGCGCCACTCCGCAGGAGTAGTAGGCAGTCTCATCCGCCCGAAAGATACTACGGTTTTCTTATAGACGGGGATAGAGAGGATTGCACTATGGATTATGGTGAGCCTACTAGCTTCCAGCTGTTGGAGATATTGCCCTCAGAGTCAATTATTGGATCACAGGTACGTGATTGCAATGATTGATGGAGGACCTATCCCGGTAGGACAGTCTTACTCGAGATGATAGTATGCTATCTGGTTTACCTTTATCATCGTGTACTGTTTCAGGTGACCTGACAAGTCGCTATTACACGTTGATAGAGCCCCTAGGATTCTTGCTTGACCACTAGCAGTATGAGGGCGATCATATAAGTGGGAGCTAGGGTCTATAAGCATATCCTGAAATGGTCCCTAGTCGTGTGAGTTTCGAGACAGGGCATCGATACTCCATAGTAGACTAGTGTATACAGTCGAGACCCCGACGAGGGGCGGTGGCCGGTCTCACAAGCCACTGGTGTCAGTTGGATCACCTAAGATGTATACAGGTGCTCATTGGGTTATGAGTACACCGGACAGGACTCGCCGGGAACATGCCAATTGGTCATATACCAGACGACAGATGGCAGTTCTCTGGTGACATGTGTGCAGGTTAGTTCATCGACCTGGGGATCGTCATTTGTCTCGTGTGAGTTCCCACTGTACTTTGATTACTACCCTACCACGGCTCAAAGGAGTCGTGCAAACAGGTTTTAGTTGGGTACAGTCCCGAGCCACATGGAGGCAGTGAGCGCATCTTCAGGGGTTCGTCTCTCCCGGTATTGGGGGTGAGGTCGTGCTGTGTCTAGGAGAGCCATTACACGAAGCCCTCGGCCGAGGCAAGGAGATTTACTGGTAGGTATTCCAGTAGTATCTCAGGGTGTTCTGGGCTACACTCCGACACGACTTGTACCGCTTTTGGGGGTCTGACTTTTACCAACCTCTTAGGCCCGCCATGCGATGCTCATAGACGAACGGACCGGACTGTACGGATATTGTCACTGACAGGCTCAGTAGGGTTGTCAGGCTGAGTTCACTCACAGACATCCCTTTTAGTCAGTACCTGGTAGCCCGTTACGTATTGGCTTATACCTCTGACGTGCTAGTGGTTAAATCCACAACCAAGGTGTTGACGAGTCTTTAGAGTCCCCCACATTCAGTTACTCAGCTTTCGGGCGAAAGGTTGTAGAGGCCGTATGGAGATATGGCAAGGTCCGATCAGATATGTGCGGTATTGCACGGATCAGGAACGGACAGTTTGTACTATAGGCCGTATGGTTATATGGCAGGGTTCGATCAGATACGTGCGGTATTGCACGGATCAGGATCGAACAGATATTACTAGCCGGCTTTGGTATAAGCCGGATTCTAGTATAGTACAGTGGAGATTTTATCTCATTGTATTTGTATTTCGGTCGAAATACAGATGCGGGTGTGTATGCACAGTATCGGGGTTTTCCTGTAATTTATTACGGGACCAGTTTTTTGGAGTTGCCAGTTTGCTTTCCGTTTCGGCCAATTTCCGTTGTTCCGTTCATTGGCCGAAGATTGGTGGAGGAGGGTTTATTTGCATTGTTGCAAATAGGTATTTGTGGAGGGGGTCTTTGCATATTATCATGTCATGATACTTGTCCCATCATTTGACTTCATATACTCATGATTGCTTGACTTTGTAAATCATCATGGTTGTTGGTTGAGTATTGGTTTTGGGAGTGATCATTGGATTCTTTCATCATCACTTGCTTTCATCATTGCTTTCCACCCACCCCTTGACCTTGCTTTCTCTCTCCAATCACACAAAGCAAAAGGGGGGGCCGGCCACTAAGGGATGGAGAGGGATTTCATTTTTTGATGGGTGGCATTTTTTTTCTCATGCTTGCTAGAAAAGCCCTCTAGCTCATTTCCTAAAGTTGCTATCTTTTCTTCCACCAAATGGCAAAGCTCCAAAAACCCCAAATGAGACTTCTTCTCTAGATATTCTACAGCATATCTTGGGCACGTCGAGTAGCCGGATTCGTGCCCGAGTTGCCTCGGCATTGAGGTGGGAGCCCGTAAAAGAAGTAGGCGATGTGGTGCACTTCCGGCGACGAGGAGGAGACGGGACATTCCGCAGGAGATCGGGACAACGACGAGAAGACCGGAGGACTCGGATCTGTCGGTATACTTCTCTTCCCTATCTAGTTAGTAGCTAGGACTTGTTAATGGTTACGATCCGGATGTTTAGTGCGCGGTGGTGCCGGTTTGCTAAGTCCGCAAAATTAAAGTTTTTCACCGCTTCCGCATTCCGGCGTCGGATTGACGGCCGGGACGCCGCCGTGCACTTACAGTGGTATCAGAGCCTCGCCATTAACTTAGTCTAGCTTGGTTTAATGTGTTTGCATTTCAGATCGATCAAAAAGTTCCAAAACTGCATTTTACCTTCGCATCAGTTTCTGTTGAAAATTTTTGGTCTCGAAAAATTTTTCAGGTTGTAAAATAGTGATGCACTGGATGTTATAAGCATACTGTAGAAATTCGACACATTCAGTCGACGAACAGAGCGCGGAACCGCGGCAATACCCCCCCTTGGGCCGCGGTTCCGCCGCGAACAGTTCGCTTGCTGTGTGAAATTTCTTCAGTAGCTTTATGGGCTTTAAATTTGGGTTTTGGAATATTGACATTGGGCCCAGAATTTCTTGATCTGCTACAGTTGTACTTGGGGGCCCACTTGTTAAAGTTTGATCGATCGGATATTTTAAACATATTTTTCACAGTATTTACATTATATCTGCGACCGTGAATGTCACTTGATCGGTAAATCCGGTCTAACTGCTATAGCCCGGTTAGACGGATTTGCGAACGTGACTTTCACGTTGATGTTCTGTTTTTGTTGTGATGTTGCGGATTGGTCGTGGGGGATAGCCTGGATGCAATGCTAGTACAGTTGTGGTTGTATTATGTACATTGGATATTGCGGGGCGTGTTAGTGTATATGCCCTAGAGGCCATTACTGTATCATACTAGTTTGTATATTACTTAATGGATGCTTGGGATATTCACCTTGTATATACAATCTTGCTCAAAATAGTAGTATGCTACTTGGTTTGTCTCTACTTCAATGTGTACTTGTGTTTATTTTACTATATCACTTATACGCATTAGTGGAGCCCTTAGGATCTTTGCTTGATTACCAGCGTTGTGATGGCAGTCACACTAGTGGGGGCTGGGTAATCTATAAGCACATCCTTATACAGGTCCCTAGTCGCAGGACTGTCGAGATAGGGCATCGATACTCCGGAGTAGACTAGCGTATGCGCTTCTCATCCCAGTGTGGGAGATGGTCTGTCCCACAGCCATCAGTACGTCGTACTGGAGATAGTATACGGGTGCTCGTTGGGTTACGAGTACACTGGACAGGACTCGTCGGGAACTGACAGGTTGGTATTATACCTATCGTCAGTCATCAGTTCCCAGGTGACATGAGTACAGCTTAGTCCGCTGACTTGACACTGGCACTTCGCCTCGAGTGTGTTCCCACTGCACTTTGATCACTACCCTACCACGGCTCAAAGGAGTCGTGCAAACAGGTGGTGGTTGGGTGCAGTCCCGAAGCACTTGGAGGCAGTGACGGTTAGACAGGATTCGTCTCTCCCGGTATTGGGGGTTGACATCGCGCTGTGTCTAGGAGAGCCATTACACAAGTAGTCCCTGGCCAGGGCAAACGAGATATACTGGTAGGTTTCCAGTGTTATCTCAGGGTGTTTTGGGCTTCGCTCCGGCACGACTTGTACCGCTATTGGGGGACTGACGTTTACCGCCCCCTAGGCCCGCCATGCGATGTATCAGACGAACAGACCGGACTGTACGGAGACTGTCACGTTCAGACTCAGTAGGAGTACCGATGGGGTTTCACCTCGTCAGCCTTCTTGTCGACATCTACCTGGGGACCGTTACGCACAGCTAGTGCCGCTTGCGGTCTGTGGTTAAACCCACTGCCAGCGTAGTGTCGAGTCTTTAGAGTCCCACACAGAGGGTATTCGCCTATGGGCAAAACAGAGTAGAGGTCGCATGGTTTTGCGACAGGGTTCGTTCTCATCCGCGCACTTGTGCGCGTTTGGAGTCCGGACAGATATTACCAGCGGGCTCTGGTTTGAGCCGGATACTGGTATAGTATTTGGGGTTGCTTTTATCTCTCAGTATTCATGTTCCTCGGAACAAGAATGCAGGTGTGTATGCACAGTTATTTGAGGAGGAGGAAGATGATTTCCATTAGGGTTTCGGAACGGGTGCGTATGCACAGTTGACAGTCGTCTTTTCCAAACCCTAATGGATTTGTATTATATCATTTAATAATATATAATAAAATGAAATTGTGTTATGGTTAGTTTTTGTTGACTTGTTGACCATGGTTGACTTGTTGACCATGGTTGAACATTTGACTACCATCATTACAAATGCAAGATGCTTTTTCATTCTTGCTTTATTCATTTAATGCATGTAATGATATTAGTCATTCTAAACTATCCATCAAACCTTTTTCATTTTGATTATTATTATTATTTGATTATTCTTTTTCTTTTGTTATGGTTGCAAAAGGAAAAGAAAGAGCTCATTCTATCATTCTCACTCTCTTTCTTCACTTCATCTTCTTCTTCCTCTAGTCAAGAGAAACCTTCTCATGAGTTGAGAATCCTTCTCTTGAAAAAGAAAAGCAAACCCTAAACACTCTCTACTCACTCTAGGATCAAGGGTCTAGCAAGCCGGCGATTCTAGTTCACTCCAAGTACGAGAAAGAGCCCAAAGGTCGAGCCTTCGAGGTGGATCCATCTTCGACGGGAGAAGGCGACAAAGGAGAACCATCAACCTCTACAAAGTTTGAAGACGAAGGAGTTCAAGTCTAGGTATAACCATCTTCATCCGAGTAGCTAAACTTCTTTAGCTAGGTTGCTAGTTTTAGTTTAGGTAACGATCCCGACCTTGCACAGTCCATGTTGCCTCTCGCACTAAAAATTTGATTTTTATACCGTTTCCGCCTCCCCGTAAGAACCGGGGGTGGCAACGTGGACTTACAGTGGTATCAGAGCCTAACTAAACTTAAACTAGCTTGGTAGTGAAGTGTAACGAAGTTCGGAACCGTAAAAAACCCAAAAACCGTATTTTTCCAAAACCTGAGTTTCTGTTGAAATTTTTTGGGCTCGAAATGAAAAACTTTATATTTGTAAATTCATCTCAGGGTTTTTTAAAAACACTCATGAAAAACGACACAGAGATTCGTCTAAGCCGCCGCCCTTCCGCCGCGTGAGCCTTCTTGGCCGCCGCGGATCCGCCGCGACTTGATGTCCCCTCTGCATCGATTTTCGTGCAGTGTCTTTATTTGTTGATTTTGGGATTTTTAGGATATAAATTATATGCCCAGATTTTCCAGAACTAAAATTTACTTTTGGGGGCCTATAATTCCGTATTTTTTCCGAACTTCACTGCACTTTGACTATGATGGTTATATCTGTGATGTTTGCATGTATTGAACGTCGACTAATCGCTATAAGACGATTAGTCGGGGTTATACATGATCTGTAATGTGCTGGAATGTGTATATAAATATGTTGGATTGTCGCGGGTGAATAGCCGGGGGTTGTGAGACGAGAGTTTTCTTTTCTTGCAATTCATTGTAAATGTAAATTGATGTAATAATTATTATTTGTTTGGCCGCACAACCGGGTCGGGGTTGTAGCCGTCATTGTATAATTCTTTTACTGTTTTTGCTCCTAGGATAGACCCATGGAGGGGTGCACAAACTACCGGGTATGCCGAAGTGTCGAGTGGCCTACTCATGGAAATGAGGGAGGTTGCTACGCTTCGGGTACTTGGCGGGTAGTTTGCCGCACCCGTAGGGGTCTTGGGTGGGGTATTGGCTATTCACCGCGACCGTGTTATCTGTTTTTGTTACAGGCTCGTACAAATTACAGATTACTAGTATATCCAATGTATTTATCTGTGATCTAAAATGTTTATCATTGCTTTCTATTTAGGCGTTGCTTATGTTTTACAGACGCGCTAGCCCAGCCCCCGCTCTGTCGTTAGTTAAGTAACCTAACGGGTAATGACGGGGCCCAGTGGCGAATGCGAATGGCATAAGCGTACGTCATATTTTGGTTGTTTTCTGCAATGGTAGGAATTAAATGATGGGACGCATTAAAAGTACTAATGCAAGAATATCACGCATTAAAAGAACTAATGCAAGATAATAAACCAAGTTAAAGTCGTTGGAACACTTTCGAAAAACCACTCGGTTCTTTTCAAAACCAATTTTTAAAATACGGAGTTTGAGCCACTCCATTTAAAAGCTATCTCGTTCCATCGACCAAATCAAGTTCACGACGTTCACGGTTTTGCCAAAACCACTCGTAGCCCTCCGTCGTTTCGCATAAATAGTCAATAGTATTCAAGCTGTGTATGTTGGCCAAAGTCAAGGCACAGTGATTGGTAGCTGTTGGGTGTTCATGTGTAGCATAGATAGATGCGTTGGTTTGGGACAGTCGTACTGCCATTTTGGCCAAAGTCAAGGGTAGATACGGATGGATCCAAATTAACCTGGATAATGACGGGTAGAACTTGACATGTGACTTATGATATTTTGGCCAAAGTCAAGGTCATAAGAGCATGGGGCAAAAATCCACATCGGGAGTTTCATAAGTACTGAAACTTGCTAGATTTGCATACCATTTGGAGTGTGGTGATTCTGGTAGGATTCCTTCAGTTTCGTCACGCGATGATATTTGGATCCCGATCCTACTGTGAGTATATGCTACTCCTCGGGAGATTTCTCACTTAACGATCAATGCTATAAACCTAGTAGGTGCCTAGAAAGGTGTTAGCGGGGCTACGCCCCCAGGGAAAAGAGGTTCTTTAATTAAGGAACTTCGCGAAAGCGTTGGAAAACCTCCCTCGAAGTACCGACACCAGCCTGGCCGAACGGTTAAGCAAGTATTGTACGGTGGGATTGATCCTGACTAATTCTTCCTTTATGGTTTGAGGAGGGATTCGAGAAACAGTGGGAGCCATCCTGTTTAGACAAACTAAAAACCACTCTAAACTTGCAAGAGCATCATGCTGAGTGTTTCTTCTTCTCTCTCCTAATTGCAGCGACCAATCAACATGACTGGATTTAAGTTACTCCTAGATAAAAACAAGTTGACAGGGCCAAACTACAAAGATTGGCTCAGGAATGTCAAGATAGCAATCACTTATGACAAGCTGGGGTATCTTCTTACCACCAAAGCTCCCCCTGTCCCTGGTCCAACTTCCAGCGTCGCGGATAAGGAAATCCGCAAGACTTGGGAGATTGATAGCGCGAAGGCCAAGTGCCTCCTGCTTGCCTCGATGGACAACGAACATCAGAGGAGGCATGAGAATATGGACATGGAGTCCATATTGCTTCATACAAATGAACTGTATGGAGAGCAATCACGTATCGCAAGATACGAAGCATCGAAAAAGTTGTTTTCGACAAGAATGGCCGTCGGATCATCAGTAGCCGAGCATGTGCTAAAGATGATCGGCTACATTGAGGAGCTCGCTGACCTAGGGATCACATTGGAGAGTGAGCTATATACGGATATAGTTCTCCAGTCCCTTCCTTCCACTTACGCCCAGTTTATAATGAATTTCAACCTACAAGAAAAGGAGGTTGAACTTTCAGAGCTCCTCAACCTGCTGAGGAGCGCAGAGGGCACCCTACAGAAAGGTAGGGAAACATCCACTTTGTTTGTAGGAGGATCATCTTCTTCTAGGTCCAAGGCGAAAGCCAAGGGAAAGAAGAAGAAAGCCCCCGCCAAACCAAGGGGCGGTGTTAGTAAAGTGGATACGAAGGGAAAAGGAAAAGCAACAAAGATAGCGGGGAAGCTTGTGGATAAGGAAGAATGCTTCTTTTGTCATAAGAAAGGACACTGGAAGAATGATTGCAGGGCCTGGAAGGCCAGAACACAGGAATTGAAGCAGGTTGCAGCTTCAGCTTCAGGTGTGTATGTTATTGAAAACTGTCTTTCAATAAACTCTACTTCCTGGGTATTGGATACCGGATCAGGATCTCATATCTGTAATTCTTTGCAGGCGTTGAGAAACCGTAGGGTTTTGAAGGCAGGTGACATGACCCTCAGAGTTGCGAACGGAGCTAGCATGGATGCTAAAGCCGTGGGGGACTATCACCTGGGAATGTCAGATGGACATGTTTTGGTTTTGCGTAATTGCTTTTTTGTACCCAACGCAACTTGTAATATCATTTCTGTATCTTTAGTTTCTAAAGAAGGTTATGAATTTGCGTTTGTAAGTAATGTTGTAAACATTCACCTTAATCAAGTTCTGATTGGGTCAGGTACATTGAGTAATGGTATATACGTATTGAACCAACCACAGATTTTCAATGTCCAGAATACACACAAAAGAAAGTCTCCAGAAATAAACCAGACTTTCTTATGGCATTGTAGATTGGGTCACATCAATGAGAGAAGGTTGACGAAGTTACATACAGAAGGGTATTTGAATGCGTTCGAATATCAGTCGTATGCCACTTGTCAATCCTGTCTCAAGGGAAAGATGACAAAGACTCCGTTTACTGGACATGGAGAAAGAGCGAGCAAGCTCTTGGGACTCGTACACAGTGACGTGTGCGGTCCAATGTCTACACATGCCCGAAGCGGACATTCTTACTTCATTACTTTTACGGATGACTTCTCAAGGTACGGTTATGTTTTCTTAATGAAACATAAGTCCGAGGCTTTTGAAAAATTCCAGGAGTATAAGAATGAAGTAGAGAAACAGACCGGCAAAAGTATTAAGATTCTAAGATCGGATCGAGGTGGAGAATACTTAAGTGCCGAATTCCTGAATTACTTAAAAGAGAACGGAATTCTCTCTCAGCTTACTCCTCCATACACCCCGCAACATAACGGTGTATCGGAGAGACGGAACCGCACCCTATTGGATATGGTGCGGTCCATGATGAGTAACGCTGAGTTACCGCGATCATTCTGGGGGTATGCGCTAGAATCAGCCGCATACCTTTTGAACCGAGTTCCCACTAAGACTGTGCCTACTACGCCATTTGAGATGTGGTGTGGGAAGAGACCCCATCTTAATCACATTAAGATATGGGGAAGTCCGGCTTTTGTCAAAAAGCAGCATGCGGACAAACTCGAGGCACGCTCAGTACTGTGCAAGTTTGTGGGATATCCAAAGAATTCCAAGGGATATTTCTTCTACTGCGAAGAGGAACAAAAAGTTCTTGTTTCTCGTCATGCCCACTTTCTAGAACACCAGTTCATAGAAAAGGAAATAAGTGGGAGCGCAGTAGAACTGGAAGAAGTTCCAGAACCACAGACTGTTGCTGAAAGTTTGGTGGAACCAGAGGGTTCAACAGAACAGGACATTCCTACGCCGCTCCGCAGAAGTAGTAGGCAGTCTCATCCGCCCGAGAGATACTACGGTTTTCTCATAGACGGGGATAGAGAGGATTGCATCATAGATTATGATGAGCCTACTAGCTTCCAGCAGGCCGTTCAGAGCGTTGACTCAGTGAAGTGGCTGGATGCAATGCGGACCGAAATGGAGTCCATGTACACCAACAAGGTATGGACGTTGGACATTGCTCCAGACGGGGTAAAACCCGTAGGATGCAAGTGGATCTTCAAAAGGAAGATTGGTGTAGATGGACAGGTTGAGACCTATAAAGCTAGGCTGGTAGCAAAGGGTTTCCGTCAAAGACCTGGCTTGGACTATGACGAAACCTTTTCTCCAGTAGCCATGCTGAAATCCATTCGGATCCTTCTTGCCATCGCTGCTTTCCACGATTATGAGATCTGGCAAATGGACGTAAAGACAGCTTTTCTAAATGGAAATTTAGAGGAGTGTGTCTATATGGACCAGCCAGAGGGCTTCATTCAGAGTGGGAGCAGCGGAAAGGTGTGCAAGTTGCTTAAGTCCATCTATGGACTAAAGCAGGCATCGCGGAGTTGGAACATCTGCTTTGATGAGACGGTCAAAGAATTTGGCTTTATCAAGAATCCAGATGAACCATGCATCTATAGTAGATTTGTAGCGAGAACTGTAGTATTCCTCGTTTTATACGTGGATGACATTCTCTTAATAGGAAATGACATTCCTATGCTACAATCTGTCAAGGGGTTCTTGTCACACAGGTTCTCCATGAAAGACCTGGGTGATGCCTCATACATCCTGGGGATCCGGATCCATCGTGATAGATCCAAGAGGATATTGGGACTTTCTCAGTCCAGGTACATCGACACCATAGTGAAGAGATTCAGTATGGAAGATTCCAAGCGCGGTAATCTACCGGCTTGTCACGGGATCACCCTCTCTAAAGAGATGTCTCCCAAGACTGATTTGGAGAGGGATCGCATGTCTATTATACCCTACGCTTCTGCGGTAGGCTCTATAATGTATGCGATGTTATGTACCAGACCGGATGTAGCTTATGCACTGAGTGTGGTAAGCCGGTATCAGTCAAACCCTGGGGAGAAACACTGGATAGCGGTAAAGAACATTCTCAAGTACCTGAGAAGGACTAAGGAGATGTTCTTGGTGTATGGCGGAAAAGACCTCCAGATCGAGGCCTTTGCTGACTCCAGCTTCCAGAGTGCCAAGGATGATTCCAAGTCCATGTCGGGCTTTGTCTTTACCCTCAATGGAGGGGCGGTGTGTTGGAAGAGTTCCAAACAGGAAACCGTTGCAGACTCGACGATGGAAGCGGAATACATCGCTGCATCTGATGCCGCAAAAGAAGCTGTCTGGATGAGGAAGTTCTTGAAAGAACTTCAGGTGGTTCCGTCCATTGTTGATCCAATACCTCTGTATTGCGACAACAATGGGGCTATAGCTTTAGCGAAGGAACCCAGGTCCCATCAGAGATCCAGGCACATCTTGAGGCGGTATCACCTGATCAGGGAGATCGTGGATCGCAAGGAGATCGAGGTTCGGAGAGTTGCTTCAGAAGACAACACTGCAGATCCATTCACCAAGGCCCTGCCCCAGACTCAGTTCGAGCGGCTGATCGAGATGATAGGTCTTCGATACGCCAGTACATGGCCTTAGTGCAAGTGGGAGATTGTTAGTGTATATGCCCTAGAGGCCATTACTGTATCATACTAGTTTGTATATTACTTAATGGATGCTTGGGATATTCACCTTGTATATACAATCTTGCTCAAAATAGTAGTATGCTACTTGGTTTGTCTCTACTTCAATGTGTACTTGTGTTTATTTTACTATATCACTTATACGCATTAGTGGAGCCCTTAGGATCTTTGCTTGATTACCAGCGTTGTGATGGCAGTCACACTAGTGGGGGCTGGGTAATCTATAAGCACATCCTTATACAGGTCCCTAGTCGCAGGACTGTCGAGATAGGGCATCGATACTCCGGAGTAGACTAGCGTATGCGCTTCTCATCCCAGTGTGGGAGATGGTCTGTCCCACAGCCATCAGTACGTCGTACTGGAGATAGTATACGGGTGCTCGTTGGGTTACGAGTACACTGGACAGGACTCGTCGGGAACTGACAGGTTGGTATTATACCTATCGTCAGTCATCAGTTCCCAGGTGACATGAGTACAGCTTAGTCCGCTGACTTGACACTGGCACTTCGCCTCGAGTGTGTTCCCACTGCACTTTGATCACTACCCTACCACGGCTCAAAGGAGTCGTGCAAACAGGTGGTGGTTGGGTGCAGTCCCGAAGCACTTGGAGGCAGTGACGGTTAGACAGGATTCGTCTCTCCCGGTATTGGGGGTTGACATCGCGCTGTGTCTAGGAGAGCCATTACACAAGTAGTCCCTGGCCAGGGCAAACGAGATATACTGGTAGGTTTCCAGTGTTATCTCAGGGTGTTTTGGGCTTCGCTCCGGCACGACTTGTACCGCTATTGGGGGACTGACGTTTACCGCCCCCTAGGCCCGCCATGCGATGTATCAGACGAACAGACCGGACTGTACGGAGACTGTCACGTTCAGACTCAGTAGGAGTACCGATGGGGTTTCACCTCGTCAGCCTTCTTGTCGACATCTACCTGGGGACCGTTACGCACAGCTAGTGCCGCTTGCGGTCTGTGGTTAAACCCACTGCCAGCGTAGTGTCGAGTCTTTAGAGTCCCACACAGAGGGTATTCGCCTATGGGCAAAACAGAGTAGAGGTCGCATGGTTTTGCGACAGGGTTCGTTCTCATCCGCGCACTTGTGCGTGTTTGGAGTCCGGACAGATATTACCAGCGGGCTCTGGTTTGAGCCGGATACTGGTATAGTATTTGGGGTTGCTTTTATCTCTCAGTATTCATGTTCCTCGGAACAAGAATGCAGGTGTGTATGCACAGTTATTTGAGGAGGAGGAAGATGATTTCCATTAGGGTTTCGGAACGGGTGCGTATGCACAGTTGACAGTCGTCTTTTTCCAAACCCTAATGGATTTGTATTATATCATTTAATAATATATAATAAAATGAAATTGTGTTATGGTTAGTTTTTGTTGACTTGTTGACCATGGTTGACTTGTTGACCATGGTTGAACATTTGACTACCATCATTACAAATGCAAGATGCTTTTTCATTCTTGCTTTATTCATTTAATGCATGTAATGATATTAGTCATTCTAAACTATCCATCAAACCTTTTTCATTTTGATTATTATTATTATTTGATTATTCTTTTTCTTTTGTTATGGTTGCAAAAGGAAAAGAAAGAGCTCATTCTATCATTCTCACTCTCTCTCTTCACTTCATCTTCTTCTTCCTCTAGTCAAGAGAAACCTTCTCATGAGTTGAGAATCCTTCTCTTGAAAAAGAAAAGCAAACCCTAAACACTCTCTACTCACTCTAGGATCAAGGGTCTAGCAAGCCGGCGATTCTAGTTCACTCCAAGTACGAGAAAGAGCCCAAAGGTCGAGCCTTCGAGGTGGATCCATCTTCGACGGGAGAAGGCGACAAAGGAGAACCATCAACCTCTACAAAGTTTGAAGACGAAGGAGTTCAAGTCTAGGTATAACCATCTTCATCCGAGTAGCTAAACTTCTTTAGCTAGGTTGCTAGTTTTAGTTTAGGTAACGATCCCGACCTTGCACAGTCCATGTTGCCTCTCGCACTAAAAATTTGATTTTTATACCGTTTCCGCCTCCCCGTAAGAACCGGGGGTGGCAACGTGGACTTACAGGGCGAGCGTCCGACATGTGGACTGCCGTCACTGCCAGTTTGTATTATTATTTTGGGGCACGGCCAGGTTGCGGTCGTTGTACCCGGTGTATGTATATTTTACTTTCTGTACTAGGATTACCCCGCGGCGGGGTGCACGGACAGCCGGGTTCTGGAGGGCAACAAGCCCGCATCTCATGGCATTGAGACGGAGGGGGCTTCACTCTAGGATTGGCGGGCTATTCGCCGCACTCGTAGGGGGTACAGGTTGACCCAGGAGGGGTGCCCAAGTTACCGGATTCCGTGAAGTGCTGGGTGGTCCATTCACGGTGTTGAAGGGGGCTGCCTCGCTTCAGGTTTTGGCGGGTGACTTGCCGCGCCCGTAGGGGTCTAGGATTTCATTGCACAGGCTATCCACATGACCAGGGGAACGTCGGGTTTCAGTAGTGGCTCTGTGAAACCCGGGGATCCCAGATATCTGTATTGTTTCTGTGATGCTGTACATTTTCTGTGATGTTGCATTTCTTTCACGCCTTGAGCGAAATATAATATATTGGTATATATATTAGTAGATGTTGTATATGTTTTACATCCGCGCTAGTCCAGTCCCCGCTCTGTCGTTAGTTAGCTAACCTAACGGGTAATGACGGGACCCAGTGGCGAATGCGGATGGCATATACGTACGTCAGTATATTTTCGTTCTTTTTGGTGTGATCAATTGATGGGACTGCATTGATTCGGATCAATGCAAGTTTAAAAACAAACCTAATCTGATGTTCTTGGAACACTTTTCAAAAAGCTGTTATTGCAAGGACGTTCACTTTTGTTTTGCGTCGTGGTATTCAGTTGGAATATCCTGCTCCTCAGTCGATGAGGCAAGGGCCGAGATCCCTTCACCGGGAGTGACCCCTTGGACAAAAAGTTTGCGTCAGGGCAATGACTTCACTATAGCCGATTACTTTTTCTTTGCATCGCGGTATTCATTTGGAATATGTCACGACCCGAAAGAGCACGTGACTGGCCCTTGAACCATATGAAGCCTATAGGACTCCATCTGATCCAAGTAAGCCAAAAGCCCAGAAATCTAAAACCATTTTGAAGAATAAATAAAGAAAACTGGTTTAAAGAAGTGAAGAAATACAGGTTTGAAAATCAAGGTTTTTAAATAACTAAGCCGAAGGTACGTTTTGAAAACAATAAGTCTTTTCTAAAAATTTCGGCAGAGTCTCTTTTGTAAAACTGGCCCCGAATGGGGTAAAACAAGGATATCAATATATGCAAATGATAAAGGCATCCCCAAGCGGGAGCTAGCTCTTCGTCAATCGACGGTCACAACCACGCAAGATATGATAATATACAACGCCAAGTGGCGAGGATCAAATCCAAAGGAAAGCTCAAAAGCAACAAGGAAATCCGCAATACAACTAAGCGCGACTCTAAGGTCGAAATATACAACACTGAAGTCTAGGTCTGAAAGAATATACAAGATTTGGTTGATGGACAATTTCTAGATACAATGAATAAAGTAAATACAAACTAGGGATTCTTGATACAAAGGAATCCACCTACCAAAAGCAAGTCACCCGCAAGAAGGTAGTGTGCCAGAAATGCCGCAATAGAACCTGTACGGCAGAACCTGCAAGAACTGTGGCACAACGGGGGTGAGTTGCCAACTCGTGAATAGAAACATCTACAAGGATAAATCGAATGCAAGACATAATCCTAAGTCAACAATCAGTAATATATCCACAAGAGTACATCTGAGTGTAATAAGGTGGCAAGGTAACATCTAATCATGTATATAGTGCCAGGTACTCAGGTAATAACATGTCATCAGTGTAAGGTATGTCTGCATGAAGTATCAATGAAGAAATATCAATAATATCAATACACATATATTAGAGTCCCATACCACTAATATTGGTGTAAGATAAGTGTAAATCCAGTCTGTATATGAACCATGTCTGTATATATGTGGAACCCGTCAACCTGTCACCCACTGACAGCAAGCATCATGTATGCAATGTGAGGATATAACCAAAATCATGGAAAACTCATCATGAAACCCGTGCCAAACACCGACACGTAAATCCTCATCCGTATGGGGCTCCGTCTGCGGATATCGGCCCTCGGCCCCGGCAGTGTGAGTCAACCCATGTCCATCTCTGGGCTCTGTCTGCGGATATCGGCCCGTCGGCCCCGGCAGTATGCCCATCTCTCGGCTCCAGGCGGTATCCCCCGGATATCCGCCGAGCTCAGGTAAAATCACCGGTAGGTACTCGCCCGCCTCCAGGCTCAATCGGCATAACCCATCGATCATCTCGCCGAGGGGAACCATACCGGGCCCACCACGAACCCGCAAACGGTACATCACCTCCTCGAATCGGGTTTCAAGCACACGTCTCAGCACCGAGAAAACGCGTGGTGGACGCACCGAAATATCATATCACGAGGTACCGGGTTTTCATAAAGTGCCTCTTTTCTTAAATAACCCCACGGTCCTCAAAACCCAGAAATCACATGAAAATCCAACATCCAGCAGTAAATCCAATGCGATGTACTATGCAATCAATCCATGATATATGCGACATGTAAAGAGAGTAATCATATCGGAAATCATGCAACATGGAATAGGAATGCGCATATGTCGAAGGAAGCATCATATCACGAATGTAATAGTACTACTGTGTAGTGACATGGCAATTATCGATGATGAAGTGTGTGAGCCGGCAAGTAGTGTACGTGAAACATACGCATCATCGATAATGGTGCTGGTGTCCTAACAGCATGATAATAACATAGTAATGAACATATGCCAGCAATGCGAAAAGCATGAATATACGGAAATCTAGTAATCAACAGCACAGTAAAGTATCTACTATGCAAACTACATCTAAGTATCCGGTCAAACAGGAGGGGTAGGTGTGGAAACCACCTAAAACTGAGTCAAAGTATATGTGTAGATATATAGTCGGTGATCCCGCCTCAATGTCATATCGTAAGATATCCTCTAGCTATGAGTGCGGATCTATCATCAATATCAGCTCGTACGGTAAATCATCGTACGGCATTCCCAAAAGCTGGGTAGGGGTCAACATCTCACTGTCTCATCACATAACAAATCTCACCATCATCAGATCATATAGTCTGGAGGTACTACTCTATATCTAGTACAAACGGTAACATCGGTAAAGTATGCATGCGGGGTAAACACACATCCCAAGCCCGCAAGAATCACAAGTCATACCCCACATATGAATCGTATCAAATCACCGATCCCAGGGCACCAAGCCCACAATATCGACTCATCTCCAAAGTCGTCACATATCATCAACCACAGTGTAAGTACATGTGAAAAGCAAGGGTATATGTATAGGTGTAATTCTATCCTAGGGTTCGCGACTATGAACTACACTAGTCACTTCTAACCCTACATATCCAAATACACCTAATATCACAATACTACATAATAAGCTATCTACGGACTGCGGGGGTGCTATACGCCATCCACCCGACTTTCCCCCGTAGATATAATCTACTCACCTTGCATCATCATTTGCGGACATCACCATGCATTTGCTTGTCGTCCGAAGTCTTCATGGGTACCTACACATCAAAATATCGTATATGCGCATTAAAACCAAATCCAATCTAAAACGGCGCATAAACTCCAAAACGATACGATAAGGGGCCTATAGGTGAGAACCTATGGCACGCCTTCAAAACCATCCATAATCCTCTATATCGTCGTATAAACGACAATAGTCGAGTCAAAACACATTCCACCATTTCCAATCCAAAAATACGGAATACGGAAACACGAATCCAAAACGACAACATAGGATATATGCCCCAGATTTCACCCTAGATAGAATCTGTCAAAACTAGAAGTTCCCAGGGCCAAGAATTGAGGAAATGGGGCCAGGAACGCAAAACGAGGCAACTCCTCCCTGGTCTGGCCGCAATTTGCGGCCAGAATGCAGGTTTTGGCGGCCGGGAAGAAGAGTTAGGGGCTAGGGTTTTGGGGTTGGCTTCCTGGGTGCCTGCACATGTCACTTTCCACTCAATTTTATTTATGGGGTCTCGGGGTGATAGCAGATTCAACAACACAGTGACAGATTCCAGTTTTTCCCCCGATATCGGTTTCTAAAATCCGTATTCTGGTTCTAGCATCAGGTTTGGGGTTCCAATTCAAACACTAGGGTGTTGGTAAGATCAATACTGAGCCCAATTTCATAATGCAACACCAATTCACTCAAACCCTAACTAGGTTTCTCTCAAATCCATAATATCACACAATATCGATAAAGTCTTGACATGGGGTTATAGGAAAGGCTATAATTAAGCAAATGGTTCAGAAATTACCTCAATTGGCAACTCAAGAAAATTCTTGAGTTGCCCCAAGTGGTCACAATCCAAGCTTCTTTAGCTCCATGTGTAGATCTAGGGATTTTGGACATTTTTAATGAAAGGAGATTGGGGTTTTGGTGTGTTTTTTGAGATGATTCATGGCTTGAGGAGGGGAGGGAAATGGAGAAGGGGCAGCAGCAGCAACTATGGAAGAGAGGGGAAGAAATGAGAAGGAGAAACAAGGCTAAGGGTTAAGGTCAAAGTCCACCTCTCTCTCTCTCACCTACCCTCATCATTACATTTTCTTTTTCTTTTCCCTTTTCTTTTAAAACCCAACCCTTCTCATACCAATAGTAAACCCAAATGAAAACCATGGCTAGAAAAATACACAAGTGTAGAAAAAGTGATATGTGCAAGTTTTGCACAAAATTGCCAAAAAACCCAATTAGCGATTTTAATCGCGATTAGCACTAAATTAGTGTCAAACTAATCACAAAAACTTAAAAATGTCATAATTCACTAATTTATCTTATTTTAGAATTTTCCATAATTTTTCTCAAATTTTTCCTATTTATTTGCATTTAAAAATAGATTTAATATTAAAATAATCAATAAAATAATATTAAGTTATAAAAATTCCCAAAATTAATATTTTATATTTTTGAAGATGTTACAATCTACCCCCCTTAAAGAAATTCGGTCCCCGAATTTAAATTTAAACCCCCAGTACTAAAAACAATTTCAGTAATAATCCATTTGTCGTCGGGGCTCCGAAATCATCAACACCAAGAACGTCACGGCGCAATGGATGCGCAAGGGTACTGAGCAGATAACTCAAAAACAAAACTCCGTCAAGCATCCCGCAATCATCGGAGTCGATGTAAAAACACAATGTCAAATCCAATACAAAACCGATATGATATGGATCGAAACTACACATGTAGACATCCAATCTATACACGTAAAAAAAAGCTGATGTAAAACATGCAAAAGTATATCCAGGTATCGTCTACTGACTAGTCCTGCTCAGCATGAAAGCAAAAACCCAACATCATAAAAGGTACTGCTCCAAAGGGAATAAACCTCAAAATGTACATAACACAATCCTGTGCGTCTGGTGCGCACGGAAATCAAAAATCCAATATGTGCTAAACAGGTGCACAAAACAACATCTAGGTGCAACGGGTGTGCACGAAACCTCTGTCATGGGCAACGTATGTGCCTGACAGCCAAGGTCCAGTGCATCTAACATGCACGAAGAAATCTCGATTTAGTGCATCGGGTGCGCACCAAAATCGTATCTAAAAACATGCGCCCAACATGCGCGAAAATCCAAATCTGTGCATCTATCGTGCACGAATGAAAATCTAAACCCTGCGCACTCAACATGCACGGAATCACGAAATCCAATAACAAACATCGAATAGGTGTAAAGCACATCACCAGCACGGAGTGCAAAACCAACCATCAAAATCCGGGTCAAAATCAACGATAAAATGCGTCTCAAACCAAAATCAGGTGTACCGCAAAGGGAATCTCACAATCGTGTGCATCAGCGTGCACGAATCAAGCATAACACTAAATGCATGAAAACTCTGCGCAAAATATATAAATATCCAGTGGGTGCATGAAACCAATATCATGAAACTCAGTCACCAAAACTAAATCATGCAAACAGAACACCCACAATACCGAAATCCAAAATGACGGATACGTGATAATCGAATCACAAAATCACAAATCACAAATACCGTCTTCGGTAGTTCCTCCTTCGAGGTCGAGAAGGAGTCGGTGCAATCCACAGCTAGCAGCGCAGGATATCTACCTGCCTCTTGCTCACGGTCTAACGTCTTCTGACTCTCTGGATCCTTATCTTCTCTGCGGATTACCTATCACGCGGTCAATCGGCTCATCGGCCCTGTCAGGTGTGCTAACGGGGACGATTCCGTTCTGGCACTTCTCTGGTCACCTCTCGGTCAAACCTCACGACCACTCGTAAGGCAGCATATCACTGGCGTCGGCCTCTGGCTCTCTGAAAGCACGTCACACATTCGATCCTGGGTGCAACATCATGGCAGCTATGTCCTAGAAGAAATCCTGCTCAAGGTCTCTTCCAATCATGCCTATGCCGATCTGTACAGAGGCTAGCTCTCCTGCATAACCTCTTCTCGCTCAAAGGGCATCTGTGTCCTCAGCACAATATTTCTCCAGAAACTGGTCACATCGCAACGTCTCTGTAAGCATCTCAGGTCTCTAGTCTCGACGGGAAGCAATGACAGCTCGTCAGTGTCTAACACGAACCTCTTGTTCCAACTGTCTCTATCGTCGTCCACTATGACGTCATGCCAAGCTACTATGCACTGCACTGCCTCGGCCACGGTCAATCTGAAGTCTCTCACCCGGACTCGAAATCTCGTACTCTGTAGCTTCATCACTCTGTAGCAGATGTCAGGCCGAACTGGTCCTCAGGAACACGTCTCAAACTATCGGAGGAAAACTCATCACTCGTCCGTCCTTGATCAATTCGCAACGCATCTGGGTAAGTTCATTTATCCGAACTTGGTCAACTACCTCGTCGACAATGCCGAACTCTGTCCTGCTGGGTGTGCGCAAAATGACCACTCTGGGTCTAAGTCTTCTCGTATCGTACTCCAGAAAGGTCCTGCCGAGATTCCTTTCTCAAATCTCAATCCTGCCGAAATGCCCGGAAGTCATCATCCAAAACTGAAGCTAAAGCTTATTCCGGAACGGCTGCATACTTATCGCGCTTCTTTCTGGAAGATATATCCGTAAACCACGCCTCTGAGTGCGTATCACATCTCTAATGTCAGCGGAGTGGGACGTCATCTCGTCGAAACCTCGTACGAACTCTTTTCTTCACTCTGCTCAAATGTCGACTGATTCGGACTCGTCTCATTATGGCTACACAAACTGCGCTCCGACGGCTATCCTCGCATCTGGAGTCTCCCAAGCAGTGTCCCATCACGATATCCGAAAGATGTCGAACCATCCGATCGACTCGTCAGATCCTCATAATCCCCCAAGAGCTCACATCTCGGGTACAGTTTAATAGTATCGAGTACATGCCACAGCGTCGGTGGTCCAGCCGTAGAAGGGCAAACCCAAGCCTCACTAATGGCGCCGCGGAACCGCCGTAAACCCTAAGGTTCAAAGGCTGTCACACGGTCATTAAGTCGAGTTAGGGTTTCATTCTTCTAGAGGGTCCATAGAATCATCTGCATGTCTTTCCGTATACTTTAAACTTGGAAAATAGGCTCCTGACGTTCGATCGTCTCTATCGACTCTCAACGAACCTGCGTGAAGTCGTCTCTATCTGGAATCAATCCACCTGATGACCCGCATCGGGGTAAGCGAACTCACCACACGTCCTAGTCATTCATCCTCGGTGACTAGCGACTCGCTATCATCTCTCTACGAACATGCTCATGCTGCAGTAGCTCCAGCCATCTGGGCGATATCTCGTCATTTGCAGCAGCAACTGGCTCACACGCCTGTACGCCGAACAACGCCTCAATCCTCCAGGAAAGGCAACACATAAGCGGTCATCTCTGAGTCGGTCTGCTCTAGATCTGAGTAAGACTCTCCACACTGGAAATCTTCAACTCAACTGGGCCCACTCTGGCGCAAAATCGGACGAATCACCTTCGTCTCTCAAATCGGGTAGACTAGCTATCATCAGTCGCATAACTGCCCGAAAGCTCCGGCAATCTCAGCTCGTAAGCTCCGAAAGCGACATCCTGTCAATCTCAGCAACAGCTGGTCCATCTGTCTGCACGGTAGGCGGCATCACGATCTCTGAGGTATGCTGTACATCAACAGTCCTCTCTCGACTGGCAGCTCTAACAATGGCCCGATCATCCGGTGCAAACCATGCACTCGCCTCCACTAGAGGTCACAAACACCAACACTAACTCGAGACGTTCCCATGTCACCAGAAAACACAACGGTCGGCCCTCGTACCAAACGAGCTCACACCGGCCGTAACCCTAGCAGCAGCCCAAACTGCGCTCAAACATGGTGACAGGGATCTCAATCGAGTATCAAAAGAGAGCACATCAAAGGCAAGAAAGGAAACAACAGATCCAAAGGGGATACATGATCATAGGAAGGAACAGCATCAATGAAGGTATGATCATGAAACTAATAGAATCGGGGATCTCAAATGGATGTATAATCCTGGATAGGAAGAGAATCACTGATCTCTAAACAAACGTCCATCCTAAGGTTCCTTAAGCGGAGTGGCGTGTCGTAAGTATGCCGCGGAACATACCAACGGTACGTCACTCTACTTTAGTCACATAATCCATCAACCAAGGGTCATCCTAAAACGACGAAAGTTCGGGTTTACACCCCCTCGACCAAGTCTAAGTTCCGTAAGGTCAAGCCTAAGTTCCGTATATAAACAACTCCCTAGGCTCCACATAGTCAAACTTAAACTCGAACCAAGGTCAACCTAGCGCTCTGATACCAAACTTTGTCACGACCCGAAAGAGCACGTGACTGGCCCTTGAACCATATGAAGCCTATAGGACTCCATCTGATCCAAGTAAGCCAAAAGCCCAGAAATCTAAAACCATTTTGAAGAATAAATAAAGAAAACTGGTTTAAAGAAGTGAAGAAATACAGGTTTGAAAATCAAGGTTTTTAAATAACTAAGCCGAAGGTACGTTTTGAAAACAATAAGTCTTTTCTAAAAATTTCGGCAGAGTCTCTTTTGTAAAACTGGCCCCGAATGGGGTAAAACAAGGATATCAATATATGCAAATGATAAAGGCATCCCCAAGCGGGAGCTAGCTCTTCGTCAATCGACGGTCACAACCACGCAAGATATGATAATATACAACGCCAAGTGGCGAGGATCAAATCCAAAGGAAAGCTCAAAAGCAACAAGGAAATCCGCAATACAACTAAGCGCGACTCTAAGGTCGAAATATACAACACCGAAGTCTAGGTCTGAAAGAATATACAAGATTTGGTTGATGGAAAATTTCTAGATACAATGAATAAAGTAAATACAAACTAGGGATTCTTGATACAAAGGAATCCACCTACCAAAAGCAAGTCACCCGCAAGAAGGTAGTGTGCCAGAAATGCCGCAATAGAACCTGTACGGCAGAACCTGCAAGAACTGTGGCACAACGGGGGTGAGTTGCCAACTCGTGAATAGAAACATCTACAAGGATAAATCGAATGCAAGACATAATCCTAAGTCAACAATCAGTAATATATCCACAAGAGTACATCTGAGTGTAATAAGGTGGCAAGGTAACATCTAATCATGTATATAGTGCCAGGTACTCAGGTAATAACATGTCATCAGTGTAAGGTATGTCTGCATGAAGTATCAATGAAGAAATATCAATAATATCAATACACATATATTAGAGTCCCATACCACTAATATTGGTGTAAGATAAGTGTAAATCCAGTCTGTATATGAACCATGTCTGTATATATGTGGAACCCGTCAACCTGTCACCCACTGACAGCAAGCATCATGTATGCAATGTGAGGATATAACCAAAATCATGGAAAACTCATCATGAAACCCGTGCCAAACACCGACACGTAAATCCTCATCCGTATGGGGCTCCGTCTGCGGATATCGGCCCTCGGCCCCGGCAGTGTGAGTCAACCCATGTCCATCTCTGGGCTCTGTCTGCGGATATCGGCCCGTCGGCCCCGGCAGTATGCCCATCTCTCGGCTCCAGGCGGTATCCCCCGGATATCCGCCGAGCTCAGGTAAAATCACCGGTAGGTACTCGCCCGCCTCCAGGCTCAATCGGCATAACCCATCGATCATCTCGCCGAGGGGAACCATACCGGGCCCACCACGAACCCGCAAACGGTACATCACCTCCTCGAATCGGGTTTCAAGCACACGTCTCAGCACCGAGAAAACGCGTGGTGGACGCACCGAAATATCATATCACGAGGTACCGGGTTTTCATAAAGTGCCTCTTTTCTTAAATAACCCCACGGTCCTCAAAACCCAGAAATCACATGAAAATCCAACATCCAGCAGTAAATCCAATGCGATGTACTATGCAATCAATCCATGATATATGCGACATGTAAAGAGAGTAATCATATCGGAAATCATGCAACATGGAATAGGAATGCGCATATGTCGAAGGAAGCATCATATCACGAATGTAATAGTACTACTGTGTAGTGACATGGCAATTATCGATGATGAAGTGTGTGAGCCGGCAAGTAGTGTACGTGAAACATACGCATCATCGATAATGGTGCTGGTGTCCTAACAGCATGATAATAACATAGTAATGAACATATGCCAGCAATGCGAAAAGCATGAATATACGGAAATCTAGTAATCAACAGCACAGTAAAGTATCTACTATGCAAACTACATCTAAGTATCCGGTCAAACAGGAGGGGTAGGTGTGGAAACCACCTAAAACTGAGTCAAAGTATATGTGTAGATATATAGTCGGTGATCCCGCCTCAATGTCATATCGTAAGATATCCTCTAGCTATGAGTGCGGATCTATCATCAATATCAGCTCGTACGGTAAATCATCGTACGGCATTCCCAAAAGCTGGGTAGGGGTCAACATCTCACTGTCTCATCACATAACAAATCTCACCATCATCAGATCATATAGTCTGGAGGTACTACTCTATATCTAGTACAAACGGTAACATCGGTAAAGTATGCATGCGGGGTAAACACACATCCCAAGCCCGCAAGAATCACAAGTCATACCCCACATATGAATCGTATCAAATCACCGATCCCAGGGCACCAAGCCCACAATATCGACTCATCTCCAAAGTCGTCACATATCATCAACCACAGTGTAAGTACATGTGAAAAGCAAGGGTATATGTATAGGTGTAATTCTATCCTAGGGTTCGCGACTATGAACTACACTAGTCACTTCTAACCCTACATATCCAAATACACCTAATATCACAATACTACATAATAAGCTATCTACGGACTGCGGGGGTGCTATACGCCATCCACCCGACTTTCCCCCGTAGATATAATCTACTCACCTTGCATCATCATTTGCGGACATCACCATGCATTTGCTTGTCGTCCGAAGTCTTCATGGGTACCTACACATCAAAATATCGTATATGCGCATTAAAACCAAATCCAATCTAAAACGGCGCATAAACTCCAAAACGATACGATAAGGGGCCTATAGGTGAGAACCTATGGCACGCCTTCAAAACCATCCATAATCCTCTATATCGTCGTATAAACGACAATAGTCGAGTCAAAACACATTCCACCATTTCCAATCCAAAAATACGGAATACGGAAACACGAATCCAAAACGACAACATAGGATATATGCCCCAGATTTCACCCTAGATAGAATCTGTCAAAACTAGAAGTTCCCAGGGCCAAGAATTGAGGAAATGGGGCCAGGAACGCAAAACGAGGCAACTCCTCCCTGGTCTGGCCGCAATTTGCGGCCAGAATGCAGGTTTTGGCGGCCGGGAAGAAGAGTTAGGGGCTAGGGTTTTGGGGTTGGCTTCCTGGGTGCCTGCACATGTCACTTTCCACTCAATTTTATTTATGGGGTCTCGGGGTGATAGCAGATTCAACAACACAGTGACAGATTCCAGTTTTTCCCCCGATATCGGTTTCTAAAATCCGTATTCTGGTTCTAGCATCAGGTTTGGGGTTCCAATTCAAACACTAGGGTGTTGGTAAGATCAATACTGAGCCCAATTTCATAATGCAACACCAATTCACTCAAACCCTAACTAGGTTTCTCTCAAATCCATAATATCACACAATATCGATAAAGTCTTGACATGGGGTTATAGGAAAGGCTATAATTAAGCAAATGGTTCAGAAATTACCTCAATTGGCAACTCAAGAAAATTCTTGAGTTGCCCCAAGTGGTCACAATCCAAGCTTCTTTAGCTCCATGTGTAGATCTAGGGATTTTGGACATTTTTAATGAAAGGAGATTGGGGTTTTGGTGTGTTTTTTGAGATGATTCATGGCTTGAGGAGGGGAGGGAAATGGAGAAGGGGCAGCAGCAGCAACTATGGAAGAGAGGGGAAGAAATGAGAAGGAGAAACAAGGCTAAGGGTTAAGGTCAAAGTCCACCTCTCTCTCTCTCACCTACCCTCATCATTACATTTTCTTTTTCTTTTCCCTTTTCTTTTAAAACCCAACCCTTCTCATACCAATAGTAAACCCAAATGAAAACCATGGCTAGAAAAATACACAAGTGTAGAAAAAGTGATATGTGCAAGTTTTGCACAAAATTGCCAAAAAACCCAATTAGCGATTTTAATCGCGATTAGCACTAAATTAGTGTCAAACTAATCACAAAAACTTAAAAATGTCATAATTCACTAATTTATCTTATTTTAGTATTTTCCATAATTTTTCTCAAATTTTTCCTATTTATTTGCATTTAAAAATAGATTTAATATTAAAATAATCAATAAAATAATATTAAGTTATAAAAATTCCCAAAATTAATATTTTATATTTTTGAAGATGTTACAGAATATCCTGCACCCCATTCTACGGGGAAAGAGCCGAGATCCCTTCACCGGGAGTGACCTCTTTAGCAACGGTTTTCGTCACTGTATTTTTAAAAGCTATCCATTCCTTTGACGATATCAAGTTCTTTACGTTAAAGGTTTTCGCCAGAAACCATTCGTAGCCCTCCATCATTTCAGTTAAATATTCAGTAGTATTCAAGCTATGTATTTTGACCTCACGCCAAGGCATAGTGATTGGTAGATGCCGGGTATTTATCTGTTGCATAGATAGATGCGTTGGTTTGGGACAGTCGTACTACTATTTTGGCCTACGTCAAGGGTATGTACGGGTGGATTCAAATTAACCTGGATAATGATGGGTAGAACTTGACATGTGACTTATGATATTTTGACCACACGCCAAGGTCATAAGAGCATGGGGCAGAAATCACATCGGGAGTTTCAAAAGAACTGAAACTTGCCAGATATGCGCATACCTTCTGGAGTGTGACACCGTGAGCGGATTCCGTCACGTTGTCATGCGATGATAGTTGGATCCCGATTCCCACTGATGAGTTAGTTTACTCCTCGGGTAACCCCGACTAATTCTTCTTTCAGGTTTGGAGGAGAATTTGAGGTACAGTGGGAGGATTCCAGATTAGATAAATTGGTAACCATTCTGATCTAGGTTAGAGTGCACGCTGAGTGTTTCTTTTCTCTCTCTCTTTGGCAGCGACCATTGACCCGACCCTTAGACAATGACTCAGTGACCAAGTTGACCGAACCTTTTTAACACTAGCTTTTGGATTGTCAGAGTTGCAGACCTCATTGCCACTCCTACTTTTACCCTTTTCTCCAGGACACCTCGTATTACTACGAACGTCCGCTTCCATTGGACAAAACCATCGTATGGTTAGATACGAACTCGAAAGAATTTATTCGAGGATGGTTTCAGGTTCTGGAGAAAACGGATAGGATTATTCAGTTGTCTTTTTCTTTTACCCTCTCTCAGGTTACGAGTACTCCTTGGTTTAGGGGTAGTACACCTATTACGCAAATTGGATTGTCTTCTTCCAAACCTTAGGCTGGTACCGACCGGTAGGGAATGAAGAAAACCAATTAGCATAACGATGGTGTGCAGAAGGTATTGAGTTAAGACAAAGAAAGGGATTAGTAAGAGGGCAAAGTAAATTGCAACAGATATTCACGACCAAACCAAGTATTCCTTCGCCAATCCTAAATCACCTTTATATTTCTCCAGGACACTCCGTATCACTACGAAGATCCACAGTTTATTGGATACTCCATCGTATGGTTATATACGAACTCGAAAGGAACTTGTTCCAGTTCGGGGATTGATTCTGGTTCAGGAGAAATAGGAATAAGATTTATTCAGGTGTCTTTTATCTTCACCTTCTCTCGCATTGCGACTGTTCCTAGGATTAGGACAGTACACCCATTATGCTTATTGGATAGTCTTCTTCCAAACCATAGGCTGGTGCCGAACGGTGGGGAAGGAAGAAAACCACTTGGCCTAAGGGGTGTGCAGAAGGTAAAGACTAAAGACATATAAAGGGATTTGGAAAGGTGGCGAAGAATTACACGGCTACAGTTGTGAATCTGGATAATGGAAGAGGCATTACTAGGAATACCAGGATACCCCATCGAAATATTTCAATGTTTCAGTTTCACTGTGTACTGTTAAAGGAAAACTGATTTCCCGATTAGACACTTGCTCCAGGGTATGTATTTACCAAGCATGATTCTCACATCTGTATAGTCTTACAGATGATGAGTGGGAGTAAGTTATTGGGAATTAGGTGATCATCCTCATTATATCGGGATTCGTTGTAATCGGTGATATTTGAGGAAATCACCTGGGCTGTTTGCCGATCGACAAATATTTGGTTTTGAATATCCGTTGTTATGCACCAATTTCAAATCGATATATCTGTACGTCTATTTTCATAGAGTGAGATATACCCTTTTGAAATTATGTCTATGACATTTACGTATATCAGTGGATGGTTAGGTAAGGAGCATTGAACAGCGGTGTAATTCTTCATAACCAAAGATACAGTTTTCAACCTACGACACACAGTGAATGAGTTATCAGACTCAAGGGACTTATACAGAGTATTGTATGTTGTCCAGGGTCCATCAGGACAGAAGGGTTGGTCCTCGTACTATATTCGGTTTACTTATGACTTCTCTAGTTTTTAGACAGGTGTTTCTTCGAAACACAGGGTCTGAATTTTGAGAAGTTGTAGGTATTTGAATAAAGTAGAGAACCAGATATTGCAAGTATCGGGATTCTTCAAAGTGATAGAAGATGTAGATACTTGTGTATGATATTCAGTTGATAGTAATGGTTAAGAGAACTTGCTTCTCTTTCAGGTTACTCATAATTGGAAATGCTCCTAAGTTGTGTAACGCTGATCGACCTCCTTCCATTTAGTTGACATGCACTGGGAAAGCTGCATGATTTGAATCTGGTTCAATTAAATCAGTGCCTCTGTTTCTATATTGGATATAAAACAGTTCATATCTTAACGATGTTAAGGTACGGGGTGTTGTCCGGTTTATGCTTAAAACCAGACATTGGACAACTCTAGGCACGTTTCTGTAATGGCTGTTTGTGGGTTGACCCAGGCTATGACGAGGGTTGACTTTCTACCATCTGGATGAACAATAGCGATATTGTTCTAGACTCTCCACAGTTTTATTAAAAATGGATTTTTTTCAGAAAACAGTAGTGGGAGTATGGTAGAACAGGAAGTGATTCCAGAACCACAAACGATTACAAAAGATTTGATAAGGAACCTAAAGATTCAATCTGGATTGACATTCCATTGACCACTCCGCAGATGAGGTGGGTAACTTCAGGCACCCGAGAGGTACTCCGGTAGCCTCAAGGACGGTGACAGGGAAGTTCTTGTTTACCCACAATTACCATTGCTGTTGTTCCAGGCTGCGAGACCCGGCGGGAGGATGAATATAGCGTCGTTCTGAACTCGCTTCAGAAGTGTACGTGTATATGACTCTGCCAGAGGGTTGTCGTAGTCAGTGGGAGCAGCGGAAGCATTGGTGGACAGGTGACTTATGTCTATTTATAGACTAAAGCAGATGTAGCGGAGATAGATCATCTATTTCTGACGTGACAGTCATAGGTTTGACTTCATCAGAATAGGGGATGGATCTGTTGAGAAGGTAGTAGGGTGTGATATCCTGGTATTTGGATGACATACACAGAGTAGGAAGTGATATTCCTACACTACAATCGGTTATACTTTGGTCGTCACTCAGTGGTTTCTCCACATGGGACTTGGACATTATATCAGACATACTGGTTACTAGATCTATGGTTTTAGATCTGGATTTGGGTGGTTTCCCAATGAGGGTACTTTGACAGCATTCTAAGAGTATTTAGAATGGACGACTCCTGGCACGGTAGTGTACCTGCAGGTGATGGAGTCACCCTCTCTAAAGGTGTCTTACAGACTAAAGGGGAGAGGGACGTGCATGATTGGCAGATCACTTGCTCAGGCAATTGAGTCAATCATGAGATGTCAAGTACCACACCAGATGTTGTTCTTGCACTAGATGCAATAAGTTGATAATGATCCAATCGTGGAGAAACAGTCGGAAGCAGTTTTAGAACATAAGTGGATGTTCTAGGGATATGATAACGACGGCCTTATTCATGAGACAGTTATCATTCCAGGCTTCCAAGGTGACCTGGACGACAAGGAGGTTGTCAGAGTTATAGTTTTCCCTCTGACGAGGGGCAGTATTTTGGACAGGTGGTCCAAGGCAATACTGAGGGTGGCATGGCGCAGGATACTGATTAAGTTCAGTTGACGATACAGTCTAAGAAGTTTGGATTTGGAGTTCATTTATGAGCTATGTCCCATCAGACATCCAGACGCATTCTAAGAAAGGTATTGCTCTTTTCGGGAGATGGGTTTCTCCGCGAACTTGAGATATAGAGAGACATAGAAAGGAACAACAAAGCGGATCCACTCACTAAGGCTATTCCTCGAACGCAATAGTTTTGCAAACGAGCTTTGTGAGACTGACTAGTAGAGGAGTTGGGTGTTCGGTATCACACGGGCTGTGAGTATGCGACATCGCAATAATTAGCCTTGAGTGCAAGTGGGAGATTGTTGGAGATAGTGCCCTCAGAGTCAATTATTGGATTACAGGTACGTGATTGCAATGATTGATGGAGGACCTATCCCGGTAGGACAGTCTTACTCGAGATGATAGTATGCTATCTGGTTTACCTTTATCATCGTGTACTGTTTCAGGTGACCTGACAAGTCGCTATTACACGTTGATAGAGCCCCTAGGATTCTTGCTTGACCACCAGCAGTATGAGGGCGATCATATAAGTGGGAGCTGGGGTCTATAAGCATATCCTGAAATGGTCCCTAGTCGTGTGAGTTTCGAGACAGGGCATCGATACTCCATAGTAGACTAGTGTATACAGTCGAGACCCCGACGAGGGGCGGTGGCCGGTCTCACAAGGCACTGGTGTCAGTTGGATCACCTAAGATGTATACAGGTGCTCATTGGGTTATGAGTACACCGGACAGGACTCGCCGGGAACATGCCAGTTGGTCATATACCAGACGTCAGATGGCAGTTCCCTGGTGACATGTGTGCAGGTTAGTTCATCGACCTGGGGATCGTCATTTGTCTCGTGTGAGTTCCCACTGTACTTTGATTACTACCCTACCACGGCTCAAAGGAGTCGTGCAAACAGGTTTTAGTTGGGTACAGTCCCGAGCCACATGGAGGCAGTGAGCGCATCTTCAGGGGTTCGTCTCTCCCGGTATTGGGGGTGAGGTCGTGCTGTGTCTAGGAGAGCCATTACACGAAGCCCTCGGCCGAGGCAAGGAGATTTACTGGTAGGTATTCCAGTAGTATCTCAGGGTATTCTGGGCTACACTCCGACACGACTTGTACCGCTTTTGGGGGTCTGACTTTTACCAACCTCCTAGGCCCGCCATGCGATGCTCATAGAAGAACGGACCGGACTGTACAGATATTGTCACTGACAGGCTCAGTAGGGTTGTCAGGCTGAGTTCACTCACAGACATCCCTTTTAGTCAGTACCTGGTAGCCCGTTACGTATTGGCTTATACCTCTGACGTGCTAGTGGTTAAATCCACAACCAAGGTGTTGACGAGTCTTTAGAGTCCCCCACATTCAGTTACTCAGCTTTCGGGCGAAAGGTTGTAGAGGCCGTATGGAGATATGGCAAGGTCCGATCAGATACGTGCGGTATTGCACGGATCAGGATCGGACAGTTTGTACTATAGGCCGTATGGTTATATGGCAGGGTTCGATCAGATACGTGCGGTATTGCACGGATCAGGATCGAACAGATATTACTAGCCGGCTTTGGTATAAGCCGGATTCTAGTATAGTACAGTAGAGATTTTGTCTCATTGCATTTGTATTTCGGTCGAAATACAGATGCGGGTGTGTATGCACAGTTTCGGGGTTTTCCTGTAATTTATTACGGGACCAGTTTTTTGGAGTTGCCAGTTTGCTTTCCGTTTCGACCAATTTCCATTGTTCCGTTCATTGGCCGAAGATTGGTGGAGGAGGGTTTATTTGCATTGTTGCAAATAGGCATTTGTGGAGGGGGTCTTTGCATATTATCATGTCATGATACTTGTCCCATCATTTGACTTCATATACTCATGATTGCTTGACTTTGTAAATCATCATTGTTGTTGATGATTGTTGGTTGAGTATTGGTTTTGGGAGTAATCATTGGATTCTTTCATCATCACTTGCTTTCATCATTGCTTTCCACCCACCCCTTGACCTTGCTTTCTCTCTCCAATCACACAAAGCAAAAGGGGGGGCCGGCCACTAAGGGATGGAGAGGGATTTCATTTTTTGATGGGTGGCATTTTGTTTCTCATGCTTGCTAGAAAAGCCCTCTAGCTCATTTCCTAAAGTTGCTATCTTTTCTTCCACCAAATGGCAAAGCTCCAAAAACCACAAATGAGACTTCTTCTCTAGATATTCTACAGCATATCTTGGGCACGTCGAGTAGCCGGCTTCGTGCCCGAGTTGCCTCGGCATTGAGGTGGGAGCCCGTAAAAGAAGTAGGCGATGTGGTGCACTTCCGGCGACGAGGAGGAGACGGGACATTCCGCAGGAGATCGGGACGACGACGAGAAGACCGGAGGACTCGGATCTGTCGGTATACTTCTCTTCCCTATCTAGTTAGTAGCTAGGACTTGTTAATGGTTACGATCCGGATGTTTAGTGCGCGGTGGTGCCGGTTTGCTAAGTCCGCAAAATTAAAGTTTTTCACCGCTTCCGCATTCTGGCGTCGGATTGACGGCCGGGGCGCCGCCGTGCACTTACACCAGCAAGCCATTCAGAGCGGCGACTCGGTAAAATGGCTGGATGTAATGCGGACCGAGATGGATTCTATGTACACCAACAAAGTTTGGACTTTGGACTTTGCTCCAGAAGGGGTAAAACCCGTAGGCTGCAAATGGATCTTCAGAAAGATGATTGGTGTAGATGGGCAGGTTGAGACCTATAAAGTTAGACTTGTTGCAAAGGGTTTTCGTCAAAGACATGGTTTGGACTATGACGAGACCTTTTCTCCAGTGGCTATGCTGAAATCCATTCGGATCCTTCTTGCCATTGCTACCTTCCACGATTATGAAATCTGGCAGATAGACGTAAAGACGTCTTTCCTAAATTGAAATTTGGATGAGTGCGTCTATATGGATCAGCCAGAAGGATTCATTCAGAGTGGGAGCAGCGGTAAAGTGTGCAAGTTGCTAAAGTCCATCTATGGACTTAAGCAGGCATCGCGGAGTTGGAACATCTGCTTTGATGATACTGTCAGAGAATTCGACTTTATCAAAAACTCAGATGAACCATGCATTTACAGTAAGATTGTAGGGAGAACTGTAGTATTCCTCGTCTTGTATGTGGATGACATTCTCCAAATAGGAAATGATATTCCTATGCTACAGTCAGTCAAAGGATTCTTGTCGCAGAGGTTCTCCATGAAGGACCTGGGCGATGCCAACTACATTCTGGGGATCCAGATCTATCGTGATAGATCTATGAGGATGTTGGGACTTTCACAGTCAAGGTACATTGACACCATACTGAAAAGATTCAGTATGGAAGATTCCAAGCGCGATAATTTACCGGCTTGTCACGGGATCACCCTCTCCAAAGAGATGTCTCCCAAGACTGATTTGGAAATGGATCGCATGTCTATTATACCCTACGCTTCTGCGGTAGGCTCTATAAAGTATGCGATGTTATGTACCAGACCAGATGTAGCATACGCATTGAGCGTTGTAAGCCGGTATCAGTCAAACCTAGGGGAGAAACACTGGATAGCGGTAAAGAACATTCTCAAGTACCTGAGAAGGACTAAGGAGATGTTCTTGGTGTATGGCGGAAAAGACCTCCAGCTCGAGGCCTTTGCTGACTCCAGCTTCCAGAGTGACAAGGATGACTCCAAGTCCAAGTCGGGTTATTTCTTTACCCACAATGGAGGGGCGGTTTGCTGGAAGAGTTCCAAGCAGGAGACCGTTGCAGACTCAACTATGGAAGCGGAGTACATAGCTGCTTGCGATGCCGCAAAGGAAGCTGTCTGGATGAAGAAGTTCCTCACGGAGCTTCAGGTAGTTCCTACCATTGTTGATCCAATACCGCTGTACTGCGAAAACAACGGCGCAATAGCTTTACCGAAGGAACCCATGTCCCATCAGAAGTCCAGGCACATTTTGAGGCGGTACCACCTGATCAGAGAGATCGTAGATCGTCGGGAGATCGAGGTGAAGAGAGTAAATACGGAGAACAACACTGCAGATCCACTCACGAAGGCCCTACCCTAGACTCAGTTCGAGCGGATGATCGAGATGATAGGTTTTCGATACACCAGTACATGGCCTTAGTGCAAGTGGGAGATTGTTAGTGTATATGCCCTAGAGGCCATTACTGTATCATACTAGCTTGTATATTACTTAATGGAAGCTTGGGATATTCACAATTGTAAAGACAATCTTGCTCAAAATGGTAGTATGCTACTTGGTTTGTCTCTACTTCAATATGTGCATGTGTTTCTTTTAGCATATCTCTTATATACATATTAGTGGAGCCCTTAGGATCTTTGCTTGATTACCAGCGTTGTGATGGCAGTCATACTCGTGGGGGCTGGGTAATCCATAAGCACATCCTTATACAGGTCCCTAGTCGTAGGACTATCGAGACAGGGCATCGATACTCCGGAGTAGACTAGCATATGCGCTTCTCATCCCAGCGGGGGAGACGGTCTGTCCCACAGCCGTCAGTATGTCGCACTTGAGATAATATGCGGGTGCTCGTTAGGTTACGAGTACACTGGACAGGACTCGTCGGGAACTGTTGGTTGGTATTATACCTATCGTCAGTTATCAGTTCCCAGGTGACATGAGTACAGCTTAGTCCGCTGACTTGACACTGTCACTTCGCCTCGAGTGTGTTCCCACTGTACTTAGATTACTACCCTACCACGGCTCAAAGGAGTCATGCAAACAGGTAGTAGTTGGGTGCAGTCCCGAAGCACTTGGAGGCGGTGACGGTTAGACAGGATTCGTCTCTCCCGGTATTAGGGGTTGACATCGCGCTGTGTCTAGGAGAGCCATTACACAAGTAGTCCCTGGCCAGGGCAAGCGAGATATACTGGTAGGTTTCTAGTGTTATCTCAGGGTGTTCTGGGCTACACTCCGACACGACTTGTACCGCTATTAAGGGACTGACGTTCACCGCCCCCTAGGCCCGCCATGCGATGTATCGGACGAACAGACCGGACTGTACGGAGATTGTCACATACAGGCTCAGTAGGAGTTCGGATGGGTCTACCTCATCGGCCTTCTTATCGACATCTACCAGGGGACCGTTACGTACAGCTAGTGCGGCTTGCGGTCTGTGGTTAAACCCACTGCCAGCGTAGTGTCGAGTCTTTAGAGTCCCACACAGAGAGTTTCCCTGCACGGAGCGAAACGTGTAGAGGCCGTATGGTTTTATGGCAGGGCTGCGATCACATACGTGCACTTGCGTGCGCATGCTGTTCTGGCAGGCAATACTAGTGGGATTTGGTTTAAGACAGATCCTAGTATTGCACGGATGGATTTGTTTTGTCTTCTGTGCATTCGCATTCTACGGAATGCGGATGCGGGTGTGTATGCACAGTTTTGTGGAGCGATAAAGGAGGAGGTGCCCCATTACGGTTTTGGGAGTTTGTTCGGCCAAAACCGTTATGTGGCAGGTTCATTAGGGTTTTGGCAATTCGTTTGGTCAAGACCATTATAAGCCGGAGACATTGTTTACTAATCCTTTTAGTGATAGTTTAGTGATGGCTAATTGCATTGACCATTTGACCACCTAGACCTCTCTTGACTTTGTTGACCCGTTGACCGGTGTTGACCATTGACCTTCAAGAGAGGTCTACACTCTTCTTGGATTTTCTTTTCCTTTTTGATTATGAAAATGGTCAATTCAATGTAGCATCAACTTTATCATGATAGGATTAGTAATGATGGTTTTAGTGTATTATTGCAACCATGGTTCATTTGCTTTAGTTAATCTTTTCATTATTCTCTTCTCATTCTCTCGCTTGAAGTGAGAAGAAAAGAAAAGCTCCATGGTTGCTAAAGTTTCTCCTTCATCTTCCTCCTCTTGATAATTCTTTTGATTTCATGTGTTGAGAGAAAAAGAATCCACATAGACAAACACTTCCATCTTTCTCTCCTACATAACCTAGAGCATCTAGATTAGCGATCTCGTTGCCCTAGTTGCCCCGGCTTGAGGTGGAGCTCGGTGTACAACTCTCGGGTGGGTCGTCTTCGACTCAAGAAGGCTGCGGAGGTGACCAAGATCCGGATTGACCCTCGGAGCGTGGATGGACGAGCCGGACAGCGGAGAGAAGACCCGAAGGACCGGTTTCGTGAGGTATATTTTCTACAGCATAATAGTTAAAGCCTCTACTTTTTTGCTAGTTTCTAGTTTAGCTAAGATCCTTGCTTTTGAGTCCATGATGCCTTGCGCCAAATTATTGTTTTTCGCCGTTTCCGCCTCCCCATAAGAACCGGGGTGAGCAACGTGGACTTACATAGTGATTGGTACCTATTGGGTATTCATGTGCAGCATAGATAGATGTGTTGGTTTGGGACAGTCATACTGCCTTGTTGGCCAAAGTCAAGGGTAGGTACGGGCGGGTTCAAATTAACCTGGTGAATGACGGGTAGAACTTGACATGTGACTTATGATTTGTTGGCCAAATTCAAGGTCATAAGAGCATGGGGAAAAAATCCACATCGGGAGTTTCAAAAGAACTGAAACTTGCTAGCGCTGCATACCATTTGGAGTGTGATGATTCTAGTAGGATTCCTTCAGTTTTGTCACGCAATGATATTTGGATCCCGATCCTACTGTGAGTATATGCTACTCCTCGGGAAATTTCTCACTTAACGATCAATGCTATAAACCAAGTAGGTGTCAAGAAAGGTGTTAGCGGGGCTACGCCCACAGGGAAAAGAGGTTATTTAATTAAGGAACTTCGCGAAAGCGTTGGAAAACCTCCCTCGAAGTACCGACACTAGCCTGGCTGAACGGTTAAGCAAGTATTGTACGGTGAGATTGATCCTGACTAATTCTTCCTTTTTGGTTTGAGGAGGGATTCGAGAGACAGTGGGAGCCATACAGTTTAAACAAATTAAAAACCACTCTAAACTTGCAAGAGCATCATGCTAAAGTGTTTCTTCTCTCTCTCCTAATTGCAACGACCAAACATCATGACTGGACTTAAGTTACTACTAGATAAAAACATACTGACAGGGACAAACTACAAAGATTGTCTCAGGAATGTCAAAATGGCAATCACTTATGACAAGTTGGGGTATCTCCTTACCACTCAAGCTCCCCATGACCCAGGTCCCAAAACTAGCGTCGCGGATAGAGAAATCTTTAAGACCTGGGAAATCGATTGCGTGAAGGCCAAGTGCCTCGTGCTTGCCTCTATGGACAATGAACATCAGAGGAGGCACGATAATATGGACCTTGAATCCATATTTCTCCATACAAAAGAACTGTATGGAGAGAAATCACGTATCGCCAGATACGAAGTCTCGAAAAAGCTGTTTTCAGCGAGATTGGCCGTCGGATCATCGGTAGCGGAACACGTGCTTAAGATGATTGGCTTCATTGAGGTGCTCGCGGACCTTAGGACCACGTTAGAGAATGATCTCTATATAGACTTGATTGTCCAGTCCCTTCCTTCCACTTACGCCCAGTTTATCCTGAACTTCAACTTACAAGAAAAAGAAGTTGAACTTTCAGAACTCCTCAACATGCTGAGGAGTGCAGAGGGCACCCTACAGAAAGGTAGGGAAACATCCACTTTGTTTGTAGGAGGATCTTCCTCTTCTAGGACCAAGGAAAAAGCCAAGGGAAAGAAGAAGAAAGCCCCCGCCAAACCAAGGGGCGATGTTAGTAAAGTGGATACGAAAGGAAAGACAAAAGCAACAAAGGTAGCGGGAAGCTTGTGGGAATGGAAGAATGCTTTTACTGTCACAAGAGTGGACACTGGAAAAAGGATTGCGGGGCTTGGAAGGCCAGAACCCAGGATCTGAAGAAAGTTGCGGCTTCATCTTCAGGTGTGTATGTTATTGAAAACTGTCTATCAATAAACTCTACATCCTGGGTATTGGATACCGGATCAGGATCTCATATCTGTAATTCTTTACAGGCACTGAGAAGACATAGGGTTTTGAAGGCAGGTGATATGACCCTCAGAGTTGCAAACGGAGCTGGCATGGATGCTGAGTCCATGGGGGACAATCACCTGGGGTTGTCAGATGGACACGTTTTGGTTTTGCGTGATTGTTATTTTGTACACAATGCAACCTGTAATATCATATCTGTATCTTTATTATCTAAAGAAGGTTTTGAATTTGCATTTGTAAGTAATGTTGTGAACATTCACCTTAATCAAGTTTTGATTGGGTCAGGCACATTAAGCAATGGTATATACGTATTAAACCAACCACAGATTTTCAATGTCCAGAATACACACAAAAGAAAGTCTCCAGAAACAAATCAGGATTTCTTATGGCATTGTAGACTGGGTCACATCAATGAGAGAAGGTTGACGAAGTTACATACATAAGGATATTTGGATCCGTTCGAATATCAATCATATGCAACTTGTCAATCCTGTCTCAAAGGATAGATGACAAAGACTCCGTTCACTGGACACGGAGTAAGAGCGAGCGAGCTCTTGGGACTCATATACAGCGACGTGTGCGGTCCAATGTCTACGCATGCACGAAGCGGTTATTCTTACTTCATTACTTTTACGGATGACTTTTCAAGGTATGGATATGTCTTCTTAATGAAACATAAATCCGAAGCCTTTGGAAAATTCCAGGAATATAACAATGAAGTAGAAAAACAAACATGAAAAAGTATCAAGACACTGAGATCTGATCGAGGTGGTGAATACTTATGTGCCGAGTTCCTGGATTACCTAAAAGAGAATGGAATTCTCTCTCAGATTACTCCTCCATACACTCCGCAACATAACGGTGTATCGGAGAGACGGAACCTGACCCTATTGGATATGGTACGTTCCATGATGAGTAACGCTGAGTTACCGCGATCATTCTGGGGATATGCACTAGAATCAGCTGCATACCTTTTGAACCGAGTTCCAACTAAGATTGTGCCTACCACACCATATCAGATGTGGTGTGGGAAGAAACCCTATCTTAAGCACATTAAGCCATGGGGATGTCCAGCTTTTGTCAAAAAGCAGCATGCAGACAAACTCGAGGCATGCTCAGTACAGTGCAAGTTTGTGGGATATCCAAAGAACTCCAAGGGATATTTCTTCTATTGCGAAGAGGAAAAAAATGTTTTTGTTTCTCGTCATGCCCACTTCTTGGAAACTGAGTTTTTGGAAAATCAGATAAGTAGGAGTGTAATAGAACTGGAAGAAATTCCAGAACAACGAGCTATTACTGAAAGCTTAGTAGAACCAGAGGGTTCGAAAGATCAGGACATTCCTGTGCCGCTCTGCAGGAGTAGTAGGCAGTCTCATCCGCCCGAGAGATACTACGGTTTTCTCATAGACGGGGATAGAGAGGATTGCATCATTGATAGTGATGAACTGACTTGCTTCCAGCAGGCCATTCAAAGCGTTGACTCGGTAAAATGGCTGGATGCAATGCGGACCGAAATGGAGTCCATGTACACCAACAATGTATGGACGTTGGACGTTGCTCCAGATGGGGTAAAACCCGTAGGATGCAAGTGGATCTTCAAAAGGAAGATTGGTGTAGATGGACAGGTTGAGACCTATAAAGCTAGACTGGTTGCAAAGGGTTTTCGTCAAAGACCTGGTTTGGACTATGACGAAACCTTTTGTCCAGTGGCTATGCTAAAATTCATTCGGATCCTTCTTGCCATTGCTGCCTTCCACGATTATGAGATTTGGCAGATGGACGTAAAGACCGCTTTTCTTAATAGAAATTTAGAGGAGTGTGTCTATATGGACCAGCCAGAGGGTTTCATTCAGAGTGGGAGTAGCGGAAAGCTGTGCAAGTTGCTTAAGTCCATCTATGGACTAAAGCAGGCATCGCGGTGTTGGAACATCTGTTTTGATGAGACGGTCAAAGAATTTGTCCTTATCAAAAATCCAGATGAACCATGCATCTATAGTAGATTTGTAGCAAGAACTGTCGTATTCCTCGTATTATACGTGGATGACATTCTTTTGATAGGAAATGACATTCCTATGCTACAATCTGTCAAGGGATTCTTGTCACACAAGTTCTCCATGAAAGACCTGGGTGATGCCTCTTACATTCTGGGGATCCCGATCTATCGTGACAGATCCAAGAGGATATTAGGACTTTCACAGTCCAGGTACATCGACACCATACTGAGGAGATTCGGTATGGAAGATTCCAAGCGCGGTAATCTACCGGCTTGTCACGGGATCACCCTCTCCAAAAAGATGTCTCCCAAGATTGATTTGGAAAGAGATCGCATGTCTATTATACCCTACGCTTCTGCGGTAGGCTCTATAATGTATGCGATGTGTTAGTTATATGTATGCCCTAGAGGCCATTACTGTACATACGATGTATATTGTAATGGATGCTTGGATATATATAGGGAGGACTTTATTGCTCGACATGATAGTATGCTATCTGGTTGTACTTTATCTTAATATGTACTTTGATTGTCTCTATATTACATGTTGATAAATCCCTTAGGATATGTACTCGACTACTGGGACTATGATGAGATCATAATAGTGGGGCCACGGTAGTCGTCGAGTATATCCTATGACTGTTCCTAGTCGAGGGTGTATCGAGACAGGGCATCGATGCACCAGAGTAGACTAGCGTATACGCATCTTGAGCCATATGATGGGCGATGGATGATCCCATATCCATCGGTGTTTGACATCAAGGATGGTGTACGGGTGATCAGTGGAGACTGGGTACACTGGACGGACTCGCCGAGAACTCCCAGATGGTATTATACCTCACGTCAGATGGCAGTTCTCCGGTGACACTGGTACAGAGTAGTCTGTTGACCCGAGATCGTCATAGAGTCTTGTGTGATTCCCACTGTTCTTTGATTTCCATCATACCACGTCCACGAGGGCGTGCAAAAAGGTGGCTTTTGGGTACAGTGCTTAATCACATGGAGGCAATGAGCGATAGGAGGGGATTCGTCTCTCCCGGTATAGGGAGTTGATGTTGTGCTGTGTTCGATTGGCTATAACCGGAAATCCCTGGCCAGGGTTGCTGAGATTTACTGGTAAGTGTTATCAGTAGTTTCTCGAACTGTTATAGACCTCAAATCGACACGACATATCAAGCTATTGTGGTCTGACGTTTACCACCCCTAGGCGAGATATGCGACATATCAGACGACGAGACCGGACTGTACGGGAGTGTTACTGTTTGGATACACAGGAGAATGTACAGGCTTGCTTGTTGATCTTCTGAGCACTCAATACCTGGGTAGCTGTTACGTTTAGGTGACCGCTTGCAGCTTGTGGGTGTTTGATATGATCATCACCTACTGCCGGCGTATTGACGATTCTTTAGAGTCCTAAACAGAGGTTTCTTGGCTCAGGAAAAACGGAGTAGGAGCATATATGTGATATGTGCGGGACCGAGGATAATGCGATATGTGATACCGTATTATATTCTAGAGATATTTGATATCAGCCGGGTCATCGGATCAAGTGTTGATTCAATGAATCGGTACGGATAAACATTAGTCGGTTATATGCGATATTGCCGGATTGTCGGATCAAGTGTTGATTTGATAATTTAATGTATAATAATATATATGATATATTAAATTACTTTAACTAATATTAGCTCACTAAAAGATTCTTTTTCTCACTCGGGTAATACATTGATATATATGCGATATATGTTAATTGTTTTATTTTATTTTGTTACGATAAATATTATATATATGATATATAATATTGTAACATGATATGATAATTAATGCAACATGTTTAGTGGAGTTTAAACATGATTAGGGTTTGGATTAGGGTTAACACTTCTAGTTGATTCTAGAAGCTTTTCTTTTTGTCATGATAAAGATATTTTGTTATGACTCATGCTTTAACCCAACCCAACCCAAACCCTAACCCTAGTTAATTCTCTACATGAGTTTAGTTGACCATGGTTGCATTATTCATCATATTAATTCTTTCTATTCATCACAAAAGAAAATTCTATCATATTGTTCATCTTCTTCCTTCTTCTTCTTTGCTTACAAAACTTTCTTGCTTTGATATTTGTGATGAAAATATGTGAGAAAAAGATAAATAAAGAGAGCAAAAATCCTACTTCATCATCCTCATCTTCCCTTGCCATTTAGATGAGGGTGTTCATATCATTTCATGAGTGTTAGCTTGTGTTAACGAAACTTCAAGGTAGATCATCTTTGTATCGAAGATCGGAAGCAAAGGTTGCATCTTTCTCTTAGTGGAACCTCTCGAGAGTCCGGAACCCGATGATCGCAGCGAAGGGACTGCAACACGGAGCATATGCAGTGAAGGACCGGATCTACAAAGGTTGTAATCCCTCTCACTTAGTGTTAAAGTTGTTAACATGTTAGTTTTCGCCTAATCTCTAGTTTAAAGATCCGTATTCGGGTTGTTCGGCACGGATAATTTTTTAATCGGGCATGGTTGATGCCTCGTAGACCCTTGTGCGCGTGCCTAGCAACCCTACAGTGGTATCAGAGACAAGCTAGAGCTTTATGCGAAGTCTAGACAAAGTTTAAAGTCCGATCGAACCCGGAAAACTCGATATACCCTAGTTTCTGGAAAATTTTCAAAACTGTGATTTTTTCCAAATTAAAAATGCTCAAAAAATTCACCAGGGTATTTTAGGAATTACTGTGCAAAACGACACTTTGAATCGTTCAAAGCGCCGCGGAACCGCGGCCAAACAAGGGTATTGGCGGCTGTTCCGCGGCAGAACTTGTGGATTAAGAGTTAGTTTTTGCACAGTTATAACCGTTGGTACTTGCTGATTCTTCTGGGAATTTTTATTTTTCACTCAAGTGTTGAGTTTTCTGGGTTGTATTGGGGACTGGTAGATTCGATCGGATATTTTAACTTTGTTTAGTTTGTCCGGATAATTTTAGAAACTGTTAAAATGTTCGAACGGATATCAATAACTCACTTTTTCCCCTGTCGGAAAATTTTTCAAAAGTTGGATTTTTTCTCGTGTTTAAGAATGTTCTAAGTCGTGCAAGTAACGCGGTGGACCCTCTAGAAGACAACAAACCTTAACTCGATTATGTGACCGTCTTGAACTGCTTCTGAACCTTAGGGTTTGTGGTAGTACGCCGTGCCACTTGTGAGGCGTTGGCTTGACCCTTCTACGGCTGGACCATTGGTACTGTGGCATGTGATGGATGTTTTTAAACTGATTTCAAGAGTTGAGATATATTGGGGAAATCTTAGGTGTTTGATTATTCGATCGGAAAGTTTAACTTTGTCTATTTATCTGGAATGTGATACAATATTTGGAATCCAAAGGTAGTTATGAGATAACTAATTTGAATATTATAAATATAGCAGTTTAGTCTCAAATGATCGGTTGCCACGGAATTTTGATGTGATAAAAAGTCCGTCGCAATCACGTAGCGTACGCGGATACTCGCCGGGTAAACTTAATAGACATCCATGCCCCATAGCCCCGACCAAGTGACTGTAGGAGAACCCCGTCGCCAAAAGTATCCGTTCGGGTGCTCGCGGCAGCGATGTTCCGCCTTAGTGCACTTCGTCGACGGCATCCGGGGGTGCGGCCGTCTACTAAAGTTTGCGACGAGCATTCGATCAGAATATCGGGAATCTTGTTGAATTCCCCGACTTGAGATTAAAAAGAGTTTTCGATAATGAGACTAAAATGCGGGGTTTATAATTGTTAGGCATGTGATGTCTAAGGAATTCATTTGGTTAGGCATGCGATGTCTAAGGAGGTTGCGGATTCCAACTGTTGTAGTTTTACACTTTCTTTTCTGTGACCGTAAGCGTAGTATGTGGTGTATCGCCGGCTTCGTTGCTATACATCAACGACAATCGGGATACGCATACTTGCTTACGTTGATGATATGAGATATTATGTGTTGCTGTGATATGTTGTATTGGATCGTCGCGTTTGAATAGCCGGGGGTTTTATGTGAGATGAGAGTTTTTTCTTTTTCATTCATGTAAAATTCATTTGTATGTAATATTCTTTTATTGGGGCACTTCCAGGTTGCGGAAGATGTCACCGTTGTATATTATTTACTTTTCCACATTAGGAAGACCTAAGGAGGGGAGCACAAGTAACCGGGTTCTAGGGTCCAGTGGGAGACTATCTCGAGGAGTCGGGACCGGGTCTCCTAACCCTAGAATTGGCTGTGTTACTTGCCTCTCTTGTAGGGGTCCAGGGATGTGGGTTTGGCTATTCATCATGACCGTGGAATCCGTGTTTTATACAGGCTCGTATTGAAAACACGGACGTCCTAGTATATCCAATATTTCATATATGTTCTTCTGCTGCAATGTTCTGTGATGAGATCATATTACTGCCTATGACGAATGTTTATATTATATATATGAGATATATGTTATATTGCAGATTTCGTTTTCAAATATGATGCTTGCGAAGCATAATAAAATGGGACTTCATTAATGAGATTAATGAAACTAAAAGAAACCTAAAGATGTTGTAGAAACTTGTTTAAAAACTGGTAGCTCAAGTTCTTGCTTTGCATAGAGGTGTTCCTTGTAGAACATCATGCACCTTATTCGACAAGAAAATAGCCGACGATCCCTTCACCGGGAGTGACCTCATTAGTGAAACTAGAAGATGCTACAAACTCGGTTTGTCTTTTGATTGCTTCTATAATTCTTGCTTTGCACAGCGGTATATATGATATACCCTGCACCTTATTCGATGAGGAAAGGGCCGACGATCCCTTCACCGGGAGTGACCCCTTTAGTAAAACTAGAAAAGCCTCAAAAACACTCCATTTAAAATCACTCGATTCTACAATGATATCAAGTTCATTACGCAAAGGGTTTTCTTAAAAACCCGTCGTAGCCCTCCGTCATTTCAGATAAGTACTACTTAGTATTCGTGCTGCGGTAGTTTGGCATTCTTCAAGGCGTAGTGTACGGTAGCTAACTAGCGCTTATCTGCTAGCATACGATGCGATTGGATTAGGGTATTCGTACGACGTTGTTTGGCATGCGTCAAGGGTCGTGCGGGTGGGTTTAATTCAATCAAGAAATATACGGGCTGAACTTGGCTAGCGGACTATGGGTGGTTTGGCATTCGTCAAGGTCATAGGACGCTAGGGGTAAAATATTATTGGGAATTTCAAGTGTTGAAATTCCCAATAATATTGCATACCTTCTATGAGATAGTTAGATCCCGATACCCGCTGCGAGTAAGAGTTACTCCTGGGAGAGTTTTACACATTACAATTAGCCGATCAAGTAGGTGTCTAGAAAGGTGTTAACGAGGTTACGCCTCTGGGAAAATGAGGTTTACTTTAATTAGGTTCGTGCGAAAGCACGGGGGACCTCCCTCAAAGTACCGACACTGGCCTGGCTGAAAGATTGGTGAACTTGTAGCTTGTAATTAATCCCGGCTAGTCTTTCCTTTTAGGGTTTGAAGGAAGATTTGATTAAAACTGTGAGAGACATCCTGATTAGATATATTAGATAACCAATCTAATCTTGCAAGAGCATACGCTGAGTGTTTTCTTCTGTCTCTCTCCAGGTAGCGACCATATCACGCCTTAATCAAGATAATAATACGGATATATTGACCGAAACCGCTTGTTATATTGAGCTGGGGAACGTTGGTCCCGCTCCAACTTATAATTGTTATAAGACAGAGCAGGAAATTGGGGAATACCAGATTTCCCGTGCCGCCCAAACGAAGAAAGTGCATTTTGATGCATCGTCTTCGGGTGTGTTCATTACAGAGAACTGTTTCTCAGTATCCTTTACGTCCTGGGTATGTGATACCGGATCAGGATCCCGCATATGTAATCTGTTACATGGGCTACAGATAGGTAGAGAACTGAGAACGGGTGATAAGTTTCATGAGATAGAAAACGGTGCAAGTGTTGCAGCCAAGTTTGTTGGTCACTGTCACCCTGTATTACCAGAATACATTGATTCTAAACAAATGTTATTAGATACCGAACCTGATATACAAAATCATACCAGTCTCTTTATTAGTAAAGAAAGGATATAATTTTGTATTGTTGGATAATGTTTTGAACATTTCCTATATCAAGAGTTGATCGGTTCAGGCACGTTATCTAAAAGCATTGTCATTCTAAATCAAACTACAGTTCTTAGTATACGGAAAACACACAAAAGGAAGAGTTCAGAAATGAACGAATCTTTCTTGATGTATTGAAGACTAGGTCATATCAATGCGACCCGACTAGCTAAGTTACATATAGAAGCATATTTAAATTAGTTTGAATTTACATCTTGTGAAACTTGCCGGTCATGTCACAAAGATAAGATGACCACAGCTCTGTTTATTGGAAACAGAGAAAGAGTTAGTGAACTCTGGGGATTGATACATGTTGATGTATGAAAGTCTCCTGTCTACACATGCCAAGACCGGTTCTTTGTACTTCATTACATTCTCTGATGATCTCTCAAGATTCAGACATATGTTCCTGTTGAAACACAAGTCCGAACCTTTTGAGATATTCACAGAATGTAAGTTAGAAGTAGGGAACCAAAATACGGGTAAAAGTATTATGTCCTTTGATGTGATCAAAGAGGAGAATACTTGAGCACGGAATTCCTGGACTATTCTAAAGGAGAATGAGATTCTCTCTCAGCATTACTCCTCCGAATATACCATAGCACGATGGTATATCGGGGCGGAGCAATAACACCCTATGTGATATGGTGTACTCTATGATGAGTACTACTGAGTTTCCTATATCCTTTTGGGAGTTATGCACTTGAGAAGCTGCACACCTATTGAATAGGGTTCAAATCAAATCAGTTGCCAACCACTTCATATGTGATATGGAAAGGGAAGAGCCCATATCTTAAGTTGGTTAAGATTTGGGGTTGTCCGGCCTATGTCTAAAAGCAAAATCCGGACAAGCTCGAGGCAAGGTCTGTTATGTAGAACTGGAAAGGTTCCAGCTATACAAACTGCAGCTGATGATTTGGTAGAACCAAAGGATTTAATAGTTTCCAACGAACCTCAGCCTCTCCGCCGATCTAGTAGGGTTCCTCACCCACCTGAGAGATACTTCGGTTTCTCTATGACAGTGGGAGCGAGGATTGCATCATGAGATGTTGAACCAACTAGTTTCGGGCTGGCCATCAGGAGTGGGACTCTGTAAGAATGGCTGGATGCTTATCGATCTGAGATGGAATCCTTATACACCAACAAAGTATGGACTTTGGTTGCTTTATCTGAAGGGTTAAATCCCCATCAGGAGCGAGTATATCTTGAGAAGATTACTTGGTGTACATGGAAAGGTTGAGACTTTCAAAGCTATGCTTAAGTCCATCCAGATCCTACTTGGCACGGCTACATACTATGATTACGATATCTGGCGGTTGGGTGTCATGACTGCTTTTCTAAATGATGTTTTAGAAATGAGCGTCTATAAGTACACAACCAGAGGGCTTCGTAAACAGTGGGAGCAGCGGAAACGTGTGCAAGATGTTTTATATGATAAAACAGGCATCGCGTAGTTGGAACATCTATTTTTGATGTGGTAGTCAAAGAGTTTGACTTCATCAAAATGGTAGATGAACCTTGTATATACAAAAAGGTAGTAAGGAGTATGGAGGTGATCCTCGTAGAGTATGTGGATGACATACTCTTGATAGGGAAGGAGTTTCCTATGCTACGCTCGGTCAATCTCCGCTTATCACAACGATTCTCCATATAGGATCAAAGCGATACCTCCTAAATCCTGTGTTTTGGATCTATGAGATAGTTCTAATTGGATGTTAAGATACTCACTAGTTGTAGTGAGATGGTATCAATCGATCCTGGGGAGAATCACTGGAAAGGTTCCAGGGTGATAAGAACGACTGAATGTCAGTCGCAGGCATTGTCTATACCCTCAGTGGTGGGACGGTATGTTGGAAGAGTTCCAAGCTAGATACCGTGACTTACTAGACGATTAAAGGCAAGATACATCGTTACCAAGGATGCTACCAAAGAGGAAGTCTGGATATTTATAAGTTCATAAGATGAACTTCGTTCCTACCATTGTGTGACAATGGAGTTGTGGCTTTAGCCAAGGAACTAACGTCCCATCAGAAATCCAGATATAATTCTTAGGCAGTATCACCTGATCATGGAGATGGTTGATCTCCAGGGAGATCGAGGTTAGGAGAGTAGACACAGAGGACGACAGCGCGGATCCACTCACAAAGGCCTTTTTTCCCAGTAGAGACTTTTATGGGATGGTTGAGTATGAGATGCTTCAACCGCAGCTAATTGTTGGGTATGCAATACCACAACAGATGGCCCTAGTGCAAGTGGGAGATTGTTAGTTATATATATGCCCTAGAGGCCATTACTGTACATACGATGTATATTGTAATGGATGCTTGGATATATATAGGGAGGACTTTCTTGCTCGACATGATAGTATGCTATCTGGTTGTACTTTATCTTAACATGTACTTTGATTGTCTCTATATTACATGTTGATAAAGCCCTTAGGATATGTACTCGACTACTGGGACTATGATGAGATCATACTAGTGGGGCCACGGTAGTCGACGAGTATATCCTATAACTGTTCCTAGTCGAGGGTGTATCGAGACAGGGCATCGATGCACCAGAGTAGACTAGCGTATACGCATCTTGACCCATATGATGGGCGATGGATGATCCTATATCCATCGGTGTTTGACATCAAGGATGGTGTATGGGTGCTCAGTGGAGACTGGGTACACTGGACGGACTCGCCGAGAACTCCCAGATGGTATTATACCTCACGTCAGATGGCAGTTCTCCGGTGACACTGGTACAGAGTAGTCTGTTGACCCGAGATCGTCATAGAGTCTTGTGTGATTCCCACTGTGCTTTGATTTCCATCATACCACGTCCAAGAGGGCGTGCAAAAAGGTGGCTTTTGGGAACAGTCCCGAATCACATGGAGGCAATGAGCGATAGGAGGGGATTCGTCTCTCCCGGTATAGGGAGTTGATGTTGTGCTGTGTTCGATTGGCTATAACCGGAAATCCCTGGCCAGGGTTGCTGAGAATTACTGGTAAGTGTTATCAGTAGTTTCTCGAACTGTTATAGACCTCAAATCGACACAACTTATCAAGCTATTGGGGTTTGACGTTTACCACCCCTAGGCGAGATTTGCGACATATCAGACGACGAGACCGGACTGTACGGGAGTGTTACTGTTTGGATTCACACGAGAATGTACAGGCTTTCTTGTTGATCTTCTGAGCGCTCAATACCTGGGTAGTTGTTACGTTTAGCTGACCGCTTGCAGCTTGTGGGTGTTTGATATGATCATCACCTACTGCCGGCGTATTGATGATTCTTTAGAGTCCTACACAGAGGTTTCTTGGCTCAGGCAAAACGGAGTAGGAGCACATATGTGATATGTACGGGACCGAGGATAATGCGATATGTGATACCGTATTATATTCTCGAGATATTTGATATCAGCCGGGTCATCGGATCAAGTGTTGATTCGATGAATTGGTACGGATAAACATTAGTCGGTTATATGCGATATAGCCGGATTGTCGGATCAAGTGTTGATTCGATAATTTAATGTATAATAATATATATGATATATTAAATTACATTAACTAATATTAGCTCACTAAAAGATTCTTTTTCTCACTCGGGTAATACATTGATATATATGCGATATATGTTAATTGTATTATTTTATTTTGTTACGATAAATATTATATATGTGATATATAATATTGTAACATGATATGATAACTAATGCAACATGTTTAGTGGAGTTTAAACATGATTAGGGTTTGGATTAGGGTTAACACTTCTAGTTGATTCTAGAAGCTTTTCTTTTTGTCATGATAAAGATATTTTGTTATGACTCATGCTTTAACCCAACCCAAACCCTAACCCTAGTTAATTCTCTACATGAGTTTAGTTGACCATGGTTGAATTATTTATCATTTTAATTCTTTCTATTCATCACAAAAGAAAATTCTATCATATTGTTCATCTTCTTCCTTCTTCTTCTTTGCTTACAAAGCTTTCTTGCTTTGATATTTGTGATGAAAATATGTGAGAAAAAGATAAATAAAGAGAGCAAAAATCCTACTTCATCATCCTCATCTTCCCTTGCCATTTAGATGAGGGTGTTCACATCATTTCATGAGTGTTAGCTTTTGTTAACGAAACTTCAAGGTAGATCATCTTTGTATCGAAGATCGGAAGCAAAGGTTGCATCTTTCTCTTCGTGGAACCTCTCGAGAGTCCGGAACCCGATGATCGCAGTGAAGGGACCACAACACGGAGCATATAAAGTGAAGGACCGGATCTACAAAGGTTGTAATCCCTCTCACTTAGTGTTAAAGTTGTTAACATGTTAGTTTTCGCCTAATCTCTAGTTTAAAGATCCGTATTCGGGTTGTTCGGCACGGCTAATTTTTTAATCGGGCATGGTTGATGCCTCGTAGACCCTTGTGCGTGTGCCTAGCAACCCTACACGATGTTGTATACCAGACCAGATCTAGCTTATGCACTGAGTGTGGTAAGCCGGTATCAGTCAAACCCTGAGGAGAAACACTGGATAGCGGTAAAGAACATTCTCAAGTACCTGAGAAGGACTAAGGAGATGTTCTTGGTGTATGGCGGAAAAGACCTCCAGATCGAGGCCTTTGCTGACTCCAGCTTGCAGAGTGACAAGGATGATTCCAAGTCCATGTCGGGTTATGTCTTTACCCTCAATGGAGGGGCGGTGTGTTGGAAGAGTTCCAAACAGGAAACCGTTGCTGACTCGACGATGGAAGCAGAATATATCGCTGCTGCAGATGCCGCAAAAGAAGCCGTCTGGATAAGGAAGTTCTTAACAGAACTTCAGGTGGTTCTGTCCATTGTTGATCCAATACCTCTGTATTGCGACAACAACGGGGCTATAGCTTTAGCGAAGGAACCCAGGTCCCATCAGAGATCCAGACACATCTTGAGACAGTATCACCTGATCAGGGAGATCGTGGGTCGCCAGGAGATCGAGGTTCGGAGAGTTGCTACGGAAGATAACACTGCTGATCCATTCACAAAGGACTTACCCCAGACTCAGTTCGAGCGGCTGATCGAGATGATAGGTCTTCGATACGCTAGTACATGGCCTTAGTGCAAGTGGGAGATTGTTAGCGTATATGCCCTAGAGGCCATTACTGTATCATACTAGTTTATATACCACTTAATGGAAGCTTGGGATATTCACCTTGTATAGACAATCTTGCTCAATATAGTAGTATGCTACTTGGTTTGTTTCTACTTTAATGTGTACATGTGTTTATTTAGTATATCACCTATACACATTAGTGGAGCCCTTAGGATCTTTGCTTGATTACCAGCGTTGTGATGGCAGTCACACCCGTGGGGGCTGGGTAATCCACAAGCACATACTTATGCAGGTCCCTAGTCGTAGGACTATCGAGACAGGGATTCGATACTCCGGAGTAGACTAGCGTATGCGCTTCTTATCCCAGTGTGGGAGACGTTCTGTCCCACAGCCGTCAGTACGTCGTACTTGAGATAGTATGCGGGTGCTCGTTAGGTTACGAGTATACTGGACAGGACTCGTCGGGAACTGTTGGTTGGTACTATACCTATCGTCAGTTATCAGTTCCCAGGTGATATGAGTACAGCTTAGTCCGCTGACTTGACACTGTCACTTCGCCTCGAGTGTGTTCCCACTGTACTTAGATTACTACCCTACCACGGCTCATAGGAGTCTTGCAAATAGGTAGTAGTTAGGTGCAGTCCAGAAGCACTTGGAGGCAGTGACGGTTAGACAGGATTCGTCTCTCCCGGTATTGGGGGTTGATATCGCGCTGTGTCTAGGAGAGCCATTACACAAAGTCCCTGGCCAGGGCAAGCGAGATATACTGGTAGGTTTCCAGCATTATCTCAGGGTGTTCTGGGCTACACTCCGACACGACTTGTACCGCTATTAGGGGTCTGACGTTTACCACCCCCCTAGGCCCGCCATGTGATATTCTCAGATGAACAGACCGGACTGTACGCAGATTGTCACATTCAGGCTCAAGAGGAGTTCAGATGGGTTTCACCTCGTCCATCTTCTTATCGGCATCTACTTGGGGGCCGTTACGCACAGCTAGTGCCGCATGCGGTCTGTGGTTAAACCCACTGCCAGTGTAGTGTCGAGTCTTTAGAGTCCCACAAAGAGAGCTATTCGCCTTTAGGCAAAAGAGTAGAGGTCGCATGGTTTTTGCGGCAGGGTTCGGTCGCATCCGTGCACTTGTGCACGTTTAGTGTCCCGGCAGTTAACACTAGCGGGCTTTGGTTTAAGCCAGATCCTAGTGTACGTTTTGGGATTAGTTTTATCTCCATTGTATTCGTGTTCCTATGAACGTGGATGCGGGTGTGTATGCACAGTTGACAGAGAGACAGAGGCAGAGGATTCTCATTAGGGTTGTTGACTGTTGACTTTTTGCTAAACCCTAATGAGAATAAGAAATATGATTAACAATAATATTTATTAAGTATTATTGTGACATGGTTGTTGATGGTTGACTTTGTTGACTTGTTGACTTGGTTGACCGGTTGACTAGGTTGGACTTGTTGACCTTCATCATTGCAATGGCTATCATTTCATGGCAAACACTTTTGCTTGCTTGTTTCTTTTTGCAAAATGAGTGCATGAAATGATATGGCCATTTTGACTTGAACCATCACATAATACTCAATTACTATTAGTTGTTATGATGATTTTGGATTATGAGAGCTTGGATGACAAAAGTCTTGCTCACTTTTTCATTTCCTTTCTCTCTCATGCTTGAGCTCTCCCTCTTCCTCTTGCTCTCTCTCTAGTTCATGGTTCACTTGTCTCATGTGTTGAGAAGCAAGAACCATTGAGATAAAACCCAACACACTCCTCTACTCATCCTAGTTCACATGGTTTAGCAAACCAAGTGTTCTAGTTTCTTCTAGTTTGAAGTGAAGCCAAAGGTAGAAGCTTTCAGGTGGATCCATCTTCGGCACAAAGAGACGACGAGGAGAGAAACATCCGACCACCACAAGGAGACCAAGAGAAGGAGTTCAAGTTAAGGTATAACCCCTAACCGAGTAGGTAAAACTCTTGTTAGGTTTGTTAGATAGTTGTTTAACAAAGATCCGTATTTTGAGTCCATGTTACCACCAAAAGAAAAATCGTTTTTTATCATTTCCGCAAGCCCGTAAGTACCGGGAGAGGTAACGTGGACTTACAGTTTAGGGATCTATTGGAGAAACTAGGGTTTCTTCATCATCACTCCTTGTCCTTTCATTTATTATAATTCAAATTCTAGCCTCTAGAAAATTAAATCACCGATCATTGTGTTAGTTATGTATATGCCCTGGAGGCCAATGTTGTACATATGATGTATATTATGATGGATGCTTGGATATATACAGAGAGGACTTTCTTGCTCGTCATGATAGTATGCCATTTGGTTTCACTTTATCTTAACATGTTGCGTTGTATTGGTTTACTGTCTTTCTCTCACATGTTGATAAAGCCCTTAGGATCTGTACTCGACTACTGGGACTATGATGAGATCATTCTAGTGGGGCCATAGTAGTCGATGAGTACATCCTATAACTATTCCTAGTCATGGGTATATCGAGACAGGTCATCGATACACCAGAGTTGACTAGCGTATACGCATCTTGACCCATATGATGGGCGCTGGATGATCCCATATCCATCGATGTTTGACATCAGAGATGGTGTACGGGTGCTCAATGGAGACTGGGTACACTGGACGGACTCGCCGAGAACTCCCAGATGGTGATATACCACACGTCAGATGGCAGTTCTCCGATGACACTGGTACAGGGTAGTCTGTAGACCCGAGATCGTCATAGAGTCTTGTGTGATTCCCACTGTGCTTTGATTTCCACCTTACCACGTCCAAGAGGGCATGCAAAACGGTGGTTTTTGGGTACAGTCCCGAATCACATGGAGGCAATGAGCAATAGGAGGGGATTCGTCTCTCCCGGTATAGGGAGTTGATGTCGTGCCGTGTTCGATTGGCTATAACTGGAAGTCCCTGGCCAGGGCTGATAAAGAGATATACTGGTAAGTGTTACCAGCAGTTTCTCGACCTGTTATGAGCCTCACATCGACACGACTTATCGGTTACTGGGGTCTGATGTATACCGCCCCTAGACTTGATATGTGACATATCAGACGAACAGACCGGACTGTACGGGAGTGTTACAGATTGGATTCACAGGAGAACGGACAGGCTAGCTTGTTGATCTTCTGATCGCTCATTACCTGGGTTGCTATTATGTTTAGCTGACCGCTTGCAGCTTGTGGGTGTTTGATATGATCATCACCTGCTAGCGGCGTATTGACGATTCTTTAGAGTCCTACACAGAGGTTTCTTGGCTCAGGCAAAACGGAGTAGAGGCACATATGTGATATGTGCAGGACCGAGGATAATACGATATGAGATACCGTATTATATTCTCGCGATATTTAGATATGAATCGGGACATCAGATCAAGTTTTGATTCGATGAATCGGTACATGATATATTAGTCGGTTATATTCGATATAGCCGAATCGTTGGATCAAGTGTTGATTCGATGATTTAATGTATAATGATATATATGATATATTGTATTACATTATCTAATATTGGCTCGCTTTATTATTTCATTTTCTCACCGGATTAATACATTGATATATATGCGATATATGTTAATTGTATTATTTTCTTTTGTTGCGAATATATAATATATATGTGATATATATTATTGTGACATGATATGATTTATTATAAAACATGTTTAAGGATGATAAAAAGGGATTAGGGTTTGATTAGGGTTTGCTCCTTCTTGTTCATTCTAGAAGGATTCTATTTTGTCTTGGTTAAGATATTATGGTTGATACTTATCCTTAACCTAACCAAACCCTAACTCTAGTTTATTCTCTACAAACTTTTAGCCTCTCATCCTTGACCATGGTTCCATAATCAATCATATACATTTATCTACTATTCATCACAAAAGGATTATTCTCTTTGATTTTTCATCCTCTTCTCTCTTGAGTTTGAGAGAGAGAGCTCTCTTGAGTTTTCTTTTGTGATGATTTATTCTGAGAAAGTGAATTAAAAAGATAGCATAAATACTACTCCATCATCCTCATCTAATCTAGCCCATTAGATTAGGGTGTTCATCCCTTTAGAGTGAGAAAGCTTGGGTTATAGCAACTTCGACGTAGATCGTCGGAGAATCGGAACACTTCATGCTAGCATAGATCGTTCGAGTCGTGGAGCCTTTCATGAGTCCGGGAGATCGTGGATCGCGGCTAAGGGACTTCTACTCGGAGCTTGTGAAGCGAAGGAGCGGACTAAAAAGGTTGTAATCCCTCACACTTAGCTTTAAAGATATCTTCTTGCATGCTTAACCCTAATAATCTAGCAAAGATCCCGTCTTTGGGTTATTCGGCACATCTAAAATTTTATTTGGGCATGTTTGATGCTTTATGAATCTTCACAAGAGTGCCTAAGGAACCCTACAGTGGTATCAGAGCCTAGCTAGAGCATTAGGCGACGTGTTTACGAAGTTAAAGCTCCGATCGAACCCGAACCGACAAAACAAAAGCCCTCTCTGGATATTTTTCAAAAATGCGATTTTTTTCGAATTAAAAATACCTAAAAAATTTAGCAGGGAAAATTAAGAATTGTGGTGAAAAACGAGCACACAATACTTGCAAACCGCCGCGGAACCGCCGCCGTACCGTGCATGGGCCGCGGATCCGCAGCCGTACAGGGAAGATTGGTACTTTATTTTGCGCAGTAATTCATATTTATGTGATTTATATTTTATGGGTATTTTTATTCTGACTCAAGTGTTGAGTATTCTGGGGTTTATTTTGTAATCGTAGATTCGATCAGAATATATAAATTCGTTATTATTTTCGGATATTTAGAAACTGTTAAAAAGTTCGAACGGATATCATTAACTCACTTTTTCCCGGCACGGCAAAATTTTCAAGTGTTGAATTTTTATCGGGTTTAAATCTTTCGGAAAAATGTACAAGTAACACGGTGGACCCTATAGAAGACAACAAACCTTAACTCGATTATGTGACCGTCTTGAACTGCCTTTTGAACCTTCGGGTTTGGGATAGTACGTCGTGCCATATGTGAGACGTTGGCTTGACCCTTCTACTGCTGGACCGCTACTACTGTGACATATTCTGGGATTATTTGAACTCCGCTCAAGTGTTGAGCTATTTGGGAAATTTTGGGTATTTGATAATCTGTTCGAAAAGTTTAATATTGTCTATTTATCTGGAATCTGATACAATATGTGGAATTCATAGAGTTAGGCATGAAATGCGAAGTATGTGATATTTCGGATTTATGATGTCTAAAGTGATTATGGATTCCAAATATTGTAGTTTTACATTTTCTTTTCTGTGACCGTAAGTATAGTATGTAGTTGTATTGCCGGTTGTCCTTGCTATACATCGACGACGATCGGTGTATGCATACTTACTTACGTTGATGATATGAGATATTATGTGTTGCTGAGATATGATGTGCAGGATTGATGCGATTGAATAGCCGGGGGTTTTATGTGATATGAGAGTTTTATATTTTCATTCATGTAAATTCAAATGTAATGTAATATTCTTTTATTTGGGGCACTTCCGGGTTGAGGTTGATGCCACCAGTATTGTATATTATTTACTTTTCCGCATTAGGATAGACCCAAGGAGGGGAACACAGGTGACCGGGTTCTGGGGTTCAGTGGGAGGCCTTCTCGAGGAGTACGAGACCGGGTCTCCTAAACTCCAGAATTGGTAGGGTCGCTTGCCGCTCTCGTAGTGGTCCAGGTTGTGGGCTTGGATATTCATCGCGACTGTGGAATCCGTATTGTCTATTGTTGGATAAATACTAAATACGGACGTCCTAGTATATCCCACATTATATCTATGTTTCTGCTGCGATATCTGTGATGTGATCATTTGATATGTTGTGATGGATACAGTATATAGTATATATGATATATTATATAGACGTTACTTATGTTTTACACCCGCACTAGCCCTGCCCTGCTCTGTCGTTAGTTACTTAACCTAACGGTTCTAGGCGAATGCGGATGGCATAAGTGTACATCGTATTTATCCGTGATGCTTAGGAAGCATAAGCTGATGGGATTTTTTATTAATGAGATTAATAAAAAGAAAAGAAACCTAAAAGATGTTGTAGAATCAAAACTTTATAAAAAGGGTAGCTACAGTTTTGCTTTGCATAGTGGTATATATGATATACCCTGCACCTTATTCGATGAGGAAAGAGCCGAGATCCCTTCACCGGGAGTGACCTCTTTAGCGAAACTGGCAGATGCTACAAAACTCGGTTTGTCTTTTGATTGCTTTTAGAGTTTTTCTTTGCACAGTGATATATATGATATGTCCTGCACCTTATTCGATGAGGAAAGAGCCGAGATCCCTTCACCGGGAGTGACCACTTTAGCAAAACTAATGAAAGCCTCAAAAAACACTCCATTTCAAAATTTCACTTGATTCTACGACGATATCAAGTTCATTACGCAATAGGTTTTCTGAAAAACCTGCTTAGCCCTCCGTCATTTCAGATAGATATTATTTAGTATTCGTGCTATGTTTGTTGACTTAGTCAAGGCGTAGTGTACGGTAGCTAAGTAGTGTTTATCTGCTAAAACATGAGATGTGATTGGATTAGGGTATTCGCACGGCCTTGTTGACTCAGTCAAAGGTCGTACGGGTGGGTTTAATTCAATCGGGAAATGTACGGGTTGAACTTGACTTGCGATTTATGGTTTGTTGACTTAGTCAAGGTCATAGATCGCTAGGGGCAAAACATTATCGGGAATTTCAAGTGTTGAAATTCGCAATGAGATTGCATACCTCCTATGAGATAGTTGGATCCCGATACCCGCTGCGAGTAAGAGTTATTCCTGGGAGAGTTTTACACTGGACAATTAGCTGATCATGTAGGTGTCTAGAAAAGTGTTAATGAGGTTACGCCTCTGGGAAAACGAGGTTTTCTTTAATTAGGTCCGTGCGAAAGCACGGGGAACCTCCCTCAAAGTACCGATACTGATCTGGCTGAAAGATTGACGAAATTGTAGGGTGTAATTAATCCCGGCTAATCTTACCTTTTAGGGTTTGAAGGTAGATTTGATAAAAACAGTGGGAGACATCCTGATTAGATAAGATAATAACCAATCTAATCTTGCAAGAGCATACGCTAAAGTGTTTTCTTCTCCCTCTCTCCAGGTAGCGACCATGTCAGGCCATAATCAAGATAATAATATGGATGTATTGACTGAACCCTCTTATTATACTGAGCTGGGGAACGTTGGACCCGTTCTTTCTTATAAGAGTTATAAGACTGAACAGGGAATAGTAGAATATCTGGATTCTCACGCCGCCCAGAAGAACATGCATGTTGATGCATCTTCTTCAGGTATGTTAGTTATTGAGAAGTGTTTCTCAGTTCACCCTACGTCCTGGGTATTAGATACCGGATCAGGATCCCACATATGTAAATTGTTACATGGGCTACGTAAAGGTAGAGAACTGGGAAAAGGTGATCATTCCGTTCGAGTAGGGAACGGTGCAAGTATTGCAGCAAAAGCAGTTGGCGAATATCATCTTGTATTGCCAAGTCATAATACACTGATTCTAAATGAGTGCTATTATATACCGAACATGATGTGCAACATTATATCAGTTTCTTTATTAAGTAAAGAAGGATATAATTTTGTAGTAAAGGATAATGTTATGAACATATTCCTAGATCAAAAGTTGATTGCATCAGGCTCGTTACATAATGGCATATTCATTCTAAATTAGAATACAGTCCTCAATATACAAAACACACACAAGAGGAAAAGTTCAGAAATGAACGAATCCTTCTTGTGGCATTGTAGACTTGGCCATATCAATGAGACACGGCTAGCTAAGTTACATAAAAATGGATATTTCAATTCATTCGAATTTTCATCTTTTGATACTTGCCATTCATGTCTCAAAGGAAAAATGACCAAAGCTCCGTTTAGTGGAAACGGAGAAAGAGTTACCGAACTCTTACGACTGCTACATAGTGATGTATGCGGTCCCATGTCTACGCATGCCAGGAACGGTTCTTCCTACTTCATTACATTCACTGACGATCTCTCTAGATACGGTCATGTGTTCCTGTTGAAACACAAGTCTGAAGCTTTTGAGAAATTCAGAGAATATAAGCACGAAGTAGAAAAACAAACGGGCAAAAGTATTAAGTTCCTTCGATCTGATCGAGGAGGAGAATACTTAAGCAATGAGTTCCTAGATTATCGAAAAGAGAATGGGATTCTCTCTCAGCTTACTCCTCCTTATACACCACAGCACAACGGTGTATCAGAACGAAGGAATCGGACCCTATTAGATATGGTGCGATCTATGATGAGAGAAGCTGAGTTACCTATTTCCTTCTGGGGATATGCGCTTGAGACAGCCATATACATATTGAATCTAGTTCCGTCTAAATCTGTACCTACCAGACCATATGAGATATGGAGTGGGAAGAGACCATATTTTAAACGAGTTAAGATATGGGGTTGTCCGGCCTATGTCAAAAGGCAAAATCCGGACAAACTCGAGGCACGATCAGTTCTTTGCAAATTTGTGGGATATCCAAAGAATTCTCAAGGATATTTTTTCTACCATGCTGAGGAACAAAAAGTGTTTGTTGCTCAACATGCCACCTTTTTGGAAATGGAATTTCTTGCAAAAGAAATTGGTGGCAAAGAGGTAGAGCTGGAAGAGGTTCCAGCACCACAAACAGCAACTGATGATTTGTTGGAACCAGAAGATTCAGTAGTACCCGACGAACCCCAGCCTCTCCGCCGATCTAGTAGGGTTTCTCGTCCACCTGAGAGATACTACGGTTTTCTCATTGATGGTGGAAGCGAGGATTGCATCATGGAAGATGATGACCCAATTAGTTTCGAGCAGGCCATCACGAGTGGTGACTCTGTGAAATGGCTGGATGCAATGCGATCTGAGATGGAATCCATGTACACCAATAATGTATGGATTTTGGAAAATGCTCCTGAAGGGGTAAAACCCATTGGGAGCAAGTGGATTTTTAAAAGGAAATTTGGTGTAGATGGAAAAGTTGAGACTTTCAAAGCTAGACTTGTAGCAAAGGGTTTTCGTCAACGACCAGGTGTGGATTATGACGAAACCTTTTCTCCAGTGGCTATGCTTAAGTCCATCCGAATCTTACTTGCCAATGCTGCATACCATGACTACGAAATCTGGCAAATGGATGTTAAGACCGCCTTTCTAAATGGTGATTTAGAAGAGTGCGTGTACATGACTCAGCCAGAGGGCTTCGTAGATAGTGGGAGCAGCGGAAAGGTGTGCAAACTGCTTAAATCCATTTATGGGATAAAGCAAGCATCGCGAAGTTGGAACATCTGTTTTGATGTAGTAGTAAAGAGTTTGACTTCATCAAAAACATAGATGAACCTTGTATCTATAAGAAGGTTGCAGCGAGTAAGGTTGTCTTCCTCGTAGTGTACGTGGATGACTTACTTTTGATAGGAAATGACATTCCTATGTTGCAATCAGTCAATCTCTTCTTATCACAAAGATTCTCAATGAAAGATCTAGGTGATGCCTCCTGCATATTGGGAATTAGGATCTATAGAGATAGATCCAAAAGGATACTGGGATTGTCCCAATCCAGGTACATTGACACCATACTAAAGAGGTTTAGTATGGAAGAATCCAAGCGTGGGAACCAACCCATGATCTCTGGACTCACTCTCTCCAAAGAGATGTCTCCCAAGACTGATTTGGAGAGAGCTCACATGCAAGGGATACCCTATGCTTCGGCAGTAGGCTCTATCATGTATGTGATTCAATGTACCAGACCCGATGTAGCATACTCACTAAGTGTAGTGAGTCGGTATCAAGCAGATCCAGGAGAGAGTCACTGGACGGCTATGAAGAACATTCTCAAGTACTTACGAAGGACTAGAGACATGTTCTTGGTGTATGGTAACGGAGAACTCCGGGTGGAGTCCTTTACCGATTCCAGTTTCCAAAGTGATAAGGATGACTCTAAGTCGCACTCGGGATTTGTCTTTACCCTCAATGGATGGGCGGTATGTTGGAAGAGTTCCAAACAGGATACCGTTGCAGACTCGACGATGGAGGCTCAATACATCGCTGCCAACGATGCTGCCAAAGAGGCTGTCTGGATGAAGAAGTTCATTAGTGAACTTGGTGTGGTTCCATCCATTGAACATCCAATACCTCTGTATTGCGATAACAATGGAGCTGTGGCTTTGGCCAAGGAACCCAGGTCCCATCAGAAGTCCAGACATATTCTGAGGCGGTATCACCTGATCAGGGAGATAGTTGATCGCCGGGAGATTGAGGTCAGGAGAGTAGATACGAAGGACAACACTGCGGATCTACTCACGAAGGCCATTCCCCAGATACAGTTTGAGAGATTATTCGGGATGCTGGGTATGAGATACAACAGCAGCAGGCCATAGTGCAAGTGGGAGATTGTTAGTTATGTATATGCCCTAGAGGCCATTGTTGTACATATGATATATATTATGATGGATGCTTGGATATATACAGAGAGGACTTTCTTACTCGTCACGATAGTATGCTATTTGGTTTCACTTTATCTTAACATGTTGACTTGTATTGGTTTACTGTCTTTCTCTCACATGTTGATAAAGCTCTTAGGATCTGTACTCGACTACTGGGACTATGATGAGATCATACTAGTGGGGCCATAGTAGTCGATGAGTACATCCTATAACTGTTCCTTGTCGAGGGTATATCGAGACAGGGCATCGATACACCAGAGTAGACTAGCATATATGCATCTTGACCCATATGATGGGCGATGGATGATCCCATATCCATCGATGTTTGACAACAGAGATGGTGTACGGGTGCTCAGGGGAGACTGGGTACACTGGACGGACTTGCCGAGAACTCCCAGATGGTGATATACCACACGCCAGATGGTAGTTCTCCGGTGACACTGGTACAGGGTAGTCTATAGACCCGAGATCATCATAGAGTCTTGTGTGATTCCCACTGTGCTTTGATTTCCACCTTACCACGTCCAAGAGGGCGTGCAAAATGGTGGCTTTTGGGTACAGTCCCGAATCACATAGAGGCAATGAGCGATAGGAGGGGATTCGTCTCTTCCGGTATAGGTAGTTGATGTCGTGCTGTGTTCGATTGGCTATAACTGGAAGCCCCTGGCCAGGGCTGATATAGAGATATACGGGTAAGTGTTACCAGTAGTTTCTCGACCTGTTATGAGCCTCGCATTGACACGACTTATCGATTACTGGGGTCTGACGTATACCACCCCTAGACTTGATATGCGACATATCAGACGAACAGACCGGACTGTACGGGAGTGTTACTGATTGGATTCACAGGAGAACGAACGGGCTAGCTTGTTGATCTTCTGATCGCTCAATACCTGGGTGGCTATTACGTTTAGCTGACCGCTTGCAGCTTGTGGGTGTTTGATATGATCATCACCTGCTACCGGCGTATTGACGATTCTTTAGAGTCCTATACATAGGTTTCTTGGTTCAGGCAAAACGATGTAGAGGCACATATGTGATATGTGCAGGACCGAGGATAATGCGATATGAGATACCGTATTATATTCTCGCGATATTTAGATATGAATTGGGACATCGGATCAAGTGTTGATTCGATGAATCGGTACATGATATATTAGTCGGTTATATTCGATATAGCCGAATCGTTGGATCAAGTGTTGATTCGATGATTCAATCTATAATGATATATATGATATATTGTATTACATTATCTAATATTGGCTTGCTTTATTATTTCATTTTCTTACCGGATTAATACATTGATATATATGCGATATATGTTAATTGTATTATTTTCTTTTGTTGCGAATATATAATATATATGTGATATATATTATTGTGACATGATATGATTTATTATAAAACTTGTTTAAGGATGATAAAAAGGGATTAGGGTTTGATTAGGGTTAGCTCCTTCTTGTTCATTCTAGAAGGATTCTATTTTGTCTTGGTTAAGATATTATGGTTGATACTTATCCTTAACCTAACCAAACCCTAACTCTAGTTTATTCTCTACAAACTTTTAGCCTCTCATCCTTGACCATGGTTCCATAATCAATCATATACATTTATCTACTATTCATCACAAAAGGATTATTCTCTTTGATTTTTCATCTTCTTCTCTCTTGAGTTTGAGAGAGAGAGCTCTCTTGAGTTTTCTTTTGTGATGATTTATTGTGAGAAAGTGAATTAAAATGATAGCATAAATACTACTCCATCATCCTCATCTAATCTAGCCCATTAGATTAGGGTGTTCATCTCTTTAGAGTGAGAAAGCTTGGGTTATAGCAACTTCGACGTAGATCATCGGAGAATCGGAATACTTCAAGCTAGCATGGATCGTTCGAGTCGTGGACCCTCTCATGAGTCCGGGAGATCGTGGATCGCGGCTATGGGACTTCTACTCAGAGCTTGTGAAGCGAAGGAGCGGACTACAAAGGTTGTAATCCCTCACACTTAGCTTTAAAGATATCTTCTTGCATGCTTAACCCTAATAATCTAGCAAAGATCCCGTCTTTGGGTTGTTCGGCACATCTAAAATTTTATTTGGGCATGTTTGATGCTTTATGAACCTTCACAAGAGTGCCTAAGGAACCCTACACATTGATCTCTAATTTGGAGCAATTTAAGCAATCTCGCTCAAATTAGGTTTTCGATGATTCAATTTCCTAAAGTTTACAAAACTTATAAGACTTAAGAATCGTTCATGAATTTAATCATCATCATCTACCTATTCTCTCGATTCCTCCAAAAGCGGAGTTTTCACTCAAACATCTTGAAAAAGAAAAGAATCAAGACTCGATCACTCTTCATAATGCAAGAATGTAAAGATAAGCAAGATTTATAATCTTCACCTTTATTAGTCGATGATTAGTTACAATTCACTCGAGTCGAGGTTACAAGATTTGAGGAAAGAACTAAATAGTTGAAATTAGCTTCGCATCGGTCTTCTTGAGTCGCGGATCTGTTAGTTATATGTATGCCCTAGAGGCCATTACTGTACATAAGATGTATATTGTAGTGGATGCTGGGACATATATAGGTAGGACTTTCTTGCTCGACATGATAGTACGCTATCTGGTTGCTCTTTATCTTAACATGTATACTTTCAGTCTCTCTGTTACTTGTTGATAAAGCCCTTAGGATGTGTACTCGACTTCCAGGAATATGATGTAGATCATACTAGTGGGGCCTGGGTAGTCAATGAGTACATCCTTCATTGTTCCTAGTCGTGGGAATATCGAGACAGGGCATCGATATTCCAGAGTAGACTAGCGTATATCTTCTCGACCCATGTGATGGGCGATGGATGATCCCATATCCATTGGTGTTTGACATCAGAGATGGTATGCGGGTGCTGAGTGATGACTGGGTACACTGAACGGACTCGCCGAGAACTCCCAGATGGTATTATACCTCACGTCAGATGGCAGTTCTCTGGGGACACTGGTACAGCTTAGTCTGTTGACCCGAGATCGTCATAGAGTCTTGTGTGTCTCCCACTGTGCTTTGATTTCCACCCTACCACGGCTCTATTGAGTCGTGAAAATAGGTGGTTTTTGGGTACAGTCCCGATTCACATAGAGGAAATGAGCGATATGAGGGGATTCGTCTCTCCCGGTATTCGGGGTTGATGTTGCGCTATGCTCGACTGGCCATAACTGGAAATCCCTGGCCAGGATTGCAGTGATCTACTGGTAAGAGTTATCAGTAGTTTCACGCTTGTTATGGACCTTATATCGGCATGACTTATCAAGCTACTGGGGTCTGACGTTTAGCACCCCTAGGCGAGATATGCGACATATCAGACGTCAGACCGGACTGTGCGGTAAGTGTTACTGGTTGGATTCACAGGAGTGTGAGCGGGCTTGCTCGTTGATCTTCTGATCGCTCAATACCCGGGTGGCCGTAACGTTTAGCAGACCGCTTGCGGCTTGTGGGTGTTTGATATGATCATCACCTGCTGTCGGCGTATTGATGAGTCTTTAGAGTCCTACACAGAGGTTTCCTAGCTCAAGCGAAACGAAATAAGAGCGCATATGAGATATGTGCGAGACCGAGAATAATACCGGTATGTGATACTGTATTCTATTCTCTCGATATGTATCATTGGACGATTATATAGGATATAGCTGGGTTATCGAATCAAGTGTTGATTCGATACAATGATACACTTGATATTAGTCAGTTATATGCAGTATGACCGGATCATTAAATCAAGTGTTGATTTAATGATTTAATGTATAATTATATATTTGATATATTACTTTACATTAACTAGTATTATTTCACTTAAGATGGATTTTCTCACTTGATATGCACATTGTATATACGATATAGTTTTGTGCACTAGTTTGTATCATATTTGATGATACATGCAAACTTGGGTGAGTGTATGCTATACACCATGTTTTGGTTAATGGTTAGGGTTTTAAATCATTCACTTATTCTGTTTATTTATTTTCTTTTTTCTTTTTGGAAAAAATGAAATGGTGGCTAATTTTGTTTCTTGCTTAAGCTTCATGAAGCTTCTTAGCTTTATCTACCATTTTGTTTTTTCCTTAACCCTAACCATTCACCTAAACCCTAGTTTAGTCTCTACACTAGTTACACTAACCCATGGTTTCTATATGATAAGATCACTTGATTTATTATTATTAATCAATTGATTTTATCATTCTTATAATATTCTTTTTCTTCTTCTTCTTCTTTTTCAAGAAGAAGAAACCTTGCAATCTTCAATGGTGCAATGATCAAAAGAGTGAGAAATCCAAATCCAAAGTGAACCCACTTCCTATTTCTTCATCCTCTACCACTTGCCATGTAGTAGAGTGTGTTATCTTCACAAGTTCTATGACCAAGTGAAGATGGAGCTTGATCTTGAGTTGCCTCGACGTAGATCATCTTCGGCATCGAAGACGACGACCTAGCCCGCCCATTTCTCAGATGAAGCCGACGCTAGAGTCCGGGATCCGATGATCGCAGCGAAGGGACATCGTCACGGAGCTAAGGAAGTGGAGGACCGGATCTACAAAGGTTGTAGTCACTTTCACTTTCTAGTTATGTTGATAACTTGCATGTTTCGCCTTACCTCTAGTTACGATCTTGCTTAGGTTTACTTGGCACTTGATAGAAAAATTTGATTTTGGCATGGTTGATCAGTTGTAGAACCTCATGGGTGTGCCTAGGAACCTTACAGTGGTATCAGAGCCTAGCTAGAGCTTTAGGCGATGAGTAGACGAAGTTAGAAACCCGATCGAACCCGAAACCCTAATCCCAAATCCTTTTCTGTACATTTTTCCAAACAGTGGATTTTTCCAAATTAAAAATATACAGAAAAATCAGCTGGCATTTCTAAGGATTACTGTGAAGCACGTGAGCATAAATCGACCACGTGGCCGCGGAACCACGGCACGAGCATGGCATGTGCGGCGGTTCCGCGGCCATATAGGAGCATCTTGTCACGTTTTCTGCACAGTAATTTCTTTCTTTAGTTGCTGAGTTTTCTGGGAATTTTTAAAATATACTCAAGAATTGAGTTTTCTGGGTTGTATTGGGAGTTTGTAGATTCGATCGGATTGTCTAATTTTGTCTGTGTGTTTTTCCGGGTAATTTTAGAATATGTTAAAAAGTTCGACCGGATATAAATACCCAATTTTTCCCCTGCCGGAAAATTTCCAAGTGTTGGATTTTTCCGTGGTTTAAAGACGTTCTAAGTAGTGCAAGTAACGCGATGGACCCTCTAGAAGACAACAATCCTTAACTCGATTATGTGACCGTCTTGAACTGCCCTTTGAACCTTAGGGTTTGGGGCAGTACGGCGTGCCACATGTGAGGCGTTGGCTTGACCCTTCTACGGCTGGACCGTTGTTACTGTAGCATGAAGTGAATGTTTTTAAACTTATTTCATGTGTTGAGCTGTTTCGGGAAAACTTGGGTGTTTGATTGTTCGATCGGAAAGTTTAACATTTTCTATTTATCTGGAATGTGATACAATATTTGGAATCCACAAGTAGTTATGAGATAACTGATTTGGACGTTATAAACATAGCAGTTTAGTCTCATTTGATCGGTTGCCATGGAATGTTGATGCGATCAAAAGTCCGTCGCAATCACGTTGATTACACGGATACTCGCCGGTAAACTTAATAGACAGCTACACCCCATGCCCCGACCAAGTGACTGTAGGAGAACCCCGTCGCGAAAAAGCATCCGTCCGGGTGCTCGCGGCATCGGTGTTCCGCCTTAGTGCACTTCGTCGACGGTATCGGGGGTGTAGCCGTCCACTAAAGTTTGCGACGAGCATTCGTTTTGGATGCCGGGAATCTTGTTGAATTGCCCGACTTTATATTGAAAAGTGTTTTCGATATTGAGACTAAAATGCGGGGTTTATAATTGTTTGGCATGCGATGTCTAAGGGATTCATTTGATTAGGCATGCGATGTCTAAAGAGTTTGCGGATTCCAACTGTTGTAGTTTTACACTTTCTTTTCTGTGACCGTAAGTGTAATATGTGATATCGCCGGTTTCGTTGCTATATGTCAACGACAATTGGGATACGCATGTTTACTTACGTTGATGACATGTGATGTTATGTGTTGCTGGATATGTTATATTGGATTGTCGTGTTTGAATAGCCGAGGTTTTTTTTATGTGAGATGAGTGTTTTTCATTTTCATTCATGTAAGAACTTGTATGTAATATTCTTTTATTGGGGCACTTCCAGGTTGCGGAAGTTGTCACCGTTGATGTATATTATTTATTTTTCCGCATTAGGATAGACCCAAGGAGAGGAGCATAAGTAACCGGGTTCTAGGGTCCAGGGGGAGACCATCTCGAAGAGTCGAGTCTGGGTCTCCTAACTCTAGAATTGGTAGGGTTGCTTTCCGCTCTCGTAGGGGTCTAGGGGTGTGGGATTGGCTATTCGTCACGACCGTGGAATCCGTGTTTTATACTGGCTCGTATTAAAAACACGGACGTCCTAGTATATCCAATATTTTCTGCTGCGTTATCTGTGATGTGATCTTATGATATGTTCAGATAGATATTGTATATAGTATATATGATATATTATATAGACGTTGCTTATGTTTTACACCCGCGCAAGGCCTGCCCCGCTCTGCCGTTAGTTACCTAACCTAACGGTGCAGACGGGACATCGAGGAGAATGCGGATGGCATGAGCGTACGTTATATTTATCTGTGATGTTTAGGTGGACTTAAATGATGGGATATTCATTAATGTGATTAATGAAAGAAAATAAACCTAAAAGATGTTGTGGAATCGAATTTCAAAATAAAAAGGTAGCTACAGTTCTTGTTTTGCATCGCGGTGTTGCTTGTAGAACATCCTGCACCTTATTCGATAAGGAAAGGACTGAGATCCCTTCACCGGGAGTGACTCCTTTAGCAATAACTGGCAGATACTACAACCCTCGGTTTGTCTTTTGATTGCTTCTATAGTTTTTGCTTTGCACAGCGGTATATATGATATATCCTGCACCTTATTCGATGAGGAAAGGGCCGACGATCCCTTCACCGGGAGTGACCCCTTTAGCAAAACTAGAAAAGCCTAAAAAACACTCCATTTAAAAACCATTTGATTCCGCAACGAGATCAAGTTCAAAGCGTTAAAGGTTTTCTTAAAAACCATCCGCAACCCTCCGTCATTTTAGGAAGTAGAGTACTTAGTATTCGTTCTGTGTTTGTTGACCATAGTCAAGGCACAGTGTACGGTAGCTAAGTGATGTCTTCCTACACCGCATATGATGCATTTGTTAGGACAGTCGCGTGACTTTGTTGACCTTAGTTAAGGGTCATGTGGGTGGGTCTAATTAATCACGAAATGACGGGTAGAACTTTACTAGTGCTTATGATTTGTTGACCATAGTTAAGGTCATAAGTGCTAGGGGTAAAAACCTTTATCGGGAGTTTCAAGTGTTGAAATTTGCAATGCGATTGCATACCTTCTATATTATAGTAGGATCCCGATACACACTGCGAGTAATTGTTACTCCTAGGAGAGTTTTGCACCTTACAATTAGCCGATCAAGTAGGTGTCTAGAAAGGTGTCAACGGGGTTACGCCTCTGGGAAAACGAGGTTTACTTTAATTAGGTCCGTACGAAAGCACGGGGAACCTCCCTCAAAGTACCGACACTGGCCTGGCTGAAAGATTGGCGAACATGTAGAGTGTAATTAATCCCGGCTAGTCTTTCCTTTTAAGGTTTGAAGGAAGATCTGATAAAAACAGTGGGAGCCATCCTGATTAGATAAAATAAATAACCAATCTAATCTTGCAAGAGGGCACGAAGAGTGTTTTCTTCTCTCTCTCTCTCCAGGTAACAACCACATCACGCCTTAATCAAGATAATAATATGGATGTATTGACTGAACCCGCTTGTTATACTGAGCTTGGGAACGTTGGTCCCGCTCCAACTTATAATTGTTATAAGACAGAGTAGGAAATAGGGGAATACCAAAATTCTTATGCCGCCCAAACGAAGAAAGTTCATATGATGCATCTTCTTCGGGTATGTTCGTTATAAAGAACTGTCTCAGTATTCTCTGCATCCTGGGTATCTGATACCGGATCAGGATACCAGATATGTAATCTGTTACATAGGGCTACAGAAAGGTAGAGAACTGAGTACGGGTGATAAGTTTCATGAGACAGAAAACGGTGCAAGTGTTGCAGCCAAGTCTGTTGGTCACTGTCACCCTGTATTACCAATACATTGATTCTGAACAAATGCTATTAGATACCGAACCTGATATTCAAAATAATATCAGTCTCTTTATTAGTAAAGAAATGATAAAATTTTGTATTGTTGGATAATGTTTTGAACATTTCCTATATCAAAAGTTGATCGGTTCAGGCACGTTATCTAAAAGCATTGATATTCTAAATCAAACTACAGTTCCTAGTATACAGAACACACACAAGAGGAAGAGTTCAAATATGAACGATTCCTTCTTAAGGTATTGTAGAATAGGTCATATCAATGCGACCCGACTAGCTTAAGTTACATTCTAGATGCATATTTAAATCAGTTTGAATTTAGATCTTGTGAAACTTGCCAGTCATGTCACAAAGATTAGATGACCATAGCTCTGTTTATTGGAAACAGAGAAAGAGTTAGTAAACTCTTGGGACTGATACATAGTGATGTATGCAAGGTCCCCTGTCTACACATGCCAGGACCGGTTCTTTGTACTTCATTTCATTCTCTGATGATCTCTCAAGATTCAGTCATATGTTCCTGTTGAAACATAAGTCCGAAGTTTTTGAGATATTCACAGAATATAAGTTAGAAGTAGAGAACCAAAAACCGGGTATAAGTATTATGTTCTATGATAAGATCAGGGAGTAGAATACTTGTGCATGGAATTCTTGGACTATTCTAAAGGAGAATCAGATTCTCTCTCGGTGTTACTCCACTGAATACACCACAGCACAACGGTGTATCGGGACGGAGCAATCGCACCATATTAGATATGGTGTGCTCTACGATGAGTACTACTGAGTTGCCTATTTTCTTTTGGGGGTTATGCGCTTGAAAAGCTGCATACCTATTGAATTGGGTTCGAATCAGATCAATGCCTACCATTCCATATAAGATATGGTATGGGAAGAGCCTATCTCTTAAGATAGTTAGGATTTGGGATTGTCCGGCCTTTGTGAAAAGCAAAATCCGGACAAGATCGAGGCAAGGTCAGTTCTGTAGAACTGGAAAGGTTCCAGCTATACAAAACTGCAACTGATGATTTGACAGAACCAAAGGATTCAATAAATCCCCGACAAACCTCAGCCTCTCCGCCGATCTGGTAGGGCTCCTCATCCGCCTGAGAGATACTTCGGTTTCTCGATGACAGTGGGAGCGAGGATTGCATCATGAGATGATGACCCAACTAGATTCGAACAGGCCATCGAGAGTGGGGACTCTGTAAGAATGGCTGGATGCTTAGCGATCTGAGATGGAATCCATGTACACCAACAAAGTATGGACTTTGGTTGCTATATCTGAAGGGTTAAATCCCCATCAGGAGCAAGTATATCTTGAGAAGATTACTTGGTGTAGATAGAAAGGTTGAGACTTTCAAAACTAAACTTGTTAAAGGTTTTCGTCATTGACCAGGCGTGGATAATGATGAAACCTTTTCAAGGGACGATGCTTAAGTCCATCCAGATCCTACTTGCCGTTGCTACATACCATGACTACGATATCTGGTGGTTGGGTGCCATGACTGCTTTTCTAAATAATGATTTAGAAGAGAACGTCTATAAGAACACAACCAGAGGGCTTCGTAAACAGTGGGAGCAGCGGAAACATGTTCAAGTTGCTTTACAGGATAAAGCAGGCATCGCGGAATTGGAACGTTTGTTTTGATGTGGTAGTCAAAGAGTTTGACTTCATCAAAATAGTAGACGAACCTTGTATATACAAAAAGGTAGTAGAGAGTAAGGTGGTCATCCTCGTATTGTACGTGGACAACATACTCTTGATAGGAAAAGAGTTTCCTATGCTACGCACGGTCAATCTCCGCTTATCACATGGATTCTCCATATAGTATCAAGTTGATATCTCCTAAATCCTGGGATTTGGATCTATGAGATAGATCTAGATGGATGTTAGGCTTTTCATTAAGTTTAGTGAGATGGTGTCAATCGATCCTGGGGGAATCACTGGAAAGGTTCCAAGGTGATAAGAACGACTGAATGTCAGTCGCAGGCATTGTCTTTACCCTCACTGAAGGGACGGTATGTTGGAAGAGTTCCAAGCTACATACCGTGGCAAACTAGACGATAAAGGCTGTTAACATCGCTATTAAATATACTACCAAAGAGGCAGTTTGGGTGTATATTGGTTCATGAGATGAACTAGGTTCCTACCATTGTATGACAATGGAAGTGTGGCTTTGGCCCAAGAACCCCGATCCCATCAGTGACCCAGAAATATTCTGAGGCAGCATCACCTGATCATGGAGATAGTTGATCTCCAGGGTGATCAAGGTTAGGAGAGTAGACTCAGAGGACAACACGGCGAATCCACTCACAAAGGCTTTTTCCCAGAGAGAGACTCATATGGGATGGTTAAGTATGTGATACTGCAACCACTGCTACAGATGGCCCTAGTGCAAGTGGGAGATTGTTAGTTATATGTATGCCCTAGAGGCCATTACTGTACATAGGATGTATATTGTAGTGGATGCCGGGACATATATAGGTAGGACTTTCTTGCTCGATATGATAGTACGCTATCTGGTTGCTCTTTATCTTAACATGTATACTTTCAGTCTCTCTGTTACATGTTGATAAAGCCCTTAGGATGTGTACTCGACTTCTAGGAATATGATGTAGATCATACTAGTGGGGCCTGGGTAGTCAATGAGTACATCCTTCATTATTCCTAGTCGTGGGAATATCGAGACGGTGCATCGATATTCCAGAGTAGACTAGCGTATATCTTCTCGACCCATGTGATGGGCGATGGATGATCCCATATCCATTGGTGTTTGACATCAGAGATGGTATGCGGGTGCTCAGTGATGACTGGGTACGCTGAACGGACTCGCCGAGAACTCTCAGATGGTATTATACCTCACGTCAGATGGCAGTTCTCTGGTGACACTGGTACAGCTTAGTCTGTTGACCCGAGATCGTCATAGAGTCTTGTGTGTCTCCCACTGTGCTTTGATTTCCATCCCACCACGGCTCTATTGAGTCGTGCAAACAGGTGGTTTTTGGGTACAATCCCGATTCACATGGAGGCAATGAGCGATAGGAGGGGATTCGTTTCTCCCGGTATTGGGGGTTGATGTTGCGCTGTGATCTACTGGTAAGAGTTATCAGTAGTTTCACGCTTGTTATGGACCTTATATCGGCATGACTTATCAAGCTACCGGGGTCTGACGTTTACCACCCCTAGGAGAGATATGCGACATATCAAACGATCAGACCGGACTGTGCGGTAAGTGTTACTGGTTGGATTCACAGGAGTATGAGCGGGCTTGCTCGTTGATCTTCTGATCGCTCAATACCCGGGTGGCCGTTACGCTTAGCAGACCGCTTGCGGCTTGTGGGTGTTTGATATGATCATCACCTATTGCCGGCGTATTGACGAGTCTTTAGAGTCCTATACAGAGGTTTCCTGGCTCAAGCGAAACGAAATAGGAGCGCATATGAGATATGTGTGTGTTAGTTATATGTATGCCCTAGAGGCCATTACTGGACATAGAATGTATATTGTAGTGGATGCTGGGACATATATAGGGAGGACTTTCTTGCTCGACATGATAGTATGCTATCTGTTTGCTCTTTACCTTAACGTGTACACTGATTGTCTCTCTGTTACATGTTGGTATAGCCCTTAGGATGTGTACTTGACTACCTGGACTATGATGCGGATCATACTAGTGGGGACTGTTGGAGATAGTGCCCTCAGAGTCAATTATTGGATCACAGGCACTGATTGCAATGATTGAGGGAGGACCTATCCCGGTAGGACAGTCTTACTCGAGATGATAGTATGCTATCTGGTTTATCTTTATCATCGAGTACTGCTTTAGGTGACCTGACATGTCGCTATTACACGTTGATAGAGCCCCTAGGATTCTTGCTTGGCTACCAGCAGTATGGTGGCGATCATATACGTGGGAGCTGGTAGTCTATAAGCACATCCTTAAAAGGTCCCTAGTCGTAGGAGTTTCGAGACAGGGCATCGATACTCCATTAGTAGACTAGTGTATACAGTCGAGACCCCGACGAGGGGCGGTGGCCGGTCTCACAAGCCACTGGTGTCAGTTGGTTCACCGAAGATGTATACAGGTGCTCATTGGGTTATGAGTACACCGGACAGGACTCGCCGGGAACCTGCCAGTTGGGATTATACCAGACGTCAGATAGCCGTTCCCTGGTGACATGTGTACAGGTTAGTTCATTGACCTGAGGATCGTCATTTTTCTCGTGTGAGTTCCCACTGTACTTTGATTACTACCCTACCACGGCTCAAAGGAGTCGTGCAAACAGGTTTTAGTTCGGTACAGTCCCGAGCCACATGGAGGCAGTGAGCGGATCTTCAGGGGTTCGTCTCTCCCGGTATTGGGGGTGAGGTCGCGCTGTGTCTAGGAGAGCCAATACGCAAAGCCCTCGGCCGAGGCAGGAGATTTACTGGTAGGTATTCCAGTAGTATCTCAGGGCGTTCTGGGCTACACTCGGACACGACTTGTACCGCTTTTGGGGGTCTGACTTTTACCAACCCCCTAGGCCCGACATGCGATGCTCATAGACGAACGGACCGGACTGTACGGATATTGTCACTGACAGGCTCAGTAGGGTGTCAGGATGAGTTCGCTCATCGACGTCCCTTTTGGTCAATAGCTGGTGGCCCGTCACGTATTGGCTGATACCTCTGACGTGCTAGTGGTTAAATCCACAGCCATAGTATTGACGAGTCTTTAGAGTCCACCACACTTACAGTTACTCAAGCTTTCGGGCGAAACGCTGTAGAGGCCGTATGGAGATATGGCAGGGTCCGATCAGATACGTGCGGTATTGCACGGATCAGGATCGGACAATTTTGTACTAGTGGCCGTATAGTTATATGGCAGGGTTCGATCTGATACGTGCGGTATTGCACGAATCAGGGTCGGACGGATATTACTAGCCGGCTTTGGCTTAAGCCGGTCCTAGTCTAGTACTGTGTAGATTTTGTCTCATTGCATCTGTATCCGGACGGAATACAGATGCGGGTGTGTATGCACAGTATCGGGGTTTTCCTGTAATTTATTACGGGACCAGTTTTCTGGAGTTGCCAGTTTGTATTCCGTTCCGGCCGGTTTTCCTTTGTTCTTTCCCGGCCGGACTTTTGTGATGGAGGGGGTAATTTGCAGTTTTGCAAATTACTTTTGGTGGAGGTTTTATTTGTAAGATGATTTATTATGATAACCTTTTTAGATACCATTCATTTCATGCTTTATTGTGATATGAAGTGGATTAGAGTTGATGTGATTTTGTGATGATTATGTCTTGATGTGGTCACCACTTGCTTTACCCTACACTCACCTCCCTTCATGCTTCATATTACCTCCTCCACCATTCTCATTTAGATGATAAGTTTTTCATTAGAAAAGAGAGAAGAAGAAAAAGAAAGAGAGAAGAAGAAGGAGAGAGTTCTTCATTCTTGAGTGTTTCATCTTCTTGATCTCATTCATGCTAGAAAAATGCAAGCACCATTTTTCTTTTCTCATTTCCTCCATCAAGGCAACCAAAACCCAAGTGAAACACTACACTACACATTCTACAGCATATCTTGAGCATGTCGAGTTGCCGGCTTCATGCCCGAGTTGCCTCGGTATTGAGGCGGGAGCCCGTAAAAGACGCAGGCGATGTGGTGCCCTTTCCGGCGAGGAGGCGACGATATGGAGACTACACTTTCCGCGGGAGATCGGGACGATGACGAGAAGACCGGAGGACTCGGATCACTCGGTATACTTCTCACCCTATCTCTTGATTGCTAGCATTAGGTTAATGGTTACGATCCGGGTTTTCATTGTCCGCGGTAGCGCCGGTTTCCGAGTAAGGAAAATTTTTGATTCCGCATTTTGGCCTCGAGTACGAGGCCGGGGCGCTGCCGTGGCGCAACATGGTATCAGAGCCACGCCATTAACCTTACCTAGCTTGTTCTAATGTGTTTTGCATTTCCGATCGACCAAAATCCCAAAAACCACATTTTCCTTTGCATCAGTTTTCTGTTGGAATTTTTTGGTGTCTAAAAATTTTTCAGGTTACAGAAAAATAATGTGCAGGAAATTCTAAGACCACTGTAAAAATTCGACAGTGTCAGTCGTACAGTGGAGCGCGGAAGCGCGGCCAAACCCCCCTTTGGGCCGCGCTTCCGCCGCACTCTACTGTGCTCACCTTGTCAAAATTTTTACAGTGGGCTTTTGGGCTAATTTTGTGGGTTTTGGAATATTAAATTCGGGCCCAGGTTTTCTATGACTGCTACAGTATTGGTTTGGGGCCCGCTTGTTAATTGTTTGATCGATCGGATATTTGAAACACATTATTTCACAGTATTTACATTATATCTGCGACCGTGAATGTCACTCGATCGGTAAATCCGGTCTAACTGCTATAGCCCGGTTAGACGGATTTGCGAACGTGACTTTCACGTTGATGTTTTATGTTTATGCTGTGATGTTGCTGATCGGTCGTGGGGTATAGCCTGGATGCAATGCTAGTACAGTGCTGTTGTATTATGTACATTTGATATTGCGGGGCGAGCGTCCGACATGTGGACTGCCGTCACTTCCTGTTTGTATTATTATTTTAGGGCACGACCTGGTTGCGGTCGATATACCCGGTGTATGTATATTTTACTTTCTGTACTAGGATTACCCCGCGGAGGGGTGCACGGATAGCCGGGTTCTAGAAGGCAACGGGCCCGCATCTCATGGCATTGAGACGGAGGGGGCTTCACTCTAGGATTGGCGGGCTATTCGCCGCACTCGTTGGGGGTACAGGTTAACCCAGGAGGGGTGCCCAAGTTACCGGATTCCATGAAGTGCTGGGTGGTCCATTCACGGTGCTGAAGGGGGCTGCCTCACTTCAGGTTTTGGCGGGTGACTTGCCGCGCCCGTAGGGGTCTAGGATTTCATTGCACAGGCTATCCACACGACCAGGGGAACGTCGGGTTTCAGCAGCGGCTCTGTGAAACCCGGGGCTTCCAGATATCTGTATTGTTCTGTGATGCTGTACATTTCTGTGATGTTGCATTTTTATCACGCCTTGAGCGAAATATAATATATTGGTATATATATTAGTAGATGTTGTATATGTTTTGCATCCGCGCTAGTCCAGTCCCCGCTCTGTCGTTAGTTAAGTAACCTAACGGGTGATGACGGGACCCAGTGGCGAATGCGGATGGCATATACGTACATCAGTATATTTTCGTTCTTTGTGGTGTGATCAATTGATGGGACTGCGTTGATTCGGATCAATGCAAGATAAACAAACCTATTCTGATGTTGTTGGAACAATTTTTTAAAAAGCTGTTATTGCAAGGACGTTCACTTTTGTTTTGCATCGTGGTATTCAGTTGGAATATCCTGCTCCTCAGTCGACGAGGCAAGGGCCGAGATCCCTTCACCAGGAGTGACCCCTTGGACAGAAGTTTCCGTCAGGGCAATAACTTCACTATAGCCGATTACTTTTGCTTTGCATCGTGGTATTCAGTTGGAATATCCTGCACCTCATTCTACGGGGAAAGAGCCGAGATCCCTTCACCGGGAGTGACCTTTTTAGTAAAGGTTTTCGTCACTATATTTTCTTAAAGGTTATCCAGTTCCTTCAACGATATCAAGTTCATTACGTTAAAGGTTTTTCGCCAAAAACCAGTCGTAGCCCTCCGTCATTTCAGATTAGTGTTACTTAGTATTCGTGCTGCGTTTGTCGTGCATTGCCGTGGCGTAGTGTTCGGTAGCTATGTAATGCTTTTCTGTCACAAGGATAAGTGGATTGGTTAGGACAGTCGTACGGTCTTGTTGGCATTGTCAAGGACTCGTACGGGTGGGTTTAATGCAATCAAGATAATGACGGGTAGAACTTGACTAGGACTCTTTGATTTGTTGGCATTGTCAAGGTCACTTGGGTCCTAGGGGTAAAAACAAACATCGGGAGTTTCAAAAGAACTGAAACTTGCCAGGCATGCGCATACCTTCTGGAGTGTGGTGACGTGAGTGGATTCCGTCACGTTATCATGCGATGAGAGTTGGATCCCGATTCCCACTGATGAGTTGGTTTACTCCTCGGGTGATCCCGACTAATTCTTCTTTCAGGTTTGGAGCAGAATTTGAGGTACAGTGGGAGGCTTCCAGGTTGGATAAAGTGATAACCATTCTGATCTAGGTTAGAGTGCACGCTGAGTGTTTCTTTTCTCTCTCTCTCTGGCAGTGACCATTGACCCGACCCTAAGACTATGACTCAGTAACGGAGTTGACCGAACCTTCTTAACACTGGCTTTTGGATTGTCAAAGTTGCAGACCTCATTGCCACTCCTACTTTTACCCTTTTCTCCAGGACACCCCGTATTACTGCGAACGTCCACTTCCATTGGACAAAACCATCGTATGGTTATATACGAACTCGAAGGACTTCGAGGATGGTTTCTGGTTCTGGAGAAAACGGATAAGACTATTCAGTTGTCTTTTCCTTTTACCTTCTCTCAGGTTGCGAGTACTCCTTGGTTTAGGAGATAGTACACCTATTACGCAAATTGGATAGTCTTCTTCCAAACCTTAGGCTGGTGCCGAACGGTAGGGAATGAAGAAAACCAATTAGCATAACGATGGTGTGCAGAAGGTATTAAGTTAAGACAAAGCAAGGGATTAGTAGGAGGGCAAAGTAAATTGCGACTGATATTCACGACCAAACCAAGTATTTCTTCGCCAATCCTAAATCACCTTTGTATCTCTCCAGGACACTCCGTATCACTACGAAGATCCACAGTTTATTGGATACTCCATCGTATGGTTATATACGAACTCGAAAGGAACTTGTTCCAGTTCGGGGATGGATTCTGGTTCAGGAGAAATAGGAATAAAGTACATTCAGGTGTCTTTTATCTTCAACTTCTCTCGCGATGCGAGTGCTCCTAGGATTAGGGCAGTACACCCTTTATGCTTGTTGGATAGTCTTCTTCCAAACCATAGGCTGGTGCCGAACGGTAGGGAAGGAAGAAAACCATTTGGCTTAAAGGGGTGTGCAGAAGGTAATGACTAAAGACATATAAAGGGATTTGGAAAGGTGGCAAAGAATTATACGGTTACAGTTGTGAATCTGGATAATGGAAGAGGCATTACTAGGAATACCAGGATACCCCGACGAAACATTTCAATGTTTCAGTTTCACCGTGTACTGTTAAAAGAAAACTGATTTCTCGATTAGACGCTTGCTCCAGGGTATGTATTTACCAGGTTGGATTCTCACATCTGTATGGTATTACAGATGCTGAGTGGGAGTAAGTTATTGGGAATTAGGTGACCATCCTCTTTATATCGGGATTCGTTGTAATTGGTAATATTTGAGGAAGCCACCTGGGTTGTTTGCCGGTCGGCAAATATTTGGTTTTGAATATCCGCTGTTATGCACCAATTTCAAATTGATATATCTGTACGTCTATTTTCATAGAGTGAGATATACCTTTTGATATTATGTCGATGACATTTACCTATATCAGTGGATGGTTAGGTAAGGAGCATTAAACAGCGGTGTAATTCTTCTTAACCATAAGTACAGTTTTCAACCTACGACACACAGTGAAAGAGTTGTTAGACTCAGAGGACTTATACAGAGTATTGTATGTTGTCCAGTGTCCATCAGGACAGAGGGGTTGGTCCTCATACTATATTCTGTTTACTTTTAACTTCTCTGGTTCTAAGACATGTGTTTCGTGGAAACACAGGGTCTAAGTTTTGAGGAGTTATAGGTATTTGAATAGAGTAGAGAACCAGGTATAGCAAGTATTGGGATTCTTCAAAATGATCGAAGATGTAGATACTTGTGTATGGTATTCAGTTGATAGTAATGATTAAGAGAACTTGCTTCTCTTTCAGGATACTCATAATTGGAAGCATTCCTAAGTTGAGTAACGTTGATCGGCCTTCTTCCATTTAGTTGACATGCACTGGAGATAGCTGCATGATTTGAATCTGGTTCAATTGAATCAGTGCCTCTGGTTCTATATTGGATATAGAACAGTTCATATCTTAACGATGTTAAGGTACGGGGAGATGTCCGGCTTATGCTTAAAACCAGACACTGGACAACTCAAGGCACGTTTCTGTAATGGCTGTTTGTGGGTTGACCCAGGCTATGACGAGGGTTGACTTTCTACCATCTGGATGAACAATAGCAATATTGTTCTAGACTCGCCACAGTTTTAATAAAAATGGATTTTTTCAGAAAAACAGTAGTGGGAGTATGGTAGAACTGGAAGTGATTCCAGAACCGCAAACGATTACTGAAGATTTAATAAGGAACCTAAAGATTCAATCTGATTTGACATTCCATTGGCCACTCCGCAGATACTGTGGGTAACTTCAGCCACCCGAGAGGTACTCCGGTAGCCTCAAGGACGGTGACAGGGAAGTTCTTGTTTACCCACACTTGCCATTGTTGTTGTTCCAGGCTGCGAGACCCGGCCGGAGGATGAGTATAGCGTCGTTCTAAACTAGCTTTGGATGTGCACGTCTATATGACTCTGCCAGAGGGTTGTCGTAGTCAGTGGGAGCAGCGGAAGCATTGGTGGACATCAGGCTTATGACTATTTATAGACTAAAGCAGATGTAGCGGAGATAGATCATCTGTTTCTGATGTGACGGTCATAGGTTTAACGTCATCAGAATAAGGGGATGGATCTGTTGAGAAGGTAGTAGGAAGTGATATTCCTATACTACGATCGGTTATACTTTGGTCGTCACACAGTGGTTTCTCCACACAGGACTTAGACATAATATCTAACATACTGGTTACTAGATCTATGGTTTTAGATCTAGATTTGGGTGGTTTCCCAATCTGGGTACCTTGACAGCATTCTATGAGTATTTAGAATGGACGACTCCTGGCACGGTAGTGCACCTGCAGTTGATGGAGTCACCCTCTCTAAAGGTGTCTTATAGACTAAAGGGGAAAGGGATACTCATGATTGGCAGATCACTTGCTTAGGCAATTGAGTCAATCATGAGATGTCAAGTACCACACCAGATGTTGTTCTTGCAGTAGATACAATAAGTTGATATTAATCCAATCCTGGAGAAACGGTCGGAAGCAGCTTTAGAACATAAGTTAATGTTCTAGGGATATGATAACGGCAGTCTCCTTTAAGAGACGGTTATCATTCCAGGCTTCCAAGGTGACCTGGATGGCAGAGTGGCTGTCAGAGTTATAGTTTTTCCATCTGACGAGGGGCAGTATTTTGGACAGGTGGTCCAAGGAAATACTGAGGGTGGCATGGCGCAGGATACTGATTAAGTTCAGTTGACGATACAGTCTAAAAAGTTTGGATTTGGAGTTCATTTATGAGCTAGGTCCCATCAGACATCCAGACATTCTAAGACAGGTATTGCTCATTTCGGGAGATGGCTTTCTCCGCGAACTTGAGATATAGAGAGACATAAAAAGAAACATCACAGCGGATCCACTCACTGAGGCTATTCCTCGAACGCAAAAGTTTCGCAAACGAGCTTTGTGAGACTGACTAGTAGAGGAGTTAGGTGTTCGGTATCACACGGGCTGTGAGTATGCGGCATCGCAATAATTAGCCTTGAGTGCAAGTGGGAGATTGTTGGAGATAGTGCCCTCAGAGTCAATTATTGGATCACAGGCACTGATTGCAATGATTGAGGGAGGACCTATCCCGGTTGGACAGTCTTACTCGAGATGATAGTATGCTATCTGATTTATCTTTATCATCGTGTACTGCTTTAGGTGACCTGACATGTCGCTATTACACGTTGATAGAGCCCCTAGGATTCTTGCTTGGCTACCAGCAGTATGGTGGCGATCATATATGTGGGAGCTGGTAGTCTATAAGCACATCCTTAAAAGGTCCCTAGTCGTAGGAGTTTCGAGACAGGGCATCGATACTACATTAGTAGACTAGTGTATACAGTCGAGACCCCGACGAGGGGCGGTGGCCGGTCTCACAAGCCACTAGTGTCAGTTGGTTCACCTAAGATGTATACAGGTGCTCATTGGGTTATGAGTACACCGGACAGGACTCGCCGGGAACCTGCCAGTTGGGATTATACCAGACGTCAGATAGCAGTTCCCTGGTGACATGTGTACAGGTTAGTTCATTGACCTGGGGATCGTCATTTGTCTCGTGTGAGTTCCCACTGTACTTTGATTACTACCCTACCACGACTCAAAGGAGTCGTGCAAACAGGTTTTAGTTGGGTACAGTCCCGAGCCACATGGAGGCAGTGAGCGGATCTTCAGGGGTTCGTCTCTCCCGGTATTGGGGGTGAGGTCGCGCTGTGTCTAGGAGAGCCATTACGCAAAGCCCTCGGTCGAGGCAGGAGATTTACTGGTAGGTATTCCAGTAGTATCTCAGGGCGTTCTGGGCTACACTCCGACACGACTTGTACCGCTTTTGGGGGTCTGACTTTTACCAACCCCCTAGGCCCGACATGCGATGCTCATAGACGAACGGACCGGACTGTACGGATATTGTCACTGACAGGCTTAGTAGGGTGTCAGGATGAGTTCGCTCATCGACGTCCCTTTTGGTCAATAGCTGGTGGCCCGTCACGTATTGGCTGATACCTCTGACGTGCTAGTGGTTAAATCCACAGCCATAGTATTGACGAGTCTTTAGAGTCCACCACACTTACAGTTACTCAAGCTTTCGGGCGAAACGCTGTAGAGGCCGTATGGAGATATGGCAGGGTCCGATCAGATACGTGCGGTATTGCACGGATCAGGATCGGACAGTTTTGTACTAGTGGCCGTATAATTATATGGCAGGGTTCGATCTGATACGTGCGGTATTGCACGAATCAGGATCGGACGGATATTACCAGCCGGCTTTGGCTTAAGCCGGTCCAAGTCTAGTACTGTGTAGATTTTGTCTCATTGCATTTGTATCCGGACGGAATACAGATGCGGGTGTGTAAGCACAGTATCGGGGTTTTCCTGTAATTTATTACGGGACCAGTTTTTTGGAGTTGCCAGTTTGTATTCCGTTCCGGCCGGTTTTCCTTTGTTCTTTCCCGGCCGGACTTTTGTGATGTAGGGGGTAATTTGCAGTTTTGCAAATTACTTTTGGTGGAGGTTTTATTTGTAAGATGATTTATTATGATAACCTTTTTAGATACCATTCATTTCATGCTTTATTGTGATATGAAGTGGATTAGAGTTGATGTGATTTTGTGATGATTATGTCTTGATGTGGTCACCACTTGCTTTACCCTACACTCACCTCCCTTCATGCTTCATATTACCTCCTCAACCATTCTCATTTAGATGATAAGTTTTTCATTAGAAAAGAGAGAAGAAGAAAAAGAAAGAGAGAAGAAGAAGGAGAGAGTTCTTCATTCTTGAGTGTTTCATCTTCTTGATCTCATTCATGCCAGAAAAATGCAAGCACCATTTTTCTTATCTCATTTCCTCCATCAAGGCAACTAAAACCCAAGTGAGACACTACACTACACATTCTACAGCATATCTTGAGCATGTCGAGTTGCCGGCTTCATGCCCGAGTTGCCTCGGTATTGAGGCGGGAGCCCGTAAAAGACGCAGGCGATGTGGTGCCCTTTCCGGCGAGGAGGCGACGATATGGAGACTACACTTTCCGCGGGAGATCGGGACGATGACGAGAAGACCGGAGGACTCGGATCACTCGGTATACTTCTCACCCTATCTCTTGATTGCTAGCATTAGGTTAATGGTTACGATCCGGGTTTTCATTGTCCGCGGTAGCGCCGGTTTCCGAGTAAGGAAAATTTTGATTCCGCATTTTGGCCTCGAGTACGAGGCCGGGGCGCTGCCGTGGCGCAACAGGAACATGGTAGTATATAAGTACATCATTCAAAGTCCCTAGTCGTGGGTGTATCGAGACGGGGCATCGATATACCAGAGTAGACTAGCGTGTACCTTCTCGACCCATACAGATGGGCGATGGATGATCCCATATCCATTGGTGTTTGACATCAGAGATGATATACGGGTGCTCAGTGGAGACTGGGTACACTGGACTGACTCGCCGAGAACTCCCAGATGGTATTATACCTCACGTCAGATGGCAGTTCTCTGGTGACACTGGTACAGAGTAGTCTGTTGACCCGAGATCGTCATAGAGTCTTGTGTGGTTCCCACTGTGCTTTGATTTCCATCTTACCACGTCCAAGAGGGCGTGCAAAATGGTGGTTTTTGGGTACAGTCCCGAGTCACATGGAGGCAATGAGCGATAGGAGGGGATTCGTCTCTCTCGGTATAGGGAGTAGATGTTGCGCTGTGTTCGATTGGCTATAACAGGAAATCCCTGGCCAGGGTTGCTGAGATTTACTGGTAAGTGTTACCAGTAGTTTCTCAAAGTGTTATAGACCTCATATCGACACGACTTATCGAGCTATTGGGGTCTGACGTTTACCACCCCTAGGCGAGATATGCGACATATCAGACGATCAGACCGGACTGTACGGTAGTGTTACTGGTCGGATTCACTGGAGTGTGAGCGGGCTTGCTCGTCGATCTTCAGATCGCTCAATACCCGGGTGGCCGTTACGTTTAGCAGACCGCTTGCGGCTTGTGGGTGCTTGATATGATCATCACCTGCTGCCGGCGTATTGACGAGTCGTTAGAGTCCTACACAGAGGTTTCCTGGCTCAAGCGAAACGAAATAGGAGCGCATATGAGATATGTGCGGGACCGAGAATAATGCGTGTATGTGATACCGTATTTCATTCTCGCGATCAATGTGTCGAATGGTTGTATGCGATATAACCTAGTTATCGATTCAAGCGTTGATTCGATAAGCCGATACATTGTATACTAGTCGGTTGTGTGCGGCATGACCGGATCATTGAATCAAGTGTTGATTTAATGATTTAATGCATAATTATATATTTGATATATTACTTTGCATTAACTAGTATCGGTTCACTTTAAATGGATTTTCTCACTCGGGTGTGTGCATTACATATGCGATATGATTTTGTGCACTAGATTGTATCAAGTTTGATGATACATACATTTTGGTTAAGTGTAAAGAATTAAACCATGGTTAAGTGGATAATTAGGGTTTTGTTTTTCTTATTAATTTATATATACATTTATTCTTCTTGGAAAAGAAAAAGAGAATGAGAAAATGGTGGCATTCTTTTATTTATTTATGAAGCTTCATGAATACTTTGACCATTGCAACCATTTTTGTCTCATGCTTGACCTAACCATTCCACTAAACCATGATTGATTCTCTACACCTAACTATGGTTCAATTATGATAAGAATGAATTTCTTTTCTCATTTCTATGAGGCTTATCATAATTAGCTCCTTCTTCTTCTTCATTTTTCAAGTGAAGAAAACCAAGCTCCATCAATGGTGGATTGATGAAAAGTGTGAGAAATCCAAAACTAAAGTCTACCCACTTCCTATTTCTTCATCCTCTACCTCTTGCCAAGTAGTAGAGTGTGTTTACTTCACAAGTTTCTTGACTTCATGAAGTCGGAGATTGATTTAGCGATGCCTCGACGTAGATCATCTTCGGCATGGACATCGACGACCTAGCTCACTTTTTCTCCGACGAAGCCGACTCTAGAGCCCGGATTCTTTTTGGACAGTGGAGACGAATTCGTTGCGGAGCTATGGAGGTGGAGCACCGGATCTACAAAGGTTGTATTTCCGATATCCCATTAGTTAAGTGTTAACTAGATTAATTTTCGCCTAGTTTTCTAGCCGACGGTCCGTTGTAGGGTTTGTAGGCACCGTTAAAATTTGAAATTGGCATGTTCGATGCCTTGTATAACCTCATTAGGGTTCCTAGTAACCTTTCACTGGTATCAGAGCCTAGCTAGAGCCTTAGGCGAAGTCTAGACGGGTTTTTGAACTCCGAACGAACCCGAAATCCTAACACACCCATGCTCTCTGTCCAATTTTCAAAAACAGGGATTTTTCAGTATTAAAAATATGCAGAAAATCAAGAAGGGTTTTCTAGTAATTACTGTAAATTTCGTGGACCTAATTCAACTTTCCCACCGCGTTTCCGCGGCACGGGCATGGCTCGTGCGGCGGAAGCGCGGCCGTTTTGTCGTGTTGTGAGGTAATGATTGTACAGTAACTCCTATTTAACAGTGCTGGTTTTCATGGGTATTTTTAATATTTTTTCAAGAGTTGAATTTTTCTGGGTTGTTTTGGGTTTTCATGAGTTCGATCGGAATATCAAACTTTGTCTGTGTGGCTTTCCGGATAATTTTACAATATGTTAAAAAGTTCGACCGGATATAAATACCCAATTTTTCCCCTGTCGGGAAATTTCTAAGTGTTGGATTTTTCCGTAGTTTAACGACGTTCTAAGTAGTGCAAGTAACGCGATGGACCCTCTAGAAGACAACAAACCTTAACTCGATTATGTGACCGTCTTGAACTGCCCTTTGAACCTTCGGGTTTGGGGCAGTACGGCGTGCCACATGTGAGGCGTTGGCTTGACCCTTCTACGGCTGGACCGTTGGTACTGAGGCACGAACTGAATGTTGTTAGACTTATTTCATGTGTTGATCTGTATCGGGAAAACTTGGGTGTTTGACTGTTCGATCGAAAAGTTTAACATTTTCTGTTTATCTGGAATGGGATAAAATAATTGGAATTCATAAGTAGTTATGAGATAACTGAATGAATGTTATAAACATAGCACTTTAGTCTTACTTGAACGGTTGCCACGGAATTTTGATGCGATCAAAAGTCCGTCGCAATCACGTAGCGTACGCGGATACTCGCCGGGTAAACTTAATAGACAGCCTCACTCCATAGCCCCGACCAAGTGACTGTAGGAGAACCCCGTCGCCGAAAGCATCCGTTCGGGTGCTCGCGGTAGCGGTGTTCCGCCTTGGTGCACTTCGTCGACGGTATTAGGGGTGCGACTGTCTACTGAAGTTTGCGACGAGCATTCGATCAGGATGTCGGGAATCTTGTTGAATTCCCCGACTTGATATTGAAAAGAGTTTTCGATAATGAGACTAAAATGCGGGGTTTATAATTGTTAGGCTTGCGATGTCTAAGTAATTCATTTGGTCAGGCATGCGATGTCTGAGGTGGTTGCGGATTCCAACTGTTGTAGTTTTACACTTTCTTTTCTGTGACCGTAAGTGTAATATGTGATATCGCCGGTTTCGTTGCTATATGTCAACGACAATTGGGATGGGCATATTTACTTACGTTGATGACATGTGATGTTATGTGTTGCTGGATATGTTATATTGGATCGTCGTGTTTGAATAGCCGGGGGTTTTTATGTGAGATGAGTGTTTTTCATTTTCATTCATGTAAAAACTTGTATGTAATATTCTTTTATTGGGGCACTTCCAGGTAGCGGAAGTAGTCACCTTTTGTATATTATTTACTTTTCCGCACTAGGATAGACCTAAGGAGGAGGGCACAAGTAACCGGGTTCTGGAGTCCAGAGGGAGACCAACTCGAGGAGTCGAGGTCGGGTCTCCTAACTCTAGAATTGTTAGGGTTGCTTGCCGCTCTCGTAGGGGTCTAGGGGTGTGGGTTTGGCTATTCATCACGACCGTGGAATCCGTGTTTTATACTGGCTCGTATTGAAAACACGGACGTCCTAGTATATCCAATATTTCATATGATTCTTCTGCTGCGATATCTGTGATGTGATCATGTGATGTTCTGTGATAGATACAGTATATAGTATATATGCTATATTATATGGATGTTACTTATGTTTTACACCCGTGCTAGCCCTGCCCTGCTCTGCCGTTAGTTACCTAACCTAACGGTGTACGAGGGGACATCGAGGCGAATGCGGATGGCATAAGTGTACGTCGTATTTATCTGTGATGTTTAGGTATTTAAATGATGGGACTTCATTAATGTGATTAATGAAAGTAAAAGAAACCTAAGATGTTGTAGAATCGAATTTCAAAATAAAAACAGGTAGCTACAGTTCTTGCTTTGCACATCGGTATATGTGATATATCCTGCACCTTATTCGATAAGGAAAGGACCGAGATCCCTTCACCGGGAGTGACTCCTTTAGCAATAACTGGCAGATGCTACACACTCGGTTTGTCTTTTGATAGCTTTTAAAAGTTCTGCTTTGCACAGTGATATATATGATATATCCCGCACCTCATTCGACGAGGAAAGGACCGACGATCCCTTCACCGGGAGTGACTCCTTTAGCAAAACTAGAAAAGCCTCAAAAACACTCCATTTCAAAATACATTCGATCTTACAACAATATCAAGTTCATTACGCAATAGGTTTTCAGAAAAACCTTTCGTAGCCCTCCGTCATTTCAGATAAATCCTGTTTAGTATTCGTGATGCGTTTGCTGACATTGTCAAGGCGCAGTGTGCGGTAGCTAACCAGTATTTATCTGCTTATGCATATGATGCAGATTGGGTTAGGGTAGTCGTGCGGCCTTGTTGACCTTGTCAAGGGTCGTGCGGGTGGGTTTGATTCAATCAAGAAATGAGGGGTTGAACTTGACTTGCGGTCTATGGTTTGTTGACCTTGTCAAGGTCATAGATCGCCTGGGATAAAATATTATCGGGAATTTCAAGTGTTGAAATTTGCAATGAGATTGCATACCTTCTATGAGATAGTTAGATCCCGATACCCGCTGCGAGTAAGTGTTACTCCTGGGAGAGTTTTATACATTACAACTAGCCGATCAAGTAGGTGTCTAGAAAGGTGTCAACGGGGTTACGCCTCTGGGAAAACGAGGTTTACATTAATTAGGTTTGTGCGAAAGCACGGGGGACCTCCCTCAAAGTACCGACACTGGCCTGGCTGAAAGATTGGCGAACTTATAGTGTGTAATTAATCTCGGCTAGTCTTTCCTTTTAGGGTTTGAAGGAAGATTTGATAAAAAGCAGTGGGAACCATCCTGATTAGATAAAATAAAACCAATCTATTCTTGCAAGAGCGCACGCTGAGTGTTTTCTTCTCTCTCTCTCCTGGTAGCGACCATGTCATGCCTTAATCAAGATAATAATACGGATTATTGACCGAACCCGCTTGTTATACTGAGCTGGAGAACGTTGGTCCCGCTCCAACTTATAATTGTTATAAGACAGAGCAAGAAATAAGGGGAATACCAGATTTCCCGTGCCGCCCAAACGAAGAGAGTGCATGCTGATGCATCATCTTCGGGTGTGTTCATTACAAAGAACTGTTTCTCAGTATCCTCCGCATCCTGGATATATGATACCGGATCAGGATCCCAGATATGTAATCTGTTACATAGGGCTACAAAAGGGTAGAAAAACTGAGAACGGGTGATAAGTTTCATGAGACAGAAAACGGGGCAAGTGTTGCAGCCAAGTCTGTTGGTCACTGTCACCCTGTATTACAAATACATTGATTCTGAACGAATGTTATTAGATACCGAACCTGATATACAAAATCATATCACTCTCTTTATTAGTAAAGAAATGATAAAATTTTGTATTGTTGGATAATGTTTTGAACATTTCCTATATCAAAAGTTGATCGGTTCAGGCACGTTATCTAAAAGCATTGATGTTCTAAATCAAACCACAGTTCTTAGTATATAGAACACACACAAGAGGAAGAGTTCAGAAATGAACGGATCCTTCTTGAGGTATTATAGACTAGGTCATATCAATGCGACCCGACTAGCTGGAGTTACATAAAGATGCATATTTAAATTAGTTTGAATTTACATCTTGTGAAACTCGCCAGTCATGTCACAAAGATAAGATGACCACAGCTCTGTTTATTGGAAACAGAGAAAGAGTTAATGAACTCTTGGGATGATACATGTTGATGTATGTAGGTCCCCTGTCTACAAATACCAGGATTGGTTCTTTATACTTCATTACGTTCTCTGATGATCTCTTTCGATTCAGACCTATGTTCCTGTTGAAACACAAGTCCGAACCTTTTGAGATATTCACAGAATATAAGATAGAAGTAGAGAACCAAAATACGGGTATAAGTATTATGTCCTTTGATGTGATCAGCGAGGAGAATACTTGTGCATGGAATTCCTGGACTATTCTAAAGGAGAATGAGATTCTCTCTCAGCATTACTCCTCCGTATACACCATAGCACGATGGTATATCGGGGCGGAGCAAATACACCCTATTTGATATGGTGTGCTCTATGATGAGTACTACTGAGTTACCTATTTCCTTTTTGGGAGTTATGCACTTATGAAGTTGCATACCTATTGAATAGGGTTCTAATTAAATCAGTTGCCTACCGCTTCATATGTGATATGGAAAGGGAAGAGCCCATTTCTTAAGTTAGTTAAGATTTGGGGTTGACCGGCCTATGTCTAAAAGCAAAATCCGGACAAGCTCGAGGCAAGGTCTGTAATGTAGAACTGGAAAAGTTCTAGCCATACAAACTACAGCTGATGATTTGATAGAACCAAAGGATTCAGTAGATACCAACGAACCTCAGCCTGTCCGCCGATCTAGTAGGGCTCCTCACCCATATAAGAGATACTTCGGTTTCTCTATGACAGTGGGAGCGAGGATTGCATCATGAGATGATGACCCAACTAGCTTCGAGCTGGCCATCAGGAGTAAGACTCTGTAAAAATGGCTGGATGCTTAGTGATCTGAGATGGAATCCTTATACACCAACAAAGTATGGACTTTGGTTGCTATATCTGAAGGGTTAAATCCCCATCAGGAGCAAGTATATCTTGAGAAGATTACTTGGTGTATATGGAAAAGTTGAGACTTTCAAAGCTAGACTTGTTAAAGGTTTTCGTCATCGACCAGGCGTGGATAATGATGAAACCTTTTCCAGAAGCTATGCGTAAGTCCATCCAGATCCTACTTGCCACGGCTACATACCATATCTACGATATCTGGCGGTTGGGTGCCATGACTGCTTTTCTAAATGATGTTTTAGAAGAGTGCGTCTATAAGTACACAGCCAGAGGGCCTCGTAGACAGTGGGAGCAGCGGAAACGTGTGCAAGATGCTTTATAAGATAAAGCAGGCATCGCGGAGTTGGAACATCTGTTTTGATGTATTAGTCAAAGAAGTTGACATCATCAAAATGGAAGATGAACCTTGTATAAACAAAAGGGTAGTAGGGAGTATGGTGACGATCCTCGTAGAGTACGTGGATGACATACTCTTGATAGGGAAGGAGTTTCCTATGCTACGCTCGATCAATATCTGCTTATCACAAAGATTCTCCGTGTAGGATCAAAATGATACCTCCTAAATCCTGAGTTTTAGATCTATGAGATAGATTTAATTGGATGTTAGGATTCTCACTAGTTTTAGTGAGATGATATCAATAGATCCTGGGGAGAATCACTGGAAGGGTTCCAGGGTGATAAAGACGACTGAATGTCAGTCGCAGGCATTGTCTTTATACCCAGTAAAGGGACGGTATGTTGGAAGAGTTCCAAGCTAGATACCGTGGCATACTAGACGATAAAGGCAGGATACATCGCTACTAAAGATGCTACCAAAGAAGCTGTTTGGGTGTATATTGGTTCATGAGATGAACTATGTTCCTCCTATTGTGTGACAATGGAGTTGTGGCTTATGCCAAGGAACGCCGGTCCCATCAGTGATCCAGACTTATTCTAAGGCAGTATCACCTGATCATGGAGATGGTTGATCTACAGGTTGATCGAGGCAAGGAGAGCAGACTTAGAGGATAACGCGGCGGATCCACTCACGAAGGCCTATTCCCAGAGAGATACTTTTATGGGATGGTTGAGTATGAGATACTTCGACCACTGCTACAGATGGCCCTAGTGCAAGTGGGAGATTGTTAGTTATATGTATGCCCTAGAGGCCATTACTGTACATAGAATGTATATTGTAGTGGATGCTGGGACATATATAGGGAGGACTTTCTTGCTCGACATGATAGTATGCTATCTGGTTGCTCTTTACCTTAACATGTACACTGATTGTCTCTCTGTTACATGTTGGTAAAGCCCTTAGGATGTGTACTTGACTACCTGGACTATGATGCGGATCATACTAGTGGGGACATGGTAGTCTATAAGTACATCCTTCAAAGTCCCAAGTCGTGGGTGTATCGAGACGGGGCATCGATATACCAGAGTAGACTAGCGTGTACCTTCTCGACCCATACAGATGGGCGATGGATGATCCCATATCCATTGGTGTTTGACATCAGAGATGATATACGGGTGCTCAGTGGAGACTGGGTACACTGGACGGACTCGCCGAGAACTCCCAGATGGTATTATACCTCACGTCAGATGGCAGTTCTCTGGTGACACTGGTACAGAGTAGTCTGTTGACCCGAGATCGTCATAGAGTCTTGTGTGGTTCCCACTGTGCTTTGATTTCCATCTTACCACGTCCAAGAGGGCGTGCAAAACGGTGGTTTTTGGGTACAGTCCCGAGTCACATGGAGGCAATGAGCGATAGGAGGGTATTCGTCTCTCCCGGTATAGGGGGTAGATGTTGCGCTGTGTTCGATTGTCTATAACAGGAAATCCCTGACCAGGGTTGCTGAGATTTACTGGTAAGTGTTACCAGTAGTTTCTCGAAGTGTTATAGACCTCATATCGACACGACTTATCGAGCTATTGGGGTCTGACGTTTACCACCCCTAGGCGAGATATGCAACATATCAGACGATCAGACCGGACTGTACGGTAGTGTTACTGGTCGGATTCACTGAAGTGTGAGCGGGCTTGCTCGTCGATCTTCAGATCGCTCAATACCCGGGTGGCCGTTACGTTTAGCAGACCGCTTGCGGCTTGTGGGTGCTTGATATGATCATCACCTGCTGCCGGCGTATTGACGAGTCTTTAGAGTCCTACACAGAGGTTTCCTGGCTCAAGCGAAACGAAATAGGAGCGCATATGAGATATGTGCGGGACCGAGAATAATGCGTGTATGTGATACCGTATTTCATTCTCGCGATCAATGTGTCGAATGGTTGTATGCGATATAACCTAGTTATCGATTCAAGCGTTGATTCGATAAGCCGATACATTGTATACTAGTCGGTTGTGTGCGGCATGACCGGATCATTGAATCAAGTGTTGATTTAATGATTTAATGCATAATTATATATTTGATATATTACTTTGGATTAACTAGTATCGGTTCACTTTAAATGGATTTTCTCACTCAGGTGTGTGCATTACATATGCGATATGATTTTGTGCACTAGATTGTATCATGTTTGATGATACATACATTTTGGTTAAGTGTAAAGAATTAAACCATGGTTAAGTGGATAATTAGGGTTTTGTTTTTTCTTATTAATTTATATATAAATTTATTCTTCTTGGAAAAGAAAAAGAGAATGAGAAAATGGTGGCATTCTTTTATTTATTTATGAAGCTTCATGAATACTTTGACCATTGCAACCATTTTTGTCTCATGCTTGACCTAACCATTCCACTAAACCATGATTGATTCTCTACACCTAACTATGGTTCAATTATGATAAGATTGAATTTCTTTTCTCATTTCTATGAGGCTTATCATAATTAGCTCCTTCTTCTTCTTCATTTTTCAAGTGAAGAAAACCAAGCTCCATCAATGGTGGATTGATGAAAAGTGTGAGAAATCCAAAACTAAAGTCTACCCACTTCCTATTTCTTCATCCTCTACCTCTTGCCAAGTAGTAGAGTGTGTTTACTTCATAAGTTTCTTGACTTCATGAAGTCGGAGCTTGATTTAGCGATGCCTCGACGTAGATCATCTTCGGCATGGACATCGACGACCTAGCTCACTTTTTCTCCGACGAAGCCGACTCTAGAGCCCGGATTCTTTTTGGACAGCGGAGACGACTTCGTTGCGGAGCTATGGAGGTGGAGCACCGGATCTACAAAGGTTGTATTTCCGATATCGCATTAGTTAAGTGTTAACTAGATTAATTTTCGCCTAGTTTTCTAGCCGACGGTCCGTTGTAGGGTTTGTAGGCACCGTTAAAATTTGAAATTGGCATGTTCGATGCCTTGTATAACCTCATTAGGGTGCCTAGTAACCTTTCAATGTGGGACTGAGAATAATACCAGTATGTGATACTGTATTCTATTCTCGCGATATGTATCATTGGACAGTTATATAGGATATAGCCGGGTTATCGAATCAAGTGTTGATTCGATACAATGATAGACTTGATATTAGTCGGTTATATGAAGTATGACCGGATCATTAAATCAAGTGTTGATTTAAAGATTTAATGTATAATTTTATATTTGATAAATTACTTTACATTAACTAGTATTAGTTCACTTAAGATGGATTTTCTCACTTGATATGCACATTGTATATATGATATAGTTTTGTGCACTAGTTTGTATCATGTTTGATGATACATGCAAACTTGGGTGAGTGTATGCTATACACCATGTTTAGGTTAATGGCTAGGGTTTTAAATCATTCACTTATTCTTTTTATTTATTTTCTTTTTTCTTTTTGGCAAAAATGAAATGGTGGCTAATTTTGTTTCTTGCTTAAGCTTCATGAAGCTTCTTAGCTTTATCTACCATTTTGTTTTTTCCTTAACCCTAACCATTCACCTAAACCCTAGTTTAGTCTGTACACTAGTTACACTAACCCATGGTTGCTATATGATAAGATCACTTGATTTATTATTATTAATCAATTGATTTTATCATTCTTATAATATTCTTTTTCTTCTTCTTCTTCTTCAAGAAGAAGAAGAAACCTTGCAACCTCCAATGGTGGAATGATCAAAAGAGTGAGAAATCCAAATCCAAAGTGAACCCACTTCCTATTTCTTCATCCTCTACCACTTTCCATGTAGTAGAGTGTGTTATCTTCACAAGTTCTATGACCAAGTGAAGATGGAGCTTGATCTTGAGTTGCCTCGACGTAGATCATCTTCGGCATCGAAGTCGACAACCTAGCCCGCCCATTTCTCCGATGAAGCCGACGCTAGAGTCCGGGATCCAATGATCGCAGCGAAGGGACATTGTCACGGAGCTAAGGAAGTGGAGGACCGGATCTACAAAGGTTGTAGTCACTTTCACTTTCTAGTTAAGTTGTTAACTTGCATGTTTCGCCTTACCTCTAGTTACGATCTTGCTTAGGGTTACATGGCACTTGATAGAAAAATTTGATTTTGGCATGGTTGATCTGTTGTAAAACCTCATGGGTGTGCCTAGGAACCCTACAGGATCGTCGTGGATCACTGCATCGGATGAAGATCGGCGTTGCTTCAAAGGTTCGTTGAAGGCTTGCTTGAATCGGTACTCGATGGATTTTGATTTGGCTCAAATTGTGTCACCCAACTTGATTTGAATTGATTTGGATTTTGCTACAATTTTTATCCTAATTGATGAACAACCATTAATGAAGCCTAAGGTGCCTTTTAATAGTTTTCCCTTTAGCTTCCTTAGAAGCTAGGTTGTTATGAAGCTTGCATGAGAAGCTTGGTCGGTATCAAACTTGCACAAGAAGCTTGGTTGTTAAAAGAGAAGCTTCTAGAGAAATCTATACAATTCGAAATGTCTTGGAGAAGCTTGGCCGTTAAAAGAGAAGCCCTACAAAAAGTTCGAACCGCCGACGAGTCGACTCGGCAGCGGATCCGCGGCGGATCGGCCTGACTCGGCCGCGGATCCGCCGCGGATCTGCGGCCATCTGGTGGGCTCAGTGCATGGAATATTCAGGGTATTCTGATGATATCTTTAGGGTTGTTTCCTGATGTCTGGAATATTTTTATACTTTCTTGTTCACTACCAGAGCACAAGTCTTGGACTTGATATATTTTATCAGCACTTTTTAACAGTTCCGGCTCTTTTACCTGGAGAATTTCATGCACACAATCTTGAGACAGGTGTATAGATCATGCGAATAGTAATAAACACATAATTTCCCTTTAAAATTTCGATTATAACTATAACACAGTTATTTGGTATTTTCCATATGAATTCGTAATCTGTGTTATAATTACAATAAACACCTATAAATGAATGATAAGAGTAAGGAAATTAACGTGTTGATAATGCACTATTTTCGACTGATCAATCATCACCATACTCCCTACTACCTTTTTGTATATACAAGGTTCATCTACCATCTTGATGAATTCAAACTCTTTGACTACCACATCAAAACAGATGTTCCAACTCCGCGATGCCTGCTTTAACTCATAAAGCAACTTGCACATGTTTCCGCTGCTCCTACTGTCTACGAAGCCCTCTTGCTATGTACGTGTAGACACTCTCTTCTAAATCACTATATAGAAAAGCAGTCCTGACACCCAACAGCCAGATGTCGTAGTCATGGTATGTAGCAGTGGCAAGTAGGATCCGGATGGACTTAAGCATAGGCACTAGAAAAGGTTTCTTCATTATCCACACATGGTCGATGACGAGAACCTTTTACAATAAGCCTAGCATCGAAAGTCTCAACTTTTCCATATACACCAAGTAATCTTCTCAAGATATACTTGCTCCTGATGGAGATTTAACACTTCAGATAAAGCAAGCAAAGTCCATACTTTGTTGGTGTATATGGATTCCATATCAGATCGCATAGCATCCAGCCATTCTCTCAGAGACACCACACTTGATGGCCTGCTCGAAACTAGTTGGGTCATCATCTCATGATGCAATCATCGCTCCCACTGTCATAGAGAAACCGAAGTATCTCTCAGGTGGATGAGGAACCCTACCAAATCGGCGGAGAGGCTGAGGTTCGTTGGGAGCTATTGAATCCTCTGGTTCTACCAAATCATCAGTTGCAGTTTGTCTAGCTGGAACTCCTTCCAGTTCTACCTCATAACCACTAATTTCTTCACAAGAAATTCCAATTCCCAAAGGTGGCATGCCGAGAAACAAAACACCTTTTGCTTCTCAGTGTGGTAGAAGACATTCCCTTGCGAATGCTAGGGATATCCAACAAACTTCCACAGAACTGACCATGCCTCGATCTTGTCCGGATTTTTCTTTTAGACATAGGCCCGACAACCCCAAATCTTAACATCCTTAAGAGATGGGCTCTTCCCATACCATATCACATATGGAGTGGTAGGCAATTGATTTAGTTGGAACCCTATTCAATAGGTATGCAGCTTCACAAGTGCATAACCCCCAAAAGGAAATAGGCAACTCAGTAGTACACATCATAGAGCACACCTTATCACATAGGGTGCGATTGCTCCTCCCCGATATACCAACGTGTTGTGGTGTATACGGAGGAGTAATACTGATAGAGAATCTCATTCTCCTTTAGAATAGTCCAGGAATTCCGTGTTCAAGTATTCTCCTCCCTGATCTCATCAAATGACATAATATTTATACCCATTGTGGTTCTCTACTTCTAACTTATATTCTTTGAATTTCTCAAAAGCTTCAGACTTGTGTTTCAACAAGAACACATGTGCGAATCTTGAGAGATCATCAGTGAATGTAATGAAGTACAAAGAACCCGTCCTGGCATGTGTAGACAGGGGACTTTCATACATCAGCATGTATCAATTCCAAGAGTTCACTAACTCTTTCTCTGTTTCTAATAAACGGAGCTATGGTCATCTTATCTTTGTGACATGACTGGAAAGTTTCACAAGATGTAAATTCAAAATGATTTAAATATGCATCTTTATGTAACTTAGCTAGTCAGGTCGCATTGATATGACCTAGTCTACAATACCTCAAGAAGGATTCGTTCATTTCTGAAATCTTCCTCTTGTGTGTGTTCGATACGTTAAGAACTGTAGTTTGATTTAGAACATATATACTTTTAGATAACGTGCCTGAACCGATCAACTCTTGATATAGGAAAATGTTCAAAACATTATACAACAATACAAAATTATATCCTTCTTTACTAATAAAGAAACTGATATGATGTTGTATATCAGGTTCGGTATCTAATAACATTCGTTCAGAATCAATGTATTTGGTAATACAGGGTGATAACTGCCAACAGACTTGGCTGCAACACTTGCAACATTTTTTTTAACTCTGAAAACTTATCACCATTTCTCAATTCTCTACCTTTTTGTACCCCATGTAAAAGATTACATATGTGGGATCCTAATCCGGTATCTCATACCTAGGACGTAAAGGAAACTGAGAAACAGTTCTTGGTAATGAACACACCCGAAGAAGATGCATCATCATACACTTTCTTCGTTTGGGCGGCACGGAAATCCTGGTAGTCCCCTATTTCCTGCTTGGTCTTATAACTATTATAAGTTGGAGCGGGACCAACGTTCCCCTAGCACAGTATAACAAGCGGGTTCGGTCGAAACAACCGTATTATTATCTTGATTAAGACGTGACATGGTCGCTACCTGGAGAAAGAGAGAGAAGAAAACACTCAGCATATGATCTTGCAAGATTAGATTGGTTATTAATATATCTAATCAGGATGGCTCTGTCTGTTTTAGTCAAATCTTCCTTCGAACCCTAAAAGGAAAGACTAGCCGGGATTAATTACACCTTACAAGTTCGCCAATCTTTCAGCCAGGCCAGTGCCGGTACTTTGAGGGAGGTTCCCCGTGCTTTTGCACGGACCTAATTAAAATAAACCACGTTTTCCCAGGGGTGTAACCCCGTTGACACCTTTCTAGACACCTACTTGATCGGCTAATTGTAATGTGTAAAACTCTCCCAGGAGTAACTCTTACTCGCAGTGGGTATCGGGATCCAACTATCTCATAGGAGGTATGTAATTTCATTGCAAATTTCAACACTTGAAAATCCCGATAATATTTTGCCCCTAGCATCCTATGACCTTGAAGAAAGCCAACAAACCATAGGCTACTAGTCAAATTTAACCCATCATTTCCCGATTGAATTAAACCCACCCGCACGGCCCTTGACGAAAGCCAACAAAGTCGCATGAGTACCCTAACTAAATCGCATCATATGCTTATACAGATAAGCATAAATCGCTACCGCACACTACGCCTTGACGAAAGCCAACAAACGTAGCACGAATACTATGAAATACTTATCTTAAATGACGGAGGGCTACAACAGGTTTTTAAGAAAACCCTTTGCGTAATGAACTTGATCTCGTCGTAGAATCAAATGATTCAAATGGAGTGTTTTTTAGGCTTTTACTAGTTTTGCTAAAGAGGTCACTCCCAGTGAAGGGATCGTCGGCTCTTTCCTTATCAAATAAGGTGTAGGATATTTTACAAGTACCACTATGCAAAGCAAAAACTATAGAAGCAATCAAAAATTCAAACCGATGGTTGTAGCATCTTCCATTTATTGCTAAAGAGTTCACTCCCGGTGAAGGGATCTCGGCTCTTTCCTTATTGAATCTGGTGCTGGATGTTCAACAAGGAACACCACTATGCAAAACAACAACTAGAGCTACCTATTTTTGAAAATTCGATTAAACAACTTCTTTAGGTTTCTTTTATTTAATTAATCTCATTAATGAAGTCCCATCATTATAAGTTACCTAAACATCACAGTTAAATACAACATACGCTTATGCCATCCGCATTCGCCTCGATGTCCCCTCGTGCACCGTTAGGTTAGGTGACTAACGGCAGAGCGGGGCAGTGCTAGCGCGGGTGTAAAACATAACCAACGTCTACATAATATATCAAATATACTATATCATGCATTCATCTCATCAATATATCAAACGATCACATCACAGATATCGCAGCAGAAAACAACATATGAAATATTGGATATACTAGGATTTCCGGGTTTTATTTTAAGCCTGTATAAAACAAGGATTCCGCGGTCGTGATGAATAGCCAATCCCACACCCCTAGACCCCTACGAGAGTGGCAAGCAACCCTACCAATTCTAGAGTTAGGAGACCCGGTCTCGACACCTCGAGATGGTCTCCCACTGGATCCTAGAACCCGGTTACTTGTGCACCCCGCCTTGGGTCTATCCTAATGCGGAAAAGTAAATAATATACAATGGTGACATCATCCTCGACCCGAAAGTGCCCCAATAAAAGAATATTACATACAATGAATTTTACATGAATGAAGATGAAAAACTCTCATCTCACATAAAACCCCCGGCTATTCAAACACGACGATCCAATATAACATATCACAGCAACACATAACATCACATGTCATCAACGTAAGTAAATATGCGTATCCCAATTGTCGTTGACATATAGCAATGAAACCGGCGATATACGACATATTACACTTACGGTCGCAGAAAAGAAAGTGAAAAACTACAACAGTTGGAATCCGCAACCACCTTAGACATCACATGCCTAACCAAATAAATTCCTTAGACATCGCATGCCTAACAATTATAAACCCCGCATTTTATTCAATATCGATAACACTTTTCAATATCTAGTTGGGCAATTCAACAAGATTCCCGACATCCTGATTGAATGCTCATCGGAAACTTTTGTAGACGGCCGCACCCCCCAATACCGTCGACGAAGTGCACTAAGCCGGAACACCGCTGCCGCGAGCACCCGAACGGATGTCTTTTGCGACGGGGTTCTCCTACAGTCACTTGGTCGGGGCTATGGGGCATGGCTATCTAACAAGGTTACCCGGCGAGTATCCGCGTACACTACGTGATTGCGACGGACTTTTGATCACATCAAAATCCCATGGCAACCGATCAAATGAGACTAAACTGCTAGATTTATAACATTCAAACTAGTTATCTCATAACTACATTTGAATTCCAAATATTGTATCCCATCACATAATATCCGGACGACGATAAACTCTTCGATCGATTCATCAAAGTCCCACAATTTCCCGATAGCTTGACACATGAGCACAGTTTTAATAATACCCAGAAGATGCCACAGTACCTATGAACCAGCCGTAGAAGGGTCAAACCTACGCCTCACATGTGACAACACTAAACTACCACAAACCCTAGGGTTCGGTAGCGGTTTTGACGGCCACATAATCGAGTTATGGTTTATGTTCTTCTAGAGGGTCCAAAGAATCACTTGCATATTTTTCTGAATACGTTAAACTTAGAAAAATGGGTTTTTGACATTCGATCGAACTTTTTAACTTCGCCTAGACAATATGTGAACAACCCGAAACAATGTTAAAACTATGAATACGAAACACTCTGAATTGCTTATAGTGTAAAATTACATCACATGCAAAATTAGCAAAAATAAACAACACCTAAAACACCAAAACCCAGTCATTTGAACACTGTAAAAAATTAGGGGGGGGCTCGGATTTGGCTGAGATTGGCATGGTTATGCTCGGCCTAATTTTCACTAAATTGCCTAAAATTTTGTCAGTGTTCATGTTATATCCTATATATCACTATGTACTTGTTTAAAAAAAATTGACAACTTTTTAAAAACGATAGCAAGTAGGTTTTGGCGATGCAGGTTTCGGAGTATTTCGGTTTCGTAATCTTAACAAAATCCGTATAAATTTCTAGCATGGCTCTAATACCACTGAAGGGTTACCCAAGACGGCAGCAAGGTTTCGGGAGGCATCGTCCATGCCAAATTCAAAAATTTGCCGTTTTAGCTAACCCTAACTAGAATCGTAAACAAGAAATATACGGAATAACAAATGCAAACACTTTGCAATAAGTAAAGAGAGCAAGGAATACAACCTTTGTAGACCGGTCCTTCACTTAAATAGCTCCGTGTAGTAGTCCCTTCGCAGCGATCGTGAACTCTAGACTCTAGAGAGGCTACCTTGAAGAAACGAACATACTTGCTTCGATGTCTTCGAGGTCGAAGATGATCTACGTCGAGGAGTCACTAACCCAAGCTATTTCTCCACTAGGTCATGAACTTTGTGAAGAGAACACCCTATACTAAATGGCAAGTAGTAGAGGATGTTGAAATAGGAAGTGGGCTCACTTTAGAATTGATTTTCTCACATTTCATAACTCTATTAGAGCTAGAAAGCTTTTGAGGAGGAAGAAGAAGAAGATGAACTCAAGTCAATAATTCATCCAAATGAATTATGTAACCATGGGTGAGTTAAATCATCATGCTTAACTCATGTAGAGAATTAACCAAGGTGTAAGGTTAAGGGTTGGGTTAAGAAATATCCTAAGGAATGACAAAAGAGTTGACTTTGTCAATGTTTCTAAAAGTTTCAAGCAAGCTTGACAACATTGACCATGTCTTCTCTCTTTTGTTATTTCTTAAGTAATAAACAAAAACTTAATTTAACCTTTGGATGGTCTAAGTCTCATACACCCATCTTGTATGTATCATCAAGCATGACACAAACATGTACACTTGCATATATCACATATATACAATGTGCACAATCTAGTGAGAAAAGAAATCATAAGTGAGCTAATACTAGTTAATGTAATGTAATATATCAAATATATAATTATACATTAGATCATCAAATCAACTCTTGATTTAATAATCCAGCTATATCACATATAACCGACTAATATCATGTGTAACAACTTATCGAATCAACACTTGATCCGATAACCCGGCTATATCGTATATAACAGACCAATGTCACAAATCGCGAGAATAGAATATGGTATCTCATATCGTATCAACCTCGGTCCAACATATATCACATATGTACTCCTACTCCGTTTCGCTTGATCCAGGAAACCCCTGTGTAAGACTCTAAAGACTCGTCAATACGCCGGCATCAGGTGATGATCATATAAAACACAGACAAGCCGCAAGCGGTCTGCTAAACGTAACAGCCACCCGGGTATTGAGCGATCAGAAATCAACAACCAAGCCTGATCACACTCATGCGAATCCAATTAGTAACACTTCCGTACAGTTCGGTCTCTTCGTCTGATATGTCGCATATCTCGTCTAGGGGTGGTAAACGTCAGACCCCAGTAACTCGATATGTCGTGTCGATATGAGGCTCATAACGGGTCGAGAAACTACCGATAACACTTACCAGTATATCTCAAATGCAGCCTTGGCCAAGGACTTCCTATTATAGCCAATCGAGCACAGCGCAACATCAACTCCCTATACCGGGAGAGACGAAACCCCTCCTATCGCTCATGGCCTCCTTGTGACTCGGGACTGTACCCAAAAGACACCGTTTTGCACGTTCTCCTGAACGTGGTAAGGTGGAAATCAAAGCACAGTGGGAATCACACAAGACTCTATGACGATCTTGGGTCTACAGACTAACCTGTACAAGTGTCACCAGAGAACTGCTATCTGACGATAGGTATAATACCATCTAGGAGTTCTCGGCGAGTCCGTCCAGTGTACCCAGTCTCCACTGAGCACCCGTATACTATCTCTGATGTCAAACACCAATGGATATGGGATCATCCATCGCCCATCTACATGGGTCGAGAAGTTATACGCTAGCGTACTCTGGTATATCGATGCCATGTCTCGATACACCTACGACTAAGGACATTTAAAAGATGTACTTAACGACTACTATGTACCCACTAGTATGATCTACATCATTGTCCTGGTAGTCAAGTGCTCATCCTAAGGGCTTTATCAACATGTAACATAGAGACAATCAGTGTACACATTAAGATAAAGAGCAACCAGATAGCATACTATCATGTCGAGCAAGAAAGTCCTCCATATATATGTCCAAGTATCCACTACAATATACATCGTATGTACAGTAATGGCCTCTAGGGCAGACATATCACTAACAAGTTTTTAAATTTTTGTTCCGCATTTGGCCATGGAAAGATGGCCGGGGCTCCGGCAAAACCCAACATGGTGTACAGAAGGTAATGAGTAAAGACAAATAAATGGATTAGAAAGAGGGCAAAGTAAATTGCGACTGCTATCATTCATGACCAAACTGTGTGTTTCATCGCCACTCCTGCTTCACCTTTGAATTTCTCCAGAACACCCTGTATCACTATGAAGATCCACAGTTATTGGATAATCCATCGTACTCGGAGGAACTTATTCCAGTTCGAGGATGGATTCTGGTTCAGGAGAAATAAAATAAAGATTATTCGGTTATCTTTTATCTTTACCTTCTCTCAGGTTGCGAGGGCTCATAGGATTAGGAGAGTAAACCTATTACGCTTATTTGATAGTCTCCTTCCAAACCATAGGCTGGTGCCGAACGGTAGGGAAAGAAGAAAATCATTTAGCCTAAGGGAGGTGTACAGAAGATAATGAGTAAAGACAAATAAAAGGATTTGGAGAGATGGCAAGGAAATAAACGGTCACAGTCATGAATATGGATAATGGAAGAGGCATTACTAGGAATACCCGGCTACCCTTCGAAACATTTTCATGTTTCAGTTTCACTATGCGTTGTTATTTGAAAACTGATTTCCCAATTAGACCCTTACTCCAGGGTATGTATTTACCAGGTTTGATTCTCACATCTGTATGGTTTTAAAGATGATGAGTGGGAGTAAGTTATTGCGAATTAGGTGATTATATCCTCATTATATTAGAATTCGTTGTAATTGGTGATATTTGTGGGAATCGCCTGGGGTTTTTTCCTGATGGCAAATATTTGGTTTTGAATATCCGTTGTTATGCACCGATTTCAAACTGATATATTTGTACGTTTATTTTATAAAGTGAGATATAAATTTTTAAAATTTTGTCCATGACATTTACCTATATCAGTTGATGTTGGGTAAGGAGCATTCAACAGCGGTGTAATTCTTCTTAACCATAGTACAATTTTCAACCTACGACGTATAGGGTTTGAGTTATTCAACTCAGGAGACTTATACAAAATATTGTATGTTGTCCGGTGTCCATTAGGACAGAGGGGTTGGTGCTTTTACTATATTCTGTTTACTTATGACTTCTCCTGTTTTAGACAAGTATTTCGTAGAAATACAAGGTCCAAGTCTTGAGAAGTTATAGGTACAAGAATAAAGTAGAGAAGCATGTGTTGCAAGTATCTGGATTCTTCAAGGTGATCGAAAATGTAGATACTTGTGTTTGGTATTCAGTTGATATTAATGGTTTTGAGAACTTGCTTCTATTTTTGGTTACTCATATTTGGATGCCCTCCTAGTTGAGTAATGCTGATCGGCCTCCTTCCATTTAGTTGGCATGCACTGGAGACAGCTGCATGATTTGAATCTGGTTCTAATTAAATCAGTGCCTCTATTTCTATATTGTATATAGAATGGTTCATATCTTAACGATGTTAAGGTATATGGAGTTGTCCGGCTTATGCTTAAAACCAGACTCTGGAAAACTCAAGGCACGTTTCAGTAATGGAAGTTTGCAGGTTATCCCGGGCTATGACGAGGGTTAACTTTCTACCATCTGGAAAATCAATAGTGATATTGTTCTTGACTCACCACAGTTTTAGCAAAATGGATTTTTTCAGAAAACAGTAGTAGGAGTATGGTAGAACTGGAAGTGATTCCAGAACCACAAACGATTACTGAAAATTTAATAGAACCTAAAGATTCAATCGGGTTTGACATTCCATTAGCCACTCCGCAGATATGGTGGGTAACCTCAGGCGCCCGAGAGGTACTTCGGTATCCTTAAAGACGGAGACAGGAAGTTTCTTTTTTACCCAGACTTGACACAACTGTTGTTCCAGACTATGAGACCCGGCAGGAGGATGAGTATAGAGTCGTTCTAAACTAGCTTTAGAAGTGCACGTGTATATGACTCATCAAGAGGGTTCTTGTAGTCAGTGGGAGCAGCGGAAGCATAGTGGACAAGTAGCTTATGTCTATTTATAGACTAAAGCATGTATAGTGAAGATAGATCATCTATTTTTGATGTGAGAGTCATAGACTTTGACTTCATCAGAATAGGAGATGGATCTGTTAAGAAGGTAGTAGGGTGTGATGTCGTGTTATTTTGATGACATGCCCTTTATAGGAAGTGAAATTCCTATACTACGATCGGTTATACTGTGGTTGTCACACAGTGGTTTCTCCACATAGGATATAGATATAATTTCAGGCATTTTGGTTACTATATCTATGGTTTTAGATCTAGATTTGGGTAGTTTCCCAATTTGGGTACTTTGAAAGTATTCTAAAGGAGTTTTAGAATGGATGACTTCTGGCATGGTGTTGTACATGCAGGTGATTGAGTCACCATCTCTAAAGGTGTCTTACAGACTAAAGAGGAGAGAGATCTGCATGATTGGCATATCACTTATTTAGGCAATTGAGGCAATAATTTTTTATATTAATCTAATACTGGTGAAATGTTCGGAAGCAGTTTTAGAACATATATGGATGTTCTAGGGATATGGTAATGGCAGCCTCCTTCAGGAGACGGTTATCATTCCAGGCTTCCAAGGTGACCTGGATGACAGACTGACTGTCAGAGGTATTGTTTTCCCTCTTTTGAGGGGCAGTGGATTGGACAGGTGGCCCAAGAGGATACTGTGGGAGGCATGGCGCAGGATACTGATTAAATTCAGTGGATGATACAGTCTAAGAAGTTTGCTGGATTTGGAGTTCATTTGTGAACTGGGTCCAATAAGATATCCAGACATATTCTAAGACAGGTATTGCACATTTCGGGAGATGGCTTTCTCCGCGAACTTGAGATAGAGAGAGACATAGAAAGAATCATTGGAGCGGATCCACTCACTGAGGCTATTTCTCGAACGCAATAATTTTACAAACGAGCTTTGTGAAACTGATTAGTTGAGATGTTGGGTGTTCGGTATCACACGGGCTGTAAGTATGCGACACCGCAATAATTAGCCTTAAGTGCAAGTGGGAGATTGTTGGCTATAGTGCCCTCAAGTCAATTATTGGATCGCAGGCACGTAATTGCAATGATTGAGGGAGGACCTATACCGGTAGAACAGTCTTACTCGAGATGATAGTATGCAATCTGGTTTTTCTTTATCATCATGTACTTGCTTTAGGTGGCATTACAGATCACTATAACATGTTGATAGAGCCCATAGGATTCTTGCTTGACTACCAGCAGTATGATGGCGATCATATACGTGGGAGCTAGGTGCCTATAAGCACATCCTTAAAATGTCCCTATCCGAGGGAGTTTCGAGACTTGGTATCGATACTCCAGAATAGACTAGTGTATACTGATCGAGACCCCGACTGTCACGACCCGAAAAGTACGGAACATGACCGACACTTAAATTACGAAACGTCTCGAGACGTACGGAATCTAAGTAAGCCAAAAAAAACCAGAAATCAAAACCAAAGAAGCAATAGAGTGAAGGAAAAACCAATTTAAAGCAAGTAGTTTAATCAACATAGGACGAAGTATGTATTTTTAAAATCTCAAGCATTTTCTGAAAATTTCGGCAGAGTCACCTTTGTAAATACTGGGCCCCAAACGGGATACAACATGAATAGTATACGAAATACAAAAAAGGCATCCCCAAGCGGGAGCTAGATTTTCGTTAATCGAAGGTCACAACCACGCAAGCAATATAATATACAACGCCGAAGGGCGAGAATCAAAACTCAAAAGAAACATAAAACAACATGAAAAACATAATAATACAATGCGCGACTCTATGGTCGAAAGATTAACAGGTCTGATTTTCTATCTCTCTCAAATATACAATCTGGTTGATGGAGTTTCTAGATAAACCTGAAATAATAATAAACAATGGTGGTCCTGATGCAAGAACCGACCTAGCAAGGCAATCACCGGGAAGGAACAGTGTGCCAGCAAAGTCGCAACGAAACCTGTACGACAAAACCTGCAAGGAACTGTGGCACAACGGGGGTGAGTTGGGAACTCGTGAGTAGAAAACATCTCCGAGTAGAAATCGCATGCATAACGCTATCGTAGGTCATATCAGGTAATATCCTCAATAAAAATCCTGGTCCAGCAATGTATAATGTAATACTACATGCTCGTGTCAGTGCCTCAGATAGCAACATATTAGATATATGATGTATGAATGCATTACGAATGGAAACAGAATATATCATGAACGAACAACTGTTTTCTTTAATCAATGAGATTTTTATATGTTTATCAATCAAGTATCATCAACGAATGCAACAGAGAAATCAGTGTCAAGCATTGACACAAAACATAAGTCTCAATATCTCAAGTATCAATATCTCAGGCATCCGTATCATCTGCGGGATCGTCCCGTGGGCTCCGGCAGAACGGATCAGCCTATAACCATCTCATAACTCTGGCCGGTATCCTCCGGCTAACCGACGAGTCCAAATAATATCACCGGTAGGTAGTGCTCTCCTGCCAGGCTCATCGAATACAACTCGAGCTTCTTGCCCCGGGGTACCACACCGGGCCCAACATGTACCCGAGACGGTTCGTCCAACTACTCGAATCGGGTTTCCAAATCCAACAGAAATCATGAAAACTCATGGTGGACGACTCATACATCACGAGAAAACCGCAATTTGCATTTTAAAATGATGATACTAAACTATTATTAATTTCTTGCGTTTTCCCCCCAAATCCAGAAATCTTATGTAAATCCGAAATCATCAAAATCATGATACTAATAAACAGTGAATACCGGCATAAATCTCCATAATACTGCATAACCAATGAATATATGGATGCATCTGATATCATGCAATGAATGCAATATTTAAACTAGCATATGGAAGCTATAATATATTGCGACTATCAGTTATCATGCTATGTCAATGAAAAGGTATTTTCTAAAGTGTACGTGACATGGCAATTACCGATGATGATGTGTGTGAGCCGGAAAGTAAGTGTATGTGGAACATACGCATCATCGGTAATCGTGCTGGTGTCCTGACAGCATGATCTCAATAATGGCATATGGAAGTACAATATAAACACGCAAATGCGATGCGAACGGTAATAATATGCGGAAGCTGAATGATAAACACAATGATAACTAATGTGCATTTATATAAATATGAGTCAAACAATGGTGCCATTTGAAATAACATGAATCGTGGTGTTTTGAAAATAAGGGCTACTGGTGTTTTTAAGAAAAGATACGTCATTTGAAATATCCGTAAAATACCTTGTCCCGTCTTTAAAATACACACGATTCGTTAGTTTTTTTTTTGAAATAGGTATGAGTCGAATCTAATCTATCATTTACAAGTACACTACAGGGCCAAACTAAACAGGCAGATCGAAAGGTAAGGAAACCGCCTAACATCTGAGTCGATACATATATATACATATAATAGTCGGTGATCCCGCCTCAATAGTATCCCATACGATACAATATCTATAATATGAAATCCTCGAGTCATGAGTGCGGATCTATCATCAATATATAGCTCATACGGTAAATCCGTCGTACGGCATCCCAAATCTGGATACGGGTCAAAAGTCACATATATCACATTAATCATCTGGTATCCTCTTTATCAAATATCATGATCGGGGTACAGATCTATGTCTAGTACAATACTGATACCATCTGTGAAATGCATACGTGTGTATGAAAACACCTTGCCTAAAGAACCTGCTAAAATATCATGTCGTATCCCAAATACGGACCATATCACATCACCGATCTCATGGCCTCAAGCCCAATCTCATCGACTCATCTCCAAATATCATACAATATCCTCAACATTCATGCATGTGTAAATGCATAGTCCCATACCCATGCATATATGCATATATACACATTCCCATATACGCACAAGAAAAAGATATATGCAAGTTTATATGTGTGCGTGTATGCAAATCCATACTCTAGGGTTGCGATTTAGAAACCAACCAAAACCTTCATCCGTTCCTCGCTACCACTAATCTATAAGCTCCTAAGGATTTTCTTACTAGGTGTACATATCCCACATTAACATATAAAAGTATATCGTTACCATATCACATCATTTCTCATAACTTTGTGGGGGTGCTATACGCCATCCACCCGACTTCTCCCCGAAGATATAAATCTACTCACCTCGATCTCCGCTTGCTGATGCAGATGTCGCCTTGCGCTTGCTTATCGTCTCGAAGTCCACATGGGGGTACCTACATGTCATAACGTATCATATCGCATAAAAACCAAATCCGAAATCGAAACGGCATACGAAAACCACATCGCCACGCGTATCACGTATAGGTCAAAACCTATCGCCTACGCATGCAAGAATAGCCAAACCAACCCTCGATGTCGATGTACAAACATGAACCCATCGAGAAAAACCCAAACGCACCCATTTGCACATTCACAAACACTAATTATAATATGAAATATGTTAGAATTCACAAAGACCCCAAACTCACTTTAAAAGCTATTTTTCCGAAGACCTAGCAAGCAAAATTTATGGTTTTAGTACAACACTTGATGTTTTAACAATTCTAATGGATATAATGCTCATTAAATAACATAACTAGGTTATATAAACCATTCCCAAAATTTATTCTCATCAATTTGTATTAATTCCAAATTCCTAGTTTGCGAAAAACCGATTTTAACACTTTTTAAAGCAAAATTCACAATTTAACAATTAAGCTAGATTTTGCATATTTTAAATGGTTAAACCACTCATGGAAACCTTAATAATGTGCTAAAAACCCTAACAAGGATTTAATCCCACATTTTAATTCAATTTCTAAATCCTAGTTAGCACTTTAGCATAATTACCACCATTTTAAACTAACAAATTAGCAACTAGTGACTAAATTAGATTTTCCATTCAATTTCAAGATAACCTACTCATTAAAACCATACTCTAATGATAGAAATCCTAATTTGAATTCCAACCCCTTTCTTGAATTTTCCAAAACAACCAATTACCACAAAATTCACACTATAGATTTCAATTTTAGAATAAATAAACGACAAATTAAACATTAGATTAGAGTTTTACCTCCTAAGTTTGAAACCCTAGGTTTCCCTAGCCTGCAAAGACACCTCCTTTCTCCATGCTTTAAACCAATTTGGGTCTGAGAAGGGATAGAATTAGGATTTTCTTTGAATTTGTGAAGAAATTGTGGATTTTTGATGTGTTTTGAGATGAAATTTGACGCCAAAAGAGATGGGAAAATAGGGGGGAAATAGGGCTGCTGCAGGTGAGGATTCGGCCAGGTGAGGGATGGGGGAGAGTGTGAGGGAGTGGTGTGAAAAATCCATGTCAAAGCCCTTTCATATTACCATAATACCCTTACCTCAAAATAAAATATATAAAACCCTGTTTAAAAGATTTCTTCACATGAGAGAAGACAACAAGAGGGGGAAATTTTTTTTGGGCTGCTGTTGTTGGTGGTGGCTCCGGCCACAAGTGGGTGACAATGTGTGAGTGACTGTACAAAAAGATTCCATGCAAAAAGAACCAAATTGAAGTTTTAGTTTAATTTAATTAAATTTTAATTTCCTTTGATTATAACCAACTAGAACTTGAAATAAATTGCTAAAAATTTATATTACTAACTAGATTTTAGTTTTTATTATTCTAAAATTTATAATTAGCCCATTCAAATTTGTATTTATCGCTAATTTAATGTATTTTTAACAGCTTAAAATAATATTAAAATAATTAATTTCGGAAAAAATTTCAGAAAATTAGTAATTTTACCAGTGCCTCAATAAACACTAAACACTAGCAATTACATAGCTAGAATATGTATATTTAATTTTATATTAAAAGATATTTAAATTTTGACTTTTTACGGAAAACCCCCTTATTTTACCGATTTTCCGAAATTTCACCGAAACGATTTTCAAAATGTTACAATCTTCCCCCCTTAAAGAAATTCGGTCCCCGAATTTAAATTAAAACTCTCTCAAAATACTAAAACATTTCAGCAAAACCATCAAGTCGTCGGGGCTCCGAAATCATAAATACATTAAACAAATCGTAGCGCAATGCATGCGCATGAAAAAGAGTGTATAACTCCAGATCAAAACTCCGTCAAGCATCCCGCAATCATCGGAGTCATGGCGAAGGCACAATGTCTAAATCCAAAACGAAAATCAATATGATATACATCATTAAAACATCTGGAAGCAATGCATGCCAAATCTTCTTCAAATAGCTGTGCGATGCTCGCAACACTGCACAGTGGCGGACGTCCATTTTGAGAAAATAACTATATATATATATGTATGTATTTTGTTTAACATACACATTCCGCCATTTTGAAAACAATTTAGAAGGGTTTCCCTTATAAAATGCTTCGTGTCATCTCGGACACGTAGGCAAATACTGAGACTATAGTTCCTCTTTGGAAATCCCTTCGATAACTATCCATGTATGCAAAAACATACTCAGGTACTGTCCTATGACTAGTCCTGCTCAGTACTAAACAAAATAGCAAGTATCATAAAAGTATACTACTACAAAAGAAATCAATCCCAAATATATATATGAATGTCATGTGCGTCTGGTGCGCACGGAAATCGAAATCCATGAATGTGCAAAACACGTGTACAAAAACAAAAATCAAAATGCAACGGGTGTGCACGAAAACACGTGTCAATGGCAACGGGTGTGCCTGACAGTAAAACTAGGTGCATCTGATATGCAAGAAGAATCTCGATTTAGTGCATCTAGTGTGCACCTAAATCGCATCAAGCGCCTTAGGTATGCGCAAAATCCAAATCAAGTGCACAGTGTGCACGAAAACGAATATCGAATATCACAATCGCAATCGACGGTATACAACACATTTCAATCAAAATCCCAATCAGGTATAGCGTGGTATAAAATCTCACCATCCTGTGCATCGGTGTGCACAAAAGCAAATCAAAATACTAAAAGTGCATGAAAACTATGCCGAAAGCATAAGTCAAATCATATGCATGCCCTAGGCATGAAATCAATTATCATGAAACTCGGTCATAAAAACTCAATCATGAAATAAATCACCCAAAAATACTGGAATCCAAAGTGATGGATGCGTGTTAGCCAATCACAAAATCACAAGTCATAAATACTGTCGTCGATATGTACGTCCTTCAATGTCGAGAAGGTGTCGGTGCATCTAATGCTAGCAGAGCAAGATATCTACTTGCCTTCTGATCATGGCCTGTTGCCTAGTGCCCTTAGGCTCTCGACTCTCTCTGCGGATTGCTAAGTACATAGCTCCTCGGCTCAACGGTCCAATATGGAAACGATAACGGAAGTAGTCCGCTCTGGAACATCCTCTAAAGATCTATGGCCAACTCTTATGGTCACTTAAAACATGTCTCGTCGACGATGCTAAACTCTGGCCTGCTAGGTGTGTGCAATATGACCGATCCTGGGTCCAAATCTTCTCCTATAACATCCCACAAAGATTCCGTCGAAGTCTCTCCCAAATCTTGTTTCTGTCGAACTTCCCGGAAGTCATCATCCTTACCAACTCTATTTCTTGTTCCGGAACGGCTGCATACTCATCACGACTCCTCCTGAACGATATATCCATAGTCAATGCTTTTGCTTGCGTATCATATTTATGATGTCGGCGGAGTGGAACGTCATCTCATCAAGATCTCGTACGAACCTCTTACTCCACTTTTCTCTAATGTCGACCGATTCGGACTCGCCTCCTCATGGCTGCATGGACTGCGCTCTAACGGCTTTACTCATATCTGGAGTCTCCCAAGTAATGTATCCCATCACATGATATCCGAATGAAGTCGAACCATCCGATCGATTGTCAAAACCTCATAATCCCCTAAGAGCTCAACATCTTGGGTACAGTTTAATAGTATCGAGTACATACCACAGCATCTGTGGACCAGCCGTAGAAGGGCAAACCCAAGCCTCACTAATGGCACCGCGGAACCGCCGTAAACCCTAAGGCTCAAAGGCTTTCACACGGTCATTATGTCGAGTTAAGGTTTCATTCTTCTAGAGGATCCATAGAATTGCTTGTATATCTTTCCGAATACTTTAAACATGGAATATGGGTTTCTGATATTCGATCGCCTCTATCGACTCTCAACGTACCTGCGTGAAGTCGTCTCTAGCTGGAATCAATCTATCCGATGACCTCGCATCGGGGTAGGGAATGAATCACATGTCCTAGTCTTTCATCTCTGTTGACTAGCGATCTTCTATAATATCTCGAAGAATAACTCGTTCGGCGTTAGCTCCAAAATTCTGGGGTGATATCTCGTCAGTCGCAGCAACATCTGAATCTTTTGTCCGCACGCTGAACAGTGCCTCCAACATCAAAATATGGTGCATTAACAGTCATCACATCCTGGCTGGCCTCTTGAAGTGGCTCTATCCTCTGGTGCTGATCTGCACGTCTGAGAAATCTCGTAAAAGCGATCCATCAAATGCTCGTAGCGTGAAAACGCAACAAAACGACGCCTCCATGCAATCGTATGTCCCTGGAATCACGTCCTGGTCAGTCCTCGTCCGCGACAAACTCATGCTGACGCACTCTAGCCGTGGCTCTCTGCTCGTGTAACCGTGGTAACAAAACCATAACTGGTACTGATGAGGCTAGATCATAGGAAGGAATATAATACTGTGCAACGAAATGTACATCCTAAGGCTTCTTAAGTGGAGTATTGTATCGTAAATATGCCGCGGAACATACGTACGGTACGTCACTCTACTTGAGTCACCTACTCCATAACCAAGGGTCATCGTACACTCCGAAGGTAAAACCTAATGCTCTGATACCAACTTTGTCACGACCCGAAAAGTTCGGAACATGACCGGCACTTAAATTACGAAACGTCTCGAGGCGTACGTAATCTAAGTAAGCCAAAAAAACAGAAATCAAAACCAAAGAAGAAATAGAGTGAAGGAAAAACCAATTTAAAGCAAGTAGTTTTAATCAACATAGGCCGAAGTATGTATTTTTAAAATCTCAAGTATTTTCTTAAAATTTCGGCAGAGTCTCCTTTGTAAATACTGGCCCCCAAATGGGATACAACATGAATAGTATACGAATTACAAAAAAGGCATCTCCAAGAGGGAGCTAGCTCTTCGTCAATCGACGGTCACAACCACGCAAGCAATATAATATACAACGACGAAGAGCGATGATCAAAACTCAAAAGAAACTCAAAACCATAATAATACAACGCGCGACTTTAAGGTCGAAAGAATAACAGGTCTGGATTTCCATCTCTCTCAAATATACAATCTGGTTGATGGAGTTTCTAGATACAACTGAAATAATAATAAACAATGGTGGTCCTGATGCAAGAACCCACCTACCAAGGCAATCACCCGGAAGGAACAGTGTGCCAGCAAAGCCGCAACGAAAGCTGTACGGCAAAACCTGGAAGGAACTGTAGCACAATGGGGGTGAGTTTCCAACTCGTGAGTAGAAAACATCTCCGAGTAGAAATCGCATGCATAACGCTATCTTAGGTCATATCAGGTAAAATCCTCAATAAAAATCCTGGTCCAGCTATGTATAATGTAATACTACATGCTCGTGTCAGTTCCCCCCATAGAAACATATCAGATATATGATGTATGAATGCATTACGAATGGAAACAGAATATATCACGAACGAACAACTGCTTTCTTTAATCAATGAGATTTCTATATGTATATCAATTAAGTATCATCAACGAATGCAACAGAGAAATCAGTGTCAAGTATCGACACAAAACATAAGTCTCAGTATCTCAAGTATCAATATCTCAAGCATCCGTATCATCTGCGGGATCAGCCCGTGGGCTCCGGCAGAATGGATCAGCCTATAACCATCTCATGACTCCGGCCGGTATCCTCCGGATAACTGACGAGTCCAAATAATATCACCGGTAGGTAGTGCTCCCCTTCCAGGCTCATCGAATACAACTCGAGCTTCTAGCCCCGGGGTACCATACCGGGCCCACCATGTACCCGAGACGGTTCATCCAACTCCTCGAATCAGGTTTCCAAATCCAACAGCAATTATGAAAACTCATGGTGGACGTCTCATACATCATGAGAAAACCGCAATTTGCATTTTAAAATGATGATGCTAAGCTTTTTTTTAAATTCTTGCGGTTTTCCCCCAAATCCAGAAATCTCATGTAAATCCGAAATCATGAAAATCAAGATACCAATAAACAGTGAATACAGGCATAAATCTCCATAATACTGCATAACCAATGAATATATGGATGCATCTGATATCATGCAATGAATGCAATATTTAAACTAGCATATGGAAGCTATAATATATTGTGACTATCAGTTATCAAGCTATGTCAATGAAAAGGTATTTTCTAAAGTGTACGTGACATGGAAATTACCTATGATGATGTGTGTGAGCCGGCAAGTAAGTGTATGTGGAACCTACGCATCATCGGTAAAGGTGCTGGTGTACTGACAACATGATCTCAATAATGGCATATAGAAGTACAATATAAACATGCAAATGCGATGCGAACGGTAATAATATGCGGAAGCTGAATGATAAACACAATGATAACTAATCTGCATTTATATAAATATGAGTCAAACAGTGGTGCCATTTGAAATAACATGAATCGTGGTGTTTTGAAAATAAGGGCTACGGTGTTTTTAATAAAAGATACGTCATTTGAAATATACGTAAAATCCCTTGTACCGTCTTTAAAATACACACGATTCGTTAATTTTTTTTTAAATAGGTATGAGTCGAATCAAATCTATCATTTACAAGTACACTACAGGGCCAAACTAAACAGGTTGATCGAAAGGTAAGGAAACCGCCTAACATCTGAGTCGATACATATATATACATATAATAGTCGGCGATCCCTCCTCAATAGTATCCCATACGATACAATATCTATAATATGACATCCTCGAGTCAAGAGTGCGGATCTATCTGTAGGGTTCCTAGGCACCCTAATGAGGTTATACAAGGCATCGATCATGCCAATTTCAAAAATTCTAGTGCCGAGAAACTCTAATGTATGGATCGTTTGCTAGAAATCTAGGCGAAACATAAACTAGCTAACACTTAACTAATGAGAATACGGAAATACAACCTTTGTAGATCCGTTTGCTCCACCTCCATAGCTCCGCAACGACATCCTCTCGCTGTCCATAAGAAGTCCCGGGCTCTTGCGTCAGCTTCGTCGGAGAATGGGCAAGCTAGGTCGTCGATGTCCATGCCGAAGATGATCTACGTCGAGGCATCGCTAAATCAAGCTCCGACTTCACCAAGTGAAGAAACTTGTGAAGTAAACACACTTTACTACTTGGCAAGAGGTAGAGGATGAAGAAATAGGAAGTGGGTAGACTATAGATTTGGATTTCTCACTCTTTATCATCAATCACCATTGATGAAGAAAGCTTTTTCTTCCTTGAGTTGAAGGAAGAAGAAGAAGAAATATGATATGATAAGATTAATTAAAATAGAAAAGAAAAAAATTCTTATCATACTTTTAACTCTAGTTAAGTGTAGAGAATTAACTTAGGTTAGTTAAAATGGTTAGGGTTAAGTTTAGGATAAGAATGAAGACTTAGTCAAAGTTCAAGAAACTTCAACTAAATCCAAAAAAGCCACCATTTATCTTTCTTTTTCCTTTTTCCAAAAAGAATAAATAAGAAAGATAAATGAATAAATAAAAATCAAAACCCTAACCATTCATTACCATGGTTCATTCTTTACACTTAACCAAGTTAGGTATGCATCATCAAACATGATACAAGCAAGTGCACAAAATCATATCGCATATGCAATGCGCACACCCGAGTGAGAAAATCCATTTTCAAGTGAACCGATACTAGTTAATGCAAAGTAATATATCAAATATATAATTATGCATTAAATCATTAAATCAACACTTGATTTAACGATCCGGTCATGTCGCACATAACGGACTAGTACCATTAGTAACAACTTATCGAATCAACACTTGATCCGATAACCCGGCTATATCGCATATAACCGATCAATGTCACATCGCGAGAATCGAATACAGTATCACATACCGTATTATTCTCGGTCCCGCACATATCTCATATGCGCTCCTATTTCGTTTCGCTTGAGCCAGGAAACCTCTGTGTAGGACTCTAAAGACTCGTCAATACGCCGGCAGCAGATGATGATCATATCAAACATCCACAAGCCGCAAGCGGTCTGCTAAACGTAACGGCCACCCGGGTATTGAGCGATCTGAAGATCGACGAGCAAGCCCGCTCACACTCCAGTGAATCCAACCAGTAACACTACCGTACAGTCCGGTCTGATCGTCTGATATGTCGCATATCTTGCCTAGGGGTGGTAAACGTCAGACCCCAATAGCTCGATAAGTCGTGTCGATATGAGGTCTATAACTGTTCGAGAAACTACTGGTAACACTTACCAGTAAATCTCAGCAACCCTGGCCAGGGATTTCCTGTTATAGCCAATCGGACACAGCGCAACATCAACTCCCTATACCGGGAGAGACGAATCCCCTCCTATCGCTCATTGCCTCCATGTGACTCGGGACTGTACCCAAAAACCACCGTTTTGCACGCCCTCTTAGACGTGGTAAGATGGAAATCAAAGCACAGTGGGAACCACACAAGACTCTATGACGATCTCGGGTCAACAGACTACTCTGTACCAGTGTCACCAGAGAGCTGCCATCTGACGTGAGGTATAATACCATCTGGGAGTTCTCGGCGAGTCCGTCCAGTGTACCCAGTCTCTACTGAGCACCCGTATATCATCTCCGATGTCAAACACCAATGGATATGGGATCATCCATCGCCCATCTGTATGGGTCGAGAAGGTACACGCTAGTCTACTCTGGTATATCGATGCCCCATCTCGATACACCCACGACTAGGGACTTTGAAGGATGTACTTATAGACTACCATGTCCCTACTAGTATGATCCGCATCATAGTCCAGGTAGTCAAGCACACATCCTAAGGGCTTTACCAACATGTAACAGAGAGACAATCAGTGTACACGTTAAGGTAAAGAGCAACCAGATAGCATACTATCATGTCGAGCAAGAAAGTCCTCCCTATATATGTCCCAGCATCCACTACAATATACATCCTATGTACAGTAATGGCCTGTAGGGCATACATATAACTAACAATCTCCCACTTGCACTAGGGCCATCTGTAGCAGTGGTTGTAGTATCTCATACTCAACCATCCCATAAAAATCTCTCTCTGGGAATAGGCCTTCATGAGTGGATCCGCTGCGTTATCCTCTAAGTCTGTTCTCCTTGCCTCGATCACTCTGGAGATCAACCATCTCCACGATCAGGTGATACCGCCTTAGAATATGTCTGGATCACTGATGGGACGGACGTTCCTTGGCAAAAGCCACAACTCCATTGTCACACAATGGGAGGAACATTGTTCATCTCATGAACCATTATACATCCAAACAGCCTCTTTGGTAGCATCTTAAGTAGCGATGTATCCTGCCTTTATCGTCTAGTATGTCACGGTATCTAGCTTGGAACTCTTCCAACATACCGTCCCTTTACTGAGGGTAAAGACAATGCCTGCGACTGACATTCAGTCGTCTTTATCACTCTGGAACACTTCCAGTGATTCTCCTCAGGGTCGATTGATACCATCTCACTACAACTAGTGAGTATCCTAATTTCCAATTAAATCTATCTCATAGATCCAAAACTCAGGATTTAGGAGGTATCACTTTGATCCTATATGGAGAATCTTTGTGATAAACGGAGATTGACCGAGCGTAGCATAGGAAACTCCTTTCTTATCAAGAGTATGTCATCCACGTACTCTACGAGGATCACCACCATACTCCCTACTACCTTTTTGTTTATACAAGGTTCATCTACCATTTTGATGATTTCAACTTCTTTGACTACTTCATCAAAACAGATGTTCCAACTCCGCGATGCCTGTTTTATCAGATAAAACATCTTGCACACGTTTCCGCTGCTCCCACTGTTTACGAAGCCCTCTGGCTGTGTACTTATAGAATCACTCTTCTAAAACATCATTATTTAGAAAAGCAGTCATGGCACCCAACCGCCAGATATCGTAGTCATGGTATGTAGCCGTGGCAAGTAGGATCTGGATGGACTTAAGCATAGCTACTTGAAAAAGGTTTCATCATTATCCATGCCTGGTCAATGACGCAAACTTTTAACAAGTCTAGCTTTGAAAGTCTCAACTTTTCCATCTACACCAAGTAATCTTCTCAAGATATACTTGCTCCTGATGGGGATTTAACCCTTCAGATATAGCAGCCAAAGTCCATACTTTGCTGGTGTACATGGATTCCATCTCAGATCGCTAAGCATCCAGCCATTGTTACAGAGTCTCACTCCTGATGGCCAGCTCGAAACTAGTTGGGTCATCATCTCATGATGCAATCCTCGCTCCCACTGTCATAGAGAAACCGAAGTATCTCTCAGGTGGGTGAGGAACCCTACTAGATCGGCGGAGTGGCTGAGGTTCGTTGGCATCTACTGAATCCTTTGGTTGTATCAAATCATCAGCTGCAATTTGCATAGCTGGAACATTTCCAGTTCTACATAACAGATCTTGCCTCGAGCTTGTCCGAATTTTTCTTTTAGACAAAGCCGGACAACCCCAAATCTTAACTAGCTTAAGACATGGGCTCTTCCCTTTCCATATCACATATGAAATGGTAGGCAACTGATTTGATTGGAACCCTATTCAATAGGTATGCAACTTCTCAAGTGCATAACCCCTTAAGGGAAAAAGGTAACTCAGTAGTACTCATCATAGAGCACACCATATCAAATAGGGTGTATCTGCTCCGCCCCGATATACCATCGTGCTATGGTGTATACAGAGGAGTAATGCTGAGTGAGAATCTCATTCTTCTTTAGAATAGTCCAGGATTTCCGTGCTCAAGCATTCTCCTCCTTGATCTCATCAAAGGACATAATACTTTTACCCATATTTTGGTTCTCTACTTCTAACTTATATTCTGTGAATATCTCAAAAGGTTCGGACTTGTGTTTCAACAAGAACATATGTCTGAATCTAAAGAGATCATCAGAGAACGTAATGAAGTATAAAGAACCAGTCTTGGCATGTGTAGACAGGGGACCTTTATACATCAACATGTATCATCCCAAGAGTTCACTAACTCTTTCTCTGTTTCCAATAAACAGAGCTGTGGTCATCTTATCTTTGTGACATGACTGGCGAGTTTCACAAGATGTAAATTCAAACCAATTTAAATATGCATCTTTATGTAACTCCAGCTAGTCGGGTCGCATAGATATGACCTAGTCTACAATACCTCAAGAAGGATCCGTCCATTTCTGAACTCTTCCTCTTGTGTGTGTTCAGTATACTAAGAACTGTAGTTTGATTTAGAACATTAATGCTTTTAGATAACGTGCCTGAACCGATCAACTTTTGATATAGGAAATGTTCAAAACATTATCCAACAATACGAAATTTTATCGTTTCTTTACTAATAAAGAGACAGATATGATTTTGTATATCAGGTTCGGTATCTAATAACATACGTTCAGAATCAATGTATTACAATACAGGGTGACAGTGACCAACAGACTTGGCTGCAACACTTGCCCCGTTTTCTGCCTCATGAAACTTATCACCCGTTCTCAGTTTTTCTACCCTTTTGTAGCCCTATGTAACATCTTACATATCTGGGATCCTGATCCGGTATCATATACCAAGGATGCGGAGGATACTGAGAAACAGTTCTGTATAATGAACACACCCGAAGATGATGCATCAACATGCACTCTCTTCGTTTGGGCGGCACGGGAAATCTAGTATTCCCCAATTTCCTGCTCTGTCTTATAACATTTATAAGTGGGAGCGGGACCAACGTTCCCCAGCTCAGTATAACAAGCAGGTTCGGTCAAATATCCGTTTTATTATCTTGATTAAGGCGTGACATGGTCGCTACCAGGAGAGAGAGAGAAGAAAACACTCAGCGTGCGCTCTTGCAAGAATAGATTGGTTATTATTTTATCTAATCAGGATGGCTCCCACTGCTTTTTATCAAATCTTCCTTCAAACCCAAAAAGGAAAGACTAGCCGGGATTAATTACACACTACAAGTTCGCCAATCTTTCAGCCAGGCCAGTGTCGGTACTTTGAGGGAGGTCCCCCGTGCTTTCGCACGAACCTAATTAATGTAAACCTCGTTTTCCCAGAGGCGTAACCCCGTTGACACCTTTCTAGACACCTACTTGATCGGCTAATTGTAATGTATAAAACTCTCCCAGGAGTAACAATTACTCGCAGCGGGTATCGGGATCCAACTATCTCATAGAAGGTATGCAATCTCATTGCAAATCTCAACACTTGAAATTCCCGATAATATTTTGCCCCTAGCTCGCTATGACCTTGACGCATGCCAAACAACCCATAGTCCGCTAGTCAAGTTCAACCCGTCATTTCCTGATTGAATTAAACCCACCCGCACGACCCTTGACGCATGCCAAACAACGCCGTACGAATACCCTAATCCAATCTCATCATATGCAAGCAGATAAGCACTAGTTAGCTACCGTACACTACGCCTTGACGCATGCCAAACAACCGCAGCACGAATACTAACTAGTACTTATCTGAAATGACGGAGGGCTACGACAGGTTTTTCTGAAAACCTATTGCGTAATGAACTTGATATCGTTGTAGAATCAAATGATTTTAAAATGGAGTGCTTTTGAGGCTTTTCTAGTTTTGCTAAAGGAGTCACTCCCGGTGAAGGGATCGTCGGTCCTTTCCTCGTCGAATGAGGTGCGGGATATATCATATATATCACTGTGCATAGCAAAAACACTTAAAAGCAATCAAATGACAAACCGAGTGTGTAGCATCTGCCAGTTATTGCTAAAGGAGTCACTCCCGGTGAAGGGATCTCGGTCCTTTCCTTATCGAATAAGGTGCAGGATATATCACATATACCGCTATGCAAAGCAAGAACTGTAGCTACCTGTTTTATTTTGAAATTCGATTCTACAACATCTTAGGTTTCTTTTATTTCATTAATCACATTAATGAAGTCCCATCATTTTAAATACCTAAACATCACAGATAAATACGACGTACACTTATGCCCTCCGCATTCGCCTCGATGTCCCCTCGTGCACCGTTAGGTTAGGTAACTAACGACAGAGCGGGGCAGGGCTAGCGCGGGTGTAAAACATAAGTAACGTCTATATAATATATCATATATACTATATACTGTATCTATCACAGAACATCACATGATCACATCACAGATATCGCAGCAGAAGTAACATATGAAATATTGGATATACTAGGACGTCCGTGTTTTCAATACGAGCCAGTATAAAACACGGATTCCACGGTCGTGATGAATAGCCAAACCCACACCCCTAGACCCCTACGAGAGCGGCAAGCAACCCTACCAATTCTAGAGTTAGGAGACCCGGCCTCGACTCCTCGAGTTGGTCTCCCACTGGACTCCAGAACAAGTTACTTGTGCCCTCCTCCTTGGGTCTATCCTAGTGCGGAAAAGTAAATAATATACAAAAGGTGACTACTTCCGCTACCTGGAAGCGCCCCAATAAAAGAATATTACATACAAGTTTTTACATGAATGAAAATGAAAAACACTCATCTCACATAAAAACCCCCGGCTATTCAAACACGACGATCCAATATAACATATCCAGCAACACATAACATCAGATGTCATCAACGTAAGTAAACATGCGTATCCCAATTGTCGTTGACATATAGCAACGAAACCGGCGATATCACATATTACACTTACGGTCACAGAAAAGAAAGTGTAAAACTACAACAGTTGGAATCCGCAACCACCTCAGACATCGTATGCCTGACCAAATGAATTACTTAGACATCGCATGCCTAACAATTATAAACCCCGCATTTTAGTCTCAAAATCGAAAACTCTTTTCAATATCAAGTCGGGAAATTCAACAAGATTCCCGACAGTCTGATCGAATACTCGTCGCAAACTTCAGTAGGCGGCCGCACCCCCGATACCGTCGACGAAGTGCACCAAGGCGGAACACCGCTGCCGCGAGCACCCGAACGGATGCTTTCGGCGACGGGGTTCTCCTACAGCCACTTGGTCGGGGCTATAGAGTGAGGCTGTCTATTAAGTTTACCCGGCGAATATCCGCATACGCTACGTGATTGCGACGGACTTTTGATCGCATCAAAATTCCGTGGCAACCGATCAAGTGAGACTAAACTGCTATGTTTATAACATTCATTCAGTTATCACATAACTTTTGTGAATTCAAATTATTGTATCCCATTCCAGATAATTGGAAAATGTTAAACTTTCCGATTGAACATTCGAACACCCAAGTTTTCCCGATACAGATCAACACATGAAATAAGTCTAACAACATTCAGTTCATGCCTCAGTACCAACGGTCCAGCCGTAGAAGGGTCAAGCCAACGCCTCACATGTGGCACGCCGTACTGCCCCAAACCCGAAGGTTCAAAGGGCAGTTCAAGACGGTCACATAATCGAGTTAAGGTTTGTTGTCTTCTAGAGGGTCCATCGCGTTACTTGCACTACTTAGAACGTCGTTAAACCACGGAAAAATCCAACACATGGAAATTTCCCGACAGGGGAAAAATTGGGTATTTGTATCCGGTCGAACTTTTTAACATTTTCTAAAATTTATCCGGAAAGCCACACAGACAAAATTTGATATTCCGATCGAAAATCCGAAACCCCAAAACAATTCCAGAAAACTCATCTGTATAATAAATATAAAAATATCCCAGGAAAGTCAGCACAGAAATCTGAGAATTACTGTGAAAACAAAATGCACAAAACGACAAAATCGGCCGCTCTTCCGCCGCACGAGGCATGCTCGTGCCGCGGAAAGGCGGTGGTAAAGTTGAATCAGGCCCACGAAATTTACAGTAATTCTTAGAAAACCCTGCTTGATTTTCTGGATATTTTTAATCTTGAAAAATCCACAATTTTAAAATCTGGACAGAGAGCATGTTAGGTTTGGGTTTTCGGGTTCGTTCGGACTTCAATTTCCGTCTGGACTTCGCCTAAGGCTCTAGCTAGGCTCTGATACCACTGTAGGGTTCCTAGGCACCCTAATGAGGTTATACAAGGCATCGATCATGCCAATTTCAAAAATTCTAGTGCCGAGAAACTCTAATGTACGGATCGTTTGCTAGAAATCTAGGCGAAACATAAACTAGCTAACACTTAACTAATGAGAATACGGAAATACAACCTTTGTAGATCCGTTTGCTCCACCTCCATAGCTCCGCAACGACATCCTCTCGCTGTCCATAAGAAGTCCCGAGCTCTTGCGTCGGCTTCGTCGGAGAATGGGCAAGCTAGGTCGTCGATGTCCATGCCGAAGATGATCTACGTCGAGGCATCGCTAAATCAAGCTCCGACTTCACCAAGTGAAGAAACTTGTGAAGTAAACACACTCTACTACTTGGCAAGAGGTAGAGGATGAAGAAATAGAAAGTGGGTTGACTATAGATTTGGATTTCTCACTCTTTATCATCAATCACCATTGATGAAGAAAGCTTTTTCTTCCTTGAGTTGAAGGAAGAAGAAGAAGAAATATGATATGATAAGATTAATTAAAATAGAAAAGAAAACAATTCTTATCATACTTTTAACTCTAGTTAAGTGCAGAGAATTAACTTAGGTTAGTTAAAATGGTTAGGGTTAAGTTTAGGATAAGAATGAAGACTTAGTCAAAGTTCAAGAAACTTCAACGAAATCCAAAAAAGCCACCATTTATCTTTCTTTTTCCTTTTTCCAAAAAGAATAAATAAGAAAGATAAATGAATAAATAAAAATCAAAACCCTAACCCATTCATTACCATGGTTCATTCTTTACACTTAACCAAGTTAGGTATGCATCATCAAACATTATACAAGCAAGTGCACAAAATCATATCGCATATGCAATGCGCACACCCGAGAAAATCCATTTTAAAGTGAACCGATACTAGTTAATGCAAAGTAATATATCAAATATATAATTATGCATTAAATCATTAAATCAACACTTGATTTAACGATCCGGTCATGTCGCATATAACCGACTAGTATCATTAGTAACAACTTATCGAATCAACACTTGATCCGATAACCCGGCTATATCGCATATAACCGATCAATGTTACATCGCGAGAATCGAATACAGTATCACATACCGTATTATTCTCGGTCCCGCACATATCTCATATGCGCTCCTATTTCGTTTCGCTTGAGCCAGGAAACCTCTGTGTAGGACTCTAAAGACTCGTCAATACGCCGGCAGCAGATGATGATCATATCAAACATCCACAAGCCGCAAGCGGTCTGCTAAACGTAACGGCCACCCGGGTATTGAGCGATCTGAAGATCGACGAGCAAGCCCGCTCACACTCCAGTGAATCCAACCAGTAACACTACCGTACAGTCCGGTCTGATCGTCTGATATGTCGCATATCTTGCCTAGGGGTGGTAAACGTCAGACCCCAATAGCTCGATAAGTCGTGTCGATATGAGGTCTATAACTGTTCGAGAAACTACTGGTAACACTTACCAGTAAATCTCAGCAACCCTGGCCAGGGATTTCCTGTTATAGCCAATCGAACACAGCGCAACATCAACTCCCTATACCGGGAGAGACGAATCCCCTCCTATCGCTCATTGCCTCCATGTGACTCGGGACTGTACCCAAAAACCACCGTTTTGCACGCCCTCTTGGACGTGGTTAGATGGAAATCAAAGCACAGTGGGAACCACACAAGACTCTATGACGATCTCGGGTCAACAGACTACTCTGTACCAGTGTCACCAGAGAACTGCCATCTGACGTGAGGTATAATACCATCTGGGAGTTCTCGGCGAGTCCGTCCAGTGTACCCAGTCTCTACTGAGCACCCGTATATCATCTCCTATGTCAAACACCAATGGATATGGGATAATCCATCGCCCATCTGTATGGGTCGAGAAGGTACACGCTAGTCTACTCTGGTATATCGATGCCCCATCTCGATACACCCACGACTAGGGACTTTGAAGGATGTACTTATAGACTACCATGTCCCCACTAGTATGATCCGCATCATAGTCCAGGTAGTCAAGCACACATCCTAAGGGCTTTACCAACATGTAACAGAGAGACAATCAGTGTACACGTTAAGGTAAAGAGCAACCAGATAGCATACTATCATGTCGAGCAAGAAAGTCCTCCCTATATATGTCCCAGCATCCACTACAATATACATCCTATGTACAGTAATGGCCTCTAGGGCATACATATAACTAACACTATCATCAATATATAGCTCATACGGTAAATCCTTCGTACGACATCCCAAATCTGGGTGCGGGTCAAAAGTCACATCTATCACATTAATCATTTGGTATTCTCTTTATCAAATATCATGATCGGGGTACAGATCTACGTCTAGTACAATACTGATACCATCTATGAAATGCATGCGTGTGTATGAAAACACAATGCCTAAAGAACCCGCTAAAATATCATGTCGTATCCCAAATACGGACCATATCACATTACCGATCTCATGGCCTCAAGCCCAATCTCATCGACTCATCTCCAAATATCATACAATATCCTCAACATTCATGCATGTTTATATGAATGTATATATATGCATAGTCCCATACCCATGCGTATATACATATATACACATTCCCATATACGCACAAGAAAGAGATGTATGCAAGTGTATATGTGTGCGTGTATGCAAATCTTTACTCTAGGGTTGCGATTTAGAAACCAACCAAAACCTTCCTCCGTTCCTCGCTACCACTAATCCATAAGCTGCTAAGGCTTTTCTTACTAGGTGTACATATCACACATTAACATATAAAAGTATATCGTTTCCATATCACATCATTTCTCATAACTTTGCGGGGGTGCTATACGCCATCCACCTGACTTCTCCCCGTAGATATAAATCTACTCACCTCGATATCCGCTTGCCGATGCAGATGTCGCCTCGCGCTTTTTAGTCGTCTAAAAGTCCACATGGGGGTACCTACATATCACAACGTATCATATCGCATAAAAACCAAATCCGAAATCGAAACGGCATACGAAAACCACATCGGCACGCGTATCACGTATAGATCAAAACCTATCGCCTACGCATGCAAGAATAGCCAAACCAACCCTCGATGTCGATGTAAAAACATCAACCTATCAAGAAAAACCCAAACGCACCCATTTGCACATTCACAAACACTAATTATAATATGAAATAGGTTAGAATTCACAAAGACCCCAAACTCACTTTAAAAGCTATTTTTCGGAAAACCTAGCAAGCAAAATTTATCGTTTTAGTACAACACTCGATATTTTAACAATTCTAATGGCCATAATGCTCATTAAATAACATAACTAGGTTATATAAACCATTCCCACAATTTATTCTCATCAATTTGTATTAATTCCAAATTCCTAATTTGCAAAAAAACCGATTTTAACATTTTTTAAAGAAAAATTCTCAATTTAACAATTAAGCTAGATTTTGCATATTTTAAATGGCTAAAAAACTCATGGAAACCTTAATAATGTGCTAAAAACCCTAACAAGGTTTTAATCCCACATTTTAATTCAATTTCTAAAACCTAGTTAGCACTATAGCATAATTACCACCATTTTAAACTAACAAAGTTGCAACTAGTGACTAAATTAGATTTTCATTCAATTTCAAGTTAACCTACTCATTAAAACCATATTCTAATGATAGCTAGAAACCCTAATTTGAATTCCAACCCCCTTCTTGAATTTTCCAGAACAACCAATTACCACCAAATTCACACTTTAGATTTCCATTTTAGCAAAAATAAACTACAAATTAAACATTAGATTAGAGTTTTACCTCCCATGTTTGAAACCCTAGGTTTCCCTATCCTCCAAAGACACCTCCTTTCTCCATGCTTTAAACCAATTTGGGTGTGAGAAGGGATAGAATTAGGATTTGCTTTGAATTTGTGAAGAAATTGTGGATTTTTGATGTGTTTTGAGATGAAATTTGAGGCCAAAAGAGATGGGAAAATGGGGGGAAAATGGGGCTGCTGCAGGTGAAGATTCAGCCATGTGAGGGATGGGGGAGAGTGTGAGGGAGTGGTGTGAAAAATCCAAGTCAAAGCCCTCTCATATTACCATATTAACCTTACCTCAAAATAATATATATAAAACCCTTTTTAAAACATTTCTTCACATGAGAGAAGACAACAGGAGGGGGAAAATTTTTTTGGGCTGCTGTTGGTGGTGGTGGGGCTGACCACAAGTGGGTGAGGATGTGTGAGAGTGTGTACAAAAAGATTCCATGCAAAAAGAACCCCTCAAGTTACCAAATTGAAGTTTTAGTTTAATTTAATTAAATTTTAATTTCCTTTGATTATAACCAACTAGAACTTGAAATAAATTGCTAAAAATTTATATTAATAACTAGATTTTAGTTTTCATGATTCTAAAGTTTATATTTAGCCCATTCAAATTTGTATTTATCGCTAATTTAATGTATTTTTAACAGCTTAAAATAATATTAAAATAATTAATTTCGGGAAAAAATTCAGAAAATTAGAAATTTTACCAGTGGCACAATAAACACTAAATAGTAGCAATTACATAGCTAGAATATGTATATTTAATTTTATATTAAAAGATATTTATATTTTGACTTTTTACGGAAAACCCACTTATTTTACCGATTTTTTGAAATTTCACCCAAACGATTTTCAAAACGTTACGCCGATGAGGGGCGACGGCCAATCTCAAAAGCCATTGGTGTCAGTTTGTTCACCTAATATGTATACAGGTGCTCATTGGGATATGAGTACACCGGACGGACTCGCCGGGAACATACTAGTTGGTATTATACCTATTGTCAGATAGCAGTTCCCTGGTGACATGTGCACAGGTTGGTCTATCGACCAGAGATCTTCATTTGTCACGTGTGAGTTCCCACTGTGCTTTGATTACTACCCTACCATGGCTCAAAGGAATCATGCAAACATGTTTTAGTTGGATACAGTCCCAAGCCACATGGAGGCAGTGAGCGGATTGTCAGGGGATTCGTCTCTCCCGGTATTGGGGGTTGATGTCGCGGTGTGCACGGGTGGCCATCACCAGAAATCCTTAGCCGAGGTAGTCGAGAATTACTAATCTAGGATCGGCAGTTTCTCAGGTGGTGATAGGTTACATGCTGACACTAAATGTCGCATTATTAGGGGTCTGACTTTATCCACCCCTAGACTCGATATGAGATACACATAGTCGAACGGACCGGACTATATGGATATTGTCACTGTCGGGCTAAGTAGGGGTTTCAGGATGAGTTTGCTCGTCGGCCTCCCTTTCACTCAATACCTAGGTAGCCATTACGTACAGCAGTTCCACTGATGTGCTTGTGGTTAAACCCACTGCCAGCGTATTGACGAGTCTTTAGAATCCAATACAGAGGGTTTCCCTGGTTTGGGCAAAACGTTGTAGAGGCCGTGTGGTTTTATGGCAGGGTTCGATCACATACATGTACTTGTGCACAGATGATGTCCGGACAGATAGTACAACTGGGCTTTGGTTTACGCCGGATCCTAGTATTATATTGTTGGATTATTTATGTCTCGCTGTATTCGTATTCAGTCGGAATACGAATGCGGGTATGTATATACAGATGAGGGGTATTCTTGTAATTCGTTACAAGTTTACTTTAGAAGATGCTTTTTCATTTTGTGTTAAACATTTAGTTTAAATGTTTATGAGGTGGAAAGTGTGAGTGTAAGTTTTGGAATGGTTCATGCATGCACTTGATGACTCATGGTATTGGGTCATGTGAGGTTTGTTTTGGCCAAGATATTTGTGTGAGATATTTGTGTGGAGTGAGATGGCTGTTGATTTTTTAGGTGAGGATTTTCTTTATCTGCTCACAATATCACACACAAAAGACTTAACCAAAACATCTCAAGAAAAAGGAGCAGCCTACATTTCTTTCTTGACTTACCAAAAGCTTTAGCTCACACTTTCCTTTATTGGCTTCTTCTTCAACCTCCACCCAAACTCTCTCATGAGTTGAGAATCCTTGGGTGTTTTGAGACAAAGTAATCACACACTCTCTCTACTTCATCTTGGCTATCTAGGCTACCAAACTAGATACCCAAGTTGCTTCGGTTTTAAGGCAGCAGCCCGTATTACTAACCCTCGACGTGGATCTTCTTCGATGTAGGGAGACCGGAGATCAAACATGATCAAGGAAGCCGCGAGGAGCGTGGGACAGAGGTTGAAGACCGAAGGAATCGGATCGTTTGGTATACCACTCTAAACTTCTTTATATATAGTTAGTATAGGGTTAATGGTACGATCCGGGAATTAGGTTCCGTTAGCGTCGGTTTAATTAAATTTTTGTTCCGCATTTGGCTAGGGATTGATGGCCGGGGCGCTGGCGTAACCCAACATGGTAATGGTGCATGTGTACTATAAGATAATATCATATATATAAAAAATGATGCAATACAATGAGATGAATGACTAATAGACTACACATATAAATACAAGCACTACTAGCAATCCTAACTATCGGGCTCCTCGTGCCATCTAGACGATACCCCCATAGATGTGTACATCTACTCATCGGGACGCCTCTTCTAATCTGATCCAATCACAGCCTTGCCTTTCCGCGCCGTGTCCGACGTCTCTGCACCCGATCCTAGAATCGCATACAAGTAAATAAGAGGATAGATTTATAAATAATCGCAGACACAAACGATACAAGATAACCAACGCGCACTAACTAGACGCGCACGCACTTGGTGCACAAAACGCGCTCGCGACAACGCCACAAACCACAACTAGGGTTCGCTATGCATAGCAATCCTCTAACCTAGAAACCAATCGTACCAATCGCGGACTCTCAACACACTAGATACCATAGGAAATAGGTTGTAGATAATCCCACCCTCAATCTTAATTAAAATCTATTTATTCCAAAAACCTAGTAAGCAAAAATTAACTATTTTAGTGCAAATCTAGTGGCCACAATGTTCATTTAATATCTTAATTAAGCAACACAATTATTAACTAAATTTTAATCTCACCTATTTACACACTAATCATGAAATTAGTTTGCAAGAATCTTTAATTATGACAATTTAAAAGTAACAATTAGCAAATTAACAACTAGATTAGATTTTGCAAGTCTTTAGATGATAATCTACACTTAGTTAACTTAATTTATTGATAAAAACCCTAACTTGAACCCAAACCATTTTCTTTAAAAACTAAATCTTGCAATTAGGACAATATTAATACCTAAATAGTTTAGATTAAAGTAATTAATCAACACGATAACCATTGTCTATGATTTATACCTCAAAAATTTAGAGAACCTGTTAGTGTTTATGCCCTTGAAGGCCATTACTGTATCATACTAGTTTGTATATTACTTAATGGAAGCTTGGGTATTCACATGTATATAACAGTCTTGCTAAACATGGTAGTATGCTACTTGGTTTTTCTATCTTAATATGTGAGTATACGTATTGATAGAGCTCTTAGGATCTTGCTTAACTACCAGCGTTGTGATGGCAGTCACACTAGTGGGGGCTGGGTAGTCTACAAGCACATCCTTATTCAGGTCCCTAGTCGTTGGATTATCGAGACAGAGCATCGATACTCCGGAGTAGACTAGTGTGTACGCTTCTCATCCCAGTTGGGGAGATGGTCTGTCCCACAGCCGTCAGTACGTCGTACTGGAGATAGTATACAGGTGCTCGTTAGGTTACGGGTACACCGGACAGGACTCACAGGGAACTGTTGGTTGGTTTTATACCAGTCGTCAGTGAACAGTTCCAAGGTGACATGAGTACAGCATAGTTCGCAGACTTGACACTGCTACTTCGCCTCGAGTGTGTCCCACTGTTCTTAGATTGCTACCCTACCACGGCTCAAAGAAGTCGTGCAAACAGGTAGCAATTGGGTGCAGTCCCGAGCACTTGGAGGCAGTGGCGGTTAGACAGGATTCGTCCCTCCTGGTATTGGGAGTAGATATCGCGCTGTGTCAGAGAGCCATTACGCAAAGTCCCTGGCCAGGGCAAACGAGATTTGCTGGTAGGTTCCAGTAGTTTCTCAGGGTGTAATGGGCTTCCCTCCGACACGACTTATACCGCTATTAGGGGACTGACGCTTGCCGCCCCCTAGGCCCGATATGCGATAGTCTTGGACGAACGGACCGGACTGTATGGAGATTGTCACAGCAGGCTCAGTAGGAGTTCAGATGGGTTTCCTCATCGGCCTTCTTATCGACAACTACCTGGGGACCGTTACGTACAGCTAGTGCCGCTTGCGGTCTGTGGTTAAACCCACTGCCAGCGTAGTAGTCGAGTCTCTAGAGTCCCACACAGAGAGTTTCCTACTCCAGGCGAAACGATATAGAGGTCGTATGGTTTTACGACAAAGGGTTCGGACGCGTATATGTGTTTACACACTTACGTCGTTTGGACAGTTTTTACCAGTCGGCTTTGGTTTAAGCCAGTTACTGGTATCCGGTTATTGGATTTATACAGTCTAAAGTTTTTCCTTATTTTTGCGGATCGGAGGGGCGTTCTCGTAATTACGCGAGAAGCTTCTAGAAGATGGTGACTAAGGAGGTTTAGGTGTCATATGCATTAAATGGGTTTAGTGAGTCATGAGAGTGATTCATACATATCATTAATGCATGATAAATGCTTAATGAGTCATGGTCATGAATCACCATTAGATATTTGTGAAACTTGATTATTCATCATTTGTTTTCTTTTATTGATGAATTTTAAAGTTTCATATATATTATGATAACTTACTATTCTCACTTGATAATTATATTCACATTCTCTCTCCTCAAGCTCTCTCTCTTCAAACCCTAATCCTCACCCCTCATGTGTTGAGAACAAGGATTAGTTAGACTAAACAATCCATAACCCTCACTCTATCTCACTCTATCTACTTTGATTAGCAATCCAAGAAGGTTAGTTGCCTCAAGTTTAGAGGCTAAGCTTGGAGTTTTGCTCTTGGGTGGATCATCTACTACATCGAGAAGGCCGAGGAGGACGAGGAGAACGTAAATCCGAAGGACTTGGTTCGATAGGTATAATCCCTAAGCATAGTAGTTTAGAACAACTATGTGTTTGGTTAGTTATCGTTTAGCTTCGATTCAAGCGGTTAGTCGATGTTTGTTCACTAAACAAGTTTGTTTTTGAAAATTCCGCCTCCCCACAAGCATTGGGGTGTTGTACATTTACTTACAGTGGTATCAGAGCCTCGCTAAACAATAAATAACTTACTTACAAATTTGTATGAATTTCGAACGGAAAAAACGAAACCGGAAAAGCCCGAAAATATCAGTTTCTGTCGATTTTTAAATGAAGTCCAAAAATTTTTCAGGGATGTTCAGAAAGCTTGAAAAGACACCAGAAGAACACACAAGAAATTTGGACCCCTGAATCGTCTAAAGCGCCGCGGAACCGCGGCGGATCCTACTGGATCCGCCGCGCTTCCGCGGCCGAGCTGACGATTCAGGAACCCAATTTTCCTGTGTTGGTTCTGTATGATATTTGGGATTTTCTGGAATATTTAATTTTTGCTCAGGTTTCAGATTTGCAGAACAGTATTGGAGCAAAATTAAAAGTGTTTAATCGATCGAAATTATACAGTTTTTGCTTGTTGGATTATATCTGTGATTGTATAATGTGTTCGTAAACCTCCCCTAACTGCTAGTATGTCAGTTGGCAGGGGGTTGCACATTTCTGAAATGGATTTTATCTGTTTGTGCATATGAACTGTGTTGGACTGTTGTGATGTTTAGCCGGGGTTATGTGATGGGTTATCATTTAATTCATTTGATGTAAATGTAATTTGTTGTAATATTATTTTGCGGGGCACATCCAGGTTGCGGTTGTAGCCACCGATGTATTATTTCATTTTACTGTTTTTGCTCCTAGGACAGACCCAAGGTGGGGTGCACAAACTGTCGGGCGGGTAGTTTGCCGCACCCGTAGGGGTCGTGGGTGGGGTGATGGCTATTCATCACAACTGTGTAATCCGTATTTTGTTGCAGGCTCAAAACAAACACGGATTGCTTGCAAATCCAATTAAGTTCATCTGTGATCTGGAATGAATATCATTGCGTCAGACGAATGTAAAATATCTATATATGATAGCTATTTAGACGTCACTTATGTTTTACACCCGCGCTAGCCCAGCCCCCGCTCTGTCGTTAGTTAAGTAACCTAACGGGTAATGACGGGACCCCATGGCGAATGCGGATGGCATAAGAGGACGTTGTATTTTCGTTGTTTTCTGCAATGATAGGTTAATGATGGGACGCATTATCTATAATTCAAAGAAAATAAACCAAAGTTTTAATCGTTGGAACAATTTAAAAGAAACCACTCGGTTAATTTTTAAAACAGATATTTTTAAATGCGGAGACTTAACCACTCCTTTTAAAAGCTATCAGGTTCCTTCGGTTATATCATGTTCACTACGTTCAGGGTTTCGCCAAAACCATTCGTAGCCCTCTGTCATTTCATCTGGGTATTCAGTAGTATTCAAGCTATGTATTTTGACCTAACGCCAAGGCATAGTGTTTGGTAGCTACTGGGTATTCACTTGTTGCATAGATAGATGAGTTAGTTTGGGACAGTCGTATTATCATTTTGGCCGAACGTCAAGGATATATAATGATGGGTTCAAATTGACAAGATAATGATGGGTAGAACTTGACATGTGACTTATGACATTTTGACCTAACGCCAAGGTCATAAGAGCATGAGGCAAAAACTTATATCGGGAATTTCTAAAGAAACTGAAATTTGCAAAGAGATGCATACCATTTTGAGTTTGATGAATGTTGGTAGCATTCCTACAACATTATCAGACGATGATATTTGGATCCCGATCCTACTGTGAGTATATACTACTTATCAGGATATTCGTCACTTAACGATCAATGCTATAAACCTAGTAGGTGTCCAGAAAGGTGTCAGCGGGGTTACGCCCCCAAAGAAAAGAGGTTATTTAATTAAGGAACTTCGCGAAAGCGTTGGAAAACCTCCCTCGAAGTATCGACACTGGCCTGGCTGAACGGTTAAGCAAGTATTGTACGGTGAGAATAGTCCTGGCTAATTCCTCTTTTATGGTTTGAGGAAGGATTCGAGAAACAGTGGGAGCCATCCAGTTTAGATAAATTAAAAACCACTCTAAACTTGCAAGAGCATCATGCTAAAGAGTTTTCTTCTCTCTCTCCTAATTGCAGCGACCCTGAAAATGACTGGACTTAAGTTACTTTTAGAGAAAAATATACTGACAGGGCCAAACTATAAAGATTGGCCGCGGAATGTCAAAATGGCTTTGACCTATGACAAACTGGGGTACGTCCTCACCTCTACGGCACCTGCTGTCCCTGGTCCCAAATCCAGCAATGCGGATAAGGAAATCTGCAAAACCTGGGATTTAGATTGCACGAAAGCCAAGTACATCATGCTTGCCTCGATGAACAATGAACATCAGAGGAGGCACGAGGATATGGACCTTGATGGCATATTTCTCCATACAAAGGAACTTTATGGAGAGCAATCTCGTATAGCAAGATACGAGGCCTCTAAGAACTTGTTTCGAGCGAGGTTGGTTGTCGGGTCATCGGTAGGAGAACATGTCCTAAAGATGATCGGCTATATTGAAGAGCTCGCAGAACTTGGGACGACTTTGGATAATGAGCTCTATACAGACCTTATTCTCCAGTCCCTTCCTCACACCTACGCCCAGTTTATCCTGAACTTCAACATTCAAAGAAAAGAAGTTGAACTTCCGGAACTCCTGAACATGTTAAGGAGTGCAGAGGGCACCTTGAAGAATTCAAGGGAAACACCCGCTATGTTTGTTGGCGGTACATCTTCTTCCGGGTCCAAGGCAAGGGCCAAAGGAAGGAAGAAGAAGGCCGCACCCAGACCTAGAGGAGGTGTTAGTAAGGTCGGAGGGAAGGGAAAGAAAAAGTTTGCAGCACCGGTAGTTGGCCAGGATGAGTGCTTCCATTGTCACAGGAAAGGGCACTGGAAGAAGGATTGCAAGGCGTGGAACGCCAAGAACCAGGAACCGAAGCAAGCTGTGGCTTCGACTTCAGGTGTGTTTGTAATTGAGAATTGTCTGTCGATCAACTCTACTTCCTGGGTATTGGATACCGGATCAGGATCTCATATTTGCAATTCATTGCAGGCACTGAGAAACCGTAGAGTGCTGAAGGAAGGTGATATGACCCTAAAGGTTGCTAACGGAGCTAGCGTGGGAGCTGCGTCCGTCAGGGATTATCACCTAGGATTGACGAGTGGACACATTTTGGTTTTACATAACTGTTATTTTGTACCAAGCTTAACGTGTAATATCATATCCGTTTCCTTGTTATCAAATAAAGGTTATGATTTCACGTTTGTAAGAGATGTTGTCAACATCCACCTTAATCATGGTTTGATTGGGTCCGGTACACTAAATAGCGGTATATATGTTTTAAACCAACTCCAAATTTTCAATGTCCAGAACACACTAAAAAGAAAGTCTCCAGATTTAAATAAAGCTTTCTTATGGCATTGTAGACTCGGTCACATCAATGAGAGAAGGTTGACTAAGTTGCATAGAGAAGGATATTTGGACTCGTTCGAATATCAATCTTATGACACTTGTCAATCTTGTCTCAAAGGAAAGATGACAAAGACTCCATTCACTGGACAAGGAGCAAGAGCGAGCGAGCTCTTAGGACTCATACACAGCGATGTATGTGGTCCAATGTCTACACATGCAAGAGATGGTTTTTCCTATTTCATTACTTTCACGGATGATTACTCAAGATACGGATTCATTTATCTGATGAAACATAAATCCGAGGCTTTTGAGAAATTCCAAGAGTATAAGAATGAAGTAGAAAACCAAACCGGCAAAAGTATCAAGACACTTAGATCTGATCGAGGTGGTGAATACTTGAGTGCCGAGTTCCTAGGTTACCTAAAAGAGAAAGGAATTCTCTCTCAGCTTACTTCTCCATACACTCCACAGCATAATGGTGTATCGGAGAGACGGAATCGAACCCTATTAGATATGGTACGATCCATGATGAGTAATGCTGAGTTACCGCGATCTTTCTGGGGTCATGCGCTAGAATCAGCGGCATATCATTTGAACATGGTACCTACCAAGACTGTGCCTACCACTCCATATCAGATGTGGAGCGGGAAGAAACCCCATATACATTATATAAAGATTTGGGGATGTCCAGCTTTTGTTAAAAAGCAGCATGTGGACAAGCTCGAGGCACGATCCGTAAAGTGTAAGTTTGTGGGATATCCAAAGAACTCCAGGGGATATCTATTCTATTACGCAGAGGAACAAAAGGTATTTGTTTCTCGTAATGCCCATTTTCTAGAACATCAGTTTTTAGAAAAGGAATCAAGTGGGAGCGAAATAGAACTGGAAGAAATTCCAGAACCATAAACTGCTACTGAAAGTTTGGTAGAACCGGAAGTTCAAGAAGAACAGGACATTCCCGCACCCCTCCGCAGGAGTAGTAGGCCGTCTCATCCGCCTGAGAGATACTACGGTTTTCTCATAGACGGGGATAGAGAGGATTGCATCATAGATGATGATGAACCTACTGACTTCCAGCAGGCCATCCAGAGCGGCGACTCGGTACGATGGCTAGATGCAATGCGGACCGAAATGGAGTCCATGTACACCAACAAAGTATGGACTTTGGACTTTGCTCCAGATGGGGTAAAACCCATAGGATGCAAATGGATCTTCAAGAAAAAGATTGGTGTAGATGGACAGGTGGAAACCTATAAGGCTAGACTTATTGCAAAGGGTTTTCGTCAAAGACCTGGTTTGGACTATGACGAAACTTTTTCTCCAGTGGCTATGCTCAAATCCATTCGGGTCCTTCTTGCTATTGCTGCCTTCCATGATTATGAAATCTGGCAGATGGACGTAAAGACGGCTTTTCTGAATGGAAATTTAGAAGAGAGCGTCTATATGGATCAGCCAGAGGGTTTCAATCAGAGTGGGAGCAGCGGGAAAGTATGCAAGCTGGTTAAGTCCATTTATGGACTAAAGCAGGCATCGCGGAGTTGGAACATCTGCTTTGATGAGACAGTCAAAGAATATGACTTTATCAAAATTCCAGATGAACCGTGCATATATAGTAAAGTTGTAGCCAGAAGTGTCGTATTCCTCGTCTTGTACGTGGATGACATTCTATTGATAGGAAATGACATTCCTATGCTACAATCTGTCAAAGGATTCTTGTCACACAGGTTCTCCATGAAAGACCTGGGTGATGCCTCTTACATTCTGGGGATCCGGATCTATCGTGATAGATCCAAGAGGATGTTGGGACTTTCGCAGTCCAGTTATATCGACACTGTACTGAAAAGATTCAGTATGGAAGATTCTAAGCACGGTAATCTGCCGGCTTGTCACGGAATCACCCTCTCCAAAGAGATGTCTCCCAAGACTGATTTGGAAAGGGAACGCATTTCTATTATACCCTACGCTTCTGCGGTAGGCTCTATAATGTATGTGATGTTGCGCACCAGACCAGATGTAGCTTAAGGACTAAGCGTGGTAAGCCGGTATCAGTCAGACACAGGGGAGAAGCACTAGATAGCAGTAAAGAACATTCTCAAGTACCTGAGAAGGACTAAGGAGATGTTTTTGGTTTACGGCGGAAAAGACCTCAGGTTGGAGGCCTTTGCTGATTCCGGCTTCCAGAGTGATAAGGACGATTCCAAGTCCATGTCGGGTTATGTCTTTACCCTCAATGGAGGGGCGGTGTTCTGGAAGAGCTCCAAGCAGGACACCGTTGCTGACTCGACGATGGAAGCGGAGTATATAGCTGCTTGCGATGCCGCAAAAGAAGCAGTCTGGATGAAGAAGTTCCTAACAGAACTTCAGGTGGTTCCTACCATAGTTGATCCAATACCTCTGTATTGCGACAACAACGAAGCTATAGCTTTAGCGAAGGAACCAAGGTCCCATCAGAAGTCCAGACACATCTTGAGGCGGTATCACCTGATCAGGGAGATCATTGATCGTCAGGAGATCGAGGTTCGGAGAGTTGCTTCAGAAGAGAACATTGCTGATCCATTCACGAAGGCCCTACATCAGATTCAGTTCGAGAGGCTACTCGAGATCATTGGCCTTCGATATACCAGTACATGGCCCTAGGGCAAGTGGGAGATTGTTAGTGTTTATGCCTTAGAAGGCCATTACTGTATCATACTAGTTTGTATATTACTTAATGGAAGCTTGGGATATTCACATGTATATAACAGTCTTGCTAAACATGGTAGTATGCTACTTGGTTTTTCTATCTTAATATGTGAGTATACGTATTGATAGAGCTCTTAGGATCTTGCTTGACTACCAGCGTTGTGATGGCAGTCACACTAGTGGGGGCTGGGTAGTCTACAAGCACATCCTTATTCAGGTCCCTAGTCGTTGGATTATCGAGACAGAGCATCGATACTCCGGAGTAGACTAGTGTGTACGCTTCTCATCCCAGTTGGGGAGATGGTCTTTCCCACAGCCGTCAGTACGTCGTACTGGAGATAGTATACAGGTGCTCGTTAGGTTACGCATACACCGGACAGGACTCACAGGGAACTGTTGGTTGGTTTTATACCAGTCGTCAGTGAACAATTCCCAGGTGACATGAGTACAGCATAGTCCGTAGACTTGACACTGCTACTTCGCCTCGAGTGTGTCCCACTGTTCTTTGATTGCTACCCTACCACGGCTCAAAGGAGTCGTGCAAACAGGTAGCAGTTGGGTGCAGTCCCGAGCACTTGGAGGCAGTGGCGGTTAGACAGGATTCGTCCCTCCCGGTATTGGGAGTAGATATCGCGCTGTGTCAGAGAGCCATTACGCAAAGTCCCTGGCCAGGGCAAGCGAGATTTGCTGGTAGGTTCCAGTAGTTTCTCAGGGTGTAATGGGCTTCCCTCCGACACGACTTATACCGCTATTAGGGGACTGACGCTTGCCGCCCCCTAGGCCTGATATGCGATAGTCTTGGACGAACGGACCGGACTGTATGGAGATTGTCACAGCAGGCTCAGTAGGTGTTCAGATGGGTTTCCTCATCGGCCTTCTTATCGACAACTACCTGGGGACCGTTACGTACTGCTAGTGCCGCTTGCGGTCTGTGGTTAAACCCACTGCCAGCGTAGTAGTCGAGTCTCTAGAGTCCCACACAGAGAGTTTCCTACTCCAGGCGAAACGATATAGAGGTCGTATGGTTTTACGACAAAGGGTTCGGACGCGTATGTGTGTTTACACACTTATGTCGTTTGGACAGTTTTTACCAGTCGGCTTTGGTTTAAGCCAGTTACTGGTATTCGGTTATTGGATTTATACAGTCTAAAGTTTTTCCGTATTTTTGCGGATCGGAGGGGCGTTCTCGTAATTATGCGAGAAGCTTCTAGAAGATGGTGACTAAGGAGGTTTAGGTGTCATATGCATTAAATGGGTTTAGTGAGTCATGAGAGTGATTCATACATATCATTAATGCATGATAAATGCTTAATGAGTCATGGTCATGAATCACCATTAGATATTTGTGAAACTTGATTATTCATCATTTGTTTTCTTTTATTGATGAATTTTAAAGTTTCATATATATTATGATAACTTACTATTCTCACTTGATAATTATATTCACATTCTCTCTCCTCAAGCTCTCTCTCTTCAAACCCTAATCCTCACCCATCATGTGTTGAGAACAAGGATTAGTTAGACTAAACAATCCATAACCCTCACTCTATCTCACTCTATCTTCTTTGATTAGCAATCCAAGAAGGTTAGTTGTCTCAAGTTTAGAGGCTAAGCTTGGAGTTTTGCTCTCGGGTGGATCATCTACTACATCGAGAAGGCCGAGGAGGACGAGGAGAATGTAAAGCCGAAGGACTTGGTTCGATAGGTATAATCCCTAAGCATAGTAGTGTAGAACAACTATGTGTTTGGTTAGTTATCGTTTAGCTTCGATTCAAGCGGTTAGTCGATGTTTGTTCACTAAACAAGTTCGTTTTTGAAAATTCCGCCTCCCCACAAGCATTGGGGTGTTGTACATTGACTTACAGAACCAACTTGCAAACTTCGCCTCCCAAAATGCTTTCTTTCTCCTAGATCCAAGCTAGTTTAGGACAATGAATAATGAGTGAAGGTTTAAATATAAATTCGTGAGATTTTTGTGTGGATTTTTGATAGGAAAATGAAGATTTTAAAGATGAAATGAGATGGAGAATGGTGATGGGCTGCAGGAATTCTGTCGGCCAAGAGAGGGAGTGAGGTAAGGGTAAGTAAGAGAGAGAGGTGACCATACCCCCCCGACACACACAACATCTTATCTTTCATTTCACTTAATTATTCAATTTCATTTTCTTTTATTTTATTTTCCTAATTAATCCTAGAATTCTCTAGAACCATGGAGACTAAGAAAAAGAATATGTTACAACTAGATCTTAAGTTGTCATGGTGCGCTAATGTATACTTAACCCATTCTAATTGTAATTAACACTAATTTAATGTACATGTGAAAGCATAGAATAATATTTAAAAATAATTAATTAAGGAAAATATTTAAGTAAACTAGCAATTAATAAAAGACTAATTAAATACCAAATACTAGCAATTACATAGTTAAAATGGGTATATTTAAGTCTATGTGGAAAAATAATTATATCTTGGTTTTTACGGAAAACACGTATTGTATTTATAATTATCGGACAATTAACCTAAACGAATTTTCAAAATGTTACAGTCTTCCCCACTTAAAAAAATTTAGTCGCCGAATTTAAAATCTAACTACGCATACCTTCGAAGAGATGGGGATATTTCTTCCTCATCTCGCACTCGGCTTCCCATGTGACCTCTTCGCCATTCGGCCATGCCAAAGAATCTCTACGGATGGTATGACCTTAGACCTCAGTTTCTTCACCTGCCGATCTATAATCACTACCGGCTGCTCGGTGAATGAAAGATCGCGCTCCAGCCGGATCGTCTGATGTTGTATCGCGTGAGAGGGGTCATGATGGTACTTGCGGAGCATCGATACATGAAACACGGGGTGAACATCTGGAAAGCTGGGTGGAAGATCCAAACGATAAGCTACTGTGCCGATAGGCTCGAGAATCTCGAAAGGACCCTCATATCTGGAACTAAGCCATCCTTTCTTTCTGAATCTCAACACGCCCGTCATCAGAGAAACCCTCAAGAAAACATGATCGCCTACAGTAAACTTAAGTCTGCGCCGACGTCATTCTGCATTAGATTTCTGTCTGCTCTTGGCCGCTCTCATCCTATCCCAAATCAACTGCATCTTCTCGGTCGTCTCCTGCACAATCTGTGGCCCCAAAATACTGCTCTCACTGTGCTCTGTCCAACAAACGGGCGATCGACATCTCCTCCATATAATGCCTCGAAGGGTGCCATTTGAAGCGCTTCATGGAAGCTGTTATTGTAGGAGAACTCTATCAAGGACAAATGACGATCCTAACTGCCTCTGAAATCTAGAACGCAAGCTCGGAGCATGTCCTCAAGTGTCTGTATGATCCGCTCTAACTGATCATCGGTCTGCGGATGGAAAGTTATACTGAAACTCAATCGGAGTGTCCAAAGCCTCCTGAAGTTTCTGCCATGGTCGGCTGGTGAACTCGTTGCCTCTGTCGAACACAATACAAGTCGGAACGCCATGTAGTCGCGCCATCTTATCAATATATATCTTAGCAAACTGAACGATTCCAAAAGTGGTCTTGACTGTAAGAAAGTGAGATGCTTTCATCAACTGGTCTACGATAACTCAAAAAGAGTCATACTCTCGACTGGTCCTTAGTAGACCCACAATGAATTCCATAGAAACCTGCTCCTATTTACGCTCCGGATTAGGCAAAAGTTGTAACTCTCCTGCTGGCCTTTGATGCTCGGCCATGACTTGCTGACAAGTCAAGCATCCCGAAACAACATCTGTGACATCTCTCTTCATCCCTTCACACCAGTAGACATCTCTTAAGTCATGATATTGTAAGGTTCCTATCAATGACAGCGAGGTTTCGGGAGGCATCGTCCATGCCATTTTCAAAATTTTACAGTTTTAAAGAACCTTAAACAAGAATCGATAACTAGAGAATCATACGAAATAACATGTAAACTACTTTACATCTAAGTGATAATGGAATACAACCTTTGTAGACCGGTCCTTCACTTTAATTGCTCCTTATAGTGGTCCCTTCGCTGTGATCATGGAACTCTCGGACTCTTGCATGGCTTCTCAAGGTGAAATGAACGATCTTGCTTGAAGTCTTCGAGGCCGAAGATGATCTATGTCGAGAAGATACTAACTCAAGCGACTACTTCACTAATGAGAGATTAGTGAAGCTAACATCCTATACTAAAGTGCTAATCTAGTAGAGTATGATGAAGTAGAAAGTGGGCTCACTTTAGTTTTATTTTTCTCACAATATTTTCTCTCTTTAGAAAACCCTAGCAAGCTTTTTTGCTCAAGGAAAAAGAAGATGAGCAAAAGAATTGAGAATGAACTAACTAGGTGAGAGAGCGAACCATGGGTGAGTTTGTATCATATACTAACTCATGTAGAGACATAACCATGGCTAAATTATAATGGTTAGTTTAATAAATATCTTAAGTAAAACAAAATTAATGGACTAAGTCAAGGCATCCACAAGCTTCATGAAGCTTCATGCATGTGAGCTATTATCCACTAATTTGGAATTACTTTAAAAAATAAAACCCAACATTATAATTAGTGTGGTGTAAGTCTTATACACCCATGTAGTGTGTATCAACAACCATGATACAAAATAAAACACAATTAATATATATCACATATATATTAAGTGTATACATGTGAGAATAATAAATGCTTAAGTGAGCTAATATTAGTTAATGTAAATTAGTATATCAAATATACGATTATACAATAAATTATCAAATCAATACTTGATTTAATAATCCGGCAATATCACATATAACCGAATAATATTAAATGTACCAGCTTATCGAATCAACACTTGATTCGATAACCCGGCTATATCACATATAACCGTCGGATACAAATATCACGAGAATAGAATACAGTATCACATACTCGCATTATTCTCGGTCCCGCACATATCTCATATGTGCTCCTACTCCGTTTCGCCTGAGCCAGGAAACCTCTGGGTTGGACTCTAAAGACTCGTCAATACGCCGGCAGTAGGTGATGATCATATGAAACACCCACAAGCCGCAAGAGGCGTGCTAAATGTAACGGCCACCCGGGTATTGAGCGATCAGAAGATCAACATGCAAGCCTGCTCACACTCCTGTGAATCCAATCGGTAACACTACCGTACAGTGCGGTCTCTTCGTCTGATATGTCGCATATCTCGTCTTGGGGTGGTAAACGTCAGACCCCAGTAACTCGATTAGTCGTGTCGATATGAGGCTCATAACGGGTCGAGAAACTAATGATAACACTTACCAGTATATCTCTAAAGCAGCCCTGGCCAGGGACTTCCTGTTATAGCCAATCAAGCACAGCGCAACATCAACTCCCAATACCAGGAGAGACGAAACCCTTCCTATCGCTCAATGCCTCCATGTGACTCGATACTGTACCCTAAAGCCACCGTTTTGCACGTTCTCTTGAACGTGGTAAGGTGAAATCAAAGCACAATGGGAATCACACAAGACTCTATGACGATCTTGGGTCGACCAAGGAGGGGTGCTCAAGTTACCGGATTCCGTGAAGTGCAGGGTGGTCCATTCACTTTCCTGTAGGGGGCTGCCTCGCTTCAGGTTTTGGCGGGTAACTTGCCGCACCCGTAGGGGTCTAGGTTTCATTGCACAGGCTATCCACACGACCAGGGGAACGTCGGGTTTCAGCAGCGGCTCTGTGAAACTCGGGGATCCCAGATTATCTATATTGTTCTGTGATGCTTATTACTTTTCTGTAATGTTGCATATTATCACGCCTGGAGCGATTATTGTGTATTGGTTTATATACTATTAGATATTGTATATGTTTTACACCCGCGCTAGTCCAGTCCCTGCTCTGTCGTTAGTTAAGTAACCTAACTGGTGATGATGGGACCCAGTGACGAATGCGGATGGCATATACGTACATTTTATTTTCGTTCTTTTCTGGTGTGATTATTGATGGGGCTGCGTTGATTCTGATCAATGCAAAGGAAAACAAACCTGTTTGCAGTTGTTGAAACAAATTTAAAAAGTGTTATTGCAAAGACGTTTCCTTTTGTTTTGCATAGCGGTATTCAGTGGAATATCCCGCACCTCATTCGACGGGGCAAGGGCCGATATCCCTTCACCGGGACTGACCCCTTGGGCAGAAGTTTGCGTCAGGGTAATAACTTCACTATAGTCGATTACAAGTTGCTTTGCACCGCGGTATTCAGTGGAATATCCTGCACCTCATTCCTCGAGGAAAGAGCCGAGATCCCTTCACCGGGAGTGACCTCTTGAGCAAAAGGTTTTCGCCACTATATTTTAAAAAGCTATCAGGTTCCTTCAGCGATATCAAGTTCGTTACATTAAAGGTTTTTTGCCAAAAACCAGCCGTAGCCCTCCCTCATTTCTTTTGGGTATTTAGTAGTATTCAAGCTATGCATTTTAGCCAAAATTAAGGCATAGTGTTTGGTAGCTGCTGGGTATTCATTTGTTGCATAGATAGATGAGTTGGTTTGGGACAGTCGTTCTGCCATTTGGCCAAAGCCAGGGGCATGTGCGGGTGGGTTCAAATTGACAAAATAGTGACGGGTAGAACTTGGCATGTGACTTATGACATTTTGACCAAAGCCAAGGTTATAAGAGCATGGGGCAAAAATCATATCGGGAGTTTCTAAAGAAACAGAAACTTGCCAAGTATGCGCATACCTTCTGGAGTATGAGTAACGTGGATGCATTCCATCACGTTATCATGCGATGAGAGTTGGATCTCGATTCCTACTGATGAGTTGGTTTACTCTTCGGGTGATCCCGATTGATTCTTCTTTCAGGTTTGGAGGAGAATTTGACAGGACAGTGGGAGGTTTCCGGATTAGAAAAAGTGATAACCATTCTGATCTAGGTTAGAGTGCACGCAGAGTGTTTCTTTTCTCTCTCTCTTTGGCAGCGACCTTTGACCGACCCTAGACTATGACTCAGTGACCAAGTTGACCGAACCTTCTTAAAATACTGGCTTTTGGATTGTCTGAGTTGCATAAGTCATTGCCACTTCTTCTTTTACCCTTTGTATTTCTCAGAACACCCGTATTACTACGGACATCCACTTCCATTGGATAGATCCATCGTATGGTTATATACGAACTCGAAGGGACTTCTTCGAGGATGGATCCAGGTTCAGGAGAAATAGAATTGGTTTATTCAGTTGTCTTTTATTATCACCTTCTCTCAGGTTGCGAGGGCTCTTTGGTTTAGGAGAGTACACCTATTACGCTTATTGGATAGTCTTATTCCAAACCATAGGCAGGTGCCGAAAGGTAGGGAATGAAGAAAACTAATTAGCCTAAGTAGGGTGTGCAGAAGGTAATATGTAAAGACAAAATAAAGGTATTAGAAAGAGGGCAAAGTAAATTGCGACTGATATCATTCACGACCAAAACCGCGTACTTCATCGCCACTCCTATTTCACTTTTAAAGGAATAAGGTATTATTCAGTTGTCTTTTATCATCACCTTCTCTCAAGATATGAGTACTCCTTGGTTTAGGAGGGTACACCTATTATGCTTACTGGATAGTCTTCTTCCAAACCATAGGCTGGTGCCAAACGGTAGGGAAGGAAGAAAACCATTTAGCCTAACGACGGTGTACAGAAGGTAAGGACTAAGGACAAATAAAGGGATTTGGAGAGATGGCAGTGAAATATACGGTTAAAGTCATGAATTTCATTATGGAAGAGGCATTGCTATGAATACCAGGATACCCCTACGAAACATTTTCATGTTTCAGTGCATTGTTAAAAGAAAACTGTTTTCCCAATTAGATACTTACTCCAAGGGTATGTATTTACCAGGTTTCATTCTCATATCTGTATGGTTTTACAGATGATGAGTGGGAGTAAGTTATTGGTAATTAGGTGATTATCCTCATTATATCGGAATTCGTTGTAATTGGTGATATTTGAGGAAATCGCCAGGGTACAGTTTTCAACCTACGACGCACAGGTTATGAGTTGCTTAACTCAGCGGACTTATACAAAGTATTGTATGTTGTCCAGTGTCCATCAGGACAAAGGGGTAGGTCCTCGTACTATGTTTTGTTTACTTATGACTTCTCTAGTTTTTAGACAAGTGTTTCGTAGAATACAAGGTCTAAGCTTTGAGAAGTTGTGGGTATAAGAATAAAGTAGAGAACCAGGTGTCACAAGTATCGGGATTCTTCAAAGAGATCGAAGATGTAGATTCTTGTGATTGGTATTCAGATGATAGTAATGGTTTTTGAGAAACTTGTTTCTCTTTCAGGTTACTCATAATTGGATGGTTTCCTAAGTTGAGTAATGCTGATTAGTCTCTTTCCATTAAGTTGATATGCATTGGAGACAGTTGCATGATTTGAATCTGATTCCAATTAAATAAGTGCCAAAGTTTCTATATTGGATATAGAATGGTTCATACCTTAAAAGATATTAAGGTACGGGGAGTTGTCCAGCTTATGCTTAAAACCAGACTTTGGATAACTCAGGGCACGTTTCTGTAATGGTTGTTTGTGGGTTGACCCTGGCTATGACGAGGGTTGATATTCTACCATTTGGAAGATCAATAGTGATATTGTTCTTGACTCGCCACGGTTTTAGTAAAATGGATTTTTTCAGAAAACAGTAGTGGGAGTATGGTAGAACTGGAAGTGATTCCAGAACCGCGAACGATTACGGAAAATTTAATAGGACCTATATATTCAATCAGGTTTGACATTCTAATAGCCACTCCGCAGATATGATGGGTAACCTCAGACACCCGAGAGGTACTCCGGTAGCCTCAAGGACGGTGACAGGGAGGATCTTGTTTACGCAGACTTGACACTACTGTTGTTCCAGGCTATGAGACCCGGTAGGAGGGTTGTCGTAGTCAGTGGGAGCATCGGAAGCATAGTGGGCAAGTAGCTTATGTCTATTTATAGACTTGAGCAGATATAGCGGAGATAGATCATCTAATTTTGATGTGACGGTCATGGGTTTGACTTCAATCAGGATAGGGGATGGATCTGTTAAGAAGGTAGTAGGGTGTGATGTCATGGTATCTAAATGACATACACTGAGTAGAAGTAAAATTCCTATACTACGATCGGTTGTACTGTGGTCGTCACACAGCTGTTTCTCCAGACAGGATATGGATATAATATTTGACATTCTGGTTTCTGGATCTATGGTTTTAGATCTAGATTTGGGTAGTTTCCCAATATGGGTACTTTGACAGTATTCTAATGGTTTTTAGAATAGATGACTCCTGGCATGGTGGTGTACCTGCAGGTGATGGAGTCACCCTCTCTAACGGTGTCTTACAGACTAAAGGGGAGACGGATGGGCATGATTGGCAGATCACTTGCTTAGGCAACTGAGTCAATCATGAGATGTCAAGTACCACACCAGATGTTGTTTTTGCACAAGATGCAATAAGTTTGTATTAATCCAATCCTGGAGAAACATAAGGAAGCAGTTTCAGAACATAAGTACATGTTCTACGGATTTGATGACGGCAGCCTCCTTCGGGAGACGATTATCATTCCACGCTTCAAAGGTGACATGGTTGACAGAGAGATTGTCAGAGTTATAGTTTTCCCTCTGATGAGGGACGGTATTTTGGACAGGTGGTCCAAGAGGATACTGTGGGTGGCATGGTGCCGGATACTGATTAGGTTCAGTGATCGATACAGTCTAAGAAGTTTGGATTTGGAGTTCATTTACGAACTAAGTCCCATCAGATATCCAGACATATTCTAAGACAGGTATTACTCGATTCGGGAGATGGCTTTCTCCGCGAACTTGAGATTAAGAGAGATATAGAAAGAAACACCTAAGCAGATCCACTCACTGAGGCTATTTCTCGAACACAATAGTTTTAGAAACGGGCTTTGTGAAACTGATTAGTAGAGGAGTTGGATGTTCGGTTTCATACGGGCTGTGCGTAGTCGACATCGCAATAATTAGCCTTGAGTGCAAGTGGGAGGTTGTTGGAGATAGTGCCCTCAGAGTCAATTATTGGATCGCAGGTACGTGATTGCAATGATTGCGGAGGACCTACACCGGTAGGACAGTCTTACTCAAGATGATAGTATGCTATCTGGTTTGCCTTTATCAGTCGTGTATATGTTCAGTTGACTGATTACATGTTACACTTTGATAGAGCCCTTAGGATCTTGCTTTAGTACCAACAGTATGATGGCGATCATATACGTGAGAGTTGGGTGGTTTATATGCATATCCTTAATTGTGGTCCCTAGTCGTGGGAGTTTCGAGACAGGGCATCGATACTCCGGAGTAGACTAGTATATACAGTCGAGACCCCGACGAGGGGCGGTGGCCGGTCTTACAAGCTACTGGTGTCAGTTGGATCACCTAAGATGTATACAGGTGCTCCTTGGGTTATGAGTACACCGGACAGGACTCGCCGGGAATCTGCTAGTTGGTATTATTCATATCGTCAGATAGAAGTTCCCTGGTGACATGTGTACAGGTTAGTTCATCGACCTGAGGTCGTCATTTGTCTCGTGTGAGTTCCCACTGTGCTTTGATTTCTACCCTACCATGGCTCAAAGGAGTCGTGCAAACAGGTAGTTTTTGGGTACAGTCCCGAGCCACATGGAGGCACGTGAGCGGATCGGCAGGGGATTCGTCTCTCCCGGTATTGGGGGCGAGATCGTGCTGTGTCTAGGAGAGCCATTACACAAAGCCCACGGCCGTGGCAGGAGATTTACTGGTAGGTACTCCAGTAGTATCTCAGGGTGTTATTGGGCTACACTCCGACACGACTTATACTGCTATTGGGGGTCTGACGTTACTAGCCCCCTAGGCAGATATGCGATACTCATAGACGAACGGACCGGACTGTATATACATTGTCACTGTTAGGCTCAGTAGGGTTTCCGGATGAGTTTGCTCATCGGCCTCCCTTGAGGTCAGTCCATGGGCAGCCGTTACGCATAACTAGTGCCGCTGACGGTTTGTGGTTAAACCCACTGCCACGGCACTGACGAGTCATTAGAGTTCCCCACAGACAGTTTCCCAAGTTCGGGAGAAACGTTGTAGAGGCCGTATGGTTTTATGGCAGGGTTCGGAAAATGCACGTGCGTTTACGCACGTGTCAGTTTTCGGAAAGATGATACTGGTCGGCTTTGGTTTAAGCCGGATCCGAGTATTATATTGAGTAGATATAATATCTTTGTCTCAGTTGCATTTGTATTCGGTCGTAATACAAATGCGGGTATATTTATACAGTTACGGGGTTATCCTGAAATTCGTTTCGGGTTCACTTTTGGAAGTTGCCAGTTTCCAGTTTTCTATCAGCCGTCTTTTAACATTCGGTTAAAGACGGATTTATCTTTTCTTGAGTTGAGTGTAGAATCTTCTAGAAGTTTCTAGAAGAGATGACAAGGATGGTGACTAGGTTCATGAACCTTAAGTTTGCATTAATGAATGGATGACTAGGTTTAGTGAGTCATTCATTTCATTAATGTGTTTTGTTTTGCCATAGATTTTTTCCCTTGATCTTTTCTTCTAGTGGTCACCTCCTCCCTCCTACACTCACCCCCCTCTTGGTTAAATAGTGGCCGGCCATCCTTTGAGAAAGCAGGGAGATTGATTTCATTTTTGGTAGAAAAGACTATAGTTTTAGGGTGCATGGAAATTTGATACTCTCTTTCATTTCATCACCCGATTCGAGTGGCAACTTCATTTACCGATCGTCCACGGCTTTGGACGAAGTGAGACAAAGTAATCTATTCATTCTCTACATCATTCTTGGTCGTCTCTTTTAGCAAACTTGACGACCGAGTTGCCTCGAGTCAGAGGCGGGAGCCCGTTTAAAGAATCGTTGACGTGGTGCCACTTGGACAAGGAGATCGGAGATCGACGAGAACGGAGCAGCCGCAACGGAGCGTGGGATGATGGTTAAAGAATGAAGGACTCGGATCGTTCGGTATAACCTTTCTGCTCTCTTTACAGTTTGTTAGTTTAGCAATAATGGTAGATCCGGGTGAAAGTATACGATAGCGCCAGTTAAAAAGTTTTTGTTCCGCATTTGGCGTCTGTAGACGGCCGGGGCGCTACCGTAGACTTACATGTTGTTCCTTCTTATGATCATGTATCCATTCTGGATCTGTTGTTTTCTCTCTTGCCATTGATCTGCTCTCTCCGATACTCGATTGAGGTTCCTGTCACCATTGTTTGAGAGCAGTGAGCTGCTGCTAGTGCTACGGTCAGGGCGAGCTCGTCTGGTACGAGGGCCGACCGTTTTGTTTTCTGGTGACATGGGAATGTCTCGAGTTAGTATCGGTGATTGTGACCTCTAGTGGAGGCGAGTGCTTGGTTTCGCACTGGATGATCGGGCCATTGTTAGAGCTGTCAGTTGAGAGAGAACTGTTGATGTATAGCATACCTCGGAGATTATGATGTCGCCTACCGTGCAGACAGATGAACCAGATGTTGCTGAGATTGACAGGATGTCGCTTCCGGAGCTTACGAGCTGAGATCGCCAGAGCTTCCAGGCAGATATGAGACAGATGATAGCTTGTCTACCAGATTTGAGAGACGAAGGTGATTCGTCCGATTTATGTGCCGGAGCAGGCCCAGTTGAGTCGAAGATTTCCAGTGTGGAGAGTCTTACTCAGATCTAGAGCAGACCGATTTAGAGATGATTGCCAATGTATCGCCTTTCCTGGAGGATTGAGGCGATGTTCAGCGTACAGGCGAAGGAGCCAGTTTTTGCTGCGAACAATGAGATATTGCCCCAGATGTTGGAGCTACTGTAGCATGAGTATATACTTAGAGATATGATGGACAGTCGCTAGTCACCGAGGGTGAATGACTAGGACATGTGATTCGTTCGCTTACCCAGATGAGAGGTCATCGGATAGATTGTTTTCTGCTAGAGACGACTTCACGCGGAGACGTTGAGAGTCGACAGAGACGATCGAATGTCGGGAACCTACTATTCCAAGTTTAAAGTATTCGGAAAGACATGTAGGCGATTCTATGGACCCTCTAGAAGAATGAAACCCTAACTCGATTTACAGACCGTGTGGAAGCCTTTGAACCTTAGGGTTTGCGGCAGTTCCGCGGCGCCATTAGTGAGGCTTAGGTTTGCCCTTTTACGGCTGGACCACTGATACTGTGGTATGTACTCGATACTATTAAACTATACTCAAGATGTTGATCTCCTGGGGGATTATGAGGTTCTGACGAGTCGATCTGATGGTTCGACATCATTCGGATATCATGTGATGGGACACACTGCTTGGGAGACTCTAGATCCAAGCATAGCTGTTGGAGCGCAGTTCATGCGGCCACGATGAAACGAGTCTGAATTAGTCGACATTGAAGTAGAGTGAAGTAAAGAGTTCGCAAGAGGTTTCGACGAGATGACGTTCCCACTCCGCTGACATCAGAGATGCGATACGCACGCAGATGCATTGTATATGGATATACCTCCCAAAAGGAGTTGCGATGAGTATGAAGACGTTCTAGAACAAGAATTAGCTTCAGCAATGGACGATGACTTCCGGGCAATTCGGCAGGAATGAGATTTGAGAGAGACCTCGACAGGACCCTTCTGGAATACTATACTAGAAGACCTGGACCCAAGAGAGGTCATATTGTGCACACCCAGCAGGCCAGAGTTCGGCATAGTCGACGAGGTAGTTGACCAGGTTAGGGTAAAGGACCTTATCCAGATGCGTTGTGAGTTGATCGAGGACGGACGAGTATTGAGTATTCCTCCGATGGTTGGGACGCGTTCCCGAGGACCTGTTCGGCCAGACATCATCTACAGAATGATGGAGCTACAGAGTACGCGATATCGAGTCCGCGTGAGAGACTTCGGATTGACCGTGGCTGAGAACAGTGCAGTGCTTAGATAGCATGGCGTGACGTCACAGTGGACGACGATAGAGACAAGTGGAACCAGAGGTTCGTGCGAGACACTGACGAGCTCTTCTTACTTCCCGTCGAGACTAGAGACCTGATATGCTAACAGAGGCGTTGGGATGCGACTAATTTCCGAGAAAATGCTGCGCTGAGGACGCAGATGTCCATCGAGCCAGAAAAGAGATGTGCAAAAGTACCAGCCTCCATACAGACGGGCATAGGCAAGATCGGAATAGACCTTGAGCGGGATTCCTTCCAGGATACTGCTACAATGATATTTGCACCTAGGGATCAGATGTGTCACGTGCATTCAAAGAGCCAGACGCCGACGCCAGCGACTTGCTGCTTTACAAGTGGTAGTGAGGATTGACCAAGAGATAACCAGAGAAGTGCCAGAACGGAATCGTCCCCGTTAGCACACCTGACAGGGCCAATGAGCCGATTGATTGCGAGATAGGTAATCCGCAGAGAAGATAAGGACCCAGAGACAGAGGACGCCAGACCGTGAGCAAGGGGCATGTAGATATCTTGCGCTGCCAGCATTGGATGCACCTTTAGTGTTTTGAGGTACGATTTTGGGGCACACCAGATGCACTAAATCGGGTTTCCTTGTGCATGTCAGATGCACCTGGTTTTGCTGTCAGGAACACACGTTGCCTATGACAGTTGTTGAGTGCACACCCGTTGCACCTGAATGATACTTATGTGGATTTTGTTTTCCGTGCGCACGTGACACACGGGGTATTCTTTTATACGCCTTAGGATTGATGTTTGTGGAGCCCCGACAATTTGGATTTTTGCTGAAATGTCTTAGTACTTGGGGTTTAAATTTAAATTCGGGGACCAAATTTATTTATGGGGGGTAGATTGTAACATTTCAAAATAATAAAATACCATTTTTGGGAAATTTTATAATTCAATATTACTTTATTGAATATTTTAATAATTCGGTATAATTAAATACAAATAAATGGAGAAAAATTTGGAAAAATTCTAAAATAGGGTAATTTAGAGAATTATGCCATTTTTTAAAGTTGTTATGATTAGTTATATGCTAATTTAGTGCTAATCGCGATCAAAAATCGCTAATCGGGTTTTCGGGCAATTTTGTGCAAAACATGCACATACCATTTCCTACACTTGTGTTGCATTTTTCTTGCCATGGTTGTTCTTTTGGGGTTTACTATTTGAGTGAGAAGGAATTTGAGGGAAAAGAAAAGAAGGGAAAAAGGAAAAGGATTATAATATGGTGGTAGGTGGATGAGAGAGAGAAAAGAGAGGGGGTAGCTTTGACTTAGCCATTTCCCGTCACTTCCTCAACTCACTTTCTCTCTCTCCCTCTTCCCCTTCAGCTGCTGCTGCTGCCCCTCATCTCCCTCCCCTCTTCAAGCCCCAAAACATCTCACAAACAACACCAAAACCCTACCCCCATTTCATTAAATGTGTGCACAAGCTCAAGAGCTATAGGTTGGACCAAGAAAGCTTTCATTTTGGCGCTGTTGAGGATTCTTGGGGGTCTTATGAGGTAATTCCTTCACAATTAGAGTGGTATTTCTTGTGCTTAAGCTTCGATTCAAGTTTCATATCGATATTGTTTGATTTTGTGGACTTGAGGAAAACCTAGTTAGGGTTTGAGGGAAATTGTGTAATAATGTGAAATTGAGCTCAGTAGAGGTTAGATAAACACCCTAGTGCGTGAATTGAGACCCCAACCTGAGAGTTAAAACCTAAAATACGGATTTAGAAACCGATATCGGAAAAGTTATGAAATCTGGGAAGCTTTTATGAGATCTGCTATCACCCGAGACATCCTAAAATAAAATTGAGTGGACAGTGATATGTGCAGGCACCCAGGAAGCTACCACCAAGGCCCTAGCCCCTAACTCCATGACATGGCCGCCAATTAATTCCCTCCGGCCGCAAATTGCAGCCAGACTTGCACCAAATTTGGTCGTTTTGGTTCTGCTGCTCCTACATTTGTAGTTTAGGCCCCTGGCATATATAGATTTGTCTAATTTGACCTAGGGTGAAAATCTGGAGCCTATTTCCTTAGTTGTTGTTTTGGATTCGTGTTTCCGTATTCCGTATTTTTAATTCTGAATTTGTGTATTGTGTTTTACCTCGACTATATGGCGTTTATACGAGGATATCGAGGGTTGTTGATGGTTTTGGAAGGCGTTGTCCATAGGTTCTAACCTATAGATCTTAGCGTATCGTTTTGAGATTCATATGCCGTTTTAGTTCGGAATTGGTTTTGATACGCATTTGCGGTATGTTAATGTGTAGGTACCCCATGCAGCCTTCGGGACGACAAGCAAACGCGTGGTGACGTCGACAATGAAGACGCAAGGTGAGTAGATTATATCAACAGGGGGATGTCGGGTGGATGGCGTATAGCACCCCGCAGTCCATAGTTGATATAATATATTGTATGATAGTTATAGTGTGTCATAGATATTGTGTTAGGTATATTACGGATAATTTAGGGTTAGAAGTAAACTAGTGTAGTTCATAGTCGCGAACCCTAGAATAGATTTACACCCACACGAACACCCTTTCATATTCTTTATACTTGCACGGTGTGATGGGGATATTGGGTGACATTGGAGATGAGTAGATGATTTTGGACATTGTGCCGCGAGATCGGTGATTTGATATGATTCGTATTTGGGATACGACATGTGATCTTTAGCTGGCCTTTGGACGTGTGCTTGCACACGCAGTATATAGATGGTATCAGTTGTACTAGACTTAGATCAGTACCCCAGATTATGTGATATGATGATAATGATACCTGATATTAGATGAGAGGAATGTGATATTTACCCGTACCCAGCTATTGGGATGCCGTACGACGATTTACCGTACGAGCTTTATATTGATGAAAGATCCGCACTCATGACTTGAGGATGCCATATGATATACTGTATCGTGCGCAATACTATTGAGACGGGATCACCGACTATATATATATATATACCGACTCAGATTTAGGTGGATTCTATACCCCTCCCGGTTGACCTGATACTTAGATATGTAGTTTGCATAGTAGATGTTAGACTAGACCCGAGTCATACTTATTTCAAATGGCAAGCTGCATTACTATTCATTTACTATTCACTCTACGGCTCGCATTGCATTGCATGCTTATATGTTATTGATTCATATTCCTTTGTGCATATGCCTTTACAAAGTTCCATGTTCATATTAGTGTTTCATGTTGCATGTATTATAATTCATGGATTTCGCACTGTGATATGGTTGCATATGATGATTCTGGATTGTTTTACTCCTGCGTATATATATTAGTGGTATGGGACGCTGAAATATATATGTATACCCATATTATATATATATTAATGGTATGGGACGCCGATATATATATATATATATATATATATATATAGATATATATATATACACACCTACTTAATATACCATCATGATGATCTATGCAAAGTTATATATGCATGCCCGATATATGAGAGTGAGGGCTGACCCGGACTGACGGATGTCCGATATATGAGAGTGAGGGCTGACCCGGACTGACGGATGCCCGATATATGAGAGTGAGGGCTGACCTGCACTGACGGATGCCCGATATATGAGAGTGAGGGCTGACCCGTACTGACGGATGCCCGATATATGACAGTGAGGGCTGACCCGGACTGACGGATGCCCGATATATGAGAGTGAGGGCTAACCCGGACTGACGGATGCCCGATATATGAGTGTGAGGGCTGACCTGGACTGACGGATGCCCGATATATGAGAGTGAGGGATGACCCGGACTGACGGATTCCCGATATATGAGAGTGAGGGCTGACCCGGACTGACGGATGCCCGATATATGAGAGTGAGGGCTGACCCGGACTGACGGATGCCCGATATATGAGAGTGAGGGCAGACCCGGACTGACGGATGCCCGATATATGACAGTGGGGGCTGACCCGGACTGACGGATGCCCGTTATATGGAAAGGAGCCTATGTGCTCGATATGAGAGGAGCCTTTATGGTCGATGGCGTATTATATCTCCCCTACCCCACATTTATTTTATATGCATTGCATCATATATTAGTAGTACCTGATAGAGCACCTTCATGAATGCTGCATACATATCGGATACATGATATATGGGTTTCACTTGATATTGAGATATATAGTTTGTGTCGATGCTCGACATTGATTGTCTGATGATTTCATTCATGATATCTGCTGTTTTCATTTTACCGCATACATACATCATATTTATGATATGTTATTACGTGAGGCACTGGCACGAGTACTTGGCACTACACTTATGTTCAGATGTTACATTGCCACTTTTCCATGCTTCAGACTTATTCATTTGAGGTTTATATTATATCTGATCGTTTTGACTTAGAATTATGTCAAGCTTTCAATTTCTTCTTATAGGTATTTTCTAGTCACGAGTTGGCAACTCACCCCCGTTGTGCCATAGTTCTTGCAGGTTTGCCGTACAGGTTCCATAGCGGCATTTCTGGCACACTGCTTTCCTTTGCGGGTACTTTGCTTGGTAGGTGAGTTCTTTGTATCAAAACCGTCGTTGTACATGTATTATTCATTGTATCTAGACATTCCATCAGCCAAAACTTGTATATTGTTTCTTTACTCTTAAAAAGGGTTTTAGATTTCTGGGCTTTTGGCTTACTTGGATCAGATGGAGTCCTATAGACTTCATATAGTTCAAGGGCCAGTCACGTGCTCTTTCGGGTCGTGACACATACTTTGTTGGTGCACATGGACTCCATTTCGGTCCGCATTGCATCTAGCCATCATACCGAGTCGCCGCTCTGGATGGCCTGTTGGAAGCTAGTAGGTTCATCATCATCTATGACGCAATCCTCTCTATCCCCACCTTTGAGAAAACCGTATTATCTCTCAGGCAGATGAGACGGCCTACTACTCCTGCGGAGGGGTGCGGGAATGTCCTGTTCTTCTTGAACTACTGGTTCTACCAAACTTTCAGTAGTAGTTTGTGGTTCTGGAATTTCTTCCAGTTCTATTTCGCTCCCACTTATTTCCTTTTATAAAAACTGATATTCTAGAAAATGGGCATTACGAGAAACAAAAACCTTTTGTTCCTCTGCGTAATAGAATCGATACCCCTTGGAGTTCTTTGGATATCCCACAAACTTACATTGTACTGATCGTGCCTCCAGCTTGTCCGCATGCTGCTTTTTAACAAAAGTTGGACATCCCTATATCTTCAGATACTGAAGATAGGGTTTCTTCCCACTCCACATCTGATATGGCGTGGTAGGCACAGTCTTGGTAGGAACCATGTTCAAAAGATATGCTGCTGATTCTAGCGCATAACCCAAGAAAGATCGTGGTAACTCAGCATTACTCATCATGGAACGCACCATATCCAATAGGGTTCGATTCCGTCTCTCCGATACACCGTTATGCTGTGGAGTGTATGGAGGAGTAAGCTGAGAGAGAATTCCTTTCTCTTTTAGGTAACCTAGAAACTCGGCACTTAAGTTTTCACCATCTCGATCAGATCTCAGTGTCTTGATACTTTTGCCGGTTTGGTTTTCTACTTCATTCTTATACTCTTGGAATTTCTCAAAAGCCTCGAATTTATATTTCATCAGATAAATGAATCCGTACCTTGAGTAATCATCCGTAAAAGTAATGAAATAGGAAAAACCACCTGTTGCATGTCTAGACATTGGACCACATACATCGCTGTGTATGAGTCCTAAGAGCTCGCTCGCTCTTACTCCATGTCCAGTGAATGGAGTCTTTGTCATCTTTCCTTTGAGACATGATTGACAAGTGGCATAAGTTTGATATTCGAACGAGTCCAAATATCCTTCTCTATGTTACTTAGTCAACCTTCTCTCATTGATGTGACCTAGTCTACAATGCCATAAGAAAGCTTTTTTTAAATCTGGAGACTTTCTTTTTAGTGTGTTCTGAACATTGAAAATTTAGAGTTGGTTTAATACATATATACCGTTATCCAGTGTACCGGACCCTATCAAACTATGATTAAGGTTGATGTTAACAACATCACTTACAAACGTGAAATCATAACGTTTATTTGATAACAAGAAAACTGATATGATTTTACACGTTAAGCTAGGTACACAAAAACAGTTATGTAAAACCAAAATGTGTCCACTCGTCAATCCCAGGTGATAATCCCCTACGGACAAGCTCCCACGCTAGCTCCGTTAGCAACCATCAGGGTCATATCACCATCCTTCAGCACACTACGGTTTATCAGTGCCTGCAATGAATTGCATATATGAGATCCTGATCCGGTATCCAATACCCAGGAAGTAGAGTTGATTGACAGAAAATTCTCAATTACAAACACACCTGAAGTCGAAGCCACAGCTTGCTTCGGTTCCTGGTTCTTGGCGTTCCACGCCTTGCAATCTTTCTTCCAGTGCCCTTTCCTATGACAATGGAAACACTCATCCTGGGCCACTACTGGTACCGCAAACTTTTTCTTTCCCTTCGCTCCCACCTTACTTACAACTCCTCTAGGTTTGGTGGCGGCCTTCTTCTTCCTTCCTTTGGCCCTAGCCTTGGACCCGGAAGAAGAAGCACCGCTAACAAACATAGCGGGTGTTTCCCTTTCCTTCTGCAAGGTGCCCTATGCACTCCTCAACATGTTAAGGAGTTCCGGAAGTTCAACTTATTTTCTTTGAATGTTGAAATTCAGAATAAACTGGGCGTAGGTGGAAGGAAGGGACTGGAGATAAGCTTTGTTTAGAGCTCATTATCCAAAGTCGTCCAAAGGTCTGCGAGCTCTTCTATATAGCCAATCATCTTTAGGACATGTTTTCCTACCGATGATCCGACGGCCAACCTCGCTCGAAACAAGTTCTTAGTGGTCTCGTATCTTGCTATACGAGATTGCTCTCCATAAAGTTGCTTTGTATGGAGAAATATGGCATCAAGATCCATATCCTCGTGCCTCCTCTGATGTTCATTGTTCATCGAGGCAAGCACGATGCACTTGGCCTTCGCGTAATCATACTCCCAGGTTTTGCGGATTTCCTTATCGGCATTACTGGATTTGGGACCTGGTACTGCAGGTGCCTTAGCGGTGAGGACATACCCTAATTTGTCATAGGTCAAAGCCATTTTGACATTCCGCAGCCAATCTTTATAGTTTGGCCCTGTCAGTATATTTTTCTCTAAAAGTAACTTAAGTCCAGTCATTTTCAGGGTCGCTGCAAGTAGGAGAGACAGAAGAGACACTTTAGCTTGATGCTCTTGCAAGTTTATAGTGGTTTTTAATTTATCTAAACTGGATGGCTCCCACAGTTTCTCGAATCCTTCCTCAAACCATAAAAGAAGAATTAGCCAGGACTATTCTCACTGTACAATACTTGCATAACCATTCAGCCAGGCTGGTGTCGGTACTTCGAGGGAGGTTTTCCAACGCTTTCGCGAAGTTCCTTAATTAAATAACCACTTTTCTCTGGGGGCGTAACCCCGCAGACACCTTTCTTGACACCTACTTGGTTTATAGCATTGATCCTTAAGTGACGAATCTCCTGATGAGTAGCATATACTCACAGTAGGATCGGGATCCAAATATCATCGTATGATAATGTTGAAGGAATCCTACCAACATTCATCAGACTCCAAATGGTATGCATCTCTTTGCAAATTTCAGTTTTTTTAGAAATTCCCGATATAAACTTTTGCCCCATGCTCTTATGACCTTGGCGTTGGTCAAAATGTCATAAGTCACATGTCAAGTTCTACCCATCATTATCTTGTTAATTTGAACCCATCCGTACATATCATTGACGTTGGCCAAAATGATAATACGACTGTCCCAAACTAACTCATCTATCTATGCAACAAATGAATACCCAGCAGCTACCAAACACTATGCCTTAGCGTTGGTCAAAATACATAGCTTGAATACTACTGAATACCCAAATGAAATGACGGAGGGCTATGAACGGTTTTGGTGAAACCGTGAACGTAGTGAACTTGATATGACCGAAGGAACCTGATAGCTTTTAAAAGGAATGGTTAAAGCTCCGCAATTTAAAAATATCATCTGTTTTAAAATAACCGAGTAGTTTCTTTTAAATTGTTCCAACGATTCAACTTTTTGGTTTATTTTCTTTGCATTAATAATAATGCATCCCATCATTAAACTATCATTGCAGAAAACAACGAAAATACAACGTCCTCTTATGCCATCCGCATTCGCCACTTGGTCCCGTCATCACCCGTTAGGTAACTTAACTTACGGCAGAGCGGGGGCTGGGCTAGCGCGGGTGTAAAACATAAGTGACGTCTAAATAACTATCATATATAGATATTGTACATTCGTCGGACGCAATAATAGGCATTGCAGATCACATATGAATATTATTGGATTTGCATGAAATCCGCGTTTGTTTAGAGCCTACAACAAAAGACGGGTTACACAGTTGTGGTGAATAGCCATTACCCCAGCCTAGACCCCTACGGGTACGGCAAACTACCCGCCAAATACCCAAAGTGAAGCGGTCTCCCTCAACAACGTGAGTAGGCCACTAAACACTTCAAAGTACCCGGTATTTTGTGCACCCCGCCTTGGGTCTATCCTAGGAGCAAAAACAGTAAAATGAAATAATACAACGGTGGCTACAACCGCAACCTGGATGTGCTCAGCAAAATAATATTACAACATATTACAGTTACTTTGAATGAATGAATATAACAACCCATCACAAACCCCGGCTAATCATCACAACAGTCCAATACAGTTCACAACCACAAAAAGTAAAAACCACTACAGAAATGTGCAACCCCGTGCCAACCGACATACTAGCAGTTAGGAGAGATTTACGAATACATTATACAATCACAGATATAATAAAATTAGCAAACATCGTAAGTTTTCGATCGAGCAAACACTTTAGATTCTACTCCAAAACTTCTCTATGCACCTGAGACTTGAGCAGAAAAATAAACATTCCAGAAAACACAAAAATATCACAAAAGAGTTACTGGAGCAAACTGGGTTGAATCGGCTTCAACTCGGCCGCGGATCCGCGGCGGATCGGTGGGTTCGGCCGCGGTTCCGCGGCTGTTTAGCCGATTCAGGAACCCATTTTTCTCCAGTAACCATATAATTCCTTTCTTGTTATTTTAGAGGTCCCTGAAAAATTTTTATGGCCTGTTTTAAAAACGACAGAAACTTAGTGATATCGATGTTTTTTCTGGTTCGTTTTGCGTTCGAAATTCATACGACTTTGCTAATGAGTTAATTATTGTTTAGCGATGCTCTGATACCACTGTAAGTCGATTTACAACACCCCACGACTTGCGGGGAGGCGGAAAATTGAAAAAACAATCTTGTTCTTTGCATAAACATCGACTAACCGAGAATCTTTGCTAAAATATAACAAAAAAGAAACATAGAAGTTATGAACTACTATAATAAGTCATTATACCTAATGAACCGTGTCCTTCTCTTTTTCGTTATCCACGTCCTTCTCGTCCTCCTCCACGTAATAGATGATCCACCCGAGAGCTATACTCCAAGCTTCACCTCTAACTTGAGGTAACTAGGTTTCTTAAAATGCTAATCTAAGTAACCTAGGTGATATAGAGAAGTGTTATGGATTAAATAGTCTTTTCTAATCCTTGGTCTCAACACATGAGAGGGGAGGATTAGGGTTTGAAGAGAGAGAGCTTGAGGAGAGAGAAGGTGAGCAAGAGAATGAGAAGAGATAATGAACTCATTTGAATATATATGAAGCATAATGTTTTATGAAATAAATCATTTAAATCATTTAACAACCATGATTCATTCATTCATATGAGTGATTCATCTCATGATTCATTAGATCAATAAATGATTCATTAACTCCATGGATGAATCACACAAATGAGTCATTAACACAATAAATGCAAATGCCACCTTAAACCTCAAGTCACCACCCTTATAGAAGCTTCTCGCGAAATTACGAGAACGCCCCTCCTATCGGTGAAAACACGGAAAAACTTTAGACTGTATAAATCCAATAACCTCATATTAGAAACTGGCTTAAACTAAAGACGGCTAGTAAAAACTTTCCGGATGTCGTACGTGCGTAAACACACGTATACGTCCGAACCCTTGTCGTAAAACCATACGACCTCTATATCGTTTCTCCTGGAGCAGGGAAATTCTCTTTGTGGGACTCTAAAGACTCGACTACTACGCTGGCAGTGGGTTTAACCACAGACCGCAAGCGGCACTAACTGTATGTAACGGTCCCCAGGTAGATGTCGATAAGAAGGCTGATGAGGAAACCCATCCGAACTCCTACTTAGCCTGATGTGACAATCTCCGTACAGTCCGGTATGTTCGTCTAAGACTATCGCATATCGGTCTTAGGGGGGCGGCAAGCGTCAGTCCCCTAATAGCGGTATAAGTCATGTCGGAGCGTAGCCCATTACACCCTGAGAAACAACTGGAACTTACCAGTAAATCACTCTTGCCCTGGCCAGGGACTTTGCATAATGGCTCTCTGACACAGCGCGATATCAACTCCCAATACCGGGAGAGACGAATCCTGTCTAACCGCCACTTCCTCCAAGTGCTCGGGACTGCACCCAACTGCTACCTGTTTCCATGACTCCTTTGAGCCGTGGTAGGGTAGCAATCTAAGAACAATGGGACACACTCGAGGCGAAGTAGCAGTGTCAAGTCTGCGGACTATGCTGTACTCATGTCACCTGGGAACTGTTAACTGACGACGGGTATAATACCAACCAACAGTTCCCCGTGAGTCCTGTCCGGTGTACCCGTAACCCAACGAGCACCTGCATACTATCTCCAGTACGACGTACTGACGGCTGTGGGACAGACCATCTCCCCAACTGGGATGAGAAGCGTACACACTAGTCTACTCCATAGTATCGATGCCCTGTCTCGATAATCCTATGTCTAGGGACCTGAAAAAGGATGTGCTTGTGGACTACCCAGCCCCCATAGTGTGACTGCCATCACAACGCTGGTAGTTAAGCAAGGTCTAAAGAGCTCTATCAATACGTATATTCACATATTAAGATAGATAAAACCAAGTAGCATACTACCATGTTTAGTAAGACTGTTATATAACTGTGAATATCCCAAGCTTCCATTAAGTAATATACAAGCTAGTAAGATACAATAATGGCCCCTAGGGCATATACACTAACAATACCCACTGCGAGTAATTGTTACTCCTGGGAGAGTTTTACACAGGACAATTAGCCGATCAAGTAGGTGTCTAGAAAGGTATCAACGGGGTTACGCCTCTGGGAAAACGAGGTTTACATTAATTAGGTCCGTGCGAAAGCACGGGGAACCTCCCTCAAAGTACTGACACTGGCCTGGATGAAAGATTGTCGAAATTGTACGGTGTAATTAATCCCGGCTAGTCTTTCCTTTTAGGGTTTGAAGGAAGATTTGATAAAAACAGTGGGAGCCATCCTGATTAGTTAAAATAATAACTAATCTGATCTTGCAAGAGCATACGCTAAAGTGTTATCTTCTCTCTCTCTCCACGTAGCGACCATATCATGTCTTAATCAAGATAATAATATGGATGTATTGACCGAACCCGCATGTTATACTGTGCTGGGGAACGTTGGTTCCGTTCTTTCTTATAAGAGTTATAGGACTGAACAGGATACAGGGGAATACCAGGATTCCCATGCCACCCGAATGAAGAAAGTACATGTTGATGCATTTTCTTCGGGTGTGTTCGTTATGGATAACTGTTTCTCCATTTGCTCTACGTCCTGGGTATTTGATACCGGGTCAGGATCCCATATATGTAATCAGTTACATGGGCTGAGGAAAGGTAGAGAACTTGGAGAAGGTGATGAAGACATAAGGGTTGGGAATGGTGCAAATGTTGCAGCTAGAACCGTCGGGGAATAGCACCTTGTATTACCACCTGGTAATACATTGATTCTGAACGAATGCTATTACATGCCGAACCTGATATGCAACATTATTTCGGTTTCTTTATTGAGTAAAGAGGGATATAATTTTGTATTACAGGATAATGTTATGGACATTTTCCTGAACCAAAAGTTGGTTGGATCAGGCACGTTGTGCAATGGCATTTACGTTCTAAATCAATCAACAGTTCTGAGCATAACAAACACACAAAAGAGGAAGAGTTCAGAAATGAATGAATCCTTCTTGTGGCATTATAGGCTTGGTCATATAAATGCGACACGGCTAGCTAAGTTCCATAAAGATGGATATTTGAAACCGTTCCAATTTTCATCTTATGACACTTTCCAGTCATGTCTCAAAGGCAAGATAACCAAAACTCCGTTTACGGGACACGGAGAAAGAGTTACTGAACTCTTGGGACTGATACATAGCGATGTATGCGGTCCCATGTCTACACATGCCAGGGATGGTTCTTTGTACTTCATTACATTCACTGACGATCTCTCAAGATACGGACATGTGTTCTTAATAAAACTCAAGTCTGAAGCTTTTGAGAAATTTAGAGAATATAAACAAGAAGTCGAGAACCAAACAGGGAAAAGTATTAAAATCCTTCGATCTGATCGAGGAGGTGAATATTTGAGCAATGAATTCCTAGACTTCCTAAAAGAGAATTGGATTCTCTCTCAGCTGATTCCTCCATATACACCACAGCACAACGGTGTATCAGAACGGAGGAACCGCACCCTATTAGATATGGTGCGCTCTATGATGAGCACAGCTGAGTTACCTATTTCCTTCTGGTGGTATGCACTAGAGACCATATGAGATATGGAAAGGGAAGAGAACATGTCTTAACTATGTTAAAATATGGGGTTGTCCAGCCTATGTCAAACGACAAAATCCGGACAAACTCGAGGCATGGTCTGTTCTATGCAAATTTTTAGGATATCCCAAGAATTCATAATGGTATATCTTCTATGACACTGAGGAACAAAGGGTGTTTGTTTCTCGGCATGCCACCTTTTTAGAAAAGGAATTTCTTGAAAAAAAATTAGTGGTCATGAGGTAGAACTGGAATAGGTTCCAGCTACAAAAGCTGCAACAGAAGATCTGGTGGAACCAGAGGATCCGGTAGTACCCGATGAACCCCTGCCACTTAGCCGATCTAGTAGGGTTCCTCACCCACCTGAGAGATACTACGGTTTTCTCATGGATGGTGGGAGCGAGGATTGCATCATGGAGGATGATGACCCAACTAGTTTCGAGCAGGCCATCACGAGTGGCGACTCAGTGAAATGGCTGGATGCAATGCGGTCCGAGATGGAATCCATGTACCAACAAAGTATGGACTTTGGAAGATGCTCTTGAAGGGGTAAAACCCATTGGGAGCAAGTGGATCTTCAAGAAAAAACTTGGTGTAGATGGGAAAGTGGAGACTTTCAAAGCTAGACTTGTTGCAAAGGGCTTTCGTCAAAGACCAGGTGTGGACTATGACGAAACCTTTTATCCAGTAGCTATGCTTAAAACCATCCGGATCATGCTTGCCATAGCAGCATATCATGACTGCGAAATCTGGCAAATGGATGTTAAGACCGCCTTTCTAAACTGTGATTTAGAAGAGAGCGTGTAAATGACTCAGCCAGAGGGCTTCGTAGCTAGTGGGAGCAGCGGGAAGGTGTGCAAGCTGCTTAAATCCATTTATGGATTAAAGCAAGCATTGCGGAGTTCGAACATCTGCTTTGAAGTCGTTATCAAAGAGTTTGATTTCGTCAAAAACGTAGATGAACCTTATATCTACAAGAAGGTGGCAGAGAGTAAGATTGTCTTCCTCGTATTGTACGTGGACGGCATACTCTTGATAGGAAATGACATTCCTATGCTGCAATCGGTCAAGCTCTTCTTATCACAAAGAGTCTCAATGAAAGATCTAGGTGATGCCTCCTGCATACTGGGAATTATGATCTATAGAGATAGATCTAAAAGGATATTGGGATTGTCCCAATCCAGGTACATTGACACCATACAAAATAGGTTTAGTATGGAAGAATCCAAGCATGGGAACTTACCCACGATCTCTGGACTCACACTCTCCAAAGAGATGTCTCCCAAGACTGATTTGGAGAGAGCTCGCATGCAAGGGATACCCTATGCTTCGGCTGTAGGCTCTATCATGTACGCGATGCTATGTACCAGACCCGATGTAGCACACTCACTAAGTGTAGTGAGTAGGTATCAAGCTGATCCTGGAGAGAGTCACTGGACAGCTGTGAAGAGCATTCTAAAGTACTTACGAAGGACTAAAGAGATACTCTTGGTGTATGCTAACGGAGAACTCCAAGTGGAGTCCTTTACCGACTCGAGCTTCCAGAGTGATAAGGACGACTCTAAGTCGCACTCGGAATTTGTCTTCACCCTTTACGGAGGGGCGGTTAGCTGGATGAGTTCCAAGTAGGAAACCGTGGCAGTCTCAACGATGGAGGCTGAATACATCGCTGCCAACGATGCTGCCAAAGAGGCTGTCTGGATCAAGAAGTTCATTACTGAACTTGGAGTGGTTCCATCCATTGAGCATTCAATACCTTTGTATTATGATAACAATGGAGCGGTGGCTTTGGCCTAGGAACCCAGGTCCCATCAGCGATCCGGGCATATTCTGAGGCGGTATCACCTGATCCGGGAGATAGTAGATCGCCTGGTGATCGAGGTCAGGAGGGTTGATACGAAGAACAACACTGCGGATCCACTCACGAAGGACATTTCCTAGATACAGTTTGATAGACTCTTCGAAATGCTTGGTATACGATACTACAACAGCTGGCCCTAGTGCAAGTGGGAGATTGTTAGTTGTATGTATGCCTTAGAGGCCAGTATTGTACAGATGATGTATATTATATTGGATGCTTGGACATATATAGAGAGGACTTTCTTGCTCGATATGATAGTATGCTATCTGGTTGCACTTTATCATAACATGTATACTTGTCTCTTGATACTGTCTTATAGTTACATGTTGGTAAAGCCCTTAGGATGTGTACTTGACTACCAAGACTATGATGCGGATCATACTAGTGGGGCCATGGTAGTCCATAAGTACATCCTTTAATGTTCCTAGACATAGGTGTATCGAGACAGGGCATCGATATACCAGAGTAGACTAGCGTATACGCTTCTCGACCCATAAGATGGGCGATGGATGATCCCATATCCATTGGTGTTTGACATCAGAGATGGTATACGGGTGCTCAGTGTTGTCACGACCCGAAGGTACGGAACGTGACCGGCACTTAAATTACGAAGCGTCTAGAGGCGTAACGTAACCTAAGTAAGCCGAAGCCCAGAAATCTAAACCATATAAAAGAATAAGTAAAGGAAAACATGTAGAAAACAAGTTTAAAAGCAACATCCAATTTTCTCAAAAATTTTAGCAGAGTCTCCTTTGTAAAATCTTGCCCCAAACGGGTACAAACAAGAATAATATATATACAAACAATAAAAAGCATCCCCTGGCGGGAGATAGCTCTACGCCAACAGGCGGAAACAACCACACCAAGGACAATAATATACAACGCCACAGGGGCGAGGATCAAAACTCAAAAGAAAACAAATCCACCAGATACTATAATAATACAAGCGCGACTCTAAGGTCGAAATAAATAACCGGTCCTTTAAACTTATCAAGTGATACAAGTTTGGTTGATGGAGTTTACTAGATACCAATGAAATAATAAAAGTACAACGGCGGTCCTGATACAAGTGAACCAACCTACCATGCAAATCATCCTGAATGAAATGATGTGCCAGCAAGCTGCCAAGGAAACCTGTACATCGAACCTGTAATAAAATTTGGCACAACGGGGGTGAGTTGCCAACTCGTGAGTAGAAGACATCTGCGAAAAGAAATCGAATGCACGACGCTGTCCTAGGCCATAATAATATACTAATATATTACTATTTATCTAGTAATGGCAGGGTAATAAACTACGTGTAAGTACAAATGCTCCGTGCTCGTGTCAGTGCCTCAAATAGTAATATGTCATGTGAATGAGTATGCATGCACCATGGAAGTAAAACAATCAATCCTGAATTTTGGATATATCTGTATAAGAAATCTTTAACTTTTATCCTGGTAAAATTTGTATAGAAATCTGAAATATTATCGATGAAATCCATGGAAATCCGTGTCAAGCATCAACACAAAACATGTAAATCTCAAGTCTCAATATCTCATGGTCTCAATATCTCGGTCTCCGTCAGTCCGGATCGGCCCATATCATCAAATCTCACGACAACGGTCGGTATCCTCCGGATGTCCGCCGCGCCAGACATCACCGGTTGGTAGTCTTCCCTTGCCAGGCTCATCGTCTACAACTCGATCTTCTTGCCTCGGGGTACCATACCGGGCCCACCATGTACCCGAGACGGTTCATCCACTCCTCGTATCGGGTCTCGAAATCCAACAGAAAACATGAAATCTCATGGTGGACGACACATACATCACGAGAAAACCGCAACTTATATTTTAAAAAGAGAGGAGGAGAGAGAAGTTTATATATATATATATTCTTGTGGTTTTCCCCAAAATCCAGAAATCTCATAGAAATCCAAAATCCCAAAATCATGAGTAAGTAAATGATAAGTGTCGGCATAAGCCCCACAATACTGCATGATAACATGAAAATTTGAATGCATGAAATGTCTAAGTAATAAATGCAATGTATAGACTAACACCTGAAAGTAATCACAGTACTATATTGATCTAGCCGTTGGCTGATTCTATACATAAAAGATAATATATTCTAAAGTGTACGTGGCATAGCAATTACCGATGATGTGTGTGCGAGCCGGCAAATAAGTGTACATGGAACATGGGCATCATCGGTAATAGTGCTGGTGTCCTAACAGGCAGAGTTTCATATTAAATACAGAAATATATGTATGAACATGCAACGTGATGATTATAATCTGAATATAAAGGTAAAATGTGTACTTACTACTCATTTGAAATATACATATCCAACTGCAACTATATGACTCGAGCCTAAACTAGTATCTATCTAACCCCCTAAGAAACTAAACTAAAGGAACTAGTCGATCAGAAATAGGAATCCACCTAGGGTCTGAGTCCATATCTCTAATAGTCGACGATCCAGCCTCAATAGCGTCACGTACGTAGTACGACTTTCTCGAATCAAGAGTGCGGATCAATCATCACATCTACACGTCGTACGGTAAAATACATCGTACGACATCCTAATATCGGGGTACGAGTCAAGTATCACCTACGTACATCAGTCGTTTAATATCATCGTCAAATAATGTCATGATCAAAGGTACTGTACTGTAATCCCATACATCCCAATATCATTGCCAGCATAAATATACATCGTCAATTTATCCTCAGAAATATCATGTCACATGTATCATATCGTGATTAAGTCACAGGTTACAGTTCGGGTTCTATTTTAGAGTCTCTTGTACATCAATATCATCACCACCTATTTTTGTTTCTGTATACATATCCATTATCTCATTTTCTAATGATCCTCTAACATCATAACACGACTGTATATCCAAGAAATCACGGCATCAAGCCCAGTTATATCGTTTCATGTATCATATCACAACCTTATTTCGCATATACATGTTGTGTATATATATACCTACACATAGTCCTATATATACACACATACACATATACACCAAGTCAAGTTTCTGTGTGTGTCTACCTGAAACCTACGAATCTCCTCCAAGATATTCGTTCTCTGGTAAGGTCTTTCTAAATCAGTCTAGTCTAACCTAAGGTCATTACTAGGGTCCTACACACCAAGAATCTAAGGTCACGTCTGGCTTCCTAATGACAATAAGTAATATTCCTATTCTACGTTTGCGGGGGTGCTAAACGCCATCCACCCGACTTCCCCCGTAGATATACATCTACTCACCTTGATCTTTGCTTGACGAAGTCGATGCCACCATGCTCTTCCCTTGTCGTATCAAGTCCACACGGATACCTGATGAGTCCAAGCAGCCTCGACTAAGTGTGTGTCGTAGTCTTCAAGCGTTTCATATAACAAGAATAAAGCCTTCCATATTCTTGACTGTCGAAATAACCATGGCCAAGATGGCAAACTGCTCCGACGCCTAAGGACTTGGCTTCTTTTTTTTAGCCCATTTACTCTTCTTTGTGATATTAGAATGTGACAAGGTCCCATTGCATGAAATATACTCATCTGAAGAATCTGCTTCCTCAAGAATGCAACCTTGTCAACCAATCCTCTTGTATTTCCTCCCGGAACTTCTTTTTTTTTCCTCGGATCTTAAATCGACTTCTTTATAAATATCACCACTCGCTAAATCATCGCTCAATTGGATGCAGTAGAAAGATGAGAAATACAAAAAGAGCACACTATATGCATATAGTCACTGTAACAAGCTCATTCCCCTTTTTCGAAATTTCCAGTTTTACCCTAGAATTCGCGGTGTTGTAAGTAGCAACATTTCTCTACGACATTCGATCAAACACATAGAGTGCGGCTTTTGGGTTGTTGGATTCGAAGTACATGTTGATGAGGGTGTAGTACTGGAACATGCCAAGGTTCATACAATGGTAAATTGAGAGGCCATGGAATGCTTTGAGTCTTTGACAAAATCAAATAAACCTACAACAACAACCACTAAGTATAGATATGGGTTTATCATGAACTGAGATTTCGTTTGCTTAAAGAATCTGAAAATACCTGAAGCGAGGCAGCAGCTGTGACGCCAGCCCTACGCCATTCGACTCGATCACCTCGTTCCCGACGGCGACGACCGAGTTCTTCGACGCAGGGACGAAGGGGATCTTGACGGCGCGAGATCGAGATTGCTTGGAGATCTCGATATAGGTGTCGAGGTGGCTGCGACATCGAGGTCAGTGAGGCGGCGGAGCTTGCACTGGCGGCTGAGGCGGGGTGGCCGAGATCGCCACCGCCGCCGCCCTTGCGGCTGAAGAACGAGGAGAAATCCTTGCACGGCTTATTTCGAGAAGATGCGGTGGGGGATGAGGACCACGACGATGGCGAATTGCTGCTGGTGCTGCCATGCTCGATCCTTCACGCTCTGCCCCGATCGATGCATCCGCTCGCCTCCGCCTCCGCCGCTGCCATTCTATACCGATCGAAGCTTGGGTCATGATTGAAGCGCCAGCGGTGAGGCGCCCTCGACAAGTTGTGATCGTCCTCGATCGATCGGTCTAGAATCTGCGGTGGTGACGATCCGATCTCTCTTTGCTGCTGTCGGCGTCTTCATCGTAGGATCTCGGCCCCTTCGTTCGGAAACCATCCAAATTGAAGGTGATGGGTTTTTTTTTTGATTGAGGAATGAAGTCGCCACAAAACATAGGAGAAATCACCAACCCATAAACTTAATTAGAGGGTGGGGGTTATTATTAGTGAGCCTCCACAGCCACAGCACCCATGTCACATAAAATATCCTTCCCTTTCTTTTTCTTTTTGTTATAAAATTGAAGAAACCCCACTTAAATGCAAATGAAGCACTGTTAAATATAAGTGTAGCAAGTGCATGCAACAAGTTTGTATATAAAAAACTTTATAATGGTTATAACATGTCTAAATCATATTAACTCTTTCAAAAATCAATATTTGATATAAATTTTCCAAATATTTTTCATACTATCGGTATATGATTATACCCTTTCATTTACAACCAATCTCTATACTTAAAATTATTTGTAATATTTATTATTTTAGTTATTTAAATTCCGAAAATAAAATTTTATTTTTCTAAAATGTTACAATCCTCCCCCCTTAAATAAATTCGGTCCCCGAATTTAAATTTAATCCCCTCAAATACTAAAACACTTCAGTAAAAGGAATCAAGCCATCGGGGCTCCGATATCATAAATATAATAAACATATCTTAGCGCAATGCATGCGCATGAAAATGAGTATATAACTCAAAAATAAAAACTCTATCAAGCCTCAAGCAATCATCGGAGTTATGGTGGAAATACAATATCAAAATCCAACACGAAAAACCAATATGATATACTCAAAATTATAACTTGTGTATAGTACGCACCATTGTAAAACCGTCCAAACATCCGAAAAGAAATACATGCAAAACCTTTTTCAAATCGCCGTGCGATGCGCGTATCACGGCACAAGTAGCGGACGCTCATATAAGGAAAAATAGCTATACATATATATATCTTTTATTTAACATACACGTCCCGCCATTTTTGTAAACAATTTTGCAGGATTTCCTTTATAAAATGTTTCGTGTCATCTCAGCCACATAAGAAAATATCGAGTCTATAGCTCATTTTGGAAATCCCTTCGGCAACTATCAATGCATGCAAAAACATATTCAGGTACTGTCCTCCAAACAGTCCTGCTTGGTTACTACACCCTATAGTATGTATCATAAAAATGTGACGCTCAGAATGAAATCAATCTCAAATACAGCATACAAAATACCACGTGCGTCCGGTGCGCACGGAAATCGAAACCAAATACGGATGCTACGAACATGCACAGAAACAAAACCAAGTGCAACGGGTGTTCACCAAAAACATATGTCAAGTGCAGCGGGCGTGCACGACACTAATATCAGGTGCATCTAATCTGCACAAAACCCTGATTTAGTGCATCTGGTGTGCACAAAATCGCATCAAGTGCGCCAAGTGTGCGCGAGAATCTCATAAAAGTGCACATGGTGTACGAAAAACATACACCGAATATCAAAATCGAAATCACGGTTCGAAAAAAATGCATGAAAACTATGTCGAAGCATACGTCAAAATCATGTGCAACACATATACACGAAATCAAATCAATATCCCAAAAGGTATAAAACCAAATCGAGTGCACTGGGTATGTACAAAACAACATCAATACAACTGATATATGAAGCACGATTAGAGTGTAATGAATGTACACATAAGAAATACCAATCGTAGAAGAAAATCCTCAAAATACCAAAATCCAATCAACGAAAATATGAAATTCAAATCACCAAATCACAATCGTAAACACTATCGTCAATATGCGCCTCTTTCCCCCTTTCCTCTGGTGTCGACTGCTTCGAACTTGTCTCCTCATAGGTATGCTGACTGCGCTACCAATGGCAATACTCATATCTAAAGTCTCCTGCGTAATCTATCCCTTCACCTGATATACGGACTACATTAAACTTTTCGATCGATCCATCAAAATCCCATAATTCGCCGAGAGCTCAACACTCAAGTACAGTTTAAAAATATCCGGTACATACCCCAGTATCAATGGTCCAGCCGTAGAAGGGCAAACCCAAGCCTCACTAATGACACCGCGGAACTGCCGTAAACCCTAAGGTTCAAGGGCGTTCTCGTGGTCATTATGTCGAGTTAGGGTTTCATTCTTCTAGAGGGTCCATAGAAATACCTGCATGTTCTTCCAAATACCTTAAACTTGGAAAAATGGGTTTTCTGACAATCGTTCGAATCCTTTAACTTCGTCTGGACGGCATGTGAATACCCTTCGTCCGCACGCTAAACAATCCTTCAATTCTCAAGAATAAACGATATCCTACCGGTCATCACATACGATCCGCAGCTCCCTCTGCCCGTGCGACCGTGGTAACAGTAACCACCCTCCGACATCGACGAAAATCGATCAAAGGAACGAATGAAATACGGTGCAAAGAAATGTACATCCTAAGGCTCCTTGAGCAGAGTAGCGTATCGTAAGTATGCCGCGGATCATACCCACGGTACGTCACTCTACCTAAGTCACCTACTCCATCAACCAAGGGTCACCCTAGACTTATACAAAGGTTAAACCTAGCGCTCTAATACCAACTTTGTCACGACCCGAAGGTACGGAACGTGACCGGCACTTAAATTACGAAGCGTCTAGAGGCGCAACGTAACCTAAGAAAGCCGAAGCCCAGAAATCTAAACCATATAAAAGAATAAGTAAAGGAAAACATGTAGAAAACAAGTTTAAAAGCAACATCCAATTTTCTCAAAAATTTTAGCAGAGTCTCCTTTGTAAAATCTTGACCCAAACGGGTACAAACAAGAATAATATATATACAAACAATAAAAAGCATCCCCTGGCGGGAGCTAGCTCTACGCCAACAGGAGGAAACAACCACACCAAGCACAATAATATACAACGCCACAGGGGCGAGGATCAAAACTCAAAAGAAAAAAAATCCACCAGATACTATAATAATACAAGCGCGACTCTAAGGTCGAAATAAATAACCGGTCCTTTAAACTTATCAAGTAATACAAGTTTGGTTGATGGAGTTTACTAGATACCAATGAAATAATAAAAGTACAACGGCGGTCCTGATACAAGTGAACCAACCTACCATGCAAATCACCCTGAATGAAATGATGTGCCAGCAAGCTGCCAAGGAAACCTGTACATCGAACCTGTAATAAAATTTGGCACAACAGGGGTGAGTTGCCAACTCGTGAGTAGAAGACATCTGCGAAAAGAAATCGAATGCACGACGCTGTCCTAGGCCATAATAATATACTAATATATTACTAGTTATCTAGTAATGGCTGGGTAATAAACTACGTGTAAGTACAAATGCTCCGTGCTCGTGTCAGTGCCTCAAATAGTAATATGTCATGTGAATGAGTATGCATGCACCATGGAAGTAAAACAATCAATCCTGAATTTTGGATATATCTGTATAAGAAATCTTTAACTTTTATCCTGGTAAAATTTGTATAGAAATCTGAAATATTATCGATGAAATCCATGGAAATCCGTGTCAAGCATCAACACAAAACATGTAAATCTCAAGTCTCAATATCTCATGGTCTCAATATCTCGGTCTCCGTCAGTCCGGATCGGCCCATATCATCAAATCTCACGACAACGGTCGGTATCCTCCGGATGTCCGCCGCGCCAGACATCACCGGTTGGTAGTCTTCCCCTGCCAGGCTTATCGTCTACAACTCGATCTTCTTGCCCCGGGGTACCATACCGGGCCCACCATGTACCCGAGACGGTTCATCCACTCCTCGAATCGGGTCTCGAAATCCAACAGAAAACATGAAATCTCATGGTGGACGACACATACATCACGAGAAAACCGCAACTTATATTTTAAAATGAGAGGAGGAGAGAGAAGTTTATATATATATATATATATATATATATTCTTGCGGTTTTCCCCAAAATCCAGAAATCTCATAGAAATCCAAAATCCCAAAATCATGAGTAAGTAAATGATAAGTGTCGGCATAAGCCCCACAATACTGCATGATAACATGAAAATTTGAATGCATGAAATGTCTAAGTAATAAATGCAATGTATAGACTAACACCTGAAAGTAATCACGGTACTATATTGATCTAGCCGTTGGCTGATTTTATCCATAAAAGATAATATATTATAAAGTGTACGTGGCATAGCAATTACCGATGATGTGTGTGTGAGCCGGCAAATAAGTGTACGTGGAACATGCGCATCATCGGTAATGGTGCTGGTGTCCTAACAGGCAGAGTTTCATATTAACTACAGAAATATATGTATGAACATGCAACGTGATGATTATAATCTGAATATAACGGTAAAATGTGTACTTACTACTCATTTGAAATATACATATCCAACTGCAACTATATGACTCGAGCCTAAACTAGTATCTATCTAACCCCCTAAGAAACTAAACTAAAGGAACTAGTCGATCAGAAATAGGAATCCACCTAGGGTCTGAGTCCATATCTCTAATAGTCGACGATCCAGCCTCAATAGCGTCACGTACGTAGTACGACTTTCTCGAATCAAGAGTGCGGATCAATCATCATATCTATGCGTCGTACGGTAAAATACATCGTACGACATCCTAATATCGGGGTACGAGTCAAGTATCACCTACGTACATCAGTCGTTTAATATCATCGTCAAATAATGTCATGATCAAAGGTACTGTATTGTAATCCCATACATCCCAATATCATTGCCAGCATAAATATACATCGTCAATTTATCCTCAGAAATATCATGTCACATGTATCATATCGTGATTAAGTCACAGGTTACAGTTCGGGTTCTATTTTAGAGTCTCATGTACATCAATATCATCACCACCTATTTTTGTTTCTGTATACATATCCATTATCTCATTTTCTAATGATTCTCTAACATCATAACACGACTGTATATCCAAGAAATCACGGCATCAAGCCCAGTTATATCGTTTCATGTATCATATCACAACCTTATATCGCATATACATGTTGTGTATATATATACCTACACATAGTCCTATATATATACACATATACACCAAGTCAAGTTTCTGTGTGTGCGTATGTGTGTGTCTACCTGAAACCTACGAATCTCCTCCAAGATATTCGTTTTCTGGTAAGGTCTTTCTAAATCAGTCTAGTCCAACCTAAGGTCATTACTAGGGTCCTACACACCAAGAATCTAAGGTCACGTCTGGCTTCCTAATGACAATAAGTTATATTCCTATTCTACGTTTGCGGGGGTGCTAAACTCCATCCTCCCGACTTCCCCCGTAGATATACATCTACTCACCTTGATCTTTGCTTGACGAAGTCGATGCCACCATGATCTTCCCTTGTCGTATCAAGTCCACACGGATACCTGATGAGTCCAAGCAGCCTCGACTAAGTGTGTGTCGTAGTCTTCAAGCGTTTCATATAACAAGAATAAAGCCTTCCATATTCTTGACTGTCGAAATAACCATGGCCAAGATGGCAAACTGCTCCGACACCTAGGGACTTGGCTTCTTTTTTTTAGCCCATTTACTCTTCTTTGTGATATTAGAATGTGACAAGGTCCCATTGCATGAAATATACTCTTCTGAAGAATCTGCTTCCTCAAGAATGCAACCTTGTCAACCAATCCTCTTGTATTTCCTCCCGGAACTTTTTTTTTTTTATCCTCGGATCTTAAATCGACTTCTTTATAAATATCACCACTCGCTAAATCATCGCTCAATTGGATGCAGTAGAAAGATGAGAAATACAAAAAGAGCACACTGTATGCATATAGTCACTGTAACAAGCTCATTCCCCTTTTTCGAAATTTCTAGTTTTACCCTAGAATTCGCGGTGTTGTAAGTAGCAACATTTCTCTGCGGCATTCGATCAAACACGTAGAGTGCGGCTTTTGGGTTGCTGGATTCGAAGTACATGTTGATGAGGGTGTAGTACTGGAACATGCCAAGATTCATACAATGGTAAATTGAGAGGCCATGGAATGCTTTGAGTCTTTGACAAAATCAAACAAACCTACAAAAACAACCACTAAGTATAGATATGGGTTTATCATGAACTGAGATTTCGTTTGCTTAAAGAATCTGAAAATACCTGAAGCCAGGCAGCAGCTGAGACGCCAGCCCCGCGCCATTCGACTCGATCACCTCGTTCCCGACGGCGACGACCGAGTTCTTCGACGCGGGGACGAAGGGGATCTTGACGGCGCGAGATCGATATTGCTTGGAAATCTCGATATAGGTGTCGAGGTGGCTGCGACATCGAGGTCAGTGAGGCGGCGGAGCTTGCGCTGGCGGCTAAGGCGGGGTGGCCGAGATCGCCGCCGCCGCCGCCCTTGCGGCTGAAGAACGAGGAGAAATCCTTGCACGGCTTATTGCGAGAAGAGGCGGTGGGGGATGAGGACCACGACGATGGCGAATTGCTGCTGCTGCTGCCATGCTCGATCCCTCACGCTCTGTGCCGATCGATGCATCCGCTCGCCTCCGCCTCCGCCGCTGCCATTCTATACCGATCGAAGCTTGGGTCGTGATCGAAGCACCAGCGGTGAGGCGGCCACGACGAGTTGCGATCGTCCTCGATCGATCGGTCTAGAATCTGCGGTGGTGACGATCCGATCTCTCTTTGCTGCTGTCGGCGTCTTCATCGTAGGATCTCGGCCCCTTCGTTCGGAAACCATCCAAATTGAAGGAGATGGGTTTTTTTTTGATTGAGGAATGAAGTCGCCACAAAACATAGGAGAAATCACCAACCCATAAACTTAATTAGAGGGTGGGGGTTATTATTAGTGAGCCTCCACAGCCACAGCACCCATGTCACATAAAATATCCTTCCCTTTCTTTTTCTTTTTTTTATAAAATTGAAGAAACCCCACTTAAATGCAAATGAAGCACTGTTAAATATAAGTGTAGCAAGTGCATGCAACAAGTTTGTATATAATAAACTTTATAATGGTTATAACATGTCTAAATCACATTAACTCTTTCAAAAATCAATATTTGATATAAATTTTCCAAATATTTTTCATACTATCGGTATATGATTATACCCTTTCATTTACAACCAATCTCTATACTTAAAATTATTTGTAATATTTATTATTTTAGTTATTTAAATTCCGAAAATAAAATTTTATTTTTCTAAAATGTTACAACTGGAGACTGGGTACACTGGACGGACTCCCCGAGAACTCCCAGATGGTATTATACCTCACGTCATATGGCAGTTCTCTGGTGACACTTGTGCAGGTTAGTCTGTAGACCCGAGATCGTCATAGAGTCTTGTGTGATTCCCACTGTGCTTTGATTTCCACCTTACCACGTCCAAGAGGGCGTGCAAAATGGTGGTTTTTGCGTACAGTCCCGAGTCACATGGAGGCAATGAGCGATAGGAGGGGTTTCGTCTCTCCCGGTATTGGGGGTTGATGTTGCGCTGTGCTCGATTGGCCATAACAGGGAAGTCCCTGGCCAGGGCTGATTTAGAGATTTACTGGTAAGTGTTACCAGTAGTTTCTCGACCCGTTATGAGCCTCACATCAGCACAACTTATCGGTTATTGGGGTCTGACGTTTACCACCCCTAGACTTGATATGCGACATATCAGACGATGAGACCGGACTGTACGGCAACTGTTACCGTTAGGCTTTTACAGGAGTTGGAGCGGGCTTGCTTGCTGATCTTCTGATCGCTCGATACCCAGGTAGCCGTTACGTCCAGCTAGTACCGCTGACGGCTTGTGGGTGCTTGATGTGATCATCACCTACTGCCGGCGTATTGACGAGTCTTTAGAGTCCTACATAGAGGTTTTACTGGCTCAGGAAAAACGAAATAAGAGCGCATATGTGATATGTGCGGGTCCAAGAATAATGCGTGTATGTGATACCGTATTCTATTCTCGTGACTTTTTGTATCGGTCGGTTATATGTGATATAGCTGGGTTATCGAATCAAGTGTTGATTCGATAAGTCGATACATTGGATGTTATTCGGTTATATGAGATATAACCGGATTATTAAGTCAAGTGTTGATTTAATAATTCAGTGTAAAATTGTATATTTTATATACTAATTTACATTAACTAACATTTGTTCACTTAAGGATTTTTCTCACATGTGCACAACTTTAATATATATTCTATTCTCGTGACTTTTTGTATCGGTCGGTTATATGTGATATAGCTGGGTTATCGAATCAAGTGTTGATTCGATAAGTCGATACATTGGATGTTATTCGGTTATATGAGATATAACCGGATTATTAAGTCAAGTGTTGATTTAATAATTCAGTGTAAAATTGTATATTTTATATACTAATTTACATTAACTAACATTTGTTCACTTAAGGATTTTTCTCACATGTGCACAACTTTAATATATATGTGATATATATTAAAATGTGTTTTCTTATTGTATCATGGTTGTTGATACATCATTCATGGGTGTGTAAGACATACACCATTCTATTTATTATGGTGGGTTATAATTATTTAAGTTAATTACAAAATTAGTGGAGATTTGGAAAGAGCATGAAGCTTGTGGAAGCTTGCTTTGCTTTGACAAAGTCCAATAACTTTGTCTTTACTTTAGATTTTTGTTAACCTAACCATTTGGATTAGCCATGGTTATGTCTCTACATGAGTTAGTATATGATACTCACTCACCCATGGTTAGCTCTCTCACTTGATCATTATCCTCATCTTATTATTTCTTCATCTTCTTCCTTGAGCTCAAAAGCTCTCTTGGTTTTGATTAAGTGAGAAATAAAAGTGAGATAAATAATTCTAAGGTGTACCCACTTCCTATTTCCTCATCCTCTACTAGACTAGAACTTTAGTTTAGGGTGTTTTCTTCACTAATACTCTAGTTAGTGAAGTAGAAGCTTGAGTTCGTATTCCCTCGACGTAGATCATCTTCGGCCTCGAAGACATCAACCAAGGACGCTCCTTCTGCCTCGTGAAGCCATGCAAGAGCCCGGGAGGACCTTGATCGCAGCGGAAGGACTACAACAACGAGCTTTTGAAGTGAAGGACCGATCTACAAAGGTTGTATTTCGTATTCACTTAGTCATAAAAGATATTTACATGCATGTGTAACCCTAATTATCTAGCAAAGATCTTGTTTAGGGTTGTTCGGCACGGCTAAATTTTTAATCGGGCATGGTTGATGCCTTGTAAAACCTTGTCAGAGTGCCTAGTAACCCTACAAGTTTCAGTTTAGAACGAAAAAGATTTAGTTTTGTGCACGATATCGTATTTTAGTGTCTTTATAGGGTATATGTGATCTGTTGTGATCCTGAGTCTTTACTGTGAGAACTAGCAGTGTAGAAGTGTTGTACTAGTTGCCCTGAGTGTACACCAGTAACACGAGCCCCACCTGAGCGGTTTTGGCCGGCGAAATAAGGTGTAGGTTCGGCGAGCTCGGCCGTACAGGGACCTGGGGGGTTGAGTTTTTGTTGGTAGCTGTCTGCAGTTATTCTATGTAATTTGGTACTGCTAAATTTTTAGGTTATGACAGTGGGTAAAATCTGGTATCGATTAGCTAGTTTTTAGTGTTTCGACGACGCACGTTACGATATCTGACACGGTGTCCGACTCAGTTCTGTGCTTCGCGATATTTCTGCACTTAGAGTTGTTTTAGAGTGTCACCACACACGTTAGTCACTAAGCGAACACTTTAGAGGGTGTTGGAGTCGGTGTGTCGATTTAAACGTAGTTTGTATGTATTATTGGACGGTTCCTATGTTTTCCTTGCTATGTTTTATTTGTTAATAGGATCGCAAGCGGGCACTTCGGATGCCGAGAAAAAAGGAAAGCAAGTGGTTGGATTTGCTTAGCTCGAGATCATCGGTGAGTAGATTTAACATCTACGGGGGAATCACCCGTATGGCGTTATGCGTCGGGGCTAGATTCAATGATATGACTATTAGTTATAAGTATACATATACATTGATTGTGCATGTGTCCCATTGTTGCATACCTCATTTCCTGTTGCATACAGAAATAGTATTAATGAGACACAACATTGTTACTAACGGTTCATGTTGCACGAGCAATGAACTCTATGCCGCACACACACTGTTAGTAATTTCCATGACACTCACACTATAGAATTGCCATGGATAATACATTGCTTAGCTTAACTTATCATTAGACACGATTCTTTTTCTATAGCGCATATGAATTGCATTATGCGTACATACATACTTGCATACATACATACCTTGTTGTAGCTACATGTACACCTTATTATGATGTTGTATTTGATTTTGGAAAAATTGGGAACCGCATGATACATTTAAAAACTGGATTCATTTAAAAGAGCGGTTTTTTCTTGATGGGCTCCTATTACTGTTTTATGTTGCATATATCATATTCATGGATTTACGCATTGAGATATGGATTTCATGTGATTTATGGATTTGAGAACCGTTGTATTATTTCAAGAAAGTATGCATTGTTTTGAAAACTCGGTTTCTCTTGATATTATATTTCAGTGCGTCCACCATGAGTTTTCTCAGTTTTGAGACTTGTGTTAGATACCCGATTCGAGGAATGGTAGGCACCGTTTGCGGGTACATGGTGGACCCGGTATGTGTTAGAGATAGTGCCCTCAGAGTCAATTATTGGATCACAGGAACGTGATTGCAATGATTGAGGAGGACTTATCCCGGTAGGACAGTCTTACTCAAGATGATAGTATGCTATCTTGTTTACCTTTATCATCGTGTACTGCTTTGGGTGACCTTACAGGTCACTATTGCACGTTGATAGAGCCCCTAGGATTCTTTCTTGACAGCCAGCAGTATGAGGGCGATCATATACGTGGGAGCTGGTAGTCTATAAGCACATCCTTAAAAGGTCCCTAGTCATGGGAGTTTCGAGATAAGGCATCGATACTCCAGAGTAGACTAGTGTATACAGTCGAGACCCCGACGAGGGGCGGTGGCCGGTCTCACAAGCCACTGGTGTCAGTTGGTTCACCTAAGATGTATACAGGTGCTCATTGGGTTATGAGTATACCGGACAGGACTCGCCGGGAACCTGCTAGTTGGTCTTATACCTGATGTCAGATAGCAGTTCCCGGGTGACATGTGTACAGGTTAGTTCATATACCTGAGGATCGTCATTTGTCTCGTGTGAGTTCCCACTGTACTTTGATTACTACCCTACCACGCTCAAAGGAGACGTGCAAACAGGTTTTAGTTGGGTACAATCCCGAGCCACATGGAGGCAGTGAGCGGATCTTCAGGGGTTCGTCTCTACCGGTATTGGGGGTGAGGTCGCGCTGTGTCTAGGAGAGCCCTTACACGAAGTCCTTGGCCAAGGCAGGAGATTTACTGGTAGGTATTCCAGTAGTATCTCAGGGTGTTCTGGGCTACACTCCGACACGACTTGTACCGCTTTTCGGGGTCTGACTTTTACCAACCCACTAGGCCCGCCATGCGATGCTCATAGACGAACGGACCGGACTATACGGATATTGTCACTGAAAGGCTCAATAGGGTGTCAGGCTGAGTTCGCTCACAGACGTCCCTTTTGGTCTATACCTGGTAGCCCGTTACATATAGGCTAATACCTCTGACGTGCTAGTGGTTAAATCCACAACCAAAGTATTGACGAGTCTTTAGAGTCCACCACACACAGTTACTCAAGTTTCGGGCGAAATGCTGTATAGGCCGTATGGAGATATGGCAGGGTTCGATCAGATATGTGCGGTATTGCACGGATCAAGATCGGACGGTTAGTACTAGAGGCCGTATGGAGATATGGCAGGGTTCGATCAGATACGTGCGGTATTGCACAGATCAGGATCGGACGGTTAATACTAGAGGGCTTTGGTTTAAGCCGGATCCTAATATTGTACAGTGTAGACTTTGTCTCATTGCATTTGTAATTCGGTCGGAATACAAATGCGGGTATGTATATACAGTAGCGGGGTTTTTCTGTAATTTATTACGGGATCAGTTTTATGAAGTTGCCAATTTGTTTTCTATTTCAGCCATATTTCTTTGTATCTTTCATTGGCTGAAGATTGGTGGAGGAGGGCTTATTTGCTTTTGTGCAAATAAGCATTTTGGAGGGTTGTCTTTGCACATTGTAGTGTCATGATGGTTGCACCATCTCTTGAGTTTCTTGACTCCATGATTGCTTGCCTTTGGATGTGATGATGGTTGTTTTGGAGTGAGGGTTTGTTATGTGATGATTATTCTCTTCATGATAACCTTTTTCTCTCTCCTTGATTATTGGCTCACACTCCCTCTTGCATTGGGGTTGCTCATTCTCTCACTCTCCATTCACTCTTTCCTAGCCATGGCCGGCCAAGCATGAAGGGGGGGGGCTGCCCATATTTTTGTTGTTGGATTTTCGGTCTTTTGGCTTCACAAAAATCCTAAAGTTTCATCTCCAAAAAGTCTTAGTTCATTTCCTCCACCAAAGGCAACTTCCTCAAACCCCAAATGAGACATAGAGCACTACACGGTTTTCTACAGCAAATCTTGGGCACGTAGGCTTGCCGACTTCGTGCCCGAGTTGGCTCGGTCCATAGGTGGGAGCCCGTAAAAGAAGCCGGCGCCGTGGTGCCCTTCCGACGAGGAGTTGAAGACCGAAGATTCCGCGGGGAGATCGAGACGACGACGAGTAGACCGAAGGAAACGGATCGCTCGGTATATATCTCTCTCTACCACCTTCTCTAGATAGCTAGGTCTAGATTAATGGCACGATCCGGGTTTATAGTGCGCGGTGGTGCCGGTTTAAAAAGTTAAAGTAAATCATCGCTTCCGCACTCCGGCGTCGGATTGACGGCCGGAGCACCGCCGTGCCCTTACAGTGGTATCAGAGCCTCGCCATTAACCTAGTCTAGCTTTGTCTAATGTGTTTACATTTCCAATCGAACAAAATTCCAAAAACCTCGTTTTCATCTGCATCAGTATCTGTCGAATTTTTTTTTGCCCCAAAATTTTTTCAGGTAGTTGCAGAATGATGTGCACGGAATTCTAAGACTACTGTGAAATTTTGATGACGTGAACACACTATACGACCACGGAACCGCGGCCAAACACATGCTTGGGCCACGGTTCTGCCGCAATATTTACTGTTCAGTACATCAAAATTCTACAGAGAGTCTCTGTGTTGAAAATAGGGGTTTTGGAACATTCTTTTTGGGACCAGAATTTCTGTGAGTGCTATAGTAGTGCTTGGGGCCCACTTGGGTAAATTTGATCGATCAAATATTTTAAACACATTAGTTCACGGTATTTACATTATATCTGTTGCGCCACGGCAGCGCCCCGGCCGTCTATCCGAGGCCACCATGCGGAATTAAAATTTTCCTTACTTGGAAACTGGCGCTACCGCGGACAATAAAACCCGGATCGTTAACCATTAACCTATACTAGCAAACAAAAGATGGGAAGAGAAGTATACCAAGTGATCCGAGTCTTCCGGTCTTCTCTTCATCGTCCCGATCTCCCGCGGAAAGTCCTGTCTCCATGTCGTCGCCTCCTCGCCGGAAGGGCACCACATCGCCTGCATCTTTTACGGGCTCCCACCGCAATACCGAGGCAACTCGGGCATGAAGCTGGCAAGTCGACGTGCCCAAGATTTGCTGTAGAATGTGTAGTGCTTTATCTCTTTGGGGTTATGTTGCCTTGATGGAGGAATGAGGTTGAGAAATGAACTTGGGAATTTTGGTAGCAATGGAAAAATGATATGAAAGAATAATTTTTCCCACTCCAAATGAAAAATGAACCTCTCATTTTTTCTCATCCTCCCTCCAAAATGTGGCCGGCCATATACATGTGAGAATGGTGGAGGGAATAATACAAGGGAGGTGAGTGTAGGAGAAAGAGAATGGTGACTATATCAAAAGCAAACCTCACATCAACTCCAAATCAATCTTAATCCTTTCTCATCAACAAAAAGCAAAGGATAAGAAAGAAAAAGGATCTCATCATGAAAAACTATCATGATGCCACCAATATGCAAGATACCCCCTCCACAAATGTTATTTGCAAACTTGCAAATAACCCCCTCCATCGGAAAAGTCCGGCCGGGAAATAACAAAGGAAAACCGGCCGGAACGGAATGCATACTGGCAACTCCAGAAAACTGGTCCCGTAATAAATTACAGGAAAACCCCGATACTGTGCATACACACCCGCATCTATATTCCGACCGGATACAAATGCAATGAGACAAAATCTACACTGTACTAAACTAGGATCCGGCATAAACCAAAGCCGGCTAGTAATATCCGTCCGATCCTGATCCGTGCAATACCGCACGTATCAGATCGAACCCTGCCATATAACTATACGGCCACTAGTACAAAGCTGTCCGATCCTGATCCATGCAATACCGCACGTATCTGATCGGACCCTGCCATATCTCCATACGGCCTCTACAGCGTTTCGCCTGAAAGCTTGAGTAACTGAAAGTGTGGTGGACTCTAAAGACTCGTCAATACTATGGCTGTGGATTTTACCACTAGCACATCAGAGGTATTAGCCAATATGTGACGGGCCACCAGCTATTGACCAAAAGGGACGTCGATGAACGAATTCATTCTGACACCCTACTGAGCCTGTCAGTGACAATATCCGTACAGTCCGGTCCGTTCGTCTATGAGCATCGCATGTCGGGCCTAGGGGGTTGGTAAAAGTCAGACCCCCAAAAGCGGTACAAGTCGTGTCGAAGTGTAGCCCAGAACGCCCTGAGATACTACTGGAATACCTACCAGTAAATCTCCTGCCTCGGCCGAGGGCTTTGCGTAATGGCTCTCCTAGACACAGCGCGACCTCACCCCCAATACCGGGAGAGACGAACCCCTGAAGATCCGCTCACTGCCTCCATGTGGCTCGGGACTGTACCAAACTAAAACCTGTTTGCATGACTCCTTTGAGCCGTGGTAGGGTAGTAATCAAAGTACAGTGGGAACTCACACGAGACAAATGATGATCCCCAGGTCGATGAACTAACCTGTACACATGTCACCAGGGAACTGCTATCTGACGTCAGGTATAAGACCAACTAGCATGTTCCCGGCGAGTCCTGTCCGGTGTACTCATAACCCAATGAGCACCTGTATACATCTTAGGTGAACCAACTGACACCAGTGGCTTGTGAGACCGGCCACCGCCCCTCGTCGGGGCTCGACTGTATACACTAGTCTACTCTGGAGAATCGATGCCCTGTCTCGAAACTCCCACGACTAGGGACCTTTTAAGGATGTGCTTATGGACCACCAGCTCTCACGTATATGATCGCCATCATACTGCCGGCAGTCAAGCAAGAATCCTAGGGGCTCTATCAACGTGTAATAGCGACATGTCAGGTCACCTGAAGGAGTACACGATGATAAAGGTAAACCAGATAGCGTACTATCATCTCAAGTAAGACTGTCCTCCCGGGATAGGTCCTCCCTCAATCATTGCAATCACGTGCCTGTGACCCAATAATTGACTCTGAGGGCACTATCTCCAACAATCTCCCACTTGCACTCAAGGCTAATTATTGCGATGTCGCATACTCACAGCCTGTGTGATACCGAACACCCAACTCCCCTACTAGTCAGTTTCACAAAATCCGTTTGCGAAACTATTGCGTTCGAGGAATAGCCTCAGTGAGTGGATCCGCCTAGATGCTTCTTTCTATGTCTCTCTATATCTCAAGTTCGCGGAGAAAGCCATCTCCCGAAATGAGCAATACCTGTCTTAGAATGTCTGGATGTCTGATGGGACCTAGCTCATAAATGAACTCCAAATCTAAACTTCTTAGACTGTATCGTCAACTGAACTTAATCAGTATCCTGCGCCATGCCACCCTCAGTATTGCCTTGGACCACCTGTCCAAAATACTGCCCCTCGTCAGAAGGAAAACTAAAACTCTGACAATCACCCTGTCGTCCATGTCACCTTGGATGCCTGGAGTGATAACCGTCTCCTAAAGGAGGCAGCCGTTATCATATCCCTAGAACATTCACTTATGTTCTAAAACTGCTTCCGACTGTTTCTCCAGGATTGGATGAATATCAACTTATTGCATCTAGTGCAAGAACAACATCTGGTGTGGTACTTGACATCTCATGATTGACTCAATTGCCTAAGCAAGTGATCTGCCAATCATGCACATTCCTCTCTACTTTAGTCTATAAGACACCTTTAGAGAGGGTGACTCCATTACCTGCAGGTATACTACCGTGCCAGGAGTCGTCCATTCTAAATACTCTTAGAATGCTGTTTAAGTACCCAGATTGGGAAACCACCCAAATCTAGATCTAAAAACCATAGATCTAGTAACCAGTATGTCTGATAATGTCCAAGTCCCTTGTGGAGAAACAACTGTGTGACGACCAAAGTATAACCGATCGTAGTATAGGAGTTTCTTTTACTACTCTGTGTATGTCATCCAAATACCAGGATATCACACCCTACTACCTTCTCAACAGATCCATCCCCTATTCTGATGAAGTCAAACCTATGACTGTCACGTCAGAAATAGATGATCTATCTCCGCTACATCTGCTTTAGTCTATAAATAGACATAAGCCTGATGTCCACCAATGCTTCCGCTGCTCCCACTGACTACGACAACCCTCTGGCAGAGTCATTTACACGTACACTTCTGAAGCTAGTTCAGAACGACGCTATACTCATCCTTCTGCCGGGTCCCGCGGCCTGGAACAACAGCAATGGCAAGTGTGGGTAAACAAGAACTTCCCTGTCACCGTCCTTGAGGCTACCGGAGTACCTCTCGGGTGCCAGAAGTTACCCACCGTATCTGCGGAGTGGCCAATGGAATGTCAAACCAGATTGAATCTTTAGGTTCCTTATCAAATGTTCAGTAATCGTTTGCGGTTCTGGAATCACTTCCAGTTCTACCATACTCCCACTACTGTTTTTGAAAAATCCATTTTTAATAAAACTGTGGCGAGTCTAGAACAATATTTCTATTGATCTGCCAGATGGTAGAAAGTCAACCCTCGTCATAGCCTGGGTCAACCCACAAACAGCCATTACAGAAACGTGCCTTGAGTTGTCCAGTGTCTGGTTTTAAGCATAAGCCGGACAACTCCCCGTACCTTAACAATGTCAAGATATGAACTGTTCTATATCCAATATAGAAACAGAGGCACTGATTTAATTGAACCAGATTCAAATCATGCAGCTGTCTCCAGTGCATGTCAACTAAATGGAAGGAGGCCGATCAGCGTTACTCAACTTAGGAATGTTTCCAATTATGAGTAACCTGAAAGAGAAGCTAGTTCTTTTAATCACTACTATCAACTGAATACCATACACAAGTATCTACATCTTCGATCACTTTGAAGAATCCCGATACTTGCTACACCTGATTCTCTACTTTATTCAAATACCTATAACTCCTCAAAACTTAGACTCTGTGTTCCTACGAAACACATGTCTAAGAACTAGAGAAGTTAAAAGTAAACAGAATATAGTATGAGGACCAACCCCTCTGTCCTAATGGACACTGGACAACATACAATACTCTGTATAAGTCCGCTGAGTCTAACAACTCTTTCACTGTGCGTCGTAGGTTGAAAACTGTACTTATGGTTAAGAAGAATTACACCGCTGTTTAATGCTCCTTACCTAACCATCCACCGATATAGGTAAATGTCATCGACATAATATCAAAAGGTATATCTCACTCTATGAAAATAGACGTACAGACATATCAATTTGAAATTGGTGCACAACAGCGGATATTCAAAACCAAATATTTGCCGACCGGCAAACAGCCCAGGTGATCTCCTCAAATATCACCGATTACAACGAATCCCGATATAATGAGGATGATCACCTTATTCCCAATAACTTACTCCCACTCATCATCTGTAAAACCATACAGATGTGAGAATCAAACCTGGTAAATACATACCCTGGAGTAAGTATCTAATCGGGAAATCAGTTTTCTTTTAACATTACACAGTGAAACTGAAACATTGAAATATTTCGGTGGGGTATTCCGGTATTCTTAGTAATGCCTCTTCCATTATCCAGGTTCACAACTATAACCGTATAATTCTTTGCCACCTCTCCAAATCCCTTTATATGTCTTTAGTCATTACCGTCTGCACACCCCTTTAGGCCAAATGGTTTTCTTCCTTCCCTACCGTTCGACACCAGCCTATGGTTTGGAAGAAGACTATCCAATAAGCATAAAAGGTGTACTGTCCTAATCCTAGGAGCACTCGCAAAGCGAGAGAAGGTGAAGATAAAAGACAACCGAATAAACATTATTCCTATTTCTCCTGAACCAGAATCCATCCCCGAACTGGAACAAGTTCCTTTCGAGATCGTATATAACCATACGATGGAGTATCCAAATAAACTGTGGATCTTCGTAGTGATACGGAGTGTCCTGGAGAAATACAAAGGTGATTTAGGATTGGCGAAGAAATACTTGGTTCGGTCGTGAATAGCAGTCGCAATTTACTTTGCCCTCTTACTAATCCCTTGCTTTGTCTTAACTTAATACCTTCTGTACACCATCGTTATGCTAATTGGTCTTCTTCATTCCCCACCGTTCAGCACCAGCCTAAGGTTTGGAAGAAGACTATCCAATTTACGTAATAGGTGTACTATCTCCTAAACCAAGGAGTACTCGCAATGAGAGAAGGTGAAAAGAAAGGACAAATTAATAATCCTATTCGTTTTCTCCAGAACCAGAAACCATCCTTGAAGTCCTTCGAGTTCGTATATAACCATACGATGGTTTTGTCCAATGGAAGTGGACGTTCGCAGTAATGCGGGGTGTCCTGGAGAAAAGGGTAAAAGTAGGAGTGGCAATGAGGTTTGCAACTCTGACAATCCAAAAGCCAGTGTTAAGAAGGTTCGGTCAACTTGGTCACTGAGTCATAGTTCAGGGTCGGGTCAATGGTCGCTTCCAGAGAGAGAGAAAAGAAACACTCAGCGTGCACTCTAACCTAGATCAGAATGGTTATCACTTTGTCTAATCTGGAAACCTCCCACTGTACCTCAAATTCTCCTCCAAACCTGAAAGAAGAATTAGTCGGGGTCACCCGAGGAGTAAACTAACTCATCAGTGGGAATCGGGATCCAACTATCATCGCATGATAACTTGACGGAATCAACTCAAGTCACCACACTCCAGAAGGTATGCGCATGCCTGGCAAGTTTCAGTTCTTTTGAAACTCCCGATGTGATTTTTACCCCTAGGACCCAAGTGACCTTGACTGAGCCAACATATCAAAGGATCCTAGTCAAGTTCAACCCGTCATTATCTTGATTGCATTAGACCCACCCGCACGAATCCTTGACTGAGCCAAAATGACCGCACGACTGTCCTAACCAATCTCATATCCATGCAACAGAAAAGCACTACATAGCTACCGAACACTACGCCTCGGCTAAGCACGACATACGCAGCACGAATACTAAGTAATACTAATCTGAAATGACGGAGGGCTACGAATGGTTTTTGGCGAAAAACCTTTAACGTAATGAACTTGATATCGTTGAAGGAACCGGATAACTTTTTATAAAAATATAGTGACGAAAACCTTTGCTAAAGAGGTCACTCCCGGTGAAGGGATCTCGGCTCTTTCCCCGTAGAATGAGGTGCAGGATATTCCAACTGAATACCACGTTGCAAAGCAAAAGTAATCGGCTATAGTGAAGTTAATGCCCTGACGCAAACTTCTGTCCAAGGGGTCACTCCCGGTGAAGGGATCTCGGCCCTTGCCTCGTCGACTGAGGAGCAGGATATTCCAAATGAATACCACGATGCAAAACAAAAGTGAACGTCCTTGCAATAACAGCTTTTTGAAAAATGTTCCAACAACATCAGAATAGGTTTGTATATCTTGGATTGATCCGAATCAACGCAGTCCCATCAATTGATCACACCACAAAGAACGAAAATATACTGATGTACGTATATGCCACCCGCATTCGCCACTGGGTCCCGTCATCACCCGTTAGGTTACTTAACTAACGACAGAGCGGGGACTGGACTAGCGCGGATGCAAAAAATATACAACATCTACTAATATATATACCAATATATTATATTCGCTCAAGGCATGACAAGAATGCAACATCACAGAAATATACAGCATCACAGAACAATAAAGATATCTGGGATCCCCGGGTTTCACAGAGCCGCTGCTGAAACCCGACGTTCCCCTGGTCGTGTGGATAGCCTGTGCAATGAAATCCTAGACCCCTACGGGCGCGGCAAGTCACCCGCCAAAACCTGAAGCGAGGCAGCCCCCTTCAGCACCGTGAATGGACCACCCAGCACTTCATGGAATCCGGTAACTTGGGCACCGCTCCTGGGTCAACCTGTACCCCCTACGAGTGCGGCGAATAGCCCGCCAATCCTAGAGTGAAGCCCCCTCCGTCTCAATGCCATGAGATGCGGGACCGTTGACCTCTAGAACCCGGCTATCCGTGCACCCCTCCGCGGGGTAATCCTAGTACAGAAAGTAAAATATACATATAATGGGTTCATCGACCGCAACCAGGTCGTGCCCCAAAAGAATAATACAAACAGGCAGTGACGGCAGTCCACATGTCGGACGCTCGCCCCGCAATATCAAATGTACATAATACAACAAAACTGTACTAGCATTGCATCCAGGCTATCCCCCACGACCGATCCGCAACAACACAGTATAAACATAGAACATCAACGTGAAAGTCACGTTCGTAAATCCGTCTAACCGGGCTATAGCAGTTAGACGGGATTTACCGATCAAGTGACATTCACGGTCGCAGATATAATGTAAATACTGTGTAATAATGTGTTTAAAATATCCAATCGATCAAAAATTAACAAGTGGGCCCCCAAGTAATACTGTAGCATTCACAGAAATTCTGGGCCCAATTTTAATATTCCAAAACCCATATCTTAAGCCCAAAAGCCCACTGCAAAGAAATAACGTCACGTAACCACTTTCCTGCGGAGGAACCGCGGCCAAAGGGGGGTCAAGGCCGCGGTTCCGCGGTCGTACGGAAAGATCATGGCACCAAATTTTTGCAGTGTTCTTAGGATTCCCTGTACATCATTCTGCAATCACCTGAAAAATTTTTCGAGCTCGGAAAAAATCGAAAGAAAACTGATGCAAGCAAAAACGCGGTTTTTGGAATTTTGGTCGATCGGATAAGTAAAACGCATTAGAACAACCTAGGCAAGGTTAATGGCATGGCTCTGATACCATGTTGCGCCACGGCAGCGCCCCGGCCGTCTATCCGAGGCCACCATGCGGAATCAAAATTTTCCTTACTTGGAAACTGGCGCTACCGCGGACAATAAAACCCGGATAGTTAACCATTAACCTCTACTAGCAAACAAAAGATAGGAAGAGAAGTATACCAAGTGATCCGAGTCCTCCGGTCTTCTCTTCATCGTCCCGATCTCCCGCGGAAAGTCCTGTCTCCATGTCGTCGCCTCCTCGCCGGAAGGGCACCACGTCGCCTGCATCTTTTACGGGCTCCCACCTCAATATCGAGGCAACTCGGGCACGAAGCTGGCAAGTCGACGTGCCCAAGATTTGCTGTAGAATGTGTAGTGCTTTGTCTCTTTGGGGTTATGTTGCCTTGATGGAGGAATGAGGTTGAGAAATGAAATTGGGAATTTTGGTAGCAATGGAAAAATGATATGAAAGAATAATTTTTCCCACTCCAAATGAAAAATGAACCTCTCATTTTTTCTCATCCTCCCTCCAAAATGTGGCCGGCCATATACATGTGAGAATGGTGGAGGGAATAATACAAGGGAGGTGAGTGTAGGAGAAAGAGAATGGTGACCATATCAAAAGCAAACCTCACATCAACTCCAAATCAATCTTAATCCTTTCACATCAACAAAAAGCAAAGGATAAGAAAGAAAAAGGATCTCATCATGAAAAACTATCATGATGCCACCAATATGCAAGATACCCCCTCCACAAATGTTATTTGCAAACTTGCAAATAACCCCCTCCATCGGAAAAGTACGGCCGGGAAAGAACAAAGGAAAACCGGCCGGAACGGAATGCATACTGGCGACTCCAGAAAACTGGTCCCGTAATAAATTACAGGAAAACCCCGATACTGTGCATACACACCCGCATCTGTATTCCGACCGGATACAAATGCAATGAGACAAAATCTACACTGTACTAAACTAGGATCCGGCTTAAACCAAAGCCGGCTAGTAATATCCGTCCGATCCTGATCCGTGCAATACCGCACGTATCAGATCGAACCCTGCCATATAACTATACGGCCACTAGTACAAAGCTGTCCGATCCTGATCCGTGCAATACCGCACGTATCTGATCGGACCCTGCCATATCTCCATACGGCCTCTACGGCGTTTCGCCCGAAAGCTTGAGTAACTGAAAGTGTGGTGGACTCTAAAGACTCGTCAATACTATGGCTGTGGATTTAACCACTAGCACGTCAAAGGTATTAGCCAATACGTGACGGGCCACCAGCTATTGACCAAAAGGAACGTCGATGAGCGAACTCATCCTGACACCCTACTGAGCCTGTCAGTGACAATATCCGTACAGTCCGGTCCGTTCGTCTATGAGCATCGCATGTCGGGCCTAGGGGGTTGGTAAAAGTCAGACCCCCAAAAGCGGTACAAGTCCTGTCGGAGTGTAGCCCAGAACGCCCTGAGATACTACTGGAATACCTACCAGTAAATCTCCTGCCTCGGCCGAGGGCTTTGCGTAATGGCTCTCCTAGAAACAGCGTGACCTCACCCCCAATACCGGGAGAGACGAACCCCTGAAGATCCGCTCACTGCCTCCATGTGGCTCGGGACTGTACCCAACTAAAACCTGTTTGCACGACTCCTTTGAGCCGTGGTAGGGTAGTAATCAAAGTACAGTGGGAACTCACACGAGACAAATGACGATCCCCAGGTCGATGAACTAACCTATACACATGTCACCTGGGAACTGCTATCTGACGTCAGGTATAAGACCAACTAGCATGTTCCCGGCGAGTCCTGTCCGGTGTACTCATAACCCAATGAGCACCTGTATACATCTTAGGTGAACCAACTGACACCAGTGGCTTGTGAGACCGGCCACCGCCCCTCGTCGGGGTCTCGACTGTATACACTAGTCTACTCTGGAGAATCGATGCCCTGTCTCGAAACACCCACGACTAGGGACCTTTTAAGGATGTGCTTATGGACCACCAGCTCTCACGTATATGATCGCCATCATACTGCCGGCAGTCAAGCAAGAATCCTAGGGGCTCTATCAACGTGTAATAGCGACATGTCAGGTCACCTGAAGCAGTACACGATGATAAAGGTAAACCAGATAGCGTACTATCATCTCGAGTAAGACTGTCCTCCCGGGATAGGTCCTCCCTCAATCATTGCAATCACGTGCCTGTGACCCAATAATTGACTCTGAGGGCACTATCTCCAACAATATCTGCGACCATGAATGTCACATGATCGGTAAATCCTGTCTAACTGCTATAGCCCGGTTAGACGGATTTGCGAATGTGACATTCACGTTGATGTTCTGTGATTGTGCTGTGATGTTGCGGATTGGTCGTGGGGTATAGCCTGGATGCAATGCTAGTACAGTTTTGGTTGTATTATGTACATTTGATATTGTGGGGCGGGCGTCCAACATGTGGACTGCCGTCACTGCCTGTTTGTATATTATTCTTTTGGGGCACAACCGGGTCGAGGTCGATGTACACGTTGTATGTATATTTTACTTTCTGTACTAGGATTACCCCAAGGTGGGGTCCAAGGATAGCTGGGTTCTAGAGGGCAACAAGCCCGCATCTCATGGCATTGAGACGGAGGGGGCTTCACTCTAGAATTGGCGGGCTATTCGCCGCACTCGTAGGGGGTACAGGTTGACCCAGGAGGGGTGCCCAAGTTACCGGATTCCGTGAAATGTTGGGTGGTCCATTCACGTTGCTGAAGGGGGCTGCCTCGCTTCAGGTTTTGGCGGGTAACTTGCCGCGCCCGTAGGGGTCTAGGATTTCATTGAACAGGCTATCCACACGACCAGGGGAACGTCGGGTTTCAGTAGTGGCTCTGTGAAACCCGGGGATCCCAGATATCTGTATTGTTCTGTGATGCTGTACATTTCTGTGATGTTGCATTTTATCACGCCTTGAGCGAAATATTATATATTGATATATATACTAGTAGATGTTGTATATGTTTTGCATCCGCGCTAGTCCAGTCCCCGCTCTGTCGTTAGTTAAGTAACCTAACGGGTAATGACGGGACCCAGTGGCGAATGTGGATGGCATATACGTACATTTTTATTTTCGTTCTTTATTGGTGTGATCAATTGATGGGACTGCGTTGATTCGGATCAATGCAAGTTTAAAAAAAAACCTTCACCGGTATTGCAAAAAGTTGTTATTGCAAGGACGTTCTCTTTTGTTTTGCATCGTTGTATTCAGTTGGAATATCCTGCTCCTCAGTCGACGAGGCAAGGGCCGAGATCCCTTCACCAGGAGTGACCCCTTGGACAGAAGTTTGCGTCAGGGCAATAACTTCACTATAGCCGATTACTTTTGCTTTGCATCGTAGTATTCAGTTGGAATATCCTGCACCTCATTCTACGGGGAAAGAGCCGAGATCCCTTCACCGGGAGTGACCTCTTTAGCAAAGGTTTTCGTCACTATATTTTTATAAAGCTATCCAGTTCCTTCAACGATATCAAGTTCATTACGTTAAAGGTTTTCGCTAGAAACCATTCGTAGCCCTCCGTCATTTCAGACGGGTAGCACGTAGTATTCATGCTATGTTTGTTGGCCTTCGTCAAGGCATAGTGTATGGTAGCTGCTTGTTACCTTTCTGCTGCATAGATAGATGCGTTGGTTTGGGACAGTCTTATATCCTTGTTGACCTTCATCAAGGGCTTGTACGGGTGGGTTCAAATTAGCATGGACAATGACGGGTAGAACTTGACATGTGACTTATGATTTGTTGACCTTCGTCAAGGTCATAAGAGCATGGGGCAGAAATTACATCGGGAGTTTCTAAAGAAACTGAAACTTGCCAGATATGCGCATACCTTCTTGAGTGTGATGACGTGAGCGGATTCCGTCACATTATCATGCGATGATAGTTGGATCCCGATTCCCACTGATGAGTTGGTTTACTCCTCGGGTGATCCCGACTAATTCTTCTTTCAGGTTTGGAGGAGAATTTGACGGTACAGTGTGAGGTTTCCAGATTAGATAAATTGGTAACCATTCAGATCTAGGATAGAGTGCACGCTGAGTGTTTCTTTTCTCTCTCTCTTTGGCTGCGACCATTGACCTGACCCTAAGACTATGACTCAGTGACCAAGTTGACCGAACATTCTTAAACACCGGCTTTTGGATTGTCAGAGTTGCAGACCTCTTTGCCACTCCTACTTTTACCCTTTTCTCCAGGACACCCCGTATTACTACGAACGTCTACTTCCATTGGACAAAACCATCGTATGGTTAGATACGAACTCGAAGGAATTTATTCGAGGATGGTTTCCGGTTCTGGAGAAAACGGATAAGGCTATTGAGTTTTCTTTTCATTTTACTTTCTCTCAGGTTGCGAGTGCTCCTCGGTTTAGGAGACAATACACCTATTACGCAAATTGGATATTCTTCTTCCAAACCATAGGCAGGTGCCGACCGGTAGGGAATGAAGAAAACTAATTAGCCTAACGATGGTGTACAGAAGGTATTAAGTAAAGACATATCAAGGGATTAGTAAGAGGGAAAAGTAAATTGCGACTTCTATTCACGACCAAACCAAGTATTTATTCGCCAATCCTAAATCACCTTTGTATTTCTCCAGAACACTCCGTATCACTACGAAGATCCATAGTTTATTGAATACTCCATCGTATGGTTATATACGAACTCGAAAGGAACTTGTTCCAGTTCGGGGATGGATTCTGGTTCAGGAGAAATAGGAATAAGGTTTATTCGGTTGTCTTTTATCTTCACCTTCTCTCGTATTGCGAGTGCTCCTAGGATTAGGACAGTACACCCATTATGCTTATTGGATAGTCTTCTTCCAAACCATAGGCTGGTGCCGAAAGGTAGGGAAGGAAGAAAACCATTTGGCCTAAAGGGGTGTACAGAAGGTAATGACTAAAGACATAGAAAGGGATTTGGAAAGATGGCAAAGAATTACACGGTTACAGTTGTGAATCTGGATAATGTAAGAGGCATTACTAGGAATACCGGGATACCCAATCGAAACATTTTAATGTTTCAGTTTCACCGTGTACTGTTAAAGAAAAACTGATTTCACGATTAGATACTTACTCCAGGGTATGTATTTACCAGGTATGATTCTCACATCTGTATGGTTTTACTGATGATGAGTAGGAGTAAGTTATTGGAATTAGGTGATCATCCTCATTATATCGGGATTCGTTGTAATCGGTGATATTTGAGGAAGTCACCTTGGTTGTTTGCCGGACGACAAATATTTGGTTTTGAATATCCGCTGTTATGCACCAATTTCAAATTGATATATCTGTACGTCTATTTTTATAGAGTGAGATATACCTTTTTGAAATTATGTCGATGACATTTACCTATATCAGTGGATGGTTAGGTAAGGAGCATTAAACAGCGGTGTAATTCTTCTTAACCATAAATACAGTTTTCAACCTGCGACACACAGGGAGTGAGTTATTAGACTCAAGGGACTTGTACAGGGTATTGTATGTTGTCCAGTGTCCATTAGGACAGAGGGGTTGGTCCTCGTACTATATTCGTTTTACTTATGACTTCTCTAGTTTTTAGACAGGTGTTTCGTGGAAACACAGGGTCCGAATTTTGAGAAGTTATAGGTATTTGAATAAAGTAGAGAACCAGGTATTGCATGTATCGGGATTCTTCAAAGTGATAGAAGATGTATATACTTGTGTGTGGTATTCAGTTGATAGTGATGATTAAGAGAACTTGCCTCTCTTTCAGGTTACTCATAATTGGAAGCATTCCTAAGTTGAGTAACGCTGATCGACCTTTTTCCATTTAGTTGACATGAACTGGAGACAGCTTCATGATTTGAATCTGGTTCAATTAAATCAGTGCCTCTGGTTCTATATTGGATATAGAACAGTTCATATCTTAACGATGTTAAGGTACGGGGAGTTGTCCGGCTTATGCTTAAACCCAGACTCTGGATAACTCAAGGCACGTTTCTGTAGTGGCTGTTTGTGGGTTGACCCAGGCTATGGCGAGGGTTGACTTTCTACCATCTGGAAGATCAATAGTGATATTGTTCTTGACTCGCCACTGTTTTAACAAAAATGGATTTTTTCAGAAAACAGTAGTGGGAGTATGGTAGAACTGGAAGTGATTCCAGAACCACAAACGATTACTGAAGATTTGATACGAACCTAAAGATTCAATCTGGTTTGACATTCCATTGGCCACTCCGCAGATACGGTGGGTAACTTCAGGCACCCGAGAGGTACTCCGGTAGCCTCAAGGACGGTGACAGGGAAGTTCTTGTTTACCCAGACTTGCCATTGTTGTTGTTCCAGGCTGCGAGACCCGGCGGGAGGATGAGTATAGCGTCGTTCTTAACTTGCTTTAGAAGTGTACGTCTATATGACTCTGCTAGAGGGTTGTCGTAGTCAGTGGGAGCAGCGGAAGCATTGGTGGACAAGGGGCTTATGTCTATTTATAGACTAAAGCAGATATAGCGGAGATAGATCATCTATTTCTGATGTGACAGTCATAGGTTTGACTTCATCAGAATAGGGGATGGATCTGTTAAGAAGGTAGTAGGGTGTGATGTCCTGGTATTTGGATGACATACACAAAGTAGGAAGTGATATTCCTATACTATGATCGGTTATACTTTGGTCGTCACACAGTGGTTTCTCCACATGGAACTTGGACATTAAATCAGACATTCTGGCTACTGGATCTATGGTTTTAGATCTAGATTTGGGTAGTTTCGCAATCAGGGTACTTAGACAGCATTCTAGAGGTACTTTAGAATGGACGACTCCTGGCATGGTGGTGTACCTGCAGGTGATGGAGTCACCCTCTCTAAAGGTGTCTTACAGACTAAAGGGGAGAGGGATGTGCATGATTGGAAGATCACTTGCTTAGGCAAATGAGTCAATCATGAGATGTCAAGTACCACACCAGATGTTTTTGCAGTAGATGCAATAAGTTGATATTGATCCAATCCTGGAGAAGCAGTCGGAAGCAGTTTTAGAACATAAGTGGATGTTCTAGGTATATGGTAACGACAGCCTCATTCGGGAGACAGTTATCATTCCAGGCTTCCAAGGTGAAATGGACGACAGGGAGGTTGTCAGAGTTATAGTTTTTCCTTCTGACGAATGCCAGTATTTTGGACAGGTGGTCCAAGGCAATACCGAGGGAGGCATACCGCAGGATACTGATTAAGTTCAGTTGACGATACAGTCTAAGAAGTTTGGATTTGGAGTTCATTTATGAGCTAGGTCCCATAAGACATCTAGACACATTCTAAGACAGGTATTGCTCATTTCGGGAGATGGTTTTCTCCGCGAACTTGAGATATAGAGAGACATAGAAGGAAACATCAAAGCGGATCCACTCACTGAGGCTATTCCTAGAACGCAATAGTTTTGCAAACGAGCTTTGTGAGACTGACTAGTAGAGGAGTTGGGTGTTCGGTATCACACGGGCTGTGAGTATGCGGCATCGCAATAATTATCCTTGAGTGCTAGTGGGAGATTGTTGGAGATAGTGCCCTCAGAGTCAATTATTGGATCACAGGCACGTGATTGCAATGATTGAGGGAGGACTTATCCCGGTAGGACAGTCTTACTCAAGATGATAGTATGCTATCTGGTTTACCTTTATCATCGTGTACTGCTTTAGGTGACCTTACAGGTCACTATTGCACGTTGATAGAGCCCCTAGGATTCTTGCTTGACTGCTAGTAGTATGAGGGCGATCATATACGTGGGAGCTGGTAATCTATAAGCACATCCTTAAAAGGTCCCTAGTCGTGGGAGTTTCGAGACAGGGCATCGATACTCCAGAGTAGACTAGTGTATACAGTCGAGACCCCGATGAGGGGAGGTGGACGGTCTCACAAGCCACTGGTGTCAGCTGGTTCACCTAAGATGTATACAAGTGCTCATTGGGTTATGAGTACACCGGACAGGACTCGCCGGAAACTGCTATTTGGTCTTATACCTGATGTCAAATAGCAGTTCCCTGGTGACATGTGTACAGGTTAGTTCATCGACCGGAGGATCGTCATTTGTCTCGTGTGAGTTCCCACTGTACTTTGATTACTACCCTACCACGCTCAAAGAAGACGTGAAAACAGGTTTTAGTTGGGTACAGTCCCGAGCCACATGGAGGTAGTGAGCGGACCTTCAGGGGTTCGTCTCTCCCGGTATTGGGGGTGAGGTCGTGCTGTGTCTAGGAGAGCCCTTACACGAAGTCCTTGGCCAAGGCAGGAGATTTACTGGTAGGTGTTCCAGTAGTATCTCAGGGTGTTCTGGGCTACACTCCGACACGACTTGTACCGCTTTTAGGGTCTGACTTTTACCAACCTCCTAGGCCCGCCATGCGATGCTCATAGACGAACGGACCGAACTGTACGGATATTGTCACTGACAGGCTCAGTAGGTTGTCAGGCTGAGTTCGCTCACAGACGTCCCTTTTGGTCAATAGCTGGTAGCCCGTTACGTATAGGCTAATACCTCTGACGTGCTAGTGGTTAAATCCACAACCAAAGTATTGACGATTGTTTAGAGTCCACCACACACAGTTACTCAAGTTTCGGGCGAAACGCTGTAGAGGCCATATGGAGATATGGCAGGGTTCGATCAGATATGTGTGGTATTCCACGGATCAGGATCGGACGGTTAGTACTAGAGGTCGTACGGAGATATGGCAGGGTTCGATCAGATACGTGCGGTATTGCACGGATCAGGATCGGACGGTTAATACTAGAGGGATTTGGTTTAAGCCGGATCCTAGTATTGTACAGTGTAGACTTTGTCTCGTTGCATTTGTATTTCGGTCGGAATACAAATGCGGGTATGTATATACAGTAGCAGGGTTTTCCTGTAATTTATTACGGGATCAGTTTTATGTAGTTGCCAATTTGTTTTCTGTTTCAGCCATATTTCTTTGTATCTTTCATTGGCTGAAGATTGGTGGAGGAGAGCTTATTTGCGTTTGTGCAAATAAGCATTTTGGAGGGTTGTCTTTGCACATTGTAGTGTCATGATGGTTGCACCATCTCTTGACTTTCTTGACTCCATGATTGCTTGACATTGGATGTGATGATGGTTGTTTTGGAGTGAGGGTTTGTTATGTGATGATTATTTTCCTCATGATAACCTTTTTCTCTCTCCTTGATTATTGGCTCACACTCCCTCTTGCATGGGGGTTGCTCATTCTCTCACTCTCCATTCACACTCTCCTAGCCATGGCCGGCCAAGCATGAAAGGGGGGGCTGCCCATATTTTTGTGGTGGGATTTTTGGTCTTTTGGCTTCACAAAAATCCCAAAGTTTCATCTCCAAAAAGTCTTGTTCATTTCCTCCACCAAAGGCAACTTCCTCAAACCCCAAATGAGACATAGAGCACTACACGGTTTTCTACAGCAAATCTTGGGCACGTCGGCTCGCCAACTTCGTGCCCGAGTTGCCTCGGTCCAGAGGTGGGAGCCCATAAAAGAAGCCGGCGATGTGGTGCCCTTCCGACGAGGAGTTGAAGACCGGAGATTCCGCGGGGAGATCGGGACGACGACGAGACGACCGATGGACACGTATCGCTCGGTATATCTCTCTCTACCCCCTTCTCTAGATAGCTAGGACTAGATTAATGGCATGATCCGGGTTTATAGTGCGCGGTGGTGCCGGTTTAAAAAGTTAAAGTAAATCATCGCTTCCGCATTCTGGCGTCGGATTGACGGCCGGGGCGCCGCCGTGCACTTACAGTATGGTACCCTGGGGCAAGAAGACTCGTAAAGAAAGGCGATGGGGCCAGCGGAGGGACTACTACCTAATGGTGATATTATAGAACCCGTCGGATATCCGGAGGATACCGTTGGGGAGTTATGACATGAGATATATTGAGGGCCGATCTGAGTATGCGGCGCCTAAGAGATGAGTATTTACGTGTCGATGCTGGACACTTGTATTTCATGATGTTTTTGAGTGCCGATGTTGGGCACTCAGGTTCTATGAGATTTACTGGATATGAGGGCCGATCCGAGTGACAGCGCCTGAGATATTAGGATTTTGGCTGTATTTGATGGACACCGGTTTTTCCACGATGATGATTCATTGATGATGACATGTTTTATCCCATACTCAGCATTCACTGTTATGCATAACTTCATGTATTTGGAGTACCTGATAGAGTAACTTTCATGATTGTTGCATAACCATATTTTCATATTGATACTATCAGATTGCATGTGATAGTGCATACCTGCGATTATCTGTGTGATATTACTTACTACTCACGAGTTGGCAACTCAACCGTTGTGCCACTGTGTTTTGCAGGTATGACCCTCAGAGTAGTCGCGGCAGGGCTTCTTCTTATTGTATCTTTTTATAGAGGATACCGCTACATTTGGATGTGAGCCGCTTGCTGTAGGTGGGTTGTGGTTATCCGTTTATATTTATTATATATCTCTTATTGTATCTAGTACTCTCCATCCAACCTTTCATGTATTGACTTAGAGACGAGTTGTGAGGACGATGTTGTATATTTTATGACTCTGGGTTTCGTGCTTGTATGAGCCAGCTTTTATTATGCTGTTTTAACTCTTTTATGATGTTTTTCACTTATTACTGTCTATTTCTTCGCTGCGGCGTCGTATATATGCTTGTGGTGGTTGTTTCCGCCTTTGGGCGTGATTGCTCCCGTTTGGGGATGCTTTATTTATATCATATGTTGTTTTAATTATATCTTATGTTTGTACCCGTTTCGGGGCTAGTTTTTACAAAGGAGGTGCTTCCGAAATTTGTAAGAAAATAAATTTAAATTTTAAAGATTTTTACTTGAGATTTTCAAATGTTTTTAACAACATTTTTATCACTCACTAATTTTGATGTTTTAGATTTCTGGGTTTTCGGATTACTTAAATTGCGTTACGCCTATAGAAGTTACTTGGTTTATGTGCCGGTCACGTGCCAAATTTTGGGTCGTGACAAAGTCGGTATCAGAGCACTAGGTTTTACCTTTCGGAGTGTAGGATGACCTTGGTATGATGGAGTAGGTAGCTTAAACGGTGTGACGTAGCATGTGTATTTTCCGCGGCAAACTTACGACACGGTACTCCACCTAAGTGACCTCAGGACTTGTTGGTTGAAATTCCTTCCTGATTTTATACATCCATGTGATTCGATTTCCGTGTTCTTATCAAATACTATTTTCATTTCCAGCCATTATGCCGCCGAAGACTACGAGGGCATAGAGAGCGGCCGCGAGAGCCGAGGTCAGAGTTGGCTCGTCAGAGACGAGGGATGACCAAGACGATACGCCCATTGTACATGAGCAGGTTGATCCACCTTCCGTAGATCATATTACTAGGGTAGATGCCGATATGCAGGATTTGCGCTAGATGATGGGATCGTTGGTTGAGGCCAGTCGAGCGCAGCGACAAGAGGTTTTCCCACCTGTTACCCAGTTGTTCATCGCTATCAGCACCCAGCATTGTGACACATATGCAGCCGCAGCGGACGCAGCCCTATTGGTTGAGGAGCGTCTATCCTAGACGTCGGTCGTTCCGGAACCGAAGAGGGTACGTACTAGTGTATCAGCATGGAGACAGATGTTTAGACACCACGACATATTTCGTTCAAGTCATGGGAGTAGCAGAGGCTTGGGACGAGGCCAGTTGTTTAGCTCTTATCCACGGGAGGGTCAGCAGTCATCATATGGATGTTTCCGGTGTGGGAGTTTTTATCATCGCATTAGAGATTGTACCGAGATACGTCAGAGAGAGGCAACGGTTCCACATGTTACCTTACCACTTTCACCTCAGGGAGCGTTGCCTCCTATGCTTGTTGATGCTCCGCGTCAGACTTTTGCTCTGAGAGGTCGTGGTCGCGGAGGTTTTGATCAGAGAGGACGGGGTGGCATAGGCGAAGGACAGCCAGTTGCAGGCAGAGGACATGCACAAGTATTTGCTTTGACTCATCAGGACGCGTAGACGTCCAATGCAGTGGTTTCAGGTACTTTTTCTGTATGTTCTTTCGATGCAGACGTTTTGTTTGATCCGGGATCTAAGCACTCGTATGTTTCCACACACTACGTGTTGAGGTTGGGCCGAGAGTCATGGTTGCTAGATCAGCATCTTGTGGTGACTACTCCTGGTGGAGAGTCGTTGGTTGCGCGTCACGTGTTTCGGTCATGTGTCGTCTGTTTAGGAGATAGAGAGTCGTTCGTCGACTCGATCCTTCTTGAGATGTTGGACTTCGAGGTTCTCCTGGGCATGGACTGGTTAGCTAAGTGCTACGCGTCTGTGGACAGCCGGGAGAAGACAGACAGGGTTTTTTTTCCCGGCGAGTCAGTTCTTGTTGTGCAAGGGGACTTTGGTGCCGCCCCTCACAGGTTGATTTCAGCCCTTTGCGCTAGTCGGCTTTTGAGGAGAGGATGTCGGGGATTCTTAGCTTTCATTCGAGATACTGGAGCCACAGTAGAGTCGTTGGACCGGGTTCCTATCGTGCGAGAGTTTCCCGACGTATTTCCCCGATGAGTTACCTGGATTGCCGCCAGAGCGTAAGATTGAGTTTTGCATTGATCTGATCCCCGGCGGATGCTTAAGGAGATTAGGGATCAGCTGCAAGAGTTGCTTGATAGGGGACTTGTACGTCCGAGTGTTTTGCCTTGGGGAGCTCCTGTTCTGTTCGTCAAGAAGGACGGCAGTTAGAGGTTGTACATTGATTTTCGTCAATTGAACCGGGTTACGGTGCGGAATAGGTATCCTTTACCTCGCATTGACGATTTGTTTGATCAGCTTCAGGGTGTGGGAAATTTTTCTATGTTTGATTTGAAATCACGTTATCATAAGTTGCAGGTTCGGAGTGATGACATTCCGAAGACATCTTTTTCGTACGCGCTACGGGCATTATGAGTTTTTGGTGATGTCGTTCAGACTCACCAATGCCCTAGCAGCGTTCATGGATTTGATGAACCGGATTTTCAGGCCGTTCTTCGACCAATTTATTATTGTGTTTGTTGATGACATTCTGGTTTATTCCAAGAGTCGTGAGGAGCATGAGCAGCACTTGAGGATTGCTTTGCAGACATTGACAAAGCACCAGCTGGTTGCTAAATCCTCGAAGCGTGCCTCTGTCTTGATAGTGTTGACTTCGTTGGTCATGTGGTTATGGGAGATGGTATTCGTGTGAACCCGAGGAAGATCGAGGCCGTACAACATTGGGCCAGACCTGTATTAGTGACAGAGGTCCGCAGCTTTTTGGGCTTAGCCGGTTATTACCGTCGTTTCGTGCAGGACTTCTTGATTATCGCTGCATTGCTGACCCGACTGACCAGGAAGGAAGTTCCTTTTCATTGGACTGAGGCATGCGAGCAGAGTTTTCAGCCGTTGAAGACTCGGTTGACGACTGCACCAGTTTTATCTTTACCTTCTGGATCGGGCCGCTTTGTCATTTACTATGATGCTTCGCGAGTGGGGCTCGGTTGTGTATTGGTGCAACATGATAGAGTTATCGCTTCTGCTTCCCTGCAGTTCAAGAAGTACGAGCAGAATTATCCCACTAATGATCTTGAGATGGTCGTGGTGGTCTTTGCGCTTAAGATTTGGAGACACTACTTATACAGGGAGTCATGTCAGATTTTCACGGACCACTAGAGCTTAAAGTACATCTTCAAGCAGCGGGATCTGATTTTCAGGCAGCGCCGTTGGATTGAGCTTATGAATGATTATGATTGTGAGATCCTTTATCACCCAGACAAGGCGAATGTAGTAGCTGATGCTTTGAGTCGTAGGCCCGGGGTAGCTTGTCCCAATTGAGCGCAGTTCAGAGACAGTCTTCTGCAGATTGGCAGATTTTGTGTGACAGTAGAGTACAGATTGAGTTCACCTCCACTGGAGGACAGCTTGCTCATGTCCGCACCCATCCACTTCTACGTAATCGTATTCGTGAGGCACAGGCCGCCGATGCCCATATGTCTGAGATTCGTGAGCATGTTCGGCAGGGTAGAGATTCGGAGTTCTTGATTGATGACCAGGGTGTGCTACGTTTTCGGACTCGTTTGTGTGTACCTGATACCGATGGGTTGAGACGCGAGGTCCTAGAGCAGGCACATCAGTCAGCTTTTAGTGTTCACCCCGGTTCCACCAAGATGTATCATGACTTGAGAGATATCTACTGGTGGGCAGGGATGAAGAGTGATGTTTCGGATTTTGTTTCGAGGTGCCTGACTTGTCAGCAAGTCAAGTCTGAGCATCAGAGACCGGCAGGAGAGTTGCAGCCTTTACCCATTCCGGAGTGGAAATGGGAACAGATCTCCATGGATTTTTTTGTGGGTCTACCCAGGTCCAGTCGAGGGTATGACTCCATTTGGGTGATTGTTGACCGGCTAACGAAAGCGGCTCACTTCCTTCCAGTGAAGACCCCTTTCGGTTATGCTCAGTTGTACATTGATGAGATTTTGTGCATGGAGTTCCTTCATGCATTGTATCCGATAGAGGCACCCAGTTCACTAGCCATCTTTGGCAGAAGCTTCAAAAAGCCTTGGATACCCGTTTGAGCTTTAGCACCGCTTTCCATCCGCAGACCGATGGTCAGTCAGAGCGGACTATATAGACTCTGGAGGATATGCTTCGTGCGTGCGTGCTTGATTTGGTGGCAGTTGGGATCATCACTTGCCATTGATAGAGTTCTCCTACAATAACCGTTATAAGGAGACGATTCAAATGGCACCTTTTGAGTCTTTGTATGGTAGATAGTGTCGATCGCCAGTCTGTTGGACCGAACTCAGCGAGAGAAGGATTTTGGAACCCCAGCTAGTTCAAGAGACTACGGAGAAAATTCAGTTGATTCAGAAAAGGATTAGAGCAGTCCAGCGCAGACAGAAGTCTTATTCCGACCGTCGTCGTCGCAGGCTCGAGTTCGCAGTAGGGGATCATGTATTCCTACGGATTTCTCCAATGAAGGGCATGATGAGATTTGGGAAGAAAGGGAAGCTTAGTCCCAGATTTGTAGGTCCTTTTGAAATCCTTGAGCGAGTTGGTACCGTTGCGTATCGTTTGGCACTTCCACCCAGATTTCCGGATGTTCACCCCGTATTCCATGTGTCGATACTTCGCAATTTTTTTCATGACCCTTCTCACATGATTCAGCACTAGACCGTTCAGCTAAAGCGCGATCTTTCGTTCACCAAGCAACCGATAGTTATATTGGATCGGCAGGTGAAGAAACTTCGGTCAACGGTCTAGCCATCTGTGATGATTCTTTGGCATAGCCCGAATAGTGAAAAGGTCGCTTGGGAGGACGAGAGCGAGATGCGGAAGAAATTACCTCATCTCTTTGAGGGTAACATAGTAATATTTTAAATTCGAGGACGAATTTCTTTATGGGGAGAAGATTGTAACACCTTAGAATGCGATTAGTATTAATTAAGCGATAATGCGGATTTAAGTAAAAAAATTACCAAAATAGTTTTCAAATATTTTATAAAACTTAATTAATATTTTATTAATATTTATTTTGGGCTTGCACACACATGTGCATGTTAACCTAGGGTTATTTTTAGTGGTAACCATGCTTAAATAGCCATGGCACCTTAACCTCTTTCCTTATGTTATATGTAATTAGTTAATTATTTAGTTTTTAAAATAATAAAAGATTTGAATTGTTGACTTGAGGAAGAGAGAGAGGGGGGCATCATGAGGCTTGGGGCAAGCATGCCATGCATTTAATGAAGAGAGAGGGAGGCATGGCTTATGCTAAACTCAGCCCTTATTCCCTCACCCCTCACCCTCACACATACACACTCACATAATCCCTCACTCTCTCATTCTCAATTATTTTTCGTCCTCTCATTTCCTCACACCCTCAACTGAACACTCACTAAACCTTAACCCAATTCCTCACAAACCCACACCAAATCTCCACTAAACTCCATCAAAACCCTTCACAAAGCCAAGTCCAGCCACTAGGATCACATGGAGCATTGAAAGCTAGGGTTTTGGAGCAAGTGTTGGTAGGTAATGGCTCCTAACTGTTAATTAGGTAGTTAATTTGTTGTGTCGCCTTTTATTTTCAGTTTAGAACGATAAAGATTTAGTTTTGTGCACGATATCGTATTTTAGTGTCTTTATAGGGTATATGTGATTTGTTGTGACCCCGGGTCTTTAGTGTGAAAACAAGCATTGTAGAAGTGTTGTACTAGTTTCCCTGAGTGTACACCAGTAACACGAGCCCCACCTTAGTGATTTTGGCCGGCGACATAACGGGTAGGTCCGGCGAGCTCGATCGTACAGGGACCTGGGGGGTTGAGTTTTTGTGTGTAGCTGTCTGCAGTTATTCTAGGTAATATGGTGCTGCTAGATTTTTAGGTTGTGACAGTGGGTAAAATCTGGGATCGATTATCTAGTTTTTAGTGTTTCGACGACGCGCGTTACGATATCCGACACGGTGTCCAACTCAGTTCTGTGCTTCGCGATATTTCTGCACTTAGGGTTGTTTTAGTGTGTCACCACACACGTTAGTCGCTAAGTGAACACTTTAAGGGTGTTGGAGTCGGTGCGTCGATTTAAACGTAGTTTGTATGTATTATTTGACGGTTCCTAAGTTTGCCTTGCTATGTTTTATGCGTTAATAGGATCGCAGGCGGGGACTTCGGACGCCGCGAAAAAAGGAAAGCAAGTGGTTATCTTTACTTAGCTCGAGATCATCGGTGATTAGATTTAACATCTACGGGGGAATCGCCCGTATGGCGTTATGTGTCGGGGCTAGATTCAATGATATGACTATTAGTTATAAGTATACATATACATTGATTGTGCATGTGTACCATTATTGCATACCTCATTTCGTGTTGCATACGGACATAGTATTAATGAGACACAACACTGTTACTAACAGTTCATGTTGCACGAGCACTAAACTGTATGCCGCACACACACCGTTAGAAATTTCCATGACACTCACACTATAGAATTGCCATAGATAATACATTGCTTACCTTACCTTATCATTAGACATAGTTCTTGTTCTATTGCGCATATGAATTGCATTATGCGTACATACATACTTGCGTACATACATACCTTGCTTTAGCTACATGTACACCTTATTATAATGTTGGATTAGATTTTGGAGAAATTGGGAACCGTATGATACATTTAAAAGAGCAGTTTTCTCTTGATGTGCTCATATTACTGTTTTATGTTGCATATATCATATTCATGGATTTACGCATTGAGATATGGATTTCATGTGATTTATGGATTTGAGAACCGTGGTATTATTTCAAGAAAGTATGCATTGTTTGGAAAACCCGGTTTCTCTTGATACGATATTTCAGTGTGTCCACCATTAGTTTTCTCGGTTCTGAGAATTGTGTTAGATACCCGATTCGAGGAGCGGTAGGCACCGTCTGCCGGTACAAGGTGGACCCGATATGGTACCCCGGGGCAAGATAACTCGTATAGAAATGTTGTGAGCCCAGCGGAGGGACTACTACCTACCGGTGATAGTATAGAACCCGACGGATATCCGGAGGATATCGTTGGGGAGTTATGACATGAGATATATTGAGGGCCGATCTGGGTATGCGGCGCTTGAGAGATGAGTATTTGAGTGTCGATGCTGGGCACTAGTATTTCATGATGTTTTCGAGTGACGATGTTGGGAACTCTGGTTCCATGAGATTTACAGGATATGAAGGACGATCCGAGTGACGACGCCTGAGGTATTAGGATTTTGGACGTATTTGATGGACACCGGTTTTTCAACGATGATGATTCTTTGATGATGACATGTTTTACCCCATACTCAGCATTCATTGTTATGCATAGCTTCATGTATCTATAGTACAGAGTACCTTTCATGATTGTTGCATATCCATATTATCATATTGATACTATCAGATTGCATGTGATAGAGTATCGCAGTACGTGCATACCTGCGATTATCTATACGATGTTACTTACTACTCACGAGTTGGAAACGCACCCCCGTTGTGCCACAGTGTTTTGCATGTTTGACCCTCAGAGTAGTCGCGGCAGGGCTTCTTCTTATTCTATCGTTTTGCAGCGGGTACCGCTACGGTTGGCTGTGAGCCGTTTGCTATAGGTGGGTTGCGGTTATCCGTTTATATTTATTATATATATCTCATTGTATCTAGTACTCTTCATCCACCCATTCATGTATTGACTTAGAGACGAGTTGTGAGGACGATGTGGTATATTTTGTGACTCTAGGTGTCTTGCTCATGTGAACCGGCTTTTATTTTGCAGTCTTATCTCTTTTATGCTGTTTTCACTTATTATTGTCTATTTCATCGCTGCGTCGTCGTATATATGCTTGTGGTGGTTGTTTTCGCCTTTGGGCGTGATTGCTCCCATTTGGGGATACTTTATTTATATCATATGTTCTTTTACTTATATCTTATGTTTCTACCCGTTTCGGGGCTAGTTTTTACAAAGGAGGTGCTGCCGAAATTTTTAAGAAAATAAATTTAAACTTTAAATATTTTTACTTGAGATTTTAAAATATTTTTAACAATGTTTTTAACAATGTTTTTATCACTTACTACTTGTTATGGTTTAGATTTCTGGGTTTTCCGCTAACTTAAATTGCGTTACGCCTGTAGACGTTACGTGGTTAAAGTGCCGGTCACGTGCCAAATTTTGGGTCGTGACAGCCGTGTTATTCTTCGTGTCAACTCTCCTGACCTCGTCCCCCGGCGATCAACTATCTCTCGGATCTGGTGATACCGCTTCAAAATATGCCTGGATCGCTGATGGGACCTAGGTTGCTTGGCTAAAACCACTGCTCCATTGTTATCGCAATACAAAGGTATTGGATGCTCAATGGATGGAACCACAACAAGTTCAGTTTTGAACTTCTTCATCTAGGCATCCTCTTTGGCTCCATCATTGGTAGCGATGTATTCAGCCTCCATCTTCGAGTCTGCCACGGTATCTTGCTTGGAACTTTTTCAACATACCGCCCCTTGTTCATACCAGAATATTGCGTTTTATACCGCCCATTCTTACGCTCGTTTGTTTATAGGCAGGTGCTTTTGATCAGTGTTTGCTACATATTTGAAGAATACTGTTTCTCAGCTCTAAACAGTGAAATTCATGGAAAAGTACGACAAATTCCGGATTACTGCCATGCACAGATAAAACACGGGTCTCCGCTCTCTATCCGTATGTTGTCACACACCAGTTTAAGGGACAAAATGGCAAATCGATGTCATTTTCATGCACAAAGCTCAATGTCAACACAAGATCCAACATATCTACGTGGAGCTCGAGGAAATCATGGCAAAAGATCTACATCACATCACCTTTTGATCTACTGAAATTATGGAAGAATTGTGAAGAGCTTCTGAGAAAAGTACTATACCACACTGAAGAGGACCACAAACCGGGGAAACCGACAAAAGATGAAGATCCAATTCCTCTATAGGGCCGCGGTTCCGCGGCATAAGCGCGCTTAGGCCGCCGAACCGCGGCCATATTGGCTCGTCAGATGAAAATATTTTAGGGGTTGTTTGGTAATTGCATGTAGTGCCAGAATGTTGCCCTAGGTTCTCAGTTTCCTGTCTGTAAATAGCCCAGAACTTGCCAAGCCATGGGATCAATTCTTATGCCCACTTTTTGTTAGTTTTTAGTTTAACTTGTTCTTCTTCTTCATCATTCCTCCATTAAATTGTTGTGAGAGCTTTTTGAGTGGATGTTAAATGAAGATGAGGGTTATTTTGTATCATTATTTTGCTTAGCTTCCCCCTTGAGCTCTCTACCTTAACTTGATCCTGCAACCTCTTAAATGAGCTTGAAAGTTTAAGCTTTGGTTATTGATCTCAAGGGGTTGTATCATTTTGGAATCAATAATGTTCTCTCTTCTGTGCTTCATTCTCCGTGAGTTCTTTGCCTTTTCTTGATCTTGTAACCTCTTAATTGAGCTTGCAAGTTTAAGATTTGGTTATTGAACCCATGTCTTGTTTTGGGTTCTATGGTTCCTAGTTTCATTTCTTGCTCATTTACTTTCTTGCACTTAAATTCCATGCACTTTTAATTACTTGCTTGTAATCTTTTCTTTTCTTTGTTTATCTTTTCTTTTGCTCTTTTTGGTTCGTTTTGTGAATGGTTGTAATATGTTGTTGTTAAGAATAAATACAATATTGTAAGTTAAGATTTCATTCCTCATTTCCTTTTCCCGTTATTTTCCTTTGAACTCCGCCCAAACGTTACGCAAGCGCTCCGTTAGGAACCCTACCCTTCCAAGGTAACGGTGATTTCTATCCGCGACCGGTTGCGTTCGGTTTGGCCGGAGGCGAAAGCAAGAGACAAGAACGGACGGACAAGGGTCAATAAGCCGGATTCCACGAATACCGTGCTTAAGTACCCTAATCCACGTTGTTGCCGATTGCTCTAGCTTCAATTGGTCAAGACTTAGCTCAAAGGTTTTGAGTGCGGATATCTTTAGCTTACACTTTCGTATCTTTTTCTTAACAACTTTATTCTTGCATATAAAACACATAGGTTAGATTTGAACAAACATATACACATTCTTTATTGACTCGCCTAAAACTCGAACGGACATACAACCATCTCCCTGTGGATCGACCCGTGCTCAACCGGCTAGCTGCATAGAGACACCGTCCTGATCGCGGTTATAACTTTAGAACTTTGAACATCCGACACGCCAAAAGCATGCAATCAAATGGCGCCGTTGCCGGGGAGACGGTAGTTATTTCTTTGTGTAATTTCGGGTTAGTTTGTGAATATAAATATAACCGAAAAACAAAAAAATATATACATTGTAAAAATATCCATCTTGTTATTTTTTATTAGTTTTTGTGCAAGTGTGCACGATACAAAGACGGTCGAGTTCAGTGCCAAAGACGTGGGAAGTTAGACCCACATCTCACGGCTACACCGCGGGTGATCAAGACGGAACAAACGGTCTACTGTAGAATTCTGGTGCTGATCTAGTGAGCAAAGCAAGATTCAGGAGCTCCAGACAAGAAGAGAACACCGAACCCAGCATACTCCAAAAATTTTACAATCCAAATCATCTATACTGCCGCGGATCCGCGGCACTAGGGCTAGTTTGGCCGCGGAACCGCGACTATATGCTGCCCTCATTGACTGAATGTTTCTGTGAGTCCTTCTAACTCTCTCTCCACTCCTCTGAACTCCACTGAATTGTGTTTTCTGCAGCATTGTTTGCGCAAACTCTCTTCCCCTTCCAATAAATTGTTTTTGTGCAGGATTCTTTGCGCCGCGCTAAAAAATAAAAATTGTTTGCAGTTGATTGTTACTGCTTTGCATATATTAATACGGACTTTAAGGGGCTTGAAACCAATCCAGATTGGGTGGGGATTTCGTCACCCTTCCAAGGACCCCAGAAATCACAAAAAGCATATGCATTGACCATTGTTTAATTAAAAAATACTAGACTCAGCCCTAAGGACTTCGCGCTCAATAGGACAGAGGACTAGTTACAGGCATCGGCCGTTTATCCTATCCTGACATTTGCGGTGTCTAGGCAAGTGTGTCCAAGGCAAGTGGTTACTTAATTAGGACCACTACTTACGTACTGGGGAGCCTCCCACTTACCTGGCATTTACCTGGCCGCAATTGTTGGAGAAGAGGCGGTTTGAGGTCCTATTTCTAGCCTTTTGGAACAGTTAGGAGCTCTCTAGCTGACCTAGGTGACCCTAGATCTAGGTGTGATTGTGCATATCTTGTTTGTGATTGCTTGAAGCCGTAAGCCCGTACACATTTCTATAAAGCTCTTTATAAAAAAAAAGAAAAAAAAAACACAAAACCAAAAACTTTTATAAAAACTTTCCCTTTATCGCCAGAATTCATTTTTTCACCCACCACCCATCGTATTTCTCCATTGACGTTTTCTTACACTCACCTTCTCCGCTTTGACTATACTAAACTCGTTTAGTGTATGTCCGCTTGGACTCGGGACACTAGCGCACGCCTAGTCCATGTTACGTTAGTCGCTACCGACTACGCGATCGACTCAGACGTCGAAACTTCGTCCACGCCTCTTTCACCCTTACCTTTTCCGGCCAACTCCGACGTTGACCGGAATTCTGTTCATACATCTTCACCTTCACCATCACCAACCTCTTCTTCCGCGATGTCAGGATTTAATCCACACATCTCTTTGACTTCCCCGGGATTGACTCCACCTCCTATGGAGGCAGATAACCCACCACCACCGCCTGTTGTAGCGCCGCAGCGAATCGCGCTCCACGATCGTTTCTGTCCCACCCGTTCTGCACTTCCCATCTGTCTTTCTCTTCCACCGGCCTATGGAGATAATTTTGAAATTAAGCCCCACTTCATTAACATGCTTCCGAAATTTCATGGGCTTGAATCTGAAGATGCCTATATCTTCATCAACAAGTTCCAAAATGTTTGTGCCATGATGAAAACTACCCAGCTGTCGGATGATGCTATACGGCTACGGGTCATTCCGTTCACTTTATGCGATCTTGCTGAAAAATGGCTGTATAGCACCGCTTCCCACTCCATAACCAGTTGGGACGAGTTTGTGAAAGCGTTTCTCAAGAAATTCAATCCGAATCATAAAACCGCAAGGATCCATAACGAAATCAACCAATTCTCTCAGCTTCCTTCTGAACCCTTCTAGAGGTGCTTTGACCGGTATAAAGACCTTCTTGTTCAGTGGCCTCACCACGGTATTGAGAAATGGCGACTTTGCCAAACCTTATACGAGGGCCTTAACCCAGTAACTAAGGGGCCACTTCCTATCGAAATCTGACGAGGAAGCGTGGCAATTCTTCGACGACCTTGCTGAACAAACGCTTCAATGGGAGAGCACTAGACCAACTACTACTTCTTCTTCCTCCACTTCTACTGGTCAGTCTAGGGTAGGAATTCACCAACTCGATGTCTCTATTGCGATGAAACCTGAAATGGCTGCAATAACGAGAAAACTTGAAGCGATAGAGAGCAAATTTTCATCTCCTGCTCCTGCCCCTGTTCTTCCCCTTCGTACCATTTGTGCTTGTTGTTCCGATCCTTTTCACTTAACCGAAGAGTGTCCTTACAATCCACCATCCCAAGGACAGGATCAGGTTAATGCTGCATTTCAGCAAAGACCGAGGAATGATCCATACTCTTCCACCAACAGTCCAGGTTGGAGGAACCACCCCAATTTCGCCTGGAATCAGAATCAGCAACAATTCCAAGGTAACAATTTCCAGAGGCCCCCTCCTCCTCAACAACAAGCGCAACAACAAACTCAACAACAGTTTCAGCAGCCCTTCCAACCCCAACCTTTTCAAAATCAGACGAACAACTTTGCACCCAACAATTCTTTTCCACAAAACAACTTTGTTCCGTCAAACAACGATAAGGTTTCCTCGCTAGAACGAAGTCTGGAGGCGTTCGTTAAACAATCGACACAATCCTCCGCCAACATCCAGTCGTCTATTCAGTCTTTGGTGCAACACACTACTGCACACGGGCAAAGCATCAAGACCATCGAAGCCCAGATTGCACAGCTGAATGCGGCGTTAAGCGAGCGAGAAAAGGGGAAGCTTCCATCTCAACCACTCCCAAATACCGGTCACCCACATAATGTACATGTTGCTCTTGAACAACAGAACCGTAATGTGAGTGTCGTGACTACATTGAGATCGGGAAGGATGCTGCACAACAACATCGGCACAACAATTGAGGATAATGACACCCAGGCCGCTTCTTCTTCTTCTTCTTCGTCTTCTGAGCCTATTCTCTATTCTTCAAAAGGCTCTTCTTCTTCTTCTTGTTCTTCTGCTCTGAACGGACCCACTTCTCACTCCATGAAAGCACCAGCTCTGGGATCCGTTCCAGCTCCACAATCTCCTTCACAAGCATTGGACTCAACCAATTTTAAAAATGATCCATTTCTAAACCGGTTGAGGTCCAATAAACAAAATCCATAAATGGAGAAGATTCTGGAGTTGTTTAAGCAGGTTAACATCAACATTCCCCCTTTAGATGATGTCCAACAAGTCCCGTCCTACGCGAAAATCTTAAAGGACTTATGCACGAAAAAGAGGAAATCTCAGGTACCCAAGAAAGTTTTCTTGGCTAGTGTTGTGAGTGATGCTCTTACCCAATCTTTACCGCAAAAACGGAAGGACCCTGGCTGTCCTACGATTTCTATTACCATTGGGGATAAGAACATCAACCGCGCACTATTAGATCTTGGTGCCAGTGTTAACCTGCTTCCGTACTCAGTATATGAGCAACTAGGTGTAGGAGAGCTGAAACCCACACACTGCACTCTCCAAATGGCCGACCGATCGATCACCCATCCTAGGGGTGAGCTAGAGGATGTGTTAATCAAGGTTAGGGACTTCATATTCCCAGTTGACTTCATTGTATTAGACACACAGCCAGTAGCTAACCCCCGGAATCAAATTCCGGTGATACTCGGTCACCCATTCCTTGCAACCTCAAATGATGTGATCAATTGTCGAAATGGTTCGATGAACCTATCTTTTGGAAACATGACAATTGAACTCAACATTTTTAGGTTGGGGAATCAGCCCTCCGACCCTAATGCTCATATACTAGTCGTTTGATCAATCCAGGAGATCACCCCTAAAGAGTGTGAATTCGAGGAGTTTTTGTTCGATCACGATAACCTTAACGCCACTAGTGCGTTCCTCTTCGAACCTGCTGCTGTTTCTGCGTCCGATAATGACTACGAGTGTTTTACTTTCTTGAACGATCATAGCCCCTCACCACCCGAGTTTGAATCCTTCGAATTTCCGGATGAGTTACCTGAACCATCGAACTCGGTCGCTTACACTCGTTTCGAACCTTTGCTGGAATCCTGTGAGTTCGAGACCTTTTCACCAATCTTGCCTTCAATCATTTCACCTCCAACGCTCGAACTCAAGCCTTTGCTGTCTCACCTTAAGTACGCTTACTTGGGTGAGAACGAGACCCTCCCTGTTATCATGTCGGCTTCTCTAGCTCCAGAGAAAGAGAAAGCCCTTCTTGCGGTCTTACACAGCAATAGGCAAGCTTTTGGCTGGTCCATGGCGGACATCAAGGGGATTAGTCCCCTGATCGTTGAACATCACATTCATCTGATGGATGATGCCAAACCAGCCAGGGATCCACAAAGACGACTCAACCCAGTCATGAAGGAGGCTGTGAAAAAGGAAATCGTGAAGTGTCTAGATAGTGGTATCATTTACCCTATCTTTGATAGCCAGTGGGTTAGCCCCATTCACGTTGTCCCCAAGAAATCAGGCATAACGGTCATTACTAAAGAGGCAAATGAGTTAATCCATACTCGCACCCAAACTGGGTGGCGAGTCTGCATCGATTACAAAAAACTCAATGCTGCAACGCGGAAAGACCACTTTCCGCTACCTTTCATTGACCAAATGCTTGAACGATTGGCCGGACACGAGTACAACTGCTTTCTTGATGGCTACTCCGTCTATAATCAGATTCCCATCGCCGAAAAAGACCAGGACAAGACCACATTAACTTGTCCTTTCGGCACGTTCGCATATCGTCGCATGCCCTTTGGGTTATGCAATGCGCCCGCTACCTTCCAGCGGTGTATGATGGGAATCTTCTCAGACATGGTGGAGAAATTCCTGGAGATCTTCATGGACGATTTCTCCATCTTCGGCGATTCCTTCAACGAGTGTTTGCTGCATCTTGACGCTGTCCTTACCCGATGTAAGGACAAGAACCTCACTTTGAATTGGGAGAAGTGCCACTTCATGGTGCGCGAAGGTATTGTCTTAGGACATATCATTTCGCAAAATGGCATAGAGGTGGACAAAGCGAAGATTGAGGTCATTTCCAATCTCCCTCCTCCCAGATGCGTCAGAGACATCCGAGCCTTCCTTGGCCATGACGGTTTCTATAGACGGTTCATCGACGACTTTAGCAAGATTGTTAGGCCCTTGACTCTTCTACTGGCCAAGGACACGCCATTCGACTTCAACTCGGGCAGTGTGACTGCGTTCGAGTCATTAAAAAGCTCACTCACTTCTGCTCCCATTCTTTCTTCACCTAACTGGACGCACCCATTTGAGATTATGTGCGATGCATCCTACTTTGCCATTGGTGCTGTCCTTGGACAACACATCAACAAGATGCCGCACGTAATCTATTATGCTAGCCGAACCCTGAACGACTCCCAACTTAATTATACAACAACTGAGAAAGAATTCTTAGCTGTTCTATTTGCTTTAGAAAAGTTCAGGCCCTACCTCATCAGCTCTCCAGTCATTGTCTACACAGACCATTCTGCTCTGCGCCATCTTTTTGCGAAGAAAGATGCAAAATCTCGGCTAATACGTTTGATCCTCTTGCTTCAAGAGTTTGACCTTGTCATTAAGGACAAAAGAGGATGTTAAAACGTGGTCGCCGACCATCTCTCACGACATCCTTCTTCGCCGTCGCCTCAACTTCCGATCAACGACGTTTTTCCTGAGAACAACTCTTGACAGTATCTCGCGAACCCTGGTTCTCAGATATTGTGAACTATTTGGCCACAGGGCAACTACCGACTGAATGGTCAAGTAAGGACAGACATCGATTCTTATTCCAAGTAAAACAATTTTACTGGGACGAACCCTATCTGTTCAAGTACTGTCCCGACCAGATTATTCGTCGGTGTGTCCCAGACGATAGAGTGTGCTGTCATTTTGCCACGATCAAGCATGTGGCGGGCATTTTGGCCCCAGAAAGACAGCTGAGAAGATCTTGCAATGTGGTTTCTACTGGCCACTACTCTTCAAAGACGCTCATGACTATTGCAAGACTTGCTCCCGGTGCCAACACTTGGGCCGGATATCCCGGAGGAACGAGATGCCGCTCCAACCAATCTTGGTTGTGGAGATTTTCGACGTTTGGGGGATAGATTTCATGGGGTCGTTTCCCAGCTCTTTCGGGAACTTGTACATCCTTCTCGCTGTTGATTACGTCTCTAAGTGGGTCGAGGTTGTGCCAAGACGGACTAACGTCAACAAGGTTGTCGTTAAGTTTCTTAAAGAAAATATTTTCTCCCGGTTTGGGCACCCCCGAGCGATCATTAGCGACAATGGAACTCATTTCTGCAATAAGACTTTCGAGGCCTTGATGCGGAAATATTCCATTAATCATAAGCTATCTACGCCCTACCACCCCCAAACCTGTGGGCAAGCCGAAGTTTCAAATCGGAAAATCAAGCAGATACTGGAGAAGACGGTTTCCAAGAACCGTAAGGATTGGTCGCTGAAACTCACTGATGCCCTTTGGGCATTTCGAACCACTTATAAGACCGATCTTGGCATGTCTCCCTATCGGATTGTGTACGGAAAGGCTTGCCACCTCCCTGTCGAAATAGAGCATCACGCATTTTGGGCGATAAAAGAACTGAATCTGTCTCTCGAAGATGCGGGCAGCCATTGGAAGCTGCAGTTGAACGAATTGAGCGAGCTTAGGGATGAGGCTTACGATAACGCGGTTGTTGTTAAGAACCGAGCGAAGGTGTTTCACGATAAAGACCTTTTGCGCAAAACTTTCGTACCTGGTCAACAGGTACTTCTTTATGACACCCGGCTACACTTCCATCCAGGAAAGCTCAGATCTTGCTGGAAAGGGCCGTATTTTTTGCGGAATGTGTATCCGCAGGGCGCTGTGGATTTGGAGAATCCAAAGGACGGTTCATTTTTTTAAGGTGAACGGACACCGACTAAAACCGTACCTTAGCGCCAAACCAACAGAGGAGCTACTGGTCTTACAGGAGCCGGTTTACCCTACATAATCTTCCTCTGCCTACCACCAAACTTCGGTTATCCAGCCAAGAACAGTGGACACTGTTCCAAATAAGTTTGGGGGTATGTATATACCATTTTGTATTTATTTGTGGATATTCTTTTCCATTTTTACACTTTAAAAACAAAAACACAAAAAAACTGTATATATCTAACCGACAATTTTGACCCTTCAAATGATCTCTTCATGCAATGACAGTGAGGACACTGTCCAGTTTAAATTTGGGGGTACGCTCGGTACGCATTTCTATCCTTCGCATTCATATGTATATTTTGCATCTTCAGATTAAAATCCAAAAAATCCATAAAAATCAGAAAATTTTCTAAAAACATAAAACTTTTCTGTCAAGTTAGCTGGTGGGAGAACTCTGATTCAACATTTCTACAGTTTTTGTTTGATAAAATAAAAATAACTAAATCTTATTTTTAGATTTTGAAAACCTGAAAGATAACTCTCCTTTGAAGTTAACTAAAGATGATATACGTCTTTACATCACACTACACGTGTCGTGAGTTTTGGAAATTAGATGACAAGTCTTTTATGTCTAAAAAACTTTTTAAATGGATAAATGATTTTCTGAGGATCAAATAGGTTTGTTCTGAAATAAGTAATATCAAGAATAGTTTATGAAGTGAAGTGAATATGATAGGAATGTTATTGATGCCTTAATTGGAACTAAGTCTGAAAAATAACCCATCTGGAACTTGATTGGAATGATTACACACCTAACCCACTAAACACGTCAAAAAAAATAACTGAACTGCCGGTTATATCTCCGTTCGTATTGAATCATCATGATTTTCATGATAAATTGTCTTTTGTTTTTGGACCTAGGTAACTTGAGTAATTAAGACCGCTGGGGTGTTTCTACACCTAATGCCCTAAAGCCAACTGGTTTGGCTGCATTGGCCCAAAGCTCGCTAAGAAGCCTAGAAAGTCCAGATTAAAACAAAGTCAAAAAAGTGTTCTCTCCGAGTTAAAATTCCTAACAGTTCTTTGTGTGAGAATAATCATGACAAAAGACAGGTTTTTATAAAAAATATTTCTAGCGGAGATATGAAGGTTTTATTCTATGATAATGACTTTTGCACGTTCACAGAGGTGTGTATGAAATGAAAACCAGAAAAAGGTGGAGTGAAAAATAAGACCTAGTTCCCTGTTAAGGAAGATAGAAATTCTGAAGTTGAAACTTTACTGGAAAATGAAACTTGAAAAATGCTTAACTCTTTATAAAACTTATGTGATCCTTTCAAAATTCTTATCTGGGCTTTATTGTGTGACATGATGACTTTATTCGACCCTTCTGGAACTTAACGACACTATTTACACTACACGTAAAGACATATAAAATCTTAAGTTAAATAAGAAGCGAGATGTGAAAAATAAAGGTTCGATAGTTTAGACTTAGGATAATAGAATTGTTATTTTCTGAAACAAAACTTCAGGGTTTGAATCATAATTATTTTGCAAAACTTGCTTGACCGGATTTTGTGGGTAGTATCCGCTGAAAACCCTCAGGAGACAACACTTCTCCTACTAGGGACACCTAGAGGTTTAACGGCTTGTTGCACATGCTCAGTGCAATCGCGTTCCCTGCGAAAGTGATGTTAGCAAATTTTTTGTGAATAAATTGGCTTTGCTCGGGACGAGCAAATGATAAGTTTAGGGGTATTTGTTCATATCAGATTTTTGCATTTTTATAACGCCCAATTTTTATCACATTGCTTATCGGTAGGTACTCTTGAGCCGTGTTTGCTAGTCAATTGCAGGATACATGTTCTCGGCTCCAAACGGTGAAATTCATGGAAAAGCACGACAAAATCCGGATTACTGCCCACCACAGATAAAACACGGGTCTCCGCTATCTATCCGTATGTTGCCGCATAAAAGTTTAAGAGACAAAATGGCAAATCAATGTCATTTTCATGCACAAGGCTCAATGGCAATACAAGATCCAACATATCTACGCGGAGCTCGAGGAAATCATGACAAAAAGATCCACATCAAATCACCTTTTGGTCTGCTGGAATTCTGGAAACATTGTGAAGAGTTTCTGAGAAAAAAACATATACCAAACAGCTGACAACATCAGACCAGGGGACCCCACAAAATACGAGGAGCCAACTCCTCTACATGGCCGCGGAACCGCGGCATAAGCATGTTTAGGCCGCGGAACCGCGTTCGTACGGCCTCCGCAGAAGATCATATTTTGGGGGCATATTGGTGATTTTATATATGGGCAGATTGTTGCCCTAGGTTTCCAGTTCCCTGCCTATAAATAATCCAGAACTTGCCAAAGCCAAGGGTCCATAATCTTGTATTTAGAATTTTAGAATACATGTGTTGTTCTTCTTCCTCCTCTCATCTCTTCTGCATTAAAAACTTGTAGTGAGCTTTTGTGAGTGAAGAATGAATAAAGGAGTTCTTGTTCTTACCATGCTTATCTTGTTGTAATCGTTAATTATAATTGCTTGTATTTTTCTTTTGCTAATCTAGTTGTTGTTATTTGTTGTTTGTTTCTTTCTTGTTCTCTTTTCCTTTATCCTTAAACAACCATGATTCTTACGCTTGATCCTTGCCGAGGTGAGGTCGCAAATTGCTAGTTGTAATCTTCTAACCTCTTTCTTTCTATCTTTCTCCTTTGTTTTATTTTCTTTTCCTTATAATGGGTGAGTAGTTTTCATACTTGTTAAGGTAGGATAAGGAAAGTTTGAGAGAAGGAAATCTCTCCCACTCTTTTCTTGCCCAACATCTTGATTCGGACTCCCGTTAATTGAACCACAATCCGCTCCCTACGGCACCCTATCCTACATGATAAGCGGTGATTCCTTAGTGAGACCGGTTATGGTTGAATTAACCGGAGGTTAAGGCTAAGAGCCAAGAACGGACGGACAAGCACCAAATAGAAGAACTTATGCGTTGGAAAGCCTAGCTTATACTCGCAAGTTCCTTCCTAGTCGTGCTAATCCCCGTTGTTGCCGATTACCGTAACACCGACATTAAGAGTGGCAACGAAAGAAGTGAGCGACTCCTAACTCAAACTAACCTAATCCTAACCCTAACAAGCTCTCTCTATATATCATTTTAGCACTTAAGTAATCTAAAAACAAACCTGGACAATTGGACTTAACTCGTTAAAGCACATAGAAAAAGATTCCCATCTCCCTGCGGACGACCCGTACTCAACCGGCTAGATACAAGCGAAACCGTCTTGATTGCGGTAATTAACTAACCACGCAAAAACTCTACCAATCACCCCTCCATTGAGGGTGAAGATAAAACCCGAGACCGACTTAGAGTCGTCCTTATCACTCTAGAAGCACGAATCGGTAAAGGACTCCACTTAGAGTTCACCGTTATCGTACACCAAGAACATTTATTTAGTCCTTCTCAAGTACATAGGAATGTTCTTCACAGCTGTCCAGTGATTCTCCCCAGGATCCGATTGATACATGTTTGCAACACTAAGTGCGTACGCTACATCCGGTTGGGTACATAACATCGCATACATGATAGACCCGATTGCCGAAGCATAGGGTATCCTTGCATGCGAGCCCTCTCCAAATCAATCTTGGGGGACATCTCTTTAGAGAGAGTGATTCTCGAGATCGTGGGTAAATTCCCACGCTCGGAATCTTCCATACTAAACCTCTTTAGTATGGTGTCAATGTACCTGGTATGGGACAATCCCAACATCCGTTTAGATCTATCTCTGTAGATCTTACTCCCCGGGATGTAGGAGGCATCACCTAGATCTTTCATGGAGAATCTTTGTGATAAGAAGAACTTGACCGAGTGCAGCATAAGAACAACATTTACTATTAAGATTATGTCATCCACGAACAATACGAGGAAGACGACCTTACTCTCCGCAACCTTCATGTATACACAAGGTTCATCTACGTTTTTGATGAAGTCAAACTCTTTGACTGCCACATCAAAACAGATGTTCCAACTCCACGATACGTGCTTTAACCAGTAGATTGATTTAAGGAGCTTGCACACATTTTCGCTGCTCCCACTATCTACGAAGCCCTCTGGTTGAGTCATGTACATGCTCTCTACTAAATCACCATTTGGAAAAGCGGTCTTGACGTCCATCTGCCAGATTTTGTAGTCATGCTATGCAGCGATTGCAAGTACGATCCGGATGGACTTAAGCATAGTCACTGGAGAAAAGGTTTCTTCATAATAGACACCTGGTCGTTGACGAAAACCTTTTGCAACAAGTCTAGCTTTCAAAGTCTCAACTTTTACATCTACACCAAGTTTCTTCTTAAAGATCCATTTGCTACCAGTGGGTTTTACCCCTTCAGGAGCAACTTCCAAAGTCCATACTTTGTTGGTGTACGTGGATTCCATCTCAGACCGCATTGCATCCAGCCATTTCACAGAGTCCCCACTCGTGATGTCTTACTCGAAGCTAGTTGGGCCATCATCTTCCATGATGCAATCCTCGCTCCCACCATCAATGAGAAAACCGTAGTATCTCTTAGGTGGATGAGGAACCCTACTAGATCGGCGGAGAGGCTGAGGTTCATCGGGGACTATCGAATCCTCCGGTTCCACCAAATCAACAGTTGTAGTTTGTGTAGCTGGAACTTCTTGCAGTTCTACCTCATGACCAATAATTTCTTTTACAAGAAATTCCTTTTCTAAAAAGGTGGCATATTGAGAAACAAACACCTTTTGTTCCTCACTTTCGTAGAATAGATATCCATGTGAATTCTTTGGATATCCCACAAACTTATAAAGAACTGACCTTGCCACGAGCTTGTCCGGATTTTTCTTTTTGACATAAGCCGGACAACCCTATATCTTAACTCGTTTAAGATAGGGTCTCTTTCTACTCCATATCTTATATGGTGTTTTAGGCACCGATTTTGTTAGAAATTGGTTCAATAGGTATACTTTTGTCTCAAGCGCATAACCCCAAAAGGAAATAGGCAACTCAACAATACTCATCATAGAGCGCACCATATCTAATAGGGTGCGATTCCTCCGCTCCGATACACTGTTATGCTATGGTGTATACGGAGGAGTAAGCCGAGAGAGAATCCCATTCTCTTTTAAATAGCCATAGAATTCTGTGCTCAAGTATTCTCCTCCCCGATCAGATTGTAGGATTTTAGTACTTTTACCCGTTTGGTTCTTTACTTCGTAGTTGTATTCCTTGAATTTCTCAAAAGCTTCAGACTTATGATTCAACAGGAACACTTGTCCGTATCTTGAGAGATCATCAGTGAATGTGATAAAGTACGAGGAACCATTACTGGCATAAGTAGACATAGGACCGCATACATCACTATGTATCGGTCCAAAGAGTTCAGTAGCTCTTTCTCCGTATCCAGTAAACTGAATTTTGGTCATTTTGCCATTGAGACATGACTGACAAGTTTCATAAGATGTAAATTCAAACTGATTCAAATACCCATCTTTATGTAACTTAGCTAGTCATGTTGCATTTATATGACCTGGTCTACAATGCCACAAGAAGGATTCGTTCATTTCTGAACTTTTCTTCTTGTGTGTGTTCTGTACGTTAAGAACTGTATTTTGATTCAAAACGTATAAACCGTTACATAACGTACCAAACCAAATCAACACTTGATTTAGGAAAATGTTCATAATATTATTCTCTACTACAAAGTTATATCCTTTTTTATCTAATAAAGAAATCGATATTAAATTGCATTTCATAGATGGTACATAATAACAGTCGTTCAAGATCGATGTATTGCCATTTGGTAATACAAGGTTATATTCACCAACTGCATTGGTTGCAACATTTGCACCATTCCCTAATTTTAGAGAATGATCACATTTTCCCAGTTCTCTATCTTTCTTTATCCCTTGTAACATATTACATATGTGAGATCCCGATCCGGTATCTAATACCCAGGACGTAGAGTGGACTAAGAAATAGTTCACCGTAACGAACACACCCAAAAAAGATGCATCAACATGCTCATTCCTCATTTGGGTCGCATGGGAATCCAGGTATTCCAATATTTCCCGCTCAAAATTATAACAATTATAAGATAGAGCGGAACCAACGTTCCCCAGCTCAGTATAACAAGCTAGTTCAGTCAATACATCAATATTATTATCTTGATTAAGGCGTGCCATGGTCGCTACCTGGAGAGAGAGAGAGAAAAAAAAACACTTTAGCATATGCTCTTGCAAAATTAGATTAGTTATTATCTTACCTATTCAGTATGGCTCCATTGTTTTTATCAAATCTTCTTTTAAACCCTAAAAGGTAATACTAGTCGGGATTAATTACATTCTACAAGTTCGCTAACCGGTCAGCCAGGCCAGTATTGGTACTATGAGGGAGGTTCCCCGTGCTTCCGCACGGACCTAATTAAAATAAACCTCGTTTTCCTAGAGGCATAACCCCGTTGACACCTTTCTAGACGTAAAGTGCAAAACTCTCCCAGGAGTAACTCATACTCGTAGTGGGTATCGGGATCCAACTATCTCATAGAAGGTATGCAATCTTATAGAAAATTTCTACACTTGAAATTCCCAAAAATGTTTTTGTCCCTAGCGTTCTATGACCTTGACGGAGGCAAACAAACCATAGATCGCTAATCAAGTTCAACCCGTTTATTTCGTGATTGAATTAAATCCACCCGTACGACCCTTGACGGAGGCCAACAAAGTCGCATGACTACCCTAATCCAATCGCATCACATGTTGCAGATAAGCACTAATTAGCTACCAAGCACTACATCTTGACGGAGGCCAACAAACGTACCACGAATACTAAGTAGTACTAATCTGAAATGACGGAGGGCTACGACAGGCTTTTAAGAAAAAATTTTGTGTAATGAACTTGATATTGTTGTAGAATCGAGTGATTAGAAAAGGAGAGGTTTAAGCTCTGCTTTTAAAATCGAGTTTTTCAAAATAAACCGAGTAGGTGCAGCATCTGCTAGCTTCTACTAAATAGGTCACTCCCGGTGAAGGGATCTAGGCTCTTTCCTCATCGAATGAGGTGCGGGATATTCTCAAGGAATACCACTATGCAAAGCAAGAACTAGAGCTACCTTTTTGAAAATTTGATTCCAAAACATCAATAAGTTTCTTTCCTTTTCATTAATCTCATTAATGAAGTCCCATCATTTATGCTTCCTAAGCATCACAGATAAAGAAACGAAAATACAACGTACGCTTATGCCATCCGCATTCGCCACGGGGTCCCGTCATGCACCGTTAGGTTAGTTAACTAACGGCAGAGCGGGGGCAGGACAAGCGCGGATGCAAAACATAAGCAACGTTTATTATATATCATATATATAATAAAAAACATTCGTCTCATGCAGTTATATAATCTCATCACAGAACATTGTGGCAGAAGTCAACATATGAAATATATGATAAACTAGGAGGTCCATGTTTTAAATCAAGCCAGTAAAAAACACGGATTCCACAGTCATGATGAATAGCCAAACCCACATCCCAAGACCCCTATGAGAGCGACAAGCAACCCTACTAATTTTAGAGTTAGGAGACCCGGTCTCGACTCCTCGAGATGGTCTCCCTCTTGACTCTAGAACCCGGTTACTTATGCTCCCCGCCTTAGGTCTATCCTAATGCGGAAAAGTAAATAATATATATCAATGGTGACAACATCCTCAACCCGGAAGTGTCCCAATAAAAGAATATTACATATAAATTTTTAAATGAATGAAAATGAAAAACTCTCATCTCACGCAAAACCCTGGCTATTCAAACATGACGATCCAGTATAACATATCCCAGCAACACATAACATCTCATGTCATCAACATAAGTAAATATGCGTATCCCAATTACCGTTTACGTATAGCAACGAAACCGTCGATACACCACATATTACACTTACGGTCGGAGAAAAGAATGTGAAAACTATAATAATTGGAATCCGCAACCACCTTAGACATCATAAACCCGAAATATCACATACTTCGGATTTCATGCCTAACCAAATAAATTCCTTAGACATGATAAACCCAGAATATCACATATTCCGAATTTCTGCCTAACATTATTAACCCGGCATTTTAGTCTGAAATTGAAAACACTTTTCAATATCTAGTCGGGCAATTCAATAAGATTCTTAACAAATGATCGAATGCTCTTCGGAAACAATAGTAGACGGCCGCACCTCTGATGCCGTCGACGAAGCGCACTTAGGCGGAACACCGCGGCCGTGAGCACCCGAACGGATGCTTTCCGCTATGGGGTTCTCCAACAGTCACTTGGTCGGGGCTATGGGGCGTGGCCATCCAGTAGTATTACCCGGCGAACGTTTGTGTACTATACGAGATTGCGACGGAGTTTTTAATTAGTTTTCACAAAATTCTAATCAGTTTTCACAAAACTAATTATTGTGGATTCCAAATATTGTATCACAAATCACAGATATTTAGACGATGTTAAACATTTCGATCGATTTATCAAACACCCAAATTTCCCAGAGACCTCAACACTTGATTCATAGTTAAAATACCCAGAGAGTGCCCCAAGTACCTACGTACCAACACAAGAAGGCACGCTCCCTGCCTCTCCAACGGCGCCACGGAACCGCGGCTAAACCCATGGTTTGGCAACGGTTGCGCGGCCGTTTGGTTGAGTTTGGCCATCGTTTTTCTTGGGGATCCATACAAAACCCTGCACAATTTTCTGGTAATTTTTAATCTGGAAAAATCTAACATTTGAAAAAATTTCCAGAGAGTGGGAAAAGTTTGGGTTTCGATATTCGATCGAACACTTTAACGTCGTCTAGGCCACTCTTAATGCTCTAGCTTGGCTCTGATACCACTACTGGGTTCGCTTAGCACCCTCGCTAGGTTTTGGCAAGCATCAAGTAAGCAATTTCAAAAAATCTACAGTACTAAGCAACCCGAACCAAGGATCTAACTAGAGAATTGGGTTATTTATATGCATGTAAATAAACTTTACACTATGTGAAGTCGGAATACAACCTTTGTAGACCGGTCCTTCACTTCTAAATCTCCGTGTAGTAGTCTCTTTGCTCCAAGTAGTGGTATCTCGGATTCTCCTTAAGCTCCACTAGGCGAAATGAACATGCTTGCTTAAGGATCTTCGAGGCCGAAGATGATCTATGTCGAAGAATCTCTAACTCAAGCTACCTCTTCACTAATTGATGAATTAGTGAAGCAAACAACCTATATAAATGGCTAGTTTCGTATGGAATGATGAAGTAGGAATTTTGCTCACTTTAGAATTATTTTTCTCTTTTTCTTTTTCACCTCACTAGAAATCAAGAGAAGAAAAATGAGATGAAGAAGAAGCTCAAGTCATGAACCATGGTGTGAAAAATATCTCATGTATCACTTGTAGAGACATAACCATGGCTAAAGATAATGGTTGGGTTAATAAATATATAGGGTAAAACAAAATTAGTGGACTTAAGTCAAGGCTTCTACATGCTTCCACAAGCATCTTAGCCATGCTAATTTCCACCTAATTTTGATTTTTCCCTTTATAATTAATCACCCAAATTATCTTTAGTTGGGTATGAGTCTCATACACCCAAGTCCAATGCATCATCTAACATGACACAAAATATAAATACATTAATATATATCACATATATATTTAAATGTATTAGTAGAAAAGAAATTCTTAAGTGAGCTAATATTAGTTAATATATCAAATATATATAATTATATATTAAATTATTAAATCAACACTTGATGTAATAATCCGGCTATATCATATGTAACCGACTAATATCATTTACATGTATATCAAATATACATATAACAAATTATTGAATCAACACTTGATTCAATAATTCGGTTATATCATAAATAAGCTATAACGCGAGATTAGAATATTGTATCACATACAAGTATCAATCTCGGTCCCGCACATATCACATATGTGCCCTACTTCGTTTCACTTGAGCTAGGAAACATCTGTGTAGGACTCTAAAGATTCGTCAGTACGCCAGCAGTAAGTGATGATCATATCAGTCACCCACAAGCCGTCAGCGGTACTAGCTGGACGTAACGGTTACCCAGGTAATGAGCGATTAGAAGATCTACAAGCAATCTTGTCCATACTGCCGTTAATCCAGTAAGTAACACTACCTTACACTCCGGTCTCTTCATTTGATATGTCACATATCGAGTCTGGGGTGGTAAACGTCAGACCCCAATAACTTGATAAGTCATGCTGATATGAGGCTCATAACGGGTCGAGAAACTACTAATAACACTTACCAGTAAATCTCAGCATCATCCCTGGTCAGGGACTTCCTATTATAGCCAATCGTGCATAGAGCAACATCAACTCCCAATACCGGAAGAGACGAAACCCCTCTTATCGCTCATTTCCTCCATGTGACTCGGGACTGTATCCAAAATCCACCTGTTTGCACACTCTCTTGAACATGGTATGGAGGAAAACAAAGCACAGTGGGAATCACACAAGACTCTATGACGATCTCGGGTCTACAGACTAACCTGTACCAGTGTCACCAGAGAACTGCTATATAACGTTTGGTATAATACCATCTAGGAGTTCTCGGCGAGTCCTGCACATGTGTACAATCTTTGATGTCAAACACTAATGGATGTGGGGTCATCCATCGCCAATACATGGTCAAGAAACGTACATACTAGTCTACTCTGGAATATCGATGCCCTGTCTCGATACTCCCACGACTTGGATTAATTAAAGAATGAACTTATTGACTACCCTGGCCCTACTAGTATGATCTGCATCATAATCATGGTAGTTAAGTACGCATCCTAAGGGCTTTATCAACATGTGAGAGCAAGACAGTATCACAATACCCTCATTTCCCTGGAGAGAGGCTTTCTAATGCTTTCGCGAAGTGTCTTAATTACATGACCTCTTTTACCTGGAGGCGTAGCCCCGCTAACACCATTCTAGACACCTACTTGGTTACAGCATTGATTGTTTAGTGTAAAATCTCCCGAGGAGTAGCGGATACTCTTAGTAGGATCGGGATACAAATATCATCGTTTAACAGCCTTGAAGGAATACTACCAAAATCATCTCACTCCAAATGGTATGCAACACTAGCAAGTTTCAATTTCCTTAGAAACTCCCGATGTGGATTTTGCCCCCAAGCTCTTATGACCTTGACGAAGGCCAACATATCATAAGTCGTAAGTCAAGTTCTACAGTCATTGTCCAGGTTAATTTGAACCCACCCGTACATACCTTTAATGAAGGCCAAAATAGTAATACAACTGTCCCAAACCAACACATCTATCTATGCTACAGATGATTACCCCGCAGCTACTAATCACTATGCCTTGGCGAAGGTCAAAATACATAGCTTGAATACTACAGAATACCCATCTGAAATGACGGAGGGCTGCGAATGGTTTTGGCGAAACCGTGAACGTAATGAACTTGATTTAGTCGAAGGAACAATGATAGCTTTTAAAGGAGTGGTTTAAGCTCCGCTTTTAAAAGTTGCTTTTTGAAGAAAACCGAGTGGCTTTGAAACTGTTCCAACGATTAAGCTTTGGTTTGTTTTGCATACATTAATCAATTAATGTTGTCCCATCATTTAATCCAATCATTGCAGAAAGAAACGAAAATACAACGTACGCCTATGCCTCCCGCATTCGCTCCGGAGCCCCATCATTCACCGTTAGGTTACTTAACTAACGGCAGAGCGGGGGCTAGACTAGCGTTGGTGCAAAACATAAGCAACGTCTTGTATATATATATATATATATATATATATATATATATATATCCGTCTCATGCAATAATAGACTTTCCAGACCATATATGAGAATATTGGATATACTAGGAATTCCGCGTTTCGTTTAAGCCTATAATGAAAGACTGATTCCGCGGTCATGATGAATAGCCAAATCCCATCCTAGACCCCTACGAGTGCGGCAAACTACCCGCCAAATTCCGGAAGTGAAGCATCCTCCCTCAGTAAAATGAGTAGGCCACTCGGCACTTCAAGAACCCGGTAGTTTGTGCACCCCACCTTGGGTCTATCATAGGAGCAAAAAACAATAAATGAAATAATACAACGGTGGCTACAACCTCAACCCAGATGTGACCCGCAAAATAATATTACATCACTTTACAAATTTACATGAATGAATGAAAAACGCTCTTCTCACATCCCGGGCGATTCATCTACGACAATCCAATATTCCTTATAAACAAACCATCACAATACAGATATGTGTAACCCCCAACTAATCGACGTATAGTAATTAGCGGAGGTTTACGAACATATATATCCAAACAAAAAAAACCTTATTAGCCAAGTAACTTAAGAATTTCGATCGAACATATTTTCCGTGTCTACCCCATGTAGAAAACAACACACAAACATTACTGGGTGAAAACCAAATATACCAGAACTCACAACACCACAAATAAGACCTACAGAAGAAAACCGAGTCAACTCAGCCTCGACTCGGTTGCGAAACCGCTGCGAAACACACCGTTTCGCCACTCTTCCACAGTCTTCTTGGCGAGTTACAGGCTCATTTTTCTTGTGTGTTCTTAGAATTTCCTGCTTGTAATTTTAAGGCCTCTGAAATTTTTTTCAATCCAGATTTTAAAAACGACAGCAAGCTAGGGTTTTGATGTTATGATTTCGGGTTTTTCCGACGATCGAAGTTCTAACTGCTTGCTAACTAGCTAGTTATGGTTTAGTATTCTATGATACCACTGTAAGTCGATGTCGCACATCCCGCGGGGTTGCGGGGAGGCGAAATGTGCAAAAAACGATTTTTACAAGCTTCGCAACACCGACTAAACTCCAGGATCTTTACTTGAGCCTTAACTAGCAAAATACTATGAGGTTTAACTAATATAATGAAAGTTATATCTCCTAGTATCAAGTCCTTCGGGTCTTCTTGTTCTGCTCCATGGCTCCTCGAAGTGTACGGATCGCCCTTGATCCTCGGCCTCCTCAAGTCAAAGACGATCCACCCGAGAGTCTATAGTTCGAGCACTAATCTCTAAACCGAGGTAACATGGGTACCTAGTTCGCTAAACTAGATAGCCTAGAGGATGTAGAGAGTGATGATGGATTATTTTTTCTCAAAATACCCTAGGTTTCTCAACACATGAAACATTTAAGGTTGAGGAAGAAGAAGAGAGCTTGGAGGAGAGAGAGTGTTGAAGATGGAATGATATAAAGATGGCTAAGGGTTTGTGATAATGAAGTAAAACAATAATTTAATAATTGAATCAAGCATGCTGTCACGACCCGAAATGGCACGTGACTGGCCCTTGAATCATATAATGTCTATAGGACCCCATCTAATTCAAGTAAGCCAAAACCTAGAAATCTAAACCATTTTTAAAAGAAAAAGGTGAAGAAAAACTTATTTTAATGTTTCAGATAGTCACTTTGAAAAGTCGTTGTAAACATTTTTAAAACATCATATATTTTCCGAAAATTTCGGCAGAGTCTTCTTTGTAAATACTGGCCCCAAACGGGTACAAACATGAAGAATATACATAAAGGCATCCCCAAGCGGGAGATAGCTCTTCGTCAATTGACGGTCACAACCACGCAAGCAATATAATATACAATGCCGAAGGGCGAGGATCAAAACTCAAAAGGAAACTCAAAAACATCATGAAAACCATAATAATACAACGCGCGACTCTAAGATCGAAAAAACAACAACAGGTTTTCTAAGTCTGAAATAATATACAAGTTTGGCTGATGGAGTTACTAGATACAACTGAATATAATAAATGTACGAGGGTGGTCACGATGCGAGTGAACCCACCTACCAAAGCAATCACCCGAAATGGAAGCAGTGTGCCAGAAAGCCGCAATGAAACCTGTACGACAAAACCTGCAAAAACTATGGCACAATGGGTGTGAGTTTCCAACTCGTAAGTAGAAAACATCAACGAGAAGAAATCGCATGTATGACTCAATCCTAGGTCAATACAATCAGTAATATATAACCTCAAAATGATAAAGTCTAAAGCATGATAAGGTGGCAAGGGTAAACATCTATACATAAGTGTAATACCATGTGCTCGTGTCAGTGTCTCAGATAGCAACATATCATAAATATGAGATATGAATGCAATATAATGAAAACAGAATACATCATAATTGAGAAAATTGTTTTCTTAATTTAATGAGATTTATGTATATTTAAATCGATGTATCATCAATGAAATCAACATAAATCAGTGTCTAGCATCGACACAAAATATATCTCAATATCTCAGGCTCCGGCTATCCGGACTGGCATGTATCATCAAATCTCAATACCTCAAAATCTAGGGCTCCGGCTATCCGGACCGGCCTTTGGGCTCCGGCTATCCGGACTGGCCCAAACTCCGATCGGTATCCTCCGGATATCCGAAGAGTCACAAATAAAGTCACCGGTCAGTAGTACTCCCCTGTCACAGGGTCAACGCCATCATCTGCGACCTTCTTGCCCCGGGGTACCGCATCGGGTCCACCATGCACCCATAGAAGGTTCCTCCTCCTCCTCGAATCGGGTGTATGATATCGCTCAAGAGCCGAGAAAACTCATGGTGGACATATCTCAAATCATATCATGAGAAAACCGCAACTTTCATTTTAAAATGATAATTAGTTTATAAAATCTTGCGGTTTCTCTACATCAATAAATCTCATGGAAAATCCAAATCTCGAGAATAGTTAAACAAGGAGTTAAAAGTATTGGGCTCCGGCAATACGGACTGGCCTTGAATAATAATGCATGACATTGAATAATAAATATGCATGAAATATCACAATAATGGATGCAATATCTGAACTACCACAGTAATGATATGTCGAAACTATTAGCTAACAAGCGATATCAATAAAATAATTATTCTCTAAAGTCTACGTGACATGGCAATTACCGATGATGATGTGTGTGAACCGGCAACAGGTGTACGTGGAGCATACGCATCATCGGTAATTTTGCTGGTGTCCAGACAGCATGGGTTTCATAATTTCTAAGTACACAATAAGCATGCAATGCGATGATAACAACATGAATATGCAGGAATAAATAGCAAATTCAACAATAAGGAATAAACATTTGTATAAACGAGTCATACAGTTTAGCATTTGAAATCACACGAATCGTGGTTTTTAGAAAGTAGGACCTGTCTTTAAAATACCCATGATTCGTCAGTTTTGAAAATAGGTATGACCCGAGTCTAGTCTAATATCTACTAAGTAAACTACAGGTATAATTTAACAGACTAATTGAAAAGGCAAGGAAAACCACCTAAGTCTGAGTCGATATATATATATAATAGTCGGTGATCCCGCCTCAATAGTATCACATACGATATAATATATATAATATGACATCCTCGAGTCAAGAGTGCGGATCAATTATCAATATAAAGGTCGTACGGTAAATCCATCGTACGTGTCACGACCCGAATATTTCGACTCGTGACCGGCACTTAACCACGCTACGTCTACAGGCGTAACGCGACTAAGTAAGCCGAACCCAGAAATCGAAACCATTTAAAAGTAGCGAGTATTGAAAACATTTAATTAAAACATTTAGAAAACCTTAAATAGTTCAATAAGTTCTTTTAAAGTTACGTCATCATTTAAATAATTTTGGCAGCATTTCCTTTGTAAAAGTAACCCCGCGACCGGGTATAAAACAGGATATGAGTGAAAATGAGATATAATGAAACAAAACATTCCCAAACGGGGGAAATCACGCCCAACGGCGGAAACCATCATCACAAGAGTAATATACGACGCCGTAGCGAAGAATAAGCAATAGTAAACATCACAGAATAATAACTGCATGTAAAAACAGTCGGCTCCCACGAGCTCGACACCAGAATACCAAAAATATACATCATCGTCCTCACACTGTCACTAAGTCCAGTACATATATGGTAGATGGAGAATACTAGATATAAAAGGGGGTAGAATAAAAGTAATCAGATACCACAACCCACCTAAAAGCGAAACAGCTCTCGCACCAACTGTAGTGGTATCTGTAGCCAAAAGATGCAAAAGGCATCCTGCCATGACTACTCTGAAGGGCAACCTGCAAATACCATGGCACAATGGGGGTGAGTTGCCAACTCGTGAATAGAGATAACATATAAAGGTAATCGCGAGCAAGCACGTACTGCGCTACTCTATCATATGCCAGCAAGTAAGATCTATATGCGACATGCAGTAGGTGCAATAATCATGCAAATGCTCTGTCTCGTAAAACGACTACAGGATGAAATGCATGATAAACAATGCTGAGCATGGGATAAACAACATCTACATGGAAATATCAACATGGAAAAATAATCGGTGCCCCAAACTGCATCCAAATCCCAAATAAACTCAGGCGCCGGAACCATCCTCGGCCCTCAAATCCTGTAAATTTCTTAGAATCACGAGTGCCCAACATCGGCACTCAAAATATCATAAAATACTCGTGTCCAGCATCGACACGCAAATCCTCATATATCGGGCTCCGTCGGTCCGGATCAGCCCACGGGCTCCGTCTGCGGTATCGGCCCTCGGCCCCGGCAGAACGGATCATCCCGCATCCATCTCTCGACTCTGGTCAGTATCCTCCGGATAACCGCCAGGTCCAACCAATCACCGGTAGGTACTCGCCACCCTGCCAGGCTCATCGTCTACTCCACGAAAAATATTTCTCTCCCCGGGGAACCATACCGGGTCCACCACGAACCCGCAAACGGATCATCCAACTCCTCGAATCGGGTTTCAAGCACACGTCTCAGCACCGAGAGAACGCGTGGTGGACGCACCAAAATATCATATCACGAGGGACCGGGTTTTCAAATAGTGCATCTTTTCTTTAAATAATCCACGGTCCTCAAAACCAGAAATTTCATGGAAATCCAACACCAATGAGTGAATCAATTGCGATGTGCTATGTACATCAAGTCACAATGTAGGTACAAGGGAGAATCGCTTTTTAAAATAATTTCAGTTTTCAAAGACATCTTGCGGCTCCCAATTTCTATGAAAATCATAACGAATCATATATGAAATGAACTACAGCAATATAATCATGGCGATTCTACAGTGACTGTGTCATGGCAATTACTAACGGTGTGTGTGTAACATGCAGATTAGTGCTCGTGCATCATGAACCGTTAGTAATAGTGCGGTGTTCTATCAATTCTAAGTTTACATACATATAGCAGGGAATGCAGTATGCAACAATAGTATACATGACAGTCAATGTAGGTAAATGCAATATATAACTATAAGGTCCTATCAGGCCTGACGCATAACGCCATGTGGGCGATATCCCCGTAGATGTTAAATCTACTCACCGAAGTCTCGCGCTAAGTGTAGCCGACGACTTGCTTCCCTTTCTTCACAGCGTCCGTCTCACTCGCCTGCGAACCTAGAATCACACAATATATCACACATAAGCTCAAATCCACTAAAACGTGATATTAAGGTCAAACTAGAAACCCGTGTCGCAAACCAAGCGCGCGTGTGCGCGATACGTAAAACGTGTGATTACGCGCCTGAAACTACCCTGACGCGTCGCGATAAGCAGAAATCCCAAACCACATGCGTATCACGCGTGTCGCGAAGGTTTAAAATACGAGAAATAGGGTAATTAGCTCCAGATTTTCCTACAGCAAGAATCACACAAAAATACACATGCCATGAGTCTAAGGGTTGCAGCAGACACTACTAGAGACAAACCCCAAACCAAACCTTCCCCATCTGGCCGCAATTTGCGGCCAGATCCAATTTTCCGGCGGCCTGAACAAGTCATAAAGGGATCGGGTTCAACCTGGGGGATCGGCACCTAACCACTATACTGCAGTCATCTCAAAATTATTCTGAACCCACTGGGTCGATAGCAGTTTACAGAAAGCTGGTTTTTGCTAAAAAACGAAGAATTTGCATCAATTAGGAATCTGGTGGTATTTTAGTGCAATGGGGGTTAAGCTAGGTTAACAGGGCCCTAACAACACTCCATCAACCTACTAAAGCCAATTCATACATCACTTGGTCATGGTTCCCATTAATCACCACATATCGCACTAAAACGCACCAATAAACACTAATCGAAGCTAAGCTACACTAATTAAGCAAACTAGGGGTAAGTTCAAGAAGTATACCCAACACTCGACCCTAGGGAGCTGGAGGAAGAAGAAGAAGTGGAGGGAAGGAGCTGCAGCTGGAGTTGTGGCTGTTGCTGCAGCTAACAGCTGTTACTGCTGCTCACTGGTGCTGCTGTTGCTGCTTGCTGGCTGCTGCTGTGCTTGCTTCAGCTGCTGCTGAGCTAGCTTGCTGCTGCTGCTGTGGATGCTGCTGCTGCTGCTGTGGAGAGGTAAGTGTGTGAGTGTGAGAGTGAGGTTGAGAGAAAAGAACACAAGGATGAAAGGGAATCATAACCCAAATGTCAACCCCTCCACTCTCTCTCTTCATTAAATGCAAGCATGGCTTTTGCCATGATGCATTCTCTCTCTCTCATTCTTACCAAGTCAACACTCCAAAAAGGAAATTCAAATTAAAGCAACCCTCAATTAACTAATTAAACTTAATTAAAACCCAAAAGACTTAATCCCCATGATTAAACCCACCATGGTTGCTAATCATGGTATTACCTCGTTTTAAAACCCTAGTTTACATGCACATGTGTGTGCAAGCCTAGGAAAATTCTAGAAAAATATTTATTAAATTGGGAAAAATATTTGAAACTCAATTTGGTAAACTTTTTATTAAAAACCCTTTATTTAAATATAAATAGCCACTAAACACGTCCTAAGGTGTTACAGTACGGCATCCCAAATCTGTGTACGGGTCAAAATGACATCTATCTCATTATTCATTAGGTATCCTTTTCATCATATCATGAACTGGGTACTGATCTACAGTCTAATACAAACTGATACCATCTACATATATGTATGTGTGTGTATGAAAACAAACCTCCTAAGGACTCTCTATAATATCATGTCGTATCTCAAAATACGAACCAAATCATATCACCGATCTCGTGGCACCATACCCAATCTCATCGACTCATCTCCAAGTACTATATACTATCCTCATCACCCATGTATATGTATACCTATATATATATATACATAGTCCCATACCTATGTGTGTGTGTGTGTCTATATATATATATATATATATATATATATATATATATATATATAGACACACACACACACGCACAAGTAAAAAAATGAATGCGAGTGTGCGCGCGCGTGAGTGTAAACCTTTTTCTAGGGTTCGCGACTACAACTAACTAACGAAACTATCACCAAGTTATACTAGGATTTAACCATGAACTTCTAAAGTCTATCTAGATAATCATCTAGTCGCAGAATAAACATGATTATATATATAGGTATACGTAGTCGTATACTACATTACGAAACTGCTGGAGTGCTATACGCCATCCACCCGACTTCCCCCGTAGATATATATCTACTCACCTTGATCTTCGCTTGCCGGTGCCGATGTCGTAACGCGCTTGATTGTCATCTCGAAGTCCTCCTGAGAGTACCTACGTATCATAACACATCGTATCGCATTAAAATCCGACTCATGACCAAACGAAACACGAATCTCACATATGTCAAAACCTATGGTCCGCTCATGCAAAAGGACCACATAACCCTCGACATCGGCGTACAAACGCCGATTGATCGAGAAAAAACCCAAGCGTACCAATCGTGGTTTTACAACTCACTAAATATATATGAAATAGGGTGCAAATCATCACTATTACAAGAAACCTAGTAAGTATCAATTAGCCATTTTAAAACAAAACATGATGTTTTAACAATTCTAATGGCCACAATGTTCACCAATTATATTAATTAGGCCACATAAATATTTACTAGATTTTTTATCTCGCTAAATTTCGTTAACCAAAACCTAGTTAGCACAAATTACCCTTTTAGTTCAAAACTTGATGTTTTAACCAGTATAAATATTTTTACAATTTTAGTGGCCATAATACCCATTAAACATCTTAATTAAATCATACAATCTATTAAAAAAATTACCTCACCTCTTTATATCGCTTATAAAAATCTAGTTTGCAAAAATCACAATTTGGGCAAATTAAATGTAACAATTTAAAACATAGCAATTAGGTTATGTTTTAGCATGCTTAAGATGTGAAACCATACATCACAACCAACCTCAAGTGATCAAACCCTAGCTCCAAATCAAAACCCTCACATGAATTCTCAAACATCCAATCTAACCCATATTACAAACTAATTTTGTTTGATTTAAAGTGTTTAAACAACAAATTAACTATAGGTTTATGATTTATACCTCATAGAAGAAGATCAACATGAAGCTTAGTGTCCCAAACTTGGTTCCATCCACCAAGATCCATGCTAAATTGGCTAAAGAATAATGGGTAAAGCTTGGATTGGGAGTTTCCTTTGAATTTGTGAGTTAATTTGTGGATTTTTGATAAGGAAATGAGGCTTTTTGGCAATGGAAATGAGAGGAAAAAGAAATGTGAGGGGCTGTTGTAGGAGTGTCCGAGCAATGGAGTGGAGAGAGGAAGAGTGAGAGAGTCCAAGACAATTGAAACCCATACCTCAATTTGACTTAAGACCAAATTATTCCTCTCATTTATTTTTCCTTTTCACTTCTTGTTTCTTTTCTTTTTAACATGAAGTGTGAGGTGTGTGGGTGAGGGGGCAGCCATAAGCTCGGCCATAATTAGGGTGTGGGTTTGTGTGGGTGTGGGTAGGGGTTCCCCAGTCAAGACAAACCTCTCCAAGCTCATAAATACAACATTCAACATAATTCTATTTCAAATTTCCCTTTTTCTTTTCTATACAATTAACCTAGAACCAACCTAATATTTTTCTTTGAAAGAACATGATACAATATGTGTTTAGATGTGTCATGGTGCGCTAAACTTGTATTAGCCCAATCTGATTTGTAATTAATACCAATTAAATGTATTAGTTAAGGGTTAGAATAATATTAAAAATAATTAATTTTGGAAAATATTTTTGTGAAGTAGAAATTTACAAGTGACCCAATGAATACCAAATACTAGCAATTACATAGCTAAATTTGGTATATTTAAGTTTATGTTGAAAATAATTGTATCTGGGTTTTTCTGGAAAACACAAGTTATTTTACCGATTATCTGAAATTTCACCTAAACGATTTACAAACCGTTACACATGCTTCAATAGTCACAAAACCATGAGTCACCCAAGTAGCCATGCTTCATTTATTGTAAGGTAACACTCCATACCTCCATCTCATTAACCATTTAACAAAACGGTCTAAACAACAAATGAGGTGTCTTCTTCTAGAAGCACTCTTGCACAATTACAAGAATACCCCTCACCGTATATACATACCCGTATTCATATTCCGAAAAATACATATACAAAGAGACGAAAATAATCCAATAATATAATACTAGGATTCGGCTTAAACCAAAGCCCACTCTGTCTGAATAATGATCCGTGCACTAGTACACGTATATGATCGAACCCTCCCGTAAAACCATACGACCTCTTCATCGTTTCGCCCAAAGCAGGGAAACCCTCTGTGTGGAACTTTAAAGACTCGATAGTATGTTGGAAGAGTGTTTAATCACAAGCACGTCAACGGTACTAGCTGCACGTAACGGCTACCCAGGTATCTATCGATAAGAAGGCCGATGAGCAAACTCATCCGAACTCCTACTGAGCCTATTTGTGACAATCTCCGTACAGTCCGGTCTCTTCGTCTAAGAGTATCGTATATCGGGCCTAGGGACGGTAACCGTTAGACCCCTTATAGCGCAATAAGTTGTGCTGAGGTAGAGCCCAAAACACCCTGAGAAACTACTGGAGTACCTACCAGTAAATCTCACTTGCCCTGTCCAGGGACTTTGTGTAATGGCTTTCCGAACACAGCGCGATATCTACCCTCATACCAGGAGAAACGAATCCTATCTAACCACTACTTCCTTCCAGGGATTCGAGACTGAACCCAACCACTACAAGTCTGCACGACTCATTAGAGCCGTGGTAGGGTAGTGATCTAAGTATAGTGGGAACACACTCAAAAAGAAGAATGATGTCAAGTCAACGGACTAAGTTGTACACATGTCACCTAGGAACTGCTACCTGACGATAGGTATAATACCAACCAGTAGTTCCCCATGAGTCCTGTCCAGTGTAACTCATAACCCAATGAGCACCTGCATACTATCTCCAGTACGACGTACTAATGGCTGTGGGACAGACCATCTCCCCTTCTGGGATCAGAAGCGTATACACTAGTCTACTCTGGAGTATAGATGCCCCGTCTCGATAATCCTACAACTAGGGACATGTATAAGGATGTGCTTATAGACTACCAAGCCCCAACTAGTGTGACTGCCATCACAACGCTGGTAGTCAAGCAAAGATCCTAAGGGCTCTATCAATATGTATTAGCGATACGTAAAAAGAAACATATATAGATATTAAGATAGAATCAAAGCAAGTAGCATACTACCATATCGAGCAAGACAGTTATTATATTCGTGTATATCCCAAGCTTCCAAAATGTAATATACAAACCAGTACTATACAATTATGGCCTCAAGGGCATATAACATTAACAATATCCAACAATGACATGGTACTATATATTGACACAAGCACGACATTATATATTTATATACCTATGTATATGAAGGGTTTCTATCGACGGTAGCAAGGTTTCGGAAGGCATCGTCCATGACATTTTCAAAATTTTGCCGTTTCAAAGAGCTCTTAACAAGAATCGTTAACAAAAAAACAATAAGGAAACTAATATAAACAGTTTTACATCTAAGTGAACTAGAAATACAACCTTTGTAGATCGGTCCTTCACTTCATAAGCTCCTTGTAGTAGTCCCTTCGCTGCGTGGATGGAACTCCCGGACCCTTGCATGGCCTCACAAGGCGAATGGAACGTTCTTGCTTGAAGTCTTCGAGGCCGAAGAAGTTCTACGTCAAGGGAATACTAGCTCAAGCTTCTACTTCACTAACTATAGGATTAGTGAAGCAAACACGCTATACTAAAGTGCTAATGTAGTAGTGGATGATGAAATAGGATGTGGGCTCACTTTAGAATTATTTTTCTCACAATACTTTCTCAATTGTTTCAAACCCTAGTAAGGTTTTTGGCTTGAGGAAGAAAATGAACAAATGAGAAGAGAATGAAATGATCAAGTGAGAGAGTGAACCATGGTGAGTGAGTATCATATACTAACTCATGTAGAGACACAACCATGGCTAATTCAAATGTTTAGGTTAACAAATATCTAAAGTAAAACAAAGTGAGTGGACTTTGTCAAAGCACTCACAAGCTTCTACAAGCTTCATGCTTTTAACAAATAATCCACTAATTTTGTAATTACTTTAAACATTAATAACCCACCATTATAATTAGAATGGTGTATGTCTCATACACCCATGTATAGTGTATCAACAACCATGACACGCTAAAATAAATAATGCATATCAATATATATCACACATATATTACATATACACACAAGTGAGAAAAGAATGTTTAAGTGAGCTAATGTTAGTTAATGTAAATTAGTATATCAAATATACAATTATACATTAAATTATTAAATCAATATTTGACTTAATAATCCGGCTATATCACATATAACAGACTAACATCCAATGTATCGACTTATCGAATCAACCCTTGATTTGATAACCCGGCTATATCACATATAACCGACCGATACAAAAGGTCGTGAGAATATAATATGGTATCTCATACATGCATTATTCTCGGTCCCGCACATATCACATATGTGCTCCTATTTTGTTTTGCCTGAGCCAATAAAACCTCTATGTAGGACTCTAAAGACTCGTCAATACGCCGGCAGTAGTTAATGATAACATCAAGCACCCACAAGCCGTCAGCGGTACTAGCTGGACGTAACGGCTACCCGGGTATTGAGCGATCAGAAGATCAGTAAGCAAGCTCGCTCCAACTCCTGCAAAAGCCTGACGGTAACACTTTCCGTACAGTCCGGTCTTCTCGTCTGATATGTCGCATATCAAGTCTAGGGGTAGTAAACGTCAGACCCCAATAACCGATAAGTCATGCCGATGTAAGTCTCATAACGGGTCAAGAAGCTATTGGTAACACTTACTAGTAAATTTCTAAACCAACCCTGGCCAGGGACTTCCCTGTTATGGTCAATCGAGCACAGTGCAACATCAACGCCCAATACCGGGAGAGACGAAACCCTTCCTATCGCTCATTGCCTCCATGTGACTCGGGAATGTACCCAAAACCACCGTTTTGCACGCCCTCTTAGACATGGTAAGGTGGAAATCAAAGAACAATGGGAATCACACAAGTCTCTATGACGATCTCGGGTGTACAGACTAACCTGTACCAGTGTCACCAGAGAACTGCCATCTGACGTGAAGTATAATACCATCTGGGAGTTCTCGGCGAGTCCGTCCAGTGTACCCAGTCTCCACTGCGCACCCGTATGCCATCTCTAATGTCAAACACCAATGGATATGGGATCATCCATCGCCCATCAACATGGGTCGAGAAGCTATACGCTGGTCTACTCTGGTATATCGATGCCCTATCTCGATACACCCACGACTAGGGACATTAAAGGATGAACTTATAGACTACCATGGCCCCATTAGTATAATCTCATCATAATCCTGTTAATCAAGTACACATCCTAAGGGCTTTACCAACTTGTAACCATAAGACAGTATCAAGAGACATAGTATACATGTTAAGATAAAGTACAACAAGATAGCATACTATCATGTCGAGCAAGAAATTCCTCTTTATATATGTCCAAGCATCCAATATAATATACATCATATGTACAATACTGGCCTCTAGGGCATACATATAACTAACAATCTCCCACTTGCACTAGGGCCAGCTGATGTAGTATCGCATACCGAGCATCCCGAAGAGTCTCTCGAAATGTATCTAGGGAATGGACTTCTTGAGTGGATCTTCTGTGTTGTTCTTCGTGTCAACTCTCCCGACCTCGATCTCCTGGATCAGGTAATACCGCCTCAGAATATTCCTAGATCGCTGACGGGACCTGGGTTCCTTGGCCAAATCCACCGCTCCATTGTTATCAGAATACAAAGGTATTGGATCCTTAATTGATGGAACCACTCCAAGTTCAGTTATGAACTTCTTGATCCAGACAGCCTCTTTGGCTGCATCGTTGGCAGCTATGTATTCAGCCTCCATCGTCGAGTCTGCCACAATTTCCTGCTTGGAACTCTTCCAGCATACCGCCCCTCCGTAGAGGGTAAAGAAAAATCCCTAGTGTGACTTAGAGTCTTCCTTATCACTCTGGAAGCTCGAATCGGTAAAGGACTCCACTTGAAGTTCTCCGTTACCAAACACCAAGAGCTTCTCTTTTGTTCTTCGTAAGCACTTAAGAATGCTCTTCACAGCTGTCCAGTGACTCTCTGCAGGATCTGATTGATACCTACTCACTACACTTAGTGAGTGTGCTACATCGGGTCTGGTACTTAGCATCACATACATGATAGAGCCTACTGCTGAAGCATAGGGTATCCCTTGCATTCGAGCTCTCTCCAAATAAGTCTTGGGAGACATCTCTTTGGAGAGAGTGAGTCCTGGGATCGTGGGTAAAAACCCACCCTTGGATTCTTTCGTACTAAACCTCTTTAGTATGGTGTCATTTTACCTGGATTGGGACAATCCCGGTATCTGTTTAGATCTATCTCTATAGATCTTTATCCCCAAGATGTAGGAGGCATCCCCAAGATCTTTCATTGAGAATCTTTGTGATAAGAAGAGCATGACCGACTGCAGCATAGGAATGTCATTTCCTATCAAAAGTATATCATCCACGTACAATACGAGGAAGACAGCCTTACTCACTGCCACCTTCTTGTAAATACAAGGTTCATCTACGTTTTTGATGAAATCAAACTCTTTGATAACGACGTCAAATGAGATGTTCCAACTCCGCGTTGCTTGCTTTAACCCGTAGATGGATTTAAGCAGCTTGCACACCTTTCCGCTGCTCCCACTATCTACGAAGCCCTCTGGCTGAGTCATGTACACGCACTCTTCCAAATCACCATTTAGAAAAGCGGTCTTAACATCCATTTGCCAGATTTCGTAGTCATGATATGCAGCGATGGCAAGCATGATCCATATGGATTTAAGCATAACCATTGGAGAAAAGGTTTCGTCATAATCGACATCTGTTCGTTGACGAAAACCCTTTGCAGCAAGTCTAGCTTTGAAAGTCTCCACTTTCCCATCTACACCAAGGTTTTTCTTGAAGATCCACTTGCACCCAATGGGTTTTACCCCTTCAGGAGAAACTTCCAAAGTCCATACTTTGTTGGTGTACATGGATTCCATCTCGGACCACATTGCATCCAGCCACTTCACTGAGTCCCCACTCGTGATGGCCTGCTCGAAGCTAGTTGGGTCATCATCCTCCATGATGCAATCCTCGCTTCCACCATCAACGAGAAAACCGTAGTATCTCTCAGGTGGATGAGGAACCCTACTAGATCGGTGGAGAGGCTGAGGTTCGTTGGGAACTACCGAAATCTCTGGTTCCACTAAATCTTCAGTTTCAGTTTGTGTATCCGGAATTTCTTCCAGTCCTACCTTGTTGCCACTAATTTCATTTGCAAGAAATTCCTTTTCTAAAAAGGTGGCATGTCGAGAAACAAACACCTTTTGTTCCTCGACAAGGTTGAAAAGATATCCATGTGATTGTTTGGGATATCCCACAAACTTGCATAAAACTGACCGTGCCTCGAGTTTGTCTGGATTTTTATTTTTGACATAGGCCGGACAACCCTATATCTTAACTCGTTTAAGACATGGTCTCTTCCCACTCCATATCTCATATGGTGTGGTAAGTACAGATTTATATGGAACTTTATTCAATAGGTATGTTGTTGTCTCCAACGCATACCCCCAGAAAAAAATAGGTAACTCAGCTGTGCTCATCATCGAGCGCACCATATCTAATAGGGTGCGGTTCCTCCATTCCGATACACCGTTGTGCTGTGGTGTATATGGAGGAGTTAGCTGAGAGAGAATCCCATTCTCTTTTAGGAAGTCCAGGAATTCAGTGCTCAAGTATTCACCTCCACGATCTGATCGAAGGATTTTAATACTTTTCCCAGTTTGGTTCTCGACTTCTCGTTTATATTCTCTAAATTTATCAAAAGCTTCTGATTTGTGTTTCCTCAGGAACACATATCCGAATCTAGAGAGATCGTCAGTGAATGTACTGAAGTACGAAAACCATTCCTGGAATGTGTAGACATGGGACCGCATAAATCACTATGTACCAGTCCCAAGCTGTAACTCTTTCTCCGTGTCATGTAAACAGAGTTTTGGTCATCTTGTCTTTGAGACATGACTGGCAAGTGTCATAAGATGAAAATTCGAATGGATTCAAATATCCATCCTGTTAGATATGTATGCCGTAGAGGCCTGATTGTATAGGATGCTAGGCATGTATATGTGCAGAAACAATCTTTGCTCGAAATGATAGTATGCTATCTGGTTTATCTTCATCTTAACTTTTGTTATATTTCATATCTTTATATGCATGTTGATGAAGCCCTTAGGATCATGCTTGACTATTAGGATTATGATGAGATCATATTAGTGGGGCCTGGATGGTCTATAAGCATATCCTTTAATAGTTCCTAGTAGAGGGTATATCGAGATAGGGCATCGGTATTACCAAGTTAGACTAGTGTGTATGTTTCCTGACCCTGGGGGGCGATGGTTGATTCCACAACCATTGGTGTTTAACATCAAAGATTGTATACAGGTGCTCATTGGAGAATGGGTACACCGAACAGGACTCGCCGAGAACTCCTAGATGTTATATATATACCAATTGTCAGATAGCAGTTCTCTGGCGACACTTATACAGGTTAGTCTATAGACCCGAGATCGTCATAGTTTCTTGTGTGATTCCCACTGTGCATTGATTTCCTCCCTACCGCGGCTCTGTCGAGTCATGAAAACAGGTGGATATTGGGTAGAGTCCCGAATTGCATGGAGATAGTGAGCGATAGGAGGGGTTTCGTCTCTCTCGGTATAGGGAGTTGGTGTCGCACTATACTTGATCGGCCATAACATCAAATCCCTGGCCAGGGTTCTCGAGATTTATTGATAAGTGTTATCAGTAGTTTCTCGAACTGTTATGGGCCGTATGTCACGACCCGAAAGTACGGAACATGACCGGCACTTAAATTACGAAACATCTCGAGGCGTACGTAATCTAAATAAGCCGAAACCCAGAAATCCAAACCAAGTAAAGCAGTAGAGTGAAGGAAAACTAATTTAAATTAAATAGTTTAGCAACATAAGCTGAAATATGCATTTTTTAAAATCCCAAGTCTTTCGAAAATCTCGGCAGAGTTTCCTTTGTAAAAACTGACCCCAAACGGGTACAAAACCTGATAAAGCATATATAATGAGTAAAGGCATCCCCAAGCGGGAGCTAGCTCTTCGTCAATCGACGGACAAAACCAAACAATGCAAAATAATATGCAATGCCAAGGGCGAGGATCAAGCTCAAAAGAAACTCAAGAATCATCAAGAAAACCATAATAATAAAAGCGCGACTCTAAGGTCGAAATAATACACCGGTCTTCTATGTCTAACAAATAATACAATTCTGGTTGATGGAGTTTTACTATATACAAATGAATAATAATATACAATGGTGGTCCTGATGCGAAAGATCCCACCTACCAAAGCAATCACCCTGAAGGAACAGTGTGCCAGCAAAACCGCAACGAAACCTGTACGGCAAAACCTGCAAGAAACTGTGGCACAACGGGGGTGAGTTGCCAACTCATGAGTAGAAAACATCTACGAGAAAAAATCGCATGTTTAACGCAATCTTAGGTCATACGATCAGTAATATCCTCAAATAAATATCATGGTCCATCTAGGTATAAGTGCAATATATCATATGTATGGGGGTATGATCAATGTAATCATCATGAAATCAGTGTCAACTATATCATCCAACTATGTAGTCAATGCATGTATGCATGTGGATCTCGTCCATGTGTCAACCAATGACATAGCAACATCATGCATGTAAAAAGTCATAGAAGCATATGCATTAAAGTATGAGGATATAAATCAACGTGTGTCCCTCGCTACACATAAAATCATGGAACCTGAATGTCCAGCATCGACCCTCGAAAACATCATAAAACCTGTGCCCGGCATCGGCACGTAAATCCTCAAATATCTCAGGTTCCGTATCATCTGCGGAATCGGCCCGTGGGCTCCGGCAGTAAGGGTCGGCCTATATCCATCTCGTGACCCCGGTCGGTATCCTCCGGATAACCGCCAGGTCCAAATAGTATCACCGGTAGGCAGTCTGCCCCTGCCAGGCTCATCGTCTACTCCTCGAACTTCTTGCCCCGGGGTACCTTACCGGGTCCACCATGTACCCGCAGACGGTTCATCCAACTCTTCGAATCGGGTCTCGAAATCCATCTCATAACCGAGAAAACATCATGGTGGACAAAACTCATCATATAAAGGAAAACCACATTTTTCTCTTTAAAAATTAACACATCAGTTTATAAAACTTTCACATGCGGTTTCCAAATCCAGCAATCTCATGAAAATCCGAAATCCAATCATCAATAGCAAGTAAACAGTGAATGATAATATGTATGCGGTAGCAAGTAATAACTGCAACGTCTAATCTAGCATATAAAGACGAATATGCTAATATCATGTAGAACTGTCAATTAACAAGCTATGTTAATGGGAAATATTCTCTAAAGGTGTTTGTGACATGGCAATTACCAATGATGATGTGTGTGAGCCGGCTGGTAAGTCTATGTGGAACATACGCATCATCGGTAATGGTGATGGTGTCCTGACAGCATGATCTCAATAATGGCATATGAAAACACAGAATAAGCATGTGGTGCGATGAAACATCATGAATACATAAGAAGTGATGTGATAACAGCAACACTGAAAATATTTTTACCCAATATCCGAGTCATGCAGTTTGGTATATAACATACCCACGATTTCTCACCTTGAAAAAAGTGTTTGACCCGAGCCCAGTCAAAAGGGTAAGGGAATCTGCCTAAGTCTGAGTCGATCTATACATATATATCTAGTAGTCGGTGATCTCGCCTCAACTGTATCACGTACGATACAATGACAATATGACATCCTCAAGTCAAGTGTGCAGATCTAACATCATAACTATACCTCGTACGGTAAATCTATCGTACGACATCCCAAATCTGGGTACGGGTCAATTATCATATTAATCTCATTATTCATCGGATATCCACATCATCACAAATCGTGAGCAGGGAGGTACTGATCTAAGTCCAGTACACTACTAATATAATCAACAATAATCATGCTCTGGCTACTGATCTACAGCCTCAAACAATCCGGCGTCATCCATACTTATCATCATATAGGAGTGTTTAATCATCAAAATGACCCATTATAATATCTTAACACATCATACCTCATATCTCGATATATAACTCGTCAACTATCATAATATATCATCAACGTAGTATCGTCGTCCAACGACCCGCTAAAACATCATGACATATCTCGGACCCACATTAATTCTCTCACGGCATCATGGCCGATCAGATCGACTCATTCCCATGTATCATATAACATTCTCATCATCCAAGCATATAATTATACCAATATAAATATGTCCCCAATACGCACAAGGATATCAATGTATGCGAGTATGTTCATGTGCGTGTATGCAAATCTTTATTCTAGGGTTTCGGCCTAAGAAATCGACTAGAGTCCTTTCATCCATACTCGCTAACACTAACCCCTAACCTCCTAAAGCTTTCTTGCTAAGGCTCATATCACATCCTAACATATAAAGTTATATATATCATATCCCATCGTATAATTCCTTACAACTTTGCGGGGGTGCTATACGCCATCCACCGGACTTCTCCCCATAGATGTAAATCTACTCACCTTCATCCTGTGTGTCGGTGTCGATGTCGCCTTCATCTTCTTCATCTTATGAAGCCCTCGAGAAGGTACCTACAAGATAACACAATCACAAATGCACCTTAAAATCACATCGAGAAAACCAAACGACGCGCTAAGGCCTATAGGTTAGAACCTATGGACTACGCTTTCATAATCATCAAACAACCCTCGATGTCGTCGTGCAAACGTCAAGCGCTCGAGGTAAAACACAAATACGCAAATCCAAAAATTAAAATACGAGAAACGAAACTCCGAATCAAAACAGAGACTTAGGAAAAAGGTCCCAGATTTCACCCTAGGTCAAATTGGTCAATTTTGCACATATGGAGGGTCAAGTTTACTGGAGATGGGGCCATGAACCAAACACGAACCCAAATGGGCCAGGTTTGGCCGCAATTTGCGGCCAGAGGGATTAAATCTGCAGCCGTAGTATGGAGTCAGGGGCTGGGGTCTTGCTGGTAGCTTCCTAGGTGCCTGCATGTATCACTGTCCTTGCAAAATAATTTCAGAGTCTCGGGGTGATAGCAGATTTCATTTACCCCTCACAGAATCCAGAATTTTCTGATATCGGCGTTTCCAAATCCGTATTCCGGTGTTCTAGTCTCCGTTTTAGGTCAAAATTCTAGCACTAGGGGATTTGCAAGGCCTGTACTGAGCTCAATTGCCCAACACAACTCCCAAATTCCATTAACCCTAACTAGAGTTTTCAAAGTTCACCAAAACCACTCAATATCTGTTCTAATCTAACATGGGGGTAAAAGTAATGGAAACACTAAGCTTATGGTTCAGAAAATACCTCATTTGACAACTCAAGAAAGTTCTTGAGTTGCCCCAAGTGGCCAAAATCCTTGCTTTCTTGGTCCAATGTGTTTCCCTTGAGCTTGTGCATCTTTTTAATGAAGTGGGATTTTGGTTTTGAGTTGATTTTCATGGTGTTTTGGGGGGTTGAAGATGGAGGAGGAGAGAGGAGCAGCAGCAGCAACAACTAAGGGAGAGGGAGAGAGGAAATGAGGGAATAATGATGGGGGGATGGTTCAAAACAGGGGTTGACCCCTCACTCACTCTTTCTCTCTCTTGCCCATTCTTCACTATTCTAATCATATCCTTTTTCTTTTCTTTTCCTAATAAATCAACAACCATGCTATAAAACATGTAGGAAAGCCATGAAAAAAAAGTAACAAGTGTAAAAATGATACGGTGCATGATTTGCACAAAACAAGCTTAAAACGCTATTAGCGATTTTTAATTGCGATTAGCACTAAATTAGCATATAATTACTCATAAAAACTTTAAATTTGCATAATTTACATAAAACACCCGCTTTTAAATAATTTCCATAATTTTCCAAATTTTTTCCCAATTTTAGCGGTATTTAATTATACCGCCTTATTTAAAATATTCAAAAATTTATTATTAATTTATAAAAATCCTAAAAATAATATTTTATTTTTCTGAAATGTTACAATCTTCCCCTATTAAAGAAATTCGGTCCCCGAATTTAAATTTAAACCCCTCAATTACTAAAACATTTCAGTAAAAAGTCCAAGTCATCGTGGTCCCGAAAACTTCAATTCATGAAACGCATCATAGCGCAATGCGTGCGCATGAACAATGAGCAGGTAGCGCAAAATCAAAACTCCGTCAAGCATCTCGCAATCATCGGAGTTATGGTAAAGACACAAATGTCAAATCCAAAATAAAACCCATATGATATAAATCAGAACTATACATGTAGACCTCAAATCTATACATGTAAATATCTAAAAGAAATGCATGCCAAACCTTTTTACATCGCTGTGCGATGCGCATAACACTTCAGAGTGGCGGACGTCTACTGTAAGAAAATAACCATATATGTATATATCTTTTGTTTAATATGTACGTTCCGCCGTTTTGAAAACAATTTAGAAGGGTTTCCTCGTTTTAAACGCGTCGTGTCATATCAGACACGTAAGTAAACTCTGAGACTATAGCTCCATTTTTGGAAATCCCTTCGATAGCTATCAATGCATGCAAAACATATCCAGGTACTGTCCTTAGACTAGTCCTGCTCAGTACGAAAACAAATAGTAAATATCATAAAAACGTACTGCTCTATATGAAATCAACCCCAAAAAGTGCATATGAATGCTACGTGCGTCCGGTGCGCACGGAAATCAAAATCCATGAATGTTCCATAGAAACAACATCTAAGTGCAACGGGTGTGCACGAAACACCTGTCAGAGGCAACGGTGTGCCGGACAGCAATATCAGGTGCATCTGATATGCACAAAGAATCTCGATTTAGTGCATCTGGTGTGCACCAAAATCGCATCTCATAACATGCGTCCAACATGCGCGAAATCACGAATCCAATGTCAAGCGCCGAACATGCGCAAAATCCAATCCAAGCACGTGAAATATGCCCAAGGATCAAACAGGTGCACAAAACAAATATCGAGTATCACAATCGAAATCGACGGTATACAACACATCTCAAATCCAAATCAGGTATACCGTGGTATCAGATCTCACAACCATGTCCATCAGCGTGTATAAAAATCTAATCAAAACACTAAAAGTGCGTGAAAACTATGCCGTTAGCATAAGTCAAATCATATGCATGCCCTAGGCATGAAGTCAAAATCAATACCTCAAATATCATCAAATCGAAGTCCTGTGCAACTGAAGTGCACTGCAAGCATATGTGAACTATACCGAGTGAAAAAACCAAATTGTGTGCATACCATAAGCACAAAACCAACCTATCGGTATGAAATCCATGAAGTCATAAACATGTGCAGCCAAGGCACAAAACGATATCAAGTGCAATAACTGTGCACAAAATATAAATACCCACTAGGTGCAACCATGGTGCACGAAAACAAATATCATGAAACTCAATCATGAGAATAGATCGCCCAAAATACTGAAACCGAGTATGGTAGAATAGTCCCGCTCAAGCATATCCTCTAAGAATCTCTGGCCAACTGTCGTGGTCACTCATAACATGTCTCGTCGACGGTGCCGAACTCTGGCCTGCTGGGCGTGCACAATATGACCTCTCCTGGGTCTATGTCTTCTTGTGTAAAATTCTAGAAAGGTCCTGTCTAGGTCTCTCCCAAATCTCATCTCTGTCGAACTGTCCTGATGTTATCACCCTTCACCAAACCTGGTTCTTGTTCCGGAACGGCTGCATACTCATCGCGACTCCTTCTTGAAGGTATGTCCATATATAATGCCTATGTACGCGTGTCACATCTCTGATGTCGGCGGAGTGGAACGTCATCTCATCAAGATCTCGTACGAACCTCTTACTCCAATTTTCTCAAATGTCGACTGCTTCGGACTCGTCTCTTCATGGCTGCATGGACTGTGCTCCAACGGCTATACTCGTATCTGGAGTCTCCCAAGCAATGTATCCCATCACATGATATCCGAAAGATGTCGAACCATCCGATCGACTCGTCAAAACCTTATAATCCCCCAAGAGATCAACATCTGAGATACAGTTTAATAATATCGAGTACATGCCACAGCACCTCTGAACAAACCGAAGAAGGGCAAACCCAAGCCTCATAAATGGCTCCGCTAAACTGCCGCAAACCCTAAGGTTCAAAGGCGTTCCATGGTCATTACGTCGAGTTAGGGTTTCATTCTTCTAGAGGGTCCGTAGAATTACTTGCATGTTCTCTTCAAACACTTTAAACTTGGAAAATGGGTTACTGACATTCGATCGTCTCTATCGACTCCCAACATATCCATGTGAAGTCTCCTCGAACTGGAATCAATTAATCTAATGACTTCGCATCGGGGTAATCGAACGAACCACCTTTCCTAGTCATTCATCCTCGGATGACTAGCGACCATCTATCATATCTCTGAGTGCAACTCGTGCAGAAGTAGCTACAACATCTGGGGCGATATCTCGTCATTAGCAGCAGCAACTGGCCTATTCGTCTGCACACTAAACCGTGCCTCGATCATCATGAATAAGAGATACATCAAAGGTCATCACATCCTGGCTGGCCTCTATCAGTGGCTCAATCCTCTGGTGCAAATCCGAATGTCCGAGAAATCTCATAAAAGCGATCCATCAAACGCTCATGGCACGGAGACACAATAAAACGACGCCTCTCTATCCCATCGTATCCCTGGAATCACGCCCTGGTCAGTCCTCGTTCGTGACGAGGTCATGCTGACCGCAACACAACTCTAGCTGTAGCTCTCCACGCCCGTACAACCATGGTAACGAAACCATAACTGATACCGATGAGGCTAGATCATAGGACTGAATATAATGATGTGCAAAGAAATGTACATCCTGAGGCTTCGTAAGCGGAGTAGCGTATCGTAAATATGTCGCGGAACATACGTACGGTATGTCACTCTACTCAAGCTACCTACTCCATCAACCAAGGGTTATCCTACACTCCGATGGAAAATCCTAACGCTCTGATACCAACTTTTTCACGACCCGAAAGTACGGAACTTGACCGGCACTTAAATTACGAAACGTCTCGAGGCGTACGTGATCTAAATAAGCCGAAACCCAGAAATCTAAACCAAGTAAAGCAAAAGAGTGAAGGAAAACCATTTTAAATCAAATAGTTTAGCAACATAAGCCGAAATATGCATTTTTAAAATCCCAAGTCTTTCTAAAAATTTCGGCAGAGTTTCCTTTGTAAAAACTGACCCCAAACGGGTACAAAACCAGATAAAGCATATATAATGAGTAAAGGCATACCCAAGCGGGAGCTAGCACTTCGTCAATCGACGGATAAAACCACACAATGCAAAATAATATATGATTGTTACGAATTCTCCGGATTGTGTATGTAAAAGTATCAACTCAAATAGTCCCCGATTTCGGCGCCTTTTGATAGATCGAAAAATGCGAGACTGAGTAAGTAAATCAACTCAAATGATTCCCGATAACGGTTTCATTTGATCGATAAGAGTCTCTTTGTGTCGGTAATTAGAAAATTGAATAAAGTTCACAATCAAAAAATTATATTTGACCGCAATCAACTACGGTGTCAGTTGCAGATCGTAAGCGAGTGCGGATCGTCCAAAGGGAATGTGCGATTCGTTTTTATATTTGCTTTGTTTGAATTGACAAGTTAATCGAAAAGAAAACAAAACATGATTCAAGATTTCATCAAATGTTTCAAGTGTCACAATTCTAATCAAGAATCAAGAAAATGATAAACAATCGAGAATCAGGGTTTCGATGATATTTCCAACCAAATTTCAAGAATCTAAATGAGGCTCGTAGGAATCGATCGGATCTATAGACGTGATGTAATATCAAGATTTCTTGTTCTTGTTCTTCGAAGGATTGATACTAGATCGATGATGATCGACGAGAGTTAGGGCTTTCTTGATGAAACTAGGGTTTCATCCTTTAACCCTAGTTCTTTCGTTGATATCATTCACACTCTAGCCTCTAGCAATTTCAAGAAACGATCGTAACTCCCCAATCTCGAGCGATATCAATCAAGAAAGCATCGCAACGAATTGGGTCGTCGATTCTTGAACTTGCTAGGGTTTACAAAACTCGTGGGATTCAAGAATCGATTTAAGATATATTACATCATCATTCTATTGATCGTCTCGACTCCTCGACGAGCGGAGTATTACTCAAACATCACAACAAGAATTACAACTAGAAATTTAGTTTGAATCATGATGCAAGAATTTAAAGAAAACAAGATAAAAGAATATCACCTTTTATTTATATCAACAATTTGATTACAGACGCTCAAGAACTATAAGAGGAAGAATTAAATTGTCGACTTGGCTTCGCTCGGCTCCGTGAGTCGCGGATCGGCTTGGACCACTTGCTCTGTTGAAGATCGGCTCGGCTCATAAAAGGTTGCAAGGCTTCTTGCTTGAATAGGTACTCGGGATCTTGGCTTTTGATTGGAATTAGGGTTAGGGTTTCACACAAGTCCTCTCACTAGACTTGTGGAAGAAAAAGATGAAGAATGAGATAGAATGGATCTAGTTTGATACTAGAATTTGGTAAAGATGATTAGATTCCTAACCCTAGGTCTAGTCTTTTATTTATAGACTTCCCAAACCCTAGGTCTAGGTTTGATTCCCTCCAAAATTTTGTTGAGGCTTCTAGAAGGAGTTTGTTAGGAGCTAGCTTAGGCTTTAAGCTAGGATTAATTAAGCATTAGAAACCCTAGTTTGCTGATCTGGCAGAAACCTCTGGAGTCTTCTGGAAGTTGACATGTCTTTATGAAGTCTGGACCCTGAGATAAGAGTTTTGGTGCAAAGCTGAAGACATGATGTCATCAAGTCACCGCGGAACCGCGGCGAAAGCCGGCTCCGGCCGCGGTTCCGCGGCCATGTTGGCTCCTTGGGGCTTGGTTCTTCTGGTGTGGTCTTGTGATGATATTTGGGGCTTCATCTGATATGTTGAATTGTATTTTTCCCTTTGTATTGATACCAGAACTGAAATCATTGAGTTGGTGTAATGTTTTAGCGGTACCATGTAAATTTTGGCCTTTCTTCTGGATTTTTCTGCACAGATCTCAAAATAAGTGTTGCGCAATATAGGGATGATGCGATACCATGAAATGCAGTCAATTTCCTTTATAGTGTCGGTTTTAGAGTCTAATACATGGAATCAGATATTTTGCGACCGTTTTGCTAATATGTGAAATATGAATACGGTACACTTCTAAATGAGTGCAAATGATGAGGAAATTGCCGGCTAAAATATGCAATATTTTCGACTAATCAAATTCCCCGAAACTTAATTTCGATCGTCTCGAGCGAACTATTTTATTAAAAAGATAAGGAGAAAAAAAAGAAAGAGAAAAAACTAACTAGCACACTTTTGTAGGCAACACGATTGCACTGAGCACGTGCAACAAGCCTTTAAACCTCTAGGTGTCCCTAGTAGGAGGAGTGTTGTCTCCTGAGGGTTTTCAGCGGATTGCACCCACAAAATCCAATAATAAAAGAAAGATCATGAATATTACATTTAAAGACAAGAATTGTAAAAGAAAAGCATCGAAAATTAGGGTTTCCAACTAAGCTAGCTTTTCGGTTGTCATGAGTCTTATCTTAACGGTCATGAAAAGATGTTAGAAATCACGTCCTCCCTCAATAAAACATCGTCTTATTTTTCATTCCTATCTTTCTTCCAAACATCGATCATATCACCCTGCGTGTGTGTAAAGGACATCCCTACACCCGGAGAATTCAATTCAAGCTATCATACTCTTGCCCATCAGCCTCAGTACTTTTTAATTAATGAATATTTAGATGAGATTGCTCACACACTTTCATGCGACCGTTAATACTTCTTGAGGTACTAACCGACCGATTACTCCTGTGCTTGCTTACCTGGTGTGTTTTCCTCATCTTGCACCACCTCAGGCATAGCAGTGACTCCCAGACCAGTTGGCCTTAGGGCTCTAGGTGAAGAAGCACCCTCGCTATATATTTTTTATTGCCCTTGGTGATAACAAAACCAGTGTTCATTTTTCTCACCACTTTATATTTTCTTTATTCACTTTTTTTTTTATATCCTTCATACATTTGGCTTTAAGACAAGAGCATTTCAAGGTATCCTCTACTATCTCAGGCTTTAAAACGTGTGTAAGTGCGAATAGCAGGGTAGCAACGTTCAAAATGTTCGGCTTCCAGAATAGAAACTATTTTTCAGACTTATTTTTATCCTCAGATTAGTGACGTCCTTCATCTTACTAACTCTTGGGACAACGGCTCATAACTACTTATTTCTAGTTCGTATAAGAAAACTTCTAATTTTCTTAGTTTTCTTAAATTTTTCTAATCTCATGGATGTAATTTTTCACTATCTAAACTTTCATTATCTTATTTATGTACAAAAAAGTTGTAAATATTAAAATTATTTTTATACTTTGAAAATCTTTAAATTTTTATGGGTTTTGAAAATTTTTCAATTTTTTTTAGATTTTTAAAAGAAATGCTTTGTGCTTATGCAAATGATGTGCAAATGATGCAAAAAATAAGCACAAACCTCCCCCAAACTTGTTTTCAACAGTGTCCTCACTGTTGCCAACAGTTATATCTACAAAAAAAACCTGTAAGCTTGGGAGGAATTATTAGTGGGGGAAAAATATATAAGTGAAGAACTTCCCCCAAACTTACTCTTTTCACACACCTCCATTCAAAAAATGTTGCAATGATATACTGGATATGAAGGTGAGACGGAGGAATTTTAAAAATAAACTGGCTCTTGTAAGAACAAGAGCTCCTCCGTGGGGTCAGTGGAAAAATACGGCTTTAATCTATGTCCATTCAGTTTTAAAAAAATGTGCCGTTTTTAACATTTTCTATCTCTACTGCCCCGTGCGGATATACAGACCGCACAACAAAAGGTCCCTTCCATCGATATCGGAGCTTACCCGCGTGAAGGTGTAATCGTGAATCATAAAGAAGGATTTGTTGACCAGGTGAAAATGTTTTCCTCAAAATGTTTTTATCGTGAAAAACCTTAGTCCTATTCTTTGTGATCACAGCGTTATCATAAGCTTCATCGCGGAGTTCGCTTAGCTCATTAAGTTGCAGCTTCCGAAAGTTGCAAGCAAGGTTTAAATCAAAATTTATTTCTTTAATAGCCCACAATGCTTTATGCTCTATCTCGACAGGTAAGTGACATGCTTTTCCAAACACTATCCTATATGGAGACATCCCTAGGTCGGTCTTATATGCAGTTCGGAATGCCCAAAGAGCATCCGTCAGTTTGGTCGACCAGTCTTTTCTATTTTTAGCAACAGTTTTCTCCAGGATAAGTTTGATTTGTCTGTTTGAGATTTCAGCCTGCCCGCTTGTTTGGGGATGATAGGGTGTAGAAAGTCGGTGGTTGATTGAGTATTTCCGCATCAGAGTCTCAAAAGACCTGTTGCAAAAATGTGTCCCATTATCGCTAATAATAGCGCGTGGGTGTCCAAATCGCTAGAAGATATTCTCTTTTAAGAACTTAATGACCACTTTCCTGTCATTAGTGCGACATGGAATGGCTTCTACCCACTTTGAGACATAATCAACCCCCAGCAATATGTACAAATTCCCAAAGGAGCTGGGAAAAGGACCCATAAAATCTATACCCCAAACATCGAATATTTCAACAACCAAGATGGGTTGCTAAGGCATTTCATTCCTCTGGGAGATTCTACCCGTATACTGACATTGTGTACAGGTTTTGCAATGCTCAAATGCGTCCTTGAATAAGGTCGGCCAATAAAATCCACATTGATCTAGTATCAATCCTTCAAAGGAGAAGAACAAAGGTTAAAGTGTGTCAAGAATCTAAATGAGGCTCGTAGGAATCGATCGGATCTATAGACGTGATGTAATATCAAGATTTCGTGTTCTTCTCCTTCGAAGGATTGATACTAGATCGATGATGATCGACGAGAGTTAGGGATTTCTTGATGAAACTAGGGTTTCATCCTTTAACCTTTGTTCTTTCGAAGGTGAAGAACAAGGGTTAGAGAATGGTTCAGTAGGGAGCTGGGCAAATTGATTCAGTTCGCTACGGATTCGAGCTGTCTTTTGGATTGGGTAAAATTTCTTAAGGAATGCAGCGACGAATTCTTCCCAATTCGTAATAGAGTGTGCGGTAGTGTTATATAGCCACTTCTCGGCTATATCACACAATGTAAATGGAAGAAGTCGTAGACGCATCGCATCCACTAAAAGTTGTGACGTACCCATCATTGCGCATACGTTTTCAAATTTGGTAATGAAAATGTAAGCGTACTCAGTCTCGAGTCCGTGGAATTTGGGTAAAAGATTGATATAGTGGGGTTTAATCTCAAAGTTATCCCCATTGGCTGGTGGTGTGGATAAGCAGGTCGAAAGAGGACCTCGAAGTGGATAGCACCTCTCCTGGAGAGAGATGCGGGGTGGATTCTGCGCACCAACGGACGGCGGCAGATTAGGGTTAAAGAAGTTTGATGGAGGTGGATCCATCGGTGTGGGTGTGGTAGTGGATAAAGAAGAAGTAAATGGAGAAATATCGACTTCGGAGTCGATAAAGGGTACGCGGACTAAACGGGCACTAGAATGCCGTGTCCAGCCTATCTTGTACTAAAAAGGGTTAGTACAAGTGGCAGCGTTGGCTTTATAATTAGGGAAAAGAATGAAGTGTTGGTGTTTGTTTTGAAAAATGATACGGATTTTTGAAAAAATGATGGAACACAACAAATGCAACGCACAAAACCCTAAAATCTAGTGGTCACCTAGGTCCGGCTTTAGACCGCTCCTAACTGCCAAAAGACAAGTCGCAGGATAGAATCCTCCACTGCCTCTTTGTTCCCGTGTGGCCAGATAAGTGCCAGGTAAGTGGGAAGGTACTCCACTACGTAAGTAGTGGGCCTAATTAATAACCGCTAGCCTTCGACACACTTTCCTACGCACCACAAGAAAACGCGGATAAGCAATGAATTACCCACGGCCTTCTTCTGTCCTAAGTGAGCGCGACAGTCCTTAGAGTCATCTCTAGATTTCTTTTAGTTAATGTGGGTCAATACGGATGCAAGTTTTGTGATTTTCGGGGCCTAGGAAGGGTAATGAAATCCCCACCTAATTTGGAATGGCCGTGCCCCTTAATATCCGTATTTATAATGCAAACAACCAAGAAACAAAATCACGCACAAATTTAATTTTGCAATTTGCGAGCTGCGATTATTTGCAAAGAATCCTGCAGAAAATTGTCAGTTGGAGCTAAACAGAGGAGAGAGGAGAAGGTAAGAAAGTACCTGGAGCAAAAATTTTGCAGAGATCCCCCAAGAATGCCGCGGTTCCGCCGCAATTGGGCCTTTATGCCGCTCTTCCGCGGTCTCGTGATGAGATCACCCCACCAAAAGTTTTCAGGGAGCTTCTGTAGACTCCCTCAGCTCTCTGGTATTTTCCAAAAAATTTTCCAAATTCCCAGCAAGCTCCAGATCTCCTTGCAATGAAACACAACAAATTGTTTAGGGTTTGCACGAATTTTGATCTCAAAAATCACAATGAAATAAATCTTTCAATTCAAACTATAATATGAAACGAATTACCGCGTAATCCCCGGCAACGGCGCCATTTTGATTGTTACGAATTCTCCGGATTGTGTATGTAGAAGTATCAACTCAAATAGTCCCCGATTTCGGCGCCATTTGATTGATCGTAAAATGCGAGACTGAGTAAGTAAATCAACTCAAATGTTTCCCGATAACGGTTTCATTTGATCGATAAGAGTCTCTTTGTGTCGGTAATTAGAAAATTGAATAATGTTCACAATCAAAAAATTATATTTGACCGCAATCAACTACGGTGTCAGTTGTAGATCGTAAGCGAGTGCGGATCGTCCACAGGGATTGTGTGATTCGTTTTTTTATTTTCTTTGTTTGAATTGACAAGTTAATCGAAAAGAAAACAAAACATGATTCAAGATTTCATCAAATATTTCAAGTGTCACAATTCTAATCAAGAATCAAGAAAATGATAAACAATCGAGAATCAGGGTTTCGATGATATTTCCTACCAAATGTCAAAAATCTAAATGAGGCTCGTAGGAATCGATCGGATGTATAGACGTGATGTAATATCAAGATTTCGTGTTCTTCTCCTTCGAAGGATTGATACTAGATCGATGATGATCGACGAGAGTTAGGGCTTTCTTGTTGAAATTAGGGTTTCATCCTTTAACCCTTGTTCTTTCGTTGATATTCAAGGATCGACGAGAGTTAGGGCTTTCTTGATGAAACTATGGTTTCATCCTTTAACCCTTGTTCTTTCGTTGATGAAACTAGGGTTTCATCCACATTGATCTAGTATCAATCCTTCGAATGAGAAGAACACGGGTTAGAGAATGGTTCAGTAGGGAGCTGGGCAAATTGATTCAGTTCGCTACGGATTCGAGCTGTCTTTTGGATTGGGTAAAATTTCTTAAGGAATGCAGTGACGAATTCTTCCCAATTCGTAATAGAGTGTGCGGTAGTGTTATATAGCCACTTCTCGGCTATATCACACAATGTAAATGGAAGAAGTCGTAGACGCATCGCATCCACTAAAATTTGTGACGTACCCATCATTGCGCATACGTTTTCAAATTTGGTAATGAAAATGTAAGCGTACTCAGTCTCGAGTCCGTGGAATTTGGGTAAAAGATTGATATAGTGGGGTTTAATCTCACACAATGTCCTTCGAAGGAGAAGAACAAAGGAGCTGGGAAAAGGACCCATAAAATCTATACCCCAAACATCGAATATTTCAACAACCAAGATGGGTTGCTGAGGCATTTCATTCCTCTGGGAGATTCTACCCGTATACTGACATTGTGTACAGGTTTTGCAATGCTCAAATGCGTCCTTGAATAAGGTCGGCCAATAAAATCCACATTGATCTAGTATCAATCCTTCGAAGGAGAAGAACAAGGGTTAAAGGGTGTCAAGAATCTAAATGAGGCTCGTAGGAATCGATCGGATCTATAGACGTGATGTAATATCAAGATTTCGTGTTCTTCTCCTTCGAAGGATTGATACTAGATCGATGATGATCGACGAGAGTTAGGGCTTTCTTGATGAAACTAGGGTTTCATCCTTTAACCCTTGTTCTTTCGTTGATATCATTCACACTCTAGCCTCTAGCAATTTCAAGAAACGATCGTAACTCCCCAATCTCGAGCGATATCAATCAAGAAAGCATCGCAACGAATTGGGTCGTCGATTCTTGAACTTGCTAGGGTTTACAAAACTCGTGGGATTCAAGAATCGATTTAAGATATATTACATCATCATTCTATTGATCGTCTCGACTCCTCGACGAGCGGAGTATTACTCAAATATCACAACAAGAATTACAACTAGAAATTTAGATTGAATCATGATGCAAGAATTTAAAGAAAACAAGATAAAAGAATATCACCTTTTATTTATATCAACAATTTGATTACAGACGCTCAAGAACAACAAGAGGAAGAATTAAATTGTCGACTTGGCTTCGCTCGGCTCCGTGAGTCGCGGATTGGCTTGGACCACTTGCTCTGTTGAAGATCGGCTCGGCTCATAAAAGGTTGCAAGGCTTCTTGCTTGAATGGGTACTCGGGATCTTGGCTTTTGATTGGAATTAGGGTTAGGGTTTTACACAAGTCCTCTCACTAGACTTGTAGAAGAAGAAGATGAAGAAAGAGATAGAATGGCTCTAGTTTGATACTAGAATTTGGTAAAGATGATTAGATTCCTAACCCTAGGTCTAGGCTTTTATTTATAGACTTCCCAAACCCTAGGTCTTGGTTTGATTCCCTCCAAAAGTTTGTTGAGGCTTCTAGAAGGAGTTTGTTAGGAGCTAGCTTAGGCTTTAAGCTAAGATTAATTAAGCATTAGAAACCCTAGTTTGCTGATCTGGCAGAAACCACTGGAGTCTTCTGGAAGTTGACATGTCTTTATGAAGCCTGGACCCTGAGATAAGAGTTTTGGTGCAAAGCTGAAGACATGATGTCATCAAGTCGCCGCGGAACCGCGGAGAAAGCCAGCTCCGGCCGCGGTTCCGCGGCCATGTTGGCTCCTTGGGGCTTGGTTCTTCTGGTGTGGTCTTGTGATGATATTTGGGGCTTCATCTGATATGTTGAATTGTATTTTTCCCTTTGGATTGATACCAGAACTGAAATCATTGAGTTGGCGTAATGTTTTAGCGGTACCATGTAAATTTTGGCCTTTCTTCTGGATTTTTCAGCACAGATCTCAAAACAAGTGTTGCGCAATATAGGGATGATGTGATGCCATGAAATGCGGTCAATTTCCTTTATAGTGTCGGTTTTAGAGTCTAATACATGCAATCTGATATTTTGCGACCGTTTTGCTAATATGTGAAATATGAATACCGTACACTTCTAAATGAGTGCAAATGATGAGGAAATTGCCGGCTAAAATATGCAATATTTTCGACTAATCAATATACAACGCCAAGGGCGAGGATCAAGCTCAAAAGAAACTCAAGAATCAAAAAGAAAACCATAATAATACAAGCACGACTCTAAGGTCGAAATAATACACTGGTCTTCTATGTTTAACAAATAATACAAGTCTGGTTGATGGAGTTTTACTAGATACAAGTGAATAATAATATACAATGGTGGTCCTGATGCGAAAGATCCCACCTACCAAAGCAATCACCCTGAAGGAACAGTGTGCCAGCAAAACCGCAACGAAACCTGTATGGCAAAACCTGCATGAAACTGTGGCACATTGGGGGTGAGTTGCCAACTCGTGAGTAGAAAACATCTACGAGAAAAAATCGCATGTATAACGCAATCCTAGGTCATACGATCAGTAGTATCCTCATATAAATATCAAGGTCCATCTAGGTATAAGTGCAATATATCATATGTATGGGGTATGATCAATGTAATCATCATGAAATCAATGTCAACTATATCATCCAACTATGTAGTCAATGCCTGTATGCATGCGGATCTCGTCCATGTGTCAACCAATGGAATAGCAACATCATGCATGCAAAAAGTCATAGAAGCATATGCATGAAAGTATGAAGAAATAAATCAACGTGTGTCCCTTGCGACATATAAAATCATGGAACCTGAGTGTCCAACATCAACACTCGAAAACATCATAAAACCTGTGCCCAGCATCGGCACGTAAATCCTCAAATATCTCAGGCTCCGTATCATCTGCGGAATCGGATCGTGGGCTCCAGCAGTACGGGTCGGCCTATATCCATCTCGTGACCCCGGTCGGTATCCTCCGAATAACCGCCAGGTCCAAATACTATCACCGGTAGGCAGTCTGCCCCTGCCAGGCTCATCGTCTACTCCTCGAACTTCTTGCCCCGGGGTACCTTAACGGGTCCACCATGTACCCGCAGACGGTTCATCCAACTCCTCGAATCGGGTCTCGAAATCCATCTCATAACCGAGAAAACATCTTGGTGGACAAAACTCATCATATGAAAGAACACCGCATTTTTCTCTTTAAAAATTAACATATCAGTTTATAAAACTTTCACATGCGGTTTCCAAATCTAGCAATCTCATGAAAATCCGAAATCCAATCATCAATAGCAAGTAAACAGTGAATGATAATATGCATGTGGTAGCAAGTAATAACTGCAACGTCTAATCTAGCATATAAAGACGAATTTGCTAATATCATGTCGAACTATCAATTAACAAGCTATGTCAATAGGTAATATTCTCTAAAAGTGTTTGTGACATGGCAATTACCGATGATGATGTGTGCGAGCCGGCAGGTAAGTGTATGTGGAACATACGCATCATCGGTAATGGTGATGGTGTCCTGATAGCGTGATCTCAATAATGGCATATGAAAACACAGAATAAGCATGCGGTGCGATGAAACATCATGAATACATAGGAAGTGATGTGATAACAACAACACTGAAAATATTCCTACCCAATATCCGAGTCATGCAGTATGGTATATAACATACCCACGATTTCCCACCTTGAAAAAAGAGTTTGACTCGAGCCCAGTCAAAAGGGTAAGGGAATCTGCCTAAGTCTGAGTCGATCTATACATATATATCTAGTAGTCGGTGATCTCGCCTCAACAGTATCACGTACGATACAATGACAATATGATATCCTCAAGTCAAGAGTGCAGATCTAACCTCATAACTATCTCTCGTACGGTAAATCTATCGTACGGCATCCCAAATCTGGGTACGGGTCAATTATCATATTAATCTCATTATTCATCTGATATCCACATCATCATATATCGTGTGCAGGGGGGTACTGATCTAAGTCCAGTACACTACTAATATCATCAACAATAATCATGCTCTGGCTACTGATCTACAGCCTCAAACAATCCGGTGTCATCCATACTTATCATCATATATGAGTATACATCGTCCAAACGACCCATTATAATATCTTAACACATCATACCTCATATATCGATATATAACTCGTCAATTATCATAATATATCATCAACATAGAATCGTCGTCCAACGACCCGCTATAACATCATGACATATCTCGGTCGCACATTAATTCTCTCACGGCATCATGCCCGATCAGATCGACTCATTCCCAAGTATCGTATAACATTCTCATCATCCAAGCATATAATTATACCAATATATATATGTCCCCAATACGCACAAGGATATCAATGTATGTGAGTATGTTCATGTGCGTGTATGCAAATCTTTATTCTAGGGTTTCGGCCTAAGAAATCGACTAGAGTCCTTTCATCCATACTCGCTAACACTAACCCCTAACCTCCTAAAGCTCTCTTGCTAAGGCTCATATCACATCCTACCATATAAAGTTATATATATTGTATCCCATGATATAATTCCTTACAACTTTGCGGGGGTGCTATACGCCATCCACCCGACTTCTCCCCGTAGATATAAATCTACTCACCATCATCCTGCGTGTCGCTGTCGATGTCGCCTTCATCTTCTTTATCATATGAAGCCCTCGAGAAGGTACCTACAAGATAACACAATCGCAAATGCACCTTAAAATCACATCGAGAAAACCAAACGACGCGCTAAGGCCTATAGGTTAGAACCGATGGACTACGCTTTCATAATCATCAAACAACCCACGATGTCGTCGTGCAAACGTCAAGCGATCGAGGTAAAACACAAATACGCAAATCTAGAAATTAAAATACGAGAAAAGAAACTCCGAATCAAAACAGCAACTTAGGAAAAAGGTCCCAGATTTCACCCTAGGTCAAATTGGTCAATTTTGCACATATGGAGGGTCAAGTTTACTGGAGATGGGGCTATGAACCAAAAAAGAACCCAAATGGGCCAGGTCTGGCCGCAATTTGCGGCTAGAGGGATTAAATCTGTTGCCGTAGTATGTAGTCAGGGGCTGGGGTCTTGGTGGTAGCTTCCTAGGTGCCTGCATGTATCACTGTCCTTGCAAAATAATTTTTAAAGTCTCGAGGTGATAGCAGATTTCATTTAACCCTCACAGAATCCAGAATTTTCCGATATCGGCGTTTCTAAATCCGTATTCCGGGGTTCTAGTCTCTGGTTTAGGTCTAAATGCTAGCACTAGGGGGTTTGCGAGGCCTCTACTGAGCTCAATTGCCCAACACAACTCTCAAATTCCATTAACCCTAACTAGAGTTTTCAAAGTTCACCCAAACCACTCAATATCGGTTCTAATCTAACATGGGGGTAAAAGAAATGGAAACACTAAGCTTATGGTTCAGAAAAAACCTCATTTGGCAACTCAAGAAAATTCTTGAGTTGCCGCAAGTGGCCAAAATCCTTGCTTTCTTGGTCCAATGTGTTTCCCTTGAGCTTGTGCATCTTTTTAATGAAGTGGGATTTGGGTTTTGAGTTGATTTTCATGGTGTTTTGGGGGGTTGAAGATGGAGGAGGAGAGAGGAGCTGCAGCAGCAGCAACTAGGGGAGATGGAGAGAGGAAATGAGGGAATAATGATGGGGGTTGGTTCAAAACAAGGGTTGACCCCTTACTCACTCTTTCTCTCTCTTGCCCATTCTTCACTATTCTAATCATATCCTTTTTCTTTTCTTTTCCTAATAAATCAACAACCATGCTATAAAACATGTAGGAAAGCCATGAAAAAAAAGTAACAAGTGTAAAAATGATACGGTGCATGATTTTCACAAAACAAGCTTAAAACGCGATTAGCGATTTTTAATCGCGATTGGCGATCATAAAAACGTAAAATTTGCATAATTTACATAAATCACCCGCTTTTCAATAATTTCCATAATTTTCCAATTTTTTCCCCAATTTTATCGGTATTTAATTATACCGCCTTATTTAAAATATTCAATATTTTATTATTAATTTATAAAAATCCCAAAAATAATATTTAATTTTTCTGAAATGTTACACCGTAAATCAGCATGACTTATGAAGTTACTGTGGTCTGACATTTACCACCCCTAGACTTCATATGCGACGTATCAGACGAAGAGACCGGCATGTATGGTAAGTGTTGCTTGCAGGGTCGTTGGGGTTGTGATGAGTTCGCTCGTCGACCACTTTTTCTTCATGTACCTGGGTAGCCATTACGTACAGCTAGTGCCGCTGACGAGCTTATGGTTAAACCCACTACCAGCGTACTGTCGAGTCTTTAGAGTCCCACACAGAGGGTTCCCTCGTTCAGGCGAAAGATGTAGAGGCTGTAAGTTGTTACGGCAGCTGTAAGGTGTTACTACAGGGTTTCGATTATGTTCGTGTAATTGTTACAGGAATAATAATCGGAACAATAATACCGGTATTGTATTATTGGATTAATGGTATTCGTATTTTTTGAAATTCGTATACGGTATACGGAGGAGGGGTATTCTTGTAATTGAGAATACCTTCTATAAGGTGCCATCTCATAATGACATTATTTATTTTATGAAAATAAATAAATGAGGTGGAAATAAGAAAGTCCAAGCATGGTTGCAAGAATTGGTTATTTAATTTTATATTGTTTTGGAATTACTATTGAAGCGTCGTGCTAATTTTATATTATATGCTTCAATTATTTCATTTGCAATATATCATCTTCTCATGCTTGAACTCTCTCATTATCACAAACACTTTCTCTCTCCTTCTTCCATTCTCCTCCTTCATCCTAAGCTTTACCTTTCATATGTGTTGTGAAACAAAAGTTTAGGATTAAAGATAACCCAATATCCTAATCTCTACATGATCCTAGTGACCTCTTCTAGCAAATTTGGTCTCTAGTTTATGCTCTTATGAAGAGTTTCTAGCTTGCACGACAACTCTCGCATGGATCATCTAGGTCTTGGGGTGGCCGGAGATCGAGAACATCGGCAACATCCAAAGGAACTAAGGAGTGGCAAGGAGCAAAGGAGTTGCACCAAAGAGAAGACCCGAAGGACCGTATCATTGAGGTATAATCCCTAACATAGTAGACAAGATCTCTAGTTAGGTTTTTGTAGTTATGGTTTAGACAAGATCTTATGAAAAGTGCGTGTTGTATGCAAAGAAAATTTTCGTTCATCACTTCCGCCGCCTCACAAGAGTTGTGGGAGCATGCAACATGCACTAACATGGTATCAGAGCCTAACTAAACCATAATTAGATTGTTAGCCAAAAGTTAGAAATTCGATCGACGCATTTTTTCCTGGAAAACACGATTTTTGTCCCCGTTTTCTGTCGATTTTTAAAGTGTTCAAAAAATCATTTCTGTGGCCTTAAAAATACATGCAGGGTTTTCTAAGCACACTGTAGAAAAACGAGACTTTAACTCGCCAGGAACGCCGCGGATCCGCGGCCAAACGCAGTGTTTGGCCGCGGATCCGCGGCCGAGTCGTGGCCGAGTTAACTTGTTTTTCAGCAGTTTGCTTAGATTAAGGAAATAGTGTTTCTGGGATATCTGGAATTTTCACAAAGTTGTTTGTGTACTGGAACATGTCAAGTATTGGCATGGTTTAAAATTATCGATTGAAATTCCAAGTGTTTGGCTAATCGGGTTTGCTGTTTTTCGATATGTGTTTGAAACGTCCACTAATTGCTATATGACGATTAGTGGGGGTTGCACATATGTATATCTTTAGATGGTATGTGTATATGAATATGTTGAATCGTCGTGTTGAATAGCCGGGGGATGTGACAAGAGTGTTTTTCTTTTCTTTCATTCAATGTAATTTGTAAAAAGAAATGTAATATTATTTTGCGGGGAACATACGGGTTGAGGTTGTATCCACCGCTGTATAATTTCTTTTTACTGTTTTTGCTCCTAGGATAGACCCAAGGTGGGGTGCACAAACTACCGGGTTTTCGAAGTGCCGAGTGGCCTACTCACTTTGTTGAGGGAGGTTGCTTCACTTCGGGAATTTGGCGGGTAGTTTGCCGCACCCATAGGGGTCTAGGGTGGGGATTTGGCTATTCATCACGACCGTGGAACCCGTCTTTCATTAAGGGCTTGAATGAAATACGGAATTCCTAGTATATCCAATATATTCATCTGTGATCTGAAATGGCTATATTTATATATGAGATATATAATAAACGTTGCTTATGTTTTGCACCCGTGCTAGTCCAGCCCCCGCTCTGCCGTTAGTTAAGTAACCTAACGGTGCATGACGGGCCCCGTGGCGAATGCGGACGGCATAAGCGTACGTTCTATTTTCGTTTCTTTTCTTTGATGTTTAGGAAACGTAAATGATGGGATAGAATTAATGTGATTAATGTTATGAAAAAGAAACTTAAAGATGTTGTAGAATCAAATTTTTTAAAATGGGTAACTCTAGTTTTTGGTTTGCATAGAGATATTCCTTGATGAATATCCAGCACCTCATTCGATGAGAAAAGGGCCGAGATCCCTTCACCAGGAGTGACCCCTTTAGCGAAACTTGCAAATGTTACAAAGAACTCGATTGTTTTTATAGTTGATCTTACTTTTGCTTTGCATCGTGGTATTTATGAATATCCTGCACCTCATTCGATGATGAAAGAGCCGAGATCCCTTCACCGGGAGTTACCTATTTAGGAAAATTAGAAAGATACTACAAAACCATTCGATTTTTAAAATTGGAGCTTTAACCACTCTTTTCACTCGATTCTACAACGATATCAAAGTTCAAAACGTTAATGGTTTTCATAAAAACCATCCGTTGCCCTCCGCCATTTTAGAAAGCAGAGTATTTAGTATTCATGCCACGTTTATTGACCATAGTTAAGGCGTGGTGTACGGTAGTTAAGTGATGTCTTCCTACAAAGCATTTGATGCGATCGATTAGGACATTCGCATGACGTTGTTGACCATAGTTAAGGGTCATGCGGGTGGGTCTAAATCAATCCCGAAATGACGGGTAGAACTTGACTAGTGCTTATGATGACCATAGTTAAGGTCATAAGACATTAGGGGTAAAAATCATATCGGGAATTTCAAGTGTTGAAATTTGCAATGAGATTGCATACCTTCTATATAATAGTTGGATCCCGATCCCACTGTGAGTAAAAGTTACTCACGGGAGAGTTTTGCATTTTACAATTAGCTAATCCAGTAGGTGTCTAGAAAGGTGTCAACGGGGTTACGCCTCTAGGAAAACGAGGTTTATTTTAATTAGGTCCGTGCGGATGCGCGGGGAACCACCCTCGGAGTACCGACACTGGCCTGGCCGACCGGTTAGCGAACTTGTAGATTGCAATTAATCCTGGCTAGTTTTCCTTTTAATGGTTTGAAGGAAAATTTGATAAAAAGCAGTGGGAGTCATCGATTTGATAAGATTAATAACCAATCTAATTATGCAAGAGCAATCACTGAGTGTCTTCTTTTCTCTCTCCTAATGGCAGATACCTATAACGGGACTTAAGCTTTTATTACAAAAAAATAAACTCACGGGACCGAATTACAAAGATTGGCTAAGGAACGTGAATATTGCCCTGACCTATAATAAGGTCGGATATGTCCTGACTACTCCAGCCCCTCCTATCCCAGGCCCTGATTCTTCAGTTGCGGATAAAGAAATCCGCAAGACTTGGGATATAGACTGTGCCACTGCCAAGTGCTTCGCGCTTGCTTCTATGAACAATGAACATCAGAAGCAGCACGAGAAGATGGATGTTCAATCCATCTTTCTCCATACAAAGGAGTTGTATGCAGAGCAATCTCGTACTCTCCGATACGAGGCATCTCGAAATTTGTTTCAGATGCGAATGGCTGCTGGCACGTCTGTAAGTGACCATGTATTGAAGATGATTGGACTTATCGAAGAACTTGAGGACCTGGGTTGGACCATGGAGAACGAACAATATGTTGATATTGTTCTACAGTCCCTTTCCCCTGCCTTCGCTCAATTCATTATAAACTTCAACATGCACAATATGGAGAAGTCTTTGCCTGAACTCCTCAATATGTTGAGGAGTGCAGAGAGCACACTAAAGGTAGCGAAAACTCCCGCTCTTATTGCCGGGCCATCTTCTTCCTCCGTCCCAAAAGACAAATCCAAAGGAAAGGGAAAGAAGAAGAAGAATCCCATCAAGAAGAGAGGCGGAGTGAAAAAGGCACCGGGAAGGGACAAGAAAGGGGCTGCTGCGACAAGACGAGGGGAATGTTTCCACTACCACCAGACTGGGCACTGGAAGAGAAACTGCGTTGGATACTTGGCCGACCTCAAGAAGAAGAAGCAGGGTGAATCTTCCACTTCAGATGTGTTTGTAATAGAAAACTGTTTTTCAATTAATTCTGCTTCCTGGGTATTAGATACTGGGTCAGGATCTCACATCTGCAATTTTCTGCAGGGGCTAAGAAATAGCAAGTTTTTGAAGAAAGGTGATCACACTCTCCGGGTTGGGAATGGTTCCTCAGTACATGCTACAGGAGTGGAAGAGTATCACCTTGGTTTGTCGTCGGGTTGTATATTGGTTTTAAAGCAATGTTATTTTGTACCCTCTATGTTATGTAATATTATATCTGTATCGGTGGTGGACAATGCAGGATATAATTTTGTATTGCAATCTAATCTTATGAACTTTAACCTTAATCAATAGTTGATTGGTTCTGGTACATTAAATAACGGGATATACGTCCTAAACCAACATACAGTTTTTAACGTACAACACACAAACAAAAGAAAGGTTCCTGACATAAATGAAGCTTTCATATGGCATTGTAGACTTGGTCATATTAACGAAACAAGACTAACCAACCTACATAAAGATGGATATTTAAACTCATTTGAATATAAAACTTATGCGACTTGCGAGTCTTGCATCAAAGGCAAAATTACCAAAACACCGTTCACTGGACACGGAGAGAGAGCTACTGAACTCTTAGGCCTCATACATAGTGATGTATGTGGACCAATGTCTACACATTCAAGAGGAGGTTTTTCATACTTCATAACATTGACAGATGACTTCTCAAGATTTGGACATGTGTTCTTGATGAAAAATAAGTCTAAAGCCTTCGAAAAGTTCAAGGAGTATAAATCTGAAGTAGAAAAACAAACAGGCCTAAGTATCAAGAAACTTCGATCAGATCGAGGAGGTGAGTATCTAAGCTCAGAGTTTCTAGATTTCCTAAGAGAGAATGGGATTCTCTCTTAGCTCACTCCTCCGTACACATCACAGCACAATGGAGTGTCGGAAAGGTGGAATCCCGCCCTATTAGATATGGTACGATCAATGATGAGTGATGCTGACTTACCAATATCATTATGGGAGCACGCATTAGAGACTGCGATTCATCTTTTGAACAGGGTGCCGACCAAAACCGTGTCTACCACTCCATATGAGATATGGTATGGGAAGAGACCATCTCTTAAAAGTTTTAGGATATGGGGTTGTCCGGCTTATGTGAAAAAGCAGAATCCAAACAAACTCGAGACACGATCGGTTTTGTGTAGATTTGTGGGATATCCAAAACACTCGTATGGATATCTCTTCTACCACAAGGATGAACAAAGAGTGTGTGTTTCTCAGTATGCCACATTTTTTGAAAATGAATTTTTTGCAAATGATATTGTTGGCAATGCGGTAGAACTGGAAGAAATTCTAGATACACAAACAATTACCGATGATTTGGTTGAACCTGAGATTCCAATAGAACCTGACAAACCTCAGCCACTCCGTAGATCTAGTAGGACTTCTCGCCCACCTGATAGATACTACGGTTTTCTAATTGATGGTGATAGAGAAGATTGCATCATGGATGATGATGACCCTACTAGTTTTCATCAAGCTATCACGAGTGGTGACTCGGTGAAGTGGCTGGATGCCGTGAGATCCGAAATGGAATCAATGCACACCAACAAAGTATGGACTTTGGAGGTTGCACCTTCTGGAGTAAAACCTATAGGGTGCAAATGGATCTTTAAAAGAAAGATCGGTGTGGATTTTCAGGTGGAGACCTATAAAGCTAGGCTGATAGCAAAAGAATTTCGTCAAAGACCAGGACTGGACTATTATGAAACCTTTTCACCAGTCGCGATGCTCAAATCCATTCGGATCCTGCTTGCTATAGCTGCTCACTATGATTATGAGATCTGGCAGATGGATGTTAAAACGGCAATCCTAAATGGTGATTTAGAAGAATGCGCTTTTATGGATCAGCCAGAAGGCTTCATTGATAGTTGGAGCAGCGGAAAAGCCTGCAGGCTTCTTAAATCCATCTACGGATTAAAGTAGGCTTCACGGAGTTGGAACGTCTGCTTTGATGATACAATCAAAGAGTTTGGTTTTATCAAAAATGTGGATGAACCATGCATTTATAAAAGGATTATAGAGAGTACTGTTACATTCCTCGTATTGTACGTGGATGAAATTCTCTTAATAGGAAATGATATTCCTATGCTACAATCGGTCAAACTATTCTTATCGCAAATGTTCTCCATGAAAGACCGGGGCAATGCCTCGTACATTCTGGGGATTAAGATCTATGGAGATAGATCTAAGAAATTATTGGGATTGTCCCAATCGAGATACATTGACACCATACTAAAGAGGTTTAGTATGGAAGATTCCAAGAGGGGTAATTGACCCGCTTGTCATGGGATCACCCTCTCCAAAGAGATGTCTCCAAAGACTGATGAAGAGAGGGCTCACATGAGCATTATTCCCTACGCTTCAGCAGTAGGATCTATAATGTATGCGATGTTGTGTACTCGCCCAGATGTAGCTTATGCACTGAGTGCAGTAAGCAGGTAACAATCCAACCTAGGGGAGAAACAGTGGACTGCCGTAAAGAACATTCTTCAGTACTTGAGAAGAACTAAAGAAGTATTCTTGGTGTATGGTAACGGAGATCTCCAAATGGAGGGATTTAACGACTCCAGCTTCCAGTGCGACAAGGATGATAGTAAGTCCATCTCAGGGTTTGTATTTACCCTAAACGGAGGGGCGGTATGTTGGAAGAGTTCCAAACAAGATACCGTCGCTGACTCTACGATGGAAGCTGAGAATATTGCTGCTAATGATACCGCAAAAGAGGCATTCGGGATGAGAAATTTCATTTCCGAACTTCAACTGGTTCCATCCATTGCTAATCCAATACCTCTGTATTGCGATAACAATGGAGCCATGGCTTTGGCAAAGGAACCGAGGTCCCATCAGAAATCCAGACATATCTTGACGCGATATCACCTCATCAGGGAGATAGTGGATCGCCAGGACATCGAGGTACGGAGAGTAGACACGAAGGACAACACGGCAGATCCATTCACCAAGGTCATCCCTCAAGTCCAGTTTGAGAAAGTGTTCGAGCTGTTGGGCATGCAGTACGTAGGCAACTTGTTCTATTACAGACAGTTGGTACTTATTGCATCAACTACAGGCCTTAGTGCAAGTGGGAGATTGTTAGATATGTATGCCCTAGAGGCCTGTATTGTATAGGATGCTAGGCATGTATATGTGCAGAAACAATCTTTGCTCGAAATGATAGTATGCTATCTGGTTTATCTTCATCATAACTTGTGTTATATTTCATATCTTTATATGCATGCTGATGAATCCCTTAGGATCATGCTTGACTACCAGGATTATGATGAGATCATACTAGTGGGGCCTGGATAGTTTATAAGCATATCCTTTAATAGTTCCTAGTCGAGGGTATATTGAGACAGGGCATCGGTATTACCAAGTTAGACTAGTGTGTACGTTTCCTGACCCTGGGGCCGATGGTTGATTCCACAACCATTGGTGTTTGACATCAAAGATTGTACATAGGTGCTCATTGGAGAATGGGTACACCGAATAGGACTCGCCGAGAACTCTTAGATGGTATATATACACACCAATTGTCAGATAGCAGTTCTCTGGCGACACTTGTACAGGTTAGTCTGTAGACCTGAGATCGTCATAGTGTCTTGTGTGATTCGCACTGTGCTTTGATTTCCTCCCTACCGCGGCTCTGCCGAGTCGTGAAAACAGGTGGATTTTAGGTACAGTCCCGAATCGCATGGAGACAGTGAGCGATAGGAGGGGTTTCATCTCTCCCGGTATAGGGAGTTGGTGTCGCACTATGCCTGATCGGCCAAAACATCAAATCCCTGGCCAGGGTTCTCGAGATTTACTGATAAGAGTTATCAGTAGTTTCTCGAACCGTTATGGGCCGTAAATCAGCATGACTTATGAAGTTACTGGGGTCTCACATTTACCACCCCTAGACTTCATATACGACGTATCAGACGAAGTGACCGGACTGTACGGTAAGTGTTTCTTGCAGGCTCGTTGGGGTTGTGATGAGTTTGCTCGTCGGCCACTTTTTCGTCGTGTACCTGGGTAGCCGTTACGCACAGCTAGTGCCGCTGACGCGCTTGTGGCTAAACCTACTTCCATCGTACTGTCGAGTCTTTAAAGTCCCACACAGAGGGTTTCCTTGTTCAGGCGAAAGATGTAGAGGCCGTAAGTTGTTACGGCAACCGTAAGGTGTTACGACAGGGTTTCGATTATGTTCGTGTAATTGTTACAGGAATAATAATCGGAACAATAATACCGGTATTGTATTATTGGATTTATGGTATTCGTATTTTTCGGAATTCGGATACGGGTATACAGTATACGGAGGACGAGTATTCTTGTAATTGTTACAAGAATACCTTATAGATGGTGCCACCTCATAATGATATTATTTATTTTATGAAAATAAATAAATGAGGTGGAAATAAGAAAGTCCAAGCATGGTTGCAAGAATGGGTTATTTATATTTATAATGTTTTGGAATTACTATAGAAGCATGATGCTAATTTTATATTATATGCTTCAATTATTTCATTTGCAATATATCATTTTCACATGCTTGAACTCTCTCATTATCACAAACAGTTTCTCTCTCCTTCTTCTCTTCTCCTCCTTCATCCTAAGCTTTACCCTTCACATGTGTTTTGAAACAAAAGTTTAGGATTAAAGATAATCCAATACCCTAATCTCTATATGTCCTAGTGACCTCTTCTAGCAAATTTGGTCTCTAGGTTAAGCTCTTATGAAGAGTTTCTAGCTTGCACGACAACTCTTGCATGGATCATCTTAGTCTTGGGGTGGCCGGAGATCGAGAACATCGGCAACATCCAAAGGAGCTAAGGAGTTTCACCAAAGAGAAGACCCGAAGGACCGTATCATTGAGGTATAATCCCTAACATAGTAGATAATATCTCTAGCTAGGTTTTTCTAGTTATGGTTTAGACAAGATCTTATGAAAATTGCGTGTTGTATGCAATGAAAATTTTCGTTCATCACTTCCGCCGCCTCACAAGATTTGTGGGAGCAAGCAACATGCACTAACACATCCTTATGCAACATAGCTAGCCGTGTCACATTGATATGACCTAGTCTACAATGACACAAGAAGGATTCGTTCATTTCTGAACTCTTCCTCTTGTGTGTGTTTTGTATATTGAGAACTGTGGTTTGATCTAGAATGTATATGCCATTATTTAATGAGCCTGATCCAATCAACTTTTGATTTAGGAAAATATTCATAACATTTTCCTGTACTACAAAATTATATCCTTCTTTACTTATTAAAGAAACAAATATAAGATTGCATATTAGGGTCGGAATGTAATAGCATTCTTTCAGAATTAATGTGTTGCCACTTGGTAACATAAGGTGATATTCGCCAACTGCTTTCACTGCAACATTTTCCCCATTCCCTACTCTTACGGAATGATCACCTTTTCCCAGTTCTCTACCTTTCCGTAGCCCATGTATCATATTACATATGTAGGATCCTGATCCGGTATCTAATACCCAAGACGCAGAGTGAACTGAGAAACGATTCTCAATAACTAACACACCCGAAGAAGATGCATCGGTATGCTTATTCTTCGTTTGGGCGGTATAGGAATCTGGATATTCTCCTATTCCCTGTTCAGTCTTATAACACTTATAAGAAAGAATGGGACCAACGTTCCCTAGCACAGTATAACAGGCGAGTTCGGTCAATACATCCATATTATTATCTTTATTAAGACGTGACATGGTCGCTACCTGGAGAAAGAGAGAAGAAAACACTTTAGCGTATGCTCTTGCAAGATCAGAATGGTTATTATTTTATCTAATCAGGATGGCTCCCACTATTTTAATCAAATCTCCCTTCAAACCCTAAATGGAAAGACTAGCCAGGATTAATTACACCCTAAAATTTCACCAATCTTTCAGCCAGGCCCATGCCGGTACTTTGAGGGAGGTTCCCTGTGCTTTCGCACGGACCTAATTAAAATAAACATCGTTTTCCCAGAGGCATAACCCCGTTGACACCTTTCTAGACACCTACTTGATCGGCTAATTGTCCTGTGTAAAACTCTTCCAAGATTAACTCTTACTCGCAGTGGGTATCGGGATCCAACTATCTCATAGAAGGTAAGCAATCTCATTGCAAATTTCAACACTTGAAATTCCCGATAATATTTTTCCTCTAACCCCCTATGACCTTGACAATGGCCAACAAATCATAGGATGCTACTCAAGTTCAACCCGTCATTTCCTGATTGAATTAAACCCATCCGCACGACCCTTGACAAAGGCCAACAAGGTCATACAACTACCCTAAAACAATCTACATCATATGCATAAGTAGATAAGTACCATTCAGCTACCGCACACTACGCCTTGACAAAGGCCAACAAACGCAGCACGAATACTAAACAGTCTTTATCTGAAATGACGGAGGGCTACGACAGGTTTTTCTGAAAACCTATTGTGTAATGAACTTGATATCGTTGTAAAATCGAGTGAATTTTAAAAGGACTATTTTTGAGGCCTTCACTATGCAAAGCAAAAAACTCCAAAAGGCATTCAAAAACTCCAAAAGCATTCAAAAGACAAACCATTGTTGTAGCATCTGCCGGTTATTGCTAAAGAGGTCACTCCCGGTGAAGGGATTTCGGCTCTTTCCTTATCGAATAAAGTGCAGGATATATCATATATATCACTATGCAAAGCAAATACTATAGCTACCCTTTTTGAAAAATTTGATTCTACAACATGTTTTAAGTTTCTTTTCTTTCATTAATCACATTAATGAAGTCCCATCATTTAAGTCACCTAAACATTACCGATAAATACAACATTCACTTTTGCCATCCGCATTCGCCTCGATGTCCCGTCATGCACCGTTAGTTTAGATAACTAACGACAGAGCGGGACAGAGCTAGCGCGGGTGTAAACATAAGTAACGTTTATATAATAAATCATATATGCTATATACAGTATCCATCTCAACATATCAAATGATCACATCACAGATATCGCAGCAGAAGAAACATATGAAGTATTGGATATGCTAGGAGGTCCATGTTTTTATTTTGAGCCTGTATAAAACATGGATTCCACGGTCGCGATGAATAGCCAAACCCACATCCCTAGACCCCTACGAGAGCGGCAAGCAACCCTACTAATTCTAGAGTTAGGAGACCCGGACTCGATTCCTCGAGTTGGTCTCCCACTGGACCCTAGAACCCGGTTACTTGTGCTCTCCTACTTGGGTCTATCCTAATGCGAAAAAGTAAATAATATACAACAATGGTGACATCAACCTCAACCCGGAAGTGCCCCAATAAAAGAATATTACATACATTTGATTTTACATGAATGAAAATAAAAACTCTCATCTATAAAAAAAAATGGCTATTCAAAACGCGACGATCCAATATAACATATACAGAAACACATAACATCACATGTCATCAACGTAAGTAAATATGTGCATCCAAATTGTCGTTGACATATAGCAACGAAACCGGCGATATCACATATTACACTTACGGTCGCAGAAAAACTAGACGATGTTAAACATTCCGATCGAATCAACAAACACCCAAAATTATCCCGAAGAGCTCAACACTTGAGCAAAGTTTAAAAGGATTCAGCACATGCCACAATACCAATGATCCAGCCGTAGAAGGGCCAAACCAACGCCTCACCTATGACACCGCGGAACTACAGCAAACCCTAATGTTTAGTCGTGGTTCCGAGGGCATAGAATCGAGTTAAGGTTTTGTTCTTCTATAGGGTCCATCGCATAACTTGCATGATGTTTGAATGCTATTTAACTACGGAAAAAATTCAACACTTGGAATTTTTTCGGCAAGGGTTAAAGCGGGTATTTGACATCCGATTGAACTTTTTAATATCGTCTAAAGTAACCCGAAAACAGTTAAAATTACGACTACAAAACACTCCGAGTTGCCTTTGCATTGAGTTAATCATCACATGAAAAAGTAGCAAAAATAAACAACACCTGAAACCCCAAATCACAGAGACCAGAGCATGGAAAAAAATTGGCATCAAAACACCTACTGGGTGTCGGCCTCCTCGGAAATTGTGGCCATGTGCTCGGCCAAAATCCGAGCACATAGTCCCAATTTTCATCCATGTTCATCTCTCTGCCCAAGTATGATTATGCACTTGTTTGAAAAAAATTTGGAGCTCGTTTTAAAATCGACAGAAACATCGTTTTTGGGTTTCAAGTTTCAGAGTTCATTTCATTTTCGTAATCTAACATTATCCGTATAATTTCCTAGCTAGGGTCTGACACCACTTAAGGGTTCCTATCGACGACAGCAAGGTTTCGGGAGACATCGTCCATGACATTTTAAAAAATTTGCCGTTTCAAAGAACTCTTAACAAGAATCGTTAACTAGAAAACAATACGGAAACTAATGTAACCAGTTTTACATCTAAGTGAACTAGAAATACAACCTTTGTAGATCGGTCCTTCACTTCATAAGCTCCTTGTAGTAGTCCCTTCGCTGCGTTGATGGAACTCCCGGACCCTTGCATTTCCTCAGAAGGCGAATGGAACGTTCTTGCTTGAAATCTTCGAGGCCGAAGAAGATCTACGTCGAGGAAATACTAGCTCAAGCTTCTACTTCACTAACTAAAGATTAGTGAAGCAAACACCCTATACTAAAGTGCTAATGTAGTATATGATGATGAAATAAGAAGTGGGCTCACTTTAGAATTATTTTTCTCACAATACTTTCTCACTTGTTTCAAACCCTAGTAAGCTTTTTGGCTTGAGGAAGAAGATGAACAAATGAGAAGAGAATGAAATGATCAAGTGAGAGAGTGAACCATGATGAGTGAGTATCATATACTAACTCATGTAGAGACACAACCATGGCTAATTCAAATGGTTAAATTAACAAATATCTACAGTAAAACAAAGTGAGTGGACTTTGTCAAAGCACTCACAAGCTTCTATAAGCTTCATGCTTTTAACAAATAATCCACTAACTTTGTGATTACTTTAAACATTAATAACCCACCATTATAATTAGAATGGTCTATGTCTCATACACCCATGTATAGTGTATCAACAACCATGACACACTAAAATAAATAATGCACATCAATATATATCACATATATATTACATGTACACACAAGTGAGAAAAGAATGCTTAAGTGCGCTAATGTTAGTTAATGTAAATTAGTTTATCAAATATACAATTATACATTAAATTATTAAATCAACATTTGACTTAATAAACCGGCTATATCACATATAACCGACTAACATCCAATGTATCGACTTATCGAATCAACCTTTGATTTGATAACCCGGCTATATCACATATAACCGACCGATACAAAAAGTCGCGAGAATAGAATACGGTATCTCATTCACGCATTATTCTCGGTCCAGCACATATCACATATTTTCTCCTATTTAGATTTTCCTGAGCCAATAAAACCTCTATGTAGGACTCTAAAGACTCGTCAATACGCCGGCAGTAGGTGATGATAGAATCAAGCACCCACAAGCGGTCAGCGGTACAAGATGGACGTAACTGCTACTCGGGTATTGAGCGATCAGAAGATCAGCAAGCAAGCCCGCTCCAACTCCTGCAAAAGCCTGACGGTAACACTTGCCGTACAGTCCGGTCTCCTCATCTGATATGTCACATATCAAGTCTAGGGGTGGTAAACGTCAGACCCCAATAACCGATAAGTCATGTCGATGTGAGGCTCATAACGGGTCGAGAAACTACTGGTAACACTTACCAGAAAATCTATAAACCATCCCTGGCCAAGGACTTCCCTGTTATGGTCAATCGAGCACAGTGCAACATCGACCCCCAATACTGGGAGAGACGAAACCCCTCCTATCGCTCATTTCCTCCATGTGACTCGGGAATGTACCCAAAAACCATCGTTTTGCACGCCCTCTTGGACATGGTAAGGTGGAAATCAAAGCACAATGGGAATCACACAAGTCTCTATGACGATCTCGGGTCTACAGACTAACCTGTACCAGAGTCACCAGAGAACTGCCATCTGACGTGAGGTATAATACCATCTAGGAGTTCTCGGAGAGTCCGTCCAGTGTACCCAGTCTCCACTGAGCACCCGTATGCCATCTCTGATGTCAAACACCAATGGATATGGGATCATCCATCGCCCACCAACATAGGTCGAGAAGTTATACGCTAGTCTACTCTGGTATATCGATGCCCCGTCTCTATACACCCATGACTAGGGACATTAAAGGATGAACTTATGGACTACCATGGCCCCACTAGTATGATCTCATCATAATCTTGGTAGTCAAGTACACATCCTAAGGGCTTTACCAACATTTAACATAAGACAGTATCAAGAGACATAGTATACATGTTAACATAAAGTACAACCAGATAGCATACTATCATGTCGAGCAAGAAAGTCCTCTCTATATATGTCCAAGCATCCAATATAATATACATAATATGTACAATACTGGCCTCTAGGGCATACATATAACTAACAAGATACACGATCTCCTTCGTTACCACACGATATGACATTAGTATATTACAGTATGAACTAGGAGATCGTTATACATTCGATTTCTACCAGGTGATGTCTTATACTCATGAGTTGGCAACATACGCCCGTTGTGCCATAGTTTTCTTACAGGATCGACCGCTCGAATCAATAGCGGCTTACTGGAAGAAAGTTTCTTTCGGGTGATTGCTTTGGTATGTGGGTTACACTTCGGATCCTAACCTCCGCTTGTATACTATTTATTTTTCAATTGTATCTAGTTAAAGGCTCCATCAACTAGACTATGTATATTTGGTAGACTTAGAAACCAGAGCCTTGTATATTCTTTCAGACTTAGAGCGAGATGAGCATATTATTCTTATATTGGATTTGATGATGTTTTGGTTTTCTTTTCCTTCTTTCTGTGATCGATCTTCGCCTTAGGCGTCTTATATTTCATATTGCGTGGTTGTGTTTCCGCCGATTGGCGAAGAGCTTGCTTCCGCTTGGGGATGCCATATTATTATTGATTATGTACTTGTTTTTTCTCAAAATTTACAAAGGAGGTGCTGCCCAAATTTCAAATGACGAAAACGTTTCTAAACCTCAGTATATAATCCACTCGTATCATTATAAGCTTACATATGTTTTTAAAAAGAGAACTTGATTTCATTTATACCCTTTTTCAAAACTCTACCTCCATTATTTTACATAAAAAGGTTTTGATTTCTCGGTTTTCGGCTTACTTGGGTTATGGTGGGGTCCTATAGACTTCACGTGATCTAAGTGCCAGTCACGTGCCATTTCCGGGTCATGACATAATGTGTATATGATCCCGACTAGTTCGCATTTCAGGGTTTGAAGGAGAATTCGAGAATACATTGGGAGCCATCCTGATTAATTGAAGTGATTAAATCAATCTAATTTTGTCAGAGTGCACCCTGAGTGTTTCTTTTCTCTCTCTGGTTATGCGACCATGACGTACCTTAAACTAAAACTCATGAACCAAGTTAACCAAACCTTCTTACACACTTTGTCTTTGGATTATTATGATTCACGACAAAGCCGCATATATCCATGCCACTCCTACTTCCCCTTTGGATTTCTCCAGAACACTCTGTATCACTATGAAGATCCATATTTCTTGTGTATGCCATCGTATAGTTACATACGAACACAAAGAAACTAGTTTCGGTTCGAGAATGGATTCTGGTTCAGGTAAAATTGAATAGGATTATTCGGTTGTCTTCTGTCTTTATCTTCTCTCAGGTTGAGAGGGCTCCTAGTATTAGGTGAGTACACCTATTATAATTATTTGATAGTTTTCTTCCAAACCTTAGGCAGGTGTCGAAAGGTTGAGAAAGAAGAAACCCAATAAGCCTAAGTATGGTGTAAAGAAGGTAAGAAATAAAGACATATAAAGGGATTGAAATGAGGGCAAAGAAAATTGCGGAAACTGTCATGAATCTGGATAAAGGTATATGCATTATTAGGAATACCCGGCCACCCCTTCAAAACATTTTCATGTTTCAGTTTATCGCAGAGCCCTGTTTTATTCTTTAAAAACTACTTTTTGAGAGTTTCATGTGCGGTGTTAATTGAAAACTGCTTTCCCAATTTGATTCTGACTCCAGGGTTTGTATTTACCAGACTTGATTCTCACATCTGTATGTCGTTACAGATGCTGATTAGGAGTAGAATATTAGGAATTGGGTGATTAGATCCTAAATATCAGAATTCTTTGTAATTGGTGATATTTGAGGAAATCACCTTGGTTTTTCCTAATTGCAAATATTTGGTTTCGAATATCCATTGATATGAACCAATTTTAAATTGATATATCTGTATGTTTATTTTATAAAGTGAGATATAAATTTTGAAATTATGTTTATAACATTTACCTTTATCGGTTGATGATTAGGTAATGTGTAACTCTACTTAACCATAATACAGTTTTCAACCTAAGACGCACAGAGTTTGAGTTATTAAACTCAGAGGACTTAGACAAAGTATTGTATGATGTCTGAAGTCCATTAGGACAAGGGGTTGGTGTAACGTTTTGAAAATCGTTTCGGTGAAATTTCGAAAAAACGGTAAAATAAGAGGGGTTTCCTGTAAAAAGTCAAAATACAAATATCTTTATTATAAAATTAAATATACATATTCTAGCTATGTAATTGCTAGTATTTGGTGTTTACTGAACCACTGGTGAAATTTCAAATTTTCTGAAAATTTTTCCGAAATTAATTATTTTAATATTATTTTAAGCCATCACTAATATATTTAATTAGGGAAAATTACAAATTGGAATGAGTTGAAACAAATTTTGTGCATCATAAAACTTTAAATAAAATTATATCATGTGGTTTTTGAAACGAAATCGTTTGCCAAAACGATTTAGAAATTATTGAAGAAAAAAGGCTTAAATAGTGAATTTAGTGTAAATGGATGTTTGGGGTATAGTATTTATCATTTTCCATCACCCCACATCCATACCCACACTCACACACACCCATTTTCCTCCTCATTGCTGCTAAATTCAGCAGCCCTCCCCAAAGTTTTCCCCCACTTCTTTTGGTAAAAGAAAAGAAAAGAAAAGAAAAGAATAAAGAGAGAAGGGTTGTGTGTTGACTTGGGGTATCTTTCCCCGACTTAAACTTTCTTTCCCCACTCCCACACACCCCACACTCCCTCCCCATACTTGCTGGCCGAGCCCCCCCCTCAATCAGCCCCATTTTTTTAACCCCATTTTCACTTCAAAAGCCCTCACCAAATCCTTCCAAAATCAACACAAAAATCAAGCTAAATCAAAATCCAACTCCTACCCATTTTAGCTTACCCTAACATGCATGGATTGGGGTGACAAGAGAGCATTTTGGATGGCTAGATTTCAAATGAGATCTACAAAATTGTGGACGTATAATGTTAACCTTGTAGTTAAATTGTTGATTAATTCTTATGCTAGCTTAGTAAGTGTTAATTGGGTTTTATAGGAGTTCAAATTACATGGTTAAGGAATTCAAGTTAGGGTTTTGTTTTGGAAATGGGGTTGTGATCAATTGTGCATGGTTGTGGTGTGGATTAGCATCTTATGACTTGTTGAAAGCTAATCTAGTTGTTAATTACAAATCGTTAATTGTAAAATGTCCAAATTAAGCTTTTATGCAAACTAGGTTTTTGGTTTAATATAATTTAGCAAGATAAAAATCTAGTTAATATTTTTGTGATCTAATTAAGTTATTTGTGAATATTGAGGCCGCTAAAATTGTTAAAACAAGATTAGTAGTTAGTTGTTAATGGTTAGTTTAAAGAAATTGTGTTAATTATGCTAATTTGCTAACTAGGCTTTTGAAATTGGTTAAATAATTGGGATTAAAAATGTGGAAATTGTTTGTATAACTTATTTAAGATATTTAATAAGTATTATGGCCGCTACATTTGTTTAAACATCATGTTTTGTACAAATACGGTGAATTGTGCTTGCTAGATTTTCGGGAAAAAAAAGACTTTTTAAGTGAAATTGGGGTTTTTGTGAGTTTTAACCTATTTTATATTAAAATTAGTGTTCGTGGATGTGCAAATGAGTGTATTTGGGTTTTTCTTGATGGTGTGGCGTTTGTACGCCGACGTCGAGGGTTTTTGGGTTGATTTGTGAAAGCAACCATAGGTTTTGACCTATGTGGGATTCACGTGTCGTTTTTGGGTCATGAGTCGGATTTTAATTCGACACGGTGCGTTATGATATGTAGGTACCCCATGTGGACTTCGAGATGACAAGCAAGCGCGTGGCGACGTCGGCACCGGCGAGCGAGGACCAGGTGAGTAGATTTATATCTACGGGGAGAAGTCGGGTGGATGGCGTATAGCACCCCCGCAGTTCGTGGTGATGTATACGAATACGTATACATGCATATATTTTGATTATATATTATGTTGATTTGAGACTTGATGATAAAAGTAGATTCTAGGTGTTCATGGATTAGTTTAGTGTTGGTTGCGAAACCCTAGAGTAGTTGTTACACCCACACATGCACGCACACACATGTATACATCTATGTTATTACCTGTGCGTATAAGGGGAGATGTGTTTATGTGTTCACCTGGGTATGAGACTAGGTGTTCACATACTGGATTTACGGATGGTACTTGGGATTGAGACGAGTCGATGAGATTTGAGTTGAGGCCGTGTGATCGGTGATATGGCAGGATTCGTACTTGAGATACGTCCAGATGTTATAGCGGATCTTTGGATGACAATTCCATGTGAATAGTGATATTAGTAGTGTACTAGACGTAGGTCAGTACCCCAGATGATGATCTTGATAAAGAGGATACCAGATGAACAGTGTGATGAGTATGATATTGACCCGTACCCAGATTTGGGGATGCCGTACGACGGATTTACGTACAAGCTATATATTGATGATTGATCCGCACTCTTGACTTGGGATGTCTGATTATATATATGGTATCGGATATGGTATTATTGAGGCGGGATCACCGACTAATATATATATACAGGTATGTATATGTATCGACTCAGATGTTAGGCGGTTTCCTTACCTGCAATCCAGCTTGTTAACTTTGTCCTTTAGTTTAGTTTAGTTGTTGGATTAGATTCGATTCTTACCTATTTCAAAAAAACTAACGAATCGTGGGTATTTTAAAAGACAGCCCAAAGGATCCTAATGATATTTCAAAAGACGTAACTTTTCATAAAAACACCGTAGCCCCTATTTTCAAAACCCCATGATTGTGTTATTTCAAAAGGCACCATTTGTAGGATTTATATTAGGGTAATGCAGATTAGTTATCATTGTGTTTAGTATTTAGCTCCCGCTCATTATTACTGTTCGCTCCGCATCACATACTTATATTATAATTTCTTATTGCACTGTTGATATCATATTGTTAGGACACCAGCACCATTACCGATGATGCGTATGTACCACGTACACTTACTTGCCGGCTCACACACATCTTCATCGGTAATTTCCATGTCACGTACACCTTAGAAAATATTATCGCCTAATATAGCTTGTTAACTAGTAGTTTTGACATGATGATTAGTTGCTTGCCTTATATGCTAGTTTAGACATTGTAGTTGTTATTTGTCACTTCATGCATACTGCTATTCTTTATATGCCGCATTCATGGATGCTCATGCTTATATTCATGGTTTTACATGCTATTGATGATTCGGATTTCCATGATATTTTCCGGATTTGGAGGAAAACCGCAAAATATACATAAACTGGTTTCTCTCTTTTTAAATAAAAATGCGGTTTTCCCATGATGTATGAGTCGTCCACCATGAGTTTGCTGATGGATTTCGAGACCCGATTCGAGGAGATGGATGAACCGTTTTGGGTACATGGTGGACCCGGTAAGGTACCCCGGGGCAAGAAGCGCGTGATGATGACGATGTGAACCTGGCAGGGGAGCACTACCTACCGGTTATTTTACCCGACGCGTCGGATATCCGGAGGATACCGTCGTGGTCTTGAGATAGATGGTAGGGGCCGGTCTAGATTGACGGCGCCCTAGATATTGTGTTTGAGATATTGAGGTACAGAGATTGTGATACAGAGATATCGAGATATTGGACACTTGTTTTGTGTCGATGCTGGGCACTGTTTTATGCTGATTTCATTTATGGTACCTCTCTTTTCAAATACGGAAATCTCACTGATTTATGAAAGCAGTTTTCTTCAGTACATGCATTCTGTTTCATGCATTCATGCATTGCTACCGGAGGCACTGACACGGGCACATGGAGTTACACTTGGGTTAGATATTTGCCCTAACCATTGTTATGGGTTGCTGGTTACATATTTGAGGATATATTATGATCATTGACCTAGGTTGCGTTATTTATGCGATTTCTGTGCGTAGATGTTTTTCTATTCACGAGTTGGCAACTCACCCCCGTTGTGCCCCAGTTTCTTGCAGGTTTGCCGTACAGGTTTCATTACGGCTTGCGGGCATAGTTTCCTTCGGGTGATTTGCTAGTAGGTGGGTTTACTTGTATCGTACCCCCCATTATATAACTTGTATATTATTACTCTGTTGTATCTAGAAGTTCCATCAACCAAACATGTATTTATTTTTGAGATAGATACCAGTGATGTTATTCTTTCGACCTTAAAGTCGCGCGTATATTTCTGCGGTTTTCTTGTGGTTTCGAGTTTCCTTTTGAGTTTTTGATCCTCGCCGTTGGCGTTGTATATTATATTGCTTGTGTGGTTATGACCGTCGATTGACGAAGAGCTAGCTCCCGCTTGGGGATGCATTTTTATTGATTTCGTATACTATTCATGTTGTATCCCGTTTGGGGGCCAGTATTTACAAAGGAGACTCTGCCGAAATTTTCGGGAAATATTTGATGTTTTTTTAAACCGCATAATTCGACTTATGCTATTAAACTACTTGTTTTAAATTGGTTTTCCTTCACTCTACTACTTTTCTTGGCTTGGATTTCTGGGTTTTCGGCTCACTTAGATTACGTACGCCTCGAGACGTTCGTAGTTTAAGTGCCGGTCATGTTCCATACTTTCGGGTCGTGACAGTTGGTACTCGTACTATATTCCGTTTACTTATGACTTCTCGTGTTTTAGACACCCATTTCGTTGAAATACTAGGTCAATATTTTGAGAAGTTATAGGTATAAGAATAAAGTAGAGAACCATGCGTTCGAAGAATCAGGATTCTTCAAAGTGTTCGAAGATGTAGATAATTATGCAAGGTATTCCGTCGTAAGTAAAATATTTGAGAACTTGCTTCTCTCTCAGGTTACTCATCCATGGGTGCACTCCTTGATGAGTAATGATGCATGGACTACTTTCATTTAGTCGATATGCACTGGAAACAGCTGCATGTTTTTGAATCTGATTCCAATTAAATTAGTGCATTTGCTTCTATATTTGATATAGAATGGATTCATATCTTAACGAAGTTAAGGTATATGGAGTAGTCCAACTTTTGCTTAAAACCAGAATACGGATAAACTCAAGGCACGTTTTAGTATTGGCAGTTTATGGGTTATCCCGGGCTTTGATGAGGGTTTAACTTTCTACCATTTGCAGGACCAATAGTTATATTGTTCTTGACTCGCCATATTTTTAGTAAAATGAATTCTTTTCAGAAAACATTAGAGGGAGTATAATAGAACTGGAAGTAATTCCATAACCACAAACGGTTACTGATAATTTGGTAGAACCTAAAGATTCAATTGGATTCGACAATCCATTAGCCACTCCACAGATTCACTGGGTAACCTCAGCCGCCTGTGAGGTTGCCACAACCCGGAATTGGCACTCGAACGGCATGAGAATTACGTGAAGTCTATAGGACCCCGCTGTAATTCAAGTAGGCCGAAACCCAGAAATCTTAACCATTCTGCGGAAAAGAGTGGAGGTGCAGTATTGAAACATCGGCATAAAGAATTAAAGCCTTCCTTTAAAAATATAAATAATATCATATGGAAATGCAATGGTTTGTATCTATCTTTTGAGAACATTTTCTTCCTTGAAAATTTGGGCAGCACCTCCCTTGTATATTTTGATCCAAAACCACATACATGCAATAATATAGGCATCCCCAAGCGGGAGCTAGCTCTTCGCCAATTGGCGGAATCACAACCATGCAATAAAGCATATATACGACGCCTTACGGCGAAGATCAATCACAGAAAGAATAAGTAAAACCAAGACATCATCCAGCTCAATTAGAGAACATATACCCATCTCGCTCTAAGTCTCGGAAATATACAAGTCTGTGTCTAGGTCTACAAAATATACAATGTCTGGTTTCTGATTCATAGAGCTTTAACTAGATGCAATAGAAATAATAGGTATAAGGGTGGTCACGATCCAAATGTGTATCCCACCTACCGAAGCAAAACACCCTGAAGAAGGTTGTATGCCAGCAAGCCTCTACTGATCCAACCTGGCGAACCTGTATGAAAACTGTGGCACAACGGGGGTGAGTTGCTAACTCGTGAGTAGAAAATATCAGCTGGTAGAAATCGAATGAACAACAATCCCTAGGTCCTACTGTAACATAAAGGTAATACTATGTGGTATCCAGGGTGATCATGTATGCATATGCATCAACAACAATGTCGTGCCAATAATAAGTATGTAAATCCCATCATCTAAAAAATATGCATGTGTACATATAGGTCATCCAATGTATGTCCATCAACGACACATTAATCATCATGAAAGCTAAGTGTCCAACATCGACACTCGAAAATATCATAAAACCCGTGTCCAGCATTGACACGTAAATCCTCATATCTCAGGTGCCGCATCCTCGGATCGGCCCTCATATCCATCTGATCTCACGACTCCGGTCAGTATCCTCCGGATAACCGTCGAGCCCAAACTTTCACCGGTCGGTAGTGCTCCCATACCGGGCTCAACGCCTTTCTGTTAGTAATATGTATGCCTTATTGGCTATTATTGATGATATAGTGGATGCTTGGACATATATATAAATGACTTTCTTGCTCGACATGATAGTATGCTATCAGGTTACCTTTATCTTAGCATGCAGACTGATATTTATCCTGTCTGTCCCTTACTTGTTGATAAAGCCCTTTGGATATGTACTTGACTAATAGGACTACGATGAGATCATACTAGTGGGAAAGGGTGGTCCAAAAGTACATCCTTTAATAAGTTCCAAGTCGAGGGAATATCGAGACTAGGGCATCGATATTCAAGAGCAGACTAGCGTATACGCTTCTTGACCCATATGATGGGCGATGGATGATCCCACATCCATTGGTGTTTGACATCAAAGATGGTATACGGGCGCTCAGTGGAGACTGGGTACACTGAACAGGACACGCCGAGGACTCCTATATAGTAGTATACCTATCGTCAGATAACAGTCCTCTGGTGACACTGGTACGGGTTAGTCTGTAGACCCGAGATCGTCATAGAGTCTTGTGCGGCTCCCACTATGCTTTGATTTCCTCCCTACCACGCTCAAAGGAGACGTGCAAACAGGTGGATTTTGGGTACAGTCCCGAGTCGCATGTAGGCAATGAGCGATAGGAGGGGTTTCGTCTCTCCCTGTATTAGGGGTTGATGTTGCGCTATGCTCGATTGGCTATAACTGGAAGTTCCTGGTCAGGGCTGCTGCCGAGATTTACTAATAAGCGTTATCAGTAGTTTCTCGAACCGTTATAGGCCAGCCATCGGCATGACTTATCACGTTACTGGGATCTGACGTTTACCACCCCTAGACATGATATGTGACATATCAGACGAAGAAACCGGACTGTACGGTAGTGTTACTGATAGGCTTCATGCAGAGTTTGGACGAGCTTGCTTGTTGATTTTCGTATCGCTCAATACCCGGGTAGCCGTAACGTCAAGTTAGTACCGCTGACGGCTTGTAGGTGATTGATGCAATCATCATCTACTGCTGGCGTATTGACGAGTCTTTAGAGTCCCACACAGAAGTTTCCTGGTTCGAGCGAAACGAAGTAGGGCATATATGTTGATATGTCTGTGGGCCCGATTAAATAGGTATATGTGATACCGTATTGTAATCTGGCTGTAACACCTTAGAATGCGATTAGTATTAATTAAGCGATAACGTGGGTTTTTAGTAAAAAGTTAACCAAAATAGTTTTCATATATTTTATAAAAATTAATTAATATTTTATTATTATTTATTTTGGCTTGCACACACTTGTGCATGTTAACCTAGGGTTAATTAGTGTTAACCATGCTTAAGTAGCCATGGCACATTAACACTCATTCCATTAAGTTGTATGTATTTATTTAATTATTTAGTTTTTAAAATAAAGGGTTTGAATTAGGTTGACTTGAGAAAGAGTGGGAGAGAGAAGGTTGATATGGAAATGATGAGGCATGGGGTGAATTTAATGTTAGGTTTACCTAGCACCCTATGAGAGGTTTGGAAGCATCATATGTCACAAAGATCAAATTTTTATGGTGCTAAGTAAGCATACAAAGGATCTATCCTAGAAAATTAGGGTTTCATAATATAAAGGCAACAAAGACTAGGGTTTAGAGAGTACAACCTTTGTAGCTCCCTATGGTAGACTCCTTGGCCACTTGAGAGTTGGAAAAGTGTTCGCTTGAAGTCCTCTAACGTCCATGACGATCCACCCGAAGCTCCTTTGTCCAAGCTATCAACTTCACTTTTCCAAGAGAATGAAATGAAGCAAACACTCTAAACAAGTGGGCTAAACTTGTATAGAATGATGTTGTGGTTCTTATTCTCACTTCAAAATCTAATCTTGTTAAGTATTTTGCTCACCACAAAAGTCTAGAGAGCAAAAGAGTAAGGAAGAAGAAGATGATGGCTTTTCTTTGAACAAGAGTAAAAGAATAACTCATGAAGAGAAAATGAAAATATATCTATATATATTTATCATTTCTCATCTCAAACCATGGTTAAATGTTTAAGATATTATTTAATTTGAGTTAAAACACAAAGAGAAGGTTAACCCATGGTTAGAAGTAGGTGAGCATGGTAAGGTTAAGGAAGAGTGTAGAAACTAACCAAGAATTATCCTTCTCTTCTTTTCTTTTGTTTTAACAAAAAATTAAATAATAATCCATATATTTAAACCATGGCGTGAGTCTTATATTGCCACCATTTTCAAAGTGTAATCAACCATGAAGGATGATGTATGTATGTATGTATGTATGTATGTATGTATGCACATCCATATGTGCATGAAACTAAAAAGAAAGAAAACATACATGCATGCATACATCCATCATATACAAGAAAAGATTTTAAGTGAGAAAACTAATGGTTAAATGATAAATCAACACATGATTTATCAATCCGGCCATATCACATACGACCCTACGAAAAGCAAGCCGCCCGATCAATATACGGTATCCTATACGCGCATTTTAATCGGGTCCATGCGCATATCGCATACGCGCACCACAACATTTTGCCTAGACTAGATAACTCCTTTGTGGGAATCTAAGACTCGTCAATACGCCGGCAGTGGGTGATGATAATATCAAGCACCCCCAAGCCGCAAGCGGTCAGCTAAACGTAACGGCCACCCGGGTATTGAGCGATCAGAAGAAAACAAGCGAACCTGCTACAACTCCCGTCGAGCCAACCGGCAACACTACCGTACAGTCCAGTCTCTTCGTTAGATATGCTGCATATCGAGTCTAGGGATGGTCACGTCGACCCCAATAACTCAATAAGTCATGCCAGTGAATGGTCTATAACAGATCGAGAAACTACCGATAACACTTATCAGTAAATCTCAACAGCCCTAGCCAGGGACTTACTGATATAGCCAGTCGAGCACAGCACAGCATCAACTCCCAATACCGGGAGAGACGAAACCCTTCCTATCGCTCATCGCCTTCGCGTGTCTCGGGACTGTACCCAACGGCCACCTGTTTGCACGACTCAGTAGAGCCATGGTAGGGTGGTAATCAAAGTACAGTGTGAGAGTAGACAAGACTCTATGATGATCTTAGGTCTACAGACAAACCTGTACCAGTGTCACTTGAGAACTGCAATCCGACGATAGATATAATTCCTTGTAGGAGTTCTCGGTGAGTCCGTCCAGTGTACCCAGTCACCACTGAGCACCCGTATATGATCTTGATGTCAAACATCGATGAATGTGGGAACATCCATCGCCCATCACATGGGTCCAGTATCATATAAGCTAGTCTACCCTGGTATATCGATGCCCCGTCTCGATACACCTTCGACTAGGGACATTTCACGATATGCTTATAAACTACAGATGTCCCACTAGTATGATCTCTATCATAATCACTGTAGTCAAGCCAATATCCTCAGGGCTTTATCCACATGTATGAATGAGTAAAAGCATGATCAAATCAACATGTGAGATACAGAAGAACCAGATAGCATACTATCATGTCGAGCAAGAATGTACACTGAATATATATATATATACATGTACAGATACATCCACTATCATATAATGGCCTCTAGGGCATACATATATCCAACAATCTCCCACTTGCACTAAGGCCAGTTATTGGCGTATCTCATACCCAACATCTCAAAAAGTCGCTCATGCTGCGGCTGAGGGAGGGCCTTGGTGAGTGGATCCGCAGCGTTATTCTTTGTGTCTACTCTCTTAATCTCAATCTCGCGGCGATCTACAATCTCCCGGATCAAATGAAAGTGCCTCAGGATGTGTCTGGACCGCTGATGGGATCTGGGCTCCTTGGCTAACACCATAGCCCTATTATTGTCACAATACAATGGTATTGGATCAATAATGGTTGGAACTACTCCTAGCTCCGAGACGAACTTCTTCATCCAGACGGCTACCTTGCCGGCATCATTTGCAGCAATGTACTCAGCCTCCATCGTAGAGTCTGCAACGGTATCCTGTTTGGAACTCTTCCAACTTACCGCCCCTACATTGAGGGTAAATACAAACCCTGAGATAGATTTGATGTCGTCCTTATCGCTGTGGAAGCTCGAATCGGTAAAGGCCTCCATTTGGAGATCTGCATTACCATACACCAAAACAATTCTTTAGTCCTTCGTAAGTACTTAAGAATGTTCTTCACAGCTGTCCAGTGGTTCTCCCCTGGGTTGGATTGATACCTGCTTACAACACTAAGTGCATAAGCTACATCTGGGCGTGTACATAACATCGCATACATTATAGATCCTACTGCCGAAGCTTAGGGTATAATGCTCATGCGAGCTCTCTCTTCATCAGTCTTTGGACAAGAATCCTTGGAGAGAGTGACACCATCGCAAGCGGGTAAGGCACCCTGCTTGGAGTCTTCCATATTAAACCTTTTTAGGATGGTGTTGATGTACCTGGTTTGGGACAATCCCAATAACTTTTTGGATCTATCCCTATAGATCCTTATGCCCAGGATGTATGTGGCATCACCCAGGTCCTTCATGGAGAACCTTAGTGATAAGAATGATTTGACCGACTGTAGCATAGGAATATCATTTCTTATCAGAAGAATGTCATCCACGTACAATACGAGGAATGTGACAACTCTTCCTACAGCCTTTTTATAAACACAAGGTTCATCTGGATTTTTTATGAAATCAAACTCTTTGATAACATCATCGAAACAGATGTTCCAACTCCGAGATGCCTGCTTTAACCCATATATGGATTTAAGCAATCTACATGCTTTCCCGCTGCTCCTACTGTCAATGAAGTCCTCTGGCTGATCCATATAAACGCATTCTTCTAAATCTCCATTTAGAAATGTTGTTTTAACGTCCGTCTGCCAGATTTCATAGTCGTAGTGAGCAGCAATAGCAAGTAGGATCCGAATGGATTTAAGCATAGCTACGGGCGAAAAAGTTTCGTCATAGTCCAAACCTGGTCTTTGACGAAAACCTTTCGCCACAAGTCTTGCCTTATAGGTCTCTACCTTCCCATCTACACCAATCTTTCTTTTAAAGATCCATTTGCATCCCACAGGTTTTACCCCACGGGGTACAATGTCCAAAGTCCATACTTTGTTGGTGTACATAGACTCCATTTCGGATCTCATGGCATCCAGCCACTTCACAGAGTCACCACTCGTGATAGCTTGCTGAAAACTGGTAGGATCATCATCATCCATGATGCAGTATTCTCCGTCACCATCAATGAGGAAACCGTAGTACCTCTCCGGTAGGCGAGAAGTCCTACCAGACCTTCGGAGCGGCCAAGGTTCCTTAGTTTCTATTGCAACAGCCGGTTCAACCAAATCGTCATTTGTAGTTTGCGTCTCTAGAACCTCTTCTAGATCCACCACTTTGCCATCATCTTTATCCGTGAAAAACTCTTTTTCCAAGAATGTGGCATACTGAGAAACAAACACCTTTTGTTCCTCTTTGTGGTAGAATAGATATCCATATGAATTCTTTGGATACCCCACAAAATTACACATGACTGACCGTGTCTCGAGTTTGTCTGCATTCTGCTTTTTAATATAGGCCGGGTAACCCCAAATCTTAATTCTCTTAAGAGATGGTCTCTTCCCATGCCATATCTCATATGGCGTGGTAGACACGGTTTTGGTTGGAACCCTGTTCAGTAGAAACGATGCAGTCTCCAATGCATGCCCCCAAAATGAGACGGGTAACTCAGCATCACTCATCATGGATCGGACCAAATCTAATAGGGTCCTATTCCGTCGTTCAGACACACCGTTGTGCTGTGGTGTGTAAGGAGGAGTGAGCTGAGAGAGAATCCCATTCTCTTTTAGGAAGTTTGCAAATTCTGTACTAAGGTATTCCCCACCTCGATCTCATCGAAGCATCTTGATACTCAAGCCGGTTTGTTTTTCTACTTCTTGTTTATATTCAATGAATTTCTCGAAATCTTCGAACGTGTGCTTTAATAAAAATACATGACCGAATCTTGAGAAATCGTCAGTGAACGTAATGAAGTATGAAAAACCGCCTCTAGCCTGTGTAGACATTGGACCACATACATCACTATGTATGAGTCCTAGGAGCTCGGTAGCTCTTTCTCCGTGTCCGGTAAACGGAGTTTTGGTTATTTTACCTTTGATACAAGACTGGCAAGTCGCATAAGACTTATATTCAAAAGGGTTTAAATATCCATCTTTGTGTAACTTGTTTAGTCTTGTTTCGTTAATATGACCAAGTCTACAGTGCCAAAGAAAAGCTTCATTTAATTCTGAAAGTTTTCTTTTATTAGTGCGTTGTATACTGAAAACTGTGTGTTGATTTAGGACGTATATCCCGTTATTAAGTATACCATACCCAACCAACATTTGATTCAGGTGAATGTTCATAACATTGTTCTGCAATATAAAGTTATATCCTTTATTGTCTAACAAAGAAACTGATATTATATTACATAGCATACTTGGTACAAAATAACATGGGTTCAAAACCAATATACACCCAGATGGCAACCCCAAGTGATACTCTCCCACTGAGACTGTATGTACATTGGAACCATTTCCAACGCGGAGAGTATGGTCACCTGTCTTCAAAACATTACTATTTCTCAGTCCCTGCATAGAATTGCAAATGTGAGAACCTGAACCGGTATCTAATACCCAGGAAGCAGAGTTTATTGAAAAACAGTTTTCTGTCACACACCCACCTGAAACGGAAGCATCCCATGCTTCTTCATGAAGTTTAAGTACTCCGTACAGTTGCGCTTCTAATGTCCTGTCTTGTGGCAATGAAAACATTCACCCTTCCCCGAGTCTCCAGCTTTGGACTTTTCCTTTCCCTTCACCTTTTTAACTCCACCCTTAGGATTGGTGGGCTTCTTCTTTTTCTTTCCTTTGGCCTTAGCTTTTGGGCGAGAAGAAGAAGATTGCCCAATAGTCATAACGGGAGTTTTCATTGATTTCATAGTGCTCTCTGCACTCCTTAACATATTAAGGAGTTCAGGTAGATCCTTCTCCATGCTGTGCATGTTGAAGTTAACTATGAACTGAGCAAAGGTGGAGGGGAGGGACTGCAGAATAATATCTGTATATTGTTCATTGTCCATTGTCCATCCTAGGTCCTCAAGCTCTTCTATAAGAGCTATCATCTTCAGAACATGGTCTCCTACCGGTGTGCCAGGGGCCATTCGCATCTGAAACAATTTCTTTGATGCTTCGTATCGTAATACACGGGATTGCTCTCCATACAACTTCTTTGTATGGAGAAATATGGTTTGAATGTCCATATTCTCATGTTGCTTTTGATGTGTATTGTCCATCGATGCAAGCGCGAGGCATTTGGCCGTGGCACAGTCAGCGACCCATGTCTTGCGGACTTCAATGTCCGCAACTGAGGATTTTGGACCTGGGGCGGGCGGGGCTGAAGCCTTGAGGACATATGATACTTTATCATAAGTCAAGGCTATTTTCAGATTCCTCAGCCAGTTTTTATAATTGGTCCCATTCAGTTTATTTTTATCTAGTAGAAGCTTGAGTCCAGTCATTGGTATCTACCATTAAGAGAGAGAAAAGAATACACTCAGCGAAAGCGTTTGCATAGATCAGATTGGTTATTATCTTGTCTAATCGATGTCTCCCACTGCTTTAATCAAGTTTTTCTTTCAAACCTTAAAAAGAAAACTAGCCAGGATTAATTACAGTCTACAACTTCGCTAACCGTTCAGCCAGGCCAGTGTCGGTACTTGAGGGAGGTTTCCCATGCTTTCGCACGGACCTAATTAAAGTAAACCTCATTTTCCAAGAGGCGTAGCCCCGTTAACACCTTTCTAGACACCTAATGAGTTAGATAATTGTAAACTGGAAAACTCTCCTAGGAGCAACTATTGCCCACAGTGGGATCGGGATCCAACCATCATATGGAAGGTATGCAATCTCATTGCAAATCTCAACACTTGAAATTCCCGATGTGATTTTTACCCCTAGTACTTATGACCTTAACTATGGTCAACAAATCATAAGTACCAGTCAAGTTCTACCCGTCATTTCTTGATCAATTAGACCCACCCATATGACCCTTAACTATGGTCAACAAAGTCCCATGAATGTCCTAATTAACCTGCATCATATGCAGTGTAGGAAGACATCACTTAGCTACCGTACACTACGCCTTAAATGAAGTCAACAAACGTAGCACGAATACTAAGTACTCTACTTCCTAAAATGACGGAGGGTTGCGGATGATTTTTAAGAAAATCTTTAACGCTTTGAACTTGATATCGTCGTTGAATCAAATGGTTTTCAAAAGGAGTGGCTTGTGCTCCGCAGTTTTGAAATACAGCTTTTTCATAAAGAGCCGAGTGGTTTTCAAATCTGATTCTACAACATCTATTTAGGTTTATTTTCTTTACATTAATCATATTAATGTAATCCCATCATTTAAGTCTTTAAGCCAATGACAGAAAAGAAACTAAAATAACACGTATGCTTATGCCATCCGAATTCGCCGCAATGTTCCGTTATGCACCGTTAGGTTACTTAACTAACGGCATACTGGGACGGGACTAGCGCGGGTATAAAACATAAGCAACGTCTACTATATATCATATATATAATATGTCATTCGTCTCAGATATCTCAGAACACAGGCAGTAGAAACATATATATAATGTGGGATATACTAGGACGTCCGTATTTAGTATTTTAGCCAACAATAGAAAATATGGATTCCACAGTCGCGATGAATAGCCAAGCTCACACCCCTAGACCCCTACGAGAGCGGCAAGCGACCCTACCAATCCTGGAGTTTAGGAGACCCGGTCTCGACTCCTCGAGATGGTCTCCCACTGAACCCCAGAACCCGGTCACTTGTGCTCCCCTCCTTGGGTCTATCCTAATGCGGAAAAGTAAATAATATACAACACTGGTGACATCAACCTCAACCCGGAAGTGCCCCAAATAAAAGAATATTACATTACATTTGAATTTGCATGAATGAAAATATAGAACTCTCATCTCACATAAAAAAAACCCGGCTATTCGATCGCGACAATCCTGCACATCATATCTCAGCAACACATAATATCATATATCATCAACGTAAGTAAGTATGCATACCCCAATTGTCGTTGATGTATAGCAACAAAACCGGCGATATCGAACATACCACACTTACGGTCACAGAAAAGAAAGTGTAAAACTACAATATTTGGAATCCACATTCTCTTTAGATATCATAAATGCGAAATATCACATACTTCGTATTTCATGCCTAAACTATATGAATTCCACATATTGTATCACATTCCAGATAAATAGATAGTATTAAAGTATTCGATCGAATGTTCAAATACCCAAAATTTCCTAAAACTCAACACTTGAGCGGAGTTCAAAAAAAATCGGGAGTGTGACACAGTAGTAGCGGTCCAGCCTTAGAAGGGTCAAGCCAACGCTTCACATGTGGCACGCCGTACTGCCCCAAACCCTAAGGTTCAAAGGGCAGTTCTAGACGGTCACATAATCGAGTTAAGGTTTGTTGTCTTCTAAAGGGTCCACCACAAAACTTGCACATGTATCCGAAAGATTTAAACCCCATGAAAAGTGAGCAAACAACAATCGTTCGAACAATTCAATACTTTCTAATTTACCCGGAAAGACAAGAAGTCAAAATTCCGATTGAATCATTGAACACTAAACAATCTCCAGAACTAACAGTACTAAATTCAGATTAAAAATACCCAAAAATATATTCAAGCAATTATAAGCATTACTGTATAAAAAACATGCACCGACTCACCTGTACGGCCGTGGAACCGCGGCCAAAGCAAGCTTTGGCCGCGTTTCCGCGATGGGATTTACTGTTCATGGGCTCGTATTTTACAGTTATGCTTATATTTACCTGCTGAATTTTTTAAGGATTTTTAATTCTAAAAATAACCAGGTTTTAGAAAATGTCCAGAGAGTGTCCCGTAATTCCGTATTTTAATCCGATCGGAGTTTTTACTTCGCTAAAGTATCGCATAATATTCTAGGTCGGCTCTGATACCAATGTTAGGTTTACCTAGCACCCTATGAGAGCTTTGGAAGTATCATATGTCACAAAGATCAAATTTTTATGGTGCTAAGTAAGCATACAAAGGATCTATCCTAGAAAATTAGGGTTTCATAATATAAAGGCAACAAAGACTAGGGTTTAGAGAGTACAACCTTTGTATCTCCCTATGGTAGACTCCTTGGCCACTTGAGAGTTGGAAAAGGGTTCGCTTGAAGTCCTCTAACGTCCACGACGATCCACCCGAAGCTCCTTTGTCTAAGCTATCAACTTCACTTTTCCAAGAGAATGAAATGGAGCAAACACTCTAAACAAGTGGGCTAAACTTGTGTAGAATGATATTATGGTTCTTATTCTCACTTAAAAATCTAATCTTGTTAAGTATTTTGCTCACCACAAAAGTCTAGAGAGCAAAAGAGGAAGGAAGAAGAAGATGATGGCTTTTCTTTGAACAAGAGTAAAAGAATAACTCATGAAGAGAAAATGAAAATATATCTATATATATTTATCACTTCTCATCTCAAACCATGGTTAAATGCTTAAGATATTATTTAATTTGAGTTAAAACACAAAGAGAAGGTTAACCCATGGTTAGAAGTAGGTGAGCATGGTAAGGTTAAGGAATAGTGTAGAAAGTAACCAAGAATTATCCTTCTCTTCTTTTCTTTTGTTTTAACAAAAAATTAAATAATAAACCATATATTTAAACCATGGTGTGAGTCTTATATTGCCACCATTTTCAATGTGTAATCAACCATGAAGGATGATGTATGTATGTATGTATGTATGTATGTATGTAAGTATGCACATCCATATGTGCATGAAACTAAAAAGAAAGAAAACATACATGCATGCATACATCCATCATATACAAGAAAAGATTTTAAGTGAGAAAACTAATGGTTAAATTATAAATCAATACTTGATTTATCAATCCGGCCATATCACATACGACCCTAACAAAAGCAAGCCGCCCGATCAATATACGGTATCCTATACGCGCATTTTAATCGGGTCCATGCGCATATCGCATACGCACACCACAACGTTTCGCCTGGACTAGGTAAATCCTTTGTGGGACTCTAAGACTCGTCAATACGCCGGCAGTGGGTGATGATCATATCAAGCACCCCCAAGCTGCAAGCGGTCAGCTAAACGTAACGGCCACCCGGGTATTGAGCGATAAGAAGAAAACAAGTGAACCTGCTACAACTCCCGTCGAGCCAACCGGCAACACTACCGTACAGTCCAGTCTCTTCGTCAGATATGCTGCATATCGAGTCTAGGGATGGTCACGTCGACCACAATAACTCAATAAGTCGTGCCAGTGAATGGTCTATAACATATCGAGAAACTACTGACAACACTTATCAGTAAATCTCAGCAGCCCTAGCCAGGGACTTACTGATATAACCAGTCGATCACAGCACAGCATCAACTCCCAATACCGGGAGAGACGAAACCCCTCCTATCGCTCATCGCCTTCGCGTGTCTCGGGACTGTACCCAACGGCCACCTGTTTGCACGACTCAGTTGAGCCGTGGTAGGGTTGTAATCAAAGTACAGTGGGAGAGCAGACAAGACTCTATGACGATCTCGGGTCTACAGACTAACCTGTACCAGTGTCACCTGAGAACTGCTATCCGACGATAGATATAATTCTATATAGGAGTTCTCGGTGAGTCCGTCCAGTGTACCCAGTCACCAATGAGCACCCGTATATGATCTTGATGTCAAACATCGATGAATGTGGGAACATCCATCGCCCATCACATGGGTCTAGTATCATATACGCTAGTCTACCCTGGTATATCGATGCCCCGTCTCGATACACCTTCGACTAGGGATATTTCAGGATATGCTTGTAAACTACAGATGTCCTACTAGTATGATCTCTATCATAATCACTGTAGTCAAGCCAATATCCTCAGGGCTTTATCAACATGTATGAATGAGTAAAATCATGATCAAATCAACATGTGAGATAAAGAAGAACCGGATAGCATACTATCATGTCGAGCAAGAATGTACACTGAATATATATATATACATGTACAGATACATCCACTATCATATAATGGCCTCTAGGACATACATATATCCAACATTTAATGAAGAGAGAGAAGGGGGCATGGCCCACTCTAACCTCACACCCTCATTTCCCTCATCCCTCACTCATACACTCCCTCATTCTCAACTCACTCTCTCATTCACACATTATTTTCTCCTTCTCATTTTCCTCATCCCCTCAACTGAAACTCTAACCATTTCATCTCAAAACAAAACCAAATCACCACAAAACTTCATCAAAACCCTTCACAAGCCTAGTTTAGCCACTAAAGATGACTTGGAGCATGGAAAGCTAGGGTTTTGGAGCAAGTGTGGAAAGGTAGTGATCCTTAACTGTTAAGTAGGTCCTTATAAGGTTGTGTTGCCTAGTACTTGCTGTTTAGAACACTAAAGATATAGTTTTGTGCACATATCGTACTTTTAGTGTTATTTTGGAATGTCTGTAATCTGCTATAACCATGATTTGTTACTGTAAAATCTAGCAATGTAGTATTGTTGTTTTAGAGGCCCTGAGTATTCACCTGAAACTCTAACCCAATCAAACTTGTTTTGGCCAGCGACATTTGATTATTTTCCGAGCTCGACTGATTTTTGGTGGCCTAGGATGTTGGGGTTTTAAGGGTAGCTGTCTGTTGGTATTTTGGGGTGTTTGGTACTGCTAGATTATTCTTTAGTGACTGTAGTCAAAATCTGGGAACACTTTGCTAAATTTTAGTGTTTCGACTACGCGCGTTACGATATCCGACACGGTTTGCGTTCTTGGTGTAACTTGCTGCTTTTAGGTATGATTTTGGATGTCGCTACTCACGTTAGCCACTATGCGAACACTTGAGAGATTGTTGGAGTCGGTGCGTCGATCTAAACGTAGTTTGTATGTTTTATTGGTCGATTTCTAAGTTGCACTTGCTATGTTTTGCGTGATATTAGGGGCGAGTGAGGGGACTTCGGACGCTACAAAGAAGGGAAAGCAGGTGATTGGTTTTACCTAGCTCGAGATCATCGATGAGTAGATTTAACATTTACGGTGAAATCGCCCGTATGGCGTTAAGCGTCGAGGGCTAGATAAGATATTATAGACACAAGTTATATGCATATAAGTTGATTGTGCATGAGCATCATTGCATACCATTACTTGTTGTGCTTTGACTTAGTATCCATTGGACACTGCACTATTACTGACGGTTCATGTTGCACGAGCACTAAATTGTATGCTACACACACCGTTGGAAATTGCCATGACACGCACAACATATACACATATGTGGTACTGCATTTGTTATTAACATTGCGACGTTGATTCTTGTTTATTACGCATATGAAATACATCATGCATGCATACCTACATGCATATACACATACCTTGCTATAGCCACATATACACCTAATTAGGATGTTGCGTTTGACTTTAGAGAAATTGGGAACCGCATGATATTATTAAAAACATGATTCATTTAAAAGAGCGGTTTCCCTTAATATGCTCATATTACTGTTCTACGTTGCAAATATCATATTTCATGGATTTACGCATTGAGATACGGATTTCATTTGATTTATGGATTTGAGAACCATGATGATATTCCAAGAAAGTATGCAATGTTTTGAAAACCCGGATTCTCTTGATATGATATTTCGATACGTCCACCATGAGTTTTCTCGGTTTTGAGACTTTTATTAGAAACCCGATTCGAGGAGATGGATGATCCATTTGCGGGTTCATGGTGGACCCGGTATGGTACCCCGAGGCAGGAAAGGTATGTTGTGCAGTAGACGATAAGCCTGGCAGAGGGACCACTACCTACCGGTGATAGTTTGGACTCGGCGGTTATACGGAGGATAACAACAGGAGTCGTGAGATGGATATGGGCCGATCCGGACCGACGGAGCCCGTTGGCCGATCCGGACCGACGGAGCCCGAGTTATATGGATTTACGTGTCAATGTTGGACACGGGTTTTCATGACGTTTCGAGTGTTGATGTTGGGTAATCAGGTTCCATGAGATTTATGGATATGAGGGCCGATCAGAGTGACGGCGCCTGAGGTATTGTGATTCGGGGTGTCGTTGATGGACACCGGGATTTTCCACGATGATGATTCATTGATGATGTTATGTTTTATCACACACTCAGGATTATTTGATATGCATTGTTTCATGTAGTTGTAGTACCCTGATGGTGTACCTTGATTATGATTGTTGCATATCCATATTGCTATACTTATACTATCAGATTGCATGTGATAGATTATCTCTATTCATGCATACGTGCGATTATCTGTATGATGTGTAGGGTTACTAGGCACTCTAATGAGGTTCTACAAGGCATCAACCATGCCGACTTATAATTTTAGCCGTGCCGAATAACTCTAAACAAGATCTTTAACTAGAGATTAGGCGAAAACTAGCAAGTTAAACTCTTTAACCCTAAGTGAATACTTAATACAACCTTTGTAGATCGGTCTTTCACTTCATATGCTCCTTGATGTAGTCCCTTCGCTGCGATCATCCAACTCCCGGACTCTCGGACGGCTCCATGAGAAGAGGCAACGGTATTGCTTGAAGTCTTCGAGGACGAAGATGATCTACGTCGAGGGAATACGGACTCGAGATCTACTTCACTAACCAAAGAATTAGTGAAGCAAAAACCCTAAACTAAAGTGCTAGTCTAGTAGAGGATGGTGAGATAGGAAATGGGTATACTTTAGAATTTCTTTTCTCACTTTGATTCTCTCTCTATTTCAAACCCTAGAAAGAAATTTTGAGGAGGAAGAAGATGAGCTCAAAATGAATATGAAAAATAATCAAGAGAGAGAATGAGCTAATCATAGTGAGTGAGTATCATATACTTACTCATGTAGAGACTTTACCATGGGTAATCATAGTGGTTAGGTTAACTAATATCTTAAGTAAAACAAAACTAGTGGACTAAGTCAATGCAACATAAGTTTCATGAAGCTTCATGCATTTGTGCTCATTATCCATTTGTTTTAGAATTACATTAAATATAAAAACCTAACAAATATAATTAGTATGGTATAAGTCTTATACACCCATGTAATGTGTATCAACAACCATGATACAATTTGTACACTAATAAATATATATCATATATATATATATATATTAACTTGTGTACAAGTGAGAAAAATAAATGCTTAAGTGAACCAATGTTAGTTAATATAAATTAGTATATCTAATATAAAATTATACACTAAATTATTAAATCAACACTTGACTTAATAATCCGGTTAAATCTCATATAACCGACTAACATCCAATGCATCGACTTATCGAATCAACCCTTGATTCGACAACTTGGTTATATCGCATATAACCGATCGACACAAACTCGCGAGAATAGAATACGGTATCGCATACACGCATTATTCTCGGTCCCACACATATCACATATGCGCTCCTATTTCGTTTTGCCTGAGCCAGTACAACCTCTATGTAGGACTCTAAAGACTCGTCAATACGCCGGCAGTAGGTGATGATCAAATCAAGCACACACAAGCTGTCAGCGGTATTAGCTGGACGTAACGGCTACCCGGGTATTGAGCGATTAGAAGATCAGCAAGCTGTAAGTGCACGGCGGCGCCCCGGCCGTCAACCCGACGGCCAAACGCGGAAACGGTGGTAAACCTAAAATTTTTGCGGACTTGGCAAAACGGCACCACCGCGCACTAAACACCCGGATCGTAACCATTAAACTAGTTCTAGCAAACAACAAGACGGTTAGAGATATACCGACGATCCAAGTCCTCCGGTCTTCATCTCCTCTCCGATCTCCTCGCGGGATCTCCGGTCGTCGCCTCCTCGCCGGAAGGGCACCACGTCGCCTGCATCTTTTACAGGCTCCCGCCTCTATACCGAGGCAACTCGGGCATGAAGCCGGCAACTCGACATGCTCAAGATGTGCTGTAGGAAGTGTAGTGCTTTGTCTCTTTGGGGTTTGTTGCCTTTGGATGGAGGAATGGAGAATAGAAAAATGGTGCTTGCATTTTTCTAGCAAGAAAATGATATCATGGATGAAACTCTCAAGATGAAGCTCTCTTCTTCTTCTTCTCTCTTTCTTTTTCTCTCTTGAATAATGAATAACCTCTCATGCAAAAGAGAATGGTGGAGGAGGTAATATCAAAGCATGAAGGGAGGTGAGTGTAGGAGAAGAAGGAGGTGACCACATCAAGAGACAAAGAAACATACACCATGCTTCATACTATTGAACCCATACCCTCACTTTATCACAATCAAATCTCATAAAGCAAAAGCATGGTTGAAAAGAAATGAAAGCTATCATAATCAATCTTTTACAAGAAACCCCTTCCACAAATGTTATTTGCATAATTGCAAATAACCCCCTCCATCGGAAAAGTCCGGCCGGGAAAGAACAAAGGAAAACCGGCCGGAACGGAAAGCAAACTGGCAACTCCAGAAAACTGGTCCCGTAATAAATTACAGGAAAACCCCGACACTGTGCATACACACCCGCATCTGTATTCCTGACCGGATACAAATGCAAAAAGACAAAATCTACACTGTACTAAACTAGGACCGGCTTAAGCCAAAGCCGGCTAGTAAAATCCGTCCGATCCTGATCCGTGCAATACCGCACGTGTCAGATCGATCCCTGCCATATACCTATACGGCTACTAGTACAAACTGTCCGATCCTGATCCGTGCAATACCGCACGTATCTGATCGGACCCTGCCATATCTCCATACGGCCTCTACAGCGTTTCGCCCGAAAGCTTGAGTAACTGAAAGTGTGGTGGACTCTAAAGACTCGTCAATACTATGGCTGTGGATTTAACCACTAGCACGTCAGAGGTATAAGCCAATACGTGACGGGCCACCAGCTATTGACTAAAAGGGACGTCGATGAGGAAGCTCACCCCGACACCCAACTGAGCCTGTCAGTGACAATATCCGTACAGTCCGGTCCGTTCGTCTATGAGCATCGCATGGCGGGCCTAGGGGGTTGGTAAAAGTCAGACCCCCAAAAGCGGTACAAGTCGTGTCGGAGTGTAGCCCAGAACACCCTGAGATACTACTGGAATACCTACCAGTAAATCTCCTGCCTTGGCCAAGGTCTTCGTGTAATGGCTCTCCTAGACACAGCGCGACCTCACCCCCAATACCGGGAGAGACGAAACCCCCGAAGATCCGCTCACTGCCTCCATGTGGCTCGGGACTGTACCCAACTAAAACCTGTTTGCACGACTCCTTTGAGCCGTGGTAGGGTAGTAATCAAAGTACAGTGGGAACTCACACGAGACAAATGACGATCCCCAGGTCGATGAACTAACCTGTACACATGTCACCTGGGAACTGCTATCTGACGTCAGGTATAAGACCAACTAGCATGTTCCCGGCGAGTCCTGTCCGGTGTACTCATAACCCAATGAGCACCTGTATACATCTTAGGTGAACCAACTGACACCAGTGGCTTGTGAGACCGGCCACCGCCCCTCGTCGGGGTCTCAACTGTATACACTAGTCTACTCTGGAGAATCGATGCCCTGTCTCGAAACTCCCACGACTAGGGACCTTTTAAGGATGTGCTAATAGACTCCAGCTCTCACTTATATGATCGCCCTCATACTGCTGGCAGTCAAGCAAGAATCCTAGGGGCTCTATCAACGTGCAATAGCAACATGTCAGGTCGCCTAAAGCAGTACACGATGATAAAGGTAAACCAGATAGCATACTATCATCTCGAGTAAGACTGTCCTACCGGGATAGGTCCTCCCTCAATCATTGCAATCACGTGCCTGTGATCCAATAATTGACTCTGAGGGCACTATCTCCAACAATCTCCCACTTGCACTCAAGGCTAATTATTGCGATGTCGCATACTCACAGCCCGTGTGATACCGAACACCCAACTCCTCTACTAGTCAGTCTCACAAATCCCGTTTGTGAAACTATTGCGGTCGAGGAATAGCCTCAGTGAGTGGATCCGCCTAGAAGTTTCTTTCTATGTCTCTCTATATCTCAAGTTCGCGGAGAAAGCCATCTCCCGAAATGAGGAATACCTGCCTTAGAATGTCTGGATGTCTGATGGGACGTAGCTCATAAATGAACTCCAAATCCAAACTTCTTAGACTGTATCTTCAACTGAACTTAATCAGTATCCTGCGCCATGCCACCCTCAGTATTGCCTTGGACCATCCGTCCAAAATACTGCCCCTCGTCAGAGGGAAAAACTATAACTCTGACAACCTCCTCGTCGTCCATGTCACCTTGGAAGCCTGGAATGATAACTGTCTCTCGAATGAGGCTGTCGTTATCATATCCCTAGAACATCCACTTATGTTCTAAAACTGCTTCCGACTGTTTCTCCAGGATTGGATCAATGTCAACTTATTGCATCTAGTGCAAGAATAACATCTGGTGTGGTACTTGACATCTCATGATTGACTCAATTGCCTGAGCAAGTGATCTGCCAATCATGAGTATCCCTCTCCCCTTTAGTCTGTAAGACACCTTTAGAGAGGGTGACTCCATTACCTGCAGGTGCAATACCGTGCCAGGAGTCGTCCATTCTAAATACTCTTAGAATGCTGTCTAAGTACCCAGATTAGGAAACCACCCAAATCTAGATCTAAAACCATAGATCTAGTAACCAGAATGTCTGATATAATGTCCAAGTCCTTTGTGGAGAAACCACTGTGTGACGACCAAAGTATAACCGATCGTAGTAAAGGAATATCACTTCCTACTACCTTCTCAACAGATCCATCCCTTATTCTGATGACGTCAAACCTATGACTGTCACATCAGAAACAGATGATCTATCTCCGCTACATCTGCTTTAGTCTATAAATAGACATAAGCCTGATGTCCACCAATGCTTCCGCTGCTCCCACTGACTACGACAACCCTCTGGCAGAGTCATATACACGTACACTTCTGAAGCTAGTTCAGAACGACGCTATACTCATCCTCCTGCCGGGTCTCGCAGCCTGGAACAACAACAATGGCAAGTGTGGGTAAACAAGAACTTCCCTGTCACCGTCCTTGAGGCTACCGAAGTACCTCTCGGGTGCCTGAAGTTACCCACCTTATCTGCGGAGTGGCCAATGGAATGTCAAATCAGATTGAATCTTTAGGTTCCTTATCAAATCTTCAGTAATCGTTTGCGGTTCTGGAATCACTTCCAGTTCTACCATACTCCCACTGCTGTTTTTAGAAAAAAAAAAAATCCATTTTTAATAAAACTGTGGCGAGTCTAGAACAATATTGCTATTGTTCATCCAGATGGTAGAAAGTCAACCCGCGTCATAGCCTGGGTCAACCCACAAACAGCCATTACAGAAACGTGCCTTGAGTTGTCCAGTGTCTGGTTTTAAGCATAAGCCGGACAACTCCCCGTACCTTAACAACGTTAAGATATGAACTGTTCTACATCCAATATAGAACCAGAGGCACTGATTTAATTGAACCAGATTCAAATCATGCAGCTATCTCCAGTGCATGTCAACTAAATGGAAGGAGGCCGATCAGCGTTACTCAACTTAGGAATGCTTCCAATTATGAGTAACCTGAAAGAGAAGTAATTTCTCTTTATCATTACTATCAACTGAATACCATACACAAGTATCTACATCTTCGATCACTTTGAAGAATCCCGATACTTGCTATACCTGGTTCTCTACTCTATTCAAATACCTATAACTCCTCAAAACTTAGACCCTGTGTTTCTACGAAACACTTGTCTAAGAACTAGAGAAGTCATAAGTAAACAGAATACAGTACGAGGACCAACCCCTCTGTCCTGATGGACACTGGACAACATACAATACTCTGTATAAGTCCCTTGAGTCTAGTGACTCATTCACTGTGTGTCGTAGGTTGAAAACTGTACTTTTGGTTAAGAAGAATTACACCGCTGTTTAATGCTCCTTACCTAACCATCCACTGATATAGGTAAATGTCATCGACATAATATCAAAAGGTATATCTCACTCTATGAAAATAGACGTACAGATATATCAATTTGAAATTGGTGCATAACCGCGGATATTCAAAACCAAATAATTGCTAACTTGCAAACAACCCAGGTGACTTCCTCAAAAATGAGGATGATCACCCAATTCCCAATAACTCACTCCCACTCATCATCTGTAAAACCATACAGATGTGAGAATCATACCTGGTAAATACATACCCTGGAGTAAGTGTCTAATCGGGAAATCAGTTTTCCATTAACAGTACACAATGAAACTGAAACATTGAAATGTTTTGTTGGGGTACTCTGGTATTCCTAGTAATGCCTCATCCATTATCCAGATTCACAACTATAACCGTATAATTCTTTGCCACCTCTCCAAATCCCTTCATATGTCTTTAGTCATTACCTTCTGTACACCCCTTTAGGCCAAATGGTTTTCTTCCTTCCCTACCGTTCGGCACCAGCCTATGGTTTGGAAGAAGACTATCCAAAAAGCATAAAGGGTGTACTGTCCTAATACTAGGAGCACTCGCAACGCGAGAGAAGGTGAAGATAAAAGACACCTGAATGTACTTTATTCCTATTTCTCCTGAACCAGGATCCATCCCCGAACTGGAACAAGTTCCTTTCGAGTTCGTATATAACCATACGATGGATTATCCAATAAAATGGGATCTTCGTAGTGATACGGAGTGTCCTGGAGAAGTACAAAGATGATTTAGGATTGGCGAAGAAATACTTGGTTTGGTCGTGAATAGCAGTCGCAATTTACTTTGCCCTCTTACTAATCCCTTGCTTTGTCTGAACTTAATACCTTCTGTACACCGCTTAGGCTAACTGGTTTTCTTCATTCCCTACCGGTCGGCACCAGCCTATGGTTTGGAAGAAGACTATCCAATTTGCATAATAGGTGTACTACTCCTAAACCAAGGAGTACTCGCAACCTGAGAGAGGGTGAAAAGAAAAGACAACTGAATAATCCTATCCGTTTTCTCCAGAACCGGAAACCATCCTCGAATAAATCCCTTCGAGTTCGTATCTAACCATACGATGGTTTTGTCCAATGGAAGTGGACGTTCGCAGTAATACGGGGTGTCCTGGAGAAAAGGGTAAAAGTAGGAGTGGCAATGAGGTCTGCAACTCTGACAATCCAAAAGCCAGTGTCAAGAAGGTTCGGTCAACTTGGTCACTGAGTCATAGTCTTAGGGTCGGGTCAATGGTCGCTGCCAGAGAGAGAGAGAAAAGAAACACTCAGCGTGCACTCTAACCTAGATCAGAATGGTTACCAATTTATCTAATCTGGAAACCTCCCACTGTACCTCAAATTCTCCTCCAAACCTGAAAGAAGAATTAGTCGGGGTCACCCGAGGAGTAAACCAACTCATCAGTGGGAATCGGGATCCAACTCTCATCGCACGATAACGTGACGGAATCCGCTCACGGTATCACACTCCAGAAGGTATGCGCATATCTGGCAAGTTTCAGTTCTTTTGAAACTCCCGATGTGATTTCTGCCCCATGCTCTTATGACCTTGGCGAAGGTCAACAAATCATAAGTCACATGTCAAGTTCTACCCGTCATTATCCAGGTTAATTTGAATCCACCCGTACAAGCCCTTGACGAAGGTCAACAAGGCTATACGACTGTCCCAAACCAACGCATCTATCTATGCAGCAGAAAAGCAACAAGCAGCTACCATACACTATGCCTTGACGAAGGTCAACAAACATAGCATGAATACTACTTGCTACCCGTCTGAAATGACGGAGGGCTACGAATGGTTTCTGGCGAAAACCTTTAACGTAAAGAACTTGATATCGTCGAAGGAACGGATAGCTTTTTAAAATATAGTGACGAAAACCGTTGCTAAAGAGGTCACTCCCGGTGAAGGGATCTCGGCTCTTTCCCCGTAGAATGGGGTGCAGGATATTCCAACTGAATACCACGGTGCAAAGCAAAAGTAATCGGCTATAGTGAAGTTAATGCCCTGACGCAAACTTTTATCCAAGGGGTCACTCCCGGTGAAGGGATCTCGGCCCTTGCCTCGTCGACTGAGGAGCAGGATATTCCAAATGAATACCACGATGCAAAACAAAAGTAAACTTCCTTGCAATAACAGCTTTTTGAAAAGTGTTCCAACAACATCAGAATAGGTTTGTTTAACTTGCATTGATCCGAATCATTGCAGTCCCATCAATGATCACACCACAAAGAACGAAAATATACTGACGTACGTATATGCCATCCGCATTCGCCACTGGGTCCCGTCATCACCCGTTAGGTTAGCTTACTAACGGCAGAGCGGGGACTGGACTAGCGCGGATGAAAAACATATACAACATCTACTAATATATATACCAATATATTATATTCGCTCAAGGGGTGATAAGAAATGCAACATCACAGAAACATACAGATATCTGGGATCCTCGGGTTTCACAGAGCCACTACTGAAAACCGACGTTCCCCTGGTCGTGTGGATAGCCTGTGCAATGAAAACCTAGACCCCTACGGGCGCGGCAAGTCACCCGCCAAAACCTGAAGCGAGGCAGCCCCCTTCAGCTCCGTGAATGGACCACCCAGCACTCCACGGAATCCGGCAACTTGGGCACCCCTCCTGGGTCAACCTGTACCCCCTACGAGTGCGGCGAATAGCCTGCCAATCCCAGAGCGAAGCCCCCTCCGTCCCAATGCCATGAGATGCGGGCTTGTTGCCCTCCAGGACCCGGCTATCCGTGCACCCCACCGCGGGGTAATCCTAGTACAGAAAGTAAAATATACATACAACGGGTACATCGACCGCAACCAGGTCGTGCCCCAAAAGAATAATACAATCAGGCAGTGACGGCAGTCCACATGTCGGACGCTCGCCCCGCAATATCACATGTACATAATACAACAACACTGTACTAACATTGCATCCAGGCTATCCCCCACGACCGATCCGCAACATCACAGCATAAACATAGAATATCAACGTGAAAGTCACGTTCGCAAATCCGTCTAACCGGGCTATAGCAGTTAGACCGGATTTACCGATCGAGTGACATTCACGGTCGCAGATATAATGTAAATACTGTGAAATAATGTGTTTGAAGTATCCGATTGATCAAACCTTAACAAGTGGGCCCCCAAACCAAAACTGTAGCACTCACAGAAAACCTGGGCCCAATTTTAATATTCCAGAAAACACATTTTCAAAAGAGGAAGATTATGCAAAGTTTTGGGGGCATGAACAGTCAACACTGCCGCGGAAGCGCGGCCCAAGCAGGGGTTTGGCCGCGCTTCCGCGGTGGAACAGTGAGTTCATGGCACCAAATTTTTGCAGTATGCTTATATTTCCCTGCACATCACTCTGAGACAACCAGAAAAATTTTTGGACTTAAAAAAAATTCGACAGAAACTGATGTGCATGAAATACGTGTTTTCGGGATTTTGTTCGATCGGAAACGTAAAACACATTACACCAAGCTAGACTATGTTTATGGCGAGGCTCTGATACCACTGTAAGTGCACGGCGGCGCCCCGGCCGTCAACCCGACGGCCAAACGCGGAAACGGTGGTAAACTTAAAATTTTTGCGGACTTGGCAAAACGGCACCACCGCGCACTAAACACCCGGATCGTAACCATTAAACTAGTTCTAGCAAACAACAAGACGGTTAGAGATATACCGACGATCCAAGTCCTCCGGTCTTCATCTCCTCTCCGATCTCCTCGCGGGATCTCCGGTCGTCGCCTCCTCGCCGGAAGGGCACCACGTCGCCTGCATCTTTTACGGGCTCCCGCCTCTATACCGAGGCAACTCGGGCATGAAGCCGGCAACTCGACATGCTCAAGATGTGCTGTAGGAAGTGTAGTGCTTTGTCTCTTTGGGGTTTGTTGCCTTTGGATGGAGGAATGGAGAATAGAAAAATGGTGCTTGCATTTTTCTAGCAAGAAAATGATATCATGGATGAAACTCTCAAGATGAAGCTCTCTTCTTCTTCTTCTCTCTTTCTTTTTCTCTCTTGAATAATGAATAACCTCTCATGCAAAAGAGAATGGTGGAGGAGGTAATATCAAAGCATGAAGGGAGGTGAGTGTAGGAGAAGAAGGAGGTGACCACATCAAGAGACAAAGAAACATACACCATGCTTCATACTATTGAACCCATACCCTCACTTTATCACAATCAAATCTCATAAAGCAAAAGCATGGTTGAAAAGAAATGAAAGCTATCATAATCAATCTTTTACAAGAAACCCCTTCCACAAATGTTATTTGCACAATTGCAAATAACCCCCTCCATCGGAAAAGTCCGGCCGGGAAAGAACAAAGGAAAACCGGCCGGAACGGAAAGCAAACTGGCAACTCCAGAAAACTGGTCCCGTAATAAATTACAGGAAAACCCCGACACTGTGCATACACACCCGCATCTGTATTCCTGACCGGATACAAATGCAAAAAGACAAAATCTACACTGTACTAAACTAGGACCGGCTTAAGCCAAAGCCGGCTAGTAAAATCCGTCCGATCCTGATCCGTGCAATACCGCACGTGTCAGATCGATCCCTGCCATATACCTATACGGCTACTAGTACAAACTGTCCGATCCTGATCCGTGCAATACCGCACGTATCTGATCGGACCCTGCCATATCTCCATACGGCCTCTACAGCGTTTCGCCCGAAAGCTTGAGTAACTGAAAGTGTGGTGGACTCTAAAGACTCGTCAATACTATGGCTGTGGATTTAACCACTAGCACGTCAGAGGTATAAGCCAATACGTGACGGGCCACCAGCTATTGACTAAAAGGGACGTCGATGAGGAAGCTCACCCCGACACCCAACTGAGCCTGTCAGTGACAATATCCGTACAGTCCGGTCCGTTCGTCTATGAGCATCGCATGGCGGGCCTAGGGGGTTGGTAAAAGTCAGACCCCCAAAAGCGGTACAAGTCGTGTCGGAGTGTAGCCCAGAACACCCTGAGATACTACTGGAATACCTACCAGTAAATCTCCTGCCTTGGCCAAGGTCTTCGTGTAATGGCTCTCCTAGACACAGCGCGACCTCACCCCCAATACCGGGAGAGACGAAACCCCCGAAGATCCGCTCACTGCCTCCATGTGGCTCGGGACTGTACCCAACTAAAACCTGTTTGCACGACTCCTTTGAGCCGTGGTAGGGTAGTAATCAAAGTACAGTGGGAACTCACACGAGACAAATGACGATCCCCAGGTCGATGAACTAACCTGTACACATGTCACCTGGGAACTGCTATCTGACGTCAGGTATAAGACCAACTAGCATGTTCCCGGCGAGTCCTGTCCGGTGTACTCATAACCCAATGAGCACCTGTATACATCTTAGGTGAACCAACTGACACCAGTGGCTTGTGAGACCGGCCACCGCCCCTCGTCGGGGTCTCAACTGTATACACTAGTCTACTCTGGAGAATCGATGCCCTGTCTCGAAACTCCCACGACTAGGGACCTTTTAAGGATGTGCTAATAGACTCCAGCTCTCACTTATATGATCGCCCTCATACTGCTGGCAGTCAAGCAAGAATCCTAGGGGCTCTATCAACGTGCAATAGCAACATGTCAGGTCGCCTAAAGCAGTACACGATGATAAAGGTAAACCAGATAGCATACTATCATCTCGAGTAAGACTGTCCTACCGGGATAGGTCCTCCCTCAATCATTGCAATCACGTGCCTGTGATCCAATAATTGACTCTGAGGGCACTATCTCCAACACAAGCAAGCCCACTGTAACTCCTGCAAAAAGCCTGACAGTGACACTACCGTACAGTCCGGTCTCCTCGTCTGATATGTCGCATATAAAGACTAGGGGTGGTAAACGTCAGACCCCAATAACCGATAAGTCATGCCGATATGAGGCTCATAACGGGCCGAGAAACTACTGGTAACACTTACCAGTAAATCTCTAAACCAGCCCTGGCCAGGGACTTCCCTGTTATGGCCAATCGAGCATAGCGCAACATCAACCCCCAATACCGGGAGAGACGAAACCTCTCCTATCGCTCATTGCCTCCATGTGACTCGGGACTGTACCCGAAAACCACCGTTTTGCACGCCCTCTTGGACGTGGTAAGGTGGAAATCAAAGCACAGTGGGAATCACACAAGACTCTATGACGATCTCGGGTCTACAGACTAACCTGTACCAGTGTCACCAGAGAACTGCCATCTGACTTAAGGTATAATACCATCTGGGAGTTCTCGGCGAGTCCGTCCATTGTACCCTGTCTCCACTGAGCACCCGTATATCATCTCTGATGTCAAACACCAATGGATATGGGATCATCCATCGCCCATCTGTATGGGTCGAGAAGGTATACGCTAGTCTACTCTGGTATATCGATGCCCCGTCTCGATACACCCACGACTAGGGACCTTGAAGGATGTACTTATGGACTACCCTGTCCCCACTAGTATGATCCGCATCATAGTCCAGGTAGTCAAGTACACATCCTAAGGGTTTTACCAACATGTAACAGAGAGACAATCAGTATACACGTTAAGGTAAAGAGTAACCAGATAGCATACTATCATGTCGAGCAAGAAAGTCCTCCCTATATATGTCCAAGCATCCATTACAATATACATCTCATTTATAGTAAAGGCCTCTAGGGCATACATATAACTAACAATCTCCCACTTGCACTAGGGCCATCTAATAACAGTGGTTGTAGTATCTCATATTCAACCATCACATAAAAGTCTCTCTCTGGGAAAAGGCCATCGTGAGTGGATCCGCCGTGTTGTCCTCTGAGTCTACTCTCCTAACCTCGATCCCCTAGAGATCAACCATCTCCATGATTAGGTGACACTGCCTTAGAATATGTCTGGATCACTGATGGGACTGGCGTTCCTAGGCATTAGCCACAGCTCCATTGTCATACAATGGTAGGAACGAAGTTCATCTCATGAACTAATATACACCCAGACTTCCTCTTTAGTAGCATCTTTGGTAGCGATGTATCTAGCCTTTATCGTCTAGTATGCCACGGTATCTGTCTTGGAACTCTTCCAACATACCGTCCCTTTACTGAGGGTAAAGACAATGCTTATGACTTACATTCAGTCGTCCTTATCACCCTGGAACCCTTCGAGTGATTCTCCCCAGGATCAATTGATACCATCTCACTACAACTAGTGAGTGTCCTAACATCCAATTAGATCTATCATATAGATCCAAAACCCAGGATTTAATAGGTATCACTTTGATCCTATATGGAGAATCAGTGTGATAAGCGGAGATTGACCGAGCATAGCATAGGAAACTCCTTCCCCATCAAGAGTATATCATCCACGTACTCTACGAGGATGATCACCATACTCCCTACTACCTTTTTGTATATACAAGGGTCATATACCATTTTGATGAAGTCAAACTTTTTGACTACCACATCAAAACAGACGTTCCAACTCCGCGATGCCTGCTTTAACACATAAAACATTTTGCACTCATTTTCGCTGCTCCCACTGTCTACGAAGCCCTCTGGCTGTGTACTTATAGACGCTCTCTTCTAAAACATCATTTAGAAAAGCAGTCATGACACCCAACCGCCAGATTTCGTAGTCATGGTATGTAGCCGTGGCAAGTAGGATCTGGATGGACTTAAGCATAGCTACTTAGAAAAGGTTCCATCATAATCCATACCTGGTCAATGATGCAAAACTTTAACAAGTCTTGCTTTATAAGTCTCAACTTTTCCATGTACACTAAGTAATCTTCTCAAGATATACTAGCTCCTAATGGGGATTTAACCCTTCAGATAAAGCAACCAAAGTCCATACTTTGTTGGTGTATAAGGATTCCATCTCAGATCGCTAAGCATCCAGCCATTCTTATAGAGTCCCACTCCTGACGGCCAGCTCGAAACTAATAGGGTCATCATCTCATGATGCAGTCCTCGCTCCCACTTTCATAGAGAAACTGAAGTATCTCTAAGGTGGGTGAGGAACTCTACTTGATCGGCGGAGAGGCTGAGGTTCGTTGGTTGCTATTGAATCCATTGGTTCTACCAAATCATCAGCTGCAAATTGTATAGCTGGAACTCCTTCCAGTTCTACCTTATGTCCACTAATTTCTTCACAAGAAATTCCCTTTCACAAAGGTGGCAAGCTGAGAAACAAAACATCTTTTGTTCCTCGGTTTGGTAGAAAATATTCCTTTGCGAATGCTTGGGATATCCAACAAACTTCTACAGAACTAACTTTGTCTCGAGCTTGTCCGGATTATGCTTTTAGACATAGGCTGGACAACCCCAAATCTTAACTGACTTAAGATATGAGCTCTTCCCTTTCCATATCTCATATGAAGTGGTAGGCAACTGATTTGATCGGAACCCTCTTCAATAGGTATGCAACTTCTTCTGTGCATAACTCCCAAAAGGAAATAGGTAACTCAGTAGTACTCATCATAGAGCACACCTTATCACATAGGGTGTGATTGCTCAGCCCCGATACACCGACGTGCTGTGGTGTATACGGAGGAGTAATGCAGAGAGAGAATCTCATTCTCCTTTTGAATAATCCAGGAATTCCGTGCTCAAGTATTCTCCTCCTTGATCACATCAAAGGACATAATACTTATACCCGTTTTGGTTCTCTACTTCTAACTTATATTCTGTGAATATCTCAAAAGCTTCGGACTTGTGTTTCAACAGGAACATATGTCTGAATCTTGAGAGATCATCAGAGAATGTAATGAAGTACAAAGAACCGGTCTTGGCATGTGTAGACATGGGACCTTCATACATCAACATGTATCATCCAAAGAGTTCACTAACTCTTTCTCTGTTTCCAATAAACGGAGCTGTGGTCATCTTATCTCTGTGACATGACCGGCAAGTTTTACAAGATGTAAATTCAAACTAATTTAAATATGCATCTATATGTAACTTCATCTAGTCGGGTCGCATTGATATGACCTAGTCTACAATACCTCAAGAAGGATTCGTTCATTTCTGAATTCTTCCTCTTGTGTGTGTTCTGTATACTTAGAACTGTTGTTTGATTTAGAACGTCAATGTTTAGATAACGTGCCTGAACTGATCAACTTTTGATATAGGAAATGTTCAAAACAATATCCAACAATACAAAATTATATCCTTCTTTACAAATAAAGAGACTGATATGATTTTGTATATCAGGTTCGGTATCTAACAATATTCGTTCAGAATCAATGTATTCTGGTAATACAGGGCGATAGTGACCAACAGACTTGGCTGCAACACTTGCACCGTTTTCTATCTCATGAAACTTATCACCCGTTCTCAGTTCTCTATCTTTCTGTAGCCCATGTAACATATTACATATGCGGGATCCTGATCCGGTATCACATACCCAGGACATAAAGGATACTGAGAAACAGTTCTCTGTAATGAACACACCCGAAGATGATGCATCATCATGCACTTTCTTCGTTTGGGCGGCACAGGAATTCTGGTAATCCTCAAATTCCTGCTCTGTCTTATAACAATTATAAGTTGGAGCGGGACCAACGTTCCCCAGCTCAGTATAACAAGCGGGTTCGGTCATTACATCTGTATTATTATCTTGATTAAGGCGTGACATGGTCGCTACCTGGAGAGAGAGAGAAGAAAACACTCTGCGTGTGCTCTTGCAAGATCAGATTGGTTATTATTTTATCTAATCGGGATGGCTCCCACTGTTTTAATCAAATCTTCCTTCAAACCCTAAAAGGAAAGACTAGCCGGGATTAATTACACCCTACAACTTCGCCAACCTTTCATCCAGGCCAGTGTTGGTACTTTGAGGGAGGTTTCCCGTGCTTTTGCACGGACCTAATTAAAGTAAACCTCATTTTCCCAGAGGCGTAACCCCGTTGACACCTTTCTAGACACCTACTTGATCGGCTAATTATAATGTGTAAAACTCTCCCAGGAGTAACAATTACTCGCAGTGGGTATCGGGATCCAACTATCTCATAGAAGGTATGCAATCTCATTGCAAATTTCAACACTTGAAATTCCCGATAATTTTGCCCCTAACACCTATGACCTTGACGGAGGTCAACAAACCATAGGCTACTAGTCAAGTTCAACCCGTCATTTCTTGATTGAATCAAACCCACCCGCACGATCCTTGATGGAGGTCAACAAGGTCGTACGACTACCCTAATCCAATCTGCATCATATGCACAAGCAGATAAATACTAGTTAGCTACCGCACACTACGTCTTGACGGAGGTCAACAAACGTAGCACGAATACTAAGTAGGACTTATCTGAAATGACGGAGGGCTACGACAGGTTTTTCTGAAAACCTATTGTGTAATGAACTTGATATCGTTGTAGGATCAAATAATTTTAAAATGGAGTGTTTTTTAGGCTTTTGCTAGTTTCGCTAAAGAGGTCACTCCCGGTGAAGGGATCTCGGCTCTTTCCTCGTCGAATGAGGTACAGGATACATCATATATATCACTGTGCAGAGCAAGAACTAGAAAATCAATCAAAAGACAAAACCGAAGGGTGTAGCATCAGCCAGAAATTGCTAAAGGGGTCACTCCCGGTGAAGGGATCTCGGCCCTTTCCTTATCGAATAAGGTGCAGGATGTTCTACAAGGAACACCGCGATGAAAAGCAAGAACTGTAGCTACCTATTTTTGAAAATTCGATTCCACAACATCTTTTAGGTTTCTTTTCTTTCATTAATCATATTAATGAAGTCCCATCATTTATGTCACCAAAACATCACAGATAAATATGACGTAGACTTATGCCATCCGCATTCGCCTCGATGTCCCCTCGTGCACCGTTAGGTTAGGTAACTAACGGCAGAGCGGGGCAGGGCTAGCGCGAGTGTAAAACATAAGTAACATCTATATAATATATCATATATACTATATACAGTATTTATCACAGCACATCAAATGATCACATCACAGATATCGCAGCAGAAGAAACATATGAAACATTGGATATACTAGGACGTCCGTGTTTTATTTTGAGCCTCTATAAAACACGGATTCCACGGTCGCGGTGAATAGCCAAACCCATACCCTTAGACCCCTACGAGAGCGGCAAGAAACCCTACCAATTCTAGAGTTAGGAGACCCGGACTCAAATCCTCGAGTTGGTCTCCCACTGGACTCCAGAACCCGGTTACTTGTGCTCTCCTCCTTGGGTCTATCCTAGTGCGGAAAAGTAAATAATATACAATGGTGACATCAACCTCATCCCGGAAGTGCCCCAATAAAAGAATATTACATACATTTAATTTTACATGAATGAAAATAAAAACCCTCATCTCACATAAACACCCCCGGCTATTCAAAAACGCGACGATCCAATATAACATATCCAGCAATACATAACATCACATGTCATCAACGTAAGTAAATATGCGCATCCCAATTGTCGTTGACATATAGCAACAAAACCGGCGATATCACATATTACACTTACTGTCGCAGAAAAGAAAGTGTAAAACTACAATAGTTGGAATCCGTAATCTTCTTAGACATCGCATGCCTAACAATTATAAACCCCGCATTTTAGTCTCTATATCGAAAACACTATTCAATATCTAGTCGGGCAATTCAACAAGATTCCCGATATTTTGATCGAATGCTCGTCGCAAACTTTAGTAGACGGACGCACCCCCGGATGCCGTCGACGAAGTGCACTAAGGCGGAGCACCGCTGCCGCGAGCACCCAAACGGATGCTTTTGGCGACGGGGTTCTCCTACAGTTACTTGGTCGGGGCTATAGGGCGTGGCTATCTATTAAGTTTACCCGGCAAGTATCCGCGTACGCTACGTGATTGCGACGGACTTTTGATCGCATCAAAATTCTGTGACAACCGATCATTTGAGACTAAACTGCTATGTTTATAACATCCAAATTAGTTATCACATAACTATTTGTGGATCCCAAATACTGTATCACATTCCAGATAAATAGACAATGTTAAATTTTCCGATTGAATAATCAAACACCCAAATTTTCCCAAAAAGTTCTCAACACTTGAGGGGAGTTTAAAAACATCCATCACATGCCACAGTACCAATGGTCCAGCCGTAGAAGGGTCAAGCCAACGCCTCACATGTGGCACGTCGTACTGCCCCAAACCCTAAGGTTCAAAAGGCTGTTCAATACGGTCACATAATCGAGTTAAGCTTTGTTGTCTTCTAGAGGGTCCATCGCGTAACTTGCATGATCTAGACGTTCTTAAACTACGGAAAAATCCAACACTTGGAAATTTTCCGGGTCGGGAAAAAGTGAGTTATTGATATCCGTTCGAACTTTTTAATACGTTCAAAATATCCGGAAAACACAACGAAATTAAATTTTCCGATTGAATCTACGAATACAAAATAAACCCCAGAATACTCAACACTTGAGTCAGGTTAAAAATACTCAGAAAGATCATGAAATTAAATAGAAACATTACTGCACAAAAAGATAAGTGTGACGTCACCATATGGCCGCGGAACCGCCGCGAGTGCCTGCTCGTGCCGCGGCGCTTTGGGCGCCAAACATTGTCGTTTTGCACAGTTTCCCTTATAATTGCCTGCTGATTTTTTAAAGCATTTTTAATTCAGAAAAAACCCAGTTTTGAAAAATTTTCCATAGAGGGGTTTACTTTGTCGATTCCGGGTTCGATCGGGGTTTTAACTTCGTATACACGACGCCTAATGCTCTAGCTAAGCTCTGAAACCACTGTAGGGTTACTAGGCACTCTAATGAAGTTCTACAAGGCATCAACCATGCCGACTTAAAAGTTTAGCCGTGCCGAATAACTTTAAACAAGATCTTTAATTAGAGATTAGGCGAAAACTAGCAAGTTAAACTCTTTAACCCTAAGTGAATACGAAATACAACCTTTGTTGATCTGTCCTTCACTTCATATGCTCCTTGATGTAGTCCCTTCGCCGCGATCATCCAACTCCCTGACTCTCGGACGGCTCCATGAGAAGAGGCAACGGTATTGCTTGAAGTCTTCGAGGCCGAAGATGATCTATGTCGAGGGAATACGGACTCAAGCTTCTACTTCACTAAACAAAGAATTAGTGAAGTAAACACCCTAAACTAAAGTGCTAGTCTAGTAGAGGATGGTGAGATAGGAAATGGGTACACTTTAGAATTTCTTTTCTCGCTTTGATTCTCTCTCTATTTCAAACCCTAGAAAGAAATTTTGAGGAGGAAGAAGATGAGCTCAAAATGAATATGAAAAATAATCAAGAGAGAGAATGAGCAAACTTTGGTGAGTGAGTATCATATACTAACTCATGTAGAGACTTTACCATGGGTAATCATAGTGGTTAGGTTAACTAATATCTTAACTAAAACAAAACTAGTGGACTAAGTCAATGCAACATAAGCTTCATGTAGCTTCATGCATTTGTGCTGATTATCCATTTGTTTTAGAATTACTTTATATATAAAAACCTAACAAATATAATTAGTATGGCATAAGTCTTATACACCCATGTAATGTGTATCAATAACCATGATAAAATTTGTACACTAATAAATATATATCACATATATATATTAACTTGTGTAAAAGTGAGAAAAATAAATGCTTAAGTGAACCAATGTTAGTTAATGTAAATTAGTATATCTAATATACAATTATATACTAAATTATTAAATCAACACTTGACTTAATAATCCGGTTATATCTCATATAACCGACTAACATCCAATGCATCGACTTATCGAATCAACCCTTGATTCGAAAACTTGGTTATATCGCATATAACCGATCGACACAAACTCGCGAGAATAGAATACGGTATCGCATACACGCATTATTCTCGGTCCCGCACATATCACATATGCGCTCCTATTTCGTTTTTCCTGAGCCAGTACAACCTCTATGTATGACTCTAAAGACTCGTCAATACGCCGGCAGTAGGTGATGATCATATCAAGCACCCACAAGCTGTCAGTGGTACTAGCTGGACGTAATGGCTACCCGGGTATTGAGCGATCAGAAGATCAGCAAGCAAGCCCGCTCCAACTCCTGCAAAAAGCCTGACAGTGCACTACCGTATAGTCCGGTCTCCTCGTCTGATATGACGCATATCAAGTCTAGGGGTGGTAAAAGTCAGACCCCAATAACCGATAAGTCATGCCGATATGAAGCTCATAATGGGTCGAGAAACTACTGGTAACACTTACTAGTAAATCTCTAAACCAGCCCTGGCCAGGGACTTCCCTGTTATGGCCAATCGAGCATAGCGCAACATCAACCCCCAATACCGGGAGAGACGAAACCGCTCCTATCGCTCATTGCCTCCATGTGACTCGGGACTGTACCCAAAAACCACCGTTTTGCACGCCCTCTTGGATGTGGTAAGGTGGAAATCAAACCACAGTGGGAATCACACAAGACTCTATGACGATCTCGGGTCTACAGACTAACCTGTACCAGTGTCACCAAAGAACTGCCATCTGACGTAAGGTATAATACCATCTGGGAGTTCTCGGCGAGTCCGTCCAGTGTACCCAGTCTCCACTGAACACCCGTATATCATCTCTGATGTCAAACACCAATGGATATGGGATCATCCATCGCCCATCTGTATGGGTCGACAAGGTATACGCTAGTCTACTCTGGTATATCGATGCCCCATCTCGATACACCCACGACTAGGGACCTTGAAGGATGTACTTATGGACTACCATGTCCCCATTAGTATGATCCGCATCGTAGTCCAGGTAGTCAAGTACACATCCTAAGGGCTTTACCAACATGTAACATAGAGATAATCAGTATACACGTTAAGGTAAAGAGTAACCAGATAGCATACTATCATGTCGAGCAAGAAAGTCCTCCCTATATATGTCCAAGCATCCACTACAATATACATCTCATGTATAGTAATTGCCTCTAGGGCATACATATAACTAACATGATGTTACTTACTATTCTCGATATGGCATCTCACCCCCGTTGTGGCACAGTGTTTTGCAGGCTTGACCCTTAGAGTAGTCGCGGCATGGCTCCTTATTGTATCTTTTTCAGCCGATAATGCCACGGTTGGCTGTGAGGCCTTTTTGTTGTAGGTGGGTTTGCGGTCGTCCGATTATATCCATTGTGTATCTTATTGTATCTAGTACTCTCCATCTACCATATTCATGTATTGACGAGTGACGAGTTTGTGAGGACCGATATTGTATATTTTGTGACTCTGGGTGTTGTGCTTGTGTGAGCCGGTCTTTATCATGTAGTTTTACCTCTTTATGTTTTTTTTCATTTATATTGTCTATTTCTTCGCTACAGCGTCGTATATATGCTTGTGGTGGTTGTTTCCACCTTTGGGCGTGATTTTCTCCCGTTTGGGGATGCTTTATTTATATCCTATGTTTGTACCCATTTCGGGGCTAGTTTTTACAATGGAGGTGTAGCCGAAATTTTTAAGAAAATAAACTTAAGCTTTAAGATTTTTACTTAAGATTTCTAAATGTTTTTATCAATGTTTTATCACTTACTTCTTTTTATGGTTTAGATTTCTGGGTTTTCGGCTTACTTAAATTACGTTACGTATGTTGACGTCACGTGGTTTATGTGCCGGTCACGTGCCTAACTTTGGGTCGTGACAAAGTTGGTATCAGAGCGCTAGGTTTTACCTTTCGGAGTATAAGGTATGATGGAGTAGGTAACTTAAGTATAGTGATGTAGCGTGTGAATGTTCCGCGACATACTTACGACACGGTACTCCGCCTAAGTGACCTTAGGACATATTGCTTATAATTCCTTCCTTGATTCCATGTATTACTATGATTCGATTTCTATGTTCTTATCGAATCCTGTTTTCATTTTAGCCATTATGCCGCCGAATACTACGAGGGCGCAGATAGCGGCCGCGAGAGCCGAGGTCAGGGTAGGCTCGTCAGAGACGAGGACTTACCAGGGCGGTACGCCTATTCCACAGGAGCTGATTGATCCACCCTCGCTAGATCGTATTACTAGGCTAGAGGCCGGTATGCAGTATTTGCGCCAGATGATGTGGTCGTTAGTTGAGCCCAGTCGAGCTCAGAGACAGGAGGTTGTCCCACCTGTCACGGGGAACGCGATGGTGCCTACGGTTCAGGCAGTCGAACCTACCGCTACGGAGGTTATCACCGTATCATTATCTGTGTTCATCAAGCTGAAGACTATGGTTTTCACCGGCACTGATGCAGCTGAGGATCCCCAGTCGTTTATCGATCGGATGGCCAGGATCTATCGTTCGCTGAGATGCTCTAACGCGAGATGGGTAGAGTCCGTGAGTTTTCGTCTGGAGGGTCTTGCCCAGACATGCTGCGAGACTTTAGAGAAGGGCAGAGCCGCATGTCTTTCTCCTATGACCTGGGCTGAGTTCATGACGGTTTTTCTTGCCCGTTTTCTTCCACAGAGCGTCAGGGATGCTCGAGCTCGCAATTTTGAGTCATTATGCCAGACTCCGGGTATGACGGTGGTAGAGTACGATATTCAGTTTACCCATCTATCTGTGTATGCTCCATATTTGGTGGACACTGAAGAGATACGGATCAAGAGATTTGTGCGAGGCCTGCTTACCCAGTTTTTCCTCGGTATCAGCTCCCAGCATTATAACACATATGTAGTTGCAGTGGACACAGCCCTACTGGTTGAGGAGCATCTTTCCGAGACTTCAGTCGTTACGAAACCGAAGAGGGTTCGTACTGGTGTATCATCCCGGAGACAGATCCGCGACAGATTTCGTTCAGGTCATGGGAGTAGCAGAGGCTTGGGACGAGCCCGTTTATTTAGCTCTTATCCCTAGGAGGCTCAGCAGTCATCGTCTGGATGTTTCCGGTGCAGGTGTTTTTATCATCGCGTCAGAGATTGTACTGACCCATGTGAGGACGAGGCAGCCGTATCACATGTTACGTTACCACCTTCTCCACCTCAGAGAGCGTTGCCTCTTGCGCCTGTTGTTGCTCCGCGTCAGACTTATGCTTAGAGAGGTCGTGGTCGCGGAGGCTTTATTCAGAGAGGACGGGGTGGCAAAAGCAGAGGTCAGCCAGTCGCCGGTAGAGGCAGGCTTGAGTATTTGCTTTGACTCATCAGGACGCGCATGCGTCCAATGCAGTGGTTTCAGGTTCTCTTTCAGTATGTTCCTTCGATGCACACGTTTTGTTTGGTCCGGGATCTACGCACTCGTATGTTTCTACACACTTCGTGTCGAAGTTGGGACGAGAGTCGTGTTTGCTAGATCAGCCGCTTATCGTGACTACTCCTGTTAGCGAGTCTTTTGTTGCGCGACACGTGTTTCGGTCGTGTGTCATCCGTATTGGATATAGAGATTCATCCGTTGACTTGATCCTTCTTGAGATGTTGGACTTCGATGTTCTCCTGTGCATGGACTGGTTAGCTACTTGCTACACGTCTGTGGACTGCCGTGAGAAGACAGCCAGGTTTTTTTTTCCCGGCGAGTCAGTTCTTGTTGTGCAGGGGGACCGTGGTGGCGCCCCTCATAGTTTGATTTCAGCCCTTTGCGCTAGTCGGCTTTTAAGGAGAAGATGTTGGGGATTCTTAGCTTTCATTCGTGATACCGTAGCCACGGTAGATTCGTTGGACCAGGTTCCTATCGTGAGAGAGTTTCCCGACGTTTTTCCCGATGAATTACCTGGATTGCCGCCAGAGCATGGGATTGAGTTTTGCATTGATTTGTTACCCGGCAGGGGGCCTATTTCTATACCGCCTTACCGGATGTCCCCGGCAGAGCTTAAGGATCAGCTGCAAGAGTTGCTTGATAGGGGAATTGTGTGTCCGAGTGTTTCGCCTTGGGGAGCTCCGGTTCTGTTCGTCAAGAAGAAGGAGGGCAGTTTGAGGTTGTGCATTGATTATCGTCAATTGAACCGAGTTACGGTGCGGAATAGGTATCCTTTACCTCGCATTGACGATTTTTTTGATCAGCTCCAGGGTGCGGGACATTTTTCCAAGATTGATTTGAGATCAGGTTATCATCGGTTGCGGGTTCGGAATGATGACATTCCGAAGACTTCTTTTCGTACGCGCTATGGGCATTATGAGTTTTTGGTGATGTCGTTCGGACTCACCAATACCCAGCAACGTTCATGGATTTGATGAACCGGATTTTCAGGCCGTTCCTTGACTAGTTTATTATTGTATTTATTGATGACATTCTGGTTTATTCCATGTGTCAATAGGAGCATGAGCAGCACTTGAGGATTGATTTGCAGACATTGAGAGAGCACCGGCTGTTTGCTAAATTCTCTAAGTGTGCCTTCTGGCTTGATAGTGTTGACTTTCTGGGTCATGTGGTTACGGGAGACGGTATTAGTATGGACCGGAGGAAGATCGAGGCCGTACAGCTTTGGCCCAGACCTGTATCAGTGACAGAGGTCCGCAGATTTTTGGGCTTAGCCGGTTATTACCGCCGTTTCGTGCAGGACTTCTCGAGTATTGCTTCACCGCTAACCGGACTGACCAAGAAAAGAGTTTCTTTTCTTTGGACTGAGGCATGCGAGCTGAGTTTTCAGCAGTTGAAGACTCGGTTGATGACTGCACCAGTTTTATCTATGCCTTCTCGATCGGGCGGCTTTGTCGTTTACTGTGATGCTTCTCGAGTGGGGCACGGTTGTATTTTGATGCAGTATGATAGAGTTATCGATTATGCTTCCCGGCAGTTGAAGAAGCACGAGAAGAATTATCCCACTCATGATCTTGAGATGGCCGCGGTGGTCTTTGCGCTTAAGATTTGGAGACGCTACTTGTATGGGGAGTCGTGTCAGATTTTCACAGACCACGAGAGCTTAATGTACATCTTCCAGCAGCGGGATCTGAATTTGAGACAGCACCATCGGATGGAGCTTATGAAGGATTATGATTGTGAGATCCTTTATCACCCGGGCAAGGCGAATGTGGTAGCTAATGCTTTGAGTCGTAGGCCTGGGGGTAGCTTGTCCCAGTTGAGCGCAGTTCAGAGACAGTCTTCTGCAGATTGGCCGATCTTGTGCGACAGCAGAGTACAATTTGAGTTCACTTCCACCGAGGGACAGCTTGCTCATGTCCGCACCTGGCCACTTCTACTTGATCGTTGATTGGTAGAAATTCTGCGTGTTCAAGTTTAGTTAATTACCGCAATCAAGACGGTTTCGCTTGTAGCTAGCCGGTTGAGTACGGGTCGTCCGCAGGGAGATGGGAATCTTTTTCTAAGTGTTTTAACAAGTTAAGTCCAGTTTTCCAGATTTTGTTGTGATTAATTAAGTGTTAAAATGATATGTAAAGAGAGCTTGTTAGGGTTAGGATTAGGTTAGTTTGAGTTAGGAGTCGCACACCTCTTTCGTTGCCACTCTTAATATCGGTGTTACGGTAATCGGCAACAACGGGGATTAGCACGACTAGGAAGGAACTTGCGAGTATAAGCTAGGCTTTCCAACGCATAAGTTCTTCCTTTTGGTGCTTGTCCATCCGTTCTTGGCTCTTAGCCATAACCTCCGGTTAATTCAACCACAACCGGTCTCACTACGGAATCACCGCTATCATGTAGGATAGGGTGCCGTAAGGAGCGGATTGTGGTTCAATTAACGGGAGTCGATTTAAGATGTTGGGCAAGGAAAGAGTGAGAGAGATTTCCTTCTCTTAAACTTCCCTTATCCTACCCTAACAAGTATGAAACTACTCACACATCATAATGAAAAGAAAACAAAACAAAAGAGGAAGATAGAAAGAAAAAGATTAGAAGATAACAACTAGCTATTTGCGATCTCACCTTGGCAAGGATCAAGCGTAAGCATCATGGTTGTTTTAAGGATAAAGGAAAAGAGAAAAGAAAGAAACAACAAGAAATAACAACAACTAAGTTAACAAATGAAAATTACAAGCAATAATAAGAGAACAAGACAAGCATAATAATAAAATGAACTTCTTTATTCATCATTCTTCACTCACTAAAGCTCACTACAAGTTTTTCAATGGGGAAGAGATGAGAAGAGGAAGAAGAAAAAGTATTCTAAAACCTAGAAAAATACAAGATTATCCAGTCATGGCTTCACAAGGTCCTGGGCTATTTATAGGCTGGAAAATGAAAACCTAGGGCAAAATTCTGCTTCTATACAAAAAGTCCAAACTACCCCTGAAAAACGACATACTGAAGACCCAGTACGGCCGCAGATCCGCGGCCTATACCCCCTATTGGCCGCGGATCCGCAGCCCTATGGTGGAATTGGGGCATGGGGTTTTTGGTGCTTCCCTGGTTTGCTGTGTCCTTTATTCTGGCATATGATTTTTCTCAGATTTGCTTCACGATTTTTCCAGAATTTCTGTTGAGCACTAGATGATTTGATGTGGATCTTTTAGCCATGATTTCCTCTAGCTCCGTGTAGATTTCTTGGATCTTGTGTTGCCATTGAGCCTTGTGCATGAAAATGACATTGATTTGCCATTTTGTCTCTTAAACTGGTGTGCGGCAACAGAAGGATAAAGAGCGGAGACCCGTGTTTTATCTGTGGTTGGCAGGAACCCGGGTTTTGTCGTGTTTTTCCATGAGTTTCACCGTTCAGAGCCGAGAACCTGTATCCTGCAATTGACTAGCAAACACGGCTCAAGAGTACCTACCGATATGCAATGTGATAAAAATTGGGTGGTATAAAAATGCAAAAATCTGATATGAACAATCGTATTCATGAGGCATAGCCCGACGATGCCTGTTTGTCTGAGATTCTTGAGCAAGTTCGGCCGGGTAGAGATTCGGAGTTCTTGATTGATGACCAGGGTGTGCTACGTTTCGGGACTTGTTTGTGTGTACCTGATACCGATGGATTGAGACGCGGGATCCTAGAGCAGGCACATCAGTCAGCTTATAGTTTTCACCCAGGTTCCACCAAGATGTATCGTGTCTTAAGAGATATCTACTGGTGGGCAGGGATGAAGAGTGATGTTTCGGATTTCGTTTCGAGGTGCCTGGCTTGTCATCAAGTCAAGGCTGAGCATCAGAGACAGGAAAGAGAGTTGCGGCCTTTACCTGTTCCGCAGTGGAAATGGGAACAGATCTCCATGGATTTCGTTGTCGGTCTACCCAGGTCCAGTCAAGGGTATGACTCCATTTGTGTATTGTTGACCGGTTGACGAAAGCGGCCCACTTCCTTCCAGTGAAGACGACTTTCGGTTATGCTCAGTATGCTCAGTTGTACATTGATGAGATTGTGCGTTTGCACGGCGTTCCCATATGCATCGTATCTGACAGGGGCACCCAGTTCACTAGCCGTCTTTGGCAGAAGCTTCAGGAAGCTTTGGGTACCCGATTGAGTTTTAGCACCGCTTTCCATCCGCAGACCGATAGTCAATCAGAGTGGACTATACAGACTCTGGAAGATATGCTTCATGCGTGCGTGCTTGATTTGTGGCAGTTGGGATCGTCACTTGCCGTTGATAGAGTTCTCCTACAATAACAGTTATCAGGAGACGATTCAGATGGCACCTTTTGAGGCTTTGTATGGTAGAAAGTGTTGATCGCCAGTCTGTTGGGCCGAACTCAGCGAGAGCAGGATTTTAGGACCCCAGTTAGTTCAAGAGACTACGGAGAAAATTCAGTTGATTCAGGATAGGATGAGAGCAGCCCAGTGCAGACAGAAGTATTATGCCTACCGTCGTCGTCGCAGGCTCGAGTTCACAGTGGGGGATCATGTATTCCTACGGATTTCTCCGATGAAGGGCGTGATGAGATTTGAGAAGAAAGGGAAACTTAGTTCCAGATTTGTAGGTACTTTTGAGATCCTTGAGCGAATTGGTACCGTTGCCTATCGTTTGGCACTTCCGCCCAGTTTTCCGGATGGTCACCCCGTATTCCATGTATCGATGTTTCGCAAGTACCTTCATGACCCCTCTCACACGATTCAGCACCAGTGCGTTCAGCTAGAGCGTGATCTTTCGTTCACCGAGCAGCCGGTAGTTATATTGGATCAGCAAGTGAAGAAACTTTGCTCAAAGGTCATACCATCTGTGAAGGTTCTTTGGCGTTGCCCGAACAGTGAAGAGGTCACTTGGGAGGTCGAGAGCGAGATGCGGAAGAAATTCCCTCATCTCTTTGAAGGTACGCATAGTAAGATTTTTAAATTCGGGGACCGAATTTCTTTAAGAGGGGAAGATTGTAACACCTTAGAATGCGATTAGTGTTAATTAAGCGATAACGCGGGTTTTTAGTAAAAAGTTAACCAAAATAGTTTTCACATATTTTATAAAAATTAATCAATATTTTATTATTATTTGTTTTGGCTTGCACACACTTGTGCATGTTAACCTAGGGTTAATTAGTGTTAACCATGCTTATATAGACATGGAACATTAACACTCATTCCATTAAGTTGTATGTATTTATTTAATTATTTAGTTTTTAAAATAAAGGATTTGAATTAGGTTGACTTGAGAGAGAGAGAGGGAGAGAGAGGGTTGACATGGTAATGATGAGGCATGGCAAGCATGGGGTGCATTTAACGAGGAAAGAGAAGGGGGCATGGCTCACTCTAACCTCACACCCTCATTTCCTCATCCCTCACTCATACAGTCCCTTATTCTCAACTCACTCTCTCATTCAAACATTATTTTCTCCTTCTCATTTTCCTCATCCCATCAACTGAAACCCTAACCATTTCATCTCTAAACCAAACCAAATCACCACAAAACTTCATCAAAACCCTTTACAAGCCTAGTTAAGCCACTAAAGATGACTTGAAGCATGGAAAGCTAGGGTTTTGAAGCAAGTGTGGAAAGATAGTGATCCCTAACTGTTAATTAGGTCCTTATATGGTTGTGTTGCCTAATAGTTGCTGTTTAGAAAACTAAAGATATAGTTTTGTGCATATATCGTATTTTTAGTGTTATTTTGGAGTGTCTGTAATCTGCTATCACCACGATTTGTTACTGTAAAATCTAGCAATGTAGTAGTGTTGTGTTAGAGGCCCTGAGTGTTCACCAGAAACCCGAACCCAATCCAACCTGTTTTGGCCTGTGACATTTGATTATTTTTCGAGTTCGTCGGGTTTTTGGTGGCCTGGGAAGTTAGGGTTTTAGGGTAGTTGTCTGTTGGTATTTTGGGGTGTTTGGTACTGATAGAATTTTCTTGTAGTGTCTGTAGTCAAAATATGGGAAAACTTTGATAAATTTTAGTGTTTCGACAACGTGTGTTACGATATCCGACACGGTTCACGTTCTTTGTGTAGCTTGTTGCACTTAGGTTTTATTTGGGATGTCGCTACTCACGGTAGCAACTATGCGAACACTTAAGAGTTTGTTGGAGTCGGTGTGTCGATCTAAACGTAGTTTGTATGTATTATTGGTCGATTTCTAAGTTGCACTTGCTATGTTTTGTGTGATATTAGGGGCGAGTGCGGAGACTTCGAACGCTACAAAGAAGGGAAAGCGGGTGGTTGGTTTTACCTAGCTCGAGATCATCGGTGAGTAGATTTAACATCAACGGGGAAATCGCCCGTATGGCGTTAAGCCTCGAGGGCTAGATTTGATATTATAGCCACATGTTATATGCATATGAGTTGATTGTGCATGAGCATCATTGCATACCATTACTTGTTGTGCCTTGACATAGTACCCATTGGACACTGCACAATTACTGACGGTTCATGTTGCACGAGCACTAAATTGTATGCTACACACACACCGTTGGTTATTGCCATGACACGCACAACATATACACATATGTGGTACTGCATTTGTTATTGACATTGAGACGTTGATTCTTGTTCTATTGCGCATACGAAATACATCATGCATACTTACATGCATATACACATATCTTGTTATAGCTACATATACACCTTATTAGGATGTCGCGTTTGACTTTGAAGAAATTGGGAACCACATGATATTATTAAAAACTTAATTCATTTAAAAGAGCGGTTTTCCTTTTGTTAGGTGTATGTATGCCCTAGAGGCCAGTATTGTACCGATGATGTATACTATATTGGATGCTTGGACTATATAGAGAGGACTTTCTTGCTCGATATGATAGTATGCTATCTGGTTGCACTTTACATTAACATGTATACTTGTCTCTTTATACTGTCTTATAGTTACATGTTGGTAAAGCCCTTAGGATGTGTACTTGACTACCTGGACTATGATGCGGATCATACTAGTGGAGACATGGTAGTCCATAAGTACATCCTTCAAGGTCCCTAGTCGTGGGTGTATCGAGATGGGGCATCGATATACCAGAGTAGACTAGCGTATACGCTTCTCGACCCATGAGATGGGCAATGGATGATCCCATATCCATTGGTGTTTGACATTAGAGATGGTATACGGGTGCTCAGTGGAGACTGGGTACACTGGACGGACTCGCCGAGAACTCCCAGATGGTATTATACCTTACGTCAGATGGCAGTTCTCTGGTGACACTTGTGCAGGTTAGTCTATAGACCCGAGATCGTCATAGAGTCTTGTTTGATTCCCACTGTGCTTTGATTTCCACCTTACCACGTCCAAGAGGGCGTGCAAAATGGTGGTTTTTGGGTACAGTCCCGAGTCACATGGAGGCAATGAGCGATAGGAGGGGTTTCGTCTCTCCCGGTATTGGGGGTTGATGTTGCGCTGTGCTCGATCGGCCGTAACAGGGAAGTCCCTGGCCAAGGCGGATTAGAGATTTACTGGTAAGTGTTACCAGTAGTTTCTCAACTCTTTATAAGCCTCACATCGGCACGACTTATCGGTTATTGGGGTCTGACGTTAACCACCCCTAAACATGATATGCGACATATCAGACGAGGAGACCGGACTGTACGGGAAGTGTTACCGGCAGGCTTTTACAGGAGTTGGAGCGGGCTTACTTGCTGATCTTCTGATCGCTCAATACCCGGGTAGCCGTTACGTCCAGCTAGTACCGCTGACGGCTTGTGGGTGCGTGATATGATCATCACCTACTGCCGGCGTATTGACAAGTCTTTAGAGTCCTACATAGAGGTTTTACTGGCTCAGGCAAAACGAAATAGGAGCGCATATGAGATATGTGCAGGACCGAGAATAATGCGTGTATGTGATACCGTATTATATTCTCGCGACTTTTAGTATCGGTCGGTTATATATGATATGACCGGGTTATCGAATCAAGTGTTGATTCGATAAGTCGATACGATGAATGTTAGTCGGTTATATGAGATATGACCGGATTATTAAGTCAAGTGTTGATTTAATAATTAAGTGTATAATTTTGTATTAGATATACTAGTTTACATTTACTAACACATGTTCACTTAGGGTTTTTCTCACTTGTACACATTTTTACTATATATATGATATATATAAAAATGTGTTGTATTTTTGTATCATGGTGGATGATACACTACACAAGGGTGTATGAGACTTACACTATGATAATATTTATTTTGGGTTTTTAATATCTAAAGTAATTACAAAATCAAGGGAGGATTAGAAAATGCATGAAGCTTGTGGAAGCTTGTGGATGCATTGACTAATTCAACTTGGTTTTGTTTTTACTATGGATATTTCTTAACCCAACCATAACCATTAGCCTAGCGTTAAGTCTCTACAAGGGTTAGTATATGTTACTCACTCACCATGGTTACTCTTCTCACTTGATCATTATCCTTTCCTCTTTCTTTTGTTGATCTTCTTTATTGTGAAATGGAGAAAGAAAACTAGGGTTTGATCCAAAGTGAGAAAGAGTGTGAGAATTAAAAATCCAAAAAGAACCCACTTCCTATTTCTCCATCCTCATCAAGACTAGCACTCTTCTATAGGGTGTTTGCTTCACTAATTCTCAAATTAGTGAAGTAGGAGCTTGAGTCGGAATTCCCTCGGCGTAGATCATCTTCGGCCTCGGAGATTTCAAGCAAGGTCACATCCTTCGCGTCGTGAAGCCATGCAAGTGGCCGGGAGAAGATTGATCGCAGCGAAGGGACTTCATCAAGGAGCTTTAGAAGTGAAGGACCGATCTACAAAGGTTGTATTTCGTATTCACTTTAGAGTAAAGTTGTTTACTTGCTAAATGATTCGCCTAAACTCTAGTTAACGATCTTGCTTAGTGTTATTCGGCACATAAAAATTTAATTTTGGCATGGTCGATGCCTTGTAGAGCCTCATTAGTGTGCCTAGTAACCCTACACCCTTAATATGCTCATATTACTGTTCTATGTTGCATACATCATATTTCATGGATTTACGCATCGAGATACGGATTTCATTTGATTTAAGGATTTGAGAACCGTGGTGATATTTCAAGAAAGTATGCATTGTTTTGAAAACCTGGTTTCTCTTGATATGATATTTCAATGCGTCCACCATGAGTTTTCTCGGTTCTGAGACTTGTGTTAGAAACCCGATTCGAGGAGATGGATGATCCGTTTGCGGATTCATGGTGGACCTAGTATGGTACCCCGGGGCAAGAAAGGTATGTTGTGCTGTATACGATGAGCCTGGCAGAGGGACCACTACCTACCGGTGATAGTTTGGACTCGGCTGTTATCCGGAGGATACTGACCGGAGTCGTGAGATGGATATGAGCCAATCCGGACTGACGGAGCCCGTGGGCCGATCCGGACAGACAGTGCCTGAGTTATATGGATTTACGTGTCGATGTTGGACATGGGTTTTCATGATGTTTCGAGTGTCGATGTTGGGCACTCAGGTTCCATAAGATTTACGGATATGAGGGCCGATCAGAGTGACGGCGCCTGAGGTATTGGGATTCGGGGTGTCGTTGATGGACACCAGGATTTTCCACGATGATGATTCATTGATGATGTTATGTTTAATCCCACACTCAGGATTATTTGATATGCATTGTTTCATGTAGTTGTAATACCTTGATGGTGTACCCTGATAATGATTGTTGCATATCCATACTGCCATACTTATGCTATCAGATTGCATGTGATAGATTATCGCTGTTCGTAGACACCTGCGATTATCTGTATGATGTTACTTATTATTCACGAGTTGGAAACTCACCCCCGTTGTGCTATAGTGTTTTGCAGGCTTGACCCTCAGAGTAGTCACGACAGGGCTCCTTATTGTATCCTTTTCAGCGGATACCGCTACGGTTGGCTGTGAGACCTTTTTCTGTAGGTGGGTTTGCGGTCATCCGATTATATCTATTGTATATCTCATTGTATCTAGTACTCTCCATCTACCACTTTCATGTGTTGACTTAGAGATGAGTTTGTGAGGACCGATATTGTATATTTTGTGACTCTGGTGTCGTGCTCGTGTGAGCCGGCCTTTATAATGTAGTTTTACCTCTTTATGTTGTTTTTCATTTATATTGTCTATTTCTTCGCTACGGCGTCGTATATATGCTTTTGGTGGTTGTTACAGCCTTTGGTCGTGATTTGCTCCTATTTGGGGATGCTTTATTTTTATCCTATATTTATACCCATTTCGGGGCTAGTTTTTACAAAGGAGGTGCTGGCGAAATTTTTAAGAAAATAAACTTATGCTTTAAGATTTTTACTTGATATTTCCAAATGTTTTTATCAATGTTTTATCACTTACTTCTTTTTATAGTTTAGATTTCTGGGTTTTTGGCTTACTTAAATTGTGTTACGCCTTTTGACGTCACGTGGTTTAAGTGTCGGTAACGTGCCTAATTTTGGGTCGTGACACTGGCAGTTATCTGTTATCGGTTCGGTTATATGTGATATAACCAGATTATCGAATCAAGTGTTGATTTGATAATGTGATATAAAGATATATGATATCAGTCGATCATATGTGATATAACCAGATTATTAAATCAAGTGCTAATTTAATAATGTGATATACATTATAAGTGATATAATTATATCTTAACTAATATCATTTGCTCACTAATTATTCTTCATAAAATATATATATTAATATATATGATATATATATATAATGATGCATGATATTATTTCTATTTTTGAGAAAAATAGAAAAGAGGTGGAAAATGAGAGCATGGTTGCAAGCATGGGCTTTATTCATAGTTTATTCATCTTGACTCACTATTCAAGCATGGTTGCAATTTTATATTGCAAAATTCTATGCTTGAATGAGTGGGGGTCAAGAGTTTCCATTCATTCTAGTCTCATTCTCAACACTTAGCCATTTTTCTTGAGTTGCTCCCATGGTTGCTCTCTAGCTTCATCTTCCTCCTCAAATGTCATGGTTCAAGCTTCAACCCTCACATGAGATGTGAATCATGAAGCTTGAACACAATCTTGTGAGATTTTAACATCCCCTACTTCACCATCCCACACCTAACTAGCAATTTGGTGTGGTGTGTTTGCTACACTAAAGGTATTTAGTATAGAGTTAGCTTGGGCAAGACGGACTTCGGGTGGATCGTCTTTGGCTCGAAGATCACGAAGGAGGGTCATTCAACTCGAAGAGGAGCCTTGTAGAGTCGTGTGGACTTCAAGCCGGAGCTTTAGAAGAGAAGGACCAGAACTACAAAGGTTGTATGCCTTTTTCTTCGAGACACGATCGGTCATGTGTAAATTTGTGGGGTATCCAAAACATTTATATTGATATCTATTCTACCACCAGGAGGAACAAAAGGTGTTTATTGCTCAGCATGCTACATTTTTGGAAAATGAAATCTTTACAGACAGTACTGATGGCAATTTGGTAGAACTAGAAGTGGTTCTAGAGACACAAATTACTCAGGACGAATTGGTTGAAAGTGATGTTGCAGTAGAACTTCAAGAACCTCAGCCGCTCCGGAGATCTAGTAGAACTTCTCGTCCACCAGAGAGATACTATGAGTTTCTCATTGATGGTGATAGAGAAGATTGCATCATGGATGATGATGACCCTACTAGTTTTCAGCAAGCTATCACGAGTGGTGACTCAGTGAAGTGGCTGGAAGCCATGAGATCCGAAATGGAGTCCATGTACACCAACATAGTATGGACTTTGGACGTTGCGCCTCCTGGGATAAAACCCGTTGGGTGGAAATGGATCATTAAAAGAACGATTGGTATAGATGGACAGGTAGAGACCTTTAAAGCAAGGCTAGTAGCGAAAGGTTTTCGTCAAAGACCATGATTGGACTATGATGAAACTTTCTCTCCAGTAGCGATGCTTAAATCCATTAGGATCCTACTTGCTATTGTTGCTCACTATGATTATGAAATCTGGCAGATGGACGTTAAAACTGCATTTCTAAATGGTGATTTAGAAGAATGCGTTTTTATGGATCAGCCAGAGGGCTTCATTGACAGTGGGAGCAGTGGGAGCAGCGGGAAAGCATGTAGATTGCTTAAATCCATTTATGGATTAAAGCAGGCCTCATGGAGCTGGAACATATGCTTTGATGATATAATCAAAGAGTTTGATTTTATCAAAAATATAGATGAATCATGCATTTATAAGAAGATTGTAGGGAGTACTGTCATATTTCTCGTATTGTACGTAGATGACATTCTCCTGATAGGAAATGATATTCCTATGCTACAATCGGTCAAACTATTCTTATCACAAAGGTTCTCCATGAAGGACCTGGGTGATGCCTCATGCATTTTGGGCATAAGGATCTATAGAGATAGATCCAAGAGGTTATTCGGATTGTCCCAATTAAAGTACATAGACACCATCCTAAAAAGGTTTAGTATGGAAGATTCCAAGCGTGGTGCCTTGCCTGCTTGTCATGGAATCACTCTCTCCAAGGACTTCTGTCCGAAGACTGAAGAAGAGAGAGCTCGCATGAGCGTTATACCCTACACTTCAGCCGTAGGATCTATAATGTATGCGATGTTATGTACTCGCCCTGATGTAGCTTATGCACTAGCTGTAGTAAGCATGTATCAATCCAACCCAGGGGAGAAACATTGGATAGTAGTGAAGAACATTCTTAAATACTTGCGAAGGACTAAAGAATTGTTCTTGGTGTATGGTAATGGGGATCTCAAGATGGAGGCCTTTACCGATTCCAGCTTCCAAAGTGATAAGGATGACAGTAAATCTATCTCAGGGTTTGTATTTACCCTCAATGGAGGGGCGGTTAGTTGGAAGAGTTCCAAACATGTCACCGTTGCAGACTCAACGATAGAAGCTGAGTATATTGCTGCAAATGATGCTGCCAAGGAAGCCATCTGGATGAGGAAGTTCATCGCGGAACTAGGACTAGTTCCAACCATTGTTGATCTAATACCATTGTATTGTGATAATAATGGAGCTATGGCGTTAGCCAAAGAACCACAGTCCCATCAGAAATCCAGACACATCCTGAGGCGATATCATTTGATCCGGGGAATAATAAATCGCCAGGAGATCGAGATTCGGAGAGTAGATACAAAGGATAATACAACGGATCCACTCACCAAGGCCCTTCCACAGCCGCAGCATGAGAGACTTTTTTAGATGTTGGGTATGAGATACGCCAATAACTGGCCTTAGTGCAAGTGGGAGATTGTTAGATATATGTATGCCATAGAGGCCATTATATGTATAGTGGATGCTTGGACATATATATATGAATTTAGATGACTTTCTCGCTCAACATGATAGTATGCTATCTGGTTTACTTTATCTTGACATGTTGATTTGATCATGATTTTATTCATTTGCACATGTTGATAAAGCCCTCAGGATATTTGCTCGACTACTGTGACTATGATGCGGATCATACAAGTGGGGCATGTGTAGTTTATAAGCATATCCTTGAACTATTCCTAGTCGTGGGTGTGTCAAGACGGGGCATCGATATTCCAGAGTAAACTAGCGTATACTATTCTTGTCCCATATGATGGGCGATGGATGATCCCATATCCATATTGTGAGGTGACACTAATGATTGTATGCGGGTGCTTAGTGGAGACTGGGTACACTAAACGGACTCACAGAGAACTCCTATGTGGTATTATATCTATCGTCGGATAGCAGTTCTCAGGTGACACTGGTACAGGTTAGTCTGTAGACCTAAAATCGTCATAGAGTCTTATGTGTCCTCCTACTGTACTTTGATATCCACCCTACCACGGCTTTACTGAGTCGTGCAAACAGGTGGACTTGGGTACAGTCCCGAGGCACATGGAGGAGATGAGCGATAGGAGGGGTTTCGTCTCTCCCGGTATTGGGAGTTGATGTTGTGCTATGCTCGATTGGCTATAACAGGAAGTCCATGGCCAGGGCTACTGAGATTTACTGATAAGCGTTATCAGTAGTTTCTCGATCTGTTATGAGACATACACCAGCATGACTTATTGAGTTATTGGGGTCGACGATTCCATCCCTAGACTCGATATGCAACATATCTGACGAAGAGACCGGACTGTACGGTAAGTGTTGCCAGTTGGCTCGACGAGAGTTTTGACAGCTTCGCTGGTTTTCTTCTGATCGCTCAATACCCGGGTGGCCGCTACGTTTAGCCGACCGCTTGCGGCTTGTAGGTATTTGATATGATCATCACCTACTGCCGGCGTATTGACGAGTCTTAGAGTCCCACAATGAAGTTTCCTGGCACAGGAGAAAAGATGTGGTGTGCATATGAGATATGCGCGGGGACCCGATTAAATACGGATATGTTATACCGTATATTAATCGGGCATTTTCTATTGGTCGGGTCATATGTGATATGACCGGTTTGCAAAATCAATTGTTTATTTAACAAATGACTTTTAGATTAATTCTTTAATTAAACCCTTTTTCTATTTTTGTATGCATGCATGTGTGCACATAATGATGTTCATGGACACATACATACATACATTGTATCATGGTTGTTGATACATATTTGGTGGCAATGCAAGACTCATATTGTAGTAATTATATATATATTTATCATTTTGACTTAATAGAAAGGATAATTCACTCATGGTTGATGTTTATCATCTTTGACTAAACTTTACCTAACTTTTAACCATGTGTTAATTCTCGTTTGGAAATTAACTCAATAAGTAAATATCTAAATAATTACTAACCATGGTTGAAGTGAGAAGGATAAATATTGATTATTCATTCTCACTTAATTCATTCATCATATTATCCTTTGAGCTCAAGCTTAGCCACCATTATCTTCTTCTTCCTCTCTTGAGATTTTTCTTTGAGTGAAGTTGATAAAAAAAAGAAAGGGTTTTGATTATAGAATATAAACCACATTATCATACTACACACATCTAGCCCATTTGTGTAGGGTGTTTACTCTACATCATTCACAAATTAAGTAAAGCAAGGAGCTTTGGGCAAAGGGACTTCGGGTGGATCTTCATGGACTAGGAAGGCTTCCATCGATCCGTTCCAAACTCTCACAGTGCCAAGGAGTCACCAAGGGAGGTCTACAAAGGTTGTAATCTCTACCCTTAGTGATAGTTTTTCATTTGCATGCGATGCTTAGTTGAAAGAAACCCTAAATTTCTGGTTATGATTCTTGTCAAGTTCACTTAGCACCTTCAAAATTTGATTTTGGCATATGTGATGCTTCTAAACACTTGATGAGGTGCTAGGTAAACCCAACAGAAATAGCACGAAACGTGGTTTTTAGAAAATAGGGGCTACGGTGTTTTTATGAAAAGGTACATCCTTTGAAAAATCCGTAGTATCCCTCGGCCTGTCTTTAAAATACTCACGATTCGTTAGTTTTGGAAATAAGTATGACTCGAGCCCAGTCTAACATCTACCAAGTAAACTACAGGACGAAGCAAAGAGACTAAACGAAAGGATAAGGAAATCCACCAAAGTCCGAGTCGATATATCTAGTAGTCGGTGATCCCTCCTCAATAGCGTCACTCACGATAAAATATATAATGCGACATCCTCAGGTCAAGAGTACGGATCAATCATCATATTTATACATCGTAAGGTAAAATTCCATCGTACGGCATCCCAAATCGGGGTACGGGTCAAATATCACATATATCTTATTTTTCATATGGTATCATTATAATAATATCATGAACAAGGGGTACTGATCTAAAGTCTAGCACATTCCGATACAATCAACATATATCCACGTGTTTATGAAAACACATCGCTCATCGATCCGCTATAATATCATGTCGTGTCTCATTGCACGACCCAAATCACATAACCGATCTCACGGCATCATGCCCGATCGTATCGACTCTCCTCCAAGTATCATATACTATCCTCATCATACGTGTATACGTATATGTATATATATATATAGAAACACATCCACAAACATATATATATATATATATATATATCATATACACCAAAACATATCATGTATGTGCATGTGTGTGTGTGTATACCTTACTCTAGGGTTTCGCAACTAAGAACTAACTCAAAGCACAATCTTCCAAGTTCACTAAACTAACCCATGATCTCCTACAGCCGCTCTTGCTAATTATCCACGTATCACAAAACACATAATTATATATATATATATATATATAATGTATTCACACACTACACTACGAAACTACGGGGGTGCTATACGCCATCCACTCGACTTCCCCCGCAGATGTACTTCTACTCACCTAGACGCTTCGGGTCATCTGATCCGATTTCAGCTCTGTCATTTCAGCGCCGCGTCCGACGCCTCTGCACCCGATCTTAGAAACGTACATAAGGAAATAAGAGAATTAATATATAATTAGTCGTGGACCCAACCAACACAAGTCAACCACGCGCACTAACTAAACGCGCACGCGCTTGGTGCAAAAAACGCGCCGCTACAAACTACAACTAGGGTCACTATACGTGAAAATCCCCAAACCTAAAACCCAAACGTACCAATCGTGGTTTCACAACACACTAAAAACTATTTGGAATAGGTTTTAAATCACCGAAATCTCAAACTTAATCAAATCGATTTATTTCCAAAAACCTAGTAAGCCTCTTTTATTGTTACAAATCTAGATGTTTAAACAAATCTAGTGGCCACGATGATCATTTTACATCATAATTAGGCTACCAAAATATTAACTAGATTTTTAATCTCACAAATTTTCATAAATCCTAAAATCTAGTTTGCAAAATAGCTTAATTTAGACAATTTTAAAGTGACAATTGCAAACTAACAACAAGGTTGGGTTTTGAAATTCTCAAGATGTTAAATTACACATCACAACCATAACCAAAAAATCAAAAGCATAACTTGATCTCAAACCCCCTTTCATTAATTCACAACTTGCAAACTAGAACCTTAATAATATCTAAATAAGTTACTTTTAAGAAATTAACTAACAAATTAAGTGTTGGGTTGTAAGATTTCAGAAAATATAAAATATTATTTTTAGAATTTAATATTAAAATAATATATTTCCCGAAAACTGCCCGATTTGCGAAATTGGGGTTTTCGAAAAAGGGTATAAATATATACCAATAATTGTGAAATAAATGGAAATTAAATTGATTTATTCATTTAAAAATATATTAAAAGAATTTGGCATTTTTAAAATTTATTATATGCATTTTAAATAAAAACCCGATTAGTGCACTGCTAATCGCGATTATGCCAAATCTGTGTTTCTACATTTTTCATGGTTTGTGCACCATGACATGTTTCATTTGGTTACATGTTTATTTGTGTTGTTTTATGTTATGGTTTATTTATGGTGAGAAAAGGGGAAAAGAAAAGAGAAATGATTGAGGAGAGAGAGAGAGGGGACATAATGATGATAGGAGACAATGCCATGAGAGAGAGTGAGAGTGAGAAAGAGGGAGTGAGGGAGAGGGCTGCCCCATTCATTTTCTCCCAGTTGTTTTCTCATCTTCTTCTTCCTCATTTTCCCTCCACATAAACCTCCAAATATCATCTCCATTTATAAACAAAAACCCTATACCCCTTTCACAAAAAATGATCACATCCTCACCCTCTACGCAATGGACCATGCAAAATGGGATTTTGACAACAATAGGACTTCTAGGGTTTTGCTTGGGTGTAACCATGAGGTATATCTCTTTTCATTTAGTGTAGTTTTGATTTCCTAGCATTTTTTTAAGTTTAGAATTTGTTTAGTGATGGATTTATGATACTTGGAAATTCAACAGAGGGTTTGGCGACTTGTGGACTTGTGAGCTGTAGTGAGGATGTACAAGACCCTATAGATCAAATTCTGGACATAGAACAGGGACCATAAACTTAGATTGTATCTATGTCGGTTTGTTGCTTTATGTGTGCCTACTGTGAATCTGGGATGACCCGGGGAATTTCTGAGTTTAGCAAACAAGTCCAGAGGCCTAATTGAACCATTAGGAACCCACTGTAGGATTACGAACCCTATCTGAACCCACGGGGTCGAGCAGGCCGGAAATTCATGCTGTGTGGCCGGCCAAAGTTAGGAATTTGGGGTCCATGTTGGTTGTGTTGCTCACTCACTCCATGTACAGCACCCTATACCTGTTTGTTTAACTCCTTTTGGCCTGAGTCAAAATCTGGGAGCACTTTGGTGTGATTTTGGCTCAAAGGTTCCGGATTTGTACATCAACAACAAGGGTTGTTTGATTGTTTTTGCACGCGTAGGCCATAGGTTCTAACCTTTGAGCGCGCCTTGTGCCGTATCGGTTTTACGGATTCGATTTTAATAGCGATTGCGATTGTGTATTATTGTAGGTACCTTCGTGTGGATTCCGAGGCGACAGAGAATGGCGTCATCAACTTCGGAAAGCAAGAAGTAATGTGAGTAGATCTATAACTACGGGAGAAGTTGGGTGGATGGCGTATAGCACCTCCACACACTTTGATGGAAACCGATTTATATATAGATTATGGTTAAAGAAACCTTGAATAGAAAAACTATAGATAGAGTTAAAACGTAGTTAGAGAACCATATTTGAAACTTTAGGATAGTTAGAAGTGTTATGATACGGCTAATATGTGATGATGGGATTTGAGGATGATGTTTGATGATATTGCCGTTTATGGTACTATAGGACTAGATAGTCGACGTAGATGTGTCATCCGAACCACACCTTTTTCCAAACTGAAGAATCGTATACATCTTTTAAACAGATATCTCGAGGGACGTTATAGATTTTCAAATGATATCTTTTCCTTAAAAACACCGTAGCCCCTACTTTCAAAACTATGATTCGCATCTTTCAAAAACTGATTGTATGGTTCAGGTATGTATGTTAGATTAGATACTTATGCTTATAGTAAAGGTAGAATGTATATATGACATTTGATTCGATGTGAGATACTAATGTGATGAAAAGAATGCACGATGCGATATGATGACTTGGTGATATATTTGTATACGGATGAGAATCGATTGAGATGATTGATACCTTGCCGGTCCCCTGATATGAGATTGTTATGAATGTGACGTGGGACATAGGTATATAAATATATATTGAATGTCGTGAATCATGTGTGATATGTCATACGAGACGTTAGGTCCGTACCCCTCATTGTCATATAGGTTGATAGGATCCCTAATGTTTTAATGCCATCGTACGTTGGTTTTTCCGTACGTGATGAGTTTGACTTAATGATTGATCCATACCCTTGACTCGAGGATGCCGTACGATGGATTATACCGTAAGCGATGTTGTGAGGCTGGATGCCGATTGATAGATTTACCGACTCGGTCTTGGAGACACATATACCTTATTGGTTTTAGCTCACGATTTACCTTATACTGCATTCATGTTATTCGCATTGCATTACTTATACCTGTGCTAGTACACCTGCACCATTATAGATGATGCGTATGTTTCACTTACAGAGATTTGCCGGCTCACACACTTCATCATCGATAATTGCCATGTCACTACATAGTAGAATCACTACATCAGGATATGAATCCTTGCAAGATATATTGGCGCACATGCACCTTGTACACTCATACTTGCGTATATACCCACTTTTACATCCATATTGGCGCACATGCACATTGTACACTGTTCATACCAGAATATTGCATTTTATACCGCCCATTCTTACGCTCGTTTGTTTATAGGCAGGTGCTTTTGATCAGTGTTTGCTATATATTTTAAGAATACTGGTTCTCAGCTCTAAACAGTGAAATTCATGGAAAAGTGTAAGTGCACGGCGGCGCCCCGGTCGTCAATCCGACGGCCAAACGCGGAAACGGTGATAAACTTTAATTTTGCGGACTTAGCAAATCGGCACCACCGCGCACTAAACACCCGGATCGTGCCATTAAACTGGACTAAGCTAACATGAGAATGAGTTAGAGATATACCGACTGATCCGAGTCCTCCGGTCTTCATCTCCATTCCGATCTCCTCGCGGGATCTCCGGTCGTCGCCTCCTCGCCGGAAGGGCACCACGTCGCCTGCATCTTTTACGGGCTCCCACCTCTATACCGAGGCAACTCGGGCATGAAGCCGGCAACTCGACATGCCCAAGGTTTGCTGTAGAATGTAGTGTAGATGATGCTAGTCTCATTTGGGGTTTGTAGTTGCCTTGATGGAGGAATGGAGAATAGAAAAATGGTGCTTGCATTTTTCTAGCAAGGAAATGAGATCATGAATGAAACTCTCAAGATGAAGCTCTCTTCTTCTTCTACTCTCTTTCTTTTTTTCTCATGAAAAACTTATCATTCCTTATCAAATAAATGGAGGAGGAAAGAATGTATATGAAGCATGAAGGGAGGTGAGTGTAGGAAGTGTGAAGAGGTGAGCACATCCTAGACAAAGAAACATCAACCATACTTCACTCCATACCCTTTTCCAATCTCATAAATGCAAGAATGGTGCAACAAAAGAAAGGATGCTATCATATCAAAACTTATGCAATAAAACCCCTCCACTAAAGTTATTTGCACAATTGCAAATAACCCCCTCCATCGGAAAAGTCCGGCCGGGAAAGAACAAAGGAAAACCGGCCGGAACGGAAAGCAAACTGGCAACTCCAGAAAACTGGTCCCGTAATAAATTACAGGAAAACCCCATACTGTGCATACACACCCGCATCTGTATTCCGTCCGGATACAAATGCAATGAGAAAAAATCTACACTGTACTATACTAGGATCCGGCTTAAACCAAAGCCGGCTAGTAATATCCGTCCGATCCTGATCCGTGCAATACCGCACGTATCTGATCGAACGCTGCCATATAACCATACGGCCACTAGTACATAATTGTCCGATTCTGATCCGTGCAATACCGCACGTATCTGATCGGACCCTGCCATATCTCCATACGGCCTCTACAGCGTTTCGCCCGAAAGCTGAGTAACTGAAAGTGTGGTGGACTCTAAAGACTCGTCAATACTATGGCTGTGGATTTAACCACTAGCACGTCAGAGGTATAAGCCAATACGTGACGGGCCACCAGCTATTGACTAAAAGGGACGTCGATGAGCGAACTCATCCTGACACCCAACTGAGCCTGTCAGTGACAATATCCGTACGGTCCGGTCCGTTCGTCTATGAGCATCGCATGTCGGGCCTAGGGGGTTGGTAAAAGTCAGACCCCCAAAAGCGGTACAAGTCGTGTCGGAGTGTAGCCCAGAACACCCTGAGATACTACTGGAATACCTACCAGTAAATCTCCTGCCTTGGCCAAGGTCTTCGTGTAATGGCTCACCTAGACACAGCGCGACCTCACCCCCAATACCGGGAGAGACGAACCCCTGAAGATCCGCTCACTGCCTCCATGTGGCTCGGGACTGTACCCAACTAAAACCTGTTTGCACGACTCCTTTGAGCCGTGGTAGGGTAGTAATCAAAGTACAGTGGGAACTCACACGAGACAAATGACGATCCCCAGGTCGATGAACTAACCTGTACACATGTCACCAGGGAACTGCTATCTGACGTCAGGTATAAGACCAACTAGCATGTTCCCGGCGAGTCCTGTCCGGTGTACTCATAACCCAATGAGCACCTGTATACATCTTAGGTGAACCAACTTACACCAATGGCTTGTGAGACCGGCCACCGCCCCTCGTCAGGGTCTCGACTGTATACACTAGTCTACTCTGGAGAATCGATGCCCTGTCTCGAAACTCCTACGACTAGGGACCTTTTAAGGATGTGCTTATAGACTCCAGCTCTCACTTATATGATCGCCCTCATACTGCTGGCAGTCAAGCAAGAATCCTAGGGGCTCTATCAACGTGCAATAGCGACATGTCAGGTCGCCTAAAGCAGTACACGATGATAAAGGTAAACCAGATAGCAAACTATCATCTCGAGTAAGACTGTCCTACCGGGATAGGTCCTCCCTCAATCATTGCAATCACGTGCCTGTGATCCAATAATTGACTCTGAGGGCACTATCTCCAACAATCTCCCACTTGCACTCAAGGCTAATTATTGCGATGTCGCATACTCACAGCCCGTGTGATATCGAACACCCAACTCCTCTACTTGTCAGTCTCACAAAACTCGTTTGTGAAACTATTGTGTTCGAGGAATAGCCTCAGTGAGTGGATCCGCCTGTGGTGTTTCTTTCTATGTCTCTCTATATCTCATGTTCGCGGAGAAAGCCATCTCCCGAAATGAGCAATACCTGTCTTAGTATGTCTGGATGTCTGATGGGACCTAGCTCATAAATGAACTCCAAATCCAAACTTCTTAGACTGTATCATCAACTGAACTTAATCAGTATCCTACGCCATGCCTCCCTCAGTATTTCTTTGGACCACCTGTCCAAAATACTGCCCCTCATCAGAAGGAAAAATATAACTCTGACAACCTTCTTGTCGTCCATGTCACCTTGGAAGCCTGGAATGATAACTGTCCCCGAATGAGGCTGTCGTTATCATATCCCTAGAACACCCACTTATGTTCTAAAACTGCTCCCGATTATTTTTTTTTTCAGGATTGGATTAATATCAACTTATTGCATCTACTGCAAGAACAACATCTGGTGTGGTACTTGACATCTCATGATTGACTCAATTGCCGAAGCAAGTGATCTGCCAATCATGAACATCCCTCTTTAGTTTAGTCTATAAGACACCTTTAGAGAGGGTGACTCCATTACCTGCAGGTATACTACCGTGCGAGAAGTCGTCCATTCTAAATACTCTTAGAATGCTGTCTAAGTACCCTGATTGGGAAACCACCCAAATCTAGATCTAAAACCATAGATCTAGTAACCAGTATGTCTGATATAATGTCCAAGTCCTTTGTGGAGAAACCACTGTGTGACGACCAAAGTATAACCGATCGTAGTATAGGAATATCACTTCCTACTACCTTCTCAACAGATCCATCCCCTATTCTGATGACGTCAAACCTATGACTGTCACATCAGAAATAGATGATCTATCTCCGCTACATCTGTTTTAGTCTATAAATAGACATAAGCCTGATGTCCACCAATGCTTCCGCTACTCCCACTGACTACGACAACCCTCTGGCAGAGTCATATAGACGTGCACTTCTAAAGCAAGTTTAGAACGACGCTATACTCATCCTCCTGCCGGGTCTCGCAGCCTGGAACAACAACAATGGCAAGTGTGGGTAAACAAGAACTTCCCTGTCACCGTCCTTGCGGCTACCGGAGTACCTCTCGGGTGCCTGAAGTTACCCACCTTATCTGCGGAGTGGCCAATGGAATGTCAAACTAGATTGAATCTTTAGGTTCCTTATCAAATCATCAGTAATCGTTTGCGGTTCTGGAATCACTTCCAGTTCTACCATACTCCCACTACTGTTTTTGAAAAAATCCATTTTTATTAAAACTGTGGCGAGTCTAGAACAATATTACTATTGATCTGCCAGATGGTAGAAAATCAACCCTCGTCATAGCCTGGGTCAACCCACAAACAGCCATTACAGAAACGTGCCTTGAGTTATCCAAAGTCTGGTTTTAATCATAAGCCGGACAACTCCCCGTACCTTAACAACGTTAAGATATGAACTGTTCTACATCCAATATAGAACCAGAGGCACTGATTTAATTTAACCAGATTCAAATCATGCAGCTGTCTCCAGTGCATGTCAACTAAATGGAGAGAGGCCGATCAACGTTACTCAACTTAGGAATGCTTCCAATTATGAGTAACCTGAAAGAGAAGCAATTTCTCTTAACCATTAGTATCAACTGAATACCATGTACAAGTGTCTACATCTTCGATTACTTTGAAGAATCTCGATACTTGCAACACCTGGTTCTCTACTTTATTCTTATACCTATAACTCCTCAAAACTTAGACCCTGTGTTTCTACGAAACACATGTCTAAGAACTAGAGAAGTTAAAAGTAAACAGAATATAGTATGAGGACCAATGTAGCGTCTTGAAAAGTCGTTTTGATGTTTTCTTGAAATTCGGTGAAAATTCGGTATTTTTCCGAAAACCGTCTTTCTCGATATTTTGCAGTTTAGGGCTAATTATACTTAAAGTGGATAGGTAATTACTTGTTTTTAGTAGCTAATGAGTTATTTATGAAATTTTGGTCATTTAAAAATTTTTTCCCTATTTTTCATTTTTTTTAATATTATTTTAAGCCGGTAAGAAAATACATTATATAAGCGATAAATACAAATTTTTCCGGGCTAATTTTAATCTCTAAAATTATGATAATTATATTCTAGTGATAACATGAATTTTTAGTAATTTATTTTGATTTTTTTCAAATTTTTATGATTTGAAACGAAATTATTGAATTTTGGGCTAAAACTTGCAATTTTTGAGTTGTAGGGGGCCTTTTTGCATAAAATTTCTTTTGTAAAACCCCTCTATCTTTTCCCTCAGCCCTATAACAGCCCAAGTCTTGGTCAAGACCAGAAAATTCTGGGCTCTTTCTTTGGTTGCCTTCTTGTGTGAATTGGAGTTGTTTTTTTGAATTTATTTTAAATAAAATGGTTAATATATGATACATTTGACTTTAGAAACTTGACCATGACTTTCCCCACTTGCCCATACCCTCCCCCATTCCCCTCCTCTGGCCGAAACTGAACCCTCCCCTTCTTCATCTTTTTCCTTTTCATTTTTCTTCAATTTTCTTCAAAAATTGCAAGAAAATTCAACAAATATCCACAAATCCTTCTCTTTTTCAACACAAAATCCTTATGCTACCTCTTCTCAAGCCTATTATGGTTGAAATCATGTGGAAAGGAGGCACTTTTGGAGGAAACTTTCTTGCTTGATCTATTGATCAAGAGGTATAAATTCTAGCTTGTTAAATTCTTTGTTTAAGTGCTTATATATTATATGGTTTAGTGATAATTTAGTGTAGTTAATCTAGAATTCTTAGATTTTGTGAAAATTGAACTAGGTTTTGAACCATGATAATTAATTAAGTTGTTTATTAGTTAATCTAGTTGTTAATGACTAATCTATATAGTTACCTTGTTGTTGTAGTTTCAACTTTGCTAAATTAGTTAACTTTTGAAATGTGAAATTTGTTGTTTTAGGATTTCAAGAAAAGGTTTTTGTATGGAATTGGTATTTGAAACTTGATTAGTGAGTTGTTTAGGGTTTAGAAACCCTTATTTAGTTGATTAAACCTAATTTGTTAACTAGTATTTTGCTAACCTAAATCTAAGAGGTGAACTTGCTAATTGGGGTTGAAATTAGTGTTAATTAAGTTTTTCAAGTATGGTTTTTGATTTGCAATTGCTACTTATAAAAATCAAGAAAAGGTTTTGTTATGTAAATTAGGGTTTTTAAGCTTAGTTAATGGTTTAGAATTTGTGTATTGGCTCACTTTTTGGTTAGTTTGGAATTTTGGTGTTGGGTGGCGTTGACTTTGTCGCTATATCGTCGATGTTTGCATCAAATTGCAAATTTCTGCTTACTAGATTCTTATCAAAGTTGTGTGATGAGTTAATTGTGGCGTCTTGTTGATTTTGTTGGCTTGTCCTACGACTTTTAGGATGCGTGAGTGCGGTTTTTGGGTAGTCGGGTTTTAGTTTTGCCGGGTGACCCAAATCGGTGTTTTTGGCAGTTTTTGCGATTTTCGCGTGTGTCCGCGCACTTTGTGCACGTTGTACCTAGCTAACGAACTTTAGTAAGTTTCGTTGGGGTTTTGCGTCGTTCTTGAATGTGTAACCTTATATTTGGTATTGATGTAAATTCCAGGTTCGGTCGCGGAAACGTCAGACGCCGCGCGAAAGGGAAAGGCGGTGATTGGACACAGCTAGCCAGGGATCCCGGTGAGTAGATTTAACATCTACGGGGGACGATCGTCTGGATGGCGCAAGTCGCCCGATAGATTTAGTAAACTGGAAAATAGTAAATTGGATAATCACTTGTGACATTAGAATAATAATACTGGCATGATAATTGCTGCAATTAGATCGATAGGTTATACCCATATACGCAAACTCAATTGTAGGACACATGCACCATTACCAGGTTTTTATATGCAGCACGAGCACTATTCATGTTTACACACACACCCTGGTAATTGCCATGCCACCACACTAGATAACTTTTAAATTGAAACCTTTTATAAATTGATACTTAAACTGGTACTATTGCCTTTAATTCCTTAAAAATGAAACCGTAGTATTGCTATTCATGTGCATGTACTTCATCATAATTGTTCATGCTTAATACATTAATCACACATCGTAACTTGATTATTGATATCATACGCATTCATTATCATTGATATATGCACTTATGAGGATTTTCTTGAGATTTTATGATATTGCTGGATTTCGGGGGAAAGCCGCAAAATTTCCAAACTTATGATATTTTTAAAACATGTAAATTGCGGTTTTCTAGTGATGTAAGTGTCGTCCACCATGAGTTTGCTGTGGTTTTTGGAGACCCGTTTCGAGGAGTTGGATGAACCGTTTCGGGTACATGGTGGACCCGGTAAGGTACCCCGGGGCAAGAAGACGTGGTGTTGACGATGAGCCTGGCAGGGGACGGATTACCTACCGGTGATTTCATTGGGCACGGCGGATATCCAGAGGATACCGACCGGGGCCGCGAGAGGATGATATATTGATACTGAGATGGGTCAGCCGGATGGCTGAGGCCAGAGACACTATGACATGGATTATGAGATTTGAGACAGCTTTTGGGTGTCGTTGCTGGACACCGATTTTTGGTCGATTCATTGACATTATGCTGGCATTCTAAAAGAGTTTCAAAAACAAAAGAAGATAAAATATTTCTTATATATATACCTATTGAGACCTCAGATATTCATGTTGCATGCATACCAGTACACTGATGCTATATACATACCTGCTAGTGCATCCAGTCATACCTGTATTTTAGATGCTAGGATGCTTGTGTGCATGCATACGATAGCCTTTGTAGATGTTATTTATTACTCACGAGTTGGCAACTCACCCCCGTTGTGCCACAGTCTTTTGCAGGTCCGCTCCGTCAGTTCAGTAGCGGCGGGCGCACTTGTCTTTTGCCTCTTTTGCCTGAGCTCGAGAGTTGCTCATAGGTGGGTTATGTTAAATTTTGTACCACCTTGTATATTCTTGTATATTCTTGTATCTAGTGTACTCCATCTACTGTTCTACCAGATATTTGTATATTGACCTAGAGATGAGACTGTGAGGTTGTGGATTTTATGCTGTATTTTGGGGTCGAGCTCACTTGAGCCGACATATTACTTTTTCATGCTTCCTTATGCTTTATTATGCTTTATTATGCTTGTTGTCATTTACATTGCGTGGGATTTGTGACCGCCGTATGGCGAAGAGCTAGCTCCCGCTTGGGGATGCCCTATTTTGTGGATTCATGTATATATTTTGTTGTACCCATTTTTGGGGGTCAGTATTTACAAAGGAGACTCTGCCGAAATTTTCGGGAAAAATTGGTATTGTTTTTAAAAAGTGTTTTACATGACTTATTTGATAACTCGCTTTCAATTGATTGGGTTTTCTTCACTCTTTTGCTTCTTTGGTTTTGCTTTCTGGGCTTTGGCTTACTTATTTTACGGACGCCTTTAGACGTTTCGTAAACTTAAGTGCCAGTCACGTTCCGTACCCTGCGGGTCGTGACAAAGTTGGTATCAGAGCGATAGGTTTCACCTTTGTGAGTGTAGGATGACCCTTGGTAGATGGAGTAAGTGACTTAAGCAGGGTAACGTAGCGTGCGTATGTCCGCGGCATACTTACGATACGGTACTCCGCCTAAGTGACTTTAGGATATACTTGCTTGAAAAATTCCTTCTTCAATTCCGTGTATCCTATGATCCTATTGCACTGTCCTTACTATCCGTTTTCCTGTGACAGCCACTATGCCGCCGAAGGCTACGAGGGCACAGAGGGCTGCCGCCAGAGACGAGATTCGAGCTGGCTCGTCCGAGACTAGGACTGAGCAGGGTGGTATGCCTACGCCGCAGGGACAGACCGATCCACCTTCCCCAGGCCGTATGGATAGGCTCGAGACCGGTATGGAGGAGTTGCGACAGATGATGGGAGGCATGCAGGAGCTGCGTCAGATGGTAGGATCCCTAGTTGCAGCCAGTCGTACACCGAGGCCGGATGACGTACCTACTACATCACAGACGACCATGATACCTGCTCCTACTACCACCACCGTGGCCATTCCGGTTTCACTACAGGACTTCATGAGGCTGAGACCTCCAGTATTCACCGGCACCGAGGCAGCGGAGGACCCACAGACGTTCCTTGATAGTTTAGCCAGGATCTGCCGTTCGCTGAGATGTTCGGATGATCGATGGGTAGAGCTTGCCAGTTTCCGGCTAGAGGGTCTCGCGCAGACATGGTGGGAGTCAGTCTTGAGGGGTCGAGCTGCAGATCTACCGCCTATGACTTGGGCCGAGTTTACAGCGGTCTTTCTAGCCCGTTTCCTTCCAGAGAGCGTTCGGGACGCCAGAGCTCGCAGTTTCGAGGCCTTAGTCAAGACACCTGGGATGACGGTGTCTGAGTATGACATCCAGTTTACACAGTTGTCCCGATATGCTCAGTATTTGGTGGATACCGAGGAGAAGATGGTGAAGAGGTTCGTACAGGGACTTGATGCCCAGCTATATCTTGCCATTGGCGCCCAGCGCTACGACACTTATTCAGCTGCTAGGGATACGGCATTGCGGATGGAGGCACGCATATCACAGACTTCGGCCGTTTCTGGGCCGAAGAGGATGCGCACAGATGTACCACCTCAGAGGCAGCGCGCCAGATTCTTTCCGAGAGATAGGCCTGGCAGAGGATTTGGGCGGGGACAGTTATATGGTTCTTATTCCCAGGGGCAGCAGCCGTCGCCAGGATGTTTTGGGTGCGGGAGTCTGCATCATCTTGTCAGAGACTGTCCAGTGAGACGACAGGGAGCAGCGACAGTTCCGCACGTGACCCTACCACCATCACCACCCCCTCCTCAGAGAGCCCTACTTCCTACCCCAGGTGATGCTCCACGCCAGTTAGGTGCACCGAGAGGCCGTGGACGCGGCGGTCCTGTTCAGAGAGGACGAGGAGGCAGAGGCCGAGGTCGAGGTCAGCCCGCTATCGGTGGAGGACAGGCCCGAGTTTTTGCTTTGACACCGCAGGATGCGCAGGCATCCAATGCCGTTGTGACAGGTACCTTGCCAGTTTGTTCTTTCGACGCACGAGTATTATTCGACCCAGGTTCCACACATTCGTACGTCTCTACACACTTTGCACCGATGTTGGGCCGTGAGTCGTCGTCGTTAGACCAGCCGCTTGTTGTTGTTACTCCGGTAGGCGAGTCGTTTGTCGCTCGATTTGTATTTCGTTTGTGTTCCGTTCGTATCGGGGAGAAGGATTCATCAGTTGATTTGATACTCCTCGATATGTTGGACTTTGATGTGCTTCTGGGCATGGATTGGCTAGCCACTTGTTATGCTTCGGTGGACTGCCGTGAGAAGGCAGTCAGATTTAGCTTTCCGGGAGAGCCAGTCCTTGTTATTCAGGGAGACCGCAGTGTCGCCCTTCCCAGCTTAATTTCTTCTCTTCGCGCTGGTCAGCTCTTGCGGAAGGGATGTCAGGGATTCTTAGCGTTTGTTTGTGATACTCGAGCTACAGAGGTTCCGTTGGACCAGGTCCCGGTAGTTTGTGAGTTCCCTGATGTTTTCCCTGATGAGCTACCTGGGCTACCGCCTGAGCGCGATGTTGAGTTCTGCATTGATTTGATTCCCGGTTCGGGGCCTATTTCTATACCGCCTTATCGGATGGCCCCGGCAGAGCTTCGAGAGCTGAAGGATCAGTTGCAGGATTTGTTGGATAAAGGGCTTATTCGACCGAGTGTTTCTCCGTGGGGTGCTCCGGTCCTGTTTGTCAAGAAGAAGGATGGAAGTTTGCGCTTGTGTATCGACTACCGCCAGCTGAACAAAGTTACCATTCGGAACAGATATCCGTTGCCGCGTATTGATGATTTGTTCGACCAGCTTCAGGGTGCGGGGTATTTTTCGAGGATCGACTTGCGATCAGGATACCATCAGCTGCGAGTCCGACAGGAGGATATACCGAGGACAGCTTTCCGTACACGCTATGGCCACTACGAGTTTTTGGTGATGTCGTTCGGACTCACCAATGCCCCAGCAGCATTTATGGATTTGATGAACCGTACATTCAGACCGTATCTTGACTTGTTCATCATCGTGTTTATCGACGATATCTTGGTGTACTCCCGGAGCAGAGAGGAGCACGAGCAGCACTTGCGGATTACGTTACAGACTCTGAGGGAGCACCAGCTGTTCGCGAAGTTCTCCAAGTGTGCATTCTGGCTGGACAGCGTCGGATTCTTGGGTCACGTGGTTACGAGAGACGGCATTTGTGTGGACCCGAAGAAGATTGAGGCTGTTCAGCAGTGGCCCCGACCTACATCGGTTACTGAGATCCGTAGTTTTCTAGGCTTGGCGGGCTACTACAGGCGTTTTGTTCAGGACTTCTCCCGTATAGCTGCACCGTTGACCAGTTTGACCCGGAAGGGAGTTCCTTTCGTTTGGACAGAGGAGTGCGAGCGCAGTTTTCAGCAGCTGCGGACATGTTTGACTACGGCGCCGGTATTATCTTTGCCTTCGGGATCAGGCGGATTTGTTGTCTACTGTGATGCTTCGCGAGTGGGATTAGGATGCGTTTTGATGCAGCATGGCCGGGTGATCGCTTACGCTTCTCGGCAGTTGAAGAAGCATGAACAGAACTACCCCACTCATGATTTGGAGATGGCTGCAGTGGTCTTTGCACTGAAGATTTGGCGACATTACCTTTACGGCGAGTCATGTCAGATATTCACCGATCACAAGAGCTTAAAGTACATATTTCAGCAGCGAGACCTGAACCTCAGACAGCGTCGTTGGATGGAGTTGGTGAAAGACTACGACTGCGAGATCTTATATCACCCCGGCAAGGCGAATGTGGTGGCAGATGCGTTGAGTAGGAGGCCCGGGGGTAGTCTATCCTTTTTGCGCGCAGTGCAGAGGCAGTCGTCAGCAGATTGGCAGACGTTATGCGACAGCCGAGTTGAGTTCGAGTTCACTCAGACAGGGGGACAGCTCGCGCATGTTCGTGCACGCCCACAGTTGCTTGACCGTATATATGAGGCACAGCGTAGTGACGACCGTTGCTCAGAGATCATGGCACAGATGGGACAGGGCAGATTTTCCGAGTTCATGGTTGACGATCAGGGGATTTTACGGTATGGATCTAGACTGTGCGTACCAGATGCTGATGGATTACGGCGCGACATTCTTGAGGAGGCACACCGATCAGTGTATAGTGTCCACCCCGGTTCCACCAAGATGTACCATGATATGAGAGAGACCTACTGGTGGGACGGGATGAAGAGGGACATTGCGGAGTTCGTTTCGAGATGCCTGACTTGTCAGCAAGTCAAGGCCGAGCACCAGAGGCCCGCAGGAGAGCTACAGCCGTTACCCATTCCAGAGTGGAAATGGGAGCAGATTTCGATGGACTTCGTTGTGGGTCTACCCAGGACCAGTCGAGGGTACGACTCCATCTGGGTGATCGTGGATAGATTGACGAAAGCGGCTCACTTCCTGCCAGTGAAGACGACTTTCAGCTTCGCTCAGTATGCTCAGCTCTATATTGACGAGATCGTGCGACTACATGGCGTACCGACTTGTATCGTGTCAGATCGAGGCACTCAGTTCACCAGCCGACTTTGGCAGAGACTTCAGGAGGCTTTGGGCACTCGTTTGAGCTTCAGCACAGCGTTTCATCCGCAGACAGACGGACAGTCAGAGCGGACCATTCAGACACTCGAGGACATGCTCAGAGCGTGCGTTTTAGACTTTGGGGGTAGCTGGGATCGTCATTTACCTCTAGTGGAGTTCTCCTACAACAACAGCTTCCAGGATACTATTCAGATGGCACCTTTCGAGGCATTGTATGGGAGGAGATGCAGATCGCCCGTTTGTTGGACAGAGCTCAGCGAGAGCAGTATTTTGGGGCCGCAGCTTGTTGAGGAGACGACAGCGAAGATACAGTTGATCCGAGACCGGATGAGAGCGGCTCAGAGCAGGCAGAAATCGTATGCAGACAGGCGCCGTCGCAGATTAGAGTTCGCAGTTGGCGACCATGTTTTTCTGAAGGTCTCACCGATGAAGGGCGTGATGCGTTTTGGGCGAAAGGGGAAGCTTAGCCCTAGATTCGTAGGTCCCTTCGAGATCCTCGAGCGTGTCGGCGCTGTTGCATATCGTTTGGCTCTTCCACCCAGCTTTCCCGATGTTCACCCCGTCTTCCATGTTTCGATGCTCCGCAAGTACCTTCACGACCCTTCGCATGCGATTCAGCACCCGACAGTCCAGCTAGAGCGCGACCTTTCCTTTGCAGAGCAGCCGGTGGCCATCCTGGATCGGCAGGTGAAGAAGTTGAGGTCGAAGATTATACCAACCGTCAAGGTCCTTTGGCGTAGCCCGAGCAGCGAGGAGGTTACCTGGGAGACCGAGGGCGAGATGAGGAAGAAATATCCCCATCTCTTTGAAGGTACGCGTAGCTATATTCTTAAATTCGGGGACCGAATTTCTTTAAGGGGGGAAGATTGTAGCGTCTTGAAAAGTCGTTTTGATGTTTTCTTGAAATTCGGTGAAAATTCGGTATTTTTCCGAAAACCGTCTTTCTCGATATTTTGCAGTTTAGGGCTAATTATACTTAAAGTGGATAGGTAATTACTTGTTTTTAGTAGCTAATGAGTTATTTATGAAATTTTGGTCATTTAAAAATTTTTTCCCTATTTTTCATTTTTTTTAATATTATTTTAAGCCGGTAAGAAAATACATTATATAAGCGATAAATACAAATTTTTCCGGGCTAATTTTAATCTCTAAAATTATGATAATTATATTCTAGTGATAACATGAATTTTTAGTAATTTATTTTGATTTTTTTCAAATTTTTATGATTTGAAACGAAATTATTGAATTTTGGGCTAAAACTTGCAATTTTTGAGTTGTAGGGGGCCTTTTTGCATAAAATTTCTTTTGTAAAACCCCTCTATCTTTTCCCTCAGCCCTATAACAGCCCAAGTCTTGGTCAAGACCAGAAAATTCTGGGCTCTTTCTTTGGTTGCCTTCTTGTGTGAATTGGAGTTGTTTTTTTGAATTTATTTTAAATAAAATGGTTAATATATGATACATTTGACTTTAGAAACTTGACCATGACTTTCCCCACTTGCCCATACCCTCCCCCATTCCCCTCCTCTGGCCGAAACTGAACCCTCCCCTTCTTCATCTTTTTCCTTTTCATTTTTCTTCAATTTTCTTCAAAAATTGCAAGAAAATTCAACAAATATCCACAAATCCTTCTCTTTTTCAACACAAAATCCTTATGCTACCTCTTCTCAAGCCTATTATGGTTGAAATCATGTGGAAAGGAGGCACTTTAGAAGGAAACTTTCTTGCTTGATCTATTGATCAAGAGGTATAAATTCTAGCTTGTTAAATTCTTTGTTTAAGTGCTTATATATTATATGGTTTAGTGATAATTTAGTGTAGTTAATCTAGAATTCTTAGATTTTGTGAAAATTGAACTAGGTTTTGAACCATGATAATTAATTAAGTTGTTTATTAGTTAATCTAGTTGTTAATGACTAATCTATATAGTTACCTTGTTGTTGTAGTTTCAACTTTGCTAAATTAGTTAACTTTTGAAATGTGAAATTTGTTGTTTTAGGATTTCAAGAAAAGGTTTTTGTATGGAATTGGTATTTGAAACTTGATTAGTGAGTTGTTTAGGGTTTAGAAACCCTTATTTAGTTGATTAAACCTAATTTGTTAACTAGTATTTTGCTAACCTAAATCTAAGAGGTGAACTTGCTAATTGGGGTTGAAATTAGTGTTAATTAAGTTTTTCAAGTATGGTTTTTGATTTGCAATTGCTACTTATAAAAATCAAGAAAAGGTTTTGTTATGTAAATTAGGGTTTTTAAGCTTAGTTAATGGTTTAGAATTTGTGTATTGGCTCACTTTTTGGTTAGTTTGGAATTTTGGTGTTGGGTGGCGTTGACTTTGTCGCTATATCGTCGATGTTTGCATCAAATTGCAAATTTCTGCTTACTAGATTCTTATCAAAGTTGTGTGATGAGTTAATTGTGGCGTCTTGTTGATTTTGTTGGCTTGTCCTACGACTTTTAGGATGCGTGAGTGCGGTTTTTGGGTAGTCGGGTTTTAGTTTTGCCGGGTGACCCAAATCGGTGTTTTTGGCAGTTTTTGCGATTTTCGCGTGTGTCCGCGCACTTTGTGCACGTTGTACCTAGCTAACGAACTTTAGTAAGTTTCGTTGGGGTTTTGCGTCGTTCTTGAATGTGTAACCTTATATTTGGTATTGATGTAAATTCCAGGTTCGGTCGCGGAAACGTCAGACGCCGCGCGAAAGGGAAAGGCGGTGATTGGACACAGCTAGCCAGGGATCCCGGTGAGTAGATTTAACATCTACGGGGGACGATCGTCTGGATGGCGCAAGTCGCCCGATAGATTTAGTAAACTGGAAAATAGTAAATTGGATAATCACTTGTGACATTAGAATAATAATACTGGCATGATAATTGCTGCAATTAGATCGATAGGTTATACCCATATACGCAAACTCAATTGTAGGACACATGCACCATTACCAGGTTTTTATATGCAGCACGAGCACTATTCATGTTTACACACACACCCTGGTAATTGCCATGCCACCACACTAGATAACTTTTAAATTGAAACCTTTTATAAATTGATACTTAAACTGGTACTATTGCCTTTAATTCCTTAAAAATGAAACCGTAGTATTGCTATTCATGTGCATGTACTTCATCATAATTGTTCATGCTTAATACATTAATCACACATCGTAACTTGATTATTGATATCATACGCATTCATTATCATTGATATATGCACTTATGAGGATTTTCTTGAGATTTTATGATATTGCTGGATTTCGGGGGAAAGCCGCAAAATTTCCAAACTTATGATATTTTTAAAACATGTAAATTGCGGTTTTCTAGTGATGTAAGTGTCGTCCACCATGAGTTTGCTGTGGTTTTTGGAGACCCGTTTCGAGGAGTTGGATGAACCGTTTCGGGTACATGGTGGACCCGGTAAGGTACCCCGGGGCAAGAAGACGTGGTGTTGACGATGAGCCTGGCAGGGGACGGATTACCTACCGGTGATTTCATTGGGCACGGCGGATATCCAGAGGATACCGACCGGGGCCGCGAGAGGATGATATATTGATACTGAGATGGGTCAGCCGGATGGCTGAGGCCAGAGACACTATGACATGGATTATGAGATTTGAGACAGCTTTTGGGTGTCGTTGCTGGACACCGATTTTTGGTCGATTCATTGACATTATGCTGGCATTCTAAAAGAGTTTCAAAAACAAAAGAAGATAAAATATTTCTTATATATATACCTATTGAGACCTCAGATATTCATGTTGCATGCATACCAGTACACTGATGCTATATACATACCTGCTAGTGCATCCAGTCATACCTGTATTTTAGATGCTAGGATGCTTGTGTGCATGCATACGATAGCCTTTGTAGATGTTATTTATTACTCACGAGTTGGCAACTCACCCCCGTTGTGCCACAGTCTTTTGCAGGTCCGCTCCGTCAGTTCAGTAGCGGCGGGCGCACTTGTCTTTTGCCTCTTTTGCCTGAGCTCGAGAGTTGCTCATAGGTGGGTTATGTTAAATTTTGTACCACCTTGTATATTCTTGTATATTCTTGTATCTAGTGTACTCCATCTACTGTTCTACCAGATATTTGTATATTGACCTAGAGATGAGACTGTGAGGTTGTGGATTTTATGCTGTATTTTGGGGTCGAGCTCACTTGAGCCGACATATTACTTTTTCATGCTTCCTTATGCTTTATTATGCTTTATTATGCTTGTTGTCATTTACATTGCGTGGGATTTGTGACCGCCGTATGGCGAAGAGCTAGCTCCCGCTTGGGGATGCCCTATTTTGTGGATTCATGTATATATTTTGTTGTACCCATTTTTGGGGGTCAGTATTTACAAAGGAGACTCTGCCGAAATTTTCGGGAAAAATTGGTATTGTTTTTAAAAAGTGTTTTACATGACTTATTTGATAACTCGCTTTCAATTGATTGGGTTTTCTTCACTCTTTTGCTTCTTTGGTTTTGCTTTCTGGGCTTTGGCTTACTTATTTTACGGACGCCTTTAGACGTTTCGTAAACTTAAGTGCCAGTCACGTTCCGTACCCTGCGGGTCGTGACAACCAATCCCTCTGTCCTAATGGACACTGGACAACATACAATACTCTGTATAAGTCCGCCGAGTCTAACAACTCTTTCACTGTGTGTCGTAGGTTGAAAACTGTACTTATGGTTAAGAAGAATTACACCGCTGTTTAATGCTCCTTACCTAACCATCCACTGATATAGATAAATGTCATCAACATAATATCAAAAGGTATATCTCACTCTATGAAAATAGACGTACAGATATATCAATTTGAAATTGGTGCATAACCGCGGATATTCAAAACCAAATAATTGCCGTCCGGCAAATAACCCAGGTGACTTCCTCAAATAATGAGGATGATCACCTAATTCCCAATAACTTACTCCCACTCATCATCTGTAAAACCATGTAGATGTGAGAATCATACCTGGTAGATACATACCCTGGAGTAAGTGTCTAATCGGGAAATCAGTTTTCCATTAACAGTACACAGTTGAACTGAAACATTGAAATGTTTCGATGGGGTATCCTGGTAGTCCTAGTAATGCCTCTTCCATTATCCAGATTCACAACTGTAACCTTGTAATTCTTTGCCATCTTTCTAAATCCCTTTCTATGTCTTTAGTAATTACCTTCTGTACACCCCCTTAGGCCAAATGGTTTTCTTCCTTCCCTACCGTTCGGCACCAGCCTATGGTTTGGAAGAAGACTATCCAAAAAGCATAAAGGGTGTACTGTCCTAATCCTAGGAACACTCGCAATACGAGAGAAGGTGAAGATAAAAGACACCTGAATGTACTTTATTCCTATTTCTCCTGAACCAGAATCCATCCCCGAACTGGAACAAGTTCCTTTCGAGTTCGTATATAACCATACGATGGAGTATCCAATAAACTGTGGATCTTCGTAGTGATACGGAGTGTCCTGGAGAAAAACAAAGGTGATTTAGGATTGGCGAAGAAATACTTGGTTTGGTCGTGAATATCAGTCGCAATTTACTTTGCCCTCTTACTAATCCTTTGCTTTGTCTGAACTTAATACCTTATGTACACCGTTTAGGCTAACTGGTTTTCTTCATTCCCTACCGGTCGGCACCAGCCTATGGTTTGGAAGAAGACTATCCAATTTGCGTAATAGGTGTACTACTCCTAAACCAAGGAGTACTCGCAACCTGAGAGAAGGTGAAAAGAAAAGACAACTGAATAGTCCTATCCGTTTTCTCCAGAACCGAAAACCATCCTCGAATAAATTCCTTCGAGTTCGTATATAACCATACGATGGTTTTGTCCAATGGAAGTGGACGTTCGTAGTAATACGGGGTGTCCTGGAGAAAAGGGTAAAAGTAGGAGTGGCAATGAGGTCTGCAACTCTGACAATCCAAAAGCCAGTGTTAAGAAGGTTCGGTCAACTTGGTCACTGAGTCATAGTCTTAGGGTCGGGTCAATGGTCGCTGCCAAGAGAGAGAGAGAAAAGAAACACTCAGCGTGCACTCTATCCTAAATCAGAATGGTTATCACTTAATCTAATCTGGAAACCTCCTTCTGTACCTCAAATTCTCCTCCAGACCTGAAAGAAGAATTAGTCGGGGTCACCCGAGGAGTAAACCAACTCATCAGTGGGAATCAGGATCCAACTCTCATCGCATGATAACGTGACGGAATCCGCTCACGCTATCACACTCCAGAAGGTATGCGCATATCTGGCAAGTTTCAGTTCTTTTGAAACTCCCGATGTGATTTCTGCCCCATGCTCTTATGACCTTGGCGTGAGGTCAAAATATCATAAGTCACATGTCAAGTTCTTCCCATCATTATCCAGGTTAATTTGAACCCACCCGTACATACCCTTGACGTAGGCCAAAATAGTAGTACGACTGTCCCAAACCAACGCATCTATCTATGCTGCAGATAAATACCCGGCAGCTACCAAACACTATGCCTTGGCGTGAGGTCAAAATACATAGCATGAATACTACCGAATATTTAACTGAAATGATGGAGGGCTACGAATGGTTTCTGGCGAAAACCTTTAACGTAATGAACTTGATATCGTTGAAGGAACGGATAGCGTTTTAGAAAATATAGTGACGAAAACCTTTACTAAAGAGGTCACTCCCGGTGAAGGGATCTCGGCTCTTTCCCCGTAGAATGGGGTGCAGGATATTCCAACTGAATACCACAGTGCAAAGCAAAAGTAATCGGCTATAGTGAAGTTAATGCCCTGACGCAAAACTTCTGTCCAAGGGGTCATTCCCGGTGAAGGGATCTCGGCCCTTGCCTCGTCGACTGAGGAGCAGGATATTCCAAATCAATACCACGATGCAAAACAAAAGAGAACGCCCTTGCAATAACAGCTTTTTGAAAAGTGTTCCAACAACATCAGAATAGGTTTGTTTAACTTGCATTGATCCGAATCAACGCAGTCCCATCAATTAATCACACCATAAAGAACGAAAATATACTGACGTACGTATATGCCATCCGCATTCGCCACTGGGTCCCGTCATCACTCGTTAGGTTAGCTTACTAACGACAGAGCGGGGACTGGACTAGCGCGGATGAAAAACATATACAACATCTACTAATATATATACCAATATATTATATTTCGCTCAAGGCGTGAAAAGAAATGCAACATCACAGAAATGTACAGCATCACAGAACAATACAGATATCTGGGATCCCCGGGTTTCACAGAGCCACTACTGAAACCCGACGTTCCCCTGGTCGTGTGGATAGCCTGTGCAATGAAAACCTAGACCCCTACGGGCGCGGCAAGTTACCCGCCAAAACCTGAAGCGAGGCAGCCCCCTTCAGCTCCGTGAATGGACCACCCAACACTCCACGGAATCCGGCAACTTGGGCACCCCTCCTGGGTCAACCTGTACCCCCTACGAGTGCGGCGAATAGCCCGCCAATCCCAGAGTGAAGCCCCCTCCGTCCCAATGCCATGAGATGCGGGCTTGTTGCCCTCCAGAACCCGGCTATCCGTGCACCCCTCCGTGGGGTAATCCTAGTACAGAAAGTAAAATATACATACACCGGGTACATAGACCGCAACCAGGTCATGCCCCAAAAGAATAATACAAACAGGCAGTGACGGCAGTCCACAAGTCGGATGCTCGCCCCGCAATATCAAATGTACATAATACAACAACACAGTACTAGCATTGCATCCAGGCTATCCCCCACGACCGATCCGCAACATCACAGCAAATACATAGAACATCAACGTGAAAGTCACGTTCGCAAATCCGTCTAACCGGGCTATAGCAGTCAGACCGGATTTACCGATCGAGTGACATTCACGGTCGCAGATATAATGTAAATACTGTGAAAAATGTGTTTAAAATTTTCCGATTGACCAAAAATTAACAAGTGGGCCCCCAATCAAAATTGTAGCACTCACAGAAAACCTGGGCCCAATTTTAATATTCCAAAACCCATATTTCATGCCCAGAAGGCCTCTGTAAAAATTTGGTGAAGTGATCTCCACAGTGCGCGGCGGAAGGGCGGCGGAAAAGGGGTTTTCGCTGCGGTTCTGCGCTCCCACTGTGGAGTTACTTCGTCGAATTTTTACAGAGCTCTTAGATTTTCCAGTACATCAATATTTTACAACCTGAAAAATTTTTAGACTTCAAAAAATTTCAACAGAAACTGATGTGAAGGAAAAATACGGTTTTTGGAATTTTGGTCGATCGGAATTGAAAAACACATCAAACGAAGCTAGACGAAGTTAATGGCGAGGCTCTGATACCAATGTAAGTGCACGGCGGCGCCCCGGTCGTCAATCCGACGGCCAAACGCGGAAACGGTGATAAACTTTAATTTTGCGGACTTAGCAAACCGGCACCACCATGCACTAAACACCCGGATCGTGCCGTTAAACTGGTCTAAGCTAACATGAGAATGAGTTAGAGATATACCGACTGATCCGAGTCCTCCGGTCTTCATCTCCACTCTGATCTCCTCGCGGGATCTCCGGTCGTCGCCTCCTCGCCGGAAGGGCACCACGTCGCCTGCATCTTTTACGGGCTCCCACCTCTATACCGAGGCAACTCGGGCATGAAGCCGGCAACTCGACATGCCCAAGGTTTGCTGTAGAATGTAGTGTAGATGATGCTAGTCTCATTTGGGGTTTGTAGTTGCCTTGATGGAGGAATGGAGAATAGAAAAATGGTGCTTGCATTTTTCTAGCAAGGAAATGAGATCATGAATGAAACTCTCAAGATGAAGCTCTCTTCTTCTTCTTCTCTCTTTCTTTTTTTCTCATGAAAAACTTATCATTCCTTATCAAATAAATGGAGGAGGAAAGAATGTATATGAAGCATGAAGGGAGGTGAGTGTAGGAAGTGTGAAGAGGTGAGCACATCCTAGACAAAGAAACATCAACCATACTTCACTCCATACCCTTTTCCAATCTCATAAATGCAAGAATGGTGCAACAAAAGAAAAGATGCTATCATATCAAAACTTATGCAATAAAACCCCTCCACTAGAGTTATTTGCACAATTGCAAATAACCCCCTCCATCGGAAAAGTCCGGCCGGGAAAGAACAAAGGAAAACCGGCCGGAACGGAAAGCAAACTGGCAACTCCAGAAAACTGGTCCCGTAATAAATTACAGGAAAACCCCATACTGTGCATACACACCCGCATCTGTATTCCGTCCGGATACAAATGCAATGAGACAAAATCTACACTGTACTATACTAGGATCCGGCTTAAACCTAAGCCGGCTAGTAATATCCGTCCGATCCTGATCCGTGCAATACCGCACGTATCTGATCGAACGCTGCCATATGACCATACGGCCACTAGTACATAATTGTCTGATCCTGATCCGTGCAATACCGCACGTATCTGATCGGACCCTGCCATATCTCCATACGGCCTCTACAGCGTTTCGCCCGAAAGCTGAGTAACTGAAAGTGTGGTGGACTCTAAAGACTCGTCAATACTATGGCTGTGGATTTAACCACTAGCACGTCAGAGGTATAAGCCAATACGTGACGGGCCACCAGCTATTGACTAAAAGGGACGTCAATGAGCGAACTCATCCTGACACCCTACTGAGCCTGTCAGTGACAATATCCGTACGGTCCGGTCCGTTCGTCTATGAGCATCGCATGTCGGGCCTAGGGGGTTGGTAAAAGTCAGACCCCCAAAAGCGGTACAAGTCGTGTCGGAGTGTAGCCCAGAACACCCTGAGATACTACTGGAATACCTACCAGTAAATCTCCTGCCTTGGCCAAGGTCTTCGTGTAATGGCTCACCTAGACACAGCGCGACCTCACCCCCAATACCGGGAGAGACGAACCCCTGAAGATCCGCTCACTGCCTCCATGTGGCTCGGGACTGTACCCAACTAAAACCTGTTTGCACGACTCCTTTGAGCCGTGGTAGGGTAGTAATCAAAGTACAATGGGAACTCACACGAGACAAATGACGATCCCCAGGTCGATGAACTAACCTGTACACATGTCACCAGGGAACTGCTATCTGACGTCAGGTATAAGACCAACTAGCATGTTCCCGGCGAGTCCTGTCCGGTGTACTCATAACCCAATGAGCACCTGTATACATCTTAGGTGAACCAACTTACACCAATGGTTTGTGAGACCGGCCACCGCCCCTCGTCAGGGTCTCGACTGTATACACTAGTCTACTCTGGAGAATCGATGCCCTGTCTCGAAACTCCTACGACTAGGGACCTTTTAAGGATGTGCTTATAGACTCCAGCTCTCACTTATATGATCGCCCTCATACTGCTGGCAGTCAAGCAAGAATCCTAGGGGCTCTATCAACGTGCAATAGCGACATGTCAGGTCGCCTAAAGCAGTACACGATGATAAAGGTAAACCAGATAGCAAACTATCATCTCGAGTAAGACTGTCCTACCGGGATAGGTCCTCCCTCAATCATTGCAATCACGTGCCTGTGATCCAATAATTGACTCTGAGGGCACTATCTCCAACAAAAAGTACGACAAATTCCGGATTACTGCCAACCACAGATAAAACACGGGTCTCCGCTCTCTATCCGTATGTTTCCACACACCAGTTTAAGGGACAAAATGGCAAATCGATGTCATTTTCATGCACAAAGCTCAATGTCAACACAAGATCCAACATATCTACGCAGAGCTCGAGGAAATCATGGCAAAAGATCCACATCACATCACCTTTTGATCTACTGAAATTCTGGAAGAATTATGAAGAGCTTCTGAGAAAAGTACTATACCACACTGAAGAGGACCACAAACCGGGGAAACCGACAAAAGATGAAGATCCAATTCCTCTATAGGGCCGCTGTTCCGCGGCATAAGCGTGCTTAGGTCGCGGAACCGCGGCCATTTTGGCTCGTCGGATGAAAATATTTCTGGGGCTGTTTGGTAATTGCATGTAGTGCCAGAATATTGCCCTAGGTTCTCGGTTTCCTGTCTATAAATAGCCTAGAACTTGCCAAGCCATGGGATCAATTCTTATGCCCACTTTTTGTTAGTTTTTAGTTTAACTTCTTCTTCTTCTTCATTCTTTCCTCCATGAAAATTATTGTGAGAGCTTTTGAGTGGATGTTAAATGAAGATGAGGGTTATTTTGTATCATTCGTTTTGCTTAGCTTCCCCCTTGAGCTCTCTACCTTAACTTGATCTTGCAACCTCTTAAGTGAGCTTGCAAGTTTAAGCTTTGGTCATTGATCTCAAGGTGTTGTATCATTTTGTTCTCTCTTTTGTGCTTCATTCTCCATGAGTTCTTTTCCTTTTCTTGATCTTGCAACCTCTTAAGTGGGCTTGCAAGTTTAAGATTTGGTTATTTAACCCATGTCTTGTTTTGGGTTCTATGGTTCCTAGTTTCATTTTTTGCTCATTTACTTTCATGCACTTAAATTCCATGCACTTTTAATTACTTGCTTGTAATCTTTTTTTTTCTTTGTTTATCTTTTCTTTTGCTCTATTTTGTTCGTTTTGTGAATGGTTGTAATTGTTGTTGTTAAGAATAAATACAATATTGTAAGTTAATGTTTCTTTGCTCATTTTCTTTTCCCGTTATTTTCCTTTGAACTCCGCCCAAACGTTACGCAAGCGTTCCGTTAGGCACCCTACCCTACCAAGGTAACGGTGATTCCTAACCGCGACCGGTTTCGTTCGGTCTGGCCGGAGGCGAAAGAAGGAGACAAGAACGGATGGACAAGGGTCAATAAGCCGGATTCCACGAATACCGTGCTTAAGTACCCTAATCCACGTTGTTGCTGTTTGCTCTAACTTCAATTGGTCAAGGCTCATCTCAAAGGTTTTGAGTGCGGATTTCTTTAGCTTACACTTTCGTATCTTTTTCTTAACAACTTTATACTTGCATATATCACTTAGGATAGAATTGAACAAACATATACACATTTTTATTGACTCGTCTAAAACTTGAACGAACATACAACCATTTCCCTGTGGATCGACCCGTGCTCAACCGGCTAGCTGCATAGCGACACCGTCCTGATCGCGGTTATAACTTTAGAACTTTGAACATCCGACATGCCAAAAGCGTGCGATCATACGGATAGAGAGCGGAGACCCGTGTTTTATCTGTGGTTGGCAGTAATCCTGAATTTGTCGTACTTTTCCATGAATTTCACTGTTTAGAGCTGAGAACCAGTATTCTGCAAATATGTAGCTAACACTGATCAAAAGCACCTGCCTATAAACAAACGAGCATAAGAATGGGCGGTATAAAATGCAATATTCTGGTATGAAAAAATACCTCCAAACTTAACTTTTGCTCGTCCCGAGCAAAACCAATTATTCACAAAAAATTCCTAACCGCACTTTCGCAGGGAACGCGGTTGCACTGAGCATGTGCAACAAGCCGTTAAACCTCTAGGTGTCCCTAGTAGGAGCAGTGTTGTCTCCTGAAGGTTTTCAGCAGATTACACCAACAAAATCCCGTCAAGCTGGTGTCATAAGTTAACATCGATTCTACTCCTACAGTTTAGTATCTACGTTAGAAACACTATCATCCTAAGTTAGAAATATCCAACCCTAATGCTTCACATCTCCTTTCTATTTAACCTCAGATCTTATACGTTCCAAAAAAGTTTAGAAAGATGTTGGTATCTCCTGAGTTTTCCTTCTTTAAGTGTGGTCTCAAATCAGGGATTTTTATCGACTTTATAGAAGACATAAGTCTTATATTTTATTTCTATCTTTTATCCAAACATCGATTGTATACCCCTACGTGTGTGTATATTTGCACCCCTACACTCAAGAATTCAATTCAAGTTATAATACCCTTGCCCAAATACCTAATACTACTTCTTTTCATTAAGGATGGACGGATTTGCTGGCACACCTTTCATGCGACTATTAATGCTTCTTGAGGCACTGACGGCCGATTACTGAATGTGTGAGCTTAAAGCGTAAATAGCAGTTTCCAGGTCTTGACTTTATTTATTTATCTTTTCATTTATTTTTCTTTTTCAAGACCAGATATATTTTTCAATGATGTTCTTTTGGTGTTTAGCTTTAATTACCATTTTTTCTTTCATACTAGATTTTCAGGCAAGAGTATTTCTAGGTATCTTCTACTATCCCAAGTTTCAAGGTGCGTGTAAGTGCAGTTTGTAGGGTATATACTTTCTAAATTTGAACTCAAGAAAAGAAACTATTTTTCAGACTAATTCTTCAGTAAAGCTTCAATATTTTCCCCTCATCTTGGCTTAACTCAAGAACTGAACTCAAAATTACCTATTTCTAAAAAAAAACTGTAAGGACGTATAATCACCAAGTTTAAACAGAAGGAGGGTTATTTTTAGGGTTTTCAATTCCTAAGCCTGGAATTTAGTTATTTCTAATATATCAACTAAACTTTCGGAATAAAAATCTAAGTTACCCTATTAGCTAACTTGACGACAAAATTTTTATATTTTTTTGGAAATTTTTTCGATTTTTATGTGTTTTTTATAAGGTATGCAAATGCAGAATATACAAATGAATGCGAAGGAAGAAAGCTTATCGAGCACACCCCCAAACTTAAACTTGACAGTGCCCTCACTGTCAGGCTATACCAAGAGTGTCAAAATTGTCGGCGCTCCCTAAAAACAAATTATATACATAACAAAAAAGGAAAACAAAAAATATATACAAAAAGGTTCCCCCCCCCCAAACTTAAGTAAAACAGTGTTTCCACTATTAAGCGTTGAAGTTCAGGATTAGGGGGAAAGAAAACAGTTTCAAACTATACAAGGCCTTACACAGGCCAAAAGTGAGCACCAACCATTCAAAGATTTTATCGCTATACTGTACAGGTTGGTGGACGAAGGCGTAGAGAAAAGAGAGGGAGAATACGCGAGACCGTATGAAGATAGAAGCGGGATACGGTCTCGGTATACGAGAGGAGGAATGGCGGAAGGGAGAAAGAAGTGGAATACGAACCTGAGGGTGGAAATGGATTGAATAAATTAGTACAATCTGTAATGATTGATGTGAAAAGATAGATTGTACTAATCAATCAATATGGCGAGAAATGGGGTTAAATCCCTCAAGATTCGTGAGAAACCATGGGTACGCCGAACTCGGTAAACCAGACATATGAAATGAAAGTGAGACGGTTTCTTGCAAGGTCGGAACGATGGAAAGGATGGAGGTAGGTGATTGAGGAAGGTTATCGGTTAAAGGTTCAGGAGGGTGTACACAGTCAATGAAAGGAACATGATGAATTGGAAAATCCGACTCATCAATTAAAACTGGTTCATCATAAAAAATATCCTAAAAAGTTACCTCAAAATTCAGCTTATCCATGCAAATTTCATCAAAATCTAGACACATCTGGGTTCGGGAAAAACAGTTAATGACTCGGGATGATGAATTGGAGAGAAAAACTCTGCCAAATCTACAGGTTCATCATCCAAAATATTCCCGGCGTCAATATCCTCAATCAAGTGAAAATCAATATTCTCAGACAGCTCAACAAAAGCATGGATATTAATCAATTCAGGTTCTAGAGTGGAGGTGTAGAGGTCAAAAGGATTGGGTGTGGTTTCACTCGAAAAGGACCCTTCACAATCGGGTAAATCAAACACTACAAAGTCACACAACTCATTATTTGTTCTATCTTTAATCAATGAATCGTTTGGAACACTAGATAGACATCTAAAACCGGAGTTGTGGGATTTAAGTTAAAACGGGTAGGCTTGATTCGGAAGGGGGTACATCTCACTCTCTCCACTCAAATTCTCAACCTGTCCTACCGCCTCTTCATACATTGTAAAATTTGGATCTAGTTGAAAACTAGCTACCGGGTCACTAGGTTGTATGAGGGCGGCCATGGACGCATTCAAATCCATCATCTGTTGGTACGACGCTACCCTAAAGTCTTCCAAAGACTGTTCCAGACTAAACATGGGTTGTGAAGGGGTTTCGGTAAAAGATTCAAAGTTGTTTGGATACTGAAAACTCCCAAATGGCGGTTCAGAAGCAATGTCTAGGGAAGGTGCAAAAGTCGAGTAGGACTGGTAGGAATTGAATGGCTCGATAGGAGCAGGATCAACATTTAGATAAGAAGCTGAATGGAATTTTTGATCCCAAGAATCTGTAGTGGTGAAAGGAGTGAAAAATCGGCTACAGGATTGTTCAATATGTTCAGCGACGGACAAAGGACGACTTGCAAAAGGGGTATCAACATAAGAGGGTGGGGGAGGTTGAAAGGGTTGATACAAAGTGGATTGCGGAGGGCAAGTGTTTGTCCTAGACGCGTCTATCCGACCTTTCAAAGAGATTTTGGGCATGGAGGGATCGTTCGACGTTCGGCCAAAGCAAGAACCGTAAGAAGTAATGTCTGGTTGTGGGGACCAAAGTTCGGCAAGAGTTTTGCGAGGTGGGGTATCCATGATATGAAGAGAGAAAGAAAGAAAGGCAGAGAAAAGGAGGGGAAAAATGTGTTTTTTTTAGTTAGATATTAACAAAAGAATGAAATATACACATAAAAAGAATCTGGACCAAAAACAATCACAACACAAAAATTCCACACACCTAATCGTTCTAGGGTTCACCTAGGTCAACTAGACCTGCTCCAGAACTTGATTGTCGAAGTAAAACTGTGTCGAGAAATGGGCTTAAGATACACTGATCACGAGGCCAGGTATGTGCAGAGATAAGGGGAGGTTTTCCGACGCTTTCGCGAAGGTCCTTAATTAAATAACCTTTTCTCTTTTGGCGGTTTCGCCGTTAACACTTTCCTAGACACCCCGTAAACAATGTACCGTTAAGCGAGGTTCTAAACACAGTTAACTTCTCCTAGTGAACGCGAAGTCCTTAAGGCTTAAAGTCTAGTTTCTTTTAAAGTTTGTGCGGGTAAACGTTATGTTCAAGTTCGTGATTTGTGGGCCACGGAAAAGGTGATGAAATCCTTTACCGTATGTTGTGGGGTTCGCTTGCCATTAAGTCCGTATTAATGTATGCAATGCGTAATTCAATAAAAATTCTATAAAGAATCAAACAATCGTTTTTTTAGTTTAAGCACGGCACTGCAACAAATACGGGTTAGTCAATTTTTAGCGTTTTCTAGCGAACTTGCAAAGAATCCTGCAAAGAATAGTATATTGGATGCGTCGGATTTGAGAAGAAGGTGTTTAAGAAATACGTAGCGTTTAGTTTTTGGGTTAGGAAAACCCCTCGTTGAATCAAATCCGGTAAGCTTGAAAAGTTCGCTTGCGTGGGTCAAACTACCCGGATCTTTGGCACTGTACTTTGAAATCACCTTAGCCTTGAAAGTACACTTTTCTCCCCACAATCGCAGTTCACAAATTCGCAATATCTGCAGAAAATACAGTATAGTGGAATTCACAGAGAAGATAAAAGAAAAGACAAAGGGGTGGAGAAAAAATTGGGCACAGAGGCCTCAATTGGACCGCGGAACCGCCGCGCAAGGCACCTTTTGACCGCGGTTCCACGGTCAAAATGTTGACTTGGGGATTTGTCTTTGGTCAACAAACTCCACTTCTTCACTTTTCCAAAATAAAAACCACTGTTTTCTTTTTGGATTACTGTACTTGCTCCAGATTAGCCTGCACACTTGCTCACAAAAATTATCAAAAATAACAAAACTATTTTATTTTATTTATAAATATATACAAAAAGAATATTAACCCGAATAACAAGAAAGAAAATACGGTACCGTCTCCCCGGCAACGGCGCCATTTGATCTCACGCTTTTGGCGTGTCGGATGTTCAAAGTTCTAAAGTTATAACCGCGATCAGGACGGTGTCGCTATGCGGCTAGCCGGTTGAGCACGGGTCGATCCACAGGGAGATGGTTGTATGTCCGTTCAAGTTTTAGACGAGTCAATAAAAATGTGTATATGTTTGTTCAATTCTATCCTAAGTGATATATGCAAGTATAAAGTTGTTAAGAAAAAGATACGAAAGTGTAAGCTAAAGAAATCCGCACTCAAAACCTTTGAGCCGAGTCTTGACCAATTGAAGCTAGAGCAAACGGCAACAACGTGGATTAGGGTACTTAAGCACGGTATTCGTGGAATCCGGCTTATTGACCCTTGTCCGTCCGTTCTTGTCTCTTGCTTTCGCCTCCGGCCAAACCAAACGCAACCGGTCGCGGTTAGGAATCACCGTTAACGGAACGCTTGCGTTCCGTTTGGGCGGAGTTCAAAGGAAAATAACGGGAAAAGAAAATGAGCAAAGAAACATTAACTTACAATATTGTATTTATTCTTAACAACAACAATTACAACCATTCACAAAACGAACAAAAAAGAGCAAAAGAAAAGATAAACAAAGAAAAAAAAAGATTACAAGCAAGTAATTAAAAGTGCATGGAATTTAAGTGCATGAAAGTAAATGAGCAAAAAATGAAACTAGGAACCATAGAACCCAAAACAAGACATGGGTTCAATAACCAAATCTTAAACTTGCAAGCTCACTTAAGAGGTTGCAAGATCAAGAAAAGGCAAAGAACTCATGGAGAATGAAACACAAAAGAGAGAGAAAAATGATACAACCCCTTGAGATCAATGACCAAAGCTTAAACTTGCAAGCTCACTTAAGAGGTTGCATGATCAAGTTATGGTAGAGAGCTCAAGGGGGAAGCTAAGCAAAAAGAATGATACAAATTAACCATCATCTTCATTTAACATCCACTCAAAAGCCCTCACAACAATTTTCATGGAGGAAAGAATGAAGAAGAAGAAGTTAAACTAAAAACTAACAAAATGTGGGCATAAGAATTGATCCCATGGCTTGGCAAGTTCTGGGCTATTTATAGACAGGAAACCGAGAACCTAGGGCAACATTCTGGCACTACATGCAATTACCAAACAGCCCCTGAAATATTTTCATCTGACGAGCCAAAATGGCCGCGGTTCCGCGGCCTAAGCGCGCTTATGCCGCGGAACCGCGGCCCTATAGAGGAATTGGATCTTCATCTTTTGTCGGTTTTCCCGGTTTGTGGTCCTCTTCAGTGTGGTATAGTACTTTTCTCAGAAGCTCTTCACAATTCTTCCAGAATTTTAGTAGATCAAAAGGTGATGTGATGTGGATCTTTTGCCATGATTTCCTCGAGCTCCGCGTAGATATGTTGGATCTTGTGTTGACATTGAGCTTTGTGCATGAAAATGACATCGATTTGCCATTTTGTCCCTTAAACTTACACTCATACTTGCGTATATACCCACTTGTACATCCATATTGGCGCACATGCACATTGTACACTCAAACTTGCATATATACCCACTTGTACATCCATATTGGCGCACATGCATATTGTACACTCATACTTGCATATATACCACTTGTACATCCATATTGGCGTACATACATATTGTACACCCATACTTTTGTGCATATATATATATATATATATATATCTTGTGCATTCATGCCTACGTACATACACATTTGTACATACATAGATGACGCTGGCTTTGATTTTTTGAGAATTGGGGACCGCATGTTATATCTTAAAAACTGGATCCATTTAAAAGAGCGGTTTTCCCTTTTTGCTCATAGTACGATTTTATGCTGCATACGTCACATCGCATGGATTCACGCATTGAGTTTTGGATTTCATGAGATTTCGGGATTTGAGAACCGTGGTATTATTTTAAGAAAGTATGCATTGTTTTGAAAACCCGGTTTCTCTTGATATGATATTTCAGTGCGTCCACCATGTGTTTTCTCGGTTCTGAGAGTGGTATGTGAAACCCGATTCAAGGAGTGGTAGGCACCGTCTGCGGGTACATGGTGGACCCGGAGAGGTACCCAGGGGCAAGAAGACTCGTATTGTTAGACGGTGAGCCTGGAAGGGGAGAACTACCTGCCGGTGATTGTATTTGGACTCGGCGGTTATCCGGAGGATACCGACCGGAGTATAGAGATGGATATGAGGGCCGACCACGGTGTGTGGCGCCTGAGATATATGAGGATTTATGTGTCGATGATGGACACCGGTTTTCATGATGTTTTCGAGTGTCGATGTTGGACACTCAGGTTCCATGATTTTGAGGTGTCGCGAGGGACACCCGTTGATTTATATCCTCATACTTTCATGCGTATGATTTTATGATCCATACATACATTGATTATATGGTTGGACAAGATCCACATGCGTATATACATTGATTATATGGTTGGACGAGATCTACATGCATACATACATTGATTATATTGTTGGATTATATCTGCATACATAGAGGTATTTATTACATTGTTGGCACATAAGATGACGCGGTCACCCTAGATATCATAGTATTTCCTTTATGATATAGTTGACTTAGGAGTCATTGTTTATTCGATTTCTACTTGTAGATGTTTTTGTTGGAGATAGTGCCCTCATAGTCAATTATTGGATCGCAGGTATGTGATTGCAATGATTGCGGAGGATCTATACCGGTAGGACAATCTTACTCGAGATGATAGTATGCTATATGGTTTGCCTTTATTAGTCGTGTACATGATCAGGTGACTGATTACATGTTACACTTTGATAGAGCCCTTAGGATCTTGCTTTACTACCAACAGTATGATGGCGATCATATACGTGAGAGTTGGGTGGTTTATATGCATATCCTTAATTTTGGTCCCTAGTCGTGGGAGTTTCGAGACAGGGCATCGATACTCCGGAGTAGACTAGTGTGTACAGTCGAGACCCCGACGAGGGGCGGTGGCCGGTCTCACAAGCCACTGGTGTCAGTTAGATCACCTAAGATGTATGCAGGTGCTTATTGGGTTATGAGTACACCGGACAGGACTCGCCCGGAATCTGCTAGTTAGTATTATATCTACCGTCAGATAGCAGTTCCCTGGTGACATGTGTACAGGTTAGTTCATCGACCTGAGGTCGTCATTTTTCTCATGTGAGTTCCCACTGTGCTTTGATTTCTACCCTACCACGGTTCAAAGGAGTCGTGCAAACAGGTAGTTTTTGGGTACAGTCCCGAGCCATATGGAGGCACGTGAGCGGATCGGCAGGGGATTCGTCTCTCCCGGTATTGGGGGCGAGATCGTGCTGTGTCTAGGAGAGCCATTACACAAAGTCCATGGCCATGGCAGGAGATTTACTGGTAGGTACTCCAGTAGTATCTCAGGGTGTTATTGGGCTACACTCCGACACGACTTATACTGCTATTGGGGGTCTGACGTTACTAGCCCCCTAGGCAGATATGAGATACTCATAGACGAACGGACCGGACTGTATATACATTTTCACTGTTAGGCTCAGTAGGGTTTTCCGGATGAGTTCGCTCATCGGCATCCCTTGAGGTCAGTCCATGGGCAGCCGTTACGCATTGCTAGTGCCGCTGACGGTTTGTGGTTAAACCCACTGCCAGGGTACTGACGAGTCATTAGAGTCCCCCACAGACAGTTTCCCAAGTTCGGGCGAAACGTTGTAGAGGCCGTATGGTTTTATGGCAGGGTTCGGAAAATGCACGTGCGTTTACGCACGTGTTATTTTTCGGGCAGATGATACTGGTCGGCTTTGGTTTAAGCCGAATCCAAGTATTATATTGAGTAGATATAATACCTTTGTCTCAGTTGCATTTGTATTCGGTCGTAATACAAATGCGGGTATATTTATACAGTTTCGGGGTTATCCTGAAAGTCGTTTCAGGATCACTTTTGGAAATTGCCAGTTTCCAGTTTTCTATCAGCCGTCTTTTAACATTTGGTTAAAGAAGGATTTGTCTTTTCTTGAGATGAGTGTGGATTCTTCTAGAAGGTTCTAGAAGTGGTGAGGTGTTAAGTGACTCATCAGTGCCATTAATGATTCATTTAATGCAAGGGAGAGTTGTATTATGTTCATTGGTTTGCATTAATTACTCTTTGTGACTCATGCTTTGTTGAATGGTTATGATAAGCTTTAGGTTTATTATCACCCTCCTTCTTTGCTCCTACACTCACTTTCCTCCTTCTCTATATAAGGCCGGCCTCTCCCCTCTCTCATTTCGTTACTTGATTCATTGGAAAAAAGATTATGATAGATATTTGGGGTGTACGGAATTCACAGCTCATTTCATTCCATCACCCAATTCCCACGGCAACTTCATTAACCGATTGTCCACGGATTTGGACGAAGTGAGACAAAGTCATCTACTCATTCTCTACATCATTCTTGGTCGTCTCTTTTAGCAAACTTGACGATCGAGTTGCATCAAGTCAGAGGCGGGAGCCCGTTTAAAGAATCGTCGACATGGTGCCACCTCGACGAGGATATCGGAGATCGACGAGATCGGAGCAGCCGCAACGGAGCGTGGGATGATGGTTGAAGAACGAAGGACTCGGATCGTTCGGTATAACCTTTCTACACTCTTTACAGTTTGTTAGTTTAGCAATAATGGCAGATCCGGGTTAAAGTATACGATAGCGCCAGTTAAAAAGTTTTTGTTCCTCAATTTGGCGTCTGTAGACGGCCGGGGCGCTAGCGTAGACTTACAGTGGTATCAGAGCCTCACCATTTTTCTATACTAACTTGTGCTAACGCGTTTAAAACATCGATCGAACCGGAAATCAAAAATCATATTTTTTCATGCTCACAGTTTCTGTCGATTTCAAATGATCTCGTAAAATTATTCTGCATGTCTCAGAAATGTGTGCAGGCTTTTCTAAGAACCACGTAGAAATTTGGGCACGTAATTCGATGATACCGCCGCGGAAACGCGGTCAAACCTATGGTTTGACCGCGCTTCCGCGGCCAAACAGTGAGATCGTGGCCCCAAATTTGCACAGTGAGTTCTCTGTTGGATTTTGTGGTTTTTGGTAAATATCGTTTTGGCCCAGATTTTGTTACTGTTCACCAGTAAGTCGTGGGGCCCACTTTTTGATATTTGGTCGATCGAAATTTAAACATGTTAGTTTACAGTGCTTACATTATATCTCCGACCGGGAATGTCATTTGATCGGTAAACCGCGTCTGATTGCTATAGTTCTTTTAGACGGGTTTGCGAACGTGACATTCGCGTTGATGTTCTGTGTTGTGCTGTGATGTTGCGGATTTGTCATGGTAGATAGCAGTGTGCAATGGTAGTACAGTTTGTGTTTATTTGTACATTTGATATTACGGGGCGAGCGTCCAACTTGTGGACTGCCGTCACTGCCTGTTGTATAATATTCTTTTAGGGCACGACCAGGTTACGGTCGATGTACCTATTGTACTATTTTTCATTACTGTACTAGGTTTTGCCCCGAAACGGAGTGCACGGATAGCCGGGTTCTAAGAAGCAACGGGTCCGCATCTCATGGCTTAGAGAGGCAGAGGGGCCCCACTCTAGAATTGGCAGACTATCCGCCGCACTCGTAGAGGGTATAGGTTGACCCAAGGAGGGGTGCCCAAGATTACCGGATTCCGTGAAGTGCTGGGTGGTCCATTCACTATGCTGTAGGGGGCTGCCTCGCTTCAGGTTTTGGCGGGTAACTTGCCGCACCCGTAGGGGTCTAGGTTTCATTGCACAGGCTATCCACACGACAGGGGAACGTCGGGTTTCAGCAGCGGCTCTGTGAAACCCGGGGATCCCAGATTATCTGTATTGTTCTATGATGCTTATTACTTTTCTGTAATGTTGCACACTATCACGCCTGGAGCGATTATTGTATATTGGTTTATATACTATTAGATGTTGTATATGTTTTACACCCGCGCTAGTCCAGTCCCCGCTCTGTCGTTAGTTAAGTAACCTAACGGGTGATGACGGGACCCAGTGACGAATGCGGATGGCATATACGTACATTTTATTTTCGTTCTTTTCTGGTGTGATTAATTGATGGGACTGCGTTGATTCTGATCAACGCAAAGTAAAACAAACCTGTTTACAGTTGTTGGAACAAATTTAAAAAGTGTTGTTACAAAGACGTTTCCTTTTGTTATGCATAGCGGTATTCAGTGGAATATCCTGCACCTTATTCGACGGGGCAAGGGCCGATATCCCTTCACCGGGACTGACCCCTTGGACAGAAGTTTGCGTCAGAGTAATAAATTCACTATAGTCGATTACAAGTTGCTATGCATAGCGGTATTCAGTGGAATATCCTGCACCTCATTCCATGAGGAAAGAGCCGAGATCCCTTTACCGGGAGTGACCTCTTTAGCAAAAGGTTTTCGCCACTATATTTTAAAAAGCTATCAGGTTCCTTCAGCGATATCAAGTTCACTACGTTAAAGGTTTTTCGCCAAAAACCAGCCGTAGCCCTCCGTCACTTCTTTTGGGTATTTAGTAGTATTCAAGCTATGCATTTTAGCCAAAGTTAAGGCATAGTGTTTGGTAGCTGCTGGGTATTCAATTGTTGCATAGATAGATGAGTTAATTTGGGACAGTCGTTCTGCAGATTGGCCAAAGTCAGGGGCATGTGCGGGTGGGTTCAAATTGACAAGATAGTGACGGGTAGAACTTGGCATGTGACTTATGACACTTTGACCAAAGCCAAGGTTATAAGAGCATGAGGCAAAAATCATATCGGGAGTTTCTAAAGAAACTGAAACTTGCCAAGTATGCGCATACCTTCTGGAGTATGAGTAACGTGGATGCATTCCATCACGTTATCATGCGATGAGAGTTGGATCCCGATTCCCACTGATGAGTTGGTTTACTCTTCGGGTAATCCCGATTGATTCTTCTTTAGGTTTGGAGGAGAATTTAACAGGACAGTGGGAGGTTTCTGGATTAGATAAAGTGATGACCATTCTGATCTAGGTTAGAGTGCACGCAGAGTGTTTCTTTTCTCTCTCTCTTTGGCAGCGACCTTTGACCGACCCTAGACTATGACTCAGTGACCAGGTTGACCGAACCTTCTTAAAATACTTGCTTTTGGATTGTCTGAGTTGCATAAGTCATTGCCACTCCTTCTTTTACCCTTTGAATTTCTCAGAACACCCGTATTACTACGGATATCCACTTCCATTGGATAGATCCATCGTATGGTTATATACGAACTCGAAGGGACTTCTTCGAGGATGGATCCAGGTTCAGGAGAAATGGAATTGGTTTATTCAGTTGTCTTTTATTATCACCTTCTCTCAGGTTGCGAGAGCTCCTTGGTCTAGGAGAGTACACCTATTACGCTTATTGGATAGTCTTATTCCAAACCATAGGCTGGTGCCGAAAGGTAGGGAATGAAGAAAACCAATTAGCCTAAGTAGGGTGTGCAGAAGGTAATATGTAAAGACAAAATAAGGGGATTAGAAAGAGGGAAAAGTAAATTGCGACTGATATCATTCACGACCAAAACCGCGTACTTCATCGCCGCTCCTATTTCACCTTTAAAAGAATAAGGTATTATTCAGTTGTCTTTTATCGTCACCTTCTCTCGAGATGCGAGTACTTCTTAGTTTAGGAGGGTACACCTATTATGCTTACTGGATAGTCTTCTTCCAAACCATAGGCTGGTGCCGAACGGTAGGGAAGGAAGAAAACCATTTAGCCTAACGATGGTGTACAGAAGGTAACGACTAAAGACAAATAAAGGGATTTGGAGAGATGGCAATAAAATATACGGTTGAAGTCATGAATTGGATTATGGAAGAGGCATTGCTATGAATACCAGGATACCCCTACGAAACATTTTCATGTTTCAGTGCATTGTTAAAGGAAAAACTGTTTTCCCGATTAGATACTTACTCCAAGGGTATGTATTTACCAGGTTTCATTCTCATATCTGTATGGTTTTACAGGTGATGAGTGGGAGTAAGTTATTGGGAATTAGGTGATCATCCTCATTATATCGGAATTCGTTGTAATTGGTGATATTTGAGGAAATCGCCAGGGTACAGTTTTCAACCTACGACGCACAGGTTTTGAGTTGTTTAACTCAGCGGACTTATACAGAGTATTGTATGTTGTCCAAGTGTCCATCAGGACAAAGGGGTAGGTCCTCATACTATGTTCTGTTTACTTACAACTTCTCTAGTATTTAGACGAGTATTTCGTAGAAATACAAGGTCTATGTTTTGTGAAGTTGTGGGTATAAGAATAAAGTAGAGAACCAGGTATCACAAGTATCGGGATTCTTCAAAGAGATCGAAGATGTAGATTCTTGTGATTGGTATTCAGATGATAGTGATGGTTTTGAGAAACATGTTTCTCTTTCAGGTTACTCATAATTGGATGGATTCCTAAGTTGAGTAATGCTAATTAGCCTCTTTCCATTAAAGATGATATGCACTGGAGACAGCTGCATGATTTGAATATGGTTCCAATTAAATAAGTGCCAAAGTTTCTATATTGGATATAGAATGGTTCGTACCTTAAAAGTTGTTAAGGTACGGGGAGTTGTCCAGCTTATGCTTATAACCAGACTCTGGATAACTCAGGGCACGTTTCTGTAATGGCTGTTTGTGGGTTGACCCTGGCTATGACGAGGGTTGATATTCTACCATTTGGAAGATCAATAGTGATATTGTTCTTGACTTGCCACAGTTTTAGTAAAAATGGATCTTTTTCAGAAAACAGTAGTGGGAGTATGGTAGAACTGGAAGTGATTCCAGAACCGCGAACGATTACGGAAAATTTAATAGGACCTATATATTCAATCTGGTTTGACACTCCAATAGCCACTCCGCAGATATGGTAGGTAACCTCAGACACCCGAGAGGTACTTCGGTAGCCTCAAAGACGGTGATAGGGAGGTTCTTATCTACCCAGACTTGACACTACTGTTGTTCCAGGTTATGAGACCCGGTAGGAGGGTTGTCGTAGTCAGTGGGAGCAACGGAAGCATGGTGGGCAAGTAGCTTATGTCTATTTATAGACTTGAGCAGTCATAGCGGAGATAGATCATCTATTTTTTTGATGTGACAGTCATAGGTTTGACTTCAATCAGAATAGGGGATGGATCTATTAAGAAGGTAGTAGGGTGTGATGTCATGGTATTTGGATGACATACACAGAGTAGGAAGTAAAATTCCTATACTACGATCGGTTGAACTGAGGTCGTCACACAGTTGTTTCTCCAGACAGGATATGGATATAATATTTGACATTCTGGTTTCTAGATCTATGGTTTTAGATCTGGATTTGGGTAGTTTCCCAATGTGGGTACTTTGACAGATATTCTAATGGTTTTTGGAATAGTTGACTCCTAGCATGGTGGTGTACCTGCAGGTGATGGAGTCACCCTCTCTAAAGGTGTCGTATAGACTAAAGGGGAGAGGGATGTGCATGATTGGCAGATCACTTGCTTAGGCAATTGAGCCAATCATGAGATGTCAAGTACCACACCAGATGTCGTTTTTGCACTAGATGCAATAAGTTTATATTAATCCAATCCTGGAGAAACATAAGGAAGCAGTTTTAGAACATAAGTACATGTTCTACGGATTTGATGACGGCAGCCTCTTTCGGGAGACGGTTATCATTCCAAGCTTCAAAGGTGACATGGTTGACAGAGTGATTGTCAGAGTTATAGTTTTTCCCTCTGACGAAGAGGGACAGTATTATGGACAGGTGGTCCAAGAGGATACTGTGGGTGGCATGATGCCGGATACTGATTAGGTTCAGTGATCGATACAGTCTAAGAAGTTTGGATTTGGAGTTCATTTATGAACTAGGTCCCATCAGATATCCAGACATATTCTAAGACAGGTATAACTCGATTCGGAAGATGGCTTTCTCCACGAACTTGAGATTAAGAGAGATATAGAAAGAAACTTCTAGGCGGATCCACTCACTAAGGCTATTTCTCGAACACAATAGTTTTACAAACGGGCTTTGTGATACTGATTAGTAGAGGAGTTGGATGTTCGGTATCACACGGGCTGTGAGTAGTCGACATCGCAATAATTAGCCTTGAGTGCAAGTGGGAGATTGTTGGAGATAGTGCCCTCATAGTCAATTATTGGATCTCAGGTATGTGATTGCAATGATTGCGGAGGACCTATACCGGTAGGACAATCTTACTCGAGATGATAGTATGCTATCTGGTTTGCCTTTATCAGTCGTGTACATGATCAGGTGACTGATTACATGTTACACTTTGATAGAGCCCTTAGGATCTTGCTTTACTACCAACAGTATGATGGCGATCAAATACGTGAGAGTTGGGTGGTTTATATGCATATCCTTAATTGTGGTCCCTAGTCGTGGGAGTTTCGAGACAGGGCATCGATACTCCGGAGTAGACTAGTGTGTACAGTCGAGACCCCGACGAGGGGCGGTGGCCGGTCTCACAAGCCACTGGTGTCAGTTGGATCACCTAAGATGTATACAGGTGCTCATTGGGTTATGAGTACACCGGACAGGACTCGCCGGGAATCTGCTAGTTAGTATTATATCTACCACCAGATAGCAGTTCCCTGGTGACATGTGTACAGGTTAGTTCATCGACCTGAGGTCGTCATTTGTCTCGTGTGAGTTCCCACTGTGCTTTGATTTCTACCCTACCACGGCTCAAAGGAGTCGTGCAAACAAGTAGTTTTTGGGTACAGTCCCAAGCCATATGGAGGCACGTGAGCGGATCTGCAGGGGATTCGTCTCTCCCGGTATTGGGGGCGAGATCGTTCTGTGTCTTGGAGAGCCATTACACAAAGTCCATGGCCATGGCAGGAGATTTACTGGTAGGTACTCCAGTAGAATCTCAGGGTGTTATTGGGCTACACTCCGACACGACTTATACTGCTATTGGGGGTCTGACGTTACTAGCCCCCTAGGCAGATATGCGATACTCATAGACGAACGGACCGGACTGTATATACATTGTCACTGTTAGGCTTAGTAGGGTTTTCCGGATGAGTTCGCTCATCGGCATCCCTTGAGGTCAGTCCATGGGCAGCCGTTACGCATTGCTAGTGCCGCTGACGGTTTGTGGTTAAACCCACTGCCAGGGTACTGACGAGTCATTAGAGTCCCCCACAGACAGTTTCCCAAGTTCGGGCGAAACGTTGTAGAGGCCGTATGGTTTTATGGCAGGGTTCGGAAAATGCACGTGCGTTTACGCACGTGTTATTTTTCGGGCAGATGATACTGGTCGGATTTGGTTTAAACCGGATCCATGTATTATATTGAGTAGATATAATACCTTTGTCTCAGTTGCATTTGTATTCGGTCGTAATACAAATGCGGGTATATTTATACAGTTTCGGGGTTATCCTGAAAGTCGTTTCAGGATCACTTTGGGAAGTTGCCAGTTTCCAGTTTTCTATCAGCCGTCTTTTAACATTTGGTTAAAGACGGATTTGTCTTTTCTTGAGATGAGTGTGGATTCTTCTAGAAGGTTCTAGAAGTAGTGAGGTGTTAAGTGACTCATCAGTGCAATTAATGATTCATTTAATGCAAGGGAGAGTTGTATTATGTTCATTGGTTTGCATTAATTAGTCTTTGTGACTCATGCTTTGTTGAATGGTTATGATAAGCTTTAGGTTTATTATCACCCTCCTTCTTTGCTCCTACACTCACTCTCCTCCTTCTCTATATAAGGCCGGCCTCTCCCCTCTCTCATTTCGTTACTTGATTCATTGGAAAAAAGATTATGATAGATATTTGGGGTGTATGGAATTCACAGCTCATTTCATTCCATCATCCAATTTCCACGGCAACTTCATTAACCGATCGTCCACGGATTTGGACGAAGTGAGACAAAGTCATCTACTCATTCTCTACATCATTCTTGGTCGTCTCTTTTAGCAAACTTGACGATCGAGTTGCCTCAAGTCAGAGGCGGGAGCCCGTTTAAAGAATCGTCGACGTGGTGCCACCTCGATGAGGATATCGGAGATCGACGAGATCGGAGCAGCCGCAACGGAGCATGGGATGATGGTTGAAGAACGAAGGACTCAGATCGTTCGGTATAACCTTTCTACACTCTTTACAGTTTGTTAGTTTAGCAATAATGGCAGATCCGGGTTAAAGTATACGATAGCACCAGTTAAAAAGTTTTTGTTCCGCATTTTGGCGCTGTAGACGGCCGGGGCGCTAGCGTAGACTTACAGTTTTTGTACTCACGAGTTGGCAACTCACCCCATTATGCCACAGTTCTTGCAGGTTGACCGCATAGATCAGTAGCGGCATCGCTGGCGCACAGTTGTATTTCGGGTGATTGCTTGGTAGATGGGACATTTGTATCGTACCCACTCTTGTATTAATTATTCATATTGTATCTAGTCAACTCCATCAAATCAAACTAGTTTTTGTATAAGTAATGAGACTTAGTGAGACTTTTAGTTGCAAGACTTGAGCGATGGGTTTTTTGTTCGCTTTTGGGGTTGATGTCTTGCTTTACTTTATCTTTTGTGGTGATCTTCGCCGTTGGGCGTCATATACTTATATTTATGCCTTGCGTGGTTGTGATCCGCCGGTTGGCGAAGAGCTAGCTCCCGCTTGGGGATGCCTTTATTATTTTCTTGTATTGTGGTTTTGGATCAAAATTTACAAAGGAAGTGCTGCCCAAATTTTAAAAAAAAGTCGAAACATGTTTTCAAACTAGTAAATTTCACTTGCATTATTTATGTCCGTTTTTCCATTCATTTAAGAAAACTTGATTTCATTATACCTTTATTTAAAAACTTCACCTCTTTTATTTTCTTAAAAATGTTTAGATTTCTGGGTTTTAGCTTACTTGAATTCCGTTACGCCTTAGACGTTGCGTGATTCAAGTGCTGGTCACGAGCTAATATTTCGGGGCGTGACATGGGTTAAGATTTATACCTCAATATTTTGTAGATCTAACTTGACAAATCTTAGCCTCCAAATGGCTTCTTGCTTCAAGAATACAAGCTAGAATGAACAAAGACTAATGGGTAAAGTTTAATTTGGAGTTTGGGACGTTTTTGTTTTGGATTTTTGATGGAAATTGTGGAATTTTTGAAGGGAAATGAGATGGAGAATTTGGGGAAGGTTGGCTGCCGGAAAGGGGGACGGCTCGGCCAAATTGGGGAGATGAGGAGAGAGAGTGAGGGGTTGAATGAGTGATACAATTCCCAAGTCAACAAAGTCCATGCTTCATTCTTTATTATTTCCTTTCTAATTTCCTTTTCTTTTTTATTTCGAAGTTTGAGGGTGTGTGTGTGTGGGGGGTAGCCTCATAGGCTAGGCCAGCAGGGGAAATGGGTGATTGTGGGTTTGTGTGGGTATGGGTAGGAGTTCCCAAGTAAAAATAACCCTTCTCTCAAGTCAACAAACCATACATCACTTCTATTTAATTATTTTTCACAATTTAAGCCTTTTCATTTTATATTTTCTAAAACCATCTTGACAACTTCTTTTCATTTCAAAAACCACATGTTACACTTTGGTTTAATGTGTCATGTTGCACAAAACTTGTATTAAAACATTCCAATTTGTAATTATCACTAATTAAAAGTATTAGCGAAAGCTTATAATAATATTTAAAATAATTAATTACGGAAAATATTTTATTAAACTAGCCATTTTATAAGTGACCCATTAAATACCAAATACTAGCAATTACATAGCTAGAATAGGTATATTTAAGTCTATGTTGAAAAATAATTATCTCTTGCTTTTTACGGAATACACCAGTTATTTTACTGGTTATCAGAAATTTCACCTAAACGATTTTCAAAACGTTACTGTCTTCCCCCTTAAAGAATTTCGGTCCCCGAATTTAAATTAAAACTCCCCCAAATACTAACACATTTCAGCAAAACACTCAAGTCGCCGGGGCTCCGACATCGTAAATACTTAAAACACATCTTAGCGCAATGCATGCACATAAAAAACGAGTATATAATTCAAAATCAAAACTCCGTCAAGCATCACGCAATCTTCGGAGTTATGGTGAAGATACCAATGTCAAAGTCCAATACGAAAACTAATATGATATTCTCAAGATTATAATATGTACATAGTACATATCGTCGTAAACTCGTCAAAACATCATAAAGAATGCATGCCAACCCTTTTTCAAATCGCTGTGCGATGCGTGTATCATGGCACAAGTAGCGGACGTTTATTGTAAGAAAATAACTATATATGTATCCTTTGTTTAACATACACGTCCCGCCATTTTGAAAACAATTTAGAAGGGTTTCCTTTATAAAATGTTTCATGTCATCTCGGACACGTTGGTAAATGCTCATACTATACCTCTTTTTTTGAAATCCCTTCGGTAACTATCGATGCATGCAAAAACATATTCATGTACTGTCCTCTGACTAGTCCAGCTCAGTTTCTAACTAAATAGTAAATATCATAAAAACGTACTGCACCAAGGAAATCACACTCAAAATGTGTATATAATAACGCCACGTGCGTCTGGTGCGCACAGAAACCGAAATCAATGAATGTGTCATACATGTTCATAAAAACAAAATCTCAGTGCAACGGGTGTGCACAAAAACACCTGTCAAGGGAAACGAGTGTTCAATATCGGGTGCATCAGATATGCTCAAAGAATCCCGATTTAGTGCATCTGTTGTGCACCAAAATCGCACCAAGCGCTCCATGTATGCGCAAGAATCCAAATCAAGTGCTCAAGGTGCACGAAAACAAATATCGAATAGCACAATCGAAATCGACGGTATACAACACACATCAATCCAAATCAGGTATACCGTGGTATATAATCTCACAGCCACGTGCATCAACGTGCACAAAATCGAATCGAAGTACAAAAGTGCATGAAAACTACACCAAAAGCACAAGTCAAATCAACTACATACCATAGGCATGAAATCAAAATCAACCATCTCGAACGACCTCAAGTCAAAATAGAGTGCAACTGTGGTGCACCAAAAACTCAATCATGCAAATAAATCGCCCAAAATACCGAAATCCAAAATGACGTACACGTGATATTCGAATCACCGAATCTCAAATCGTAAACACTGTCGTCGATATGTCCTTCCTTCAAAGTCGAGAAGGTGTCGGTGCATCCAAAGCTAGCAGAGAAAGATATCTCTTTGCCTCATGTTCATGGTCTAGCGCCTTGTGCGCTCGGGCTCTCGTCTCTCACTATGGATTATCAGTTACATTGCTCATCGCCTCAATGACCCAATATGGAATGATAACGGGAACGGTTCCGCTCTGGCACATCCTTTAAAGATCTTTGGCCAACTATCATGGTCACTCAAAACATATCTCGTCGATGATGCCGAACTCGGGCCTACTGGGTGTGCGTAATACGACCGATCCTGGGTCCAAATCTTCTTGCGTAGTATTCCAGAAAGATTCTGTCGGGGACTCTCCCAAATCTCGTTTCTACCGAACTGCCCAGAATTTATTACCCTTTACTAAATCCATTTCTTGTTCCGGAACAGCTGCATACTCATCACGGCTTCTTCTGGAAGCTATATTCATAATTAACGCCTCTGCATGCGTAACACATCTCTGATGTCAACGGAGTGGAACGTAATCTCGTCAAAATCTCGTACGAACTTCTTACACCACTTTTCTCTAATGTCGACTGATTCGGACTCGTCCCTTCGTAGGTCTACGGACTGCGCTACAAATAGCTATACTCATATCTGGAGTCTCCCTTCCGAACCTATGAACTCGACATCTCAATATCCTGTAGTAGGCATCTTGCGAATTACCTTCTCAGAAACTCGTTCAAATTTTCGGAGTGATGCGCTTACGCTCATCCTCCCTCGATCGACTCACAGAGTGCATGTGTGAAGTCTTCTCTAGATGAAATAAATCAATCTGATGACCTCGTATCAGGGTGTGCAAACGGACCGCATGTCCTAGTCGTTCATCCATGGGTGACTAGCGATCTTCTATCATATCCCTAAGTACAAACTCGTGCCGCAAAAGCTTCAAACATCTGGGGCGATATCTTATCATTCGCAGCAACAACTGGCTCATTCATCCGCACGCTAAACAATGCCTCAATCCTCAAGAATAGAAGATACATTAACGGTCATCACATTCTAGCCGGCCTCTAGCAGTGGCCCAATCCTCTGGTGCTAATCTGATCGTTCGCGTCAACGATAAAACATAGTAAAACGATGTGTCGAAACTCTCATGTCGTGAAAAGCACAATAAAACGACACATCTATGTAATCGTGTGTCACCGGAATTACGCCCTGGTCAGTCCTCGTCTAAGACGAGCTCATGCTGACCGCAACTCTAGCCGCGGCTCTCTCTGCCCGTGCAACCGTGGTAACATAAACCACAAATCGATATCGATGAGGATAGATCAAATGAACGAATAAAATACGGTGCAAGAAATGTACATCCTAAGGCTTCTTAAACGGAGTAGCGTATCGTAAGTATGCCGCGGAACATACACACAGTACGTCACTCTACTTAAGTCACCTACTCCATCAACCAATGTCAACCTATGCGATGAAAGTTCAGGTCTAATACCCCTTCAACCAAGTTTAAGTTCCGTAAATTCAAGCATAGGTTCCGAATATATATAAATATACGCCCTAGACTCTGCATAGTCAAACCTAGACTCGAACCAAGGTTAAACCAAGCGCTCTGATACCAACTTTGTCACGACCCGAAATAGCACGTGACTAGCACTTGAATCATATGAAGTCTATAGGACCCCACCTAATTCAAGTAAGCCAAAAGCCCAGAAATCTAAACCATTTAAAAGAAGAAGTGAAGGAAAACTCGTTAAAAGCAATTGGTTTTTCTTGGCTATAGTGCTGTCAATTCAATTATTGGATCGCAAGCACGTGATTGCAATGATTGAGGGAGGACCTATAGCAGTAGAACGGTCTTACTTGAGATGATAGTATTCTATCTTGTTTGTCTTTATCATCATGTACATGCTTCAGGTGACATTACAAATCAGTATTACATGTTGATAAAGCCTATAGGATTCTTGCTTGACTACCAGCAGTATGATGGCGATCATATACGTGAGAGTTGGGTAGTCTATAAGCACATCCTTAAAGTGTCCCTAGTCATGGGAGTTTCGAGACTGGGCATCGATACTCCAAGAGTAGACTAGTGTATACAGATCGAGACCCTGATGAGGGGCGATGGCCGGTCTCACAAGCCATTGGTGTCAGTTGGTTCACCTAAGATGTATACAGGTGCTCATTGGGTTATGAGTACACCGGACGGAACTGCGGTGAACATGTTAGTTGGTATTATACCTATCGTCAGATAGCAGTTCCCTGGTGACATGTGTACAGGTTAGTCTATCGACCTGAGATCGTCATTTGACTCGTGTAAGTTCCCACAGTGCTTTGATTACTACCCTACCACGGTTCAAAGGAGTCGTGCAAACAGGTTTTAGTTGGGTACAGTCCTGAGCCACATGGAGGCAGTGAGCGGATCGTCAGGGGATTCGTCTCTCCCGGTATTGGGGGTTGATATCGCGCTGTGTCCGGAGAGCCATTATACAAAGTCCCTGGCCAGGGAAAGTGAGATTTACTGGTAGGTATTCTAGTAGTTTCTCAGGGTGTTCTGGGCTACACTCCGACATGACTTATACCGCTATTGGGGGTCTGACGTTTACCATCCCCCTAGGCCCGATATGCGATACTCATAGACGAACGGACCGGACTGTACGGATATTGTCACTGTCAGGCTCAGTAGGGTTTTAGGATGAGTTCGCTCGTCGGCCTCCCCTTCGCTCAATACCTGGGTAGCCGTTACGTACAGCTAGTGCTACTGACGTGCTTGTGGTTAATCCCACTGCAAACGTATTGACGAGTCTTTAGAATCCCACACAGAGAGTTTCCCTATTTCGGGCGAAACTTTGTAAAGGCCATATGGTTTTATGCAGGGTTTTATCATATACGTGCACTTGTGCACGGATCATGATCGGAAGAATCATACTAGTGGGCTTTGGTTTAAGCCGGATCCTAGTATTAGATTGTTGGATTATTTTCGTCTCGTTGTTTTCGTATTCAGTCGAAATACGGATGCAGGTATGTATATACAGAAGAAGGGTATTCTTGTGATCCGTTACGAGTTTACTTTAGAGATTGCCATTCTCATTTTGATTAAACATTTAGTTTAATGTTTGATTATGTGGAAATTATGAGTGCAAGTTTTGACCTAGAGCATTGAATGTGGCATGTGCATTTTTGGTGACTCATGGTGTGTTTTCTTATGCCATGTCTATTTTCGTGATTGATCATTGTGTGGGATATTTAGTAGATAGAGGGAGGGGAGCCACTTGAGGCGAGGTTTTTTTTTTATCTTGAGTTTGTTTTTTTGACGTCTCACAATATATCTCACACAGTAAGCAAGCTCATTTTCTTGACTAGCTTTTTCTTGAGCTCACAACTTCCATCAATGGCTTCTTCTTCAACCTCCACTCTATCCCACTCATGAGTTGAAAATCCTGGAGTGTTTTGAGACAAAGTAATCACACATTATCTCTACTTCATCTTGGGCACCTAGGTTAGCAAACTAGTTGTTCGAGTTGCTTCGGTTTTGAAGCGGGAGCCCGTATAAAGAATCCTCGACGTGGAGTCTCTTCGATGAGTGAGACTGGAGAGCGAACTCGTTCGGGGAAGCTGCGACAAGCTTGGGATGATGGTCAAAGACCGAAGGACACGGATCGATCGGTATAACCATCTCTAAACTCCTCTTTGCATGTTTGCTAGTATTGGGTATTTGGTTAGATCTTGTGCGGGTTTTGTTTGCGCCAAAGTTTTTATAGTTTTGTTCCGCATTTGGCCACGGAAAGATGGCCGGGGCGCCGGTAAAATCCAACATGGTATCAGAGGCAACCAAACACCTTAAACTAGACAGTTGCGACATTAGAATTCACGTTTTTTCGGGAATCGAAAATAGTCGAAAAAACATTCCCGAATTTTTGGGTTTTGAGATGTTTGCACACCCTGCGGGCTCTGGGTTTGAACCGAGAAGCCGCGGGGTACTGCGTGGCCACCCCGCGGGGGGATTGAATGGCTGGGCCCACTCCCCAAGACCACCACAATGTGGTCTTGGGGGTGGGGACCCGAAACTGCCCCTGCATGGGCAGTTTCGGGTCTGCCTCACCCTCTGGACACCTCGTGGTGGCCTATGGGATTGGGTACCCCCTCTAGGCCACCCGACTCGAAGATAATTTCGTGCTCTAACTCCCCGCGAAGTTTCGGACGCGTTATGTTTTGATTCGGACCTCCGAATTGGCTCAAAACTCGACTTTTTTGGTTGTTTAGTGCACATGGTTTTGTAAGTCCACGTTGCGACCCCCGGTTCTTACGGGGAGGCGGAAACGGTATAAAAATCAAATTTTTAGCGCAATGGGCAACATAGACTAACAAAGTCGGGATCTTTTCTAAACTAAACTAGCAAACATGCAAAGGAGAGTTAACTACTCGGCAAAGTGGTTATACCTAACTTGAACTCCTTCTTCTTGAAACCTAGTAGAGGTTGATGGTTCTCTTCTCGTCGCCTTCTTCCGTCGAAGATGGATCCACCTGAGGGTTCAACCTTCGGGCTCTTTCTCGAACTTGGAGAGAACTAGAATCTTCGGCTTGCTAAACCTTTGATCCTAGAGTGAGTAGAGAGTGTCTAAGGGGTGCTTTTCTTTTAAGGAGAGGGATTCTCAACACATGAGAAGGGTTCTCCTTTTGCTAGAGGAAGAAGAAGATGAAGTGAGGAGAGAGAAGCCAAATGATAGAATGAGCTCTTTTCTTTTTGCAACCATAACAAAAAGCAAAAGAATTATCAAATTAATAATAATAATGAAAATGAAAAGGTTGATGGAAGGTTTTGGAATGACCATTATCATTTCAAACATTAAATGAATTTGCTAGAATCAAAGAGCAACTTTCTTTTGTAATGATGATGGTCAAATCATCAACCATGGTCAACAAGTCAACCATGGTCAACAAGTCAACAAAAAAACCAACCATGACACAATTTCATTTTATTATATATTATTAATTGATATAACATAAATCCATTAGGGTTTGGAAAAAGACAACTGTCAACTGTGCATACGCACCCGTTCCGAAACCCTAATGTAAGTCCTCTTCCTCCTCCTCAAATAACTGTGCATACACAACTGCATTCTTGTTCCGAGGAACATGAATACTGAGAGATAAAAGAAACCCTAAAACATATACCAGTATCTGACTCAAACCAGAGCCAACCAGTAATATCCGTCCGGACTCCAAACGTGCACAAGTGCGCGGATGAGAACGAACCCTGTCGCAAAACCATGCGACCTCTACTCTGTTTTTCCCAGAGGCGAATACCCTCTGTGTGGGACTCAAAAGAATCGACACTACGCTGGCAGTGGGTTTAACCACAGACCGCAAGCGGCACTAGCTGTGCGTAACGGTCCTTAGGTAGATGCCGACAAGAAGGCTGACGAGGTGAAACCCCATCTGAACTCCTACTGAGTCTGAATGTGACAGTCTCCGTACAGTCCGGTCTGTTCGTCTAATACATCGCATGTCGGGCCTAGGGGGCGGTAAAACGTCAGTCCCCTAATAGCGGTACAAGTCGTGTCGGAGTGAAGCCCAAAATACCCTGAGATAACACTGGAAACCGACCAGTATATCTCGCTTGCCCTGGCCAGGGACTACTGGTGTAATGGCTCTCCTAGACACAGCGCGATGTCAACCCCCAATACCGGGAGAGACGAATCCTGTCTAACCGTCACTGCCTCCAAGTGCTTAGGGACTGTACCCAACTACTACCCGTTTGCACGACTCCTTTGAGCCGTGGTAGGGTAGTAATCAAAGTACAGTGGGAACACACTCGAGGCGAAGTGACGGTGTCAAGTCAGCGGACTAAGCTGTACTCATGTCACCTGGGAACTGATAACTGACGATAGGTATAATACCAACTTGTCAGTTCCCGACGAGTCCTGTCCAGTGTACTCGTAACCCAACGAGCACCCGTATACTATCTCCAGTACGACGTACTGATGGCTGTGGGACAGACCATCTCCCACACTGGGATGAGAAGCGCATACGCTAGTCTACTCCGGAGTATCGATGCCCTGTCTCGATAGTCCTGCGACTAGGGACCTGTATAAGGATGTGCTTATAGATTACCCAGCCCCCACTAGTGTGACTGCCATCACAACGCTGGTAATCAAGCAAAGATCCTAAGGGCTCCACTAATGCGTATAAGTGATATACTGAAATAAACACAAGTACACATTGAAGTAGAAACAAACCAAGTAGCATACTACTATATTGAGCAAGATTGTTTATACAAGGTGAATATCCCAAGCTTCCATTAAGTAATATACAAACTAGTATGATACAGTAATGGCCTCTAGGGCATATACACTAACAATCTCCCACTTGCACTAAGGCCATGTACTGGCGTATCGAAGACCTATCATCTCGATCAGCCGCTCGAAATGAGTCTGGGGTAAGGCCTTGGTGGATGGATCTGCAGTGTTCTCTTCTGAAGCAACCCTCCGAACCTCGATCTCCTTGCGATCCACGATCTCCCTGATCAGGTGATACCGCCTTAAGATGTGCTTGGATCTCTGATGGGACCTGGGTTCCTTCACTAAAGCTATAGCCCCGTTGTTGTCGCAATACAGAGGTATTGGGTCAACAATGGATGGAACCACCTGAAGTTCTTTCAAGAACTTCCTCATCCAGACAGCTTCTTTTGCGGCATCAGATGCAACAATGTATTCCGCTTCCATAGTCGAGTCTGCAACGGTTTCCTGTTTGGAGCTCTTCCAACACACCGCCCCTCCATTGAGGGTAAAGACGAAACCCGACATGGACTTGGAATCATCCTTGTCACTCTGGAAGCTGGAGTCAGCAAAGGTCTCGATCTGGAGGTCTTTTCCGCCATACACCAAGAACATCTCCTTAGTCCTTCTCAGGTACTTGAGAATGTTCTTTACCGCTATCCAGTGTTTCTTCCCAGGGTTTGACTGATACCGGCTTACCACACTCAGTGCATAAGATACATCCGGTCTGGTACACAACATCGCATACATTATAGAGCCTACCGCAGAAGCGTAGGGTATAATAGACATGCGATCCCTCTCCAAATCAGTCTTGGGAGACATCTCTTTAGAGAGGGTGATCCCGTGACAAGCCGGTAGGTTACCGCGCTTGGAATCTTCCATACTGAATCTTTTCACTATGGTGTCGATGTACCTGGACTGAGAAAGTCCTAATATCCTCTTGGATCTATCACGATGGATCCGGATCCCCAGGATGTATGAGGCATCACCCAGGTCTTTCATGGAGAACCTGTGTGACAAGAATCCCTTGACAGATTGTAGCATAGGAATGTCATTTCCTATTAAGAGAATGTCATCCACGTATAAAACGAGGAATACTACAGTTCTCGCTACAAATCTACTATAGATGCATGGTTCATCTGGATTTTTGATAAAGCCAAATTCCTTGACCGTCTCATCAAAACAAATGTTCCAACTCCGCAATGCTTGCTTTAGTCCATAGATGGACTTAAGCAACTTGCACACCTTTCCGCTGCTCCCACTCTGAATGAAACCCTCTGGCTGATCCATATAGACACACTCCTCTAAATTTCCATTTAGAAAAGCGGTTTTTACGTCCATCTGCCAAATCTCATAATCTTGGAAGGCAGCAATGGCAAGAAGGATCCGAATGGATTTCAGCATAGCCACTGGAGAAAAGGTTTCGTCATAGTCCAAACCAGGTCTTTGACGGAAACCCTTTGCTACAAGTCTAGCTTTATAGGTCTCAACCTGTCCATCTACACCAATCTTCCTTTTGAAGATCCACTTGCATCCTATGGGTTTTACCCTGTCTGGAGCAATGTCCAACGTCCATACTTTGTTGGTGTACATGGACTCCATTTCGGTCCGCATTGCATCCAGCCATTTTACCGAGTCAACGCTCTGAACGGCCTGCTGGAAGCTAGTAGGCTCATCATAATCTATGATGCAATCCTCTCTATCCCTGTCTATGAGAAAACCGTAGTATCTCTCGGGCGGATGAGACTGCCTACTACTCCTGCGGAGCGGCGTAGGAATGTCCTGTTCTTTCAAACCCTCTGGTTCCTCTAAGCTTTCAGTAATGGTTTGTGGTTCTGGAATTTCTTCCAGTTCTACTGTGCTCCCACTTATCTGGTTTTCCAGAAACTCAGTTTCCAAGAAGTAGGCATGACGAGAAACAAGAACTTTTTGTTCCTCTTCGCAGTAGAAAAAATATCCCTTGGAGTTCTTTGGATATCCCACGAACTTGCATTGTACTGAGCGTGCCTCGAGCTTGTCCGCATGCTGCTTTTTTACAAAAGCCGGACATCCCCATGTCTTAATGTGCTTAAGATAGGGTCTCTTCCCACTCCACATCTCATATGGTGTAGTAGGCACAGTCTTAGTAGGAACTCGATTCAAAAGGTACGTAGCTGATTCTAGCGCATACCCCAGAATGATCGCGGTAACTCAGCGTTGCTCATCATGGACCGTACCATTTCCAATAGGGTTCGATTCCGTCTCTCCGATACACCGTTGTGTTGCGGAGTGTATGGAGGAGTAAGCTGAGAGAGAATTCCGTTCTCTTTTAAATAATTCAGGAACTCGGCACTTAAGTATTCTCCACCTCGATCCGATCTTAGAATCTTGATACTTTTGCCGGTCTGTTTCTCTACTTCACTCTTATATTCCTGGAACTTTTCAAAGGCTTCGGACTTATGTTTCATTAAGAAGACATAACCGTACCTTGAAAAATAATCCGTAAAAGTAATGAAGTAAGAGTAACCGCTTCGCGCATGTGTAGACATTAGACCGCACACGTCGCTGTGTACGAGTCCCAAGAGCTCGCTCGCTCTTTCTCCGTGTCCAGTGAACGGAGTCTTTGTCATCTTTCCCATGAGACAAGATTCACAAGTGGCATAAGACTGATACTCGAATGGATCCAAGTATCCTTCTTTATGTAACTTAGTCAACCGTGTCTCATTGATGTGACCCAGTCTACAATGCCATAAGAAAGCCTGATTAATATCTGGAGACTTTCTTTTGTGTGTATTCTGGACATTGAAAATCTGTGGTTGGTTTAATACGTATATACCATTGCTCAGTGTACCTAACCCAATCAAAACTTGATTAAGGTGAATGTTTACAACATTACTTACAAACGCAAATTCATAACCTTCTTTAGAAACCAAAGATACAGAAATGATATTACAAGTTGCCTTGGGTACAAAAAAGCAATTACGCTGAACCAAAACATGCCCATCTGTCATTCCCAGGTGATAGTCCCCCACGGCTTTCGCATCCATGCTAGCTCCGTTTGCAACTCTGAGGGTCATGTCACCTGCCTTCAAAAACCTACGGTTTCTCAACGCCTGTAAAGAATTACAGATATGAGATCCTGATCCGATATCCAATACCCAGGAAGTAGAGTTTATAGAAAGACAGTTTTCAATAACATACACACCTGAAGCTGAAGCAGCAACCTGCTTCATTTCCTGTGTCCTGGCCTTCCAAGCCCTGCAATCTTTCTTCCAGTGTCCACTCTTATGACAATAGAAGCATTCCTCGTTTCCCACAAGCTTCCCCGCAATCTTTGTTGCCATTTCTTTTCCCTTCGCACCCACTTTACTAACACCGCCCCTTGGTTTGGCGGGGGCTTTCTTCCTCTTTCCCTTGGCTTTCGCCTTGGACCTAGAGGAAGAAGATCCTCCTACAAACAAAGCGGGTGTTTCCCTACCTTTCTGTAGGGTGCCCTCTGCGCTCCTCAGCATGTTGAGGAGTTCTGAAAGTTCAACTTCCTTTTCTTGTAAGTTGAAGTTCAGTATAAACTGGGCGTAAGTGGATGGAAGGGACTGGAGAATTAAATCCGTGTAGAGTTCACTTTCCAACGTGGTCCCAAGTTCCGCGAGCTCCTCAATGTAGCCAATCATCTTAAGCACGTGGTCCGCTACCGATGATCCGACGGCCAACTTTGCCGAAAACAACTTCTTCGACACTTCGTATCTTGCGATACGAGACTGCTCTCCATACAGTTCTTTTGTATGAAGAAATATGGATTCCAAATCCATATTCTCGTGCCTCCTCTGATGTTCATTGTCCATCGAGGCAAGTACGAGGCACCTGGCCTTCGCGCTATCAATCTCCCAGGTCTTACGGATTTCCTTATCCACGACGCTGGAGGTGGGACTTGGGACGGGGGGAGCTTTGGTGGTAAGAAGATACCCCAGCTTGTCGTAAGTGATTGCCATCTTGACATTCCTGAGCCAATCTTTGTAGTTTGGCCCTGTCAATATATTTTTATCTAGAAGTAACTTAAGTCCAGTCATGTCGATTGGTCGCTGCAATTAGGAGAGAGAGAAGTAACACTTTAGCACGATGCTCTTGCAAGTTTAGAATGGTTTTTAGTTTTTCTAAACAGGATGGCTCCCACTGTCTCTCGAATCCCTCCTCAAACTATAACGGAAGAATTAGTCGGGATCAATCCCACCGCACAATACTTGCTTAACCGTTCAGCCAGGCCAGTGTCGGTACTTCGAGGGAGGTTTTCCAACGCTTTCGCGAAGTTCCTTAATTAAATAACCTCTTTTCCCTGGGGGCGTAGCCCCGCTAACACCTTTCTAGGCACCTACTAGGTTTATAGCATTGATCGTTTAGTGAGAAATTTCCCGAGGAGTAGCATATACTCACAGTAGGATCGGGATCCAAATATCATCGCGTGACGAAACTGAAGGAATCCTACCAGAATCATCACACTCCAAATGGTATGCAAATCTAGCAAGTTTCAGTACTTATGAAACTCACGATGTGGATTTCTGCCCCATGCTCTTATGACCTTGACTTTGGCCAACAAATCATATGTCACATGTCAAGTTCTACCCGTCGTTCTCCAGGTTAATTTGAATCCACCCGTACCTACCCTTGACTTTGGCCAACAAGGCAGTACGACTGTTCCAAACCAACGCATCTATCTATGCTGCACATGAATACCCAATAGCTACCAATCACTATGCCTTGACTTTGGCCAACAAACATAGCTTGAATACTATTGACTATTCATGTGAAACGACGGAGGGCTACGAATGGTTTTGGCGAAACCGTGAACGTAGTGAACTTGATATAATCGATGGAACGAGATAGCTTTTAGAAGGAGTGGCTCAAGCTCCGCATTTAAAAGTTAGTTTTGAAAAGAACCGAGTGGTTTTTCGAACGTGTTCCAACGATTTTAACTTGGTTTATTATCTTGCATTAGTTCTTTTAATGCGTGATATTCTTGCATTAGTTCTTTTAATGCGTCCCATCATTTAAATCCTACCATTGAAGAAAACAACCAAAATATGACGTACGCTTATGCCATTCGCATTCGCCACGACGCCCCGTCATCACCCGTTAGGTTACTTAACTAACGACAGAGCGGGGGCTGGGCTAGCGCTGCTGTAAAACATAAGCAACGCCTAAATAGTTATAGATATAGCAATGATAGACATTACAGATCACAGATGAATACATTGGATATACTAGGAATCCGCAATCCGTTCGAGCCTGCAACGAAAAGCGGATTACACGGTCGCGGTGAATAGCCAATACCCCACCCAAGACCCCTACGGGTGCGGAAAACTACCCGCCAAGTACTCGGCAGTTTGTGCACCCCTCCATGGGTCTATCCTAGGAGCAAAAACAGTAAAAAGAATTATACAATGACGGCTACAACCCCGACCCGGTTGTGCGGCCAAACAAATAATAATATTACATCAATTTACATGTTACAAATGAATGAAAGAAAAACAAAAGCTCATCTCACATCCACCCCGGCTATTCACCCGCGACAGTCCAACACATTCATATACACATTCCAATATCAAACACAGATCACAGAGATGTATAACCCCGACTAATCGACTTATAGCGATTAACCGACGTTCAATACAATCAAACATCACAGATATAACCAATATAGTCCAAGTGCAGTGAAGTTCGGAAAAAAATACGAAATTATAGGACCCCAAAATAAATTTCGATTCTGGAAAATCTGGGCACATATAATATATCTGAAAAATCCCAAAATCCTACCAGAAGAACACTGCAGGAAAAACGATCATAAGAGGAAACAAAACGGCGGCGGTTCCGCGGCCTAAGCCACCTATTGCCGCGGAACCGCGGCGCTTTAAGGGAATCATGCGATCGTTTTTCTTGGGTGTTCACACAAAACCCTGAGCCGAATTTAGGTGTATAACAAATCTTGTTTTGTCCAGAAAAAATTTTAACAGAAACTAGGGTTTTGTAAAAGTTTGGTTTTTGGATTTTTCGGTTCCGAACTTCGTTACACTTCCCTACCAAGCTAGTTTAAGTTTAGTTAGTCTCTGATACCACTGTAAGTCCACGTTGCGACCCCCGGTTCTTACGGGGAGGCGGAAACGGTATAAAAATCAAATTTTTAGCGCATGGGGCAACATGGACTAACAAAGTCGGGATCTTTTCTAAACTAAACTAGCAAACATGCAAAGGAGAGTTAACTACTCGGCAAAGTGGTTATACCTAACTTGAACTCCTTCTTCTTGAAACCTAGTAGAGGTTGATGGTTCTCTTCTCGTCGCCTTCTTCCGTCGAAGATGGATCCACCTGAGGGTTCAACCTTCGGGCTCTTTCTCGAACTTGGAGAGAACTAGAATCTTCGGCTTGCTAAACCTTTGATCCTAGAGTGAGTAGAGAGTGTCTAAGGGGTGCTTTTCTTTTAAGGAGAGGGATTCTCAACACATGAGAAGGGTTCTCCTTTTGCTAGAGGAAGAAGAAGATGAAGTGAGGAGAGAGAAGCCAAATGATAGAATGAGCTCTTTTCTTTTTGCAACCATAACAAAAAGAAAAAGAATTATCAAATTAATAATAATGATGAAAATGAAAAGGTTGATGGAAGGTTTTGGAATGACCATTATCATTTCAAACATTAAATGAATTTGCTAGAATCAAATAGCATCTTTCTTTTGTAATGATGATGGTCAAAACTTCAACCATGGTCAACAAGTCAACCATGGTCAACAAGTCAACAAAAAAACCAACCATGACACAATTTCATTTTATTATATATTATTAATTGATATAACATAAATCCATTAGGGTTTGGAAAAAGACAACTGTCAACTGTGCATACGCACCCGTTCCGAAACCCTAATGAAAGTCCTCTTCCTCCTCCTCAAATAACTGTGCATACACACCTGCATTCTTATTCCGAGGAACATGAATACTGAGAGATAAAAGCAACCCCAAAACATATACCAGTATCTGACTCAAACCAGAGCCAACCAGTAATATCCGTCCGGACTCCAAACGTGCACAAGTGCGCTGATGAGAACGAACCCTGTCGCAAAACCATGCGACCTCTACTCTGTTTTTCCCAGAGGCGAATACCCTCTGTGTGGGACTCAAAAGAATCGACACTACGCTGGCAGTGGGTTTAACCACAGACCGCAAGCGGCCCTAACTGTGCGTAACGGTCCATAGGTAGATGCCGACAAGAAGGCTGACGAGGTGAAACCCCATCTGAACTCCTACTGAGTCTGAATGTGACAGTCTCCGTACAGTCCGGTCTGTTCGTCTAATACATCGCATGTCGGGCCTAGGGGGCGGTAAAACGTCAGTCCCCTAATAGCGGTACAAGTCGTGTCGGAGTGAAGCCCAAAATACCCTGAGATAACTCTGGAAACCGACCAGTATATCTCGCTTGCCCTGGCCAGGGACTACTCGTGTAATGGCTCTCCTAGACACAGCGCGATGTCAACCCCCAATACCGGGAGAGACGAATCCTGTCTAACCGTCACTGCCTCCAAGTGCTTAGGGACTGTACCCAACTACTACCCGTTTGCACGACTCCTTTGAGCCGTGGTAGGGTAGTAATCAAAGTACAGTGGGAACACACTCGAGGCGAAGTGACGGTGTCAAGTCAGCGGACTAAGCTGTACTCATGTCACCTGGGAACTGATAACTGACGATAGGTATAATACCAACTTGTCAGTTCCCGACGAGTCCTGTCCAGTGTACTCGTAACCCAACGAGCACCCGTATACTATCTCCAGTACGACGTACTGATGGCTGTGGGACAGACCATCTCCCACACTGGGATGAGAAGCGCATACGCTAGTCTACTCCGGAGTATCGATGCCCTGTCTCGATAGTCCTGCGACTAGGGACCTGTATAAGGATGTGCTTATAGATTACCCAGCCCCCACTAGTGTGACTGCCATCACAACGCTGGTAATCAAGCAAAGATCCTAAGGGCTCCACTAATGCGTATAAGTGATATACTGAAATAAACACAAGTACACATTGAAGTAGAAACAAACCAAGTAGCATACTACTATATTGAGCAAGATTGTTTATACAAGGTGAATATCCCAAGCTTCCATTAAGTAATATACAAACTAGTATGATACAGTAATGGCCTCTAGGGCATATACACTAACAATCTCCCACTTGCACTAAGGCCATGTACTGGCGTATCGAAGACCTATCATCTCGATCAGCCGCTCGAAATGAGTCTGGGGTAAGGCCTTGGTGGATGGATCTGCAGTGTTCTCTTCTGAAGCAACCCTCCGAACCTCGATCTCCTTGCGATCCACGATCTCCCTGATCAGGTGATACCGCCTTAAGATGTGCTTGGATCTCTGATGGGACCTGGGTTCCTTCACTAAAGCTATAGCCCCGTTGTTGTCGCAATACAGAGGTATTGGGTCAACAATGGATGGAACCACCTGAAGTTCTTTCAAGAACTTCCTCATCCAGACAGCTTCTTTTGCGGCATCAGATGCAACAATGTATTCCGCTTCCATAGTCGAGTCTGCAACGGTTTCCTGTTTGGAGCTCTTCCAACACACCGCCCCTCCATTGAGGGTAAAGACGAAACCCGACATGGACTTGGAATCATCCTTGTCACTCTGGAAGCTGGAGTCAGCAAAGGTCTCGATCTGGAGGTCTTTTCCGCCATACACCAAGAACATCTCCTTAGTCCTTCTCAGGTACTTGAGAATGTTCTTTACCGCTATCCAGTGTTTCTTCCCAGGGTTTGACTGATACCGGCTTACCACACTCAGTGCATAAGATACATCCGGTCTGGTACACAACATCGCATACATTATAGAGCCTACCGCAGAAGCGTAGGGTATAATAGACATGCGATCCCTCTCCAAATCAGTCTTGGGAGACATCTCTTTAGAGAGGGTGATCCCGTGACAAGCCGGTAGGTTACCGCGCTTGGAATCTTCCATACTGAATCTTTTCACTATGGTGTCGATGTACCTGGACTGAGAAAGTCCTAATATCCTCTTGGATCTATCACGATGGATCCGGATCCCCAGGATGTATGAGGCATCACCCAGGTCTTTCATGGAGAACCTGTGTGACAAGAATCCCTTGACAGATTGTAGCATAGGAATGTCATTTCCTATTAAGAGAATGTCATCCACGTATAAAACGAGGAATACTACAGTTCTCGCTACAAATCTACTATAGATGCATGGTTCATCTGGATTTTTGATAAAGCCAAATTCCTTGACCGTCTCATCAAAACAAATGTTCCAACTCCGCAATGCTTGCTTTAGTCCATAGATGGACTTAAGCAACTTGCACACCTTTCCGCTGCTCCCACTCTGAATGAAACCCTCTGGCTGATCCATATAGACACACTCCTCTAAATTTCCATTTAGAAAAGCGGTTTTTACGTCCATCTGCCAAATCTCATAATCTTGGAAGGCAGCAATGGCAAGAAGGATCCGAATGGATTTCAGCATAGCCACTGGAGAAAAGGTTTCGTCATAGTCCAAACCAGGTCTTTGACGGAAACCCTTTGCTACAAGTCTAGCTTTATAGGTCTCAACCTGTCCATCTACACCAATCTTCCTTTTGAAGATCCACTTGCATCCTACGGGTTTTACCCCGTCTGGAGCAATGTCCAACGTCCATACTTTGTTGGTGTACATGGACTCCATTTCGGTCCGCATTGCATCCAGCCATTTTACCGAGTCAACGCTCTGAACGGCCTGCTGGAAGCTAGTAGGCTCATCATAATCTATGATGCAATCCTCTCTATCCCTGTCTATGAGAAAACCGTAGTATCTCTCGGGCGGATGAGACTGCCTACTACTCCTGCGGAGCGGCGTAGGAATGTCCTGTTCTTTCAAACCCTCTGGTTCCTCTAAGCTTTCAGTAATGGTTTGTGGTTCTGGAATTTCTTCCAGTTCTACTGTGCTCCCACTTATCTGGTTTTCCAGAAACTCAGTTTCCAAGAAGTAGGCATGACGAGAAACAAGAACTTTTTGTTCCTCTTCGCAGTAGAAAAAATATCCCTTGGAGTTCTTTGGATATCCCACGAACTTGCATTGTACTGAGCGTGCCTCGAGCTTGTCCGCATGCTGCTTTTTTACAAAAGCCGGACATCCCCATGTCTTAATGTGCTTAAGATAGGGTCTCTTCCCACTCCACATCTCATATGGTGTAGTAGGCACAGTCTTAGTAGGAACTCGATTCAAAAGGTACGTAGCTGATTCTAGCGCATACCCCAGAATGATCGCGGTAACTCAGCGTTGCTCATCATGGACCGTACCATTTCCAATAGGGTTCGATTCCGTCTCTCCGATACACCGTTGTGTTGCGGAGTGTATGGAGGAGTAAGCTGAGAGAGAATTCCGTTCTCTTTTAAATAATTCAGGAACTCGGCACTTAAGTATTCTCCACCTCGATCCGATCTTAGAATCTTGATACTTTTGCCGGTCTGTTTCTCTACTTCACTCTTATATTCCTGGAACTTTTCAAAGGCTTCGGACTTATGTTTCATTAAGAAGACATAACCGTACCTTGAAAAATAATCCGTAAAAGTAATGAAGTAAGAGTAACCGCTTCGCGCATGTGTAGACATTAGACCGCACACGTCGCTGTGTACGAGTCCCAAGAGCTCGCTCGCTCTTTCTCCGTGTCCAGTGAACGGAGTCTTTGTCATCTTTCCCATGAGACAAGATTCACAAGTGGCATAAGACTGATACTCGAATGGATCCAAGTATCCTTCTTTATGTAACTTAGTCAACCGTGTCTCATTGATGTGACCCAGTCTACAATGCCATAAGAAAGCCTGATTAATATCTGGAGACTTTCTTTTGTGTGTATTCTGGACATTGAAAATCTGTGGTTGGTTTAATACGTATATACCATTGCTCAGTGTACCTAACCCAATCAAAACTTGATTAAGGTGAATGTTTACAACATTACTTACAAACGCAAATTCATAACCTTCTTTAGAAACCAAAGATACAGAAATGATATTACAAGTTGCCTTGGGTACAAAAAAGCAATTACGCTGAACCAAAACATGCCCATCTGTCATTCCCAGGTGATAGTCCCCCACGGCTTTCGCATCCATGCTAGCTCCGTTTGCAACTCTGAGGGTCATGTCACCTGCCTTCAAAAACCTACGGTTTCTCAACGCCTGCAAAGAATTACAGATATGAGATCCTGATCCGATATCCAATACCCAGGAAGTAGAGTTTATAGAAAGACAGTTTTCAATAACATACACACCTGAAGCTGAAGCAGCAACCTGCTTCATTTCCTGTGTCCTGGCCTTCCAAGCCCTGCAATCTTTCTTCCAGTGTCCACTCTTATGACAATAGAAGCATTCCTCGTTTCCCACAAGCTTCCCCGCAATCTTTGTTGCCATTTCTTTTCCCTTCGCACCCACTTTACTAACACCGCCCCTTGGTTTGGCGGGGGCTTTCTTCCTCTTTCCCTTGGCTTTCGCCTTGGACCTAGAGGAAGAAGATCCTCCTACAAACAAAGCGGGTGTTTCCCTACCTTTCTGTAGGGTGCCCTCTGCGCTCCTCAGCATGTTGAGGAGTTCTGAAAGTTCAACTTCCTTTTCTTGTAAGTTGAAGTTCAGTATAAACTGGGCGTAAGTGGATGGAAGGGACTGGAGAATTAAATCCGTGTAGAGTTCACTTTCCAACGTGGTCCCAAGTTCCGCGAGCTCCTCAATGTAGCCAATCATCTTAAGCACGTGGTCCGCTACCGATGATCCGACGGCCAACTTTGCCGAAAACAACTTCTTCGACACTTCGTATCTTGCGATACGAGACTGCTCTCCATACAGTTCTTTTGTATGAAGAAATATGGATTCCAAATCCATATTCTCGTGCCTCCTCTGATGTTCATTGTCCATCGAGGCAAGTACGAGGCACCTGGCCTTCGCGCTATCAATCTCCCAGGTCTTACGGATTTCCTTATCCACGACGCTGGAGGTGGGACTTGGGACGGGGGGAGCTTTGGTGGTAAGAAGATACCCCAGCTTGTCGTAAGTGATTGCCATCTTGACATTCCTGAGCCAATCTTTGTAGTTTGGCCCTGTCAATATATTTTTATCTAGAAGTAACTTAAGTCCAGTCATGTCGATTGGTCGCTGCAATTAGAAGAGAGAGAAGTAACACTTTAGCACGATGCTCTTGCAAGTTTAGAATGGTTTTTAGTTTTTCTAAACAGGATGGCTCCCACTGTCTCTCGAATCCCTCCTCAAACTATAAAGGAAGAATTAGTCGGGATCAATCCCACCGCACAATACTTGCTTAACCGTTCAGCCAGGCCAGTGTCGGTACTTCGAGGGAGGTTTTCCAACGCTTTCGCGAAGTTCCTTAATTAAATAACCTCTTTTCCCTGGGGGCGTAGCCCCGCTAACACCTTTCTAGGCACCTACTAGGTTTATAGCATTGATCGTTTAGTGAGAAATTTCCCGAGGAGTAGCATATACTCACAGTAGGATCGGGATCCAAATATCATCGCGTGACGAAACTGAAGGAATCCTACCAGAATCATCACACTCCAAATGGTATGCAAATCTAGCAAGTTTCAGTACTTATGAAACTCACGATGTGGATTTCTGCCCCATGCTCTTATGACCTTGACTTTGGCCAACAAATCATATGTCACATGTCAAGTTCTACCCGTCGTTCTCCAGGTTAATTTGAATCCACCCGTACCTACCCTTGACTTTGGCCAACAAGGCAGTACGACTGTTCCAAACCAACGCATCTATCTATGCTGCACATGAATACCCAATAGCTACCAATCACTATGCCTTGACTTTGGCCAACAAACATAGCTTGAATACTATTGACTATTCATGTGAAACGACGGAGGGCTACGAATGGTTTTGGCGAAACCGTGAACGTAGTGAACTTGATATAATCGATGGAACGAGATAGCTTTTAGAAGGAGTGGCTCAAGCTCCGCATTTAAAAGTTAGTTTTGAAAAGAACCGAGTGGTTTTTCGAACGTGTTCCAACGATTTTAACTTGGTTTATTATCTTGCATTAGTTCTTTTAATGCGTGATATTCTTGCATTAGTTCTTTTAATGCGTCCCATCATTTAAATCCTACCATTGAAGAAAACAACCAAAATATGACGTACGCTTATGCCATTCGCATTCGCCACGACGCCCCGTCATCACCCGTTAGGTTACTTAACTAACGACAGAGCGGGGGCTGGGCTAGCGCTGCTGTAAAACATAAGCAACGCCTAAATAGTTATAGATATAGCAATGATAGACATTACAGATCACAGATGAATACATTGGATATACTAGGAATCCGCAATCCGTTCGAGCCTGCAACGAAAAGCGGATTACACGGTCGCGGTGAATAGCCAATACCCCACCCAAGACCCCTACGGGTGCGGAAAACTACCCGCCAAGTACTCGGCAGTTTGTGCACCCCTCCATGGGTCTATCCTAGGAGCAAAAACAGTAAAAAGAATTATACAATGACGGCTACAACCTCGACCCGGTTGTGCGGCCAAACAAATAATAATATTACATCAATTTACATGTTACAAATGAATGAAAGAAAAACAAAAGCTCATCTCACATCCACCCCGGCTATTCACCCGCGACAGTCCAACACATTCATATACACATTCCAATATCAAACACAGATCACAGAGATGTATAACCCCGACTAATCGACTTATAGCGATTAACCGACGTTCAATACAATCAAACATCACAGATATAACCAATATAGTCCAAGTGCAGTGAAGTTCGGAAAAAAATACGAAATTATAGGACCCCAAAATAAATTTCGATTCTGGAAAATCTGGGCACATATAATATATCTGAAAAATCCCAAAATCCTACCAGAAGAACACTGCAGGAAAAACGATCACAAGAGGAAACAAAACGGCGGCGGTTCCGCGGCCTAAGCCACCTATTGCCGCGGAACCGCGGCGCTTTAAGGGAATCATGCGATCGTTTTTCTTGGGTGTTCACACAAAACCCTGAGCCGAATTTAGGTGTATAACAAATCTTGTTTTGTCCAGAAAAAATTTTAACAGAAACTAGGGTTTTGTAAAAGTTTGGTTTTTGGATTTTTCGGTTCCGAACTTCGTTACACTTCCCTACCAAGCTAGTTTAAGTTTAGTTAGTCTCTGATACCACTGTAAGTCCACGTTGCGACCCCCGGTTCTTACGGGGAGGCGGAAACGGTATAAAAATCAAATTTTTAGCGCATGGGGCAACATGGACTAACAAAGTCGGGATCTTTTCTAAACTAAACTAGCAAACATGCAAAGGAGAGTTAACTACTCGGCAAAGTGGTTATACCTAACTTGAACTCCTTCTTCTTGAAACCTAGTAGAGGTTGATGGTTCTCTTCTCGTCGCCTTCTTCCGTCGAAGATGGATCCACCTGAGGGTTCAACCTTCGGGCTCTTTCTCGAACTTGGAGAGAACTAGAATCTTCGGCTTGCTAAACCTTTGATCCTAGAGTGAGTAGAGAGTGTCTAAGGGGTGCTTTTCTTTTAAGGAGAGGGATTCTCAACACATGAGAAGGGTTCTCCTTTTGCTAGAGGAAGAAGAAGATGAAGTGAGGAGAGAGAAGCCAAATGATAGAATGAGCTCTTTTCTTTTTGCAACCATAACAAAAAGAAAAAGAATTATCAAATTAATAATAATGATGAAAATGAAAAGGTTGATGGAAGGTTTTGGAATGACCATTATCATTTCAAACATTAAATGAATTTGCTAGAATCAAATAGCATCTTTCTTTTGTGATGATGATGGTCAAAACTTCAACCATGGTCAACAAGTCAACCATGGTCAACAAGTCAACAAAAAAACCAACCATGACACAATTTCATTTTATTATATATTATTAATTGATATAACATAAATCCATTAGGGTTTGGAAAAAGACAACTGTCAACTGTGCATACGCACCCGTTCCGAAACCCTAATGAAAGTCCTCTTCCTCCTCCTCAAATAACTGTGCATACACACCTGCATTCTTATTCCGAGGAACATGAATACTGAGAGATAAAAGCAACCCCAAAACATATACCAGTATCTGACTCAAACCAGAGCCAACCAGTAATATCCGTCCGGACTCCAAACGTGCACAAGTGCGCTGATGAGAACGAACCCTGTCGCAAAACCATGCGACCTCTACTCTATTTTGCCCAGAGGCGAATACCCTCTGTGTAGGACTCTAAAGACTCGACACTACGCTGGCAGTGGGTTTAACCACAGACCGCAAGCGGCACTAGCTGTGCGTAACGGTCCCCAGGTAGATGCCGACAAGAAGGCTGACGAGGTGAAACCCCATCTGAACTCCTACTGAGTCTGAATGTGACAGTCTCCGTACAGTCCGGTCTGTTCGTCTAATACTTCGCATGTCGGGCCCAGGGGGCGGTAAAACGTCAGTCCCCTAATAGCGGTACAAGTCGTGTCGGAGTGAAGCCCAAAACACCCTGAGATAACACTGGAAACCTACCAGTATATCTGGCTTGCCCTGGCCAGGGACTACTCGTGTATTGGCTCTCCTAGACACAGCGCGATGTCAACCCCCAATACCGGGAGAGACGAATCCTGTCTAACCGTCACTGCCTCCAAGTGATTCGGGACTGTACCCAACTACTACCCGTTTGCACGACTCCTTTGAGCCGTGGTAGGGTAGTAATCAAAGTACAGTGGGAACACACTCGAGGCGAATCGACGGTGTCAAGTCAGCGGACTAAGCTGTACTCATGTCACCTGGGAACTGATAACTGACGACAGGTATATTACCAACATGTCAGTTCCCGACGAGTCCTGTCCAGTGTACTCGTAACCCAACGAGCACCCGTATACTATCTCCAGTACGACGTACTGATGGCTGTGGGACAGACCATCTCCCACACTGGGATGAGAAGCGCATACGCTAGTCTACTCCGGAGTATCGATGCCCTGTCTCGATAGTCCTGCGACTAGGGACCTGTATAAGGATGTGCTTATAGATTACCCAGCCCCCACTAGTGTGACTGCCATCACAACGCTGGTAATCAAGCAAAGATCCTAAGGGCTCCACTAATGCGTATAAGTGATATACTGAAATAAACACAAGTACACATTGAAGTAGAAACAAACCAAGTAGCATACTACTATATTGAGCAAGATTGTTTATACAAGGTGAATATCCCAAGCTTCCATTAAGTAATATACAAACTAGTATGATACAGTAATGGCCTCTAGGGCATATACGCTAACAGGTTTTTGATCCTTAGTATATTTGGGATGTGCACTAATTGTGTTTTGGAATTCTAATGTTGTGACTTAGTTTTCATGAATGGATGTGTTGGTAACGTTTTCTAATTTCTATATGCTCAATTAGACGGGGTAACACACATGATTCGGTTACTTGTTTCTGTGGATAAATCTGGTTATGGTTTGTGTGGATTGTCATGATGGATAGCCTTGGGTGCAATGGTAGTGCAGTTTAGTTTCATTTGTACATTTGATATTGCGGGGCGAGCGTCTGATATGTGAACTGTCGTCACTGCCTGTTTGTATATTATTTTTTTGCGGCACGACCGGGTTGAGGTCGATGTCACCGTTGTACATATTTTCTTTTCTGTACTAGGATTACCCCACGGTGGAGTGCACAGATAGCCGGGTTCTGGTGGGCAACGGGTCCGCATCTCATGGCGTTGAGATGGAGGGGGCCTCACTCTAGAATTGTCGGGCTATTCGCCGCACTCGTACGGGGTACAGGTTGACCCAAGGTGGGGTGCTTAAGTTACGGGATTCTGTGAAGTGCCGGGTGGCCCATTCATTTTGATGAAGGGGGCTTCCTCACTTTTTGTTTTGGCAGGTAACTTGCCGCGCTCGTAGGGGTCTATGTTTTCATTGTACAGGCTATCCACACGACCAGGGGAACGTCGGGTTTCACTTGCGACTCAAAGGAAACCCAGGATTCCCAGATTATCTGTATTGTTCTGTGATGCTTATTACTTTTTCGTGATATTGCATTTATCACGCCTGAAGGGATTATTATATATTTCTATATATACTAGTAGATGCTGTATATGTTTTATACCTGCGCTAGTACAGTCCCCGCTCTGTCGTTTGTTAAGTAACCAAATGGGTGATGACGGGACCCAGTGGAGAATGCGGATGGCATATAAGAACATAATATTTTCGTTCTTTTCTAGTTTGATTAATTGATGGGACTGCATTGATTCTGATCAATGCAAGGAAAACAAACCTATTTGATATTGTTTGAACAATTTTTAAAAAGATGTTATTGCAAGGACGTTTTCTTTTGTTTTGCACAGCGGTATTCGGTTATGAATATCCAGCACCTCATTCGACGAGGCAAGGGCCGAGATCCCTTCATCGGGAGTGACCCTTGGACAGATGTTTCCGTCATGGTAATAACTTCACTATAGTCGATTACTTTTTTCTTTGCATCACGGTATTCAGTTGGAATATCATGCACCTCATTCTACGAGGAAAGAGCTGAGATCCCTTCACCGGGAGTGACCTCTTTAGCAAAGGTTTTCGCCACTATATATTTGTAAAAAGCTATCCGCTTCCTTCATTGATATCAAGTTCATTACGTTAATGGTGTTTCGCCAAAAACCATTCGTAGCCCTCCGTCATTTCAGACGGGTAGTGTAAGTCCATGCTATCTCTCCCGGTACTTACGGGCTTGCGGAATTTGATGAAAAACGATTTTCTAGAGGCGGTAACATGGACTCAAAACGGATCTTTGTTAAACTATCTACCAACAACCTAATTACGAGTTGTTAACTACTCGGTTAGGGGGTTATACCTTTCTTTCTTGAACTCCTTCGTCTTCATCTCTTGATGGTGTACGGATCGGCTTCACCCCGTCGTCTCCTTGCGCCGAAGATCGATCCACCCGAAAGCTTCTACCTTTGGCTTCTTCTTCGAACTTTGAAGAAACTAGTTCACTTGGTTTGCTAAACCTTGTGAACTAGAGTGAGTAGAGGAGAGTGTGATGGGATTTTCTCTATGGTTCTTACTTCTCAACACATGAGACTAGTGAACCATAGACAAGTGAGAGAGCAAGAGGAAGAGGGTGAGAGCAAGAGAATGAGAGAGCTCAAAGGAGAGAGAAAGCCAATGAAAGAATGAGCCTCTCTTTTCTCTTTTACCCTCTCATAATCCAAAAGCATCATGAGCCATAATGTTAATCAAGTATTATGTGATGGTTCATATCATGTCAAAGGCAATATCATTTTCATGCACTTATTTTGCAAACCACGACAAGCAAGCAAAAGTCTTTGCATGAAAATGACAACCATGGTATTGATGATGGTCAACTAGTTCAACCTAGTCAACCGGTCAACAAAGTCAACAAGTCAACAAAGTCCACCCCTTTACAACCATGTCACTATAATACTTAATTAATATTATTGCTAATCATAATTCTTATTCTCATTAGGGTTAACCAAAAGTCAACGGTCAACAGTCAACTGTCAACAGTCAACAACCCCAATGAGAAAACGCTGCCTCTGTCTCTCTGTCAACTTTGCATACACACCCGCATCCGCGTTCCGAGGAACACGAATACAAACGAGATAAAACCAATCCCAAAACGTACACTAGGATCTGGCTTAAACCAAAGCCCGCTAGTGTTAACTGTCCGGACACTGTACATGCACAAGTGCACGGATGTGACCAAACCCTGTCGCAAAACCATGCCACCTGTCGCAAAACCATGCGACCTCTACTCTTTTGCCTAAAGGCGAATAGCTTTCTGTGTGGGACTCTAAAGACTCGACACTACGCTGGCAGTGGGTTTAACCACAGACCGCAAGCGGCACTAGCTGTGCGTAACGGTCTCCAGGTAGATGCCGATAAGAAGACTGACGAAGTGAAACCCATCTGAACTCCTACTGAGTCTGACTGTGTCAATCTCCGTACAGTCCGGTCTGTTCGTCTGATACATCGCATGGCGGGCCTAGGGGGCGGTAAACGTCAGTCCCCTAATAGCGGTACAAGTCGTGTCAGAGTGAAGCCCAGAACACCCTGAGATAACACTGGAAACCTACCAGTATTTCTCGCTTGCCCTGGCCAGGGACTACTCGTGTAATGGCTCTCCTAGACACAGCGCGATGTCAACCCACAATACCGGGAGAGACGAATCCTATCTAACCGTCACTGCCTCCTAGTGCTTCGGGACTGCACCCAACTACTACCTGTTTGCATGACTCATTTGAGCCGTGGTAGGGTAGTAATCAAAGTACAGTGGGAACACACTCGAGGAGAAGTGACAGTGTCAAGTCAGCGGACTAAGCTGTACTCATGTCACCAGGGAACTGATAACTGACGTTAGGTATAGTACCAACCAACAGTTCCCGACGAGTCCTGTCCAGTGTACTCGTAACCTAACGAGCACCCGCATACTATCTCTAGTACAACGTACTGATGGCTATGGGACAGACCATCTCCTCTGCTGGGATGAGAAGCGCATACGCTAGTCTACTCCGGAGTATCGATGCCCTGTCTCAATAGTCCAACGACTAGGGACTTGTATAAGGATGTGCTTATAGATTACCCAGCCCCCACGAGTGTGACTGCCATCACAACGCTGGTAATCAAGCAAAGATCCTAAGGGCTCTACTAATATGTGTAAGCGATATGCTAAAAGAAACACATGCACATATTGAAGTAGAAACAAACCAAGTAGCATACTACTATTTTAAACAAGATTGTCTATACAACTGTGAATATCCCAAGCTTCCATTAAGTAATATACAAGCTAGTATGATACAATAATGGCCTCTAGGGCATATACACTAACAATCTCCTACTTGCACTAAGGCCATGAACTGGCGTATCGAAGACCTATCATCTCGATCAGCCGCTCGAACAGAGTCTGGGGTAAGGCCTTCGTGAGTGGATCAGCAGTGTTATCTTCTGTATTTACTCTCTTCACCTCGATCTCCAGGCGATCAACGATCTCCCTGATCAGGTGGTACCGCCTCAAAATATCTCTGGACTTCTGATGGGACCTGGGTTCCTTCGCTAAAGCTATAGCGCCGTTGTTGTCACAATACAGCGGTATTGGATCAACACTGGTAGGAACCACCTGAAGCTCCGTGAGGAACTTCTTCATCCAGACAGCTTCCTTTGCGGCATCGCAAGCAGCTATGTACTCCGCTTCCATCGTTGAGTCAGCAACGGTTTCCTGCTTGGAACTCTTCCAGCAAACCGCCACTCCATTGAGGGTAAAGACATAACCCGACTTGGACTTGGAGTCATCCCTGTCACTCTGGAAGCTGGAGTCAGCAAAGGCCTCGATCTGGAGGTCTTTTCTGCCATACACCAAGAACATCTCCTTAGTCATTCTCAGGTACTTGAGAATGTTGTTTACTGCTAGCTAGTGTTTCTCCCCTGGGTTCGACTGATACTGGCTTACAACGCTCAATACGTATGCTACATCTGGTCTCGTACACAACAGCGCATACATAATAGATCCTACCGCAGATGCGTAGGGTATTGATGACATGCGAGCCCTTTCCAAATCAGTCTTGGGAGACATCTGTTTGGAGAGGGTGATTCCGTGACAAGCCGGTAGATTACCGCGCTTGGAATCTTCCATACTGAATCGTTTCAGTATTGTGTCGATGTACCTTGACAGTGAAAGTCCCAACATCCTTTTAGATCTATCACGATAGATCTGGATCCCTAGAATGTAGTTGGCATCGTCCAGGTCCTTCATGGAGAACCTCTGTGACAAGAATCCTTTGACTGACTGTAACATAGGAATATCCTTTCCTATTAGGAGAATGTCATCAACGTACAAGACGAGGAATACCACACTTCTCCCTACAATCTTACTGTAAATGCATGGTTCATCTGGGTTTTTGACAAAGTCGAATTCTTTGACAGTATCATCAAAGCAGATGTTCCAACTCCGCGATGCCTGCTTGAGTCCATAGATGGACTTGAGCAACTTGCACACTTTACCGCTGCTCCCACTCTGAATGAACCCCTTTGGCTGATCCATATAGACGCACTCTTCCAAATAACCATTTAGGAAAGCCGTCTTTACGTCCATCTGCCAGATTTCATAATCGTGGAAGGCAGCAATGGCAAGAAGGACCCGAATGGATTTCAGCATAGCCACTGAAGAAAAGGTTTCGTCATAGTCCAAACCAGGTCTTTGACGAAAACCCTTTGCAACAAGTCTAACCTTATAGGTCTCAACCTGTCCATCTACACCAATCTTCCTTTTGAAGATCCACTTGCATCCAACGGGTTTTACCCCGTCTGGAGCAATGTCCAACGTCCATACATTGTTGGTGTACATGGACTCCATTTCGGTCCGCATTGCATCAAGTCATTTTGCCGAGTCACCACTCTGTATGGCTTGCTGGAAGCTAGTAGGCTCATCATAATCGATAGTGCAATCCTCTCTATCCCCGTCTATGAGAAAACCGTAGTATCTCTCGGGCGGATGAGACTGCCTACTACTCCTGCGGAGCGGCGCAGGAATATCCGGTTCTCCTGAAACTTCTGGTTCAACCAAGCTTTCAGTAACAGTTTGTGGTTCTGGAATTTCTTCCAGTTCTATTACGCTCCCACTTATCTGATTTTCCAAAAATTCAGTTTCCAAGAAGTGGGCATGCGGAGAAACAAAAACTTTTTGTTCTTCTGCGGAATAGAAAAGGTACCCCCTGGTGTTCTTTGGGTATCCCACAAACTTACACAGTACTGAGCGTGCCTCGAGCTTGTCCGCATGCTACTTTTTTACAAAAGCTGGACATCCCCATACCTTAAGATACTTAAGACAGGATTTCTTCCCACTCCATATCTGATATGGGGTGGTAGGCACAGTCTTGGTTGGAGCCTTGTTCAAGAGATATGCAGCTGCTTCTAGTGCATAACCCCAGAAAGATTGCGGTAACTCAGCCTTACTCATCATGGAACGAACCGTATCCAATAGGGTTCAATTCCGCCTTTCAGATACACCGTTGTGTTGTGGTGTGTATGGAGGAGTACGCTGAGAGAGAATTCCATTCTCTTTTAAGTAGTTCAGAAACTCGGCACTCAAGTATTCACCACCTCGATCCGATCTTAGAATCTTGATACTTTTTCCGGTTTGTTTTTCAACTTCATTCATGTATTCCCGAAATTTCCCAAAGGCCTCGGATTTGTGCTTCATTAAGAAGACATGTCCATACCTAGAGAAATCATCTGTGAAAGTAATGAAGTATGAATAACCACTTCGCGCATGTGAAGACATTGGACTACACACATCACTGTGTATGAGTCCCAAGAGCTCGCTCGCTCTTACTCCGTGTCCAGTGAACGGAGTCTTTGTCATCTTTCCTATGAGACAAGATTCACAAGTGGCATAAGACTGATACTCGAACGGATTCAAGTATCCCTCTTTATGTAACTTAGTTAATTGTGTCTCATTGATGTGACTCAGTCTACAATGCCATAAGAAAGCCTGATTTGTTTCCGGAGACTTTCTTTTAAGTGTGTTCTGGACACTGAATATCTGAGCTTGATTTAATACGTATATCTCGTTATTTAATGTACCTGACCCAATCATAACTTGATTTAGGTGGATGTTTACTACATCGCTTACAAAAGTAAATTCATATCCTTCCTTAGAAAGTAAGGATACAGATATGATATTACAAGTCGTACCTGGTACATACAAACAGTTACGCAAAATCAATATCTGCCCAGTTGTCAGTCCAAGATAATATTCCCCTACGGATTCAGCATCCATGCTCATTCCGTTATTAACCCTGAGAGTCATATCACCTTTCCTGATAACCCTACGGATTTTCAAAGCCTGTAATGAATTACAGATGAAAGATCCTGATCCCGTATCCAATACCCAGTAAGTAGGGTTAACTGACATACAGTTCTCTATCACAAACACACCCGAAGCCGAAGCCACAACATGCTTCGAATTCTGGCTACTGGCTTTGCTAGCCCTACAATCTTTCTGCCAATGTTCATTCCCGTTACAATAGGAACATCCCTCTTTTACTACATCTAGTCCCGAAACTTCTGCCCTTCCCTTTCTTTCTACTTCCCTAGTTTCCTTCAGGGTAGTAGGTAGGGACTGTTGAACTAAGTCAGCATCTGACCCGTTCTTCAACGTGGTCTTCAGGTCCGTGAGCTCAAAAGAGCTGGTCTCTGTAAGGACGTTGCCCCCTACAGATGACCCGACAGCCAACCTCGTTGGAAGCAATTCGTTCGAGGTCTCACATCTTGCGATATGAGATTGCTCTCCATATAAATCTTTGTTATGGAGGAAGATAGAAACTAAGTCCATCTTCTCGTGCTGCCCCTGGTATGCACCATCTACTGAGGCTAACACGAGGCACTTGGCTTTCGCACAGTCCTTTCCTGATGTCCTATGGATATCAACATCCATGACAGGGGAAACTGGACCTGAGACGGCAGGGGTTGGATTAGTTAAGAGGTGTCCCAGCTTGTTATGGGCAATGGACATCTGGACAGACCTTTGCCAGTCATAACAGTCAGATTCAGTCATTTTATTATCCAGATGTAACCTAGGTGCGGTCACTTGGTCGCTGCAATTAAGAGAGAGAGAAGAAAACACTCAGAATGATGCTCTTGCAAGTTTAGAGTGGTTTTTAATTAGTCTAAACAGGATGGCTCCCACCGTCTCTCGAATCCCTCCTCAAACCAAAAAGGAAGAATTAGTCAGGATCAATCTCACCGTACAATACTTGCTTAACCGTTCAGCCAGGCTTGTGTCGGTACTTCGAGGGAGGTTTTCCAACGCTTTCGCGAAGTTCCTTAATTTAAGAACCTCTTTTCCCTGGGGGCGTAGCCCGCTAAAACCTTTCTAGACACCTAGTAGGTTTATAGCATTGATCGTTAAGTGAGAAATTTCCCGAGGGGTAGCATATACTCACAGTAGGATCGGGATCCAAATATCATCGCGTGACAAAACTGAAGGAGTCCTACCAGATCCATCACACTCCAAATGGTTTGCAACGCTAGCAAGTTTCAGTTCTTTTGAAACTCCCGATGTGGATTTTTGCCCCATGCTCTTATGACCTTGACGAAGGTCAACAAATCATAAGTCACATGTCAAGTTCTACTCGTCATTGTCCAGGTTAATTTGAACCCACCCGTATATACCCTTGACGAAGGTCAACAAGGTAATACGACTGTCCCAAACCAACGCATCTATCTATGCTACATACGAACACCCAACAGCTACCAATCACTATGCCTTGACGAAGGTCAACAAACATAACTTGAATACTATTGAATATTCATATGAAACGACGGAGGGCTATGAATGGTTTTGGCGAAACCTTGAACGTAGTGAACTTGATATAATCGAAGGAACCTTGATAGCTTTTAAAAGGAGTGGCTTAAGCTTCGCGTTTAAAAGTTATTTTTGAAAAGAAACCGAGTGGTTTTTGAAAGTGTTCCAACGACTTTTACATGGTTTATTTTTCTTGCATTAGTTCTTTTAATGCGTATTTTTCTTGCATTAGTTCTTTTAATGCGTCCCATCAATTAATCCTACCATTGCAGAAAACAACCAAAATATGATGTACGCTTATGCCATTAGCATTCGCCACGGGGCCCCGTCATTACCCGTTAGGTTACTTAACTAACGACAGAGCGGGGGCTGGGCTAGCGCGGCTGCAAAACATAAGCAACGCCTAAATAATATCATATATAGATATATTGCAAGGATAGCTATTTCAGATCACAGATGAACACATTGGATATACTAGGAACCCGCAATTCGTACGTGCCTGTAACGAAATGCAGATTACACGGTCGCGGTGAATAGCCAATACCCTACCCTAGACCCCTACGGGTGCGGCAAACTACCCGGCAAATATCCGAAGTGGAGCAACCTCCCTCAACGACGTGAGTAGGCCACTCGGCACTTCTAGATACCCGGCAGTTTGTGCACCCCACCTTGGGTCTATCCTAGGAGCAAAAACAGTAAAAGGAAATTATACAATGACGGCTACAACCCCGACCCGGTTGTGTGGCCATACAAATAATATTACATAAATTTACAAATTTACATGAATTGAAAGAAAAGAAAACTCTCGTCTCACAACCCCCGTCTATTCACCCACGACAATCCAACTTATTCATATACACATACCAGCAACATTACAGATCACAGATTTGTATAACCTCCACTAATCGACATATAGCGATTAGCAGACGTTCAATACAATTATCACATCACAGATAAATACCCGTCAGCTTAAGTCTTTAGAGACTCGATCAAAATACGGTTTTTAAAGCCCCAAAAACAAATTTTTCTTTCTGGAAAATCTGGGCTGAAAAAACCTATACCAAAAATCCCAAAACACCCCTATGAACAAACTGCAACCAAAATTTCCCACGGCCGAGTCAACTCGGCTGCGGAATCGCGGCGGGAGCACGCTCCCGCCGCGTTTCCGCGGCGCTTTGATCGGATCAGTGGATGAAATATTTGTAGTTTGTTCTAAAAACCCTGAGCCGAAATTTAAAGTATGATTTATCACTTTTTGGAACTGAAAAAAATTCGGCAGAAAGTATAAATTCCTGGTGAATTTTGCGACTTTTTCTCCGATCGAATTTCTACTAACTTTGCTAACATGTTAGATAGTGTTTAACTAGGCTCTGATACTATAAGTCCATGCTACCTCTCCCGGTACTTACGGGCTTGCGGAATTTGATGAAAAACGATTTTCTAGAGGCGGTAACATAGACTCAAAACGGATCTTTGTTAAACTATCTACCTAACAACCTAACTACGAGTTGTTAACTACTCGGTTAGGGGGTTATACCTTTCTTTCTTGAGCTCCTTCGTCTTCATCTCTTGATGGTGTATGGATCGGCTTCACCCCGTCGTCTCCTTGCGCAGAAGATCGATCCACCCGAAAGCTTCTACCTTTGGCTTCTTCTTCGAACTTTGAAGAAACTAGTTCACTTGGTTTGCTAAACCTTGTGAACTAGAGTGAGTAGAGGAGAGTGTGATGGGATTTTCTCTATGGTTCTTGCTTCTCAACACATGAGACAAGTGAACCATAGACAAGTGAGAGAGCAAGAGGAAGAGGGTGAGAGCAAGAGAATGAGAGAGCTCAAAGGAGAGAGAAAGCCAATGAAAGAATGAGCCTCTCTTTTCTCTTTTACCCTATCATAATCCAAAAGCATCATGAGCCATAATGTTAATCAAGTATTATGTGATGGTTCATATCATGTCAAAGGCAATATCATTTTCATGCACTTATTTTGCAAACCACAACAAGGAAGCAAAAGTCTTTGCATGAAAATGACAACCATGGTAATGATGATGTTCAACCAGTCCAACCTAGTCAACCGGTCAACAAAGTCAGCAAGTCAACAAAGTCCACCCCTTTACAACCATGTCACTATAATACTTAATTAATATTATTGCTAATCATAATTCTTATTCTCATTAGGGTTAAGCAAAAGTCAACGGTCAACAGTCAACTGTCAACAGTCAACAGTCAAATACCCCAATGAGAAAACTCTGTCTCTGTCTCTCTGTCAACTGTGCATACACACCCGCATCCGCGTTCCGAGGAACATGAATACAAACGAGATAAAACCAATCCCAAAACGTATACTAGGATCTGGCTTAAACCAAAGCCCGCTAGTGTTAACTGTCCGGACACTGTACGTGCACAAGTGCACGGATGTGACCGAACCCTGTCGCAAAACCATGCGACCTGTCGCAAAACTATTCGACCTCTACTCTTTTGCCTAAAGGAGAATAGCTTTCTGTGTGGGACTCTAAAGACTCGACACTACGCTGGCAGTGGGTTTAACCACAGACCGCAAGCGGCACTAGCCGTGCGTAACGGTCCCCAGGTAGATGCCGACAAGAAGACTGACGAGGTGAAACCCATCTGAACTCCTACTGAGTCTGACTGTGACAATCTTCGTACAGTCCAGTCTGTTCGTCTGATACATCGCATGGCGGGCCTAGGGGGCGGTAAACGTCAGTCCCCTAATAGCGGTACAAGTCGTGTCTGAGTGAAGCCCAGAACACCCTGAGATAACACTGGAAACCTACCAGTATATCTCGCTTGCCCTGGCCAGGGACTACTCGTGTAATGGCTCTCCTAGACACAGCGCGATGTCAACTCCCAATACCGGGAGAGATGAATCCTGTCTAACCGTCACTGCCTCCAAGTGCTTCGGGACTGCACCCAACTACTACCTGTTTGCACGACTCATTTGAGCCGTGGTAGGGTAGAAATCAAAGTACAGTGGGAACACACTCGAGGCGAAGAGACAGTGTCAAGTCAGCGGACTAAGCTGTACTCATGTCACCTGGGAATTGATAACTGACGATAGGTATAGTACCAACCAACAGTTCCCGACGAGTCCTGTCCAGTGTACTCGTAACCCAACGAGCATCCGCATACTATCTCCAGTCCGACGTACTGATGGCTGTGGGACAGACCATCTCCTCTGCTGGGATGAGAAGCGCATACGCTAGTCTACTCCGGAGTATCGATGCCCTGTTTCGATAGTCCTACGACTAGGGACCTGTATAAGGATGTGCTTATAGATTACCCAGCCCCCACGAGTGTGACTGCCATCACAACGCTGGTAATCAAGCAAAGATCCTAAGGGCTCTACTAATATGTATAAGCGATATGCTAAAAGAAACACATGCACATATTGAAGTAGAAACAAACCAAGTAGCATACTAATATTTTGAACTAGATTGTCTATACAACTGTGAATATCCCAAGCTTCCATTAAGTAATATACAAGCTAGTATGATACAATAATGGCCTCTAGGGCATATACACTAACAGGTAGCACTTAGTATTCATGCTATATTTGTTGGCCTTAGTCAAGGTATAGTGTATGGTAGCTATTTGTTACTTTTCTGTTGCATAGATAGATGCGTTGGTTTGCGACAGTCGTACAGCCTTGTTGACCCTTAGTCAAGGGCGAGTACGGGTGGGTTCAAATTAACCTGAACAATGACGGGTAGAACTTGACATGTGACTTATGATTTGTTGGCCTTAGTCAAGATCGTAAGATCTTGGGGTAGAAATCACATCGGGAGTTTCAAACATACAGGAAACTTTCCAGGCATGAGCATACCATCTGGAGTGTGATAACGTGAGTGGATTGCATCAGGCTATCATGCGATGATAAATGGATCCCGATACCCATTGATGAGTTGGTTTACTCCTCGGGTGATTTTAGATGATCCCAACTAATTCTTCTTTCAGGTTTGGAAGAGAATTTTAGGATACTGTGGGAGACATCCTGATTAGATAAAATGATTAACCATTCTGATCTAGGTTAGAGTGCACGCAGAGTGTTTCTTTTCGCTCTCTCTTTGGCAGCGACCATGTCCCGACCCTAGACTATAACTCAGTAACCAAGTTAACCGAACATTCTTAAAACACTGGCCTTTGGATTGTCAAAGATGCTTATTTCATTGCCACTCCTACTTTTACCCTTTGCTTTTCTCCGGAAAATTCCGTATCACTACGAAGATCCACATTTATTGGATATGACCATCGTATAGTTACATACGAACTCGAAGAAACTTGTTTCAGATTCGAGGATGGTTTCCGTTTCTGGAGAAATTGAATAGGAATATTCAGTTGCCTTTTCCTTTTTACCTTCTCTCGGGTTGTGAAGTCTCCTAGGATTAGGAGAGGGTACACCTATTGCGATTATTGGATAGTCTTCTTTCAAACCATAGGCAGGTGCCGAAAGGTGGGGAAAGAAGAAAACCAATTAGCTTAAGTGCGGTGTACAGAAGGTAATAAGTAAAGACAAATAAAGAGATTAGAAAGAGGGAAAGCTAAATTGCGACTACAATCATTCACGACCATACCGCGTATCTCATCGCAACTCCTACTTCACCTTTGTATTTCTCCAGAACACCCCGTATCACTATGTAGATCCACAGTTATTGGATAATCCATCGTATGGTTATATACGAACTAGAAGGAACTTGTTCCAGTTCAAGGAAGGATTCTGGTTCAGGAGAAATAGAATAATGATTATTCAGCTGTCTTTTATCTTTACCTTCTCTCGGGTTATGAGGGCTCCTAGGATTAGGATAGTACACCTATTACGCTTATTGGATAGTCTTCTTCCAAACCATAGGCTGGTGCCGAACGGTAGGGAAGGAAGAAAACCAATTAGCCTAAAGGAGGTCTACAGAAGCTAATGAGTAAAGGCAAATAAAGGGATTTGGAGAGATGGCAAGGAAATATACGGTTACAGTTATGAATCTGGATAATGGAAGAGGCATTACTAGGAATACCCGGATACCCCTTCGAAACATTTTTATGTTTCAGTTTCACTTTGCGTTGTTAATTGAAAACCGATTTCCTAATTAGATCCTTGCTCCAGAGTATGTATTTACCAGATTTGTTTCTTATGTCTGTATGGGTTTACAGATGATGAGTGGGAGTAAATTATTGGGAATTAAGTGATCATCCTCATTATATCGGAATTCGTTAGAATGGGTGATATTTGAGGAAATCACCTGGGTTTTTCCTGACGACAAATTTTTTGGTTTTGAATATCCGTTGTTATGCACCAATTTCAAACTAATATATCTGTACGTTTATTTTATAAAGTGAGATATAAATTTTTGAAATTATGTCCATGACATTTACCTATATCAGTTAATGGTTAGGTAAGGAGCATTAATCAGCGGTGTAATTCTTCTTTACCATAAGTACAGTTTTCAACCTCCGACGTACAGGGTTTTAGTTATTGAACTCAGGGGACTTATACAAACTATTGTATTTTTTCCAGTGTCTATTAAGACAGAGGGGTTGGTACTCGTACTATATTCTGTTTACTTATGACTTCTCGAGTTTTAGACAAGTGTTTCGTAGATATACAAAGTCCAAGTTTTAAGAAGTTATATGTATAAGAGTAAAGTAGAGAACCATGTGTTGTAAGTATCAGGATTCTTCAAGGTGATCGAAGATGTAGATACCTGTGTTTGGTATTCAGCTGATAGTAATGATTTTGAGAACTTGCTTCTCTTTCAGATTACTCATATCTGGATGCACTCCTAGTTGAGTAATGCTGATCGGCGTCCTTCAATTTAGTTGACATACACTGGCGACCGCTACATGATTTGAATCTGGTTCCAATTAAATCAGTGCCTCTGTTTCTATATTGTATATAGAATGGTTCATATCTTAACGATGTTAAGATATATGGAGTTGTTCGGCTTATGCTTAAAACCAGACTCTGGATAATTCAAGGCACGTTTCTGTAATGGCAGTTTGTGGGTTATCCAGGGCTATGAAGAGGGTTAACTTTCTACCATCTGGAAGATCAATAGTGTAACGTTTTGAAAATCGTTTCGGTGAAATTTCGGAAAATCGGTAAAATAAGGGGGTTTTCTGTAAAAAGTCAAAATACAAATATCTTTATTGTGAAATTAAATATACATATTTTAGCTATGTAATTACTAGTATTTGGTGGTTATTGAGCCACTGGTGAAATTTCAAATTTTCTGAAAATTTTTCCGAAATAAATTATTTTAATATTATTTTAAACCGTCACTAATACATTTAATTAGGGAAAATTACAAATTGGAATGGGTTGATTCAAATTTTATAATTCATGACACACTAAGCTGACATGTAAAACATTGTTTCTAAAACGAAATGGTTTGCCAAAACGGTTTAGAAAATATCGAAGAAAAAGTGATTCATTAGTGAAATTAGCGTTAATAGGAATTGGGGTAATACATTTATCTTTTTCCCTAACCCACACACCCACACCTCACCCTCTCTCCCTCTCCCCATGTGGCCGGCCCCACCTTGACAGCCCTCCCCCCTCTCTCTCCAATCACCTCACTTTAGAAATGAAAAGAAAAGAAAGTCAAAGGGGTGTAAACCTTGTCTTTTCTCCCCACTTTCTCCACCTCACTCTCTCTCCTCTCCCCTTCAATTCCAGCCGACCCACTTATTCAGCAGCCCCCCCAAATTATATCCCCTCATTTCTTATCAAAAACTTCATCAATTTGCCCCAAAAATCAAGTTAAAACCTCAAAAATTCTCCAGTCCAACTCTTACCCATTATTTATTTGCCCAAGCTAGCATGGATCTTGGAGGAAATTTGGCATTTTGGAGGCTATGATCTTCATGTTGATCTCTTGATCATAAGGTATAAAGATTCATCCATAATTGATAGTTGTTAGTTGAATGTTTAAATCAAACTTGATTAGGTGTTTTAAAAAAAATATAAATAAAGGGGTTTTGAATTCAAGTTTGGAAATTCAAGTGGATGGTTTTAGATTATAGTTAGGGTTTTGTTGTGTGATTATGGTTGCAAAGTGGAATTCATCATTTTCTGAAATGTGAAACATAATCAAATTGTTAATTGCAAATTGTTATATGTAAATTGTCCTAATTGTGTTTGTTTTGCAAACTAGATTTTTCGTATTAATATAAAGAGTGAGATTCTAATCTAGTTAATGGTTGTGTGGCTTAGTTAATATGTTTTAATGAGAATTATGGGCACTAGAATTGTTAAAATATTTAAAGTTGAGTAAAACCCAAGTTTTGAGCTAAAATGGAAAATTGTGCTAATTTTGTTAACTAAGTTTTGTAAATATATATATTTTGAGGAGAATAAATTGTTGGAATGGTTTATATGACTTGGTTATGATATTGAGTGGATATTGCGGCCGCTAGATTTGTTTAAACGTTGAGTTTTGTAATAAAACGTGTAATTTTGCTTGCTAGATTTTAGGAAAAATAGCTTTTAAAGTGAGTTTGAGGCTTTTGTGAATTTTAAGCTATTTTATATTAGAATTAGTGCTTGTGATTGTGCAAATGAGTGTGTTTGGATTTTTTCTCATTGGTTTGGCGTTTGTACGCCGACGTCGAGGGTTTTCGGTTGAATTGTGAAAGCAACCATAGGTTTTGACCTATGTGGGATTCATGTGTCGTTATGGTCATGAGTCGGATTTTAATGCGATACGGTGCGTTATGATATGTAGGTACCCCATGTGGACTTCGAGACGACAAGCAAACGCGTGGCGACGTCGCCACCGGCGAGCGAGGACCAGGTGAGTAGAATTATATCTACGGGGAGAAGTCGGGTCGATGGCGTATAGCACCCCCGCGGTTCGTGGTGATGTATACGAATACGTATACACACATATATTGATTATTTATATATTGTTGAGGTTATTGATGATAAAGATTGATTTTAGGTGTGATTGGATAGGTTTAGTGTTGCGAAACCCTAGAGTAGCGGTTGCACCACACCTACACACACACACCCATACTTGCATACATTCTTCTTTCATATGTGCGTTTGTGGTATTATATATTTACGTGTTCACGTGGGTATGGGACTATGTGATCATATATTGGATTTGAGGATAGTATTTGGGATTTCAGATGAGTCGATAAGATTTGATTAAGACCGCGAGAACGGTGATATGGCAGGATTCGTACTTGAGGTACGTCCTGATATTATAACGGATCTGGGAACGACGTTACATGTGAATAGTGTTATACATTGAATGGTTGACATGTGATCGTGATATGAGATAAGATATATTAAGATATTTATAATAGGTCGCATTAGGCGATGTTATGACGATATATGATGATGATATCGGTTTGTATGAGGCTGTAAATCAGCAGTCAGATCATGACTATACTGATGATTGATCCGCACTCTTGACTTGGGATGTCTGATTATAGATATAGTATCGGATATGATATTATTGAGGCGGGATCACCGACTATATATATACAGGTATGCATATGTATCGACTCAGATGTTAGGCGGTTTCCTTATCTGTAGTCAGCTTGTTAGTTCAGCCGTATAGTTTAGTGTAGTTGTTAGACTAGATTTGACTCCTGCCTATTTCAAAGCTAACGGATCGTGGGTATTTTAAAAGATAGTTAAAGTGATTCTACGGATATTTCAAAAGGCGTATCTTTTCTTAAAAACACCGTAGCCCTTATTTCCAAAACCCAACGATTTGTGTTATTTCAAATGGCACCATAGTATGACGTATATATATATTAAATGCTGATTAGTTACCGTTGTGTCTAGTATTTAGATCCCGCTCATTATTTTTGTTCACCACACATCGCATACTTACATTGCTATTTCATATTGCATTATTGATATTATGTTGTTAGGACACCAGCACCATTACCGATGATGCGTATATACTACATACACTTACTTGCCGGCTCACACACAACTTCATCGGTAATTGCCATGTCACGTACACCTTAGAAAATATTATTGCTTGACTTAGCTTGTTAGTTAGTAGTTTGACATGATATTAGTGTACCTGCCTTATATGCCAGTTTAGACATTGTTGTTATTATTTGTCACTTCATGCATACTGTTATTCATTGTTATGCCGCATTCATAGATTTTCATGCCTATATTCATGGTTTTACGCGCTATTAATGATTTGGATTCGGATTTCATGAGATTTCTTGGATTTGGAGGAATACCGCAAAAACATAAATAAACTACTTCTCTCTCTTTTAAATAAAAAGAGCGATTTTCCCATGATGTATGAGTCGTCCATCATGAGTTTGTTGATGGATTTCGAGACCCGAGTTCGAGGAGTGGAGGAACCGTTTCGGGTACATGGTGGACCCGGTGCGGTACCCCGGAGCAAGAGGATCGTAGATGATGGCGTTGAGCCTGGCAGGGGAGCACTACCGACCGGTGATTTTACCCGACGCGTCGGATATCCGGAGGATACCGTCGTAGTCTTGAAATGGATGGTAGGGGCCGATCTGGACTGACGGCGCCCAAGATATTGAGATTGAGACATTGAGATTTCGAGATATTGAGGTACTGAGTTTTGATGATACAGGCCAGTCCGGATAGCCGGAGCCTGAGATTTTGAGACATTGAGATTTATGTTTTGTGTCGATGCTAGACACTGTTTATGCTAATTTCATTTATGATACCTCTTTTAAAAAGATACAGAAATCTCACTAATTTATGAAAGCAGTTTTCTCTAGTACATGCATTCTGTTTCATGCATTCATACATCATCCAAATGATACATTGCTACATGAGGCACTGACACGAGCACTTGGTATTACCGTTGTTTAGAGGTATACCCTAGCCATTGTTATAGGCTGCTGGTTATATATTTGAGGATATATTATGATTGTATGACTTAGGATTGCGTTGTTCATGCGATTTCTGTTCGTAGATGTTTCTATTCACGAGTTGGCAACTCACCCCCGTTGTTCCACAGTTTCTTGCAGGTTTTGCCGTACAGATTTCATTACGGCTTTGCTGGCACTACTTCCATTTACGGGTGATTTGCTAGTAGGTGGGTTTATTGTATCGTACCAATCCGTATACTTGGTATATATTATTATTTAGTTGTATCTAGAATTTCCATCAACCAAACATGTATTTATTTTTGAGATAGAGACCAGTGATATTATTCTTTCGACCTTAGAGTCGCGCGTAATATTTCTGTGGATTTCTTGTTGTTTTGAGTTTCCTTTGAGTTTTGATCCTCGCCTTTGGCGTTGTATATTATATTGCTTGTGTGGTTGTGACCGTCGATTGACGAAGAGCTAGCTCCAGATTGAAGAAGCATTTTATTGATTTCGTATACTATTCATGTTGCATCCCGTTTGGGGGCCAGTATTTACAAAGGAGACCGTGCCAAAATTTTCGGTAAATAATTGATGTTTTTAAAAACGCATAATTCGGCTTATGCTATTAAATTTACTTGATTTAAATTCGTTTTCCTTCACTCTACTACTTTTCTTGTTTTGGATTTCTGGGTTTTCGGCTTACTTAGATTACGCACGCCTCGAGACGTTTCATAGTTTAAGTGCCGGGCATGTTCCGTACTTTCGGGATGTAACAAATAGTGATGTTGTTCTTGACTCGCCACAGTTTTAGGAAAATGGATTTTTTTCAGAAAATGGTAGTGGGAGTATGGTAGAACTGGAAGTGATTCCAGAACCACAAACGATTACTGAAAATTTAATAGAACCTAAAGATTCAATCGGGTTTGAGATTCCATTTTCCACGTCGCGGATATGGTGGGTAACCTCAGGCGGCCGAGAGGTACTTCGGTATCCTCAAAGACGGTGACAGGGAGGTTCTTGTTTTCCCAGACTTGACACTACTGTTGTTCCGGACTATGAGACCCGGCAGGAGAATGAGTATAGCGTCGTTCTAAACTAGATTTAGAAGTGCACGTGTATATGACTCTGCCAGAGGGTTGTTGTAGTCAGTGGGAGCAGCGGAAGAATAGTGGACACGTAGCTTATGTCTATTTATAGACTAAAGCGGATATAGCGGAGATAGATCATCTATTTTTGATGTGACAGTCATAGGCTTCTACTTCATCAGAATAGGAGATGGATCTGTTGAGAAGGTAGTAGGGTATGATGTCCTGGTATTTGGATGACATGCACATTGTAGGAAGTGAAATTCCTATACTACAATCGGTTATATTGTGGTTGTACACATTGGTTTCTCCACATAGGATTTGGAATTTATATCAGGCATTCTGGTTAGTAGATCTATCGTTTTAGATCTAGATTTGGGTAATTTCACAAAGGTGTTTTAGAATAGACGACTCCTGGCATGGTGGTGTACCTGCAAGTGATGGAGTCACCCTCTCTAAAGGTGTCTTACAGACTAAAGGGGAGAGGGATGTGCATGATTGGCATATCACTTGCTTAGGTAATTGAGTCAATCATGAGATGTCAAGTACCACACCATATGTTGTTTTTGCACTAGCTGCAATAAATTGATATATTAATCCAATCTTGGAGAAACGTTCGGAAGCAGTTTATGAACATAAGTGGATGTTCTAGGTATTTGATAACGGCAGCCTCCTTCGGGAGACGGTTATCATTTCAGGCTTCTAAGGTGACCTGGATGACAGAGTGACTGTCAGAGTTATAGTTTTCCCTCTTGACGAGGGGCAGTAGTTTGGACAGGTGGTCCAAGCGGATACTGAATAAATTCAGTTGACGATACAGTCTAAGAAGTTTACTTTATTTGGAGTTCATTTGTGAACTGGGTCCCATCAGATATCCGAACATATTCTAAGACAGGTATTGCTCATTTCGGGAGATGGCTTTCTCCGCGAACTTAAGAAAAGAGAGATATAGAAAGAAACATCAGAGTGGATCCACTTACTGAGGCTATTTCTCGAATGCGATAGTTTCACAAATGAGCTTTGTGAGACTGATCAGTAGAGAAGTTGGGTGTTCGGTATCACACAGGATGTGAGTATGCGGCATCACAATAATTAGCCTTAAGTGCAAGTGGGAGATTGTTGGCTATAGTGCTCTCAAGTCAATTATTGGATCGTAGGCACGTGATTGCAATGATTGAGGGAGGACCTATACCGGTAGAACAGTCTTACTCGAGATGATAGTATGTTATTTGGTTTATCTTTATCGTCATGTACAATCTTCAGGTGACATTACAGATCACTATTACATGTTGATAGAGCCCATAGGATTCTTGCTGGACTACCAGCAGTATGATGGCGATCATATACGTGAGAGTTGGGTAGTCTATAAGCACATCCTTAAAGCGTCCCTAGTCGTGGGAGTTTCGAGACTGGGCATCGATACTCTGAGAATAGACTAGTGTATACAGATCGGGACCCCGACGAGGGGCGATGGACGATCTCACAAGCCATTGGTGTCAGTTGGTTCACCTAAGATGTATTTAGGTGCTCATTGGGTTATGAGTACACCGGACGGACTCGCCGGGAACATGCTAGTTGGTATTATACCTATCGCCAGATAACAGTTCCCTGGTGACATGTGTACAGGTTAGTCTATCGACCTGAGATCATCATTTGTCTCATGTGAGTTCCCACTGTGCTTTGATTACTACCCTACCACGGCTGAAAGGAGTCGTGCAAACAGGTTTTAGTTGGGTACAGTCCAGAGCCACATGGAGGCAGTGAGCGGATCGTCAGGGGATTCATCTCTCCGGGTATTGGGGGTTGATATCGCGATGTTTCTGGAGAGCCATTACACAAAGTCTCTGGCCAGGGCAAGTGAGATTTACTGGTAGGTATTCCAGTAGTTTCTCACGGTGTTCTGGGATACACTCCGACACGACTTATACCGCAATTGGTTGTCTGATGTTTACCATCCCCCTAGGCCCGATATGCGATACTCATACACGAATGGATCGGACTGTACGGATATTGTCACTGTCAGGCTCAGTAGGGTTTCAGGATGAGTTCGCTCGTTGGCCTCCCTTTCGCTCAATACCTGGGTAGCCGTTACGTACAGCTAGTGCCACTGACGTGCTTGTGGTTAAACCCACTGCCAACTTATTGACGAGTCTTTAGAGTCCCACACAGAGAATTTGCCTAGTTCGGGCGAAACGTTGTAGAGGCCGTATGGTTTTATGGCAGGGTTCAATCATATACGTGCAGTTGTGCATGGATCCTGATCAGACGGATCAAACTAGTGTGCTTTGGTTTTAGCCGGATCCTAGAATTAGATTGTTGGATTATTTTCGTCTCCTTGTATTCGTATTCAGTCGGAATACGGATGCAGATATGTATATACAGATGAGGGGTATTCTTGTGATCCGTTACGAGTTTACTTTAGAAGTTGCCATTCTCATTTTGATTAAACATTTAGTTTAATGTTTGATTATGTGGAAATTGTGAGTGCATGTTTTGACATAGATCATTGAAAGTGGCATATGCATTTTTGGTGACTCATGGTGTGTTTTCTTGTACCATGTCTATTTTCATGATTGATTATTGTGTTGTATATTTAGTAGAGGGAGGGAGGGCAGCCACTTGAGGCAAGGGTTTTTTTTATTTTGAGTTTGTTTTTTAGACCTCTCACAATATATCTCACACAATAAGCAAGCTCATTTTCTTGACTAGCTTTTTCTTGAGCTCCCAACTTCCATCAATGGCTTCTTCTTCAACCTCCACTCTATCCCTCTCATGAGTTGAAAATCCTAGAGTGTTTTGAGACAATGTAATCACACACTATCTCTACTTCATCTTGGGAACCAAGGTTAGCAAACTAGTTGTTCGAGTTGCTTCGGTTTTGAAATGGGAGCCCGTATAAAGAATCCTCGATGTGGAGACTCTTCGACGAGGGAGACCGGAGAGCGAACTCGTTCGAGGCAGCCGCGACAAGCTTGGGATGATGGTTAAAGACCGAATAACACTGATCGACCGGTATAACCATCTCTAAACTCCTCTTTGCATGTTTGCTAGTATAGGGTATTTGATTCGATCTTGTGCGGGTTTTGTTTGCGCCGAAGTTTTTATAGTTTTTGTTCCGTATTTGGCCACGGAAAGATGGCCGGGGCGCCGGCAAAACCCAACAGTTTTAACCAAAAATGTGGAATTAAACATTTAAAAGAAACATCATATTTTCTCGAAAAATTCGGCAGAGTCTCCTTTGTAAATACTAGCCCCAAACGGGTACAACACATGAAATACATATAAATGATGAATAAAGGCATCCCCAAGCGGGAGCTAGCTCTTTGCCAATTGGCGGAAACAACCACGAAAGCAATATAATATACAACGCCGAAGGGCGAGGATAAAAACTCAGAAAGGAAACCAACATCCTCAAAAAAACCAGAGAAAACCCATAATAATACAGGTGCGCGACTCTAAGGTCGAAAAAATATACAACTGGTTTTCTAAGTCTATCAAATAGACAAGTCTGATTGATGGAGCTACTAGATACAACTGAAATAAATACAAATACTACGGTGGTCACGATACAAGTGAACCCTCCTACCAAAGCAATCACCCGGAAGGAAGGAGTGTGCCAGCAAGCCGCAACGATACCTGTACGGCAAAACCTGCAAGAAACTGTGGCACAACGGGGGTGAGTTGCCAACTTGTAAGTAAAAAACATCACCGGGCAAAAATCGCATGTATGACTCTATCCTAGTGTTGGAGATAGTGCTCTCAGAGTCAATTATTGGTTCACAGGCACGTGATTGCAATGATTGAGGGAGGACCTATCCCGGTAGGACAGTCTTACTCAAGATGATAGTATGCTATCTGGTTTACCTTTATCATCGTGTACTGCTTTAGGTGACCTTACAGGTCACTATTGCACGTTGATAGAGCCCTTAGGATTCTTGCTTGACTGCCAGCAGTATGAGGGCGATCATATACGTGGGAGCTGGTAGTCTATAAGCACATCCTTAAAAGGTCCCTAGTCGAGGGAGTTTCGAGACAGGGCATCGATACTCCAGAGTAGACTAGTGTATACAGTCGAGACCCCGACGAGGGGCGGTAGCCGGTCTCACAAGCCACTGGTGTCAGTTGGTTCACCTAAGATGTATACAGGTGCTCATTGGGTTATGAGTACACCGGACAGGACTCGCCGGGAACATGCTAGTTGGTCTTATACCTGACGTCAGATAGCAGTTCCCTGATGACATGTGTACAGGTTAGTTCATCGACCTGAGGATCGTCATTTGTCTTGTGTGAGTTTCCCACTGTACTTTGATTACTACCCTACCACGCTCAAAGGAGACGTGCAAACAGGTTTTAGTTGGGTATAGTCCCGAGCCACATGGAGGCAGTGAGCGGATCTTCAGGGGTTCGTCTCTCCCGGTATTGGGGGTGAGGTCGCGCTGTGTCTAGGAGAGCCATTACACGAAGCCCTCGGCCGAGGCAGGAGATTTACTGGTAGGTATTCCAGTAGTATCTCAGGGTGTTCTGGGCTACACTGCGACACGACTTGTACCGCTTTTGGGGGTCTGACTTTTACCAACCCCCTAGGCCCGCCATGCGATGCTCATAGACGAACGGACCGGACTGTACGGATATTGTCTCTGACAGGCTTAGTTGGGTGTCTGGATGAGTTCGCTCATCGACGTCCCTTTTGGTCAATACCTGGTAGCCCGTTACGTATAGGCTAATAGCTCTGACGTGCTAGTGGTTAAATCCACAACCAAAGTATTGACGAGTCTTTAGAGTCCACCACACACAGTTACTCAAGTTTCGGGCGAAACGCTGTAGAGGCCGTATGGAGATATGGCAGGGTTCGATCAGATACGTGCGGTATTGCACGGATCAGGATCGGAGGTTAATACTAGAGGGCTTTGGTTTAAGCCGGATCCTAGTATAGTAGAGTATAGACTTTGTCTTATTGCATTTGTATTTCGGTCGGAATACAAACGCGGGTATGTATATACAGTAACGGGGTTTTCCTGTAATTTATTACGGGATCAGTTTTTTGGAGTTGCCAGTTTGTTTTCCGTTTCGGCCATATTTCTTTGTTTCTTTCATTGCCTGAAGGTTGGTGGAGGAGGGCTTATTTGCATTTATGCAAATAAGCATTTTGGAGGGTGGTCTTCGCATATTGTTGTATCGTGATAATTCCTCCACCATTTGACTTCATTTGACTTCTTCTTCTTTTCATCATGGTTGTTGATGATTAGGTTGTTGGAGTGTTGGTTTTGGAGTAATCATGGTTGTTGATGATTAGTTGATGGTGTATTGGTTTTGGTTGATGATCATTGCTTATCATCATCACCCTTTTCTCTCCCTTACATTATGTTGGAGGCTCATTTCTTTTTCCATCCCAATTCACTCCATATTATCATTCTCCTTGCCATGGCCGGCCAAGGAAGAAAGGGGGGCTGCCCATATTTTTGTAGTGGGATTTTTGGTCTTTTGGCTTCACAAAAATCCCAAAGTTTCATCTCCAAAAAGTCTTAGTTCATTTCCTCCACCAAAGGCAACTTCAAGTAACCCCAAATGAGACATAGAGCACTATACGTATTCTTGTTCATACCAGAATACTGCATTTTATACCGCCCATTCTTACGCTCGTGTGTTTATAGGTAGGTGCTTTTTATCCGTGTTTGTTACATATTTACAGAATACAGGTTTCCGGTACAAATACTGCAAATCAACACTAAATCTCCACAGTTACGCCAAAATACAGAACATCGGTCACAGACAGATAAAAGCCGAGTTTCTGTCATCCGCATCCGTCTAGTACCGCTTACCAGTTAAAAAGGGCAGGACGAAAACAGTCGTCATTTCTGGTCAAGCGTGGGGCCCTCTGAAGATATTCAAAGATGCGTAGGGCCCACTGAAGATATTCAAAGATGTGTGGGACCCGAGGGAGTAGAATGTCAAAAGTGTTGAAAAGTAAAAGCCATCAATGTTGACTCTGGAAACTGAGGAAATCGTAGAAAGATATTGAAATTCTGTACATATGTAACAACAAAGGACAAACAACCAGAGAACCACCCAAAACCCCACAGTCCAATTCAACTGTACGGCCGCGCATGCGCGGCCAATAGGGGCTATTGGCGGCGCATGCGCGGCAAGGTGGGGCCCTCTCACTGTCAGATTTTGGGGTTATTTTGGGGATTTCACATGTAGTCTGCTGGTTGCCCTAAAACCCTATTTCCCTGCCTATAAATACAGCAGGCCATAGCTAAGCCAAGGGAGCAATTTTTGAGTTTTGTTTTAGCCTCATTTTTGTTAGTTTCTTTCTTCTTCTTCTTCATTCCTCCATTAAATTGTAGTGAGAGCTTTTGAGTGGATGTTAATGAAGATGAGGGATTTGTATCTTTCTTTGTAGTTCGGCTCCCCCTTGAGATTTCTGCTTTCTCTTGCTCATTCAATCTCTTCATTGAGGTTGAATGGTTAAGGGTTAGTTATTGATCTCAAGGGTCGTTTTTTCTCATGGGCTAGCACTTCACTTCACATGCGCTTTCTACCCTTCCCTTGATCTTGCAAGTTCTTCATTGAGCTTGCAAGTTTAAGGGTTGGCTATTGAGCACATGCTTGGCTTGGGTCCTAGTTCCGTATTCTTTTTATCGCTTTTTATTACTTGCTCTTTATTACCTTGTCTTTATTATCATGCACTTTTATTCATGCACTTTTATTACTTGTATCTTTTCTTTTCTTTGTTCTTTTCTTTTGGTTCTCTTTTTGTTCATATTGTGAATGTTGTAATTATTGTTATTGTCAAGAATTAATACGGTTTTATAAGTTAACATTTCTTTGCCAATTCCTTTTCCCGTTATTTTCCATTTGAACTTCGCCCAAACCATACGCAAGCGCTCCGTTAGGCACCGTACCCTGACAAGGTAACGGTGACTCCTAACCACGACCGGTTGCGTTCGGTTTGGCCGGAGGCGAAAGCAAGAGACAAGAACGGAAGGACAAGGGTAAATAACCTGGATTCCACGAATACCGCGCTTAAATCCCCTAATCCACGTTGTTGCCGATTGCTTAGCTTCAATTGGTCAAGACTCGACTCAAAGGTTTTTGAGTACGGATTTCTTAGCTTACAATCTCGTATTTTCTTGACAACTTTATGCTTGCAAATAAACACATAGGTTAGACTCAAACTCATACAGATTCTTTATTGACTCGTCTAAGACAAGAAGGTAAGATAACACCATCTCCATGTGGACCGACCCGTGCTCAACCGGCTAGCTGCAAAGCGACACCGTCCTGATCGCGGTTACACTTAAATTCTTTGAACATCCGACACGCCAAAAGCGTGCGATCAATTCTACAGCAAACCTTGGGCATGTCGGCTCGCCAACTTCGTGCCCGAGTTGTCTCGGTCCAGAGGTGGGAGCCCGTAAAAGAAGCCGGCGACGTGGTGGAGACCGGAGATTCCGCGGGGAGATCGGGACGACGACGAGAAGGCCGAAGGATACGGATCGCTCGGTATATCTCTCTACCCTTTCTCTGGATAGCTAGGACTAGATTTAATAGCACGATCCAGGATTTTAGTGCGCGGTGGTGCCGGTTTGTAAAGTTAAAGTAAATCATCGCTTCCGCATTCCGGCGTCGGATTAACGGCCGGGGCACCGCCGTGCACTTACAGTGGTATCAGAGCCTCGCCATTAACCTAGTCTAGCTTTGTCTAATGTGTTTACATTTCCGATCGAACAAAATTCCAAAAACCGCGTTTTCATGTGCATCCGTTTCTGTCGAATTTTTTTTGGCTCCAAAATTTTTTCATGTAGTTGCAGAATGATGTGCGGGGAATTCTAAGACTGCTGTGAAATTTTGATCACGTGAACACACTATACGACCGCGGAACCGCGGCCAAACCCATGCTTGGGCCGCGGTTCCGCCGCAATATTTACTGTTCCGTGCATCAAAATTCTACAGAGAGTCTCTGTGTTGAAAATAGGGGTTTTGGAACATTCTTGTTGGGCCCAGATTTTCTGTAAGTGCTACAGTTGTGCTTGGGGCCCACTTGGGTAATTTTGATCGATCGAATATTTCAAACACATTAGCTCACAGTATTTACATTATATCTGCGACCATGAATGTCACTTGATCAGTAAATCCTGTCTAACTGCTATAGCCCGGTTAGACGGATTTGCGAACGTGACATTCACGTTGATGTTCTGTGTTGTGCTGTGATATTGCGGATTGGTTGTTGGGGATAGCCTGGATGCAATGGTAGTACAGATTTGGTTGTATTATGTACATTTGATATTGCGGGGCGAGCATCCGACATGTGGACTGCCGTCACTGCCTGATTGTATATTATTCTTTTGGGGCACGACCAGGTTGAGGTCGATATACCCGTTGTATGTATATTTTACTTTCTATACTAGGATTACCCCAAGGTGGGGTGCACGGATAGCCGGGTTCTAGAGGGAAACAAGCCCGCATCTCATGGCATTGAGACGGAGGGGGCTTCACTCTAGAATTGGCGGGCTATTCGCCGCACTCGTAGGGGGTACAGGTTGACCCAGGAGGGGTGCCCAAGTTACCGGATTCCGTGAAGTGTTGGGTGGTCCATTCACGTTGCTGAAGGGGGCTGCCTCGCTTCAGGTTTTGGCGGGTAACTTGCCGCGCCCGTAGGGGTCTAGGATTTCATTGCACAGGCTATCCATATGACCAGGGGAACGTCGGGTTTCAGTAGCGGCTCTGTGAAACCCGGGGATCCCAGATAACTGTATTGTTCTGTGATGCTGTACATTTCTGTGATGTTGCATTTTATCACGCCTTAAGCGAAATATTATATATTGATATATATACTAGTAGATGTTGTATATGTTTTGCATCCGCGCTAGTCCAGTCCCCGCTCTGTCGTTAGTTAAGTAACCTAACGGGTAATGACAGGACCCAGTGGAGAATGCGGATGGCATATACGTACATTATTATTTTCGTTCTTTATTGGTGTGATCAATTGATGGGACTGCGTTGATTCGGATCAATGCAAGTTAAAAACAATCCTATTCTGATGTTGTTGGAACACTTTTCAAAAAGCTGTTATTGCAAGGACGTTCTTTTTTGTTTTGCATCGTGGTATTCAGTTGGAATATCCTGCTCCTCAGTCGACGAGGCAAGGGCCGAGATCCCTTCACCGGGAATGACCCCTTGGACAGAAGTTTGCGTCAGGGCATTAACTTCACTATAGCCGATTACTTTTGCTTTGCATCGTGGTATTCAGTTGGAATATCCTGCACCTCATTCTACGGGGAAAGAGCCGAGATCCCTTCACCGGGACTGACCTCTTTAGCAATAGTTTTCGCCACTATATTTTTAAAAGCTATCTGGTTCCTTCAACGATATCAAGTTCATTACGTTAAAGGTTTTCGCCAGAAACCATTCGTAGCCCTCCGTCGTTTCACATGGATAGTCAATCAGTATTCAAGCTATGTTTGTTGGCCAAAGTCAAGGCATAGTGATTGGTAGCTATTGGGTATTCATGTGCAGCATAGATAGATGCGTTGGTTTGGGGCAGTCGTATAGCCTTGTTGGCCAAAGTCAAGGGCTTGTGCGGGTGGGCTCAAATTAACCTGGAGAATGACGGGTAGAACTTGACATGTGACTTATAATTTGTTGGCCAAAGTCAAGGTCATAAAAGCATGGGGTAAAAATCACGTCGGGAGTTTCTAAAGAAACTGAAACTTGCCAGATATGCGCATACCTTCTGGAGTGTGATGATGTGAGCGGATTCCGTCACATTATCATGCGATGATAGTTGGATCCCGATTCCCACTGATGTGTTTGTTTACTCCTCGGATGATCCCGACTAATTCTTCTTTTAGGTTTGGAGGAGAATTTGACGGTACAGTGGGAGGTTTCCAGATTAGATAAATTGGTAACCATTCTGATCTATGTTAGAGTGCACGCTGAGTGTTTCTTTTCTCTCTCTCTTTGGCAGCGACCATTGACCCGACCCTAAGACTATGACTCAATGACCAAAATTAACCGAACCTTCTTTAACACTGGCTTTTGGATTGTCAGAGTTGCAAACCTCATTGCCACTCTTACATTTACCCTTTTCTCCAGGACACCCCGTATTACTACGAACGTCCACTTCCATTGGACAAAACCATCATATGGTTATATACGAACTTGAAGGAATTTACTCGAGGATGGTTTCCGGTTCTGGAGAAAAAGAATAGGACTATTCAGTTGTCTTTTCCTTTTACCTTCTCTCAGGTTGCGAGTACTCCTTGGTTTATAAGATAGTACATATATTACGCAAATTGGATAGTCTTATTCCAAACCATAGGCAGGTGCTGAATGGTGGAGAATGAAGAAAACCAATTAGCATAACGATGGTGTACAGAAGGTATTAAGTAAAGACATAACAAGGGATTAGTAAGAGGGCAAAGTAAATTGCGACTGCTATTCACGACCAAACCAAGTATTTCTTCGCCAATCCTAAATCACCTTTGTATTTCTCCAGGACACTCCGTATCATTACGAAGATCCACAGTTTATTGGATACTCCATCGTATGGTTATATACGAACTCGAAAGGAACTTGTTCAAGTTCGGGGATGGATTCTGGTTCAGGAGAAATAGGAATAAGGTTTATTCGGTTGTCTTTTATCTTCACCTTCTCTCGCATTGCGAGTGCTCCTAGGATTAGGACAGTACACCCATTATGCTTATTGGATAGTCTTCTTCCAAACCATAGGCTGGTGCCGAACGGTAGGGAAGGAAGAAAACCATTTGGCCTAAAGGGGTGTACAGAAGGTAATGACTAAAGACATAGAAAGGGATTTGGAAAGATGGCAAAGAATTACACGGTTACAGTTGTGAATCTGGATAATGGAAGAGGCATTACTAGGAATACCGGGATGCCCCATCGAAACATTTTAATGTTTCAGTTACACTGTGTACTGTTAAAGGAAAACTGATTTCCCGATTAGATACTTACTCCAGGGTATGTATTTACCAGGTATGATTCTCACATCTGTATGGTTTTACAGATGATGAGTGCGTGTAAGTTATTGGGAATTAGGTGATCCTCCTCATTATATCGGGATTCGTTGTAATCGGTGATATTTGAGGAAGTCACCTGGGTTGTTTGCCGGACGGCAAATATTTGGTTTTGAATATCCGCTGTTATGCACCAATTTCAAATTGATATATCTGTACGTCTATTTTCATAGAGTGAGACATACCTTTTTGAAATTATGTCTGTGACATTTACCTATATCAGTGGATGATTATGTAAGGAGCATTGAACAGCGGTGTAATTCTTCATAACCATAAGTACAGTTTTCAACCTACGACACACAGGGATTGAGTTATCAGACTCAAGGGACTTATACAGAGTATTGTATGTTGTCCATGGTCCATCAGGACAGAGGGGTTGGTCCTCGTACTATATTCGGTTTACATATGACTTCTCTAGTTTTTAGACAGGTGTTTCGTGGAAACACAGGGTCCGAATTTTGAGAAGTTATAGGTATTTGAATAAAGAAGAGAACCAGATATTGCAAGTATCGGGATTGTTCAAAGTGATCGGAGATGTAGATACTTGTGTAGGGTATTCAGTTGATAGTAATGTTTAAGAGAACTTGATTCTCTTTCAGATTACTCATAATTGGAAGCACTCCTAAGTTGAATAATGCTGATCGACCTCTTTCCATTTAGATGACATGCACTGGAGACAACTGCATGATTTGAATCTGGTTCAATTAAATCAGTGCCTCTGGTTCTATATTGGATATAGAACAGTTCATATCTTAACGATGTTAAGGTACGAGGAGTTGTCCGGCTTATGCTTAAAACCACACTCTTGATAACTCAAGGAACGTTTTTGTAATGGCCATTTGTGGGTTGACCCAGGCTATGACGAGGGATGACATTCTACCATCTGGAAGATCAATAGAGATATGGTTCTAGACTCGCCACAGTTTTAATAAAAATGGATTTTTTCAGAAAACAGTAGTGGGAGTATGGTAGAACTGGAAGTGATTCCAGAACCACAAATGATTACTGAAGATTTGATAGGAACCTAAAGATTCAATCTGGTTTGACATTCCATTGGCCACTCCGCAGATAAGGTGGGTAACTTCAGGAACCCGAGAGGTACTCCGGTAGCCTCAAGGACGGTGACAGGGAAGTTCTTGTTTACCCAGACATGCCATTGCCGTTGTTCCAGGCTGCGAGACCCAGCAGGAGGATGAGTATAGTGTCATTCTAAACTTGCTTTAGAAGTGTACGTCTATAAGACTCTGGCAGAGGGTTGTCGTAGTCAGTGGGAGCAGCGGAAGCATTGGTGGACAAGTGGCTTATGTCTATTTATAGACTAAAGCAGATATAGCGGAGATAGATCATCTATTTCTGATGTGACAGTCATAGGTTTGACTTCATCAGAATAGGGGATGGATCTGTTACTAAGGTAGTAGGGTGTGATGTCCTGGTATTTGGATGACATACACAGAGTAGGAAGTGATATTCCTATACTACGATCGGTTATGCTTTGGTTGTCACACAGTGGTTTCTCTACATGGGACTTGGACATTAAATCAGACTTTCTGGTTACTGGATCTATGGTTTTAGATCTAGATTTTGGTTGTTTCCCAATAAGGGTACTTAGACAGCATTCTAGAGGTACTTTAGAATGGACGACTCCTGGCATGGTGGTGTACCTGCAGGTGATGGAGTCACCCTCTCTAAAGGTGTCTTACAGACTAAAGGGGAGAGGGATGTGCTTGATTGGCAGATCACTTGCTTAGGCAATTGAGTCAATCATGAGATGTCAAGTACCACACCAGCTGTTGTTTTTGCAGTAGATGCAATAAGTTGATATTGATCCAATCCTGGAGAAGCAGTCGGAAGCAGTTTTAGAACATAAGTGGATGTTCTAGGGATATGGTAACGACAGCCTCATTCGGAAGACAGTTATCATTCCTGGCTTCCAAGGTGACATGGACGACAGGGAGGTTGTCAGAGTTATTGTTTTTCCTTCTGACGAGGGGCAGTATTTTGGACAGGTGGTCCAAGGCAATACTGAGGGAGGCATGGCGCAGGATACTGATTAAGTTCAGTTGACGATACAGTCTAAGAAGTTTGGATTTGGAGTTCATTTATGAGCTAGGTCCCATCAGACATCCAGACACATTCTAAGACAGGTATTGCTCATTTCGGGAGATGGCTTTCTCCGTGAACTTTAGATATAGAGAGACATAGAAAGAAACATCAAAGCGGATCCACTCGCTGAGGCTATTACTCGAACGCAATAGTTTCGCAAACGGGATTTATGAAACTGACTAGTAGAGGAGTTGGGTGTTCGGTATCACACGGGCTGTGAGTATGCGACATCGCAGTAATTAGCCTTTAGTGCATGTGGGAGATTGTTGGAGATAGTGCCCTCGGAGTCAATTATTGGATCACAGGCACGTGATTACAATGATTGAGGGAGGACCTATCCCGGTAGGACAGTCTTACTCAAGATGATAGTATGCTATCTGGTTTACCTTTATCATCGTGTACTACTTTAGGGGACCTTACAGGTCACTATTGCACGTTGATAGAGCCCCTAGGATTCTTGCTTGACTGCCAGCAGTATGAGGGCGATCATATACGTGGGAGCTGACAGTCTATAAGCACATCCTTAAAAGGTCCCTTGTCGAGGGAGTTTCGAGACAGGGCATCGATACTCCAGAGTAGACTAGTGTATACAGTCGAGACCCCGACGAGGGGCGGTGGTCGGTCTCACAAGCCACTGGTGTCAGTTGGTTCACCTAAGATGTATACAGGTGCTCATTGGGTTATGAGTACACCGGACAGGACTCGCCGGGAACATGCTAGTTGGTCTTATACCTGACGTCAGATAGCAGTTCCCCGGTGACATGTGTACAGGTTAGTTCAGCGACCTGAGGATCGTTATTTGCCTCGTGTGAGTTCCCACTGTACTTTGATTACTACCCTACCACGCTCAAAGGAGATGTGCAAACAGGTTTTAGTTGGGTATTGTCCCGAGCCACATGGAGGCGGTAAGCGGATCTTCAGGGGTTCGTCTCTCCCGGTATTGGGGGTGAGGTCGCGCTGTGTCTAGGAGAGCCATTACACGAAGCCCTCGACCGAGGCAGGAGATTTACTGGTAGGTATTCCAGTAGTATCTCAGGGTGTTCTGGGCTACACTCCGACACGACTTGTACCGCTTTTGGGGGTTTGACTTTTACCAACCCCCTAGGCCCGCCATGCGATGCTCATAGACGAACGGACCGGACTGTACGGATATTGTCACTGACAGGATCAGTAGGGTGTCAGGATGAGTTCGCTCATCGACGTCCCTTTTGGTCAATACCTAGTAGCCCGTTACTTATAGGCTAATACCTATGACGTGCAAGTGGTTAAATCCACAACCAAAGTATTGACGAGTCTTTAGAGTCCACCACACACAGTTACTCAAGTTTCGGTCGAAACGCTGTAGAGGCCGTATGGAGATATGGCAGGGTTCGATCAGATACGTGCGGTATTGCACGGATCAGGATCGGACGGTTAATACTATAGGGCTTTGGTTTAAGCCGGATCCTAGTATAGTACAGTGTAGACTGTCTCATTGCATTTGTATTTCGGTCGAAATACAAATGCGGGTATGTATATACAGTAGCGGGGTTTTCCTGTAATTTATTACGGGATCAGTTTTTTGGAGTTGCCAGTTTGTTTTCCGTTTCGGCTATATTTCTTTGTTTCTTTCATTGCCCGAAGGTTGGTGGAGGAGGGCTTATTTGCATTTGTGCAAATAAGCATTTTGGAGGGTGGTCTTCGCATATTGTTGTATCATGATAATTTCTCCACCATTTGACTTCATTTGACTTCTTCTTCTTTTCATCATGGTTGTTGATGATTAGGTTGTTGGAGTGTTGGTTTTGGAGTAATCATGGTTATTGATGATTAGTTGATGGAGTATTGGTTTTGGTTGATGATCATCGCTTATCATCATCACCCTTTTCTCTCCCTTGCATTATGTTGGAGGCTCATTTCTTTTTCCATCCTAATTCACTCCATATTATCATTCTCCTTGCCATGGCCGGCCAAGGAAGAAGGGGGGGGCTGCCCATATTTTTGTGGTGGGATTTTTAGTCTTTTGGCTTCACAAAAATCCCAAAGTTTCATCTCCAAAAAGTCTTAGTTCATTTCCTCCACCAAAGGAAACTTCAAGTAACCCCAAATGAGACATAGAGCACTACACGTATTCTACAGCAAACCTTGGGCACGTCGGCTCGCCAACTTCGTGCCCGAGTCGCCTCGGTCCTGAGGTGGGAGCCCGTAAAGAAGCCGGCGACGTGGTGCCCTTCCTACGACATGGTGGAGACCGGAGAATCCGCGGGGAGATCGGGACGATGACGAGATGCCCGAAAGACACGGATCGCTCGGTATATCTCTCTACCCTTTCTCTGGATTTCTAGGACTAGATTTAATGGCACGATCCAGGATTTTAGTGCGCGGTGGTGCCGGTTTGTAAAGTTAAAGTAAATCATCGCTTCCGCATTCCGGCGTCGGATTGACGGCCGGGGCGCCGTCGTGCACTTACACCTAGGTCATACAATAATATCCTCAATATATAAATATAATCTGAAGCATCTAATAATGGCAAGGTAATCATCTAACATACGTAATACCAAGTGCTCGTGTCAGTGCCTCAGGTAGTAACATGTCACATATATGAAATATGAATGCATAGAAAACAGAATACGTCTTGAATGAGAAAACTGTTTTCTTATCTCAATGAGATTTGTATAAAACCGAAGTACCGTCAATGAAATCAACGGATAATCTGTGTCAAGCTTCGACACAAAATATATATCCCTGTATCTCAATATCTTGGGCTCCGGCAATCCGGACTGGCCCATATCACCAAATCTCCATATCTCGGGCTCCGGCATCCGGACCGGCCCATCCTCAAATCTCACGACTACGTCGGTATCCTCCAGATATCCGCCGCATCATAAATAACCGGTCGGTAGTGCCCCCCTGCCAGGCTCAACGCCATCATCTGCGACAATCTTGCCCTGGGATACCGCACCGGGTCCCCCATGCACCCGCAGACGGTTCCTCCTCCTCCTCAAATCTGGTGTATGATACCGCTCAAGAGCCGAGAAAACTCATGGTGGAAAGCTCTCACATCATATCACGAGAAAACCGCATATTTCTGTTTTTAGAAATGAAAATGAGTTTATAAAATCCTTGCGGTTTCTCCAAATCCAGAAATCTCATGGAAAATCCGAAATCCCAATCTCGAGAGTAAATAAACAGTAAATTACCGGCCTAAAGCCTCACAATATTGCATGACAATGAACAAACACATGCATGGGTATCTACTTAAAGAATGTAATATCTAAACTAGCACAGTAATGATATATCGGAACTATCAGCTATCAAGTTATTATCGATGAAGTAATATTCTCTAAAGTGTACGAGACATGGCAATTACCGATGATGATATGTATGAGCTGGAAAGCAAGTATTCATAAACATACGCATCATCGGTAATGGTGCTGGTATCCTGACAACATGGATTCATAATAACAAAAGGAATCACAAGTATAAGCATGCAATGCGATATGAACAACATGAATAAACAAAGAATGAATAGTAATCGCAATAATGAAGAATATACGAGTCGTGGTTTTTGAAATAGCACAGTGTTGACATTTGAAATAGCAGGAATCGTGGTTTTTAGAAAATAGGGGCTACGGTGTTTTTAAGAAAATGTACATCCTTTGAAAAATCCGTAGTATCCCTCGGCCTGTCTTTAAAATACTCACGATTTGTTAGTTTTAGAAATAAGTATGACTCGAGCCCAGTCTAACATCTACCAAGTAGACTACAGGACGAAGCTAAGAGACTAAACGAAAGGGTAAGGAAACCCATCTATGTCCGAGTCAATATATCTAGTAGTCGGTGATCTCTCCTCAATAGCATCACGTACGATAAAATATATAACGCGACATCCTCGGGTCAAGAGTGCGGATCAATCATCATATTTATACATCGTACGGTAAAAATCCATCGTACGGTATCACAAATCGGGGTACGGGTCAAATATCACATATATCTCATTTTTCATATGGTATCATTATCATAATATCATGAACAAAGGGTACTGATCTAAACTCTAGCACATTCCGATACCGTCAACATATATCCATGTGTGTATGAAAACACATCGCTCATCGATCCTCTATAATATCATGTCGTGTCTCATAGCACGACCCAAATCACATAACCGATCTCACGGCATCATGCCCGATCGTATCGACTCTCCTGAGTATCATATACTATCCTCATCATACGTGTATGCGTATATGTATGTATGTGTGTCTATATATATATATAAATATATATATATATATATATAGCAACACATCCACATATATATACACACATATATCATATACACCAAAACTTATCACATGTGTGCATGTGTGTGTGTGTATACCTTACTCTAGGGTTTCGCAACTAAGAACTAACTCAAAGCACTATCTTCCAAGTTCACTAAACTAACACATGATCTCCTAGAACTTCTCTTGCTAATTATCCACGTATCACAAAACACATAATTATATATATATAACGTATTCACACACTACACTACGAAACTGCGGTGGTGCTATACGCCATCCACCCGACTTCCCCAGTAGATATACAACTACTCACCTGGACGCCTCGGCTCATCTGATCCGATTTCAGCTATGTCATTTCCGTACCACGTCCGACGCCTCTGTACACGATCCTAGAAACGTACACAAGGAAATAAGAGAATAAATATATAATTAGTCGCGGACCCAACCAACACAAGTCAACCACACGCACTAACTAAACGCGCACTAACTAAACGCGCACACACTTGGTGCACAAAACGCGCCGCGACAACGCCACAAACTACAACTAGGGTCACTATACGTGAAAATCCCCAAACCTAAAACCCAAACGTACCAATTGTAGTTTCACAACACTCTAAAAAGTATATGGAATAGGTTGTAAATCACCGAAATCTCAAACTTAATCAAATCGATTTATTTCCAAAACCTAGTAAGCCTCTTTTAACCATTTTGTTACAAATCTAGATGTTTAAAAAAATCTAGTGGGCACAATGATCATTTTACATCATAATTAGGCTACCCAAATATTAACAAGATTTTAATCTCACAAATTTTCATAAATCCTAAAATCTAGTTTGCAAAATAGCTTAATTTTGACAATTTTAAAATGACAATTGCAAACTAACAACTAGGTTGGGTTTTGAAATTCTCAAGATGTTAAATGACACATCACAACCATAACCAAATAATCAAAACCCTAACTTGATCTCAAACTCCCTTTCATTAATTCACAACTTGCAAACTAGAACCTTAATAATATCTAAATAAGTTAGCTTTAAGCAATTAACTAACAAATTAAGTGTTGAGTTAAGATTTATCCCTCAACATTTTGTAAATCTAACTTGACAAATATTGGCCACCAAATGGCTTCTTGCTTCAAGAATCCAAGCTAGAATGAACACAGAATAATGGGTAAGGTTTAATTTGGAGTTTGGGAGGTTTTTTTTTTGGATTTTTGATAGAAATTGTGGATTTTTTGAAGGGAAATGAGATGGAGAATTTGGGGAAGGTTGGCTGTAGGAATGGGGGAGGGCTCGGCCAAATTGGGGAGATGAGGAGAGAGAGTGAGGGGTTGAATGGGTGATACAATTCCCAAGTCAACAAAGTCCATGCTTCATTCTTTATTATTTCCTTTCTAATTTCCTTTTCTTTTTGATTTTAAAGTGTGAGGGTGGGTGGGAGCAGTCTCATAGGCTCGACCAGCAGGGGAAGTGGGTGAGTATGGGTTTGTGTGGGTGTGGGTAGGAGTTCCTAAGTCAAAATAACCCCCTCTCTCAAGTCAACAAGCCATACATCACTTCTATTTAATTATTTTTCACTATTTAAGCCTTTTTATTTTATATTTTCTAAAACCACCTTGACAACTTCTTTTCATTTCGAAAACCACATGTTACACTTTGATTTAATGTGTCATGATGCACTAAACTTGTATTAACCCATTCCAATTTGTAATTATCACTAATTAAAAGTATTAGTGAAAGCTTATAATAATATTTAAAATAATTAATTACGGAAAATATTTTAGCAAACTAGCAATTTTATAAGTGACCCATTAAATAACAAATACTAGCAATTACATAGCTAGAATAGGTATATTTAAGTCTATGTTGAAAAATAATTATCTCTTGATTTTACGAAAAACACCAGTTATTTTACCGTTTACTAGAAATTTCACCTAAACGATTTTCAAAACGTTGCACCATTATTGATAATATAGTGGATGCTCGGACATATATATAGAGGACTTTCTTACTCGACATGATAGTATGCTATCAGGTTACCTTTATCTTAACATGTTGACTGGTATTTATACTGTCTGTCTCTTACATATTGATAAAGCCTTTAGGATATGTACTTGACTACCGGGACTATGATGAGATCAAACTAGTAGGGCCAGGGTGGTCCAAAAGTAAATCCTTTAATAAGTTCCTAGTCGACGGAATATCGAGACTAGGGCATCGATATTCTAGAGTAGACTAGCGTATACGCTTCTTGACCCATATGATGGGTGATGGATGATCCCACATCCATTGGTGTTTGACATCAAAGATGGTATACGGGTGCTCAGTGGAGACTGGGTACACTGAACAGGACTCGCCAAGGACTCCTATCTGGTTGTACACCTATCGTCAGATAGCAGTCCTCTGGTGACACTGGTACAGGTTAATCTGTAGATCCCAGATCCTCATAGAGTCTTGTGCGGCTCCCACTATGCTTTGATTTCCTCCCTACCACGCTCAAAAGAGACGTGCAAACAGCTGGATTTTTGGTACAGTGTAACGTTTCAAAAATAATAAAATATTATTTTTTGGATTTTTTATAATTTAATATTATTTTATTGAATATTTTAATATTTTGGCATAATTAAATACAAATAAATAGAGAAAATTTATGGAAAATTCTAAAATGGGGTATTTATTGGAATTATGCCATTTTTAAATGTTTGTGATCAATTATATGCTAATTTAGTGCTAATCGCGATTAAAAATCGCTAATCGGATTTTTAGCAATTTTGTGCAAAGCATGCACATATCTTTTTCTACACTTGTGTTGCATTTTTCTTGCATTGGTTTTTCTTTTGGGTTTACTATTCAAGTGAGAAGGGATTTAGTGAAGAAAAGAAAATAAGAAAAAGAAAAGATAATAGGTATGGTGAGAGAGAGAAAGAGTAGGTGAGGACTTCTTTGACTTGGCTCCTTCTCCTTTTTCCACCACCATTTCCTCTCTCCCTCTTCATGGTTGTTGCTGCTGCCCTAGCTCCTCATTCCCTCCCACTTCACCTCCTCAAATCATCACAAAAACAAACTCAAAACCCTATCTTCATTTCACTAAAAAGGTGCACGAGCTCGAGACAAACATATCGGACCAAGAAAGCAAGGATTTTGGCCACTAGGGGCAACACAAGAAAATTCTTGAGTTGCCAAATGAGGTAATTTCAGGATCATTAGATTAGTTTTTGCATTACTTATACCCCTATGTTAAAAACTGAATCGATATCGGGTGGTGTTGTGGACTTAAAGGAAACCTAGTTAGGGTTTGAGGAAATTGTGAGTTGTAGTGTGAAATTGAGCTTAGGGAAGGCTGCACAAACACCCTAGTGATGGAATTGAGACCCAAACCTGAGATTTGAAACCCGGAATACGGATTTAGAAAACCGATATCGGAGATATTGTGAAATCTGTGAAGGTTTTAGGAGTCTGCTATCACCCCGAGACCCCTAAAGTAAATTTGAGCTGACAGTGAGTCGTGCAGGCACCTAGGAAGCTACCACCAAGACCCGAGCCCCTAATTCCAACCCATGGCCGCAGATTTTATCATTCTGGCTGCAATTTGCGGCCAGAGTAGGGTAGAATTGTTCCAGTTTTGTTCCAGGGCTCATTTTGCACTAAAATAGACCCCTCCTATATGCAGTTTTGGCTAATTGTCACCTGGGGAAAATCTGGGATCATTTTGGTGTGTTTTAGGCGATGTTTTCCGTATTTTAAATTGCACTTTCTTGATACTTGGATTTGTATTTGGTTGTCGGGTGTTCGTACATCGACAACTGGGATTGTGTGATTGATTTGCACGTTTAGGCCATAGGTTCCAACATATGAGCATGCTGTGCGCTGTATTGGTTTTCTGCCTCGATTTTAATACGTATTGCGACGGTTTATTATTGTAGGTACCCTCGCAAGAATTCTGAGGCGAAGAAGCACGGCGTCATCGATTTCGGCGAGCGAAGACCAGGTGAGTAGATTTATATCTATGGGGAGAAGTCGGGTGGATGGCGTATAGCACCCCCGCAGTCCGTGGTGATGTATACGAATATGTATACACACATATATTTATATATGTTCTTTGAGATTATTGATGATAAGATGGATTGGTTTAGTGTAAGTGCGAAACCCTAGAGTAGGGGTTGCACCTATACACACACACACGCACACACTTACATACATACTTTCTTTCGTATGGGTATATGGCAATATATGTTTGTATGTGTTCACATGGGTATTGGATTATGTGTACATATACTGGAATGTGGATAGTGCTTGGGATGTGGGTTGAGTCGATGTGACTCGATTTGAGGCCGTGAGATTGGCGATATGACAGGATTCGTATGGGAGATACGACGGAATGCTTTGGCGGGCTTTGGGACGTGTGTTTACACATGCATTTATATAGATGGTATCGATTGTACTAGACTTAGATCTGTACCCTAGATTATGTGATATGAGGGTAGTGATACCTGATATGTGAAGAGATAATGTGATACTGACCCGCATCCAGCTATTGGGATGCCGTACGACGATTTACCGTACGAGCCTATATTGATGATAGATCTGCGCTCATGACTCGAGGATGTTATATCGTTTGTGATACCATTGAGGCGGGATTATTGACTATTATATTTATATATATATCGACTCAGATGTAGGTGGTTTCCATACCCCTCCCGATTGACTTGATAGTTGGGTCCGTAGTTCGCATAGTAGGCGTTAGACTAGACCCGAGTCATACCTATTTCAAAACTAACGAATCGGGGATATTTTAAGGATAGGCAAAAGGGATTCTACGGATATTTTCAAACGGCACATCTTTTCTTAAGACACCGTAGCCCTTATTTTACCAAAAACCCTGATTCGTCTTATTTCAAAAGGCAAGGCTGCATGATATATTTATTGAGGTAGATTCTTCACTATTGCGTTGATTATTCGATTTTCGCATATTCATGCTATTCACGTTGCTTTGCATATGTTTATCGCTATATTATTATCATGCTGTTAGGACACCAGCACCATTATCGATGATGCGTATGTTCCACGTACACTATTTGCCGGCTCACACACATCAACATCGATAATTGCCATGCCACTACACTGTAGTACTGTTGCATTCCTGATATGATCCTGCATGGCATATGGTACACTTATACCTGTATACATACATAGATGATTCTGACTTGATTAGAGATTTGAGGACCGCAAGATATTCTTTAAAACTGATTCATTCTAAAAGAGCGGTTTCCCTCGACATATGCACATTACTATTCCATGTTGCATGACTTACTGATATGCTTACCTTTCTTTACATGTCGCATACATCATGCTTTTGATTATATGCATTGAGATATGTTGATTCCATGATATTTCTGGATTTGGGAACCGTGGGTATTTCAAAAGAGAATATGTAATTATTTTAAAAACCCGTTACCCTTGATATGATATTTCAGTGCGTCCACCATGTGTTTTCTCGGTGCTGAGAGCGACATGTGAAACCCGATTCGAGGAGGCGGATGAGGCCGATTGCGGGTACATGGTGGACCCGGTATGGTACCCCGGGGCGAGAACGGTTTCGCTGTGTACTAGACGGTGAGCCTGGCTGAGGGACTACTATCAACCGGTGATTGGTTGGACCTGACGGTTATCCGGAGGATACCGACCAGAGTTGATAGATGGATATGGGCGTACTGCCGGGGCCGAGGGCCGATACCGCAGATAGAGCCGTGGGATGGTCCGGACTGACGGAGCCCGTTATATGAGGATTTACGTGCCGATGCTGGGCACAGTTTTCATGATGTTTTCGAGTGTCGATGCTGGACACTCCGGTTCCAAGATTTGACGTGTCGCGAGGGACACGGGTGGTTTATATCCTCATATTTCCATGCATACGCTGATGATATTTACATGCATGAGGGTTATTGTCTTTGGGTGACGAGTGGACGGGATCCACGTACATGCAGATTTGATTACATTGATCATACCTCACATATTATGATATGCTATTACTTGAGGCATAGGCACTAGCACTTGGCACTACACTCATGTATAGAGATTTCATTGCCAGTTTAGCATGCTTCAGCTTTATTCATATTGAGGTTTATATATATCTGATCGTATTGACCTAGGATGGGTCATACATTCGATCTCTGCTTGTAGATATTTTATATTCACGAGTTGGCAACTCACCCCCGTTGTGCCACAGTTCTTGCAGGTTTTGCCGTACAAATTTCATTGCGGCTTTTCGGGCACATTGCTTCCATTACGGGTGACTTGCTTTCGTAGGTGGGTTCTTTGTATCAGAACCACCATTGTACATTATTTATTCATTGTATCTAGAAATTCCATCAACCAAAACTTGTATATTGTTTCAGACTTAGAGACAGTGATGTATTATTTTGACCTTAGATGTCGCGCTTGTAGTATTACGATTTTCTGGCTGTTTGACTTTCTTTTTATGGGTTTTGATCCTCGCCCTTTGGCGTTGTATATTATTATTGCTTGTGTGGTTGTGACCGTCGATTGACGAAGAGCTAGCTCCCGCTTGGGGATGCCTTTTATCATTTCACATATATTATTCTTGTTGTACCCCGTTCGGGGCCAGTTTTTACAAAGGAAACTCTGCCGAAATTTTCAGAAAAGAATACACATTTTAAAAATGCATATTCGGCTTAGTTATTCAAGGGCTTGATTTCAAAACATGTTTCTTTACTTATTAAAAACTAGTTTTCCTTATTAACTCCCTAAAATGGTTTTAGATTTCTGGGCTTTTGGCTTACTTGGATTAGATGGGGTCCTATAGACTTCATATGATTCAAGTGCCAGTCACGGGCTATTTCGGGTCGTGACAATGTTGGTATCAGAGCGCTAGGTTACCCTTGGTTTGAGTCTAAGTTTGACTATGTGGAGCCTAGGGCCTTTATCTATAGACGGAACTTAGGCTTGACCTTACGGAACTTAGACTTAGTCGAGAGGGTATTATACCCGAACTTTCGTCGCGTAGGATGACCTTTGGTTGATGGAATAGGTGACTAAAGTAGAGTGACGTACCGTGGGTTTGTTCCGCGGCATACTTACGACACGCCACTCCGCCTAAGAAACCTTAGGTTGTACATTTCCTTGCACAGTATTATATTCCTTCCTACGATCTATCCTCATCGATACTGGTTATGATTTTGCTGCCATGATTGCACGGGCAGAGTGAGCTACGGCTCGAGTTGCGTCAGCATGAGCTCATCGTGGACGAGGACTGACCAGGGCGTGATTCCAGAGACATACGATTACATATAGAGGCTTGTTTATTGTGTTTTCGCGCCGTGAGCATTGGACTGATCGCTTTTATGAGATTTCTCGGACGTGCCGATCGGTATGAAAGGATTGAGCCACTGATAGAGGCCAGCCAGGATGTGATGACCAATGAGATATCGCTTGTTCATGATGATTGTGAGCTCTTGTGGAGGCGAGTGCTTAGTTTTACACCGGATGATCGGGCCATTGATAGCGCTGCCAGTTGAAAGAGGACTGTTGAGGTACAACATACCTCAGAGATTATGGCGTCGCCTACCGGGCAGACAGATGGACCAGCTGTTGCTGAGATTGATAGGATGTTGCTTCTGGAGCTTACGAGCTGAGATCGCCGGAGCTTCCAGGCAGATATGAGACAGTTGGTAGCTAGTCTACCCCGATTTGAGAGACGAAGGTGATTCGTCCGATTTATGCGCCGGAGCAGGCTTAGTGGAGTTGAAGATTTCTAGTATGGAGAGTCTTACTCAGATCTAGAGCTGACCGATTTAGAGATGGCCGCCAATGTATCGCCTTTCCTGGAGGATTGAGGCGTTGTTCAGCGTACGGATGAATGAGCCAGGTGTTGCTGCAAATGATGAGATATCGCCCAGATGTTGGAGCTACTACAGCTTGAGATATACTTAGAGATATGATGGTGAGTCGCTAGTCACCGAGGATGAATGACTAGGACATATGATTCGTTCACTTACCCCGATGCGAGGTCATCAGATAGATTGATTCCAGCTAGAGACGACTTCAAGCAGATTCGTTGAGAGTCGATTGAGACGATCGAGTGTCAGGAACCCATTTTTCTAAGTTTAAAGTATTCGGAAAGACATGCAAGCGATTCTATGGACCCTCTAGAAGAATGAAACCCTAACTCGACTTAATGACCGTGTGAAAGCCTTTGAACCTTAGGGTTTGCGGCAGTTCCGCGGCGCCATTAGTGAGGCTTGGGTTTGCCCTTCTACGGCTGGACCACCGATGCTGTGGTATGTACTCGATACTATTAAACTGTACCCAAGATGTTGAGCTCTTGGGGGATTATGAGGTTCTGACGATTCGATCAGATGGTTCGATATCTTTCAGATATTGTGATGGGACACACTGCTTGGGAGACTCCAGATACGAGCATAGCCGTTGGAGCACAGTCCATACAGCCGCGATGAGACGAGTCCGAATCAGTCGACATTGGAACAAGGTGGAGTAAAGAGTTCGCACAGGATTTCGATGTGATGACGTTCTACTCCGCTGACATCAGAGACGCGATATGCACGTTGAGGACGTGTTCGGCTAGATATCTTCTACTGAGTGATGAAGATACCGAGTTCGTGATTTCGAGTCCGTGCGAGGGACTTCGGATAGACCGTAGCCGAGGACATTGCAGTGCGCAATTAGAGACGCGACGTCGAAAAGGACGATGATACAGATAAGCGGGACAAGAAGTTTGTGCGAGATGCAGACGAGCTGTTACTATTCCCCGTTAAGATCGAAGGTCGGTTATGCTTACAGAGGCGCTGGGATGCGACCAGCTTCCGAGTAGATGTTCTACTGAGGACGCAGATGTCCAGAGAGCAAGAAAAGATTACGCCAGAGTACCAACCTCCGTACAGTTTGGCTTAGGCGGGATCAGAAGAGACCTTGAGCAGGATTCCTTCCAGTACCCTGCTGCAATAAGATTTGCACCAGGAGCAGATGTGTGATGTGCATTCAGAGGACCAGAGGTCGGCTCCAGAGATGTGATGCTTTACGAACGGTCATGAGGATTGGCCGAGAGATGACCAGAGAAGTGCCAGAACGGAATCATCCCCGTTAGCACACCTGACAGGGCCGATGAGCCGATTGATTGTGAGATTGGTAATCAACAGAGAAGATAAAGACCCAGAGGCAGAGGACGCCAGACCGTGAGCAAGAGGCAAGTAGATATCTTACGCTGCTAGCATTGGATGCGCCGACACCTTCTCGACTTTGAAAGAGGATATACCGACGACAGTATTTATGATTTGTGATTTGTGATTCGACTATCACGTATCCGTCACTTTGGATTTCGGTATTTTGGTGATCTGTTTGCATGATTTGGTTTTGATGGCTGAGTTCTATGATTTCTGTTTCCGTGCATTATGGTTGCACCTACTGGGTATTTATACCTTGCACATAGTTATTACTCTTGAGGTATTGATTATGATTTCATGCCTATTTTATGTCGGTGATTTGATTTACGCTTCCAGCATAATTTCATGTACTTTTAGTGTTTTGATTTGTGCACGCTGATGCACGCGGTTGTGAGTTTTTCCATCGCGGTACACCTGATTTTGATTAAGCCGCGTTGTATTTCGTTTCGTGCCTTGTCTGCACCTGCTTATGACTTTATGAATTTCAAATGGTTGATTTGATGTTGTGCATATGTTACGCACACGATTTGATTTTTGCACTCGGTATAGCTTATATGTGCTTGTAGTGCATTGATATGTGTTTTGTGCACGCAGTTGCACACGTTTATGATTTCCTTTATAGCTGGGTACACTTGGTGTTGCTGCTTACGTATTTGAGTTATTGCTTGGTATTTGTGCATGGGGTACACCAGTTCTATACTTCGCGCGTTTGTCGCACCAGTTTTATGTTTCTTGCGTTTATCGCATCAGATTTATATATCATGCCTTTGTTGCACTGGATTTATATTTTGTGCATTACGGTTGCACCTGACTTCGATTTGATGTCTTTCGATATGTCGATTTTGATTCTGATATTGATGTGGATTCTTGCACTCCGTGCTTTTGACTGAACTTACGCATGTTCGGCGTTGCTATCGGATTTTGTGTTTCCGTGCATGTTGAGTGCGCAGGGTCTAGATTTTCATTCGTGCACGATGGATGCACTGATTTGGATTTTCGCGCATGTTGGGCGCATGCTTTGAGATACGATTTTGGTGCACACCCGATGCACTAAATCGAGATTCTCAGTGCATATCTGATGCACCTGGTTTTGGCTGTCAGGCACACACGTTGCCTATGACAGATGCTTCGTGCACACCCGTTGCACCTAGATGTTGTTTTGTGCACCTGTATGGCACATATATGGATTTTGATTTCCGTGCGCACCAGACGCACAGGGTGATGTTATGTGCATTTTTGGGATTTATTCCTTTTAGGAGCAGTACATTTCTATGATATTTGATATTCGTTTTGTACTGAGCAGGACTAGTCAGAGGACCGTACCTGGATATATTTTGCATGCATTGATAGTTCGAAGGGATTTCTAAAGAGCGAGCTATAGTCTCGGTATATATATACCTACGTGTCCGATATGACACGGAACGTTTTAAAAAGAAAGGAAACCCTTCTAAATTGTTTTCAAAACGGCGGAACGCACCGATTAAACAAAGGATATATATATATACGTATATTGTTATTTTCTTATGAAAAACGTCCGCCACTGTGCAGTGTTACACGCATCGCACAGCGACTTAAAAGGATTTGGCATGCATTTACATCAGTTATTCACATGTATAGTTCTGATTTATATCCTATAGGTTTTGTATTGGATTTGACATTTGTGTCTTTACCATGACTCCGATGATTGCGGGATGTTTGACGGAGTTTGCTTTTGAGTTATCTGCTCAGTACTCATGCGCATGCATTGCGCTATGATGTTTTAAGTATTAATGATTCGGAGCCCCGACGACTTGGAATTTGTATCGAAATGTATTTGTATTTGGGGGTTTAAGTTTAAATTCGGGGACCGAATTTCTTTAAGGAGGGTAGATTGTAACGTTTCAAAAATAATAAAATATTATTTTTGGGAATTTTTATAATTTAATATTATTTTATTGAATATTTTAATATTTTGGCATAATTAAATACAAATAAATGGAGAAAAATTATGGAAAATTATGGAAAATTCTAAAATGGGGTATTTATAGGAATTATGCCATTTTTAAGTGTTTGTGATCAATTATATGCTAATTTAGTGCTAATCGCGATTAAAAATCGCTAATCGGATTTTTAGCAATTTTGTGCAAAGCATGCACATATCTTTTTCTACACTTGTGTTGCATTTTTCTTGCATTGGTTTTTCTTTTGGGTTTACTATTCAAGTGAGAAGGGATTTAGTGAAGAAAAGAAAATAAGAAAAAGAAAAGATAATAGGTATGGTGAGAGAGAGAAAGAGTAGGTGAGGACTTCTTTGACTTGGCTCCTTCTCCTTTTTCCACCACCATTTCCTCTCTCCCTCTTCATGGTTGCTGCTGCTGCCCTAGCTCTTCATTCCCTCCCTCTTCACCTCCTCAAATCATCACAAAAACAAACTCAAAACCCTATCTTCATTTCACTAAAAAGGTGTACGAGCTCGAGACAAACATATCGGACCAAGAAAGCAAGGATTTTGGCCACTAGGGGCAACATAAGAAAATTCTTGAGTTGCCAAATGAGGTAATTTCTGGATCATTAGATTAGTTTTTTCATTACTTATACCCCTATGTTAAAAACTGAATCGATATCGGGTGGTGTTGTGGACTTAAAGGAAACCTAGTTAGGGTTTGAGGAAATTGTGAGTTGTAGTGTGAAATTGAGCTTAGGGAAGGCTGCACAAACACCCTAGTGATGGAATTGAGACCCAAACCTGAGATTTGAAACCCGGAATACGGATTTAGAAAACCGATATCGGAGATATTGCGAAATCTGTGAAGGTTTTAGGAGTCTGCTATCACCCCGACACCCCTAAAATAAATTTGAGCTGACAGTGAGTCGTGCAGGCACCTAGGAAGCTACCACCAAGACCCGAGCCCCTAATTCAATCCCATGGCCGCAGATTTTATCATTCCGGCCGCAATTTGCGGCCAGAGTAGGGTAGAATTGTTCCAGTTTTGTTCCAGGGCTCATTTTGCACTAAAATAGACCCCTCCTATATGCAGTTTTGGCTAATTATCACCTGGGGAAAATCTGGGAGCATTTTGGTGTGTTTTATGCGATGTTTTCCGTATTTTAAAATGCACTTTCTTGATACTTGGATTTGTATTTGGTTGTCGGGTGTTCGTACATCGACAACAGGGATTGTCTGATTGATTTGCACGTTTAGGCCATAGGTTCCAACCTATGAGCATGCTGTGCGCTGTATTGGTTTTATGCCTCGATTTTAATACGTATTGCGACGGTTTATTATTGTAGGTACCCTCGCAAGGATTCTGAGGCGAAGAAGCACGGCGTCATCGATTTCAGCGAGCGAAGACCAGGTGAATAGATTTATATCTACGGGGAGAAGTCGGGTGGATGGCGTATAGCACTCCCGCAGTCCGTGGTGATGTATACGAATACGTATACACGCATATATTTATATATTTTCTTTGAGATTATTGATGATAAGATGGATTGGTTTAGTGTAAGTGCGAAACCCTAGAGTAGGGGTTGCACCCATACACACACACACGCACACACTTACATACATACTTTCTTTCGTATGGGTATATGGGAATATATGTTTGTATGTGTTCACATGGGTATGGGACTATGTGTACATATACTGGAATGTGGATAGTGCTTGGGATGTTGGTTGAGTCGAAGTGACTCGATTTGAGGCCGTGAGATCGGCGATATGACAGGATTCGTATGGGAGATACGACGGAATGCTTTGGCGGGCTTTGGGACGTGTGTTTACACATGCATTTATATAGATGGTATCGATTGTACTAGACTTAGATCTGTACCCTAGATTATATGATATGAGGGTAGTGATACCTGATATGTGAAGAGATAATGTGATACTGACCCGTACCCAGCTATTGGGATGCCGTACGACGATTTACCGTACGAGCCTATATTGATGATAGATCCGCGCTCATGACACGATGATGTTATATCGTTTGTGATACCATTGATGCGGGATTATTGACTATTATATTTATATATATATCGACTCAGATGTAGGTGGTTTCCATACCCCTCCCGATTGACTTGATAGTTGGGTCCGTAGTTCGCATAGTAGTCGTTAGACTAGACCCGAGTCATGCCTATTTCAAAACTAACGAATCGGGGATATTTTAAGGATAGGCAAAAGGGATTCTACGGATATTTTCAAAGGGTACATCTTTTCTTAAAACACCGTAGCCCTTATTTTACCAAAAACCCTGATTCGTCTTATTTCAAAAGGCAAGGCTGCATGATATATTTATTGTGGTAGATTCTTCACTATTGTAACATTTTCAGAAATATAAAATATTAATTTTGGGAATTTTTATAATTTAATATTATTTTATTGATTATTTTAATATTTAATGCAAATAAATAGGAAAATGTTAGAAAATTATGAAAAATTATGGAAAATTCTAAAATGGGTTTATTATTGAAATTATGACATTTTTAAGTTGTGGTGATCATTTTGACACTAATTTAGTGCTAATCGCGATTAAAATCGCTAATCGGGTTTTTTGGTAATTTTGTGCAAAACTTGCACATATCACATTTTCTACACTTGTTCATTGTTTCTTGCCATGGATTTCTTTTGGGGTTACTATTCTCATGAGAAGGTTTGGATTATAGATTAAATGGAAAAGAAAAGAGAAAAGAATAGAAAATGGAGGGTTGGTGAGAAGAGGGGTATGGGTCATTGACCATGAGACTTAACCATTTGTTTCCTTTCATTTTCCCCTCCCTCTTCTTCTCTTGCTGCTGCCTCCTCTCCTCCATTCTCCCCCTCTCTTCAAGCCATGAAATCACCTCTAAAACTACCCCAAAATCCTATGTCGGTTTCACAAAAAAAGATGCGTGAGCTCGAGATCTACAAGATGGACCTAGAAAGCTTGGATTTGGCCACTAGAGGGCAACTCAAGAAAATTCTTGAGTTTCTAATGAAGGTAATTTCTGAACCATTTGCTCAATCATAGCTTTTCCTATAACCCCATGTTAAGATTTAATCGATATTGTGTGATATTATGGATTTGATGAAAACCTAGTTAGGGTTTGAGAGGAACTTGGGTTGTATTGTGAAATTGAGTTCAATTGAGGATACACCAACACCCTAGTGTTTGAATTGAAACCCAAAACCTGAAGCAAACACCAGAATACGGATTTTAGAAACCGATATCGGGGAAATTGTGTTTTCTGTCACTGTTATTTGGAATCTGCTAACACCCCGAGAACCCTAAAATAATATTGAGTGGGAATTGAGATGTGCAGGCAACATAGAGGCAACACCCCAAACCTTAGCCCCTAACTCCTCCGTACGGCCGCCAATTCTCCCATTCTGGCCGCAATTTGCGGCCAGAGCAGGGGGGATTTTCCTCGTTTTGCGTGCCTGGCCCCATTTCATCAATTCTTGGCCCTGGATACTTCTAATTTTGACAGATTCTTTCTAGGGTGAAATCTGGGACATATATCCTAAGTTGTTATTTTGGATTCGTGTTTCCGTATTCCGTATTTTTGATTCTGAAATGGTGGGATGTGTTTTGCCTCGACTATTTGTCGTTTATACGACGATATAGAGGAGTTATTGATGGTTTTGAAGGCGTGCCATAGGTTTTCACCTATAGGCCCCTTTTCGTATCGTTTTGGGTTTTATGCGCCGTTTTAGATTGGATTTGATTTTAATGCGCATATGCGATATTTTGATGTGTAGGTACCCATGAAGACTTCAGGACGACAAGCATACGTGGTGACGTCCGCAATGATGATGCAAGGTGAGTAGATTATATCTACAGGGGGAAGTCGGGTGGATGGCGTATAGCACCCCCGCAGTCCGTAGATAGATTATTATGTAGTTATTGTGATATAGGTGTATTGTGGATAGTATAGGGTTAGAAGTGACTAGTGTAGTTCATAGTCGCGAACCCTAGGATAGAATTACACCTATACATACACCCTTGCTTATCACTTGTACTTGCACTGTGATGACTTTGGAGATGAGTCGATGATGTGGGCTTGGTGCCCTGGGATCGGTGATTTGATACGATTCATATGTGGGATTTTGACTTGTGATTTTCGTGGGCTTGGGATATGTGTTTACCCCCGCATGCATACTTACTGATGTTACCGTTTTGTACTAGACATAGAGTAGTACTCCAGACTATATGATCTGATGATGGTGATATTTGTTATGTGATGAGACAGTGAGATGTTGACCCCTACCCAGCTTTTGGGAATACCGTACGATGATTACCGTACGAGCTGATATTGATGATAGATCCGCACTCATAGCTAGAGGATATCTTACGATATGACATTGAGGCGGGATCACCGACTATATATCTACATATATACTTAGACTCATTTTTAGGTGGTTTCCACACCTACCCCTCCTGATTGACAGGATACTTAGATGTAGTTGCATAGTAGATACTTCACTGTGCTGTTGATTACTAGATTTCCGCATATTCATACTATTCGCATTGCTGGCATATGTTCATTACCATGTTATTATCATGCTGTTAGGACACCAGCACCATTATCGATGATGCGTATGTTTCACGTACACTATTTGCCGGCTCACACACTTCATCATCGATAATTGCCATGTCACTACACAGTAGTACTATTACATTCGTGATATGATGCTTCCTTTGACATATGCGCATTCCTATTCCATGTTGCATGATTTCCGATATGATTACTCTCTTTACATGTCGCATATATCATGGATTGATTGCATAGTACATCGCATTGGATTTACTGCTGGATGTTGGATTTTCATGTGATTTCTGGTTTTTGAGGACCGTGGGGTTATTTAAGAAAAGAGGCACTTTATGAAAACCCGGTACCTCGTGATATGATATTTCGGTGCGTCCACCACGCGTTTTCTCGGTGCTGAGACGTGTGCTTGAAACCCGATTCGAGGAGGTGATGTACCGTTTGCGGGTTCGTGGTGGGCCCGGTATGGTTCCCCTCGGGGAGATGATCGATGGGTTATGCCGATTGTAAGTCTACGCTAGCGCCCCGGCAGTCTACAGACGCCAAATGCGGAACAAAAACTTTTAACTTGGCGCTATCGTATACTTTAACCCGGATCTGCCATTATTGCTAAACTAACAAACTGTAAAGAGTGTAGGAAGGTTATACCGAACGATCCGAGTCCTTCGTTATTCAACCATCATCCCACGCTCCGTTGCGGCTGCTCCGATCTCGTCGATCTCCGATTCCTTCGTCGAGGTGGCACCACATCACCGATTCTTTAAACGGGCTCCCGCCTCTGACTCGAGGAAACTCGATCGTCAAGTTTGCCAAAAGAGACGACCAAGATTGATGTAGAGAATGAGTAGATGACTTTGTCTCACTTCGTCCAAATCCGTGGACGATCGGTTAATGAAGTTGCCGTGGAAATCGGGTGATGGAATGAAATGGACTGTGAAATTCCATACACCGATAAAACCTATCATAATCTTTTCTCTCTTGAAATCAAGTAAGTGAATGAGAAAGAGAGAGGAGGCTATATATATATCAAAGGAGGGAGGTGAGTGTAGGAGGGTTCAAGTGGTGACCATAAACCTTGATAGTTATCATAACCATTAAGAAAGAATGAATCATTAAATTGAACCAATAAGAACAAACCTAGTCATCTTTGCATTAATGACACCATTAATGCAACCAATGAAAACTTAACACCAATTAATCCTAGTCACCTCATCTAGAACCTTCTAGAAGCTTCTAGAAGCATGACTCACCATATCTGAAGAAAAGATAAATCCGTCTTTAACAGAATGTTAAAAAACAGCTGATAGAAAACTGGAAACTTCCAAAAGTGATCCTGAAACGAATTTCAGGACAACCCCGAAACTGTATAAATATACCCGCATTTGTATTACGACCGAATACAAATGCAACTGAGACAAAGATATTATACCTACTCAATATAATACTCGGATCCGGCTTAAACCAAAGCCGACCAGTATTATCTGCCCGAAAAATAACACGTGCGTAAACGCACGTGCATTTTCCGAACCCTGCCATAAAACCATACGGCCTCTACAACGTTTCGCCCGAACTTGGGAAACTGTCTGTAGGGGACTCTAATGACTCGTCAGCACCCTGGCAGTGGGTTTAACCACAAACCGTCAGCGGCACTAGCTATGCATAACGGCTGCCCATGGACTGACCTCAAGGGTGGCCGAGGAGCGAACTCAAGGGAGACCGATGAGCGAACCCCTCCGAAAACCCTACTGAGCCTAACAGTGACAATGTATATACAGTCCGGTCCGTTCGTCAATGAGTATCGCATATCCGCCTAGGGGGCTAGTAACGTCAGACCCCCAATAGCAGTATAAGTCGTGTCGGAGTGAAGCCCAATAACACCCTGAGATACTACTGGAGTACCTACCAGTAAATCTCCTGCCACGGCCGTGGGCTTTGTGTAATGGCTCTCCTAGACACAGCACGATCTCGCCCCCAATACCGGGAGAGACGAATCCCCTGCCGATCCGCTCACGTGCCTCCATATGGCTCGGGACTGTACCCAAAAGCTACCTGTTTGCACGACTCCTTTGAGCCGTGGTAGGGTAGAAATCAAAGCACAGTGGGAACTCACACGAGACAAATGACGACCTCAGGTCGATGAACTAACCTGTACACATGTCACCAGGGAACTGCTATCTGACGATAGGTATAGTACTAACTAGCAGATTCCCGGCGAGTCCTGTCCGGTGTACTCATAACCCAATGAGCACCTGTATACATCTTAGGTGATCCAACTGACACCAGTGGCTTGTGAGACCGGCCACCGCCCCTCGTCGGGGTCTCGACTATACACACTAGTCTACTCCGGAGTATCGATGCCCTGTCTCGAAACTCCCACGACTAGGGACCACAATTAAGGATATGCATATAAACTACCCAACTCTCACGTATATGATCGCCATCATACTGTTGGTAGTAAAGCAAGATCCTAAGGGCTCTATCAAAGTGTAACATGCAATCAGTCACCTGAACATGTACACAACTGATAAAGGCAAACCAGATAGCATACTATCATCTCGAGTAAGACTGTCCTACCGGGATAGGTCCTCCGCAATCATTGCAATCACGTACCCGCGATCCAATAATTGACTATGAGGGCACTATCTCCAACAATCTCCCACTTGCACTCATGGCCAATATTGCGATGTCGACTACTCACAGCCCGTGTGAAACCGAACATCCAACTCCTCTACTAATCAGTTTCACAAAGCCCGTTTGTAAAACTATTGTGTTCGAGAAAAAGCCTCGGTGAGTGGATCCGCCTAGAAGTATCTTTCTGTATCTCTCTTAATCTCATGTTCGCGGAGAAAGCCATCTCCCGAATTGAGTAGTACCTGTCTTAGAATATGTCTGGATATCTGATGGGACCTTAGTTCATAAATGAACTCCATATCCAAACTTCTTAGACGGAATCGATCACTGAACCTAATCAGTATCGGGCACCTTGCCACCCACAGTATCCTCTTGGACCACCTGTCCATAATACTGTCCCTCTTCGTCAGAGAGAAAAACTATAACTCTGACAATCACTCTGTCATCCATGTCACCTTTGAAGCGTCGAATGATAATCGTCTCCCGAAAGAGGCTGCCGTTATCAAATCCGTAGAACATGTACTTATGTTCTAAAACTGCTTCCTTATATTTCTCCAGGATTGGATTAATACAAACTTATTGCATCTAGTGCAAAACAAACATTTGGTGTGGTACTTGACATCTCATGATTGACTCAATTGCCTAAGCAAGTGATCTGCCAATCATGAACATCCCTCTCCTCTTTAGTCTGTAAGACACCTTTAGAGAGGGTGACTCCATCACCTGCAGGTACACCACCATGCTAGGAGTCAACTATTCCAAAAACCATTAGAATAACTGTCAAAGTACCCACATTGGGAAACTACCCAAATCCAGATCTAAAACCATAGATCTAGAAACCAGAATGTCAAATATTATATCCATATCCTGTCTGGAGAAGCAACTGTGTGACGACCACAGTACAACCGATCGTAGTATAGGAATTTTACTTCCTACTCTGTGTATGTCATCCAGATACCATGACATCACACCCTACTACCTTCTTAACTGATCCATCCCCTATTCAGATTGAAGTCAAACCCATGACTGTCACATCAAAATTAGATGATCTATCTCCGCTATAACTGCTCAAGTCTATAAATAGATATAAGCATCTTGCCCACTATGCTTCCGTTGCTCCCACTGACTACGACAACCCTCCTACCGGGTCTCATATCCTGGAACAACAGTAGTGTCAAGTCTGGGTAGATAAGAACCTCCCTGTCACCGTCCTTGAGCCTACCGAAGTATCGGGTGTCTGAGGTTACCTACCATACCTGCGGAGTGGCTATTGGAATGTCAAACCTGATCGAATATATAGGTCCTATTAAATTTTCCGTAATCGTTCGTGGTTCTGGAATCACTTTCAGTTCTACCATACTCCCACTACTGTTTTCTGAAAAAGATCCATTTTAACTAAAACTGTGGCGAGTCAAGAACAATATCACTATTGATCTTTCAAATGGTAGAATATCAACCCTCGTCGTAGCCAGGGTCAACCCACAAACAGCCATTACAGAAACGTGCCCTGAGTTATCCAGTGTCTGGTTTTAATCATAAGCTGGACAACTCCCCGTACCTTAATTTCTTTTAAGGTATGATCCATTCTATATCCAATACAGAAACTTTGGCACTTATTTAATTGGAACCATATTCAATCCATGCATCTGTCTCCAGTGCATATCAACTTAATGGAAAGAGGCTAATCAGCATTACTCAACTTAGGAATCCATCCAATTATGAGTAACCTGAAAGAGAAACACGTTTCTCAAAACCATCACTATTATCTGAATACCAATCACAAGAATCTACATCTTCGATCTCTTTTAAGAATCCCGATACTTGTGATACCTGGTTCTCCACTTTATTCTTATACCCACAACTTCTCAAAACTTAGACCTTGTATTTCTATGAAACACTCGTCTAAATACTAGAGAAGTTATAAGTAAACAGAACAAAGTACGAGGACCTACCCCTTTGTCCTGATGGACACTTGGACAACATACAATACTCTGTATAAGTCCGCTGAGTTAAACAACTCAAAACCTGTGCGTCATAGGTAGAAAACTGTACCCTGGCGATTTCCTCAAATATCACCAATTACAACGAATTCCGATATAATGAGGATGATCACCTAATTCCCAATATCTTACTCCCACTCATCATCTGTAAAATCATACAGATATGAGAATGAAACCTGGTAAATATATACCCTTGGAGTAAGTGTCTAATCGGAAAAACAGTTTTTCTTTAACAATGCACTGAAACATGAAAATGTTTCGTAGGGGTATCCTGGTATTCATAGCAATGCCTCTTCCATAATCCAATTCATGACTTCAACCGTATATTTTATTGCCATCTCTCCAAATCCCTTTATTTGTCTTTAGTCGTTACCTTCTGTACACCATCGTTATGCTAAATGGTTTTCTTCCTTCCCTACCGTTCGGCACCAGCCTATGGATTGGAAGAAGACTATCCAGTAAGCATAATAGGTGTACCCTCCTAAACTAAGAAGTACTCGCATCTCGAGAGAAGGTGACGATAAAAGACAACTGAATAATACCTTATTCTTTTAAAGGTGAAATAGGAGTGGCGATGAAGTACACGGTTTTGGTCGTGAATGATATTAGTCGCAATTTACTTTGCCCTCTTTCTAATCCCTTTATTTTGTCTTTACATATTACCTTCTGCACACCCTACTTAGGCTAATTGGTTTTCTTCATTCCCTACCTTTCGGCACCAGCCTATGGTTTGGAATAAGACTATCCAATAGGCGTAATAGGTGTACTCTCCTAAACCAAGGAGCTCTCGCAACCTGAGAGAAGGTGATAATAAAAGACAACTGAATAAACCAATTCTATTTCTCCTGAACCTGGATCCATCCCCGAAGAAGTCCCTTCGAGTTCGTATATAACCATACGATGGATCTATCCAATGGAAGTGGATATCCGTAATAATACGGGTGTTCTGAGAAATTCAAAGGGTAGAAGAAGGAGTGGCAATGACTTATGCAACACAGACAATCCATAAGCCAGTGTTTTAAGAAGGTTCGGTCAATCTGGTCACTGAGTCATAGTCTAGGGTCGATCAAAGGTCGCTGCCAAAGAGAGAGAGAGAAAAGAAACACTCTGCGTGCACTCTAACCTAGATCAGAATGGTCATCATTTTATCTAATCCGGAAACCTCCTACTGTCCTGTCAAATTCTCCTCCAAACCTAAAGAAGAATCAATCGGGATCACCCGAAGAGTAAACCAACTCATCAGTGGGAATCGGGATCCAACTCTCATCGCATGTTAACGTGATGGAATGCATCCACGTTATTCATACTCTAGAAGGTATGCGCATACTTGGCAAGTTTCAGTTTCTTTAGAAACTCCCGATATCATTTTCTTACCCCATGCTCTTATGACCTTGACGTATGCCAACAAATCATAAGTCACATGTCAAGTTCTGCCCGTCATTATCTTGTTAATTTGAACCCACCCGTACTAACCCTTTAGGTTACTTAACTAACGACAGAGCGGGGGCTGGACTAGCGCGGGTGTAAAACACATACAACATCTAATAGTATATAAACCAATATACAATAATCGCTCCAGGCGTGATAATATGCAACATTACAGAAAAGTAATAAGCATCACAGAACAATACAGATAATCTGGGATCCCCGAGTTTCACAGAGCCGCTGCTGAAACCCGACGTTCCCCTGTCGTGTGGATAGCCTGTGCAATGAAACCTAGACCCCTACGGGTGCGGCAAGTTACCCGCCAAAACCTGAAGCGAGGTAGTCCCCACAGCATAGTGAATGGAACACCCGGCACTTCACGGAATCCGGTAAATTGAGCACCCCTCCTTGGGTCAACCTGTACCCCTTACGAGTGCGGCGAATAGTCTGCCAATTCTGAAGTGGGGCCCCTCTGCCTCTCAAAGCCATGAGATGCGGACCCGTTGCTTTCCCGAACCCGGCTATCCGTGCACTCCGTCTTGGGGTATAACCTAGTACAGTAATGAAAAATAGTACAATAGGTACATCGACCGCAACCTGGTCGTGCCCCAAAAGAATATAATACAACAGACAGTGACGGCTGTCCACAAGTTGGACGCTCGCCCCGCAATATCAAATGTACAAATAAACACCAACTGTACTACCATTGCACACTGCTATCCAACACGACAAATCCGCAACATCACAGCACAACACAAAACATCAACGCGAATGTCACGTTCGCAAACCCGTCTAAAAGAACTATAGCAATCAGACGCGGTTTACCGATCAAATGACATTCCCGGTCGGAGATATAATGTAAGCACTGTAAACTAACGTGTTTAAATTTCGATCGACCAAAGACCAAATTTCAAAAAGTGGGCCCCACTGCTTACTGGTGAACAGTAACAAAATCTGGGCGCAAATGATATATACCAAAAATCACAAAATCCCAAATAAAGCCAACTGAGAAAAATTGGTTCACTGTTCCCTCTGAAGCGCGGCGGTTCCGCGGTCAAACCCTAGGTTTGACCGCGGAAGCGCTGCGCTTTAGTGGGATCACGTGACCATTTTTTCTCAGATGTCTTAAAAAACCCTGCACTGATTTTTCAGACATGTAGAATTAAATTTTGAGACCATTTAAAATCGACAGAAACTGTCGGCATAGGATTTTGTAGTTTTTGATTTCCGGTCGGATCGATGTTTTAAACGCGTTAGCACAAGTTAGAATAGCAAAATGGTGAGGCTCTGATACCACTGTAAGACTACGCTAGCGCCCCGGCAGTCTACAGACGCCAAATGCGGAACAAAAACTTTTAACTTGGCGCTATCATATACTTTAACCCGGATCTGCCATTATTGCTAAACTAACAAACTGTAAAGAGTGTAGGAAGGTTATACCGAACGATCCGAGTCCTTCGTTCTTCAACCATCATCCCACACTCCGTTGCGGCTGCTCCGATCTCGTCGATCTCCGATTCCTTCGTCGAGGTGGCACCACATCACCGATTCTTTAAACGGGCTCCCGCCTCTGACTCGAGGCAACTCGATCGTCAAGTTTGCCAAAAGAGACGACCAAGATTGATGTAGAGAATGAGTAGATGACTTTGTCTCACTTCGTCCAAATCCGTGGACGATCGGTTAATGAAGTTGCCGTGGAAATCGGGTGATGGAATGAAATGGACTGTGAAATTCCTTACACCGATAAAACCTATCATAATCTTTTCTCTCTTGAAATCAAGTAAGTGAATGAGAAAGAGAGAGGAGGCTATATATATATCAAAGGAGGGAGGTGAGTGTAGGAGGGTTCAAGTGGTGACCATAAACCATGATAGTTATCATAACCATTAAGAAAGAATGAATCATTAAATTGAACCTATAAGAACAAACCTAGTCATCTTTGCATTAATGACACCATTAATGCAACCAATGAAAACTTAACACCAATTAATCCTAGTCACCTCATCTAGAACCTTCTAGAAGCTTCTAGAAGCATGACTCACCATATCTGAAGAAAAGATAAATCCGTCTTTAACAGAATGTTAAAAAACGGCTGATAGAAAACTGGAAACTTCCAAAAGTGATCCTGAAACGAATTTCAGGACAACCCCGAAACTGTATAAATATACCCGCATTTGTATTACGACTGAATACAAATGCAACTGAGACAAAGATATTATACCTACTCAATATAATACGCGGATCCGGCTTAAACCAAAGCCGACCAGTATTATCTGCCCGAAAAATAACACGTGCGTAAACGCACGTGCATTTTTCGAACCCTGCCATAAAACCATACGGCCTCTACAACGTTTCGCCCGAACTTGGGAAACTGTCTGTGGGGGACTCTAATGACTCGTCAGCACCCTGGCAGTGGGTTTAACCACAAACCGTCAGTGGCACTAGCTATGCATAACGGCTGCCCATGGACTGACCTCAAGGGTGGCCGAGGAGCGAACTCAAGGGAGACCGATGAGCGAACCCCTCCGAAAACCCTACTGAGCCTAACAGTGACAATATATATACAGTCCGGTCCGTTCGTCAATGAGTATCGCATATCCGCCTAGGGGGCTAGTAACGTCAGACTCCCAATAGCAGTATAAGTCGTGTCGGAGTGAAGCCCAATAACACCCTGAGATACTACTGGAGTACCTACCAGTAAATCTCCTGCCACGGCCGTGGGCTTTGTGTAATGGCTCTCCTAGACACAGCACGATCTCGCCCCCAATACCGGGAGAGACAAATCCCCTGCCGATCCGCTCACGTGCCTCCATATGGCTCGGGACTGTACCCAAAAGCTACCTGTTTGCACGACTCCTTTGAGCCGTGGTAGGGTAGAAATCAAAGCACAGTGGGAACTCACACGAGACAAATGACGACCTCAGGTCGATGAACTAACCTGTACACATGTCACCAGGGAACTGCTATCTGACGATAGGTATAGTACTAACTAGCAGATTCCCGGCGAGTCCTGTCCGGTGTACTCATAACCCAATGAGCACCTGTATACATCTTAGGTGATCCAACTGACACCAGTGGCTTGTGAGACCGGCCACCGCCCCTCGTCGGGGTCTCGACTATACACACGAGTCTACTCCGGAGTATCGATGCCCTGTCTCGAAACTCCCACGACTAGGGACCACAATTAAGGATATGCATATAAACTACCCAACTCTCACGTATATGATCGCCATCATACTGTTGGTAGTAAAGCAAGATCCTAAGGGCTCTATCAAAGTGTAACATGCAATCAGTCACCTGAACATGTACACGACTGATAAAGGCAAACCAGATAGCATACTATCATCTCGAGTAAGACTGTCCTACCGGGATAGGTCCTCCGCAATCATTGCAATCACGTACCTGCGATCCAATAATTGACTATGAGGGCACTATCTCCAACACCGATTGAGCCTGGAAGCGGGCGAGTACCTACCGGTGATTGTATTTGAGCTCGGCGGATATCCGGGGGATACCGCCTGGACCTGAGAGATGGGCGTACTGCCGGGGGCCGACGGGCCGATACCGCAGACGGAGCCCAGAGATGGACATGGGTTGACTCGTACTGCCGGGGGCCGAGGGCCGATACCGCAGACGGAGCCCCATATGTATGAGGATTTACGTGTCGATGCTTGGCACGGGTTTCATGATGAGTTTTCCATGATTTTGGTTATATCCTCACATTGCATACATGATGCTTGCTGTCAGTGGGTGACAGGTGGACGGGTTCCACAGATATACAGATATGGATCATATACAGACTGGATTTACATTTATCTTACACCAATATTAGTGGTATGGGACGCTAATATATGTGTATTGATATCCTTGATATTTCACCATATTTACTTCATGCAGACATACCTTATATTGATGACATGTTATTACCTGAGTACCTGGCACTACATACCTGATTAGATGTTACCTTGCCACCTTGTTACACTCAGATGTACTCTTATGGATTATATTACTGATCGTTGACTTAGGTTTATGTCTTGCATTCGGTTTCTGCTTGTAGATGTTTCTATTCACGAGTTGGCAACTCACCCCCGTTGTGCCACAGCTCTTGCAGGTTATGCCGTACAGGTTCTATTGCGGCATTTCTGGCACATTTCCTTCTTGCGGGTGATTTGCTTTGGTAGGTGGATTCCTTCGTATCAGGAGTCACCTTTGTATTTAATTTATTCATTGTATCTAGAAATTGTCCATCAACCAAAACTTGTATATTCTATCAGACTCAGAGACAGTGTTGTATTATTCGACCTTAGAGTCGCGCTTAGTAGTATTGCGGTTTTCTTGCTACTTTTGAGCTTTCTTTGGGTTTTGATCCTCGCCACTTGGCGTTGTATATTATTATATCATTGCGTGGTTGTGACCGTCGATTGACGAAGAGCTAGCTCCCGCTTGGGGATGCCTTTATCATTTTATATATTGTTATTCATATTGTACCCCATTCGGGGCCAGTTTTACAAGAGAAACTCTGCCGAAATTTTTAGAAAAGACTTTATTGTTTTCAAAACGTACCTTCGGCTTAGTTATTTAAAAACCTTGATTACAAACCTGTATTTCTTCACTTCTTAAACCAGTCTTCTTTATTTATTCTTCAAAATGGTTTTAGATTTCTGGGCTTTTGGCTTACTTGGATCAGATGGAGTCCTATAGGCTTCATATGGTTCAAGTGCCAGTCACGTGCTCTTTCGGGTCGTGACAAAGTTGGTATCAGAGCGCTAGGTTGACCTTGGTTCGAGTTTAAGTTTGACTATGTGGAGCCTAGGGAGTTGTTTTTATACGGAACTTAGGCTTGACCTTACGGAACTTAGACTTGGTTGAGGGGGTGTAAACCCGAACTTTCGTCGTTTTAGGATGACCCTTGGTTGATGGATTAGGTGACTAAAGTAGAGTGACGTACCGTTGGTATGTTCCGCGGCATACTTACGACACGCCACTCCGCTTAAGGAACCTTAGGATGGACATTTGTTTAGAGATCAGTGATTCTCTTCCTATCCTGGATTATACATCCATTTGAGATCCCCGATTCTATTAGTTTCATGATCATACCTTCATTGATGCTGTTCCTTCCTATGATCATGTATCCTCTTTGGATCTGTTGTTTCCTTTCCTGCCTTTGATGTGCTCTCCTTTGATACTCGATTGAGATCCCTGTCGCCATGTTTGAGCGCAGTTTGGGCTGCTGCTAGGGTTACGGCCGGTGTGAGCTCGTTTGGTACGAGGGCCGACCTTTGTGTTTTCTGGTGACAGGGGAACGTCTCGAGTTAGTGTTGGTGTTTGTGACCTCTAGTGGAGGCGAGTGCTTGGTTTGCACCGGATGATCGTGCCTTTGTTAGAGCTGCCAGTTGAGAGAGGACTGTTGATGTACGGTATACCTCAGGGATTGTGATGTCGCCTACCGTGCAGACAGATGGACCAGCTGTTGCTGAGATTGACAGGATGTCGCTTCCGAAGCTTACGAGCTGAGATTGCCGGAGCTTTCAGGCAGATATGCGACAGATGATAGCTAGTCTACCCGATTTGAGAGACGAAGGTGATTCCTCCGGTTTTGCGCCAGAGCGGGCCCAGTTGAGTTGAAGATTTCCAGTGTGGAGAGTCTTACTCAGACCTAGAGCAGGCTGATTCAGAGATGACCGCTTATGTATTGCCTTTCCTGGAGGATTGAGGCATTGTTCGACGTACAGGTGTATGAGCCAGTTGTTGCTGCAAATGATGAAAGATCGCCCAGATGATTGGAGCTACTGCAGCATGAGCATGTACTTAGAGAGATGATAGTGAGTCGCTAGTCACCGAGGATGAATGACTAGGACGTGTGGTGAGTTCGCTTACCCCGATGCGTGGATATCAGATTGATTGTTTCCAGCTAGAGACGACTTCACGCAGGTTCGTTGAGAGTCGATTGAGACGATCGAATGTCAGGAGCTATTTTCCAAGTTTAAAGTATACGGAAAGACATGCAGGTGATTCTATGGACCCTCTAGAAGAATGAAACCCTAACTCGACTTAATGACCGTGTGACAGCCTTTGAACCTTAGGGTTTACGGCGGTTCCGCGGCGCCATTAGTGAGGCTTGGGTTTGCCCTTCTACGGCTGGACCACCGACGCTGTGGCATGTACTCGATACTATTAAACTGTACCCAAGATGTGAGCTCTTAGGGGATTATGAGGATCTGACGAGTCGATCGGATGGTTCGACATCTTTCGGACATTGTGATGGGACACTGCTTGGGAGACTCCAGATGCGAGGATAGCCGTCGGAGCGCAGTTTGTGTAGCCATGATGAGACGAGTCCGAATCAGTCGACATTTGAGCAGAGTAAAGAAAAGAGTTCGTACGAGGTTTCGACGAGATGATGTTCCACTCCACTGATATTAGAGATGTGATACGCACCCAGGGGCGTGGTATATGGATATATCTTCCAGAAAGAAGCGCGATAAGTATGCAGCCGTTCCGGAATAAGCGTGAGCTTCAGCATTGGATGATGACTTCCGGGCACTTCGGCAGGATTGAGATTTGAGAAAGGAATCTCGGCAGGACCTTTCTGGAGTACGATACGAGAAGACTTAGACCCAGAGTGGTCATTTTGTGCACACCCAGCAGGGCAGAGTTCAGCATTGTCGACGAGGTAGTTGACCAAGTTCGGATAGAGGAACTTAACCAGATGCGTTGCGAATTGATCAAGGATGGACGAGTGATGAGTATTCCTCCGATGGTTGAGACGTGTTCCCGAGGACCAGTTCGGCCTGACATCTGCTACAGAGTGATGAAGCTACAGAGTACGAGATTTCGAGTCCGTGTGAGAGACTTCAGATTGACCGTGGCCGAGACAGTGCAGTGCATAGTAGCTTGGCGTGACGTCATAGTGGACGACGATAGAGACAGTTGGAACAAGAGGTTCGTGTGAGACCCTGACGAGTTGTCATTGCTTCTCGTCGAGACTAGAGACCTGAGATGCTTACAGAGACGTTGCGATGTGACCAATTTCTGGAGAAATATTGTGCTGAGGACACAGATGCCCTTTGAGCGAGAAGAGGTTATGCAGGAGAGCTAGCCTCTGTACAGATCGGCATAGGCATGATTGGAAGAGACCTTGAGCAGGATTCCTTCCAGGACATAGCTGCCATGATGTTGCACCCAGGATCGGATGTGTGACGTGCTTTCAGAGAGCCAGAGGCCGACGCCAGTGATATGCTGCCTTACGAGTGGTCGTGAGGTTTGACCGAGAGGTGACCAGAGAAGTGCCAGAACGGAATCGTCCCCGTTAGCACCCCTGACAGGGCCGATGAGCCGATTGACCGCGTGATCGGTAATCCGCAGAGAAGATAAGAATCCAGAGACAGAGGACGCCAGACCGTGAGCAAGAGGCAGGTAGATATCCTGCGCTGCTAGCAGTGGATTGCACCGACTCCTTCTCGACTTTGAAGGAGGAACTACCGAAGACGGTATTTATGATTTGTGATTTTGTGATTTGATTATCACGTATCCGTCATTTTGGATTTCGGTATTTTGGGCATTCTGTTGCATGATTTAGTTTTGATGACTGAGTTTCATGATATTGGTTTCATGCACCCACTTGATATTTATATATTTTGCGCAGAGTGATTACATTTGAGGTATTGATTGAGGTTTCATGCCTGCAGTATTCAGTGATTTGATTTGCACTTCCAGCTTGATTTTCACCTACCTTTAGTGTTTTGATGTACGATTTTGGTGCACGCCAGATGCACTAAATCGGGATTCTTCGTGCATGTCACATGCACCTGACTTATCTTTCTGTCAGGCACACACGTTGCCTACGACAGATGTTTCGTGCACACCCGTTGCACCTAGATGTTGTTTGTATACCTGTTTGACACATTTATGGATTCTTTATTTCCGTGCGCACCAGACGCACAGGATTGTGTTACGTGCATTTTGGGATTTATTCCTTTTGGAGCAGTACCTTTTATGATGTTGGATTTTTGCTTTCATGCTGAGCAGGACTAGTCAGTGGACGGTACCTGGATATACTTTTGCATGCTTTTGCATCAGTTACTTACATGTATGGATTGGATGTCTACATGTGTAGTTTTGATCCATATCATATCGGTTTTGTATTGGATTTGACATTGTGTTTTTTTTTACCTCGACCCCGATGATTGCGAGATGCTTGACGGAGTTTTGCTTTTGAGTTATCTGCTCATTTTTCATGCGCATGCATTGCGCTGTGATGTTTTATGTGTTGATATTTTCGGAGCCCCGACAAAATGGATTATTACTGGAATTGTTTTAGTATTGGGGGTTTAAATTTAAATTCGGGGACCGAATTTCTTTAAGGGGGGTAGATTGTAACATTTTCAAAAATATAAAATATTAATTTTGGGAATTTTTATAATTTAATATTATTTTATTGATTATTTTAATATTTAATGCAAATAAATAGGAAAATGTTAGAAAAATTATGAAAAATTATGGAAAATTCTAAAATGGGTTAATTATTGAAATTATGACATTTTTAAGTTGTGGTGATCATTTTGACACTAATTTTGTGCTAATCGCGATTAAAATCGCTAATCGGGTTTTTTGGTAATTTTGTGCAAAACTTGCACATATCACATTTTCTACACTTGTTCATTGTTTCTTGCCATGGATTTCTTTTGGGGTTACTATTCTCATGAGAAGGTTTGGATTATGGATTAAATGGAAAAGAAAAGAGAAAAGAATAGAAAATGGAGGGTTGGTGAGAAGAGGGGTATGGGTCATTGACTATGAGACTTAACCATTTGTTTCCTTTCATTTTCCCCTCCCTCTTCTTCTCTTGCTGCTGCCTCCTCTCCTCCATTCTCCCCCTCTCTTCAAGCCATGAAATCACCTCTAAAACTACCCCAAAATCCTATGTTGGTTTCATAAAAAAAGATGCGTGAGCTCGAGATCTACATGATGGACCTAGAAAGCTTGGATTTGGCCACTAAAGGGCAACTCAAGAAAATTCTTGAGTTGCTAATGAAGGTAATTTCTGAACCATTTGCTCAATCAAAGCTTTTCCTATAACCCCATGTTAAGATTTAATCGATATTGTGTGATATTATGGATTTGATGAAAACCTAGTTAGGGTTTGAGAGGAACTTGGGTTGTATTGTGAAATTGAGTTCAATTGAGGATACACCAACACCCTAGTGTTTGAATTGAAACCCAAAACCTGAAGCAAACACCAGAATACGGATTTTAGAAACCGATATCGGGGAAATTGTGTTTTCTGTCACTGTTATTTGGAATCTGCTAACACCCCGAGAACCCTAAAATAATATTGAGTGGGAATTGAGATGTGCAGGCAACATAGAGGCAACACCCCAAACCCTAGCCCCTAACTCCTCCGTACGGCCGCCAATTCTCCCATTCTGGCCGCAATTTGCGGCCAGAGCAGGGGGGATTTTCCTCGTTTTGCGTGCCTGGCCCCATTTCATCAATTCTTGGCCCTGGGTACTTCTAGTTTTGACAGATTCTTTCTAGGGTGAAATCTGGGACATATATCCTAAGTTGCTATTTTGGATTCGTGTTTCCGTATTCCGTATTTTTGATTCTGAAATGGTGGGATGTGTTTTGCCTCGACTATTTGTCGTTTATACGACGATATAGAGGAGTTATTGATGGTTTTGAAGGCGTGCCATAGGTTTTCACCTATAGGCCCCTTATCGTATCGTTTTGGGTTTTATGCGCCGTTTTAGATTGGATTTGATTTTAATGCGCATATGCGATATTTTGATGTGTAGGTACCCATGAAGACTTCGGGACGACAAGCATACGTGGTGACGTCCGCAATGATGATGCAAGGTGAGTAGATTATATCTACAGGGGGAAGTCGGGTGGATGGCGTATAGCACCCCCGCAGTCCGTAGATAGATTATTATGTAGTTATTGTGATATAGGTGTATTGTGGATAGTATAGGGTTAGAAGTGACTAGTGTAGTTCATAGTCGTGAACCCTAGGATAGAATTACACCTATACACACACCCTTGCTTATCACTTGTACTTGCACTGTGATGACTTTGGAGATGAGTCGATGATGTGGGCTTGGTGCCCTGGGATCGGTGATTTGATACGATTCATATGTGGGATTTTGACTTGTGATTCTCGCGGGCTTGGGATATGTGTTTACCCCCGCATGCATACTTACTGATGTTACCGTTTTGTACTAGACATAGAGTAGTACTCCAGACTATATGATCTGATGATGGTGATATTTGTTATGTGATGAGACAGTGAGATGTTGACCCCTACCCAGCTTTTGGGAATGCCGTACGATGATTACCGTACGAGCTGATATTGATGATAGATCCGCACTCATAGCTAGAGGATATCTTACGATATGACATTGAGGCGGGATCACCGACTATATATCTACATATATACTTAGACTCAGTTTTAGGTGGTTTCCACACCTACCCCTCCTGATTGACAGGATACTTAGATGTAGTTGCATAGTAGATACTTCACTGTGCTGTTGATTACTAGATTTCCGCATATTCATACTATTCGCATTGCTGGCATATGTTCATTACCATGTTATTATCATGCTGTTAGGACACCAGCACCATTATCGATGATGCGTATGTTTCACGTACACTATTTGCCGGCTCACACACTTCATCATCGATAATTGCCATGTCACTACACAATAGTACTATTACATTCGTGATATGATGCTTCCTTTGACATATGCGCATTCCTATTCCATGTTGCATGATTTCCGATATGATTACTCTCTTTACATGTCGCATATATCATGGATTGATTGCATAGTACATCGCATTGGATTTACTGCTGGATGTTGGATTTTCATGTGATTTCTGGTTTTTGAGGACCGTGGGGTTATTTAAGAAAAGAGGCACTTTATGAAAACCCGGTACCTCGTGATATGATATTTCGGTGCGTCCACCACGCGTTTTCTCGGTGCTGAGACGTGTGCTTGAAACCCGATTCGAGGAGGTGATGTACCGTTTGCGGGTTCGTGGTGGGCCCGGTATGGTTCCCCTCGGCGAGATGATCGATGGGTTATGCCGATTGAGCCTGGAGGCGGGCGAGTACCTACCGGTGATTGTATTTGAGCTCGGCGGATATCCGGGGCATACCGCCTGGAGCTGAGAGATGGGCGTACTGCCGGGGGCCGACGGGCCGATACCGCAGACGGAGCCCAGAGATGGACATGGGTTGACTCGTACTGCCGGGGGCCGAGGGCCGATACCGCAGACGGAGCCCCATATGTATGAGGATTTACGTGTCGATGCTTGGCACGGGTTTCATGATGAGTTTTCCATGATTTTGGTTATATCCACACATTGCATACATGATGCTTGCTGTCAGTGGGTGACAGGTGGACGGGTTCCACAGATATACAGATATGGATCATATACAGACTGGATTTACATTTATCTTACACCAATATTAGTGGTATGGGACGCTAATATATGTGTATTGATATCCTTGATATTTCACCATATTTACTTCATGCAGACATACCTTATATTGATGACATGTTATTACCTGAGTACCTGGCACTACATACCTGATTAGATGTTACCTTGCCACCTTGTTACACTCAGATGTACTCTTGTGGATTATATTACTGATCGTTGACTTAGGTTTATGTCTTGCATTCGGTTTCTGCTTGTAGATGTTTCTATTCACGAGTTGGCAACTCACCCCCGTTGTGCCACAGCTCTTGCAGGTTATGCCGTACAGGTTCTATTGCGGCATTTCTGGCACATTTCCTTCTTGCGGGTGATTTGCTTTGGTAGGTGGATTCCTTCGTATCAGGAGTCACCTTTGTATTTAATTTATTCATTGTATCTAGAAATTGTCCATCAACCAAAACTTGTATATTCTATCAGACTCAGAGACAGTGTTGTATTATTCGATCTTAGAGTCGCGCTTAGTAGTATTGCGGTTTTCTTGCTACTTTTGAGCATTCTTTGGGTTTTGATCCTCGCCACTTGGCGTTGTATATTATTATATCATTGCGTGGTTGTGACCGTCGATTGACGAAGAGCTAGCTCCCGCTTGGGGATGCCTTTATCATTTTATATATTGTTATTCATATTGTACCCCATTCGGGGCCAGTTTTACAAGAGAAACTCTGCCGAAATTTTTAGAAAAGACTTTATTGTTTTCAAAACGTACCTTCGGCTTAGTTATTTAAAAACCTTTATTACAAACCTGTATTTCTTCACTTCTTAAACCAGTCTTCTTTATTTATTCTTCAAAATGGTTTTAGATTTCTGGGCTTTTGGCTTACTTGGATCAGATGGAGTCCTATAGGCTTCATATGGTTCAAGTGCCAGTCACGTGCTCTTTCGGGTCGTGACAACTATTGCGTTGATTATTCGATTTCCGCATATTCATGCTATTCGCGTTGCTTTGCATATGTTTATCGCTATATTATTATCATGCTGTTAGGACACCAGCACCACTATCGATGATGCGTATGTTCCACGTACACTATTTGCTGGCTCACACACATCATCATCGATAATTGCCATGCCACTACACTGTAGTACTGTTGCATTCCTGATATGATCCTGCATGGCATATGGTACACTTATACATGTACACATACATAGATGATTCTGACTTGATTAGAGATTTGAGGACCGCAAGATATTCTTTAAAACTGATTCATTCTAAAAGAGCGGTTTCCCTCGACATATGCACATTACTATTCCATGTTACATGACTTACTGATATTCTTACCTTTCTTTACATGTCGCATACATCATGCTTTTGATTATACGCATTGAGATATGTTGATTCCATGATATTTCTGGATTTGGGAACCGTGGGTATTTCAAAAGAGAATATGTAATTATTTTAAAAACCCGGTTACCCTTGATATGATATTTCAGTGCGTCCACCATGTGTTTTCTCGGTGCTGAGAGCGACATGTGATACCCGATTCGAAGAGGCGGATGAGGCCGATTGCGGGTACATGGTGGACCCGGTATGGTACCCCGGGGCGAGAACGGTTTCGCTGTGTAGTAGACGGTGAGCCTGGTAGAGGAACTACTACCTACCGGTGATTGGTTGGACCTGACGGTTATCCGGAGGATACCGACCAGAGTCGATAGATGGATATGGGCGTACTGCCGGGGCCGAGGGCCGATACCGCAGATAGAGCCGTGGGCTGGTCCGGACTGATGGAGCCCGTTATATGAGGATTTATGTGCCGATGCTGGGCACAGTTTTCATGATGTTTTCGAGTGTCGATGCTGGACACTCCGGTTCCATGATTTGACGTGTCGCGAGGGACACAGGTGGTTTATATCCTCATATTTCCATGCATAAGCTGAGGATATTTACATCATGAGGGTTATTGTCTTTGGGTGACGAGTGGACGGGATCCACGTACATGCAGATTTGATTACATTGATCATACCTCATATATTATGATATGCTATTACTTGAGGCATTGGCACGAGCACTTGGAACTACACTCATGTATAGAGATTTCATTGCCAGTTTAGCATGCTTCAGCTTTATTCATATTGAGGTTTATATATATCTGATCATATTGACCTAGGATGGGTCATACATTCGATCTCTGCTTGTAGATATTTTCTATTCACGAGTTGGCAACTCACCCCCGTTGTGCCACAGTTCTTGCAGGTTTTGCCGTACAGATTTCATTGCGGCTTTTCGGGCATATTGCTTCCATTACGGGTGACTTGCTTTGGTAGGTGGGTTCTTTGTATCAGAACCACCATTGTACATTATTTATTCATTGTATCTAGAAATTCCATCAACCAAAACTTGTATATTGTTTCAGACTTAGAGACAGTGATGTATTATTTTGACCTTAGATGTCGCGCTTGTAGTATTACGATTTTCTAGCTGTTTGACTTTCTTTTTATGGGTTTTGATCCTCGCCCTTTGGCGTTGTATATTATTATTGCTTATGTGGTTGTGACCATCGATTAACGAAGAGCTAGCTCCCGCTTGGGGATGCCTTTTATCATTTCACATATATTATTCTTGTTGTACCCCGTTCGGGGCCAGTTTTTACAAAGGAAACTCTGCCGAAATTTTCAGAAAAGAATACACATTTTAAAAATGCATATTCGGCTTAGTTATTCAAGGGCTTGATTTCAAAACATGTTTCTTTACTTATTAAAAACTAGTTTTCCTTATTAACTCCCTAAAATGGTTTTAGATTTCTGGGCTTTTGGCTTACTTGGATTAGATGGGGTCCTATAGACTTCATATGATTGAAGTGCCAGTCACGGGCTATTTCGGGTCGTGACATACAGTCCCGAGTCGCATGGAGGCAATAAGCGATATGAGGGGTTTCGTTTCTCCCGATATTGGGGGTTGATGTTGCGCTATGCTCGATTGGCTATAACTGGAAGTCCCTGGCCATGGCTGATATGGAGATCTACTGGTAAGTGTTATCAGTGGTTTCTCGAACCGTTATAGGCCAGACATCGGCATGAATTATCACGTTACTGTGGTCTAACGTTCACCACCCCTAGACTTGATATGTGACATATCAGACGAAGATACCGGACTGTACGGTAGTGTTACTGATAGGCTTCATGGAGAGTTTGGACGAGCTTGCTTGTTGATCTTCATATCGTTCAATACCCGGATAGCCGTTACGTCCAGCTAGTACCGCTGATGGCTTGTAGGTGATTGATGTGATCATCACCTACTGCTGATGTATTGACGAGTATTTAGAGTCCCACACAGAAGTTTCCTGGTTCGAGCGAAACGAAATAAGGCACATATGTTGATATGTGTGTGGGCTCGATTAAATACGTGTATGTGATACCGTATTATAATATGGAAGTTATCTGTTATTGGTTCAGTTATATGTGATATAACCATATTGTCGAATCAAGTATTGATTTGATAATGTGATATACAGATATATGATATTAGTCGGTCATATGTTATATAACCAGATTATTAAATCAAGTGTTGATTTAATAATGTGATATAATTATATCTTAACTAATATTATTAGCTCACTAATTTTTCTTTATAATATATATATTAATATATTCGATATATATATATAATAATGCATGACATTATTTCTATTTTTGAGAAAAATAGAAAAGAGGTGGAAAATGAGAGCATGGTTGCAAGCATGGGCTTTATTCATAGTTTATTCATCTTGACTCACTATTCAAGCATGGTTGCAATTTTATATTGCAAAATTCCATACTTGAATGAGTGGGGGTCAAGAGTTGCCATTCATTCTAGTCTCATTCTCAACACTTAGCCATTTTTCTTGAGTTGCTCCTATGGTTGCTCTCTATCTTCATCTTCCTCTTTAAATGTCATGGTTCAAGCATCATCCCTCACATGAGATGTGGATCATGAAGCTTGAACGAAATCTTGTGAGCTTTTAACATCCCCTACTTCACCATCGCACACCAAACTAGCAATTTGTTGTGGTGTGTTTGCTACACTAAAAGAGTTTAGTATAGAATTAGCTTGGGCTAGAGGGACTTCGCGTGGATCGTCTTTGGCGCGAAGATCATGAAGGAGGGTCGTTCAACTGGAAGAGGATGCCTGTAGAGTCGTGTGGACTTCAACCTGGAGCTTTAGAAGAGAAGGACTAGAACTGCAAAGGTTGTATGCTCTATTCTTCTTTTGAGTTAATCACATCATAAAGGCAAACCCTTATAATCTAGTAACGATCTTGTTAGTCTAACTTAGCACCTAATAAAAATTAAAATGCGGCTTGCTTGATGCCTCTAGAACCTCATGGTGGTGTTAAGGTTGTTAGTGTATATGCCTTAGAGGCCATTACTGTATCATACTAGTTTGTATATTACTTAATGGAAGCTTGGGATATTCACCGTGTATAGACAATCTTGCTTAGTATATTAGTATGCTACCTGGTTTGTTTCTACTTCAATGTGTACATGTGTTTATTTTAGTATATCACCTATACACATTAGTGGAGCCCTTATGATCTTTGCTTGATTACCAGCGTTGTGATGGCAGTCACACTAGTGGGGGCTGGGTAATCTATAAGCACATCCTTATGCAGGTCCCTAGTCGTAGGACTATCGAGACAGGGCATCGATACTCCGGAGTAGACTAGCGTATGCGCTTCTCATCCCAGTGTGGGAGACGGTCTGTCCCACAGCCGTCAGTACGTCATACTCGAGATAGTATGCGGGTGCTCGTTAGGTTACGATTACACTGGACAGGACTCGTTGGGAATTGTTGGTTGGTACTATACTTATCGTCAGTTATCAGTTCCCAGGTGACATGAGTACAGCTTAGTCCGCTGACTTGACACTGTCTCTTCGCCTCGAGTGTGTTCCCACTGTACTTAGATTACTACCCTACCACGGCTCAAAGGAGTCGTGAAAACAGGTAGTAGTTGGGTGCAGTCCCAAAGCACTTGGAGGCAGTGACGGTTAGACAGGATTCGTCTCTCCCGGTATTGGGGGTTGACATCGCGCTGTGTCTAGGAGAGCCATTACACGAGTAGTCCCTGGCCAGGGCAAGCGAGATATACTGTTAGGTTTCCAGTGTTATCTCAGTGTGTTCTGGGCTTCACTCCGACACGACTTGTACCGCTATTAGGGGACTGACGTTTACCGCCCCCTAGGCCCTCCATGAGATGTATCAGACGAACAGACCAGACTGTATAGAGATTGTCACATTCAGGCTCAGTAGGAGTTCTGATGGGTTTCACCTGGTCAGTCTTCTTATCGGCATCTACCTGGGGACCGTTACACACAGCTAGTGCCGCTTGCGGTCTGTGGTTAAATCCACTGCCAGCATTTTGTCGAGTCTTTAGAGTCCCACACAGAAAGCTATTCGCCTTTAGGCAAAAGAGTAGAGGTCGCATGGTTTTGCGACAGGGTTCGGTCACATCCGTGCACTTGTGCACGTACAGTGTCCGGAGAGTTAACACTAGCGGGCTTTGGTTTAAGCCAGATCCTAGTGTACGTTTTGGGATTGGTTTTATCTCGTTTGTATTCGTGTTCCTCGGAACGCGGATGCGGGTGTGTATGCACAGTTGACAGAGAGACAGAGGCAGAGGATTTTCATTGGGGTTGTTGACTGTTGACTGTTGACTAATGACTTTTGACTAAACCCTAATGAGAATAAGATATATATATTTAACATTAATATTAATTAAGTATTATTGTGACATGGATGTTGAGAGTTGACTTTGTGGACTTGTTGACTTTGTTGACCGGTTGACTAGGTTGGACTAGTTGACCATCATCATGACAATGGCTATCATTCCATGGCAAAGACTTTTGCTTGCTTGTTTATTTATGCAACATGAGTGCATGAAATGATATAGCCATTTTGACTTAAACCATCACACAATACTTGATTACTAATTTTGTTATGATGGCTTTGGATTATGAGAGCAAGGATGGCAAAAGAGTTACTCATTCTCTCATTTCATTTCTCTCTCTTGCCATCACTTGCTCAAGCTCTCCCTCTTCCTCTTGCTCTCTCTAGCTCAAGGCAAACCATTCTCATGTGTTGAGACTCGTTGCCTTAGAGATAAAAAGACACCAAAACAATCCTCTACTCATTCTAGTTCACAAGGCCTAGCAAGCCAATTGTTCTAGTTTCTTCAAAGTTCGAAGAAGAAGCCAAAGGTAGAAGCTTTCGGGTGGATCCATCTTCGGCGCAGGGAGACGACGAGGTGAGGCCGATCCGTAAACCGGGAGGAGTTGAAGACGAAGGAGTTCAAGAAAGGTATAGCCCCCTAACCGAGTAGGTAAACTCAAGTTAGGTTGTTAGTTAGTTGTTTAACAAAGATCCGTATTATGAGTCCATGTTACCACCCTCTTGAAAATCGTTTTTCACCACTTCCGCAACCCCGTAAGTACCGGGGAAGGGTAGCATGGACTTACAGTGGTATCAGAGCCTAGTTAAACACTATCTAACATGTTAGCAAAGTAAGTAGAAGTTCGATCGAAGTAAAAGTCGCGAAACGAACCCGTAAAATCAAGTTTCTGCCGAATTTTTTTTCTGTCCAAAAAATGATAAATCTTCTCTTAAAAATAGCTCAGACTTTTGTTTAAACACCCAGCAAAATTGGTCCATCGAACCGGTCAAGGCACCGCGGAAACGCGGCGGGAGCATGCTCCCGCCGCAGTTCCGCGGCCGAGTTGACTCGGCCGTGGCACAATTTTTTTTGCAGTGTATTTCTGGGGTTGTTTTGGGATTTTTACAATATGTCTTTTCAGCCCAGATTTTCCAGAAAGAAAAATTAGTTTTTGGGGCTTGAAAATCCGTATTTTTATCGAACTTCTAAAGACTTAAGATGACGGGTATATATCTGTGATGTGTTATATGTATTGATCGTCCGCTAATCGCTATACATCGATTAGTGGGGGTTATACATATCTGTAATCTGTAATGATTGATGGTATGTGTATATGAATTCTTTGGATTGTTGCGGATGAATAGCCGGGGGTTGTGAGATGAGAGTTTTCTTTTCTTTCAATTCATGTAATATGTAAATTGATGTAATATTATTTTTGGCCGCACAACCGGGTCTGGGTTGTAGCTGTCATTGTATAATTTATTTTTACTGTTTTTGCTCCTAGGATAGACCCAAGGTGGGGTGCACAAACTACCGGATATCTCGAAGTGCCGAGTGGCCTACTCACGTCGTTGAGGGAGGTTGCTCCGCTTCGGATATTTGGCGGGTAGTTTGCCGCACCCGTAGGGGTCTAGGGTGGGGTATTGGCTATTCATCGCGGCCGTGTAATCCGCTTTTCGTTACAGGCTCGTACGAATTGCGGATTCCTAGTATATCCAATGTGTTCATCTGTGATCTGAAATAGCTATCATTGCAATATATCTATATATGATATTATTTAGGCGTTGCTTATGTTTTGCAGCCGCGCTAGCCCAGCCCCCGCTCTGTCGTTAGTTAAGTAACCTAACGGGTAATGAAGGGGCCCCGTGGCGAATGCGAATGGCATAAGCGTACGTCATATTTTGGTTGTTTTCTGCAATGGTAGGATTAAATGATGGGACGCATTAAAAGAACTAATGCAAGAAAAATAAACCAAGTAAAAGTCGTTGGAACACTTTCAAAACCACTCGGTTTCTTTTCAAAAATAACTTTTAAAAGCGGAGCTTAAGCCACTCCTTTTAAAAGCTATCTCGTTCCATCGATTATATCAAGTTCACTACGTTCACGGTTTCGCCAAAACCTTTCGCAGCCCTCCGTTGTTTCACATGGATGGTCAATAGTATTCAAGCTATGTATGTTGGCCAAAGTCAAGGCATAGTGATTGGTTGATATTGGGCATTCATGTGCAGCATAGATAGATGTTTTGGTTTGGGGTAGTCATACTACCATTTTGGCCAAAGTCAAGGGTATGTGCGGATGGGCTCAAATTAACCTGGAGAATGACGGGTAGAACTTGACATGTGACTTATGATATTTTGGCCAAAGTCAAGGTCATAAGAGCATGGGGCAAAAATCCACATCGGGAGTTTCAAAAGAACTGAAACTTGCTAGTGTTGCATACCATTTGGAGTGTGATGATTCTGGTAGGATTCCTTCAGTTTCGTCGCGCGATGATATTTGGATCCCAATCCTACTGTGAGTATACGCTACTCCTCGGGAAATTTCTCACTAAACGATCAATGCTATAAACCTATTAGGTGTCTAGAAAGGTGTTAGCGGGGCTACACCCCCAGGGAAAAGTGGTTCTTAAATTAAGGAACTTCGCGAAAACGTTGGAAAACCTCCCTCGAAGTACCGACACCAGCCTGGCCGAACGGTTAAGCAAGAATTGTACGGTGAGATTGATCCAGACTAATTCTTCCTTTTTGGTTTTAGGAGGGATTCGAGAGACAGTGGGAGCCATCCTGTTTAGACAAATTAAAAACCACTCTAAACTTGCAAGAGCATCATGCTAAAGTGTTTCTTCTCTCTCTCCTATTTGCAGCAACCAATCATCACGACCGGACTTAAGTTATTACTAGATAAAAACATACTGACAGAGCCAAACTACAAAGATTGGCTCAGGAATGTCAAAATGGAAATCACTTATGACAAGTTGGGGTATCTCCTTACCACCAAAGCTCCTCCTATCCCAGGACCCACCTCCAGCGTCGCGGATAAGGAAATCCGTAAGACTTGGGAGATCGATAGCGCGAAGGCCAAGTGCCTCGTGCTTGCCTCTATGGACAACGAACATCAGAGGAGGCACGAGAATATAGTCCTCAAATCCATATTTCTCTATGCAAAAGAACTGTATGGAGAGCAATCTCGTATCGCAAGATACGAAGTGTCGAAGAATCTATTTTCGGCAAGGTTGGCCATCGGATCATCGGTAGCGGAACACATGCTTAAGATGATTGGCTTCATTGAGGAGCTCGCGAACCTTGGGACCACGTTGGAGAATGAGCTCTATACGGACTTGATTCTTCAGTCCCTTCCATCCACTTACGCCCAGTTCATCCTGAATTTCAACCTGCAAGAAAAGGAAGTTGAACTTTCAGAGCTCCTAAACATGCTGAGGAGTGCAGAGGGCACCCTACAGAAAGGTAGGGAAACATCCACTTTGTTTGTAGGAGGATCTTCATCTTCTAGGTCCAAGGCGAAAGCCAAGGGAAAGAAGAAGAAAGCCTCCGCCAAACCAAGGGGCGGTGTTAGTAAAGTGGATACGAAGGGAAAGACAAAAGCAACAAAGGTAGTGGGAAAGCTTGTGGACAAGGAAGAATGCTTTTACTGTCATAAGAGTGGGCACTGGAAGAAAGATTGCAGGGCTTGGAAAGCTAGAACACAGGATCTGAATCATGTTGCGGCTTCAGCTTCAGGTGTGTATGTTATTGAAAACTGTCTATCAATAAACTCTACTTCCTAGGTATTGGATACCGGATCAGGATCTCATATCTGTAATTCTTTGCAGGCGTTGAGAAGCCGTAGGTTTTTTAAGGCAGGTGACATGACCCTCAAAGTTGCAAACGGAGCAAGCATGGATGCTAAGGCCGTGGGGGACTATCACCTGGGTATGTCAGATGGACAAGTTTTGGTTTTACGTAATTGCTTTTTTGTACCCAACGCAACTTGTAATATCATTTCTGTATCTTTGATTTCTAAAGAAGGTTATGAATTTGCGTTTGTAAGTAATGTTGTAAACATTCACCTTAATCAAGTTCTGATTGGGTCAGGTACATTAAGCAATGGTATATACGTACTAAACCAACCACAGATTTTCAATGTCCAGAATACACACAAAAGAAAGTCTCCGGAAATAAATCAGACTTTCTTATGGCATTGTAGACTGGGTCACATCAATGAGAGAAGATTGACAAAGTTACATATAGAAGGATATTTGAATCCGTTCGAATATCAATCGTACGCCACTTGTCAATCCTGTCTCAAAGGAAAGATGACAAAGACTCCGTTCACTGGACACGGAGTAAGGGCGAGCGAGCTCTTGGGACTCGTACACAGCGACGTGTGCGGTCCAATGTCTACACATGCGCGAAGCGGTTATTCTTACTTCATTACTTTTATGGATGACTTTTCAAGGTACAGTTATGTCTTCTTAATGAAACATAAGTCCGAAGCCTTTGGAAAATTCCAGGAATATAAGAATGAAGTAGAAAAACAAACCGGCAAAAGTATCAAGACACTAAGATCGGATCGAGGTGGTGAATACTTGAGTGCCGAGTTCCTGGACTACTTAAAAGAGAATGGAATTCTCTCTCTGCTTACTCCCCATACACTCCGCAACATAACGGTGTATCGGAGAGACGGAACCGAACCCTATTGGATATGGTACGGTCCATAATGAGTAACGCTGAGTTACCGCGATCATTCTGGGGATATGCACTAGAATCAGCTGCATACCTTTTGAACCGAGTTCCAACTAAGACTGTGCCTACTACACCATATGAGATGTGGTGTGGGAAGAGACCCTATCTTAATCACATTAAGACATGGGGAAGTCCAGCTTTTGTCAAAAAGCAGCATGCGGACAAGCTCGAGGCACGCTCTGTACAGTGCATGTTTGTGGGATATCCAAAGAACTCCAAGGGATATTTCTTCTATTACGAAGAGGAACAAAAGGTTTTTGTTTCTCGGCATGCCCACTTCTTGGAAACTCAGTTTTTGGAGAATCAGATAAGTGGGAGCGCAATAGAACTGGAAGAAATTCCAAAACCACGAGCTATTACTGAAAGCTTAGTAGAACCAGAGGGTTCAAAAGAACATGACATTCCTACGCCGCTCCGCAGGAGTAGTAGGCAGTCTCATCCGCCCGAGAGATACTACGGTTTTCTCATAGACGGGGATAGAGAAGATTGCATCATTGATTATGATGAGCCGACTAGCTTCCAGCAGGCCATTCAGAGCGTTGACTCGGTAAAATGGCTGGATTTAATGCGGACCGAAATGGAGTCTATGTACACCAACAAAGTATGGACGTTGGACGTTGCTCCAGATGGGGTAAAACCCGTAGGATGCAAGTGGATCTTCAAAAGGAAGATTGGTGTTGATGGACAGGTTGATACCTATAAAGCTAGACTGTTTGCAAAGGGTTTTCGTCAAAGACCTGGTTTGGACTATGACGAGACCTTTTCTCCAGTAGCTATGCTGAAATCCATTCGGATCCTTCTTGCCATTACTGCTTTCCACGATTATGAGATTTGGTAGATGGACGTAAAGACCGCTTTTCTAAATGGAAATTTAGAGGAGTGTGTTTATATGGACCAGCCATAGGGTTTCATTCAGAGTGGGAGCAGCGGAAAGTTGTGCAAGTTGCTTAAGTCCATCTACGGACTAAAGCAGGCATCGCGGAGTTAGAACATCTGTTTTGATGAGACGATCAAAGAATTTTGCTTTATCAAAAATTCAGATGAACCATGCATCTATAGTAGATTTGTAGCGAGAACTGTAGTATTCCTCGTTTTATACGTGGATGATATTCTCTTAATAGGAAATGATATTCCTATGCTCCAATCTGTCAAAGGGTTCTTGTCACACAGGTTCTCCATGAAAGACCTGGGTGATGCCTCATACATTCTGGTGATCTGGATCTATCGTGACAGATCCAAGAGGATACTGGGACTTTCACAGTCCAGGTACATTGATACCATACTGAAAAAATTCAGTATGGAAGATTCCAAGAGCGGTAATCTACCGGCTTGTCACGGGGTCACCCTTTCCAAAGAGATGTCTCCCAAGACAGATTTGGAAAGGGATCGCATGTCTATTATACCCTACGCTTCTGCGGTAGGCTCTATAATGTATGCGATGTTGTATACCAGACTAGATGTAACTTATGCACTAAGTGTGGTAAGCCGGTATCAGTCAAACCCTGGAGAGAAACACTGGATAGCAGTAAAGAACATTCTTAAGTACCTGAGAAGGACTAAGGAGATGTTCTTGGTGTATGGCGGAAAAGACCACCAGATCGAGGCCTTTGCTGAATCCAGCTTCCAGAGTGACAAGGATGATTCCAAGTCCATGTCGGGTTATGTCTTTACCCTCAATGGAGGGGCGTTGTGTTGGAAGAGTTCCAAACAGGAAACCATTGCTGACTCGACGATGGAAGTGGAATATATCGCTGCTGCAGATGCCGTAAAAGAAGATGTCTGGATAAGGAAGTTCTTAACTGAACTTCAGGTGGTTCCATCCATTGTTGATCCAATACCTCTGTATTGCGACAACAATGGGGCTATAGCTTTAGCAAAGGAACCAAGGTCCCATCTGAAGTCCAGACACATCTTGAGGCGGTATCACCTGATCAGGGAGATCGTGGGTCGCCAGGAGATCAAGGTTCGGAGAGTTTCTACGGAAGATAACACTGCTGATCCACTCACAAAGGCCTTACCCCAGACTCAGTTCGAGCGGCTGATCGAGATGATAGGTCTTCGATACGCCAGTACATGGCCTTAGTGCAAGTGGGAGATTGTTAGTGTATATGCCCTAGAGGCCATTACTGTATCATACTAGTTTGTATATTACTTAATGGAAGCTTGGGATATTCACCTTGTATAGACAATCTTGCTCAATATAGTAGTATGCTACTTGGTTTGTTTCTACTTCAATGTGTACATGTGTTTATTTTAGTATATCACCTATACACATTAGTGTATCCCTTAGGATCTTTTCTTGATTACCAGCGTTGTGATGGCAGTCACACTAGTGGGGGCTGGGTAATCTATAAGCACACCCTTATGCAGGTCCCTAGTCGCAGGACTATCGAGACAGGGCATCGATACTCCGGAGTAGACTAGCGTATGCTCTTCTCATCCCAGTGTGGGAGACGGTCTGTCCCACAGCCGTCAGTACGTCGTCTTGAGATAGTATGCGGGTGCTCGTTAGGTTACGAGTACACTGGACTGGACTCGTTGGGAACTGTTGGTTGGTACTATACCTATCGTCACTTATCAGTTCCTAGGTGACATGAGTACAGCTTAGTCCGCTGACTTGACACTGTCACTTCGCCTCGAGTGTGTTCCCATTGTACTTAGATTACTACCCTACCACGGCTCAAAGTAGTCGTGCAAACAGTTAGTAGTTGGGTGCAGTCCCGAAGCACTTGGAGGCAGTGACGGTTAGACAGGATTCGTCTCTCCCGGTATTGGGGGTTGACATCGCGCTGTGTCTAACAGAGCCATTACACGAGTAGTCCCTGGCTAGGGCAAGCGAGATATACTGGTAGGTTTCCAGTGTTATCTCAGTGTGTTCTGGGCTTCACTCCGACACGACTTGTACCGCTATTAGGGGACTGACGTTTACCGCCCCTAGGCCCGCCATGCGATGTATCAGACGAACAGACCGGACTGTATAGAGATTGTCACATTCAGGCTCAGTAGGAGTTCAGATGGGTTTCACCTCGTCAGTCTTCTTGTCGGCATCTACCTGGAGACCGTTACGCACAGCTAGTGCCGCTTGCGGTCTGTGATTAAACCCACTACCAGCGTAGTGTCGAGTCTTTAGAGTCCTACACAGAAAGCTATTCGCCTTTAGGCAAAAGAGTAGAGGTCGTATGGTTTTGCGACAGGTCGCATGGTTTTGCGACAGGGTTCGGTCACATCCGTGCACTTGTGCACGTACAGTGTCCGGACAGTTGATACTAGCGGGCTTTGGTTTAAGCCAGATCCTAGTGTACGTTTTGGGATTGGTTTTATCTCGTTTCTATTCGTGTTCCTCGGAACGCGGATGCGGGTGTGTATGCACAATTGACAGAGGGACAGAGGCAGAGGATTCTCATTGGGGTTGTTGATTGTTGACTGTTGACTATTGACTTTTTACTAAACCCTAATGAGAATAAGATATATATATTTAACATTAATATTAATTAAGTATTATTGAGACATGGTTGTTGAGGGGTTGACTTTGTTGACTTCTTAACTTTGTTGACCGGTTGACTAGGTTGGACTAGTTGACCATCATCATGACAATGGCTATCATTCCATGGCAAAGAGTTTTGCTTGCTTGTTTATTTATGCAAAATGAGTGCTTGAAATGATATAGCCATTTTGACTTAAACCATCACACAATACTTGATTTGTTATGATGGCTTTGGATTATGAGAGCAAGGATGGGAAAAGAGTTACTCATTCTCTCATTTCATTTCTCTCTCTTGCCATCACTTGCTCAAGCTTTCCCTCTTCCTCTTGCTCTCTCTAGCTTAAGGCAAACCATTCTCATGTGTTGAGACTCATTGCCTTAGAGATAAAAAGACACCAAAACAATCCTCTACTCATTCTAGTTCACAAGGCCTAGGAAGCCAAGTGTTCTTGTTTCTTCAAAGATCGAAGAAGAAGCCAAAGGTAGAAGCTTTCGGGTGGATCCATCTTCGGCGCAAGGAGACGACGAGGTGAGGACGATCCGTACACCGGGAGGAGTTGAAGACGAAGGAGTTCAAGAAAGGTATAGCCCCTTAACCGAGTAGGTAAACTCAAGTTAGGTTGTTAGTTAGTTGTTTAAGAAAGATCCGTATTATGAGTCCATGTTACCACCCTCTTGAAAATCGTTTTTCACCACTTCCGCAACCCCGTAAGTACCGGGGAAGGGTAGCATGGACTTACAAAGGTAGACTTTCACTTTCTATACGATCTTCTTGCACCGTGGTACCGCACCGGGTCCACCATGTACCCGCAGACGGTGCCTCCTCACTCCTCAAATCGGGTACCACATAGCTCAGAACCGAGAAAACTCATGGTAGACGCTACAAATCACATCACGAGAAACCACGTTTTTAAAAAAATTCATATTTTCCTTTTAAATATAACCGCGGTTCTCAAATCCAGAGATCTCATGAAAAGAGCATCTCAATGCTTGTAACCATAAAGTGCAGTATATGAAAGCATAGAATAGTACTGTAAGCATCTCAAGTATTATCATGTATGCATGTCATGTGATAATTACTGAACAATGATTGTACTTTTCACTGAAGAGCAATACCGTGATATAGTGGTTCTACTGTGTAAGTGGCATGGAAACTACCGATGATGAATGTGTGAGCCGACAAATCTGTGTAAATGTAACATGTGCATCATCAGTAATAGTGCAGGTGTACTAGCAGACGAAGCCATATACAGGTAAGTGCTGGGAACATAGTACGTTTGTCACAAGGAAAAGATACAATCTATCAATGAACGGTATAAGCTACACTGCTACACCTAGATTCATCAATATAAACCATATCTACCAAGGTGTTTAAAAATCAATGATTCTCTGAATCAAGACAATCCAAAAGTATGTGATCCATCCTCATAGTATCAGATATGGCGCTATCATCGAACTTAATCATCAAGTCACGAGTGCGGATCAATCATCTGGTATATCTTATCGCGTACGGTAATCCATCGTACGGTGTCATCAAATAGATTAAGGATCTATCGTCCTATACACAAACTAGGGTACGGATCCATGGTCTCGTACATCATATCATCTTTTATTCTCATTTATATGTCTCAGCATAAGTATATGTGTATATCTATCTTCTAGCATACGCATATCAACAAATCAATCCAAGTCATCTTGTTTCATCATATTCTCATTTTATCATATCAACATCCCAATTCAAGTCATCTTGTATTTATCATATTCTCATTTCATCATATCAACATCCCAATTCAAGTCATCTTGTATTTATCATACTCTCATTTCATCATGTCATCTTATACTAAATCCTTTGATCATATCCATAAGTTCATAGCATAGGTTTCTCCAAAATAAATTCTATATATCGATTTTCCATTACTAAGGTTGCGGGGGTTCTATACGCCATGCACCCGAATTCCACCATAGATATAGATCTACTCCCCTGCAATATCCTTTCTTTAGCGCGAAGTCGATGAACATCTTGATCTCCTTCATCGTCTCGTAAGTCCACGCGAAGGTACTTACAAATCAATACACATCGTAACGATATCAAAACCAAATTCGAAAACCGATAGGGCAGGCGAAGTGCTTATAGGTTGGAACCTATAGCCCACGCATGAAAGAACAACCAAATAACCCTCAGCGTTGACGTCCAAACGTCCAACGATCGCGTCCAAACTCAAATATCAAAACCAAGTTTTCACAAATCGGAAACCCGAAATCAGCAACATGGAAAAACACTCCCAGAATCTACCGTAGGTGAAATTAGGATATTTAGCATATAGGGTAGGTCTACACATCATATAACAGAGCCATGGTCCAAACATCACCCAAAATCATCAAGACCTGGCCGCAATTTGCGGCCTGGGGGATTAAAATTGCGGCCAATTGGAAGAGGTAGGGGCTTGGGTTTCAGGAGTTAATTCTATGTGGCCTGCAAATCTCACTGTGATGGCAACTTATTTTATAGAGCTCTCGGGTTATAGCAGATTCTATTTAGTCATCACATATCGTCAAAAACCGACATCGGGAAAATTCTATGTTCGTGTTTTGGGGTTCTAGACTCAAGTTGTCCAGAATTACTTCACTAACGGGTTTGTGATCACTAACTAAATCTCAATTGCATCTCTACTACTAAAATCATCCAGTAAAAACATCCTAGAAATTTCCAAGGTCGCGAGTCTAGCTTAATCGAACTCTAAACTTAACTTGGAGATGAAGAAACTTGATAACAAGAAGAAAAGTGAAGGTTTTATCTCTTAGAGCAACTGAAAAAAATTCCAAGAAGGTGCAAGTTGCTCAAAATCCAAACTTGAGCTTGCTATAGGGTGTAGGATGAGGTTGTTCACCTTTTTTGTAAAGGTGAGATGAGGTTTTGGTGAGGTTTTTGAAGTGTTTTGGAGGTGGTAGTGGAGGTGGAGGATGAGGAGAAAGAGATGAAGATGAAGGATGATAAAGGAAGAAAAATAATTAAAGTGATGAAGGATGTTGGAGGAGCCATGGTCAAAGGATAACCTCTCTCTCTCACACACACACATGCCCTAGCTCACTTGTCCCCCCCTCCATGTCATCTTTTCTTTTGTTTTCTTTTTCTTTTCTCTTTCTTTTAAAACCCCAATATCATAAATACAAATGAACCACGCATGAAACATGAAATGTGTCATGGTGCACTAGCCATGGTTAATACAAAAGTGGATTTGGCTTAATCATGATTAGTAGTGTACTAATCAATTTTAATATAAATTTGCATATAATTAATTGCATAATAATTTATAAAATGTCCAAATCCAATAAATTCCTTTATAATTAATAATACATATTAATCTCCAATTATTTTCCAAATATTGGTATATAATTATACCATTTTACAAAACCCCCAAATTCATACTCGAATAGTTTTCGTGAAATTTATTATTTTATTACTTGAATTCCAAAAATATTATTTTATATTTCTGAAATGTTACAATCTTCCCCCCTTAAATAAATTCGGTCCCCGAATTTAAATTTAAACCCCCAAATACTAAAACATTTCGGTAATCAATCAAATCAACGGGGCTCCGAAATCATGAAATACTCAAGTATACTACAGCGCATCGTGTGCGTGTGAAAACGAGTGCGAAACTTAAAAATCGAAACTCTTTCAAGCTTCATGCAATCATGGGAGTTATAATGAAGATGCAAGTCTCGAAATCCATAACGAAGATCAATATACGATAATCAAGATTATAATACGTATATAGTACACATCCTTGTAAAAACAATTAAAGGCTGGATAAAACACATGCAAAATCCTTTCCAAATCATCGTGCGATGCGTAACTCACGGTACAAGTGGCGGACGCTCATTTGTAAAGAAATAGATATAGGTCTACATATGTTTGCTCAAAATATACGTCCCGCCTTTTCGAAATATCCCAAAAGGTTTCCCTCGTAAATGTTTGTGTGACTATAGGCACGTAGCAAATAGCGGGACTGCAGCTAATTTTTGAAAACCTTTTAGTAACCATTTATCCATGCAAAAATACTCAGGTACTATCCTCAGATCAGTCCTGCTCGGCTACTATATAATATAGTACCTATCATAAAAATATGATGCTCATAAATAAATCAACCTCAAAAGGTGTATCCAATATCACGTGCGTCTGATGCGCACAGAGATCCAAGACCAATACAAGTGCCACGAATGTGCACAAAAGAAAAAACTAAGTGCAACGGGTGTGCACGAAAACATCTGTCATGTGCAACGGGTGTGCACGACAACAACATCAAGTGCATCTAGAGTGCACGAAAATCTCAACCAAGTGCAACTAACATGCATGAATAGAAATCTCGATCTAGTGCATCCAATGTGTGCAAAATCACATCCCATGCGTCCAGTGTGAGCGAAAATATAAATCAAGTGCGTCAGTTCCGCACAAAACATCTAGTGCAACATACGCACGAAAACCAATACTAGGTGCACTAGGTGCCCGAAAACACGTCAATATAACAAGGTATATAAAATCATAAACGTATGGAATTGCATGCACAAAATCTGTATCAATGCACTGCAAGCACATGTGAACTATACCGAGTGCATAAGTCAAGCCGAGTGCATAAGTCAAGTCAAGTGCATACAACATGCACGAAATCAAATCGACTGTATCGAAATACAATGAGTCATAAATATGTGCAACAAATGCACAAAATCGATATCAAGCGTAATAGATATGGAAAAATCATAAACCAACGTAACAGATGTATAAAACATAAACCAAGTGTAATAAATGTGCACGAAAAAAAATCATGAATCCGAATCATCAAAACTCAATTCCAAGCGATAAAAAAGTGATACTCGGATCACTAAAACGCAAATCGCAATAACTGACATTGAGGTATTCCTCCTTCAATGTCGAAAAATGCTGGTGCGCCTAAAGCTAGCAGAGCAAGAACATCCACTTGCCTCCTGCTCATGATCTGGCGTCCTCTGTCTCTGGGTCCTTGTTTTTCTCTGTGGATTACCAATCCCACAATCTTTCTACTCATCAGCCCGGTTAGATGTAATGAAGGAAACGGTCCCGTTCTGTCACTCCTCTGATCTTCGCTTGGCCAATTAATATGACCACTCGCAAGGTAGCATGTTACTGATGGTGGCATCCGGCCTTCTGATTATGCGCGATACAATAGATCCTGGGTGCAATTCCTTATCGCTATGGCATCCTAGAAAAAACCTGCTTATGGTCTCTTCCGATCTCACCTATGACGAACTATATATAGGTTTGCACTCATTACTTAATCATTTTCTCATTTCCGGACAGTTGCAAACTCATCACGACTTTCTTCTGGAATTTTGGCCGTATCCAACAACTCTGCATTCATATCCATCCTTCGGTTTCAACGGGGAGTAACAACAGCTCGTAAATATCTCGCATGAACCTCTTGTTCCACCAGTCTTTATTATCGTCCACTTCGAAATCATAACTTGTTGGCTGCGTACTGTAATTCGTTCTCGGCTACAGTCAATCTGAAGTCTCCCACAAGGACTCGAAATTACGAAATCGTGTATCTTCACCACTCTATGGAAGATATCGAGCCGATTACGTCCTCGGGAACTCGTCCAAGTTGTCGGAGGAATACGCTTCATTCATCTTTTCTCGATCAGCTCACAACGTGTCTGGGTAAGGTCTTTCTATCTGAAGCTGGTCAACTTACTGAACTCGCATCGGAGCATCCAACGAACCATGTCCTCTTTTGATCGATTTACTCTAGATCTGACTAAGATCCTTCAAACTGGAATTCTTCAACTCAACTGAGCTTGCATCGGTGCATCCAATTAGACGAATCATCTTAGTCACTCTATTCAAGATGGACTAGCAATCTTCTGCCACATCTCTGCTTGTAAGCTCCTTTGGTTTCAGCTTATAAACTCTGGAGGTGATATCCCATCAATCTCAGCAACAACAGGGTCATCTGTCTGCATGGTAGACAACATTGAGATCTCTGGGGTAGGTTGTACATCAACAGTCCTCTCAATCTGGCCGCCTCTATCAATGGCCCGATCATCGAGTACTGTCATGACCCAAAATGTTAGCTCATGACCGGCACATAAATCATGCCACGTCTAAAGGCATAACGTAATTCAAGTAAGCCGAAACCCAGAAATCTAAACCTTTTTAAGAAAATAAAAGAGGTGAAGTTTTGAAAATATGGTATGATGAAATCAAAAGTTTTCCTAAGTACATAAACAATGGAACATAAAAAAAGCAAGTGGATTTTCTAGTTTAAAAACATGTTTCGTCTTTTTGAAATAAATTTTGGCAGCACTTCCTTTGTATTTTTTGATCCAAAACCACAAATACATGATAATAAAAAAGGCATCCCCAAGCGGGAGCTAGCTCTTCGCCAACCGGCAGATCCACAACCACGCAAAGCATAAATTTAAGTATACGACGCCATACGGTGAAGTTCACCACAAAAGATAAAGAAATAAGCAAGACATCAAAACCACAAGTAGCGGAATACCCCTTCGCTCTAAGTCTCGTAACCACAAGTCTCACTAAGTTTCATTACTTATACAAACACTAGTTTGATTGATGGATTTGACTAGATACAATAGGAAATAAATACAAGAGGGGTACGATCCAACATGTACTACCTACAAAAGCAAAACACCCGAATGCAACTTTATGCCAGCGATACCGCTACTGATCCATGCGGTCAACTTGCAATAACTGTGGCACAACGGGGGTGAGTTGCCAACTCGTGAGTAGAAAAAAACATCAACAAGTAGAAATCGAATAAACAACGACTCCTAGGTCAATTGTAGCATAATGGTAATACTACGATATCTTGGGTGACCGTAACGACATATGTGCCAACAATATACTCAGTGTCTATATGCATGAGGATATCATCCAACCATATAATCAATGCCAATAAGCTTGTGGATCTCGTCCACGTGTCAACCAATGACACAACAACATCATGCATGTAAATATCATAAAAGCATATGAATGAAGGTATGAAGATATAAATCAACGTATGTCCCTCGCGACACATCAAAATCATGGAACCTGGGTGTCCAGCATCAACACTCGAAACATCATGAAACCTGTGTCCAGCATCGACACGTAAATCCTCATATCTCGGGCTTCGTCATTCCGGATCAGCCCTTGGGCTCCGTCTGCGGGATCGGCCCGCGGGCTCCGGCAGAACGGGTCGGCCTATATCCATCTCCCGACTTCGGTCGGTATCCCCCGGATAACCGCCAGGTCCAACCAATCACCGGTAGGTAGTGCTCTCCATGCCAGGATCATCTTCATCCCCACGAAATCTCTCTCTCGCCCCGGTGTACCATACCGGGTCAACCATGAACCCGCAAACGGATCATCCAACTCCATGAATCGGGTTTCACATATCACACGTCTCAGAACCGAAAAAACGCATAGTGGATGCACTGAAATATCATATAAAGAGAAACCAGGCTTTTTAAAACAATACATACTTTCCTTTGAAATAACCACGGTTCTCAAATCCAGATATCTCATGAAAACATCATATCTCAATGCGTATAATCATAAAACATGATGTATGCGACATATAATAGAAATGAAAGTATATCCGTATATCATGCAGCATGGAACAGTAATATGCACATATCGAGGAAAAACCGCTCTTTAAAATGAACCCTATTTTTAAATATATCCTGCGGTTCCTAATTTCTCCAAGTCAATTGCAACTTCGTATAAAGGTGCATAAGTAACTATAGCATGTAAATCATGCAAGGAATCATATCTTGATGCAGCAATTCTACTGTGTAGTGACATAGCAATTATCGATGATGATATGTGTGAGCCGGAAAATCTGTGTAAGTGTAACAACATACACATCATCGATAATGGTGTAGGTGTACTAGCATAGGTATATGAAATGCAATGAGAATAACATGAATGCAGCATAAATAAATCGTAAGCTCAATGTTAAAGGTATACGTGTCTATAATATGTCCGAGTCGGTGAATCTATCAATCGACATCTAGCCTCACAACACTACGTACGGTATAATTTATCATATGGCATCCTCTAGTCAAGGGTATGGATCAATCATCAAGTCAAGTCATCACGTACAGAAAATCATTGTACGGTGGCATTAAACCATTAGGGATCCTATCAACATATATGACAATGAGGGTACGGACCTAATGTCACGTACGGCCTATCATTCATGATTCACCACATTATATATATCTATATACCTATATCCCAGATCAAATCCATACAATCTCATATAAGGGGACCGGCAAGGTATCAATCATCTCAATCGACTCGCATCCCTATACCAACACATCATCAGGTCATCATATCACATCGTATATTCCTTTCATCGCATTTACATCCCACATCAAGTCAATTTTACATATACATCTACCTTATTAATCTAGTGTCAGGCTACTCTAAAACTCATACTTATTCTAGTGCAACTACATATCTATAAGTCATGATTCACCTTCACTTTTAATATCCCTAAAGCTTTCATCTCATGTCTTGATATACATAATCAATCATTCACATCATCTCTAACTATCCTTTTAACCCTATCCATAGTTTTCTAATCTAGGTTTCCTTAACCATATTCTATGAATCGGTTTCCATCAAAAACTTGCGGAGGTGCTATACGCCATCCACCCGACTTTCCCAATAGATATAGTTCTACTCACCTTGATCCTTGCTTTCCGAAGTCGATGACGCCATGCTTCGTCTCCTCGGAATCCACGCGAAGGTAGCTACAATAACACACAATCGCTATCGCTATTAAAATCGAATCTGGAAAACCAATAAGGCACACTGATCGCCTATAGGTTAGAACCTATAGCCCACGCATACAAAACCAACCAATCATCCCTTGTTGTTGATGTAAAAACATCCAATAACCAAATACAAATCAAAATATAAAAACCTAGCATTCAAAACATGGAAAACATATCCAAAAATCACACCAAAGTTCTCCCATATTTTGACTCAGGTCAAATGGGGATAAACAAACAGTGCTATGGGGTAGTATATGGAGTGTTTGAGCTACTGTACCAATTCCAGCACCGGAACCCACCAAGTGGCCGGCCCCACACACCCAAAATCCGGCGAGCTCGGCTATTGTAGGAGGGAATGGTCTCGAACTTTCAGGGTGGCTTCCTATTGGTCTAACTAGGTCTCTGGTATTGTTTTCTTTCTTCGTAAACAACCCAGGTCATCCTAGATTCCCTATTGGCACACCAAAACCTCACAAAACCGACACGGGTGAATTTCCTAAATCTGTATTCTCTGTTTTTGGGCATACAATCAATACTAAGGTCTGTGGACAGCCACTACACATCACCACAACACAACTCAATGCAGGGTTACTAGGCACTCTTACAAGGGTCTATAAGGCATCAACCATGCTCGATTTAAAATTTAGACGTGCCGAACAACCCTAACCAAGATCTTTAAACTAGAGAGTAGGCGAAACAAAGCATGTAAATATCTTTACATCTAAGAGTTAGGGATTACAACCTTTGTAGTCCGTTCCTTCACTTCTAAAGCTCCGTGTTGAGGTCCCTTCACTGCGATCATAGAGTTCCATAACTCTAGAGAGGCTCCACGAAGAGAAAGATGCAAGCTTGCTTCCGATCTTCGATAACAAAGATGATCTACCTTGAAGTTTCTTTAACACAAGCTCTCAATCACTAATGAAGTGAACACCCTAATCTAAATGGCTAGGATAGATTAGGATCATGAAGTAGGAATTTAGCTCTCATTTGTTTTCTTAATCTCACTCATTTTCATCACCTCATAAAAAGCTATAAAGTTTTTCATGCAAAGAAGAAGATGGAAGAAGATGAACAAATCCTTTTGTGATAAATAATGAAAACCATGGTGAGCTTAGAAATTCAACCATGGGTTATGTACGAAGACTTAACCCATGTAGAGAATTAACTATGGTGAAGTGTTGGGTTGGGTTAAGCAAATATCTACATAAAATATCCAAAGTCAAAGTCAAAGCTTCAAGAAGCTTCTTGAAAGCTTCTTGCAAACTTAACCCTAATCCAAACCTTAACCGCATTTAAACACCACAAAACATGTTGCATTTATAACCCTAACTTGTTACAATATTATATATCACATATAAAATATTTGTTTTAACAAAATAAAATAATACAATTAACATATATCGCATATATATCAATGTATTACTCGAGTGACAAAAAGAATCTTTTGGTGAGCTTATATTAGTTAATGTAATTTAATATATCAAATATATAATTATACATTAAATTATCAAATCAACACTTGATCCGATGATCCGGCTATTTCATAAATAACCGACTAATATAATCTGTATCAGTTCATCGAATCAACACTTGATCCGATGACCCGGCTATATCACATATACCTGGCCGATATCTCATATCGCGAGAATCTAATACGGTATAACATAGACGTATTGTTCTCGGTCCCGCACATATCACATATGTGCCCCTACTCCGTTTTGCCTGAGCCAAGAAATCTCTGTGTAGGACTCTAAAGAATCGTTAATACACCGGCAGTAGGTGATGATCATATCAAAACACCCACAAGCTGCAAGCGGTCAGCTAAACGTAACAGCCACCCAGGTATTGAGCGATCATAAGATCAACAAGCAAGCCTGTACATTCTCCTGCGAATCCAATCAGTAACACTCTCGTACAGTCCGGTCTCTACGTCTTATATGTCGCATATCTCGCCTAGCGGTGGTAAACGTCAGACCCCAGTAGCTTGATAAGTCATGTCGATATGAGGTCTATAACAGTTTGAGAAACTACTGATAACACTTACCAGTAAATCTCAGCAACCCTGGCCAGGGATTTCCAGTTATAGCCAATCGAACACAGCGCAACATCAACTCCCTATAACGGGAGAGACAAATCCCCTCCTATCGCTCATTGCCTCCATGTGATTCGGGACTGTACCCAAAAGCCACCTTTTTGCACGCCCTCTTGGACGTGGTATGATGGAAATAAAAGTACAGTAGGAATCACACAAGACTCTATGACGATCTCAGGTCTACAGACTACTCTGTACCATGTACCAGTGTCACCAGAGAACTGCCATCTGACGTGAGGTTTAATACCATCTGGGAGTTCTCGGCGAGTCCGTCCAGTGTACCCTGTCTCCACTGAGCACCCGTATACCTTCTCTGATGTCAAACACCAATGGATATGGGATCATCCATCGCCCATCATATGGGTCAAGAAGCACATACGCTGGTCTACTCTGGAGTATCGATGCCCTGTCTCGGTACTCCCACGACTAGGAACATTTGAAGGATGTACTTGGCGAATACTCTGTCCCCACTAGTATGATCTGCATCATAGTCCTGGTAGTCAAGTACTCATCCTAAGGGCTTTATCAACATGTAACATAGAGACAATCAGAGTACATGTTAAGATAAAGAGCAACCAGATAGCGTACTATCATGTCGAGCAAGAAAGTCTTTCCTATATATGTCCAAGCATCCACTACAATATACATCGTATGTACAGTAATGGCGTCTAGGGCATACATATAACTAACAATCTCCCACTTGCACTAGGGCCATCTGTTGTCTTATCGCATACCCAACAATTAGCTGTGGTTGAAGTATCGCATACTCAACCATCCCATAAAAGTCTCTACTGGGAGAAAGGCGTTTGTGAGTGGATCCGCGCTGTTGTCCTCTGTTTCTACTCTCCTAACCTCGATATCCCTGGAGATCAACCATCTCCATGATCAGGTTAAACTGCTTAAGAATTATATCTGGATTTCTGATGGGAAGAGGGTTCCTCTGCATAAGCCACAACTCCATTGTCACACAATGGTAGGAACAAAGTTCATCTTATGAACTTATATATATATCCAGACTGCCTCTTTGGTAGCATCCTTAGTAACGATGTATCTTGCCTTTAATCGTCTAGTATGTCACGGTATCTAGCTTGGAACTCTTCCAACATACCGTCCCTCCACTGAGGGTAAAGACAAAGCCTGCGACTGACATTCAGTCGTCCTTATCACCCTGGAACTTTTCGAGTGATTCTCCCCATGATCGTGTGATACCATCTCACTACAACTAGTGAGAATCCTAACATCCATTTAGATCTATCTCATAGATATAAAACCTAGGAATTATGAGGTATCACCTTGATCCTATATGGAGAATCCTTGTGATAAGCGGAGATTGACCGAGCATAGCATAGGAAACTCCTTCCCTATCAAGAGTATGTTATCCACGTACTCTACGAGGATCACCACCATACTCCCTACTACCTATTTGTATATACAAGGTTCATCTACCATTTTGATGAAGTCAAACTCTCTGACTAACACATCAAAACAGATGTTCACACTCCGCGATGCCTGATTTATCACATAAAACATCTTGCTCACGTTACCGCTGCTCCCACTGTCTACGAAGCCCTCTGGCTGTGTACTTATAGACGATCTCTTCCAAATCATCATTTAGAACACCCAACCGCCAGATATCGTAGTCGTGGTATGTAGCCGTGGCAAGTAGGATCTGGATGGAATTTAAGCATAGCTTTGAAAGTCTCAACTTTTCCATGTACACCAAGTAATCTTCTCAAGATATACTTCCTCCCGATGGGGATTTCACCCTTCAGATAAAGAAACCAAAGTCCATACTTTGTTGGTGTATAAGGATTCCATCTCAGATCGATAAGCATCCAGCCATTCTTACAGAGTCCCACTCCTGATATCCAGCTCGAAACTAGTTGGGTCATCATCTCATGATGCAATCCTCGCTCACACTGTCATAGAGAAAACCGAACTATCTCTCAGGTAGGTGAGGAACCCTACTAGATCGGCGGAGAGGCTGAGATTCGTTGGAAACTATTGAATCCTTTGGTTCTACCAAATCATCAGCTGCAGTTTGTATAGCTGGAACTCTTTACAGTTCTACCTCATGACCAATAATTTCTTCATAAGAAATTTCCTTTCACAAAGGTGGCATGCTGAGAAACAAAACATCTTTTGTTCCTCGGTTTGGAAGAAGATATTCCATTGCGAATTCTTGGGATATCCAACAAACTTCCACAGATCTGACTTTTTGTCACGACCCGAAATTTGGCCCGTAACCGGCACTTAAACTACGTAACGTCTACAGGCTTACGCAACTCAAGTAAGCCGAAACCCAGAAATCTAAACCATCCAAATCTGGATCAATGGAGAAAAACACATTTTTAACATTTTGAAAATTTCAAGAAAAATCTATAACTCTGGTTTTCTTTCTTGAAAATTTCGGCAGCACCACCTTTGTAAAAATTATCCCCGAAAACGGGTATAACACATATATTATATAAAGCATCCCAAATGAGAGCAAAATCACGCCCAACGGCGGAGACAACCATCACAAGATATAAATACGACGCCGAAGCGAAGAATATAAAAGGAAACAGTAATAAGAAGTAACATTCCAACATAACCGGCTCCCACGAGCAAGGCACCCAAAGTCACCAACATAATACAACACTGAATACTCACAAGTCGTCTCTAAGTCATATATAACAATGGTAGATGGAGAATACTAGATCCAAAAAAAGGATATACAATGTACAAACAGATAACCGCAAACCCACCTAAAGCAAAGGCCTCACTGCCTAACGTAGCGGTATCCGCAAAGTAGTGATGATAAGATGCCCCGCCGCAACTACACTGAGGGTAAGTCCTGCAAAACACTCTGGCACAACGGGGGTGAGTTTCTAACTCATGAATAGTAAATAACATCATACTGTAATCGCAGGTATGCACGAACAGCGATCTATCTATCACATGTAATCCGATAGCATAAGTATGATAAGTGGATATGCAACAATCATGTAAAGGTACATAATCAGGGTACTACAACTACATGAAGCAATGCATATCAATATAGCCCTGAGTGTGTGGGATGATATAATAAAATCTCATGCAAAATCATCAGCATGAAAAAAACACTAGTGTCCCTCACTGACACATTAAATCCCAAATCCTCAGGCACCGCATCCGTAGATCGGCCCTCACATCCTGTAAGTCTCATGGAACCTGAGTGTCTATCACCGACACCCGAAACATCATGAAAACATATACCTGTAAGTATATATATATAAGGATATCAACCACGTATGTCCACCGACAATACGTAAAAATCATGAAAACCTGAGTGTCTAACACCGACACTCGAAACATCATGAAACCCGTGTCTAACATCGACCCGTAAATCCTCATAACTCAGGCGCTGTCACCACGACTGGCCCTAACGATATGTCATAACTCACTCCAGTCAGTATCCCCACGATAACCGCCGAGTCCAAATACAATCACCGGTAGGTAGTGGTCCCACCTCCAGGCTTATCGTCAACACCACGAAATCACCACTCGCCCCGGGGTACCATACCGGGTCCACCATGCACCCGCAGACGGTGCCTCCCGCTCCTCGAATCGGGTATCAAAAGCCAAATCTCAGAACCGAGAAATCACATGGTGTACGCACTGAAATATCATATCAAGAGAAACCGGGTTTCCAAACAATACATAGTTTCTTGAAAATACCCCCACGGTTCTCAAATCCACAAATCGTATGAAATCCATATCTCAATGCGTAAAATCCATATAAAACTGATATATGCAACATAAAACATCAATATGAGCATATAAAGGGAAAACCGCTATTTAAATGAATCCAACTTTTAAATTAAATCTTGCGGTTCCTAAAATCCTCCGAAAACAAATGCAGCATCATATGAAGTGTAGCAAGGTTTAAGTATCTACATGTAAGCAAGTAGGTATGATGCATTTCATAAGCGCAAAGATCAACAACTCAATATCGCATATAAAAACAATACCCCTTAGGGTGTATACAACTATAGCAAGCATATGCGGTATACATGTCAGTATGTGTGCATGGTGTACATGTAGCTGTAATAGACTATGTGAGTGTACATATCAATATGTATGCATGATGTACAAGTTACTGAAATCGAGTATGTGGTGTACATTTCAATGTATGCATGATGTACAAGTAACTATAGTAAGATATACGTGAAGTGGAATAAGGGTCACTACCTCAACTATTCCTGCCCAATGCAATATCACGTATGTATGTGCCCACAATATTTCATATGCATAATGGAATAAGAGTTACTACTCCAATCATTCCTATCCACTACCATATCACGTATATAGGTGTCATCAATATCTCATATGCACAATAGGATAAGGGCTACTACCTCAACTATCCCTGTCCACTACCGTGTGACGTATGTAGGTGGTTTGTGTGTGTCATGGCAATTACTGACGATGTGGGTGTAGCATAATATTTAGTGCTCGTGCAACATTAACCATCAATAATGTGTTATATCTAAAGGTACGAGTCAAGTACAACAGATAATGCTATGCAATGAAATTCATATGAAAGTAATTAATATGCAAATACTATGCAGCTAACTTATCATATTCGCCCCGACGCATAACGCCATACGGGCGATTTCCCCGTAGATGTTAAATCTACTCACCAATGGTCTACAGCTATGAAAATCCAACCACCTGCTTCCCCTTATTCGCAGCGTCCGAAGTCCCCTTTTGCGACGCTATATTTTCACAAACACAAGAAATAATTCGAACATATCAGAATCGATCAATATAACGTAAAACTACGTATTAAAAAACGCACCAACACACTAAACTAACTCGCTAATATACGTCTAGTGGCAAACGTGCGCAACGATACCTCAAAACCTAACTGAGTATAGCAGCAGCACAAGCTCACGACTCGTGTCGCAATACGTATCACGCGGACTCAAAACACTAGATTATAGGTAATCGATCCCAGATTTTGTATACTGAATTTACTAAAAAAGTAAACAATACCAAACACACCTAACCAACAGCAGACAGTTACCTACAGAAGCCCAACCCCATCCCCCTCCTACTAAACCGGCATCGCCGGATCGCACCTTAGGGGTCGCCGACCATGGCCTGTGAGGTGGCCCCCTTGTCTCAGGTGGTGTCTCAGGTTCAGTAGTACATCTCTAAAATTTTGTTTGGTCAAACACAAAATTCTCCAGAACACAGCAGGTATTAAAAGCTCTAAAAAGACTTAAAACCCCGATATCGCACTAATCGATATAAAAAGCGTTATACGCTATAACCAACGAATAAAACAACATAAAAACTCTAATTTAACATAATTGGGATTATACCTAACTACTATGCTCATAAGCTCCAAGCTCTATGTGATCCAAGAAGCAAGAACAAGGATTTTTGGTATTTTTGTGGTATGTTTTGAAGAATTGGAGAAGTTTGAGTTAGAATGATGCAAGAATGAAAAAGAAATGAGCAAGGGCAGTAGAGGGAGAAGGAATCTCGGCCAAGGGGGTGAGGTGAGAGTTTGGTGAGGGTTTCCTAGCAATTACCAACCTTAAATGCCATTAAATGCATCCACATACACAATAATGCACCTACATGCATCTAAATTCATTCTCTTTTCTTTTCTTTATCTTTATTCCAATATCACAACAAATATCTAGATATGCGAGAAGGGTTTTGGATTAACTCAACTTAATTTAAAGAAAAGATCGCTTAAAGAGAAATTTCCCAAAAATGTGAATACCAAATTAAAATATATTTAAAATTGGGAAAAATTCCAATTGAACCAAAACATCCCATATACCCCCAAAGCTTGCGCACTATCTTTATTTTAGCTAAAATAGGTGAAGCTTGCGCACTATCTTTATTTTAGCCAAAATAGGTGCTGGCAAGTCTATATGGTCGTTTGATCACAGTCGGGTCAAAACAGAAAATACCGACAATTTAACCCTAAAACGGACAAATTTGCATAACGATTTCTAAAAGGTTACATTATCACCCCTTATAGAAATTCGGTCCACGAATTAAAATTAACTGCTAAGCGTACCTTCAAAGAGTTGAGCGAATTTCTTCCGCATCTCTCTCTCGGCCTCCCAAGTGATCTCCTCACTAGTAGGGCTACGCCATAGAACCTTCACAGACGGCATGACCCTTGACCGAAGTTTCTTCACCTGCCGATCCAAAATAACTACCGGCTGCTCGGTGAACGAAAGAGCGCGCTCAAGCTGAACGGTCTCGTGCTGAATCATGTGAGAATTATCACGAAGGTATCTACGAAGCATCGACACATGAAAAACGGGGTGAACGTCCAGAAAACTAGGCGGGAGCGCTAAACGATAAGCAACGGAACCCACTCGCTCAAGGATCTCGAAAGGACCTACAAATCTAGGACTGAGCTTCCCCCTCCTCCCAAATCGCATAACGCCCTTCATCGGTGAAATCCTTAGGAATACATGATACCCAACTGCGAACTCAAATCTGCGACGACGACGGTCGGCATAAGACTTCTGCCTGCACTGGTCTGCTCTCATCTTGTCCTGAATCAGCTGGATCTTCTCCGTAGTCTCCTGAACAAGCTGGGGTCCCAAAACTAGACTCTCACTAAGCTCGGTCCAATAGACTGGCGATCGACACGTCCTACCATATAAAGCCTCAAAATGTGCCATCTGAATAGTCTCCTGAAAGCTGTTGTTGTAGGAGAAATCAATCAACGGCAAGTGACGATCCTAACTGCCACCAAAATCAAGCACACATGCACGGAGCATATCCTCCAGATTCTATATAGCCCGCTCCGACTGACCATCGGTCTGCGGATGAAAAGCGGTACTAAAACTCAACCGGGTACCCAAAGCTTCCTAAAGCTTCTTCTATAGACGGCTAGTAAACTGGGTGCCTCTGTCGGATATTATGCATGTGGGAACACAATGCAAACACACAATCTCATCTATATATAGCTGAGCGTACTGAGTATAATCGAAAGTGGTCTTCACTGGAAGGAAGTGAGCCGCTTTAGTCAACCGGTCAACAATCACCCAAATGGAGTCATACCCACTACTAGTCCTGGGTAGACCAACAATGAAGTCCATGGAAATCTTCTCCCATTTCCACTCCGGAATGGGTAAAGGATGCAACTTTCCACCCGGTCTCTGATGCTCAGCCTTGACTTGCTGACAAGTTAGGCACCTCGAAACGATGTCCGAAATATCGCGTTTCATCCCTTCCCACCAGTAAAAGTCTCTCAAATCACGGTACATCTTGGTGGAACCTGGATGAACGCTAAAAGCCGACTGATGTGCCTGCTCTAGGATCTCGCGTCTCAACCCATCAATATCTGGTACACACAAGTGAGTCCCGCATCATAGCATACCCTGGTCATCAATCATGAACTCCGAAACTGTACCCCGTCGAACCAGCTCAAGAATCTCGGACAAACGAACATCACTGGGTTGTGCCTCACGGATACGATCAAATAACTGTGGACGGGCGCGGACATGGGCAAACTGTCCTCCAGTGGAAGAAAACTCGAACTACACTCTACTATCACACAAGAGCTGCCAATCTGCAGACGACTGACGCTGAACTGCGCTCAACTGAGACAAGCTACCCCGGGCCTACGACTCAAAGCATCAGCTACCACATTCGCCTTGCCCGGGTGATAAAGGATCTCACAATCATAATCCTTTACTAGCTCCATCCACCTGCGCTGTCTCAGGTTCAGAACCCGCTGCTGGAATATATACTTCAAACTCTTATGATCCGTGAAGATCTGACACGACTCCCCATATAAGTAGTGTCTCTAAATCTTCAACGCAAAGACGACCGCGGCCGTCTCAAGATCGTGAGTGGGGTAATTCTGCTCGTGCTTCTTCAGCTACCTAGAAGCATACACAATCACCCTATCATGCTGCATCAAAACACAACCGAGCCCCACTCGAGAAGCATTGCAATAATCAACATAGCCGCCCGTTCCAGAAGGTAAAGAAAGAACTGGTGTTGTCGTCAACCGAGTCTTCAACTGCTAAAAACTCTGCTCGCACGCATCAGTCCAAAGAAAAGGAACTCCCTTCCGGGTCAGTCCCGTCAGCGGTGCAGCGATACTCGAGAAATCCTGCACAAAACGGCGATAATAACCAGCTAAGCCCAAAAAGCTGCGGACCTCAGTCACCGATACAGATCTGGGCCAAAGCTGTACAGCCTCGATCTTCCTCGGGTCCACAAGAATACCATCACCAGTCACCACATGACCCATGAAGTCAACTCTATCAAGCCAAAACGCGTACTTTGAGAATTTAGCATACAGCTGGTGCTCTCTCAATATCTGCAAAATAATCCTCAAGTGCTGCTCATGCTTCTCACGACTCCTAGAGTACACCAGTATGTCATCAATAAACACAATAATAAACTGGTCGAGGAACGACCTGAAAATCCGGTTCATCAGATCCATGAACGCTGCTGGCGCATTGGTGAGTCCGAACGACATCACCAAAAACTCATAATGCCCATAGCGCGTACGAAAAGCAGTCTTCGAAATGTCATCATTCCGAACCCGCAACTGATGATAACCCGAACGTAAATCAATCTTTCAAAAATGTTTCGCACCCTAGAGCTGATCAAATAAATCCTCAATGCGGGGTAAAGGATACCTGTTCCGCACCGTAACTCTGTTCAACTGACGATATTCCACCCATAGCCTCAAACTGCCGTCCTTCTTCTTAACGAACAGAACGGGAGCTCCACACGGTGCAACACTCGGACGCACAAGTCCCAAATCAAGCAACTCTTGCAATTGATCTTTAAGCTCTCTAAGCTCCGCCGGAGCCATCCGATAAGACGGTATAGAAATAGGCTCCGTGCCAGGAATCAGATCAATGCAAAACTCAATATCGCGCTCTGGCGGCAACCCAAGTAACTCATCTGGAAAGACATCGGGAAACTCTCGCATGGTAGAAACCTGGTCCAACGACTCCACTGTGGCCCCAGTATCATGAATAAAAGCCAAGAATCCCCGACATCCCCTCCTCAAAAGCCGACTAGCGCACAGAACAGAAATGAAACCGTGAGGGGCGGCACCACGGTCCCCCTGCACAACAAACTCTGACTCGCCGGGAAAACAAAATCTGACTGTCTTTTCGCGGCAGTCCACGGACGCATAGCAAGTAGCTAGCCAGTCCATGCACAACAGAACGTCGAAGTCCAACATCTTAAGAAGGATCAAGTCGACGGACAGATCTCTGTCTCCTAAACGGACAGCACACGATCGTAACACATGTCGCGCAACAAACGACTCTCCCACCGGAGTAGTCACGATAAGTGGTTGATCCAGCAAACACGACTCTCGGCCTAACCTCGGCACGAAGTGCGTAGAAACATACGAATGTGTAGATCCCGGATCAAAAAGAACATGTGCATCAAAAGAACAGACAGAAAGGGTACCTGAAACCACAGCATTGGACGCCTGAGCGTCCTGGTGAGTGAAGGCAAAAACCATAGCCTGTCCTCTACCGGCTACTGGCTGTCCCCTGCCTCTGCCTCCTCGTCCTCTCGACACAAAACCACTGCGACGACGACCTCTCCGAGCTGGAGTCTGACGCGGCGCAACTACAGGAATAAGAGTCAACGCTCTCTGAGGCGGAGAAGGTGGTAAGGTAACCTGCGGTACTGCAGGCCCTCTCTGACGCACCACAGTACAATCCCGAACAAGGTGATGTAGACTGCCATACCCGAAGCATCCATAAGACGGTCACTGGCCCTCCTTGGAATAAGAATTGAATAACTGGCCATGTCCCACGTCTCTACAACTCCCCGAGTCTAAAGGAACTCTGCCTCGGCGTGCAAACCTCTGTCTCCGTGCTGGTACATCCGTACGAGTCCTCTTCGGATCCGGAACAACCGATGACTCAGCTAGACGTTCCTCCACCAAAAGAGCTGCATCGACAGTGTTAGGTTTACCTAGCACCTCATGAAGGGTTTGGAAGCATCACATGTGTCAAAATCAAAACTTTAAGGTGCTAAGTGAACATACAAAGAATCATCACTAGAAATTTAGGGTTACATAACATGTACATCATCACAAGTAGAAAAAGCTAGGGTTTTGAGAGTACAACCTTTGTAGCTCCCTACGCTAGACTCCTTGGCTACTTGAGGGTTGGAAAAAGGTTCGCTTGAGATCTTCTAGGTCCACGACGATCCACCCGAAGCTCCTTTGCCCAAAGCTCCTTGCTTTACTCGATATGTGAATGAAGTAGAGCAAACACCCTACACAAATGGCCTAGATGTCTATAGTATGATGATGTGGTTTGTATTCTATAATCAAAACTCTTTCTTTTTATCAACCTCACTCAAGAAAATTATCAAGAGAGGAAGAAGAAGATAGTGGCTAAGCTTTTTCACAAAAGAAAAGTTATGAGAGTGAATAATAATTGAAGTGAGAAAATAATAATCTATATTAATCCTTTCTCACTTCAACCATGGTTAGAATCATCTAGATTTTTATCAAATGGGTTAAAGACAAAAGGATAATTAACTCAAGGTTAAATGGTGGTTGAATCATGGTCAAAGATGATAAGTATAATCCTTGTGTGAATTATCCTTTCTCTTTTTCTAAATGATAAATAAATAGATAATTCTATAATATAAGTCTTGCATTGCCACCAAACATGTATCAACAACCATGATACTATGTATGTATGTATGTATCCATGCACATCATCATGTGCATACATGCATGCATACAAAAATAGAAAAAGAGTTTGATTAAAGAATTAATCTAAAAGTCATTTGTTAAATCAACACTTGATTTTGCAAACCGGTCATATCACATACGACCCGACCAATAGAAAATGCCCGATTAATATACGGTATCACATATCCGTATTTAATCGGGTCCCCGCGCATATTTCATATGAACACCACATCTTTTCGCCTGAGACAGGAAACTTCATTGTGGGACTCTAAGACTCGTCAATACGCCGGCAGTAGGTAATGATTATATCAAATACCTACAAGCCACAAGCGGTCAGCTAAACATAACGGCCACCCGTGTATTGAGCGATCAGAAGAAAACAAGCGAACCTGTCACAACTCCCGTCGAGCCAACCGACAACACTACCATACAATCCGGTCTCCTCGTCAGATATGCTGCATATCAAGTCTAGGGATAGTAACGTCGAACCCAATAACTCAATAAGTCGTGCCGATGAATGGTCTATAACAGATCGAGAAACTACTGATAACACTTATCAGCAAATCTCAACAGCCCTGGCCAAGGACCTACTGATATAGCCAGTCGAGCACAGCACAACATCAACTCCCAATACCGGGAGAGACGAAACCCCTCCTATCGCTCATCGCCTTCGTGTGTCTCGGGACTGTACCCAACGGCCACCTGTTTGCACGACTAGTAGAGCCATGGTAGGGTGATAATCAAAGTACAGTGGGAGAACACACAAGACTCTATGACGATCTCGGGTCTACAGACTAACCTGCACCAGTGTCACCTGGGAACTGCTATCCGATGATAGATATAATTCCATATAGGAGTTCTCGGTGAGTCCGTCCAGTGTACCCAGTCACCACTGAGCACCTGTATACGATCTCGATGTCAAACATCGACGAATGTGGGAACATCTATCGCCCATCATATGGGTCTAATATCATATACGCTAGTCTACTCTGGTATATCGATGCTCCGTCTCGATACACCTACGACTAGGGACATTCCAGGATATGCTTATAAACTACAGATGTCCCACTAGTATGATCTATATCATAATCACAGTAGTCAAGTCTATATCCTCAGGGCTTTATCAACATGTGTGAATGAATAAAAGCATGATCAAATCAACATGTCAGATAAAGAAGAACCAGATAGCATACTATCATGTCGAGCAAGAATGTACACTGAATATATATATATATATATACATGTATAAATACATCCACTATCATATAATGGCCTCTAGGGCATACATATATCCAACAATCTCCCACTTGCACTATGGCCAGTTATTGGCTTATCCCATACCCAACATCTCAAAAAGTCTCTCATGCTACGGCTGAGGGAGGGCCTTGGTGAGTGGATCCGCTGCGTTATTCTTTATGTCTACTCTCCTAATCTTGATCTCGCGGCGATCTAAAATCTCCCGGATCAAATGAAAGCGCCTCAGAATGTGTCTGGACCGCTGATGGGACCTGGGCTCCTTGGCTAACGCCATAGCCCCATTATTATCACAATACAAAGGTATTGGATCAATAATGGTTGGAACTACTCCTAGCTCCGAGACGAACTTCCTCATCCAGACGGCTTCCTTGGCGGCATCATTTGCAGCAATGTACTCAGCCTCCATCGTAGAGTCTCCAACGGTATCCTGTATGGAACTCTTCCAACTTACCGCCCCTCCATTGAGGTTAAATACAAACCCTGAGATAGATTTGCTGTCGTCCTTATCGCTCTGGAAGCTCGAATCGGTAAAGGCCTCCATTTGGAGATCTCCATTACCATACACCAAGAACAATTCTTTAGTCCTTCGTAAGTACTTAAGAATGTTCTTCACAGCTATCCAGTGATTCTTCCCTGGGTTGGATTGATACCTGCTTACAACACTAAGTGCATAAGCTACATCTGGGCGTGTACATAACATCGCATACATTATAGATCCTACTGCCAAAGCATAGGTTATAATGCTCATGCGAGCTCTCTCTTCATTGGTCTTTGGGCAAGAGTCCTTGCAGAGAGTGACCCCATGGCAAGCGGGTAAGGCACCCCGCTTGGAGTCCTCCAGACTAAACCTTTTTAGGATGGTGTTGATGTACCTGGTTTGGGACAATCCCAATAACCTTTTGGATCTATCCCTATAGACCCTAATGCCCAGAATGTATGTGGCATCACCCAGGTCCTTCATGGAGAACCTTAGTGATAAGAAAGATTTGACCGACTGTATCATAGGAATATCATTTCCTATCAGAAGAATGGCATCCACGTACAATACGAGGAATGTAACAGCTCTCCCTACAGCCTTCTTATAAACATAAGGTTCATCTGGATTTTTGATGAAATCAAACTCTTTGATAACATCATCGAAACAGATGTTCCAACTCCATGATGCCTGCTTTAACCCATATATGGATTTAAGCAATCTACATGCTTTCCCGCTGCTCCCACTGTCAATGAAGCCCTCTGGCTGATCCATATAAGCGCATTCTTCTAAATCTCCATTTAGAAATGCCGTTTTAACATCCATCTGCCAGATTTCATAGTCGTAGTGAGCAGCAATAGCAAGTAGGACTCGAATGGGGTTAAGCATGGCTACGGGAGAAAAAGTCTCGTTATAGTCCAAACCTGGTCTTTGACGAAAGCCCTTCGCCACAAGTCTTGCCTTATAGGTCTCTACCTGCCCATCTACACCAATCTTTCTTTTAAAGATCCATTTACACCCCACAGGTTTTACCCCAGGGGGTACAACGTCCAAAGTCCATACTTTGTTGGTGTACATAGACTCCATTTCGGATCTCATGGCATCCACCACATCACAAAGTCTCCACTCATGATAGCTTGCTGAAAACTGGTAGGATCATCATCCTCCATGATGCAGTCTTCATGTCACCATCAATGAGGAAACCGTAGTACCTCTCCGGTGGGCGAGAAGTCCTACCAGACCTATGGAGTGGCCGAGGTTCCTCAGTTTCTATTGCAACAGCCGGTTCAACAAAGTCGTCATTTGTAGTTTGTGTCTCTAGAACCTCTTCTAGATCCACCACCTTGCCATCATCTATATCTATGAAAAACTCTTTTTCTAAGAATGTGGCATACTGAGAAACAAACACATTTTGTTCCTCCTTGTGGTAGAATAGATATCCATAAGAGTTCCTTGGATATCCCATAAAGTTACACATGACCGACCGTGTCTCGAGTTTGTCCGGATTCTGCTTTTTAACATAGGCCGGGCAACCCCAAATCTTAATTCTCTTAAGAGATGGTCTCTTCCCATGGTATATCTCATATGGTGTGGTAGACACAGTTTTGGTTGGGACCCTGTTCAGTAGAAATGCTGCAGTTTCCAATGCATGCCCCCAAAATGAGACGGGTAACTCAGCATCACTCATCATGGAACAGACCATATCTAATAGGGTCACATTCCGTCGTTCTGACACACCGTTGTGCTGTGGTGTGTAAGGAGGAGTGAGCTGAGAGAGAATCCCATTCTCTTTTAGGAAGTTTGCAAATTCTGTACTGAGGTACTCCCAACCTCGATCTGATCGAAGCATTTTGATACTCAAGCCGGTTTGTTTTTCTACTTCGAGTTTATATTCAGTGAATTTCTCGAAATCTTTGGATTTGTGCTTTAATAAAAATACATGACCGAATCTTGAGAAATCGTCAGTGAAAGTAATGAAGTAAGAAAAACCGCCTCTTTCCTCTGTAGACATAGGCCCACATACATCACTATGTATGAGTCCTAGGAGCTCGGTAGCTCTTTCTCCGTGTCCGGTAAACGGAGTTTTGGTCATTTTACCCTTGATACAAGACTGGCAAGTCATATAAGATTTATATTCAAAAGGGTTTAAATATCCAACTTTGTGTAACTTGTTTAGTCTTGTTTCATTAATATGACCAAGTCTACAGTGCCAAAGAAAAGCTTCATTTATTTCTGAAAGTTTTCTTTTATTAGTGTGTTGTATGCTGAAAACTGTGTGTTGATTTTGGACCTATATCCCGTTATTAAGCGTACCATACCCAACCAACATTTGATTCAGGTGAATGTTCATAACATTGTTCTGCAATACAAAATTATATCCTTCATTGTCTAACAAAGAAACATATATTATATTACAAAGCATACTTGGTACAAAATAACATGGGTTCAAAACCAATATACACCCAGATGGCAACCCCAAGTGATACTCTCCCTTTGCGACTGTATGTACATTGGAACTATTTCCAACGCGGAGAGTATGGTCACATGTCTTCAAAACCTTGCTATTTCTCAGCCCTTGCATAGAATTGCAAATATGAGAACCTGAACCGGTTTCTAATACCCAGGAAGCAGAGTTTATTGAAAAACAGTTTTCTGTCATAAACACACCTGAAGCGGAAGCATCCACATGCTTCTTCTTGAGATTTAAGTGCTCCGTACAGTTGCGCTTCCAATGTCCTGTTTTGTGGCAATGAAAACATTCCCCTTTCCCCGATTCTCCAGCTTTGGACTTGTCCTTCCCCTTAACCTTTTTAACTCCACCCCTAGGCTTGGTGGGCTTCTTCTTGAGCTTTCCCTTGGCTTTAGCCTTTGGGCGAGAAGAAGAAGATTGCCCAACACTCAAAACGGGAGTTTTAATTGATTTCAGTGTGCTCTCTGCACTCCTTAACATATTAAGGAGTTCAAGTAGTTCCGTCTCCATGTTGTACATGTTGAAGTTAGCTATGAATTGAGCAAAAGTGGAGGGGAGGGACTGCAGAATAATATCCGTATATTGTTCATTGTCCATCGTCCATCCAAGGTCCTCAAGCTCTTCTATGAGAGCTATCATCTTCAAAACATGTTTTCCTACCGGTGTGCCAGGGGCCATTCGCATCTGAAACAATTTCTTTGATGCTTCGTATCTTAATACGCGGGATTGCTCTCTATACAACTCCTTTGTATGGAGGAATATAGCTTGAATGTTCATATTCTCGTGCTGCTTTTGATGTGTGTTGTCCATCGATCCAAGCGCGGGGCATTTGGCCGTGGCACAGTCAGCCTCCCATGTCTTGCGGACTTCTTTATCCGCAACTGAGGATTTTGGACCTGGGACGGGCGGGGCTCAAGCCGTGAGGACATATGATACTTTATCATAAGTAAAGGAAATTTTCAGATTCCTCAGCCAGTCTTTATAATTGGTCCCATTCAGTTTATTTTTATCTAGTAGATGCTTGAGTCCAGTCATTGGTATCTTCCATTAAGAGAGAGAAAAGAATACACTCAGCGAAAGCTCTTGCAAAGATCAGATTGGTTATTATCTTGTCTAATCGATGTCTCCCACTGCTTTAATCAAGTTTTTCTTTCAAACCATAAGAAGAAAACTAGCCAGGATTAATTACAGTCTACAACTTAGCTAACCGTTCAGCCAGGCCAGTGTCGGTACTTGAGGGAGGTTCCCCGTGCTTTCGCACGGACCTAATTAAAGTAAACCTCATTTTCCCAGAGGCGTAGCCCCGTTAACACCTTTCTAGACACCTAATGAGTTAGCTAATTGTAAACTGCAAAACTCTCCTAGGAGCAACTATTGCCTATAGTGGAATCGGGATCCAACCATCATATAGAAGGTATGCAATCTCATTACAAATCTCAACACTTGAAATTCCCGATGCGGTTTTTACCCCTAGTACCTATGACCTTAACTATGGTCAACAAATCATAAGTACCAGTCAAGTTCTACCCGTCATTTCTTGATTAATTAGACCAAATCATATGACCCTTAACTATGGTCAACAAAGTCGCATGAATGTCCTAATTAATCTGCATCATATGCAGTGTAGGAAGACATCACTTAGCTACCGTACACTACGCCTTAACTATAGTCAACAAACGTGGCACGAATACTAAGAACTCTACTTCCTAAAATGACGGAGAGTTGCGGATGATGTTTAAGAAAATCTTTAACACATTGAACTTGATATCGTCGTAGAATCAAATGGTTTTCAAAATAAGTGGCTTGAGCTCCTCAGTTTTGAAATATAGCTTTTTCATAAAGAGTCGAGTTGTTTTCAAATCCGATTCTACAACAACTTTTTAGGTTTATTTTCTTTACATTAATCATATTAATGTAGTCTCATCATTTAAGTCCTTAAGCTAATCATAGAAAAGAAACGAAAATACAACGTACGCTTATGCAATCCGCATTCGTCGCAATGTTCCGTTATGTACCGTTAGGTTACTTAACTAACGGCATACCGGGACGGGATTAGCGCGGGTGTAAAACATAAGCAACATCTACTATATATCTCATATATAATATATCTTTCGTCTCAGATATCACAGAACACAGGCAGCAGAAACACAGATATAATGTGGGATATACTAGGACGTCCGTATTTAGTATTTAGCCAACAATAGAAAATACGGATTCCACAGTCGCGATGAATAGCCAAGCCCACACCCCTAGACCCCTACGAGAGCGGCAAGCGACCCTACCAATCTTGGAGTTTAGGAGACCCGGTCTCGACTCCTCGAGATGGCCTCCCACTGAACCCCAGAACCCGGTCACTTGTGCTCCCATCCTTGGGTCTATGCTAATGCGGAAAAGTAAATAATATACAACACTGGTGACATCATCCTCAACCCGGAAGTGCCCCAAATAAAAGATTATTACATTATATTTGAATTTTATATGAATGAAAATAAAACTCTCATCTCACATAACCCCCCCCCCCCCCGTCTATTCAATCGCGACAATCCTGCACATCATATCTCAGCAACACATAATATCATATATCATCAACGTAAGTAAGTATGCGTACCCCGATTGTCGTTGATGTATAGCAACGAAACCAGCGATAAGCGACATACTACACTTACGGTCACAGAAAAGAAAGTGTAAAACTACAACATTTGGAATTCACATTCTCTTTAAACATCGTAAATCCGAAATATCACATACTTCGTATTTCATGCCTAACTATATGAATTCCTTATATTGTATCACATTCCAGATAAATAGACAGTATTAAACTTTTCGATCGAATAATCAAATACCCAAAATTTCCTAAAGCTCAACACTTGAGCGGAGTTCAAAAAAAACAGGAATGTGTCACAAGAGCAGCGGTCTAGCCGTAAATGGGTCAAGCCAACGCCTCACATGTGGCACGCCGTACTGCCCAAAACCCTAAGGTTTAGAGGCAGTTCACACGGTCACATAATTGAGTTAAGGTTTGTGTTCTTCTAGAGGGTCCACCACAAAACTTGCACATATTTCCGAAAGATTTAAACTCGAGAAAAAATTCAACACTTGAAAATTTTTCGTGCCGGGAAAAAGTGAGTTAATGATATATGTTCGAACTTTTTAATATTTTCTAAATTATCTGAAAAAGGCACAAAATTAAAATTCCGATCGAATCACCGAATCCAAAACAATCCCCAGAGCAATCAACACTTGAATCAGATTAAACATACCCAAAAATGTATACAAGCAGGTAGGAACATTACTTTGTGTAAACGAAGCAATGATTCATCTGTACGGCCGCGGATCCGCGGCCCAAGCAAGTTCTGGCCGCGGTTCCGCGGAGGAATGAAAGGTTCATTGCTTCGTTTTTTACAGTAATTCTTATATTTGCCTGCTGAATTTTTTAAGTATTTTTAACACTGGAAAAACACAGTTTTAAAAAATTGTCCAGAGAAGGGTTAAAAATCCGTATTTTAGGTTCGATCGGAGTTTTAACTTCGCTAAAGTGTCGCCTAAGTCTCTAGCTAGGCTCTGATACCAATGTTAGGTTTACCTATCACCTCATGAAGGGTTTAGAAGCATCACATGTGTCAAAATCAAATTTTTAAGGTGCTAAGTGAACATACAAAGAATCATCACTAGAAATTTAGGGTTACATAATATGTATATCATCACAAGTAGAAAAAGCTATGTTTTGAGAGTACAACCTTTGTAGCTCCCTACACTAGACTCCTTGGCTACTTGAGGGATGGAAAAAGGTTCGCTTGAGATCTTCTAGGTTCACGACGATCCACCCGAAGCTCCTTTGCCCAAAGCTTCTTGCTTTACTCGATATGTGAATGAAGTAGAGCAAACACCCTACACAAATGGGCTAGATGTGTGTAGTATGATGATGTGGTTTGTATTCTATAATCAAAACTCTTTCTTTTTATCAACCTCACTCAAGAAAATTATCAAGAGAGGAAGAAGAAGATGGTGGCTAAGCTTTTTCACAAAAGAAAAGTTATGAGAGTGAATAATAATTGATGTGCGAAAAGAATAATCTATATTAATCCTTTCTCACTTCAACCATGGTTAGAATCATCTAGATATTTATCAAATGGGTTAAAGACAAAAGGATAATTAACTCAAGGTTAAATGGTGGTTGAAGCATGGTCAAAGATGATAAGTATAAACCTTGTGTGAATTATCCTTTCTGTTTTTCTAAATGATAAATAAATATATAATTCTACAATATAAGTCTTGCATTGCCACCAAACATGTATCAACAACCATGATACTATTTATGTATGTATCCATGCACATCATCATGTGCATACATGCATGCATACAAAAATAGAAAAAGAGTTCGATTAAAGAATTAATCTAAAAGTCATTTGTTAAATCAACACTTGATTTTGCAAACCAGTCATATCACATATGACCCGACCAATAGAAATTGCCCGATTAATATACGGTATCACATATCCGTATTTAATCGGGTCCCCGTGCATATCTCATATGCACACCACATCTTTTCGCCTGAGCCAGGAAACTTTATTGTGGGACTCTAAGACTCGTCAATACGCCGGCAATAGGTAATGATCATATCAAATACCTACAAGCCGCAATCGGTCAGCTAAACGTAATGGCCACCCGGGTATTGAGCGATTAGAAGAAAACAAGCGAACCTGTCACAACTCCCGTCGAGCCAACGGGCAACACTACCATACAGTCCGGTCTCTTCGTCAGATATGCTGCATATCAAGTCTAAGGATGGTAACGTCGACCCCAATAACTCAATAAGTCGTGCCGATGAATGGTCTATAAAAGATTGAGAAACTACTGATAACACTTATCAGTAAATCTCAACAGCCCTGGCCAGGGACTTACTGATATAGCCAGTCGAGCACAACATCAACTCCCAATACCGGGAGAGACGAAAACCCTCCTATCGCTCATCGCCTTCGTATGTCTCGGGACTGTACCCAACGGCCACCTGTTTGCACGACTCAGTAGAGCTGTGGTAGGGTGGTAATCAAAGTACAGTGTGAGAACACACAAGACTCTATGACGATCTTGGGTCTTCAGACTAACCTGCACCAGTGTCACCTAAGAACTGCTATCCGACGATATATATAATTCCATTTAGGAGTTCTCGGTGAGTCCGTCAGTGTACCCAGTCACCACTGAGCACCCGTATACGATCTCGATGTCAAACATCGACGAATGTGGGAACATCCTTCGCCCATCATATGGGTCTAGTATCATATACGCTAGTCTACTCTGGTATATCGATGCCCCGTCTCGATACACCTACGACTAGGGACATCCAGGATATGTGTATAAACTATAGATGTCCCACTAGTATGATCTACATCATAATCACAGTAGTCAAGTCTATATCCTCGGGGCTTTATCAACATGTGTGAATGAATAAAAGCATGATCAAATCAACATGTCAGATAAAGAAGAACCAGATAGCATACTATCATGTAGAGTATGTGGTGTACAAGTCAATGTATGCATGATGTACAAGTAACTATAGTAAGATATACGTGAAGTGGAATAAGGGTCACTACCTCAACTATTCTTGCCAATGCAATATCACGTATGTATGAGCCCATAATATTTCATATGCACAATGAAATAAGAGTTACTACTCCAATCATTCCTATCCACTACCATATCACGTATGTAGGTGTCATCAATATCTCATATGCACAATGGGATAAGGGCTACTACGTCAACTATCCCTGTCCACTACCGTATCACGTATGTAGGTGGTTTGTGCGTGTCATGGCAATTACTGACAATGTGGGTGTAGCATAATATTTAGTGCTCGTGCAACATGAACCGTCAGTAATGTGTTATATCTAAAGGTACGAGTCAAGTACAACAGATAATGCTATGCAATGACATTCATATGAAAGTAACTAATATGCAAATACTATGCAGCTAACATATCATATTCGCCCCGACGCATAACGCCGTACGGGCGATTTCCCCGTAGATGTTAAATCTACTCACCAATGGTCTCCAGCTATGAAAATCCAACCACCTGGTTCCCCTTGTTCGCAGCGTCCGAAGTCCCTGCTTGCGATGCTATATTTTCACAAACATAAGAAATAATGCGAACATCTCAGAATCGATCAATATAATGTAAAACTATGTATTAAAAAATGCACCAACACACTAAACTAACTCGCGAGTGTATGTCTAGTGGCTAACGTGCGCAACGATACCTCAAAACCTAACTGAGTACAGCAGCAGCACAATCTCACGACTCGTGTCGCAATACGTATCACGCGGACTCAAAACACTAGATTATAGGTAATCGATCCCAGATTTTTCATACTGAATTTAGTAAAAAAGTAAACAGGACCAAACACACCTAACCAACAGCAGACAACTACCCACAGAAGTCCAACCTCATCCCCCTCCTACTAAACCGGCGTCGCCGGATCGCACCTTAAGGGTCGCCGGCCCCGGCCGGTGAGGTGGCCCCCGTGTCTCAGGTGGTGTCTCAGGTTCACTAGTAAATATCTAAAATTTTGTTTGGTCAAACACAAAATTCTCCAGAACACAGTAGGTATTAAAAGCTCTAAAAAGACTTAAAAACCCGATATCGCACTAATTGATATAAAAAGCGGTCTACGCTATAACCAACGAATAAAACAATATAAAAACTCTAATTTAACAGTATAGGGATTATACCTAACTACTATGCTCACAAGCTCCAAGCTCTAAGTGATCCAAGAAGCAAGAACAAGGATTTTTGGTATTTTTGTGATATGTTTTGAAGAATTGGAGAAGTTTGAGTTAGAATGATGCAAGAATGAAAAATAAATGAGCAAGGGCAGTAAAGGGAGAAGGAATCTCGGCCAAGGGGGTGAGGTGGGAGTTTGGTGAGGGTTTCCTAGCAATTACCAACCTTAAATTCCATTAAATGCATTCACATGCACAATAATGCACATGCATGCATCTAAATTCATTCTCTTTTGTTTTCTTTATCTTTAATCCAATATCACAAAAAATATCTAGATATGTGAGAAGGGTTTTGGGTTAACTCAACTTAATTTAAAGAAAAGATCGCTTAAACAGAAATTTCCCAAAAATGTGAATACCGCATTAAAATATATTTAAAATTGGGGAAAATTCGAATTGAACCAAAACGTCCCATATACCCCCAAAGCTTGCAAACTAGCTTTATTTTAGCTAAACTAGGTGCTGGCAAGTCTATATGGTCGTTTGATCACCGTCGGGTCAAAACAGAAAATACCAACAATTTAACCCTTAGACGGACAAATTCGCATAACGATTTCTAAAACGTTACACTTTTCCTCGAGCTTGTTCGGATTATGCTTTTAGACATAAGCTGGACAACCCCAAATCTTAACAAACTTAAGATATGGGCTCTTCCCATTCCATATCACATATGAAGTAGTAGGTAACTGATTTGATTTGAACCCTATTCAATAGGTATGCAGCTACTCAAGTGCATAACTCCTAAAAGGAAATAGGAAACTCAGTAGTACTCATCATAGAGCACACCATATCACATAGAGTGCGATTGATCCGCTCCGATCTACCGATGTGCTGTGGTGTATACGGAGGAGTAATGCTGAGAGAGACTCTCATTCTCCTTTAGAATAGACCAGGAATCCCGTGCTTAAGTATTCTCCTTCTTGACCACATCAAAGCACATAATACTTATACCCGGTTTTTGGTTCTCTACTTCTAACATATATTCTGTGATTATCTCAAAAGTTTCGGACTTGTGTTTCAACAAGAACATATGTCTGAATCTTGAGAGATCATCAGTGAATATAATGAAGTACAAAGAACCGGTCTCGGCATCTGTAGACAGGGGACCTTTATACATCGGCATGTATCAATCCCAAGAGTACAATAACTCTTTCTTTGTTTCCAATAAACGGAGCTGTGGCCATCTTATCTTAGTGACATTACTGGCATGTTTCACAAGATGTAAATTCAAACTAATTTAAATATGCATCTATATATAACTTCAGCTAGTCTGCAATGCCTCAAGAAGGATTTGTTCATTTCTGAACTCTTCCACTTGTGTGTGTTCTGTACGTTAAGAACTGTGGTTTGGTTTAGAACGTCTATGCTTTTAGATAACGTGCCTGAACCGATCAACACTTGATATAGGAAATGTTCAAAACATTATCCAACAATACAAAATTATATCCTTCTTTTACTAATAAAGAGACTGATATGATGTTGTATATCCGGTTCAGTATCTAATAACATTCGTTCAGAAATAATGTATTCTGATAATACAGGGTGATAACTACCAACAGACTTGGCGGCAACAATTGCACCGTTTCTATCTCATGAAACCTATCACCCGTTCTTAGTTCTCTACCTATCTGTAGCCCATGTAACAAATTACATATGTGGGATCCTGATCCGGTATCAAATACATAGGATGTAAAGGATATTGAGAAACAGTTCTGTGTAATGAACACACCCAAAGAAGATGCATCAACATGCACTTTTTTGTTTGGGCGGCACTGGAATTCTGGTAATCCCCTATTTCCTGCTCTGTCTTATAACAATTATAAGTTGGAGCGGGACCAACGTGTAGGGTTACTAGGCACTCTAAGAAGGTTCTACAAGGCATCAACAATGCCCGATTAAAATTTTAGTCGTGCCGAATAACTCTAAACAAGATCTTTGCTAGATAATTAGGGTAACACATGCTAGTAAATAGCAATTATCACTAAGTGAATACGAAATACAACCTTTGTAGACCGGTCCTTCACTTCAAAAGCTCCTTGTAGTAGTCCCTTCGCTGCGATCATCGTGCTCCCGGACTCTCGGACGGCTCCATGAGAAGAGGGCAACGGTTTTGCTTGTAGTCTTCGAGGCCGAAGATGATCTACGTCGAGGGAATACGAACTCAAGCTTCTACTTCACTAACTAGAGAACTAGTGAAGCAAACACCCTAAACTAAAGTACTAGCCTAGTAGAGGATGATGAAATAGGAAATGGGTACACTTTAGAATTTCTTTTCTCACTATGTATCTATCTCTTTATCATACCCTAGAAAGAAATTGAAAGAGGAAGAAGATGAGCTCAAAATGAGAATGAAAACTAATCAAGAGAGAGTTAGATAACCATGGGTGAGTGGGTATCATATACTAACTCATGTAGAGACATAACCATGGCTAATTATAGTGGTTAGGTTAATTAATATCATAAGTAAAACAAAACTAGTGGAATAAGTCAATGCAACCATAAGCTTCATGAAGCTTCATGCATGTGAGCTCATTATCCATTTGTTTTTAGAATTACTTTAAAAATAAAAAACTAACGAATATAATTATAATGGTGTATGTCTCATACACCCATGTAGTGTGTATCAACAACCATGATACAAAATGAACACAAATTAATATATATCACATATATATTAAGTTGTGCACAAGTGAGAAAAACAAATGCTTAAGTGAACCAGTGTTAGTTAATGTAAATTATTATATCATATATACAATTATACACTAAATTATTAAATCAACACCTGACTTAATAATCCGGTTATATCTCATATAACCGACTAACACAAAATGAACTAACTTATCGAATCAACACTTGATTCGATAACCCGGCTATATCTCATATAACCGGCCGATACAACAGTCGCGAGAATAGAATACGGTATCATATACACACATTATTCTCGGTCCCGCACATATCACATATGCGCTCCTATTTCGTTTTGCCTGAGCCAGTATAACCTCTATGTAGGACTCTAAAGACTCGTCAATACACCGGCAGTAGGTGATGATCATATCGAGCACCCACAAGCCGTCAGCGGTACTAGCTGGACGTAACGGCTACCCGGGTATTGAGTGATCAGAAGATCAGCAAGCAAGCCCGTTCCAACTCATGCAAAAAGCCTGACAGTGACACTACCGTACAGTCCGGTCTCCTCGTCTGATATGTCGCATATTAAGTCAAGGGGGGGTAAAACGTCAGACCCCAATAACCGATAAGTCATGCCGATATGAGGCTCATAACGGGTTGAGAAACAACTGGTAACACTTACCAGTAAATCTCTAAACCAGCCCTGGCTAGGGACTTTCCAGTTATGGCCAATCGAGCATAGCGCAACATCAACCCCCAATACCGGGAGAGACGAAACCCCTCCAATCGCTCATTGCCTCCATGTGACTCAGGACTGTACCCAAAAACCACCGTTTTGCATGCCCACTTGGACGTGGTAAGGTGGAAATCAAAGCACAGTGGAAATCACACAAGTCTCTATGACGATCTCGGGTCTACAGACTAACCTTTACCAGTGTCTCCAGAGAACTGCCATCTGACGTAAGGTATAATACCAAATGGGAGTTCTCGGCGAGTCCGTCTAGTGTACCCAGTCTCCACTGAACACCCGTATATCATCTCTGATGTCAAACACCAATGGATATGGGATCATCCATCGCCCATCTATATGGGTCGAGAAGCTATACGCTAGTCTACACTGGTATATCGATGCCCCGTCTCGATACACCCACGACTAGGGACCTTGAAGAATGTACTTATGGACTACCATGTCCCCACTAATATGATCCGCATCATAGTCCAGGTAGTCAAGTACACATCCTAAGGGTTTTACCAACATTTAACAGAGAGACAATCAGTGTACACGTTAAGGTAAAGAGTAACCAGATATCATACTATCATGTTGAGCAAGAAAGTCCTCCCTATATATGACCAAGCATCCACTACAATATACATCTCATGTATAGTAATGGCCTCTAGGGCATACATATAACTAACAATCTCCCACTTGCACTAGGGCCATCTGATAACAGTGGTTGTAGTATCTCATACTCAACCATCCCATAATAGTCTCTCTCTGGGAAAAGGCCTTTGTAAGTGGATCCGCCGTGTTGTCCTCTGAGTCTACTCTCCTAACCTCGATACCCTGGAGATCAACCATCTCCATGATCAGGTGACACTGCCTTAGTATATGTCTAGATCACTGATGGGACGGGCGTTCCTAGGCATAAGCCACAACTCCATTGTCACACAATGGTAGGAACGAAGCTCATCTCATGAACTAATATACACCCAGACTTCCTCTTTGGTAGCATCTTTGGTAGCGATGTATCTAGCATTTATCGTCTAGTATGCCTCGGTATCTGTCTTGGAACTCTTCCAACATACCGTCCCTTTACTGAGGGTAAAGACAATGCTTGTGACTGACATTCAGTCGTCCTTATCATCCTGGAACCCCTCCAGTGATTCTCCCCAGGATCGATTGATACCATCTCACTACTACTAGTGAGTATCCCTAACATCCAATTAGATCTATCTCATAGATCCAAAACCCAGGATTTAGGAGGTTTCACTTTGATCCTATATGGAGAATCACTGTGATAAGCGGAGATTTACCGAGCATAGCATAGGAAACTCCTTCCCAATCAAGAGTATGTCATCCACGTACTCTACGAGGATCACCACCATACTCCCTACTACCTTTTTGTATATACAAGGTTCATCTACCATTTTGATGAAGTCAAACTCTTTGACTACCACATCAAAACAGACGTTCCAACTCCGCGATACCCCGCTTTATCTCATAAAACATCTTGCACATGTTTCCGCTGCTCCCACTGTCTACGAAGCCCTCTGACTGTGTACTTATAGACTCTCTCTTCTAAAACATCATTTAGAAAAGCAGTCATGACACCCAACCGCCAGATATCGTAGTCATGGTATGTAGCCGTGGTAAGTAGGGTCTGGATGGACTTTAAGCATAGCTACTTAGAAAAGGTTTCATCATAATCCATACCTAGTCAATGATGCAAACCTTTAACAAGTCTAGATTTGAAAGTCTCAACTTTTCCATGTACACCAAGTAATCTTCTCAAGATATACTTGCTCCTGATGGGTATTTAACCCTTCAGATAATGCAACCAAAGTCCATACTTTGTTTGTGTATAAGGATTCCATCTCAGATTGTTAAGCATCCAGCCATTCTTACAGAGTCCCACTCCTGATGGCCAGCTCGAAACTAGTTGGGTCATCATCTCATGATGCATTCCTCGCTCCCACTGTCATAGAGAAACTCGAAGTATCTCTCAGGTGGGTGAGCAACCCTACTAGATCGACGGAGAGGCTGAGGTTCGTTGGAAACTATTGAATCCTTTGGTTCTACCAAATCATCAGCTGCAGTTTGTAATGCTGGAACTCCTTCCAGTTTTACCTCATGTCCACTAATTTCTTTACAAGAAATTCTCTTTCACAAAGGTGGCATATTGAGAAACAAAACATCTTTTCTTCCTCGGTTTGGTAGAAGATATTACCTTGCACATGCTTGGGATATCCAACAAACATCTACAGAACTGACTTTGCCTCGAGCTTGTCCGGATTTCGCTTTTAGACATAGGTCGGACAACCCCAAATCTTAACAAACTTAAGATATGGGCTCTTCCCATTCCATATCTCATATGAAGTGGTAGGCAACTGATTTGATCGGGACCCTATTCAATAGGTATGCAACTTCTCCAGTGCATAACTCCCAAAAGGAAATAGGTAATTCAGTAGTACTCATCATAGAGCACACCTTATCACATATGGTGTGATTGCTCCGTCCCGATACACCGACATGCTGTGGTGTATACGTAGGAGTAATGCTGAAAGAGAATCTCATTCTCCTTTAGAATAATCCAGGAATTCCGTGCTCAAGTATTCTCCTACTTGATCACATCAAAGGACATAATACTTATACCCGTTTTGGTTCTCTACTTCTAAATTATATTCTGTGAATATCTCAAAAGCTTCGGACTTGTGTTTTAATAGGAACATTTGTCTGAATCTTGAGAGATCATCAGAGAATGTAATGAAGTACAAAGAACCGGTCTTGGCATGTGTAGACAAGGGACCTTCATACATCAACATGTATCATCCCAAGAGTTCACTAACACTTTCTCTGCTTCCAATAAACAGAGCTATGGTCATCTTATCTCTGTGACATGACCGGCAAGTTTCACAAGATGTAAATTCAAACTAATTTAAATATGCATCTATATGTAACTTCAGCTAGTCGGGTCGCATTGATATGACCTAGTCTACAATACCTCAAGAAGGATTCGTTCATTTCTGAACTCTTCCTCTTGTGTGTGTTCTGTATATTAAGAACTGTAGTTTGATTTAGAACGTTTATGCTTTTCGATAACGTGCCTGAACCGATCAACTCTTGATATTGGAAATTTACAAAACATTATCCAACAATACAAAATTATATCCTTTCTTTACTAATAAAGAGACTGATATGATGTTGTATATCAGGTTCGGTATCTAATAACATTCGTTCAGAATCAATGTATTCTGGTAATACAGGGTGATAGTGACCAACAGACTTGGCTGCAACACTTGCACCGTTTTCTATCTTATGAAACTTATCACCCGTTCTCAGTTCTTTACCTATCTGTAGCCCATGTAACAGATTACATACGCGGGATCCTAATCCGGTATCTCATACCAAGGACGTAAAGGATATTGAGAAACAGTTCTCTGTAATAAACACACCCGAAGATGATGCATCAGTATGCACTTTCTTCGTTTGGGCGGCACGGGAATTCTAGTAATCCCTAATTTCCTGGTCTGTCTTATAACAATTATAAGTTGCAGCGGGACCAACGTTCCCCACCTCAGTATAGAAAGCGGGTTATGTTAATACATCCATATTATTATCTTGATTAAGGCATGGTATGGTCGCTACCTGGAGAGAGAGAGAAGAAAACACTCTGCGTGCGCTCTTGCAAGATCAGATTGGTTATTATTTTATCTAATCAGGATGGCTCCCACTGTTTTTATCAAATCTTCCTTCAAACCCTAAATGGAAAGACTAGCCGGGATTAATTACACCCTACAACTTCGCCAATCTTTCAGCCAGGCCAGTGTCGGTACTTTGAGGGAGGTTCCCAGTGCTTTCGCACGGACCTAATTAAAGTAAACCTCGTTTTCCGAGAGGCGTAACCCCGTTGACACCTTTCTAGACACCTACTTGATCGGCTAATTGTAATGTGTAAAACTCTCCCAGGAGTAACAATTACTCGCAGTGGGTATCGGGATCCAACTATCTCATAGAAGGTATGCAATCTCATTGCAAATTTCAACACTTGAAATTCCCGATAATTTTTCCCCTAACGTGCTATGACCTTGACGAAAGCCAACAAACCATAGCCCGCTAGTCAAGTTCAGCCCGCACATTTCTTGACTGAATTAAACCCACCCGCACGACCCTTGACGAAAGCCAACAAAGCCGTACGACTACCCTAATCCAATCGCATCATGTGTTGCAGATAAGCAGCATATAGCTACCGCACACTACACCTTGACAAAAGCCAACAAATGTAGCACGAATACTATATACAACTTATCTGAAATGACAGAGGGTTACGACAGGTTTTTCAAAAACCTATTGCGTAATGAACTTGATATCGTTGTAGAATCAAATGATTTTAAAATGGAGTGTTTTTTAGTCTTTTGCTAGTTTCGCTAAAGAGGCCACTCCCGGAGAAGGAATCTCGGCTCTTTACTCATCGAAGGAGGTGCATGATATATCATATTTATCACTGTGCAAAGGAAGAACTAGAAAAGCAATCAAAAGATAAAACCGAGGGGTGTACTATCTGCCAGTCATTGCTAAAGGGGTCACTCCCGGTGAAGGGATCTCGGCCCTTTCCTTATCGAATAAGGTGCAGGATGTTCTACAAGGAACACCGCGATGCAAAGCAAGAACTGCAGCTACCTATTTTTGAAAATTCGATTCCACAACGTCTTTTAGGTTTCTTTTTTTTCATTAATCATATTAATGAAGTCCCATCATTTAAGTCACCTAAACATCACAGATAAATACGACGTACACTTATGCCATCCGTATTCGCCTCGATGTCCCCTCGTGCACCGTTAGGTTAGGTAACTAACGGCAGAGCGGGGCAGGGCTACCGCGGGTGTAAAACATAAGTAACGTCTATATAATATATCATATATATTATATACAGTATCTATCACAACATATCAAATGATCACATCACAGATATCGCAGCAGAAGAAACATATGAAACATTAGATATAATAGGACGTCTGTGTTTTATTTTGAGCCTGTATAAAACATGGATTCCACGGTCGCAATGAATAGCCAAACCCACATCCCTAGACCCCTAAGAGAGCGGCAAGCAACCCTTCCAATTCTAGAGTTATGAGACCCGAACTCGACTCCTCGAGTTCGTCTCCCAGTGGACCCTAGAACCCGGTTACTTGTGCTCCCCTCCTTGGGTCTACCTAATGCGGAAAAGTAAATAATATACAATGGTGACATCATCCTAATGCGGAAAAGTAAATAATATACAATGGTGCCCCAATAAAAGAATATTACATACAATGAATTTTACATGAATGAAAATAAAAACCCTCATCTCACATAAAACCCTCGGCTATTCAGAACGCGACGATCCAATATAACAAATCCAGCAACACATAACATCACATGTCATCAACGTAAGTAAATATGCGCATACCAATTGTCGTTGACATATAGCAACGAAACCGGCGATATCACATATTACACTTATGGTCGCAGAAAAGAAAGTGTAGAACTACAACAGTTGGAATCCGCAACATCCTTAGACATCATATGCCTAACCAAATGGATTCCTTAGACATCGCATGCCTAAGAATTATAAACCCCACATTTTAGTCTCTATATCAAAAACACTTTTCAATATCTAATCGGACAGTTCAACAAGATTCCCGATATCTGATCGAATGCTCGTCGCAAATTTTAGTAGACGGCCGCACCCCAGATGCCGTCGACGAAGTGGACTAATGCGGAACACCGCTGCCGCGAGCACCCGAACGGATGCTTTTGGCGACGGGGTTCTCCTACAGTCACTTGGTCGGGTCTATGGGGCATGGATGTCTATTAAGTTTACCCGGCGAGTATCCGCGTACGCTACGTGATTGCAACGGACTTTTGATCACATCAAAATCCCGTGGCAACCGATCATCAGAGACTTAAACTGCTATGTTTATAACATTCAAATTAGTTATCTCATAACTACTTGTGGATTCCAAATATTGTATCGCATTCCAGATAAATAGACAATGTTAAACTTTCCGATCGAATGATCAAACACCCAAGTTTTCCAAATAGTTCTCAACACTTGAGGGGAGTTTAAAAACATACATCACATGCCACAGTACCAATGGTCCAGCCGTAGAAGGGTCAAGCCAACACCTCACATGTGGCAACGCCGTACATCACCAAACCCTAAGGTTCAAAAGGCAGTTCAAGACGGTCACATAATCGAGTTAAGGTTTGTTGTCTTCTAGAGGGTCCATTGCGTAACTTCCACGATTTAGACGTTCTTAAAATAGGGAAAAATCCAACACTTGGAAATTTTCCGGCAGGGGAAAAAGTGAGTAATTGACATCCGTTCGAACTTTTTAATACGTTCTAAATTATCCGGAAAACAGAACGAAATTAAATTTTTCCGATCGAATCAACGAATACAAAATAAACCCCAGAACACTCAACACTTGAGTTAGTTTAATAATACCCATAAAATATAACTCACAGAAATAGAGATTACAGTGAAAAAATGAGGGCATATATCCTCTGTACTGCCGCGGATCCGCGGCCCAAGCGCGGTACGGCCGCGGTTCCGCGGCGGTTTGTACGGATTATGCTCTCGTTTTTCACTACAATTCTTATATTTCCCTGTTAATTTTTTTAGGCATTTTTAATACAGAAAAATCACAGTTTTGAAAAAATTTCCAGAGAGGGGTTCAATATTGTCATATCGGGGTTCGATCGGAGTTTTAATTTCGTAAACATGTCGCCTAATGCTCTAGCATTGCTCTGATACCACTTTAGGGTTACTAGGCACTCTAAGAAGGTTCTACAAGGCATCAACCATGCCCGATTAAATTTTTTTCCGTGCGGAATAACTCTAAACAAGATCTTTGCTAGATAATTAGGGTAACACATGCCAGTAAATAACAATTATCACTAAGTGAATACGAAATACAACCTTTGTAGATCGGTCCTTCACTTCTAAAGCTCCTTGTAGTAGTCTCTTCGCTACGATAATCGTGCTCCCGGACTCTCGGACGGCTCCATGAGAAGAGGGCAACGGTTTTGCTTGAAGTCTTCGAGCCCGAAGATGATCTATGTCGAGGGAATACGAACTCAAGCTTCTTCTTCACTAACTATAGAACAAGTGAAGCAAACACCATAAACTAAAGTGCTAGTCTAGTAGAGGATGATGAAATAGGAAATGGGTACACTTTAGAATTTCTTTTCTCATTATGTATCTCTCTCTTTATCAAACCCTAGAAAGATATTGAAGGAGGAAGAAGATGAGCTCAAAATGAGAATGAAAAATAATCAAGAGAGAGTTAGCTAACCATGGGTGAGTGAGTATCATATACTAACTCATGTAGAGACATAACCATGGCTAATTATAGTGGTTAGGTTAATTAATATCTTAAGTAAAACAAAACTGGTGGACTAAGTCAATGCAACCATAAGCTTCATGAAGCTTCATGCATGTGAGCTCATTATCCATTTGTTTCTAGAATTACTTTAAATATAAAAACCTAACCAATATAATTATAATGGTGTATGTCTCATACACCCATGTAGTGTGTATCAACAACCATGATACAAAATGAACCCAAATTAAAATATATTACATATATATTAAGTTGTGCACAAGTGAGAAAAACAAATGCTTAAGTGAACCAATGTTAGTTAATGTAAATTAGTATATCACATATACAGTTATACACTAAATTATTAAATCAACACTTGGCTTAATAATCCGGTTATATCTCATATAACCGACTAACACAAAATGTACCAACTTATCGAATCAACACTTGATTCGATAACCCGGCTATATCTCATATAACCGGCCGATACAATAGTCGCGAGATTAGAATACGGTATCACATACACGCATTATTCTCGGTCCCGCACATATCACATATGCGCTCCTATTTCATTTTGCCTGAGCCAGTATAACCTCTATGTAGGACACTAAAGACTCGTCAATACGCCGGCAGTAGGTGATGATCATATCAAGCACCCACAAGCCGTAAGCGGTACTAGCTGGACGTAACGGCTACCCGGGTATTGAGCGATCAGAAGATCAGCAAGCAAGCCCGCTCCAACTCCTGCAAAAAGCCTGACAGTGACAGTACCGTACAGTCCGGTCTCCTCGTCTGATATGTCGCATATTAAGTCAAGGGGTGGTAAAACGTCAGACCCCAATAACCGATAAGTCATGCCGATATGAGGCTCATAATTAGTCGAGAAAATACTAGTAACACTTACCAGTAAATCTCTAAACCAGCCCTGGCCAGTGACTTCCCTGTTATCGCCAATCGAGCATAGCGGAACATCAACCCCCAATACCGGGAGAGACGAAACCCCTCCTATTGCTCATTCCTCCATGTGACTCGGGGCTGTACCCAAAAACCACCGTTTTGCACGCCCTCTTAGACGTGGTAATGTGGAAATCAGAGCACAGTGGGAATCACACAAGACTCTATGACGATCTCGGGTCTACAGACTAACTTGTACCAGTGTCACCAGAGAACTGCCATCTGACGTAAGGTATAATACCATCTGGGAGTTCTCGGAGAGTCCGTCCAGTGTACCCAGTCTCCACTGAGCACATGTATATCATCTCTGATGTCAAACACCAATGGATATAGGATCATCCATTGCCTATCTATATGGGTCTAGAGCTATACGCTAGTCTACACTGGTATATCGATGCCCCATCTCGATACACCCACGACTAGGGACCTTGAAGGATGTACTTATGGACTACCATGTCCCCACTAATATGATCCACATCATAGTCCAGGTAGTCAAGTACACATCCTAAGGGTTTTACCAACATTTAACAGAGAGACAATCAGTGTACACGTTAAGGTAAAGAGTAACCAGATATCATACTATCATGTTGAGCAAGAAATTCCTCCCTATATATGACCAAGCATCCACTACAATATACATCTTATGTATAGTAATGGCCTCTAGGGCATACATATAACTAACAATCTCCCACTTGCACTAGGGCCATCTGATAACAGTGGTTGTAGTATCTCATACTCAACCATCCCATAATAGTCTCTCTCTGGGAAAAAGGCCTTTGTAAGTGGATCCGCCGTGTTGTCCTCTGAGTCTACTCTCCTAACCTCGATACCCAGGAGATCAACCATCTCCATGATCAGGTGACACTGCCTTAGTATATGTCTAGATCACTGATGGGACGGGCGTTCCTAGGCATAAGCCACAACTCCATTGTCACACAATGGTAGGAACGAAGCTCATCTCATGAACTAATATACACCCAGATTTCCTCTTTGGTAGCATCTTTGGTAGCGATGTATCTAGCATTTATAGTCTAGTATGCCTCGGTATCTGTCTTGGAACTTTTCCAACATACCGTCCCTTTACTGAGGGTAAAGACAATGCTTGTGACTGACATTCAGTCGTCCTTATCACCCTGGAACCCCTCCAGTGATTCTCCCCAGGATCGATTGATACCATCTCACTACTACTAGTGAGTATCCTAACATCCAATTAGATCTATCTCATAGATCCAAAACCCAGGATTTAGGAGGTTTCACTTTGATCCTATATGGAGAATCACTGTGATAAGCGGAGATTTACCGAGCATAGCATAGGAAACTCCTTCCCTATCAAGAGTATGTCATCCACGTACTCTACGAGGATCACCACCATACTCCCTACTACCTTTTTGTATATACAAGATTCATCTACCATTTTGATGAAGTCAAACTCTTTGACTACCACATCAAAACAGACGTTCCAACTCCGCGATACCCGCTTTATCTCATAAAACATCTTGCACATGTTTCCGCTGCTCCCACTGTCTACGAAGCCCTCTGACTGTGTACTTATAGACTCTCTCTTCTAAAACATCATTTAGAAAAGCAGTCATGACACCCAACCGCCAGATATCGTAGTCATGGTATGTAGCCGTGGTAAGTAGGGTCTGGATGGACTTTAAGCATAGCTACTTAGAAAAGGTTTCATCATAATCCATACCTAGTCAATGATGCAAACCTTTAACAAGTCTAGATTTGAAAGTCTCAACTTTTCCATGTACACCAAGTAATCTTCTCAAGATATACTTGCTCCTGATAGGGATTTAACCCTTCAGATAAGGCAACCAAAGTCCATACTTTGTTTGTGTATAAGGATTCCATCTCAGATTGTTAAGCATCCAGCCATTCTTATAGAGTCCCACTCCTGATGGCCAGCTCGAAACTAGTTGGGTCATCATCTCATGATGCATTCCTCGCTCCCACTGTCATAGAGAAACTCGAAGTATCTCTCAGGTGGGTGAGGAACCCTACTAGATCGATGGAGAGGCTGAGGTTCGTTGGAAACTATTGAATCCTTTGGTTCTACCAAATCATCAGCTGCAGTTTGTAATGCTGGAACTCCTTCCAGTTTTACCTCATGTCCACTAATTTCTTTACAAGAAATTCTCTTTCACAAAGGTGGCATATTGAGAAACAAAACATCTTTTCTTCCTCGGTTTGGTAGAAGATATTCCCTTGCACATGCTTGGGATATCCAACAAACATCTACAGAACTGACTTTGCCTCGAGCTTGTCCGGATTTCGCTTTTAGACATAGGTCGGACAACCCCAAATCTTAAACAACTTAAGATATGGGCTCTTCCCATTCCATATCTCATATGAAGTGGTAGGCAACTGATTTGATCGGGACCCTATTCAATAGGTATGCAACTTCTCCAGTGCATAACTCCCAAAAGGAAATAGGTAATTCAGTAGTACTCATCATAGAGCACACCTTATCACATAGGGTGTGATTGCTCCGTCCCGATACACTGACATGCTGTGTTGTATACGGAGGAGTAATGCTGAAAGAGAATCTCATTCTCCTTTAGAATAATCCAGGAATTCCGTGCTCAAGTATTCTCCTACTTGATCACATCAAAAGACATAATACTTATACCCGTTTTGGTTCTCTACTTCTAAATTATATTCTGTGAATATCTCAAAAGCTTCGGACTTGTGTTTTAATAGGAACATGTGTCTGAATCTTGAGAGATCATCAGAGAATGTAATGAAGTACAAAGAACCGGTCTTGGCATGTGTAGACAAGGGACCTTCATACATCAACATGTATCATCCCAAGAGTTCACTAACACTTTCTCTACTTCCAATAAACAGAGCTATGGTCATCTTATCTCTGTGACATGACCGGCAAGTTTCACAAGATGTAAATTCAAACTAATTTAAATATGCATCTATATGTAACTTCAGCTAGTCGGGTCGCATTGATATGACCTAGTCTACAATACCTCAAGAAGGATTCGTTCATTTCTGAACTCTTCCTCTTGTGTGTGTTCTGTATATTAAGAACTGTAGTTTGATTTAGAACGTTTATGCTTTTCGATAACGTGCCTGAACCGATCAACTCTTGATATAGGAAATTTACAAAACATTATCCAACAATACAAAATTATACCCTTTCTTTACTAATAAAGAGACTGATATGATGTTGTATATCAGGTTCGGTATCTAATAACATTCGTTCAGAATCAATGTATTCTGGTAATACAGGGTGATAGTGACCAACAGACTTGGCTGCAACACTTGCACCGTTTTCTATCTCATGAAACTTATCACCCGTTCTCAGTTCTCTACCTATCTGTAGCCCATGTAACAGATTACATACGCGGGATCCTAATCCGGTATCTCATACCAAGGACGTAAAGGATATTGAGAAATAGTTCTCTGTAATAAACACACCCGAAGATGATGCATCTGCATGCACTTTCTTCGTTTGGGCGGCATGGGAATTCTAGTAATCCCTAATTTCCTGGTCTGTCTTATAACAATTATAAGTTGCAACGGGACCAACGTTCCCCAGCTCAGTATAGAAAGCGGGTTAGGTTAATACATCCGTATTATTATCTTGATTAAGGCATGGTATGGTCGCTACCTGGAGAGAGAGAGAGAAGAAAACACTCTGCGTGCGCTCTTGCAAGATCAGATTGGTTATTATTTTATCTAATCAGGATGGCTCCTACTGTTTTTATCAAATATTCCTTCAAACCCTAAATGGAAAGACTAGCCGGGATTAATTACACCCTACAACTTCGCCAATCTTTCAGCCAGGCCAGTGTTGGTACTTTGAGGGAGGTTCCAAGTGCTTTCGCACGGACCTAATTAAAGTAAACCTCGTTTTCCGAGAGGCGTAACCCCGTTGACACCTTTCTAGACACCTACTTGATCGGCTAATTGTAATGTGTAAAACTCTCCCAGGAGTAACAATTACTCGCAGTGGGTATCGGGATCCAACTATCTCATAGAAGGTATGCAATCTCATTGCAAATTTCAACACTTGAAATTCCCGATAATTTTTCCCCTAACGTGCTATGACCTTGACGAAAGCTAACAAACCATAGCCCGCTAGTCAAGTTCAGCCCGTACATTTCTTGACTGAATTAAACCCACCCGCACGACCCTTGACGAAAGCAAACAAAGCCGTACGACTACCCTAATCCAATCGCATCATGTGTTGCAGATAAGCAGCATATAGCTACCGCACACTACACCTTGACAAAAGCCAACAAATGTAGCACGAATACTATATACAACTTATCTGAAATGACGGAGGGTTACGACAGGTTTTTCAGAAAACCTATTGCGTAATGAACTTGATATCGTTGTAGAATCAAATGATTTTAAAATGGAGTGTTTTTTAGGCTTTTGCTAGTTTCGCTAAAGAGGCCACTCCCGGTGAAGGAATCTCGGCTCTTTACTCATCGAAGGAGGTGCAGGATATATCATATTTATCACTGTGCAAAGCAAGAACTAGAGAAGCAATCAAAAGACAAAACCGAGGGGTGTACTATCTGCCAGTCATTGCTAAAGGGGTCACTCCCGGTGAAGGGATCTCGGCCCTTTCCTTATCGAATAAGGTGCGGGATGTTCTACAAGGAACACCGCGATGCAAAGCAAGAACTGCAGCTACCTATTTTTGAAAATTCGATTCCACAACGTCTTTTTGGTTTTTTTTTTTCATTAATCATATTAATGAAGTCCCATCATTTAAGTCACCTAAACATCACAGAAAAATACGACGTACACTTATGCCATCCGTATTCGCCTCGATGTCCCCTCATGCACCGTTAGGTTAGGTAACTAACGGCAGAGCGGGGCAGGGCTACCGCGGGTGTAAAACATAAGTAACGTCTATATAATATATCATATATATTATATACAGTATCTATCACAACATATCAAATGATCACATCACAGATATCGCAGCAGAAGAAACATATGAAACATTAGATATAGTAGGACGTCTGTGTTTTATTTTGAGCCTGTATAAAACACGGATTCCACGGTCGCAATGAATAGCCAAACCCACATCCCTAGACCACTACGAGAGCGGCAAGCAACCCTTCCAATTCTAGAGTTATGAGACCCGAACTCGACTCCTCGAGTTCGTCTCCCAGTGGACCCTAGAAACCGGTTACTTGTGCTCCCCTCCTTGGGTCTACCTAATGTGGAAAAGTAAATAATATACAATGGTGACATCATCCTCATCCCGGAAGTGCCCCAATAAAAGAATATTACATACAATGAATTTTACATGAATGAAAATAAAAACCCTCATCTCACATAAAACCCTCGGCTATTCAGAACGCGACGATCCAATATAACAAATCCAGCAACACATAACATCACATGTCATCAACGTAAGTAAATATGCGCATCCCAATTGTCGTTGACATATAGCAACGAAACCGGCGATATCACATATTACACTTATGGTCGCAGAAAAGAAAGTGTAGAACTACAACAGTTGGAATCCGCAACATCCTTAGACATCATATGCCTAACCAAATGGATTCCTTAGACATCGCATGCCTAACAATTATAAACCCCGCATTTTAGTCTCTATATCAAAAACACTTTTCAATATCTAATCGGACAATTCAACAAGATTCCCGATATCTGATCGAATGCTCGTCGCAAATTTTAGTAGACGGCCGCACCCCAGATGCCGTCGACGAAGTGGACTAATGCGGAACACCGCTGCCGCGAGCACCCGAACGGATGCTTTTGGCGACGGGGTTCTCCTACAGTCACTTGGTCGGGGCTATGGGGCATGGATGTCTATTAAGTTTACCCGGCGAGTATCCGCGTACGCTACGTGATTGCAACGGACTTTTGATCACATCAAAATCCCGTTGCAACCGATCATCTGAGACTTAAACTGCTATGTTTATAACATTCAAATTAGTTATCTCATAACTACTTGTGGATTCCAAATATTGTATCGCATTCCAGATAAATAGAGAATGTTAAACTTTCCGATCGAATGATCAAACACCCAAGTTTTCCAAATAGTTCTCAACACTTGAGGGGAGTTTAAAAACATCCATCACATGCCACAGTACCAATGGTCCAGCCGTAGAAGGGTCAAGCCAACACCTCACATGTGGCAACGCCGTACATCCCCAAACCCTAAGGTTCAAAAGGCAGTTCAAGACGGTCACATAATCGAGTTAAGCTTTGTTGTCTTCTTGAGGGTCCATTGCGTAACTTCCACGATTTAGACGTTCTTAAAATAGGGAAAAATCCAACACTTGGAAATTTTCCGGCAGGGGAAAAAGTGAGTAATTGATATCCGTTCGAACTTTTTAATACGTTCTAAATTATCCGGAAAACAGAACGAAATTAAATTTTCCGATCGAATCAACGAATACAAAATAAACCCCAGAACACTCAACACTTGAGTTAGTTTAATAATACCCATAAAATATAACTCACAGAAATAGAGATTACAGTGCAAAAATGAGGGCATATATCCTCTGTACTGTCGCGGATCCGCGGCCCAAGCGCGGTACGGCCGCGGTTCCGCGGCGGTTTGTACGGATTATGCTCTCGTTTTTCACTACAATTCTTATATTTCCCTGTTAATTTTTTTAGTCATTTTTAATACAGAAAAATCACAGTTTTGAAAAAATTTCCAGAGAGGGGTTCAATATTGTCGTATCGGGGTTCGATCGGAGTTTTAATTTCGTAAACATGTCGCTTAATGCTCTAGCATTGCTCTGATACCACTTTAGGGTTACTAGGCACTCTAAGAAGGTTCTACAAGGCATCAACCATGCTCGATTAAATTTTTATCCGTGCCGAATAACTCTAAACAAGATCTTTGCTAGATAATTAGGGTAACACATGCCAGTAAATAACAATTATCACTAAGTGAATACGAAATACAACCTTTGTAGATCGGTCCTTCACTTCTAAAGCTCCTTGTAGTAGTCTCTTCGCTACGATAATCGTGCTCCCGGACTCTCGGACGGCTCCATGAGAAGAGGGCAACGGTTTTGCTTAAAGTCTTCGAGCCCGAAGATGATCTATGTCGATGGAATACGAACTCAAGCTTCTTCTTCACTAACTATAGAACTAGTGAAGCAAACACCATAAACTAAAGTGCTAGTCTAGTAGAGGATGATGAAATAGGAAATGGGTACACTTTAGAATTTCTTTTCTCATTATGTATCTCTCTCTTTATCAAACCCTAGAAAGATATTGAAGGAGGAAGAAGATGAGCTCAAAATGAGAATGAAAAATAATCAAGAGAGAGTTAGCTAACCATGGGTGAGTGAGTATCATATACTAACTCATGTAGAGACATAACCATGGCTAATTATAGTGGTTAGGTTAATTCATATCTTAAGTAAAACAAAACTGGTGGACTAAGTCAATGCAACCATAAGCTTCATGAAGCTTCATGCATGTGAGCTCATTATCCATTTGTTTTTAGAATTACTTTAAATATAAAAACCTAACCAATATAATTATAATGGTGTATGTCTCATACACCCATGTAGTGTGTATCAACAACCATGATACAAAATGAACACAAATTAAAATATATTACATATATATTAAGTTGTGCACAAGTGAGAAAAACAAATGCTTAAGTGAACCAATGTTAGTTAATGTAAATTAGTATATCACATATACAATTATACACTAAATTATTAAATCAACACTTGGCTTAATAATCCGGTTATATCTCATATAACCGACTAACACAAAATGTAACAACTTATCGAATCAACACTTGATTCGATAACCCGGCTATATCTCATATAACCGGCCGATACAATAGTCGCGAGATTAGAATACGGTATCACATACACGCATTATTCTCGGTCCCACACATATCACATATGCGCTCCTATTTCATTTTGCCTGAGCCAGTATAACCTCTATGTAGGACACTAAAGACTCGTCAATACGCCGGCAGTAGGTGATGATCATATCAAGCACCCACAAGCCGTCAGCGGTACTAGCTGGACGTAACGGCTACCCGGGTATTGAGCGATCAGAAGATCAGCAAGAAAGCCCGCTCCAACTCCTGCAAAAAGCCTGACAGTGACAGTACCGTACAGTCCGGTCTCCTCGTCTGATATGTCGCATATTAAGTCAAGGGGTGGTAAAACGTCAGACCCCAATAACCGATAAGTCATGCCGATATGAGGCTCATAATTAGTCGAGAAACTACTTGTAACACTTACCAGTAAATCTCTAAACCAGCCCTGGCCAGTGACTTCCCTGTTATGGCCAATCGAGCATAGCGGAACATCAACCCCCAATACCGGGAGAGACGAAACCCCTCCTATTGCTCATTCCTCCATGTGACTCGGGGCTGTACCCAAAAACCACCGTTTTGCACGCCCTCTTGGAAGTGGTAATGTGGAAATCAGAGCACAGTGGGAAACACACAAGACTCTATGACGATCTCGGGTCTACAGACTAACTTGTACCAGTGTCACCAGAGAACTTCCATCTGACGTAAGGTATAATACCATCTGGGAGTTCTCGGAGAGTCCGTCCAGTGTACCCAGTCTCCACTGAGCACATGTATATCATCTCTGATGTCAAACACCAATGGATATGGGATCATCCATCGCCTATCTATATGGGTCTAGAAGCTATACGCTAGTCTACACTGGTATATCGATGCCCCATCTCGATACACCCACGACTAGGGACCTTGAAGGATGTACTTATGGACTACCATGTCCCCACTAGTATGATCTGCATCATAGTCCAGGTAGTCAATTTCACATCCTAAGGGCTTTACCAACATGTAACAGAGAGACAATCAGTGTACACGTTAAGGTAAAGAGTAATCAGATATCATACTATCATGTTGAGCAAGAAAGTCCTCCCGATATATGTCCAAGCATCCACTACAATATACATCTCATGTATAGTAATGGCCTCTAGGGCATACATATAACTAACACAACGTTCCTTAGCGCAGTATAACAAGCGGGTTCAGTCAATATATCCGTATTATTACCTTGATTAAGGCGTGACATAGTCGCAACCAGGAGAGAGAGATGAAAAACTTTCAGCGTGTGCTTTTAAAAGATTAGATTTGTTATCAATTTATCTAATCAGGATGTCTCCCACTGTTTTAGTCAAATCTTCCTTCAAACCCTAAAAGGAAAGACTAGCCGGGATTAATTACACGCTACAAGTTCGCCAATCTTTCAGCCAGGCCAGTGCCGGTACTTTGAGGGAGGTTCCCCGTGCATTCGCACAGACCTAATTAAAGTTAACCTCATTTTCCCAGGGGCGTAACCCCGTTAACACCTTTCTAGACACCTACTTGATCGGCTAATTGTAATGTGTAAAACTTTCCCAGGAGTAACTCTTACTCGCAGCGGGTATCTGTAAGTGCACGACAGCGCCCCGGCCGTCTGAACGAGGCCAAAATGCGGAATACATGAACTTTTCTAAAAACTAGAACCGGCGCTACCGCAGACTTTCAAACCCGGATCGGGCCATTATCCTACTCCTAGCTAACTAGAGAATGGGGTAGAGAGCTATACCGAGCGATCCGTGTCCTTCGGTCTTCGGCCTCCATCGCGATCTCCTCGCGGAATCTCCGGTCTTCAACTCCTCGTCGGAAAGGGCACCACATTGCCGGGTTCTTTTACGGGATCCTACCTCTGGATCGAGGCAACTCGGGCACGAAGTTGGCTATTCGACGTGCCCAAGAATGCTGTAGGATAGTGTAAAACTCTTTTGTCTCAAAGGGTTGTGAAGTTGCCATTAGGAGTGGAGATTAAATGAGCAATGAAATGGAGCTATTCTTTTTGCATTAAATGAAAAATGAGATGCATCATCTGCTCACCAAAAAGAATGTGCTGCCTTTTTTTAGTGGTCGGCCAAAGCATATGGAGAGAGGGGGAAAAAACAATGAAGGAAGGCAAGTGTAGGAAAAAGGAATGGGGTGATCATAAACCAAAAGCAATCCTCACTCCATCATCATAACCCTTCATCATCATAACCCAAAAGTCAAGCAATCATGAACAATCATGAACTACGAAATCAAATGATGGTTGAACCATCATGAAGCTATCATCACAAAAAGTCTTCTCCATAATAAAATGCACAATTGCAAATAACCCCTCCACACCAATTATCAGCCATAGAAAGATAGAAAGGAAAATGGCCGAAACGGAAAGAAAACTGGCAACTTCAGAAAAACGATCCCGTAATAAATTACAGGAACACCCAGCGACCGTATATACATACCCGCATTTGTATTCCGATCGAATACAAATGCAATGAGACAAAATCTACACTGTACAATACTAGGATCCGGCTTAAACCAAAGCCCGCTAGTATTATCCGTCCGATCATGATCCGTGCAATACCGCACGTATATGATTGGACCCTGCCATATCTCCATACGGCCTCTACAGCGTTTCGCCCGAGACTTGAGAAACTGTCCGTGGGGGACTCTAAAGACTCGTCAATACTTTGGCTGTGGATTTAACCACTAGCACGTCAGAGGTATTAGCCATACGTTATGGGCTACCAGGTATTGACCAAAAGGGACGTCGATGAGCGAACTCATCCTGACACCCTACTGAGCCTGTCAGCGACAATATCCGTACTGTCCGGTCCGTTCGTCTTTGAGCATCGCATGGCGGGCCTAGGGGGTTGGTAAAAGTCAGACCCCCAAAAGCGGTACAAGTCGTGTCGGAGTGTAGCCCAAAACACCCTGAGATATTAATGGAATACCTACCAGTAAATCTCCTACCATGGCCAAGGAGTTCATGTAATGGCTCTCCTAGACACAGCGCGACCTCACCCCCAATACTGGGAGAGACGAACCCCTGCAGATCCGCTCACTGCCTCCATGTGGCTCGGGACTGTACCCAACTAAAACCTGTTTGCACGACTCTTTTGAGCCGTGGTAGGATAGTAATCAAAGTACAGTGGGAGCTCACACGAGACAAATGACGATCTCAGGTCGATGAACTAACCTGTATACATGTCACCAGGGAACTGCCATCTGACGTCAGGTATAAAACCAACTAGCATGTTCCCGGCGAGTCATGTCCGGTGTACTCATAACCCAATGAGCATCTGTATACATCTTATGTGAACCAACTGACACCAGTGGCTTGTGAGACCGGCCACCGCCCCTCGTCGGGGTCTCGACTTTATACACTAGTCTACTCTGGAGTATCGATGCCCTGTCTCGAAAACTCCCATGACTAGGGACCATTTAAGGATGTGCTTATAGACCCCAGCTCCGACGTATATGATCGCCATCATACTGCTGGCCGTCAAGCAAGAATCCTAAGGGCTCTATCAACGTGCAATAGTGACCTGTAAGGTCATCTAAAACAGTACACGATGATAAAGATAAACCAGATAGCATAATATCATCTTGAGTAAGAATGTCGTACCGGCATAGGTCCTCCCTCAATCATTGCAATCACGTGCCTGTGATCCAATAATTGACTCTGAGGGCACTATCTCCAACAATCTCCAACTTGCACTCAAGGCAAATTATTGCGATGTCGCATACTCACAGTCCGTGTGATACCGAACACCCAACTCCTCTACTAATCAGTCTCACAAAATCCATTTGCGAAACTATTGCATTGGAGGAAAAGCCTCAGTGAGTGGATCTGCTCAAATGTTTCTTTCTATGTCTCTCATAATCTCAATTTCGCGGAGAAAGCTATCTCCCGAAATGAGCAATACCTGTCTTAGAATATGTCTGGATATTTGATGGGACCTAGCTCATAAATGAACTCCAAATCCAAACTTCTTAGACTGTATCGTCAACTGAACTTAATCAATATCCTACCCCATGCCTCCCTCAGTATCCGCTTGGATCACCTGTCCAAAATACTGCCCCTCGTCAGAGGGAAAACTATAACTCTGACAGTCACTCTGGCATACAGGTCACCTTGGAAGCCTGGACTGATAACTGTCTCCCAAATGAGGCTGTCGTTATCATATCCCTAGAACATCCACTTATGTTCTAAAACTGCTTCCGAATGTTTCTCCAGGATAGGATTAATATCAACTTATTTCATCTAGTGAAATAACAACGTCTGGTGTGGTACTTGACATCTCATGATTGACTCAATTGCCTAAGCAAGTGATCTGCCAATCATGCACATCCCTCCCCCCTTTAGTCTGTAAGACACCTTTAGAGAGGGTGACTCCATTACCTGCAGGTACACCACCATACCAGGAGTCGTCCATTCTGAAACACCTTTAGAATGCTGTCTAAGTATCCAGATTGGGAAACTACCCAAATTTAGATCTAAAACCATAGATCTAGTAACCAGAATGTCTGATATTATATCTATGTCCTTATATGGAGAAACCACTGTGTGACAACCAAAGTACAACCGATCGTAGCACAGGAATTTCACTTCCTACTCTATGTATGTCATCCAAATAGCAGGACATCACACCTTACTACCTTCTTAACAGATCCATCCCCTATTCTGATGAAGTCAAACCTATGACTGTCACATTAGAAATAGATGATCTATCTCCGCTATATCTACTTTAGTCTTTAAATAGACATAAGCCATTTGTCCACCATGCTTCCGCTGCTCCTACTGACTACGACAACCCTCTGGCAGAGTCATATACTCGTACGCTTCTAAAGCAAGTTCAGAACTACGCTATACTCATCCTCCTGCCGGATCTTATAGCCTGGAACAACAGCAATGGCAAGTCTGGTTAAATAAGAACCTCCCTGCCACCGTCCTTGAGGCTACCGGAGTACCTCTCGGGTGCCTGAGGTTACCCACCATATTTGCGGAGTGGCCAATGGAATGTCAAATCAGATTGAATCTTTTGGTTCTTATCAAATTTTCAGTAATCGTTTGCGGTTCAGGAATCACTTCCAGTTCTACCATACTCCCACTACTGTTTTCTGAAAAAAAATTCTATTTTTGTTAAAACTGTGGCGAGTCAAAAACAATATCACTATTGATCTTCCAGATGGTAGAAAGTCAACCATCGTCATAGCCTGGGTCAACCCACAAACAGCCACTACAGAAACGTGTCTTGAGTTATCCAGAGTCTGGTTTTAAGCATAAGCCGGACAACTCCCCGTACCTTAACATCGTTAAGATATGAACTGTTCTATATCCAATATTGAAACAGAGGCACTGATTTAATTGGAACTAGATTCAAATCATGCAGCTGTCTCCAGTGCATGTCAACTGAATGGAGAGAGGCCGATCAGCATTACTCAACTTAGGAGTGCTTCCAATTATGAGTAACCTGAAAGAGAAGCAAGTTCTTTTAATCATTACTATCAACTGAATACCATACACAAGTATCTACATCTTCGATCACCTTGAAGAATCCTGATACTTGCAATACCTGGTTCTCTACTTTATTCATATACCTATAACTTCTCAAAACTTAGATTTTGTATCTCTACGAAACACTTGTCTAAGAGCTAGAGAAGTCACAAGTAAACCGAATATAGTACGAGGACCAACCCCTCTGTCCTCATGGACGCTGGATAACATAAAATACTCTGTATAAGTCCTTTGAGTCTAATAACTTATTCCCTATGTGTCATAGGTTGAAAACTGTACCTATGGTTAAGAAGAATTACACCGCTGTTTAATGCTTCTTATCTAACCATCCACTGATATAGGTAAATGTCATGGACATAATTTCAAAAAGGTATATCTCACTCTATAAAAATAGACTTACAGATGTATCAATTTGAAATTGGTGCATAACAGCGGATATTCAAAACCAAATATTTGCCGTCCGGCAAACAACCTAGGTGACTTCCTCAAATATCGCCAATTTCAACGAATTCCGATATAATGAGGACAATCACCTAATTCCCAATAACTTACTCCCACTCATCATCTGTAAAACCATACAGATGTGAGAATCATACCTGGTAAATACATACCCTGGAGCAAGTGTCTAATTGGGAAATCGGTTTTCTTTTAACAGTACACAGTGAAAGTGAAACGTGTAAATGTTTCGGAGGGGTATCCTGGTATTCCTAGTAATGTCTCTTCCATTATCCAGATTCACAACTGTAACCGTATATTTCTTTGCCATCTCTCCAAATCCCTTTATATGTCTTTAGTCATTACCTTTTGTACACCCTCTTAGGGTAAATGGTTTTCTTCCTTCCATACCTTTCGGCACCAGCTTATGGTTTGAAAGAAGACTATACGATAAGCATAATAGGTGTACTGTCCTAATCCTAGGAGCACTCTCAATGCGAGAGAAGGTGAAGATAAAAGACAACCGAATAAACCTTATTCCTATTTCTCCCGAACCAGAATCCATCCTCGAACTGGAACAAGTTCCTTTCGAGTTCGTATATAACCTTACGATGGAGAATCCAAATAACTGTGGATCTTCGTAGTGATACGGAGTGTTCTGGAGAAATACAAAGGTGAAATGTGAGTGGTAATGAAATACTTGGTTTGGTTGTTAATAGCAGTCGCAATTTACTTTGCCCTCTTACTAATCCCTTAATTTGTCTTTACTTAATATCTTCTGCACACCATCGTTAGGCTAATTGGTTTTCTTCATTCCCCACCATTCGGCACCAGCCTATGGTTTGGAAGAAGACTATCCAATAAACGTAATAGGTTTGCTGTCCTAATCCAAGGATCACTCGCAACCTGAGAGAAGGTAAAAGGAAAAGACAACGGAATAGTCCTATCCGTTTTCTCCAGAACCGGAAACCATCCTCGAATAAATTCCTTCGAGTTCGTATATAACCATACGATGGTTTTATCCAATGGAAGTGGATGTTCGTAGTAATACGGGGTGTCCTGGAGAAAAAGGGTATGAGTAGGAGTGGCAATGAGGTATGCAACTCTGACAATCCAAAAGCCAGTGTTTAAGAAGGTTTGGTTAATTTTGGTCACTGAGTCATAGTCTTAGGGTTGGGTCATGGTCGCTGCCAAAGAGAGAGAGAGAAAAGAAACACTCGGCGTGTACTCTAACCTAGATCAGAATGGTTGTCACTTTATCTAATCAGGAAACCTCCCTCTGTACCGTCAAATTCTCCTCCAAACCTGAAAGAAGAATTAGTCGGGATCACCCGAAGAGTAAACCAACTCATCAGTGGGAATCGGGATCCAACTATCATCGCATGATAATGTGATGGAATCCACTCATGTTATCACACTCCATAAGGTATGCGCATATCTGGCAAGTTTCAGTTTCTTTAGAAACTCCCGATGTGATTTTTACCCCATGCTCTTATAACCTTGACTTTGGCCAACAAATCATAAGTCACATGTCAAGTTCTACCCGTCATTCTCCAGGTTAATTTGAACCCACCCGTACCTACCCTTGACATTGGCTAACAAGGAAGTATGACTGTCCCAAACCAACGCATCTATCTATGCTGCATATGAATATCCAATAGCTACAAATCACTGTGCCTTGAGTTTGGCCAACAAACACAGCTTGAATACTATTGACTATCCATATGAAATGACGGAGGGCTACGAATGGTTTTTGGCGAAAAACCTTTAACGTAATGAACTTGATATCGTTGAAGGAACCGTATAGCTTTTAAAAATATAGTGGCGAAAACCTTTGCTAAAGAGGTCACTCCCGGTGAAGGGATCTCGGCTCTTTCCCCGTAGAATGAGGTGCAGGATATTCCAACTGAATACCACGATGCAAAGCAAAAGTGTCACGACCCGAAAGAGCACGTGACTGGCACTTGAACCATATGAAGCCTATAGGACTCCAACTGATCCAAGTAAGCCAAAAGCCCAGAAATCTAAAACCATTTTGAAGAATAAATAAAGAAGACTGGTTTAAGAAGTGAAGAAATACAGGTTTGTAATCAAGGTTTTTAAATAACTAAGCCGAAGGTACGTTTTGAAAACAATAAAGTCTTTTCTAAAAATTTCGGCAGAGTTTCTCTTGTAAAACTGGCCCCGAATGGGGTACAACATGAATAACAATATATAAAATGATAAAGGCATCCCCAAGCGGGAGCTAGCTCTTCGTCAATCGACGGCCACAACCACACAATGATATGATAATATACAACGCCAAGTGGCGAGGATCAAACCAAAAGAAAGCTCAAAAGTAGCAAGAAAACCGCAATACTACTAAGCGCGACTCTAAGGCCAAATAATACAACACTGTCTCTAGGTCTGAAGGAATATACAAGATTTGGTTGATGGACAATTTCTAGATACAATGAAATAAATAAATACTAAGGTGATTCCTGATACGAAAGAATCCACCTACCAAAGCAAATCACCCGCAAGGAGGTAGTGTGCCAGAAATGCCGCAATAGGACCTGTACGGCAAAACCTGCAAGAACTGTGGCACAACGGGGGTGAGTTGCCAACTCGTGAATAGAAACATCTACAAGCAGAAACCGAATGCAAGACATAAACCTAAGTCAACGATCAATAATATAATCCACAAGAGTACATCTGAGTGTGATAAGGTGGCAAGGTAACATCTAATCATGTATGTAGTGCCAGGTACTCAGGTAATAACATGTCATCAGTATAAGGTATGTCTGCATGAAGTAAATATGCTGAAATATCAAAGATATCAATACACCTATATTAGCGTCCCATACCACTAATATTGGTGTAAGATAAGTGTAAATCCAGTCTGTATATGATCCATATCTGTATATCTGTGGAACCCGTCCACCTGTCACCCACTGACAGCAAGCATCATGTATGCAATGTGAGGATATAACCAAAATCATGGAAAACTCATCATGAAACCCGTGCCAAGCATCGACACGTAAATCCTCATCCATATGGGGCTCCGTCTGCGGTATCGGCCCTCGGCCCCCGGCAGTACGAGTCAACCCATGTCCATCTCTGGGCTCCGTCTGCGGTATCAGCCCGTCGGCCCCCGGCAGTACGCCCATCTCTCAGCTCCAGGCGGTATCCCCCGGATATCCGCCGAGCTCAAATACAACCACCGGTAGGTACTCGCCCGCCTCCAGGCTCAATCGGCATAACCCATCGATCATCTCGCCGAGGGGAACCATACCGGGCCCACCACGAACCCGCAAACGGTACATCACCTCCTCGAATCGGGTTTCAAGCACACGTCTCAGCACCGAGAAAACGCGTGGTGGACGCACCGAAATATCATATCACGAGGTACCGGGTTTTCATAAAAGTGCCTCTTTTCTTAAATAAACCCACGGTCCTCAAAACCAGAAATCACATGAAAATCCAACATCAGGAAGTAAATCCAATGCGATGTACTATACAGTCAATCCATGATGTATGCTACATGTAAAGAACAGTAATCATATCGGAAATCATGCAACATGGAATAGTAACATGCATATGTCGAATGAAGGATCATCTCATGAATGCAATAGTACTACAGTGTAGTGGCATGGCAATTATCGATGATGAAGTGTGTGAGCCGGCAAATAGTGTACGTGGAACATACGCATCATCGATAATGGTGCTGGTGTCCTAACAGCATGATAATAATATAACAGTGAACATATGCCAGCAATACGAATAGCAGGAAAATGCAGATATCTAGTAGTCAACACCACAGTGAAGTATCTACTATGTAGGCTACATCTAAGTATCCGGTCAATCAGGAGGGGTAGGTGTGGAAACCACCTAAATCTGAGTCGGTACATATATAAAGATGTATAGTCGGTGATCTCGCCTCAATGTCATATCATAAGATATCCTCGAGTTATGAGTGCAGATCTATCATCAATATTGGCTCGTACGGTAAATCATCGTACGGCCTCCCCGATAGCTGGGTAGGGGTCAACATCTCACTGTCTCATCACATAACAGATATCACCATCATCAGATCATATAGTCTGGAGTACTACTCTATGTCTAGTACAAAACGGTAACATCAGTAAGTATGCATGCAGGGGTAAACACATATCCCAAGCCTGCAAGAATCACAAGTCAAATCCCACATATGAATCGTATCAAATCACCGATCCCAGGGCACCAAGCCTACATCATCGACTCATCTCCAAAGTCATCACATATCATCAATCACAGTGTAAGTATAAGTGATAAGCAAGGGTGTGTGTATGGATGTAATTCTATCCTAGGGTTCGCGACTATGAACTGCGCTAGTCACTACTAACCCTAAACTATCCATAATACACCTAATATCACAATAACTACATAAAATCTATCTACGGACTGCGGGGGTGCTATACGCCATCCACCCGACTTCCCCCTGTAGATATAATCTACTCACCTTGCATCACCAATTGCGGACGTCACCACGTATGGTTGTCGTCCCGAAGTCTTCATGGGTACCTACACATCAAAATATCGTATATGCGCATTAAAACCAAATCCAATCTAAAACGGCGCATAAAATCCAAAACGATACGATAAGGGGCCTATAGGTGAAAACCTTTGGCACGCCTTCAAAACCATCAATGACTCCTCTATACCGTCGTATAAACGACAAATAGTCGAGGCAAAACACGTTCCACCATTTCAGAATCAAAAATACGGAATACGGAAATACGAATCCAAAACAGCAACTTGGGATATATGTCCCAGATTTCACCCTAGAAAGAATCTGTCAAAACTAGAAGTACCCAGGGCCAAGAATTGATGAAATGGGGCCAGGCACGCAAAACGAGGAGATTCCTCTCTGGTCTGGCCGCAATTTGCGGCCAGAAAGGAGGTTTTGGCGGCCGGGAAGAAGAGTTAGGGGCTAGGGTTTTGGTGTTATCTTCCTGGGTGCCTGCACATGCTACTGTCCACTCAATTTTATTTTAGGATACCTCGTATGATAGCAGATTCCAAATAACAGTGACAGATTACACAATTTCCCCGATATCGGTTTCTAAAATCCGTATTATGGGTTCTAGCTTCGGGTTTTGGGTTCCAATACAAACACTAGGGTGTTGGTAAGACCTCTACTGAGCTTAATTTCCCAAGACAACACAAGTTTCCTCAAACCCTAACTTGGTTATTCTCAAATCCATAATATCACACAATATCGATTAAATCTTGACATGGGGTTATAGGAAAGGCTATAATTAAGCAAATGGTTCAGAAATTACCTTCATTAGCAACTCAAGAAAATTCTTGAGTTGCCCTCTAGTGGCCAAATCCATGCTTCTTTAGCTCCATGTGTAGATCTAGGGATTTTGCACATTTTTAATGAAAGGAGATTGGGGTTTTGGGGTGTTTTATGAGATGAAGTGGGGAGTTGAAGAGGGAAGGAAATGGGGGTGCAGGAGCAGCAGCAGGAGGAGGGAGGAGAGGGGAAGAAAGATGAGGAATGAAGGGGTATGGCTAAGGGTAAGTAGTCAAAGTCCACCTCTCTCTCTCACCTACCCTCATTTTCTTTTCTTTTCTCTTTTCTTTTCCATTTAATCCATAATCCAAACCTTCTCACCTCAATAGTAACCCCAAAAGAAAACCAAGGCAAGAAAATGCACAAGTGTAGGAAAAGTGATATGTGCAAGTTTTGCACAAAATTGCCAAAAAACCCGATTAGCGATTTTAATCGCGATTAGCACTAAATTAGTGTCAAACTAATCACAAAAACTTAAAAATGTCATAATTCACTAATTTACCCTATTTTAGAATTTTCCATAATTTTTCATAATTTTTCTAACATTTTTCCTATTTATTTGCATTTAATATTAAAATAATCAATAAAATAATATTAAATTATAAAAATTCCCAAAATTAATATTTTGTATTTTTGAAAATGTTACAAAAAGGAAATCGGCTATAGTGAAGTTATTACCCTGACACAAACTTCTTTCCAAGGGGTCACTCCCGTTGAAGGGATCTCGGCCCTTGCCTCGTCGACTGAGGTGCAGGATATTCCAACTGAATACCACTGTGCAAAACAAAAGAGAACGCCCGTTGCAATAACAGCTTTTTGAAAACTGTTCCAACAACATCAGAATAGGTTTGTTTAGCTTGAATTGATCCGAATTAACGCAGTCCCATCAATTGATCACACCAATAAAGAACGAAAATACGATGTACGTATATGCCACCCGCATTCGCCGCTGGGTCCCGTCATCACCCGTTTGGTTCCTTAACTAACGACAGGGCGGGGACTGGACTAGCACGAATGCAAAACATATACAACATCTACTAATATATATATCAATATATAATATTCGCTCAAGGCGTGATAAAATGCAACATCACAGAAATGTATTAAGCATCACAGAACAATACAGATATCTAGGATCCCCGGGTTTCATAGAGTCGCTACTGAAACCCGACGTTCCCCTGGTCGTGTGGATAGCCTATGCAATGAAATCCTAGACCGTTACGGGCGCGGCAAGTTACCCGCCAAAACCTGAACCGAGGTAGCCCCCTTCAGCAACGTGAATGGACCACCCAGCATTTCACGAAATCCGGTAACTTGAGCACCCCTCCTTGGGTCAACCTGTAGCCCCTACGAGTGCGGCGAATAGCCCGCCAATTCAAGAGTGAAGCCCCCTCCGTCTCAAAGCCATGAGATGCGGGCCCGTTGCCCTCTAGAACCCGGCTATCCGTGCACCCCACCGCGGGGTAATCCTAGTACAGAAAATAAAAATATATACAACGGGTACATCGACCTCAGCCCGGTCGTGCCCCAAAAGAATAATATACAAACAGGCAGTGACGACAGTCCACATGTTGGAAGCTCGCCCCGCAATATCATTGTACATAACTAACCAAGATGTACTAACATTGCATCCATGCTATCCACCACGACAAATCCGCAACATCACAGCACAACACAGAACATCAACTTGAATGTCACGTTCGCAAATCCGTCTAAAAGGGCTATAGCAGTTAGACAGGATTTACCGATCAAGTGACATTCACGGTCGCAGATATAATGTAAATACTGTGAACTAACATGTTTAAATTTTTTGATCGACTAAATATACCGAAGTGGGCCCCAAGCACAACTGTAGCACTCAAAGAAAATCTGGGCCCAAACAGATTGTACCAAAAACCCTATTTCCATGTCAGAAAACCCCGTAGAAAATATGGTGCAGCAAGGACTTATAATGGCCGCGGAACCGCGGCTAATGCATGGGTTTGGCCGCGGTTCAGCGGTGGAACAGTAAGATTAGCACAGCAAATTTTCACAGAATTCTAAGAAAACCCTGCTCGTATTTTTCCAATATACTAAATAATTTTTAGAGCAGAGGAAAAATTCGACAGAAACTAGACATGAAAACGCGGTTTTTTTAAAATCCGATCGATCGAACTTGTAAACACGTTAAAGAAAGCTAGACTAGGTTAATGGCATGGCTCTGATACCAGTGTAAGTGCACGGCAGCGCCCCGGCCGTCTGAACGAGGCCAACATGCGGAATACAAGAACTTTTCTAAAAACTAGAACCGGCGCTACAACGGACTTTCAAACCCGGATTGGGCCATTAACCTACTCCTAGCTAACTAGAGAATGGAGTAGAGAGCTATACCGAGCGATCCGTGTCCTTCGGTCTTCGGCCTCCATCACGATCTCCTCGCGGAATCTCCGGTCTTCCTCTCCTCATCGGAAAGGGCACCACATTGCCGGGTTCTTTTATGGGCTCCTACCTCTGGACCGAGGTAACTCGGGCACGAAGTTGGCGAGTCGACGTGTCCAAAAATGCTGTAGGATAGTATAGAACTCTTTCGTCTCAAAGGGTTGTGAAGTTCCTATTAGGAGTGGAGATTAAATGAGCAATGAAATGGAGCTAGTCTTTTTGCATGAAATGAAAAATGAGATGCATCATCTCCTCCCCAAAAAGAATGGGCTGCCTTTTTTTAGTGGCCGGCCAAAGCATATGGAGAGAGGGGGAAAAACAATGAAGGAAGGTAAGTGTAGGAAAAAGGAAAGGGGTGATAATAAGCCAAAAGCAATCCTCACTCCATCATCATAACCCTTCATCGTCATAACCCAAAAGTCAAGCAATCATGAATAATCTTGAACCAAGAAGTCAAATGATGGTTGAACCATCATGAAGCTATCATCACAAAAAGTCTTCTCCATAATAAAATGCACAATTGCAAATAAACCCTTCCACACCAATTATCAGCTAAAGAAAGATAGAAAGGAAAATGGCTGAAACGGAAAGCAAACTGGCAACTTCAGAAAAACGATCCCGTAATAAATTACAGGAACACCCCGCTACTGTATATAGATACCAGCATTTGTATTGCGACCGAATACAAATGCAATGAGACAAAATCTATACTGTACAATACTAGGATCCGGCTTAAACCAAAACCCGCTAGCACTATCCGTCCGATCATGATCCGTACAATACCACACGTATATGATTGAACCTTACCATATCTCCATACGGCCTCTACAGCGTTAGTCCCGAAACTTGAGAAACTTTCTGTAGGGGACTCTAAAGACTCGTCAATACTTTGGCTGTGGATTTAACCACTAGCACGTCAGAGGTATTAGCCATACATAACGGGCTACCAGGTATTGACCAAAAGGGACGTCGATGAGCGAACTCATCCTCACACCCTACTGAGCCTGTCAGCAACAATATCCATACACCATACAGTCCGGTCCGTTCGTCTATGAGCATCGCATGGCGGGCCTAGGGGGTTGGTAAAAGTCAGACCCCCAAAAGCGGTACAAGTCGTGTCGGAGTGTAGCCCAGAACACCCTAACATATTACTGGAATACCTATCAGTAAATCTCCTTCCTTGGCCAAGGACTTCGTGTAATGGCTCTCCTAGACACAGCGCGACCTCACCCCCAATACCGGGAGAGACGAACCCCTGCAGATCCGCTCACTGCCTCCATGTGGCTAGGGACTGCACCCACCTAAAACCTGTTTGCATGACTCTTTTGAGCCGTGGTAGGGTAGTAATCAAAGTACGGTGGGAACTCACACGAGAAAAATGACGATCTGAGGTCGATGAACTAATCTGTACACATCTCACCAGGGAACTGCTATCTGACGTCCGGCATAAAACCAACTAGCATGTTCCCGGAGAGTCCTGTCCGGTGTACTCATAACCCAATGAGCACCTATATACATCTTAGGTGAACCAACTGACACTAGTGGCTTGTGAGATCGGCCACCGCCCCTCGTCGGGGTCTCGACTGTATACACTAGTCTACTCTGGAGTATCGATGCCCTGTCTCAAAAACTCCCACGACTAGGGACCATTTAAGGATGTGCTTATAGACCCCAGCTCCCACGTATATGATCGCCATCATACTGCTAGCCGTCAAGCAAGAATCCTGAGGGCTCTATCAACATGCAATAGTGACCTGTAAGGTCACCTGAAACAGTACACGATGATAAAGATAAACCAGATAGCATACTATCATCTTGAGTATGACTGTCCTACCGGCATAGGTCCTCCCTCAATCATTGCAATCACATGTCTGTGATCCAATAATTGACTCTGAGGGCACTATCACCAACAGTATCGGGATCCAACTATCTCATAGAAGATATGCAATCTCACTGCAAATTTCAACACTTGAAATTCCCAATAATTTTTTATCCCTAGCGTCCTATGACCTTCACGGATGCCAAACTACCCATAGTCCGCTAGTCAAGTTAAACCCGTTCATTTCTTGATTGAATTAAACCCACCCGCACGACCCTTGACGAAGGCCAAACTACGTCGTACGAATACCCTAATCCAATCGAATTGTATGCTAGCAGATAAGCACTAGTTAGCTACCGTACACTACGTCTTGACGGAGGCCAAACTACCGCAACACGAATACTAAGTAGTACTTATCTGAAATGACGGAGGGCTATGACAGGTTTTTAGAAAAACCCTTTGCGTAATGAACTTGGTATCGTTTTAGAATCGAGTGATTTTAAATGGAATGTTTTTTAGGCCTTTTCTAGTTTTGCTAAAGAGCTCACTCCCGGTGAAGGGATCGTCGGCTCGTTCCTCATCGAATAAGGTGCACGATATTTCACAAATATAACTATGCAAAGAAAAAACTATAGAAGCAATCAAAAGACAAACCGTTTTTGTAGCATCTGCTAGTTTCACTAAAAAGGTCACTCTCGGTGAAGAGATCTCGGCTCTTTCCATATCGAATATGGTGCTGGATGTTCTACAAGGAACACCGCTATGCAAAGAAGGAACTAGTGCTACAAGTTTTTAAACAAGTTTCTACAACATCTTTAGGTTTCTTTTAGTTTCATTAATCTCATTAATGAAGTCCCATTTTATTATGCTTCACAAGCATCACATTTGAAACAAAATCTGCAATATAACATATATCTCATATATATAATATAAACATTCGTCTCATGCAGTAATATGATCTCATCACAGAACATTGCAGCAGAAGAACATATATGAAATATTGGATATAATAGGAGGTCTGTGTTTTAGTACGAGCCTGTATAAAACACGGATTCCACGGTCGCGATGAATAGCCAAACACACATCCCTAGACCCCTACGAGAGCGGCAAGCAACACTTCTAATTCTAGGGTTAGGAGACCCGGTCTCGACTCCTAGAGATGGTCTCCCACTGGACCCTAGAACCCGGTTACTTGTGCTCCTCGCCTTGGGTCTACCTAATGCGGAAAAGTAAATAATATACAATGGTGACATCATCCTCATCCCGGAAGTGCCCCAATAAAAGAATATTACATACAAATGAATTTTACATGAATGAAAATAAAAACCCTCATCTCACATAAAACCCCCGGCTATTCAGAACACGAGTATCCAATATAACATATCACAACAACAAATAATATCTCATATCATCAACGTAACCAAGTATGTGTATCCCGATTGTCGTTGATGTATAGCAACGAAGCCAGCGATACACCACATACTATGCTTACGGTCAAAGAAAAGAAAGTGTAAAACTACAACAGTTGGAATCCGCAACCTCCTTAAACATCGCATGCCTAACCAAATGAATTCCTAAGACATCACATGCCTAATAATTATAAACCCCGCATTTTAGTCTCAATATCGAAAACTCTTTTCAATATCTAGTCGGGCAATTCAACAAGATTCCCGACATACTGATCGAATGCTCGTCGCAAACTTTAGTAGACGGCCGCACACCCGGATGCCGTCGACAATGTGCACTAAGGAGGAACACCGCTGCCACGAGCACCCGAACGGATGCTTTTGGCGACGGGGTTCTCCTACAGTCACTTGGTCAGAGCTTTGGGGCGTGGCTATCTATTAAGTTTACCCGGCGAGTATCCGTGTACGCTACGTGATTGCGAAGGACTTTTGATCACATCAAAATCCAGTGGCAACCGATCAAATGAGACTAAACTACTAGATTTATAACATTCAAATTAGTTATGTCATAACTACTTGTGGATTCCAAATATTGTATCACATTCTAGATAAATAGACAATGTTAAACTTTCCGATCGAATAATCAAACACCCAAGATTTCCCAAATAGCTCAACACTTGAGAGGAGTTCAAAAAGTATCTATCACATGCCACAGTACCAGTGGTCCAGCCGTAGAAGGGTCAAACCAACGCCTCACATGTGGCAACGCCGTACTGCCCCAAACCCTAAGGTTCAGAGGCGGTTCAGACGGTCGCATAATCGAGTTAATGTTTGTTGTCTTCTAGAGGTTCCACTGCGTTACTTGCACGATTTTCCGAAAGTTTCAAACTCGAGAAAAAACCCAACTTTTGAAAATTTTCCGACAGGGGAAAAAGTGAGTTATTGATATTCGTTCGAACTTTTTAACAGGTTCTAAAATTATCCGGATAAACTTAAACGAAGTTAAAGTATCCGATCGAATCAACGAGTCCCCAATACAACCCAGAAAACTCAACACATGAGTGGAAATAAAAATTCCCAGAATAATGCAAAAGAACCCAGGAATAATACTGTGAAGCTGTGGTCCCCAACGACATTGTTCGGCCACGGAACCGCCTCCGCCTGCGTGGTTTGGCCGCGGTTCCGCGGTCACGTGATCGACTTGGTGGTCCGTACGTCACAGTAATTCTTAGATTTTCCTGCTTATTTTTCTGAGTATTTTTAATACGAAAAAATCAACATTTTTAAAAATTTCCAAAGAAGGGGTCCGTGTCGGGGTTTTGGGGTTCGATCGGACTTTAAACTTCGCCTAAAGCTCTAGCTTAGCTCTGATACCACTGTAGGGTTACTAGGCACTCTTACAAGGGTCTATAAGGCATCAACCATACCCGATTTAAAATTTAGATATGCCGAACAACCCTAACCATGATCTTTACACTAGAGATTAGGCGAAACAAAGCATGTAAACATCATTACATCTAAGAGTTAGGGATTACAACCTTGGTATTCCGTTCCTTCACTTCTAAAGCTCCGTGTTGAGGTCCTTTCACTTCGATCATCGAGTTCCCGAACTCTAGAGAGGCTCCACGAAGGGAAAGATGCAAGCTTGCTTCCGATCTTCGATAACAAAGATGATCTACCATGAAGTTTCTTTAACACAAACTCTCACTCACTAATGAAGTGAACACCCTATTCTAAATGGCTAGGATAGATTAGGATGATGAAGTAGGAATTTAGCTCTCATTTGTTTTCTTAATCTCACTCATTTTCATCACCTCATAAAAAGCTAGAAAACTTTTCATGCAAAGCAGAAGATGGAAGAAGATGAACAAATCCTTTTGTGATGAATAATGAAAACCATGGTGAGGTTAGAAATGCAACCATGGGTTAAGTATGAAGACTTAACCCATGTAGAGAATTAACTATGGTGAAAGGTTGGGTTGGGTCAAGCAAATATCTACACAAAATATCCAAAGTCAAAGTCAAAGCTTCAAGAAGCTTCTTGAAAGCTTAACCCTAATCCAAACCTTAACTGTAGGGTTCTTAGGCACACACATGAAGTTCTACAAGGCATCAACCATGCCCGTTTCAAAATTTTGATGTGCCGAACAACCTTTTGCAAGATCGTTAACTAGAGATAAGGGGAAACTAAAAGCAAGCAAACTACTTTGCTACTAAGTGAAAGGGATAACAACCTTTGTAGATCCGGTCCTTCACTTCTAAAGCTCCGTGTTGACGTCCCTTCGCTGCGATCATCGGGATCCCGAACCCTAGCGTTGGTTTCATCAGAGAAAAGAGCGGGCTAGGTCGTTGACTTCGAGGCCGAAGATGATCTATGTCGGGGAGACTCAAACTCAAGCTATTCCTTCACTTAATCAAGAACTTTGTGAAGAGAACACCCTATAAAACATAGCAAGTGGTAGAGGATGAAGAAATAGGAAGTTGGTTCACTTTAGATTTTGATTTCTCACTCTTGATCTTCACTTAGAAATTTCAAGCAAGCTTTCTTCTTCTTGAAAAAGAAGAAGAAGAAAGAAAAAATGAATAATGAATAATATGAAAATGAATAATCAAGTGAAGTCTATCTTGTTGCAACCATGGCTGAGTAAACCATTGTAGAGACAAAAAAGAGTTTAGGTTGATGGTTAGGTCAAAGAACAAAACAAAATGGTTAGACTTTTTCAAAGATGCTAAAAAGCTTTATGAAGCTTCAAGCCTAAAACAAAGAAAGCCACCATTTTATTTTTGCCAAAATAAATAAAATAAATAAAACCCTAACCATTAACCTAAACATGGTGTAAGTCATACACACACCCAAGTTTGCATGTATCATCAAACATGATACAAACTAGTGCACAAAAATATATCACATATACAACTTGTGCAGATCAAGTGAGAAAATCAATCTTAAGTGAACAAATACTAGTTAATGTAAAGTAATATATAAAATATATATTTATACATTAAATCATTAAATCAACACTTGATTTAACGATCCAGTCATATTGCATATAACCGACTAGTATCATGTGTATCAAAATATCGAATCAACATTTGATTCGGTAACCCGATTATATCTCATATAACCGTCCAATGATACAAATCACGAGAATAGAATACAGTATCATATACTGGTATTATTCTCGGTCCCGCACATATCTCATATGCGCTCCTATTTCGTTTCGCTTGAGCCAGGACACCCCTGTGTAGGACTCTAAAGACTCGTCAATACGCCGGCAGTAGGTGATGATCATATCAAACACCCGCAAGCGGTTTGCTAAACGTAACGGTCACCCGGGTATTGAGCGATCAGAAGATCAACGAGCAAGCTTGCTCACACTCCTGTGAATCCAACCAGTAACACTTACCGCACAGTCCGGTCTGTTCGTCTGATATGTCGCATATCTCGCCTAGGGGTGATAAACGTCAGACACTAGTAGGTCGATAAGTCATGCCGATGTAAGGTCCATAACAAGCATGGAACTACTGATAACACTTACCAGAAAATTAGTGCAACCCTGGCTAGGGATTTCCAGTTATGGCCAGTCGAGCATAGCATAACATCAACCCCCAATATCGGGAGAGACGAATCCCCTCCTATCGCTCATTGCCTCCATGTGAATCGGGACTGTACCCAAAAACCACATATTTGCACGACTCAGTAGAGCCGTGGTAGGGTGGAAATCAAAGCACAGTGGGAGACACACAAGACTCTATGACGATCTCGGGTCAACAGACTAAGTTGTACTAGTGTCACCAGAGAACTGCTATCTAACGTAAGGTATAATACCATCCGGGAGTTCTCGGCGAATCCGTTCAGTGTACCCAGTCACCACTGAACACCCGCATACAATCTCTGATGTCAAACACTAATGGATATGGTATAATCCATCGCCCATCACATGGGTCGAGAAGATATACGCTAGTCTACTCTGGAATATCGATGCCCCGTCTCGATATTCCCATGACTAGGAACGTTGAAGGATGTACTCATTGACTACCCAGGACCCACTAGTATGATCTACATCATAGTCCTGGAAGTCGAGTACACATCCTAAGGGCTTTATCAACATGTAATAGAGAGACATCAATTATACATGTTAAGATAAAGTGCAACCAGATAGCGTACTATCATGTCGAGCAATAAAGTCCTACCTATATATGTCCCAGCATCCACTACAATATACATCTCATGTACAGTAATGGCCTCTAGGGCATACATATAACTAACAATCTCCTACTTGCACTAGGGCCATCTGTAGCAGTGGTTGTAGTACCTCATACTCAATCATCCCATAAAAGTCTCTCTCTGGGAAAAGGCCTTTGTGGGTGGATCCGCCGTGTTGTCCTCTGAGTCCACTCTCCTAACCTTGATCACCCTGGAGATCAACTATCTCCATGATCAGGTGATGCTGCCTCAGAATATGTCTGGGTCACTGATGGGACCGGGGTTCCTGGGCCAAAGCCACACTTCCATTGTCACACAATGGTAGGAACCTAGTTCAACTCATGAACTAATATACACCCAAACTTCCTCTTTGGTAGTATCTTTGATAGCGATATCACTAGCCTTTATCGTCTAGTTTGTCACGGTATATAACTTGGAACTCTTCCAACATACCGTCCCTCCAATGAGGGTACAGACAATGCCTGCGACTGACATTCAGTCGTCTTTATCACCCTGGAACTTTTCCAGTGATTCTCCCCCGGATCAATTGATACCATCTCACTACACCTAGTGAGAATCCTAATATCCATTTAGATCTATCTCATAGATATAAAATCTAGGATTTAGGAGGTATCACATAGATCCTATATGGAGAATCCTTGTGATAAGTGGAGATTGACCGAGCGTAGCATAGGAAACTCTTTTCCTATCAAGAGTATGCTGTCCACGTACAATACGAGGATGACCACCTTACTCTCTACTACCTTTTTGTATGTATAAGGTTCATCTACCATTTTGATGAAGTCAAACTCTTTGACTACCACATCAAAACAAATGTTCCAACTCCGTGATGCTTGCTTTATTCTATAAAGCAACTTGCATATGTTTTCGCTGCTCCCACTGTCTACGAAGCTTTCTGGCTGTGTACTTATAGACGCTCTCTTCTAAATAAATATTTAGAAAAGCAGTCATGACACCCAACCACCAGATATCGCGATCATGGTATGCGGCAATGGCAAGTAGGATCCGGATGGACTTAAGCATAGCCACTGGAAAATGTTTCATCATTATCCACGCCTGGTTGATGACGAAAACCTCTAACAGGTCTAACTTTGAAAGTCTCAACTTTTCCATCTTAGATCGCATAGCATCCAGCCATTCTTACAGAGTCCCCACTCTTGATGGCCTGCTCGAAACTAGTTGGGTCATCATCTCATGATGCAATCCTCGCTCCCACTGTCATCGAGAAACCGAAGTATCTCTCAGGCGGATGAGGAACCCTACTAGATCGGCGGAATCTATTGAATCCTTTGGTTCTACCAAATCATCTGCTGTAGTTCGTATAGCTGGAACTACTTCCAGTTCTACAGAACTGACCTTGCCTCGAGCATGTCCGGATTTTGTTTTTGACATAGGCCGGACAACCCCAAATCTTAACATGCGTAATAGATGGGCTCTTCCCATACCATATCTCATATGGAGTGGTAGGCAGTGATCTGATTCGTACCTAATTCAATAAGTATGCAGCTTCTTAAGTGCACAACCCCTAAAAAGAAATAGGTAAATTAGTAGTACTCATCATAGAGCGCACCATATCATATAGGGTGTGATTGCTCCGCCCCGATACACCGATGTGCTTTGGTGTATTCAGAGGAGTAACATCGAGAGAGAATCTCATTCTCCTTTAGAATAATCCAAGAATTCCATGCATAAGTATTCTCCTCCCTGATCTCATCATAGGACATAATACTTATACCCCTTTTTGGTTTTCTACTTCTAACTTATATTCAGTGATTATCTCAAAAGTTTCGAACTTGTGTTTCAACAGAACATATGTCTGAATCTAGAGAGATCATCAATGAATGTAATGAAGTACAAAGAACCAGTCTTGGCATATGTAGACTGGGGACCTTTATACATCACTATGTATCAGTCCCAAGAGTTCATTAACTCTTTCTCTGTTTCCAGTAAACGGAGCTATGGTCATCTTATCTTTGTGACATGACTGGCAAGTTTCACAAGATGTAAATTCAAACTGATTTAAATATGCATCTAAATGTAACTTAGATAGTCGGGTCGCATTGATATGACCTAGTCTACAATGCCTCAAGAAGAATTCGTTCATTTTTGAACTCTTCCTCTTGTGTATGTTCTTTATACTAAGAACTGTGATCTGATTTAGAATGTTTATGCTTTTAGATAACGTGCCTGAACCGATCAACTCTTGATATAGGAAATGTTCAAAACATTATCCTTCAATACAAAATTATATCCTTTCTTTACTAATAAAGAGACTGATAAGATGTTGTATATCAGGTTCGGTATCTAATAACATTCATTCAGAATCAATGTATTCTGGTAATACAGGGTGATAGTGACCAACAGACTTGGCTACAACACTTGCACCGTTTTCTGTCTCATGAAACTTATCACCCGTTCTCAGTTCCCTACCTTTCTGTAGCCCATGTAACAGATTACATTTGTGGGATCCTGATCCGGTGTCTAATACCCAGGACGTAGAGGATACAGAGAAACAGTTCTTTGTAATGAACACACCCGAAGAAGATGCATCATCATGCACTTTCTTCGTTTGGGCGGCACGGGAAATCTGGTATTCCCCAAATTCCAGCTCGGTCTTATAACAATTATAAGTTGGAGCGGGACCAACGTTCCCCAGCTCAGTATAACAAGCGGGTTCGCTCAATGCATCCATATTATTATCTTGGTTAAGGCGTAACATGGTCGCTACCTGGAGAGAGAGAGAAGAAAACACTCTGCATGCGCTCTTGCAAGATTAGATTGGTAATATATTTTATCTAATCAGGATGGCTCCCACTGTTTTTATCAATTCCTCCTTCAAACCCTAAAAGGAAAGACTAGCCTGGATTAATTACACTCTACAAGTTTGCCAATCATTCAGCCAGGCCAGTGCCGGTACTTTGAGGGAGGTTCCCCGTGCTCTCGCACGGACCTAATTAAAGTAAACCTCGTTTTCCCAGGGGCGTAACCCCGTTGACACCTTTCCAGACACCTACTTGATCGGCTAATTGTAAATTGCAAAACTCTCCCAGGAGTAACAATTACTCGCAGTGGGTATCAGGATCCAACTATCATATAGAAGGTATGCAATCTCATTGCAAATTTCAATACTTGAAACTCCCGATAAAGGTTTTTACCTCTAGCACTTATGACCTTAACTATGGTCAACAAATCATAAGCACTAGTCAAGTTCTACCCGTCATTTCATGATTAATTAGACCCACCCGCATGACCCTTAACTAAGGTCAACAAAGTCACGCGACTGTCCTAACTAATCGCATTATATGCGGTGTAGGAAGACATCACTTAGCTACCGTACACTGTGCCTTGACTATGGTCAACAAACACAGCACGAATATTAAGTACTCTACTTCCTAAAATGACGGAGGGTTGCGGATGGTGTTTATGAAAACCTTTGACGCTTTGAACTTGATCTCGTTGCGGAATCAAATGGTTTTAAATGGAGTGTTTTTTAGGCTTTTGCTTGTTTCGCTAAAGAGGTCACTCCCGGTGAAGGGATCTCGGCTATTACCTCGTCGAATGAGGTGCAGGATATTCACAATACCACTATGCAAAGCAAGAACTAAAAAAGCAGTCAAAAGACAAACCGAAGGTTGCAGCATCTGCTAATTATTGCTAATGAGGTCACTCCCGGTGAAGGGATCGTCGGCTCTTTCCTTATGGAATAAGGTGCTGGATGTTCTACAAGGAACACCGCTATGCAAAGCAACAACTAGAGCTACCTTAATTTTGAAATTCGATTCCACAACATCTTTTAGGTTTATTTTCTTTCATTAATCTCATTAATGAATGTCCCATCATTTAAGTCCACCTAAACATCAGAGATAAATATAACGTACACTTATGCCATCCGCATTCGCCTCGATGTCCCGTCTGCACCGTTAGGTTAGGTAACTAACGGCAGAGCGGGGCAGGGCTTGCGCGGGTGTAAAACATAAGCAACGTCTATATAATATATCATATATACTATATACAGTATCAATATTAACATATCACATGATCACATCACAGATAACGCAGCAGAAAATATCATATGAAATATTGGATATACTAGGACGTCCGTGTTTTATTTTGAGCCTGTATAAAACACGGATTCCACGGTCGTGATGAATAGCCAATCCCACACCCCTAGACCCCTACGAGAGCGGCAAGCAACCCTACCAATTCTAGAGTTAGAAGACCCGGACTCGACTCCTCGAGATGGTCTCCCACTGGACCCTAGATCCCGGTTACTTGTGCTCCCCTCCTTGGGTCTATCCTAATGCGGAAAAGTAAATAATATACAACACTGGTGATATCAACCTCATCCCGGAAGTGCCCCAAAAAAAGAATATTACATACAAGTTTTTAACATGAATGAAAAATGAAAAGACACTCATCTCACATTAAAAAGAAACAACGGCTATTCAAACACGACGATCTAATATAACATATCCAGCAACACATAACATCACATGTCATCAACGTAAGTAAATATGGCCATCCCAATTGTCGTTGACATATAGCAATGAAACCAGCGATATCACATATTACACTTACGGTCGCAGAAAAGAAAGTGTAAAACTACAACAGTTGGAATCCGCAACCTCTTTAGACATCGCATGCCTAACAATTACAAACCCCGCATTTTAGTTTCATTATCGAAAACTCTTTTCAATATAAAGTCGGGCAATTCAACAAGATTCCCGACATCCTGAACGAATGCTCGTCGCAAACATTAGTAGACGGCCGCACCCCCGATATCGTCGACGATGTGCACTAAGGCGGAACACCGCTGCCGCGAGCACCCGAACGGATGCTTTTGGCGACGGGGTTCTCCATCAGTCACTTGATCGGGGCTATGGGGCGTGGCTGTCTATTAAGTTTACCCAGCGAGTATCCTCGTACGCTACATGATTGCGACGGATTTTTGATCACATCAAAATCCCGTGGCAACTGATCAAATGAGACTAAACTGCTATGTCTATAACATTCAAATGTTGTTGATTCCAATTATTGTATCACATTCCAGATAAATAGACAATGTTAAACTTTCTGATCGAATAATCAAACACCCAAGTTTTCCCGAATAGTTTAACACTTGAAATAAGTTTAAAAACATCCACTTCATGCCACAGTACCAACGGTCCAGCCGTAGAAGGGTCAAGCCAACGCCTCACATGTGGCACGCCGTACTGCCCCAAACCCTAAGGTTCAAAAGGCAGTTCAAGACGGTCACATAATCGAGTTATGGTTTTTTTTCTTCTAGAGGGTCCATCGAGTTACTTGCACTACTTAGACGTTCTTAAACTAAGGAAAAATCCAACACTTGGAAATTTTCCGGGTCGTGAAAAAGTGAGTTATTGATATCCGTTCGAACTTTTTAACAGTTTCTAAAAATTATCCGGACAAAACTAAACAAAGTTAAACTATCCGATCGAATCAACGAGTCCCCAATACAACCCTAGAAAACTCAACACTTGAGTGGAATTAAAAAAATTCCCAGAAAAAAATAACAATAAAGGACCTAAGAATAATTACATGAAATTTCAGGGACTAAGTTACAATTTTAGCCGCAGAACCGCCGCCAAACCCTTGGTTTGGCAGCGGTTCTGCGGTCATATGAGCGAATTATAGGGCCGTACTTCACAGTAATTCTTAGTTTTTCCTGCTTGTTTTTCTGAGTATTTTTAATTCACAAAAATCCACAGTTTCAAAAATTGTACAGAGAAGGGTTTTGATTAGGGTTTCGGTTTTCGATCGGGTTTCCAACTTCGTCTACACATCGCCTAAAGCTCTAGCTAGTCTCTGATACCACTGTAGGGTTCCTAGGCACACACATGAAGTTCTACAAGGCATCAACCATGCCCGTTTCAAAATTTTGATGTGCCGAACAACCCTATGCAAGATCGTTAACTAGAGGTAAGGCGAAACTAAAAGCAAGCAAACTACTTTGTTACTAAGTGAAAAGGATAACAACCTTTGTAGATCCGGTTCTTCACTTCAAAAGCTCCGTGTTGACGTCCCTTCGCTGCGATCATCGGGATCCCGAACCCTAGCGTTGGTTTCATCGGAGAAAAGAGCGGGCTAGGTCGTTGACTTCGAGGCCGAAGATGATCTACGTCGGGGAGACTCAAACTCAAGCTATTTCTTCACTTGGTCAAGAACTTTATGAAGAGAACACCCTATACAACATGGCAAGTGGTAGAGGATGAAGAAATAGGAAGTGGGTTCACTTTAGATTTTGATTTCTCACTCTCGATCTTCACTTAGAAATTTCAAGCAAGCTTTCTTCTTCTTGAAGAAGAAGAAGAAGAAAGAAAAGAATGAATAATGAATAATATAAAAATGAATAATCAAGTGAAGTCTATCATGTTGCAACCATGGGTGAGTAAACCATTGTAGAGACTAAACTAGAGTTTAGGTTGATGGTTAGGTCAAAGAACAAAACAAAATGGTTAGACTTTTTCAAAGATGCTAAAAAGCTTTATGAAGCTTCAAGCCTAAAACAAAGAAAGCCACCATTTTATTTTTGCCAAAATAAATAAAATAAATAAAACCCTAACAATTAACCTAAACATGGTGTAAGTCATACACACACCCAAGTTTGCATGTATCATCAAACATGATACAAACTAGTGAACAAAAATATATCACATATACAACTTGTGCAGATCAAGTGAGAAAATCAATCTTAAGTGAACAAATACTAGTTAATGTAAAGTAATATATAAAATATATATTTATACATTAAATCATTAAATCAACACTTGATTTAACGATCCGGTCATATTGCATATAACCGACTAGTATCATGTGTATCAAAATATCGAATCAACATTTGATTCGGTAACCCGATTATATCTCATATAACCGTCCAATGATACAAATCACGAGAATAGAATACAGTATCACATACTGGTATTATTCTCGGTCCCGCACATATCTCATATGCGCTCCTATTTCGTTTCGCTTAAGCCAGGAAACCCCTGTGTAGGACTCTAAAGACTCGTCAATACGCCGGAAGTAGGTGATGATCATGTCAAACACCCACAAGCCGCAAGCGGTCTGCTAAACGTAACGGCCACCCGGGTATTGAGCGATCAGAAGATCAACGAGCAAGCCTGCTCACACTTCTGTGAATCCAACCAGTAACACTTACCGCACAGTCCGGTCTGTTCGTCTGATATGTCGCATATCTCGCCTAGGGATGGTAAACGTCAGACCCAGTAGCTCGATAAGTCATACCGATGTAAGGTCCATAACAAGCATGAAACTACTGATAACACTTACCAGTAAATCAGTGCAACCCTGGTCATGGATTTCCAGTTATGGCCAGTCGAGCATAGCGCAACATCAACCCCCAATACCGGGAGAGACGAATCCCCTCCTATCGCTCATTGCCTCCTTATGAATCGGGACTGTACCCAAAAACCACCTGTTTGCACGACTCAGTAGAGCCGTGGTAGCGTGGAAATCAAAGCACAGTGGGAGACACACAAGACTCTATGACGATCTCGGGTCAACAGACTAAGCTGTACCAGTGTCACCAGAGAACTGCCATCTGACGTAAGGTATAATACCATCTGGGAGTTCTCGGCTAGTCCGTTCAGTGTACCCAGTCACCACTGAGCACCCGCATACCATCTCTGATGTCAAACACCAATGGATATGGTATCATCCATCGCCCATCACATAGGTCGAGAAGATATACGCTAGTCTACTCTGGAATATCGATGCCCCGTCTCGATATTCCCACGACTAGGAACGTTGAAGGATGTACTCATTGACTACCCAGGCCTCACTAGTATGATCTACATCATAGTCCTGGAAGTCGAGTACACATCCTAAGGGCTTTATCAACATGTAATAGAGAGACATCAATTATACATGTTAAGATAAAGAGCTACCATATAGCGTACTATCATGTCGAGCAAGAAAGTCCTACCTATATATGTCCCAGCATCCACTACAATATACATCTCATGTACAGTAATGGCCTCTAGGGCATACATATAACTAACATTAACCACATTTAAACTCCACAAAACATGTTAAATTTATGACCCTAACTTGTTACAATATTATATATCACATATAAAATATTTATTGTAACAAAATAAAATAATACAATTAACATATATCGCATATATATCAATGTATTACTCGAGTGAGAAAAAGAATCTTTTAGTGAGCTTATATAAGTTAATGTAATTTAATATATCAAATATATAATTATACATTATATTATCAAATCAACACTTGATCCGATGATCCGGCTATTTCATAAATAACCGACTAATATAATCTGTATCAGTTCATCGAATCAACACTTGATCCGATGACCCGGCTATATCACATATACACGGCCGATATCTCATATCGCGAGAATCTAATACGGTATCACATACACGTATTGTTCTCGGTCCCGCACATATCATATATGTGCCCCTACTCCGTTTTTTCTGAGCCAAGAAACCTCTATGTACAACTCTAAAGAATCGTCAATACGCCGGCAGTAGGTGATGATCATATCAAAACACCCACAAGCTGCAAGAGGTCAGCTAAACGTAACAGCCACCCAGGTATTGAGCGATCAGAAGATCAACAAGCAAGACTGTACATTCTCCTGCGAATCCAATCAGTAACACTCCCGTACAGTCCGGTCTCTTCGTCTGATATGTCGCATATCTCGCCTAGGGGTGGTAAAAGTCAGACCCTGTAGCTTGATAAGTCGTGTCGATATGAGGTCTATAACAGTTCTAGAAACTACTGATAACGCTTAACAGTAAATCTCAGCAACCCTGGCCAGGGATTTCCAGTTATAGCCAATCAAACACAGCGCAACATCAACTCCCTATACCGGGAGAGACGAATCCCCTCCTATCGCTCATTTCCTCCTTGTGATTCGGGACTGTACCCAAAAGCCACCTTTTTGCATTCCCTCTAGGACGTGGTAATATGGAAATCAATGCACAGTGGGAATCACACAAGACTCTATAACGATCTCAGGTCTACAGACTACTCTGTACCAGTGTCACCAGAGAACTGCCATCTGACGTGAGGTATAATACCATCTGGGAGTTCTCGGTGAGTCCGTTCAGTGTACCCAGTCTCCACTGAGCACCCGTATACCTTCTCTGATGTCAAACACCAATGGATATGGGATCATCCATCGCCCATCATATGGGTCAAGAAGAGCATACGCTAGTCTACTCTGGAGTATCGATGCCCTGTCTCGGTACTCCCACGACTAGGAACATTTGAAGGATGTACTTGGCGGCTACTCTGTCCCCACTAGTATGATCTGCATCATAGTCCTGGTAGTCAAGTACTCATCCTAAGGGATTTATCAACATGTAACATAGAGACAATCAGAGTACATGTTAAGATAAAGAGCAACCAGATAGCGTACTATCATGTCGAGCAAGAAAGTCCTCCCTATATATGTCCAAGCATCCACTACAATATACATCGTATGCACAGTAATGGCCTCTAGGGCATACATATAACTAACACTCAAGCCCTAATCCCTCTCTTGAAATTTCCAACATCACAAATCCACCACTAAACGAATTCTAAACTAAACTAAAATGCTAGGAATTCAAAACTAAACTAAATGAAAAGAGATATACCTCACTTAGGCAACTCAAGAAAAACCCTAGCTTCCCAATGTCATCAAAATCCAACTTTGCTTGGTCCATTGTGTAGAGGATGAAGAGGAGATCATTTTTTGTGAAAGGGGTATAGGGTTTTGACAAGGTTTTTGAGATAGATCTTGGGGTAGAGGTGGAGGGAAATGAGTTGAAGAAGAAGAAGCAAAACAAATGGGGTGAGTAAAATTGGGGCTGCCCTCTCTCTCTCTCCTTCTCTTATTCTCACCCCTACTCCACTCATTTCTCACACTATCTCTCCAATCATTCCTCTTTTCTCTTTTCTTTTATTTTTAAAACCAATTCACATAATATCCCAAAAAATCATAAGAAATAACATGTAATCAAATGCGACATGACACAGTGCACTAACCATGGAAAACTGTAGAAACACGGATTTGGGTTAATCGCGATTAGCAGTGCACTAATCGGGTTTTTATTTAAAGTGCATATAATAAAATTTAAAAATGCCAAATCCAATAAATATCTTTTTAAATGAATAAATAATTTTAATCCCCAATTATTTCATAATTATTGGTATATATTTATACCCTTTTTCAAAAAGCCCAATTTCGCAAATCGGCCAGTTTGCGGGAAATATATTATTTTAATATTAAATTCCAAAAATAATATTTTATATTTTCTGAAATGTTACAAGTACAGATCCGAACACTTGCCTCAAACGAGAGATCTCAACACAAACAATAAACCGATACTGTGCTACGTCACTAGAAGAATATCATGGTCATTCCTCGTCCGTGACGAGCTCGCTCTGACCGCATCTCTAGCAGCAGCTCTCTCTGCTCTCGTAGCCATGGTGACAGAATCCTTAAGCAAAATTGTTGAAGATAGATCAAAGGAACGAGTGGAATCTATAGGTCTGAATTGGAAATAAGATCATAAGAAAGAATGGAATCAATGGTAGTATGATCATAGGAACGAATAGAAGCACGAATCTCAGGAAATGTTCATCCTAAGTTCACTTAATCGGAGCAGCGTGTCGTAAGTATGCCGCGGAACATACAAACAGTACGTCACTCTACTTAAGTTACCTACTCCATCACCAAGGTCAACCTATGAGATGAAAACTCGGGTCCCAAAAACCCCTCCATAGTCAAGTCTAATTTCCGTATGGTCAAGCCTAAACTCGAACCACGGTTAAACCTAACGCTCTGATACCAACTTTGCCACGACCCGGAATTGGCACGTGACCGGCACAAGAATTACATGAAGTCTATAGGGACCCGCCGTAATTCAAGTAAGCCGAAGCCTAGAAATCTAAACATTTTTGCGGAAAATAGTGAAAGTGAAGTTTTGAAACATCGGCGTAAAGAATTCAAGCCTTCCTTTAAAAATATAAGTAATATCATATGGAAATGCATTGGTTTGTATCTATCTTTGAAAACATTTTCGTCCTTGAAAATTTGGGCTGCTCCTCCTTTGTATATTTTGATCCAAAACCACATACATGCAATAATATAGGCATCCCCAAGCAGGAGCTTGCTCATCCCCAATTGGCGGAATCACAAACACGCAATAAAGCATATATACGACGCCTTACGGCGAAGATTAATCATTGAAAGAATAAGTAAAACTAAGACATCATCCAGCTCAAATAGCGAACATACACCTACCAAATATACAAAGTCTGGTTTCTGGTTCATGGAGCTTTAACTAGATACAATAGAAATAATAGGTACAAGTGTGGTCACGATCCAAATGTGTATCCCACCTACCAAAGAAAAACAACTTGAAGAAGGCTGATCAGTCGAAAATAGTGCAATCTCAACACGCTAATTTCCTTACTCTTATCATTCTTATATAGGTGTTTTTTGTAATTATAACACAGATTACGGTTTCATTTGGAAAATAACAAATAACCTGTGTCATAGTTATAATCGAAATTCTAAAGGGGAATTACGTGTTTATTACTAATTGCATTGATCTGTATATATCAATCCTTGTCTCGAGATTGTGTGCAGGAAATTCTTCAGGTAAAAGAGCCGGAACGGCTAAAGTCCTGATAAAAAATGCACCAAGTCCAAGACTTGTAATCCGGCAATGATTCTGAAAGTATATAAAGATTCCAAGCATCCCATGAAGTGCTAAAAAGCCAATACATAACCGCCCAGAGAAATGAAGCACTGATTCCACCACATGGCCGCGGATCCGCGGCCAAGTTGGCCTATTTGCCACGGATCCGCGGCATTGTTAGCTCCTCAGTGGCTCAGATTCCTCCACGTGTCTCTCTGTAACGGCCTAGCTTCCAGAAGACTCCTAAAATAGCACGTTGCTTTATCCAGAAGGCTCGGCCTAACAACCTTATCCTAGAATATACCTATTTCTAGAATACTCCCTCCAACAAACTTCTTCTAGAAGACTCCCTAACAACCTAGCTTTGGAGGGAAGATTCAAATGAGTGGTTATAAAAAGGGATCTAGATCTAGGGTTTGAGGTTGTAGAGGGTTCGGTTGTTGAATATTGAGCAAAATTTCCACAAGTTGAGTGACACAACTTGCATTTCAAAACCCTATCCCCCAATCCATTTCAAAAAGCCAAATCAAGATTCATCGAGTACCAAATTGAGCAAGCATCCAACGATCCTTTTGAAGCGGCGCCGATCTTCATCTGAGCAAGAGATCCACAACGATCTTCGACTCAAGAAGACGATGCGAAGCTACTTCGATGATTTTAGTTCCTCCTCAATTCTTGTAGTCTTTGAGTGTATTGTAACGAAACATCGAATAATAAATGGTGACTATCTTTATTCTTTCTTTCTATTCATTCTCGTATTATGATATTCTTCATTCTTGATTGCTTTATAATGATGCGTGAATAAAACTCCGCTTGAATCGGAATCGAAAGAATAGGTAGATGATGTTGATGAATTCTTGAACGACTCTTAAGTCTTATGAGTTTGTAAACCCTAGGAAATTGAATCAAAGATGACCTAGTTTTGAGCGGGATGCTTTCTTGAATGTTTTCGCTCCAAATTAGAGATCAACAATCGATGATTGAATTTCCTAGAGGTTAGAATTTGAATGCTAATTAACGAAAGGACAAGGGATCAGGATGAAGAAACCCTAGTTTCTTCAAAAGATCCCTAAACCCCGTTGATTGTCATCGATCTAGTATCAAATCTTCAATAGATAAGAATTCGAAGTTATAAACATTCATCATCACTATCGATTCGAATGATTCCGACAAGCCTCTTTACAAATCTTGATAACTCAAACGATTTGGATATTTTCTTGATTTTTACCATTTCTTGATTTTAGATCTAATTCTTGATGATTCTTGAAACTAAATTTCACAATTATTGAATCATTTTCTTTTACATTTTAATTTCCAACTTAACTAAAACAAGATCGATCAAATCACACATTCCCTGTGGACGATCCGTATTCATTAACGCGCTACACCGACACCGTTAATTGATTGCGGTATTATAAATTTCTTTGGTTGTGATATATTTTACATTTTACATACACACGAAGATAATGATCAATCAAATGGAGCCGTTGCCGCGGATAGTGTGCTAATTTGTTCGTTTTTGTAATTTGAGTTGGAAAATTTATTATTCCATCAGTTTTTAGATCAAAATTCGTAACAAGCGCTTAACGATTTGTTGTGATTTGTTGCAAGGAGATCTGGAATCTGTGGAGCAAGAGGAAAAATTTTCAGGACATCTCCAGAAGTCCAGTGAGGCATTTGGAACATTTACTGAAATTTTTTTGCAGGGATCTCATGACCTGACCGCGCATCCGCGGTATTTGTGTGCATCTCGCGGCGGAACCGCTGTGATACTAGGGCTTCACTTCTTCAAATTTTCTAGGTGACTCTTTGTCTTTCTTATTTCTTCCCTCATCTGCTCCATTAACCAATTTCTGCAGGGTTCTTTGCAAAAATTCGCAGCGCCGCAAAAAGAAAAATTGTTGCGTGTTTGATCTTGGTTGTTTGCATTTTTAACACGGAAATTAAGGGGAAGGACCAAAATTCAGATTAGGTCGGGATTTCATTACCCGTCCTAAGCCCCAAAAATCACAAACTTGCATCTGCATCACCCTCATTAACCAAAAAAATATCTAGACAAGACTCTAAGGACCGTCGCGCTCACTTAGGACAGAAGAAGGTCGTGGGTAATCTATTGCTTATCCGCGTTTATTTTGTTGTGTCTAAGGAAAGTGTGTCTAAGGCAAGTGGTTACTTAATTAGGCCCACTACTTACATAGTGGTGAACCTCCCACTTACCTGGCACTTACCTGGCCACAGGAGGGGCAAAGAGGCAGTAGAGGATCTATCTTGCGACTTGTCTTCTGGAAGTCTAGGAGCGGTCTAGAGACTTGACCTAGGTGACCACTAGATTTAGGGTTGCTTGTGCATTGTTTGTGTGAATTTTTCAAAAATCCGTATTTTTCAAAACCAAACACCAATCCAATTTTCCTTAATTATCACTTAACGCTGCCACTTGTGCTAAACCATTTAGTGCATGCTGGCTGCACACGGGATTCTAGTGCCCGTCTTGTCCGCGTTCCACCTATCGACTCCGAAGTCGGTATTTCTACGACTACTTTTTCTACACCCCCTACCACACCCACTTCGATAGACTATTCTCCATCGAACTTCTTTAACACTACTCTACCACCGTCCCAGGTGCGCAGAATCCGCCCCGCATCTCTCTCCAAGAGATGCTATCCTATGCGAGATCCTCTTTCGACCTGTCTCACTATTCCACCAGCCAATGGGGACAATTTTGAAATCAAACCCCAATACATCAATCTTATACCCTAATATCACGGTCTCGAGTCTGAAGACGCATATGTCTTTATTACCAAATTTGAAAATGTATACGCAAAGATGGGTACTTCACAGCTTTCTGTGGATGCTATGAGATTACGTCTTCTCTCATTTACCTTGTGCGATATAGCCAAGAAGTGGCTTTATAAAACAGCCGCACATTCCATTTCGAACTGGGGAGAATTCGTAACAGCATTCCATAAGAAATTCTACCCCAATCATAAGACAGCTCGAGTCCATAGCGAAATAAATCAATTTACCCAGCTTCCAAATGAACCATTCTCGAAGTGTTTTGAACGCTTCAAGGATCTGTTGGTTCAATGTCCACATCACGGAATTCCTAGATGGGATCTGTGTAGAATCATTTATGAGGGAATTAATCCTACCACTAAACAGAACCTTGAATCCATGTGTCAAGGCACCTTCATGACTAAAGATGATGGTGAAACCTGGAGTTTTCTAGAAGATTTCGCTGAAAGATCTTTACAGTGGGAAAGTGTAAACCAGTCATCGTCTAGGGGTGGCATTCACCAAATTGATGTTTCCATAGGAGTTAGAGATGAAATGGCAGCAATGCAAAAGAAACTCGAAGCTATGGAACATAAATTTTTAGCAGACTCCCTAAATCAGATGTCACTTTCCAAAACTGTCTGTGGATGCTGTTCTGCTCCATCACATCTTACGGAAGAATGTCCTTTAAATTCTCCGTTTCAAGGTCAAGAGCATACCAATGCTGCTTTCCAACAAAGACCTAGAAATGATCCGTTTTCTTCCACTTATAATAAGGGTTGGAAGAATCACCCTAACTTTGCTTTGAACCAACAACAAAATCAAAACACGGTTCTAAATCAAAATAATTTCCAAAGGGCTCCTCCCACAGAACAGCAACCACTCCAACTGAGTCAGTGATTGTAAAGAATTTCTTGTTGTGTGTATCAAATCAAACTATCCCCGGCAATGGCGCCATTTGATTGAATGAAATTCTTGATGTGCAGTAAGTAAATGAATAAAATTCACAACCAAAAATTATTTGACCGCAATCAACTACTGTGTCGGATGTAAATTGTAAGTGAGTGCGGATCGTCCACAGGGACAGTGTAATAGTTCGTCTTTTGAATTAGATGAGTCGAAACTTTAAAGAAAACAAAACAAAAAAATTCATGATTTATATTTGAAGTTCAAGAATTAGAAAATATAGATCTAATAACAAGAAAAAGATAGAATCAAGAATTGATAGTTTCATGATTTTTCCAACCAAATATCAAGAATCGAAATGAGGCTCGTAGGAATCGATCGGATCTATAGATGTGATGTAATCTTACAATTACGTATTCTTATCCTTCGATGAATTGATACTAGATCGATGATGATCGATGAGAATTAGGGATTTCTAGTGAAACTAGGGTTTCAGCTTATCCCTTGTTCTTTCATCGATATCATTCACATTCTAGCCTCTAGTAATTTCAAGAAACGATCGTAGATCCCTAATTTCGAGCGATAACAATCAAGAAAGCATCGCAACGAAACTAGGTCATCGATTCTTGAACTTGCTAGGGTTTACAAAACTCGTAGGACTTAAAAATCGTTTTGAGATTTGTTACATCATCTTTCTATTGATCGTCTCGGCTCCTTAACGAGCGGAGTTTTACTCAAACATCACAACAAGAACAACAATTACAAATTGAGATCTAATCATGATGCAAGAATTAAAAGAAAGCAAGCTAAAAGAATTTCACCTTTTATTTATATCAAAAATTTCGTTACAATCGCTCAAGAACTACAAGAGGAAGAACTCGATAGTCGATTTGGCTTCGCTCGGCTCCGTGAGTCGCGGATCGGCTTGGATCACTTGCTCGGTTGGAGATCGGCTCGGCTCCTAAAAGGTTGAAGGGCTTCTTGCTTGATTGATACTCAAGATCTTGAATTTGGAGTGGAATTAGGGTTAGGGTTTCGCACAAGTCTTGTCACTAGACTTGTGGAAGAAGATGATGTAAGAGGTAATGAACTAGCTAACTAAAAGATTAACAACTAATGATTAAAGATTAGCCTCAACCCTTAGATCAAGGTTCCTATTTATAGACATCTAAACCCTAGATCTAGGATTTGAATTTTAAGTTTCCCTCCAAAAGTTTGTTGAGAAGATTTGAATTTCCCTCCAAAAGTTAGTTAGAGGAGAAGCTTCTAAATGTGATTAGTTAGGAGCTTAATTAGGATTAGCTTTCCTTAATGATCTTTGCTGATCTGGCAGTAGCTTCGAGATCCTTCTGGAATTTGAAGTATCAGAAAGGAATGTGGGCCCAGAGATACAAATTGTGCACTAAAAATGACTTGCTGACGTGGCCAAACCGCCGCGGAACCGCGGCTCAAGCCGGCTCCCGCCGCGGTTCCGCGGCTCTTTGGAGGCTTCATGGCTTGGTCTCTCTGGTAAATGTTGGGCCTGATAAGTGGGACTTGTTTTGATATGTTGAATTTTATAAATCCTTCTAGATTGCTACCAGATCTGACGTCTTTGAGTTGGCGTAATGTTTGATCAGCAAAATGACAATTTTGGCTTTTCTTCCGGATTATCTTGCACAGATCTCGAAACAAGTGTTGCGCAATATAGGGATGATGCGATACCATGAAATGCAGTCAATTTCCTTAGAAATGTCGGTTTTAGAGTCTAACACATGCAATCTGATATTTAACGACTGATTTTCTAATATGTGAATTATGAATACCGAACACTTCTAAATGAGTGCAAATGCTAGCGAAATTGCCGTGTTAAAAATACATTATTTTCGACTGATCAAATTCCCCCAAACTTAATTTTGATCGTCTCGAGCGAATTGTTTTATTAAAAAGAGAAGGAGAAAATAAAGAAAGAGAAAAACTAACTAGCACACTTTCGTAGGCAACACGATTGCACTAAGCACGTGCAACAAGCCTTTAAACCTCTAGGTGTCCCTAGTAGGAGGAGTATTGTCTCCTGAGGGTTTTCAACGGATTGCACCCACAAAATCCAATAATAAAAGGAAGATCGTGAATATTACATTTAAAGACAAGAATTGTAAAAGAAAGACTTTGAAAATTAGGGTTTCCAACTAAGCTAGCTTTTCGGTTGTCATGAGCCCTATCTTAATGGTCTTGCAAAAATGTCAGAAATCACATCCTTGATAGCCAGGGTCCTTCCGTTTTTGTGGTAAAGATTGGGTAAGGGCATCACTCACAGCACTAGCCAAGAAAACTTTCTTGGGTACCTTAGACTTCCACTTTTTCGTGCACAAGTCCTTTAAGATTTTCGCGTAGGACGGGACTTGTTGGACAACATCTAAAAGAGGAATGTTAATGTTAACCTGCTTGAATAACTCCAGAATCTTCTCCATCTGAGGATTTTTTTTATTAGACCTCAACCGGTTTGGAAATGGAATATTTTTAAAATTGGTTGAGTCTAATGTTGGAGGAGGAGATTGTGGAGTTGGAACGGATCCCAGAACAGGTGTTTTCGTGGAGTGAGAAGTGGGTCCGTTCAGAGCAGAAGAAGAGGAAGGAGAGCCTTGTGAAGAACGGAGAATAGGCTCAGAAGACGAAGAAGCAGGAAAAGAAGAAGAAGTAGAAGAAGAAGCGGCCGGGGTGTCATCGTTGATCCGTGTGCCGATATTGTTTTGCAGCATCCTTCCCGATCTCAATATGGTCACGGCACTCACATTATGATTCTGTTGTTCAAGAGCAACATGTACATTATGTGGGTGACCGGGATTTGGGAGTGGTTAGGACGTGAGCTTCCCCTTTTCTCGCTCTCTTAAGGCCGCATTCAGCTGTGCAATCTGGGCCTCGATGGTCTTGATGCTTTGCCCGTGGGCGGCAGTCTGTTGCACTAAGGACTGAATGGAAGACTGGATGTTGGCGGTGGACTGAGTCGATTGTTTAACGAACGCCTCCAGACTTCGTTCGAGCGAGGAAACCTTATCGTTGTTTGACGGAACAAAGTTGTTTGGTGGAAAAGAATTGTTGGGTGCAAAGTTGTTCGTCTGATTTTGGAAAGGTTGGGGTTGGAAGGGCTGCTGAAACTGAGTTTGTTGTTGCGCTTGTTGTTGCGGCGGAGGGGACCTTTGGAAATTGTTGCCTTGGAATTGATTCTGATTCTGATTCCAGGAGAAATTGGGGTGGTTCCTCCAACCGGGATTGTAGGTGGAAGAGTATGGATCATTCCTCGGTCTTCGCTGGAATGCAGCATTAACCTGATCCTGTCCTTGTGATGGTGGATTGTAAGGACACTCTCCGGTCAAGTGAGAAGGATCGGAACAACAAGCGCAGATGGTACGAAGGGGGAGAACAGGGGCAGGAGAAGAGAATTTGCTCTCTATCGCTTCAAGCTTTCTTGTTATTGCAGCCATTTCAGCTTTCATCGCAATAGAGACATCATGTTGGTGAATTCCTACCCTAGACTGACCGGTAGAAGTGGAGGTAGAAGAAGAAGAAGTCGGTCTGGTGCTCTCCCATTGTAGTGTTTGCTCCGCAAGGTCGTCAAAGAACTGCCACGCTTCCTCGTCAGATTTCGATAGGAAGTGGCCCTGACAGATGGTTTCCAACAACTGCTTCGTTGCTGGGTTCAGGCCCTCGTATAAGGTTTGGCAAAGTTGCCATTTCTCTATACCGTGGTGAGGACACTGAACAAGAAGGTCTTTGTACCGGTCAAAGCACTTCCAGAAGGGTTCAGAAGGAAGCTGAGAGAATTGGTTGATTTCATTGCGAATCCTTGCGGTTTTATGATTCGGATAGAACTTTTTGAGAAACGCTTTAACAAACTCGTCCCAACTGGTTATGGAATGGGAAGTGGTGCTATACAGCCAATTTTCAGCAAGATCGCATAAAGTGAACGGAATGACCCGTAGACATATAGCATCGTCCGACAGCTGGGTGGTTTTCATCATGGCACAGACGTTTTGAAATTTATTGATGAAGATATAGGCTTCTTCAGATTCAAGCCCATGAAATCGTGGAAGCATGTTGATGAAGTGGGGCTTAATTTCAAAGTTGTCCCCATTGGCCGGTGGAAGAGAAAGGCAGGTGGGAAGTGCAGAACGGGTGGGATAGAAACGATCCTGGAGCGCGATTCGCTGCGGCGCTACAACAGGCGGTGGTGGTGGAATATTGGTCTCCGTAGGAGGTGGAGCCAATCCAGCGGTAGTCAAAGAGATGTTCGGATTAAATCCTGACATCGCGGAAGAAGAGGTTGGTGAAGGTGAAGGAGAAGATGTATGAACAGAATTCCGGTCAACGTCGGAGTTGGCCGGCAAAGGAAGGGGTGAAAGAGGAGTGGACGGAGTTTCGACTTCGGAGTCGATCGCGTAGTCGGTATCGACTAACGTAACGCGGACTAGACGGGCGCTAGTGTCCCGAGTCCAAGCGGACATACACTAAACGAGTTTAGTATAGTCAAAGCGGAGAAGGTGAGGGTAAGAAAACGTCAATGGAGAAAACGATGGGTGGAAGGTGAAAAATGGATTTGGCGACAAAGGGCATGTTTTTATAAAAGTTTTTGATTTTTTCCTTTTTTTTGTTTTTTAGAAAGAGCTTTACAGAAATATTTACGGACTTACGGCTTTAAGCAATCACAAATAAGATATGCACAATCTCACCTAAATCTAGGGTCACCTAGGTCTGCTAGACCTGCTCCTAACTGTTCCAGAGGGCTAGAAAAAGGACCTCAAACCGCCTCTTCTCCGTCTAATGCGGCCAGATAAGTGCCAGGTAAGTGGGAGGTTATCCAACGCTTTCGCGAAGTTCCTTAATTAAATAACGACTTGCCTTCGTCACACTTGCCTAGGCACCGCAAAAGTCAGATAGGATAAACGGCCGATGCCTATAACTAGTCCTCTGTCCTATTGAGCGCGAAGTCCTTAGGGCTGAGTCTAGTATTTTTTTAATTAACAATGGTCAATGCATATGCTTTTTGTGAATTTTGGGGTCCTGGGAAGGGTGATGAAATCCCCACCCAATCTGAATTGGTTTCAAGCCCCTTAAGTCCGTATTAATTAATGCAAAGCGATAACAAATCAACTGCAAACAATTTTTATTTTTAGCGCGGCGCAAAGAATCCTGCACAAGAACAGTTTATTGGAAGGGGGAAGAGAGTTTGTGCAAAGAATGCTGCAGAAAACACAGTTTATTAGAGTACAGAGGAGTGGGAGAGAGGAGAAAGACTTACAGAAAGAAAATGGTACTCTGACTCCACCAAGTGGCCGCGGTTCCGCGGCCTAAGCTTGCTTATGCCGCGGTTCCGCGGCCTAAGCTTGCTTATGCCGCGGTTCCGCGGCAGTTCTGGGGAATTGGGACTTCAGTTTTCTGGTTTGGGCTGTTTTATGTGTCCTCTGCTGTTTTTAAGACCCTGAATCTGGATTTGCTCACTGGAACTGCTCCAGAATCTTAAAGTAGACTGTTTGCTTCGTTTTGTCCGTCGCGGTGTAGCCGCGAAATGTGGGTCTATCTTCCCACGTCTTTGGCACTGAACTTGAACTCCATATTATCCTGCACACTTGCACAAAAACTAATCAAAAATAACAAGATGATTTTTTTACAAAATATATTTTTTTGTTTTGTTTTTCGGTTATATTCACAAGTTAACACGAAATTACACAAAGAAATAAAATACCGTCTCCCCGGCAATGGCGCCATTTGATTGGTAAGGATTCTGCGTGTTCAAGTTTAGTTAATTACCGCAATCAAGACGGTTTCGCTTGTAGCTAGCCGGTTGAGTACGGGTCGTCCGCAAGGAGATGGGAATCTTTTTCTAAGTGCTTTAACGAGTTAAGTCCAGATTTCCAGATTTTGTTGTGATTAATTAAGTGTTAAAGTGATATGTAAAGAGAGCTTGTTAGGGTTAGGATTAGGTTAGTTTAAGTTAGGAGTCGCTCACCTCTTTCATTGCCACTCTTAATATCGGTGTTACGGTAATCGGCAACAACGGGGATTAGCACGACTAGGAAGGAACTTGCGAGTATAAGCTAGGCTTTCCAACGCATAAGTTCTTCCTTTTGGTGCTTGTCCGTCCGTTCTTAGCTCTTAGCCATAACCTCCGGTTAATTCAACCACAACCGGTCTCACTACGGAATCACCGCTATCATGTAGGATAGGGTGCCGTAAGAAGCGGATTGTGGTTCAATTAACGGTAGTCGATTTTAAGATGTTGGGCAAGGAAAGAGTGAGAGAGATTTCCTTCTCTCAAACTTCCCTTATCCTACCCAAACAAGTATGAAACTACTTACACATCATAATGAAAAGAAAACAAACCAAAAGAGGAAGATAGAAAGAAGGAGATTAGAAGATAACAACTAGCTATTTGCGACCTCACCTTGGCAAGGATCAAGCGTAAGCATCATGGTTGTTTTTAATGATAAAGGAAAAGAGAAAAGAAAGAAACAACAAGAAATAACAACAACTAAGTTAACAAATTAAAATTACAAGCAATTATAAAAGAACAAGACAAGCATGATAAGTAAAAGGATCTTCTTTATTCACCATTCTTCACTCACAAAGCTCACTAGAAGTTTTAATGGAGAAGAGATGAGAAGAGGAAGAAGAACAAGTATTCTAAAACCTAGAAAAAAAATACAAGATTATGCACCCTTTACTTCACAAGGTTCTGGGCTATTTATAGGCAGGGAACTGGAAATCTAGGGCAAAATTCTGCACCCATGTAAAAAGACCAAACAACCCCCAAAAAGTCTTCAAGTGCGGCGCCAGTACGGCCACGGAACCGCGGCCTAGACCCCCCTTTGGCTGCGGTTCCGCGGCGGTATGGAGGAGTTGGGCTACCATTTTTTCTGTGCTTCCCTGGTTCTGTGTGTCCTTTATTCTGGTATATATATTTTTTCATATTTTCTTCGTGATTTTTCCAGAATTTCTGTTGAGGAAAAGGTGATTTGATGTGGATCTTTTTGTCATGATTTCCTCGAGCTCCGTGTAGATTTCTTGGATCTTGTGCTGCCATTGAGCCTTGTGCATGAAAACGACATTGATTTGCCATTTTGTCTCTTAAACTGGTGTGTGGCAACAGACGGATAAAGGGCGGAGACCCGTGTTTTATCTGTGGTTGGCAGGAACCCGGATTTTGTCGTGTTTTCCATGAATTTCACCGTTTTAGAACCGAGAACCTGTATCCTGCAATTGACTAGCAAACACGGCTCAAGAGTATCTACCGATAAGCAATGTGATAAAAATTGGGCGGTATAAAAATGCAAAAATCTGATATGAACAATCCTCCCTCAATAAAAGATCGTCTTATTCTTCATTCCTATCTTTCTTCCAAACATCGATCATATAACCCTGCGTGTGTGTAAAGGACATCCCTATACCCGGAGAATTCAATTCAAGCTATCATACTCTTGTCCATCAGCCACAGTACTTTTTAGTTAATGAATATTTAGACGAAATTGCTCACACACTTTCATGCGACCGTTAATACTTCTTGAGGTACTAACCAACCGATTACTCATGTGTTTGCTTATTTGGTGTATTTTCCTCGTCTTGCACCACCTTAGGCATAGCAGTGACTCCCAGACCAGTTGGCCTTAGAGCACTAGGTGAAGAAGCACCCTCGCTATATATTTTTTAATTGCCCTCGGTGATAACAAAACCAGTGTCCATTTTTCTCACCACTTTATATATTTTTTTATTCACTTTTTTTTTATTTCCTTCATACATCGGCTTTAAGACAAGAGTATTTCAAGGTATCCTCTACTATCCCAGGCTTCAAGACGTGTGTAAGTGCGAATAGCAGGGTATCAACATTCAAAATGTTTGGCTTCCAGAATAGAAACTATTTTTCAGACTTAGTTTTATCCTCAGATTAGTGACGTCCTTCATCTTACTAACCCTTGGGACAACGGCTCATAACTACTTATTACTAGTTCGTATAAGAAAACTTCTAATTTTCTTAGTTTTCTTAAATTTTTCTAATCTCATGGATGTAATTTTTCACTATCTAATCTTTTATTATCTTATTTATGTACAAAAATATTTTTATCTTTTGAAAATTCTTATAGGTTTTGAAAAAAATAAGCTTATGCAAATGTTTTGTGCTTATGCAAATGATATGCAAATGATGCGAAAATAAGCACAAACCTCCCCCAAACTTATTTTCAATAGTGTCCTCACTATTGCCATCCGCTAAATCTCGAAAAACCTGTAAGCTTGGGAGGAATTTATTAGTGGGGGCAAAATATTTAAGTGAAGAACCTCCCCCAAACTTATTCTTGGCTCATCATTTTGTAAAAAATTTTCTTTTCAAGAGCCAGAAAAAATGTCCCCCCCCAAACTTGAGTTATGCAATGTTAAGCTTTGAAAATCATATGAGGGGGTCAATAATCAGTGGTCGATGCCAAGCTTTGCAAAGACCGAATATCAACACCAACCATTCGAAAATTTTATCAATGCAGTGCTCTGGTTGGTGGAAGAAGAAGTCGGGAAAGGTTAAGTAGTGGAATAGAATGTGTGTGCGTCTCGTTTTGGACAGACGATGCAGTGAATATGATGGATTACTCGCATTCTTTTTATAGTGCTGAAGAAGGGGTGGAGGTTCAATTTCATTGAGTGGGACATGATTCATCTCAACACCCGTGTCATTCAAAAATGCGAGTTCATCAGCGAAGATCTCCTCAAAAGTTGCAACTATACCCCGATGAATAATGTCATCACAAAGTGCGGGGTGATCTTCAGACTCTAAAAACAGTTCATAATCAGTGTTAATTGCTGACCCGAACATCTCAGTGGAAGAGTCCGTATGTGTATGATACATAGTTGGGTCAAACAATAACGTATGAAAAAAGTCAAGATCAGTATCAGGAGGATCATCTAATTCGCTGCTGTCGACATCCATTAAGTCAACAGAACAGACCGGAACAATAGGTTCGGAGGGTACACTTCCCAACTTGTAAATGTTCAGCTCTATTGACCTATTCCCGATAGATAGTGTCATAGAACCATTTCGACAGTTGATTATTGCATTGGAAGTGGCCAAAAAGGGGCGACCTAAATCACCGGAATTTGATTCCGTGGGTTCGCTACAGGCTGTGTATCAATTACAATAAAGTCCACAGGGAATATGAATTCCCCGATTTTTATTAACACATCCTCCAGTTCAGCCCTAGGTTTGGTGATTGATCGGTCAGCCATCTGGAGAGTGCAATTGGTTGGCTTCAACTCCCCGATTCCAAATTGCTCATAAACTGAATATGGAAGCAAGTTAACACTAGCGCCAAGGTCTAGTAGAGCACGGTTGATGTGTTTCTCCCCAATAGAAATGGAAATAGTAGGATATCCAGGATCCTTACGTTGCCTCGGTAATTGTTGTGGGAAAGCCGTGTCTACTGTTTTTGCCATAAAAATCTTCTTGGGCACTTGAGTCTTCCTCTTCCTAGTGCATAAGTTCTTAAGAGTTTTCGCATAGGACGGAACTTGTTGGATAGCATCTAGGAGAGGGATGTTGATGTTAACTTGCTTAAAAATGTCCATGATCTTCTCCATATGTGGACTTGATGTGTTAGCCCTTAACCGATTAGGATAAGGTGCTTTAGCAATAAGCGCTGGGTCCATCATAGGAGAAGGAAGTTTGTGTGGACCCGATCCCAAAATATAAGTGGGGATCGTCTGTGGAGGAGTAAAAGAGGTGGGCTGAAGTGGCGAGCCTTTTGGGAAACGAAGAATAGGCTCGGAAGAAGGTGATGGGGTAGAAGAACAAGGATCAGAACTAGAAGTGTGTGTGTGAGGAAAGGTCTCAGCCGGGGTGTTATTGATTGATGTATCATCAAACTCTTCCCCAACGTGAGTGTCAAGCACTCTTCCAGATCTCAACGTGATTGCATCCACATCATGTGAATAGCCAGGATTGGGTAAAGGTTGAGCTGGAAGTTTCCCTTTCTCTCTTGCACTCATTTCGGCTTTTAATTGTGCAATTTCTTCTTCCATCGATTTAATACTCTCGCTTTGGGACGCAGAGTTTTTCTTTATATAATCGACAGAAGTCTTTATTTCAGCCGAAACATCCTTGAGATTTGTTAAGACCAAATTCATGTATTGTGCAAATGAATAGGTTTAATCAGTCCCGGTCAACTGCAAAGGACTAGACAGTGCAGGTGTGTTGACCGGATTTTGAAAATTTTATGCTTGAAAGGGGCGCCGACTCAATTGTGGTTGCTGTTGTGGTGGAGGAGCCCTTTGGAAATGATTCGTGTTTGGAACCGTGTTTTGAGATTGTGATTGGTTCCAAGCAAAGTTTGGGTGATTCCTCCAACCCTGATTATATATGGAAGAAAATGGGTCGTTTCCAGGTCTTTGTTGGTAAGCAGAATTGATATGCTCATGACCTTGGAACAGAGAATTTCGTGGACATTCTTCCGTGAGATGTGATAGATCAGAACAGCAGCCACATACATTTTTGGAGAGTGACATTTGATTTAGGGCGGCGACTAAAAATTTGTTTCCCATAGCATCGAATATCTTGTGTAAAGCTGAAATTTTAGCTCTAATTCCTATGGAAACATCATTGCCATCCCTAGGCGATTGACTCACACCCTCCCACTGTAAAGATTATTCAGCGAAATTTTCTAGAAAATTCCAGGCTTCCCCATCATCTTTGGTCATAAAGTTGCCTTGACACATGGATTCAAGGGTCTGTCTTGTGTAAGGAGTAATGTCCTCATAAATGATTCGGCACAGTTCCCATCTCGGGATGCCGTGATGTGGACATTGGACTAACAGATCCTTGAAACGTTCAAGGCATTTTGAAAATGTTTCATTTGGAAGCTGGGTGAATTGATAGATTTCGCTACGGACTCGAGCTGTTTTTTGATGTGGGTAGAATTTCTTAAGGAATGCTTTGACGAATTCGTCCCAATTTGAAATGGAATGTGCGGTAGTGTTATATAGCCACTTCTCGGCTAAATCGCACAAAGTGAATGGGAGAAGACGAAGACGGAAACCATCCCCAGAAAGCTGTGAGGTACCCATCATTACGCATACATTTTCAAATTTCGTGATAAACACGTATGCGTCTTCAGACTCGAGACCGTGAAATTTTGGTAGAAGGTTGATGTATTGCGGGTTTATTTGAAAATTTTTCCCGTTGGCTGGTGGAATGGAAAGACAGGTGGAAAGGGGGCTTCGTGTTGGATAGCACCTCTCTTGGAGAGAGATGCGAGGTGGATTCTGCGCACCAACGGACGGCGGCAGAGTAGTGGTAAAGAAGTTCGATGGAGATGGATCCATCGATGTGGGTGTGTTGGTGGGTAAAAGAAAGAGTAAATGTAGAAATACCGACTTTTGGGTCGATCAAGGAAACGCGGACTAACGGGCACTAGAATCCCGTGTCCTGCCTATCTTGCACTAAAAAGGGTAAATACAAGTGGCAGCGTTGGCTTATAATTAGGGGAGAGAATGAATGTGATTGGTGTTTGTTTTGAAAAAGATACAGATTTTAAAAAAAAAATGATGCAACACAACAAATGCAGCACACAAAACCCTAGAATCTAGTGGTCACCTAGGTCCGGCTCTAGACCGCACCTAACTGCCAAAAGACAAGTTGCGGGATAGAATCCTCCACTGCCTCTTTGTCCCCCTGTGGCCAGGTAAGTGCCAGGTAAGTGGGAAGGTACTCCACTACGTAAGTAGTAGGCCTAATTAATAACCACTAGCCTTCGACACATTTGCCTTAGACACCACAAGAAAACGCGGATAAGCAATGAATTACCCACGACCTTCTCTTGTCCTAAGTGAGCGCGACGGTCCTTAGAGTCATCTCTAGATTTCTTTTAATTAATGAGGGTAAATGCGGATGCAAGTTTGTGATTTTCGGGGCTTAGGAAGGGTAATGAACTCCCCACCTAATCTGGATTTGGTCGTGCCCCTTAATTTCCGTATTAATATGAAAACAACCAAAAATCAAAACACGCACAAATTTTTATTTTTCTTTTTGCGCGCTGCGATTTATTTGCAAAGAAACCTGCACAAAATGTTAATTGGAGCAGATGAGGAGGGAGATAAGAAAGATAGAGGCTTACATAGAAATTTACTTGTAGTGAAGCCTCAAGACCACCGCGGTTCCGCCGCAATAGCTGCCTAATGTCGCGCTTCCGCCGCGGTATGAACGGTACTGTGCACAAAAATTGTACAGAGAGCTCCTGTCTACTCCCTGAGTCCTCTGGAAATTTTAGAAAAAAATTTCTCCAGCTCCAATGATCCCAGATTTCCTCGCAATCAAATCACAAAACACCTATTAGGGTTTGTGCGAGTTTAGATCTAAAAATTATAATGGAATAAATTTTTCAACTCAAATTTCAAAATACGAACAATTAGCGCACTATCCCCGGTAACGGCGCCATTTGATTGTAAAGAATTTCTTGTTGTGTGTATCAAATCAAACTATCCCCGGCAACGGCGCCATTTGATTGAATAAAATTCTTGATGTGTAGTATGAAAATGAATAAAATTCAGAACCAAAAATTATTTGACCGCAATCAACTACGGTGTCGGATGTAGATTGTAAGTGAGTGCGGATCGTCCACATGGACAGTGTAATAGTTCGTCTTTTGAATTGGATGAGTTGAAACTTTAAAGAAAACAAAACAAAACAATTCATGATTTATATTTGAAGTTCAAGAATTAGAAAATATAGATCTAATAACAAGAAAAAGATAGAATCAAGAATTGATAGTTTGATGATTTTTCCAACCAAATATCAAGAATCGAAATGAGGCTCGTAGGAATCGATCGGATCTATAGATGTGATGTAATCTTACAATTACGTATTCTTATCCTTCGATGAATTGATACTAGATCGATGATGATCGATGAGAATTAGGGATTTCTAGTGAAACTAGTGTTTCATCTTATCCCTTGTTCTTTCATCGATATCATTCACATTCTAGCCTCTAGTAATTTCAAGAAACGATCGTAGATCCCTAATTTCGAGCGATAACAATCAAGAAAGCATCGCAACGAAACTCGGTCATCGATTCGTGAACTTGCTACGGTTTACAAAACTCGTAGGACTTAAAAATCGTTTTGAGATTTGTTACATCATCTTTCTATTGATCGTCTTGGCTCCTTAACGAGAGGAGTTTTACTCAAACATCACAACAAGAACAACAATTACAAATTGAGATCTAATCAAGATGCAAGAATTAAAAGAAAGCAAGATAAAAGAATTTCACCTTTTATTTATATCAACAATTTCGTTACAATCGTTCAAGAACTACAAGAGGAAGAACTCGATAGTCGATTTGGCTTCGCTCGGCTCCGTGAGTCGCGGATCGGCTTGGATTACTTGCTCGGTTGGAGATCGGCTCGGCTCCTAAAAGGTTGAAGGGCTTCTTGCTTGATTGGTACTCAAGATCTTGAATTTGGAGTGGAATTAGGGTTAGGGTTTCGCACAAGTGTTGTCACTAGACTTGTGGAAGAAGATGATGTAAGAGGGAATGAACTAGCTAACTAAAAGATTAACAACTAATGATTAAAGATTAGCCTCAACTCTTAGATCTAGGTTCCTATTTATTGACATCTAAACCCTAGATCTAAGATTTGAATTTTAAGTTTCCCTCCAAAAGTTTGTTGAGAAGATTTGAATTTCCCTCCAAAAGTTAGTTAGAGGAGAAGCTTCTATATGTGATTAGTTAGGAGCTTAATTAGGATTAGCTTTGCTTAATGATCTTTGCTGATCTGGCAGTAGCTTCGAGATCCTTCTGGAATTTGAAGTATCAGAAAGGAATGTGGGCCCAGAGATACAAATTGTTTACTAAAAATGACTTGCTGACGTGGCCAAACCGCCGCGGAACCGCGGCGCAAGCCGGCTCCCGCCGCGGTTCCGCGGCTCTTTGGAGGCTTCATGGCTTGGTCTCTCTGGTAAATGTTGGGCCTGATAAGTGGGACTTGTTTTGATATGTTGAATTTTATAACTCCTTCTAGATTGCTACCAGATCTGAGGTCTTTGAGTTGGCGTAATGTTTGATCAGCAAAATGACAATTTTGGCTTTTCTTCCGGATTATCCTGCACAGATCTCGAAACAAGTGTTGCGCAATATAGGGATGATGCGATGCCATGAAATGCAGTCAATTTCCATAGAAATGTCGGTTTTAGAGTCTAACACATGCAATCTGATATTTAACGACTGATTTGATAATATGTGAATTATGAATACCGAACACTTCTAAATGAGTTCAAATGCTAGGGAAATTGCCGTGTTAAAAATACATTATTTTCGACTGATCAGTCAGCACCCCTACCAATCACAAAACTTTCAAAATCCGGTCAACACTTCTGCACCTTTGCAGTTGATCTGTACTGATAACTCCTCTGCACTCGGACAAACCAAGAATTTGCTTTTGACAAATTTCATGCAAGTTTCGGCTGAGTTGAAGTCTTCCGTCGATGACATAAAGAAAAACTCTGCGTCCCAAAGCGAGAGTATTAAGTCGATGGAAGCTCAAATTGCCCAATTAAAAGCCGAAATGAGTGCTAGAGAAAAAGGGAAACATCCGTCTCAACCCCTACCAAACCCTAGGTATTCACAACACTACAATGTGAATGCCATCACAACGTTGAGATCAGGAAGTGTGCTGAATAATCACATTAGGGACGAGATTGATAATCATGAAGAATTAATCAATAATACCCCGGCTGAGATTTTTCCTTCCACAGACACTTCTACTTCTACACCTACTTTATGTACCCCACCATTTTCTTCCGAGCCTATTATCCGTTTTCCTGAAGGCTCGACACCTCAGCATTCCTCTTCTACTCCACAAAAGACGATCCCCACTTCTATTCTGCGATCAGTTCCACACACAACACCTTCTCCAGTGATGGACCCAGCTATGATTGCTAAAGCTCCTTATCCGAATCGGTTAAGGGGTAACAAGACTAGTCCACATATGGAGAAGATTATGGAAATGTTCAAACAGGATAACATCAACATCCCTCTTCTAGATGCTATTCAACAAGTCCCCGCTTATGCGAAAATTCTTAAGGACTTGTGCAAAAGGAATAGGAAGACTCAAGTGCCGAGGAAGTTCTTCATGACTAATAATGTTAGCACTGCTTTTACCCCACAGTTACCAATGAAATGTAAGGACCCAGGATGTCCTACGATATCGATTTCTATTGGGGGTAAAAACATCAACCGTGCTTTACTGGACCTGGGCGCAAGTGTTAACCTGCTTCTATACTCTGTTTACGAGCAATTAGGTATTGGAGAGTTGAAACCAGCTCATTGCACTCTCCAAATGGCAGATCGATCAATCACCAAACCTAGGGGTGAACTGGAGGATGTGTTGATAAAAGTCAGGGAATTCATATTCCCTGTGGACTTTATTGTTTTAGATACACATCCTGTAGCGAACCCACAGAACCAAATTCCGGTGATTTTGGGTCAACCATTCCTTGCCACATCCAATGCTGTCATTAATTGTTGAAACGGTTCAATGAACCTATCTTTTGGAAAAATGACAATTGAATTGAACATCTATAAAATTGGAAGTCAGCCATCTGAACCCTCTGCTCATATACTTGATGTATGTTCTGTCCACGAGATTGCTCCCGAAAGTTGAGAAGTTGATGAACTTTGCTTTGAAGATCTCGACGACACTAGCACATCAATGTTTGATCTGTCACATCTTAGTGAGGACACATTTTCCACGCTCGAGTCTGAAACTCATGACTCTTCACCTTCCGAGTCCGTATCCTATGCAGGCTACGAGCTTATCCTTGACTCCGAATATCATTCGATGACCCCACCTTCTATAGTTGCTCCGCCAGCATTAGATCTCAAACTTTTACCTTCTCACCTTAAATATGCATATTTATGTGAGAATGAGTCTTTACCTGTTATCATATCAGTTTCTCTAGCCTCAGGGCAAGAGAACGCTCTTTTGACGGTATTGAGATCTAATAGGCAAGCGTTTGGTTGGACTATGGCTGACATCAAAGGGATTAGTCCCTTAAATGTTGAACATCATATATATCTGATGGATGAAGCCAAGCCAACCCTAGAACCATAGAGACGATTGAACTCCGTCATGAAGGATGCGGTGAAGAAAGAGATCGTCAAATGCCTTGGCAATAGTTTCATTTACCCAATCTCCGATAGCCAATGGGTAAGTCCAATTCATGTCGTCCCTAAGAAATCAGGCATTACGGTCATAACAAATGAGGAAAATGAGTTAATCCATACACGAACTCAAACTGGGTGGCGTGTATGTATTGATTATAGAAAACTCAATGCCGCAACGAAGAAAGACCACTTTCCTCTACCTTTTATTGACCAGATTCTGGAACGCTTAGCTGGACGTGACTATTACTGCTTTATGGACGGATACTCTGGCTATAACCAGGTCCCTATTGCCAAAAAGGATCAAGACAAGACCACATTCACTTGTGCTTTTGGTACTTATGCTTATAGACGCGTGCCCCTTGTGTTGGATATATGTATGCCCTAGAGGCCATTATATGATAGTGGATGTATTTATACATGTATATATATATATATATTCAGTGTACATTCTTGCTCGACCTGATAGTATGCTATCTGGTTCTTCTTTATCTCACATGTTGACTTGATCATGTTTTTATTCATTCATACATGTTGATAAAGCCCTGAGGATATAGGCTTGACTACTGTGATTATGATGGAGATCATACTAGTGGGACATCTGTAGTTTATAACCATATCCTGAAAAGTCCCTAGTTGTAGGTATATCGAGACGGGGCTTCGATATACCAGAGTAGACTAGCGTATATGATACTAAACCCATATGATGGGCGATGGATGTTCCTATATTCATCGATGTTTGACATCGAGATCGTATACGGGTGCTCAGTGATGACTGGGTAAACAGGACGGACTAACCGAGAACTCTTATATGGAATTATATCTATCGTTGGATAGCAATTCTCAGGTGACACTGATACAGGTTATTCTGTAGACCCGAGATCGTCATAGAGTCTTGTGTGTTCTCCCACTGTACTTTTATTACCACCCTACCACGGCTCTACTGAGTCATGAAAACAGGTGGCCGTTGGGTACAGTCCCGAGACACACGAAGGCGATGAGCGATAGGAGGAGTTTCGTCTCTCCCGGTATTGGGAGTTGATGTTGTGCTGTGCTCGATTGGCTATATCAGTAAGTCCCTGGCCAGGGATGTTGAGATTTACTGATAAGTGTTATCAGTAGTTTCTCGATCTGTTATAGGCCACTCATCGGCACGACTTATTGAGTTATTGGGTTCGACGTTACCATCCCTAAACTCGATATGCAGCATATCTGACGAAGAGACCGGACTATACGATAGTGTTGTCGGTTGGCTCGACGTGAGTTGTGACAGGTTCGCTTGTTTTCTTCTGATCGCTCAATACCCGGGTGGCCGTTACGTATAGCTGACCTCTTGCGGCTTGGGGGTGCTTGATATGATCATCACCCACTGCCGGCGTATTGACGAGTCTTAGAGTCCAACAATGGAGTTTCCTAGTCTAGGCGAAACGATGTGGTGCGCATATGAGATATGTACGTGGACCCGGTTAAAATACGCGTATGAGATACCGTATATTAATCGGGCGGTTTGCTTTTGGTCGGGTCGTATGCGATATGACCGGTTTGCTAAATCAAGTATTGATTTATCATTGACCATTAGTTTCTCACTTTAAACCCTTTCTTGTCTTTTTATTGTATGCATGCATGTATGCATTTATTCTCATTCATGCACATATGGATGTGCATGCACACATACATGCATAAATAATTCTATCATGGTTGTTGATATAGTGGATGGTGGCAATATAAGACTCACACCATATATAAATATATAGATATTATTTTTTGGAAAAGAAAAATGGAAATGGAAATTTTTATCATGGTTTAATATTTTATTCTTGCACTAACCCTTTGGTTTAACCATGATTCATTTTCTATGGCCATTTTTGATCCAAAACAAATATCTAGATATTTTATAACTATGGTTAAGAATGAGAAAGTGAAAATATATATATTTTCATTTCTCATTTTTATTCATAAGCTTATCATTATCTTGAGCTCTTCACAAGCCAAAATCTTCTTCCTCCTTTCTCTCTTGCTCTCTAGTTTCCTCAAGTGAGCAAAAGAGTCATCAAGTTAGGGTTTTGAAGTGAGAAAATAAACCACATCACCATTCTACACTAGTCTTGCCCATTAGTCTAGAGTGTTAGCTTTTACTTCTTCTCTTGATCTAATGGAGCTTCAAGCTTGGACAAAGAGGACTCCGGGTAGATCGTCGTGGACCTAGAGAATCTCAAGTGAACCTTTTTCCAACCCACAAGTCGCCAAGGAGTCTAGCGTAGGGAGCTACAAAGGTTGTACTCTCAAAACCCTAGCTTTTACTACTTGTGTTATTGTTAAAGTTATGTTACCCTATATTTTCTAGCATGATCCTTAAGATAGTTTCTCTAGCACCATATAAAATTTAAATATGGCATGTGTGTTGCCTCCAAACCCTTGTAGTGGTGCTGTAGGAACCCCTTCATGGTATCAAAGCCAACCTAGAGCCTTAGGGTAACCTAGACGACGTTAAAAACCTCGAACGAACGAAACACGACGCCCGGGGGATGCTCTCAGGAAATTTTTCTAAAACCTGGATTTTTTCGTATTAAAAATACTTAAAAAATTCAGCAGGGTATTTTATGGGCCCACCAGAAATACGAAGCCCTGACTCATCCATACGACCACGGAACCGCGGCCATAGTGGCCTTTCTGCGGCGGTTCCGCGGCGTAGTCGGAGAGCTATGGGCCGTAGTTTCTTGTGCAGGCCCGTATGTATTTTGTGTAGTTACTGGTATTTTTTAAAACTGCTCAGGTGTTGAGCTTTTTAAGAAGTCTTTGGGTGTTCAATCGTTCGATCGAATATTTTAACGTCGCCTAGTTTATTAATATTTGATACAACAATTGGAATCTACAAATTTATTTGTTGCGTGTAAATCTAGCAGTTCGGTTTCGGCAACAATCGGAAATCTTGTTGAATTATCCGGCTTGTTTTGAAAAGGTGTTTTCATGGATGAGACCAAAATGCGAGCTTTACATTGTTAGGCATGAAATCTTGTATATGTGATATTCCGGGTTTGTGTTGTCTAAAGGCGGTTACGATTCCAATTGTTGTAGTTTTTCATTTTATTTCTCTGTGACCGTAACTGTAGTATGTCGCATATCGCCGGTTTCGTTGCTATACATCAACGACAATCGGGATATGCATACTTACTTACATTGATGATATGTGATATTATGTGTTGCTGAGATTTGACATATAGGATTGTCGTGATTGAATAGCCGGGGGTTTTCATTTGAGATGAGAGTTTTCTTTTCATTCATGTATAATTCAAATGTAATGTAATATTTTTTTATTTGGGGCACTTCCGGGTTGAGGTTGATGTCACCAGTGTTGTATATTATTTACTTTTCCGAATTAGGATAGACCCAAGGAGGGGAGCACAAGTGACCGGGTTCTGTGGTTCAGAGGGAGGCCATCTCGAGGAGTCGAGACCGGGTCTCCTAAACTCCAAAATTGGTAGGGTCGCTTGCCGCTCTCGTAGGGGTCTAGGGGTGTGGGCTTGGTTATTCATCGCGACTGTGGAATCCGTATTTTCTATTGTTGGCTAAATACTAAATATGGACGTCCTAGTATATCCTATATTATCATATCTGTGTTTCTGCTGCCTGTATACTTTGATGTGATATCTGAGACGAATGCTACTTTATATATGAGATATATAGTAGACGTTGCTTATGTTTTACACCCGCGCTAGTCCCGTCCCGGTATGCCGTTAGTTAAGTAACATAACAGTGCATAACGGAACATTGCGGCGAATGCGGATAGCATAAGCATACGTTGTATTTTCGTTTCTTTTCTGTGATTGGCTTAAGGACTTAAATGATGAGGCTACATTAATATGATTAATGTACAGAAAATAAACCTAAAAAGATGTTGTAGAATCGAATTTGAAAACCACTCGGCTCTTTATGAAAAAGTTACATTTCAAATCCGCGAAGCTCAAGCCACTCCTTTTGAAAACCATTTGATTCTACGACGATATCAAGTTCAAAGCGTTAAAGATTTTCTTAAAAATCATCCGCAACCCTCCGTCATTTTAGGAAGTTGAGTACTTAGTATTCGTGCTATGTTTGTTGACTATAGTTAAGGCGTAGTATACGGTAGCTAAGTGATGTCTTCCTACACTGCATATGATGCAGATTAATTAGGACATTCATGCGACTTTGTTGACCATAGTTAAGGGTCATGTGAGTGGGTCTAATTAATCAAGAAATGACGGGTAGAACTTGACTGGTACTTATGATTTGTTAACCATAGTTAAGGTCATAGGTACTAGGGGTAAAAACCACTTCGGGAATTTCAATAGTTGAAATTTGCAATGAGATTGCATACCTTCCATATGATGCTTGGATCCCGATACCACCGTGGGAAATAGTTGCTCCCAGGAGAGTTTTGCAGTTTACAATTAGCTAACTCATTAGGTGTCTAGAAAGGTGTTAAACGGGGCTACGCCTCTGGGAAGACGAGGTTTATATTAATTAGGTCCGTGCGAAAGCACGGGGAACCTCCCTTAAGTACTGACACTGGCTTGGCTGAACGGTTAGCGAAGTTGTAGACTGTAATTAATCCTGGCTAGTTTTCTTTTTAAGGTTTGAAAGAAAAACTTTATTAAAGCAGTGGGAGACATCTATTAGATAAGATAATAACCAATCTGATCTTTGCAAGAGCTTTCGCTGAGTGTATTCTTTTCTCTCTCTTAATGGCAGATACCAATGACAGGACTCAAGCTTCTACTAGATAAAAATAAACTGAATGGGACCAATTATAAAGACTGGCTGAGGAATCTTAACATTGCCTTGACTTATGATAAGGTATCATATGTCCTCACTGCTCCAGCCCCGCCTGTCCTAGGTCCAAAATCCTCAGTTGCTGATATTGAAGTCCGCAAGACATGGGACGCTGACTGTGCCACGGCCAAATGCCTCGCGCTTGCATCGATGGATAACACACATCAAAAGCAGCACTAGAATATGGACGTTCACGCCATTTTCCTCCATACAAAGGAGTTGTATGGATAGCAATCCCTCGTATTACGATACGAAGCATCAAGAAAACTGTTTCAGATGCGAATGGCCCCTGGCACACCAGTAGGATACCATGTTCTGAAGATGAAAGCTCTCATAGAAGAGCTTGAGGACCTTGGATGGACAATGGACAATGAACAATATACAGATATTATTCTGCAGTCCCTCCCCTCCACCTTTGCTCAATTTATAGTTAACTTCAACATGCACAACATGGAGAAGGAACTGCCTGAACTCCTTAATATGTTAAGGAGTGCATAGAGCACACTGAAATCAGTGAAAACTCCAGCTTTGAGTGTTGGGCAATCTTCATCTTCTCGCCCAAAGGCTAAGGCCAAAGGAAAGATAAAGAAGAAGCCCACCAATCCTAGGGGTAGAGTTAAAAAGGTTAAGGGGAAGCACAAGTCCAAAGCTGGAGAATCGGGGAAAGGGGAATGTTATCACTTCCACAAAACAGGACCGTGGAAGCGCAACTGCATGGAGTACTTAAATCTCAAGAAGAAGCATGGGGATGCTTCCGCTTCAGGTGTGTTTGTGACAGAAAACTGTTTTTCAATAAACTCTGCTTCGTGGGTATTAGATGCCGGTTCAGGTTCTCACATTTGCAATTCTATGCAGGGGCTGAGAAATAGCAAGGTTTTGAAGACAGGTGACCATACTCTCCGCGTTGGAAATGGTTCCAATGTACATACTGTTGCTATGGGAGAGTATCACTTGGGGTTGCCATCTGGGTGTATATTGGTTTTGAACCCATGCTATTTTGTACCTAGTATTCTTTGAAATATAATATCTGTTTCCTTGTTAGACAATGAAGGATATAATTTTGTATTGCAGAACAGTGTTATGAACATTCACCTGAATCAAATGTTGGTTGGGTATGGTACGCTTAATAACGGGATATACGTCCTAAATGAACACACAGTTTTCAGCATACAACACACTAATAAAAGAAAACTTTCAGAAATAAATGAAGCTTTTCTTTGGCACTGTAGACTTGGTCATATTAACGAAACAAGACTAAAGAAGTTACACAAAGATGGATATTTAAACCCTTTTGAATATAAATCTTATGCGACTTGCCAGTCTTGTATCAAGGGTAAAATGACCAAAACTCCATTTACCGGACACGGAGAAAGAGCTACTGAGCTCTTAGGCCTCATACATAGTGATGTATGTAGGCTAATGTCTACACAGGCAAGAGGCGGTTTTTCATACTTCATTACTTTCACTGATGATTTCTCAAGATTCGGTCATGTATTTTTATTAAAGCACAAATCTGAAGCTTTCGAGAAATTCTCTGAATACAAACAAGAAGTAGAAAAACAAACCGGCTTGAGTATCAAAATGCTTCGATCAGATCGAGGTGGAGAGTATCTCAGTACAGAGTTTTCGAACTTCCTAAAAGAGAATGGGATTCTCTCTCAGCTCACTCCTCCTTACACACCACAACACAACGGTGTGTCAGAACGACGAACTCGGGCCCTATCAGATATGGTCCGTTCCATGATGAGTGATGCTGAGTTACCCATCTCAATTTGGGGGCATGCATTGGAGACTGCAGCGTTTCTACTGAACAGGGTCCCAACCAAAACCGTGTCTACCACACCATATGAGATATGGCATGGGAAGAGACCATCTCTTAAACGAATTAAGATTTGGGGTTGTCCGGCCTATGTTAAAAAGAAGAATCCGGACAAACTCGAGACACGGTCGTGTAGGGTTCCTCGGCACACTCATGAGGTTTTACATTGCATCAACAATTCCCGTTTCAAAATTTTTATGTGCCGAACAACCCTATGCAAGATCGTTAACTAGAGGTAAGGCGAAACGAAAAGCAAGCAAACTACTTTGCTACTAAGTGAAAGGGATAACAACCTTTGTAGATCCGGTCCTTCACTTCTAAAGCTCCGTGTTGACGTCCCTTCGCTGCGATCATCGGGATCCCGGACCCTAGCGTTGGTTTCTTCGGAGAAATGAGCGGGCTAGGTCGTTGACTTCGAGGCCGAAGATGATCTACGTCGGGGAGACTCAAACTCAAGCTATTCCTTCACTTGGTCAAGAACTTTGTCAAGAGAACACCCTATACTACATGGAAAGTGGTAGAGGATGAAGAAATAGGAAGTGGGTTCACTTTGGATTTGGATTTCTCACTCTTTTTCTTCACTTGATAATTTTCAAGAAAGCTTTCTTCACTTGAAGAAGATGAAGAAGAAAGAAAAGAATATGAATAATAAAATTAACAAAAATCAACAATCAAGTGAAGTCTATCATGATGCAACCATGGGTGAGTTTAACCTTTGTAGAGACTAAACTAGAGTTTAAGTTAATGAAAGTATCATGCAAAACAAAATGGTTAGACTTTGTCAAAGATGCTTAAAAGCTTCATGAAGCTTCAAGCATAAAACAAAGAAAGCAACCATTTTATCTTTGCCAAAATAAATAAAACCCTAACCATTAACCTAAACATGGTGTAAGTCATACACGCACCCAAGTTTGCATGTATCATCAATCATGATACAAACTAGTGGACAAACATATATCATATATACAACTTGTGCACATCAAGTGAGAAAATCAATCTTAAGTTAACAAATACTAGTTAATGTAAAGTAATATATCAAATATATAATTATACATTAAATCATTAAATCAATACTTGATTTAATGATCCGGTCATATCGCATATAACCGACTAATATGTAGTGTATCAATATATCGAATCAACACTTAATTCGGTAACCCGGCTATATCACATATAACCGTCCGATGATACAAATCGCGAGAATAGAATACAGTATCACATAATGGTATTATTCTCGGTCCCGTACTTATCTCATATGCGCTCTTATTTCGTTTCGCTTGAGCCAGGAAACCCCTGTGTAGGACTCTAAAGACTCGTCAATACGCCGGCAGTAGGTGATGATCATATCAAACACCGACAAGCCGCAAGCGGTCTGCTAAACGTAACGACCACCCGGGTATTGAGCGATCAGAAGATCAACGAGCAAGCCTGCTCACACTCCTGTGAATCCAACCAGTAACACTCACCGCACAGTCCGGTCTGTTCGTCTGATATGTCGCATATCTCGCCTAGGGGTGGTAAACGTCAGACCCCAGTAGCTTGATAAGTCATGCCGATGTAAGGTCCATAACAAGCATGAAACTACTGATAACACTTACCAGTAAATCAGTGCAACCCTGGCTAGTGATTTCCAGTTATGGCCAGTCGAGCATAGCGCAACATCAACCCCCAATACCGGGAGAGACGAATCCCCTCCTATCGCTCATTTCCTCCATATGAATCGGGACTGTACCCAAAAACCACCTGTTTGCACGCCTCAATAAGGCCATGGTAGGGTGGAAATCAAAGCACAGTGGGAGACACACAAGACTCTATGACGATCTCGGGTCAACAGACTAAGCTGTACCAGTGTCACCAGAGAACTGCCATCTGACGTGAGGTATAATACCATCTGGGAGTTCTCGGCGAGTCCATTCAGTGTACCCAGTCACCACTGAGCACCCGCAAACCATCTCTGATGTCAAACACCAATGGATATGGTTTCATCCATCGCCCATCATATGGGTCGAGAAGATATACGCTAGCCTACTCTGGAATATCGATGCCCCGTCTCGATATTCCCGCGACTAGGAACATTGAAGGATGTACTCATGGACTACCCCGGCCCCACTAGTATGATCTACATCATAGTCCTGGAAGTCGAGTACATATCCTAATGGCTTTATCAACATGTAACAGAGAGACAATAAGTATACATGTTAAGATAAAGAGCAACCAGATAGCGTACTATCATGTCGAGCAAGAAAGTCCTACCTATATATGTCCCAGCATCCACTACAATATACATCTCATGTACAGTAATGGCCTCTAGGGCATACATATAACTAACAATCTCACACTTGCACTAGGGCCATCTGTAGCAGTGGTTGTAGTATCTCATACTCAACCATCCCATAAAAGCCTCTCTCTGGGAAAAGGCCTTTGTGAGTGGATCCGCCGTGTTGTCCTCTGAATCTACTCTCCTAACCTCGACCACCCTGGAGATCAAGTATCTCCATGATCGGGTGATACTGCCTAGGAATATGTATGGGTCACTGATGGGACCGGGGTTCCTGGGCTAAAGCCTCAACACCATTGTCATACAATGGTAGGAACCTAGTTCATCACATGATACACCCAAACTGCCTCTTTGGTAGTATCTTTTATAGCGATGTCAACAGCCTTTATCTGTCTAGTAAGTCACGGTATCTAGCTTGGAACTCTTCCAACATACCGTCTCTCCACTGAGGGTAAAGACAATGCCTGCAACTGACATTCAGTCGTCCTTATCACCCTGGAACTTTTCCAGTGATTCTCCCCAGGATCAACTGATACCATTTCACTACAACTAGTGAGAATCCTAACATCCAATTAGATCTATTTCATAGATCCAAAACCCAGGATTTAGGAGGTATCACCTTTATCCTATTTGGAGAATCCTTGTGATAAGAGGAGATTGACCGTGCGTAGCATAGGAAACTCTTTCCTTATCAAGAGTATGTCAGCCACGTACTCTACGAGAATCACCACCCTACTCTCTACTACCTTTTTGTATATACAAGGTTCATCTACCACTTTGATGAAATCAAACTCTTTGACTACCACATCAAAACAGATGTTCCAACTCCACGATGCCTACTTTAATCAGTAAAGCAACTTGCACACGTTTCCACTGCTCCCATTGTGTACGAAGCCCTCTAGTTGTGTACTTATAGACGTTCTCTTCTAAATCGGTATTTAGAAAAATAGTCATGACACCCAACCACCTGATATCGTAGTCATGTTATGTAGCAATGTTAAGTAGGATCCGGATGGACTTAAGCATAGCCTCTGAAAAAAGGTTTCATCATTATCCACGCCTGGTCGATGATGAAAAACTTTAACAAGTTTAGCTTTGAAAGTCTCAACTTTTCAATCTACACCAAGTAATCTTCTCAAGATATACTTGCTCCTGATAGTAATTTAACCCTTCAGATATAGCAACCAAAGTCCATACTTTGTTGGTGTACATGGATTCCATCTCAGATCGCTAAATATCTAGCCATTCTTACAGAGTCCCCATTCTTGATGGCCTACTCGAAACTAGTTGGGTCATCATCTCATGATGCAATCCTCGCTCCCACTGTCATCGAGAAACCGAAGTATCTCTCAGGCGGATGAGAAACCCTGCTAGATCGGCGGAGAGGCTGAGGTTCGTCCGAATCTATTGAACCCTTTGGTTCTATCAAATCATCAGCTGTAGTTTGTATAGCTGGAAATCCTTCCGGTTCTACAGAACTGACCTTGCCTCGATCTTCTCCGGATTTTGCTTTTGACATAGGCCGGACAATCCCAAATCACAACTTACTTAAAAGATAGACTCTTCCCATAACACATCTAAAATGGAGTGGTAGGCAGTGATCAGATTCGAACCTAATTCAATAGGTATGCAGCTTCTTAAGTGCATAACCCCCAAAAGGAAACAGGTAACTCAGTAGTACTCATTATAGAGCGCACCATATCATATAGGGTGTGATTGCTCCGCCCCGATACGCCGACGTGTTATGGTGTATGCGGAGGAATAATGCTGAGAGAGAATCTCATTCTCTTTTAGAATAATCCAGGAATTCCGTGCTTAAGTATTCTCCTCCCTGATCACATCAAAGGACATAATACTTATACCCGTTTTTGGTTCTCTACTTCTAACTTATATTCTGTGATTATCTTAAAAGTTTCGGACTTGTATTTCAACAGGAACATGTGTCTGAATCTTGAGAGATCATCAGTGAATATAAGGAAGTAAAAAGAATCAGTCCTGGCATATGTAGAATGGGGACCTTCATACATCACTATGTATCGGTCCCAAGAGTTCACTAACTCTTTCTCTGTTTCCAGTAAACGGAGCTATGGTCATTTTATCTTTGTGACATGACTGGCAAGTTTCATAAGATGTAAATTTAAATTGGTTTAAATATGCATCTAAATGTAACTTAGCTAGTCGGGTCGCATTGATATGACCTAGTCTACAATGCTTCAAGAAGAATTCGTTCATTTCTGAACTCTTCTCTCGTGTGTGTTCTGTATACTAAGAACTGTAGTTTGATTTAGAACGTCAATGCTTTTAGATAACGTGCCTGAACCGATCAACTCTTGATATAGGAAATGTTCAAAACATTTTCCAACAATACAAAATTATATCCTTTCTTTACTAATAAAGAGACTGATATGATGTTGTATATCAGGTTCGGTATCTAATAACATTAGTTCAGAATCAATGTATTCTGGTAATACAGGGTGGTAGTGACCAACAGACATGGCTGCAACACTTGCACTATTTTCTGTCTCATGAAACCTATCACCCGTTCTCAGTTCTCTACCTTTCTGTAGCCCATGTAACAGATTACATATGCGGGATCCTGATCCTGTATTTAATACCCAGGACGTAGAGGATACTGAGAAACAGTTCTTTGTAATGAACACACCTGAAGAAGATGCATCATCATGCACTTTCTTCGTTTGGGTGGCACGAGAATCCTGGTATTCCCCTAATTCCTCCTCTGTCTTATAACAATTATAAGTTGGAGCGGGACCAACGTTCCCCAGCTCAGTATAACAAGCGGGTTCGGTCAATACATCCATATTATTATCTTGATTAAGGCGTGACATGGTCGCTACCTGGAGAGAGAGAGAAGAAAACACTCTGCATGCGCTCTTGCAAGATTAAATTGGTTATATATTTTATCTAATAAGGATGGCTCCCACTGTTTCTATCAAATCTTCCTTCAATCCTTAAAAGGAAAGACTAGCCAGGATTAATTACACTCTACAAGTTCGCCAATCTTTCAGCCAGGCCAGCGTCGGTACTTTGAGGGAGGTTCCCCGTGCTTTCGCACGGACCTAATTAAAGTAAATCTCGTTTTCCCAGAGGTTTAACCCTATTGACACATTTCTAAACACCTAATTGATTGGTTAATTGTAAAGTGCAAAACTCTCCCAGGAGTAACAATTACTCGTAGTGGGTATCAGGATCCAACTATCATATAGAAGGTATGCAATCTCATTGCAAATTTGAACACTTGAAACTCCCGATAAAGGTTCCTTAGCACTTATGACCTTAACTATGGTCAACAAATCATAAGCACTAGTCAAGTTCTACCCGTCATTTCGTGATTAATTAGGCCCACCCACATGACCCTTAACTAAGATCAACAAAGTCACGCGACTGTCCTAACTAATCGCATCATATGCGGTGTAGGAAGACATCACTTAGCTACCGTACACCGTGGCTTGACTATGGTCAACAAACACAGCACGAATACTAAGTACTCTACTTCCTAAAATGACGGAGGGTTGCGAATGGTTTTTAAGGAAACCTTTAACGCTTTGAACTTGATCTCGTTGCGGAATCAAACGGTTTAAAATGGAGTGTTTTTTAGGCTTTCGCTAGTTTCGCTAAAGAGGTCACTCCTGGTGAAGGGATCTCGGCTCTTTCCTTGTCGAATGAGGTGCGGGATATACACAATACCACTATGCAAAGCAAAAACTAGAAAAGCAGTCAAAAGACAAACCGAAGGTTGTAGCATCCGCTAATTATTGCTAAAGAGGTCACTCCCGGTGAAGGGATCGTCGGCTCTTTCCTTATCGAATAAGGTGTTGGATGTTCTACAAGGAACACCACTATGCAAAGAAACAACTAGAGCTACCTAATTTTTGAAATTCGATTCCACAACATCAATTAGGTTTATTTTCTTTCATTAATCGCATTAATGAATGTCCCATCATTTAAGTCCACCTAAACATCACAGATAAATACAACGTACACTTATGCCATCCGCATTCGCCTCGATGTCCCGTCTGCACCGTTAGGTTAGGTAACTAACGGCAGAGCGGGGCAGGGCTTGCGTGGGTGTAAAACATAAGCAACGTCTATATAATATATCATATATACTATATACAGTATCAATATTAACATATCACATGATCACATCACAGATAACGCAGCAGAAAATATCATATGAAATATTGGATATACTAGGACGTCCGTGTTTTATTTTGAGCCTGTATAAAACACGGATTCCACGGTCGTGATGAAAAGCCAATCCCACACCCCTAGACCCCTTCGAGAGCGGCAAGCAACCCTACCAATTCTAGAGTTAGGAGACCCGGACTCGACTCCTCGAGATGGTCTCCCACTGGACCCTAGAACCCGGTTACTTGTGCTCCCCGCCTTGGGTCTATCCTAATGTGGAAAAGTAAATAATATACAATGGTGACATCATCCTCAACCCGGAAGTGCCCCAATAAAAGAATATTACATACAAGTTTTTTACATGAATGAAAATGAAAAACACTCATCTCACATAAAAAAAACCCGGCTATTCAAACACGACGATCCAATATAACATATCCAGCAACACATAACATCACAAGTCATCAACGTAAGTAAATATGCCTATCCCAATTGTCGTTGACGTATAGCAACGAAACCGGCGATATCACATATTACACTTACGGTCGTAGAAAAGAAAGTGTAAAACTACAACTGTTGGAATCCGCAATTTCCTTAGACATCGCATGCCTAACCAAATGAATTCCTTAGACATCGCATGCCTAACGATTATAAACCCTGCATTTCAGTCTCAAAATCGAAAACTGTTTTCAATATCAAGTCGGGCAATTCAACAAGATTCCCGAAATCCTGATCGAATGCTCGTCGCAAACTTTAGTAGACGGCCGCACCCCCGGATGCCGTCGACGAAGTGCATTAAGGCGGAACACCGCTGCCGCGAGCACCCGAACGGATGCTTTTGGCTACGGGGTTCTCCTACAGTCACTTGGTCGGGGCTATGGGGCGTGGCTGTCTATTAAGTTTACCCGGTGAGTATCCGCGTATGCTACGTGATTGCGACGGACTTTTGATCACATCAAAATTCTGTGGCAACCGATCAATTGAGACTGAACTGCTAGATTTATGACATTCAAATTAGTTATCTCATAACTACTTGTGGATTCCAAATATTGTATCACATTCCAGATAAATAGACAATGTTAAACTTTCCGATCGAATAATCAAATACCCAAGTTTTCCTAAATAGCTCAAACCTTGAGATAAGTTTTAAAACATCCATTTCATGCCACAGTACCAACGGTCCAGCAGTAGAAGGGTCAAGCCAATGCCTCACATGTGGCACGCCGTACCGCCCCAAACCCTGAGGTTCAAAAGGCAGTTCACGACGGTCACATAATCGAGTTAAGGTTTGTTGTCTTCTAGAGGGTCCATCGCGTTACTTGCACGACTTAGATCGTTCTTAAACTACGGAAAAATCCAACATTTGGAAATTTTCCGGCAGGGGAAAAAGTGAGTTATTGATATCCGTTCGAACTTTTTAACACGTTCTAAAATTACCCGGAAAAACTAAACAAAGTTAAATTATCCGATCGAATCAACGAGTCCCCAATACAACCCTAAGAAAACTCAACACTTGAGTGGAATTAAAAAATTCCCAGAAAAAATTGACAAGAAAGCAAATAAGAATAAATATATAAAGTATGAGGGACTAAGTCACAATTTGGGCCGCGGAACCGCCGCCAAACCCTTGGTTTGGCCGCGGTTCCGCGGTTATATAGACGAATCGGTGGGCCGTACTTCACAGTAATTCTTAGTTTTTCCTGCTTATTTTTTTGAGCATTTTTAATTAGGAAAAATCCACAGTTTTAAAAAATGCATAGAGATGGGTATAGATTAGGGTTTCGGGGTTCGATCGGATTTCTAACTTCGTCTACACTTCGCCTAAAGCTCTAGCTTGGCTCTGATACCACTATAGGGTTCCTCGGCACACTTATGAGGTTCTACAATGCATCAACAATGCCCGTTTCAAAATTTTTATGTGCCGAACAACCCTATGCAAGATCGTTAACTAGAGGTAAGGCGAAATGAAAACCAAGCAAACTACTTTGCTACTAAGTGAAAGGGATAACAACCTTTGTAGATCCGGTCCTTCACTTCTAAAGCTCCGTGTTGACGTCCCTTCGCTGCGATCATCGGGATCCCGGACCCTAGCGTTGGTTTCTTCGGAGAAATGAGCGGGCTAGGTCGTTAACTTTGAGGCCGAAGATGATCTACGTCGGGGAGACTCAAACTCAAGCTATTCCTTCACTTGGTCAAGAACTTTGTCAAGAGAACACCCTATAGTACATGGCAAGTGGTAGAGGATGAAGAAATAGGAAGTGGGTTCACTTTGGATTTGGATTTCTCACTCTTTTTCTTCACTTGATAATTTTCAAGAAAGCTTTCTTCACTTGAAGAAGATGAAGAAGAAAGAAAAGAATATGAATAATAAAATTAACAAAAATCAATAATCAAGTGAAGTCTATCATGATGCAACCATGGGTGAGTTTAACCTTTGTAGAGACTAAACTAGAGTTTAAGTTAATAGTTAAGTTAATGAAAGTATCATGCAAAACAAAATGGTTAGACTTTGTTAAAGATGCTTAAAAGCTTCATGAAGCTTCAAGCATAAAACAAAGAAAGCCACCATTTTATTTTTGCCAAAAGAAATAAAATAAATAAAACCCTAACCATTAACCTAAACATGGTGTAAGTCATACACACACCCAAGTGTGCATGTATCATCAATCATGATACAAACTAGTGCACAAACATATATCATATATACAACTTGTGCACATCAAGTGAGAAAATCAATCTTAAGTGAACAAATACTAGTTAATGTAAAGTAATATATCAAATTTATAATTATACATTAAATCATTAAATCAATACTTGATTTAATGATCCGGTCATATCTCATATAAGCGACTAATATGTAGTGTATCTGTAAGTGCACAGCGGCGCCCCGGCCCTCAATCCGACGCCGGAATGCGGAAGCGATGCTTTTCTTTAACTTTTTAAACCGGCACCACCGCGCACTATAAACCCGGATCGTGCCATTAATCTAGTCGTAGCTAACAAGAAAGGGGTAGAGAGATACACCGAGCGATCCGTGTCCTTCGATCTTCTCGTCGTCGTCCCGATCTCCCCGCGGATTCTCCGGTCTCCACCTCGTCGCCGGAAGGGCACCACGTCGCCGGCTTCTTTTACGGGCTCCCACCTCTGGATCGAGGCAACTCGGGCACGAAGTTGGCGTGCCGACGTGCCAAAGGTTTTCTGTAGAATATAGTGTAGAGCTATGTCTCATTTGGGGTATTGGAAGTTGCTTTTGGTGGAGGAAATGAACTTAGACTTTTTGGAGATGAAACTTTTGGGATTTTTGTGAAGCCAAATGACCAAAAATCCCACCACAAAAATATGGGCAACCTCTCCTTGGCTTGGCCGGCCAAGCAATGAGGAAGAGAAGAGAATGAGAGAAAATGAGGGAGAGTCTCACTAATGCAAGAGGGAGTGTCAAAGCTATCATCCATCCAAGAGAGAGAAAAAGAGATGATGAGAAGAAATCATCACCAAACAAAACCAACACTCCACCAACCTCATCATCTCATCACAAAGTCAAGCCATCATGAAGAAGTCAAGAAGTCAAGGGATGGTGCAACCATCATGACACAACAAGATGCAAAGACAACCCTCCAAAATGCTAATTTGCACAAATGCAAATAAGCCCTCCTCCACCAATCTTCAGCCAAGAAAAGATACAAAGGAAAATGGCTGAAACAGAAAACAAACTGGCAACTCCAAAAAACTGATCCCGTAATAAATTACAGGAAAACCCCGCTACTGTATATACATACCCGCATTTGTATTCCGACCGAAATACAAATGCAATGAGACAAAATCTACACTGTACAATACTAGCATCCGGCTTAAACCAAATCCTGCTAGTATTATCCGTCCGATCCAGATCTGTGCAATACCGCACGTATATGATCGAACAATGCCATATCTCCATACGGCCACTAGTACTAACCGTCCGATCCTGATCCGTGCAATACCGCACGTATCTGATCGAACCCTGCCATATCTCTATACGGCCTCTACAGCGTTTCGCCCGAAACTTGAGTAACTGAATGTGGGGGACTCTAAAGACTCGTCAATACTTTGGTTATGGATTTAACCACTAGCACGTCAGAGGTATTAGCCATACGTAACGGGGTACAAGGTATTGACCAAAAGGGACGTCGATGAGCGAACTCATCCTGACACCCTACTGAGCCTGTCGGTGATAATATCCGTACAGTCCGGTCTGTTCGTCTATGAGCATCGCAAGGCGGGCCTAGGGGGTTGGTAAAAGTCAGACCCCCAAAAACGGTACAAGTCGTGTCGGAGTGTAGCCCAGAACACCCTGAGATACTATTGGAATACCTACCACTAAATCTCCTGCCTTGGCCAAGGACATCATGTAAGGGCTCTCCTAGACACAGCGCGTCCTCACACCCAATACCGGGAGAGACGAACCCCTGAAGATCCGCTCACTGCCTCCATGTGGCTCGGGACTGTACCCAACTAAAACCTGTTTGCACGTCTCATTTGAGCGTGGTTGGGTAGTAATCAAAGTACAGTGGGAACTCACACGAGACAAATGACGATCCTCAGGTCGATGAAATAACCTGTACACATGTCACCAGGGAACTGCTATCTGACGTCAGGTATAAGACCAACTAGCATGTCCCCGGCGAGTCCTGTCCGGTGTACTCATAACCCAATGAGCACCTGTATACATCTTAGGTGAACCAACTGACACCAGTGGCTTATGAGACCGGCCACCGCCCCTCGTCGGGGTCTCGACTGTATACACTAGTCTACTCTGGAGTATCGATGCCCTGTCTCGAAACTCCCCTGACTAGGGACCTTTTAAGGATATGCTTATAGACTACCAGTTCCCACGTATATTATCGCCCTCATACTGCTGGAAGTCAAGCAAGAATCCTAGGGGCTCTATCAACGTGCAATAGTGACCTGTAAGGTTACCTGAAGTAGTACACGATGATAAAGGTAAACAAGATAGCATACTATCATCTTGAGTAAGACTGTCCTACCGGGATATGTCCTCCCTCAATCATTGCAATCACGTGCCTGTGATCTAATAATTGACTCTGAAGGCACTATCTCCAAAAATCTCCCATTTGCACTCAAGGCTAATTATTGCGATGTCGCATACTCACAGCCCGTGTGATACCGAACACCCAACTCCTCTACTAGTCAGTTTCACAAATCTCGTTTGCGAAACTATTGCGTTCGAGGAATAGCCTCAGCGAGTGGATCCACTTTGATGTTTCTTTCTATGTCTCTCTATATTTCAAGTTCGCGGAGAAACCCATCTCCCGAAATGAGCAATACCTGTCTTAGAATGTGTCTGGATGTCTGATGGGACCTAGCTCATAAATGAACTCCAAATCCAAACTTCTTAGACTGTATCGTCATATGAACTTAATCAGTATCCTGCGCCATGCTTCCCTCAGTATTGCCTTGGACCACCTGTCCAAAATACTGCCCCTCGTCAGAAAGAAAAACTATAACTTTGACAACCTTCCTGTTGTCCATGTCATCTTAGAAGCCTGGAATGATAACTGTCTCCCGAATGAGGCTGTTGTTATCATATCCCTAGAATATCCACTTATGTTCTAAAACTGCTTCCGACTGCTTCTCCAGGATTGGATCAATATCAACTTATTGCTTCTACTGCAAAAACAATGTCTGGTGTGGTATTTGACATCTCCTGATTGACTCAATTGCCTAAGCAAGTGATCTGCCAATCATGCACATCCCTCTCCCCTTTAGTCTGTAAGACACCTTTTGAAAGGATCACTCTATCACCTGCAGGTACACTACCGTGCTAGGAGTCAGCCATTCTAAATACTCTTAGAATGCTATCGAAGTACCCTTAATTGGGAAAACACCCAAATCTAGATCTAAAACTATAGATCTAGTAACCAGTATGTCTAATATAATGTCCAAGTCCCATGTGGAGAAACCACTGTGTGACGACCAAAGTATAACCGATCGTAGTATAGGAATATCACTTCCTACTCTGTGTATGTCATCCAAATACCATGACATCATACCCTACTACCTTCTCAATAGATCCATCCCCTATTCTGATGAAGTCAAACCTATGACTGTCACATCAGAAATAGATGATCTATCTCCGCTATATCTACTTTAGTCTATAAATAGACATAAGCCACCTGTCCACCAATGCTTCCGCTGCTCCCACTGACTACGACAACCCTTTGGCAGAGTCATATACACGTACACTTCTAAAGCCAGTTTAGAACGATGCTATACTCATCCTCCCGCCGGGTCTCGCAGCCTGGAACAACAGCAATAGCAAGTCTGGGTAAACAAGAACCTCCCTGTCACCGTCCTTGAGGCTACCGGAGTAACTCTCGGGTGCCTGAGGTTACCCATCTTATCTGCGGAGTGGCCAATGGAATGTCAATCCAGATTGAATCTTTAGGTTCCTTATCAAATCTTCAGTAATCGTTTGTGGTTCTGGAATCACTTCCAGTTCTACCATACTCCTACTACTGTTTTCTGAAAAAATCCATTTTTATTTAAAACTGTGGCGAGTCTAGAACAATATCTCTATTGATCTTCCAGATGGTAAAATGCCAACCCTCGTCAAAGCCTGGGTCAACCCACAAACAGCCATTACAGAAATGTGCCTTGAGTTATCCAGAGTCTGGTTTTAGGCATAAGCCAGACAACTCCCCGTATCTTAACATCGTTCAGATATGAACTTTTCTATATCCAATATAGAACCAGAGGCACTGATTTAATTGAACCAGATTCAAATCATGCAGCTGTCTCCAGTGCATGTCATCTAAATGGAAAGAGGCCGATCAGCATTACTCAACTTAGGAGCATTTCTAATTATGAGTAACCTGAAAGAGAAGCAAGTTCTCTTAACCATTACTATCATCTGAATACCATACACAAGTATCTACATCTTCGATCACTTTGAAGAATCCCGATACTTGCAATACCTGGTTCTCTACTTTATCGATATACCTATAACTTCTTAAAATTCGGACCCTGTGTTTCCACGAAACACCTGTCTAAAAACTAGAGAAGTCATAAGTAAACCGAATATAGTACGAGGACCAACCCCTCTGTCCTGATGGACCCTGGACAACATACAATACTCTGTATAAGTCCCTTGAGTCTGATAACTCAATCCCTGTGTGTCGTAGGTTGAAAACTGTACTTTTGGTTAAGAAGAATTACACCGCTATTTAATGCTCCTTACCTAACCATCCACTGATATAGGTAAATGTCATCGACATAATTTCAAAAAGGTATATCTCACTCAATAAAAATAGACGTACAGATATATCAATTTGAAATTGGTGCATGACAGCGGATATTCAAAACCAAATATTTGCCGTCGGGCAAACATCCCAGGTGACTTCCTCAAATATCACCGATTACAACGAATCCCGATATAATGAGGATGATCACCTAATTCCCAATAACTTACTCCCACTCATCATCTGTAAAACCATACAGGTGTGAGAATCATACCTGGTAAATACATACTCTGGAGTGAGTATCTAATCGGGAAATTAGTTTTCCTTTAACAGTACAAAGTGAAACTGAAACATTGAAATGTTTCGATGGGGTATCCCGGTATTCCTAGTAATCCCTCTTCCATTATCCAGATTCACAACTGCAACCGTGTAATTCTTTGCCATCTTTCCAAATCCCTTTATATGTCTTTAGTCATTACCTTCTGTACACCCTTTTAGGCAAAACGGTTTTCTTCCTTCCCTACCGTTCGGCACCAGCCTATGGTTTGGAAGAAGACTATTCAATAAGCATAATGGGTGTACTGTCCCAATCCTAGGAGCACTCGCAATGCGAGAGAAGGTGAAGATAAAAGACAACCGAATAAACCTTATTCCTATTTCTCCTGAACCAGAATCCATCCCCGAACTAGAACAAGTTCCTTTCGAGTTCGTATATAACCATACGATGGAGTATCCAATAAACTGTGGATCTTCGTAATGATACGGAGTATTCTGGAGAAACACAAAGGTGATTTAGGATTGGCGAATAAATACTTGGTTTGGTCGTGAATAGTAGTCGCAATTTAATTTTCCCTCTTACTAATCCCTTGTTATGTCTTTACTTAATACCTTCTATACACCATCGTTAGGCTAATTGGTTTTCTTCATTTCCTACCGGTCGGCACCTGCCTATGGTTTGGAAGAAGACTATCCAATTTGCGTAATAGGTGTACTATCTCCTAAACCAAGGAGCACTCGCAACCTGAGAGAAGGTAAAATGAAAAGACAACTGAATAGTCCTATCCGTTTTCTCCAGAACCGGAAACCATCCTCGTATAAATTCCTTCGAGTTCGTATCTAACCATACGATGGTTTTGTCCAATGGAAGTGGACGTTCGTAGTAATACGGGGTGTCCTGGAGAAAAGGGTAAAAGTAGGAGTGGCAATGAGGTTTGCAACTCTGACAATCCAAAAGCCAGTGTTTAAGAAGGTTCGGTCAATTTTGGTCACTGAGTCATAGTCTTAGGGTCGGGTCAATGGTCGCTGCCAAAGAGAGAGAGAAAAGAAACACTCAGCGTGCACTCTAACCTAGATCAGAATGGTTACCAATTTATCTAATCTTGAAACCTCCCACTGTACCATCAAATTCTCCTCCAAACCTGAAAGAAGAATTAGTCGGGATCACCCGAGGAGTAAACCAACTCATCAGTGGGAATCGGGATCCAACTATCATCGCATGATCACGTGACGGAATCCGCTCACGTCATCACACTCCAGAAGGTATGCATATATCTGGCAAGTTTCAGTTTCTTTAGAAACTCCCGATGTGGATTTTTACCCCATGCTCTTATGACCTTGACTTTGGCCAACATATCATAAGTCACATGTCAAGTTCTACCCGTCATTCTCCAGGTTAATTTGAGCCCACCCGTACATACCCTTGACTTTGGCCAAACCAGTAGTACTACTGCCCCAAACCAATGCATCTATCTATGCTGCATATGAATACCCAATAGCTACCAATCACTGTGCCTTGACTTTGGCCAACATACACAGCTTGAATACTATTGACCACCCATATGAAACGACGGAGGGCTACGAATGGTTTCTGGCGAAAACCTTTAATGTAATGAACTTGATATCGTTGAAGGAACCGGATAGCTTTTAAAAATATAGTGACGAAAACCTTTGCTAAAGAGGTCACTCCCGGTGAAGGGATCTCGGCTCTTTCCCCGTAGAATGAGGTGCAGGATATTCTAACTGAATACCACGATGCAAAGCAAAAGTAATCGGCTATAGTGAAGTTAATGTTAGTTGTATGTATGCCCTAGAGGCCAGTATTGTACAGATATTGTATATTATATTGGATGCTTGGACATTTATAGAGATGACTTTCTTGCTCGATATGATAGTATGCTATCTGGTTACTCTTTATCTTAACATGTACACTTGTCTCTTTAAACTGTCTTATAGTTACATGTTGGTAAAGCCCTTAAGATGTGTACTTGACTGCCTGGACTATGATGCAGATCATACTAGTGGGGACATGGTAGTCCATAAGTACATCCTTCAAGGTCCCTAGTCGTAGGTGTATCGAGACGGGGAATCGATATACCAGTGTAGACTAGCGTATACGCTTCTCGACCCATGAGATGGGCGATGGATGATCCCATATCCATTGGTGTTTGACATCAGAGATGGTGTACGGGTGCTCAGTGGAGACTGGGTACACTGGATGGACTCGCCGAGAACTCCCAGATGGTATTAAACCTTACGTCAGATGGCAGTTCTCAGGTGACACTTGTGCAGGTTAGTCTGTAGACCCGAGATCGTCATAGAGTCTTGTGTGATTCCCACTGTGCTTTGATCTCCACCTTACCACGTCCATGAGGGAGTGCAAAACGGTGGTCTTTGGGTACAGTCCCGAGTCATATGGAGGCAATGAGCGATAGGAGGGGTTTCGTCTCTCCCGGTATTGGGGGTTGATGTTGCGCTGTGCTCGATTGGCCGTAACAGGGAAGTCCCTCGCCAGGGCTGATCAGAGATTTGCTGGTAAGTGTTACCAGTAGTTTCTTGACCCGTTATGAGCCTCACATCGGCACGACTTATCGAGTATTGGGGTCTGACGTTTACCACCCCTAGACTTGATATGCGACGTATCAGACGAACAGACCGGACTGTATGGTAAGTGTTACTGGTTGGATTCACAGGAGTGTGAGCGGGCTAGCTCGTCGATCTTCTGATCGCTCAATACCCGGGTGGCCGTTACGTTTAGCAGACCGCTTGCGGCTTGTGGGTGCTTGATATGATCATCATCTGCTACCGGCGTATTGACGAGTCTTTAGAGTCCTACACAGAGGTTTCCTGGTTCAAGCGAAACGAAATAGGAGCGC